>OX421334.1:2701931-5398863 GCA_949125395.1 Diaphora mendica
GTATGATCTGAGTTTATGACTTTGACTGAGTGACGGTACGACGGTTCTTACCCGATTTGAGGTGACACGTGTTTCCCTTTGCCCTCCTATATAATAAAAAACCTAAGTACATAGATATCCTGTATATAATCCTACCCACAAATGTAAAAACGAACTGAACAAATTTTTTAACGTATTTAAATATTCACTTAGGTTCTAAATGCAAATTAATGAAAGTGCTCTAAAAATGACTATAATTAATTAAATACTTTTTTCTTTGAAGTGGTTACTTGAAAGAAGCTAGAAAGGAAAGTATTAAAGTAAGGCACAGTATTAAACTTCCATAAACTTAATTACACAAATGGATATCTTCTTTTATAGCCGGTGAAATTCAATACTGGGAATATAAAACTGTATAACTATAAATTCTCAAAATTAAAAAAAAACCCCGACATAATAACCTGAGTTCCCTTTAAAAAGTAATAAACACGTTTTGCGCTTTCATTTGAAACCCCACTCGATGATATTTTTGCAGACATTCGGTTATTCTTCCCCACTTTCACCCCCATAACTTTTAAACGACTCAACCGATTTTAATGAAATATGTCTAAGAACACTTGCACGTAACTCACCTTTCATACAAAAAGATACTAAATTGAAATCACTTCATCCGTTCGCGAGCTACGGTGCCACAGACAGACAGACACGCCAAACTTATAACACCCCTCTTTTTGGTCGGGGGTTAAAAATATACAGGGTTACTGGTCGAATCGACGCATATACTATGTTTCTAGTTATATTTATTAGAAAATTATAATTCTTCAAAACTACCGCACCGTCAACTACTGTCTCTCCGCTACATTTTTATCCATCCTGAGGTTGCCTGGAAGAAATTGCTTTTGGCAATAAGGCCGCCCTTTGTACATTATACTTATACATTCGTCATTTTCTGTACTCTATTGCAAATCTGTGTTACGGTGTATAAATAAAGAGTTTTCTATCTATATATATATCTATATACTTTAAGCCGTTGTAGTAGTCATTATTACAACCAGATTTCACTATCGCGGCCTTTGACACTCCACTGCTCATATGTCTCTCTTCAGCAGGGAGGTTTTAGCCTACAATACCAAGCTCTAGACGGGTTGGTATAGGGTTTGTTTTAAGTTTCCTTCTAAACTAAGGTCTTCTAAGGTTTGTCCTTCTCTTTGCAGTGATGTTGTCCTACGTCGTTTGCTTCCTTAGATTTCACTACGAAATACTATATTCCAAACTTTACTATTTTTGTGATTTTGGGTTTTTTTGATGTGAAACATCTATAGGCGAGGGGTAAAACTGATTTTTGGCGTGAGGAGAATTGGCGTGGCACATTTTATTTTATGATATAACTTATACAAAACAATTTAGATGTTTCACATCTGCCAGGCGTCCCATGACGACACACTTCTTATATTTCAACTAGTTTACCCATGCAAAGTCGTCGTTTCCGTTTCCTATTGCCCGTAGGGTAATAATTTTCCCCCGTTTTAGTAACATTCTTATAGCCTATAGCCTTCCTCGATAAATGGGCTATCTACCACTGAAAGATTTTTTTAAATCGGTCCAGTTGCTCCTGCCTGTTCCTGAGATTTGTGAGTTCAAACAAACAAACAATCAAACTCTTCAGCTTTATATATTAGTAAATATAGATATATTACATCACTGCTACTTTTCCTTTATTACATTACTACTATCTTTTGCCCGCGGCTCCTCCCGCGCCAATGTCCGCTATCGCGGTAAATAGTAACCTATGTCCTTCCATCCATGGATCAAACGCTCGCCAGGCTACATTTAATTGATATTGGTGTATCAGTGGTGATTGGAATTAATTAAACACTTGTTTATAATAATGATTTTTATATGACTGTTCACATAACTATGTAACTTGTGAAAGTACAATACAACATGGCGGACTGGCCATCGATCACAGACCATAGACAACGCCTAGACCTAAAGATCTCTCAACAATCGGTGCAGTGGTTTAACCCTGAAAACGTAACTAACAGACAGATAAAGTTTCCTTTAGATTCATAAAATTAGTTTGGATAAATGTATCCATATTAGAAATTCGTAATAAATAAATGTATCCATACTAATATTCAGAGATTAGCTGAAACAAATTAGAACAACAAAATCTAAAACTACAAAAAGATACTTCAATTGTACTTAATTTGAAAGTAGTGATCACTGTCTCGAAGAATAGAGACACTTTTTTTATTTATGAGCCTGTCAAAGTGATTCTACTCTACCTGATTGAAAGCATAAGCAGAATCTAAGAGTGGTGGTCACCATACTCATTGTGAGTGCAGAGAATACAACAATGCAGCATGGTGACCCACACCATGGCGGGCTAGTGATGCTTCTGCATCATCGGGCCTCCGGTCTCGCACTCACCAACGAAACACGATAGTAGGAATGCTGTCATTTTAAGTTGTAGTATGTACATACTCTTAAATTCTAATCATGTTTTTCATTTGGCAGAGTAAAGTAATTTTGGTAGGCTGGTATTAAAAACATGTTATAAGTTTTTCTGAATGTTTAATTGATTATGTTATTTCACTTTTCTTTGGGTGTTTTTTCTTTTATCTTTATTTCTAATCAATATATTAAATTAATGACATAAATAAACCATATTTAGTATAGTATTTCTTGTAAATTACAGACATCACAAAAAGGTTTATTGTTACACAGAAAATCAATTTAAAAGCGATTCCATTTCGTTATCAAAGCTAATTGTCGCGACCACTTTGACACAAGACCTTTGTCCTTTTTTTGTAATGTACACTTTTAATTTGTAATATAGCCTTTGGGGCTTTGAAACTGACACATTTAATTTAAACCTATTTGCAACTTTTATAACAATTACATTATAAATACAAAATGCCCTCACTGACTGAGACGTAAACGCAAACCGCTGGGACTCGTTTTGACGTTTATGTGTAAATCTTATTTATAAAATTCTCGTGCCACAATGTTAGTTATAATACTCCTCTGAAACGGCTGGACCAATTTTTATGAAATTTGGTGTGCATATCGGGTAGGTCTTAGAATCGACCAATATCCCATTTTTTATACCCCAATTTTTTTTATGGCAATACAAAGTTTGCTGGATCAGCTAGTATTCTATAAATTTTAGAAATAAATTAAATTAAAAAGCTTTTTAAAAAAAAGTTTTTACTGGAATGCCTCGAGACGAATCAAACGAGTCCAAACTCGATGATGTTGCTACGTTTCTTTACAGAGTTCCTATGGCCACCTTCCAGCTCCATGTCATTATAATATTGTATTGTCACGCTGTATACATACGCTTGCAAAATTTCAGCAAAATCAATTGAAGATATCTGCTTCAAAATTGAGTTGCATGATTCCACCCGAACATACAAGCATACATACCATACATACATTGCAAGTTAATAAAAAGCTTATAATAATTTCGTACGTTAAAATTAGAGTTAGTTTTACAAATAACTTCCACTTTTCAGTGCGATAATATGTCTGTTTTTACTCTGACATTAATATCAGAACTGTTAGTGTAAACATCGCGTAAATGTTGGTTTTTCATAAGCCCTCCGGCACCAGAGCGAAAAGTCATTTAGTGTTATAAATATACTGATTTCGATTTACAGTGAACGTTGATTTCGATGAATTTGCTATTTTCCTTTGAAGGTTAATTTATTTGTTTTTATAACTTTTATTGTACATATAAAATTCTTGTTAGTTGTTATCATAGCTGTCAGCAAAGATCTGGGCATAATGCAAGGGATGGAACCTGAATCCCACTCTCAGAAAATGTTTTTTTTTTCATGGAATAACCGGGCAAACGAGCAGACGTTTCGCCTGATGGTAAGCGATTACTACCGCCCATGGACACCTGCAACACAAGAGGCGTCACAAGTGCATTGCCGGCCTTTGGGGGATGTAGGGGGATGGGGGAGATAGGGGAAGGGGTTGGGGTATAGGCCTCCGGTATCCTCACTCACTATTTCACCCAGGTTTTCTGTGAGGCCGTGGTATCACTCCGGTCGATCAGGCCCATTCATGCCGAAGCGTGGCTCTCTCACATGGCTGTATAGGTTCCAGCTCCGTCAGATTCGAATGGCGAAGTATAAAGACAGATTTGCGTGACCGAGTGCAAGGCACATACTACTTAATGTCCTATGAATTCTTGAAAATGAGTCTTTGTAATTAACCTCACTCGCACTCACACAGAGTACATGGTACACCATAATTTGCATAAGAATGAAGAATTTAATCACTTCAAGGATCAAGAAAAAGTAAGAAATTAATCAAGTTTAAGAAGTTAAGAACTTCAGCCCTTCGAGTAAGGCAGTACTAAATATAGCTCTTTCTATTTCTTTCAGTTTAGTACCAAAGCCCTTATCAATGGAGCAATTGCCAATCATTTACTTTCGCATAATACTTTTTATCATCATCATCATCAGCTTTTCGCATTCCTCTCTAAGATCGAACCAAGTGGCTTGTATTTGGAGAGGACATGTCCAGCAGTACTATTTATATTTAGAACTTTTTTCTTATTATATAGGTGGCAACCGAGCAGACGTATCACCTGATGGTAAGCGATTATCACCGCCCATAGACACCCGCAACACCAGAGGCATCACAAGTGCATTGCCGACCTTTGGGGGATGGGGGAAAGGGATGTTGGGGTATGGGCCTCCGGTATCCTCATCACTCGGTGAAACATAGCGCAAGCGCTATTTTACATCGGTTTTCTGTGAGGCCGTGATTTCACTCCGGTCTAGCCGGCCAATTCATGCCGAAGCGTGGCTCTCCCACGTACTTATTTTAATCAACAATATCTTTTTCAAATTTCTCTTTACCCTAATGAAGTTTTGAAGTCAAATAATTGACTTTGCTTTCCATTGAAGCAAGGTATTTTGCTCGGAGTTGTATTCAGGAAATATCCCAAATTGCTAAATAAACTCCATTACTCAGATGATACAAAAGTTTTGGGAATGATTCTCGAGTGCTGTTGTAAATTTTCTTGTTTCGTTTCACGATCACTTTTCAATAAACTTGGAGTACTTTTGAGTGGGAAAACTTTAATATTATCCCGGTAAAACATTAATAAATATTTTACTAGCAATCATTTTAACTTTAACCGATTTCAAAAAGTGGAAGATGTTCTCGGTTTACTTGTTTTTTTGTTTGTTACATTACCATTAACCAATGGTCTTTTTTAATATTGTTCTTTTCTCATTTAAATTAAAAAAAAAAACTCGTTAAAAGGTTAAAAGCAAGGAACAATGTATTCACATCGAAGACGGTGATACGTGTTAATGTTATTTCTATACAATATCATTGGTTATTTAAATTTAATCGTTTTTATTTGTTCAATTTAAATATTTATTTTCAAACGAAGAACTTCAAACTATTCTACACTTTAACTATGTATTTGCATAATTTAAAGTATCGGAACCGAGGCATTAAAATCCTATCAAGAATTAGCAAAATGAGATGATACATTCAAAGCTGCATTCAGGAAAAATAAATACATCGCATATCAAAAACAATGGCAATTACGATGATTACTTTCAGAAAGACTGCGCTAAACAATGCTGTGCAAACAAAGGATCCAGTACAGCAAAACTGCTATCGAGGTAGATAATTTAGTTGACAGTATAATTTTTCAACAACTTGATTATTACGCTAAATAAGACGAAATAATTATGACTATTGACACCTTTATTATGCCCATAAACTACCTGCATATATGGCATAAGTATACTGAATACCAATAAATCGGAGAACAGATAATAAATCGGTGGCCTAAGCTACTAAATTCTCTAGTCGAGAAGAAATGTTTCTAACTTACAAAGATGAAGTTTTACCTTGTTGGTCTAGTGGTTAACATAAGGTACTACTAATGAAGAGTTCTCGGGTCGGACTGCTGTAGGGTTTTCTTACAAGAAATTCTTAATAGTAGCAGGAGTATGCAAGAGGGCGATGGTTTCCGCCCGTGTGGAGAGCACGTTAATCTGTCGGTCCCGGTTGTCAAGAACGCCTATGACAATCGTTATAGGTGCCTTCAAATATACTGACAACTCGTCACGTCCAAAAACGATCTGGACACCGGGGAGCAGGTCATCGAGCGACTGCGGAAGGCTGCGGACGAGGACGAGGGATGGGTGCAAGTGGAAAAAATAAGGAAAGCTAAAGATAGAAAAGTAATCCTAGGATATAGAACAGAAGAAGAACGAAAAAAGGCTCAAAAACGAATAACAGAGAAAGGCAAAGATCTGGTAGTGGAGGAGGTAAAAAATAAGAATCCCCTCCTGGTACTATACGGCGTCCAAAAGACCCAAACGGACGAGGACCTAGTGAGGGCCTTGAGGTGCAGGAACCGGGAGATATTCCGGGACCTGACACCGTACCAGGACAGGCTAACGGTTCAGTACAGGAGGAGAGCCAAAAATCCCCACACGTGCCACGTGGTGCTCAGGGTCTCCCCGGCGGTATGGTCCCGTGCCCTAGACAGAGGGAGGCTGCATGTCGATCTGCAACCGATGAAGGTTACGGACCAATCCCCTCTAGTGCAGTGCTCCCTGTGCCTGGGATACGGGCACAGAAAGAGGTTCTGCACCACAACTAAACCTAACTGCAGCCATTGTGGCGGGCCCCCACCACCTAAAGGCCGAATGCCCGGACGCTGCCTGTGGTGCGGAACCAAACTGCTGCAACTGCCAGGGGGAGAAGCTGAGCAGCACGGGGCACAACGCCTTCAGCGCTGAGTGCCCAGTCTGCCAAAAGTGGGACTATCTGGCGAGGTTAACCACGGCATACTCGTGACACACTCATTCATACACACACGACACAGAAACACACACACACGAACACACACAGATATTGAAAGTATATTGTGAATGTATACGGAGACATCATAACATGCACACAAACACTGAACACGCACACATAACTAAAATAAACGGCATAACAAATCATTCACGACCGGGTTTATAATAATTGTTTATATTTAAGCATATAAATAGATTGTTGATAACAAAGGCGGAATTAATGCTAAAAATAAAAAACATACACAGACACGAACATCACTTTTAGACGTTTAGATCACGCACACATAGATTAAAACAACAAATCACAAAATCACACAAAAACACTGGACAAGAACACAAAACAAATTACACAAAGTCACAAATGCCGTGGCCTCACAGATGGGAAAACCACAAATGAAATACACTTGGAGAACAAAACTAGAAGTAATATAACAAATAGTAATAAATAGTATATAAATAAAGAAAAAGTATAACTAATAAGCATGAATCAAATAGAAAATAACCTAATATAAAACAGTAAGTAAAATAACAGATCAGTATAATACCTCGATAATTAATTAAAAATTTACACGATCATTAAATAACTTAAAATAAATTTTGCATTGAAAATTATTTTGATTGTATTTAGAAGTATTGCTTAAAGATATTAAATGGATATTTATACCATATATGACCAAAGAAAAGAGAATTTAAGAAAATAATGACGTATTTTAAAATTTTAGAAATAATGCTGTGCTGTATAATTTTGTATAATATAGAACTTCACCTTCAGGGTTGTGGAGATCCGATACCAGTCGCTCGGTGGAAAAACTGATAATCAGATAAAACCGGTTGAACTAGTAACCGGGTGAATTAATCTTGGGAATAATAAAGGCTATTAAAATAATGATGATAGTAATTATTATAACATTTGTAATGAGAAACAGGGTTAAAACGATCATGCTGGAAGAATATGACCCAACAATTTGTAAGGAAATGATTAAATACGCAATATTGTAATAATTTTCATTGCACGATACAGTATCAGATAGCAATGTCGTTTGAACTGCCTCCGACAGATGGCGCTATAGTCTTTTACTGAATTACTGTTGATATAGTACCCACTGTACATTAAATACACCGGATTGTAATTGAGTTTGTTTTACTAAAGTAGGATCCGAATTCACTAGGTTGACTGTTACAGAGGAAGTTAATTTTAAAATGTTTAAATTTTAAATATTGGATTACATGACGTAACTTTGACACAAAGCCTTGTGTAAATTTAGTATTTATTGTGAAAGTTTTTTTTTGTTTTTTTTATGGAAAAGGCGGGCAAACGAGCAGACGTATCGCCTGATGGTAAGCGATTACCGCCGCCCATGGACACCTGCAACACCAGAAGCGTCACAAGTGCGTTGCCGGCCTTTTGGGGATGGGGGGGAGGTAGGGGTAAGGGAATTGGGAAATGGGCCTTCGGTATCCTCACTCACTCGGTGAAACAGAGCGGAAGCACTATTTCACACCGGTTTTCTGTGAGGCCGTGGTATCACTCCGATCGAGCCGGCTCATTCATGCCGAAGCGTGACAAGTCAACTCCCGCATTAGGAATAAACATCCCGTGTCGCGGGAGACTTTACAAACATACAAGAAACGGACACAAAGAACACCCAGACTCGGAACAACAATTTGTGGATCACACAAAGTTTTGTACCGCGTGGGATTTGAACCCACGACACTTGGCGCAGTAGCAAGAGGCGTGGCGACCGCTGAAACCACTAGGCCAACAGTGTAACTCTCCCACAGTATTGAAGTAGAGCGTTCTCCTTTTTGTGTTATCTAATGAATATTTATAGTTTATTTTTATTTTTATTTATTATAGATATATTATAGATATTATAGAATAGATAATTATAAAAAGTTAAACGTAGGACTTTAATGCCCGAGCTTTACTCCGTATTATTTTTTTCGGTAAATTTTCTAAAAATGAATCCAAGCTAGGTCGATAATTTATCGTCCCCGAAATCTTCTGCATACTATATTTTTATACAAGTAACTACCTACTCAGATTAATTAATAATAATATTAATAACTTTGCACATCTCGAATACAGTAATCAGAATTGGCGCTGCGTAAATGTGTCACCCGTTGCTACTACTGGCCACTGGTGACCATAGTTGCTGTGTCCAGTGACGGCAAGCGGACACAGTCACCGGTCGCTACTTCTGGCCACAATTCGTCACTTGTTTTCCATCAGTCTCACAATGGATGTTGTGGACAGCTTGTGTCACATACAGGAGACAGACACCGAATGCAACTTTCCTTTTGCGCAGCTCAGTACAATTGTAAGGAAAGTTGGTAATGTTGCTTGTGTCTTCAACTGACGACTTTTAGTTTCCAGTTACCGACGCCGAACACTTTTTGATCGTCATGAGCATGTGTTAAGTGGAAGCAACTGGACACAAAAATGTTTACGTATGCGCAGGGAGTGGATGATTTCATACTAGTTCTATAGAAATCAAATATTCATCGGCAACTTGTATCTGTCACAGGACACAAAATGTGTCCACGTTTGCGCCCTGCTTAAGTTTGTACTATGGAAACCGCAATACTGATAATGGCTTATTGACATAATAAACAAGTTGACCAATACAAGCCAATCAAAGTAATGTAAGTAAAAAAATACGCAAAATAGGTTGAAGTATCAACCTTACTTGTCAAGTTTGACTTTGGTTTTGGTGAGTTCTTGGAATCATCTCATATATGCTAATATTAAGACCTTCATAATTCCAACTACTGTAGATTAAAGCAATCATTGCATGCCTTTTCATGGAATTGAATCAAACTAGTGCAGTGTACACTCTGTGTAAAAAACGAAAGCTGTATCAGCCGATTTTCAGGCATGAGATATTCAACTTCAATAGAATTTGATTAAACAAAAGTCTAGTCTTTGTGGATGTTTTGCGATTTCTGGTGCTTTTTTGCTCATATAAGCTTTTTTTATAATTTGAAGAACATTTTATGAGATGTACTTGATTTGTAGCCATTTTTTTCTTATCATATCATGGATTTTTATTTAATTTTTATATTTTATAAGTGCAAAATATATAAATACTAGCTGACCCGGCGAACTTGTTACCGCCATATTTAGGTACATACCTACCTATCTGTCTTAGCTTTCCACAGGCAGTGTACAGTCGCGAACAAAAAAATGACTTATCCCGTTATTTTGAAAAATTTCTTGTACACAAACCTTACATACCTACCACAATAACGAACACATAATAAAAGAATTATTTAATTTGGTGTAGCCGATCGAAAGTTATGCGCGTACATATTTCAGCGATTCGTTTATATACATATAGATATCGGTAAGAACACACCATTTCATTAACAAATTTCTCCATTGAAATATGAATACTAACAAAAAAAATTGAGAACAAAATACCTAACCATGGAGATTTTGGGAGTCAATTTTATAAGTTAAACAGTGTAGACATTCATTTAGTTTCGAATCACTCCCAAGAAAACTGTGGAATGAACTATCGCCTGCTGTATTCCCGGACCAATACGACTTTTAAACCTTCAAGAAAAGAGCGTACTCCTTCTCAAAAGGCGGGCAACGCACTTGTGACGCCTGTGGTGTTGCGGGTGTCCATGGGCGGCGACAATTGCTTTTCATCAGGTGATACGTCTGCTCGCTTGTCCCCTATTCCATAAAAAAGGATTATTCGCAAAGAAGTAAAAGACTTGTTAAGAGTACCTCAGAAAGATCGGTCATTACAAAGTTGAAAGCAGATAGCGAAATATTGGTTAAATAATAAATAAATACTTAAGATATCTAACACACAACGATATTTAGGTAAAAGCGGATATTAGAAGCCGACCCCAAAAATAAAAAATCTAGAAAGAAAAAAATGCTTATCAACTGTGGTTGTAAACTGTTTCTTCTGTTAGACAAAGTAGTTGACAATGAGACATACCATTATAGTAATTTACGCTGCATACCTCTTTTAAAACTCTACCGAACTTTAAAATCAGTCTGGCAGATGCTCTTATTCTGTTTCGACTTTTCTTCTAAAACAAATGTCAATTATAAATCACTCTAATAATCAACGCCTGTAGACCATCACAGAAATGTAAATTATCATTTATAAATTTACAAGTAAATGATTTACATTTTACAATTCAATTAATAATTCATAGTAACTGTGGCTTGAATAATGAAGTTACTTAAAGGGACGTCGACGAAATACTGTTTACAAATTAATTAATTGTAATTCATCATTGGCTTTGAGCGGTCAAGGAAATTATAAAGGAGACGGTATTTTCGTTGTGTTGACTATAATATAATGGAAGGGTCCGAGATAATTAATTTACAGGTTGATAAAACGTTTCCCATTGACTGCAAAATACACCGTGGGGAAAATTATGTCACTTGTGGAGAAAAAGGATGGTTTGGCTTTAACAAGGTTGCTGTTAATAATGTTTTTATTTTCTCTAGAGAACAATTTAAAATATAATGGCATAATTAAGGGATGTCCTGGACGGCAGATAGCAGCGCGGTGTGAAGAGAAAATTTGTTTATTGAGATGAATAAACTTTACTCCTCACAGTTTTTAGCTTTTAGGTGATTATTATATTAACACTTTCATTTCTTCTGAGAATAATATAATTTAAAAAATATGTTTTTGGTATTACTGTGTACATTTTTTTAAATCTAAATTCTGATTAAACAAATTATCATTGTTTAGTTATTGAAAATGTCTTTTGCAAACAAAACTAAATGTACCAAAAATAATATTTATTTATTTAGAGCCCGTTTATTTAACGTAAATAAATATTGTAACATTTATTTACGTTAAAATAGTAATAGAAAACTAAAAAACAAGATGCTAAGAGTTACAGGTTTCTATAAAATCTACAATAAAAAAATAAATTATACATACTATCGCTTATGGTATGTTTAGTAAGTAAATACAAGTTTTACCACCGCAGGGCTACCGAGTAGGCACTTTGTAGTTGACCCTGTGCAGTCTACCTACAACATAATTAAGAATTTAGAAAATTAAGACACAATCTCTCAGACTAGACTTAAAAATTTCCTAACCTGGCTTAGCCTTCCAATTTACCCACGTGATCTCTAAACCAGTTGACGGCAACACGCCTCTCTCCTATTAAGTAAGTGAGACTAAAGTATTATAAAAGCCAAAAGGGTGCTATTGCTACCCTTTTTGAGAAATAAACGTGAATACGTATATTATGAAATAACAGCACCTCGAAATTAAATCTAGAACGAAAATTACTCATAACCTTAAACAAAGCTCTAAAATGAGCTGTAATTTTAGTATATTCTATTTAGGATTCCTTAATTGGCAAGTTGTTTTAGACAAGGCCTTGTTTCTCTAATAAAACCACTCAATAATTGGAATGCCGATACCTACGTATCTCACAAAATAAAAATATGATACCTCTATTTATAAAACCTTGAGAGACGTCAATATTTTTCACTCATCGAATAAGTTTTTATGAAAGTTCACATTTATTTTTGCCATGTACCGCGGACAGCAAAATTTTTCATTTGTTCACGTCAATCCAGAGATACGCAGACAGACAGAGAGATGATTAATTCTATCAAATATTGTTTAGTGTCTTCTGTGATATTAAGATGTCGGTCGCTGGAGCTTTATTCAATTGATTTATGTCAATCAATAAACTTGAAAACCTATTAGATGTTTTGGTGTTTCTGACAATACCCTTATAAACAGTTGGTGGTTTAAATCTAAAGTATTGATTAAGATACTTGAATGTGTAAAGTTCATGGTGATATTTCTAGTAGTAGGAATTCATATTCAAGTAAAAACTTACCGTTGGCTTGCGTCAGCTATTTATAAAACCTTTTTTGTTCCAGTTGGGTCTTGCTCTTGAGATAGAAAGATGATATTTGATGACATTCTGTGATATACTGTTATAGATTTTCGGTAAGCTGGCTCGCTTAAAGCACATATTGGAGACAAAATCTAAGTGCATAGATTCGCTTGGCAATTTTCGCTCTATAAAAGTGCACTGCAAAGAGAAGAAAAACATGAATCAAATTTTATAGCAATTTTACACCGTAGGAGGGACACGCTTCGGCATGAATGGGCCGGCTCGACCGGAGTGATACCTCGGCCTCACAGAAAACCGGTGTGAAATAGTGCTTGCGCTGTGTTTCACCGAGTGAGTGAGGATACCGGAGGCATATACTCCCCCTAAACCTATCCTCCCCCAAACCCTAACCCTATCTCCCCCCTAACCCTATATACCCCCAACCCTATTAAACCCCCCTCCCTATCTCTCCCCCTAACCCCCAAAGGCCGGCAACGCACTTGTGACGCTTCTGGTGTTGCAGGTGTCCATGGGCGGCGGTAATCGCTTACCATCAGGCGATACGTCTGCTCGTTTGCCCGCGTATTCCATAAAGAAAAAAGACGATGATGAGAACCTGGTTTCAACTAGTTTTTCTAGCAAGAGTAAATGTACTTGTACGAACAAAAGTAGTACAAGAAAAACACCTCTTCAGAATAAATCTACAGTAAAATTCCTCAAATAGGAAAACATAGGAAGTACCTAAAATCCTATAGTAATAAAACATCGAATATGTCGTAAAACGTATCTAAATAGTTATCAAAATCCTTTCATATCAAGACACAATAAAATATATTTTTACGAACAAGATTTAGGAGCTTATCTCCGGAAATAAAGATAACTAAGAGTGAAATTGTCGTCATATCAAACTCTTATGTGTATTTAATGGAAAAAATAATATTATCACGTCTAAGGAAACGGATTTTAAGTTGTTACTGAACTTTTAAAACTCGTTAGTATTTTTTCAGTAACCTAGGAGCTGACGAATCATATGAGGAACCAATGGTTATCACTGCCCATAAGTATCTGCAACTCAACAGTCACAAGTGTGTTGCTTTCGTTTCGATCCCTGGTGTTAGAGGGGAGAAAGCGATAAGTTTTTTTATAAAAAACTGTTTAGTTTCTTATTATTAGTTATGATAGACTATTTATGATGCCAGAAGTTGGACAGAAGATTCATAATTTGTGGTCAAGTAACAGGAAGAGTGTGGGAGGTTTTCGCCGGAAGACTGTCATGGCGTTTTGTGTAACATAGCCAGCACGAGCAAGTAAAAGTATTAAGATTGTTAAAAGCTATTTAAAACAAATAAAACGTTTAATTGTTTTTTCAAAAACGATATTCAGTAATACAAATACAATTATAATATTTTACTTTATTATTCTTTTCACAACGAAAAGTATGTGTTTTAGGCTAATAAAGTTTTGTTTTATAAAAAGCATTAGCGAAAAGGAAAAATCTTTAGAATTATGTAAATGAAGCACCATTGCCCTTCATTTGAATTGTCCACGCTTTAACATATAAGTTTTATCCATGGTGGCAACACCAGCAGACTGACACTATGGACCTATGGACAATCTATTGTCTTTGGCTTTAAAAAACGTCATAAAATATTCCACGTTGTAAATTGTGAAAATATTAATATTATTTGAAGCAATAGCATAGCAATCCTCTTCCCCCGGACCGCTAACGCGTGCAGACGTGTATTGTCACACAAGTTCAATTTTAATTTATAATTTTAATCTAAAATTTTAATAAATAACTTTACTTAATCATCGTGAAGTACTAGGCGCGTATAGTGTTGCAAGAGATCGAGTCCGACCTGCGGCGAGCGAGACGAGAAGTGAAAGTGCCCTCTCCCTGTCGAACGCACGTGAGTCATTGATACCTGACCTTGCTCACCGATAACACTATTTACTTAGACGCCTGAAGACTTAATTAGTGCAACGCGCAATTGAACATATTACAAGTCAGGAAAAGTTATTTTTTAATAGTGTCTGTTGCGATGAAACGTACACCACCGAAAAGTAACAATGAAACTATAGCCCATCACAGCTCTGAACCCGATTTATCTTCACCTAAATCGGAACTATCTAAGGATAGAATTACTTTACGTCAAAAGCGCAAACATGACTGCGAACAATCCTCCGAGTTTAAATCTCTTCGCGAGGACATTATGTCTTCAATTACAAACTTGCGGAAAGAACAGAGTGAAAAATTTAGTGTCATGCAAATTAATCTAGACCAAATAAAAGTTCAAAATGTTGAACTGAAGAATACGGTCGAATACTTATCTAATAAATATGATGACTTGATGGATAAGCTGACTTGTTTAGAGCGTGAAAGGAAGAATAATCTGGGGTACATAAGATCATTGGAGGAAAAGGTCGAGCACCTGGAACGACATACGAAGTCGTCGAGCTTGGAAATTCGCAATGTGCCTAAAATAACTGGTGAGACTAGGGAAGACCTAATAAACATTGTAAAAATCATAGGTGTCGCTGTGAAGTCGGAAATACACACACACGAGCTGAAAGATGTGTATCGTTTGAACAACAATAGACATCCTCAAACAGGAGGACCGATAACGGCCGAGTTTATGTCCATAATAACAAAGGATAAACTGCTAACAAATGTTAAAAAGTATAATAGGGACAATAAGACAAATCGACTGAACAGCGGGCATTTACAAATGGCGGGAAATACACCCATTTATATCTCGGAAAGTCTCACCACTAAGGCTAAGAAGCTGTACCATCAAGCACGTGAGTTTACTAAGCACAACAACTATGCTTATTATTGGACGTCTCATGGTAAAATCTACATTAGACAGAAGGAAGGTGCGCCCACGATGAGAATAGATCGGGAGTCCGACTTTGATGTTTTGGTGCAACGAGAGAAGTGACTAGCTATATGGTCCTATGAACAAAATCGCACCATAACCCATATCACTAAACTTGGCCAATGGATAACCTGTCTCGTAGATATATTTTCCGCTTTTTTAGTTTTTAATGTTCATTTGTTTTATATTAACTTGTTTTATTATCTAAGGTGTATGCATACAAAAATAAACGCACAAACAATTTGTACCTTAATACATAATCAAAAGACACCACAACACACAACACATACACTCTGTTACTCTCAGCACACTAATATTAACACGTTTAAGGTAACAAACACACCAATCCAATTGCATTCTCTACACTACATAAATTTCAGTATAGCGAATAGGATAACGCCATATCTTGCATTTTACATGTATTATGTATTAATGAATACAAAATATTACGGTAATACAAAGCCATCGAATTTCGACCACATTTGGTCCTTTTGTGTCACATTGTTGCACCGAAGTAAGAAACATGCTTCATCTCTTTTGCAGCTACTTATGAGAGTCTATATATGCCATAACCAACCATTATGTTCGATTTAAATAACACTCAGATAAACAACGACTTAGATAGATTAACAACTGCTGACAGTTGTACATGTGATCTTGAGGACATCTGTGCCAATATGCTCTTTCCAGCTAATTCATCTATAAATATGATAATACAAAATATTAGAAGCATCAATTGCAATGTGCCACACTTGGAAACATTATTAAATACACACATCAAAAGTGTCTAGGGATCAAGCATTTTTATGCGGATTTCTTGAGATTGAGATGTGGCTTTGGCCCTGGCCTGCTCAGTCGCCAGACTTGAACCCGATTGAGCATGCATGGGATATGCTACAGAGAAGAGCTCTGCCAAATATGGAGGGTATCCAGTCGCAAGAAGACCTTTTTTTGTTGTTGCAACGAACATGGGCGGCCATTCCACAGCGTGATTTGGATGAACTCATTTTGAGTATGCCAAACCGATGTTCTTGTGTTAGTGTTCGCGGTAGAAACACGGATTATTAATTGTTTAAGTTACCTAATAAAATTTTAAAGAAAACTGTTATTTCAGTCTTTTTTTCGAACTTTAATGTTAGTGGTTCAAATGTCAAAAATCCTTTTATTAGGAAAATGGCAAATTTCTTTATTAATGCTAAGGTGACTTGGTTTATCGTTACTGTGACAAACGAAAACACTTTATTTGATGAATCCATAAAGAAAATTTTAATTAATATCAATCAGGAGAAAAGTTATTGCAAAAATATATGTTGACCCCTAGACACATATGTTGATCCCTAGACACTTTTGATGTGTGTAGCTCTAATATTCACTGGGATTTGATTATACTCACGGAATGCTGGCTACACAAAAACGATCGTATACCACAGCTAGATGGATATAACCATGCTTCTACAACAAACAATAAGACACAGAACGAGGGTGTAGTGGTATACTCGAAGTCTACAAGTAGCTGCAATATATCAGAACCAAATCTGGTGGATGCCAATTGTCTTATGATAAAAGTTGACAACACCACTGTTATTCTTGCTATATATCGTCGCCCCGGTGAAAAGAACGTAATCAATTTTTTGGAATCATTAAATAATATCCTAACAAGTCTAGCATCATTTAAAAATATTATTTTAACTGGGGATATTAATCTTGATATTGCAACCACATCGAAGGACAGCAGAGCGGAATCTTACTTGAATCTTTTGGCCGCCCATGGTATGTTACCTGCCCATACTATCCCAACCCATACTCATACATGTCTTGATCACGTCGTTCTCAAAACCAAATTTCCTGCAAAGTGTTTTGTTGCACATACGACTATTACTGACCACTACAGCGTTATACTCAGTCTAAAAGTGCTATCCAATAAGTATGGACCGATAAGGGATGTAAAAAAAGTTGATTTCGACTCCCTTGACAAGGCCCTCAATAGAATGGATCTGAGTCCAATACTATCAATGAACAATGTTGACGAAACTGTTCACTTTCTTGTTTCTACTTTAAATAAGGAGCTAGAAATTTGCACTAAAATCACGCGTACTCCTAAACGAAAGTTCATCCTAAAACCTTGGATAACGAAGGGGATATTGAGGTGTATAAGAAATAGGGACAAATTATATCAAAAGACGAAAAAAGATCCGACAAACGAAATCCTAAAATTAACCTATACTCGTTATCGCAACTATACTAACTCGTTAATCAAAAACGCTAAAAGAGAATATGAGAAATCAGAAATTAATAACGCTAAAAACAATACTAAACAACTTTGGAAAGTTATTAAAAATATCACATACACAAATCAGACGAAAAGTCCAGCACTGGAATTGATAACAAACAATAACCCTATTGAATCGGCTGATTCAGTAAATAGATATTTCACAAGTATTGGAAAGATCGTTGGAGGAAAAATGCAGGTAACGAATTCTCCAAATGTTTATCAGCCCTATTATCCGTTGAATCAATTACAGTCATTTGTGTTTCATCCCACAGATTCTTATGAAATTGAGTTAACTATTTCTCAACTTAAAAATAATTGTGCTATTGGCCTGGACGGTATTTCCAATAGTTTTATTAAAAGGTACAAAAGTATTTTAGTGGAACCGCTAGTCTATATATGTAATTTGGCATTCTCTTCTGGCATCTTCCCAAGGGCATTTAAGCGAGCACTTGTTCATCCTGTTCATAAAAGTGGAGACAGAGACTGCGTAAACAATTATAGACCTATATCCATTCTTCCCGGTTTCTCAAAGATCGTTGAAAAAATTGCCAACAAAAGAGTCGTTAACTATTTGGAAGCAAAAAAATTGCTTTCGAATCGGCAGTTCGGTTTTCGTAGAAACAGGTCTACCGATGACGCTGTGCATGAGCTTACAAATCATATAGTTACTAATATTTTTTTTTTTTTTTTTTTTTTTTTTTTTTTTTTTTTTTTTTTTTGTAGACCTGCGATCAGTCGTCTAGACTATAATCAGGTGTGTTGAATGTGGTTGGCGTTTGGAGAGGTAGAGCCACTGCTCCATCTCCCCTTAGTAAGGCAGCACATCGGCTCTCTTGAGTCTTCTAATTGGATTTGGCTGCAGAAGCATACTGGATAATGGGTTTGGGTGAGTTGTCAAGCGATCCTTGTAGTTGGCTGAATAACGCTTAGCTTCGTCCAAAATGGTTGGGATTTCCAAATACTCGTGTATTTCCGAGTTGAGAGCATACCAGGGCGCCGAGGAAAGTACCCTTAGAATATTGTTTTGGGCTCTCTGCAGACACATAATGTTGGATTTGCTGGCTGTCGACCACAGTTGTATGCCGTAGGTCCAAATCGGTTTTATTATGGAACAATATACCCTCAGCTTGTTGGATAGAGATAAGGCAGACTGTCTACCGAGGAGCCAGAGTAGGTTTTTGAATCTAAAATTGATTTCGTTGCGCTTCGCTTTTATATGGTCCTTCCATGTCATCCTCCGGTCTAGGTGAAATCCAAGGTATTTGACGCAGGTTGATTGTGGTAATGTGTCGGTGCCTAGGTTGACCGGGGGGCAGGTTTCACGCCTTAGGGTAAATGTGATGTGGTGAGACTTTGGAGTGCTTGCTTTTATGCGCCACTTGATCAACCAATCATTGGTAGCGTTGATCACGGTCACAACTTAGAAACGCCGCATCATCGGCAAAGGTTGCTACAACTGTGTCAGGTGACTGGGGCAGGTCACTAGTAAATATATTGTAAAGGACCGGACCAAGTACGGAGCCCTGGGGTACTCCGGCTGTGCAGCTATAAAGAGAAGATCTTGCGTCACGGAGCCTGACTTGAAACTTTCTGTCACTGAGGTAGGATTCCATCAGAAGGTAGTAGGAGTGTGGAAGATACTGTTTAATTTTACACAGTAGTCCCTTATGCCAAACCCGGTCGAAGGCCTGTTGTACATCGAGAAAGGCAGCCGAGCAATACTCTTTCCTTTCCAGACATTCTCTTATTGTAGAATAGACTCTATGTACCTGCTCTATAGTTGAGTGGTGCTTCCGAAAACCAAATTGGTGGTTAGGTATTACCTGGTCCATATCTAAGCAAGGAGATAACCGTGCAAAGATGATCCTCTCCCACAATTTTGACAACACAGGCGTCAGGCTAATAGGGCGATAAGATGAGACTTCGTTATGCGGCTTTCCAGGCTTATGAATCATGACAATTTGAGATGTTTTCCAGAGTGCAGGAACATATGAGGTTCTCAGTGTGGCATTGACGAGAATGGTCAAAAAGACAATGCACTTCTTAGGGAGCTCCTTCAGAAGCCTAGGGGTGATCAGATCAAATCCAGGTGCTTTATTAGGGTCCATTTTGGCTATTTCTCTAGCTATCTCCCTTGGTGATGTATGGGTCAACGGCAGACATAGCTGCAGATCTTGTTTAAGGACTTGATCTATTTCTGGATCTTCAGGACTATCAGAATCGTTGGGTTTGAAGATTCCGGCTAGGTATGTAGCAAAGGCCTGCGATTTATCTTGGTCAGTCCGAGCCCATGTATTTCCAGATCTAATAGGCGGAGAACACTGTTGCGGCTGTGGGAGGTACTTTGTTGCCTTCCAGAGATTGTGAATCCCATTTGCATTTGGAGACATCTTCGCTAATCTCTGTTTGAGCGATTCGTTTGCAGTATGAGCCAGGAGATCTTTGAGTTCTTTAGTTGCCCGGTTTAGTCTGGTTTTATCTGCGGTCTTATGGGTCGTCTGCCAAATTCTGCGGAAGCGACGTTTTTCGGCAATTTTTTCCCTGATCGCAAGAGGGACTGGTACCCCACGCGATGTATCCTTTAGCTCGGGAGTACTAGACCAAGCAGCCACTTGGATCAGATTTGTGATGTAGAGACACGCATCGTCAACCTCCTCCTTGGTTTTGAGTGGGACATTGAGGTTGATATTTGACTCCAGGAATTCTCGAAAAAACTGCCATTCCGTTTTGTGATTGTGGAGATAATCTGCATGAGTGTCATTGGGTATGGCCACTGGACTAACCGTCAGTAATACAGGTGAGTGATCAGAGCTACCGTCGAGACTTGATTGTATGAAAGTGTTCCGTTCGCTGATACCCTTTGTAACAAAGAAGTCTAGAAGATCAGGTGTTTTGTTGCTGTCTGTAGGCCAATACGTAGGCTCCCCAGTTGACATAGGTAATAGGTGATTTGCTTCAATACTCTTTTTTAGTTCTCTGCCTCTAGTAACCGTCAATCTTGATCCCCAATATGTATGCTTGGCATTCCAATCGCCACCAGCAATAAATCGGTTGCCCAATGACATAAAGAAGTCAGTAAAAATTTTCTCTGTTATAGTGTGGCGCGGTGGACAGTATATCGCAGAGAGGTTAAGGGGTCCTGATCGATCCTCCACCCTTACAGTTGTTGCTTGGAGATAGGGGGCCGCAGTAGGTTCCAAGAGGCAATGTCTCACACTGTTCCTGATAATTATTGCAGTGCCAGCATGGGCTCCACCATCAGGATGACAAGTGTGATACACGGAAAATCCTGGAATGCATATACGGCTTCTTGGTGTAGTGTGCGATTCAGAAATGAGGCAAACGTCAAGCTTGTTGGATTTGATGAGCATTTCTATTTCGTTTTTATTAGGGGCAAGGCCATTGATGTTCCAGGTAGCAATTTGTAACGAAGTCATTTTGTTAGCTTAGAGACGAGAGTAGTGATAAGACCCAGTAGGGAGCCTATTTGTTGAATTAAGAGATCCATTTTCTCGCTTTGTCTCAGTAGGATACCTTCCAGTTTGTTGTAGGATTGTTGATTTGGTTGGGCGTTCTTCCCATTGGTAACTTCAGCGTATGTACGTTGTTGAGTGGGTCTTGCGGTTCCCTCGGTTATAGTCGAGGTGGAATAGATTGGGTGGATTGGGAGTGCGTTGGTGGTTGGGGCGGGTTGGGTTTCTCTTGAGGTTAAATTTTTGTTTTTTCGAGAAAGGATTTCTTTGTAAATTTCACAACCTTTGTAGTTAGCCGGGTGATCACACGAGCAGAGAGCGCATTTAGCCGGTGTGGTTCTATCTTTCTTTTTGCATTCCGAGGTTTTGTGACCTTCTCCGCATTTGACGCACCTAAATGGTCTCATACAGTTGTTCTTTGAATGACCGTAGCGTTGGCAACGTTGGCATTGAACGATACTTTTTGACTTTCGAGGATCTTCTATCTTAACCTTTTGGTTGAATATGTGAGTTATATTTTTGACTGCTGGGTTGTTAGCATTGGGCTCAATGTTCACAAAGAAGGTCGATGTGGGTTTCTTGTCAGGGCCGTATCGCGCATTGATGATTTCGCCTTTAATTTTATTGTTGGTTGCCTCAATGGCTTCTGATATCGCTTCATGGGGAGTGCTATGGTAGAGGTCTTTTATGACAATGCGATAGCATTTACTGTCTTTAGGGGTAAATGTATGCCCTATTAGACCGGTTGCTCTTATAACCGCTATGATTTTCTTGTACTCCTCAGCCGTGTTGACAAGAATGTGGAGTAGGTTTTTGTTAATTAGCTTGAATTTGAAGTGTTCTTTGCTGCTAACGGTTTGAAGTAGCTTCGACAGCTCAGCAACATCTTCTATGCCATTCAGGACGATTGGTGGGGGTTTACTGGGTTTAGGATAGTCGGTAGTGCACGATTCATCCTGTGGGTCTAGAGGCAAGGTGCTAAAACGGTTATTTGTGGTAGTGCTCTGGGTCTCTGATGGAGAACTGCAATATTTTCTTTTTTTACTGCTTCTGCTATTGGGCGATGGCACCCTTTGCCATGGCGGGGGAGCAGGACGTTCGGGGGTGTCTTCCAAAGAGGTTGCCTCCGTCGGGCTACTAGTCTCATTTGGTTGCTCTGCATTAACCTTTTGGTTGTCTCGTGATGACCTTCCTACATCGGAAAGGGATGACGATCGTTGTCTATCAAATAATTCTGGGAGTGCTTGTTGGGTTAGCAATTTATGTTGTGGTAGAGAGTTTTTTAGGGTATTTGTATTCATATTTGTTCCCACGAGTAGGGACGAAATGTTGGTCGCTCACAGGGTGACGCCCATTCCTATGAGAAGGCACTATACAACGATGTGGCCAGGTCCATCGTAGTTACTAATATGGACGAAAAGAAAAAGGTATTGGCTATTTTCTTAGATTTGGCAAAGGCCTTTGACGCGGTCTCTGCTCCATTACTGCTCAATAAATTGGAAGGTATGGGTATTCGTGGCACGCAGCTACAGTTTTTCGCTAGTTACCTCACAGATCGCTCCCAGTGTGTACAGATTGATGGTGTGCGTGGTCATGATCTCCCCATAGATATAGGCGTGCCCCAAGGTAGTATCCTTGGGCCAACCCTGTTTTTAATATTTATCAATAACCTTTGCCAATTAGAAATATCCGGAAAAATAATAACTTTTGCAGATGACACCGTGCTAACTTTTCAAGGCGATTCTTGGGAGGAAGTGTATCGGAATGCTCAAGAGGGCATGAATCGTGTCACTTATTGGCTTAATTGCAATCTTTTATCATTAAATGTCGATAAGACCAAATACATAGCATTCCAACTAAAAAATAAAAAACTAAATTTTGAGGCACCTCAGCCCATCATTGCACATCTATGTCATAATCAATATGTAACCCCTGTTCCATGTACCTGTAAAGAGTTGCAACTGGTAGATACAATCAAATACCTAGGAATCACAATTGACAAAAACCTAAACTTTGAAGCTCACATAGATGTAATAACTACTAGAACTAGGAAATTAATATACATTTTCAAAAATTTAAGACATGTATGTGATAATGAGGTTCTAAGAATAACGTATCTCGCTTTATGCCAATCAATACTGATGTACTGCATCACATCCTGGGGTGGAGCTGCTAAGACTACTCTGATTAGATTGGAACGTGCTCAACGAGCAGTCTTGAAGGTAGCGCTTTGCCTACCTTTCTTGCATCCTACAAAAGACCTGTACCAGAAATTTGAAGTCCTTACAGTACGGCAACTTTTCGTTTTTCGTGTAATCCTTAAATCTCACTCACTTACTAACTATGATCCTCTATTTAATGCAACAAAACGTCGAAAGCATAAAATCTTTCAAACTAGCATAGTATATAAGACGAGTTTATCTCATCGGTTCTTTTGTTTTCTGGGCCCATACTTATATAATAAAATTAACGCTATCCTTTGTGTATTCTGCTATAATAGATTTAAATTAAAGTCGGTATTAACTTCATGGCTGCGAAACCTAACCTACGATGATACAGAAAATTTACTTGTACCAATAAATTAATATGGCCTATGTACACAACATCTAATTTTAACTGTACTAATAACTACTGCACGCGCACTCACAAACAAACACGCACACACACACATACACACATAATCACTCATGCCAACGCACCCACACACACGCATACATAATCACTCATACACACGCACACACACATACACAGGTACCTACACATAAATGCAAAATGTACTTGCTCACTCTTTGTTTTTGGATTTTATGACTTTTCTCTTATCTACTTTTATTATTTTATTGTAAACTAATACGTGCTACAAGAAATATAACTTTGTTTTGGTCCCGGAGGTGTGAGCCTGGTGATCTGTAACACAGGTTTTCCTACCACAGACACCAGTCTCTTACAAAGGAATATTGTACTCTGATTTAACTATTTTGTACTTATGTGTCCACCTTTGTGATGAGAGAAATAAATGCTTATATTATATATTATTATTATTATTATAGCATTTAATGTTGTTTCTCTTTACAAGTTAGTACCTAAATAATAATAATTTGTACTTATGTATAGAAGTAAGTTGTGTGTAGAAACGCTTTTGTAATTCATTCATGTCTTAAAAATACAATTGCTCTTTACACAGCAACAACTTGGGTTTTTTCTTTCAACAAACAACATATTACAGTTATATAAAGCATAAAGTTATTTCCAGTTATTTCTTAAGTAATATCCAGAATTTTCAGCGTTGAGGTCAAGAGACAATCAGGCGTAGGCCTGATTGTCTCTTGACCTCAACGTCAGGGGAGAAATAAAAACAGGTAGACAGACAGAATGTTAGAAGCTATCAATTGTTGAATATTCTGCCGGGTTTCCAGGTACTAATACGAGCGGTTGGTTTATTTTAGATGTTTCCTGAAATTGATTTCGCTCGTTTTGTAAACTACTTGAACTTTAGATACGATTTTGCTTTGGTTTTGATTGGATTAACTTTTCCTTTTTCATTAAGGTTCAGAGTATTTGAATATTAAATTAACAAGCATTTTCATTTATTTGAATAGTGTGACCTAATATTACTTTCCAGTATCTCGCATATTTAACACACACTTGGCTAAATTTAAGCTACTCAGATTCTGTACAGTTATACCAATTGCTGATAAACTATATTTTTTATATTCTGTACTGTATTATTATATCAAGCTGAAGAGTTTGTTTGTTTGAACACGCTAATCTCAGGAACCGCTGGTCCGATTTGAAAAATTCTTACAGTGTTGGATAGTACATTTATCGAGGAAGGCTATTGGCTATATATCACCACGCTACGACTAATAGGAGCGGAGCAACAATGAAAAATGTTTCAAAAACGGGGGAAAATGATCACGCTACGGGCAATAGGAGACGCAACCGAGGTTGCGTGGGTCGGCTAGTGTCGGTATAAAAGTAACCTATATCCTTTTTTAAGAATCAAAGTAAGAGTTAACTTAATACCAAATTTACTAACATTAATTAATTGTTTAGTCTTGAAAGCGCAACAGACCAAACAGACTTACTTTGGCATTTGTACTATTCATCCCTATCTATACTTATAATAAAAATGTAACAGGTCTAATTCTGTACATTAAAGATATTTTGAAAATTTCTTTTGGAGGGCTCTTTATAATCGATACTGAAGCCAAATCTGTAATTTTTTTCATTTTTGTCTGTCTGTCTGTCTGTCTGTCTGTCCGTCTGTCCGTCTGTCTGTCTGTCTGTCTGTATCTTGGCCGCGCATCACGCCGAAACTACTGAACGGATTCAAATGAAACTTGGCATGATTTGAGTTCATACTACGAGGTAGGACATAGGATACTTTTTATCCCGAAATTCAGCACGGTTTCCTGGAGAGAGGGGATGAAAGTCAAAATATGTACTTAGTTGTAATTCAATAACACATAGTCCCATTTCATTCATTCTTTTTTTACTTGAAAGAAAAAAATAATAGGTAACCGGGAAAAGTGTTTTTTTTTGTCCGCGACTGTACACTGCCTGTGGGAAGCTGAGACAAAAATGTAAATATGGCGGTACGAAGTTCGCCGGGTCAGCTAGTTATTAATAAAGTAGGGATTATTTATTTACGCCATAACATAGTGAATAAACAGTTGAGTTCTCTAGTTTTCCTCAAAATATTATTTTTCCAGAACTGCCTCGGTGGTAGCATATTCGACTGCTGTGCTAGAAGTCCCGGGTTCGATTCCCGGGTCGGACCAAATGTTTGTACGATCTGTAAATATTTGTTTCGGAGTTTTCTATGTATATATGTATTTATTTACAAAAAAAAGTATATATGTATTTATATCAGTTGTCTAGTACCCATAACACAAGCTCTGCTAAGCTTGGGACAAAAGCAAAAAAAAAAAACTAAAGAACAGATTAAAAACTATATATTCGAACAGATATAATCACTGTTCATTATTAATAAACAAAGATGCTTTGCTATAATACCAGAGATCTCTCCAGTTTTGAAAGTGCATGCAGATCTACATTGAGATCGCATCTAGCAGATGCTCCAAAAACACTAAAGTTAAGTGCTGTCTTTTATCTTTTAGATCTCTGTGCTTCATTACGGAATGAGCTACCAAGGAAAGAAGATGAAAAGATATGTGTATAATCAATATTTTTATGTTTTTATTTATTTGAATTAATGTTTTTTGAGATATTTGGAAACATATGTTCGGTAATTAAAAAACATGAGGTAAATATGGATAGTAATAATTTCATACATTCCACCCACGGTTATCTAGTCCCAAGCTAGACAAAGTCGGTACTGTGGTACGACATATAAACATTGTTTTATATTTCTAAATACATACATATATCTATCTGTATATATGTATGTATGATATGTATGTATTTACAAAAAAAGGTCTTGGGTTCGATTTCCGGGTCGGACCAAATGTTTGTATGATCTAAAAATATTTGTTTCGGAGTTTGGGTGTTTTCTATGTATAATATGTATGTATTTACAAAAAAAAAAAGTATATATGTATTTGTATCAGTTATCTAGTACCCATAACACAAGCTCTGCTTAGCTTGGGACTAGATGGCGTTGTGTGTTAGATGTCCGAAATATTTATATATTTATTATTTATGTATAGATAATAATGAATCACAAAAATGTATGTACGCCCATAACTTTCCATCGACTGCACCAAATTGAATGTTTTTTATATGTATTTCTTATTGTCAGGACAAGGTTTTAAGAAGAAAATAAAAAAAAGGAGGTATTATATTCTCTTAGTCCGCTTAGTTCTATTTTACTGCAGGGCTGCGGGAAGTTGACACGGGCTTATTAAAAGATTATTTGGATAATTTTGAAAATAATCACAAAAATAAATAAGGCGATACGAAGTTCGCCGGGTCAGCTAGTTGTATATTAATTACACCTATACTTATTACAGATGCTTGTGCTCACTACCTTATTATTTTTGCTGGTTGGAATTGAAGCCACGACTCTCTTACTTGATTTTTGTTTTCGAAAGTTTTGTTTTGTTGTACCTAAATGTTGACCGTGAAAAATCATGAGTTTATCTTTATTTACGTAAAATTAAAAGTCTTTTACTGTCCGTTTAGTCAGCATAAGTTGTTCGCTAGGAAATGTTCTATTTAACATTATTCCTGTAAAACCCTCTTTGGCCCCATTTCCCCAATAAAAAATCCTATACGAATAAAACTTTATGGGTTTTCGAATATAGGAAATTCATAAGTATCTATTAAATTATATAACTCTGTTCAAGTTATGTTCACTTGAGGATATAATATGAGTTTATGTCATTTTATTTATTTGAATTACCACAATATGGTTTGGATTCTCTTCATACTTTCCTTCAGGCAGAGTAGAGTCATTTTGACAGCTTTTACTTTAAATAATATACAAATTTTAACAAAAAAAAGACCGAATTCAATCCGGCACTGATTTAAATAGGACCACACGGAAAGCACCAGCTTTCAAACAAAAAAAGAATCATCAAAATCGGTTCACCCAGTCGAAACTTATGAAGTAACAAACACAAAAAAAAATACAGTCGAATTGAGAACCTCCTCCTTTTTTTGAAGTCGGTTAAAAAAAGAGTTTATCTTGGTGTAGTGAGCATGCTCATTGGTTCTGTTCTGTGTCATGAACACCTACGACAATCGTTATTGGGAAGTCAGTGCCCTTTAATATTGGGATTAAAAAAGGCTGGGAAGATGAAAATGATGTAGATATTTTTAAATATTTGATCATTTTATTCCATGTTTGAATTCAGTTCGTCTTCGTTA
The DNA here is from genome assembly GCA_949125395.1 of Diaphora mendica. NCBI lineage: Eukaryota > Metazoa > Arthropoda > Insecta > Lepidoptera > Erebidae > Diaphora > Diaphora mendica. The sequence goes on from OX421334.1 coordinate 2,730,064, forward strand.
TGTATGTGTTTAACAAGTAAAATTTTAACAAAAACAAAAACCAACTTCAAGGTTTGACTCGATTTCTTTTGGATGCCATCATCAGATCTTAGTGTTCATATCATGGTACCTCCGCCGGGATATCTCTTTTCCATTAAAAAAAGATTCATCAAAATCGGTTCATAATCGACCAAATTTTCCGCGAACACACATAAAAAAATTAAAAAAAAACATAATTATATACCATGTTGAAGAACTATCAGCCCATTTCTCTTCTAAGCCACGTCTACAAGCTGTTTTCCAGAGTCATCACGAACCGTCTTGCGCGAAGGCTCGACGAATTCCAACCACCGGAGCAAGCTGGGTTTTGGAGCGGATATGGCACCATAGGCCACATCCACACAGTGCAGCAGATTATACAGAAGACCGAAGAGTATTATCAGCTCCTGTGCCTAGCATTTGTGGACTATGAGAAGGCCTTTGACTCGATCGAGATCTGGACTGTTCTGGAGTCCCTGCAGCGTTGGCAAGTGGATTGGCGATACATCCAAGTGTTGAGATGTCTCTACGAAGCCGCCACTATGTCCGTCCAAGTACAGAATCAGCATACAAGACCTATACCATTGCATCGAGTAGTGAGACAAGGTGACGTTATATCCCCGAAATTGTCCACTAATGCAATGGAGGACTTCTTCAAGACGCTGCACTGGAAAGGGCGCGGCATCAACATCAATGGTGAATACATCTCTCAATTGCGATTTGCAGACGACATCGTCATCATGGCAGAGACGCTGCAGGACCTACAACAGATGCTGAACGACTTCGCTGACTCTTCTCTACGCATCGGCCTACGGATGAACTTGGACAAGACTAAGGTCATGTTCAATGAACACGTACTACCGGAACCGGTTGCGGTACACGGTGCCGTTCTCGAAGTTGTTCAAAAATACGTGTACCTCGGGCAGACTTTGCAGTTAGGGAGATACAACTTTGAGGACGAGGTGAACAGGAGAATTCAGCTGGGTTGGGCAGCGATTGGGAAGCTTCGTCGGGTCTTCTCATCGTCGATCCCACAGTGCCTAAAGACGAAAGTCTTCAATGAGTGCATCTTACCCGTAATGACATACAGAGCCGAAACGTGAACACTAACGGTACGGCTGGTCCACAAGTTCAAAGTCGCTCAGCGTGCTATGGAAAGGGCTATGTTCGGCGTTTGAGGGACCGTATCAGAAACGAGGTGATCCGGCAGAGAACTAGAGTCATCGACATAGCCCACAAGATCGGCAAGCTAAAGTGGCAGGGGGCTGGCCATATTTGCCGTAGAACCGATAACCGTTGGGGTAAACGGGTTTTTGAGTGGAGACCGCGTCTCGGCAAACGTAGTGTAGGACGTCCACAGGCCAGGTGGAGTGATGATTTGCGCAGGACGGCTGGCAGGAGCTGGATGAGAGAAGCCGAGGATCGAACTAAGTGGCGTGTAATTGGAGAGGCCTATGTCCAGCAGCGTACTGCGCGCAGATCATCACTCCACCTGGCATGTGGACGTCCTACACTACGTTTGCCGAGACGCGGTCTCCACTCAAGAACCCGTTTACCCCAATGGTAATCAGTTCTGCGGCTAATATGGCCAGCCCACTGCCACTTCAGCTTACTAACCCTTTGGGCTATGTCGATGACCTTGGTTCTCTGCCGGATTACCTCATTCCTGATGCAATCCCTCAGAGAAACGCCGAGCATAGCCCTCTCCATAGCACGCTGAGCGACTTTGAACTTGTGGACCAGCCGTGCTGTAAGTGTCCACGTTTCGGCTCCGTATGTCATGACGGGTAGGACGCACTGATTGAAGACTTTCGTCTTAAGGCACTGTGGGATCGACGATGAAAATCTATCTCAATCTCTATATAAATATGTCTCAATCTATTGCTGAATTGAATTGAAATCCGTTTAATAGTTTAAAAGATCTAAATGAACAGACAGCGGAAGCAACTTCATTTTATAATATGTAAAGATTTGATGTCGCAAGAATATGTAGATAAATCTGAGTCTGTGTACAAAGCTCAGTTCTACCACCAACCATTCCTCTTCTGTGCCACAGTTACAAATCGCAGTCGTCACTTATAAATCACTTACGACGAATCCCGTACGAACGATTGCGGCACGGGATTTGTCCCGGGCGATTTAGTTTGGAAATAATTAGTGTTTGGAATTAGACAATGATTATTTAGCTAGAGATTGCTGTTGATTGCTAGACTGCAGTTTATATTAAGGCCATTTATTATGAACTAGCTGACCCCGTCGAACTTCGTACCGCCATATTTACATATCTGTCTCAGCTTCCCACAGGCAGTGTACAGTCGCGGACAAAAAAAAAAACTTTTCCCGTTATCTTTTTTTTTTTTCTTTCTAGCAAAAAAAGAATGAATGAAATCGGACAATGTGTTATTGAATTACAACTAAGTACATATTTTGACTTTTAATCCCTCTCTCCAGGAAACCGTGCTGAATTTCGGGATAAAAATAAAAAGTATCCTATGTCCTACCTCGTAGTATGAACTCAAATCATGCCAAGTTTCATTTGAATCCATTCAGTAGTTTCGGCGTGATGCGCGGCCAAGATACAGACAGACAGACAGACAGACGGACAGACAGACAAAAATGAAAAAAATAACAGTTTTGGCTTCAGTGTCGATAATAGAGAGCCCTCCAAAAAAAAATTTTTAAATATCTTTAATGTACAGAATTGGACCAGTTACATTTTTATTATAAGTGTAAGTATAGATATGATTTTAAGCGTACGTTTCCCTGTAGATTATTACTATTTGAATTACTTATTGTAGTATATCCATATCTACGTAGTATATCCGGCTCTGAGAGCAATGTGCCCGATCACCTCCGTCGCTCACATTTGACTGAACTGTGTGCAACATGCCTAGAGATGACCTAATGCTTCCTTCTCATTCATTCAATGAATAATGCGTTACTAGTGAAATGACTGACAATAGACACATACACTACACTTACCAATCGAGAAATAGGCATAGGCTTATAAGCATCCTACCTACTTTTTTCATTAAAATGTTAATTGTTTTCTAGTTTGAAGATCAATATTCAAAATATAGTACAAGAAACAGTTTAAAAAACTTAACCCATCTACTTAAAAGGTTATATAACATTTATATAGTTTACGTTACTCGGACTTTTACGACGAATCTTTTGATACCACACTCAGTTTAGGCACTACGGTGGAACATACATAGATTTCCAAAAATCTTACCATTCCTTTTAGCTTCACCGTACTCGGGTAAACCAAATATTTGTTCACATATATCTATGTATATATAATAGGTCTTTACCTATGAAATTGCCGTTGTGTATGCAAAAAGTGAAAGTACTTATTTTTTCAAACTTTTTTATTTCTGTTATTTGAAGTAATCACCCATGCAATCGACGCATCTTTGCCAACGCATTGGCAGTTTATTGATGCCCTTCTTGTAAAATCAGCAGGACGGGAGGCAACAAACTCTTAAAATGCATTTTGTACTGCCTCTCGGGAATTGAATTTTTTACTCACTAAAAAGTTGTCTAAATTTCGGAAAAAGTAATAGTCGGTAGGTGCAAGGTCTGGTGAGTATGGCGGATGAGGGAGAGCTTCCAACCCTAGCTTTTGCAGCTGCTTCACGACAACGCTCGACCCCATACTGCGCAACAGACAGTATCCAAGCTGCAAGCTCAAACGCTCGACGAGTCAACATCTCCTGAGGATGCCCCGAGGAGGGGCGAAACACGTGTCGAGTATAGGTTTGGTTGCATGGCATGCTAATTATTTCTCACTTGTTTTGTATGTGTACATATGCATGATACCCATATGTGCATGTGAGTATGCATGACGGTGGGATTTGTGCCTTGCTTTCAGACATGGATATTTGTCTCGCGGAATTAAAGCTAAATATATTTCATAGCATTTAATGTCATGGATTTTTGCAAAGTAACGCCTGATTCCATAACTGAAAGAATTTTTCAAATCGGACCAGTAGTTCCTAAGATTAGCGCGTTCAAACAAACAAACATACTCTGCAGCTTTATAATATTAGTATAGATGTACCTTAAGGATGCAAAAGTGTATTAAACGCCCTTATTTTGTCAACTATAAATAGAACTACGAGTATCTATACCTACTAGGTTACGAATCAATGATTTAAAAAAAAAACTGAAAATAAAGTAAATACTTACACGTTTCCAAAGCCTGAAGAAAAACTCAAACTTTTAATCCCAACTGCAATCAAAAACACTAACACATTTCCTGCAAATACCACTTAACCTCAATTTCCTGAACTGAAAAGGTTTCTTTATACGGCACCGAAGGCAAAAACTCTTATATTATACACTATGAGTACCATGTTAACTTAATCACATTTCTTCGGTAATTCTAGTCACGTCCACTCCGTCGTCGGTCTCGGTACAGATCCCGGGATTTATATCCCGGGTGAATTCTGGGCTGCATCGCATTACTATTCGCTGACTATGAAGCTTGCATCTTTGCTGCCAAATACAATTTTGGACAATATTGCACGAATGTTGAAATATTTTTGCATATTTTTATATTCGGGTAAGATTGCTTTGGCAAAATTGAATTAAGTTTAGCAAAGAATTTTGTGCCTGTGTCGACAGTTATATATTATAATTTATTCTATATTAGAACATTGCAGTTCTAAGAGAGAGATGGATAATGTTAAATTTAATGTAAAATTAATACTGCGAACCATACGTTACTGAAATTTGATTTAGTCTGTATTCGCTTCGAAATATTCTCAAACGCCAAAAACTTCAAAATCACAAGACCACGGTGAAGCCAAAAGGAAGGGTAACAGTTTTGGCAGTCTTTGTATATTTGTATGTTCTATTGTAGCACCTAAACTACTAAACGATTATAATGAACGAGGTGTCAATAGATTTGACATAACAGTACGGGTGATATAGAGTCTACAAATTGTATCAAAAGTAATTACGTGGTCAGGTTGTACTTTTTAAACTTTTTTTTGTGTATCTTACGCAGTATCATCGTCATTTGTATCAAATCCATTATGTTTTGTTGAATTTGAATTAATTGTACTTAAGTTCGATCCTATTTAAATTTGACTTAAACTTGCCTTATTTGAATATAAGAAATTAAAAATACAACTCATTACATGTTATCACAAATTAAACGCATTGTATTATATATATATATGTAAAATATGTTTAATAAAGTTTTAATGAATCAATGTAATGAAGGTTTACGAAATATGAATCTCACTGTTAAATTAAAGGAAAAGAAAATATTAAACTAACAGATGTTTGTTTTTTCATATTTTAATAAGTAAGAATACTTAACAAAAGGCCGGAATAAACTTGGCACGTAAATCTCTTCTGAAACTAAAAGATGCAAACACCAAGTTTGAAACTATAGGCATTTGCATTGTCTGAGTAGGGCCTCTGTGAAAGCGGGGGATTATAACATAAAGTAGGGTGTAGCCGTAAACCTCTTGAAGTATCTCCATTCTTTAAACAGAGATAGCATTCTATTCATACCATTAATTAAGGTTGAAATGAGAAGTTCATTTAAAAAAACAACGGGTTGCACTCCGGGAGTGCCGGCGGAAGTGAAAACTTGAACATCAACGTTGTGCATTTTTAGGTTAGGTTAATATAGGTTAATGCTATACAGTATAAACATATTACCCGAGCAAAGCCGGGTTTAAACACACACACACTCGCGCAAGCGCCCTGCGCGCAGGAGCAGGCATACATTTTCACCGTGTGGAAGAAAGAGAGGGGGATATTACTTAATCTAGGAGATTAAGCCACGCCTCCATGTTACCAATATTGGATCAGGTCACGTGTCCTGACGCGACTTTCTGATGCGAGTTTAATATTTTTTACCCATTCCAAAAAAGTGCACAACGCCGCTAATGAAGTTTTCACTTCAAAAATGATCTGGTACTTTGGTTTAGTTTTTGTAAAAATATAATAGTCCTATTTATATTACATACAATGGATATAACATATTAACGACAGTTTCGCTTTCCTATTAGTATTGTCACTATTTGTGTACAAGAGAATTACATAAACTTAGATCGACATTATTGGCGCGTATCCAAATGTTAAGAGTGTTAATATTACTAATCGAGCCGACACTCAATACTGAAGTAAATTACAAATACAGTATTCTGAAAGCCTATTGAAATAGGCTTGCAGAATATTGTATTTGTTCTTCAGATGTATATCAATTTCTTGGTCAATTATAATTATCAATGACTAGTTTTTACACGCGCTTCACTCGCGCGTACTTTCATCCCCTGATTACCTCCTCAGGGGTGGAACTTCAAAAAATCCTTTCTTAGTGCTCACTTTCGTTACATAAAGAAATACATGCAAAATTTCAGGATTCTAGAATAGGTCAGAATAGACACAAACACATAGTTTTTGACTAAGACGCACCAAGTGCGGGCGGGGCGGGTGAGCGGGAATCGCAGCGGGACAAGCGTTTGTCGCGAGTGGGGCCGCGAGGCGGGTGGACGCAAGTCAGTTTGCGTTTCCCGCTCTGTTTGTTCAGACATGCCGTTGCCGAGTGAAGATTTAATAAGTGCCGTATTGGCTCGGCCACCTTCTTGGAATTCTAGTGATTCAAATCATTCGAATCGACTAGTAATTAAAAAGCTATGGGAAGAAATAAAAATAATAAGCGGAGATTCTTATGGTAATTCACTTTTATTAGTTATTTTCATTGTTATAATTATTAAAGTAATCAGTAAAGTCACTTCGTACTGCTCTAGCCCTCATTGTGGAACTATTGTTATGTAGGTAGGTACGTCGGGACCGCTCAATCGCCCCGCTGCAACTGTGTTCATCCAATGTAATGTGCGTTTCCCGCTCGACCCGCCGCCCGCTGCCGCTGCCCGCCCCGCTGCCACTGTAATTTCACACTTTAGACGTTTGAAATATTATTATAAATGGTAATGAGTAAATGGTAGAAAGAGTAATGGTAGGACAGGATTATTGCTAATACAGATGGCTGTATTAGCAATATTCCTGTCCTACCATTACTCTCTTACCTTTTCATCTGATACCTGAAGTCTCTGATTGAGGATAAAAAGGCTATTAGGTAGGTGGGAAGAAAATCCATCAACAACCTTTAATAATCCACTTTTGAACATAAACCTCTCTTTAGAAAGGAAGTTTTTGCCTACAATATTACTTTTTTTTTTGCCTGATGGAAAGCATAAGCAAAATCCAAGAGTGGTGGTCACCACACTCACTGCGAATGCAGGCAATGCAGCATGGCGACCCACACCATGGCGGCCTAGTGATGCATCTGCATCTTTTAGTGTAGTCAACAAGTATGGAACTTGTTGACTAGACTATTTGGGCCTCCGGTCTCGCACTCACCAACGAAACACGACAGCACGAAAGCTGTCATTTTACGTTTATTTTCTGTGCGAGGGTAGTACCGACCCGGTTGAGCCGGCCCGTTCTTGCTGAAATCAGCGTGGCTCTACTACCTTCTAAATTTACCAATACCAGTACTACGTTGGTCAGATAGATTTGTATACGTTTTGTTCCAAGTTTCTCTTCTCTTAGAAGCGCTGTTGTCCCATTTTTGGTCTCTTAGTTAGCTCTTACCACATCCACGCGATGAACAGTGGTGGTGATACTCTGAATTCTAAGTCTGTCATTACACAAACGGTAGGAAAATTACAGTCGCCAAAATATTTGCGATTAGTATGACTCTGTTTACCCCTCCGGGAATATAGACTTTTGTGTATGTATGTAGGTTTTTTTATGGAATTGGCGGGGCAAACGAGCCGACGTGTCGCCTGATGGTAAGCGATTACCGCCGCCCATGGAGACCCACAAAACCATAGGCGTCACAAGTGCGTTGCCGACCTTTGGGGGATGTGGAGGGGGGAGATAGAGGGAGGGGGGAGATAGGGGGAGGGTTAGATAGGGGGAGGATTTGAGCTATGGGCCTCCGGTATCCTCACTCACTCGGTGAAACACAGCGCAAGCGCTGTTTCAAACCGGTTTTCTGTGAGGCCGTGGTATCACTCCGGTCGAGCCGGCCCATGCATGGCGAAGCGTGGCTCTACCACGGTAAAACTACATGTACGTAAATTTAATCGACAGTGAGGTAATACTAGTTCCTGAGCAATTCGATGATGACATTATTTTACTAGTAAAGTAGAAAAGTATGAGTATCAATAAAAATGTTGAAATGGCAACGATTTACATGTAGCAGTTGAGTTCAAGAAACCTTGTGAGTACCAAAATTAATTGCTGGTTAGAAGATATAAATATTTGTTTAGAGGGCGGGTGGATTTTAGAGACTGGGTACACAAATTTTTGGAATTCTATCTCCAGCAAATAAATATAATCATCAAACATTGAAATAAGTAATTTGCTTACACATGCATCTGTTGAGTTGAGGTATCATTGAAGTGGTTAAATGGATTTTAAGAGTCTTACGGGCTCCAGCACATTCCTGCGAATTCACATCGCATCACAAATATCTGCGAGCTCGCACGAATGCACCGTAAGAACTTCATGCCGCATCGCATCGCAGTTATTTGTGGGAGCTCTACAACTTAGCATCGTTAACTAGGCTATGAAAAAGTATTTTGTTTCTTTCAGCACTTGCACTTGCACTTACAGCAGACGTAAGAAGAGGACACGCACATCAAATCAATACTCCAGTTGATCAAAGTTATTCTCCGAAGCTTAGACTTTTGCAACTACACACATCAAAAGTGTCTAGGGATCAACATATGTGTCTAGGGATCAACATATATTTTTGCAATAACTTTTCTCCTGATTGATATTAATTAAAATTTTCTTTAAGGATTCATCAAATAAAGTGTTTTCGTTTGTCACAGTAACGATAAACCAAGTCACCTTTGCATTAATAAAGAAATTTGCCATTTTCCTAATAAAGGGATTTTTGACATTTGAACCACTAACATTAAAGTTCGAAAAAAAGACTGAAGTAACAGTTTTCTTTAAAATTTTATTAGGTAACTTAAACAATTAATAATCCGTGTTTCTACCGCGAACACTAACAACACAAGAACATCGGTTTGGCATACTCAAAATGAGTTCATCCAAACACGCTGTAGAATGGCCGCCCATGTTCGTTGCAACAACAAAAAAAGGTCTTCTTGCGACTGGATACCCTCCATATTCGGCAAAGCTCTTCTCTGTAGCATATCCCATGCATGCTCAATCGGGTTCAAGTCTGGCGACTGAGCAGGCCAGGGCCAAAGCCACATCTCAATCTCAAGAAATCCGCATAAAAATGCTTGATCCCTAGACACTTTTGATGTGTGTACATAGATCATATGATCTAGTTGAAAAATCTCTGCACTAGAACTGCTAATAAATACACTTAAATATTTTACAATACTCAATTACATATCTATGCAAGTAAATAAAATTTAAGAGTCTATTTCGTAATTTAAAATTATCATTTTTTCACCTAATGCATATGAAAGTACATACGGTACTTACATCAACAAATCAGTTTTCAAATTTTTTGTATGTCAGTCTGTCCCTTTGTTCCGGCTAATCTCTGGAACAGCTAGGCTGATTTTGACGTGACTGATACCGTAGCTGATAATGTGTGATGATAAATTACACCCAGAAAGAACAAAAATGATCGTGTTCATGACAGTCAGACAAAGTAATATAAATGAAATATTATTTCATTTCATTTATATTACATTAAGTAAAAAATAAACCCATTTATTGTTCAGTCGAGCTCAGTAAAGCTCGACTTTCTGAGTCGCAATTATAATAAAATTATGCAAACGATTTCTCTATGTTATATAGTTGGTATAAAAGCTACACAGCTCACAATATTGGTCCGAGAGCTGGTACCATTTTTTGAGTAGGTATTTGACGCAAACTGAAGACTTGTCACAGGCCTCTCCTATTATACCCCACACGGAACTGCAGCCCTGGCTGGTGAGTAGCGGGGCTAAATCGACCCCTCCCCCTCTGGCGAGGTCACGTGACTTACAATCACGTGACTTACAATAGCCATGGTATAACGATATACTTCGCCAGTTATAGCACTCTGAGAAACAGTGCTCACGTGGGAGACCCAAGCCTACGCCATCATCACTATCGCTGGTTGTCGAAAATTTGCCTCGCTACTCACCAGCCAGGCCTGCAGTTTCGTGTTGGGGTATATTAGGAGAGGTGTGTGACAAGTTTTCAGCTTGCCTCAAATACCTACCCAAAAAATGGTACCAGCTCTCCTACTATATGACCACATGTCCATTTGTGATGCTATCACAAATCCGGAATAAAGTGTCTGTTTTACGTCACAGCTCTAGTTTACGTCCGTTCTCTATTACATTTAGCGTTGAAACATATCTGATATTTGCAGCGTGTTTATTTATACCGAAAATCCACTGTTAAGTTCGAGAAATTATTTTGATAGCTATATTCATTTGAAAATATCATTTTAATCTGTACTAATATTATAAAGCTGCAGAGTTTGTTTGTTTGTTTGTTTGAACGCGCTAATCTCAGGATCTACTGGTCCGATTTGAAAAATTCTTTCAGTGTCGGATAGTCCATTTATCCAATTTGAAAAAGTTCTTTCAGTGTTAGATAGCCCGTTTATCGAGGAAGGCTATAGGCGTGATGATATATATATATATATTTCATCACACTATGACCAATAGGAGCGGAGTACCAATGAAGAATGTTTCAAAAACGGGGGGAAATTATTACGCTACGGGCAATAGGAGACGCAAACGACGTTGCGTGGGTCAGCTAATCGCGCTAATCTCAGGAACTACTGGTCCAATTTGAAAAATTCTTTCAGTGTTAGATAGCTGTTAATTTTTCGTTCACGAATTAAATAAATCATTACAGATGGCGCTATACTAAATTTTTAGTTTTCGCAAAATTATCTTAACCCCTTTATTTTATTTAAACTGATTTATAAAAATATATAAAAGTTCTATGCGAGGTAAAGAAAATAAAACTATTCAGGTACCAATACATTTTGAATTATGATTTTATATCGATAAAAATCCTACCTATATTAATAACGCGAAAGTTTGTTAGTATGGATGGATGGATGTTTGTTACTTTTTCACGCAAAAACTACTGAACGGATTTGGATAAAACTTTACAGTAATATAGCTTATACATCAGAATAACACATAAGCTTCTATTTGCAGCGATAACCGACATACACGCGGGCGGAGCCGCGGGCAACAGCTAGTCTATACTAATATTATAAAGCCAATGAGTTTGTTTGTTTGTTTGAACGCGCTAATCTCAGGAACTTGGTCCGATTTATAAAATCCTTTCAGTGTTAGATAGCCCATTTATCGAGGAAGGCTATAGGCTATATATCATCACGCTAAGACTAATAGGAGCGGAGCACCAACGAAGAATGTTTCAAAAACGGGGGAAAATTATCACGCCACGGGTAATAGGAGACGCAAACGAGGTTGCGTGGGTCAGTTAGTTATATAATATGAGCCTGTTAAAGTGCCTCTGTCTGATAGAAAGCATGATTGGATCCAATAGTAGTGGTCACCAACCTCATTGGGAATGTCGACAGTACAGCACGGTGCCGCACACTTCTGCATCATTTTCTAATGCTTCCGCCTCGCAGTCACCAACGAAACATGACAGGATGAATACTATCATTTTAGGTTTGTCTTCTGTGAGAGGTTATACTTTTTTAGCTGTAAAGCTTTGATTTTATCTAAATGATTTTTAAATAAAGTAGTAAAGTGATTATATAAATATAATAAGTAAGTATTAAAAGAAAATGATTTAAGCTTATGAAAAAGGAATAAAATATTATTCTGGCAAATAATACATTAAAACGAACCACAAAGGCTTTTTACTTTTAAATAAGCTTCTTTAGAGATTAGATTCTTATCTGCAACTTTTTATGTATTTTTGTCAGTTTCATCCGATTGATGTATAAGACCTATTTATACTATTATATACTAGTGGTTGTCCGCGGCTCCGCCCGCGTATATGTCGGTTATCGCGGTAAATAGTAGCCTATGTGTTATTTTGATGTATAAGCTATATTACTGTAAAGTTTCATCCAAATCCGTTCAGTAGTTTTTGCATGAAAGAGTAACAAACATTCATCCATCCATCCATCCATACCTACAAACTTTCGCGTTTATAATATTAGTATAGATGTATCTCCTCGATTATGAACGTTATACTGGAAGGTCCGTTCAATTAATCTGAGGTTCATACGTGTTAACATTTCACATGATCTTTGGTGAAGGGATGAAAAATCCCTATGGAGATTCTGCTCCCAGGGAACGCCATCGTGTTAATGGAAGAACCAGGAGTACGTTGTGTTGCTATTAAAGCCATCCGGACACCCCTCGAAGTAGGACCTGTCTCCCATTTTTTCATAATAATATCTCCCTCCTTTTAAACTTTCACACCACAACTACACAGGCAATTTCACATATTTTTTACACTACGGATTAATTCAAGTTTTATAAAAATTTCTGGCCCTAAATTCCAGGTCCTAAAGAAATTCAAATTGATAACACTATCAGCACTGTAAATGACTTAAAATGACTTTAACTAAGACAAACCGTATTCATTTGTGTTCATCTTTAAATTTCTGTTTGTCTCTAATGGTGGGTCTTTTACAACAGTTCAAAGATCAATGAACCCATTCCCAGTGTTCTAGATTACTAAGGTGTGTTTCCAATGAAGCGAAAACTAGAACACATAATGTAACATTCGTAGGCAGCGACAAGTTGATATGTAAGTTGATGATGACAACACAAAAAATTATGTTATTTAAATAATACTTTAAGAAATTGAGAATAAGATATTGTACAACAGCATTGTACCCAATGCAGACATGAAATAAAATATTTACAAAATAAGTATTTAAATACTAGCTGACCCACGCAACCTTGTTTACGTCTCCTATTCCCCGAATTTTTCAAATAGAACCAGTACTTTCTGAGATTAGCGCGTTCAAACAAACAATCAAACTCTTCAGCTTTATATATTAGTATAGATTAATTATTTATTATACATTATCAGTGCGGCGACAGTGATCTGTTTGTACCCTTAGGAAGTCGTAAAAGACGATTAAGAGAATAAACTACGTAGGACAGTAACACTATAAGAGAAGGAAAACTTGACACAAATCTTATACCAATTCGTTTGGCCATCGTGGTATAATACACAAAAACATTGTTTCTGAAGTAGGGCATTGTGGATTAGGTTGCTGATTATTCCTATATAGTCATATATAATTAAATTAAGAGAATGTATACATAACTAAGCGATGACAGCATATCTCAGATATGAGGATATTATCGGTCACGTGGTTAGAAATTCTTTTGTAGTTATAAGTCGCTATAGTCGTTAAGGAGAGGACGTGATTATATGCATTGTACCGATAGATTATAGGATATATAATGTAACTGTGATTTGGCATAGCAGGCACTCACTCAAGCCATACGCCACCATGTGAAAATTGAGTATCTACGGCCCGAAGTTCCTGCACAATAAATATTACTACCATCGCTGCTCGCCACCGTGTTATTCTTCTTACCTACAAGTCGCTATACTGATGATTTTGATGACTCGTGGCTCTTATTTCTTTTTCTCTATCTTCTTTTAGATCCAGTGAAAACGGGCCCTAAGGTCATGTTGTCGTTACTCGAAGTTCGCTTCAATCGCTAAGGCAACGTAATTGTTTTACATTAAGTTAGTGGGTTTCTAAAGGAGCTCATCTAATTGTCATTAACTATAGTATCTCTCAGTATATGGCAGACACGCTCAAGACGTAGCCTTACGGGAGTATTAAATTTATTAAGATAAATTTACATATAAAGTCACCACAGTATGAGAGGGCAAGAGTCATCTAATAATAATAAATTTAATTAAAAAGCTTTTTAAAAACAAGCTTTTACTCGAATGCCTCAAGATGAATCAAACGAGTCTAAACTCGATGATGTTGCGACGTTTCTAACGTTTTTGCCGACAATTTTTCCTTCTTAATTATCTGTGAATTTTCGCAGGGTACACCTACTAAATTACATTTAAATAAAATTAAAAATAATGCTGATCATCAGAGTCCTCCCAGTTCCCTACAAAAGGATGGGTTTTTCCTCGGTAAACAAAGCAACGAAGTCGCAGGTTTTCTTAGATAAATTCCAGAAGATTTCCAATAAATGAGTTCTGTAACGTGTACAGATTACCAAAAAATCTTGTATCGACAATGTTTTTTATATTAGAAAAATATTATCAAATATCTATATTATACATAAATGACATCATCTAGAGGCAGCCTTCGAAAGCTATCTTAAACGGTCGTAAACTGTCTCAAAAAATCCCTTTAGGATAGGGAAAACTTCCCTACAAAAAGTTCAGACCAACGGCATTCAAAATATCAAGTAAAAGTATACCTAAATGCCTTGGAATAAAAGTGATTGAGGATTTGATGATTTTCTATAGCAATTTGGCAAACTTCTAGATAAAATCTTGAATCGATAGGCGGGTAGTTCGTTTTGTATCTTAATGTAAAAAGATATTTTTTTCAAGCATTGTCAAATTTATTCTTTTTAGGGAGGTATTTTGTATGTGGTTAGTAAGGCAGAGGTACAAATTTCTATGAAGAGAATTAGACATAATTATACCTGTATTTTGAAACGCAGATTAAATATAATATTTAAAAAGAGAATAAGACTGTCAACTTTACATATCAAATCAAAAACAGGTTTTAAAGAGAAGTTAGTAGCTAGCACCATCTTACGGAAAAAAAACTTAAGCAGTTTCTAAAATTACTAAATGTACAATCGATATTATTGGATTAATTGTTTCCATTTACTAGTCAATTACATAACACTTACCTAATTTACTTAGGGCCAGTTTCTGATAAAGTCTCAGATAATTATTTGCTATATAATAATATTTTGCAAATAAAAATTGCTGATAAACATATGTGTCTAGTCGAGACTTGTGAAACCGAAATCTATATTTATTTGGCAAATAAGTTAACAAATCAGCTAGTATTGAAACTAACCCTTACTATACTATAATGACTTATTGTGAAAGACAGTGTTAAGCTTGTATTAAACCTTACTCTGAATGAGAGCATGCATGTAGCGATTCATGAATGTGAACGAAACAAAAGAGGTGTATCAGAATCGTAGTAAGTGGTAACATTCAAGGTTAAAACATTAATTTCTTGACATTTAAGTGGAGTGGTTCTTTGTACAAATTATAACAACGTTAGTTCAAATGCTTACCTGAACAGCATAGTCTCATAGTAATCTGAGAATTCCATACTTATAATACAAAGTAATGAAGCAGCAAATACGGATAAAGTCATAATTTTCTACTCCATGAATGAAATATTTATTACGGAATTCTAAAATGTCAAAGATCACATCAATTTTCCTTAACTGCTCTTTTCGACGATTTAAAATAAAATTAGAGACAATAATGATGTTTCCATGAAATAAAGCAAAGCTGGTATAAAAGTTTCCCTTGGTAAATTAGTTTCATTGTATCGTATTAGAGGCAAACTACCTCATGGTATTGAACCATCGAAGCCAATAAACACCTGCAACTTAATAATCACAAATACTTTGCCATCTTTTGAGATCCTCCCTCAGATTAAGCTTGCGTCTTTTTCGGTAACCTCATTTACTCAGTCAAAAACAGTTTTCTCTGAGACGATAGCATCACTCCGTCTGAGTCTGGTTCATATAAATAAATAATAAACCCTTTACCAAACCGTCTCACCAGAGTGGTATATTTGGCCAAAATCTTCTTTTTTATATGGAATAGGGGGCAAACGAGCAGACGTATCGCCTGATGGTAAGCGATTACCGCCGCTCATGGACATCCGCAACACCAGAGACGTCATAACTACGTTGTCGGCCTTTGGGGGAGGGAGGGTGTTTGGGGGATGTGCGTCCGGTATCCTCACTCACTCGGTGAAACACAGCGTAGGCGCTGTTTCATACCGGTTTTCTGTAAGGCTGTGGCATCATTCCGGTCGAGCCGGCCCATTCATGCCGAAGCGTGGTTCTCCCACGGCTGACTTTCTAAGCAGTATCCAGCATCGGACTATTAAAGGTTATTTTGTTTGCCAAAATATGGTTCTCTTACTATAAAATTACAATTTTAAATCACACTAATCAGTAGTGTGTTAAGACTTAATTATCGTTTCTTTTGCTAATTTTTGTGTAATTATTGCCATTTATAGACTGAAGTCACCGTGAGTTTTTTTACTATATTCAATGGTAAAAATACCAAGAAAATTACCCGGTTGCTCAATCAAACTACTTTGCAATATGTACTTCTCCAGAATACTTTCTAAATGCCATACATATGGTGTAGTATTTATGTAGTTCTTTATTTACACCAGATTTTCTTTTAAATTAAAGAGTAATATTTAAATACATTCCTAGAAAAATTGTTAGCATAACAAGTCGTAATGAGAGCTATGTAAAATTTTAAGTGTTTCGTAGAATCTGTTGTCAAGTTTTGAATTTTCATGGCAGTGGCTTAGTTAAATTGTAAATATTCTAAAGCGAATGAATATTCTCTTTGATACATTTTAAATAATGATTATTTTTCTTTATTTCTCTTCTTTCTTATTCTTTATTTTTACTAACTATTGATTTGTTTTTTTTTTTGTTTTTTTTTATGTTTAGGCTACCAAAATGACTCTACTCTGCCTGATGGAAAGCATAAGTAGAATCCAAAAGTGGTGGTCACTATCCTCAATGTGAACGTGGACAGAGCAGCATAGTGACCCACACTATGGCGGCCTAGTGAGATGCTTTTTCACGCCCCGCTTAAAGGACCCGGGATCATAATGGGAAGGGAACACGTGTGGTGGTAGTAAGTTCCATGTTTTGATCGCTCGACACAAGAAGGAAGAGCCGAAACGTTGCGTTCGAGAGCGTATGTCTTCCACTCTAAAAGGGTGACTGCTGACTGAAGATTTTTTAGATCAACGTAAAATGACAGCATTCGTGTTGTTGGGTTTACTTGGTGAGTACGCGACAGGAGGCCCAATGATGCAGAAGCATTTCAATAGGCCGGCAATATCGTGGGTCAACATGCTGCATTGTTGGCATTCGCAATGAGTATACTGGATTATGCTTATGTTTTCCAACAGGCATAGCAAAATCACTTTGGCAGGCCTATTTATAAAAAAAATGAGGAATGCCCGCAACTCAAAATTCACATGTGCCCGCCTTTGAGGTGCCTAATACAGTAACGGCAGGTTGTTTTACCTTTGATAAAGGGTCGTTTTTGTATTGCTAATATGCACCAAAATAAACTTGCGTATGTAAGTAAACTAAGTTAAGACTTAAATAAACAATATTGCTATAAAAAATATGCAAAGGTACTCAAGTAAAGTGATTTAAATGGTTTTATCGGAAAATAGATTCTGGATTGTTTTGCAAGATACTTTTCTGGTAAGCTAAATGGTGTGCTTTAGAATACTGAGTGTTTAAGTATTTGCTATCACCATTAGGTTTCAAAAATAATATTTCGTTTATCATTACTATTAAAACGATAAGTACGCCATTTACTTTTTATTTTTGAGCAAATATGTACATATATTATATAAAAATATTTACAGATCAAACAGTTCCAAGATTGCTTTTAGTAAGTAAATTGTTTATTTTATTATATTACCAGTACTAATAGATGTGAAATATGTTAAAGATACTTTTAAAATTGTATGCATGATAAGATGTATTACAAGAATTGTTAATGAATATTTAAGAGACAGAATTTGTTAGTACCACTTTTTAAGTATTCCAAAGATTTTACACAGACTATTTCATAAATTTGTTTGAACTTTTAGTTATCTTTTTTCTTTCTAGCAAAAAAAGAATGAATAAAATCGGACTATGTGTTATTGAATTACAACTAAGTACATATTTTGAATTTCATCCCCTGTCTCCAGGAAACCGTGCTGAATTTTGGGATAAAAAGTATCCAATTTCTACCTCGTAGTATGAACTCAAATCATGCCAAGTTTCATTTGAATCCATTCAATAGTTTCGGCGTGATGCGTGGCCAAGATACCGACAGACAAACAGACAAACAAAAGTGAAATAAATACAGTTTTAGCTTCAGTATCGACTACAGAGAGCCCTCCAAAAAAAATTCGAAATATCTTTAATGTACAGAATTGGACCTGTTACATGTTTATTATAAGTATAGATCTATCTCAGCTTCCCACAGGCAGTGTACAGTCGCGGACAAAAAAAGACTTTTCCAGTTATCTTTTATTTTATTTCCTTCTAGCAAAAAAATAATGACTGAAATCGGACTATGTGTTATTGAATGAGAACTAAGTACATATTTTGGCTTTCATCCCCTCTCTCCAGGAAACTATGCTGAATTTCGGGATAAAAAGTATCCTATGTCCTACCTCGTAGTATAAACTCAAATCATGCCAAGTTTCATTTGAAGGTAAGTTAAGTAAGTAAGTACTGTCAAGGTAAGTTAGATGTAAACACCAAAATCTACTGCCTGTTTGTATCGATCTATAACTTCGAGTTTCCAAAATGCGTAGAGCCTTATGAGAAGAATACTGCCAAAGAAACTTTTGGGTATTCTTTTTAAAAGTCAGATATTTAGGTATAATAGTGTTAGTATTTTACATGAAAGGTAAACAGTATGTAAGCTGTTGCCACCTGAGTTTCATTTAATTGAAATGCTCCAAAAGCTAACGTACCAACAAAAATAAATCTCTCTGTAATACCATTGAAGTTTCGTGCCTTTGAGCCTACCGTACAAAGGTCTTTGTTCTGTTCTTTCGAAAGGACTATCTCTAGTTGTGGACTAGTAAAGGTTGTTATTGTGATGATGTATACATGAAATGATTGCACGGTTGGCCTAGTGGTTTCAGCGGTCGCCACGCCTCTTGCTACTGCGCCAAGTGTCGTAGGTTCATATCCCACGCGGTACAAAACTTTATGTGATCTACAAATTGTTGTCTCCAGTCTGGGTGTTCTTTGTGTCCGTTTCTTGTATGTTTGCAAAGTCCCCCGCGACACAGGATGTTTATTCCTAAATACTAAAGGAATACGAGATAATCTCCATTCTAAAACCTGTTAATAATTTAGCTGCTAAAAGCAATAGTAGCTAAACAAGCTGTCTGTTTTTGCCCTCTCAAATACGCTAAAATATTGTCCCATTCTCCAGAGAGTTAGTTCTTATTATGCACATAGCAGTATCTGGCAAAAACAGACTTAGAACTATTTTGGGCAGATATTGAGGTCCTAAATCAAAGTGTTAGTTTCAATGAAATTTCATTAGTTTCCATTTAGTCATTGTTATCATAGACCTATATGTACTACGAGACATGCAAAAATCAATAATACGCTAAGTCTTTACATTTTTAAATGCACAAGACCATTTAAAACTACAAGAATAAGTGTTTTTGCTGTATAGTACATAATTATTAGGATTAGCAGGCTGAAGTGGCAATGGGCTGGCCATATTTGCCGTAGGACTGACAACCGTTGGGGTAAACGGGTTCTTGAGTGGAGACCGCGTCTCGGCAAACGTAGTGTAGGACATCCACAGGCCAGGTGGAGTGATGATTTGCGCAAGACGGCTGGCAGGAGCTGGATGCGAGTAGCCGAGGATCGAACTAAGTGGCGTGCAATTGGAGAGGCCTATGTCCAGCAGTGGACTGCGATAGGCTGAGAATGACAGATGACATAATTATATTTCTATGTTCATGTAAATATTTTTCCATGTCTTAACTTAAATATGTATATATAGCTGAGCCCCACGGTTTTATCCGCGGTACAACGGTAACTGCGGGTAACACCGCGACGCCAAGCTAAAAAAACTGACATAAGTTACTCTTTATATCATCAGCTATCTGCTAGTAAAAATCCCGTCAAAATTAGTCCAGCAGTTCTAGATACTAGCCGAAACAAATTAAGAGAAAAAAAAAATGCTTTTTCAATGTAAGTATTTAATATACTTTCATTTTTTTTTTTTTATGTATGGCCCGCCAAAATGACTCTACTCTGCCTGATGGAAAGCATAAGCAGAATCCAAGAGTATTGGTCGCCATACTCACTGCGAATGCAGACAATGCAGCATGGCGACCCACACCATGGCGGCCGAGTGATGCTGCTGCATCTTTTAGTCTAGTCAACAAGTATGGAACTTGTTGACTAGACTATTTGGGCATATGAATTTACTTTAATTTTTACTTATTAATTTGAAATTACAAACGAATACTGAGATATTCGAATTAATATTTAAAGTGTGTTTAAGAACGTACTGAAACACACTTTCATATTAGGATATAAAATAAATGAGCTGTATTTGAAATTTTTCGTGCGTTTTATCTGGTGTTACATCATCAGATCCTGAATTGATGATAATCGGACTACCTGAGGAGTAGACTCAGGAATAAACTCATCTCTATAAACATACACTAGCTTTTGCACGCAACTTCGCTCACGCAGACTTTCATCCCCTGATTTACCCCCTTAGGGGTGGAGTTTAGTAAAATCCATTCTTAGCGAATGTCTACAGTTCTACACCCTGGAACCTACCTGCCAAATTTCAAGTTTGTAGGTGTTATAGTTTCTGAGATTTCGTGATTAATAAGTGAGTGGTATTTCGCTTTTATATATATAGATAGATTCTCTATATATATAATATACAGTCGAATTAGAATCTCTATTAAGTCTATATTATAAGTCGGTTTAAAACAATAAGTTTACGACGAACAACAACTTTCAACTTGATTTGATAATTGATACATTCACATTAACAAAGTACAAGATAATAAAGGATATTAATCACAAAATACTAATTAACAGTAAATGATTATACATTTATCACATTTCCCAATAATACATCGCCTTCACTAACTCAAATTAAGTCCCATAATAAGGTCTATTATTGAACATATCAGGTGTACAACTTGAGCAGGACCCTTAGAACTCATTAACTGTAGCAAAAGTTATATCAAGGGCAAAAGTTATGCTTAAGGAAGGCAAGAAATAAATTAAATTATATATTATACTTTCAGTGCAAAACTTTTCGAATATAATGTAGACATGGTACGTCATGTAAATGTGAGTGATCGAGAGGAGAGCATCCAGATATTACACTGCTTTGGTGGCGTAGTGGTGGCGTATGCGACTGCTGTGCTTGAGGTCTTGAGTTCGATTTCCTAGGTTGGACCAAGTGTTTATATGATCTGCAAATATTTCATTCGAAGTTTTGGGTATTTTTTATGTAGAATATGTATGTATAATTATATTAAAAAAAAGTATATTTGTATTGATGTCAGTTGTCTAGTACCCATAACACAAGCTCTGCTTCGCTTGGGCGAGATGGCGTTGTGTGTTATATGTCTGAAATATTTATTATTACGTACAATATAATCTCGATGGAGGAGAGGAAGTTTATTTCACATCAACTCGCTCGTCATAGTGACATCGTTCGACAATGCGATTGGCCCGCACTGAAGTCTTCACCAATCGCAACGTCAAACACAAACGCCGTAGAAAATGTACGTATATGTAATTTCCTTCAGCAGTCTTATTTTTGTAATATAGATAGCTTTGTCATTATCATCATCATCTGTTTACAAGTAGCATTACATAATATTTTTGACAATTTCTTTCGAGGCCAGACACGTTCCTGTTGTGTATCTCGTTCAAATGTGATAATAATATTCTACCACAGTCACACAACTATATTTATTGTCAAATCGATTCGACAAAAACAATTGTGAATCACTAGTTTATTGGCACCTTTGTGCAAACGAATACATTAAATGAAAACTTCAAGTGATTGATGACATTTTCGAAACTGTACAACATTAGCACAAGTTAGAGGAAAATATTGTATTCCTGATTTTTGGTAATAAGGAATTATTATTCCGATTATCGCACATGCGTCGAACGCTTTCAATATTTCAGACATTAACATTAATGGTGCATTACTGCTTAATATCGTCAGCCAACGCAGAATTAACTCGAGTCAGTATTAAGAGATACAGTTTAGTGAGAGAAAATTAGTTTCTATATGTCTTGTAATTGTATTGGTGCTAAGTTACTTATTAAGGTCATATGTAGCTACAAGCTTAATAATTCAAATGGTAAAATGTATTACGGTCAAATTCAAAGTAACTATAGGTAATAATAATAGTTTGTTTCACAAATATATACAGAGTTTCAAATTATAAGTAGGCTAGTGTAACAAAATTAGTGAAGTCAACATCAGTAACCGAACTAGGCAATGCCTATGTTTCGGCTATCAGCGCCAATCCTCTCGGATAAAGTGACAAAATAATATTGTTCATCATGCATTTACTTCATTTTTTATTTGGTTTAAACGCTTTCCCTACATGGTGACGGATTAATCATAATATGGAGTGTCATCATAACTCCTATTTATCCTTTACTAGCTGTTGCCCGTGACTCCGCCCGCGTGTATGTCGGTTAGCGCGGCAAATAATAGCCTATGTGTTATTCTGATGTATAAGCTATATTACTGTAAAGTTTCATCCAAATCCGTTCAGTACTTTTTGCGTGAAGAAGTAACAAACATACACACAAACTTTCGCCTTTATATATAAGTGTGATGGGTGGTTAAGGAAGCAAAATACGCTCTACGAAACGAATCTAAAATCAATCCGTCTAGAAAACTTATAAACCTCATTTTGAATCAGAGACCTACGTCCCGCAGTGGACTATAAGATTTTCTTAAAAAAAAACATCTAGATACTCTCAGGAATAAAGTAATTTTCACAAACTTCAGCGGAGAGTATTACTAACATGGTTGTGTTCTGGACTAAATAGCTTGATAACATTTCAAATCAAAGCAATTACAAAAAAATACAGCTTTCTTGAAGTGAGATTTACAAGACAGCATTAATTACTTCATGTATTATTAAATAATTAATCAAATAATTTGGCAACTTATAGTCCGTCTAAAATAACAAAAACCTCGTTACTTCAAAATCAACATCAATATAACTATTTACTCGGATATAAATCAAACTCGGTAACGGAATGAACTGCATCACAGCGATAAAAATTTGATAAATCAAACAGAAAAAAATACTTTTGCATTTTAATGGTCATTTAAAAAATACAGGTTTGAAAGTTTTTTTTTATGTAATAGGGGGCAAACGAGCAGACGTATCGCCTGACGGCAAGCGATTACCGCCGCCCATGGATACCCGCAACACCAGAGGTGTCACAAATGCGTTGCCGGTTTTTTGGGGATGGGGAGGAGGATGGGGGGGAGGGATTGCGGTATAGGCCTCCGGTATCCTCACTCACTCGGTGAAATACAACGCAAGCCCTGTTTCACACCGGTTTTCTGTGAGGCCGGTCCGGTATCACTCCGGTAGAGCCGGCCCATTCATGCCAAAGCGTGGCTATCCCACGGTGAAAAGGGGAACATTCCATATTTTCCAAGTTTTTTCCCCAAAAATGCTCGGACAACGATGAAAGAGATTAACTACATATTTATGTTTCCATTTATAATATAATTTTGAGTATGTTTATTATTTAGTGGAAATTAGTATAAGTTTTTATATTATTTTCTTTATTTGGAAAAAAAACAGTTCTATGCTAAACTCTAAACTAAATACAATTAAATATTCGAGGTAATGAACATGTAACACACCCTATTGTACACAGATTACCAAAAAAAAATTGAGACGAAATGGGTCACACTGCAGACAAACTATATAAAACTATTTAATGGCATGTCTATAGAACAATTTACTTTGTTGGCAAAGCAGACAATAATTTGATGCCCTGGCTAAGTGCAAAAGTAACACTTTAAATGTAGTCAACTACGTTTATATAATTTCATTCTTCAAACGTAGCGACTTTAAAATTTAGTATAGGCTTAATGAAGCACATAATTCTGCAATGAAATGAGTTTTCTGCTTTCATTCTCCTTGATCACTGGTCATCCTCTTTCACATTTTTTTCACATTTCAAAACAAAAAAAAATTTGGTGCTACCGATCCGAAGTTATGTGCGTACATACATTTCGGCGATTCATTTTTATATATATAGATTAAATCCAACAAATTGTGTAATTGTCTGGAATTGAAAAGTTGAAAAATGAATTATGATGCAGTTATGTATAAGTAAATTAAATTAAATAGCTTTTTAAAAACAAGCTTTTACTAGAATGCCTCGAGACGAATCAAACGAGTCCAAACTCGATGATGTTGCGACGTTTGTATATAGAATTCCTATGACGACCTTCCAGCTCCAGCATCAGATCAGCTCCATGTCATTATAATATTGTATTGTCACGCTGTATACATATGCTTGCAAAATTTCAGCAAAATCCGTTGAAGATATATTATCTGCTTCAAAATTGAGTTGCAATATTCCACCCGAACATACAAGCATACATACATACATTGCAAGTTAATAAAAAGCTTGTAAAATGAATTCCATGTAGGAAAAATCGAGAGCACCAGCAAGTAAAAAGAAAAATAAATTAATAATATTAAAAGTTAATCCATATAAAATTATTTGTTTCATAACAGTTAACATAACAGTTAAAATATATCGACACTTATAGCTAACAAAAATGGCGTTGATGAGCCAACAAGCTATATGAATGGACTCTGCGTGCGAGAGATAACACTGACCCATCGAAGTGAAAAACTAGTCCATGACACTCGGAATTGCTTTTTCGGTAAATAGCTTGAACAAATTTTTACTTTAGTTAGTTATGACATTATTTTAACTTATTATGAGGTGAATGAGCAGATGTTCACCTCATGGTAAGTGAATACCGCCGCCCATGGATACATGCAACTAACAGAATAATAGGATCGAAATCTTTGTGAGATTAATAAGATTGTTTGTTGAATATAATATAGATATTCCATCTAATTAAGTATCTATCCTTAAACTCGTAACCTAATTGCCTGATGCTTTATATATAAGTAGTTGTTGCCCGCGGCTCCGCCCGTATGTCGGTTATCGCAGCAAAAAGTAGCCTATGTGTTATTCTGATGTATAAACTATATTACTGTAAGTTTCATCCAAATCCGTTCAGTAGTTTTTGCGTGAAAGAGTAACAAACATCCATCCATCCATAATTACAAACTTTCGCGTTTATACTATTAATATAGACTACTCTAAATTGTACATTGTTTGTTTTTTTATTTTATTTATAAAAAGACAACTCCCGCATTAGGAATATATATCCTGTGTCGCGGGGGACTTTACAAACATTCATGAAACGGACACAAAGAACACCCAGACTCAGAACAACAATTTGTGGAACACACAAAGTGCTGTCCCACGTGGGATTTGAACCCACAACACTTGGCGCAGTAGGAAACGGCGTGGCGACCGCTTAAACCACTCGGCCGACCGTGCAGTCAAACTACAATTTGTAACTCCAAACATTATGTTTTTTCTCTCTTTCTTACTCGTTACAGTAAATAAGTGCTGTAACTAGTTACGCCAACAAATCAGTTTTATAGCCAACAAGTTTGAATCGCTTTGAAAGTTATAATTGGTTGTTGTAACAAATTGTCGGACACATTCTATTGGTCGTGTTTGGACATATAATATTTTTCTATAACACACCCGTTCAGTGGTTCCTATGCATAATATCGTGATTATTAACCTACATGCGAAATATTTAAACATTTGCTGATATGACTTTTAATAATTATAATAAATAAATAAATATTTCGGACATCTAACACACAACGCCATCTAGTCCCAAGCTAAGAAGAGCTTGTGTTATGGATACTAGACAACTGATATTTACAAATATATATATTCCTTTTTTTTGTAAAAACATACATATTAAACATAGAAAACACCCCGACTCCGAAAACAAATATTTGCAGATCTTACAAACATTTGATCCGACCCGCGAATCGAACCCGAGACCTTAAGCACAGCAGTCGCTTACGCTACCACTGCGCCACAGAGGTAGTAAATAAAAGATTATTACTTTAAACTAGTAAAAATAATAGTAACTTAGACTCAGACTTCTGATAAAAGTACTTCTAAATACATTCATATCTATTCTTTCAAACTTAATATTATAAATACGAAAGTAACTCTATCTGTCTCTCTGATAGGTACTCTTTCACAGCTAAACCACTGAACTAGTTTGAATGATTTTAGATATAGAGATAAATTAAAACTTGGAGCAAATAAGCTACTTTTTATTGTGATAATCCGCACGTAATTATTTTACCTAAGGAATCGAACCCACCACCTCTAGTTTAACACTACACACGGGGTCATGCACTACCAAACCAACGACCCCATACAATAAAGTAGTGCTGAAAAACTTACTTAAAACCTTAAAACTTAAACTACTAGACAGTCAAGCTAGATAAATAGATAGAAAACTCTTTATTTGTACACCGTTTTACATATTTACAAGAGAGTATATAAGATGACCAATAATGTAATGTACAAAGGGCGGCCTTATTGCCAAAAGCAATCTCTTCCAGGTAACCTTAGGATGGATCAAAATGTATCGGAGAGACAGTAGCAGTTGACGGTGCAATTAATTTTAAGAATTATTTAAGTTGTTATGAATATAATCAGACATAAATCAGAAATAAACACACATACATACATACACATACAACATATATATATACAATAATAACTACACACATATATACATACACATATGTAATATACACGAATTACCACAGTCATTTAATTATATCATACGAAAATGAAAAACCTTTACGTCACACCCTCATTCGCGACTGAATAAGTTATGACGTGACTGAACCAGTTACGACCTATAAAATTCTTGAACCATTGTCTTAAAACTATTTACTGTTTTCGCTTTCTTGATATTTATCGGCAACGCATTCCACAAGCGTACAGCTTCAACCGTAAATGACTGGCCATAGAATCTTGTGGAATGCAGAGGAATCTCCAGTCTCAAATTCTCAGATGACCTTAGGCATTTGTCATGTGTCATTAAGGAACTTGAATCGTTCTTTGAGGTAGCGGGGGGCTTTGGGATTAAACAAGTTGTTATAAAGGAAAACAAGGATATGAGTATTCCGGCGAGAACGAATAGGAAGCCACTTGAGCATTTGACGGAATTCAGAGACGTGATCATATTTTCGTAGTACAAATACAAATCGTATACAAAGATTTTGAAGTCGCTCAAGCCTATTAAGTTGTGCTTCGGTGAGATTCAGATAGCTGACATCGGCATAGTCGAGAAGCTAAGTACTATAAAGTTGAAGAACGAGGTAAAGCCAACAACATCTCGTTAGATCGCCTGAAACCAGCATACCCTATGAAAGACATGACTGCTGACACATGCGCGGCCGCCCTGCTATCTGGATGGATAGCAAGATTTAGTTGCCCATCGCAGATTTCTACAGACAGAGGTCGTCAGTTCGAGTCAGGCTTGTTTAAGGCCATCACTGCCCTGGTTGGCACGCAGCATTTTCGCACCACTGATTTTCACCCTTCGGGAAACGGGATGATAGAACGGACGCATCGCCAAATCAAGTCGTCTATCATGTGCTACAACACCACTCAATGGACGAGGTCTTACCACTAATTCTTCTGGGCATGTAAAGTGCTTGGAAGGAAGACGTGCAAGCCTCTGCAGCCGAGCTAGTCTGCGGCGAGCCATTACGCCTACCGAACCAATTCCTCGCGCCTACTGATGACCATAAGCTGGAAGACATCACCAGTTTCGCCACTCGTCTCGCTCAACACGTGGCTAACCTTGCTCTCAAACCAGCATCGTGGCATAGAAAGGGACCATTTTATATATCTAAGGAGCTACAACATACGTCTCATGTATTTGTAAGGTAGGATCGCGTTCGGAGGACATTGGAGCCACCGTATGCAACGAAATGGCAAAAGGCAAATACCTCGTCGTAGTACCTTGTAGGTACTACGACGAGGCCCGAAATATTTATGTATATCGTTCCGTGGTAAGGAAGACAACATATCAGTAGATCGGTTGAAACCCGCTTTCACTGCTCAAGACGTCGCTCCACCTGAGGTATTGATACCACCTACGCTCCCTACTGTTAGACAAGAGAAAACTACAAGAAGCGGTGGAAGAGTACGCTTCCCTGATTTTTATCGACCGTAAGAACGGTCTCGGGGGGGAGTACTGTAGCGGAACAGCTAACTACAGCTGTCTAGCGGAGGTGTGGCTGTCGGCAATCATCGGATCTACTCGGCGCCGCGCGCGCCGCTTCGGTCTGAGTCTACTCCCACCCGTCAGTGCATTGTCTGCTCGCACCCGACGCTCACTCCGCGCTAGTTCTCTGTAGCTCCTGTTAATACATATCGCTTGACGCTTACCGCTATCATAAATTTGTGTTTTTAAACTCGTAAATTCTTATTTCTATTTCTCAAAAACTGTTATCCTTTCGCTATACTCTTGCTATACTTTTGTTATCTTTGTGCGTGTCTAAACTTCTACTCTTAAGTGTAACTACCGTGTGTAAACTATATGTGAAGTATGTAATTACACGAACGTTTGTTAAACTATTTACGCGGTTCATTGACTTTAATACCCGTGGACAGATACACCTACATAGTCAAGATAACAGATAAGTTACAGTCGTAAACAAATTCAATCCTGCTATACCACAGAGTTCATCCAAAAACGCCGAATCCAAAAATTACACTCAGAATAACTACTGTTACATAATCAACGACCAACTCACATGACCTCATGTTCCTCACCACCCATTTGTGCCAGATAAGCGACTCTCCAATTAAACTTCAAGCGAGAACATCGCGTAGAATTAATTAAATCTGGAATCCATCCAAATCTAGATTTTGTCCATAGGTTACGCTTGCATTTTTTTCCAACATTAAATCCGTTGTATTGCAATGCAATTACGCTTATTAAACGACTTCAAAAAAAGGAGGAGGTTCACAATTCGACTGTTTTTTTTTAAATTTTTGTTACCCTCATATCTTTCGACTGGGTGAACTGATTTTTAACCGACTTCAAAAAAGAGGTTTCTCAATTCGACCGTATATATATATATATTTTTTTTATGTGTGTTCGCGGATAACTTCGTCGTTAATGAACCGATTTTGATGATTCTTCTTTTGTTGGAAAGGAGATGTTCCGACCGTGTTACAATGACACGGAAACTAGGATCTGATGATGGCATCCCAGAGAAATCGAGGAAAACCCTCATTTTTTTCAGGCACGTACTATGTTTTTCGTATATTTTCTGAAGCTACTCCGGTATTTGGGTCTGGTAGTCATCATTTAATGATGATGAGCTGATGATGAAAGGTACAACTCCTTAACGTTTAGGAGTTGGAGGATAAATCTTTAAATGTCGTATGTATGTATGTTACCTTTAGTCGTATTCTTTCAAGTTATTTAGGTAAGCTGATGATGGAAGGTACAACTCCTCAACGGTTAGGAGTTGGAGGATAATTCTTTCAATTTCATACGTATCTATAGACCTTTAGTTGTATACTTTTAAGTTATTTAGGTGAGTTGATGACACATGCGCTATGATGACTAACCCCTTAATGTATTTTGCTTTAAGTAACTCGCCTGCTTCTATTTCATCACGACATTGAAGCTTGGACACGATTCCTATTGCCCCGTAGACCACGTTCTCGGTAACAGAAATCTTGCATCTCAACATAATTTTGGAAACTGAGCATACTCAGTTTTAATACGTGTTCAAACCACTAAAGTTATTCGCATCAGCAGAAATTATATGAAATAGTTCAACTTACCGATAACCTACGATTGTTTGCACTAAAAATGGAAAAATAAAAACTTTTATAAAAAAACTAGCGACCCGCCCCGGCTTCGCACGGGTGGATTTCAGATGCCCCCGCCGACGACACGATTCGTGCATTTTAAATCTGTAATACCTTCTTCTGCAATATCTTATTTTAAAACTGTAAAAAGCTATTTTGATCTATATTAAATGCACAATGTATTTAATTGACTTAATTGTATAAGGATTCATTCTGTATTGCTTAAAATCGCTTTCTAAATAAGCCATTATTTCTCGTAAAAAGAAAGGAATATAAAATGGTTGTTGTGGGTTATCCCTAAGAGATAGACATATACCGTCGCGGACTTTTTTGTAGATCTTTTTAAGGTGTACAATACTGTAGTACATTATTTTGATATATCTCGTAGGGTGCAACCAGCGTTTGCATGTAAGCGCAAAAAAATGTGTTTATTTGCTACATCACATTAGAAACCTCGAAAATTAACAGTGTTTCCATACTATATTATGCATTTATTATACATAAAAACCTTCCTCTTGAATCAATCTATCTATTAAAGAAACCCGCATCAAAATCCGTTTCGTAGTTTTAAAGATTTAAGCAAACAAAGGAATATAGGGACAGAGAAAGCGACTTTGTTTTATACTATGTAGTGAAAAAAACCGACTTCCAAAAACCATCCAACGAAAACTCTCTGCCAAAAACACTAAAAAGCGTAAAATAAACTGGCTCTTCATAAATTGCTATGTGCCAATTCTTGTCTATACCTAATTCTTTATTCATTTAAATAGTAGTATTATTATGTGTGCTAGGTACCTTAAATCTGTTTGAAGTCGGCGCCAAGCCAAATGTAATAGTAGTTACGACACTCTATGTTCAGTAACATCGCTGAAGCTACGAGCTAGTTTGTTTGTTGTTTGCAACTCGTTAGCGGCTATCGGTATATATAAACTACACACGGTTAGAAAGGATGTCCAGCAAAATGAACTTAAAATGATATTCGATATTTGCAAGTCATGGCGAGTATTTTTATCACTGATCGGCTTTTATTATTTATTTCTTTATTTAAACTTAACGAACTTGTTGTATATGTGCAGACTTAATGCCGTGGGGCATTCTCTACCGGTCAATCTTTGGGTGATGTATCACTGTTGCATTGTTTGCATTCGCAATGAGTATGGTGACCACCACTCTTGGCTTCTGTTAATGCTATCCATCCGGCAGTGTAGAGTCATTTTGGCATTTATGGCCATACATAAAAAAAGTATGATATTGTAGGTGCAATCATTACCCATATTTGACTAAACACAATTTGTTATTTTATTTTGTGCTTAAATGTTCTAATATTGAGAATATGCATGTTGCCTTTTGTTACGTTGTAACAAGATCCTGAAAGTAAAAACTAATATATTTATAAACGTTTAACACCTACCGTATCATACTTTTTTTATGTATGGCCATAAATGACAAATGCCAAAATGACTCTACACTGCCGGATGGATAGCAGAAACAGAAGCCAAGAGTGGTGGTCACCATACTCATTGCGAATGCAGACAATGCAACAGTGGTAGAAAATTAAATAAAGACTTCCAGTGCTAGGAACCTTACCACTAACTATTAATTTAGGTTAAAGTTTTGTTATATAGTTTTTTTTTTATTTAAATAAATTGTTATATCTCGCTAGTGTCGTATTATTTGTGCCCGCCGTAAGGCGGACGTAACACTTTGACACAATTACCATAAGGCGATTTGGTAGCTACTTCTTTTTCCTTAACATTGCGACGGCATACATTACGTGTCGGTGTAACTATATGTTAGAAGCCCATCTTTGTTAGATGAAATATATAATAAATTAAACCTACAAGCCACAGTTGTAGACGTTATCACAAAACACCGCATACTATTACTAGAAGTATTTGGTTTAATGGTCCACGAACGTGGTGGCCTCGGAGATCATAGTGTAGACTATGGCTTAAAACTAGAAGTACTTAACTCCGCTGCTATATTTTGTATGGGGGGGGTTATTTATATTATTTTATTTGGAGATTGGTTAGTCTTGTTCATAATATGTATTTTTTTTAAATTATTTGTAATCATGTTCACCTGTCAGTCTCTAAAACCGTACGTATCGTTAAATACAAAGTAATTGAGCGAAACTAAAAAGCACTCGTTCTAATTGGACTTCTGAGATTTTCTGTCGCCTGCCCACATATTGAAAAAATAATAAGCGCCTTGTTAGGCCTCTTTTTCAATTTAATTGAATATTTTCAACCTATTTTTCTCCTTTTCATTTTTAATTGCTATTTACCTGGTGTTTGAAATTGATCTCGGCTGTTGATCCCGAAGAAAATGCCTAAATTAATGATTATTTATGCCATTACTTGGCTTTTTCTCTATTTTATTTTTTTATATTTATGTAATATGTAGGTATCTTCTTGGAAAGACAAGAGAAAAGCCAAAGAGAATATAAAATGCGGAAAACCGTAAGGATTGTTGAAAGCCTCATGGCCAATAGTGCTCGTAGTTAATTACTGGAGACACAATATCAATCCCACTGCCTAAATACGAAAATGGAACTACATATCGTCACGCCTATTTCCCGAAGGGTAAAAAGGTGCTATTGGATATTAATATGTTATTCCAGAGGGGTGTTAGCCTCAGAGCTGAAAGTTGCACATGTTCATGAGTTACAACAGTCACTTACTATCAGGTCATCTGTTAACTTTTTTGGAACCTACTAAAACAAGTAAAGTATGGGTACTAGATAACTGATATGAATATTTATATATACTTTTTTTTAAATACAGACGTTTTATACATAGAAACCACCCAAATTCCGAAACAAATGTTTGCAGATCATACAAACGTTTGGTCCGACCCGGGAATCGAACCCGAGACCTCAAGCACAGCAGTCGCATACGCTTCCACTGCGCCACCAAGGCAGTCAATACATTTGCAACTAAACATAAACTTACAAAAAAAAAACAAGCTAAATTACAAAGTAACTGCTCATTCTAAGACGCGTAACTAAGGGTGACACTAGTTACATAAAAAAAAGATATTATAATTGCCTGTTTTAGTATTGTTGGGTACTTATTAGAAAGATACCATATTTATCTATAGCTTTCCATTATCTAAAATTGAGATTACTTCTCAAAATCTTAAATGATATCAGCAAATTGATATGTACTCGCAAATTTACAAGCTCCAAACTCTACATTAAACCAATTTCAAAATAAATTTGAATTACCTCCCTGTGTAATATTATTAATTAGGAAGCGGATAGATTGCTACATCTAATTTATTAGGCTCGCATTTAGCCCTAAATTGTATGTTCAATTTGGTTGGTGAATAATTACTTATGAAAGAATTTTAACTGATGCTTTTTAGGGTTCCGTGCCAAGCAAAAAACGGAACCATACTTAGAACTGAAACTCAAAAAAAAATTTATCATCCAACCCATACGTGTGGGGTATCTATAGATAGGTCTTCAAAAATGATATTGAGGTTTCTAACATTATATTTTTCTAAACTGAATATGTTGCGCGAGAGACACTTCCAAAGTGGTAAAATGTGTGTCCCCATGTTACCATGCAAACTTCCACCGAAAATTGGTTTGAACGAAATCTAGTAAGTAGTTTTTTTTTATACGTCATAAATCGTAAACTACATTTTACCTTTTATTCAATCAACACAAATATAAAAATAAAATAAAAATTATATCATGTTACTTGCTGCTGCGGAACCCTTCATGGGCGAGTCCGACTCGCACTTGGCCGCTTTCTTTAATACAAATTCTTAATAATATTATATGTAACTATTTTTTTTTTAAAGAAAAAAGGTATTTCATACAATTTTTGGTTACTATTGTATTTAGACTATTTTACAAGCTTTTTATTAACTTGCAATGTATGTATGTATGCTTGTATGTTCGGGTGAAATCTTGTAACTCAATTTTGAAGCAGATATCTCCAACCGATTATGCTGAAATTTCGCAAGCATATGTATACAATACAGTATTATAATGACAAGGAGCTGATCTGATGCTGGAGCTGGAAGGTGGCCATAGGAACTCTGTAAAGAAACGTCGAAACATCAAACGAGTTTGAACTCGTTTGATTCGTCTCGAGGCATTCCAGTGAAAGCTTGTTTTAATAAGCTTTTTAATTTAATTTATATTTATTAAAACTTCCTGCAAACATAAAGCACAAGGCAAACACCACAGGCACGTTCTTCTAGATAAACTTTAGATGTTGCGAAGCTGTTTGTGGCGGTACGTTACTACCTATATTTGAACAAGACTATGCCTAGATTTCTCTAATTTTTTTATAAAAATACAAAATAAAGTCGCTTAACGCATCTGTAAATAAAGTCTGACACTAGATGAAAGCGCAAAAAAAAAGATGTTAAGGTAAAACCGGTTGAACTATTAGCCGACTCCAAATCTAGGGAATAGTAAAGGCTAGGAATATAATGACCAGATGAAAGCGGACGGCGCATTACCGGGTTAGTTGGCGCTCCTTGTAGGAATTCTCCATTCAGTATGGACGGTAACAGCATGGTGACAATTATGATGATCACGACTGTCTGTATATTCACTAACTTTTTGGAGCCACACAACACATTTTTAACCGACTTCAAAAAAGGAGGAGGTTCTCAATTCAACTGTATTTTTTTTATGTTTGTTACCTCAGAACTTTCGACTGGTTGAACCGATTTGATCATTCTGTTTTTAATTGAAAGCTGGTGCTTCCAGTGTGGGCCCATTTCAATCTGGTCCAGTTCTTGAATTCGTTTTATTTTTGTTAAAATTTTATATTATTAAGCTTCTTTTACCATCATACTTCTTCGTATTCTATTTTGTTCCAAGTTGTATATTAACTCATATTAAATCAAGTGGCAGATTGATTTATGTACAAGATTGTTTTAACCGACTTCCAAAAAGGAGGAGGTTCTATGTTCCACTGTATGTATTTTTTTTATGGATGTTCACCGATTCCTCCGTCAATTGTGGACCGATTTTAAAAATTATTTTTGTATTCGAAGGGGTATGCTCCCGAGGTGGTCCCATTACCACCATATCAGGATCTGATGATGAGATCCCAGGAAAATGGAGAGAAACCCTCATTTTTTATAGGCACATACTATGTTTTTCACATATTTTCTGACGTTACATTGGTATTTGCGTCTGGTAGTCATCATTTTATGATGATGACCTGATGATGTAAGGTACAACTCCTTAACGGTTAGGAGTTGGAGGATAAATCTTTAAATATCAATGTATATATGTTACCTTTGGTCGTATTCTTTCAAATTATTTAGGTAAGCTGATGATGGAAGGTGGAAGGTACAACTCCTCAACGATTAGGAGTTGGAGGATAATTGGAGGATTCAGATTTTGAAAAAGAGTAGCCATGAGTTTCTTTGCCAGTATTCTTCTCATGAGCTCTACGCATTTTGGAAACTGGAAGTTATGGATCGACACAGGCAGGCAGTAGATTTTGGTGTTTTCGCCTAACTTACCTCGACAATACAGCACATGCTGTGGCCTCTGTTTGTGTCGATCTATGATTTTTAACTATAGCTTCAATTTGACGTTCATAAGTGTCACTTGGTGTCTTAGATGAATAAATGATTTTGATTTGATTTGATTTGAATTCTTTCAATTTCATACGTATCTAAAGACCTTCAGTCGTACACTTTCAAGTTATTTAGGTAAGCTGATGATGGAAGGTTAAACTCTTCAACAGTTAGGGATTAGAGGATGATTTTAATATTACACGTACGTATAGACCTTAATTTGTATTCCTGATGATGAAATTTGATGAAATAGTTCAAATTGCTACTTACCTACGATTGTTTGCACTAAAAACTGAAAAATAAAAACTTTAAAAAAAAAAAAACGACTTCCAAAAAACATCCAACGAAAACTCTATGCCAAAAAACACTTAAAAGCGTAAAATAAACTGGTTCTTCATAAATCGCCTATACCTAATTCATTATTCATTTAAATAGTAGTATTATAATGTGTGCTAGGTACCTAAAATCTGTTTGAAGTCGGTGCTAAGCCAAAAAGAATACAAACGAACAATTACAAAAGTCTAAGCGATAGTCACTTGGCACCGACTTCAAACAGATTTTAGGTACCAAGCACACATTATAATACTACTATTTAAATGAATAAAGAATTAGGTATAGGCGATTTATGAAGAATCAGTTTATTTTAAGCTTTTAAGTGTTTTTTTGGCATAGAGTTTTCGTTGGATGTTTTTCGGAAGTCGGTTTTTTTTTATTATAAAAAGTGTTTAGTGTTTTTTGACAGAGACTTTTTCTTTGTCTAAGATAAAACAACACAATTATTTATTCATAACAATATTCTACAAGACCTTGAAAAGCTTCTAAGACAATCAAAACAGAGGTGATTACAATCAAGAGATTCGGTGTCTTAAGGTACCACTCGCGAACAATATCTCACTTTGATACTCTAACACATTATGTATATTCATCAAATTTTAAAGTATTTACATAGTTTACCTTTCCATATAATTTATGCTACAAACATAACAGTACAATTACCTTTTGATATGGAAACTTGCTCAAGGCTTTAACGGGAACTCTATATGTATATAATATTATATTCTATTTGTTATATTACAAAACAATATAGGTATGTTCCTGATGCGAACAAAACATATGTTTTTTTATTTTTTTTTAAACAGCACAAGCAAACGAGCAGAAGTATTGCCTGATGGTAAGCGAATACCGCCGCCTATAGACACCCGCAACACCAGGTAGGTGATGGGGGGAGGGATTGGGGTGGGCCTCCTGTATCCTCACTCACTCGGTGAAACACAGCGCAGGTTTCACACCGGTTTTCATGTTATCGCGTAATATATAAAACTAGCTGACCCACGCAACGTCGTTTACGTAAAAGTTTTCCCCCATTTTTGTAACATTCTTCATTGGTGTTCCGCTCCTATTGGTCTTAACGTTATGATATAATTATAACCTATAGCCTTTTTCGATAAATGGACTATCCAAAACTGAAAGAATTTTTCAAATCGGAGCCGTAGTTCCTGAGATTAGCGCGTTCAAACAAAAGAAACTCTGCAGCTAAATAATATTAACATAGATTACTAGTTTAATATAGATGAGACAGATTCAGTGGTGGAAAACTTATCTTGTCCCACAGATTTTTATCAGTGCATTCATAGCCTAAAATACAATTTTTTGCTATTTAAATTAGTAACCGTATATAATTAATCAATTGACGGCTGTGTTAGGCGCTTACCTACCACTACGGAGTAATAAACTGTTGCGTTGAAGCTCAATTGTTCGTCAAATTAAAGGGTAAAAGCTTCTTCTCTTGAAGTAAAAATACTTGAATTTAAACAAGTTTCATAGACGGTCAGTAAGATCTTATCTTTTTCAGGTCCTTATTCCCCATCTGACAAACAAAAAGTGTCTTTCATCTCATTTCTTAGTTACTTATTGCTCATTCAAAAGACAGCTTTGGACCAATGATTTGTAATGATTAAAAGCTTGTTTTTTAGATTAAGTTTCCAGAACTGTATAATACAATATTAGAGAAATTAATTTAATCATTTATAAATTGTGTTAGGTATTGCCTCTTCCTGTCCTTCCATTTACTTGAGAATCTTTGAAGGACCTCTTAAGTATACGCCTTACAAGTTTCTCTTTTTTAAACTAGAACATTGTCTTAATTTAGAATGTCAATTATACTTTAATTTAGTTTCCAACAAAAACACAATATTTAATATCATCTAGAGTTTCGAGTAATTACATGAATTATACACAGCAATTGCTGTGTATCACTTGTCACAGATTGCATTAATACTATCTATTAGATTATGTGCCAAATGATACAGCAATGTGCCAAGGGTTTGTCGGTTACGTGGTTATTGATCCTCACTGACAAGCATGGTACAGAGTTAGATTTCCAATTAGACAAATAGAATAATATGCTACCAGTTATAAGTGCAGGTTAGTTATGATTACTCAGACAAAAGCAGAGTGGAGCAGTTTTTTGGGAGAGGCATAAATCGGCATACATCGGTCGACTCAACTGAAGTGTAATGACCCAACATAAAACTGGCATTACGTAAGATTTTAATGCAATTTATGGATTGATGAAGTTAACAGGCGCTCATAGCCCAGTTGCACTCGGTGATTAGAAACAATCACCGAGGGTAAGCAACGACGGCGCGGTCAGTACCTGGATGGGTGACCGCTAGTGGCACTATACCATGAGCGTCTTCGTGATTCGGAGGTCACGTTAAGCAGTCGGTCCCGGTCGTAGGATAACAGTCGTGGAGCTTAGTTGAAGGCCTTTGGGCGGCTTAAAAACATCCACGAACAAAACGTATTATATAAATATAGTACGTGAAAACAGAAATAGAAATTTAATTTACATTAAAGCACAGAAATGCTTATGTGAAACGTTCAAATTTCCAACTAAATGACATTTGTTTACAAATTATCCCGATTACATATTGTCATCATGAACTAATTTAGGAATTGTTGAGCTTTGGGATCGTACAGTAGGCTATTGAGTTGACCTCGCATCCCTTAATGCATTCGTTAATGAACATTGACTGAACAAAATATTATAAATATTAAAGACTGAGAATTTTAAAAACTGCCTGGTTGGTCTAATGGTTAGCGTAAGCGACTGCAGATCAAGAGGTCTCGGGTTCGATTCCCGGGTCGGACTGTTGTTCAGTTTTTCTTACAAGAAATTCTTAATAGCAGCCCAGAGTATGGAAGAGCCTCGGAGAGCACGTTAAGCCGTCGGTCCCGGTTGTCATGAACATCTATGGCAATCGTTATTGGGAAGTCAGTGCCCTCAAATATACTGACAACTAGTTCAATCATCGAATTTAGTTGGCCTTCAGGGTTGCGGAGGTCCGATGCCAGTCGCTCCGTGTAAAAACTGATATTCAGGTAAAACTGGTTGAACTAGTAGCCGACCCCAAATATTGGATATAATAAAGGCTAGGAAGAAGAAGAAGATTAAAGACTGAGAATTTTATTTCAAAATACGTAGATGCACTTCTAGGTAGTAGAGCCACGCTGATTTCAGCACGAACAGGCCGGCTCGACCGAGG
The DNA here is from genome assembly GCA_949125395.1 of Diaphora mendica. Taxonomy (NCBI): domain Eukaryota; kingdom Metazoa; phylum Arthropoda; class Insecta; order Lepidoptera; family Erebidae; genus Diaphora; species Diaphora mendica. Next base: position 2,768,984 of record OX421334.1, read on the forward strand.
CGATACTACCCTCGCACAGAAAATCAACGTAAAATGACAGCGTTCGTGCTGTCGTGTTTCGTTGGTGAGTGCGAGACCGGAGGCCCCATGATGCAGAAGCATCACTAGCCTGCCATGGTGTGGGTCACCATGCTGCATGCGCAGTGAGTATGGTGACCACCACTCTTGACTTCTGCAAATGCTTTCCATCAGGCAGAGTAGTCTAGTCAACAAGTTTCATACTTGTTGACTGGACTAAAAGATGCAGTAGCATCACTAGGCCGCCATAGTGTGGGTCGCCATACTGCACTGTCTGCATTCGCAATGAGTATGGTGACCACCACTCTTGGATTCTGCTTATGTTTTCCATAATAGTGAACAGAGCAGAGTCATTTTGGCAGAGCAGAGTCATTTTGGCGGGCCAAACATAAAAAAAAAAAAAAAGTCATTTCGGTAAGGTCAAACATAAAAAAAAATGCAGAGTTAGCAGTTTTTCCACAAACTGTTAAAAGTACTGTATTAGTGTTAAATTCCTATAATGGTCCCAAATCCTGTATGTTGATTATTGGGTATCTTTACATAGTATAAAATTAACTCATTTTCGCTGTCTGTCCGCTTAGATCTTTTAAATTACTATTTATTAAAATATAAATTGAGCTGTTTAAATAATTACACTGCAGGTTGTAACAGAACTTTTTGGTTATATTTTGGGCTAGCATAGACAACATCCTAATATTTGTTTCGTTCAACTTATAGTTCATTCTTAAAGGGTTAACGCGTTTGTGAGATTTCACTGTCAAATGTCAATAGACAATGATAGTCAACAGTTATCATAATTAAGGTGACTCGTCGGCGCCTTTTTCTGCTATAACATAACAAACGAAAAATACATTAAAATGGCGAAAGCTTAAAAGTTAGTGATCATGATTAACTTATCACAGTCCATTAACCAGACATCGCTCTCTACAACAGAGGCTAACGACTAGAACTGAACTAAAATTGTCTATTTACTACACCGAAACATAAACATGATATGCGTCAGCTGCTGTCATTTGGACATAATGCGTACATATTGCGGTGTATGATGTGAATGCCAAAAATACATATATTAATTTTGGCCCCAACACTCCCTGATATGAATTTTTATGACCGTACAGTGATTACGATAAAAATGAATGATTGACGTGCAATTAAATTATTTTTATTTGTAGTACAGCACAAGGTTTTATCTAGAACTTTTTGGCGAAACAAATTTTAGTACGCCATGAAGTGAATATTTTTTACATGACCTTGACTGTTTAACCAGTTGTCATAGATGGGATTGTTATCTAGAACTAGGTGATGAATGAGATCATTTGTTCTTTTTGGGTTGATCTGATGTATAGACTACGGGCCCGTGTCGAAAATTGATGGATCATTTGAACCACCAGGAGACCTCTTTAGAAAGAAACAGGGGCATAAAGCAATAACATTCAGCACTATGTCGTTACTTGTAAGTTGTCCAACTGAGTGCAGGTGAAGAGGAGGGGATAGCAGCCCTCGATTTTTCTCCCTTGTTCATGATTTTTGTAAGGAGTTGCGGAATAATGGATTAGAAGAGGTATTGAAATTGTGTGAAACCAATGCCGTACTCAAACTCTTTTCTCTATTTTGTTGGTTCATTCATTGTCATTTTTTATTTATTTTGTATAGTAACTTAAATAGTTGTATAACAGACACAGCTATGTAGAACCAACCTTCAAATCTAACTATACTTCAAAGCTATCAAATAGATACATAAAATAAATCACATTGTCATAACTTTCAAACCTCTATTGACCCACACAAAACCACCAGTTGGAAGCCAAATATGCAAAATTTATTTCCATCATCATTTTTATTCCAGAGAATCCCTCGAAATATGTGTTCACACCTGAGGAATGACAACACAAAAAACAATATCAAACAACTTTACGACTTGGACCCCATATTTACATAATGCGACCCTCTGAATTGAACTCAGTAGCCTCCGTAAAGGTTATATACGAGTATTTTCATGATAAAATATATTTCAGAATTGTAAAATGGTGGATGTAACTTGAGCTTCATTTATACTTTATTCTAAAAATGGATGTAACCTCTTAATGCAATAAACCTTTCCATGATTTAATCTAAATATTATTTTGTGTTAAAAAAATTGGTTGTCTGTAAAGTCGGTTGGCGGACGATAGTTTAACGTGACAACGTCATAACAAAACATTGATGAGATCTCTTATACAATGACGTACAATAAGCGTAACGGGACAAGGATGACTCATCCTTTTTACCCGACTACGGCAAAGCCTAAGGAGGGTTATGCTTTTGACAGGCTATGTTTGTATGTATGTATGTTCATGACTGCACGATTGGCCTAGTGGTTTAGGCGGTCGACACGCCGCTTGCCAATTCGCCAAGTGTTGTGGGTTCAAATCCTACACGGGACAACACTTTGTGTGATCCACAAATTGTTGTTCTGAGTTTGGGTGTTAATTGTGTCCGTTTCAGGTATGTCTGTAAAGTCCCCCGCGTCACAGGATGTTTATTCCTAATGCGGGAGTTGTCTTAAAAAAAATATAAAAAAAATAAAGAAAAAAATAAAGATTTGTTCCCTCATTCGTGCATGCTGCCGGCGTTCATAAATTTATTAGACGTTTTCACGTCAATATTAAATGTACATATTGGTTTAGAGCGTAAATACTCAAGCAACTTATATTTTTTATATTTCAACCAATCGCCGTCCACTGCTGAACGTAGGTCTCCCCAAGGAGCGCCAACCATCCCGGTCCTGGGCAGTCCTCATCCATCCGCTGCCAGCCACTTTCCTTAGATCGTCAGTCCACTGAGCCGCAGGGCGCCCTACACTACGTTTGCCTAGTCGCGGTCTCCACTCAAGCACATTTCGGCTCCACCGACCATCGGTACGTCTAGAGACATGACCGGCCCATTTCCCCTTAGGCGTACTGATTCTCCGTGCGATGTCGGTCACTCTAGTTCTCTGTCGAATAGCTTCATTCCGAATTCTATCAGACAGAGAGACACCCAACATCGCACGCTCCATCGCCCGCTGAGCCACTTTAAATTTGTGGACCAGTCCAATGGTGAGTGTCCACGTCTCGGCTCCGTATGTCATCACGGGTAGGACGCATTGGTTAAAAACCTTGGTTTTCAATGACAAATGACAATGAAAACCAAGCAACTCACGAAATTAAAATTAGGAAATAAGAAAATATGAAAACCAAAAGCTACCTACAGTTAATAGACCGGGCTAAACTAGAGGATTAGTTGAGAATAGTTAAGGACATACCATTTCTTGGGGAGGACATAAAGTATTAGGTTTAAGGGACTGACGTCACTTACCCATTTCTGTTATTAGAGCCCGACTAGGTACTTGTAAATGTCTTAACATACTTACGCTAGACATAAAATTGGATCTGTTGAATACAGAAATACCAAACTTTTTGTGAAATAAGTCACAAAGTCATAATATAAAATATGCCAATTGCTAATCAAAATAAAAATAATAATCTTTATTGTTCTTAAATAACCTTTTACAATTGCCTTAGAGCTAAAGACTACAAGGTTTAAGGTAAATGTCACACAATAAGACTAACCCTAACTCCCAAACTACACACATCAAAAGTGTCTAGGGATCAAGCATTTTTATGCGGATTTCTTGAGATTGAGATGTGGCTTTGGCCCTGGCCTGCTCAGTCGCCAGACTTGAACCCGATTGAGCATGCATGGGATATGCTACAGAGAAGAGCTCTGCCGAATATGGAGGGTATCCAGTCGCAAGAAGACCTTTTTTTGTTGTTGCAACGAACATGGGCGGCCATTCCACAACGTGTTTGGATGAACTCATTTTGAGTATGCCAAACCGATGTTCTTGTGTTGTTAGTGTTCGCGGTAGAAACACGGATTATTAATTGTTTAAGTTACCTAATAAAATTTTAAAGAAAACTGTTATTTCAGTCTTTTTTTCGAACTTTAATGTTAGTGGTTCAAATGTCAAAAATCCCATTATTAGGAAAATGGCAAATTTCTTTATTAATGCAAAGGTGACTTGGTTTATCGTTACTGTGACAAACGAAAACACTTTATTTGATGAATCCTTAAAGAAAATTTTAATTAATATCAATCAGGAGAAAAGTTATTGCAAAAATATATGTTGATCCCTAGACACTTTTGATGTGTGTAGATATTCCTGTGACTGGGGAGTTAGTCAATTACCCAGATGCCAACAGAATACCTACCTACTATTAGTGGCCCACGCATCAGTTAAAGAAAGGAAATTAATAAATGTAACATAAAAAAGTCACGTCTTGTAAAATTACATAGCGGCCTTTGGAGTTTACAGAAATAGGTATTATGTTTATATAAATAATAATAAATATTTCGGACATCTAACACACAACGCCATCTAGCCCCAAGCTAAGCAGAGCTTGTGTTATGGGTACTAGACAACTGATACAAATACATTTATACTTTTTTTTGTAAATACATACATATTATACATAGAAAACACCCAAACTCCGAAACAAATATTTGTAGATCATACAAACATTTGGTCCGACCCGGGAATCGAACCCGAGACCTCATGATCAGCAGTCGCACACGCCAACCGCGAGCCAACGAGGCAGTTGTGTGATAAATAAAGTGATAAATTCACAAAATATGACTTCCATTATTTAGATTTCTTTAAGATGCAATAAATTAGCTAATTTATACATCAGTAGAAAGGAAACATTTAATGATAGAGACACATATGTAAGCTGACTCGACCGCAGTGCGTAAGGCCTTACAAAAAATCTTTGCTTTGAAATTCTTGAGCTGTTTTCATTGAGTGGCTAAGTTTAACGAAAGCCCAATTAAAAAGAAAACAAAAAGCCCGTTTAACCAACGGAGGTCCATACTCCAACCTCCCTCCCCCCACCCCCCCAAAGGCCGGCAACGCACTTGTGACGCCTCTGTTGTTGCAGGTATCCATGGGCGGCGGTAATCGTTTACCATCAGGCGATACGTCTGCTCGTTTGCCAGCCTATTCATAAAAAAAAAGAAGGAGGGAAAATCGAACACACAGTCGTATCTCTTATAATAATGATAGTTTCCTATTTGTTCCATTTGTGGCGGCAGTCACTAAGCTTAGGGGGGCCTCGTGCCAGTTTATGTCAGATTAACTCGCTCTCGACGGCCACCATGTTCAGCATTGCGATTCACTCTTACTGAACTCTTCAGGAACTTGCACTGAGTCTCCAGGATACTATTCTATTCGTTTGCCTATCATAATGAGTTACGTATTTGGTAAAAAAAATACTGCATTATTGTATGGTAAGCTTTGTAAAAAGTCGTAAGAACACAACTTTCCTACCAACGTGAATAAAACCTTTCATCTCATCAAAATAGAGAGAGTGAACTTCCCCACCCACGGGGCCCTTTACGGCAAATATCGTTTCAAAAGCATCTTAGATAGTGGATCGACAAATATTATAGTAACATCTGACATTATTACACTCAGTCTACTTATCGTTGTCTATTACATTTGCGATACACACGGGGTTCTGAGAAAATTGTTACTATACCAAACTAGTAAATTACGATGGTTGACCTATTTTGAATTCTACACGGATGTGTGCTACATCTTTTCCGTTCATATATTCAAGAAACTCTTTATCCGATTTTCTTGGTTACTTTTAAGTATAATAACAATTAACATGGTTGATGACGGATAAATAAAATTACGCAGTATTATCATCCATTAAACATAAATAATAAAAAAATATTTTCAGACATCTGACACAACGCCGTCTAGTCCCAAACTATACAGAGTTTGTACTATGGATACTAGAAAACTGATGATATAAATACATATTTACTTTTTTGTAAATCACAAATTTTAACAAAAAAAAAACTATTTTAATCTGGACCAAATTTAAATGGAACTACACGGGAAGCACCAGCTTTCAAATAAATAAGGAATCATCAGAATCGGTTCACCCAGTCGAAAGTTATGAGGTAACAAACATAAAAAAAGTCAAATTGAGAACCTCCTCCTTTTTTAAAGTCGGTTAATAAAAAAAACAAACTCCAAAACAAATATTTGTAGATCATACAAACATTTGGTCCAACCCAGAATCGAACCCGAGACCTTATACACATCAGTCGCATATCAAAATCCCTATTGGTCCCTGCATTTAGATGTGATCAAAAACTAATCTCATCGATTCTCCAAACAAAATAATCAAGCGAATCAGTTAAAAATCCTAAAAATTTAAATTCATTTACGCTCATCGTAGAATCTTGTCTGTTCATTACTACGTCCAAAACTCCTAATTAACTCCGATTTCTATCAGCCATTAATTACAAATCAACAAAACTACCCAAAATGTCCAATCAAACAGAAGTATCATTGCAAAAAAAGCTTTTCGGCCAACAATTAGTGTAGATTAGCGTCAGGTAGAAATGATTGCGCCCTTAAGAACATTTAATGAGAAAGTCGTTAGGCGGGCGCGTGACCCGTTTCCTTTAGACCGTGTTTGACATTGAGCAAAAAAAAAACAGAAGTTTAAGTGGAAACCACACTCAATCTAATAGAAAAATGAAAAATTGTCGTCTTTTACTTGAGTTGCTAGCAATAATTGTGTCTCAATTATATAAGTTTTTTGTTATGTTAAAAAACATGATAAAATTTTGCTAGCAAATCTATGGAACACATAATTTTTTTTCAAACTCGACTACGAATAAAATTAAGCTCTAAATAGTTTGCAACAGTTAAATAATTCTTTCCTGAAATTCTAAAGAGGAAATTCAAACAAGAACTATTTTTCACTTCGTTTGTTCAATCCATACAAGTACCATAGGAATTCCAAATTATGATAGTTATGATTCAAACTATAATTTATTGCTTCTTAATTTTTTTGTAGAATATCCAATGCGTTTAAACAAGATTGTTTGAAATCTTAAAGATACAATGATTCCTGAATTTTTATCGTACTTTCTTTTCAGGGCGAACTCATCTGCTCAAAAAAAGTTTAACTTGCAAAAGTGTTCATGTAACCTAATTGCAGAATAAATGATTCCATTTCATCCTATTTTTAACCGTCTTCAAAAAAGGAGGAGGTTCTCAATTCGCCAGTTTTTTTTTTAGGTTTGTTACCTCATAACTTTCGGCTGGGTGAACCGATTTTGATGATTATTTTTTTATTTGAAAGCTAGTGCTTCCAATGTGGTCTTATTTTAATTTGATCCAGTTCTGATATGTCATCCATGAGAAAACCATATGAGTCTTCAATTTGCATTAAGTATGTGCGCGACAAATTGACGAATAACTCAATATCACGCCAATCGATTTCGATGATTTTTTTTAATTTGAAAGCTGGTGCTTTTTTTTTTTTTTTTTTTTTTTTATATTTGGCCCACCAAAATGACTCTACTCTGCCTGATGGAAAGCAGAAGCAGAATCCAAGAGTGGTGGTCACCATGCTCACTGCGAATGCAGACAATGCAGCATGGCGACCCACACCATGGCGGCCTAGTGATGCTACTGCATCTTTTAGTCTAGTCAACAAGTATGGAACTTGTTGACTAGACTATTTGGGCCTCCGGTCTCGCACTCACCAACGAAACACGACAGCACAAATGCTGTCATTTTACGTTGATTTTCTGTGCGAGGGTAGTACCGCCCCGGTCGAGCCGGCCCATTCATGCTGAAATCAGCGTGGCTCTACTACCTTCCCATGTGGACCCAATTCAATTTGGTCGTTCTTGAAGTCAGTTTTTTTTTGTTAAAATTTTGTTTTATGTAGTAGGATAAACATTAAAATAATTACATTAGCCTTTGAGCGTAGTTCATATGCAGTAGACCCAAAGGAATAGTTAAACAAGATGCACTAACACAATCTCAAATTGTTCTAAATGAAGTGACAGCATACGAGCACAGTTAGCTTTGTAAGTAAATGTAAGTGAAGCACAAGTTTTCAACAGAAGGAGCAAACAATGAAGATTTTCTCTTGAGAGTAAATTAATTAGTTCCACGCTCGACTTAAGACCTTGTGTATTATTGTGTAAATCTCACAGTTCTATTTAAAACGAAGTAATAAAGTTTAAAGGGGTTTGATTTTTGTTACATATTTATAATTGTTATACTAAGTGTGTACTTATTTTGCAAATTTAAACGGTTTTAGTATAAAATGAGCAGTGGGAACGCTTGCTCGCATCTCGTAAATTGACCATCCCTTAATTTGATTTGACATCCTTTGACCAGAATCCAAAGACAGACATCATCGAATATTCTATAATCCTCACTACGCCCTCTAGTCCCAAGCTAAGCAGAGCTTGTGTTATGGGTACTAGACAACTGATATTAATACTAATAAATAATTGTGTAGTGTACCAGATCTCTATTTCACGGTGTACAAGGGCCCCCTCCATCGCTACGGACGTCAATGAAGCCTACACAGCGACATGGTGAGCTTTAAATGTCATAATATTTAAAGGGTCTTAACGCCCTGGTTTGAACTGTACACTGGTGATCGATCTGTGAGTGCTTAACTTGTCTCTATGGGCCGGCTATGGCTATTCACTAAGGTATCACTCCACTCCAAGGGTCCAGCACTGGTGCTAAAGATTAAACAAATACATATATACTTTTTTTTGTAAATACATACATATAATGCATAGAAAAATATTTGCAGATCATAGAAACAATTGGTCCGACCCGGGAAATCGAACCTGAGACCTCAAGCACAGCAGTCGCATACGCTACCACTGCAACACGGAGGCAGTCTATATATACCTATTAGATGAAGGAAAAGCTATCTATATGCGATGTAAAATCAGTATTTGATTGTATCAGGTCTGGTCCATACTGATACCCAAAAATTCTGTTGTCCAAAGAAAATTCATGAAGAATTTTTTTTTTACTTTTGCAGTTATTTTTGGCCTATAAACTATGTCATAATTATATTGAAGTATTCTGATTTTGGTGATCCCGTAAAACTTAATGGACGAGAAAATGTCCAATATGTAATAAAAAGCCAATCTGCCTCAGATGGGAGTACGTGATATATGTGTGCGTTAAGAACTATAATATAATGTCTTCAGAAATAATATTATTCAAGAAGTTTTCTAAGAAGATAGTAGGTACTAACGAAATCATGTTTAGAAGTGCAACGTACATAAAGTTTTTTTTTTTATTATGCAACACAACACATAAGCAAAATAAATGAAACAGTTTCTCTGCATTTTCCTGTATAATGTGATTGAGGACTTGAAACTACAAGAAAAGACATTTATAGCTCTTCATGGCATTTTATTTACGTTATTAGGGCCTTTGACTTTTAAATGTATGTAAGTTAGGCAATTCTTCTAGGAAAAAGAAAAAAAGTATCCTAAAAGTCTAATGAATTTAATTGTTTCAGGAAAGGCATTTTTCTGAATCAATTTATTAAATTAAGTTCAGTGAATACATTTAATTAATGACAATTTAAGAAAAACGCCAACTACTACGATGTTTTGCATTTTACAACCGACTTCAAAAAGGAGGAGGTTATTAAATTGACTGTATTTTTTTATGTTTGTTACCTCATAACTTTCGACTGGGTGAACCGATTTTGATAATTCTTTTTTCATTTAAAAGCTGGTGCTTCCCGTGTAGTTCCATTTCATATTGATCCAGTTCTGTCATTGTTATCCGTGAGCAAACCATATAAGTTTTCAACTTGCAATAAGTATGTGCGCGACAAATTGACGAATAAATCAATATCACGCCAACCGATTTCGACCATTCTCTTTTTATTCGTAAGCTGGTGCTTCCTATGTGGACCCAATTCAATTTGGTTCAGTTCTTTAAGTCTTTTTTTTTTAATTTGTGTTTATTGATGAAAGCAGCAGCAACCGCCCCGACTCACTGGGGACCTCACCGCAGCACCGCGCACCGCATGCCATCCCGACTCACTGGGATTAGCGGACTACGGTCCCGACTCACTGGGACTAGCGGCATTCAGTTCTGACTCACTGGAACTACTCACTCCTGGCACTGGCAAGCTACGCAACAGAGCACAGACAGCTGACATCATATATCGACCTCCGGTCTTGGAGGGTAGTGATGTGGCGACTTCCACATACAGCGCAACAGAAATATACTACGGCGCCATCTACCGAAGATACGTCGAACTACGGAGTAACGAAGGAAATTAAGAAACTACCAATCCTGAATCGCGCAGTGAAAGTTCTCGCACTGAAATTCATATATACAACATCCCAACATCAACCGCTGGGCAGTTGGCCCGCCAGGCATGATCACCTCGCTTGGTTGGAGGATCCTCCCTTTGTTTTGGAGGGACACGATCACCGTTCCTCCACAGTACTATGACAGATTTACAGTGTGAATGTATTTAGAGATCCATCATTAAAGGATTTGGAATTCTCTTATAGTTGTACCCAAGCAAGAAGTGTAGTGAAACAATGTAAATGTACCTTACTTTTACTTAGATACACTTTGTAACGGAGAAAATATTCTACAGTGGTTGTTCAGGCACGTAAGAAAGGAATCGTCGGTTGCATTATTTAACAGGATTCCGTTTAATACACCAGGAAAAATGTCCTTCATGTATTATGCAACGCGGCTTCGAGAATCAGTGTGGCTATGTGTAGTTATCACTGATCTTAGAAGGTGCTAATGTATATTTAAAAAGAGGAAACCAATACTGAAATAATACGACTAATTCGTTTGAGATGATTATTTTTATTTTGTTAACTAGCTGTTGGTATTATGTCTTCTAATTAAATCGGTTCATTTTAACTTCACTCTGAGCTGAAATAGTGCATTATTACATTTTTTTTTAAATATGTTTAGTACCTACTCTTAAACAGAATTCACTTTATCTGGGATTTGCTCAGTAAAGTATAATAGCTGTAAGCGCCTTTCAGGATCTGAAACAAATATTTGAAATTCAAAAAGAGGCAATACTTATAAAACCTAGTGTACAGTAAATAAAAGGAGCGAGAATTGAACAATACTAAAAAAAAGAAAATTCCAATAAAGCAAAATATAATTAAAATCTTTGTAGCCATGTTTTACAATGTGGATTTTAAATTCTTTCTGTAAATAATTATGTATCAATCGTAATGTATATTCGAAATCGATTCATAGTGTGGCGACTTCCACATACAGCGCAACAGAAATATATTACGGCGCCATCTACCAAAGATACGTCGAACTACGGAGTAACGAAGGAAACTAAGAAACTACCAATCCTGAATCGCGCAGTGAAAGTTCGCGTGCCAATTAAGATACATACAACATCCCAACATCAACCGTTGGGCAGTTGGCCCGCCAGGCATGATCACCTCGCCTGGTCAGAGGATCCTCCCTTTGTGTTGGAGGGACATGACACACCTGTCCCCCACAATAGATAGTTGTGTATGAATCTGTTCTTAAGCTTCTCCTGCAACCTGAAGCAGTTGCAAAAATCAAAAGAGCTCACGTGTCCTGACTATCGGTAACTACCGCTACCCAAAGACACTTGCAACTCAAAAGTCACAAACGAGTAGTGCCCCAAAAAAGACGATTCCCCTAGTTCCGTGGGGAAATAGGCCGCCATAGTGTGTGTCACCATGCTACATTGTTGCATTGTCTGCATTTGCTATGAGTATGGTGACCACTCATGTTTTCCATCAGGTAGAAAAGACTTTGGGAGGCTCATGTCAAAAAAGAGGAGAGAGAGAGAGAAAGAGAAATTTGACTTCGGTAACCTTACTAACTCAGCGCAAAGTAAACACTAGACAAATAAACGATTTATCGGATAGCAACGACATATAAATAAATGTTATCGAAAGTCTTATATCTCACAATTAAGATAAAATTCACAATAAGTAAATTGTGTAAATTCATTAGGTCATGACGTAAACAAATCAATTCAGCCTGCAATTCACCACACCGATGTATCAATGTCAATCACACGCATCAGTAGCGCGTGGTAATTTAGCCTGGCATGCACATTCTGTACTTCGAGCTACTGTAAAGGTGAACTAAGTAATTCATTTTTACTTGTGTCGTGGTGAACAGCATTTCTCACTTTCAAAATTTACCTTCTTTCTTGTGTCTCGGCTAAAAACAATAAATTTACCAAGAAAATTGACATAAGACAGGACGACTGACTATATAAGAACCCAGAGAAAACCATTTGCAGTGGCAGACATTACGTTGACCCAAGGAACTTGTAAACAGAAAAAGAAACTGAAAATGATGAAGTAGAAAACACTAAATACCATACCTAGTCACGGTATACGAGATGTACTACGAGTACTCGTATAACAGAACTGCACTTAACAAGATTTCACTTAGCGGTCGCCCGCAAAACAAACCTTCAATACAATTTTGTGTTCAAGTAAATCAACTGTATTTCAACTACCTTTGCTACTCAGAGCGGCAACATGACGACTATATAAATTATCTTGTAAAAATGTTATGAATAACTTACATAAATTAAAGTAATGTTAACTTCTCTATTTCTCTACCAGAAATAAGGCTGTATTGGTTACAGTTTGAATGGAGGAAGGAGGACATTTTTTTCATTAATACGGAGTGGCTGACAATTTGAGTTTTCGGAATAGAAACGTAGAATTTCTGTAAAGCTTTCACAGATAAACAACTTACACTAACAAATGTAGCGACTGTCAACTTAGCGAATGGTCCAGCTGAAAAGACGACATTTTTATTGAGCTGCCCTATCAGTATGTACAAGTCCTTGCGGTATCTGACATCTCTTACAAACCATGCACTTTCGTAAGGACCGCGCATTACATCTTGACTCTGAAACAAAGTGTTGAAGTAAATTATCTACACAGTGAATTAAATTATCACTCTTGAAATTAAAAACAATTCAGCTTAGTATTATATTTTTATTTGTATAAACCGTATTTCTAGTGTATGAGTGCATGCAATTAATTTAGTGCAAATATATATTGTTGAGAATGTTTTTGAGGATGTATTAAGAAGGAACTAAAACTTTCTACTAGGAATCTGTTATTCTATCTACCTGACCTCAATACAATTGTACCCATACGTAGCACGTTGAACTTAATTTATATCTAAATAACGATTAGTCTGAAAACTAGAATTGCAACAAAAAATATTTCTAAAAAGTAAAATGACTGATTCAAAAATCTTTTTGACCAGATTTTCAACGATAATACTCCACAAGCCCTTTGTTCACATTTTCAAATATTGATTCAGAGTCAATAGAAGTTTCTTAAAAATTCTTTTTGGGTATTGTAAAAAAATCTGACTGAGAAAGGGCTTCTGACCTATAATTTTTTGTTTCTTTAACCCGGCATTTATAATGTACAAGTCTGTAAAAGAGTCGTGATTTAAAAGGTTGAATGTCTTTGTGACTTCGTATTGATTTCAACATTATTTTAACAAATTACTTTATACATGTTACTTTTTTTATATATATTTGGCCCTACCAAAATGACTCTACTCTGCCTGATGGAAAGCATAAGCAGAATCCAAGAGTGGTGGTCTCCATACTCACTGTTATTGCAGACAATGCAGCATAGCGACCCACACCATGGCAGCCTCGTGAGATGCTTATGGAACTTGTTGGGGCCTCCGGTCTCGCACTCACCAACGGAACACGACAGCACGAACGCTGTCATTTTACGTTGATTTTCTGTGCGAGGGTAGTACCGCCCCGGTCGAGCCGGCCCGTTAGTGCTGAAACCAGCGTGGCTCTACTACCTTAATCTACTGAATCTACTGAAAATCAAACTTTGAATAAGTGGGAAAAAAAGCGAGACAGTCTTTGGGGACTGCCGATGGAAGTTAAAACCAAATAACTTTTAATAGTATCGTCGAGTTACTCGATTATTATTTTTGAATTGTTTTTGATTTGTAAAGAAGTTTTAATGACCAATTTAAGCTTTAATGGAAAGCGTGCGGTGGCAATGACGCGACTTTTAACGCTTTTTGTTCACTCATAAAGTACACATATATATACACACTATTCATATAGCTAATGGAAAGCATTTGGTGACGATGATGCGAGTTACATGATTTTTGTTCACCCAAAAAGTGTTCAACTCGCCTAAAGGAGGTTTCATTTTCAACCGACTTCAAAAAGGAGGAGGTTCTCAATTCGACTGTTTTTTTTTTTATGTTTGTTACCTCATAACTTTAGACTGGATGAACCGATTTTGATGATTCTATTTTTATTTGAAAGCTGGTGCTTCCCAAATGGTCCCATTTAAATTTGGTCCAGTTCTGACATGTCATCCATGAGAAAACCATATAAGTCTTCAATTTGCATTATGTATGTACGCGACAAATTAACGAATAACTCAATATTCCCGTATGGTCCCATTTCAATTTGACCCAGATTGAAGTCGGTTTTTTTTTTGTTAATTTTTTTGTAAAACAAAAGTACAAGCTATACTACTTATGTGACAAACCAAAACTAGCATTTCGATAACGAGTAAAGTGTGTGTGTCGGCTCCGACGCACAACTGGAGTTTACATCCTCAACCAGGCTACAAGTTTCTTTCCTTTTGTATTGTAGCGGTCACGGGTTCGATTCCCGTTTAGGTCAAATGGTTGTGTGTTTATTTATTTATCTATACATAGTTAAACACAATTATTTGATCTAGGCACTTAGGCAAGTAGACTCGAGCGATACAACGAGGCACGAAAACATCCGATGTCGGGTGATATAGGCGGTATCAATGCCTAGCCTTCGGTCGACGCCCCATCTATTGTGTCGGCGCCCGCGCAACAGAAAGGGATGTCGTGTGCCTATATTCACGCTTGCTACCTGAGACCCTCTCCGCAATATTAGCGCCGGGTGCAAATATTTATGTATAAATACCTGTGTAATTTTGTTTATTTCTATTCGTTTTGTATTCCTTACTATCGATCTAAATAATATACAAGTACCTACTAAGTTTATCCGCTGCTTTATTCATCACTACCTTCTCCGAAGCTATACATCTCAAGAATACTACATTTTTTAGTGATTTGGTTTACCGACCTTAAATCCTACAGTATGTTGCGCACGTTGCACTACATGGTCCGAGAGCTGGTACCATTTTTTGAGTAAGTATTTGAGGCAAGCTGAAATCTTGTCACAGACCTATCCTATTATACCCCAACACGGAACTGCAGACGTGGCTGGTGAGTTGCGGGGCTAAATCACCCCTCTGGTGAGGTTACGTGACTTACAATAGCCATGGAAACAGTGCTCACCTGGGAGACACAAGCCTACGTCATCATCACTATCGCTGGTTGTCAAAAATTTGCCCCGCTTCTCACTAGCCAGCTCTGCAGTTTAGTGTTGGGGTATATTAGGAGAGGTGTGTATAGTTTTCAGCTTGCCTCAAATACCTACCCAAAAATGGTACCAGCTCTCCTAATACGCGTAGGTTCCATGATATTCTCACTGCTTACGTCATTTTGGTCACGAGAAAACTATCCCTTATAATGACCGTTCTAGCGCTGTTAATTTTAATAGTTAGAGGACACTCTAATGATAAAGCATTACACGGTCGCGCTTCACTTTTAATCAACGCACGACTTTACTTTTCATAAAATTTTCAAACCACGGGCTGAATATGAAAATCGCTACTTAAGAAGTAAACTCCAAAAAATTTTTTAAATTAAAAAAAATACAAAACTTTGATATCCAAGAACATTGAGTCTTGAAAATCTCATGCAGTATCCTACATTGACAAATAAATTAAATAAAAAGCCATTTTAAAAACAAGTTTTAATTGTAATGCCTCGAGACGAATCAAACGAGTCCAAACTCGATGATGTTGCGACGTTTCTTTACAGAGTTCCTATGGCCACCTTCCAGCTCCAGCATCAGATCAGCTCCATGTCATTATAATATTGCATTGTCACGCTGTATACATATGTTTGAAAAATTTCAGCAAAATCGGTTGAAGATATCTGCTTCAAAATTGAGTTGCAAGATTCCACCCGAACATACAAGAATACATACATACATACATAGCAAGTTTATAAAAAGCTTGTAAAAACATATATCTATGTCGTATCAAAGTGTTCAGAAGCTAGTTGTTTTAATTTAAATTTAAAGGTAAGGTACGGTAAGGTAAGTAGATAAGGTCGTTTCGATGCAACAGAATTGTGTATTGTAACAATTTTGTACTCACCGCAACCAGAACGTCATTACTGTGCCAACAGTAAATAAACAACTGAGCCACACCAAACACTAAATATTCTGTTGTCAGGAATCTCTGCATAGGACTTGTTTCTATCTGAAATTGGATAAATTAAAATAAAAAAAAAACTTCGTTTAAAAAACCGACTTCAAAAACTGAAAAGTATAAAATAACTTAATTTGTATGTGCTACCTATTCATAGGTTTGAAGTCGGTGCCGAGCCAAAATGTAATAGTAGGTACCACACTCGCTATATTTCGAGACGAACGTCAACGACGTCACCGACGCTTCGGTTGTTTTGTCCTACGCGAAGAGCAGCTATCCCGCTCAAGGTAACGCGCGACCAATTGCCTTAACTTTTTTGCAGGCGCTCACGTAAATTTGAGGGTTTCCTTCAATTTCCTTGGGATCCCATAATCAGATCCTGATATGGTGGCCATGGGACCACATGGGAAGCATACCCTTTCGAATACAAAAATAATTTTCAAAATCGGTCCACAATTGACGGAGTAATCAATGTACATACATAAAAAAAAAAACCGATGAAATTGAGAACCTCCTCCTTTTGGAAGTCGGTTAATTAATAATATTTCAAATCAAAAAATTAAATAATTAAAATATCTGTTGTTTAAATTACTTTCAAAAACATGTTTATCATCATCATCTGTAGGCATTTTGGGAAAGTAACAGTTATTTAGATAAGTCTTAGGAGGAAGTTCAGGTATGGTCAGCAATCGAATAGGCCGAGGCCATCAGATTAAGTGATCGTGTGTTTTGTAAAGAAATCTTCTTCCTAGCCTTTATTATTCCCAAGATTTGGGGTCGGCTACTAGTTCAACCGGTTTTACCTGAATATCAGTTTTAACACGGAGTGACTGGCATTGGACATCCGTAACCCTGAGCGAGAGCTGAATTCGAATGTAGAATTGCTGAATTCGAATGTAGAATTAGTTGTCAGTATATTTGAGGGCACTGACTTCCCAATAACGATTGCCATAGATGTTCATGACAACCGGGACCGACGGCTTAACGTGCTCTCCAAGGCACGGGCGGGAAACACCGCCATCTTCCATACTCCGGGCTGCTATTAAGAATTTCTTGTAAGAAAAACCCAAAAGCAATCTGACCCGGGAATTGATTCCAAGACCTTTTGATCCGCAGTAGCTTACGCTAACCACTAGATCAACGAAAGCAGTTTTTTTTAGTATTTCGTAAAGAAATACAAAAAAAAACTATACTAATAATCTCATCAACAACCCATAACGTCCAACTGCTGGGCTCGGGTCTCCTCTCAGGAGAGGGTTAAGGCCATACGTCCCCACGCTGGCAGAGTGCGGGTTGGGGACTGGCAACACAACGTTGTGGCTA
This sequence comes from Diaphora mendica, assembly GCA_949125395.1. NCBI lineage: Eukaryota > Metazoa > Arthropoda > Insecta > Lepidoptera > Erebidae > Diaphora > Diaphora mendica. Next base: position 2,786,528 of record OX421334.1, read on the forward strand.
CGTCATCTTGCTGTTGGATGTTTTTAAGCCGCCCAAAGGCCTCCAACTAAGCTTCACGAATGTTATCCTATGATAAGAACCGGGACCGACTGCTTAACGTGACCTCCGAATCACGGAGACACTCATGGTAACATGCCACTAGCGGTCACCCATCTAGGTACTAACCGCGCCGTCGTTGCTAACCCTTGGTGATTGTTTCTAATCATCGAGTGCAACTGGGCTATGAGCGCCCGATACTAATACTATGAATAAAAAATTAACTCTTTCTGAACTGTCTATACGCTTTCACACAACTAAACTGCTGCACCGACTTCACTGATACTTTAATTCTTTAGGAAGGACAATGGCTACCAATATACAGCGGGCAAAAACTAGTATTTTGTAAAAGAAAAAAAAAACATAAATTGAAATCAAATCTGTTACATTCTAAAGTTTGAAATCGTTAATTTTAAAGAACTTGCCGTTATCTGATAGGCTGTAACACAGAGCATGACAGAGCACACAAACATGTAGAACAGCATTACAGGTGATAGGCAGGAGTCAAACACACGGGCGTACCTGCAAAAGCAAAACCATTACAGTAAACTAAGCTTATCCCGTTGACCACCAGACTTTTTACGTGACTACGGCAAAGCCAAAGGAGGGTTATGATTTTGACAGGACATGTATGTTCATTTGTTCCCTCATAGCTCCTCAACGACTTACTAGAACTGGACAAATGAGGTTTCGTTAAAAGGGTCTTGATTGTCCGCTGGTTATAGGCTATATGACGTGTCACAGATTCTAATGCGGCGCCCTCTAGCGGTCATAAAGTACTGTGTTAAATAATATTGTTGTGATAAATAAATTTAAAATAAATATGCCGTGTGTGGTATCACTTCAAAGGGCGTCACTTGTACAGACTTTGTCCGTATTTATTCGGAAATTGTGATATTTCCATGGTACCTATTAAAAATATACTTTGCAAATAAAATAATATTTTATAGGCACTAAAACATTTTAAATAAAAAAAGTAAAAACTAAAACCCAACTACGACAAAAAACGACGCTGAAAAAGTATTGAACAAGTTTGAAAAGCCGTAGAAACACGTTACATAGAAACGTACCATAACACTTTAACAACGTGTGGCTACGGTTTTTCAAACTTATTTCATACTTTTTCAGCGTCGTTATTTTGACTGATTACACTTTTATACATCTCACTGTTTAAATACTTAATAATTATAGTAGTCAAAATCATGATAAACTGTTATAAATGTTCCTGATTCTAAAAAACTTTTTATAAAAAAAACCGACTTCCAAAAACCATCCAACGAAAACTCCCTGCCAAAAAACACTAAAAAGCGTAAAAGAAACTGGCTCTTAATAATTTGCTATGTGCCAATTCATGTCTATACCTAATTCTTTATTCATTTAAATAGTAGTATTATTATGTGTGCTAGGTACCTAAAATCTGCGCCAAGCCAAATGTAATAGTAGTTACCACACTACACAACCTCCTTTTTATGAAGTCGGTTAAAAACCTCCTCCTATTTTTGAAGTCGGTTAGAAATCAGTATTACCCAAATTTTATTCTTTATTAAATATTCAAGTGGAGGATGATTTGTTAGCGTCTCGAGCAAATTTTTGAATGCCGCTTTAATGCGTCCTTGGCGGTCAAAGGGGTAAAGACAATTTCTCAGTAATCCAGTAATTAAGGTTGCTGGGATTTTGATTTCAATACATGTGACAGAGAAAATTCTTTAGCGGAAAAAATATACGTACATGTCTATGTAGTGCACTGTTAATCCTGACTCACATTAAATGCCAATTTTATTTTTTCCAAAGTTTTATGTCTCAATCACGGATTATAACCACCACCTTAGATAATTTTGTGTAGGTTTCTACCTTTTTTTAACCAGTCTAAACACTAAACACCGCGGTGGCCTACCTCGGCAGTCGGAGGAGCTCCAGGAACGCATCAGTGCCCTGCCGTACCTCACTACGAGGTACATCCCGGAGTGACCAGAGTCACCCCCGGGGCAGGACGCTGTCACGCCTCTCACCGTTCTATACAGTAGGAGACGTAACACCGACATGCCCCCAGGCCGCACCGGGGTGTCACCTGTCTCGGGTCGTTTGCAGCGATCATATCCCCAAAAGATGAAATAGTATATAATTCCAGTGTACGACCAAAGCTATTCTAGTGTTCATACAAATCAACTGTCGAAACCTTAGTGATTGAACAATGGGATGCAATTAATCAATTAACAATCTATAAGGAATCTACCTATCTTATTTAACTAATTGCATGTATCGAACAACATGTATTGGTTCAGGACTTAAGCATGAAAAATGAGTCGAAAATAATATTAATAAAAAGAGCAAAACATGTTTATAAAAATCGGTAAATAGGACATAAATCTTGGTTGTAGGACTTTCCAGCAAACATAAGTTAAAAATAGGCCGCGATATTATCCGTAAGATTCTTCGTGGAAATAAAATTTTAAGCTCGGCTAATCCTCGGCTTTTGTATAAACGGGATTTAACCGTTTACAAAACTCATTAAAATTACAAACAAAGAATGTCTTGCATTTAAATTTCTGGGTCAGTAAATATGTTTGATTAAACTGTGATAAGAAATTGTTTTAGAGTATAAACAGATTTACAACAATTACATAATAAGCCCTCATTTGCAGTTACAGTAAATGAATTTCGTTTTCTTTATAAATACAGCCCCCGCGTTGAGAATTGTTTTTGGCCGTGGGAGACTCACGCTTCGACATGTATGGGCCAGCTCGTTTGGAGTGATACCACGGCCTCACAGAAAACCGGTGTGAAACTGCGCCTGCGCTGTATTTTACCGAGTGAGTGAGGATAACGGAGGGCCATACCCCAATATCCTCCCCCCCACCTCCTCCCCATCCTCAATGGCAGGCAACGTACTTGTGATGCCTCTGGTGTTGCGGGTGTCCATTGGCGGCAGTAATAGCTTATCATCAGGCGATACGTCTGCTCGTTTGCCGTCGTTTGTTTCCATAAAAAAAGAATAAATCCTGTGTTGGCGGGAACTTGTCAAACATACGTGAAATGGGCACAAAGAACACCCAGACTCAAAACAACAATTTGTGGATCACACAAAGTGTTGCCTTATATGGGGTTTCGAACCCACAACACTTAGCGTTGTTTAAAATCGAGTGGCGATCGCTAAAACCACTGTGCTATCGGTGCAGTCATGAAATGGCACTGATTTAAATAAATAAATAAGAAATATTTCGGACAGCAGAGCTTGTATTATGGGTACTAGACAACTGATATAAATATTTATATGCTTTATTTTGTATAGAAAACACCTAAATTACGAAACAAATAATAGGTCTTTACCTATGAAATTGCCGTTTTGTATGCAATAAGTGAAAGTACTTATTTTTTCAAACTTTTTTATTTCTGTTATTCGAAGTAATCACCCATGCAATCGACGCATCTTTGCCAACGCATTGGCAGTTTATTGATGCCCTTCTTGTAAAAATCAGCTGGACGGGAGACAACAAACTCTTCAAAGGCATTTTGTACTGCCTCTCGGGAATTGATTTTTTTACCCACTAAAAAGTTGTCTAAATTTTGGAAAAAGTAATAGTCGGTAGGTGCAAGGTCTGGTGAGTATGGCGGATGAGGGAGAGCTTCCAACCCTATCTCTTGCAGCTGCTTCACGACAACGCGCGACCCCATACTGCGCAACAGACAGTCTCCAAGCTGCAAGACAACGTTGTGGCTACGTAATCTTGCCGTTGGATGTTTTCAAGCCGCCCAAAGGCCTCCAACTAAGCTTCACGAGTGTTACCCTGGGATAACAATAGGGGTTGACTGCTTAACGTGACCTCCGAATCACGGAGACGCTCATGGTATCATGCCACCAGCGGTCACCCATCCAGGTACTGACCGCGCCGTCGTTGTTTACCCTAGGTGATTGTTTCTAATCACCAAGTGCAACTGGGCTATGAGCGCCTATACTGGGCTATGAGCGCCTATTATACATTTAATCTGAATCTCGGAAACGGCTACAGCCATTTTCATGAACTTTAGTATGCAGGGAGCGATAAATCGGTCTAGCTAACAATAAAAAAAAAAAAATACCGAGCAAACCTCGTTCATCTAGGTACTTTTATTTAAATAGACTAATAAAAGGCTTTACGATAATACACACATCAAAAGTGTCTAGGGATCAACATATGTGTCTAGGGATCAACATATATTTTTGCAATAACTTTTCTCCTGATTGATATTAATTAAAATTTTCTGTAAGGATTCATCAAATAAAGTGTTTTCGTTTGTCACAGTAACGATAAACCAAGTCACCTTTGCATTAATAAAGAAATTTGCCATTTTCCTAATAAAGGGATCTTTGACATTTGAACCACTAACATTAAAGTTCGAAAAAAAGACTGAAATAACAGTTTTCTTTAAAATTTTATTAGGTAACTTAAACAATTAATAATCCGTGTTTCTACCGCGAACACTAACAACACAAGAACATCGGTTTGGCATACTCAAAATGAGTTCATCCAAACACGCTGTGGAATGGCCGCCCATGTTCGTTGCAACAACAAAAAAAGGTCTTCTTGCGACTGGATACCCTCCATATTCGGCAGAGCTCTTCTCTGTAGCATATCCCATGCATGCTCAATCGGGTTCAAGTCTGGCGACTGAGCAGGCCAGGGCCAAAGCCACATCTCAATCTCAAGAAATCCGCATAAAAATGCTTGATCCCTAGACACTTTTGATGTGTGTATTTACTAAACATATTTAATGTAAGACACAATCACTTTATGAAATGTTACCCTTATTCAAGCACATAATTTTGTAATAAGTTTCTCAGAATATTATATATTACGTAAATAAAATGTTTATTTATATACGATACGACATATACGATCTTTAATTAGAGATATGTACTTTTTTTATATTTTGTACTTTCATTATCTTATATATAAAATTCTCGTGTCACAATGTTAGTTACCATACTCCTCTAAAACGGCTGGACCGATTTTTATTAAATTTGGTGTGCATATCGGGTAGGTCTGAGAATCGACCAACGTCTATTTTTATACCATTTTTTTTTATGGCAAAACAACGTTTGCTGTATCAGCTAGTAATATATAAAATTTTATTCTTCATGCGATAATCGTTCAAATGCCTACTGTCATAGGCTCACGTTTCCCTTAACATAACAATTTACTTGTTGATGTGCGTACGTAAACACACTTACAAGAATTTATAGTTCCCATTTAAGTGTTTAACTTAGATTGACTTTGTAAGGGTTCGTTTGGGTTTTGAATACACATTTAACTACCACGATTTCATCAACTATGAGTTTTGAGTTTATTTATATAGAGACTAGCTAACCTACGCAACCTCGTTTGCGTCCAAACTACCATCCCCCGTTTTAACCCCAAAGGGGGTTGATTTCTAAAGATACATTATTAGTACACCTCCTCACCATCTATAGAGCATACATTTTAAATTTCAAGTCTCTTAATTCAAAAACAAAGGAATTTCATACAAACTTCCAACCCCCGTTTTACCCCCTTAGGGGTGGAGTTTTGTGAAATCCATTCTTAGCGGATGTCTACCCTATAAAGAACCTACTTGCTAAATTTGAAGTTTGTAGGTGTTATATAGTTTCTGAGATTTAATATATGAGTAGTATTTCGCTTTTATATATATAGATTTAGCTAAATGGAGTCTAATACAAGAAGTCGTTTATTTCTGTATTGAAAGGAAGTGCAACCGATAAAAAGTAATAAATTGACATGGCTCACTGTGACTGAAATAATCAATAATACATTAGTCAGAAGCAGAGCTTATTGTTAATTTAACAGATTGCTACGTTGCAGAAATTTATAAAAAACACTGTATTTAACGATATAGTAACGTTAATTGTTCGATTGAAATGTAGAAATAATAAGAATAAATATTTGGGACATCTAACACACAACGCCCACTAGTCTCAAGCTTAGCAGGGCTTGAGTTGTCTAGTACCCATAACACTTGAAATCTCGCGCGCCTATCAGCGCCTCATGCCGCCCTGAGTGTGGCCGCGGATGGTCGGGATGGGTTTTCCCCTCCATCCGCTCTAGTGGCCAACCGCGAGGGGGCGACGTACGCGTGTGCCGTACGTCGCCTAATTGAGAGTCTACCAGCAGACGGTGCCCGCTTCTGTGCGGGCAGGCGCTGGAAGGGGTCCGGATGTGTTAATAACTGCAGTTCCCGGACTCCTCCCTTCACAGGCGCAGAGTACCACACCGTGTGGTTTTAGTCGGTTCGAGTCCGACACACCGCCCCGCCGCAAACCCCGGTGAAGTGACGGTCCGAGGGGATTTCCACACGTAAAAAAAAATGGGTACTAGACAACTGATATAAATACAAATACACCTTTTTGTAAATTTATACATATAAAACATAGAAAACACCCAAATATTTTCAGATCATACAAACATTTGATCCGACTCGGGAATCGAAACTGAGACCTTAAGCACAGTAGTCGTATACATTATCACTGCGGCACCGAGGCAGTCACATGTTGACGGTATCATCTTTTTTTCTCTTTGAGTCTTTTCCGACACTATGTTGTAGTCGGGTTTAAGTCTTCTACATGGCTGAATTTTAATTATTTACATGGAGTGACTCCATCAGACCTTCACAACTCAAGTACTAGACGATAAAGAAGGTCTGTATTAAGATTGTTATCATATTTTTAAATACTCCAACTACCCGTAAACATTATCACCGACTTTTGCAGTAGGTTAACCACTGAGCCACGAGTTCCACAATTAAACAAATTGTATAGTACCTTGGTACAACATTTTAAATTCCGGCTGTGTTTTTTATGGGATAGGGGTAAACAAGCAGACAGATTACCTGATGGTAAGCAATTACCGCCGATTATCAGCACCAGAGGCGTCAGAAGTGCGTTGCCAGCATTTCAAAAAGGAATACGCCCGTTTCTTGAAAGTTTATATCTATAATCTCTGCTTTATAAAATAAATAAAGCAATCCAAGATAAAATAAATATTTAAAACTATATCATTAAATAGAATATATTTTTGATTCAACAAAACAATTACTTACTTGACGAACTCCACGTGTCGTCTATGACAGTCTTTCAATTTTTTCATCATAATTACATCATGAATAGGCATTGATTCCTTCCCAAATATTTCTCTACAATCACGCCTTAATAACTCCAATTCAGCTCTAAAGAAAACCATAATAACCATAGCGTTTGTATCAAAAGACGTAATCCAGCCTCCTCCATAAATAGCCGCATAACTCTGGTAAGCCGAAGCTGCTAAATATCCAACAATATTACTCTTATCGAATGGTACCCATGAGCTCACGACTTGTAAGTAAGGCTCAGTGCCGTTCTTTACGTTTTGTCTATAAGTCTCTGAGGAAAAATATTTGAAGATTGGCTGGGCCATCACTATGATAACGGTCGTGTACATTAACGACCAATATAGATATGTTATCTTCCTACAGTATTTCGTGAAAGCCTTTATGATAGCGATTTTTTTTTCGTCATAAGTTGTGCGTTGATAAAGGTCGGCTCTTGTCACATATTCAATAATGTTTTTCCACTGTTTTTGCCAATATAAAAATGTTGTCACCTTAACAACACTTACAGTGGCCAGCATTGTAATTTTTAAATTATTCAAAAGAAGATTTATATCTGATTTGACATACCAAACGTCAATACACTCAGTGACTGTAAATACTGTCACTAATATATGCATAAGAATGTAAAAATATTTTCTCCAAACATTATCTGGGAGTATGAGGCCCCAGAATTGTAAGGCTCTAACATTAGGCCCTAATAATGGCCTTTTTGGATCTTCCAATTTCTGTACAATGTGTTTCAACATGTTATCAGATCTACTGAGTGGAACAGATTTGAATAGTGATGCGAGAAGCCTTAGTATACGGCTACAAAGGCGACGATAATTATATGATACGTAAGAATAGGGGTGAGAAAGGTGGTGTTACGAATATCGTTTCTTATAATGAAATAGTTTTTTTCGAAATCATATTTGTGTCGATATAACTAAACAAAAACGAATAGTCCAATATCAATATGCAGGCTTTATTGGAATAAAACCTTTCGAAGTGTAAGGGGTTCTACTTAAATGTGAATATGAAAAATGAGATGCTGATTTTGACTCAAAGGGAGCGCTTTGTCAACACGTGAATTATTATTTTTACTATAGTTTATGGATCATCGTAAACAGTCAACAGATTTTTATCTTTTCCAGTCCTAATATTATTAAGAGTTTAATAATTTCTAAAATATTTGACAATAACTTACAAATACGGGCTTTAGCTCAGATTTTGAAAAATATTTAAGAATATTATTTATTTTAACTACAAAACTGCAGTTCGTATTATAAGTTTCCTAATTCTCAATTTCATAACATAAAATATATTAACTGTGTAAGTTCTACCATCAAAACTTGATGTAAACATCTGCCTCTAACAAGTACAATATTGTGTATTATTTAAGTTTTTTTTTCGTACCTGAATCAAAAAGTTTACATCAAAACTTTGGTCTTTTATAATCCATCCAATTTCAGTGTTATATGAAAGAGGGCATTTTTAGGGTTCCGTGCCAAGCAAAAAACGGAACCCTTATAGATTCGTCATGTCTGTCTGTCTGTCCGTCCGTATGTCACAGCCACTTTATTCCGAAACTATAAGACCTTTAATGTTGAAACTTGGTAGGTAGAGGTATTCTGTGAACCGCATTAAGATTTTCACACAAAAATAGAAAAAAAAACAATTAATTTTGAGGGTCCCCATACTTAGAACTGAAACTCAAAAACATTTTTTTCATCCAACCCATACGTGTGGGGTATCTATAGATAGGTCTTCAAAAATGATATTGAGGTTTCTAACATTATTTTTTTCTAAACTGAATATTTTGCGCGAGAGACACTTCCAAAGTGGTAAAATGTGTGTCACCCCCCCCCCCCCCCTCTAACTTCTAAAATAAGAGAATGATAAATCTAAAAAAAATATATGACGTACATTACCATGCAAACTTCCAACGAAAATTGGTTTGAACGAAATCTAGTAAGTAGTTTTTTTTTTAATACGTCATAAATCGTGAACTGCAATTTACCTTACATTCAATCAACACAAATGTAAAAATATAAAATAAAAATTATATTATGTTACTTGCTGCTGCGGAACCCTTCATGGGCGAGTCCGACTCGCACTTGGCCACTTTTTTGTACGTTGTTGTTTCGATAAAATTGCGTACTTTAGTAGAAACTGTAACGATAAGACTTTGTTTCTTTACATCTTCTATAAACCTTTTCAAGGACTGGCTAGGTATGTAAATTTGGACCGAACGTTCGAAGAAAAATGGAATCCTTACAGGTTCCATTTTCAGGAATAAAGAAGTTGGAAATTAATAGTATAAGTATGTGTTTATGGTTTTGTAATGTTTGATATCAGATAGGGATTTATAGTAAAATGTAAAGTTTTTACGATTATTGTCATGTTAATGTAGTTCAAATTATTAATTTAGCCCTCAGAGAGTTCGGTAGGTGGCTCTTCGACGAACACTTTCGCCAGCTTGCTGCAAAGCTGGTCGACGTTGCCTCTGCTCTTAGGTGACTTTTGCCCAATTTGGGTGGAGCCAGGGTCGCAACAAGACGGCTCTACTCGGGGGTTGGGCGGTCATTGGCGCTGTATGGTGCACCGGTGTGCGTGGCGGCTCTGACCGCCTAGAATAGGGCGTGCCTCTGGCGTTCCCAGAGGATATTGGCAGTCAGAGTCATACGCGGTTATCGCACCGGCACACCGTGTGGTTTTAGTCGGTCCAGTTCCGACACACCACCCCAACGAAAACCCCGGTGGGGTGACGGCCCGTGGGGGTTTCCACACGTATAAAAAATCCCTGAGAGAGTTATGCTTCGACACAATTAAAACGGTTTGACCGGATTGATGCCACAGTTTCCGAAATCCAATGTTAAGCTGTTTTTCCATTATTATTCATCAAGTGAGTTTACCGGTCTTTATACTTTTGGAGGAGTTTAAAAGAAGGAATACATAAATGTTACTTTTGGGTTACAGTTTTGCCCATAAACCATTCTATATACTATAACAAACTCACATTAACATTAGTGTTGTCATAAGTTTTACTACATATTTTTACCCGACTACGGCAAAGCCAAAAGGAAGAGTAAAAGTTTTGGCAGTCAATGTATATGTGTAAGTATGTTTGCATATTACACTGTAGCGACTGAACTACTCAACCAATTTGTGTCACAAATTCATAATAATAGGTGTCTACGTCACATTCATCGAATGATCCTGAGATTCATTCCCCATTCAATTTATTCATTCACTCAATAGTTTTACCCGCCATCATTCCTTCGTTAACTACTCGTCGTTATAAAACATATGTACATTTCCGTATTATTTGAAGTATATCATAAATCAAACTAAATATTTGTTTAATTTATCGTAAACAATAGGTTATATAAAGTTTTTACATAGTCAGGTCATAGTTTTTTAACTTTTTATTGTTTATACAAATCAATTTGCCTTTGTCAGGTGTAATGTTCTGCCAGGACCACTTTGAGTTAGATTGGAGTGCACATTTCCCAATTTGAATGAGATGAATGAAATCTATCTCTGGTCTACTTTTAATAGAGTTTTAGACAGTCCTTACTAATATAACATCAAATACTAATAATAGTATCAAATATAATTTGAATAAAAGTGTTTGACACGACGAACAGAAAATATATTTGTCATACTAACTAATTTATATATTAATAACCTCAAATTGTAACAAAAAAACCGACTTCCAGTACTGGAACTGAAATGGGCCACATGGGACGGCTTACAAATAAAATAAGAATCATCGAAATCGGTTTACCCAGTCGAAAGTTATGAGGTAACAAACATAAAAAAAACAGTCGAATTGACAACCTCCTCATTTTTTGAAGTCGGTTAAAAAGAGAAATAAATTTCTTTAATCTCAAGTTATCCGTATCGCTGTTACTGTTATACTTAAGTATAATTTACGGCTCAAGTTATAAATCTTTACTTCTGCTCGCTAATTAAAATATTTCCAGACATTATATAAAAATTTGATAACTTAAACTAAAAATATAACGTCTGTTATCTTAATGCCAGGCTTATCGTAATTAATTAAAATCTATATATATTAGGTCTTTACCTATGAAATTGCCTTTCTTCAGTACTGGTCATTTCAAATAAAAAAAAGTTTGTAATGGCTCTGTATTCTAAATTCAAATTAATTTTGTTTTAAAACCATGACATTCTATTTACAAACTCAGTCTTTTGTTTTTTGATTAGCGTTGTATTTTCATTACATTTGAACATTTTTCATCATAATGGATACTTTAAAAATTCGTGTAATTATGGAATACGAGTTCCGTCGTGGCACCAACACGACACAAACGGCACGTAACATCAAAAACGTTTACGGAGAGAACTGTACAAACGAACGCACAACCCGTTATTGGTTTTTCCGGTTCCGTTCAGGAAATTTTGACTTGAAAAATGAAGCTCGTGGTCGTCCGGAGACTTTGGTTAACAATAATGAATTAAAGGCGATTGTGGAAGCTGACGAAACTCAATCTACAGCTGAGCTAGCAACAGCTTTTAATGTAAGCATCAAAACAATATTGATCCATTAGCGACAAATTGGCAAGGTAAAAAAGCTTGATAGATGGGTGCCCCACGACCTTAACGATCGCCAGCGCAACGTACGCGTCGAGACCTGCCTTGCGCTGCTCAACAGGCAAAGAAATGAAGGAATTTTGAAACGAATTGTTACGTGCGACGAAAAATGGATTCTGTTCGACAATCGAAAGCGCTCAGCAAGTTGGTTAGACCCTGGTTTAGCACCAAAGCAATGCCCGAAACCAAAAATGACCCCTAAAAAGGTGATGGTCACTGTTTGGTGGTCTAGTGCAGGTGTGATTCACCACAGCTTTTTACAAAACGGCATGAGCATTAATGCAGATGTGTACTGTGAAGAACTGGAGAGAATGATGGAGAAGCTTGTACATCTGCAACCAGTTTTGGTCAATCGGTCGTCCCCACTGCTCCTTCACGACAACGCCCGACCCCATACTGCGCAACAGACAGTCTCCAAGCTGCAAGAGCTGGGGTTGGAAGCTCTCCCTCATCCGCCATACTCACCAGACCTTGCACCTACCGACTATTACTTTTTCCAAAATTTGGACAACTTTTTAGTGGGTAAAAAATTCAATTCTCGAGAGGCAGTACAAAATGCCTTTGAAGAGTTTGTTGCCTCCCGTCCAGCTGATTTTTACAAGAAGTGCATCAATAAACTGCCAATGCGTTGGCAAAGATGCGTCGATTGCATAGGTGATTACTTCGAATAACAGAAATAAAAAAAGTTTGAAAAAATAAGTACTTTCAGTTATTGCATACAAAACGGCAATTTCATAGGTAAAGACCTAATATATAAGAGTAAGGTGACTGACTGACTGACTGACTGAATCCTGAAATTTTGCATGAAGGTTCTTTATATAACGTAAGTGAGCACTAAGAAAGGGATTTTTAAAATTCCACCCCTAAGAGGGTAAATCAGGGGATGAAAGTCTGCGTGAGCGAAGCCGTGTGTAAAAGCTAGTAAGTAATAAGTAATAAAAAAGTTTTTTTGTCTTTGTATTTCGTCTTCATTATCGGTAATGAATTCGCACTTGACAACAGTGTCACTAAGATCTTACCGTTTGTGACAAAGATCGTTTTTATTTTCATTGAAACTTCAGCTTACAAAACGAAGTATTCTGCCTGGTTAGATTTGCTAGTGAGTCTCAACTTATATATATCTAGCTGTTGCCCGCAGCTCCGCCCGCATGTATATCGGTTATCGCGGCAAATAGTAGCCTATGTGTTATTCTGATGTATAAGCTATATTACTGTAAAATTTCATCCAAATCCGTCCAGTTGTTTTTGCGTGAAAGAGTAACAAATACATCCTTACAAACTTTCGCATTTGTAATATTGTGTAGTTGAAATTTCACCTCCATATAAACTTTAACTGTGCCTTTCATACTCCTCCGTTGACGTAATTTACGTAAAAAGTGGTACTACATTTTTGCTTCACGTATCAATATATAGACGTATTAATATATAGTTACTAGCTTATTCGGAAAACGTGGTTTTGCCATAAAAATAATCACAAATTTTATAAAAAAAAACCGACTTCAATCTGGACCAAATTTAAATGGGAATATTGAGTTATTCGTTAATTTGTCGCGCACATACTTAATGCAAATTGAAGACCTATATAGTTTTCTCATGGATGACATGTCAGAACTGGACCAATTGAAATGGGACCATATGGGAAGCACCAGCTTTCAAATAAAAAAAGAATCATCAAAATCGGTTCACCCAGTCGAAAGTTATGAGGTAACACAGGTAAAAAAAAAAAATGAGAACCTCCTCCTTTTTTTGAAGTATGTTAAAAAATTGTTATAAATGATGATGTTGGTCGATTCTCAGACCTACCCGATATGCAAACCAAATTTCATAAAAATCGGTCCAGACGTTTCAGAGGAGTATGGTAACTAACATTGTGTCACGAGAATTTTATATATAAGAATATATAAACCTATAAAAAAATATATATATATATAAGCTATATTAATAAGTATTTTAAATAGGTTTAAATTTCATTATATATTACAGAGAAATGGACTTAATTAAACACAATTAAAATGTGTCGAGAACATGTTAATTAAAATAATTTAATAAAATACATAATGTTATTATAATTAAATTGTAGCTTAAAATAACATGTTCTACTTGTTTGATTAAATTTCATATGATATCGTCAATTAAAAAATTGATAAATATAAATATATAAATATTTTCGGACATCTAACACACAAAGCACGAGTCTAGTCTAGTCCCAAGCTAAGCAGAGCTTGTGTTATGGGTACTAGACAACTGATATAAATACATATAAACTTTTTTTTTGTAAATACATACATATTTTAAATAAAAAACACCCAAACTTCGAAACAAATATTTGCAGATCATACAAACATTTGATCCGACCCGGGAATCGAACCCGAGACCTCAAGCACAGCAGTCGCATACGCTACCACTGCGCCACCGAGGCAGTCAAATCAACTTACTGCAGTGCACTGCTGGTGGATGTTTTGATAGTCATCTGATTTACATATCCAGTTCATCATATTTAACTTCTTCAGGTCGTCAGTTCACTTATCGACTCTCAAAAACTCATTGCTTAGCCGAATGTCATGGGTTCGGTTTTCATCCAGGACAAATTATTATTATTATTTGGCAAGACACCAGCAGTTAGAGAGCTGATGCGTGTGTTACAAATAGCTTGAAAATAATAAGTTTTTCAAGCCTGTTCTCGAAGCACTTTAGTAAATGAAGCAAAATCAAATATTCTGGCGGTCTATTCCAGGTTATCAGGCAGGAATGCCTCTTAGGGTTTTTGTTAGATGATTTTCGCCACGTTGATTATTTTGTGATGAGCCTGAGTATTTCTTATATCTGGGGTTAATTTGTCAATAATATTATGGAAGCGTATAATTTTTTTGAAAATGTTAATCAGTAATCTGGTTACCATAGCATAGGAGCCAGCCTCATTTTTAGGGTTCCGTGCCAAAGGCAAAAAACGGAACCCTTATATATTCGTTATGTCTGTCTGTCCGTCTGTCTGTCCGTATGTCACAGCCACTTTATTCCCAATCTATAAGAACTATACTGTTGAAACTTGGTAAGTAGATGTATTCTGTAAACCGCATTAAGATTTTCACACAAAAATAAAAAAAAAACAATAAATTTTGGGGGTCCCCATACTTAGAACTGAAACTCAATAAAAAAAAAATCATCAAACCCATACGTGTGGGTATCTATGGATAGGTCTTCAAAAATGATATTGAGGTTTCTAATATCATTTTTTTCTAAACTGATTAGTTTGCGCGAGAGTCACTTTCAAAGTGGTAAAATGTGTGCCCTCCCCCCCTCCCTGTAACTTCTAAAATAAGAGAATGATAAAACTAAAAAAAAATATATGATGTACATTACCATGCAAACTTCCACCAAAAATTGGTTTGAACGAGATCTAGTAAGTACTTTTTTTTAATACGTCATAAATGGTAAACCGCAATAAAAATACACTATTATTAAAACATCGATCAAAGTTACAACGAACTACAACTTTTATATTATGTTACTTGCTGATTTAGAACTTCATGGGCGAGTCGGACTCGCACTTGGCCGCTTTTTTTTATTTTTTTTAGGCGGCAAACAAGCAGACGTATCTCCTGATGGTAAGATTTTTAAGATTATCGCCGCCCATGGACATGCATAGTTTAAGGTAACATTAATGCAGAGCGTTCTTAACTATGAAAACTAAACAAAAATAGTAGCATTGAGAGCATACCGTAAAATCGTAGTCCTAAAAATTCATTCAATAACATCTTTTTGCATTCCAATGGCGCGTTTTGAGTTTTTATGAATTTTGATTACGTAATTTTGAATTGTCTTTTTAAATCTTTTATCGATAAATATTAAAATTGTATCCCAACTCTACTAATTCAAATTACAAAATGTCTTCATATATTACAGTCCTCAAAGGTGTCTATTGTTTTAATTGTAGGCAGCATTGATTTTTCGTCACCTAATGATATATTAGCCGGATTTAATTACACCTTGAATATATAATTTTTTATAATAACTTCATTATTACAGGTTGAGACAGTAATTTCACTTATTGTTTCTTTGGCGTGAATATCAAAGAGACTTGAAAAAATATTAGATTTATGTAATTTATACTCTCGATTGTTGGCATTTGATGGAACTTGTTGTACTGAATATATATTTAATCTTTGAGGATGCCATAAGGCGAAAACGGTCAAGTGTAAATTTGATTCAAAAAATGGTTGTCTGTAAAGTCTGTTGACGGACGATAGTTTAACGTGACGTCATAACGAAACATTGATGAAATGTTTCGTTATGATGTAATCTCGCGCATCTATCTCTCGCTTGCACTTCAAGCCTTAAATGGAACGCCTCAGAGCGAGGTAACGCAGCATGAGTCATGTTTTTTTCATGCGTGCAGCCGGCTCCATCGAATTATAAGACGTTGTCACGTCAATAGTGGAATGAGTACAAGTGAATTTGATTCTAAAATGTATTAGATTTATTCATATCAACGCTTGCTTTTTCTGCTCTTTCATATCAACAGCTACTAAGCTGGACATAAGCGTCCCCTTAAAAAGAAGATTTTATTTTTAATACCACCCTGGCTAGACAGGTAGGTATAGTTTATTTTTTAAGTTTTCCTTCCTCTTGCAATGAACTGCACGTTTGGTCTAGAGGTTTGACGGTCACCACGCCGATTCCTACTTCGCCAAGTGTCGTGGGTTCAAATCCCACGTAGGACAACACTTTGTGTGATCCAAAAATTGTTGTTCTGAGTCTGGGTGTTCTTTGTGTCCGTTTCATGTATGTTTGTAAAGTCCCCCGCGACACAGGATTTGTCTTTAAAAAAAAAAAAGATGTTGTACTGCTTAATTTGCTGCCTTAGTTGCCTCTTACGATACCCATGGCATGAAGAGGGGTGGTGACATTTCGTATTCTTAATCTATCACCACACAGACAGCTATACTCTTTCAATTTCTTTACAAAACTTGCTATCGTATCAGTACTTTTTGTATTTATTACCTAGTCTAGTATTGCTAGTCGATTTCTCGGTCCCGATTGAAAAAGATTCTATATCAATGAGGTCAAATATCAAGTCAACATACTTCGTGTTTTGGAGGTCACGTTAAGCAGTCCGTCCCGGTTGCTATCATAAGATAATAGTCATGAAGCTTAGTTGGAAGCCTTTCGGCGGCTTAAAATCATCCAATGGCAAGATTACGTAGCCACAACGTTGTCTTGTCAGTCAGCCCAACACGCACTCGGCCAGCGTGGGGACATATGGCCTCAATCATTTCAAAGAGGCGACCCGAGCCCATCAGTGGTTATGTGTTTTTTATGATACTTCCTTTAGAAACTTTAAACAAATATTCATTCCTCAAACAACTAGACAAAATAATTGCTTAACACAAGTTTTCTTTTAGTCTATGGTATCACTCTGGTGGAGCCGGCCTATTTAAACCGAAGTTTGACTCTCCTGGATGAATTATGTTGCTATATTGACCTTGAAAGAAGCGATTAATAATGATAACATATATTGGAAGGCTCACACAGATTGAATGAAAAAATATCGGAAATTATGAGTAAAAAAAAACTTCGTTTAAAAAATCCGACTTCAAAAACTGAAAAGTATAAAATGACTTAATTTGTATGTGCTACCAATTCATAGGTTTGAATTCGGCGCCAAGCCAAATGTAATAGTAGGTACCACACCTACTATTACATTACGACTAAAGGTAACATACAACATACTGTATAGAATAATAAATAAATATTTCGGACATGATGTTTACAGAATATGAAAGCATGCAGACAATTGCCTTAACTTTATTGCAGGCGCTCACGTAAATTTGAGGGTTTCCTTCAATTTCCTTGGGACCTCATCATCAGATCCTGATATGGTGACCATGGGACCACATGGGGAGCATACCCTTTCGAATACAAAAATAATTTTCAAAATCGGTCCACAATTGACGGAGTAATCAATGTACATACATAAAAAAAAAACAGATGAAATTGAGAACCTCCTCCTTTTGGAAGTCGGTTAAAAATAGATGCATGTTTTAATTGTCTTATGAAATTTCAGTTAATTAACTCATGCCGTCTCTTTTTCCAGGAAGAAAACGTCCAGCTCAGGTGGTCATCACATTGTATCAAGATCCTACCAATATTATAAATGCGAAAGTTTGTAAGTTAGGATGTATGGATGTTAGTTACCTACTCTTTCACACAAAAACTACTGAACGGATTTTTATAAAAATTTACAGGCATGTAGCTCATACATCAGAATAACACATAGACTACTTATTACCGTGATATTCGACATACAGCAAAAGTTAGTCATTTAACAAACAAAAATACAAGAAAACGATACATTCATATCTCGATGTACCGATATCTCTTCGTCTAGCAAGTTCAGAGACGTACTCTAATTCGTATAATGTACTCAATTTCTGAAAATCTCAGCGTTCTCTCCCAGATGATTACACAAGTCGTTCACTGTAATAGATAGCAATCTTTGTAAACTGCTCGTCGTTAAATGTGTGTCGCTATAATTGTGTTGATCGTTATATGGTTGAGATCTTATTGTAGTGGATTTTCCGATACTAAGTGATGACATAAAGGCGCATCCATACATATTTTTTATGATTTTTTTTTATGGACTAGGCGGGCAAACGAGCAGACGTATCGCCTGATGGTAAGCGAATACCGCCGCCCATGGACACCTGCAACACCAGAGGCGTCACAAGTTGCCGGCCTTTAGGGGATGGGGAGGGGAGATTGGGGGAGGGTTGGGGCCTCCGTTATCCGCACTCACTCGGTGAAACACGTTAACCTGATCATCATTATTATCATCAAAAACCTCTAATAGTCCAACGTTTCACACTGAATATACACCTCTTTCTCAAAAGGAAGTTTTAATTTACTATTCCACTGTTGAGACGGTTTGGTATAGGGTTTGTTTTTCTATCTTTAGCTTGCGAAACTGTATTTAGAAACATGTTTAGAAAGTTTGAAAAGGCCTTAAAATTTTCTTAAAAAGATAATCATCATTATCTTTCTACCTTTCAAATTTATTTAGGGATCTGCGCAATATCTAGAATTCCAATTGTAATGTGGGTTTCTTTTATGGCCCTTACGTACTTGTTATCAATCCTCTGCTTGGCAAAAATTTTAGGCAAACGAAGAAAGAAAATATAGGCCAGGAAAGCAAATATGGCTCAGGTTAAAGCTAATATTACAATCGCTACACAGATGACGTAGGTATTGCATAACGCCCACGTAAATATAATCAAATAATTCTTAGAAATCGAATAAAAAAACAGCATTTATCGCTAACATTAACAATAACATTGTAGTAAGTTAAAATTTAGAGTACCAGCATAATAAAATTCTAGTTACCTTCTACGGTAATCATTAGTCGCGAAACAGTCTTCGATACACATTAAGCCCCATATGGCTCTTAGAACATTTAACTCAGAAACAATTTTGTGATACTAACATTGGATAACATATATACCAATGCTTTCAGATGCTCATACAAACCGTCACTACATTGCGGAAGTTCAAAAATATATGGCCGATATAAATGTGAATGCAGTTACCTCTTTGAAATATTCTTGTGTAAAATTTTACTGGATCCATATATAGCCATTAGTTTCTTGGTTTGAGCTACAAACTTGAACAACTTATAAGATTTCTTAAGAAAATGCTGGTACTGGTATTATAAAGGTCTTGAATTTATTAAACATAAAAATATATTTCTCTACTAGCTGTTGCCCGCGGCTCCGCCCGCTTGTATGTCGGTTATCGCTGGAAATACTAGCATATGTGTCATTCTGATGTATAAGCTACATTACTGTAAAGTTTCATCCAAATCCGTTCAGTAGTTTTTGCGTGAAAGAGTAACAAATATCCATCCATACTTACAGTAGCTAGTAGGATAGTATGCGGGGACAAAAAGATTATGGAGAACTTGAAATAAACCTTTATACTACACCTGATCGGAACAGTAGTCAATATTCCCTGAAAATGAAAAGAGAACGTTAGTCTTTTCCTTGACCTGAATAAGCGGGAGGAAAATTGTATGAAAATCCATTAAATTTGTATGAATTTTCATTTCTCATGTGTTATCTTATCTATGGCGCGCGCCTGCCCAAGGAGTTTTCATATAATTTAAATATGGAATCTCCGTGCCACTGACATCCGTTTGTGAAGAATAAAGAAAACAAAAGAAGCGCGAAATATCGGTCAAATTCTAAGCTAAATTGTGTCTTACATGGTGTCTTACGTTTTGATTTAAATACTTTCTACAATACATCTCTTTCTTTAAATGTTCCTCACAGGTGTAGTATAAAGCACTGTGTAGCACTCAAGTGAAAGTCCCATTCCTATCTCGGGAGTATTGTGGCCCTAGGCTGTGCCTTCGTGCCACTAACTGCTCCCTCGCTAGTAATCGGTCCCTTTCCTCCCTCGGTGAACAATGTACTATTAAACAACCGGTGTTAGAATTAGTCGAAACATCCTTTTTGGACTGGAGGAAGGAGGATGAAGTGGACTATTAAAGGCTGTTAATGATGACGATGCGGGGAAAAACCAGCTGAAAGATCACCTGAAGGTAAGTGACGACCGCCACCCATGGACATTGAGCAACTCAAGAATCACAAGTGCATTGCTAGCCTTTGATACTCTCCTCCCTAGAATTGGGGGAAGGGAGGGTTTGGGCTAAGAAAGCCTCACTTAGTGAAACCTACTACCTGAAAAATAAAGAATAAAATTACTTAAAACCAAATACTTTGCGAAGTATCCATTTATGCCAAAACAGTTTTTTTTTATGTATTGCCCGCCAAAATTACTCTACTCTGTCTGATGGAAAGCATAAGCAAAATCCAAGAGTGGTAGCCACCATACTCACTGCGAATGCAGACAATTCAGCATGGCGACCCATACCATGGCGGCCTAGTGATGCTTCTGCATCTTTTAGTCTAGTCAACGAGTATGGAACTTGATGACTAGACTATTTGGGCCTCCGGTCTCGCACTCACTAACGAAACACGACAGCACGAACACTGTCATTTTAGGTTGATTTTCTGTGCGAGGGTAGTACCACCCCGGTCATGATAATGTTACTAAGAACAATGAATATTGGATGGGTATATTCTAAGAAAGTGAAAAGCAACGTATATAATTAAATTATTTGTCACCACACTAATAACTGCATAATATTTCATTACATCCAGACGCGACGAATGGTTGGTGGAGCCGAATTGTGCTTGAGTGGAGACCGCTATTAAGCAAACGTAGTGTAGGGCGCCCTGCAGCGCGATGGATGCGGACTGCACAAGACCGGGATAGATAGCGCAAGAAGGGCCTTGGTAGAGACCTTCGTTCAGCGGTAGACGGCGGTAGATTGATACTCTAAGAGTGAGTTCTATTTATCAAATATGATACTATAGTACGCTATTTAATAAATATCAGCTACATTATTATAAGGAATTCTGTCGTGGTATGGCATAAATAGGAAAGATGTAAATACTAAACAAGAGGCTTATGTACAGAGAGATTATGCATAAACAAATATGTATATTAATCATCATCTAGCGAAAATAATGTATTTAATATAAACGTATTCTTTTTTATTTAATTTCATTCAGTTCTAGGGATTTCCAAGAATTCCCAAGACCATACATTTCGTAATAAATAAATAAATATATTCTTACATACATATTATACAGTATATGGCCCCAAAAACGCCTAGACGAGCGGACGAATGCATGTGAATCATGTATGAAACGCGCTTTAGTTTTTTGCAGCGTTTATATCGTTTTAGGACGTTGAACACGTATTATCACAGCTTAGGAAAAGCTCAGTTAAAATTGAAAATGTTCGTAAAAACAGAAAATCTAAATTATTTTTGTTTTATATAATAGCTGATTTGACTCTTTAAATATCGTTTCATTTATTAAATTATAATAAAATTGCCCATTTAGCGCTATAAGTTTGTGCTTCTTAAGTAAAAAGGACTTAAATCAGAGGAAAAATTAACTTATTCAACTACCTATGCTTACCCTTACCATATATATGTCCGGTTAATGTGTCTTACTGCAAATCTACTTGTAAGTACTAAAATTATGATAGTATTCCTGTAAGTCAGCATTTATTTACAGTAACTGCAAAAACTCAGCTTACACACATTGACAGCGGAAATCAATTTAGTGGTCAACATTTGGTAACTATTTTTGACACGTTTGAGCTTTGATATTATATCTAAGCATCTCAAAAATCTTAGACATGTACATTTGAGCTAGGTACTACATTATACTTCGTATCTCATCGTAATCAGTCAATCGCTGTCCACTGGACTAAACATAGATCTCTCCAATTGCACGCCATTTGGTTCGATCCTCTGCTTCTCGCATCCAGCTCCTGCCAGCCGTCTTGCGCAGATCATCACTCAACTTGGCCTGCGTACGTTCTATACTACGTTTACTGAGACGCGGTTATCAGTTCTGCGGCTAATATGGCGAGCCCGCTGCCACTTTAGCTTGCTAATCCTGTTGGCTATGTCGACGACCTAGGTTTTCAACCGGATCACCTCTAGGGAATGCAATCTCCGGCCGAGATCTCGTTCTCGCGAGATCTCGGCCTTTTTTAGCGAGATTGATCTCGGCCGAAAAATGGGCGAGATCTCGCGAGTTTAACGAGATTGCATTCCCTACAGGGGGCCCCCTATTTTTACTAATGGTTCTTTATCCGTGTGGTCACTAATAAACCAGGAAGCATTGACTGTGTTCAAAGAACCTAGAAACAGACAACTAACTACGAATTTGTTGGAGTTATTAATCAAAAAGGAAATGAATTTATACGAGTCCGGGGTTCAAAAGGCGAACTTTTATAGTTCGCGCAGCCTGAGATCTGTGGTTCCAACTAGCATGGATCCGAAAGGGCCTTCTCAGCGACTGGATATCTGAACCACAATATAAGAAGCCGTTTAGCAGACGATTTTTTGGCCAAATTGTGCTTCTTAAGGAGCTACTTTTAAAATAATTCGTAATAATGGCGTGTGCTGTGAACTGAAAAAGCCTTTGATTTGATTGGAATATTTTGTTAATGAATCTGTAATTTCTAATAGATCTGTGAGTAGGTATAGTTTTCTTTAATTGATAATAATATCTCAGTTTAATAATCAACTCAACTTAGTTAATAAGTTTCATTTTAGTTTTTGACTTCTTGTTTTTTTGTCTTAAAAAATCTGTTTTATTATTAAAAGACTTTTATTTAGTATTAGAAGAGAAAACCGGTTCTTTATTTAATTTCTTATTTGATTAGATACGTCAAAGTTTACTACTTAAAAGTTTATTACAAAAATCATGTAAGATACGTCAAACAATGTTGAATACAAAAATGTAAGGTACCTGTAAGGTAGTAGAGCCACGCTGATTTCAGCACGAACGGGCCGGCTCGACCGGGGCGGTACTACCCTCGCACAGAAAATCAACGTAAAATGACAGCAGCAGTGCTGTCGTGTTTCGTTGGTGAGTGCGAGACCGGAGGCCCAATTAGTCTAGTCAACAAGTTCCATACTTGTTGACTAGACTAAAAGATGCAGCAGCATCACTAGGCCGCCATAGTGTGGGTCGCCATACTGCATTGTCTGCATTCGCAATGAGTATGGTGACCACCACTCTTGGATTCTGCTTATGTTTTCCATCAGGCAGAGTAGAGTCATTTTGGCGAGCCAAATATAAAAAAAAAAAAAAAAAAAAAAAAAAAATGTTTTTTGAAAGAATCCCTAAAAATAACTGTTTATTTCATAATACCTATAATTCTCATTAGTTTTTTTTTACTCTTTTTCAAACATTGTAATTACTTGCAAGAATAAACTCATAAAATTGCCAATCTCGCGAGATCTCGAAATTAGCGAGATCTCGCGGTATTGTTATTCCTAAACTCGCGAGATCTCGCCTGAGCCACAATCACGCGAGATTGCATTCCCTAATCACCTCATTCCTGTTACGATCCCTTAGAGAAACCCCGAGCATAGCCCTCTCCAAAGCACGCTGAGCGACTTTGAACTTGTGAACCAGTCGTGCCGTAAGTGTCCACACCTCGGCTCCGTATGTCGGTAGGACGCACTTATCGAAGTTTCTAAACAACTAACGCTTTGTAGCAGGTTTGAAAAAACATTTAAAACTTCTACATAAAATATATTAAAACATGAATTTAAATCCGCAATTTGAAATTTACTTTTCGGATTCATGCAAAGTATTAAAATGAAAGCAATGTTTTCCAAAAACAAACCAGTGAATCTCTTTGAGTCTGCAATTAAATTTAACTATACGCTACATACATTTTACTCAAAAGCATATGGGGTAAAACGGAGTGATGCTGATAAAACATTTTTCAGAAATACAATTTCATTTCATATTATACCAGAGTTTGATGCTGGTTTTGCTTAAATATGTAAAAATAGTAACTAATAATTTTTAGTTACTTCATATAATAAGTATTTTATGATGCAAATTTTCGATACTTGCAAGGGAGTCAAAACCTGTGGGGTACTTCCCGTAAACTCAGAATCTTGAAATTTGGTACGAAGCAACTTCTGTTAGCACAAATAAAGACAAAATTGCGAAAAGCAGAAATTTTTAGTTACACCATTTAATAAAATCATTTTTTTTTAAAACCCAACTACCCCTTGCCTCGTGAACGCGTAGTGGTATTAAATTGAAATTCATATCAATTACTCAGGTCTGTAATACCATTAAGCTGTAACAAAATCGAACTTCTATATCAAAGCAATCAAAAGAAATAGCAATTTAAGCCCCATATTAAGAAACTCGCAACTACTCGCGAGGGAATGAAATTTGGCATGAATAACGTTTTATAGCACACATAGCAAGGTAGTAGAGCCACGCTGATTTCAGCACGAACGGGCCGGCTCGACCGGGGCGGTACTACCCTCGCACAGAAAATCAACGTAAAATGACAGCGTGCTGTCGTGTTTCGTTGGTGAGTGCGAGACCGGAGGCCCAATTAGTCTAGTCAACAAGTTCCAAACTTGTTGACTAGACTTAAAGATGCAGCAGCATCACTAGGCCGCCATGGTGTGGGTCGCCATGCTGCATTGTCTGCATTCGCAGTGAGCATGGTGACCACCACTCTTGGATTCTGCTTGTGCTTTCCATCAGGCAGAGTAGAGTCATTTTGGCTGGCCAAACATAAAAAAAAAAAAAAAAAAAAAAAAAAAAAAACACAAAGCTAACATTAGCTACAGGAATCTACAACTGTCTTCTTCAGCTGTCTGTCATCAGGCGAATCTATCTAACGGCCCATTTCCACTACAGTGTTCTTTCTGATTTCTCCTTGGTATGTCGGTTATTCTAGTTCTCTGCTGAGAAACTTTGTTCCGAATTCTGTCCGACAGAGAAATGACTAGCATCGCACGGTCATAACACGCTGAGCAACTTTAATTTTGTGGAGTCCAATGGTGGCTCGGAAGGCTCGGTACGTCACTATGGGTAAGACGCACTGGTTATGCAATGCAAAAAAAGAATTAAAATTAAAATTGTAAACAAAACTACTTCAGTTGTAAATATGCAACGGAGTGTTACGGTATTACGCAGCTTAGAGAGGATTACTTGAAGATTGCGGTCGTCTCAGCAATCTAATTGAAATTTCGATTTAAACTATTGTTCGTAAATTCCGTTTGCAAGTGAAACTAACACTTCTTTGAATGCACAACATTATGCAAATTCCTTACGACGGAAGCTGTAATGGAAATAGTATATATTTCACTCTTTCTATTTTTTATTTTTGTGGAAGTATGAAAGAAGAAAAAATTGAATTAAGGTACTTGAATAGTAATAGAAAGTTGTGGTAAGAAATACGGCAGGTCTTGAAAAAGCAAACGGGATTGCAACTGCAGTATTTAGACAGAGTCAGGTTGCATACTTCTTAATACATTCATCGACTAAAATGGTCACTAAGAAAGACACTTAAACTATGAAGTAGTCAACTTCTGCATCAACACGCCGAAGTTAACAAACTTAATTATCAAAGTGAAGAAACAAACAGCTCTGTAATCAAAAATGTGTACGACGAACTGACTGAAAAGAAGAACAAAAGGTTCTCTTAGGTCGCAGCCCATGCATGAGCTTCTGAACTATCTTACAAATCTAATCATGTTACTGTATATAAAGTGATCAACTTGACCAAAATGATATCAAAGTATTTTGAAAACCAAGCAATTCTTTCTCCCTATTCAGAGGGAGTCAAAAAATAAAAAGCTTTTACTTCAAGTAGGCCTTTACGTGACACCTTTTCAGGCACTTTCGAAATGTTACATTAGTGTCGAACAAAACGTCATTACTATGGAAAACAACCGGCAAAATCTCTATAAGTTACTCTTTAAAAAAATATATAATACAGTTTTTCGTGTTTATTATGATGTAGTATGCAACAACAATGTCCATGTGTAGTATGCAACAGTAATGTCCAATGGCGGTGGTATTCACTTCCTATCAGATGAATAAATAGGTTCGTCAACAGCTTAAATAATAGTAGCCCGACTTTCAAAAAGGCATTCAAACTTTAAATCTCCCGACACAAACAACTCAAAACTTTAGATGAATAAAATTCTCCTAAATCTACATAGAAAACATATTGAAGTACAAGACTCTTACTTAAAGTACCTCACTATTGTTTGCAATGTCCTAAACAAATATTCTGGATTTAAGACTCTATCATCTACGTTAAGGCGCAATCACACTAGTACTAGTTAAAAATATTTTCATTGTAATGGATAATAATATCTAATGATGTCAAATATAATGATATTTACATATTTGTATATGTACTCTACCTCGTTGGTCAAGCGATTAGTGTGTGTATTGCCGATCAAGAAGTCTCGAGTTCGATTCCCGGGTTGGGAACTACCCTGAGAAGGGCTTTCAAAACTCAAATATCAAACATACTCTTTTGAAGCCTTTGCGTCATGCGTTCATTTAGTGACGAATTAAGAATACGGAGTATCACTACCACTATTTATCTCATGGGTGTCGTAAGAGGATATATATATAGGGACATAGGGACAGAGAAAGCGACTTTGTTATATACTATGTGTAGTGATATTGTACTGCACTTTTTAGAACCTTAACAATTAAACCTTATACGTGTATTGTTAATTTTTTTTTGTAAAGGCACACCTTTTGGTCGTTCCTAAAACATCCTACTAATATTATAAACGCGAAAGTTTGTAAGTATGGATGGATGGATAAATTGTCGGACATCTAACACACAACGCCATCTAGTCCCAAGCTAAGCAGAGCTTGTGTTATGGGGTACTAGACAACTGATACAAATACATATATACTTCTTTTTTTTTGTAAATACATACATATTATAGATAGAAAACACCCAAACTCCGAAACAAATATTTGTAGATCATACAAACATTTGGTCCGACCCGGGAATCGAACCGGAGACCTCATGATCAGCAGTCGCACACACCAACCGCGAGACCAACGAGGCAGTCAGACGAGGGTAAAGGGAGCAAACTACACAAGACAACAGAGTTGCAAGGAGCAGAAACATTGGACAAACTCGATATTAACTAGCCTGGCCAACCTTATAGGACAAAACCTACGGGTAAAAAGAAATCCTATATTCTGCATTGGACTATATAGACTGTTAATAATAATAATCTTGCATTACTCTGTCGATTTTTCTTTATTAGATTTAAATTAGGTAAGTGTGAATAACCTTAATATTTCTAGTCGATTTAAACCCTCCTTATTTCGTATACTGAACCAAGCTTACCTGAGATAATCCCATGCTATTGGCAATCTCTTTTAAATTGAAAGGTAGATAAGCTTTAAATCTAACTTCTTTAATTTATGAGGTTTATTATTTCTGAAAAATTATAATTCATTTCGCAAGAACTATATTTACATCAAATGTTTATGTCTAATTGGGCGTAAGACGAAATTATCTTTTCGATGATAATAACCACAATTTTATTCGGCTTTTGTAATTGGCTCACTACTATTTCTGTATTTAGAAGCTTTAATATGCTGAGGTAAGGTTGGTCGTGGATTGCTTGACGCGACATATCCTTACAAAGTCTAGGTTCCACGAATATATTGGAAATAGTTCGTGATGATCAAAAAAGAATACAAGATGAAATAAAATTCGTCGGAAACCTTGCTTTTCATAAATAAAGAGAAGAAAGTCATAAATATATAAACAAATGAACCTCCTACTGAATTCAGTTAATAAGTATCAATTAAAATGAAATAAATTAGCCAATTCACACAAATTTTATTTACATCTAGGATAATAAAAGACAATATAACACAATTTTCAATGTGACATAAAACTCGTGCCTCTTCCATTTCTACGTATCATCCGTGTGGTGATGAATTACGAATACAGAGCATCGCCAACCCTATTCATCACATGGGTGACGTAAGAGGCCATTAATAGAACAAATTGCGCAAGACAAAACATCACTTTTTTATGTTTGGCCTGCCAAAATGACTCTACTCTGCCTGATGGAAAGCATAAAAAGAATCCAAGAGTGGTGGTCACCATACTCAATGCTGGTGCAGACAATGCAGCATGGCGACCCACACCATGGCGGCCTAGTGATGCTTATGCATCTTTTAGCCTAGTCAACAAGTATGGAACTTGTTGACTAGACTATTTGGGCCTCCGGTCTCGCACTCACCAACGAAACACGACAGCACGAACGCTGTCATTTTACGTTGATTTTTTGTACGAGGGTAGTACCTGTCAAGCCGGCCTAACCGTGCTGAAATCAGCGTGGCTCTACTACCTACAGCAAAGAGAATGATAACTTAAAACAACCCTTATACTAATCCATCCATGACTGCCTTTGTGGCGCAGTGGTAGTGTATGCGACTGCTGTGTCTTGGGTTCGATTGCCGGGTCGGACCAAATGGGTGCGGTTTTTAGTCGGTTCGAGTCTGACCTAACCACAAGCCGGTGGTATCCGAGGAAATTTCAGCACAAAAAAAAATGTTTTCTATGTATAATATGTATGTATTTATAAAAAAAAACAAGTATATACGTATTTATATCAGTTGTCTAGTACCCATAACACAAGCTCTGCTTAGCTTGGGACTAGATGGCGTTCTGTATAAGATATCCGAAATATTTATTATAAAATATTTATTATTATTTATCTGGCTATCGTGGTATTGTAGGCCAAAGCCTCCTTTTTAAGGAGAGGCTTATGTTCATCTGTGGACTTCTACAAGCTGTTAATGATAATGATATTTCATTAGGATGAAGATCTGGCCAGTACACGTCTTTTGGAAGCTACCAGATCGCCTACTTATTACAGTCTTAGAAATTCTTTCATTGCCAAATCTTGGGACTAAATCTTTATTTAACCTATATTGTTTTTTCCTCTCATCAGTCCTCCCTCTATTAGTTAACTTTTAATTTCTCATTTTAATTAAATGTTTAAGTACTTGTTAACACTTTCTTTCATTATTTTGTACCTTTAAATTATTTACTTTGCGACCGTTTTTCCAATAGTTCGACAAATTAGATTTGGTAACTTTTCCGTAAGTAATTGAGTTTTAACAAAATTAGGAATTTTATTAACCATTTTAAAAATAATTCTTGCTATAACATTTTTTTTTCGCTACAATACTAAACTTTATTTACCAGATATTAGATGAAATGAATATTTTTAAGTAATCTAAATACGTATTATATAATATTCGTAACAGCTGCTGCGCTCCGCTGTGTTAATCGAGGTTATTGTTTCATAAACCTAGTCTACTATTGTTGGCGAAGCTAGTCTAAAATAAAAATAGTCCAAATTACTCCTTATATAATCAGCTTTCTGCTAATGAAAGTCTCATCGAAATCGGTTCAGCTGTTTGATTCAAGTACCGTAAAATACACTTTCATATGTATTTAGTGAAAAGCTGGTAATTTAAAATTACAAACAGATTATATAATTATGATTAAGACGTCAACTCAATATTAAAAGTATCGTTACAACTTTTGGCGCGAAAAGTGTTGAAAGTGTCGTTACAACCTTTAGTCTTAATCCGTCTAGCCCCATTTCGCAACGCGCCATAAGGAACTTCGTTCCAAAAGTATATATGTATTTATATCAGTTGTCTAGTACCTATAACACAAGCTCTGCTTAGCTTGGGACTAGACGGAGTTGTTTGTTAGATGTCCGAAATATTTATATTAGTTGTCTAATATCCATAGTACAAGCTCTGCTTAGTTTATAACAAGATGAAATTGTTTTAAAATATTAAAAATTATAATTATCTAATAGTAAAGATGGTGAAAAGAGTTTGTGTGTACATAAAGGGAACAAAACGGTTGATACAGAATGCTTTATACTAACTTTTAATCTTTCGCGTTCCATGATATAATAATTATTATTTTTACGGGAATTAACGCGATCACTTATTTCAAGGTATTACATACCTCTGTTTTGCCTGACGTTTCCGGTCCCTGTGACGAGCCAGTCAGCCTGTGACCACGGCCAGTGCAACCTGGTTGAAACGTCAGGCAAAACAGAGGTATGTAATACCTTGAAATAAGTGATCGCGTTAATTCCCGTAAAAATAATTATTATTATAGAATGCTTTATAGTTCACTACTTGCACGCTTATACTACTGTCTTCGAAGCCCTTGCAATTCAATTTGCGAGCCCCACACACGGTTTAGCCTATCGTTCTTTGAACATCGAACAAAGTTTAAATTGGTTTCCCGATAAGAAATTACAAACTTTCACAATTTTAATATTAATAAATTCAAATTAAGAAATTGTGTTTGTGTTTTAAAGTCTCAAAACAATATCAACGCTATGTCTATGGGAGTAGAAACTAATATTTTCTGTAATATAGAAGTCGATATCTGAAAGTTTCTAACTTTGAGTTACATCAGTGGTTCAAGTTTCTCAATCACTAGAATTTGATGAAATCATACTTAATCTTTCATCATTTATGTAACAGGCCTGTTGATATAGTAATAACTGATTAGTGGTCGCCCAGAGGTCAATGTTTGACTATTTTTTTTTAAGCAGCCTGCACTCCTGTGCCAAATTTTATACTCTTCCGAGCGCACAATTTTCGTGACAAGGGTTAAAAAGTTTTTTCTTCAAGTATTATTACATCACTTACGCTCATCACTTTCGTTTTTATTTAAATGGTAATGTCATTATTAATAATAACAATCTTTATTAAGGATTAAGGTAAAAGTTACACAATCAGAATTACCGTGACTCCCAAACTAGATATTCCTGTAACTTGGGAATTAGTGTTCTGCTGTTACAGGGACAAATTGTAGGTTTTCAAGGTAAAAAAAACAAAATGCAGTGTGCGTGTGCAAGTGTGTGTGCGTATGCGCGTGTGCGAGTGTGTGTGCGTGTGTGCGTATGTGCGTGTGCGAGTTTGTGTGCGTGTGCGTATTTATGTGTGTGTGTAGGATGTAGATTGTATGTGTAGGCTTGGATATTTGCTTACTACTAGAGCTGAAATAGTACTTCAGATTGTTTATAGTCTAAAGTTTGTATAAAAGCTCTTGTTTCATGCTTCGCTTCACTGAGAGTTAGCCCAATTTAGATATCATAATAAACAATCAATATTTTGTCTGAGTGTTTTATAAAAATAGGCTTAATGAGAATGTGTCTCGTTTCAAGGGTTTTGTTGAATGAAAATACTCGTACGTAGGTAGTACGTAGGTCGTACGTAGTGTACCACCTCGGGAATTGATACTGGAAGATTTAGTTCAATTTTCAGACAACATACTTTGATTTCCAGTTCTAAAAATACTATCCCATACATCGATGTAAGTCGAAACCAATTTTCCAAACGCAAAACATAAGTTTGTAATTGGAAAAAAAAATGTTTAGACGTCAGAACAACAAATTACTAACTTTGGGATTTTTCCTTTACATGTGCTGTGATATTTCGCTTCTTGCCAAATTCGATGTTTCTGGGCCAATGGGAAATAGCCTAAATGTTTTGATTAATCTGTCACTTGTCAAAATTTGTTTATCTTTTTGAGACGTTGAATTACAAGGCTTACACTAGCGTGTTATTTTGATGATATTTTCATCTTATCAATTCATCGTATTCCTGAGAAAAACAGTAACAACAAAATATTGTACTAAAGAATAAATGAAAAACTACATAATCTTAATATGAAATAATTCTGACTGACTGTGCAGTTGGCTTAGAAGTTTAAGCGGTCACCACGCTGCTTTCTAATGCGCCAAGAGTTGTGGATTCAAATCCCACATAGGACAACACTTTGTGTGATTGACAAATTGTTGTTCTGAGTCTGGGTGTTCTTTCTGTCCATTTCATGTATGTTTGTTAAGTCCCCTGCGCAACAGAATGAATATTTCTAATGCAGGAGTTTTCTTTTTATAGAAAAAAATATGATTCTATTCTGTAAGATATAAGAATTTTGTAGAAATTTATTTAATAAGCAAGGGTGTCTGCCCTTATACTGAACTTTCTAACGTTACTGCTGTATTAAATTTTAAATACATATCATAGACAGTTTATTCCAGAATATATTTCGCATTGTCAATGTATATCTTTACAAGCGTATAAGATCCCGGTACAAATTATTAGGAGTAAATACTATTACAATATACATACTTCTAAACAGCTTTATAGTTTTACCTAATAAAATATATATTTTTACAATGTATCGTAATATATATTTATTCGTTTATGTACTTAGTGTAATTATTATCATATTACAAACAGTTTTTTGAATGACAATTATCGAAAAGTTAGTTCGCTTCGGTTCTTCCTTCCTGTGCCAAGCGGTGAAAACCTGGAACTCACTACCAGCATACGTGTTTCCTTCCCACTATGATCCCGGGTCTTTTAAGCGGGGCGTGAAAAAGCATCTCACCAGGCCGCCATAGTGTCGGTCACCATGCTGCATTGTCCTTATTCGCAATGAGGATGGTGACCGCCACTCCTGGATTCTGTTCATGCTTACCATCAGGCAGGGCAGAGTCATTTTGGCACCTAACTATAAAAAAAAAAAAAAAAAAAAAAAAAAATATATCTTACTCGAGGGACGTCACTTAGGCTATACCTAAAATTGCCTTTCAGGAAATATATAGACACGCGTTAATGACATTGTTTTTTCTAAAAGGTCTTATTAATTTCCCTAGAGATTATCCAGAGGATCATGAAAATAGATAAAATAAAAGATTTTAAAACAAACATCTATGCTTGAATATGTTACATTTTTGTACCAATCGGGTATGATTCACGGCAGAATCTATTCCACCTAAGAATCCCATGAAATAGTTAGCTCAGACTTAACGTCAACTTAACTTTAAGTTAGATCTCTCTTCGTTTTAACTGCCACATCTGTAACAAGTAAATCAAATATATCAAGTTAACAAACTCATCAATTCTCGATGAGCATAACTTTTACTAGTCCCCCTGCCCAGAATCATTTCGCTCAATTGACACAAAACACTCATCGGGAATCCAACCAAACGGGAATCCAACCAAAATTTCACAGCTTAACGTTGAGCGAAAATTCATAATTAGTGAGGGGTGGACGGCCACTGTTATAATCCGTATTGTCAACACCGATTCTGTAAACGCAATTAAAAGTTTAGTTGAACGGCGAAAGGGAGAGGCTTCAGCGGGTTTTAACTGATTAAAAAGTTGCGAGTTTCTTGGACAGGTATCCGTGAACTTGTGGATCTGTGGCTATAGATCCCGAGATTAAAATTATTTATTCATACACTTTACAAACAAAGTATTTAACTTGTGAGAGTTGGATTGCAGAACTGTGATTCTGAAATAACCATTATTGCTCAGAAAATATTAATTCTTATCTTTATCGTAGGCTTTTCGATCAAAACTTTGTCTTGTTTTTATTAACTTTGAACTGTGGGAGAACCATATCAGCACAAATGGTTAGGCTCGAGGTTGCC
Organism: Diaphora mendica; assembly: GCA_949125395.1. Lineage (NCBI taxonomy): Eukaryota > Metazoa > Arthropoda > Insecta > Lepidoptera > Erebidae > Diaphora > Diaphora mendica. The sequence goes on from OX421334.1 coordinate 2,820,240, forward strand.
ACATCTCAGTCCTAACTTTTCCCTGATCCAAAGGACAATTTTTAGGAGTCCATGGGTGACGGTAGTCTGTTACCATAAGGTAATCTGTCTGAAAAATTCGCTGCCTTAAGCTAGAAAAGAATAAAAGTAGAACTACTAAGAAATATATTCAAGAAATAGAAAATACACAACAGCGATTTATTTAATGTCTCTGTTTTAATCAAAAGATTCCAGACCATGCTAACAACTATCGTCGGCTGAGCAAAAATCAATATCTTTGAAATCAGCAGAAGATATCTGAGTTCAAATTATAATGAAAAATTCTTAAACATAAAATGGATAGCATGAAATTTACATTAAAATAATTGCAATTTGAATTCAAGCTTAATCAATTCTTTTTTTTTCTTTTTTTATTTATTGTCTAATATGAAGTTAATACATGGATACAGTTATCCATTATATCCACACAAACCATCAAGAGTTTATCCGTGGTATACCAGATACATCTCGGTTACAATAAATTACGTATCTATAAAAACAATAATATTATTATATATTATTATTATTATAAATATAGTTGAGTATCAGCTAGACAGTAAATAGTTTACCAAACAGTTTTACAATTTTTTTTATTCATCTTGCTACAGGTTTCGATAGGTATGTTGTTCAATATACAGGGCAGCATGTGTTCCCACGTCCGCGTCCCATATACATTAGTACGTTTAGGTATTCTATAAGTAGGTAAGTTTGGCAAGTGATGTAATGACTCCAATCTTATATTTTTCTTTAATTTATCAAGGTTGTGGTATTACTCACCCAGTACACACACGCTCACTTTATCGAAAACATTTAATATTTGAGTGCTTAAATAGGCCACATTCGTTTACTTTAAATTTAACTTTAGTCTTTCTAGGTACTATTGTTTTTAAGATTCTTAATTGTATGTTATAAATGTTTTCGAGGTAGGTCTTTTATGTGCGCCCGTAACTACCTAGTCCGTAGCTAATCACGGAGTCGGCAAGTGCGAGGTACATGATTCTAAGTGTTTTATACGGTAGTTTATACTTTAGCACATATAATTATAATTATTTTACATTGGTATAAAAAAATTGCGACTGAAGCCGATCTTGTAGTTATTAAATTTAAATATATTTAAAAAACTTAGCAATGTCTGTACAGTAAACTGTGTTATGTTTTAAAGATTAAAAAGATACTTATCTTTTTAAAATTAAATTGAAACTAGCAGTTCTTGTCTATATATTACACTAGCTGACCCGGCGAACTTCGTACTGCCATATTACATATCTGTCTCAGCTTCCCACAGGCAGTGTACAGTCGCGGACAAAAAAAAACTTTTTCCATTACCTTTTAATTTTTCTTGTATGTACACAAACCTTGTCCTAACAATAATAACATAAAACAAATATTTATTTAATTTGTAGCGTACATACATTTCGGCGATTCATTTCATATATATATATGTCGGAGACACAAGAATAAACGAGAACATGAATCACAGATACTGCCAATCTGGACTATAGCCAAACACTAATCACTACTAAACGGATACGAATTAACTTAAACACCATCAGCAACCCCCCATGAGGGGATTGGGGCAACGCTCACCCCTCCGCGATGCCCTGTGGAATTCGCCACCTAGGCTAGTAATTCCCCCACTGATAAATATCGCCTCATACACACAATATAATACACAGAGATACAATAAATCACAAATCAAATAATAGATATGGTCGTCGCGAGATCTGAAGAGAAACTGTGTCCTGTTGCCGATCGCGCCGCTTTATATAGAGTGTTCCGTAGTGTTCGATAGTGGCAAATGTTTGTATCACTTTTATTATTTGGATACCCTCACTCCGACACGGCCGTCCTGACGTATTACACGTCCTCGTGTGATGTTGAAGGCATCATCATCATTATCCGCAGAAAAGAAAGAGATTTTTGTGTTGTTCGGCCACTCCTGACCAAGGACATTGGGTACATTTTTACATTTTATCTTCTGTGGAACAACTTCATTTAGGACATTCTCATAAAATAGGCTTTTCGTTATCAAATCTGAATGCTAATAGACTTCTCGCTACATACTAAATTAATAACACCAGTAAGTAGTATCGCAACAGTCACCTCACCGTTTATCGCGTTACACATTTTTGGATTATTATTATTAACAATATCTACATGGCCTCTTATTCTACCAATTTCACTTTTCAATGGCCACCTCGCCTTTCAGTGGCCACCTCGCCTTTCAGTGGCCACCTCGCCTTTCAGTGGCCACCTCGCCTTTCAGTGGCCACCTCGCCTTTCAGTGGCCACCTCGCCTTTCAGTGGCCACCTCGCCTTTCAATGGCCACCTCGCCTTTCAATAAGTTAACTAAACCTTAACAACCACCACGCTGTTAGGATATTTCATAGTCTCATTATTGAGACTATTCGCCACACAATTACAACGCAATTTCATTCCATTGCATCAGCATTAATTAACCCTTGATTATCATCATCAACATCAATAGGGACTTGATCTACGGGGATTTTCCTCGCTATTATCAATGCCAGACAAATCTACCTCCTCGGGTATATCACTTAAAGGAAACTCTCGTATACGAACGCAAGCGCATTTGTAGATTCTGTTACTAGTTAAAGATTTCAAAGTATAACGATCGCCATCGAGCAACTCTACAATTTTAAACGGTCCTTTATACTTAGGATTTAACTTTGTCTAATTTCTTTCTTAACTTTGAATCAAAACTAAGTTACTGAGATCAAACTTTACTAATTTACACTTTCCCTATCAAATGTGACATACGTATACACACAGTATCTCTCGCACTCTGCCATATCTGACCTCACTGTCTATTCTGTCTCAATAAAACAGTACACTACTGAACAGCAAAAGAAAACAGTAACATCATTATTAAAATCAAAACAACATAAAATAAGAACTTTAGTAATTGACTACTGCTGCCAATTCTCAAAGCAATCAAAATAAATAGTATCGTAGGTCATCCCTGTGACCACCACAAGTGTAACAGTTAGTTATCCCTTGTGACTCCCACACGTGTATCTGCCAACTACATAGACATGCCAGCTACAATCACCCGCTGCTGGTGAGATAGCTGACACCAAATAGAAGTCCGACCAGTTTTTTTGTCTTTACTGAAAATATCGACATTTCATCACAAAATAAAAAAACGGTAATTATAATTCGAGTCACAACTATCACAAAGTGGTAAAAATAATAATCTAAAAAATGTTAACAGCCACTATCAAAGATGAACCCGCCTCAAACTAAAAATCACATCACAATCATAAATTTAAAATTGAATAAATAAAAAAACCCCTTATGCAGCATCAGGTCGAAGTTATCAATTACACAATTGTCATTTAACGATTATACTGGCACGTTTTGCAGACATTCGGTTATTTTTCCCCACTTTTACCCCCATAACTTTTTAAACGACTCAACCAATTTTCATGAAACATGTCTAAGAACACTCGCACGTAACTCACCTTTCATACAAAAAAAACTAAATTGAAATCGCTTCATCCGTTCGCGAGCTACGGTGCCACAGACAGACAGACACGTCAAACTTATAACCCCCTCTTTTTGCGTCGGGGTTTAAAAATAAGAAATAAATTTAAACAATAAACAAACAGCATGTGCAGAACGGGTAATTCAATCCACCTCCATCACAGATATTCTGCTATGATATAATACTACACTATACTTCCGAAATCGTCTACCTTTGTACCGATGTCACCAATAGAAACGATCTTATAATTTTAAGAACAAGATTATTTTAGAAAACTGCAACTGAAAACATCAATGCAAACAGATTCTCATTCTTCTCTTTAAATAATTATGTCGTTTGAAATACAGTAATCGTGTACTACATGAAACAATAACCGCAATGAAAAAAATCTGAATTAAAACTGTACATAGAATTTCGACGTTACAATAAGTGCGGGCATTACCTACCCTCAATAATGTTTTGAATTAAAATCACTTTCACTCACTCCACTATTTTATTTTTGTTTACACAAAAATCAACACTCAATCAAACAATCGAGAGTATAAATTACACAATATTGTCGTTTGCCTAGAAATTCATCTGACAGAACTTATTAAAGAGCACTCAGCACAAAATAAAAATAGTACGACTCACCGGATTGTTGGAGTTGTCCGTACATACCGGTTACTTCCCAGTTACCGATGCGTTGCTTTTACTACCGCACGCTGCCGCTGTTGTAGGCCGCACGTCTCATAAACCGTTCGTACGCGAAAAGGCTATACCGACACTTTGACACTATGTGAGCGTTCTCGCTTACTAAAATTTAACAAATGACACCTCGTACGATTTTCGGGCGGAGGGTAGTTCGACCGCTCGCCGCGACTGACGATCCGTTACACTCTCAAACATTGTGGGCAAATGAGATTCAGATCCCACTTCTGATGTCGGAGACACAAGAATAAACGAGAACATGAATCACAGATACTGCCAATCTGGACTATAGCCAAACACTAATCACTACTAAACTGATACGAATTAACTTAAACACCATCAGCAACCCCCCATGAGGGGATTGGGGCAACGCACACCCCTCCGCGATGCCCTGTGGAATTCGCCACCTAGGCTAGTAATTCCCCCACTGATAAATATCGCCTCATACACACAATATAAAACACAGAGATACAATAAATCACAAATCAAATAATAGATATGGTCGTCGCGAGATCTGAAGAGAAACTGTGTCCTGTTGCCGATCGCGCCGCTTTATATAGAGTGTTCCGTAGTGTTCGATAGTGGCAAATGTTTGTATCACTTTTATTATTTGGATACCCTCACTCCGACATATATATATATATATAGATATGATGCAGGCAGCACAAGACCTTTACCACAGTATAAATATGGACAGTATGGAAACTACCTACAAACGTTCGAAACGGCACACTCACACAAACATGCGCACCGACGAGACAAATAAGTGGTTGTCGCGGTGCTCTCAGTAGTGAGTGCCGAGTCAAGACCAGTGGTCACGTTAAAGTTTACGAAGAAATAAACAAAATCGGTTTCTTATCACCCTGTCCTTGTTTCCCAACAGTTTATTTAAAAAAAAACTGTTCAAAGATTAAAAAAATTTTTACACAATTAAATTAATAAACAATTCCGAACGTGTCGTAGCAGACGAAAATATTTTTCTGTAAATAATTTGTAACAATGAAGAATAAAGGCATTTTTTAACCGACTTCAAAAAAAGGAGGAGGTTCTCAATTCGACTGTATTTTTAAAATGTTTCTTACCTCATAACTTTCGACTGGGTGCATCGATTTTGGTGATTCTTTTTGTATTTGAAAGCTGGTGCTTTCCGTGTGGTCTCATTAAAATTTGGTACAAATTGAAGTCGTTTTTTTTTTGGAAAAAATTGTGATTATTTATGTAATGGGTTTTTAATTACTTGATATCACGAAACGCGGTACGGTTTACAGCCGCTCTTGAGCCCTGCCCACGCGCTACCTGCACTGCGACGTCTACCGTACCGCCTCCGCGCGCCCGCTCCGACGAGCGCCCGAAACGTTTTCGTCTAACCGCGGCTCGCATACGCTTCCGCCTAAACTTGTAAAAGGTTACACCGTAATGAGTATGACACAGATAAAATTCATCTGAATAAAAGACAAGTTAAAAAGTAGGTATAGGATTATTGAGTAACTTAAAACTCTTCATGACGTACCAGATCTTCCAAACCTTTCTCCACCCGATTTAAATTTATTTTAGAATTTCAATGACTTTAAAAATAAAAGTTTAAATTCTCATGGGACGTTCACTTTAAAAAAGTTAGTCGAATACCGTCTCTAGGATTTCAAAGGAATAAAATAAAATGATAAAACATTTCAAATGCCGTACATACACACATCAAAAGTGTCTAGGGATCAACATATGTGTCTAGGGATCAACATATATTTTTGCAATAACTTTTCTCCTGATTGATATTAATTAAAATTTTCTTTAAGGATTCATCAAATAAAGTGTTTTCGTTTGTCACAGTAACGATAAACCAAGTCACCTTTGCATTAATAAAGAAATTTGCCATTTTCCTAATAAAGGGATTTTTGACATTTGAAACATTAACATTAAAGTTCGAAAAAAAGACTGAAATAACTAAAAACTAACTAAAAAAAAAAACTGAAATCTTTAAAATTTTATTAGGTAACTTAAACAATTAATAATCCGTGTTTCTACCGCGAACACTAACACAAGAACATCGGTTTGGCATACTCAAAATGAGTTCATCCAAATCACGCTGTGGAATGGCCGCCCATGTTCGTTGCAACAACAAAAAAAGGTCTTCTTGCGACTGGATACCCTCCATATTCGGCAGAGCTCTTCTCTGTAGCATATCCCATGCATGCTCAATCGGGTACAAGTCTGGCGACTGAGCAGGCCAGGGCCAAAGCCACATCTCAATCTCAAGAAATCCGCATAAAAATGCTTGATCCCTAGACACTTTTGATGTGTGTAGTTTTATTCATAAAATAATATGATAAATAAAACCATGTTACGGTATTCAAACTTTAATATTACCTATGTGTATTTATAACTAGCTGAGCCCCGCGGTTTTACCCGCGGTACAACAAATACTGCGGGTAACATCGCGGGGTGAAGCTAGTTTAAAAAAAGTAGCCAAAGTTACTCCTTATATCATCAGCTATCTGATAGTGAAAATCCCGTCAAAATCGGTCCAGCCGTTCCATCGACAGACAAGCAGACAAAAATTTAAAATAGTAGTACTATAGTAAAGAAATTGAAATTAAAATTGAAATTGAACAGGTGTTCCCCTCTGTCAAAGTATAAGCCCAAATGAGCCTAAGTATTAGGCCCTTCGTACACAAGGCTACGCAAATCTTCGATACTAATCAATTTATATAAAAATCAATGCCACTTTTCGTTGTTATTTTATAACTCAAGAACGGGCTCACCTATCCAAACCAAATGTTTAGGCTTTGTTACGACTATTTAGAATATGGTTTATGTAAAGTATGCAAAAAATCGGTAGAGCGGTTCTTCATTTATCACAATTTTAGTAATAACCGACATACACGCGGTATCGAGTCGTCGAATCAAGTCGTGAGTATCGAGTAGCGCATGGTCCGTACACACGACATTGAATCGCAAGATGCGACTTGCCTATTCAGTCACTATAGGCGCACTGGCTAAACAGATTACACTTTTACCAAAATGTCTGACACAAGTGATGATGAAACTATAATTTTGTACTATCTTTATCGGAAACTAAGAAAACGTCGTATGAGAAGGTACTGGGTTTATCCGTATATAGAGAGAAACATAAAGTGCAGACGGTTTGTAGCTGCAAAAGAATTACAACAAACAGATGCGAAATTCTTATTATTGTACAGTATGTCTGAAAATGTGAAAATTACTGCGCCATCTTGGAATCGCCGAGATTTAAGTAGCGGCGATCTCGTCCGGCAGGTCGCGCGCGACTTGCACGACGCGAGTCGCGCGACGAACGTCGGCGACGCGGCTTGTGTACGAAGGGACTTACACTGTTATGACAGAATGTATTTATGTGTGAGTGAAATTGTGAATATTTTATTTGTTATGAGTGAGTATGTAGTGACAGTCGATTATTTTTTATTCGAATCTAAAATTAATGTGTGAAGATGTCACACCTCAAAACTGTCAGTATCGGAAAAGACGCTAAGGACACTTCTCTTCGGTCCGCCGTACTGTGTTGCTACGTCAAAAAATGTACAGTTCAATCTTGATGAATATATGATGTAATCATAATGATAATTTTGCGCAAGATGCAGTCAATAATTTGGTTGCCTATATAATAGGTCTTTACCTATGAAATTGCCGTTTTGTATGCAATAAGTGAAAGTACTTATTTTTTCAAACTTTTTTACTTCTGTTATTCGAAGTAATCACCCATGCAATCGACGCATCTTTGCAAACGCATTGGCAGTTTATTGATGCCCTTCTTGTAAAAATCAGCTGGACGAGAGACAACAAACTCTTCAAAGGCATTTTGTAAGCGATAGTCACTTGGCACCGACTTCAAACAGATTTTAGGTACCTAGCACACATTATAATACTACTATTTAAATGAATAAAGAATTAGGTATAGGCAATTTATGAAGAACCAGTTTATTTTACGCTTTTAAGTGTTTTTTTGGCAGAGAGTTTTCGTTGGATGTTTTTTGGAAGTCGGTTTTTTTTTATATAAAAAGTTTTTATTTTTCAGTTTTTAGTGCAAACAATCGTAGGTAAGTAGTAAGTTGAACTATTTCATCAAATTTCATTATCAAGAATACAAATGAAGGTCTAAACGTACGTGTAATATTGAAATCATCCTCTAATTCCTAACTGTTGAAGAGTTTAACCTGCTATTATCAGTTCACCTAAATAACTTGTAAAAAGTATACGACTGAAGGTCTTTAGATACGTATGAAATTGAAAGAATTATCCTCCAACTCCTAACCGTTGACGAGTTGTACCTTCCACCTTCCATCATCAGCTTACCTAAATAATTTGAAAGAATACGACTAAAGGTAACATATATACATCTGATATTTAAAGATTTATCCTCCAACTCCTAACCGTTAAGGAGTTGTACCTTACATCATCAGCTCATCATCATAAAATGATGACTACCAGACGCAAATACGGGTGTAACTTCAGAAAATATACGAAAAACATAGTATGCCTATAAAAAATGAGAGTTTCCCTCGATTTCCCTGGGATCCCATCATCAGATCATGATATGCTGGCAATGGGACCACCTCGGAAGCATACCCTTTCGAATAAATTTTTTTTTTTTTTAAATCGGTCCACAACTGACGGAGTAATCGGGTAACATACATAAAAAAAAAAAATACATACAGTGGAACATAGAACCTCCTCCTTTTTGGAAGTCGGTTAAAAAGTAATAGTCGGTAGGTGCAAGGTTGGTGAGTATGGCGGATGAGGGAGAGCTTCCAAACTCAGCTCTTGCAGCTGCTTCACGACAACGCGCGACCCCATACTGCGCAACAGACAGTCTCCAAGCTGCAAGAGCTGGGGTTGGAAGCTCTCCCTCATCCGCCATACTCACCAGACCTTGCACCTACCGACTATTACTTTTTCCAAAATTTAGACAACTTTTTAGTGGGTAAAAAATTCAATTCCCGAGAGGCAGTAAAAAATGCCTTTGAAGAGTTTGATGCCTCCCGTCCAGCTGATTTTTACAAGAAGGGCATCATTAAACTGCCAATACGTTGGCAAAGATGCGTCGATTGCATGGGTGGTTACTTCGAATAACATAAATAAGAAAGTTTGAAATAATAAGTACTTTCACTTATTGCATACAAAACGGCAATTTCATAGGTAAAGACCTATTATTTTATTAAAAAAAAACTGAATTTAATAAAGATGACAAATTGACGCAGTGGGGTTTTTTATTTTTAATATTTTTTTCTTCTTCTTTTCATGTATTAATGAATCGTTTGCCTTATCATTAGGAAATGTTTGATGGTTTCTGTGGTCACATGACAACTTCCTCCTTCTCCATGGTGTTGATTCTTCTCTCCACTCGCTAGAAGTACTAAAAAACTAGTTAGACATTGTATTTCTGGTATATTATTGCGCTACTTCTATAGAAATAGCGCAATAATATTCTAATTCTAATATTATAACCAGTTTCAATATTTTAATTAACATTATGTGTACATCAATTTAACTTTAACCATTTTAACTTTCAACCTCACGGAAATCACAGAATCATTTCTCTAAAAAACTATTCCACTTTTTGTATTAGGTGACCCCGACCCGGATATTCTGACCTTTATGCAAAACGCATAACCGGGTAACCGGCCAACTTTTTGAGTAACCCTGTTATGTACGTAAACTGGGACGGTTTTAAACTAGTTTCAACCAGACAAATGTAGTTGTATTGAGACTATTGAAGTGTTTGAACGTTTATTTGTTATTATGAATTATTTTAACTGTGTTTATTTGCCTTTGAGTTGCTGTTTCCGAATGAATAAATTGATCTTAACAATAAAATGGTATTCACGAGTTTACCTTCAATAAATAAAGAAATAAATAAATATTTCGGACATCTAACACACAACGCCATCTAGTCCCTAACTAAGCAGAATTTTAATTATGGAAATACTTTTATGTAATTTTTTTTTTTTTTTAAATCCTACTACTATTATATTATCCTACTAATATTATAAACGCGAAAGTTTGTAGATAAGTATGGATGGGTGGATGTTTGTTACACTTTCACGCAAAAACTACTGAACGGATTTGGATGAAACTTTACACTAATATGAAATATAGCAATATAGCTCATCATCAGAATAACACTTAAGCTACTATTTGCCGCGATAACCGACATACACGCAGCCGAAGCCGCGAGCAACAACTAGCACATATATAACATATATAATTATAAATATAAAAGACTCAAGCTCTGAAACAAAACGATGATGATGACACTGTGTAAAATTAGATAAATATTCAAATCAAGAATGTATTTTCAGATTTGAATTACGTTACCAATTAGCCAAAACTGTGTGCAAAGATGATTTAAATTGGTTATAATCGCAAACAGAAATTAATAGTTTAATAATATTTAAGGTAGATGATAGATAAAATACTGTTTGAATTTCCAGTTAACAAGGGAATTTGATTATAAGGTCTGGTGGACACTGTTAATAGCTTAAGTCAATTTGATTGGTGTCGTTGTGTCATTTTTCATTTAATTTCGACTCACATTCTATAAAAAATAGGTTGATCTTTGTGAAAGATAGCAATGAAAGCAACGATGTAACTTTGAACAGGTGATTTTATTTTATATCTATACCTACTAAGATATAAAGCTGTATTGTTAGTTTGTTTGTATCAACGATCTAATCTCAGGAACTGCTGGTCAGATTCGAAAAATACTTCAATGTGTATAGCCTATTTATCGAGGAACGCTATAAGCTATATATCATCACGCTAAGACCAATAGGAGCGGAGCACTAATGAAGAATGTTACAAAAACGGGGGAAAATGTAATATTTTCCCCCGTTACGGCAATAGGAGACGTAAACGAGGTTGCATCGGTCAGCTTATCGTCTATATTTTCATAGTTCACGTGCCAGTTTTAACGCAAATGAAGTGTAATCTAAATAAATAAAAATAAATCACTAAATGTGTTGCTAAGCGCAAACGCGAGAAGCGGTCGACCGAATCGGTTAACACTTTTTTTTGTTAAGGCACAAGAAGGTCCTAATGGAGAGTGTTCAATCCTTTCGCCAATGTAGCGTTCACCGTGTTAAATTTGCAATGTCTATAGGGCCCATGGTACAGACATTCAATCGCTAACTATTTCACTGGCGATAGAATTAAACCAGGGCGTTTCACCCTGTTCTTATTCTAAGCTAATGTAATATCAAGCACTTACTGGAGATGTGTGAATTCCTTGATATCGGCGTTCCAAGAGGCCTCTTGGTAGTTTCTCTGCGTCGTCACACATTCATCACTCCTAGTGGCTGTACAGGCTCCCAAGTAATCAATTATAATACACCCGTTTTAACTTAACTTAAAAAACTAAAAAATTGCGAAGAAAATAGTAAAAACAACACTTATTTATTTTTTTCTATTAGACAGTGACAGGCCAATTACTTTTGACAGAACTAAGTCTTTTGGGGCAGCTAGTACATTGTAAATATAAAACTTCGCTCCTAAAATGTACTTATGTTCTAAAATGACACTAGTAATAACTGTTATAGTTATTGACAGATCAATAACTATAACAGTTATCACTAGTGTCATGTGATAACTGTTTGTACTGCACGTTTGGCCTAGAGGTTTAACGGTCGCCACGCCGTTTCCTGCTTCGCCAAGTGTCGTGGGTTCATACCCCCTAGGACAACACTTTGTGTGATCCACAAATTGTTGTTCTGAGTCTGGGTGTTCTTTGTGTCCGTTTCATGTTTTGTAAAGTCCCCCGCGACACAGGATTTATTCCTAGTTCCGGAGTTGTCTTTTTAAAATAAATAAAGAAAGTAAGTTATCACTATAACAGTTATCCTATAGTCCTTCAAATATAGATATTTGAAGGACTATAGACATGAATTTGACTGACAAGATGTCAGTTGACTGACAATTTAAAGTTATTGTATGTTATAGGAATTCATATGTGAAGAACATGTGTTTTTTTAACCAACTTCCAAAAGGAGGAGTTTCTCAATTTCATTGATAATTTTTCGGTAAAAGGTTATTGTTGTATGTGTAGTTATAAGTCATAGTATAAATGTAATCATTATTATTCGCAAGCATTTAATCTGTTGCTTCATCTATACTTCTATATCTAAAGTTTGTGTGTTTGTATATTTGTTAAATTGTAAGGGGTAATCTCGGGATCTACTGAACCGATTTTGAAAATTCTTTTACCAATAGAAGGCTACGTTATTTGGGAGTGATATAGGCTATATAATAACCCGAAAAGTGGAAAGACTTTTTCGTGATAGCTGAATCTGCAAAGTAAGTCAGAGAAAAAAAAAATTACCGCCCAATGAAGTGGGCACGGGTCAGCTAGTATGAAATAAATCAGTATTTATCAATCAATAATCTTGTTACTATCCCAACCTCATATTATAACGTCATACACAGATACAATAATACAATAATAACGATAATATACTTTTAGTGTTAAGTTTCAAAATTATGTGGTTTTATAAAACTATTAATACTAAAAGAAACACAGTAACTAATTTTAACCAAATTATATCTACCTATTCAATTACCCACGAAATGACAAGTGATTTGAAATCACAAGTTTTTTTCTTTCATTTATTTTATGGAAACACTAATCCGATATAGAAAAACAATCGGTTACAAACTCCAAAGGAAAATCATCACCCTGTAATAAAAAATATTAGAAATGGAGCACGCATCATGAGTATGGAGGTAAAGTGATCACATATTACAACCAGAAACTCAGTCAACTAAGGCCAGAATCGACTACAAAACTGGCTTAGGCACACGACAGCAACTAATCGGTGGGCAACACAAATCGATAGCCACCACTATTTTTAACCTGCAAGCAAATTGTCGGTAACCGAACGTTTGATTGCACTACTATTTATAAACAAACTTCGGACTGGTTGATTGATGCGAGGGGAAAGTGGGGTTGGTTATCGAGTGGCATTTGTTAATATTTTATTTCGGCTTTTAGTAGCCGGTAGCGTCCATAAGAGCAATGACGGTCAATTTTGCGGTCACAAGTGTTAAGTATGTGTGGAAAATTGGGACAAAGTTTATGAAAATTACTTTTATAAATTACGTTTACTTTCATAAATTTTGTAGATATTTACGTTTTGGAGATTTGGTCCTTGTGGTCCGAGTGTATTACTCAAAAATCAATATAGTTTGTTTGCTGTTTACTTATATGTAACAAAAAACAAGACATTTAAGATTCCTCTCACTATGCTCATTTTAATTTGTATTTAAAATTCTTCTAATTTCATTTTACATTATAAACATCACTGACGCTTTACAGCATAGCTTGGCATACAATATTAATGTTAATTTAAAATTCTTTATATTTTAATCTATACTAATATTATAAAGCTGCAGAGTTTGTTTGTTTGTTTGTTTGAACGCGCTAATCTCAGGAACTACTGGTCCGATTTGAAAAATTATTTCAGTGTTGGAGGAAGGCTATGTTTTATTTTCAAAAAAATTAGGGATCCGTAAGAAAATTGCTATTTTGTAACCCAAGATGTGAAATCGAAAACCTATTTTTGCGTGCGCTGCAAAGACTATTGACAATAGAACAAAATAATGTATTACGGGTTTGTAGGTCTCATTAAGATCTACAAAAAAGTCCGCGAGAGCATATATCTAACTATCATGGTTTAGTCACAATAACCGCTTTTGTGTTCAAAAAAAATATTAAATCGTCTGAAGAAAGAAACTACGTTAAATGTGTATCGTAATATTAATCCTTATCCAAATTAAGCATTATGTTATCAAGGGTATTTATGTAGAAGTAAAATCGTTTTTGTTTCATCCCAATCGGACATTTCGTTTAGAAGTTATCACGAGTATAAGACGCTAAGAGTTGGTACCAAATAATGAGTGATTTGCCAAAGAGTTTTTATCAACATAATACCTAATATTAATCTTTATCCAAATAAATGTGTTGTTGATTATGAGTATTAGATCTTAGAAGAGTATTAATAAATACATCTATACTAATATATAAAGCTGAAGAGTTTGTTTGTTTGTTTGAACGCGCTAATTTCAGGAACTACTGTTCCCAATTGGAAAAAATATTTCAGTGTTAGATAGCCCATTTATCGAGGAAGGCTATAGGTTATATATCATCACGCTAAGACCAATAGGAGCGGAGCACCAATGAAGAATGTTTCAAAAACGGGGGAAAATTATCACGCTACGGGCAAAAGGAGACGCAAACGACGTTGCGTGTGTCAGCTAGTTAATAAATAAATAATAAATAAATATTTTTCCTATTATAGTAGTAGTAAATATTAATAGTCCCAAGCTAAGCAGATCTTGTGTTATGGGTACTACATAACTGATATAAATATATGTATAACTTTTTTTTGTAAATACATACATATTATATATAGAAAACACCCAAACTTCGAAACAAACATTTGCAGATCATACCAATATTTGGTCCGACCCGGGAATCGAACCCAAGATCTCAAGCACAGCAGTCGCTTACGCTACCACTTGCACCACTGAGGCATTTAAAATTCCTCCTATTATTCTCATTTTAATTTGTATTTCAAATTCTTGTAATTCGATTTTACATTATAAACATCACAGCCTACACAGCATAGCTTGCTAGACAACACTAATGTCAATTTTAATTTAAAATTCTTCTAATCTTAAATTAATAAATTCACATCACTTTTTAATATGTTCTTCAATAAAGAAAACCATAAATCATTGTAATTCTTTTGACTGCTTCCGAAATAAACGAAATTATTCCGAAAACTGATTTGATTTTGATTTTGTTTCTACTCGAAACACGTCTTTTGATTCAAACTCGATTTAAAAGGCGTACTCCCGAAATAAATCTAATATAAAAGCCATATGAAATTACATTCGAGCATTATAAGGGGCGTTAAGTGTATTCGGTTTATTACGCCAACAGAACCTTTGAATAAGTTTTAACGTTTTGTTTTATGTTTTATTTTGTATTTATTTAAATATAGTTTTAAAAACCGCTTGCAAAAATCGGTTCCGTACAAAAAAATAAACATAGAGAGGTAAACTTTACGAAAATATATGAAACGGGCACAAAGAACACTTAGACTCAGAACAACGATTTCTGGATCACGCTGTGTTGTATCATGCGAGGTTTGATCCCACAACACTCAGAGAAGTAAAAAATAGCGTGGCGGCAGCTTAAAGCATTAAGCTATCCGTGCAGTCATTTATTTATTTATTGGCTCACCAACAATTGTTTACACTGAGTATATATCAAAATACAGTTTAAAATATATCTCAGTCTAGTGTAACAATCACTAACAGATAAGCACCGCTTGCACCTTTGTCTTATCTGAGAGTAGTAGAGCCACGCTGATTTCAGCATGAACGGGCCGGCTCGACCGGGGCGGTACTACCCTCGCACAGAAAATCAACGTAAAATGACAGCGTTCGTGCTGTCGTGTTTCGTTGGTGAGTGCGAGACCGGAGGCCCAAATAGTCTAGTCAACAAGTTCCATACTCGTTGACTAGACTAAAAGATGCAGCAGCATCACTAGGCCGCCATGGTGCGGGTCGCCATACTGCATTGTCTGTATTCGCAGTGAGTATGGTGACCGCCACTCTTGGATTCTGCTTATGCTTTCCATCAGGCAAAGTAGAGTCATTTTGGCGAACCATACATAAAAAAAAACATATTTAATAGATCAATAATAAAAAAAAAACTCTGTGCAGCTATAACAATTTTGTTATTCCATAATTAAACACACGAACAATTTTACTTAAGAACTAAAATACAAAAAATTACTTAAGAATTATAACTATATTCAATTTTTCGGGACCTGCTAAACGAGTCAGAATGAATATCAACCAAATTACTGCAGCCATTAATCAATTTACACAGTCGTGGAATAATGGAATGTGCTCCTAGGACAGTCCTGCGAAGAGTCGGATGCAAGGACGTTATAGGGGTTCGGGGATATCTTGCAGGGGCTTTTTTTATTTTTTTCAACAATGAAGGGCAGTCTATTTGAGATCTTACCAACTTAAACAAGAAAAGGGAGTCAATTACCTTTCTTCGTTGCTCTAGTGAATTTATTTTAAAGTGAGTGAGTCTTGATTTGCATGACCTAATAGTTTTACGCAAACGCACAGAGAATCTTAAGTGCCAGAGAAACCTCTTCTGAATTCTTTCCAGTCTTAACGTCATGATGATATAATATTGCGATACGATCTTTATTAAATATCTGGTTCCATTTAAGTTTGAATGTTATAGACTTTAAGATACAATCATTCGAAAAAAATAATATTGAATTGAATATTAAATTCAGATCTGATGAATTTAATGATAAAAGCAATATTTGCTAAAATCTTGGGACTCACATTGACTAACTGTGAAGCCATCCCACTGTGTTCAGTAAGTGCTTCTAAAATTATTTATATAAAATGAATTATCTATACACTATACACAAATAAATAAAATTGGACTGATTTTGACGGAATATCCACTGGCAGATAACTGACGATATAAGGAGTAACTTAAGCCACTTTCTTAGACTAGCGGGTCCGCGACGTTACTCGCGGTTGATGTTGTAAAGCGCCACCGTGCTCCGCTGGTATAAATATATAATTATATTAATATTTATGGGAATAAACCTTTTAACGCTAATAACAGTCAACCATATTTAGCATCACATTACGACTTAAATACCTTTGCCATGAACTTACATTGAAAATATCAGCTTGTGATCACTTGGAATTTGACTTCGATCCAAACTGTAACAACAGAGAGTTCAATTTGGACAAAACTAAAAGCAAAATCGAGGACGTGCTTGAATATTGCTTGAATATTACTTGACTTATATAAAGTAAAACATTTATATCTCACTACGAAGCCCGCTCGATCTTTACCACTTTATCAATTTTCTCTTTTTCTACCATCACAATACCCCAGACACCTCATCGCCCAATTTCCAAACAGCCGGATATATCCGGTTATCGGGCCCAGAAATGCTATTACCCACCACACCACTAGAATATTGAGTGAATGTGTCCAATTAACCCCCGACTACCCTCCCGTAGAAAATCTAACCCTTGTTAGTGTCAGCCCTTAAATTCGGATAATCCGGATATCGACAAGCGTTGAACCGGTTAAGATACCTTTTGAGCGGGTGTGTATTGGAACGTTGAATTTTTATTTTGGGCTAGATTTTTACTGACACGTTGCTCCCTTTTTTGTGTTTTTTTATTTTATGGGTGATGCTACTCAAAATGGCGACATTGCTTTCTTAGTACCGTTTCTGTGTGCTATATCGAAAAGTCATAAAGAGATTCATAATATACTAGATGAGCCCCGCGGTGTTACCCGCGATATAACTACCTGAACTGAAACTACCATGGGAGAGCTACGCTTCGGTATGCATGGGCCGGCTTGACTGGAGTGATACGGCCTCACAGAAAACCGGTGTAAAACAGCGCTTGCGCTGTGTTTTACCCAGTAAGTGAGGATACCGGACGGCCATACCCCAACTCCTCCCCACCATTTTTTTCTATCGGGTGTTTTTCCTATGTATGTATTTTAAAATACGCGCCCAGTAGACGACAAGAGTCTTGACCTGTGTTAAATAAGTAGGATTAAAATATGAACGTTGAATGTGAAATATTAAATACACGCTGCTAGAACAGAAGATAAAATAATTTAGAAGAACGGATCTGCGGGAAAATCTAGTCATCCATACATTTTAATTAAATTATAAAGATACGCTTGTTACATTATTTTATCGGCTCTCATTCTTGGTACTCTTAGAAACGCCTTATATAAATAAATATGTACTGTTAAATCCTATAAATTGCCCAAAAGCTTTGAAATCGTTTAACAATTGAACTGCCAACAAATCTTTGGACAATTGTCTTTGAATCTAAAATTTTATGAGTCTTGGCCCTTCATTAGACAGAAAATTGAAATTTGTAAGAGATGGACGAGTCTATGATAAATCATTAAATATTTCATTTCAACCTTTTGTTTATATTACTTTATGATCACTATTAATATAAAGTGCTTTTTCGTATGTATGACTGTGCCAAAATGACTCTACTCTGCCTGATGGAAAGCAAAAGCAGAATCCAAGAGTGGTGGTCACCATACTAATTGCGAATGCTGACAATGCAACAATACAACATGGTGACACTATGGTGGCCTAGTGATGCTTGCCTCTGACCTCGCACTCATCAACGAAACACGACAGCTGTCATTTTACGTTGATCTTCTGTGCGAGGATACTACTGCCCCGGCCGAGCCGGCCCGCTTGTGCTGAAATCGGCATGGCTCTACTACCTCTACTACAAGTACATAGCGCAAAATGCATGCACGCATATACTCTTCAATCTAAATCTTAACTCATAGCCTCAAATACACAGCAAAACATACAATGTACAAGTGGGTGTGAGTATAAGTGTGTGAACACTTATACTCACACCCACACACAAACATATATTATCTAACAATACAAACTGAACTAAATGTCTACAATTGTAACAAATGGTTTGTTCTTTTTGCCTGTGAGAAGAAACTGAACCCAACACACAGCTAGCGCTATTCTGGGAGTCAGGGCTAAACAGTGTTTTGTAATCCACTTTTTGTTGCAATAAAGAATTATTATTATACACGTACCTGCACATGTACACTCATATTTAACACTCATCTCGACTAAGAGTAAGGTGACTGACTGACATACCCAGAGATCAACGCACAGCCCAAACCGCTGAAGCTAGAATCCTGAAATTTTGCATGTAGGTTCTTTATACAACGTAAGTGAGCACTAAGAAAGGATTTTTTTAAATTCCACCACTAAGGAGGTAAGTCAGGGGATAAAAGTCTGCCTGAGCGAAGCCGCGTGTAAAAGATATAAATACAAAAAACTCACTTTTTAAATCAAAAGCCATCCAAAAACCCTGTAATGCTACATATTATCTTATATATAAAATTCTCGTGTCACAATGTTAGTTACCATACTCCTCTGAAATGGCTGGACCGATTTTTATGAAATTTTGTGTGCATATCGGGTAGGTCTGAGAATCGACCAACATATTCTATTTTTTTTCCCCAATTTTTTTTGGCAAAACAACGTTTGCCGGGTCACCTAGTAGAATTACAATAATGTATTGGTAATATTTTCTAACATAAATACGTGTTTGCCTATCCCTTTTTTCTTTTTGTATTCTCTCTAAAAGCTGCATCGACGGCTTAGCTCATGTTCAGATGACGAGCGCTCAACGCGCGTTTTGCTAACGTGCGTTTACAACTACATGTAATTTGTTCTAGGAGTACACATGCTAACGCGCGTTTTTACATGAAGTTGTTAACGCGCGTTAGCCTTACACTGGGGAAAACACTCAGACCGTATCATTTCAAGATCAATCATCGCGGCATCGTGGTGATATATATTACGATAGCAAATTTATTAGCACGATGTGTATTACATATCTAATATCAATAAAGATTTCATAAAGCACTTTCAAATGTGTAGGTTTATTCAAGAAAAAAATTCTTCATCGTTGAAGTACGTTCCTCTTCGCAATTAATTTTAATTAGGCACTTGAACATTGAACCATAAACTTAAGATATCAATGGTTATCAATTCAGCTACCACTGTTGTAATTTAATTATAGAAATGAAAAATAATTTAACTCAAAGAAGATGATATTGTAAATTTGAATATTAAATCTAGGTTGAGTGGACTGTTGTGTGCCTTGGGAGACATCTATGTCCAGCAGTGGACTGCAATGGGCTGCTGACTAGTGAGACTAAAAAAGCAAATGGTGGAAGATTGCTGTGAAATCACAGCATTCTTCCACCATTTGCTTCTTAAATTTCTTTCTTAAATTTTAACGCTGTTTCATATTAGCATTAGATATGCTAAACGGTGATTTTAATTCTAGAATGTATTGCAACAACTTCCATCAAGTGCCGACAATCTAGAGTATAGATTACATTATACAAATATAATCTAAGGATAAAAAACCCCGACATGATAACCTGAGTTCCCTTTAAAAAGTAAATAACTTTTGAACGACTCAACCGATTTTCATTAAACATGTCTAAGAACACTCGCACGTAACTCACCTTTCATACAAAAAACACTAAATTGAAATCGCTTCATCCGTTCGCGACCTACGGTGCCACAGACAGATAGACAGATAGACAAACAGACAGACAGACACGTCAAACTTAGTGAAGACCCCTCTTTTTGCATCGGGAGTTAAAAACGAAAACGCACTTATGTATTTTGAATTGAAATTTTCTGTGATCCATGTTTGTCACCATACTGCATTGTCCAGATTCGCAATAAGAATGGTCACCACCACTCTTGGATTCTGCTCATACTTTCCATCAGGCAGAGTAGAGTCACTTTGGCAGCTCTTACATAAAAAAGGATACTTGAAAAGTTTCAGACACTACGGCTGTTTTTCTGCAACAATGAATTGATGCAACGAACTATCTCCTGACACGATGCTGTGAGAACTGCCACTGAAAAGAACACTCAGGTAAATACGTTTATTAATTACAATTAAATAGAGCATACTCTTCCTAGCCTTTATTATTCCATTATTATTATTAAGATTATTTGGGGTCGGCTACTGGTTCAACCGGTTTTACCTGAATATCAGTTTTTACAAGAAGCGACTGGCATCGGACCTCCGCAATCTGAATTCGAAACTGTACTGTGAGAGAGCCACGCTTCGGCATGAATGGGCCGGCTCGACCAGAGTGATACCACGGCCTCACAGGAAACCGGTGTGAAATAGTCCTTGCGCTGTGTTTCACCGAGTGAGTGAGGATACCGGAAGCCCATACCCCATGCCCCTACCTCTACCTCCCCCTCCCCGGGTAACGCACTTGTGACGCTTCAGGTGTTACAGGTATCCTTGGGTGGCAGTAATCGCTTACTATCAGGTGATACGTCTGTTCGTTTGCCCGCCTATTCCAAAATAAAAAAGAAAGTTCAACTAGTTTTCAGTATATTTGAGATACGGACTTCTCAATAACTATTGCCAAAGGTGTTCATGTTAATAGAGCTCGAGCGGCGGCGGCTTAATGTGCTCTCCGAAGCACGGGCGTAAAACACCGCCAAACTTCTATACTCCGAGCTGTTATTAAGAAATTCCTGTAAGAAAACCCCAAATAAAAATATTGTTAAATAGATGTGTATCTTTATAACATTACTACTAGCTCACCTACGCAACCTCGTTTGCGTCCAAACTACCATCTCCCGTTTGAACCCCAAAAGGGGGTTGATTTCTAAAGATACATTATTAGTACACCACTACACCGTCTATAGAGCATACATTTTAAATTTCAAGTCTCTTACTTCAAAAACATAGGACTTTCATACAAACTTCCAACCCCCGTTTTACTCCCTTAGGGGTGGAGTTTAGTAAAATCCGTTCTCAGCGGATGTCTACACCCTATAAGGAACCTACCTGCCAAATTTCAAGTTTGTATGTATTATAGTTTCTGAGATTTCGTGATTAATAAGTGAGTGGTATTTCGCTTTTATATATATAGATTAAAAAGTCACTTAAAATTATGATGAAATCTTAAATAGAAAAATCCTACTATTGATAACAAAGCTTCAAGAATTTCCCGGAAAAGTTGTAGTTTCCTGATTAAATTCATATGAAAGAGAAGCCGCTTGAAGGGCAGATGAAAGTCGTATTTAATCCCTAAAACCCAAGGACTCTCAAGAAAAAGGTAGGATTTGTCGCAAGGAAGTTAGGTGTAAAGAAACGATTTATTTCGTAAATCTTCAAAATTGTACGACGGAATTGTGATTCATAAGCTTAAGAGAAAGATAAAAATTATAATTGGGTACTTTTTAAGGATATTCTTTGTAAAGAATTGTGCTGTCAAATGATTTGATGTTAAAATATTTGTAACGATGGCTTTTAATCAGGTGCGGTTCTAAGGGGGATTTCACAGGGGACATGACCCCTCCCCAAAATCGTACACATGTAACTTTTTCCCTGCCACTAGAACCTGATTACGAAATAAATAAATAATAAATAAATATTTCGGACTTCTAACACACAACGCCATCTAGTCCCAAGCTAAGCAGAGCTTGTGTTATGGGTACTAGACAACTGATACAAATACATATATACTGTTTTTTTGTAAATACATACATATTATACATAGAAAACACCCAAACTCCAAAACAAATATTTGTAGATCATACAAACATTTGGTCCGACCCGAGATTCGAACCCGAGACCTCATGATCAACGGTCGCACATGCCAACCGCGAGACGAACGAGGCAGTAAAATATTATCATCCAATTGATTTACCAACAAAAACAAAAGATATCCATTTATTAAATTGATTATAAATTAGTGATCCCCCCAAATTTCAGGCTGCGACCGCACCTGTTGATAATCCAGTGGTTAAAGAAACTGACTGCTGAGGTCATGGGTTCGATTCTTACTACGAATCAGGCTTGTAAATTTCGGAATCGAGAAAAAAATTGCGTGAAATATTGGCATAAAAATTTCTAAAACAATACTATAGTTGTTAATAGTTTTATACATGTTATTTATTCTGTTTATTGTACATTGTATAGTGTTCAGTTTCTGAATGGATGAACCAAGTTTTATTGAGATTGTTTAATTTAAAGGTTTTTTTTTATGGGATAGGCGGGCAAACGAGCAAACGTATCGCCTGATGGTAAGCGATTACCGCCGCCCATGGACAAATGCAACACTAGAGGCATCATAGGTGCGTTGCCGGCCTTTGGGGATGGGGATTGGGGAGATAGGGGAAGGCGTTGGGGTATGGGCTTCCGGTATCCTCACTCACTAGGTGAAACACAACGCAAGCACTATTTTACACCGGTTTTCTGTGAGGCCGTGGTGTCACTCCGGTCGAGCCGGCCCATTCACGCCGAAGCGTGGCTCTCCCACGGTAGAAAGAGGTTTATTCAGAGTCGATGAGTTTGACTATAAGATAATGAAATCGGATATGAAAAGATTATTATACAATTACAAATTGAATTTCTCAGCGCCCTTCAATATCCTTTAAAAATATGAGAATATTTTACCTTAGCAACAATACTTTCCAAAGGTTCTATTCAAATTTCAGATACATAAATTTAAAAAATAAACAAAACATTGGCTTGTCACGCCATCTGTATCGTGTCTATGTACAATCCTGTCGTATTTTACGGAACCTGTTTAGATATCGTAAAAATTCATGTCCTGTTGTAGGCAGTAAAAAGAAGAAAACATTGGCAAAAAGGTATAACACACATACGTCGATATAGAACCGATAATGAAAACCGATAACATTGATTAAAAATTTGCATTTATATAAAAATATTTGTTTGATCACTAAGTGATCACTAAGTAGGATTTTGAATGGGAAACGTAAGTCAGAAAGGGATATATATTGGGGTGTATCCCCGCTCACCGATTTTTATTATACATTTGCATTCATTTCTGGAAATCACTTACTTAAGAATTAGAGGAAAACGAGAATGACAATAACTCGCATCAAAAACAGCCCTTCTGTTACATGGTTAAATAAACAAAATTGTACTGTGGCAGTAAGCAGCCACATAATTTCCTTTTTTCTTCATAATACACCCATGTCAGTTCCAGAATCAAGACAAATGCAGCGACTTTACAGACGTTAAGACTCATTAAGCTGTAAATACCCGACAAGGCAGCAAAAACAAAAGCGTCACAGTATTTCATAAGCTTTATATTTGAATATATTCTCGTGTAAAGACAGACACATTATGAACAAAACAGAATTACAAAAATTGAAAAAGTTCGTAACAAATTTCATAAGGTTGTTTTGTAAAGTAGTTGAAACGTTAGGATACATTCTAATATTAAACTTACTTGTGCTCATTCCACTATATTTTAATCTAATTCGAAATCGGTCAGTATTTCAGTAGATTTAATATTGGAATGAGTACAAGTGAGATTAATTCCAGAATGTATGTTACTTAACAAGTTACAACAAGTGCCGGGAGTCGTGAGTATAAATTATGAAACGTTAGGATTTGTAACTTTTAGATGAAGTTAAAATAATGCATAAAACTCAAATAATTATTATTCTTGTAAGGTAACATGACAACTATAATATTATTCCACTCTGTGCCGTGTGTTAAGTAAAGTGATTTATATATCACACTAATTATATATTTTTAAATTGTGCATTATTAGAGTCATCGATTCATGTGCACACTTGTACAGCGGTTAAATTGTTATATTGTTTAAAAAATGTCTCCCCAAAGTAAAGTGACGTAAGTGCAAGTTAACACAAACAAGTGAAAGACAAACTTATATGCTGACTGCCTCGTTGATCTCGCGGGTGGAGTGTGCGACTAGTGATCATGAGGTCTCGGGTTCGATTCCCGAATGTTTGTGTGATCTACAAATATTTTTATCGGAGTTTGGGTGTTTTCTATGTATAATATGTACTTATTTACAAAAAAAGTATATGTGTATTTGTATCAGTTGTCTTAGTACCCATAACACAAGCTCTGCTTAGCTTGGGACTAGATGGCATTGTGTGTTTAGATGTCCGAAATATTTATATAGCATGTCTCAAATAAAGTGCACTATTTCATTAAGAAATAAAAAAAACACATTTGTTTTGAGTAAAGTGTTATATTAATATTGCATTAACAAAAAAAAATGTTCCGGTTATGTGTGGAATGAAATATTCTACAAATGACCCCCACGGTTCTAATGACAGGCCATTATTCTTTTATATCACCATCACCGTGGGAGCGCCAGGCTTCGGCATGAATGGGCCTGCTCGACCGGAGTGATACCACGGCCTCACAGAAAACCGTTGTGAAATAGTGCTCGCGTTGTGTTTCACCAAGTGAGTGAGGATACCGGAGACCAATATCTCCCCCCCCCCCATCACTCAAAGGCCGGTAACGCACTTGTGACGCCTCTGGTGTAGCGAGTGTCCATGGGCGGCGGTAATTTCTTACCATTAGGCGATACGTCTGCACGTTTGCCGGCCTATTCCATAAAAAAAATCCCTATCTCACTGATAACGCGTTGGATCTCGACCTTCAGCTCAAGAATCTTTTCTAATTATTTTAATCCCGCAAACCAGAGATTTCACAAAACTCCATAGAAGGGAACCACACGGCGTTAAATCGTATGAATTTCGTTGGGCACTATGATTGCAGCTTACTTTTTTGAAAAAGAGACCGTAGTTGCGTAGTGACTGTAAAAGACATACGTTACAGGAATATGCTAAAGGAGCCCTCTCTTAACTTGATGATATGTAAGATTCCGTGGGAGGGCCACGCTTCGGCATGAATGGGCCGGCTCGACCGGAGTGATACCACGGACTCATAGAAAACCGGTGTAAAATAGTGATTGCTCTGTGTTTCACCGAGTGAGTGAGGATACCGGAGGCCCATACCCCCACCCCTTCCCCTATCTCCCCCATCCCCCGCCTCCATCCCCCCCATTCAAAGGCCGCCTCTGGTGTTGCAGGTGTCCATGGGCGGCGGTAATTGCTTACCATCAGGCGATACGCCTGCTCGTTTGCTCGCCTATTACATTAAAAAAAAAACATACTATCTCATGCTAAGAGAGAACAACACGTGGTTTCAGCAGGACGTGACGCTACCTGCCACACCACTCACCAAACAATCAATTACGAGGGGCCATTTACCATTATTATTTTATTACCATTAATTTTTTTAATATATTCGCAATCGTAACATGTTTTCTTTATAATGCAATATAAATATCAACGTAACGTTTTAATAACATATATCAGTAAAAATATGTATTGTAATTTTGAAACGATGTGTCTCAAAACGAGTGTACATTACACTTTTATTGAGACACCCGTTAAATTCCTCAATACTCATTTGTTGCCTATAATAATAATACAATATTCTTGGTTAAACAGATACAGGATCTTAAAAGCTACTAATATGTGCTCAAGGCAACTTTTCAAGGATGTACTCGTAATACACAACAGGCACATTTTGTCGTGAACAACATGAAGCAGCGTTTCAATGTCGTTTCTCGTAAAAACCCCGGCCCCGCTTATACCCATTTAACAGAGTACAAACAGGTGCAAGATGACGTCATGTGCCCTTGTCTTGTTTGTATCTACCCTATAAGATGCTACGTCACCCCTGTGTATAGTATTTCTTTTTTTAACAGACTTCACAAAAAAGGGGATGATCTCAATTGAGTTTATTTATATAATGTTTTAGCTGAGATATTTTTTGCTAATGCGTGTCATAGACAAACATTTTCTTTTTATTCAGTTTGTGGATTGGTATTGGTACGTTGTATTAATGCAAGCGTAATAAAAAGTTTACATGTAGGTATTGCAAAAATTTTTTTTTTGCCAAGTTTTTTTTAAACACATCTCCCGCACTAGGAATAAACCCTGTGTCGTGGGGGACTTTACAAACATACATGAAACGGACACAAAGAACACCCAGACTCAGAAAAACATTTTGTGGATCACACAAAGTGTTGTCCTATGTGGGATTTGAACCCACGACACTTGGCTAAGTAGGAAACGGCGAGGTGACCGCCAAAACCACTAGGCCAAACATGCAGTCCCCACATTACCTTCCCACATCCACATCATCTTTGCAATGATGTGGTCCCGTGTAGTTTGCTTTCAGGGTCGTTTCTTGCGATACCCATGGGATGACTACGGTTGGTAACACTTAATATTCTTAATCGTTCATCATACGGACAATTACACACATCAAAAGTGTCTAGGGATCAACATATGTGTCTAGGGATCAACATATATTTTTGCCATAACTTTTCTCCTGATTGATATTAATAAAAATTTTCTTTAAGGATTCATCAAATAAAGTGTTTTCGTTTGTCACAGTAACGATAAACCAAGTCACCTTTGCATTAATAAAGAAATTTGCCATTTTCCTAATAAAAGGATTTTTGACATTTGAACCACTAACATTAAAGTTTGAAAAAAAGACTGAAATAACAGTTTTCTTTAAAATTTTATTAGGTAACTTAAACAATTAATAATCCGTGTTTCTACCGCGAACACTAACACAGGAACATCGGTTTGGCATACTCAAAATGAGTTCATCCAAATCACGCTGTGGAATGGCCGCCCATGTTCGTTGCAACAACAAAAAAAGGTCTTCTTGCGACTGGATACCCTCCATATTCGGCAGAGCTCTTCTCTGTAGCATATCCCATGCATGCTCAATCGGGTTCAAGTCTGGCGACTGAGTAGGCCAGGGCCAAAGCCACATCTTAATCTCAAGAAATCCGCATAAAAATGCTTGATCCCTAGACACTTTTGATGTGTGTATAAATATTAAATCATGTTTCATTTTCCTGGATATTATTATACCCAAGATTAAGGGTTCGGTTACTAGTTCAACCGGATTTACCTGAATATCAGTTTTTTCACGGAGCGACTGGCATCGGATTTCAACAAACCTGAGGGGGAATTGAACTCGAAGGTTGAAATAGTTGTCAGTATGTTTGAGGACACTGACTTGCCAGTAACGACTGCCATAGGTGTTCATGACAACCGGGACCGACGGCTTAACGTGCGCACCGAGACACGGGCGTATTAAGAATTTCTCGTAAGGCAAGTCCAACAACAGCCCGATCCGGGAATCGAACCTGAGACCTCTTGATTGGCAGTCGCACTCGCTAACCGCTAGACGTTAATATCTTATCAAAAATAACAACATCTTAATTATTAGTAAATAAAGTTCCACAACCGCAATCGTTCAACGTTTTATTCCCGCCGGTTTCAGTTTCTCCGCAGTCTCTCAAACGCTTTTAATATTTCAACAACACAAAGCGAATAAAACACCAACACGTGAAAATCATCCCAGAAACATGTTAAACAGTCATTTTGCGAACTACACTTCAAAATGCCTATATGTATAATACACACCTTGAAATATGAATAGGCCGACCTCGTGAATTTGTTAGGATAACCCTCTACAAGTAACAACGATTTAAAGTCAAGCTTACACTTTTAATATAAGGTTGATATTTGCATTGTATTTAAATGAGTTAAGACGGTTTTATATTGATGTAGTGTTGGAGAGTTGCCAGGGTCTAAAATCTGTGACCAAGCTACATTTTAATCTAAATTATTCTAACCCAAAATAATACTAGTCATAAAGTTTATGATGTGGAAACTCTTGCTTTTGAGGGCGTAGTCCTTTTGCCCTTTCTGTTATTGTTTTCAATGACAATGATTCAGTAAATTAATTAATCTGAATGTACAGCGTTGAGATAGCAAAATTCAACCTGAATATAAATATTTTCTTTAAGAACTATTAGGTTTTACTAAAACAGAAAACAAAACATGTGTGTTTTCGTGTTTCACTTACAATAGTTAAATAGTTCTCTCTAAAGTTGTATATTAAAAATTGTCTTTTATTCAGGGCTTCACCAGCGTGTATATCAGTTATATCGGTAACTAGTAGCATATACACACATCAAAAGTGTCTAGGGATCAACATATGTGTCTAGGGATCAACATATATTTTTGCAATAACTTTTCTCCTGATTGATATTAATTAAAATTTTCTGTAAGGATTCATCAAATAAAGTGTTTTCGTTTGTCACAGTAACGATAAACCAAGTCACCTTTGCATTAATAAAGAAATTTGCCATTTTCCTAATAAAAGGATTTTTGACATTTGAACCACTAACATTAAAGTTCGAAAAAAAGACTGAAATAACAGTTTTCTTTAAAATTTTGTTAGGTAACTTAAACAATTAATAATCCGTGTTTCTACCGCCAACACTAACACAAGAACATCGGCATACTCAAAATGAGTTCATCCAAATCACGCTGTGGAATGGCCGCTCATGTTCGTTGCAACAACAAAAAAAGGTCTTCTTGCGACTGGATACCCTCCATATTCGGCAGAGCTCTTCTCTGTAGCATATCCCATGCATGCTCAATCGGGTTCAAGTCTGGCGACTGAGCAGGCCAGGGCCAAAGCCACATCTCAATCTCAAGAAATCCGTATAAAAATGCTTGATCCCTAGACACTTTTGATGTGTGTATATGTTATTTTGATGTTTAAGGTATATCTAAGACCTTAAAATTTCATCAAAATCCGTTCAGTTTTTTACGTCGAAAAGTAACAAACATATGTCTCCGTCTTTTTTTTTCGCTTTATCTGCTTAGTTCTATTTTTTCCTGACTCTTTTAGATTAAGGTCATTTCTTGATCGGTTGAGCAATAACTACGACTCTGTTTGACCACTTGCTAAGCCTTGACTAATACTTTCTCCTTTACTAAGCCTTTCACGTTTTCTTTTTAGTACTACTGTTGTTATTAGCTATATTAAGTTAATTTAATAACTGCCTCGTTGGTCTTGCGGTTGACGTACGCGACTGCCGATCTAGAGGTATCGGGTTCGAATCCCGGGTCGGGCCAAAAGTGTTAATGAGTTTTTCTGATTATAGAAATACTTGATAACAGCTCGGAGTTTGGAAGTTGGGGTATGAACCCTCGTGCCTCGGAGAGCACGCAAAGCTGTCGATCCTGCGCTTGATCTCTCCCCAATCGTGTCGGTTAACCATCCCATCGGATTATGAGAGAGAGGGAACAGAGAGTGCACCTGTGTTTGCGCACACACTTGTGCACTATAATATCTCCTGCGTAGTTGGTTAGTTTCCGTTGAGACTGGCCGCCGTGGCCGTTATCGGCTAGGAGAACATTATTAAGTTAATTTAATGAATTTTGAATGATGACTACAAAATTAATTAATACATATTGTCTATATCCATCCGTAAAGTTACAAACATTGTTCATAAGACTTTGGGTTACACTGTAACGTAACGAAATTGTTTTGAATAGTTTGACCGCCTACCTCATAAGAAACTATAAACTGTGCTTAGATTAGTATTGATTGATTGATGTTACATAATTTTGAAGATATTCATGCACTATCGAGTTATAAAACTATTTTAGATATATTAATGAAAGTAATTTGAATATTTCTTTGGGGCAAAACAGAATCTGTCATCTTTTTTTTTGGCATTGGGGGCAAACGAGCAGACGGATCGCCTGATGGTAAGCTATTACCGCCGCCCATGGACAGCCGCAACACCAGAGGCGTCACAAGTGAGTTTTCGGCCTTTAGGGGATAGGGAAGGAGATGGGGGAGGGATAGGTATATGGGTCTCTGGTATCCTCGTTCACTCGGTGATACACAGCGCAAGCGCTGCTTCACACCGGCTTTCTGTGAGGACGTGGTATCACTCCGGTCAAGCCGGTTCATTTATGCCGAAACGTGGCTCTACCACGGTTAAACTCCGGTCCTGATGTAACTCAAGATTCTCAAGTGCGTTACCGTCCTTTGAGTCCCTTTCCGTAGAGTCAGGGGAAGGGGGACGGAAGGTTTCCGCTAACCTCAGTCACTCCTTGAAAAGAAACTTAAGAATACTTATTGTTGGATTTCTGTGATACCGTGACATCACTCCGGTCGAGCCAACCCATTCGTAAACAAACTTCGTAGACAAGATGCAAGTGTTTCGCGTTGAATTTATTTCTACAACCACCAACACCTCTATTGTCTTGTATTATTAGCTAATAATTTGTTTTTACTACGTAACTTATCATTTAGAGACATAATTTCATACATTTGTCAGTTATCTAGCGTTTACGTTAGTAGAATATAAACTTGGCTAGGGGGTTTGATGTCACAAGCGCATTGCCGATTTTTGAAACAAAAGTAGGCTCTTTGAAGATCATATCGATCCAGAAATGCTGTCTTCTTCTGCCGTATATGGATGGATATCGGTGCGTTTACATGCTTATTACTTCTGTTTGTCAAACAAATAACACATACTTGTAATGTCATTAGAAGACATTTAAAAGTAAACTCGACGACTCTTTTTGTTGACAGACAGAGACGGTGTTTAAGAATTTATATTTTAAATTATTGATCAGCTATGACAATATATTATTGTAATACTGAAATACAATTTTCTAAAGCATTATTATTCAAAGAATTGATTTGATATTTTAAATATAACTCGACCCCATTATACATTATACAAAGTTTCTAAGACGGATGTCTACCTTTTATTTGATTTCCTTTGAGAAGGGGTTCTTTTTTGCACAAACCTGCTCCATTTACGTCATCAATATGTCATAATCCATCATGAAGTGGACAAATGGGTTGAGTGTCGGATTCCTGAGTTTGCTTGGTTATTTTCTTAAGTTTATTTTGCCACGAAATAAAAACACCAACAATAAGTGTTGGTGTTTTTATTATATATTTTTATAACAATACATACTTATATAGATTTTTTTGCATACCGTATATTTAAGAAAATGAATAAAAATGAGAAGTACAATACTTGGCTAAAACATCCTTAACATACTTTAGTGCCATCTACCGAAGAACGACTGAACTACATATTATCCTACATCGCGTAATGACAGATTTGGCACTATCAAAACATCAAACGTTCGAAAACATCGAAACTTATTCTTTTTCTTATTCTTATTCTTATTATGCATTCTTATTTAAGGGTAATATAAATACCAAATAGCAAACACCCCGAAGCTAACTCTATACTTTTGATAAGGGACATTATGACGATTTTAAAACTTACCTTCAAGAACCTCGTTCCTTCTACAGACCACAAATGTTTTTTAATCCCTAGGAAACTTGAATAATCTTTGCTCAGGTTAGATGATTGAAAATGCATACTGATTTATCTATAACCCTATGAGCGCTTATTTCGGTCAATATGTCACCTGTCGTATGTCGTACGTCATATGGTGTCGGGCTCGGTTGTATAATAGCGTGGGCACTTCCGGAGATACGTCAATTATTTTGATTTTGGGTCGGGTTCGCTGCATTATTTCTTCATTTAAAGTGATTGTGGCAAAACGAGTTGTACAAGTTTATACTTTCGTTTATTTGATCTTATTTGTATCTTTTTTTATTTAAATAATAAAGTAAATTGATTACACTAGTTATTAATATGTTTCGAAGTTCGTGTTCTTTTTGGTGAGTGTAAAATGTTTACTGGGATTTATAGCGTTGCGTTTTACCTCCTTTAATTTTCACTACTTAAACTTCTTAATTATTAATTTGTAACAGGTATGAAATTCATAACTTCGTTATCAGAAATACTCATATTCTTTTTACCTGACTACGGCAAAGCCAAAGGAGGGTTATGATTTTGACAGGCTATGTATGTATGTATGTACGTATGTATGTTCATCTGTTCCGTCATAGCTCCTTAACTAACTTAGAACTGGACAAATGAGGTATCGTTAGAAGCGTCTTGATGGTCCGTTGGTTATAGGCTATATGACGTGTCACTGAATTTAATGTGGCGCCCTCTAGCCGACATAAAGTACTGTATTAAAAAATAAATTTGAGATAAATATGCCCTGAGTAGTATCATTGGAAAGGGCGTTACTTGTACATTTCAAAAATATATATATTATTAGCATTTTCTAGTGATTTTATCCGTATTTATTGGATAATTGTGATATTTCTATGGTGCCTATTAGGGGCACCAAAACATTTTAAATAAAAAAAAGTAAAAACTAAAACCCAACTACGACAAAAAACGACGCTGAAAAAGTATGAAACAAGTTTCAAAAGCCATAGTCACGCGTTGTTAATGTGTTATGGTATATTTCTACGTAACGCGTGACTACGGCTTTTGAAACTTGTTTCATACTTGTTCAGCGTCGTTTTTTGTCGTAGTTGGGTTTTAGTTTATAGTTTTTTTTATAGACTTACAGTATTCTCATTCCATCTCTCTAATCTGACTCCAAAAAGAATCCCTAATTTTTCTTTAGTGAGTTAGTCTTTCAATACACATAGAAATCCTTTTGGTCTTCTGAATCTCTGAAATTGGTAGTACTAACTCACTTTACCGAGATGTACAATAAGTCGTGCACTTTATACAAGTTGCCATGAACCATGTGGCCTCCTGGGAATAATTCTCTCTGTTTTCCGGGACATTATTGTGCCCACACAAGAGCAGTACTGTACCTCGTAACTGAAGTTTATCCCCATTTTTATATTTTCGACAGTACTTATATTATGTATGAAAATACTTCATAGGTAATTATTAAAATAATATGTATTTTATATAATGATTAAAGTATGTATATATGAAGTAATCAGATGGTCTCCTTTAAATTAAAACAGCAGTCTATAAATACTTTCAATTCACAGTAATAACTAAATACTTCAACGCTGTAAGAAGATTAATGAATTCATTATAAGATTTCAAATTCCCCACCTCAAGCATTAAAGTAGCGACAATTCCGCCTTTAGATGGAAAACTCGACTAAAATACACACAGAATAAAATGGCGAATTTTTGACGTGACAACGTCTTATAATTCGGTGGAGCCGGCTGCACGCACGAAAAAACATGACTCATGCGGTGTTACCTGACTATGCGGCGTTACCTCGCTCTTCGGCGTTCCATTTAAGGCTCGAAGTGCAAGCGAGAGAGCTCTCATCATTTCATCAATGTTTCGTTATGACGTTGTAACGTTAAACTACCGTCCGTAAACAGACTTTACAGACAACCATTCTTTTTCCTCAAAAGCGAACGAAAATACTAGTATCAATTTCCTTTTAATAAGTTATCTTCATCTTTAATGGTATTAACTTCCTATTCTATCGCAAAAGCATTATTATTGCTATCAAAATACGCCAAAGTAATTACATAAGGCTTCGTCCAAAGTTACGATATTACATGTGCTTACGAACGCTTAGCAAATATGCATGTAACGTTATTAATTAATAAATAAATAATAAATATAAATAAATATTTGGAACATCTTACACACAACGACAACTCGTTCCAAGCTAAGCAGAGCTTGTGTTATGGGTAATAAACAACTGATATAAATACATATATCCTTTTTTTTTGTAAATACATACATAACTTAGAAAACACCCAAACTCCGAAACAAATATTTGCTGATCATACAAACATTTGATCCGACCCGGGAATCGAACCCGAAACCTCAAGCACAGCAGTCGCATACGCTACCACTGCGCCACAGAGGCAGTTGAATTAATATTTTCTAATACTGGATAACCCATATCAAAATAGTTGAGTTCCTTGTGAGAAGCCTTCGTTCAGTAGTGAAAGGCGACAGGGTGATGACGATGATGATATCGTAGCTCTAACGGGCATCTACTACAAACATTATTAGTTCATGCCAGTAATTCTGACAGGTCGGTGCTGGCAACACTGATACCTGTACACTGTCTGCATATTTAAAATTTGTAAACATGAGAAATAGTTGTAAAATTTGTGAAAAAAGTTTATAAATCAAGTGCGAACATTGGTCTAACTACGTAATATCGTGGGTGTCAACTCTGGAACAGTGAAAAAAGAAGGAGAAAAAAGTCAACAATACACGAACAAAACAAAGAATAAGTTTTGGAACTCCAGATAAGTACTTTCACACAATTATAACCAGACCCGAAATATAGTTCCGAGAGGGTGACTTTGTTTGGGACAATTTCTGTGATTGTAAACAATAAATCAATGTTATCATAGTCGTTATGTAAAAATACTTTTGAATTTACTGACCCCTAGCGACACAGTGGCAAGTAGCGAAACTAAACCAAAGGCTCTGATGCCACAGACAAAATAATTTTCT
Organism: Diaphora mendica; assembly: GCA_949125395.1. NCBI lineage: Eukaryota > Metazoa > Arthropoda > Insecta > Lepidoptera > Erebidae > Diaphora > Diaphora mendica. The sequence goes on from OX421334.1 coordinate 2,855,163, forward strand.
TATCATTTGTCTGTGGTAGTCGGCTGTGGTCGGGTAACTTTGGCCAATTACCAACGCCATCTTCCAGCAAATAGTGCAACTATATTAATGTAATGATACCAGTGCAAAAAAGAATACTTCAATTGGTAGTAAATTAACTATTAGGTAAGGATCTGAGGATTTATAATTTTATATTTTGATTGTGTTTTGGAGTTGCAAACCCGCTACGCCACTGAGACATACTGACCTGAGGTACCATTTATTTTATAAAAATAACTTAATACGAACCACCACACCATGCCAAAAGCTAGACGTACTCCACCAAGCACTCCTGCAATAGAAGTTGGACATGCCTCGACAAACCCTAACGTCACTGCTACAACAGGTGAGAGTGAGATTGTGAAAGTTTCTCAAAGAACAAAACGACCGCGATCGGAATTTAGCCCACCCAATGAATTGAAGGATTTCAAAGAAGAAATGCGGAGTATGCTTACAAAGTGGCATCAAGACCAAGAATCTTCCCTAAAGCAATTCATGTCTAAAATTACCCTAGAATTGACAGAATTAAAAGTACAAAGTGAAAACTTGCAAAAAATAAAAATTGATATCGAAGAAGCTGCGAGTCTAATGAATGAGAAATATGAGGAAATTAAGACTAGAATTTTAGTTCTAGAGAAGGAGCGTGTTGAACTACGCACGTACACCAGCAAGCTCGAAAAACAAATTATGAACATACAAGATGGTCATCGCACGGCCTCTCTAGAATTGCGTAATATAGCGCCCAAAGACGGGGAAAACAGCGACGATCTTATTAGGGTGATCACAGACACTTGTAAGTGCCTTGAAGTGCAGATTGAGCCAGCAGAAATCCGTGATGTGTACCGTCCAACCGCGAAACAAGGGCCCTCGAATCAAATAGTAGTGGAATTCCATTCTGTCATAAAGAAAAACCAAATTTTAAAGTTTTCGCGCGAGTTTAACAAGGGAAAGCCAAACTCTAAAAAGCTTAATAGTGAACTGATTGGCCTCCCGGGTGAGTCCGTTCCTATATACATCTCCGATCGACTTTCATCCACCATGAGGCAGCTATTTTATGAAGCACGTAAGTTTGCTTCCACAAACAGTTTTAATTTTTGTTGGACGTCAAATAATAAGATTTTTCTTCCACGCCAGTGCGCGTTCTTTCAGAGAAATGTCTACAAAATTTACAGGGGAAAAACGTATAATAGTCTAACGAAACTTTTCATGTTGTTAATATGCATGCTAGATAGTAATTGTAAAAACTTAATTTTTCTATGTATTGGACAAAATGCTAAATTGTTAAATGCTGCTCATCTACATACCCACAAACACACTTTTACACCTAAACTGGGATTTTGCAAGACACTAAACACTTATATTTTCTCTTCATATAAATACAACACAGTACATATAAAATACAGTAGTCGTGACAACATAGTTGTTTCCTTCAGTATGACAAATAGAGTGGACTTATTTTATATTAAAGATGAACTCAATAAATGACATTTTTAATAATATTGATTCGTTTGGCTCGCATGAAGTTCATAGCTGTCGGCCTGCCGAATGCACTCGGTTAATGGGTGATGTAGGTAATTTTAGTTTAATGCATAATAACATTCGTAGTATCGGTAAGAATTTCAATAATGTGACGGTATTGTTATCTTCACTAAAAGTAAAATTTGAAATATTGGTTCTTTCTGAATGCTGTCTGAGTAGAAGCTTTAATCTTCCATTGCTTCAGGGGTACTTAACATATTCTACAAAAAATAATATAAATCAAAACGATGGTTTAGTTGTCTACGTGAATGCAAATTTAGAACATGAGATCAGTGAACCGGAATTTAAAGAGGGGAACTGCCTAGTTTGTAAGATAAGTCGAGATATAGTGGTAATATCTGTATACCGACCGCCGTGCTTCCGTCAGATTGAGCTTTTTCTGGACAGTCTGAATAATGTCTTGACATCGGTTTCTGCCTACCGGAACGTATTCTTGGTGGGTGATTTTAACATTAACATCCATCCAACAAACAATGATACACACTATAATGAGTACATGAATCTAATAACCTCTCATGGACTATTGCCAGCTTATACTGACCCTACTCGCGAGAATAACTGTATAGATCACGTTATGATAAAAGTTACGAAGCCAATTGCCTCGTACATTCTGGATACCTACATTACCGACCATTCCCCGGTGGTTGTCTGCTTCAAAAATGGTTATCGCACACAAAAGTCCAGGACTATTACTAGAGTGAACTACAGTCAAGTGACACAAGATATTAATAATACAGAGTTCAGTTATATAATGAAATTGGAAAATCCCGAAGAAGCGCTAGAATCACTGATTACCAAACTCACATCTATTATAAATGCCCACACTCAAACTTTTCACATCCCTTCGAAACGAAGAGTAATTAAGCCGTGGATCACACCAGGACTATTGAGGTGTATACGAAATCGAGACGATATGCATAGAAAACTCAAGGAGACTCCTCAAAATTATGTCTTAAAGATCACTTATCTTAGATACCGTAATTTCTGTAATAAATTATTAAGCAAACTTAAAAGAAATTTTGAAAGACAAGAATTAATTAAGGCAAAGGGAAACCCTAAATTAACATGGAATGTAATAAATAAAATAATACATAAATCTAATCAAAAGTCATCTCCATCTGAACTTCTGTGCATTAATGGTCTCGACAGTAAAACATCATTAAATATGGTAAATGATTATTTTGCTAATATTGGGAGGAGACTTGCGGCTGGGCACGGGCATGCAGCCTCGACTCATGCTCCATATGTTCGCGAAAAGCCACATTTAAATTCCCTGGTCATTCTGGCACCAGATCAGGCAGCAGTCGAAGGAATCATCATGAATCTTCGTGAGAATTCGGCAGCAGTGTGGGATGGAGTCACATCCAGATTGCTAAAAATGTGCAAGAAAGCTCTAGCTCCCATCATCACCCACATTTTAAATCTATGTATATGTAGGGGCGTCTTTCCAGGGCCGCTGAAGAGAGCTATAGTCTATCCTATCCATAAGGGTGGGGGCAGGGACAGTGTCAACAACTATAGGCCGATATCGGTTCTCCCGGTACTGTCGAAAATCTTTGAAAAGGTTTTAAATAATCAGCTAGTCAATTACCTGGAAAAGTTTGGTTTACTATCAAAAAATCAATATGGTTTTCGAAGAGGACAGTGCTGTGAGGACGCCGTAGCTTCTCTTATAGACAGTGCCGTGAGGGCACTAGATGTGAGGTCTAAATGCCTAGGAATATTCCTCGATCTCTCGAAGGCGTTTGATACTGTTTCTGTCCCCACTCTTCTAACAAAACTGGAGAACGTTGGCGTAAGAGGCAATACATTAAACATTTTTCGGAGCTACCTTTCTGAGCGCTCCCAGCGGATTAGGATAGGTTCTCTTGTAAGTGACGAATGCGCACTTTCTTTTGGTGTACCACAGGGTTCCATTCTGGGTCCAACACTGTTCCTTATCTATGTTAACAGCCTTTGTAGTCTCACACTGCCAGATTGCAACATATTTTCGTACGCTGATGATACGGCCCTATTGGTGTATGGCAAGGACTGGAAGGAGGTTCAAGAACGCGCAGAACTTGCCCTGAGAGTTGTAATGTCTTGGTTGTCTGCAAACGGTCTTACTCTCAATCTCGCTAAAACTAATTACATGCCCTTCTCATTAAATGCTTCCCTGCAGCCAGATATCTCCTTTTTACTCAAAGCTCATACTTGTGATACCAATTCACATGGATGTACGTGTCTTTCCCTAACCAGGACAGATAAGGTTAAATATTTGGGTGTTGTAATGGACAGGCTTATCTCGTGGAATGACCAGATCGGGGCGTTGACAGGCAGAGTGAGAAAACTTATCGCTCTTTTCAAAAACCTTAGCTTTTCTGCTGATTTTGAAACTCTCCGTACGGTCTATTTCGCAGTATGCCAGTCTGTTATAAGTTTTGGTATCACTGTCTGGGGGGGTGCTTCCAAAACGCGTTTTTTGCATCTAGAAAGGGCACAGAGAGCTGTACTAAAAGTGATGACCTTTAAGCACTTTCGATACAACACCTCCCAATTATACAAGGACGTGGAGGTACTGACCGTGCGACAGCTGTTCGTACTGAATACCATACTGCGTATACACTCCCTAACACCTTATCATCCAAACAGCATGAATAAGCGCAGATCGGCTAATGCCATTCCAAGAGAAACTCACAGAACGAAATTGGCGGAACGTCATTTCAAGACATTGGGTGGTAGACTGTTTTTTTTTTTTTTTTTTTTATGTTTGGGCCGCTAAAAATGACTCTACTCTGCCTGATGGAAAGCATAAGCAGAATCCACGAGTGGTGGCCACCATACTCATTGCGAATGCAACAGTGCAGCATGGCGACCCACACTATGGCGGCCTAGTGATGCTTGTGCATCTTTTTGTCTAGTCATCAAGTATGGAACTTGTTGACTAGACTAATTGGGCCTCCGGTCTCGCACTCACCAACGAAACACGACAGCACGAATGCTGACATTTTACGTTGATTTTCTGTGCGAGGGTAGTACCGCCCCGGTTGAGCCGGCCCGTTCGTGCTGAAATCAGCGTGGCTCTACTACCTTTAAAACATACTGTATAACACTGTATAACATTGCGGACAAAAAATATAGTATTTATAACTGTAGTAAAATAAAATGTAAAACTTTAATAACGGCATGGATGAAGTCTCTATCGTATGGGGAAACTGAGGCCTTATTGATGACTGGATGGTGATTTGACTCCTTATTTTTTTTCTTTTTTTCTTTCTCGAAAAATATTTTCTTATTTTATATTATTCTGTTTGGTGAGGTATCTTATAGGCACTATACAACTGAGATTAATTTAAATAATGCATATAGTGACAATTAGAAGGAGCCCTAGCACTCATAACACAAGTTGAATCTTAGCTTGAGTGCTAGTGGTCATAACTAAGAGAAATGTTACAAGTTATAATAAATCGTGTTACAGAATTGTGTATAAGAAACTGTCCGGAGTTGTAATTTTGGAAAATAAAGAATTATTATTATTAAAAAAAAAAAAAAAACTGTGATAGGGATTCCGCGATAATTTGTAATTCGAAAGTTCGTGCCAGTAATTCTGTGATAGGGATTCCGCGATAATTTGTAATTCGAAAACGCTTTTCGAGATTGTTTGCTTCTTTACTTTTAATTTTTCTATTTTTACATTTTATAAATTATTTATTTCTTATGATAATTATGTAAAAATGCAATAAAAAATATTCAAATCAAATAATTCAACTCTAAATTTTTGACTCTTTGTATCTTCATAGCTAGAAAACTTAATCATAATTATTTAAATAAATGAAATGGGCAGAGACTGAAACTCTCCGTAGCACTCACAAGAGGTGTGATTATTCAATCTATCCTTGAATTAGTACATTTCTTTCATTACTGCAAGTTTCATTCAGGAACAGTAATAAAACGAAGTCGGTGGACGAAAATGTAGGTGTGGCCCGTGCCCTTATCAGATTTAGGACAATGGACCTCTCGACACAGACTTGGCCGCTCGTCCCACGCTTGTCAGAGGCGGGAAAACTATTTCGTAATGTAAACCCGCATCCTCAACTATGTTGATGTTAGATTGTCGTACACATAATCAACCTGGAAACTTCTATAGTGCGATATAGTTTCACTTGAATTTCTAATTGTTTCTGATTCTTAGTTCAGTGCTGAGTAAATAAATGTTTATTAAATAAATAAACCAAAGCTAGGTTATCTTTAGATATGTATATATTTCCGATTTTTATAAATATTTTCTATACGGTAGCAGAAATATTTGATGGTTTTAGGTATCTTCGGTGTTGTTATCATGTTATGATTAACATGATGACAATTATAAATTTACTAGTTGTTTCCCGCGGCTCCGCCCGCGTATATGTCAGTTATCGCGGCAAATAGTAGCCTATGTGTTCTTCTGATGTATAAGCTATATTACTGTAAAGTTTCATCCAAATCCGTTCAGTAGTTTTTGCGTGAAAGAGTCAGAAGAGAACATCCATCCATCCATCCATACTTACAAACTTTCGTGTTTATAATATTAGTATAGATATACTCTTGAATCAAACCAGTGTCTATTTATGATCTGCAAAAATTGTACCCCTTTAAAAAAAAATAAGTTTGAAATTAGGGACAATTAAAGTTTATATAGAGGATGAGTACAGCTTTAAAAAAATGAATTATGGTCGGATTTCGACCACTGGGTGACCTCTAGTTCATACAAATAAAGCAACCATTTATATATGTATATATATATTGATGTATATTAATGTATTTATCTATTCTTATAACCATTTTTAATGGATATATCTATACACAATGGAACAAAAATGGTGGACGGTACGCCAGTTAGTCAGTTGGGGCGAGCGGAGAACTTGTGAAATTTGATGAGCGCGCCAACTGAATACTAAGTTACGAGAAATATTGTTTAGTTTTTGGCTCACTGTTCCGTTAAAATATGAGTTTGCCTTTTCTACTGTGAGATGCTTTAAGTAAACTGAGTATAGAGATGGAAGTTTTCGGTACTTGGCTAAAATTGAATGGGTCATAACTAGCTGAGCTCCGCGGTGTTACCCGCGGTACAACAACAACCGCGAGTAATGCCACGGGGCAAAACAAGTCTACAAAAAAAACACTTCGTTTAAAAAAACCGACTTCAAAAACTGAAAAGTATAAAATAACTTAATTTGTATGTGCTACCTATTCATAGGTTTGAATTCGGCGCCAAGCCAAATGTAACAGGCGGCGTTCCAAGGGGCCCCCCCTTAGAACGCCGATATCAAGGAATTCACACATCTCCAGTAAGCTTGATATTACATTAGCTTAGAATAAGAACAGGGTGAAGCGCTCTGAAGTTGAATTCTTTTGCCAGTGAATGGCTTAGCGATTGAATGCCTGTACTATGGGCCCTATAGACATTACAAATTTCCCAAGGTGAACGCTACATTAGCGAAAGGATTGAACACAAGAAAAGTACATTATTTATTCATATATGTTCTAAAATTTAATTAACATAATGTTTAAGAATACTGATGTTACTTCTTTCTACAGCGACAAGAAACTATTTCAAATCAATTTCAAGAAAAGGATTTTCCAAAAAGCCTTCACCACTTTAAAAGGCTTCGACACTCTCTTGAATACTGAATACTAAACTTCTATTCTCTGTTGGGTGTATTGGCAAGTAGTGAACCACTTAAGTTGCGACCATTATGTAGATATAGACGTGTACTGTTTTTTTGTTTTTAGACAGAGGTTTGATACAATATATTTGTAAAACTTGTAATAAATATTTAACAGTGTCTCAGTTTCTCTTTAGTACTTTAATCACTATAAAATACTGTATAAATATACCTGAACGTTTTTCTATCCATTTCTGCAAGGTCATGATATTTTTTTATGGTATAGGGGTGAACGAGCAGACGTATCGCCTGATGGCAAGCGAGTCGGTAATCGCTTGCCGCCCATGGACACTCGCAACACCAGGGGCGTCACAAGTGCGTTGCCGACCTTAAGGGATGGGGAGAGGAGTTGGGGTTCGGTATCCTCACTCACTCGGTGAAACACAGCGCAAGCGCTGTTTCACACCGGTTTCTTGCGAGGCTGTGGTATCACTCCGGTCGAGCCGGCCCATTCATGCCGAAGCGTGGCTCTCCCACAGTACGGAACGGTTGAGCCGACCTATGTGTACCGAAACATAGTTTTCCCACGATTAGATATATTGAGAAGTCTCACTCGTTACTACCAATCATCAATAGCAGTAATATCACCCCTAGCTTGAAGACAACTTGGGTTCGCTAGGCCAGACTACAATTAAAAATACTGTTAAAAGACATAACCAAAGTTCACTAAATTAACGACTTCCATGAGATAAATAGATAAATGAAACAGAACAAACTTAAATTATCTTTAAAATATATATTTAAATTCGTAGTTGAAGAGAAACTTGGTTTTAATTTAAACAATCTTGAATTAACTGAAACTGAAGTGTACTAACTCACAAGTTTGTGAAGTTGTTAAGTTCACTGTCCGGGACACTAAAATTTGTTATGCTACTATTTTAGCTTAGAATTTGTAAAATTATATAAAATTATAAAGTTTTTGCAAGCTTCTAGTTCAGATTTGAGTGTTTGTAGTTTTATTTTGTTGACGGTGTGGAAAATCCCTTCGGGGACTGAGGAGCCAGGTATGTGGTGATTCCACTAAAAACCACCCCGGTGGCCGGTCTCAGGCGCCCTGTTCTGAGGAGGACCCAGATCATGAGACTTGAGAGAACTTCGCGTTCAGACGCCCACCCTGCGCCCTACCCATATAACATATGTACCTATCACGAAAATTTGCAAGCTTCTTGTTCAGATTTGAGTGTTTGTATTCAACCTGTCGTGATGTTTACTGAAGCATGGTTATCATGACAGATGTGAATGTATGTATGTTTATCAGCAGTTTGGATTGGATCTGTCTAATTTGGGGTCTACCAAGGGACATGAACATGCAACAGACCGATTGATTAGAGCTCCTAAGACGTAAAGTCCCCGGGAATGATCACACCAATGGCGGTGCAGTATATCAAACCGACTAAAATTATATGATGTACTTTAAGTTTGGTATTAAGCATTAGCATCTCTATAAGTTGAAGTACGTAGATTGTTACGTAGTTCAATTATATTCTAGAACCCATACTAGCTGCAAAGTTTATGAAGAAGCTGAGGAACTGAAAACTTGGCGAGATATGTAGATACTTACCAATCAGTTGACATTGGATAGCAATGCTTTATGAAGACCGGATAGTACGGCCTCACAGAAAATCTATTATTGCGTTGCTTTTCATCGACCAAGTGAGGTTACTGAAGTCAAGACCCCCTTCTCCCCTGACTCTACGGGGAGCGACTCCTAAACCGGCAACACACTTGTGGCTTTTGAGTTACAGATATCCATAAATAAGCGGTTATTAGTAAACCTCAAGTAACACATACTCGACCGAAAAATATATTAATACCTTTCGCTTATATTACATAAATCGTTATGTACTTAAGTATCTTGTCGATACAGCTTTATCCAGCTTTTTCTACCAAGAGCCGTTCCTTGACCTCCTTATACGTAGCAACCGCCACTTTTTCCTTAATCTTGTAGATATAACTATGTCTCGGACTTCCTCTTTTTCCCTTTACGATGTTACTTATAAAGTCATCGTAGCGTATAAGGTGGGCTACCATCTTGCCTCTATTACAATGAGATCTTAAATTATTCTAGTTTTAGTTAAGATTTTATTAGGTCTCATATTTTTTAACTGTACCAAAAATATACTGGCCCTTATTAAGCTATTAGCACTTTCCAAGAATTATTTAAAATTTCAATAGATATCATACATATTCAAAAGTGAAGTGGAAAAATGTTATACTGATCAATGATTCATTTTCAGGTAAAAGCTATATTTATTCCTGAATAAGATTGCGGTCATTCTGGAAACTAGATGCTTGATTAATACTCTCGGAATATTTGTATGCAGGAGGTTGGAATGCGTTCTTGGAATATGAATGCTCCTGGCACAGTACGCCGCTGGCACGGAAATATGCTTCATTGTGAGAATGTTCATTTTTACCTCCATTTAATACTTAGAGTATAAATAAAGGTAAAAATAATTGAAACATAGGCTTCATAAAAAAAATTGTGTATCTTTTTTTTCTAATCGATATTTCAAAAATTTTTCCCACTCCTTCGTACTCTCCAACCAACCCAAAACAAACAAACGTAATACTTACAGGCTTACTTACAATATTCTGCGTCTCGGAAATACTTCCCTTGTTCAAGAACATCCATTCATTCGTCCATCTATTTCTAAATTTCGCCTGTTCCCTCGCTGAGGTAGCTTTAGAACTTGATGTTCAAGCCTAAGGCTATGATCAATTGATGGGTAATGAGTTAGTGTCTTAACATCAAGTGTTAACTTGCGTCTACACGTATATTTACGTATCTACACGTAATTTTGTTTTACCTCTAGTCATGAGAACAGTATGCTAACACTCAAAAGCGTGTATACACGGGCTTATTGAATGGCATAGGGACCTAGACTTAAATATATAAGTAATTTGATAAAACGTCTTAAACATTTGAAGATTCTTTTATATATTCAAAACATTTACAGTGTCTTTACAGAACCATTATCCCAAAATGACACTAAGTAACATTGGTTAACAATTATTTTAAAACAAAAAAAAGCTTCGTTTAAAAAAACTGACTTCAAAAACGAAAAAGTATAAAATAACTTAATTTGTATGTGCTACCTATTCATAGGTTTGAAGTCGGTGCCAAGCCAAATGTAATAGTAGGTACCACACTCGCCGCGCGTGACCTTGAGCGGGATAGCGGCTTAGGCTTAGGCGATTTCACCTAAAGTGCTTTTACGATAAGTGAATCTATTTCACCAATTTTACTTAAAAAATATTTTATACATGATCCTCAGTTTAATTGTGATATATGAAATTTGTCTCTTGTATTCACCTGGACCATCTTGTGCTGAGCACATTCATTTGTTCTGGGATTCCGAGTAATATAATAATACTAACGACTTGCCCCAGCTTTGCACGGCAGTCTTTAAAATTCTCGGATTTCCTCTGCAATTACGATTTAGAATCCTTTGAGTAGTTTAAAAGATCTAAGCGAATACACAGTGGAAGCGTCTTCATTTTATACTATGTAAATATTTATAAAGAAATCTGGAAGACGAAGCGTGGGTAGGCCACTTACAAGGTGGTCCGACAACCAGGTGAAGGTCGTGAAAGCCGTTGAATGCAGCCAGCAGTGGACAGGTAGTTGTGAAGAGCCTTGAGGAATGTCTATGTCCAGTGGTGGATTTTCTTCAGCTGAGATGATGATGGTGAAGAAATGGGTAATCCGTATTCTGATAATTATAAAACACGTTCTATCAATTGTATGATTTTTATGGAAGAGGGGGCAAACGAGCAGACGCATTGCTTGATGGTAAGCGAATACCGCGCCTATGGATACTCGCAACACCAGAGGCGTCACAGGTGCGTTACCAGCCTTTGGGGGAGGGGGGAAAGTAGGGAGAGGGTAGGGGGGTTAGGGGTAGGGGGGTGGGCCTCAGGTATCCTCACTCACTCGGTGAAACACAGCGCAAGCGTTGTTTCACACCGGTTTTCTGTAAGGCTGTGGTATCACTCCGGTCGAGCCGGCCCATTCATGCCGAAGCGTAGCTCTCCCACGGTTTGAAAATTATTTTCCTATGGATAATTTTAAACTTTTCAGTACACATTAACCTCACTAACCAGATAGAGCGGGACAGGGTGACCGATAGGATAGGGAGCAAAGATGGTGGGCTTGTGGTAGTGCCCATGAAGAATAAGGATCGGCTCGTCGTCCTCAAAGACGGTCGATGGCGACGACGAAGACACGATCAGGGCCATCTACACCCAAAACACTGACATTTTCATAGGCCTACCACAAGAAGAGCAAGAACTGGCTATCAAATATAAAAAAAGGATCAGAAACCCAGAGACATCGCATATAGTCGTCCAGGTTAAGCCAAGGGTATGGCAGAGAATGGCGGAGGCTGGAACCCTCTACCTGAACCTGCAAAGGATCAGAGCGGAGGACCAGTCTCCGCTCATTCGATGTACGAAATGTCTGGCTTTCGGACACGGCCGCAAGTTCTGCACCGAGAGTGTGGACAGGTGCAGCCACTGCGGGGGCCCGCACCTGCGCAGGGAATGCCCTGAGCACACTGCGGGAGCCGAATCGCGGTGCTGCAACTGCTCGCACTCTGGGCTGCGGAGCCTTGGTCACAACGCCTTCAGTGCCGAGTGCCCAACCCGCCAAAAATGGGACTACCTGGCGAGGTCCAACACCGCGTACTTATGACTCGCACACTCAAGTACACATACGACACAGATACACATGAACACACACACACACTGATTTAAAGTATATATTAACATATATATGGACAAATCAAAACATGCACACAAACATTGAACACGAACTAACAAATATACAGAGACAAAATACACAACGAAGTGTAGCAATTGCATATATTTGAGTATATATGTACATTGTTGACAAGAGATAGGAACAAAAAACATACATAACACCGGACACTTCCATGAACAAAACACACAGAGTCATAAGTATCGCAATCTCGCGTTGTAAAATGATGACTATATGGGATGTCTTTGAGACATTACTATTACAGCAAAGGAACACAAGAAACAGAAATTAAGACATAAATAAATAGAAAATAAAAATCGTAGACACTAATTATATAAATACTTCAAATATTAAAATAGTGGGACTTTGAAAACTTGTAAAGATGAAACATGCACAATAACACCACAAAAAGGATTAATGCCATGAATTAAATACATACCTGTGTAGTAGAATAAAAACCAAAAATTGTAATCCAGAAGGAATAGATCTGTTAAAATACAACTAGATATTAAGAAATATATATAACGTAAAGAAATAGCGAATAGAATAAGTACTTACAGAGAGTCATAGACATAACACTATTACACGGTACTGTAATAATAATATATAAGCTCAGAAACAGATAACGCAGTTTTATTGCATTGTATAAATTCATCGTTTTAAAGTAAGAATTGTAAAATTATATGGAGCCAAGAAAGAAAGAGGAGAGGCACGTGGTGCGAGAGGACAAAAAAGATAAACGTTAAAACAATAGAAACAAGAATATTAAGGTCCTGTCTCTTCATGAACGGGGAAAAGCGGAGAGGTCCAAAAGACCTCAAAAATAAAAAAAAAAACCTCACTCACCAGAAAAACAACATAAACTGGTAAATAATCCTCCCAAAAATATTAATGCTACTCAACCCAAAGCCGACAATGAAATAGCAATTAGGAAGACTGCTTAATACTAAGATATATGATTACCCAAACGAAACAAAAGCTAATAATCTCTCCAAAAGACTTACCTACGTTTTGATTTATGGACCAATACGAATACTTCAAAGGTATTAGCAGCCCTCGAAACCTCGTTACGACTAAGCCAAAAATACATTAAGTGAACATGTTCATACATACATAAATTTCTTCGGCACCCCTTCGAGATTACGTTTTGCTACATTACGCTTCCAATCGATACGAACATACATTCTAGCTTTGCAAACGAGTTTGACTGTGAAGAATAATTATATACTTAACTCTGCAGGTTTAAACTACTAGTGAAGGTTCAGTTTTTACCAGGTTGTTTCAAATTGTGTTAAAACTTAACAAATAAAATTTTAACAAAAAAAATACCGACTTAAAGGTTCGACTCGATTTCTCTTGGATGCCATCATCAGATCTTAGTGTCCTTATCATGGTACTGCCGTTGGAATATCTCATTTCCATTAACAATAGAATCATAAAAATCGGTTCATAAACGACAAAGTTATCCGCGAACGAAACGAAATTAAAAAATATACGGCTGAATTGAAGTCCTCGTTTTTTGAAGTCTGTTAAAAATTAGACGGCAAATGATCGGAAAATTTAAAAATATATAATATGCAATCGTTAAAAGTACAGTTTTTTATGAATGAGACACGTACTTTAAATTTACTACCAATGGGATTTAGAAATTCATAAATTGATTAATTATTTTATAACCGTGCTTATAATATAGCCTTCACAGACATTTAATCAATATACAAAAGAATCAAAACTATCACAACACACAAACTTTTAAACGTTCCCGTTAATTATAATTTTTAGGGGAATTAACCTCAGCCTATGAACACGGCCGTCAGCCAAATCAGAGGTATGTAATATTTAAATAAGTGATCGCGTTAAAACCAGTAAAAATAATAATTATTATTATATCACAACGCAAACAACGATTCATAAACTTCTAAGAATATTGGACTAAAAAACTTCTTAGAATATTGGAAGACTATCCTTTTATAAACTGATTATTATTCACCAACTTTAAAGCACCAAATAAATAAATAAATCAAACACAATACCATAGATTAGAACAAGTTACAACCAAACACGTTTATCTAAATCAGCTTATAACATTCCACAAATGCAATCTCAGATTACTTAGCAAACTTTGTATCTCCGATCTCTAGATAAATATTGTCCTTATGTGGAGTTATCAAAGTCGTATTAAGATAAAATGTATTACCACGCTACGGGTATTTAAGAATAGGCTTATGATATATACCTATTTAAATTTATATGTTGGACATTTTTATTAATAAGATTATTAACTTGTTGTCAGTCGAAAGCGGTCCTGTCTACATAACCATATTTCGTGGTTTTTATTAAACACTAGTTGTTGCCCGTGGCTCCGCCCGCGTATATGTCGGTTATCGCGGCAAAAAGTAACCTATGTGTTATTCTGATATTTATGCTATATTACTGTAAAGTTTCACCCAAATCCGTTCAGTAGTTTTTGCGTGAAAGAGTAACAAACATCCATCCATCCATACTTACAAACTTTCGCGTTTATAATATTAGTATAGATATAGAAGTATAGATATTATAATGTGAATAATTTTTTTTTTTCTGTGTCTCAGTATAATTTATCTGTAATATTTGTATATAAGTATGTTTATTTTGAAATATACATAGCGCGAGGAAGGTTATAAGCTATATAATATAACATCACGCTAAGACCAATAGGGGAAAGTTATTTCTTTTAAGAGCTTCAAATGCGTTTGTCGCCGTCCTTTTAATGCCTGACGCATGTTATGTCTGGCATCGGTACTAAAGTAGTTATTTTAAGTTCATATAGTAACATTAGATATATATTCCTCTCTTTTTCGTTCGTGCGATACACTACGCCAGCTATTTTATTAACCGACTTCCAAAAAGGAGGAGGTTCTATGTTTCACTGTATGTTTTTTTTTATTTATTTTTTATGTTGTTCACCGATTACTCCGTCAGTTGCGGACCAATTTTGAAATTTTTTTTTTGTATCCGAAAGGGTATGCTTCTAAGGTGGTCCCATTGCCAACATATCAGAATCTGATAATGGGATCCCAGGGAAATCGAGGGAAACCCTCATTTTTTATAGGCATATACTATGTTTTACGTATATTTTCTGAAGTTACACCGGTATTTGCGTCTGGTAGTCATCATTTTATGATGATGAGTTGATGATGTAAGGTACAACTCCTTAACGGTTAGGAGTTGGAGGATAAATCTTTGAATATCGTATGTATATATGTTACCTTCAGTCGTATACTTTCAAGTTATTTAGGTGAGCTGATGATAGAAGGTTAAACTCTTCAACAGTTAGGGATTAAAGGACGATTTTAATATTACACGTACGTATAGACCTTAATTTGTATTCTTGACGATGAAATTTGATGAAATAGTTCAACTTACTACTTACCTACGATTGATTGCACTAAAAACTGAAAAATAAAAACTTTTTATAAAAAAAAAACAGACTTCCAAAAAAACATCCAACGAAAACTCTCTGCCAAAAAAACACTTAAAAGCGTAAAATAAACTGGTTCTTCATAAATTGTCTATACCTAATTCTTTATTCATTTAAGGTGCCTAAAATCTGTTTGAAGTCGGTGCTAAGCCAAAAAGAATACAAACGAACAATTATAAAAGTCTAAGCGATAGTCACTTGGCACCAACTTCAAACAGATTTTTGGGTACCTTAAATGAATAAAGTATTAGGTATAGACAATTTATGAAGAACCAGTTTATTTTACGCTTTTAAGTGTTTTTTTGGCAGAGAGTTATCCTTGGATGTTTTTTTGGAAGTCGGTTTTTTTTTTTATAATTATAACTCCCTCACCATAATCAAATTTAAATTAATTTAAATTTATTTCAAGTCGAATATCCCCAATTTATGGCAAGATACTTACGGCAATAAATAGTAATAAATAGTCGGCAAATTGTGAGTAATATCTCTTTTGGGATAAACGTGTGTATATGTACATAATATGAACGGTTATGAATGACTTTCAAGTAATTTAATAAATAAAAAATAAATAAATATTCCAGACATCTAACACACAACGCCATTTAGTCCCAAGCTAAGCAGAGCTTGTGTTATGGGTACTAGACAACTGATACAAATACATATATACTTTTTTTTGTAAATCATACATATTGTACTTAGAAACACCCAAACTCCGAAACAAATATTTGTAGATCATACGAACATTTGGTCCGACCCGGGAATCAAACCCAAGACGTCATGTTCAGCAGTCGCACATGCCAACCGCGAGACCAACGAGGCAGTTATAATATCTATTGTTTATATTTTGTTGTATTTCATCATCATCACCTCAGACGAAAGACGACAAGGTCTGCTTCAAGGTTTTCCACAACAAGCGGTCCTGTGCTGCCCCCATCCAACGGCTTCCTGCGACCTTCACCAGGTCTAGTATTTGACTACCTTCTAGGAGATCTAACCACGCTCCATCTTCGTCTTGTTGTACTTGGTCAATGTCTATTTCTGTCTTAAAATAAAAATTTACGAAATAAATTAAATTAAAAAGCTTTTTAAAACAAGCTTTTACTGGAATGCCTCGAGACGAATCAAACGAGTCCAAACTCGATGATGTTGCGACGTTTCTTTACAAAGTTTCTATGGCCACCTTCCAGCTCCAGCATTAGATCAGCTCCATGTCATTATAATATTGTATTGTCACGCTGTATATATATGCTTGCAAATTCCAGCAAAATCGGTTGAAGATATCTACTTCAAAATTGAGTTGCAAGATTCCACCCGAACATACAAGCATACATACATACATTGCAGGTTAATAAAAAGCTTGTAAAATTCAAGTACATAAAATCACTTATGCCGTTTCAAATTCTCATCTTTTACCACAAATGAAATTTAGTTTTACTCACGTAATTGTTGTCCTAGAAGTACCTTGAAATCGTATTGACCCTAACAGGGCACTTTGAGATACAAAGTTGGGAAAATCGGTAGATAGTGAAATGCATTCATAGGTTGTGAACGTAGTTAACATTAGTTTGTTAGTTCTTTAAGTTAATATATGTGTGTGTATATAAATGAATTGCTGTTCTTTTGTCTCGCTAAAACGCGAGAATGACTGGATCGATTTGACTAAATTTGATCTTGAAATATTTATGGAGGTTCAGGGAAATGGATCGGAAAATTTTATAAAATCCATATCCATAAATCCTATATTATAAATCCGAAAGTAACTGTCTGTCTGTCCTACTTTCACGGCCAAACCGCTGCACCGATTTAAATTAAATTTGGCATGGAGATACTTTTATTCTTGAGGAAGGACATAGGCTACTTTTTGCTGCGATAACCGACAAACTCGCGGGCGGAGCCGCGTGCAAAAGCTAGTATATAATAATTACAGTTAGTTCCTCTAATAATTCCAAAAGTCAAATTTCTCATTGGAGTGGAGACTGCGTCTCGGCAAACGCGAGACGGCTGGCAGGAGCTAGATGCGAGAAGCCGAGGATCGCGTGCAATCGGAGAGGCCTATGTCCAGCAGTGGACTGCAATAGGCTGATGATGATGAAATTTCACGCGTACAAAGTAGCGGGCACAACTAGTATTATATGGGGCATTTCACGTCAAGCGGAAAATGAATAAAAAAATTAGGTCGTGAATTTTGTTTATACTCTGGTCAGTTATACTTCTAGGAGACGTGGATGTGTGGACGTGTACACACAATATTTTTTTTATTTGATGTTTCATTGCTGCTACTAAGCTTTTAAAAATTGACTACGAATGAAGTCCGTTGTTTCTTGATACTTATTATTCGCATCAATAAATTTGTAAAAAAAACTAAAAAGTCTTTGATTATTAATAATCTAAGTAAAAAGTATTGTTTCTTATAGTTTAATAGTGGTAATTTTGTTTTTTTTTTTTAAATTCTAAATTTGATTTTTTTTAAGTATAGTAAACCGGAAGTGAACATTTCAAATCGATATTTGAGTAACTTCGACATTTTTTATTTTTTAAATCTTAAAATAAAGCTTTATATGTAGTAATTCTTCATAAAAAAATATTAAAACGTGATCTCCAATAGTTTAGAACTTAGAGTGGTTTTATTAATTGAGAGTGAAACTGTATTAATTAAAATGTAGTAATTTAAAAGGCGTATATTAAAAGGCTTAACGTTTTTATTAAATTATTGAATCCTGACCGTACCCAACAGCAGAGTCTCTTTATGCTTCGGATGTTATTTAAATCGAAGGAATTTGGAAACGTAAATTTAACTCGTGCAGGTCAAGGTGTTTTAATAATAATTATGTTTGAGAATCCAAATAGTATGTGATGAATGTAAAAATCTTATTTTTTACAAGAAATTTGTGTGGGAAGGATCTTATTACACATTTCCTTTTTCTGGACTTCATTTAAACATCAAATGTACAATAGCTTAGTGTGTACAATATGGCAGAAATTTAATAAACCAGCACCGTGAGTAGAGATTTTATTTTTCCACTTTATTTTTATACTTACAGTTGTGGAGAGACGTTGCTTGCTGTTCCATTTGTGTAGAAAAATGCTAAAACATTTTTATAATTTAGTAGACAAAGTTTCTGATGAAATGATGTTCGAATTGTTACAAGTTCAAAATATTAAAATTTATTTTAAACTAGCTGAACCCCAGGGGCAAAAATGTAGCCTAAGTTACTACTTATATCATCAGCTACCTATCAGTGAAAGTCTCGTCAAAATCGGTCCAGCCGTTCCAGAGATTAGCCAGAATAAACAAGCAGACAGACAAAAATTTAAAATATGATATTTTGGTAAATGTACAGTGTATACATAATGCACTCAGTAAAAAGCGGTTATTTTAATATTACAAACAGACACATCAATTTTATTTATTTGTATATAAATGCAGTAATTTATTGAGAAACTGCCTTTAAAGCTTTATAAGCAGTAATATATTTATTTCTTCCCCTTTTTAACCGACTTCCAAAAGGAGGAGGTTCTCAATTTCATCGTTTTTTTTTTTTTTTTTGTTTTATGTATGTACATTGATTACTCCGTCAATTGTGGACCGATTTTGAAAATTGTTTTTGTATTCGAAAGGGTATGCTCCCCATGTGGTCCCATGGCCACCATATCAGGATCTGATGATGGAATCCCAAGGAAATCGAAGGAAACCCTCAAATTTACGTGAGTGCCTGCAATAAAGTTAAGGCAATTGTCTGCATGCCTTCATATTCTGTAGACATCATGTCCGAAATATTTATTTATTATTATTTATTATACTGTATAGTATGTTACCTTTAGTCGTATTCTTTCAAGTTATTTAGGTGAAATGATGATGAGAGACTTGAGAAAGACTAAAAAGCGAAAAATAAAAAAAACTTCGTTTAAAAAAACCGACTTCAAAAACTGAAAAGTATAAAATAACTTAATTTGTATGTGCTACCTATTCATAGGTTTGAAGTCGGTGCCGAGCCAAAATGTAATAGTAGGCTGCTCTTCGCGTAGGACAAAACAACCGAAGCGTCGGTGACGTCGTTGACGTTCGTCTCGAAATATACCGAGTGTGTTAGCTCGCGAACGAATGAAGCGATTTCAATTAAGTTTTTTGTATGAAAGGTGAGTTACGTGCGAGTGTTCTTAGACATGTTTCATGAAAATCGGTTGAGTCGTTTAAAAGACATTCTGTTATTTTTCCCCACTTTCACCCCCATGGGTGAAAGTGGGGAAGAATAACAGAATGTCTGCAAAAATATCATTGGCGTATGATTTCTCGATTAAGTGCTTGAGTAGGGGGTTTTTTAAACTTTGAATTTTATATATTATAGTAACCTACTTTAAATACATTTAAGATTTGTATGGGTGTCTAATAAAATTAAATAAACAAACGCTCTAAGGGCTTGATTCGATTTAACAAAACTGACTCGCCTCTCTCCTCTAACTTTTCAATTAATCTTATCTCGAAACCGAAACGTGCTCCAAATAAATTATACGACTGTGTGATCTATACACGCTTGAGTTGAAGGTAAATAAATGTTTCGCACTTCATTGACACTTATTAAAAACACAACAAACTATTAAAAATATAAAACCCGACTGCGTCAATATTTAACAATAAAAACATTTAAGTTTTATATATATTCGTAATCACCGTAAAAAAATCTTCATTTTGATACCACACTCGATGTATTTTGAAAACTTTTTTTTTCATATTACTTTTTTTTTTTATTTTGATGTACCCAGTGTCACTCTCACGACTAAGACGAATATATTGACACCACTCACATAAAAATACGACAAGCCGTTTAGGCTCTAGGGCGTGCCAAAGAAATATACATACATACACTCGAAAAACATAACCCTCCTTTCGCAGTCGGGTAATAAATGCATCAACAAACTATGCAATTCATAGAACATTATTTATGTTACATTCATTAATATT
This sequence comes from Diaphora mendica, assembly GCA_949125395.1. Classification (NCBI taxonomy): domain Eukaryota; kingdom Metazoa; phylum Arthropoda; class Insecta; order Lepidoptera; family Erebidae; genus Diaphora; species Diaphora mendica. Next base: position 2,875,586 of record OX421334.1, read on the forward strand.
TTCGAAAGCACGTCTGTGTCTTGTCTGTGATGTTTCTGTCTAGAAACGTATTCAAATTTTAATTTTAGTATCTCTTAAGTCAAGCAAACCTATTGTCATCAATCAAGAATCAAGTTTGGGTCTTTTCTATGCATAATATAATTATGTATTTACAAAAAAAAAGTGTGTGTATTTTTTATCAGTTGTCGAGTACACACAATATAAGCTCTGCTTAGTTTGAGACTAGATGGCATTGTATGCTAGATGTCCGAAAATATTTATTTAAAGCACATATACGCAGATGATCTCCAAATTTATACAGGGGCAACACTGACCAATCTGACTGATGCTGTTAACGCCACAAATGCTGACCTAGACAAAATATGTAAGTGGAGCAGCACCTACGGCCTGAAAATAAATCCATCCAAAACTCAGGTAACAATTATTGGAAGCTCGCGAATGATCTCTAAAATTAATTGGACGGGATTGCCTGGAATCACTTGTAATGGCACACCGATACCGTACAGTGACAAGGTTAAGAACTTGGGGATTTACATCGATAGTACCTTATCCTGGGGTCCTCAGCTACAAGAACTGAGTCGCAAAATGTTTGCTGCTGCAGGGTCTTTGCGAAGATTACGCAATTTTCTCCCTATACCCACCAAGATTGCTCTTACACAATCCCTTCTTTTTCCCATCCTCGATTATGCTGATGCCAGTTATCTAGATCTCACTGAAGACCAATTGAATAAGCTTGAGAGACTCCAAAATTTATGTATAAGATTTATATTTGGATTACGCAAATATGATCATGTCTCCGATTATCGTAAACAGCTTATGTGGTTACCCATCCGCCTTCGCCGGAATGCTCATATTCTTTCTCTTCTTTATAACATTTTATTCAATCCTCTTACTCCATATTATCTTAAATCCCGGTTCACCTTTCTACATGACACACACTCCAAATTGTTGAGATCGTCGGAGAACCTGAAATTGAAAATGCCAGGACATAGTACCAAATTCCTCGACCACTCCTTCACTGTACAGGCAGTTCGGTTGTGGAACGCGCTACCAATAACGATAAGACGTGCTCAGACATTAGCTGCTTTTAAGAAACAGGTGAAGGAATATTACATGAGACTACATGACCTGTAATTAACAAAACTTCACTTGAGTAAATGTGGAATATATATTAATTAATATTATAGTTATATATTAATATTTCTATGTATCTATTTAATCATCCACACTAGTTGTTCTCATTACTTTATATAATACCTATGTATACATACTGATTTTCCTATCAACTATTAATAACACCAGGCACTACCCTTTACTTTCCACGTGTTTCTTTCCATCCCATGGTTGCCTGTAAGAGATTGCCTTCGGGCGATAAGGCCGCCTATTGTACCTCCTAGCTTTAAGTTACCTTTGTAAGTAATCTGGTGTACAATAAAGTGATTTATTATTATTATTATTATTATTGTACCAAGAAGGAAAACTTTCTTGAAGCAGTTTACGAAACTAGGTTAAGGTCATCTTTGATTTTAATACGATACAGCTGAACTAAAGCTGGTGACCGGAACCGGTGATGCAACGTACCCTCCGAGACTCGGACGGGGTCTCAAGGTATTCAGAATGGTCGCTCATCCATAGGCAGTGGTCCCACCGCCAACGATGAACGAGAAACGGTTATAACCAAAAAAAATATGAACGAGTTGGCGATAAACGGGCAGCGAGTGAGTAGTTTCGATAGTTTTATCGCTGGGCTATAAGCGAGTGTTTAAGTGATAAGCGATTACTCGCGCAGTTGCGCCAACACCACATTCCAAGACACTATGAATGAGTTTTTTATTGAATGTGTCCGACAATATCTCTATCGTAAAATACATCATCGTCGTCGTCTGAACTAGACAACAATGAGAGTTGCAATGATTTTTCAAAGCCGCACTGTATAGAAATGATCAAGCGAGCGAGCATCGCTGAGCGAGAATGGCTAAGCGAGTTTATCTTTGAAAGCTCTTGACAAAACTATTAAAGCGAGTCATTGCCGGCATAGTGAACAGTTGGAGAGCAACTATTACTAAATGCATCTCTTTCGTTTACACGCAATTTATATTTATTGTACGTTTCTAGAGCGAGAAAATCGCCGATAGTTAGTCGTTTTCTCGTCGGTGGTCGGACCACTGCCTTAGACTGACTTGGTTATAATTTCCTAACTTTATAATGTGTCAACTAACTTGATTACCACTGAACCACGAGTTCCTTCATAACCAAGAAGATAAGCAGTGGTAGGGAAGCAATATTACTTATATGTATGAATGAATTGTTAAAAATTTAGTAATAGCTCTAGACTTGTAACTAGAACAGACTATTGTCAAAAACCCTACCCCTATGACTATGAAACAAAATACAGAAATACAAAGTCGAATTAGACATTTTAAAACACTAATTTTTATTTGCTACTTTTAGAACTAACTTTTTAATGTAAAAAAACTGTCCACTTTAAAACAATAATGTTTCAACATTATTGTTTTAAAGTGGACAGTTTTTTTTATGGCTTGGCACTGTGCCATTACAAAGGACAATATAAACAGTAATACTTTAAAGCCAACTACAAACGCTTGACAAAAAATAAGAATTGATGCGCCATTGGTCAGTAAATACTGCGTAACAAAGGTCGGTCATGAATTTTGAGTCCAAAACTCTATTTAAGAAATTTACGAGTATTAGCATTGCTGCAGAGAAAGCACTAGTAAGCTGCAGTACATTTATTTTTATTGTATTTGAAATAGACTTTACATACACTGCAGACAATGTTTTGTCATTTGGTAAATTTTTTTTAACCATATTAGTGTGCTGAAAAATCGAAAGTATTCTTTTAGTAGGAAAGATTTATCTGACAAACCAACACAATTAATTGATCTCTTCATCGTAATGTTATTAGAGAAAAATTCTAAAAGGGGCACTCAAAGAATGGCAATGTACTTGGGACGTTTGAATTGCATCACATCTATTTTTTTATTAAAATCATATTATTTCTTAGTTCCAATCTAAAATGGCACCAGGCAAGTCGCTGTCAAAGAAACCATCTAAAACTGTTTAATTAAATGATACACATTGGCCTGTCTTATATCCCTACAATTAGAAATAGAGAAGATCGTTTTGAACTAAAAGAAGAAAAAGATCATGAATTTGACTGTTCGTTACAATAAGTAAATTTTGTGAAGTATAAAACAAAATAAACTCCAAGGATAGTCTTAGGCATCTCGAAGACGTTGACGATGAAATATAATAAAGTAATCAAAATAGCAAAGGCTCTCAACCTCGACTATTTAAAGTTTTCTGAACATTTTAATTCCTGGACTTTACAATTCATAAATAAATGTATGTTCAGCTCAGAGTAAAAGTCAAACATTTTTGCGTTTGTATAACATATCCGGCTGCTTCTCGTAAAATTATTATGCAAAGGGGTAGTTGCTGTCCCAACTAATAATTAAAAGGCATCACGTACATCGCGCCTGTTTATGCATAAACAATTTGTGCTTACGGTACTGGTTATCCAGCCAAATGTTTATGTAAAAAAGCACTTGAAGTGCCACTACTTTGGGTGTAATTTGGGTAAATTTTAAACTTGTTAGGCAGGCCTTTTAGTATGAAATGATAAACTGTGTTCTTGTCAATTTAATCGGGATCTTTTTGACAATTAACCTGTTCGTCCAGTGGTTGACGATAGTAACTGCTAAGTCAAAGTTATTAGTGTGAGGAGTAAAATCGATTTTATTCTTGGTCTGATTGTAATTTATCTATGCCGTTTACCAGCAGTCTGATATGAATGGTTGGGTAGAAATTATTTTATGTTGATCAAATTGTAAGGACGTAAGTTAAACAGTTAATAATCGTAATCATCTATTTCTTTACATGATCTACCATCTGATTCCAAACTGAGCATGTCTTAAAAATGCTAAAGTAATAATCGTGTATTCTTATTTAGGTGTAGGTTCATATAACTAATTACATTTCATATTTTATTTTAACAGGTTTTGACCTTTCAGGTTTTGATAAAATAAATATATCTCGTTCAGTATATCACTCAAAATTAACGAACCAATGAGCATCGAAACTATAAATTTAAGTGACGCGTTGACTCACACAACATGTTCAAACATGTCAACTTGTTCAATATCGTTAAAATGAAAATACTTTCAGTTTAAAGTTGGCGAGTATTTCTCGCTTTGTCTTGCGAACAATGTAACCTAAATAACTGACCATTTAACTTGTTTAGACAAGTCTAGGTAGTTGTCTTTGAATCCATACTAATATTATAAATTCTAAATTTAATATGTCTGCCTGTAACGTTTTCACGGTTTAACCGCTGTATTTTAATGCAATTTAGCAAGGAAATACTTATTACCGCGATAACCGACATACACGTAAAATCTAATTAAAAGACAAGGGATAACTAACTAACCCTGAGATTTCTGGGAAACTGTTACCCCTTCAGCCATAATAAGAACTTATGGACAGATGAAACTCTGTAGTTTTGGTAGCTTTAATGCAGATTTTTCAAGCCTGCCAACTATTTAAAAGTTAGTTTTCTACGATTCAAAAACAGTATTTTTTACAAATAAAATCTCATCTCTTAAGCATGTATTATTATAACATTACTAGCTGACTCGGCGAACTTCGTACCGCCATATTTACGTAGGTATCTGTCTCAGCTTCCCACAGGCAGTGTACAGTCATGGACAAAAAAAAGAATGACTTTTCCCGTTATATTTTAATTATTCTTGTACACAAACCTTGTCTTTACAATAACGAACACATAAAAATATAATTATTTAATTTGGTGCAGCCAATCGGAAGTTATACGCGTACATACACTTCGGCGATTTATTTATATATATATATTACACAAGTCACTCATTATAACCACCACACATGCTTTATTAATATTGAATTGCACCGTTGCTTGCAACACAGCTTAGATTCACAGATTACGAACGAGGCTGTGTTTGTTTTGGAATTTGTCATTAGACTGGAGTACCTATCGAACTAGCTTAGATTGTTACTATTGATAAATCACAATAGTTGGGATAGTCACCAGAGGTAAATTTATCACTTAACTATAATTTTATTATCAAAGTATATATATAACTATGCCGTGGGAGAGCCAAGCTTCGGCATAATTGGGCCGGCTCGACCGGAGTGATACCACGGCCTCACAGAAAACCGATGTGAAATAGTGCTTGCGCTGTGTTTCACCGAGTGAGTGAGGATACCGGAGGCCCATACCCTAACCCCTCCCCCAATCTCCCCCCCCCCATCCCCCAAAGGCCGGTAACGCACTTGTGATGCCTCTGGTGTTGCGGGTGTCCATGGGCGGCGGTAATCGCTTACCATCAGGCGATACGTCTGCTCGTTTGCCGGTCTATTCCATAAAAAAAAAAAAAAAAAACTATTCCATTACCACTCAGTTTAAGAAATGTCTTAAATCAAATGAATTATTATTGACACTAATGCAATACGGCCTGTCATAAGTGCTAACTTGTGTAGGCTATAGACATAAGTTCGATTTTTCTGTGAAAAAAAATAAATGTAATTAAATGCCAGACATCTCCAACAACGTGCATGCAAAAATTAATGACATAAACTATCAAGTAAGTGTTGAGAGTCTATACAAAAAACAAAGTCATTATTAAAGTCAGAGTATAAATAAAATATATTTAAATACTTTTTAAAAACAAGCTTTTACTGGAATGCCTCGAGACGAATCAAACGAGTCCAAACTCGATGATGTTGCGACGTTTCTTTGCAGAGTTCCTATGGCCACCTTCCAGCTCCAGTATCAAATCAGCTCCATGTCATTATAATATTGTATTTCCACGCTGTATACATATGTTTGCAAATTTTCAGGAAAATCGGCTGAAGATATCTGTTTCAAAATTGAGTTGCAAGATTCCACCCGAACATACAAGTATACATACATTGCAAGTTAATAAAAAGCTTGTTATATCAAGATTCACCACAAATCTAAGATACTAGACAACAACAGATAATATTTCAAAGCAGATAAAGGATCTGATACTGTCTTGACGTCTTATTTGAAATATGAGCATATGTAAGAACAAACAACAATGTGTTTGCTTAAATTTCTATCGCTTTTTCTTAATATAATACAGAAGGTGCAATGTTAGCATGATGTTTGCATAGACATTGTTTTGAATTCACTAATTCGACTTAAATAAGAATCAGTTCTCAAGAGAAAACCAAAAAACAAGAACTTCGTTTTGAGATTAATAATAAGGATTGTTCCGTTACCGTAAAGTATTAGATCATGATTTTTAATGGAACATTTCAATTTTCAATACTGGCAATAATCGTAGCAAAGGGTAGCTTTAAATGGCTGCGATTGCAACACTTACTCGTTACAAATCTGGAGCGACGGGTGTGTGTGAAAAAACCTGCGGTGCGCACGCGACTTCTATCCGTCGAATTCCTGCTGGAATAAAGAATCTTCTTCTATTTATCGCGTGTGACGCCTACAAGAAATCTCTTGAACTATCGAAGGAGGAAGCTCAACGAGAGCCCGTGGCAGTCCAAGGTAAGTGCTTGCATTATACTTTGCTACGGCTCATGTCGACTTATTTAACATCGAAATTAAACGTATACGTTTTTGTCCCAGTGTAGCATCAAAGCCACCCGCTATTTCGGCTTGGTGCGTATTATATTTATATATTTTTTTTTTTAAGTTTTGGCTGCGCCAAAATGACTCTGCTCTGCTTGATGGAAAGCACGAGCAGATTCTAAAAGTGGTGATCACCATCTTCAATGCGAATAAGGACATTGCAGCATGGTGACCTACACTATGGCCGCCTAGTGAGATGCTTTTTTACGCCCCGCTTAAAGGACCCGGGATCATAGTGGGAGGGAAACACGTGCGCTGGAAGTGAGTTCCAGGTTTTGACCGCTCGGCACAGAAAGGAAGAACCGAAGCGATGTGTACGAGATCGTATGTCTACCACTCTGAAGCGGTGACTTCCAAGGCCGGCACGTGTTGTCCTGTAGAGGAAGGGGGAAGGGGGGACCAGTTGGAAGAGCTCCTCAGAACACTCTCCGTGATACAAGCGATAGAGTACTGCCATAGAGGCGACATCTCTACGCAACTGCAGGGGCTCAAGGGACTCGGTGGCTTCAGGACTGTTGACAATGCGGATTGCTCGCCGCTGCAACCGGTCGAGAGCGTCAAACAGGTACTGTGCGGCACCACAGTCTGTGTCTTGTAAAGAAGACACAGATGCTCGGGCGAGAAGAACCGTCTCACCTTGTTTAAAACACCTAGCTTCCGCGAGGCCGCTTTAGTGACACTCTCAACGTATTCGCGTGGGTTGAGATCTCGGCAGATATCCATGCCCAGGATATCGAGCCTACCTTGTAATGCCATTTGAGTGTTCTGAAAAGTGGGAAGGGGAAGGAATGGAGACTTTCTGGCAGAGAACGCGCACCCCTGTGTTTTCTTGGCGTTGAACTCGACCAGATTCTCACAGCCCCATTGAGAAATGCGGCCCAGAACATGGTCGAGTTGAACGACAAGCTCCTGTCGTTTTTCCTCGATATCTGCAAGCTTGGCTGTTGGATGTCCAAAATATCGTCCGTGAACTGTACTGTCGTCTGCATAGCAATGAATGTTGCCAAGGGCTAACATGTCGTTGATATGCAGAAGAAACAGTGTGGGCGACAGGACGGAGCGTTAATCGACTGAAAATCGGAGGCCGTACCGTCGCAAAGGACTCTGATGCGGCGCTGGTGCAGGAATGCGGCAGCCCAGTTGCAGAGTTTGGGGGGCAAACCGAAAGCCGGTAGCTTGGAGAGAAGCGAACGATGCCAAACCCTATCAAAGGCCTTGGCCATATCAAGGCTAATGGCCAGGGATTCCCCATGCCTGTCAATAGTCTCACCCCAAAGGTGTGTGACGTACGCTAGAAGATCACCCGTGGATCGGTTCGGTCTAAAACCATACTGACGATCATTTAGTAGGGAGTGATCTTCCAGGTAGTGGACCAGTTGTTTGTTTATTATCCGCTCAAACACTTTGCAGATAATGGAGATGACGGCTATCGGACGGTAGTTGGCCGGGTCGGAGCGGTCGCCTTTTTTGGGGATGGGTTGAACATTCACCTCTCTCCAAACCTCCGGTACAGTTCCCGAGGAATATGACAGGCGATACAGACGCGTCAATACCGGAGACAACTCTGGTGCACAGTTCTTAAGAACCACTGCTGGGATACCGTCGGGTCCACTGGCTTTCCGGACGCCGAGTGACCGAAGCTCCGCACGAACTTCACTCAGCCGAACGCGAATATCCCGCATTGTAGTGTCGCAGGTCGGAATAGTAGGCGGGTGCTTGCCGTGGTCATCGATTCGGGAGTTAGCCGCAAAGAGATCAACCAGCAGTTTCGCTTTCTCCTGCGGCTCAAGGGCAAGTGATCCGTTCGGATATTTGAGCGGTGGTAGCGAAGGCTGACAGAAGTTGGACTGCACGGCTTTAGCCAATCGCCAGAACTTTCGGCTACCCGTAGGGTATGCAACGAGTTCTTGACCAAGCCGCGCGATGCGCTGGGCATCCGCTCTGATGTAAGCCTTCTTGCATTCCCTAGTGGCTTTGTTAAACGCTGCTTTTAGTTGATCAATGTCAGGGGAGCCGTGAGCGCGGGCCCTGGTCCATGCGCGATACGCCGATTGCTTTAGTGAAACAGCATGGGCGCACTCGCGATTGAACCAGGGACGGGTTCGGGTTGGCGACCTCACTGTAGGGAATGTAGTATTCCATTCCGACAGTGATTTCGCCAGCCACGGTGGCTGCACTTTGCGACAGATCTCTATCTCTGAAGCAGCGTTGAGCCCACGGGATGGATGCAAAATAATCCCGCATTCCATCCCAGTCTGCCGACGAGTAGTGCCATAAACGTCTTTTTGCTGCCACTGGTCGTGAGGGGGCAGCAAGAGGCACCGTGGTGGAAACCAGGCAGTGATCGGAGGATCCCAGAGGGGCCAGCACCGATACACTATACTGCGCTGGGTGACTCGTCAGCAGTAGGTCCAGCAAGGAAGGCGCTTGACTCGGTATGTCTGGTATCCTGGTGGGCTGGAGTACCAGCTAGGTGAGGTCATGCGTGAGAGCGAATGCGTGGACAGTCCAGCCTGCGTGGTCAGTTCTGGAAGATCCCAACCAGGACTCATGGTGGGCGTTAAAGTCTGCCAGAAATACCAGTTCGGCGGTCGGAAACTGCTCCTGCGCTTTGTCCGCTGCCTGACTGAGATATTCGAAAAGTCGAGTTGTCTCAGAATCTCCAGAGTGGGATCAGTATAGGCATACGTAGATTCGGCTCGTAGAGCCAATATCTACGTGGAGCCAAAGGGTGGAGAAGGATGGGTCCTCAAGGCAGCGCAATCGGCGACAACAAACATCCGCCCTGACGAAAAGACATACCCCAGCCTTCGCGAGGAAGCACTCCTCAAGCACGTAACCGGGGTAGTGAAGATATGTCGTGTCGGCAGGGCGGCGTATTTGAGTCTCCGTTAGAAAAAGCATGGCGGGCCGTGCCGTCTCTAGATGCTGGTGGACGGCGTTGAGGTTTGCATGGAGTCCACGGATGTTATTGAACTCCACCTCAAAAAGCGAGTTGGTGGGAGAGTGGAGTGCCGCTGTGCATCGTTTATGCTTTTTCTGTGCTGCCATGAAAAAAATAGGAGGAGGGGGATGGGAACGTAAAAGGCGTGACAGTCATCGCGGCAGTGTAATACTGAGACTCGGAATGCTGTTTCGTTATAACGGTGAGGCATGATGGTGACCGAGCCGTCGGACGGAAGGGCTCCCGTACCCTCCCGGAAGTGGTCGCCTGGTCCCACCGTCCGGTCACCAACCGGCACGACGAGCCACTCCGTGGATTATGCGCGACCTGACGGGGCAGCCTCCCAGGGTGGTTAGCCGCGGTTGGGCCCCTCTCTATGCCGCGGGCGGCCAGCGGCACCACCGTTTCTACAGGTCTCCCTGGCCGACGGCTCGATCCACGTCACCCTCAACATGACTCTACGAGCATTCCACTGCTCACACACTTACCACGATAACTGTCACCCCTGCATCATTGGGCCACCGGTCTCGCACTCACCAACGAAATACGACAGTACTAATACTGTCATTTTACGTTGATTTTCTGTGCGAGGGTAGTACCGCCCCGGTCGAGCCGGCCCGTTCGTGCTGAAATCAGCGTGGCTCTACTACCTCCTCAACGCGTATGCTACAGGGGTAAAATTAATAGTGCTGATAATAGAGGTGACGATAGACACTCTTTGCACAAATTATATTGATTGCATGCTAAACTCTCTCTCAATTTGTATTGATTGTATTTACCAAATAGTAAAAATAACAATATTCCTATAACTTTATATTTCGAACATTTAACACACAACGCCATCTAGTCTCAAACTAAGCAGAGCTTGTATTATGGGTACTAGACAACTGATGTAAATACATTTTTTTTGTAAATGCATACCTATTATATATAGAAAATACCCAAACTCCGAAACAAATATTTGCAGATCACTCAAACATTTGGTCCGACTTGGGAATCGAACCCGAGATCTCAAGCACAGCAGTCGCATACGCTACCACTGTACCACCGAGGCACTACCACCAACAGCATTAGTAGCGACTTGTACTGTCTACTTCCTGTTCTTCAATAAAAAAAAAACTTCGTTTAAAAAGCCGACTTCAAAAACTAAAAAGCATAAAATAACTTAATTTGTATGTGCTACCTATTCATAGGTTTGAAGTCAGTGCCAAGCCAATGGAATAGTAGGTACCATACTCGCTATATTTCGAGACGAACGTCAACGACGCTTTGGTTGTTTTGTTCAACGCGAAGAGCAGCTATCCCGCTCAATGTCACGCGTGGCGAGTGCGGTACCTACTATTACATTTTGGCTTGGCACCGACTTCAAACCTATGAATAGGTAGCACATACAAATTAAGTCGGTTTTTTTAAACGAAGTTTTTTTTTTATTTTTCGCTTTTTAGTCTTTCTCAAGTCTCTCATCATCATTTCATTTAAAATTTAGTGATGTCTACAGAATATGAAGGCATGCAGACAATTGCTCGCAACTTCTTTGCAGGCACTCACGTAAATTTGAGGGTTTCCTTCGATTTCCTTAGGATCCCATCATCACATCCTGATATGGTGGCCATGGGACCACATGGGGAGCATACCCTTTCGAATACAAAAAGAATTTTCAAAATCGGTCCACAATTGACGGAGTAATCTATGTATATACATAAAAAAAAAAAAAGCGATGAAATTTAGAACCTCCTCCTTTTGGAAGTCGGTTAAAAAGACAACTACCGTATTAGCTATACAATTCTGTGTCGCGGGACACTTTACAAACATAACGCAATATTGAGACATTCATCACTTGCTTCCAATAATGTTATTTAGACTATTAGAGGTTTGCTCACAAAGAATATTTGAACTGTTTCCTTCATGACATCTCTTTTCATTGGATTTGTTACTAGCTTTATTAAAAGTGAAATTGTGTCCTTGAAATGTACCTAATATGCGTAAAAACCAATCATTCACTACATTTAGAGCAAATTGACTGTGATCAACAAAGTCACGAGAGATAAGTGCTATATTTTTCCGACCTCTACGCACAGGCCAGGTCTAGTCTACTTTTACGCTGTATTTCACCTAGTGAGTGAGGATACCGGATGCACATACCTCACCACTTTGTGTGATTCACAAATTGTTGTTCTGAGTCTTGGTGTTATTTATGTCCGTTTCATGTGTACTTGTAAAGTGCCCCGCGACACAGGATTTATATTTCTAACTAGTGGTTGCCCACGGCTCCGCCCGCTAATATGTCGGTTATCGCTGCAAATAGTAGCCAATGTGTTATTCTGATGTAAAAGCTATATTACTGTAAAGTGTCATCCAAATCCGTTCAGTAGTTTTTGCGTGAAAGAGTAACAAACATCCATCCATCTATCAATCCATCCATCCATACTTACAAACTTTGCGTTTATAATATTAGTATTGATGCGAGAGTTGCCTTTAGAAAAAAAAATAACCTAAGACTTTTTCGAGGTCAAAGTCAAATCTTTGGACAAAATGTTAAGACAGGTAAGTTCATTTGTAGATATGTAGACGGTACTTTGACGGTATTTAGAAAAAATAGTTTATTTTTAAAGGATAGTAGAAGGATTTCTAGAGAAATAAGAAGGTTAGAAGAATAATTTTTCTAGAAATCTGGAGCTACTAAATAATTCTCTCTTTTCGTCTGCCTCTAAGCTTCAACTTAGTTCAGATTGAAGTATTACTAACTTAGATTTTGTAATAAAAATAAATTTGCCTATTTTATGCAAAACTTTTTCTTATCGTGTCGATGGCAACACTTATACAGTTTTGGCCGCTACTGTGCGACGCAAATGGCGTTTGGCCTTGCTTGGTAAAGACCGTAAGCGTGCAGTACACATATCTGCTCCATTGTCTGTGGAGAAACTTACACACGCGCACTTATCTGCACTGGGGTCGACAAACGCTCACCTTGTCAGGTTGTCCTTGGATCTTCCAACCTGGGTACGAAGCATTGAGGGACTTCCAGGTTGTTCCGTCAAAACTAATATGCTATATCTTTTGCAAGAGATATGCTGTGAATAACATAATTATGATGTTATTTGTTATAAATATTCTGATACAACTATGTCACGCGCCACTGAGATAGAAATGGTAGTCAGAAAATGTATGGAAAACTCAACCTGTAGTCACTTGGGGAAGCTAAACAGGTACCTCGTTCGTAAGGAAAATTCCCATTTCGGAAACCCACTCAGCATTTGAAATGCAGTACAACACGCCATTGTCTTGAATTTTGTACGTCCAATTATATGATAATGTTTGAGATGGAAATACTCCATTTAATTCCAGTTTATTTTACTGATGTCGTAGTGGTCACCTGGATTACAGTTTGTGTAATCAACAAATTGTTGTTCTGAATCTGGATGTTCTTTGTGTCCATTTCATATATTATTATGTTTTTTGTCTATACGAACCTACCAAAGTGACTCTACTCTGCCTGATTTAACGCATAAGTAGAATTCAAGAGTAGTGGTCTCCATACACATTGCGAATGCAGCACACTGTGGCAGCCTATTGAGATGCTTCTGCATCACTGGCATTGTAAACTTTCCTGCTACACAACCTTTTTTATTATAGATATCTTTAAAAAAATCTCTTCGTATATTTTTTTTATGGCATAGGCGGGCAAACGAGCAGAGGTATCGCCTGATGGTAAGCGATTACCGCCGCTCATGGACACCTGCAACACCAGAAGCGTCACAAGTGCGTTGCCGGCCTTTTGGGGATTGGGGGGGGGGGTAGGGGATTGGTGTATGGGGGGCCTCCGGTATCCTCACTCACTCGGTGAAACATAGCGCAAGCACTATTGTACACCGGTTTTCTGTGAGGCCGTGGTATCACTCCGGTCGAGCGGGCCCATTAATGCCGAAGCGTGGCTCTCCCACGGTTCAGCCTATGCCTGTATATATCTAAAACCTTTAGGTTTAAAGGTAAAATATATTCCTATTCTAGTCCTCATACATACGAATAATTGTATATGCATATACCCAAACTTACACAAACACACATTATAATTTCTCTCTTTAAGCACCATTTTAAGCTGTATTATATTTCATATTTTCGAAACCTAAATCTAGAATAAAACTAACAAAGTAAAATTATGAGAAATAAAATTTTAAAAATTCATGCGCATTAAGAACAATTTAGGTTGAATAATAATAATTTTGAGATTATAAAACTTTGTTCTTGAAACGTCCCTAAAGTTGTAAAAGTGGAACAATCCTAAGCACGCAGTGATAAATATCCAAAATAGTTTATAATACAAGCAAGGGACGCAGTCTGGAGCGGACCCAAGCTTAGATACGTTTTACTCTTGTTTTAGTGTTTGGTCCAAAAATATAGAAGTTTAAGCACATTCATTATACGCGTGATATGTGCCTAAAATCCTTGTGTATTTATTTTTTATTTATTTATTTAGAGTCACCAACATTTTTTTGCAAACGAGCACACGTATCGCCTGATGGTAAACAATTTCCGCCGCCCATGGACACCAGCAATACCAGAAGCGTCACAAGTGCGTTGCCAGCCTTTTGGGAATGGGCGGGGAGATAGGGGAGGGGGGTTGGGGTATAGGCCTCCTGTATCCTCACTCACTCGGTGAAAAACAGTGAAAGCACTATTTCACACCGGTATTCTGTGAGGCCGTGGTATCGCTCTGGTCGAGCCGGCCCATTCATGCCGAAGCGTGGCTCTCCCACGATGTTTAAGCATATTCAATATACGCGTGACATGTACCTAAAACTGTAATGTCTAGATAAAAGCGTCATCCTCACTATTTTAGAGATTAAATATAGGAACAATAGATGGCGAGTAACTGTAAAAATAAATGGAACAGGATGGTAGTAACGAAGTGAAGGTTATAGGTATTTGAATAGATTCAGAGGTCCGATTTTTTACATCTGGATGTTGCCGTACAATTTAAATATTTAAAAAAAATATACAGATAATAATAATGCTTTATTTCTCTCAACACAAAGGAAGTTACATACAATATATACAATACATTACAAAAAGCGTCTCTTTATGAGAGACTAGAGTCTATACTAGGGTCACCCCTGTATTACAGACCTCCAGGCCCCATCCCGAACATCTAGAATTTTACATAATAATGCTAGTAAAATATAAAAAGAATGCGTATGCAAGTATGCATGTTTGTATATGTGTGTCTATATGAGAGTGTCTGTGTGTTTGTGGAGTGCGTGAGCTATATATGTATGTGTACTATGTGTTATTGAATTACAACTAAGTACACGTTTTGACTTTCATCCCCTCTCTCCAGGAAACCGTGCTGAATTGCGGGATAAAAAGTATCCTATGTCCTACCTCGTAGTCTGAACTCAAATCATGCCAAGTTTCATTTGAATCCGTTCAGTAGTTTCAGCGTGATGCGTGGCCAAGATACAGACAGACAGACATACGTACAGACAGACAGACAAAAATGAAAAAAAATACAGTTTTTGCTTCAGTATTTATTTACAGTACATTTACAGTACAGTACTACAATTATAGAGAGCCCTCCAAAAAAAATTTTCAAAATATATTTAATGTACAGAATTGGACCTGTTACATTTTTATTATAAGTTTATATAGATAAGTATATAGATAGTCGTATAACTTGAACAAAATCCTCTTACTTGGACCATATATTCAAATTACTTCGTATATACGACTAAAAACTGAGAACTTCATCGTCGAAACTCAAATCCCGACTCCACAAAGGCACACTGATCTCTTTGACTTTTATACTCGACGCAAAAAGACGCTTACAACCTACAAATTAATTTCCAACCAGAACACTAACAAGTTTTAAATTGAAGAAATATAAATGACTAGCTTTACACGTGGCTTTGCTCACGCAGACTTTCATCCCTTGATTTACTGGCTGGAATTTAAAAAACCTTTCTTAGTGCTCACTTACGTTATATAAAGAACCTACATGCAAAATTTCAGGATTCTAGCTTCAGCGGTTTGGGCTGTGCGTTGAACACTGGGTATGTCAGTCAGTCACCTTACTCTTTTATATATACAAACTAGCTGACCCGGCGAACTTCGTACCGCCATATTTACATATCTGTCTCAGCTTCCCACAGGCAGTGTACAGTCGCGGACAAAAAAAACATTTTTAACATTATCTTTTTTTTTTTCTTTCTAGCAAAAAAAGAATGAATGAAATCGGATTATATGTTATTGAATTACAACCAAGTACATATTTTGACTTTCATCCCCTTTCTCCAGGATACCGTGCTGAATTTCGGGATAAAAAGTATCCTATGTCCTACCTCGTACTACGAACTCAAATCATGCCAAGTTTCATTTCAATCCGTTCAGTAGTTTCGACGTGATGCGCGGCCAAGATACAGACAGACAGAGAGACAGACAAAAATGAAAAAAATTACAGTTTTGGGTTCAGTATCGATTATAGAGAGCCCTCCAAATAAAATTTTCAAAATATCTTTAATGTACAGAATTGGACCTGTTACATTTTTATTATAAGTATAGATAGATAGATTTCTAGGTCACGAATGACAGTTTATATTCTAACACAGGAAATATAGAAAAATGTATAATAGAATAGGTATTACTATTTCATGTAATACTAACACTATTGCATCTGAATATCTTACTTTTAAAAAAGAGTGGCGATGAGTTTCTTTGCCAGTATTCTTCTCATTAGGCTCTACAGATTTTGGAAACTGGAAGTTGTGGATCGACACAAGCAGGCAGTAGATTTTGGTGTTTTCACCTAATTTACCTTGACAATACAGTACATACTGTGGCGTCTGTTTGTGTCGATCTATGATTTTTAACTGTTGCTTCAATATAAAGTTCATAAATGTCACTTAGTGTTTTAATTGAATAAATGATTTTGAATTTGTCATAAATATAAAATAAATAGCGCGTGTTAAAAGTGATCCGAGCCATCTGAAAAATGTTGTTATTGTTTAAATCGCGCATTCTAAAGTTGTATAACACCTAATCTTACTCGTGGCCTTACTTTGTGTTTTTCTATACTCTTAACAATGATTATGTTTGTGTGCAAAGTTTTAAGATGATCATTTGAATAGTTAACATTCTGAAATATAAAATACAATCTATCTCACTCAGTTATGCTTCGACGCCTAAAGGCCGGCTTGACTGGATTGATTAAAGAATTTAATGAAAGAGTACGGAGAATTGTTGAGGTGAGGTACGGTGAGGTTAAAAAAGCCCAAACTCCTTGCTGAATATAGAAGAAGAACTTAAAGAACTTACCATTAGGTGACCTATTTATTTGACCTCCTATGTCACGTAAAAAAAACCAAGCCTCTCTAACCCTGATTAACAGCACTCGTTCGCATTGGTGAATCACTAAACCAAGTCACATATACGCCAAATGTTGGCAGAACTTTTGAGCATTTGCCTGAAATTGTTAAGTACTCTCAGACAAATGCTCAGAAGTTTTACAAAAACAAATGCTAAACTGACAGGTAACATTTTGAAAATTAAATTCCAAAGTGACTACGGACTATGACCGTCGGAGAGCCACGCTTCGGCATGAATGGGCCGGCTCGACCGGAGTGATACCACGGCCTCACAGAAAACCGGTGTGAAATAGTGCTTGCGCTGTGTTTCACCGAGTGAGTGAGGATACCGGAGGCCCATACCCCAACCCTTCCCCCTATCTCCCCCCCCCATCCCCCAAAGGCCGGTAACGCACTTGTGACGCCTCTGGTGTTGCGGGTGTCCATGGGCGGCGGTAATCGCTTACCATCAGGCGATACGTCTGCTCGTTTGCCGGTCTATTCCATAAAAAAAAAAAAAAAAAAAAATCGCACATGCATTCTGCCCAATTTTATATATAAACGGATCTAGTGCTAGCGGTAGTGAGGTTAAAGAAGGCCAAACTTATTCCTGAATATAGAATGAGAACTTAAAGGATGCACTTTTTGTTACTCTTACCATTAAGTAACCTGTCTATTTGTTAGACCTACTATGCCATGTAATAAAAACCAAGCCCTTGGTGACCCTGATTAAAAGCACTCGTCTGTAAGGGTAGATAGAAACCAAAGCAAGTTATTATATTGGCAGGACCTCAAGCATTTGCCTGATATTGCTCAGTACTTTCAGGCAAACGCTCAGAAGTTCTGCAAAAGCAAAAGCTGAAGTGACATTTTAAAGCAGGCAACATTTTAAAATTTAATTCCAAAGTTAGTACGCAATTCTCACACATGCTCTTCCCAATTTTCAAAATTAAACAAAAAATTACTACTCGAGGTCAAAAGAAAAAACCGACTTCCAAAAACCATCCAACGAAAAGTCCCTGCCAAAAAACACTAAAAAGCGTAAAATAAACTGGCTCTTCATAAATTGCTATGTGCCAATTCTTGTCTATACCTAATTCTTTATTCATTTAAATAGTAGTATTATTATGTGTGCTAAGTACCTAAAATCTGTTTGAAGTCGGCGCCAAGCCAAAGGTAATAGTAGTTACCACACTCGCTATATTTCGAGACGACCATCAACGACGTCGCGTCAGCCCGCGCGTGTCTGCCGGCTTGGGTTGTTTTGTGCTACACGAGGCATCAGCTATCCGGCAGCGGCGAGTGCGGTACCTCCTATTACATTTTGGCTTGGCGCCGACTTCAAACAGATTTTAGGTACTTAGCACACATAATAATACTACTATTTAAATGAATAAAGAATTAGGTATAGACAAGAATTGGCACATAGCAATTTATGAAGAGCCAGTTTATTTTACGCTTTTTAGTGTTTTTTTTTTTTTTTTTTTTTTATGTATGGCCCGCCATAATGACTCTACTCTGCCTGATGGAAAGCATAAGCAGAATCCAAGAGTGGTGGTCACCATACTCACCGCGAATGCAGACAATGCAGTATGGCGACCCACACCATGGCGGCCTAGTGATGCTGCTGCATCTTTTAGTCTAGTCAACAAGTATGGAACTTATTGACTAGACTATTTGGGCCTCCGGTCTCGCACTCACCAACGAAACACGACAGCACGATCGCTGTCATTTTACGTTGATTTTCTGTGCGAGGGTAGTACCGCCCCGGTCGAGCCGGCCCATTCGTGCTGAAATCAGCGTGGCTCTACTACCTACTAATTTATGAAGAGCCAGTTTATATTACGCTTTTTAGTGTTTTTTGGCAGGGACTTTTCGTTGGATGGTTTTTGGAAGTCGGTTTTTTTTATATAAAGTTTTTATTTTTCCATTTTTAGTGCAAACAATCATAGGTTATCAGTAAGTTGAACTATTTCATATAATTTCTGCTAATACGAATAACTTTAGTGGTTTGAACACGTATTAACACGTTCGCAGCGGCACTGATTTATCTGTATTTTCCATTAGTGCGTTACGAGGCCTTTGAAACCTCGTTTTGAACCAGACGTTCTAGCGGCACGAGGCTTAATAAATCCTTTTTTTGGCGCCAAATAAGGCGAATTTTACGATTTTTGTCACGATTATTATTATCAATGAGTTGATGAACCTAAATCTGCCGCCGCCTGTGGGCAGATTATTTAGTTTAGATTCTTTAGGTAAAATAAAATGTGGGGTCTTATGTACCCCATACCGCACTGAAAAAGGGCAGTTTTTCATATTGTTTAGTGATGGGAAATAAAAATATCGATTTTATTTAATTGTAGTTACTTATTGATGTTTTTTATTAAAACAGGTCAAACAATAATATTTTTTGCAACCGATACATCCTGTCAGAATTTTCCATACTTTTTTGTCAGCCTCACGACTTGATAAGAAGTTGCGAAGTTTTTTGTAGCATCCTACGCATCTCCTCTTCTTTAATTCCGATTGACAAACACGTACTCGTCTAGCCTAGTGACAATTACGTAGTCTCTAGAAAGCGTTATTATATTGTAATCTCTAACTATACGTACATACAATACATTACAGTGTATAATTTATTATAATATTTTAAATATAAATAGCTGGAATTCATTTATTATATTTCTACATAATTATTTCACTTAGACTGAGTATAATTTGTAAATATTGATTTTAAACTTACCTGTTTTTCAAATATCGGTAATTTTGAATTAGATTTACCACCCAATTCCTCTTCATCATCAATAATATTATTAATTATATTTCTTCGGCAACGTTTCGACATCCTATTATATAGTCGCGGGCGCAGCGTTCAACGTTTTGCACAACACTAACCGCGTGAAGCTAGTGCGGGGGTACGAGGTGTTCGCAACCTCGTAACGCACTGTATTAAACTTTTATTTATTCAGTGAGGTACGAGGCCTAAAATATCCGGTACTAAGGTAGGTATACTAAAAAACTCGGCATTAATAGCACATCTCAGATATATAGTTATCTCTTTCCTAGACTGAACCAGTCGGAAGTTACGCCTCTCGCACGACAGAGAAGTTTAAGTTTTTCCTTACCGCTATAACGACGAGACACGGACGAGGTGTTTCAAGCCTCGTTTCGCACTGAACGTGTTAAAACTGAGTATGCTCAGTTTCCAAAATTATGTTGAGATGCAAGATTTCTGTTACCGAGAACGTGGTCTACGGGGCAATAGAAATCGTGTCCAAGCTTAGATGTCGTGATGAAATAGAGGCAGGCGAGTTACTTAAAGCAAAATACATTAAGGGGTTAGTCATCACAGCGCATGTGACATCAGCTCACCTAAATAACTTAAAAGTATACAACTAAAGGTCTATAGATACGTATGAAATTGAAAGAATTATCCTCCAACTCCTAACCGGTGTGGAGTTATACCTTGTATCATCAGCTTACCTAAATAAATTGAAAGAATACGGCTAAAGGTAACATAAATACATATGACATTTAAATATTTATCCTCCAACTCCTAACCGTTAAGGAGTTGTACCTTTCATCATCAGATCATCATCATTAAATGATGACTACCAGACGCAAATACTGGAGTAGCTTCAGAAAATATACGAAAAATATAGTACGTGCCTAAAAAAAATGAGGGTTCCCCTCGATTTCTCTAAGATGCCATCATCAGATCCTAGTTTCCTTGTCATGGTACCACCGTCGGGACATTTCCTTTCCAACAAAAGCAGAATCATCAAAATCGGTTCACAAACGACGAAGTTATCCCCGAACACACATAAAAAAAAAAAATACGGTCGAATTGAGAAACCTCCTCCTTTTTTTGAAGTCGGTTAATAAATAGGTCACCTAATAGTAAGAGTCATAAGAACTTCTCATAGTAATGCAAATTAAACAATAGAAGTAAAACACACGTCGTTAAATGACTGCGCTGTTCTGAAGTGTCCTGAGTACCCTAGAGATCTGGAATACGAGATACATGACATAAATGCACACATGCGTAAATCACATACACATATGCATAATTCATAAGTGGAAGTTTTAGACAGACAAATTGCTGCTTAGTTTGAGAGGGAATGCACCAGATGGCGCCTTCATTTAAATGCTAGATTCATACAGCGCAGCTAGCGGACAAACACACCATGCGGTATTGTTAAAGCAATATTGTTTGCTTGACTTGGTTTAAGCATTTATTTTATGTTTAATAAGGAGAAAAGGGGGATCGTTTAAATTTTTTTTTTTTTTTTTTTTATGGAATAGACCGGCAAACGGTCAAATGCAATTTCACACCGGTTTTCTGTGAGGCCGTGGTATCACTCCGGTCGAGCCGGCCCATTCATGCCGAAGCGTGGCTCTCCCTTTCTTTCCCTTTCTGAATTAGATTATTCTTGTTGAAGTATGGATATCTTGCATGCACTTCTTCTTGTTATCTTAGTTCAAAAATTAATAGAAATAGACGTAGCCAAAAGAAAAAGTTTATAGAGCAATAACCCGACAACGTATAAACTTTTGATGATATTTTTCTAGCCTTATATTACCTGCGCCATTATTATAAGTCTATTAAACATCATTCACTGTTACCTCACTGACTGCCTCGTTGGTCTCGCGGTTGGCGTGTGCGACTGTTGATCATGAGGTCTCGGGTTCGATTCCCGGGTTGGACCAAATGTTTGTATGATCTACAACTATTTGTTTCGAAGTTTGGGTGTTTTACTATCTATACTTATAATAAAAATGTAACAGGTCAAATTCTGTACATTGAAGATATTTTGAAAATTTTTTTGGAGGGCACTCTGTTATCGATACTGAAACGAAAACTATTTTTTTTTTCATTTTTGTCTGTCTGTCTGTCTGTCTGTCTGTCTGTCTGTCTGTCTGTCTGTATCTTGGCCGCGCATCACGCCGAAACTACTGAATGGATTCAAATGAAACTTGGCATGATTTGAGTTCATACTCCGAGGTAGGACATAGGATACTTTTTATTCCGAAATTCCGGACGGTTTCCTTGGGAGGGGAGATGAAAGTCAAAATGTGTAATTAATTGTAATTCATTAACGAGTAGTCCGATTGCAATAATTCTTTTTTTGTTAGAAAGGAGATACTCTGAAGATTGTAGCATAAAGTATTTAATTTATCACAATCTCTCTATCTATTGGAAAAAAAATTATAAAGAATTTATCATTACGTAAAACAACATGTAGCGACACCTATTGCCAGCCATGCGTAATTAATAACACTTTGATTAATATATCGTGGAATAATCGTAGAACGTATTACGTATATTTCGGTGTAGCATTAAGTATTTGATTTATCGCAACCTCTCTATCCATAGGAAAAAGAATATCTATATCTCTCTGTAGACGTCGAATCTGTGTGTTTGGTTGTGCCCGCATGACTTAAATATTCAAAATAATCGTGGGAACGTTTTATGCACAAGCATTGTGATTAATGTGGTATATAGTTAGTATTTGATAGGTAGTTATTTGTTTTATGTTCTCTCTTTCCATAGAAAGGGTTGTATTAAATTTTCTTGAAAAATTTATTTGCTTAAAACAGCGACATCTTTTGGAATCAAGTAACTAACTTTACAATAGGTACGTAATATGATTACTCTTTTTAACGTATAATAAAAATGTAACAGTTCAGTTCTGTACATTAAAGAAATTTAGATGATTTTTTGGGAGGGCTTTCTAATCGATACTAAAGCAATTACATTTTCTTGAAAATTGTTTCTGTGCTCACTGACGAACTGTGCTTAAAACAGCGACATCTTTTGGAATCAAGTAACTAACTTTACAATAGGTACGTAATATGATTACTTTTAAACGCATAAGAAAAGTGTATAAGATCAATTCTGTACATTAAAGAAATTTAGATTTTTTGGGAGGACGCTCTTATTGATACTGAACCAAAAACTAGAATGCCATAAACTTTAAATGGTCATTTATAATTATGATATTTATTTTAAGTTTAAAATATTTGAAAGAGGAGTAAACATATAACATAATAGTTCATCATAATTTACCAGAAAATGATACAAAACATCTTTATGATAGGTGGGTACCTATCATAAAGAAACGCGCCACGCCACGCGCCCGCGCTGCCTTTCGGGTCGAAAGGCAGCGCGGGCGCGTGGCCTGCGCCCTGCCACAGAATAACTAATACATAGTACTGCCCTGCGTAGGTTACCAAACACGTCCAAATTGTTTAAAAAGCAGTACCCGCGCGGTCGGTCGGCTCCCTACGCGACACACGCACCCAAATCGACTTAAAAACCCAGTAGTAGTTCTTGAATGTAAATTCGGATAAAAAGTTATTTTTGGAGGCTATTTACTTGATTTTTGTTCTACCTAATATAAATATTACTTGGTATTATAATATTTCTTCTGTATTTTTAACCGACTTCCAAAAGGAGGAGGTTCTCAATTTCATCGGTATATTTTTTTTAACCGACTGCCAAAAGGATGAGGTTCTCAATTTCATCGGTATATTTTTTTTTATGTATGTACACGGATTATTCCGTCAATTTGTGGACCGATTTTGGAAATTCTTTTTGTATTCGAAAGGGTATGCTCCCCATGTGGTCCCATGGCCACCATATCAGGATCTGATGATGGGATCCTAAGGAAATCGAAGGAAACCCTCAAATTTATGTAAGCGCCTGCAATGAAGTTAAAGCAATTATCTGCATGCCTTCATATTCTGTAGACATTATTTAATTTCATAATATATAAAACGGGTCTTAACGATATCAGAGTTAACCTCAGATAGTCAGTTTACCTCAAATCACTTGAATTATAGTAACCTATAGAAGATAGTCCATTTGAGATTTTATTACAAAAAAATACCTGAAGTCCTTTCGATTTTATACAGCATGTATGTTACCTTTAGTCGTATTCTTTCAAGTTATTTAGGTGAAATGATGACGAGAGACTTGAGAAAGACTAAAAAGTGAAAAATAAAAAAAACTTCGTTTAAAAAAACCGAACCGAAAAAACTAAAAAGTACCTAATAACTTAATTTGTATGTGCTACCTATTCATAGGTTTGAAGTCGGTGCCAAGCAAAATGTAATAGTAGGTACCGCACTCGCCGCGCGTGACCTTGAGCGGGATAGCTGCTCTTCGCGTAGAACAAAACAACTGAAGCGTCGGTGACGTCGTTGACGTTCGTCTCGAAATGTAGCGAGTGTGATACCTACTATTACATTTGGCTTGGCACTGACTTCAAACCTAGGTAGCACATGCAAATTAAGTTAGCTGATACTTTTTAGTTTTTGAAGTCAGTTTTTTTAAAACGAAGTTTTTTTTTAGGATTTTGTCAGGTTATAGCATAGGTATAAGCAGGCGATTTTTGTTGTACCTCAATAATTAGCAAATAGTCTTTTGTAGATTCTAATTGGTTTTCTCGGTATTTTTAGAATTTTGTAAGATTATAGCATAGGTACCTAGGTACCTATAATTTACTTTTTTATAGGATTTTGTTAGGTTATTGGTATAGGCATAGGTAAGCAGATGTTTTTCGTTGCAAATATTTAATTACTTAGCCTTATTTGTTGGTGTTTTAATTTCTTTTAGTAAGTTGTAGATACCTTCCATTTTTTTCGTTGAATTAGTTGTAGATACTTAATTAATTTAGTTTTATTTACGCTTTGAAAATAGGCTTCATTCGTTATGTCTAATTTTTCAATTAACTGTAGTGATAAATTTAACATTGTTTTTCGTATTCGATTTTATCACATCACACTAATTTATAAAAGCGAATGTTTGTGAGGGTGTCACGCAAAAAGCACTGGACGGAATTGGATGAAACTTTACAGTAATATAGTTTACTAGCTGTTGCCCGCAGCTTTGCTCGCGTGGAAGTTGATTATTTACAATATATTTAATTAAAACTGTGTAAGTATGTATGAATAATTTATTCATGTTTTTAAACGTACCTATTTATTTATTTTTAATCAATAGCCCATTAAAAAAGATTTCATACTAACGTTCGACCCTTATTTTTACCCCTTTAGAAATAGAATTCCCATAATAGATGATATAGGTATTAATTTATTTGTACTTATAGGTATTAATTTATTTGTACTTAAAAGCCTAAGGACAAAGTTTCAGGCTACTAAATTAAAAATGACTGACTTCCAAACTAATCTACTTACGACATTTCAACACCTAATTCACCCCTTAGGAGTAGAAATATCATTTATGGGATTTCCTTTTGAGGGCGCTCTGGTTCCCTGGTTTCTAGAACCCGAGACGGTGTGCGGTTTTTAGTCGGTTCGAGTCCGACATAACCACCAGTTGCTGATATCCGAGGGAATTTCCGCACAAAAAAGGGGGTAGATATAATATCCAGAGACACTTAGTATCTACGCGTTTTTAACTATTAGCCCAAAGAGAATTTTTCATGTTTCTAACTTAAAAAAGACGGACTTCCATACAAACTTTCAACCCCTATTTCACCCTCTTACGGGTAGAATATTGGGAAACGCTTAAATACGTATCTCCTATTTTTTATCAATAGCCCTAAAATAAATTTTCATGTTTCTAACTTCAAAACTGACGGACTTCTAGACTAACCCGCTTACGAAATGTCAACGCCTATTTCATCTCTTCAGCGTAGAATATCGAGAAAGGCCTAAATATGTATCTATTCATTTTTAATCAGTAGCCCAAACCAAAAGAAAAGTTTCATGTTTCTAATTTAAAAATGACGAAGTTCCAAACAAAGTTCAACCCCTATTTCACCCCCTTAGGGGTAGAATATTAGGAAACGTTGAAATACATATCTACAATTTTTTATAAGTAATCCAAAAATAAAGTTTCATATTTCTTAAATAGCCCTAAAATAAACTTTCATGTGTTTAACTTCAAAAATGACGGACTTCCAGACTAACCTACATACAAAACGTCAACCCCTATTTCACCCTTAAGGAGTAGAATATCCGCTCTATCTATCAGAAACGCTTAAATACGTGTTTACTCATTTTTAATCAGTAGCCCAAAAATAAAGTTTCATGTTTCTAACTTAAAAAATGACGGACTTCCATACAAACTTTCAACCCCTATTTCACCCCCTTGGGGGTAGAAATTCCAAAATTCCTTCCTTAATGGGTATCTACTTAATGAAACGATCATACTCACCAAATTTTGTATTCCCAAGTTTAATAGTTTCCGCTCGGCGATGATGAATCAGTCAGTCAGGACATGTTATTTTATTAACCGACTTCCAAAAAGGAGGAGGTTCTATGTTCCAGTGTATGTTTTTTTTTTTTTTTTTTTTTTTTATGTATGTTCACTGATTACTCCGTCAGTTGTGGACCGATTTTGAAAATTTTTTTTGTATTCGAATGGGTATGCTTCCGAGGTGGTCCCATTGCCAGCATATCAGGATCTGATAGTGGGATCCTAGGAAAATCGAGGGAAACCCTCATTTTTTATAGGCACATACTATGTTTTTCGTATATTTTCTGAAGTTACACCGGTATTTGCGTCTGGTAGTCATCATTTTATGATGATGAGCTGATGATGTAAGGTACAACTCCTTAACGGTTAGGAGTTGGAGGATAAATCTTTAAATATCATATGTATATATGTTACCTTTAGTCGTATTCTTTCAAATTATTTAGGTAAGCTGATGATGGAAGGTGGAAGGTACAACTCCTCAACGGTTAGGAGTTGGAGGATAATTCTTTCAATTTCATACGTATCTAAAGACCTTCAGTCATAAACTTTCAAGTTATTTAGGTGAGCTGATGATAGAAGGTTAAACTCTTCAACAGTTAGGGATTAGAGGATGATTTTAATATTACACGTACGTATAGACCTTAATTTGTATTCTTGATGATGAAATTTGATGAAATAGTTCAACTTACTACTTACCTACGATTGATTGCACTAAAAACTGAAAAATAAAAACTTTTTATAAAAAAAAAAACCGACTTCCAAAAAAACATCCAACGAAAACTCTCTGCCAAAAAGACACTTAAAAGCGTAAAATAAACTGGTTCTTCATAAATTGCCTATACCTAATTCTTTATTCATTTCAATAGTAGTTTTCAGAGAGTTTTCGTTGGATGTTTTTTTGGAAGTCGGTTTTTTTAAGTATAGAAGATACATCAGATTAACACATAGGTTACTGCTTGCCGCGATAACCGACATACACGCCGGCGGAGCCGCGGGCAACAGCTAGTGTATAATATGTATGTATTTACAAAAAAAAAGTATATATGTATTTGTATCAGTTGTCTAGTACCCATAACACAAGCTCTGCTTAGCTTGGGACTAGGTGGCGTTGTGTGTTAGATGTCCGAAATATTTATTATTATTATTATATATTATTATTCATTAAATTGATGTAGCAGTTTAAGGGGTGAGGTGGAACAACAAACAAAACTATTACCTGTCCTTTTGACTTCGAATTAAAAAGATTTTAGCGTTTTTATTTCTATTTGACTGCCTCGTTAGTCGATTCCAACCAAATGTTTAAAGAATCTGCAAATATTTGATTCGGAGTTTGAGTGTTTTCTATGTATAATATGTATGCATTTACAAAAAGAATATAATATGTATTATATCTGTTGTCTAGTACCCATTATACAAGCTCTGCTTAGTTCGGTACTAGTTGGCTTTGTGTGCTAGATGTCCAAAATTATTTCTGTATTTATTACTCCAAAAATAAGTTCTTTTCAAAGAATACGAGCTACGAAACGACGGTACTGAAATTAATTTGTCTTTAATTAACATGAAAGTGATTCCAAAAAATAAACTCATAACCTAATACTCAAAACTCATAACAGAATAATTAATAGTACTAACGTACCATTACTTCATTCTTGAAATTAAGAAAATAAATCTAAAAAATATATATTATGTCTAAAAGATTTGAATGAATTTATTTTTACTCTTGAGCGATTAAAAAAGTCGTTACGAATTATCTTAGGCCATAATTTAGCCCGTTTAATTTAGAATCAATCAAGAGCAAGCAATAATTAAATACTGATTTTATATCTAAATACTTTTAAAATAAAGTGATTTAAAATTATTTTTTCTAGCTTTTGCCCTCGTGTTTATCAGTTATCACCGTAAACCTAGCCCATATTAGCTGTTGATGGATTAATATTGATGATATTGAACATCTGCTTAGTGGTTGTTGGATTTCGAACGTCATTGTAATGGCAACATTTTTCGATTGTCATTTTTTTCCTGTTGACGTTTTGACGTTTGAGGTTAAAAAAGTATAAAAAAGACGCGTGTTGAAAACGGTCGACGATTGTTGTTTGAGAACCGTAATTAATTGATATTAAGCTAATTGTATTGTCCATCGACCCGGTCCCTTTAGTGATTTACCGTTTTGTGTTAGGTCGTGGACTCGCGAGTTTTGTAGGCGCGTTCCGCGATAGCTGAAGCGAGTGAGTTGTAATTCGAATATCCGTGATAGCTGATACGAGTTTGTTGTAATTAGAATACCTTGGAAGTTGTACAGCACTTTAGGAGTTTATGATTGTGTGACGACGCAGAGAAGAAACTACCCAAGAGATCTCTTGGAACGCCGAGAACAGGACGCCACACAACTCCAGTAAGTGCTTGATGAATTTAGTTTAGATTAAGAACACGGTGGATCGCCGTGGTTCATTGCTCTTTCCAGTGACTAGTTTTAGCGATTGAATGGCTTACTATGGGTCCTAAGACATCTCAAGTTTCACAAGGTGATCGCTACATTGGAGAGAGGACTGAACAGTGGTTAAGGCGTAAAGGATATTATAAATGCGATAGTTTGTAAGGATGTGTGTGTGCTTGTAAATCTTTTATGCAAAAACTACTGAACGGATTTGGATAAAACTTTACAGTAATATAGCTTATACATCAGAATAACACAAAGGCTGCTATTAACCGCGATAACCGTAAGCCGCGGGCCACAGCTAGTCCATACTAATATTATTAATTCGAAAGTTACTGTGTATGTCTGTTATGCAGCGGCTAAACCGCTGGATCCATATCAATGAAATTTGGCATGAAGATACTTTGATTCTTAAGGAAGTATTTACACTACTCTTTACCGCAAAAACTGGCAAGCACGCGATCCACCCGCGTGAATTTACATGTGTCTAGGGAAACAAGCAAGTGATAATATAAATAAGAACGGTTCAAATCTGGGATAATACATTGCAATGCAATGTAAATAATCACAAATTTTAACAAAAAAAAAAACCGACTTCAATCTGGACCAAATTTTAATGTTTGAAAGCTGATGCTTCCCGTGTGGTCCCACACGGGAAGCATCAGCTTTCACACAAAAAAAGAATCATCTAAATCGGTCGAAATTTATGAGGTAACAAACATAAAAAAAAATAGTGGAATTGAGAATCTCCTCCTTTTTTTGAAGTCGGTTAAAATACGATACAATACTATGAGTGTCCTCATTCCAATTCCAGGAACTCCTAATAACCTGTCTCAGTTAGTTAAAAACAATATAAAACCGTTTTATATAAAAAAAAAACGACTTCCAAAAAACATCAACGTAAACTCTCTGCCAAAAAAAAACACATAAAAGCGTAAAATAAACTGGTTCGTCATAAATTGCCTATACCTAATTCTTTATTCATTTAAATAGTAGTATTATAATGTGTGCTAGGTACCTAGAATCTGTATGACGAACCAGTTTATTTTACGCTTTTATGTGTTTTTTTTTTGGCAGAGAGTTTTCGTTATATGTTTTTTGGAAGTCGGTTTTTTTTTATAAAAAGTTTTTATTTTTCAGTTTTTAGTGCAAACAATCGTAGGTAAGTAGCAAGTTGAACTATTTTATCAAATTTCATCATCAAGAATACAAATTAAGGTTTATACGTACGTTTAATATTAAAATCATCCTCTAATCCGTAACTCTTGTAGAGTTTAACCTTTACGACTAAAGGTAACATACATACATATGATATTTAAAGATTTATCCTCCAGCTCCTTACCGTTAAAGAGTTGTACCTTACATCATCAGCTCATCATCATAAAATGATGACTACCAGACGCAAATACCGGTGTAACTTCAGAAAATATACGAAAAACATAGTATGTGCCTAAAAAAAAGAGGGTTTCCCTCGATTACCCTGGGATCCCATCATCAGATCCTGATATGGTGGCAACGGGACCACCTCGGGAGCATACCTTTTCTATTACAAAAAAAATTTATGGAGTAATCGCTGCACATACATAAAAAAAAAAAAACATACAGTGGAACATAGAACCTCCTGCGGTTTGGTAGTCGGTTAAAAATAATAGCCTATTACTGTTATTCTTTCGAAAGCCTCCAGTCGCTCCTCTCTGCCCAATGTTTTTTTTTTATGGAAAAGGAGGCAAACGAGCAGACGTATCGCCTGATGGTAAGGGATTACCGCCGCCCATGGACACCCGCAACACCAGAGGCGTAGTGCGTTGCCGGCCTTTGGGGGATGGGGGAGGGGGTTTGGTATGGACCTCCGGTATCCTCACTCACACGGTGAATCACAGCCTGAGCGCTGTTTCATATCGGTTTTCTGTGAGACCGTGGTATCACTCCGGTCGAGCCGGACCATTCATGTTCTTGTAGTGTTCTATTATGTTCTTTTATTCTAAGACTAGCTTTTACACGCGGCTTGGCTCACGCTGACTTTCATCCCCTGATTTATCCCCTTAGGGTGGAATTTCAAAAATTCCTTTCTTAGTGCTAACGTTAGTGACGTTACATCTAAGAACCTACATGCAAAATTTCAGGATTCTAGCTTCAGCGGTTTGGACTGTGCGTTGATCTCTGGGTATGTCAGTCAGTCAGTCAGTCACCTTTCTCTTTCATATATATAGATTTTGAAA
The DNA here is from genome assembly GCA_949125395.1 of Diaphora mendica. Taxonomy (NCBI): domain Eukaryota; kingdom Metazoa; phylum Arthropoda; class Insecta; order Lepidoptera; family Erebidae; genus Diaphora; species Diaphora mendica. The sequence goes on from OX421334.1 coordinate 2,906,416, forward strand.
GGAGCTTTTTTTTAAAACAATAAGCTTTAAATAGATTGCTTCAACTAATATTTCATTGATTTTTGCCGCTGATTTTGCATTATAAAATAAAGAAGAAAGTTTATTTAAAAAACAAAATGGTGAATTTACCAAATGGAATTAAGGGGTTTTTGAAACGGACAATTCAAGTCGCAGTTCAGAATTAAAGAAAAACGAATAAAAACGTTCCCTTTTTGTTAAAAAGAAGTTATAGATCCTTGAACTTGGTGGTTGTGTAAATTCGGAAGTAGAAATGACGGTATCCGGGGTGACCATTAATGATGTAATTTAATACAAAATGCAGGACAGCCCTGCGTTTTTTCCTTTAATCTATTGAAACTTCCCAAAATGTTCTCTTATTACTTCAAATATGGAGCTATAATATTATGTTAGGGAATTTTATACCCGACTACAGTGAAGCCAAAAGGAAGGGAATTGTTTTGGCAGTTTTTGTATCTTTGTATGTTCCAACGTAGCGCCTTAACTACTGATCTGATTTTAATAAGTGAGGTTTTATTAGATTTGTAATAATAGCTTCTGAGCTATTTAACTTTTGGTTCAATTATAAAGCATTAGTCTTCTGCGACTAATGCTTTATAATTTAACCAAAAGTTTTAATGTAGTCGAGTTATACCTAGTTCTTAAACTTTAATTTAGTTCGATGATTTAGGTAGACATACGATCCCATCTTAAGGACAAGGAAAACGATTATATAAGCCTCAGTTTTGTCTACAATTTAGGCCCTGCGTGCACTAATGATTTTTGTCACCGTTGCTGTTGCGTGACTGTCACCGCGTACATTACCTATAATGAAGGCATTTGGATACGTGACAATTGGGTGACTTATTGTCACGTATCCAGGGTGCAGTCAAAAAGTCACCGTGACATTTTTTTTTTTGTCACGCTGACAAAAGTTACTAGTGCGCGCCCTGTTTAAGTAACATTATTATGTAGATTGGTACGGTAACATAAATTTACTGGCTAATCAAAAAACCCATAATATTTTTTCATAACTAATTTTAGTATAGTGTTTATTTCGTTAACTTATCTATTCAGAAATCTACCATAGTGGTAAAACAGAAAGTGTAAATCAGTTCGAAGAAAATCAAAATTATTGTCACTACTCATTCACAGCATGTTCATGACAAACTTTTCAGTAAGGACGATCATGCGAAAATTTCACTGACACGAAGTATCCCACATTCTAATTATTTATCTAAAGCGGTGTGTATATGAATATACCTATAAGAGAAAAATATCTTAATCTACATTTAAATTGCACTTAAACGACTAACTATACAATGTAACAAGTAAAATTTTAACAAAAACCGACTTCAAGGTTCGACTCGATTTCTCTTGGATGCCATCATCAGATCTAAGTGTCTTTATCATGGTACCACCGTTGGGATATCCCATTTCCATTAAAAAAAGAATCATCAAAATCGGTTCATAAACGACGAAGTTATCCGCGAACACACACAAAAAAAAAAACATATATACGGTCGAATTGAGAAACCTCCTCCTTTTTTAACCGACTTCCAAAAAGGAGGAGGTTCTATGTTCCACTGTATTTTTTTTTTTATGTATGTTCCCGGTGTGCTCCCGAGGTGGGCCCATTGTCACCATATCAGCTAATAAACTCTCTGCTAAAAAAACACTTAAAAGCGTAAAATAAACTAGTTCGTCATAAATTGCCAATACCTAATTCTTTATTCATTTTAATTGTAGTATTATAATGTGTGCTAGGTACCTAGAATCTGTTTGAAGTCTGTTTGAAGTTTTATGTGTTTTTTTTGGCAGAGAGTTTTCGTTGGATGTTTTTTGGAAGTCGTTTTTTTTAAAAAAAAAAGTTTTTATATTGTTTTTAACTAACTGAGACAGGTTATTAGGAGTTCCTGGAATTGGAATGAGCACACTCATAGTATTGTATCGTATTTTAACCGACTTCAAAATGAACTGGATATGGTATCACCGCCTTGATTGGTGTGCAGTATCTGATACCTTTAAAAGATTAATTCTTGAATAATTATATAAAATCTGTATCACGGAAACAGCTCCAACAAATTTTATGAATTTTAGTATGTAGGGAGTTTCAGGAGCGATAATCGATGTAGCTTGAATTCATTTTTAGAAAATATACCAAAAAATAAATACCGTGCGTATTAACCAATATATGGTCATCCAGGTAATTACTATTATTTCTTTGAACGAGTATTTTTCGTCGGTCATTTAAAATCGTATAAAATATCTCATTTAACTTGAGTTCTAGTACGTTTTATCTATATATATAAAAAATGATTCGCCGAAATGTATGTACGCTCATAACTTCCGATCGGCTGCACCAAATTAAATAATTCTATTTTAATGTGTTCGTAATTGTAAGAACAAGGTTTGTGTACAAGAAAAATTAAAAGATAACGGGAAAACTCTTTTTTTTGGTCCGCGACGCTAAGTTGAGACAGATAATTAAATATGGCGGTATGAAGTTCGCCGGGTCGCCTAGTTTTTATTATTATATTTTTCACACAGTTTTTTCAAAGAAGAATTTGGAACTTCAAAATGAATTATAACCATATACTAAAATATACTGTTAATGTACAAGAGCAAATTGAAACATCAAACATAAACATACCATTACCTTAACTTACATCTTCTAATATTGCTATCTCACTCATACAAGAAATGCGGGTATACCATTATGGGAGCTTATACCCTTATTTGTCGACAAAACATCCGACGTTGGCATTCTTACCCAAAACCAAAGGGTCACAAGAACTATTTACTTCCCTCAAATCTAACTCCGTCTTTACACCAGGCATGCGCAAATGTTAATCTTTATGTTATAGTAATGATAAAGGCCTGTCGCTTATGAGATTGGGTACAATGGGGTATATCAGTATGAGGTGTCTTATCATTCCCTTTTATGAGATGACTTCGGTGTACTTTTAAACTTATCTACTGATGGGTTTGCGAGTAGTAGAATATTAATTTCTGTAGATGACGAAATATTGTTTGGAAAGATACCTTTTTTAACTAAATGCGTCATTTGAAATTTTTAATAGGTATTAAGCTTTCGTCAACAGCCTTCAACAGTCCAATGCTGGACGTGGGTTTTTCTTTATAGAATATGGGGCAATCGAGCAGACGTATCGCCTGATGGTAAGCGATTACCACCGCCCATGGACATCCGCAACACCAGAGGCATCACAAGTGTGTTTCCGGCCTTTGGGGGATGGGGAAGAGGATGGGGGTAGGGATGGGCCTCCAGTATCCTCACACACACAGGTCTTCTGTGAGGCTGTGGTATCATTTCGGTCGTGCCGGCCCATGCATGCCGTAGCGTGGCTCTCGCACGGTATAAAGCGGTAATATTGATTGAGATGATACCCAATAATGTTCTAACCAATTACGTCAGTTGAAATTATTAATACGTATTAAGCTTTCTTCAACAGCCTATAACTGTGCACTGCTGGACATAGGCTTTATTAATTTGATATTACAGTATCTATCCATACTGATATTATAAATTCAAATGTAACTCAGTCTGTCTGTTTGTTACGCTTTCAGGGTTAAACCACTGCATCGATTTCAATGAAATTTGTCATGGAGATACTTTAATTATTGAGAAAGGACATAGGCTACTCTTTGCTGCGATAACCGATAAACATGCAGGCGGAGCCGCGCGCAAAAGGCTAGTAATATTATAAATTTAAAAGTAACTCGTCTTTCTATCTGTCTGTTTGTTACGTTCTCACGGTTAAACCACTGCATCGATTTCAAAGAAATTTTGGCATGGAGATACTTTGATTTTTAAGAAAGGGCATAGGATACTTTTTACCGCTTTGACCGACATACATGTGGGAGGAGTCGAGGGCAAAGCCAATCTATCCTTATATAATGTGACTGAATGACTGACTGAGTGAGAACATTTTGGGAAGTTTCAATAGATTCAAGGAAAAAACGCAGGGCTGTCCTGCGTTTTGTATTAAATTACATAATTAATGGTCACCCCGGATACCGTCATTTCTACTTCCGAATTTACACAACCACCAAGTTCAAGGATCTATAACTTCTTTTTAACAAAAAGGAAACGTTTTTATTCGTTTTCCTTTAATTCCGAACTGCGACCTCTCGCGCCATTATTCTTTTTATTACTCTCTTGAATTGTCCGTTTCAAAAACCCCTTAATTTCATTTGGTAAATTCACCATTTTGTTTTTTAGATAAACTTTCTTCTTTATTTTATAATTCAAAATCAGCGGCAAAAATCAATGAAATATTAGTTGAAGCAATCTATTTAAAGCTTACTGTTTAAAAAAAAAGCTCCTTTTAAAATCTATATATATGAAAGAGAAAGGTGACTGACTGACTGACATACCCAGAGATCAACGCACAGCCCAAACCGCTGAACCTAGAATCCTGAAATTTTGCATGTAGGTTCTTAATATAACGTAAGTGAGCACTAAGAAAGGAATTTTGGAAATACCACCCTTAAGGGGGTAAATTAGGGGATGAAAGTCTGCGAGAGCGAAGCCGCGTGTAAAAGCTAGTTTTATACAAAAACTGTTAAAAAGCAAATACCACTAAAGAACAGAAAGGACATCGTTGTTTTTTATATAAAAAAAAACAATTGTTTTCTTAACAAACCAATTAAAAGTAGTAAGGTTTATTATTTCCGAGTTCAACCGCAGAAAAACTCTTGTACGATCCAAGTTTCTTGAGTTTTTTCTTGCTAACCTTGTTTAATAATGTGATGTAATATTTTCTAGACTAGTTTTTGCTTCTTATGATTTAATTTTACTTTTTATGTTTTTTTGTTTTGCTATTAATTTTAGTAATAAAGTTGAAAATTAAGAGTCGAAAGCATTTTGAAAACCAGTAATATTGAAAACAATGTTGGTCCTATTTTACCCGTTTCCCAATATTAAATCTAATAACCACTTTTAAAACGAACCGTAACATTATATTAAACGCTTACCGTGGGAGAGCCACGCTTTGGCATGAATGGGCTGGCTTGACCGGAGTGATACCACGGCCTCATAGAAAACCGGTGTGAAATAGTGCTTGCACCGTGTTTCACGAGTGAGTGAGGATACCGGAGGCCCATACTCCAATCCCCTACCCCAAAAGGCCGGCAACGCACTTGTGACGCTTCTGGTATTGCAGGTGTCTATGGGCGGCGGTAATCGCTTACCATCAGACGATACGTCTGCTCATTTTCCCGCCTATTCGATTGAAAAAAAAAACCAAAAGCTTTTATAGAATCTCCTTCAAAAATAGTACACGATATTGTAATGCCCACTTTGTTTTTGCATCCTCAACGTTCGTCAAAACCATGTTTTTCTTTTATTATTCTCATACATATGCAAGTGCTTGGAAATCCAGCCCTAAATTAAACGTTTCGCTCAAAACAAACAAGTTCATAATATAAGGGAAGGTTGAAAAACAAAAGGGGTATATGTGAAGGAATAAAAAATGTAAGAGCATATTGTGTCATTGGGCTGAGATAACATTATATCGAGGATATATTCAAATAAACAGATGAGACAAGGTGTTGGCTGGTTTAGACTTTTTGATTTGTTCTTCAAGAAAACTGAATATGAAAGATACATTATATTATTATAGCTAGTTAAAATAATTTTTAGACCGAGATCCATAGCACATTGTTCGTCACAAAAATGTTAACCTAATGTTAGTAAAAACTGGCACAAAACATCCCCTCGCCTCGCAAACACGAATAATTTAGACAATGTTAGGAATCTGACTATATATGCAAACTTTGAACAATCTCATTTTTAACTAACTTCAAAAAAGGAGGAGGTTATCAATTCGACTGTTTTTTTTAATGTTTGTTACCTCATAACTTTCGGATGGGTGAAGCGATTTTGATGATTCTTTTTTTATTTGAAAGCTGATGCTTTTTGTGTCCCATTTCGATTTGGTTCAGTTCTAAAAGTCGGTTTTTTTATTGTTAAAATTTGTTCATACAATACGCTCAAGATGATGTGTGTACTACTACGAAGCAATGAGACGATTTGTTAACAATTCATTATACTGCAATTCTGTTTTAAATACTACTAGCAATTACCCGTGACTTTGCCCGTATGTGTGTCGGTATTGGTATGGTAAAAAGTAGACTCTGTTATTTCTCAAGAAGCAAAGCAGTAGTTGTATACCAAATTTAATTAAAAATCGGTGCATCAGTTTAGGCATATAATCATAACAGGCAGACAGATTTACTTTCGACTTTATAATATTAGTATGTACAAGGGATAAATAAACTGATAGGTCTACTAAATGTAAGTGAATACTGCCAACCCTGGAAACTGCAAGTCAATAGTCACAAGTGCGATGTCACTGCTTGACTCCAACAATTTGAATCAGGCTACAATTGCAGTTAATTCGAAAGTAGCTCTAACTACCTGTCTGTATATATGGCTAAAATGCTTAACCGATTTAAATGAATTTCGGTATAAAGATAGATTGGACCTTGAATAAGTACTTAGGCTACTTTTTATTGCGATAACAGAAATACACGCAGTTGGATCCGTAGGCAAAAGCTAATTTCAAAACAAAAAACAGAATTGCTTTTGACCGATTTTCTGTAAAGTTATGGTATTTATTATAAACTGTATGCAATTATATTTTACATCGGCGGACTTAATGCCTAGGGCATTTTTTACCAGTCAAACTTAGGGTGGTGTAGAAATTTTAAAAGGTAGGTGTGTATATAAGTCAAACAGTTTGCTGCATATAAACACTGATAAATACATATATATATAAATACAACTACAAGACATACCGCATAGATACTCATAAATATAAATATGTCATAAGCTACATAATTTCTTAAAATTCTTACACTATGACAACTAGTATTTAATGTGAATTATCGGTTATATAATTCTGCCATTTCGTTGAGAAGGAGTTCATGTACTTGGTTTTTAAATGTGAGACGGTTTGTGGACAACCTGACATCGAGCAGGAGCGCATTCCAGAGTAATACCGCCTGGACAAAGAACGTAGAGTTCACGAAATCAGAGTTATGGTGGTATCACTCCGGTTGAGCTCGCCTATTAGTAGTGAAGCTCGACACTCCCACGAAAAAACACTTATCATTCCACAATAAATCATACTCCCTCACACACTTATACTCACACATACACACAGGCATATACATATTATCTAAATATACAAACTTACACTAGTTAACTATCGTCTTATTAATGTCTACTATTGTATTTTCTTTAACTATTAGTTTGTTCCTTTTGCCTGTGAATAGGAACTGACTCCCAACACACAGCTAGCGCTACTTTGGGAGTCAGGGCTGTACAGTGTCTTGTAATGCATTTTTGGTACAATAAAGATTTATTATTATTATTATTATTCACCACCACAATAACATGTTTTTAGTATTCTATTCCATTTCACTAATTTTTTCTTAAGCCTATATAAACAAGTATGTCAGAATTTGAATGGCCTTAATGAATATCTTGTTTACCATTTACTGACGTATCTCATTACAGTACTGCCTAAAATACACAAACGTCACCTCATAGTGTATTACGCCTGAAGCTATTTCAAGTTGTTCATCGTAAATATATCCAAAATTGCGTTTCTATTCACGAGTGTATAACAGTGCGGGCCAATTATCCTTCCTTATTCTACAAATCAGTCCAGGAACAATTACTTTTGGAGTCAAATATTGATCTTCTTTGAGGTTGTGCCGATATTTTGCAAACAATTTAGTTTAAGGTTAAAAGATACGGTCTTGTATTTTAATACGACTCAGCCAAGTGCAAAAATATGAATAAATTTTAGAATCTTTAATTCTATTTAATCTATCAATACTATCGATTTTTACGTTGACTCGATGATTACTTTTTTTTATGTGTGGCCAGCCAAAATGACTCTACTCTGCCTGATGGAAAGCATAAGCAGAATCCAAGAGTGGTGGTCCCCATACTCACTGCGAATGCAGACAATGCAGTATGGTGACCCACACCATGACGGCCTAGTGATGCTTCTGCATCTTTTAGTCTAGTCAACAAGTATGGAACTTGTTGACTAGACTACTTGGGCTTCCGGTCTCGCACTCGCCAACGAGACACGACAGTACAAACGCTGTCATTTTACGTTGATTTTGTGTGTGAGGGTATTTAGAATTAGAATTATATCGAGCCTTATACTAAGTTTGATTGCCAGGTTTAAGATCACGAGTATTATGCTTGTGCTGAGTATTCGTAGAATAAAATTCTCCATGGGACAACACTTTGTGTGATTCAAAATTGTTGTTCGGAGTCTGGATGTTCCTTGTGCTTATTTCATTCATCTTGGAAAGTCCTTCGCAACTCAGGGTATTTTGTTTTATGGAAACAAAGGTTGTCTGGAAGGGATCGCCGTGAGCGATAAAACCGCTTATTGTAATACCTGATGTTGATCTCCGTATATGTATCTCTGTAAAAATGTTCACTGTAGTGGTGTGCAATAAAGTTTAATAAACAAAAAAAAACAATTATGTAAATTTAAGTACCTTGGTTTAGTGAGTTATAGTTATTTAAGTTATATGTACATCTGCTTATGCATAGTATAGTATATTTACAGAATATACTATAAATTTCAATTCCTAAAACTAAAGCTTTCCTCTATAAGTAGTTTTCAAATGTATTAAATATAAATTTTATTCTCAGATGTGTTTCGTAGAAGTAAGACTAGTTTTACATCTGACGGTGGTTTGCTTTTATATCTATCTGTTTCTATATGGAATTCAATGAAACTGTAACTATTATGAGCACGGTAGGCGCGTATCCATCGAAATTGTTGACAATTTCAGTGTTTCCAACTGTTGGCAACTCTTCAGAAAATCGCAAACTTTTGTTTCTTCCATTGTGTCTACACCGAGTCGCCAACAATTAGAAAAACATTCGAACTTGACAGAGCCGATAAATATCTGCAACAAGCGTTTTCTTTTGATGTTTACCTCGTTGTTGTACCAACACGTGTTGAAACACAAAAGTTAGCTAGTTTTATTCGGTGGAGACTCGGCTTAAGAAGTTATGTGAAATTGCGTGGGCGAGTATACCTACCACGATATCAGAAATATTTAATTTCACTGTACACAATTTCGATAGATCACAATTTGAAACTGATCGTTAACCTAAAATTAATATTGCAAAAGTTAAGATTACAAATGTAATAATACGACCCTTAGACACTGTAATTCAAACACGTCAAAATTTCATTTTAAATACAGATTCATAAATAATTTATTTACATTTTTACAGAAGTATAGTATGTGTCATAAATGAAGTAATTAATCTATATATAAAAATGAAACTCCGAAATGTAGGTATGTACGCGCATAACTTCTAAACAATTATATTAATATATTATAAAAATATTAAAGTAAATATATAATTATATTATAAAAATAGAATTAAACAATTCTATTTTTTTATGTGTTCGTTATTGTTAGGACAAGGTTTGTGTAGAAGAAAAATTAAAAGAAAAGGGGAAAATTCCATTTTTTTTGTCCGTGACTGTACACTGCCTGTGGGAAGCTAAGACAGATATGTAAATATGGCGGTACGAAATTCGCTGGGTCAGCTAGCTTATACATAAATATTATGTATCTGTTGCTTGGTTGGTTGGACAAAGACAAATGAAACGCACATTTTGCAAATCGTAATTATAAATTTCATCGTAATGGACAGCGTCATGGTCAGCATATTTAGCATTTTATTGTACAGTTTATTGTATTATGCGCCACCATTAAGACATTATGTTCTTTTTTTACTGTCTATATAATAAATTGTATTTTATGCAGAAACGGACAATACATACTCAAGTTCATTTATTATCAAGTAATTATAAACAGAATCAATTGAAAGCTATTTATTTAAAAATAAAATTTTAACTTTCACAGAACACATTTCTATACTAATATTATAAACGCGATGGATGTTTGTTATTCCTTCACGCAAAAACTATTGAACGGATTTAGATGAAACTTTACAGTAATATAGCTTATACATCAGGATATATACATCAGAATAGGCTACTATTTGCCGCGATAACCGACATACACGCGGGCGGAGCCGCGGGCAATAACTAGTATATAATATAAATGTCGACGTATACATTAGTTTTACAATTTTGAATTCTTTTATTAAAGATATAAAAACAATTATTAAACAGTTATTCACGTCTAGGTGGCACTACAGTATAGATTTGCTTCCACTGGATGTAGAAATTGTCACAAAAATTTTCATTAAATAGATTTTTCTTATAAAACAACATAAAACATTTCATTTGAAAGCATTTCAAGCCTTATTCATGCAAACAAACAAACCTATATTCAATATTAATGTGTGATTAATTAGGGACTAAAAATAATTACATCATCAAGATAGAAATTTCACTCAAATATCAAAGTATTATCTGAAGTGATAAATGTGTTTGTCGACGTCCAGTGCGTGCAGGTAAAGTTTGTTAGAGACGCTGTAATTTAAGTTTCAAGTGCTTTAAAACTGTTAGAGAATCTAGAAACTTGGAACGTGCATCATCTGTTGGAAGTTGGAAACTAGATCCAAGATGTTGATTACATTTGTTTAAATGTGATATCAGTAGTTTTCATTGCACGATTCGTTTCAAGTGCTTAACCTATAAACTCAGTCAGTGTCACGTTCCTGCCGTATTATACGTTTTCATACATATAGTATGTATGTATTTGAAACGTGATGATAAGATAAATCGATATTTTATTTGCATATTAGAGAATTCTCATTTTGATTCTCAGTGTTATCTCGAACAAATGTTTCGGTTTTACATGTAATTAATGAACTGATTTACGAACATACCTAAATTATTATTATTTTTGTTCGAAATAGTCAATAATGGGTAATAATATTTAGCCCAGTCTTTTAAGTTCAGTAACAATATTTCATGATTTCTTTAACCAATTAGAATGTTACAACAATCTTATAACTTTAAACTTTGCTGAAATGGAGATCATAGGTTATATGAGTAATTAAAAGAGGTTATTGTAGACTTTACAGTTTAAAGAATATTTACAGAAAATAAAGAAATAAGTGAAAACACAAGCCTCCTTATCTCCTCCTCAGTCATTATAAATTTCATATTATGTACCTATACTAAAATCAATATTCACAAATAAAAAATACGTACTATAACAAAAAGAACTGAAGCTATCAATCTTGAAAAAAATAAAACAAAACCTTAGAAAACAACGTCAACTTTCAGTTAACATAAAAAGTGTAAATTTGGTAATTGATATAAGCGCAAAGTAAACCAGAATCCAATTTTGTGAGTGCCTTCGACATCCTACGTACGCTATTACTGAATGAAATTTTGATTGAGAATAACATCAGAGTTGTATACTAGTGATTGCCTTCGTTTTGACTCATCTTTTCTTTTGAAGCTGCATAGTCTAGTTAATTTTCGCGTCGAGAATTATTCTGTCTCCTTGAATAGGCTGTTAATGAAATTTGTGATTATATGTGTGTAATATATATTTCATGCAAATAAAATTTTATTAGATATTTTTACAAATAGTCTGAGAAGTTTGTGATCATGCGTGGTATTAAGTAACCACTGTTTAATTAATATCACTCTTCTCTCATTATAAATATTTGCTCTATCAACACAATTGACGAATTTAATTAGTTATTTAAAAAACAAATTTGTCTACTATCTTAGAGTATTGCCTATTTTCTGTGACAAATGTATAAACCTGCCTGATGCCTATGCAGACATGTCGGGTAACAGTAAAAATAAAGATTAAATTAATATATACTAATTTTAAATATTCAACAATACTATAATATTGAAGTCGGACGTACGAACTCAACTCTATTCAACAAAGAAATTTTAAAATAAATTGGGACATTGGACTATCCAAAAGATCACTCAATCAATAATCCTTTTTTCTTTATGGTATATGAAGCTAACTGGTAGAAAAGTCGTTTCAGACCAACCCATATGTGTTAGGACAAGGCTCCGACAAAAAAGAGAGAATACCTCTTTTTAATTTTACAGGTTGCAAAAGCACTCTTATTGTGATTACACTGAAACTTGTTTGGCTAGAAGCCAAATCTACTACGCTATACAATAATTGAAGGTAATGGGATTTTAGGCACTTATAATATGTTCTACAGAGGAATTTTGAAGGAGAAATTTAATTACTGTTTTAAGTCAATTCTGAGAAAGAGATATTTGAAAGTTTTGTTGCTCTATTGGAGTTTTTATTGGACTTTTATCTTTTGCATAAATGAGTTTTTCATTTTATACTTGTATGACTGCATATAACTTTTTGAGTTCTTCAAAATAAAAGAAGTTTTAAACTATAGCGATTGTAGTAATATTGAAACTGGTGCCAATATTTTATCTGTTTTCTTCTTTTGTTTGAAAGATGTAAATGTATGTATTAATAATAATAATAATAACGAACGTCATGTCACAACAATGATATTAATGAACAAATTCCTAATAAATGCTAACAAGAGCTAGATCCAGAGCACGTTTACCATCTTCGGACTCATCACTATGCTCCGCCTTGCCGTCTTCGGATGTAAGAACAGAAGTTCCAACTATAGCAGAGGCGTCGAGCTCTTCATCAAGTGACGAGTTTTTCTCTCCGCCGACGTCGCCAACACCTGTACGTCAGCAGGAGAGATGCCGGCCACCAGATAGCTTAGGACCCCGAGGACCACTGACCTCGAATAGGGCCCCCGCTGCCGGTGGTAATGTGCGCCGCATGAAGTGGACACATTCGATTAATGAGAATGTCATGCGGGCATATTTTCGGGCTACAGAGTTGGGAACAAACCTTACTGCGTACCGTGTTCGACTAGTCTCTCTGTTTCAGGAGCTTGAGCCAGCTGTCAACGTTTCGGCACAGCGACTGTCGGATCAAGTGCGAGCTATACAGCATTGTCACCTGCTGGATGATGCCGTACTTGAGAGGATACGCTCTGACATACGGAATAGCTTGGCTGTCCCTTCTTCATCACATGTTGTGGATACGGTTACAAATACCACACCACAGTTACCACGAAGTGAACACATTGACGAACTAGTGGACAGTGAAATTATCTCCGTAAGTACTGTCACGCGTCATCGGCGCTCGCCTCCCACCGCTGAGCCGCTGTCCCTACCACCGCAGGGACACATAAAAGGACGAGCACACTACAGCTCGACCTCTTTCGCCCGGCGTCTACCACGCCGGACGGCTGCGCTGCCCTCTACGGGGGGTAGGCCTCTAAAGCCGACCCCAGCACTGCACTCTTTCGCCCGGCGTCTACCACGCCTGGTGGCTGGGCCGCCCGGCCTACGCCGGAGCCCCAGCACTGCACCTCTTTCGGCCGGCGTCTACCACGCCAGTCGCCTGCGACGCCTCTACGGGGATCGGCCTCTAAAGCCGACCCAGGACTACACCTCTTCCTTTTCTCATCGCTGCGAACGGACAGTTAAGTGCTCCTTGTCTGGAGGCACTGACTGGTCGAATCTCTTAAATCCACACCCTGTCTGTACATCTATCTGTTTGTGTTATACTTCAGTAAATAAATAACGTTTAAATTGTTGTTGTGAAGCGTCTGATTTCACCATCTTCAGAACATCGTGGCCTCACCACCACCTCAAGGGCTCCTAAAGCCACTACGCGACACATGGCGCCCAACGTGGGGCCAAAACCACGTGCGCATCACGGGTTAATTAACCGCTTTTTTTTCTTTAATCGCTTTAGATACATACCGGCTACTACCACGTGCATTTTTACACGTTGCTTATTACTTTTAATATCAATTTTGTTCGCTTCCAGCTTCCATAAATAACATTTTCACATATGCGTCGCTGGAATGCGTTGAGTCGCAAACGAAAACCGGTTTCGCACGCGCAGAACCACGCCACGCCCTACGGCTCGCTTAATCTTATTGTAACAACCTGGATGAAATTCGATACATTCTATTTTTCTTTCAAACACACCTTAATGGGTTCGATAGCTATATCTAACTTAATTAATTCTGTTCAAATATCTAACTAGACCAAACTTGGCTGCATTACTAAAAACTTAATTATTACTTTGAGTCATTATTAAACTTATCTAAACTTAAACTACATACTCGTATTATTCATCTAACGCGTAATTTTTTTCTTTCAACTTCTGTATACATCTGCGGCTATGGTCATTTCATTTACTATCTAAACTCAACAATGGTACATGTTGATACGTCTCTAAAACTCATTCCTATAACTTGTTTTTCTGGTAGGTACAATGGATGCGATTTGTTTTCTAAATGAGGTTACTAACATTAAACTATACTTTTCTAAACTATATTAAATATGTGTTAAATAATATCTAACACAGTTGTTCTTAGTCTTGTCGTTTCTCGTTCATTTGTTGCTTGATATTTTCTTAAAAATATGCTATAAATGATGTTGATCGGTGTAGCATCGATTACATATTACATATATATATTTGACAAAACACCTTGAGTCTTGTCGTTTCTTGCCCGTCTATTGTTTACGTATTCTCTTAAAAATGCATTCTAACAATGATAGAAGCGTAAACCTATAAAATAAAATCTTCAAATATTTCTAGCCACAAAATTTTTTATTTTGTAAGGAGTGGGCCAAAATCAAATTAAACTAAAACAATTAATTTGATGACTAAGTAGCTGTTAATAGTATCGTCGTCGATCGTTCACTCATAAATTGTTCTGGGCTAATTTAAAGCCTCGTGGCGACATAACCTCAAAAGATACTTAACCATATGGCTACTATTTAAACAAAATGGCTACCATAGTTTTTCTGCACAATGTGATCGTCTCGGATCCTTGTTCTAAAATTTGTATTCTAAAATACTACTTTTTGATTTCTTCGTGTACATTTAGTACCAACTTTTCTACTTTGTTTCGTTCGATAAATTTCGAAACGCATTCTAAATGTCTACTAATAATACCTATATTATTATACTGTTCACCGCTGCAACTTGCTACAATATCATATACTGTAGCTACAATCTACTATATCATATTCTATCGACCTTTGGAATTCACTATACAGATGTTCCACTATAGCTACATATAAAATATATCTATAAACATGTTGTTCTTACAACATTCTTGCACTATTCTCAACTTGAGACAATTTTAACTAGTGATGCTTGAGATGTAGGTGGATTTATACAAAGTTGCAATACGACTACATAAAAATAATCACATAATGTGGGTATCGTATTGGCATGTATGTTTCTAGTCTGTATGTTCGTTTGTGTATATTTTGGTCTAAACCAATATACCTACTTATTTAATCTCTTTATTCTCGTTGCTAGAATCCTATAACTTTTTAAATTTACTCTCAAAATGAGTATATCTATCTCTAACCGGCTATACTGCCACTATAACTAATTAACTCTTAAAGGTTTACTGACAATTTTGATTGGAATTTAAGCTTTGACTGTTCGCCTCTATCGGTGGCAGGTATCGCTCTGTGCTAAGCACTTGATCATCCACCAAAATGTCATAAACCCTGTTCCTCTAACCTTAATGACGTCCGACATCATGTCTTCTGAAAGACACTCAAGGCCCTACCCCTTGATAGTTACTACTTGTAACCTTTATGATGTTGTGACATCATGTCTTCAGAAAGACTCAAGGCCCTACCCCTTGATAGATTACTACTTGTAACTCTTATGAAGTTGCGTCATCATGTCTTCTAAAAGACCTTCAAGGTTCTAACCCTTGAAATCTTTATACTCTTAACTTGGACATACCAGTTTCTACTAATGATTCTTGGTACTTTTAATACTCTTTGGAGCGGTTAGTGACTCCTATAACTTAAGCCTTAATACTAAAACTTATCATTGATGAGGGATTTATTTATTTATAACAGAGCGGTCGGTAACTCTCTAAACAAGCCTTAAAGCCAAACTTATTATTATTATTGGGGATTTATTTATAACAGAGCGGTCGGTAACTCTCTAAACAAGCCTTAAAGCCATATATATATTTAATTTACTACAAACAGTAATTTTGTTCCCTTATTCTCCTAAACAGTCGTTTCAATTTCATTGAAAATGACCACATAAACTTATCTAAATACCCTAATCGACACACCGCTGTATACACCCTAAACTATACTCGGTGAAACGATACATCTAAACTACAATTACCTACTTATATCTACTAAAAACTACTAAAAGCTACTAAAAACTACCAAAAACTACTAAACAACTTTTTCTACTTGATAATTCGCGACCAGAGAATCTATCATCAATTTAAATACTAAAATCATTCATTTCTCTAAACTACTAAATCTAATACTACAACGTATATTGAAATTTAAGTAGTCACTGTGGTCGCATCTATATTGCTACGGATTTTGATCCCAATATAGTTGATGAACCACGAGATGTATGTATACACCAAGACTTTAGACTATCAACCTTCTATCTTTGAGAAGGTACTGGCAGCTCGATAATTTTATTTTCTCAGTGACGAACACAAATATTTTATAAAAATTGGCCCCTAAATAAGTCAAATCTAATATCGTTTCTAAAAGGTCTCGTTTGATTGGCAAATATTAGCCAATGTTAGTTAAATCAATTAATAAACAGTGATTTTGTTTACTCATTCCATAACTAACACTTTTTACAGATGGGTTTCTGTTTTATTTATCTGTAATATTTACTTCCTGCGTCGTGAATCAACTTTATCTTTTTGTTCTTAAATAATAATTCATTCTTGCTTACTACAAAAAAATAAAAACAAAATAAATATCGCACTATAAAATCATAATCTACAAAAACTTTTAACCTTTGGCTCAGTAGTTAAAAAGTCGAGTCAAACCCGACTTACAGGTTCGATTCTCGGTTGTTGTTGTCGATCTGGTTGTTTGTTTTTCTTTTTCGCACATATGTCTTAGCTAGCATACCTACTTATAACTACAATTTTCTATTACTGCATCTACCTAAACAGTTAAACAAGTTTGCAACTATTATACTAAATTCTTTAAACATTTCTAACGGAGCATCGGAATGTATGACTCACTTTGTTTATGTTCTCAATTGAACTTTTTATTTGAAATTTTATTTCAAACCTTTAAACTTTTAACTTCACTATGTTTTTGCTATTGAACTAAGCTGATATGACCTTAGCCTGTTAGTTTGTCTTTTCCCTCTTATCTCTTTAAACTTTTTTTGTCTCTAAAAAAAATCTGATCCTGCTTTAATCTTGTTCCCAGGGTACCAGCGAGGAGCTACCGACAGTGGCGACCCCGAGGTCAGCGAATTTCCCCTAGGAAAAATTCTCGCCTAATGAGGGGGGTGTCACGCGTCATCGGCGCTCGCCTCCCACCGCTGAGCCGCTGTCCCTACCACCGCAGGGACACATAAAAGGACGAGCACACTACAGCTCGACCTCTTTCGCCCGGCGTCTACCACGCCGGACGGCTGCGCTGCCCTCTACGGGGGGTAGGCCTCTAAAGCCGACCCCAGCACTGCACTCTTTCGCCCGGCGTCTACCACGCCTGGTGGCTGGGCCGCCCGGCCTACGCCGGAGCCCCAGCACTGCACCTCTTTCGGCCGGCGTCTACCACGCCAGTCGCCTGCGACGCCTCTACGGGGATCGGCCTCTAAAGCCGACCCAGGACTACACCTCTTCCTTTTCTCATCGCTGCGAACGGACAGTTAAGTGCTCCTTGTCTGGAGGCACTGACTGGTCGAATCTCTTAAATCCACACCCTGTCTGTACATCTATCTGTTTGTGTTATACTTCAGTAAATAAATAACGTTTAAATTGTTGTTGTGAAGCGTCTGATTTCACCATCTTCAGAACATCGTGGCCTCACCACCACCTCAAGGGCTCCTAAAGCCACTACGCGACAGTACCCAATGTAATGATACGATAAGGAGCGCTTTGGAGGATGCGATTCGGGAATACCGATATGTAGATTCTAATAACAGACCCCGGTTGCCTCGTTTGCCCATACATAAACGAAATTTAGCGCTGGTGAGTGCCTTGGATTCGTTATTAATGGATTATTTCAGTAATAGCGAAGATCTCAGTGATACACATTCCATTCTATACTGTGCGGCTATTGCAGTTTGCCGAGTAGCTGGTGTTAAATTTGTAGAGTATGAAACCACTACTCGAACAAAACATTCTGTGCCAGCTTGGCAGTGTAGAATTGACCGTCGTATTGCTGAGACCAGGACACTCATTGGTAAGCTAATTAGCTTCCGATCGGGTAATACGCGACCAAAAGTGATGCGCTTTGTGAAACAGGCATTCTTGGGGACTACTGTTAGTTCTCAACAGTACATGTCATGTGTCACAGAGCGCATAGACTTTCTAAAGCAAAAAGTTTATGCATGGGCAAATAGAATAAGGCGCTATAGAAAACGAATAGATCGGTATAGTCAGAATCGCAAGTTCCAAAGAGATGAGAAGTGGGTGTACAGGAAGTGGGAGAAACCGAATCCGTGCATGAGTGATGGGCAATTGCCAGATAAAAATGCCACAAATTCATTTTGGCGTAACATCTGGTCAATGCCTGTCGCTCATACAGAAGGTGATTGGTGTCGGGATGTCGAGCGCTCATGTGAGTCAATAATATCTATGGAACCAGTTAGCATCGATAAGGAGGATGTAAGTTGTGCGGTCCGTTCATTACCGAATTGGAAAGCACCTGGTCCAGACGGACTGCACAACTTTTGGCTTAAATGGTTCCGTAGCTCACATGCGTGTTTGGCATCTCAATTCCAGACAGCATTGGATTCGGGTTCATTACCACAATTTTTTACCACTGGCATATCCCACTTACTCTATAAATCTGGTAGTGCCATGGATCCCAAAAACTTTAGGCCCATTACTTGTTTACCAACTTTATATAAACTTCTAACATCTATTCTGAGACTCAAAATTACTACTCATATTAATAAAAATTCGATAATTTCCGTTTCTCAGAATGGATGTAGAAGTGGGACCCGTGGCACTAAAGAGCTCCTTATAATAGACATGACCATTAGCCAGCAGGTACGTCGTAATCGTAAGAGCCTGGCGACATGCTGGATAGATTACAAGAAGGCTTATGACTCCGTTCCTCATACATGGCTTTTAAGGGTGCTGGAGTTGTATAAAATTGATACAACTCTGTGCACTTTCTTGAAGTCGTGTATGGGGCAATGGAGAACAGTACTTCACTATCCAGGATGTCGGCAGTCTACGATGAACGACGTACTTATAAAGATCGAGCGGGGCATCTTTCAAGGTGACAGTCTGAGTCCCTTGTGGTTTTGTCTAGCTTTGAACCCTCTCAGTACTCTATTAGAGGGTTCAGGGTTAGGCTATAGGTTGCAGAAAGATGATCAAGTTATATCTCACCTCCTTTATATGGATGATTTGAAACTGCTTGCCCCCACTAAATTACAATTGACAGCGTTACTAAAGGTCACTGAAAACTTTAGTAATTCTATCAAGATGGAATTTGGTGTAGACAAGTGTGCAGTCATGTATGTAAAGAAGGTAGTGATTGTGGAATCTGAAGGAGTAGAGCTTTCAGATTCCACAAAACTTCGATCTCTTTCTACCACCGAAACCTACAAGTATCTAGGTTTTTCGCAGGCCTTGGGAATACCAGAATCTGACGTGAAACAAACGTTGCGGGAACGTTTCTTTGGCCGCCTGAAAAAAGTAATTAAAAGTCTTTTATCAGGCGGTAACAAAGTGCGGGCCTACAATAGTTGGGTCATGCCGGTTCTGATGTATTCCTTTGGTATACTTAGATGGACTCAGACTGAATTAGATGCCCTTGACAGGAGAGTCCGTACATTGCTGACTGCATTCCGAATGCATCACCCACGATCATCGGTTATGAGGTTGTATATCCCGCGAAAGTTTGGGGGTCGTGGTCTATTAAATATCAAGACCCTACACAATCGCGAGATATACAATCTTAGAGAATATTTTCTCCATACTGATGTGGGCGTGCATCGCAATGTAGTTGCAATGGATACCGGACTGACTCCGCTCGCTTTGGCTAAAGAGAATTGGCGCAAACCTGTAGTACTTGGTACTGATGATCGCAAGGAGGTATGGAAGGGCAAAGAACTTCATGGTCGATTTTATCGGGCCCTAAATGGGCCTGATATAGATTTTAAAGCATCTACGTCCTGGCTACGGTATGGTGATCTCTTCGGAAAAACCGAAGGTTTTGTCTGTGCGATTATGGATGAAGTTATCATGACGAATAACTATCGGAAGTATATCCTGAAGGATGGTACGGTCGACATCTGTCGGGCATGTCACCGTCCTGGAGAATCTATTAGGCATATTATTTCTGGTTGTTCTCGGCTTGCTAACGACGAATATTTACACAGGCACAACCAAGTAGCCAGGATCGTACATTAGCAACTTGCCCTGAAATACAAACTAGTGAGTTCAGAGGTGCCATATTACAGGTATGTGCCTGACCCAGTTCTCGAGAATGGTCGTGCTACATTATATTGGGATCGATCTGTTATCACAGACAGGACTATTGTTGCCAATAAGCCTGATATTGTGGTGATAGATCGATTAGAGCGCCGCGCAATGATTGTCGATATTGCCGTTCCTCATGACGAGAATCTCGTGAAAGTCGAAAAAGAAAAACAAATAAAATATTTGGATTTATCTCACGAGATTGTCGATATGTGGAATGTGGATTCGGTGATCATTGTTCCGATAGTCGTATCTGCTCACGGATTGATAGCCAAGAGCCTCGACCAACATCTTAGGAGGCTCACGTTAGGGAGCTGGATCAAGGGTCTGATGCAGAAGGCAGTCCTCCTTGACACGACTCGAATTGTGAGGAGGTTCCTGTCTCTGGAGCCCTAACCACCGGTTTCTTGGTCCCTGTACCCGAAGTCGGTGGTCTACTATTTTTTATATTTTTAAATGTATTTGTTTTTATATGTATATTTAAAAATGTAAATAATATGTTATATAATAAGTTTAATAAAGAGAATAATAATAATCTTTATTGTTTCTCTCACATAGTACATAAATTAGAATTACAGAAGGAACCAAACATTATACAAACTACTATACTCGTATTTCTATGTGAGAGACTGGCATCTATACTAGGACAGACCTGTATGATAGACTGCCAGAGAGTATTAAAATTTATAACAATAGTTGACTTGACTAATGCTAAGTACTCACATACGGTTTTACTCTATCGAGCAAACATGTCGAGTAAAACCGACATGCCGTGGGGCATGGACTTTCGTCCACACATTTAGCATTCATCGATCGAGTGACACATCTTTTGGCTCACCGTTCAGTATTCACCGAACCGTTCGAGCCAAAAGATGTCTATTCAACAAAGGAACGGTGGCTACATTTAGCAAGTCCAGCAATTCTTAATTATAAAAGCATTAAGGAAAATGAAAAGGAGAAATGTAAAAGGAAGCTATCGAGCCGGCTCGATGCGAGCCTTCGAGTTTGAGTTTTGCGGTCCACATGTTAATTTTTACTCGTTTTGGAGTAAAGCTATCGAGTAATACCGCATGTGAGTACGGACCATAATACATATTTTAATACTAAGGAAAAGGAAAAAAAAGTATATTTTACTAAAAATATTTCCAAATTTCCTGCATCAAGTTCTAATGGATTGTTCAAAATATAAGTATTATATAGGACTTGGCAATATTTATGAAGAAAAAAATGTTCCGCTTCATTAGATCAAAGCTAAGGCGCATTGAAGTGGAAACTTCACACATATTCTCATTCGAATCGAAAAGAAAGTATTGTGTTATGTTATACCCGGCGTGAATACTGTTGCAAAATACTTCTGGTCTTAAAAAAGATCTGTATTTTAATATGAAATATATTATGTAGGAAATTCTCTGATAACAGGAATGCAATAAAATAGATCCAGTTGAAAATGTATACTGCCTGTATATTAAAGAACAAGACCCAGATTCAAAGCAAACGATAACTGACTTTCTTTATTTAAAATTTTATTCAGTTTTCATAATCTAAAATGGAATATAAAGCACTAAACGGTATGTGCAGCAAATCTGGTACAAAATAGCATTTGGGTAGAGTAAAACAAAATAACATGAATTATCATATTTGTAACTTTGTAATTGAATGATTTAATTTAATAGAGTTATTATTATAATTGACTGATCGCACTGTCACTAAGAGTTGATGATCAGAATCGTTTTAAAATAAAATTTGCTGATTGAACTGTCACAAAAATTGATGATCAAAAACGTTACAAAAGCAGGGTTGTTAAAATCGCTTAAAATATAAAGTAGATATAGCTTTGATGTCCAGTTTTATGAGGTACTTCACGTGCTTTATTGAAACATTTGTGTCGTCGGAGTTATGTTTGATCTAGCGTGGTCAATATGTGCCAATATAATCTAGGCTGTATTAAGTAGATCTTTCATTGCTTTTTACCGAACGAATGAGGTTACTGAAGCCCATATCCTCTCTCTCCTCCTTGATACTAGGGAGGAGAAGGATGAGGTCAGTAGATCACTCCGGAGCGATTGAAAGGGTGGCAACACACATGTGACTCTTGAGACCTGGTAAGTCCCCATGACCGGTGGAAATCATTTACCATCAGGTGAGCCGTCTGTTCTTTAACTCCCTATTTATTATTGGTATCTTACCTATCACCATTCACTGCTGAAGGAAGCTCACCCTAAAGGAGTGCTAATCATCCCGGTTTAGGCAGTCTGTATTTTTTTTTCATGAAATATTTGGGGTTTGGCAAACGAGCAGACGTATCGCCTGATAGTAAGCAATTACCACCACCCATGGACACAAGTGCGTTGCCGGCCTTTTAAGAAGAACTAAGCTCTTTTCTTGAGGGTTTGAAGGTCGTATTGGTCTAGGAATACCGCAGGCGACAGTTCATTCCAGAGTTTTGTTGTGCGGTATTTATCTGTATTTGCCGTCTTTACTATGAAAAGTGCCCACGAAAGCAAAACGAACACTATCATTATCAATGAACAAACAAACGTCTCAACGGACTTCCTCTTGGAACAGAATGAATATTTTTTTTCTTACAATATTGATTCATAGACATCGCTGAATTGAATTTGACCTACATATTATTAGGGTCTGCTAAACATTACCACCGATATTTCATTCTCATTCTCAGAAAAAATATTGGATTAAGCTATTTGTAAACGTAAGAAATATATATTTTCGTGTAATCTTGAGAAAATGGTAAAAATAGGGTATACAATCACTCTGAAAATATTTTATACAGAATATTTGTTGTAATTTTTATATTATACTAGCTTTTATCCGCGGCTTCGCTCACATTTAATAATTTTTTTTTTGTTATGATTGAGCCTGCCAAAATGACTTTACTCTGCCTGATGGAAAGCACAAGCAGAATCCAAGAGTGCTGGTCACCATACTCATTGCGAATGCAACAATGCAGCATGGTGACCCACACTATGGTGGCCTAGTGATGCTTCTGCATCATTGGGCCTATGTTACTTCCAAGAATATGTGTACAAAGTTTCATGACGATCGGTTAAGTAGTTTTCGCGTGAAAGCATAACAAACATACTTACATTCGCATTTACAGTAATAGAAGATACTTCGGAACACTGCAGAGTAAAAAAAACTTAAATGAAATTACATAAACAAATTACAAAACAATATACAAATATTTGTTGAGGTTAAGGATTGAATATGTAATCAAAAGCGATTCAGATGAATAATACCCGTACACAATCAATATATTTTTTTCCGTATTAAAAAAAAAGACAACTCCCGCACTAGGAATAAATCCTATATCGCGGGGGACTTTACAAACATACATGAAACGGACACAAAGAACACCCAGACTCAGAACAACAATTTGTGGATAACACAAAGTGTTGTGCTACGGGGGATTGGAACCCTCGACACTTGGCGAAGTAGGAAACGGCGTGGTGAACGTTAAACCACTAGGCCAAACGTGCAGTCAATTAACTCAAATAAAAAAATATTTCATTCAAATGTCTTTAGTCTAATTAAATTCTTATTTCGCCAAATAATAACTACACATACGTACCTACGTAGAAGATACTTAGGTGCTTACATATTTATTTTCCATCGACTTGGTTCTTAAGAGTTTAGGCTAACTCTAAGCAGAATAAAAAATAAATTAAATTAAAAAGCTTTTTAAAAACAAGCTTTTACTGGAATGCCTCGAGACGAATCAAACGAGTCCAAACTCGATGCTGTTGCGACGTTTCTTTACAGAGTTCCTATGGCCACCTTCCAGCTCCAACGTCAGATCAGCTCCATGTCATTATAATATTGTATTATCACGCTGTATACATTGCTTGCAAAATTTCAGCAAAATCAGTTGAAGATGTCTGCTTCAAAATTGAGTTGCAAGATTCCACCCGAACATACAAGCATACATACATACATTGCAAGTTAATAAAAAGCTTGTAAAAACAATACCGTGCACTAATAAACTTCCAGCAGTAATGAAAATGACTAATGACTAATGCTAATGACTTTAAATAATTCTGGTAAAATATCTGTAGTACTCTATACTAATAACAAATGAAGTTTATTTATTGACAGTTTATGCTAATCCTAAATAATACATCCTCATCGTTGCCGATTATGCACTAACTATCGGCCATTTTCAAATGCAGTTAATAATTCAGCCTGCATTATTGTCATTATAAGCTTGGAATTCAGTCAGGCGCTTCGACTATTCCGCAAATAAAATTTGAATATTACTCTATTCAGCTAGCGATTCGGGAATAGTAATTTAATTCGAAACTAAACCGAAAACTACTACCTAAAGGTACTTTTGTAATAATGATTTTTATATCAAAACTGGGTTCAGTTTTAATAACCGACTAAAGAGCTGGTCTGACCTCACAGAAAATCAATTTTAGTCGCAACCCAATCTCATCACCTTAAGTCTAAAAAAGGACTCAAAGTCATGTTATACACTTTTAAATCTTAAGTCACTATAATGTAAGTCCATGGGCAACGATAGTCTAGTCAAGTCTTCTCGTAAAAAGCGGCCGTGTGCGAGTCGGACTCGCCCATAAAGTATTCCGAAGCAGCAAGTAATATAATGTAAAAGTTCTTGTAGTTCGTTGTACCCCACACGTATAGGTTTGATGAAAAAAAAAAAAAAGTTCCAACATCAGATCAGCTCCATGTCATTATAATATTATATTGTAACGCTGTATATATATGCTTGCAAAATTTCAGCAAAATCGGTTAAAGATATCTGCCTCAAAATTGAGTTGCAAGATTCTACCCAAACATACAATCATACATACATTGCAAGTTAATAAAAGGCTTTTAAAAATGTAAATTCTTACGTGTCCATTCATTGGAATATAAATGATTTAAAACAACAACACATAAATAATGTCTGATTTTCAAATTGATTGAAAACAATATTATGTTCTAAGGTGATTTTTCAACTTTAGTTTTTATCACATAATACGTAGGAAATGTTGGGACAAAATTGAACATAAAAGAGCATTTGCTAAGAATCAATAGAAACACGTGCAAATATTTTCGCAGACTTGTATACATTTAAATTCACCGAAGTAAGTTCGCGACAGTCCGTCCTTCAGAGAACCGTGTGTGCTTTAAAGTCATGGCTATTAAAATTAAATAATGTGCTGATTGATATATTTTTTGGAATTGTTTATGGTCAAACTAAACAATATGCAAATATTTGCAAGTCAAATAAAAGCTTGTACGATATCCTCGTATAAATCCACTTATTCAATTCAATAAATCAGTACAATAACTTAAGCGGTAATAACGATCATTGCATTGATATTTGGATCAGCTATTTTCTGGTTTATCAGAGGCTATAAATATTGAATGCAGTGCTGATAGCGCGCTCGTATTTGTTTGTGGACACCTACTGTGTTCTGACATCATTATGCCTTGTTTATATAAGAATATAGTTCTATTTGATGAAAAAACTGTTATTTTTATTGATCTACATGATAAATAGGTTTTTCTTAGTGAATAAAATTTCATAGATTTTTTTTAACAGAGACAAATTTATTTTCAACTGTTTATTTTCTCCTTTTTCAAAAAACATTCCTGTTACCATTTATTTCCGTCATTCCATCGGGGGTTTGTGTTGAAGCGGAGTCTTCCCGTCACTCGGAGACTTCCTAAATAACTTTTTTTTTTAATAAATAACTGTTAAATTTTTAAACTGTGACTTGTACACAACTCCACGTTTGGCCTAGTGGTTTAACGGTCACCACGCCGTTTCCTACTTCGTCAAGTGTCGTGGGTTCAAATCCCACGTAGGAAAACACTTTGTGTGATCCACAAACATCTATGTTTGTAAAGTCCCCCACGACACAGGATTTATTCCTAGTGCGGGAGTTGTCTTAAAAAAAAATCTCTAAATACTTAATTTCTGTTATTTATTTCTCTCTTTGCAAATCACTTAATGTATAAATTAACTAGATCTAATGTTTAACATTCAACAAGACATTATACACTGTCACGAATTCAAACATAGAATCACTACCGAAGGAGGAAGCTCGTTCGACTAGAACTACTGAGAGTAACTCTTGCTGACGTAAACAATGCACAACTTGTCAATACAGGGGTGCTGAAATAGTAGCTCTTGGGATAAATTTGCGGATATTCGACCTAAACAGAGTTAACTGGAACCAAGGAATAAAACATGCACTTATCTGAGTTGTTAATTAGGAGTTGCCAATTTCTTTCTACTTTATATTTAGCTCTGACAGCTCTACTTATCAGCAGATCATTTAAGCTTCATTATAACTTAATTTTAGGTTACACAGATTGCAAAATTTAATTCATTCAAAGTTCAATGATTCAGAGACTTCTAATTTCGGATACATGTATTACAAATTTTACCAAAAAAACCGACTTCGATCTGGACCAAGAATCATCAAAATCGGTTCACCCAGTCGAAATTTATGAGGTAAAAACATAAAAAAAATACAGATCGTTCCTGTTTTTTTTTTTGAGAATCTCCTCCTTTTTTAGAAGTCGGTTAATAAAACGTATTTCTTATAAGTAACCTTTCGTTCGTTGCTGCTAAAGTTTAATGGCAAAATATTTTTCACACAAACTTTGCTGCGTTTGTGTAATCTATTGTAAAATTTTATTGCAGTTTGATACGTCTCTTGGTTCAGCGTTCAACACCTAGTTTTGTTGTTAGCATTTTTGATTCGTCATACTATGAAGTTTATTTATTTTTAAGTAAATTTCAAGATCAGCAAAATATTGGAAACACAATTGCCCTTGAAATCAGTCACTAGCACTCAGTTTCGATAAAGATTTCAGAGCGAGTGAACAATGAGAAACATTTCTATTATATTTATCAAAGAGATGGTGCAATTACTTCTGTTAAAAATGGTAAAATCAGCGGTAGAAACGTACTTGCAAAACTTAATAAAATAAACATCTTACTGTTCAGATAAAAAAATAACTACCGTACATTCTTTGCAACTCCTTAAAAGTTTTCAAAACTTATGCATAATATTTATATTTGAGTACGAACTTCGTTAAACTTTCCAAATGACTAAATAATATAAATATTGCTTGAATAGCTACGGTAATGTATTGTGGCTCCATGCCGAAGTGCAAACCACCATTCTGTAGTTGCGAATTCACGAACTCGAACCTAGTTATTGGCTTTTTGTTTGCGATATAAAGTTTTGATAGAAGAGAATCTTCCTGCAAGACATTCTTATCCCGTTAAAAAAACCTAAAAAAAAAAATTATCATTCATTTAATCAGTTTATTCTGCGCTAGCTTTTACCTGCAACTCCACCCTCGTGTGTATCCGTTATAGCTATAAAGAGTAGCTTAAGCCTTTCCTCAAAATTTAAAGTATTTCAATGCTAAATTACATAAAATCGGTACAGTGGCTTAGCTGTAAAATTGTAACAGACAGATAGACAGAGTTACTTTCAAATTTATATATTTTTTTTATTATATAGGTATTTAAAGAGATTGTCGAATTCAAGGACATTTTACAAAATTATTATTCACTCAAATTCTTAAATGCCTTGATTTTGGATGATGTTTTTATTCTACACAATTGATTTCAAACTTAAATATAAATTGACACGATACATGTAAAAATTTAAGAAGATGATAGGTCTAAGCGACTTTTAGCAATTATCATATAAATACTAACACTGATTTCAAAAATAGACTTATTTTGACCTTCTTTAACAAAATGACGTCACATATTTCAATAGCAGACGCTTCTGTTATTTAATTTGCTATATTACGTAAAGTTATTGAAAATATATCTAAAGAGAAATTAAGGCATCAAATGTACATTATACTCGTATCTACATAACTTGCTGAAATTACAACTCCATTCGGGTAAAATTAAAAATATATTAACTATAACATCACTTGTTAAAAATATTCAGGCATCAATTGCATTAGGGTGGATTTCAAGCACATAGAATCAACTGAAATGTAGGTCATCGAATACCGGTTGGCCACAATTAACGGGTCTTATTTCGGATTTCACCACAAATCTTGCTCGGCAGTGTGATTAATGATCTTATTATTTACTGCCTAGCTTATTCTCTAGACCGTCTCTGCTCTGAAGTACCCGTATTGTTCAGCTACCAATTTATATACTAAATGTACCAGCGTAATATATAATGTGACAGCATACAACAAAAATAATTGATTAAATAACACCCATAATATTAACCACCTACATGGTTCCTGAAAATGGTGAGATAATTTTTTATGCTTGTAAAGAATATCAAAAAATAATTTGCATGAAAAGCAATTTAAATTTGTAATTGATGAATAATTAAGCCTTTAAAAATTACAAACGATATATGAAAAAAAGTTCATCACATCTGAGATTCTGTATGTAGAATTTGTGAATTTATTATATTCCAAATAAAATAACTATTCAGGAGTAAGTCACCAAATATCATAAAAAATCCTTTTGTTTTGTAAGCTTTTGATATCTAAAATTTCAAAATTTAAAAACATACAAAAAATGACACTCTATGGCCCGCATTTTAAAAGGTGTCTCAGTCGTAAATCTAGTTTTAAAACTAGTTTTAAGAAGAGATTTTATTATAGAAAGTCTCTCGAGACAAGATTCACTGATCGTTAATCAATTTAGTAAAGATCAATGAATCTCTGTTTATAACTTATTTTAGAACGACGTTTATGTCATTAAAACGCATTCTATAATAAGAGCGACGCTTGAGATTTGATGTGAACTTAAAACTAGTTTCAGCTGATCAGAGTTCAAACGATACTTGAGACGCCTTTTATGATACGGGCCTATAAGACCCAGATCAGATAAGCAAAGATGAAGCAAATAATATTTGCCCAATACAGTATTTTTTTCAGCTTTTCAGAAATGTAATAAGGAAGAAATAAATTACAGTAAACAAGTATGAAATCGGAGAAGAGTAAAACGACAGTGAATAAATTATAACGAGAAGAAGTATACGTAGAGGATACGAGGTGAAAACAGTACCGTCTGCACTGAATCAATAAGCAGGACAAACAAATAAAATTTACAGTAAATCTATACACGCAAGTTCTTTACTGCAGTGCAAAAACTTTTCCTACGGGTTTATTAATGCAGCTTCGACTGTTATCTATATCTATACAAAAAAATAAAGTGGAGTGTCTGTTTATAATAGTAAAATAACCGCCTTTTACTAAATGCATATATGTACACGGTACATATACCAAAATATCATTTTTTACAATTTTTGTCTGTCTCTCGGTCTGTCTGTTTGTTCCGGCTAATCTCTGGAACAGCTGGGACTTTCACTGATAGGTGACATAGATTATGACAATATTATTCAATTAAAAGAAATTCTAAAAAATTCCGTCTGAGCGTTTTCAGTTACGTTTAAATATTTTTTTTAAATATTTCATCAAATATCATTACCAAATTTTGTAAATGCTATCTTGAAATTAAAATAATACTTGAATTTATAAGACAAGTTAATAACAGAGAAAAATAATAAAGAGCAAAATCTCATAATACAATAATTTATCCGTGGGAGAGCCACGCTTCGGCATGAATGGGCCGGCTCGACCGGAGTGATACCACGGCCTCACAGAAAACCGGTGTGAAATAGTGCTTGCGCTGTGTTTCACCGGGTGAGTGAGGATACCGGAGGCCCATACCCCAACCCCTCCCCTTATCTCCCCCCCCATCCTCCAAAGGCCGGTAACACACTTGTGACGCTTCTGGTGTTACCCGTGTCCATGGGCGGCGCTAATCGCTTACCATCAGGCGACACGTCTGCTCGTTTGCCAGGCTATTCCATAAAAATAAAAAAAAAATAAGAAAACAAAATAGCAATACAGCTATGTATTAAATCCTTGGAAACTCAGTACATTTCTATACTACCAATGTGGATAAGCGATTTAACGACTACTATTGCTAAAACAAATTAACACTTTAGTAACGACTTTGGACTAGTTATTAGAAACCGTAAAGTTCAGTAATGACCATTGACAAATATTTGAATTGTCAGTGGCATATTCAACTTCATTATTTATACTAATATCATATACGCGAAAGTTTGTAAGTATGGATGAATGGATAGATGTTAGTAACTCTCTCACGCAAACACTACTGAACGAGTTTGGATGAAACTTTACAGTATTAAAGCTTATACATCAGAATAACACATAGGCTACTATTTGCCACGATAACCTACATATACGCGGGCGGAGCCGCGGGCAACCAATAGTACTTAATAAAACAAGGCAGAATATGGTATGATCAAAAACCACCTATGTTACACCTGGTACTAACTTATGTTCTATGCAAATAAATGTCATATCATTTATATCTGGGATGCACTGGACTCAAAACTGCAGTTGTAACACCTTGACTCTCATGCAAGCTCTTTTGCCAAGTAAAAATTAGAAATTGAATGTTTATCACCAAAATACTCCAAATACACCAAAGTAATCATGTTTACCTATCTTAAAACATTAAGATAGGTAACCATGATTAAGTCATGTTTGTGCAATCAATAGAAATTAATTATATTTCATTCCAATTGGAATCGCCAAACAAACTATATTTTGAAATACTACGTTTACAGTATGGTTTAGCGGTTAACGTATGCGACTACCGATCAAGAGGTCTTGGATTCGATTCCCGAGTCGTGCCAAAAAGTGTTGTTGTAATTTTCTTGCAATAAATTTTTAATAACTGCAGCAATGTAAGTTTGGCGTTATTTCATGCCCGTGCCTCGGAGAATGTTAAACCGTCGGTCCCAGTTATCATGAACATCTATGGCAATCGTGATTGGGATATCAGTGCCCTTAAAAATACTAAAAGCTACTTTAAGCTTTGAATCCAGTTTGCCCTCAGGGTTGCCAGGTCCGATACCAGTCGCTCCGTGGAAAAACTGATAATTAGATAAAGTCGTTTCAACTAGTAGTTGACCCCAAATAATCTTGGTGTTAAAATAAATCCGTTCGTTTTTTTCTTACAAACTATTGAAAAGAGTTGTAAAATAAAGGTACACCTATCCCTTAATGTATTTTATGTACTTACCAGAGCTATAACCGTTTGATAGTTTAGTTAGATGCTAGACTAAATAACCTATTCAGCACTGCAACCTGTGGCTCAAATGTCAGGTAATGTGCAACACTTTTAATGAGCTACTTTCGTAAACAGAGAATTAATGAATATTACCAGTCGAAGTAAATTGAATGAAACTACAGGTGCAATGTAGAAAAATATATCTGGAAAGTTCAAAATAGTGTTCAATATTTGTTTTTTTAACTTTTGATTTACCGTGGGAGAGCCATGCTCCGGCATGAATGGGCCAACTCGACTGGAGTGATACTACGGCCTCACAGAAAACCGGTGTGAAATAGTGCTTGCGCTGTGTTTCACCGTGTGAGTGAGGATACCGGAGGCCCATACCCCAATCCCCTACCCCTACCTCCCTCCCGCATCCCCAAAAGGCCGGCAACGCACCTAAGACGCTTCTGGTGGTGCAGGTGTCCATGGGCGGCGGTAATCGCTTACCATCAGGCGACAGGTGTGCTAGTTTGCCCGCCCATTCCTTAAAAAAAACACGTATTACTTGTATAAATTAAGATTCAATTACAAGATTCGTAATAATTCCTAGGTATTATCTTGTACTAGTGGTTGCACGCGGCTCCGCCCGCGTATATGTCAGTTATCGCGGCAAATAGTAGCCTATATGTTATTCTGATGTATAAGCTATATTACTGTAAAGTTTCATCCAAATCCGTCCAGTAGTTTTTGCGTGAAGATGTAACAAACATACACACTCAGAAACTTTCGCCTTTAGTGTGATAGTATGGATTTCAGGAAACTTTTTACATTTAAAAATAAATTTAATTGAGTTTATTTCTAAAAGTCTCCTCATCTTTTAAGCACAATTCAAAATGATATAAACTGTAACTACTTTTGAAAAGCCTCAATCAAATGACTTGAAGCTGAGGATATACGCCTTTCTGCTCCTAAAACTGTAGGCCATATATTCTGGTAACTAGACTGTTGTTAAAGATAATTTTCAACCGACTTCAAAAAGGAGAAGGTTCTCAATTCGACTGTTTTTTTTTATGTTTGTTACCTCATAACTTTGGACTGGGTGAACCGATTTTGATGATTCTTTTTTTATTTGAAAGCTGGTGCTTCCCGAATGGTCCCATTTAAATTTGGTCTAGATTGACGTCGGTTTTTTTTGTTAAAATTTGTGATTATAATCTAATTGATTGATCGATAAAAAGCCTTTGATTTTTTTTAATTCATCATCATCATCAGCCTATTGCAGTCCACTGCTGGACATAGGCCTCTCCAATTGCACGCCACTTAGTTCGATCCTCGGCTTCTCGCATCCAGCTCTTGCCAGCCGTCTTGCGCAATAATTTTTTAAATTATTAACTAAAAATTATTAGCCTTGCTTGAAATCTTGAATATATTTATGAAGTAACAACTACATATGCTATCTTGAGTTCGCAACGGAAACCATCTGTAGAGAGCATCTACGGATGTGGTATACCCTCCGGCAGACTTTCAACTTTGGAGTGCTCGTTACGATGCCCTCCCGCTGCGTTCTTATAAAGAATAGTTTCCTTTCATTTCCGTTCTTTTGGGTTTCAGAGATGTTTTTATTCATTTGAATTATATTGTTTCTTTTTTCCCTTTATTCTACGTAAATGACTTCCTTATCTTTGTAAAAAGTTTTGAAACCCACCGTACTTCATTATGTACTTTTACAAATTATTATTAATATAATTTGTTTTAAATATTTTTTTTAAAAGACAACACTACCTCGGTGGCGTAGTGGTAGCGTATGCGACTGCTGTGCTTGAGGTCTCGGGTTCGATTCCCGAGTTGTATGATCTACAAATATTTGTTTCGGAGTTTGGGTGTTTTCTATGTATAATATGTATGTATTTACAAAAAAAATAGTATGTATGTATTTATGTCAGTTGTCTAGTACCCATAATACAAGCTCTGCTTAGCTTGGGATTAGATGTCGTTGTGTGTTAGATATCCGAAATATTAGGTCTTTACCTATGAAATTGCCGTTCTTCAGTACTGGTCAGTTGAAATAAAAAAAAGTTTGTAATGGCTCTGTATTCTAAATTCAAATTAATTTTGTTTTTAAACCATGACATTCTATTTACAAACTCAGTCTTTTGTTTTTTGATTAGCGTTGTATTTTAATTACATTTGAACATTTTTCGTCATAATGAATACTTTAAAAATTCGTGTGATTATGGAATATGAGTTCCGTCGTGGCACCAACGCGACACAAACGGTACGTAACATCAAAAACGTTTACGGAGAGAACTGTACAAACGAACGCACAACCCGTTATTGGTTTTCCCGGTTTCGTTCTGGAAATTTTGCCTTGAAAAATGAAGCTCGTGGTCGTCCGGAGACTTTGGTTAACAATAATGAATTAAAGGCGATTGTGGAAGCTGACGAAACTTGGTAGGTAGTAGAGCCACGCTGATTTCAGCACGAACGGGCCGGCTCGACCGGGGCGGTACTACCCTCGCACAGAAAATCAACGTAAAATGACAGCGTTTGTGCTGTCGTGTTTCGTTGGTGAGTGCGAGACCGGAGGCCCAATTAGTCTAGTCAACAAGTTCCATACTTGTTGACTTGACTAAAAGATGCACAAGCATCACTAGGCCGCCATAGTGTGGGTCGCCATACTGCATTGTTGTATTCGCAATGAGTATGGTGGCCACCACTCGTGGATTCTGCTTATGCTTTCCATCAGGCAGAGTAGAGTCATTTTGGCAGGCCAAACATAAAAATCTACAGCTGAGCTAGCAGCAGCTTTTAATGTAAGCATCAAAACAATATTGATCCATTTGCGACAAATTGGCAAGGTAAAAAAGCTTGATAGATGGGTGCCCCACGACCTTAACGATCGCCAGCGCAACGTACGCGTCGAGACCTGCCTTGCGCTCAACAGGCAAAGAAATGAAGGAATTTTGTAAGGAATTGTTACGTGCGACGAAAAATGGATTAGCAAGTTGGTTAGACCCTGGTTCAGCACCAAAGCAATGCCCTAAACCAAAAATGACCCCTAAAAGATGATGGTCACTGATTGGTGGTCTAGTGCGGGTGTGATTCACTACAGTTTTTTACAAAACCGCATGAGCATTAATGCAGATGTGTACTGTGAAGAACTGGAGAGAATGATGGAGAAGCTTGCACATCTGCAACCTGCTTTGGTCAATCGGTCGTCCCCACTGCTCCTTCACGACAACGCGCGACCCCATACTGCGCAACAGACAATCTCCAAGCTGCAAGAGCTGGGGTTGGAAGCTCTCCCTCATCCGCTTTACTCACCAGACCTTGCACCTACCGACTATTACTTTTTCCAAAATTTAGACAACTTTTTAGTGAGTGAAAAAAATCAATTCCCGAGAGGCAGTACAAAATGCCTTTGAAGAGTTTGTTGGCCTCCCGTCCAGCTGATTTTTACAAGAAGGGCATCAATAAATTGCCAATGCGTTGGCAAAGATGCGTCGATTGCTTGGGTGATTACTTCGAATAACAGAAATAAAAAAGTTTGAAAAAATAAGTACTTTCACTTATTGCATACAAAACGGCAATTTCATAGGTAAAGACCTATTATTTATTTATTTATTTAACTTCCGCATTAAGAATACACATGCTGTATCACGGGGGACTTTACAAACATACATGAAACGGACACAAATAACACTCAGAGTCAGAACAATAATTTGTGGATGACATAAAGTGCTGCCTCATGTAGGATTTGAACCCATAACACTTAGCGGAGTGGAGAGTGGGATGGCGATCGCTGAAACCACTAGGCCAACTGTGCAGTTTTTTTAAATTATATTTTAAGTTTTTGTTGTATTTATATTGAGGTTGACATATTTTTTTTTAAAATAAAGGAGTTTTAAAGTAGTCCCAATTTAGGTGTAAAATTTTCCACTTAGGTGAGGAATTGTTCGGACTGATCCCTGCCGCCTCTTTCCGCCATCGTCCTACGCGACAAAAGTTTCATCCCCATCATCTAGATGGTTGGCAGTCCACAACTGTGCGCTTTCCCTGAAACTTTCTGCCTCGCACAACAAAACTGTGGAATAAACTATCACCTGCGGTATTCCCGGATCAATATGACCTTCAAAAAAAAAGAGTGTACTCCTTCTTATAAAGCCGGCAACGCACTTGTTACTCCTCTAGTATTACGTCCATGGGCGTAGGTAATCGCTTACCATCAGGCGATACGTCTGCTCGATTGCCCCCTATTCCATTAAAAGAAAACTTTCAGTTGGCATTTTCAAATGTATCCAGAATAAATTTCAAGTGTATTGTTATTCATATTTATGAGAAATTTCCACACATGTGGGTATTTCGAAGATACTTGACGGCTTTTAGTAATACGATCAGACGCTCATGTGATCATTAAGGGTATGGAAAGGTCAAGGCTTGAGTAAGATCGCTATAGGACTTGTTAAATCTATTTGCAGTATCAAATTTGTGATATTAAGTTCCTTGTAAATTAACTTAATAGGTAGTCTATAAATTACTAACAATATATAATTTTGATTGACACGTCTGACAAACTTCTTTGTTAGTCCTGTAACTAAATTATTATGTTTCAAACTATAATTGATTTGTTTTAATATTAGTTTACTTCCGTGTGGTATATTAAAAGTTCAAGTTCTCCTATTTGTTTAGGTATATTTAAATATGTTTCGGCCATCTGCCAAAGTCACCTTTTTTATGGAATAAGGTACAAACGAGCAGTCGTATCGTCTGATGGTAAGTGATTACCACCGCCCATGGACACCCGCAACACTAGAGGCGTCACAAGTGCGTTGCCGGACTTTGGGAGGTGGAGGGGGGCGTGGTATTACTCCAGTCGAGCCGGCCCATGCATGTCGAAACGTGGCTCTCCCACGGTTACTCTACTCTGCCTGATGGAAAGCATAAGCACAATCCATGAGTAGTGGTCACCATATTCATTGCGAATACAGACAATGCGGCCTAGTGATATTTCTGCATCTTTTTTTTAATGTTTTGGCCCTTCCAAAATCCCTCTACTCTGCCTAATGGAAAGCATAAGCAGAATCCAAGAGTGGTGGTCACCATACTGCGAATGCGGATAATGCAACAATGCAGCACGGTGACTCACACCATGGCGGGCTAGTGATGCTTCTGAATCATTGGGCTTCCGGTCTCGCACTCACCAACGATACACGACAGCACGCTGTAATTTTACGTTGATTTTCTGTAGTAGGGAGGGTAGTGGGCCTCCATGGTCAACTCCAAACTCACCCAATGCCGGAAATTTCAGAATACCATTAAATCTTAGTTATCCGCAAAGAAGATTGTCTGGACTTTAAAAAAGACGATGATCTCTGAGTTTGTTTCGTCCTTTCTTCTCAGGGCTAGTTCAGTTAAGAAAGGCCAAACTCATCAGCTTAGAAAAGTTTTAACTTGCAAAAGTGTAGTTGTTGCTTAGTTGCAGAATAAATGATTTCATTTCACATTATTTGTATATGTCAATTATATACAAATAATGTGACATTCTATTGATAAAATAATTTTCAAATTCAGTTCAGTAGATCCAGAGGTCACCCCTTTCGACTCACAGATTTTGCCTCTTTGTAATATAAGTTTTAAGTTTATAAGTTATTATTTCAGAAATCAATAGGCATTGCACATAAACTGTTCCAGTGTCTACGTATCCAAGTCCAAGTGTAACCTGGTCTAACCGTCAGTCAACTTCAAATGTAATATTCTCAAAGTGATAAGTCTTATAAGTATTATTCTAAACAATATAAACGAAATTCTCAAATTTTAAATTAAGCTTAGAAGCTTTTACTTTCAAACATAAGATAACTCCAACAATCTTCAGTTTCAAGAATGTCGTCCAACTTTTGATAAATGGCTTTAAATTGTATCAAAAGACATGAAGAGAGAAACTAACCTCTAATTTATGTATCTTGTGTTAAACTTTACAATTAATTTAATTATAATAGACTTAAGGTAAATGTAAATAGGGTTGATTTATATTCATTCAGGCTTTGGCCCGCGGTTCCGCTTGCGTATGTACTTTTTTTATGTTGACCCTGCCAAAATGACTCTACTCTGTCTGATGGAAAGCATAAGCAGAATCCAAGAGTGGCGGTCACCATACTGCGAATGCAGACAATGCAGCATGGTGACCCACACCATGGCGAGCTAGTGATGCTTCTGCATCATTGGGTCTCCGGTCTCGCACTCACCAACGAAACACGACAGCACGAACGCTGTCATTTTACGTTGATTTTCTGTGCGAGAATAGTACCGCCCTGGTCGAGCCGGCCCGCTCTGTGCTGAAATCAGCGTGGCTCTACTCCCTTGAATAGGTTAATGCGGTAAAGAGCCAAGCCAAATTTAATTGAAATCAGTGCAGCGGTTAGCCGTGAAGCGTAACAGACACACAGAGTTACCTTTGAATTTATTATATTAGTATGGATATAATATTTTAACTGCACGGTTTAAGCGGTCGCCACGCCGCATTCTACTGCGCCAAGTGTTTTGAGTTAAAATACTGCATGGAACAACACTTTGTGTGATCCACAAATTGTTGTTCTGAGTCTGGGTGTTCTTTGTGTTCGTTTCATGTTTCTTTGTAACATTTGACACAGGATGTATATTCCTAATACGGGTATTGTCTTAATTTTTTTTTACACAAGACTTTATATAGTCAATGCTGAAGTTAATTAGCTTGTGAGTCTAGTGGTTATTACCCTACCAGCAAATGCTGCTACTACGTAGTTTACTCTAACAGTCTCTCTCGCAACCCGCCACTGACGAATAGGTATGATAGCGTTCTGCTTTCCATATTCTTAATCCGTCACCATATAGACGAGCAAAGTATAAATACAACTAGAAATTATATCTATCAAAGAATAAAAAATCCAAATCAAATGTAGCTTAGAAAAACGAAGTACTTCTATACTTAGAAAAGGTATTCAAAAAAAAAATGAATAGGAAAACAAACCATAGTTATTTAGAAAGATTCCTTTTGAAGTTAAATAAATTAAGTTAAAAATCTTTTTAAAACAA
Organism: Diaphora mendica; assembly: GCA_949125395.1. Lineage (NCBI taxonomy): Eukaryota > Metazoa > Arthropoda > Insecta > Lepidoptera > Erebidae > Diaphora > Diaphora mendica. The sequence goes on from OX421334.1 coordinate 2,945,064, forward strand.
GATTTTACTGGAATGCCTCGAAGCGTATCAAACGAGCCCAAACTCGATGGTGTTGCGACGTTTCTTTACAGAGTTCCTATGACCTTCCACCTCCAGCATCAGATCAGCTCCATGTCATTATAATATTGTATTGTCACGCTGTATACGTATGTTTGCAAAAATTCAGCAAAATCGGTTGAAGACATCTGTTTCAAAATTGAGTTGCAAGATTCCACTCGAACATACATACATACAAATGTACATTGCAAGTTAATAAAAAGCTTGTAAATATCATATGCAATCCATTAAACTTTATTCTAAAACCATAACAGGGAAAATTTCAAACCAACTCAAGTAGGTACTATCTACAATAACTTTTTGTTTAATATTTATCATTCCGAAGATTTTCTTGAAAGATATTATACGAAAATTCGATGCTACTCTCGCAAACAGCTCGCATTTTCCCAAACTGCTGTAGGTAGAACTTGAACTGTTAATTTGTCATTGTCATCGCTTTAATTTCAACGGAGAAATGGACATGGATTCAGTGTTAGAGAGCGGTTTATTCATAATATTTTGCTGTCTTAAAATTATAAGAAATTTCCAACGTGATAGAAATGTGTACTTTTGAACAAAAAATAATCAACAGTTTTGTACATCAGTTCATTTAATGCAAAGAAAAGTCTTTTAAAAATACCAAGTTTAGCTAATGAAGCCTACCAAAGTTACCGAATTGAAATTATTTTACTTACTTGAAAATAATTTGAATTAAAACTGAACAACTAATTACTAGATTCTTATGTTTATCTTCGACGTATCATTTGATAGCATTGATAGTATTAAACATCAAATATGTAGATAATCTTGTTAATTTTATAAGATACGATTCTCGCGATTCTCATTCATCTTATATACAGTTCTTCTGATGCAAATTTTACTAGAACTACACACATCAAAAGTGTCTAGGGATCAACATATGTGTCTAGGGATCAACATATATTTTTGCAATAACTTTTCTCCTGATTGATATTAATTAAAATTTTCTTTAAGGATTCATCAAATAAAGTGTTTTCGTTTGTCACAGTAACGATAAACCAAGTCACCTTTGCATTAATAAAGAAATTTACCATTTTCCTAATAAAGGGATTTTTGACATTTGAACCACTAACATTAAAGTTCGAAAAAAAGACTGAAATAACAGTTTTCTTTAAAATTTTATTAGGTAACTTAAACAATTAATAATCCGTGTTTCTACCGCGAACACTAACAACACAAGAATCGGTTTGGCATACTCAAAATGAGTTCATCCAAATCACGCTGTGGAATGGCCGCCCATGTTCGTTGCAACAACAAAAAAAGGTCTTCTTGCGACTGGATACCCTCCATATTCGGCAGAGCTCTTCTCTGTAGCATATCCCATGCATGCTCAATCGGGTTCAAGTCTGGCGACTGAGCCGGCCAGGGCCAAAGCCACATCTCAATCTCAAGAAATCCGCATAAAAATGCTTGATCCCTAGACACTTTTGATGTGTGTAGATAAAATGCTAAGTAAATACTCTTAAATTTCCTACTATTACTTTCATTTACTTTATTGTGTGCTATTTTGATTAGCCTCTTTGCTATTAAAGCTAGTATTATTTAAAAGGTACATAAACTAGAAGCTAATAGCGGCTCCGTTTGACCTGTCAGATATAGCAGTTATCATTTTTCAGTTTAATATATAGCCCTACACTACTAAATACACCCCACTAACCTATCCCCTACCACCACTACTAAATGTATCCTACAGTACACTGACAAATAATGTGGCTTTCAATTAAAAACAGAACTTTCAAAATTGGTTCAGTAGATTCAGAAATTACCCCCTACAACTTCACAGACTTTATCTATTTACAATAATAATAATAAATCTTAATTGTACCAAGAATGGATTACAAGGCACTGTACTGCCCTAACTCCCAAAGTAGCTGTAGCGCTAGCTGTGTGATGGGAGTCAGTTCCTATTCATAGGCAAAAATAACAATTCTTTTTTTCTTTTTTTTTTTTTCTTTTTAAAAAAGACAACTCCCGCATTAGGAATAAACATCCTGTGTCGCGGGGGACTTTACAGACATACATGAAACGGACACAATTAACACCCAAACTCAGAACAACAATTTGTGGATCACACAAAGTGTTGTCCCGTGTAGAATTTGAACCCACAACACTTGGCGAATTGGCAAGCGGCGTGGCGACCGCCTAAACCACTAGGCCAACCGTGCAACAATATTGTTGTAGATTGAAATTGGAGATGCAAATAAAATGTATTATTTAATCTAATCTTATTTGTGTTAGAATATTATAATCTAGGAAGTAATATAATTTCATTTGGTATAATTACTTTTGGTATGTATTAATACATTTGAGTCTTGGCAAGGATCGCTATCACTCGCGACACACCCCGTGTCGGCGACTTTAATAGGTTTTGCGGTAACTTGTGAGTCACGCCCCATTTAAATGTGTAGATGAAGAAAAGTTACGTGGGTACTTATATTGTGCAAGTATATAGAATCGGTAAATTTTAAATTGAGGTCTCAGGAAATGTAAACCATGCCAAAACATGCTACCTTTCTGTTTCTGTCAGGTTAAATCTTGATGGTGGTTTTCAAGTTGTGCAATGGCCTGAAATTCTAGATTTATATTGATTTCTGCTTATAAAGAACACTGAACTAATTCTTACGTTTATACTACAAACTAAATAGATTCAGTGTGTAATAACAGCCTAAGGCTATGAGTTCAATAAATATTTGTTTTTCGAAACATCTTGCCTTATAATGGTAAATCTAGAAGTAAAATATAATTAGCCGAACGTTCTTTCATCCTAAATTAATCTATACCTAAAATAATATAATAATTTAACTACAATATCGTATTGAATTAAGTCGGTAAGGATGTTGAAAGTAAGTAAAAATCAATAAATACCGACACCTGAAACAGTAAAAAGGAAATTTAGGATTATATTTCTCAGAATATTAGTTTTTCAGACAATAATGCTAGTATTATCACATCACACTAATATTATTAAGGGGAAAGTTTGTGTGTATGTTTGTTATTTTTTTACGAAAAAACTACAGAACGGATTTGGATGAAACTTTACAGTAATATAGCTTATACATCAGAATAATACACAGCTTACAATTTGCCGCAAAAACCGATTTACACGCGGGCGGAGCTGTGGGCAACAGCTAGTTCTATAATATTTCTCGAATACCTCAAACTTCATTACATAGGTTGTAATCATAAAATATATAATTTTAATCACTTACAAACTTAGCAATCTTAGCAAAGTGAAAAATTCGAAAAAGAAGAAAGATTGACTACAAGTTAGTAAGTTCAGATAAATTTATATTAAGTAAATTAATTTTATTCAACAAATGCTTAATAAACTGCTCACAAAATCTACTCAATTAACAGCAACAATACTAGGTATCAAAATTACATTCGTCAAAATAGAGATGCACTACAGAGATGTAGTGCATCCGGCACTACATCTTTGCCCAATCATGGAAAGCATGAAAAATAACTAACGGAAGATTGCTAACTTCCAGAAATATGATAGACGTTCAGAGTTATTCGCTGACATATTCAAAGTTATAAGATCGAGGAAGCTAAAATACAAATTGCGAAAACCATTCATCAAGCGCAAGTCAGCGATGCAACGTCGCTTAATGTGGTAAATTAGATATTTGCTCAGTAGACGCTAAATTGCTTTCCAGGCAAATCGATATTCAAGACCGGATTAGGATGTTACTTCGTGTGAAATTGCTGTCTCATAAGAGATATAGTTTTGGACAAGAAGAATATCGCACCATTTAGTTGCATTTCATGTTAATGTTTATTTCATGTATTAGTTGTATCTTAAAATTATGGATGACTAGTTGTTGCCCGCGGCTCCGCCCGCGTATATGTCGGTTATCGCGGCAAATATTAGCCTATGTGTTACTCTGATGTATAAACTATACTACTGTAAAGTTTCATCCAAATCCGTTCAGTAGTTTTTGCGTGAAAGAGTAACAAACATCCATCCATACAAACTTTCGTTTATAATATTAGTATAGATGTACTGGAAACTCGCGATACTAGAAAGGCTGGTAATTGGTTTACTAATACGTAACAGCAACTATAAGTTACATTCATATACATAGTTTATCTATTATATATAAAATTTGAATCAAGCCTACTCAAAAAATTTCTGGTACAAAATTCCAAACGATTTAAAAACTAAATACGTATGACATCAAAAAAATTACGAAAAAAAGTTATTTGAAAAAAAATTCACTCTGTTCTTCTACCGTTAAAAGTTGTGAGATCGATGTAATATTAAGTCGGTTCATTTATTCAGTATCTACTTAAGGGATCGTCTGTCTTAATTTTTGACGTTAAAATAAATAAATATTTCGGACACACACACAACGCCATCTAGTCCCAAGCTAAGCAGAGCTTGTGTTATGAGTACTAGACAACTGATATAAATACATAAATACGTTTTTTTTTGTAAATACATCCATATTATACATAGAAAACACCCAAACTCTGAATCAAATATTTGCAGATCATAGTGACTGTGGAGTGAACGGGTGTCATGTCCCTCCAACACACAGGCAGGATCCTCCGACCAGGCCAGCCCGCCAGCATGATCACCTCGATCATGCTGGCGGGCCAACTGCGACGTACTTAGCCTAACAACATCTTATAGTGACCATATCATTTAAAAATCTTTTATGTTTAAATAAATAGAATGACCAAACATGTCTGGAAGCTCCAGGTAAAGAAAATATGCACATCAAACCGTCAACTTTTTTGTCTCTTTGTCTCCAGTTAAAAATAAATTCATCCATCCAAAATCGACAGGCAGTTTCCATCTGTACTACATCTTGAAATCACGCCGTGTCACTGACAGATGCATGGACATCTAACGGTGATAAATTGGTGCTTTCACTGTAACAGGTGAAACGTATAAGTTCAGACGAGAAAATTCACTTCTGGCTACAAATTTCCTAAGCGCACGATGTACGTACGTACATTATATTTTTATGTGACACTATTTTTAACCGACTTCAAAAAAAGGAGGAGGTTCTCAATTCGACTGTATTTTTTTATTTTTTTTTATGTTTCTTACCTCATAACTTTCGACTGGGTGAACCGATTTTGATGATTCTTTTTTTATTTGAAAGCTGGTGCTTCCAATGTGGTCCCATATTAATTTAGTCCAGTTGTGACATGTCATTCATGAGAACATCATATAAATCTTCAATTTGCATCATGTATGTGCGCGACAAATTGACGAATAACTCAATTCAATTTGGTCATTCTTGAAGTCGGTTTTTTTTTTGTTAAAATTTTGTATTATTAGCAACGGATTTTGGATTCTATTGCTAGAATGAAGAATTCGGATTACTGTGTCATTCATATAATACCTAACGCTTTTGACTCAATCATCCGCGATCATGTACAATGATGTGAATATACATACATAATAAACACTAGGGAGTATTATATAAATCGTAAATGATGTATACCTCCTGATATTAGTCCCATTTAATAGTTTGCGCTAATTGGTTTCCTTTTCTACGCTTCTGTATTTTTTTAACGAAAAAACTGTTGCAAATTACAAAGAAACAAGAGGAAAGGTACGAGACTTAATAACTAGGCGCTTCTTGCTCTCGAGCACCTGTGTATTTATTAAGCAGAGCATTAGAGCAGAGTTTATGACTAAATAACTACACACAAATCTAAACCTTTACTTTTTCAATTTTTTTTTTTTTTTTTTTTATGTTTGACCCGCCAAAATGACTCTACTCTGCCTGATGGAAAGCATAAGCAGAATCCAAGAATGGTGGTCACCATGCTCACTGCGAATGCAGACAATGCAGCATGGCGACCCACACCATGGCGGCCTAGTGATGCTACTGCATCTTTTAGTCTAGTCAACAAGTATGGAACTTGTTGACTAGACTAATTGGGCCTCCGGTCTCGCACTCACCAACGAAACACGACAGCATGCTGTCATTTTACGTTGATTTACTGTGCGAGGGTAGTACCGCCCCGGTCGAGCCGGCCCGTTTGTGCTGAAATCAGCGTGGCTCTACTACCTTTAGATTTACTTAAATATTTTATGACACAAACTTTTAATAGATGTATGAGTGAATACATTTACCACAAAATAAGGATCTTTCGAACCGTGAAGCAATGAGAAACTCTGGTCTCCTTATATAGTTCCTTTTGGAGGTTATTGCTGGAAGTCGACCCTTTTAATTATTACACAGGTCACGAGATTGTCCCATATGGTCGTACCTTTGAAAAGATACTACACGAGTCGCCTATGTGTGGTTAGCGGTTCAATGTCTTTATACGATGATGGAATTTCGTGGAGTGTGATTTCATAGCATGTTACTGAATTAATAGTTCCTTCCTAATTCAGAGTATCTGTTTTTTTATGTATGGCGCGCCAAAATGAGTCTGATCTTACAATTATTTGTTCTGCTTTGTGAGAATCAATCTCATGTCCTCTAGTTCAGTACTCAAGATTACTAGACGATAAATTAACAATGGAAAAGCCAGACAATAAAAAAATCGCAATCTAACGACTGCAATTTGTACCCGATTTCATTTGATTAACATTTATATTTAACTACATACTTGTACCTTTTAACGTATTAAGGGATCGAACATTTGTACTTGTACTAACATTTAAATTGATCTGATTTTATATTTTTTAACTTTTATCAGTCTTTGGACGAACTCTAACAATTTGTTCGTTGGAATCCAAAATTCTCCATTTTTACAAGTTTATTTATTAATAACTGAATTATAAAACTGAACGTACACAGGATATAAATCAAAAGATCATTTAAACTTAAATCCAGAACACGGGAGCTACGAACACTGAGACATATTGCTCCTGCTTTGCACCTACGCTACGTGATTCCAAATCTTTTACACTGAGCAAAAGGATATATTGAGTTTTGAACATTTCTTACGATATCAGAGAGATATTTTACTGTTGATAGTAAATTTTGCACCTGTATCTGGCATTTCAATATTTTTCATCCACCGTGCACGCCTTAGAAATCGAGCATTCCAGCTAAACCATTCCATACGTCCAATAATTTTGAATGCAATTACTGTTGATGAATTTTATAAAATAATATAATTTCAACCTAATTTAAAATAATAATAAAACTTTATTTGCAGAACACAGCACACAACCAAAATACAATTTTTCAAACACAGTAACAGAAATATAAAAAAATTAAGATCATAAAAAATTGTTTTTTTTTTTTCAGGCTTGTATCATTTTACAAGCTTTTAATTAACTTGCAATGTATTTATGTATATGTTAAGGTGGAATCTTGCAACTCAATTTTAGAACAGATATCTTCAACCGATTTTGCTGAAATTTTGCAAGCATGTATATACAGCATGACAAAACAATATTATAATAACATGGAGCTAATCTGATGCTGGAGCTGGAAGGTGGCCATAGGAACTCTGTAAAGAAACGTCGCAACATCATCGAGCTTGGACTCGTTTGATTCGCCTCGAGGCATTTCAGTAAAAGATTGTTTTAAAAGCTTTTTATTTTAATTTATATATTACTAGTTGTTACCCACGACTCCGCCCGCGGGTATGTTGGTTATCGTGGCAAATGTGTGTTCATTGTGAAATGAAATGTGTTTGTCTATGTGTTATTCTGATGTATAAGCTATATTACTGTAAAGTTTCATCCAAATCCGTTCAGTAGTTTTTGCGTGAAAGAGTAACAAACATCCATCCATCCATCCATACTTACAAACTTTCGCGTTTATAATATTAGTAGGATTATGTCAAAGTCAAATAAAATTACGTTACGTGGCATAGGTGAGTTTGACAGGATTTATTCCTAGTGCGGGAGTTGTCTTTAAAAAAAAAATAAGACCACGGCCTCAAAAAAAAACAGTGTGAAATAGCGCCTGTGCTGTGTTTCACCGAGTGAGTGAGGATACCGGGGACCTATCCCCCTACCCATCCCCCAAAGGTTGGCAACGCACTTGTAATGCCTCTGGTGTTGCGGGAGTTCATGAGCGGCGGTACTCGCTTACCATCAGGCGAAACGTCTGCTCATTTGCCCCATATTCCATAAAAAAACCTATGCTACTTACTATTAGTTAGTTACGATTATAATTAGTAAGTAAAGCATCAAGGCGCTCATAGCCCAGTTGCACTCGGTTATTAGAAACAATCACCGAGGGTAAGCAACGACGGCGCGGTCAATACCTGGATGGGTGACCGCTAGTGGCATGTTACCATGAGTGTTTTCGTGATTCGGAGGTCACGTTAAGCAGTTGGTAGCAACCAGTTGCTATCATAGGATAAGAGTCGTGAAGCTTAGTTGGAGGCCTTTGGGCGGATTAAAAACATCCAACGCCAAGATTACGTAGCCACAACGTTGTCTTGTCAGTTCCCAAACCCGCACTCGGCCAACGTGGGGACGTATGGCCTTAACCCGCTCCTGAGAGGAGACCCGAGCCCAGAAGTGGGACGTTATGGGTTGTTAATGAATGATGATGAAAGTATTAAGAACACAAAAGATCAGATTATATATCGTTATATGTATTAGTATCAATAACCTTTGTTGAGCATAAAAGAAAAATACAATACAAAGGATAAATAACTCGAGATAATATTTCCGGAAACGTACATCAAAGGGCAAGGAACTAAAATAAACATATGTCATGGCCAAGGGCGAAATAAACTGTAGCGAGGAGTAGAGTCGATTAATGTTCTAACAAGTATTCATGTAGTTTGGGAGGTGAAACTGGTTTTTGTGTATTAAAAACAAAATAATTTAAATATATGACTTAGTAAAAGATAGAAGTCGTTTTTGTTTGTTTTATGAAACAAATTGGGAGAGCCACGCTTGGCCATGAATGGGCCGGCTCGGTCGGAGTGATACCACGGCCTCACAGAAAACCGATGTGAAATAGTACTTGCGCTGTGTTCCACCGAGTGAGTGAGGATACTGGAGGCCCATACCCCAATCCCCTACCTCTACCTCCCCCCCCATACCCAAAAGGTCGGCAACGCACTTGTGATGCTTCTGGTGTTGCAGGTGTCCATGGGCGGGGGTAATCGCTTACCATCAGGCAATACGTCTGCTCGTTTACCCGCCGTATATTATATTTATACCCCGTATAATAAAAATAATATGTCAACGTATGGTTTTAAGCGGATAATTAATTAGAATATCCCAAAATAGCAACTGTTTGTTTATATTTTTTCACTTCTGTCTACAGTCCTTGTGACTGCCTCTGTTTTTTTTTTTGGAATGGGATGGGGATGAATCATATGATGATAATTGACACTGACTTTTTATTCTAAACTAGCTTTACCGCGTGCATGTCGTATATCGCGGTAAATAGTAGACGTAAGGTCTTTCTCAAGAATCATATTACCTACATGTAAATTTTCATTAAAATCCACTAAACGATTTAACTGTGAAAGCGTAGCAGACAGACGGACAGAGCTATTTTCGATTTTATAATATAAGTGTGGTTAAACTGAAGTACAAGGTAGTAGAGCCACGCTGAATTCAGCACGAACGGGCCGGCTCGACCGGGGCGGTACTACCCTCGCACAGAAAATCAACGTAAAATGACAGCGTGCTGTCGTATTTCGTCGGTGAGTGCGAGACCGGAGGCCCAATGATGCAGAAGCATCCCTAGCCCGCCATGGTGTGAGTCACCATGCTGCATTATTGCATTGTCTGTATTTGTAGTGAGTATGGTGACCACCACTCTTGGATTCTGCTTATGCTTTCGGCAGAGTAGAGTCATTTTGGCAAGGCCAAACATAAAAAAAAAACATATTGTGTGTACCTAATCCATTTTCTGAATTACCCGAAGGTAATACATTAAGCCTTAAAAGCATCTCATTTAAACGCATAAAGTTGAAATATATTAAATAAAATATATTTTACTTTCATTTTAAATCATTGCAGATGATTTTATCTCTTAACTAAATAAACAATTTAAAATGCTAAACAGCATCACTGTATCTCTGAATATGGATAACACGTGTACGTCGAATTCACATAAGCATTTGATACGACTGTAACTTTTTCACTTCGAGTCGAGTTTGCATATCATTCTGTTTGTTTTGTTCGTGGTACGTTGTGATAAAATATGTTTGTCTAGGAGTTCGAGGGAAAATATTGAATGTAGATATGAATTTGCTGTAAGTATTTGAACTTCGGTGTGTATAAGAATTGTTTTATTGATGCTTTGCTTCCTCAGAATTTTGATTTATACGAAAACTGGACCAGAATAAAATTAGGTTTCATCTATAAGAATTTTAAGTCTGATGTTTTCTATAGTTGCAGTTTTTAACCGACTTCAAATAAGGAGGAGGTTCTCAATTCGACTGTATTTTTTTTATGTTTGTTACCTCATAACTTTCGACTGCATGGCACATGAATATACCTGTAACTTAAAAGTCCCAAGTGCGTTCTAAGGTTTTAGAAGCCGAAATCGCCTTGAAATTACTCTTTCGGGACACTCACTTACTTCCAATAGAAAAGCAAAATCCCAAAATTAAATAAGTTGAACACTTTTATGTTTTATTTAATATTTAAACGGGGATTACCCCGTATAGTAGGAGAGCTGGTACCATTTCTTGGGTAGGTATTTGATCCATTTTCTGGCTGCTACTCACCAGCCACGAACCCACACGAATCACAAAAAACACATCTACTTGTTTGGATCTAATATTTACCAATTTTCATAATATCAACACAAATACAAAAGTTGAAGAGCTAGGCTTCTCAGATCATTGTGGTACCGCAGTCCATATAGATCTACCACAACCTAATAAAAAAACCACCTGGTATATCAAGAAGAGACTATACAACAATAAAAATATAGAACAGTTCAAAATAAAATTACAAAAAATAAAATGGAAAGATATTATAAAAACTAATAATATTAACATAAATGAAAACTATGACGCTTTCAACAGTGCGTTGGTGGGTACTCTCAACGAATGTATACCACTTCAAAAAATAAAATTAAAAGATAATAAGAAAAAATATTGGCTAACAACAGGTATAAAGAACTCTAGTAAAAATAAAAGACAACTAAAAATAATTAAACTTAAATTAAATAATCCAATAATAACAAAATATTACAAAAAATACGAAAAAATATTAAAAAACGTAGTTATTACATCAAAAAAATTACACTATATAAGCAAAATGAAAAAGTCAGAAAACAAAGTAAAAACAATGTGGAGTATTATAAACGAAAGAACAAATAAAGTAAGAAAAAAAGAAAAAACGAATATTAAATTACAAACAAATAATACTACGACCACCGACCCAAAAGAAGTGGCTAATATTTTTACCAACTTTTTCGCGTCTATAGGAGAACAAAACACGCAAACATCAGTTAATGTATCGCGAGGCGATTCTGTAATACACCCCACTGAAAACACAATGTATCTTAGCCCAGTCGGGCCTCACGAAATAAACACACTCCTTAAGAACTTAAAAAACAAAAAAAGCCATGGATTTGACGGACTGCCTCCTTTACTAATAAGACAATGCGCAGACGAGTTAACTTTACCATTTTTCCTACTCATCAACCAGTCGTTTGAGGAGGGTACTTTCCCTGATGCATTGAAAAAAGCAGTTATAAGACCTATACACAAAAAGAACGCTAAATCCGATCCAACTAATTATCGCCCAATAGCCCTTTTACCTACTGCCTCTAAAATATTTGAAAGGGCTATGTGCGACCGTGTTTATAACTTCTGTGAGAAATACAAAATATTTGATGAATGTCAGAATGGTTTCCGAAAGAACAGATCCACAATATTAGCAATATATAAATTTGTACAGCAGGCAATAGATATAATAAATAACAAAAAATATGCTGTCGGAATCTTGTTGGACATGACGAAAGCCTATGATAAAGTGCAATATAAAATATTGTTAAAAAAATTACAAGGCATAGGAATCCGCGGTATCGCTCATCAATGGTTTACATCTTACCTAAAGGACCGAGAACACATCGTAGAAATCGAGTTTTATAATCACACAACCAAAGAAATACAAAACATTAGATCTGACACTAAATTAATTAACGCCTCTATCCCTCAAGGCAGCGTAATTGGATGTCTTCTATTCCTAATTTATTTATTCCACTCTTAACTTCTTGTCAAAATAATATAGACCTCAAAATAACTTTAACTTCTACGCTCGATAAAACAATCACCTGGCTCAAAAACCACAACTTAGAAATAAACTTCTCAAAAACTAAAATAATGTCCTTCCACCCCTTCCAGAAAGCCCCTTTAAAAATTGATCTAACTTATAACAATCTTAAAATAGAAACTGTCCCTGAATTCACTCTACTTGGTATTTCAATAGACACAAACATCAACTGGAAATCTCACATCGCTAAAATAAAGTCAAAACTATCAAAATTTATATATGCCCTCCGTGAAATAAAAAAAACCACAAATTTTAAGACTGCCCTCGCCACATACTATGCCTATGCTTATGCGTGGCTCAGCTACGGTATAATACTATGGGGTGAAAGCACGGATGCGCCAACACTGTTCACAATGCAAAAGAAACTTATTAGAATCCTAGCAAACATTGACGACACTTATAGCTGCAAACCTTACTTTCGGGAACACGAAATACTCACTCTCCCTAGCATCTATTTATTAGAAATATGCAAATTTGTAAAAAAACATCAATATTTATACACAACCAGAGAAGAAAAACAACAAAGATACACACTACGACATAAATCAAGACTAAATCTACCAAGTTCAAAACTAAAAATTCACTCCTCCAGCACCTACGTCATGTCCATCAAAGTATACAATAGATTGCCGCCAGAAATAAAAAATGAAAACAAATTTAATCACTTTACAAAAAAATTAAAGAAGTTTCTAATTTCTAAGTGTTACTATAGTATTCATGAGTACTTAAATGACCAATTAAAGTGAATACGTATGGTATGGCATTGGCAGTAATAAATTTTAAAATTTTAAATGTGATATATGGATTCATGTTCATACAAATACACATACACGCACACACACAAACATACATATATTTAATATTAAATGCATACATATATATTAAGCTGGCTGTGCCCGCAACTTTTTTGGGTTTTCGGGTTGTTTTTGATTTTTCACCGTTTGGACCTTTCCCTAGACTGCGTCAGGCATTTCAGGGCCAAGATCGGCTAAATCGGCCCAGCCGTTCTCGAGTTGTAGCGAGACGGGCGAGCGGCAGTAGATTTTTATATATAAAAAAATTGTATTATTGATTTGAATTGTATTAGTTTTAAGTTTGTGTCATCTCTTATTTGTAATTTTGCTGTGCCCGACAGGGTTCATAGTGGAACAATTTAATATTACTGTAAGACCTTGTTAAACCTATGTGATGCAATAAAGTATTGAGTATTGAGTATTGAGCCAGATCTGAAGTTCCGTGTTTGGGTATAATAGGAGAGGTCTGTGACAAGTTTTCAGCTTGCCTCAAATACCTACTCAAAAAATGGTACCAGCTCTCGGACCAGTATGATTATCAATAAAAAGAAATTGTCAAATTTTCAATTAATTACCAATTTCAATATTATCGCAATTGGATACCATTAATTTATACAAATCTCTCACAGACCGCTTATTGCTAAGCGATTAAGAGAGCTTCGCAAATATTCTCAAGGTCAAGTGTGTTACGCGTCGCCTAATCCTTTCACTTAAACCCCACTGGGAGCAAGCTTTGTCGACCCTTCTAACGGACAGAAACACAACACTATGCTAATAATTTGATACCATAATATGTTATAATGTAAACAAAATCCTCAGGGCAAATATACTAATCACCTTTATGAAATAGATATTAAAGATCGTTCATGAATCTTTAATAAACTAATTTATTGCCATGCAATATAATAATAATTTGTAACAAGTACCTTCTTTTTAACCGACTTTAAAAAAAAGGAGGAGGTTCTCAATTCAACTGTTTTTTTTTGTTTGTTACCTCGTAACTTTCGACTGGGTGAACCGATGTTGATGATTTTTTTTATTTGAAAGCTGGTGCTTTTCGTGTGGTCCCACTTAAATTTGGTCCAGATTGAAGTTATTTTTTTTTGTAAAAAATTGTGATTATAATCCTAGTGAAGTATAAAAATACTACGGCTGGTAATTAGCATACTGAACACGTATAGAAGTTATATTTCGTACGCTACGGTTCGTATAGAGAGCACGTTAAGCCATCGGTCCCGGCTGCCACGAACATCTATGGCAATCGTTACTGGGAAGTTAGTGCACTCAAATATACTGACAACTTTTTTTTTTTTTTTTTTTTTTTTTTTTTTTTATCGTGTGGAAATCCCCTCGGACCGTCACCCCACCGGGGCTTGCGGCGGGGCGGTGTGTCGGACTCGAACCGACTAAAACCACACGGTGTGCCACTCTGCGCCTGTGAAGGGAGGAGTCCGGGAACTGCAGTTATTAACACATCCGGACCCCTCCCAGCGCCTGCCCGCACAGAAGCGGGCACCGTCTGCTGGTATCCTCTCAATTAGGCGACGTACGGCACACGCGTACGTCGCCCCCTCGCGGGAGGCCACTAGAGCGGATGGAGGGGAAAGCCCGTCCCGACCATCCGCGGCCACACTCAGGGCGGCATGAGGCGCTGATAGGCGCGCCTTCGCCGCCCGGTTCGCCGGCGGCGGATTGGGTCCGAGTGGACATCGTCCTCCCGGGCCTTCTCCGCCACCTCCTTCTGCGAGATTACATCTTCGCAGAAGGTTGCGACCGCGGTAAAACTGCTATCGCTACCGGCCATGGAGCGTATGACGGCCGGTAGCGAGAGATCTCCTCCGATGACTGCAGTGAGGGCCCGGCGCTGCGACGCCCATGCAGGGCAGATCGCCAGCGTATGCTGGGCCGAGTCCTCACTGCAGTCGCAGTGGTGGCAGGCGGGACTCAATTCCCTCCTAGCGACCGAGTGCAGGTACTTCCCGAAGCAACCATGCCCGGAAAGGACCTGCGTCAGTCGGAAGGAAAGGGTCCCGTGCTGCCGCCCTGCCCACTCGAGGATGACCGGCTGGAGAGCCTCCACGGCGGCAAAGCCAGCGCGTGGAGTCTCCAGCCGGAACGACCAGCGAGCCATCGTGGCTCGACGGGCGGCTTCACGCCACTCGCGTACCTCTTCGGGCGGAGGGCGATAGCCATACTCCGCCCGATATTCAGCCACCCGTCGATAAACTTCGGCGAGCACTTCCGCCTCCAAATCCCACGGGGGTGTTCCGGCCAGGGCGCACGCCGCCTCGGTCGACACCGTGCGGTATCCGCGTATGGCTCTGACTGCCAATACCCTCTGAGGCCGCCAGAGGCGGGCCTTATTTAGGGCAGTCAGAGCCGCCACCCACACCGGTGCACCATACAGCGCCATCGACCGGACAACCCCCGTGTACAGGAGTCGCGTTGCGACGCTGGCTCCACCCAAATTGGGCAAAAGTCGCCCAAGGGCGGAGGCAGCGTCGACCAGCTTCGGACCAAGCTGTCGGAAGTGCTCGTCGAAGAGCCACCTACCGTCGAGTATCAGGCCCAGATACCTGATCTGGGCCCGAACCGGTACGAGGACCGAGTTGACCTCTATGGAGGCGCCGGCGGGTGGACCACGACGGGGCCCATGGAACAATAGGGCCTCCGTCTTGTCCAGGGCCACCCGTAAGCCCAGCGCCTCGATGCGCCCGACCACCAGAGAAACTCCCCTGGTGGCCAGGCGCGCCGCCTCTTGGAAGTTCGCTCCCCGGGCTGTGACCAATGTGTCATCGGCGTAACAAATTACGCCCAGCCCGGGGGGCAGACGACTTCGAAGGACCCAGTCGTACCCCACGTTCCACAGGAGTGGTCCAAGGACAGACCCCTGCGGAACGCCGCACGACATGGGTCGCCGTCTCAAGACGCCCTCTCGGTCCTCGTACACGACGGTACGCTCCTCTAGATAGTCTGCCACTAGCCGCCTCAGGTACTCTGGCACCCCGTGATAGTGGAGTGCTTCCCTGATGCAGCTAAATGGCAGACTATTGAAGGCGTTGGCGATGTCCAAGGACACCGCCAACACCACGCCGCCACAGCTCACTGCCTCTTCGGTCACGGCCCTAAGGCGCATCACGGCATCGACCGTCGAACGCCCCTCTCGGAATCCGAATTGGGCGTCCGACAGGTCGGGCCCTACCTCGCAGAGGTGCCGGACGATGCGGGCAGAGAGTATCCTCTCAAAAAGTTTACCCGCCTCGTCCAGCAACACGATGGGCCTATAGGCCGCGACCGAATCGGTAGGCCGTCCCGGCTTCCTCAACAGGACCAGCTTCCCGCATTTCCAGCACTCAGGGAAGCGTCCGGACGCCAGGCTAGCGTCCAACACTTCCCTGAGGCGGTCCGACATATGGTCGAGGGCTCGGGCCATCACTCGGGCTGGAACCCCGTCCGGCCCGGGGGCGGTGTTCTTGGAACGGATCCGAAGAACAGCCGCCCCAACCTCCGATTCCCTAACGGGCGGCACATCGTCCTCTCTACCCCCGTCGTCTATGACCGCATAGGCCATCGACGGGGGTGTGTGCTCCGCCCGCTCAGGGAAAAGGCCCTCGACCACTTCCTGCAGGAAGCTGGGCTGGAGAGTCTCGGTAAGGGGGGGGCCCGACGTGCGGAGCTTCTGACGCACCGCACGGTATGGGCGACCCCAGGGGTCACGGTCGAGACTCTCCAGCATCTCCTTTCTTTTTACCTCTTTGGCGCGGCAAATGGCCAGCTTCAGAGTTTTCCGCGATTCGCGGTACTCCTCATGAAGCTGGTCCCCGCCACCGTTTCCACGGTGACGTCGCCTGCTGCGGGTGTAGGACCTCCGGGCACGAGTACAAGCCGCACGGAGGTCCGCCAACTCCTGGGACCACCAGTAGACCTCCTTCCGTGGAGGCCGACGACCTTGGACGCGGGGCATGGCCGAATCGCAGATCTGCGTAATCGCATCGCGAAAACGGCCAGCTCCCTCGTTTACACCGACCTCCTCGGTCGGGGCCTGCGGAGACAGCCAAGAATGAATAATGGCCGCCTCCTCTAGTAGGTCCCTGTCCAGCTTGGCAACAGCCCACCGCGGAAAGCGGGAAGGATGCCGCGCCGTGTGACCCCTACTGGGGCCCTGGGACCGGGAGAGCTCAAATCGGATATACAGGTGATCCGAGAGCGTCTCAACCTCTGCCAGGACACACCAGTTCCTTACTCGTGCGGCAACAGCAGGGGTAGCGAACGAAAGGTCCACTATCGACCCCCCTTGCTGTCGCACGCACGTGTTGGTGGAGCCTCTGTTCAGCAAACAGAGGCCCACCGAAGCCGCCCACTCCTCAACGGCTTCGCCCTTGGCGTCCGTCCCGGGGGACCCCCACGCAATGGATTTTGCGTTGAAGTCCCCCAGCACGAGGACGTGCCCAGACGCTAATCGCCGCATCGAGGTCTCCAAGTTGTTAAGGAAGACCTCGAAGTCGCTCAAACTCCGGTTGGGGGAGAAGTAAACACCGTAAACGGTGATCCCCCCCCATTCGGCGGCAACATATCCAGAGCCCTTGTCTCTAAGCGACAAGGGCGGGGAATGAGCCACCGCGGAACCGACGACTGCCACGGAGCCGTCCCAGTCACCCATCCAGTTTGGACGGGGAGGAACGAAGTAGGGCTCCGCGACTACGGCAACACCGATCGACCACTGCGCCATGGTTTGCAGGAAGAGATCCTGCGCCGCGGCACAGTGGTTTAGGTTCGTCTGGACAAGGAGGTTGGAGACGTGATCCATTAAGGGATCGTCTCTACAACCTCCTCCATGGGCGACGATGTAGACGCACGAACGACATCGGAGGCAGCCTGGGTCGATTGGCTAGCCCCCGATGTCTGCTGAGAAGCGCGGGATGGCTTACAGCCCCCCTGCCCCATCTGATGATTGGCGGGCTTGTTGTCCGCCGCACAAATAGGGCAGTGAGGGGCGGCAGAACATTCTGCCGCCTTGTGCCCCGGTCGACCGCAGCGGAAACAGAGACCGCTGCAGTCGAAACAGTTCCCGCACTTGACGCGTGTGTGCCCCGATGCTAGGCATTTATAGCATCTCATCGGTCTTGCCGCCAGGACTGTTACCCTGGCACTCACAAAACCGATGAGAAGCCTGCCGGCGTCGCCCAAAACTTTGGCCGACGCCACGGGGCAACTCACCCACACTGCGCCAAGTCCTCCCGGACCGGGGCGGATGGCGCCAACTCTGACGCTCTCCGCGTTGCAACCCGTCCTTGCCCGGATTGCAACGCGAACGTCTTCAGCCGTCACCGAATCGTCCAGGCCCGAGATGCGCAACTCAGCGCATTTCGTAGGCCTGGCGATCTTGACACCATCCGTGTCCGAAAACACTCCCCGCAGCTTCTCAGCAAACGTGTCCGCAGTCTTGGCGCCTTCAGCCCCAGGGAACTCGAGGATTCGAGCTCCCGTTTGGGCGAGGCGCAGTCGGACCCCTGCCGTCGCGAAGTCGCCGGCGAGACAGTCCCGGGCCGTCTTAAAGACGGCCGCGTAGGATAGTCCTCCACTTGCCGCCTCCGGTGACACCGTGACCACTACAGCCGCGGTCTTAGGTGGCTGCAGCTTCCGCGGCTTTTTCGGAGTGGTCCGGGCCACCGTTGATGACTGCGGGCCAGAGGCCGCCTTTTGGGCAGCCTTCTTGGCCCGCTTCTTGGCCTTCTTGGACTTCTTAGCCCCCCCGACTTCCTGCCAACCCTCATTGGAGGGGGCAGTTGTGGAGGGGCCAGGCAGAGGTGTTGGAGTGGGGAGCGGAGGGAACTCCGCTCCAGACGTTGCCACCGTTTTGGGCGTCGGCTGCGCCGCAGCCGTCTTGGCCGCAGCCTTCGCCCGCTGCTGCGTTCTGCGCGCGGCGACAGGGCCCGGCACCGACGTCGCCGCCGCGTACGACACGCGACCCCCCACCACAGGAAGCGGGGTCGGTGCCGAGGTGACCCTCGTCTTCTGCGCCGCGAGCGGCGGCCGAAGAATAGGGGCGGGAAGCAGCCTTTCCTCCAGGCCAGCCAAACGACCGTCCACCAGATTCCCCACCGAGACGAGAATCTGCTGCAGGACGTCGTCGGATACCCCGGGGACAGCAGGGGCTGGGGCCGACCGCGACGTAGACGGGGCCGGTCGAGACGCAGACGGGGCCGGCCGGGACGCAGACGGGGCCGGTCGAGACGCAGACGGGGCCGGGGCCGGGGCTGGGGCCGGCTGGGACGTAGACGGGGCCGGCCGCGACGCAGACGGGGGCGGCCGGGACGTAGACGGGTCCGGCCGGGACGTAGACGGGGCCGGGGCCGGGGCCGACCGGGACGCAGACGGGACAGGGCCCTCACGCTCAGAGCGCTCCGCCCGAAAGAGGGCGAATTGAGCGCTGAGCTCCGCCACCTGCTCCGTCAAGCGGCCGTTGGCCGCCTCGAGGCGAGCCACGTCCCCTGCGAGGGATTCGACGACTCCCGCTAAGGCAGAGGAGGAGTCCTTAAGGGCCCTCACAAAAGGGCCCTTAAGGTTGACGGACTTGGTGGCCACCTTGTGGATGATAGCCACCGCCGCGTCCGCTCTCTCCTGCATGGAGGATGGTGTTTGGGGCTCAGGATTCCCCACCATCGGCTCCCTGATCTTCAGCAGGAGATCAGCGATCTCCTCCTCCGCTTGTAACTCGCCGTCCGCTCGAGTCCGCCTATAGGATCCCGCCCTAGAAAAGGCGGAACCCGACGGGGCCGGCACCGGGGTCAGCGATCGCTCCCTCTGACTGCTTGGCACCTTAGGAGGTAACATCGCCTGAGCGATGTCACTCTCGCAGCCAGTGGGGCGTCCGCGCTTCCGGTCTGCCTCTACGTCCATCGGCTCCGGCGCGTCCGTCCTCGCACCGGAACTACCACCCGCGACATTCACGGCGGACCTGGAACGCGTTCGTTCCACTGTTCTTCGGCTCCCAGCAGTCAGATTGACTTCTGGGAGCCCCACCGCTGCAGGCGTTACTGCTGCAGCAATCTCCTCATTGGAGGAGTGGGCGTCCGCCTTCTGGAACTGCCCTCGGCTGTTCCTCGACGGGCGCGACACTGCCCCACTTCTTTTATCAGCGTCCTCCGCTTTTGTTTCGGTGCCGGATTTGACGCTCGGCGACGGGCGTGTGAGACAAGGGTTGCCCCCCCCATAATACGATTAAATATACTGACAACTAGTTCAACCATCGAATTCAGTTCGCTGTCAGAGTTGCGGAGGTCAGATGCCAGTCGTTCGTCAAAAACTGATATTCTAGTAAAACCGATTGAATTAGTAGCCAACCCCAAATAATCTTATGAAAAATAAAGGCTAGGAAGATATAAGATGTTTAGACACTACACAATTGCCATGAAATATATCTCTTAAATTAA
Organism: Diaphora mendica; assembly: GCA_949125395.1. Taxonomy (NCBI): domain Eukaryota; kingdom Metazoa; phylum Arthropoda; class Insecta; order Lepidoptera; family Erebidae; genus Diaphora; species Diaphora mendica. The sequence goes on from OX421334.1 coordinate 2,965,559, forward strand.
GGAAACTCATCACAAATTACTAAACAGTTGTTATTAAAAATGATAATGATGATGAGTAATATAAATATATCATTGTCAATACCTTGTCAATGTCAATTGTCAATTCATATGGAATAAATGACCTAAAAAATCAAAAGCTAAAACTCGCCTTAATTTCTAAATTAAATAGTTATTGTTTTCTTGTTTTCTTTGTAATAATCTCTAATTTAAAATAAACTGTCAGTATTTAAACTTTTTTTATGTAGGGGCTTGCCAAAATGACTTTACTCTGCCCGATGGGAAGCATAAGTAGAATCTAAGAGTGGTGGCCACCATACTCATTGCGAATGCAGACAATGCAACAATGCAGCATGGTGACCCACACCATGGCGGCCTAGTGATGCTTCTGCATCATTGCGCTTCCGGTCTCGCACTCACCAACGGAACACGACAGCACAAACGCTGTCATTTTACGGTGATCTTCTGTGCGAGGCTAGTACCGCCCCGGTCGAACCAGCCCGTTCGTGCAGAAATCCACGTGGCTCTACTATTCCATGGCTGTTTTTAACCGAAGAAGAAACAGTAATAATTTGGCTTTATGTTCGTTTATGTTCGTATATTCCACCAGAGAGCCCAAAGTAATGAATCGATTTTAATGAATGAGGTGCCAATCACAGATTCGTAATAATAGCCTGGGTGACGTTAAATTTTATCAAAAGTTTTTACATAGCCGGGTTATAAAAAAAAAAAGCTTTTTCTTTTTCGCTTTTTGTAATTGTTTTCATACGTTTCTTGGTTTATCACATTCTGAATTTATATAGTTACTAATTCAAATTGAAAATTTCTCTGTATTCGGAATTTAGGATACTAAAAATTTGCTTGAAACGTACTAATTACAGAATTTAAGTAAGGTACTGACTTCAGGAGTAATTTCAACAACTTGAATAGCAGTAACATAAAAAGAAACTATAATTTTCTTGTTCTACTTGGCTAACTTACGTGTCTCTTTTAAACATTTCGTTTTATAATCACTTTAGAACCAGATATCAACATTCAGTTTTACGCAAATTGCCAATATAAACTTACACTTAGTGCTTGTTCACGTTGGAAAGCGCGGGCGCGGCGGCGGTTGCGGGCGCGGTATACGCTGCGTGCTCGCGTTCACATTGGCCGCCAGGCGTGAACACGAGCACGCAATGTACTAATACAACTGTATTATCAATTTCCTAACTGAATAATTACTTTTTACGACCCCGTTCGTTTCATCTGTTTCTGTCTGCTTAATAAAAACCAGCTAAACCCAGACACACTTTGGTTGTCTTTGGTTTATTACCCGACTACGGCAAAGCCAATGGAGGGTTTGACAGGCTATGTATGTATGTTCATTTGTTCCCTCATAGCTCCTTAACTACTTATTAGAACTGGACAAATAAGGTAACGTTAGAAGCGTCTTGATCATCCGCTGGTTATAGGCTATATGACGTGTCACTGAATCTAAGGTGGCGTTCCTAGTCGACATAAAGTACTGTATTAAAAAAATAATTTGAAATAAATATGCTGTGTTTGGTATCATTGGAAGGGGCGTTACTTGTACATTCTAAATATATATTAATAACGGCATCAAAACATTTTAAATTAAAAAAAAAAGGAAAACCTATAACCCACCCGACAAAAAACGACGCAAAAAAGTATAAAACAAGTTTGAAAAGCCGTAGTCACACGTTGTTAAAGTTTTATGGTGCGTTTCTATGTAATTGTGCCTAATATATTTCTCTAAAAATAATTCACTGCCTCGTTGGTCTCGCGGTTGACGTGTACGACTGCTGATCATGAGGTCTCGGGTTCGATTCCTGGGTCGGACCAAATGTTTGTATGATCTACAAATATTTGTTTCGGAGTTTGGGTGTTTTCTATGTATAATAGGTATGTATTTAAAAAAAAAAAAAAAGTATATATGTATTTGTATCAGTTGTCTAGTACCCATAACACAAGCTCTGCTTAGCTTGGGACTAGATGGCGTTGTGTGTTAAAATGTCCGAAAAAATATTGTAAAAATTGGGTTTTAGTTTTAACTTTTTTTTTTAATTTAACTTTTGTATTGATAATTGATCTGTTTTTTTGAGTTCCCTAACCAAACTGTCAGGCCAGAAAAGTAAAGTAGACGAAAACCTCCTTTATAAGGAGAGGGCATGTCCAGCAGTGAATTGTTAAAGGCTGTTAATATGAGGATTCCTTGAGTTCTGCGAATGAATGGAATATTCTCCAGCAGTCAAATCGAACTGCTGACTTTGACTAATATAACATAAGTGTTGAAAAATATATTTGTTAGTTGTTTACTATTCAATTACGTCACAGCGAAAACGAAGGGTCATAGTTTGGCCAGGATATGTATGTTCGTATGTTCCACCGTATCGCCTAAAGTACTGTATGGATTTTAATGAATGAGGTGGCAATAGATTCGTAATAATGCCCCAGGTGTCATAAGCCAAATAAATTGTATCAAAATTTTTTACGTAGATCGCTTTTCTAAACTTTTTTCTTGTAGTACGTTATGATATGGAAGTAAGACAGTCAAGTAACATACATACATATATTACACTAGCTGACCCACGCAACCTCGTTTGCGTCTTCTATTACCCGAAGCGTGATAATTTTCCCCCATTTTTGAAACATTCTTCATTGGTGCTCCGTTCCTATTAGTCTTAGCGTGATGATATATAGCCTATAGCCTTCCTCGATAAATGAGCTATCTAACACTGAAATAGTTTTTCAAATCAGGAACAGCTGGTCCGAGTATATTAGTATAGATTCCTCTCTATCATCTGATTTTTTGACGACATTATATTAACTAGGCTCAGTACACTACCTATGTATAAATCATTGTACAATACACGAACTGCCTTGGATCAGATCAATTTTTTTTCTCAAAAAGAACTGGGTATCATTCGAACTACCTTTTATCTTAAAGTTTCGGAGCCTTTGTTTCTCTATAAATGTTGAGTTGATGATAATTAAACCTTTTGATTTCTATTCAGATTTCGGTGTTCAAGAGTGCTTCCAGTGTCTAGAAGTACTTCGTTAACAAAAGTAATGGCGTCCTGTGTTTGAATTCTAGATTGGATCTAGCTAAGAATTTCAAATTGCTTTGGCTGGTTTTGATTAGAGTCCACATTAATATTAATGCTAAATTATACGTAGGTACCTAAATGTAATTTGTACAAATGGACTACGAAATGTAATTATAAGAGCTAGGTGTCTTTGAGATACTAAGACAATAAATAAATCAGTAGATACTCTTTACAGCTTTTTGCGTATTACATTGTAAAAATAAACTCACTTGTATTTATTTTGCAATATATTTAAGTAGAACTTATTAGCACTACTACTAACTACCCCTGTGAACTACACTAATTAAAGTAGTATTACTACTAATTACTCTAATTAAATAATAGAAAATAGGTAAAAGTGAGATTGTTTTAATGATGTAGGGTCATCCAGGTAATGGCCGGTATTATTTTTGATAAATTTATATACATATATAAAAATGAATCGCCGAAATGTGTGTACACGCATAACTTCCGATCGGCTGCACCAAATTCAATAATTCTATTTTTTTTGAGTTCGTTATTGTTAGGACAATGTTTGTGTACAAGAAAAATTAAAAGATAATGGGAAAACTCTTTTTTTTTTGTTCTAGATTCCGATATAAACGGGGCCCGGAGTAATGAAGATGGCGGTGTTTCCCGCCCGTGCCTCGGAGAGCACGTTAAGCCGTCGGTCCCGGTTGTCATGAACATCTATGGCAATCCTTATTGGGAAGTCAGTGCTCTCAAACATACTGACAACTAGTTCTACTTTCGAATTCAGTTCACCCTCAGGGTTGCGGAGCGGAGGTCCGATGCCAGTCGCTCCGTGTATAAACTGATATTCAGGTAAAACCGGTTGAACTAGTAGCCGACCCCAAATCTTGGGAATAATAAAGGCTAGGAAGAAGTGAAAGAATAGCTCGTTTAAAGGAATTAGATTTAAATAAATTCCACCAAGTGTCGACTATCGAGAATATAAATAGCATATTTAGCTCAAAATTTATCTATTTAATGGTTTTTAAAGATAATGGGTAAGAAACATATCATAATCTCTTGTCTATATCTACACTAATATTATAAACGCAAAAGTTTGTAAGTATTGATAGATGGATGGATGGATGTTTGTTACTCTTTCACGCAAAAACTACTGAACGGATTTGGTTGAAACTTTACAGTAATATAGCTTATACATCAGAATAACACATAGGCTACTATTTGCCGCGATAACCGACATAAACGCGAGCATAAACCAGTCTAACAATTCCAAAAATAATACACAATTCCCTAGATTATAATGTCAATAAAAAGGTACGTAATATTTAAATAAAGAAAATTGAGTACACTTTATAAATACGAATTTATCATTAGTCAATAACAAACAGTTACTATTTTAACTACGTATTTTTTTAAATTTACTTTTTATGTAAATAATGTAGTCCGGGATCCCCAGAACAAATTTTACAAGTGATTACTATCAAGCTAATTTTTCGTGAGTTGCTTCATTTCGATGAGGGGCCCACCTTTCACCTTACAAAAATTTTCAATTGTGTTAGCTAACAGGGGTAGCAGGGACAAAAAACTTTTGAGCGTAGGTTCGGGATAACGTACCACGCATTTTGAAGGACAATGTAGCTGTTAAAGGCTGTAATGAGGAAGTTTTTATAGTTTTTACTGTATAGAAGTAAATAAAATTGGAGTGTCTGTTTGTAATATTAAAATAACCGCTTTTTACTAAATGCTGAAAAAACCAAAACAGTTCGTATCGGGCTACGAACAGTGTAAGGTTTTTTAGTTCTTTCTAAACAACAAAAAACTTAACTTACGAAATTATTAAGGAATTTCTGTTTTTTTCGGATACCCTATGAGTGTTTTGACCACTTTGTCGATAAGATTAATATAGATATTACACGTATATTGTGTTGAAAACCAATAACAAATCGCTTGTCAAACAGACTAACCTGGCAAAACAGGAATTGTCTTTGTTAGAGCTACGGAACCCTAAAAAAGAAGATAACTTTTACTGAGACCTTTCTCCTTAATTGTTGAAGTATTTTCTTTGAAAGTTGGTCACAGAGTCCGTTGTCTTTATTAAGATCTTAAGCAATTAGTTAAGGCTTACTAGTCCGTGTCAGATGGCGTCGGGGGTCTTAAGTGTATTAAAACTGATTTTGATCTGAAGCACGGAGGAGGGTTCTGACTTTGTCTGTGGCGATTTTGCTGCTATAAGTGTCAAGATAACTATTGATTTCTACATTATTAATCTTAGGGAAATTGTGTCTGGGTTTTTAAGACTGTGGTAATTAAGTAAAAAATTAATTGATTCAATCTAAAAGTCTTTCATGAAAACTTTTTAGTAATTAAAGGTTTCTAAATATAAAAAGAGTTCAAATAGAACGATATTTTGATTGGACAGTAGATTTTTTTATTTGGTTCTCTTTCATTTCTGTATGTTGTCTCTTTCTTTTCGCCGTTTAGGTAACTTGTTTCTTCCTGCCAGCAATAATTGGAGTGAGGAGGGTGAGGAGGGCTGGGACGCAGTGGTCTCTTTCTGCGAGGCTGTAATGCTCCAGAAAGAGACCGCTGAACGGGATCGGGAGAGGGCCGACCCCGAGCTTAGGCGACGTCGCCGGCGACACCAGCCGCCGACAGGACTCAACCTGCCAGAGAGTGGGGACCCCTGGTAGCTGATTGTTTGATGCGGTCAGCGATAGGGGGGCGGCCTGGTCGCAAAACTGCGGCAGCCTAGGCTTCCCCCAGGATAGTCTCTGTACAGACGCGGCGTCGTTCCTGGGGGGGACCTGATATAACATGGTCCGGGTCCTCCTTAGAGCAGGGCGCCTGAGACCGGCCGCCGGGGTGGTTTTTAGTGGAATCCGCACATATCTGGCTCCTCAGTCCCCGAGGAGCCGGAGATCCGAAGGTTTTCCACCTCGACAACAACAAAAAAAAAGGTAATTTGTTTCTTGTGGCAACAAATAACATAGTAACGAACATAATTATGATGTCTAGTTATCAATTGGGACAACTCAAAATTAATCAGTCCATGGATGTCCACTGCCTACTGTATGCCTCTCTTAACACGCATCATGACCTTCGGTTCTCCACTCTCTTTGTCTAATCTACTCTAACTACTTTTATCAGGTCATAAGTTCATCTAACTGTCATAGGTTCGTCTAGATAAACTACAGTACAAAATGTAAGCCGTAATTAAAAAAAAAACAAATGAAAAAAGCAAAATACATTATGTATTGTATTTGTCATTTGTTAAAAGAATTACGAAGCGCGTATTACCAAATTATACAATTTAAAATTCTGCTCCACAATTGAGCTGTAAATCCTACCACCTAAATTGTGCGTCGTATTTTGACATTATGCTTCACAATAAAAAACTGAAAAGTTATTTGCTTAGAACACCGTTAATATGTTGGTATTATGCAAATACACCACCCGTGATTTGAATAAAGTATTGTATTTTTTGCGTTTTCGCCCTTTTATTTTCATATTATCTAAAGCGTACAAATAGGTTTCGGTTGAATTAAATAATACAGCCTAAATTTATTTGTTGTTTTTTTGTAATATTAATACTCATATTGAAATGGTTAGTTTTTGATGACTGAATTTATAATAGGCATGATGACTAATTTTGAAAAACTGTTTTATGGTGTTCGGAAATTTCTCCTATTGTAAAAAACAGTCATATTTCTACAAAAAAATAAGTTTTAATAGGAAAAAAAATCGATTTAAGTTTTGAGTTTAAAATTCACGCCAATCCAAAAAAAAGTAAAAACTAAAACCCAACTACGACAAAAAACGACGTTGAAAAAGTATAAAACAAGTTTGAAAAGCCGTAGTCACACGTTACAGAGAAACGCACCATAAAACTTTAACAACGTGTGACTACGGCTTTCAAACTTGTTTTATACTTTTTCAACGTCGTTTTTTGTCGTAGTTGGGTTTTAGTTTTTACTTTTTTTTCATTTAAAATGTTTTGGTGTCGTGATTAATATATAAAATATATATATTTGAAATGTACAAGTAACGCCCTTTCCAATGATACCAAACACGGCATATTTATCACAAATTTATTTTTCAATACAGTACTTTATGTAGGCTAGAGGGCGCCACATTAGAGTCAAAATCATAACCTCCTTTGGCTTTGCCGTACCCGGGTAATAAAAAACAGTCATATTTCTACAAAAAAATAAGTTTTAATAGGAAAAATATGCGATATAAGTTTTGAGTTTAAAATTCACGCCAAACCGCTTCGTGGGTGTCAACCAGTGTCAATTATAGCACTTAAAAAACAGTGAGATGATCGTCGATTATATCCTAACAAAATGACGTTTACTGAAACGTGACGTAACTCGCTCTGATTGGTGTTCAACTTAACATGGCAGATTGCTATATTTTGTAGTGTTATTTTTGTTAATTAACTATTAAACTCGCTCTAAATATGAAATTAAATACGATTTTTATACTCTAAGAACCCCATTTCACCAGATAAATACATAATAATTAGTGGTTCTTAGTTACTGCCATCATGCCTATTGTGTACTGAGTAAATATAAAAAAAATACGTCGAATTGATTTGACTACTTATGTAGTTGTAGTTATAACAAATAAAAACGTGTTACATAGCATTTATTTATTTTAATGGCATTTAGAGATATTATACTAGCTGATACGGCAAACTTTGTTTTGCCATAAAAAAAAATAGATGTTTGTCGATTCTCAGACCTACCCGATATGCACACCAAATTTCATAAAATCAATCAAGCCGTTTCAGAGGAGTATGGTAACTAGCATTGTGACACGAGAGTTTTATATATAAGATAAGTTTAACAGAAGTCTATAAACATCTATGAGTTATTGTTTATGTGTATACAGTTAGCGAAAACATCATATCTTTACATTTTATTTTATAGTAAGAGAGCTACTGAACCTTTCGACCAACGGTGTGTCTGTAAGGCTAGAAACTCTTGTAGTGATGAGTCATGATGTGCTAAGTACGTAACCATGGCCTGGCAGGCCTCAGCCCTGCACATCATCATATTTCATGGTTTTGAAAGAGTAAAAAAATGACACAAAAAAACTTGTTCCTGTAAGGCTGAAATTTTTATAGGATTTAGATCATTCATTAAGGAGTTCAAAAACAAAATGACAGGCGATTCCAATGAGCACTAGTACCTGCCAGGCGAACAGAAAGACACACATTTCTTCAATTACATCATCAATGTAAATAAATTTTATTCTGTAAACTTGTAATTCATATATATGTTTGTCTGAGCGACTTAAAGAAAGTAGGAACAATGACCGGCGGTGCAAGCTAGCATATTTCCTAGACAGGTGAGGAGAAAGATAGCACTTGAGTGCAAGTAAAAATGTGTCTGAGAACACTTGGTCGGTCCTAACACGACAAACTTCTCATTATTAGTCATAAATAACATTAAACCGTCGGAAGCATCTAAATCAATGCAATATACATTTCAACTAATCGATATATACGAGTTTTTATGAACAAAAATAAGGCATTGCCCACACTATTGTGCGTATGACACATATATATATATACAAATGTACAATTATATATAAATGTATGTATGTCAAAGCCAAATTGAAAAGATGATTAATATTTATCTACTGAATGTCAAAAGAGGCCATGATGAAATCCTGGATCTAGAGGTATAAGCCTTGACAAAAGAAACCTAATAAAATTGAAACGAAAAAAATCCGCGATGCAGAAATATTCCTAATGCAGAAGTTGTGTCTAAGAAAAGAAAAAATAAAGACACAATCGATAAAATCAACAAAATTATCATTCGACATTACGAAACACTAACAAATACTGTTAGACAATCTGTTTACTGAGCTGAAAGCTTATAATTATAGCGACGGGCCTTGTAAAGCAATCCTCAGTCTGAGAAAACTTCGACAATCTGAGAAGAAAAAGTGTTTTACTGCCTACAGCTATGGTTTTATAACTGTAGACAATTATAACTTGAATATTTCGGGGATTTTTATTGCTATTATAACATAGCGCAATGATAAAGTTCTTTTATTGTTATTTGTGACGAACTCTTAATTTATTTTAAAACACCTGAACACATAGGTCTTGTTTTATTTAAATAAAATCCAAAAAATAATACATATTTGACCGTTTAATAATACATGTGTACAATGCAGATAAACCTTTGGTTAAAACTGGGTCTTTGACGAAATCAAGTTTAACAAAATTTAAATCAATCTATAAAATCGCCAACTAAGATTCTGTTTTTTTTTAATCCCAAACGAGTCAACAGGAAAATAAACAAATGTATAAATAGTATGCTGGATGCGAGTAGCCGAGGATCGAACTAAGTGGCATGCAATTGGAGAGGCCTATGTCCAGCAGTGGACTGCGATAGGCTGATGATGATGGTAATGCATAATAGTACTAAATAGATCCACAAAATGAAAACCTTCAAAAATATAAAATCTAACCAAATCGATTTTTACGCTATTCAATAACTTTCATAAAAATGAATACAACTAAATTTAAGTTGGTTTCCTAAATTCAAGTTTTCCGAAAATACTTATCAAAATAAAAATCTATTTCTTTCTGAACTCGGTTAAAGAGCGCAGCCATATAAAATTTAATCCCGTATTAAATTTATGTAAGCCACCCAAACACTTAAGAATTATGGAACCATTACCCAAGAGGGGAAAATTATGACCATTTTTAACTGCGATTGGCGAACATTGGCATATTTATTCTGCTTTCTGCATACTTGCTTATCCTGTATAGAGTTTGGTTTTGTTGTGAGTTTTATAGATTACTAGATGACCCAAGCAACCTCGTTTGCGTCTCCTATTGCCCGTAGCGTGATAATTTTTCCCCGTTTTTGAAACATTTTTTATTGATGCTCCGCTCCCATTAGTCTCAGCGTGATGATATTATTATATAGCCTATAGCCTTCCTCGATAAATGGGCTATCTAAAACTGAAATAATTTTTCAAATCGGACCAGTAGTTCCTGAGATTAGCGCGTTTAAACAAATAAACTCTTCAGAGTTTATTTGTTACATATATTATTAAATAAATATATACATTAGTAAATAGATTAGTATAGAATTTGTACCAATCATCAACAGGAGTTATTTCTCAGAAATAGGGTTTTGGTTTGATCAAACGAGTTGGTTTAGGGTTTGTTTTAAGTTCTTTTACAAGCTTTTTATTAACTTGCAATGTATGTATGTATGCTTGTATGTTCGGGTGGAATCTTGCAACTCAATTTTGAAGCAGATATGTTCAACCGATTTTGCTGAAATTTTGCAAGCATCTATATACAGCATGACAATACAATATTATAATGACATGAAGCTGATCTGATGCTGGAGCTGGAAGGTGGCCATAGGAACTCTCTAAAGAAATGTCGCAACATCATCGAGTTTGGACTCGCTTGATTCGTCTAGAGGCATTCCAGTAAGAGTTTGTTTTTAAAAAGCTTTTTAATTAAATTTGTTTCTCTTCACAATGCCGTTGCCCTGTGCAGTTTTCGACACGCACTCACATTGTTTAGTGACATATCACTCTTTTCTTTTCTCGTTTTTGAAAAGACAACTCCCGCCCTAGGAATATCCTGTAGCGCGGGGGACTTTACAGACAAGCATATACAAACGAACGCATGTAGAAAGTATACTTAGACTCAGAACAACAATTTGTGGATCTTGATTGTTGTGCCATTTTGGATTTGAATCCATAACACTTGGCGTAGTAGAAAGTGGCGTGGCGATCGCTTAAACAATCTTAGGCTTAGGCCATACGTACAGACACTCACTTACTCCTTACTTACCGTCACTTGAGAAACAAATTTAATAAAAATGTTTATACAGAATGTCCCAAAATTCAACGATAAGCGGGCGCCTAAAGGTAGACCTGCGTATGAGTACATAAGGAAAAATAATAAAAAATATACCTAGTTTTTTTTTAGTTACAAGAAAAATTTAGAATTTCTTTGAAAATTTATACCTTTCATGATATTGCTACTATTCACCACAACTCTTAAAAACACCAAATTGCCCGCAGTTTTTACACAAAAAACGTTCAAAATAATTTTTTTCCCTACAATTTTGAAATATTTTTACTCATAGTGTACTTTGACTCATGGTCTTGTAAAAAAAAAGTATGGACACCACTACGTAATAAATAAATAAAAAAAAATGAAGGGTGTAAATTTTCAAAGAAATTCTAAATTTTTCTTGTAACTAAAAAAAAACTAGGTATATTTTATTTTTTATTTTTCCTTATGTACTCATGAGCAGGTCTACCTTTTGGCGCCCGCTTATCGTTGAATATTGGGACACATGGTATGTGTAAGATAATACAAAATTTTAACAAAAAAAAACCGACTTCAAAAACGACCAAATTGAATTGGATCCACACGGGAAGCACCAGTTTTCAAATAAAAAAAAAGCATCGAAATCAGTCGGCGTGATTTGCCACGCACATCCTTAATGCAAATTGAAGATTTATATGATTTTCCAGGATGACATGTCAGAACTGGACCAAATTAAAACGGGACCACAACGGAAGCACCAGCTTTCAAATAAAAAGAATCATCAAAATCGGTTCACCTAGTCGAAAGTTATGAGGTAACAAACATAAAAAAAAACAGTCGAATTGGGAACCTCCTCCTTTTTTTGAAGTCGGTTAAAAATGTTTCACAATCATGGTCTCTCTTAAGCCAAAGTGAACTGATACACTGAGGTTTACATTCTCCATGATTTACCACCTAACGTCCAATTTTAGAACTGTTGGTATTCAAATTCAATAGCGCATACTTCAAGGATTTCCCATTGTATACTTCTGTCCTGTATAAGAAAAAGGAAGAGGGCACACATGATTATATTATGTTTTTGTTTTTATATATGGACTAGTTGTTGCCCGCGTCTCCGCCCGCGTATATGTCGGTTATCGCGGCAAATAGTAGTCTATGTGTTATTCTGATATATAAGCTATATTACTGTAAAGTTTCATCCAAATCCGAAATCCGTTCAGCAGTTTTTGCGTGAAAGAGTAACAAACATCCATCCATACTTACAAACTTTCGCCTTTATAAAATTAGTAGTAAGTATAGATGACGTTCAGTTTTCATTTGAAAATAAAATTGCTTTTTTTTTTTTTTTTTTTTTTTTTTTTTATTGAATAAGGGGCAAACGAGCAGACGTATCACCTGATGGTAAGTGATTACCGCCGCCCATGGACACCTGCAACACCAGAGGCGTCACAAGTGCGTTGCCGGCCTTTTAAGAAGGAGTACGCTCTTTTCTTGAAGGTTTGAAGGTCGTATTGGTCCGGGAATACCGCAGGCGACAGTTCATTCCACAGTTTTGTTGTGCGAGGCAGAAAGTTCCTAGAGAACCGCACAGTTGTGGACTGCCAACCATCTAAGTGATGGGGATGAAATTGCTGTCGCGTAGGACGATGGCGGAAAGAGGCGGCAGGAATCAGCCCGAACAATTCCTCGGAGCACTCCCCATAGTAAATGCGGTAGAAGATGCAAAGCGAAGCCACATCTCTACGCAGCGCCAAAGAGTCCAGCCGAATTGAAGATTCCTGGCAGTCGACGATTCGAGTCGCTCTCCGTTGAATGCGGTCCAGAGGGAGGAGCTGGTACTGGGGTGCCCCCGCCCAAAGATGAGGACAGTATTCCATATGTGGCCGAACCTGCGCCTTATATAGAAGAAAGCGGTGGGCCGGAGTTAAATACTGTCTCGATCTGTTGAGCACGCCAAGCTTCTTCGAGGCCAATTTGGCCTTATCCTCCAAATGGCCACGGAACTGGACTTCGCTCGATATCTCGACACCAAGTATTCCAATGTTGGCTGAGGCTGATAGGGGAGTGTCTTGAAACCGAGGGCATACGACCCACGGCAGTTTTTTAGCGGTGAACGCGCAAATTTTTGTCTTGGTGGGGTTAAAGTGGACTAAATTGAGTCTACCCCAGTCTGAGACCTTTTCTAAAGACGTCTCAATTTGGGACACAAGTTTGTTTCGACTCTCAATGACGTTTTCCCGAGAAATATTAGCGCGGCCGGTGTAGAGAGCATCGCCTGTACTGTCATACGCATAGCAATGAATGCCGCTAGTTTGCAGCATGTCATTGATATGCAGGAGGAACAGAGTAGGCGATAGCACACAACCTTGCGGGACACCAGCATTCACAGGTATAGAGTCAGAGCATTCACCGTCGACTACGACCTTTATGCTTCTACCTGCTAAAAAGCTGGTGACCCATTCGCATAGTTTCTCGGGAAGCCCATAGGAAGGGAGCTTCGAAAGAAGCGCTTTGTGCCAGACCCGATCGAAGGCTTTCGCAATGTCCAAACTAACTGCCAAGGCTTCCCCCTTAGTCTCAATCGCCTGTGCCCAGCGATGTGTCAGGTACGCCAGAAGATCACCAGCTGATCGACCCTTACGGAAACCGTATTGCTGGTCACTAAGCAGATGATGATCCTCTAGGTACCGCAGGAGTTGATGATTGATGATGGACTCCATTATTTTCGAGAAGAGGGAAGTTATGGCCATCGGCCTGTAGTTAGATGGATTTGAGCGGTCGCCTTTTTTAGGGATCGGGTGGACCAATGCTGCCTTCCATGATGTCGGGACTACGCCAGAAGAGTAGGAGAGCCGAAAAAGACGCGTTAAGACCGGTGCCAACTCAGGAGCGCACATCTTCAACACAATAGGAGGGATTCCATCCGGGCCACTCGACTTATGGATATCAAGGGATAAAAGTCCTAAGCGCACTGAGCGTTGGTGGAACTGGATTTCCAGCATACAGCTCTCGCACCCCGGTATGGTAGGCGGCTCTTGTTCCCCGTCATCCAAGGTCGAGTTGGACGCAAAGTGTTTTGCCAGAAGATCGGCTTTCTCCTTTGCGTCATAGGTCAACGGATTATTTCCTATGTGCAGAGGTGGAAAGGATGGCTTGCAAAAGTTGCCTTCGATAGCCTTGGCAAGAGACCAGAATGCCCGAGTTCCCGAAGGAAGACGCTCAAGCCTCTCGCCAATCCTGGCAATGTGCTCCGACTTCGCCCTTGCAATGTCTCTTTTGAGGGATCTGGAGGCAAAGTTGTACTCCTTTTTCAGAGCGCTGGTATTTTGATCCCGTAGCGCCACCGCGTCAGCCCAGGCTTGGTAAGCCTCCTGCTTTATGCGAGAAGCTTTTCTGGAAGATGGACCAAACCAGGGCCGACATTTGCCACCAATGGGGACCACAGTGGATGGGATGAAGAGCTCCATACCCTGTAGCACAACATCGGCAACAAAATCAGCAGCGGCGTTGGGATTATCCGGCGAGAAGCACAACTGTCTCCAAGGGTAGGACGCAAAGAAGGACCGCATCCCATCCCAATCTGCTGACCTATAGTGCCACACACGACGGCTGCGTGCGACTCGTGATCGCAGCAAGGGTGTGATAGGCACTTTACTCCGGACAAGGCAATGGTCTGAGGAGCCAAGTGGAGCGTTAACGGATACGCGGTAACCGTCCGTATGAGAAGTCAGCAGAAGATCCAACAGTGAAGGATTCTGGTCCTTCACATCTGGGACTCGCGTGGGCGTGGCAACCAGTTGTGTCAGGCCATATGCCAGGGCGAAGTCGTGAACAGATCTCCCCGCATGATCCGTTTTACTGGAACTGAGCCAGTCGGCGTGGTGGGCGTTAAAATCGCCAAGTACGATGATCTCTGCGGAGGGGATCTGCTGCTGCACGAAGTCTGAAGCCATCTGGATGTGCTCAATGAGTCGGTCAGTTTCGGCATCACCACTATGGGACCTATAGAGGCACGCATAGACGCGGGGATGGTCGTCGCTGTCTACACGGAGCCATAAGATGGAGAGGTCCCTACCTTCAAGGTTGCTGAGGTGACGAGAGCTGACATCGTCTCTAACGTACACGCACACTCCGGCCTTAGAGATGAAGGAGTGTTCAAGTCCGTACCCAGGGTAAGTTAGGTAGGAAGTGTCCGCTGGAGACGCTATCTGCGTCTCGGTCAAGAAGAGCAAGGCGGGCTTTGCTGTCTCGAGGTGGTGATGGACAGCGTTAAGGTTGCTATGTAATCCCCTGATATTGCAGAAGTCCACGACCAGCGTGGTAGGGGGTGCCATGGTGTTACTGCTCTTATCCCGAGCATGATTAAGCGTAGTTTTGCCCCCCCCCAGAATACGAGGGGCAGCCTGGGCGTCCACGCTCAGGCGCGATGTGTTCTGTGTGTGGACGTGCAGAGAGGGATTCTCCAACGCAAGCGCAGTTGGTACCTTCCTGGGGTAGCATCTGTTTCAACTGCGCCATCATAGGGGGGATTGGGGGGGTGGGCCTCCGGTATCCTCACTCACTCGGTGAAACACAGCGTAAGCGCTGTTTCACACCGGTTTTCTGTGAGGCCGTGGTATCACTCCGGTCGAGCCGGCCCATTCATGCCGAAGCGTGGCTCTCCCACGGATAATGCCTCAATATGAAAATAAATAGTCTCAATTGATTAAACTATCAGTCGTCAGTTATCTGAATCTCTTTTGTTACACCCAGTGTTTCATTAATATCAGAAGTAACGCAGCCATCTTGAAAAATATCGTCCCTTAGTACGATGACTTTCGATTGTTTCTAGTCGATTGCAAACAGTCTTCATATTCTTTCAAACTCATTTTGGTTCAAACCCTTTTAGATGTGGCCTTTGTGCAATTTAAAGTTGATTACAAGGAGTAGAATATTTATTGGTTGTACAAATTCAGAATCAATATTTGAAACGAGCGATCAACATTTAAGAAAGTAACTTTATCTAGAATAAAGAAAATAACTTTTATGATAAAATCTTAGACCTTGATAGTTTAACTTGGAGTTTGATATCTGTTATGAGATGACCCTTAAGTATTACTTAAACAGTTATTTTTAATGTATTTTTATTATCAAAGTTCACAGCAAATTATGAGGAATTCATTCACAACTTTGAATTAAATGAAAATTATAAATAAATACCGATTGAAATCATGATAAGAACGGCGCATGATTGGTTAGCTCATGGCTGTGCAGCAATGACTCCAAACCTTTTATATTGTTTTCTTTGGTCGACTTCGTTCTCATTCAAGTCTCTTAGTGAAAAAAATATTGTAAACCGTATTATTATTTTTTAAAAGGAGCAACAATGGAGTTTCTTGCCAGATTCTTCTCCATGAAGGGCAGACAGCACTTGGAACTGGCGACTAGAATCACTCGATTTTTTAATATTAAATATTGACTATTCATAAGTGCCTGTAAAATAAGTGCCTATATGAATAAAATATATTTGAGTTTGAGTTTGAGTTTGAGTTCATAATACGAAAACACAAACATAATATGAATTTATATGGCATGTTATCACCTTGCCTTGCCGGAGAGTCCTTCCATTGTGTTAGAGGGACATATGTAAGAGTGGGACGCCTTACCGTGCCAGAGCCACGCTTCGGCATGAATGGGACGGTTCGACTCGATACCAGTGCCTCACAGAAAACCGGTGTGAAAAAGTGCTTGCGCCCTGTTTTACCGAGTGAGTCAGGATACTGAAATACCCATACCCAACCCCCCCCCCCTTTCTCCCATCCCTCAAAGGCCAGCAACGCACTTGTGACGCTTCTAGTGTTGCGGAGGTCCATGGGCGGCGGTGATCTTACCATCGGGCGATACGTCTGCTCGTTTGCCCCCCTATTCCATAAGTAAGATATGGCATGTAAATTATTGTACATAAATCAGGTCATTTTCACACAAATCCCACACACAGCAGCCAAACTAGGCAAAGCTATGGTAACCAAACTGCTGCTACAGATACTTATTGCTATAACCGTATTAACATACTGGGAAATCACTTCTGAATTTAATGAAACATTATTTAAATAAAACAATAATGAATAGTATACTAAATACTCTTAATTCCTATTATAATTCCCGGCAATCTAAAACTAATTGTGAGTTCAGACGTTCGTAAAGATAATAGATATCGACAGTTTACAAAGCTGTTCGTTACCCAAAAGAGACTTGAATTATAGGTTATTAAATTCGACAATTCTCTCTTCTCAATTTACTCACGTTACCGTAACAAGACATTTTGTTTCTTTGTTTCATGGATAGCCGCCTGTCTAGTGCCAATCACTATAAGAAATGTAATCTTTTTAAAACAAGGCATAATAAGGAGGGTAATTAGGGTAGGAAAACAGGTAAGGGATTGCAGAAGTCTCACATATTTAAATAAGAATGAGAATAGAGTAAAAGTCTAAGAAACCGTTCGTCTATCTTGAAACTCAAGGTAGTAGAACCACACTGATTTCAGTACGAATAGGCCGGCTCTACCGGCATGGTACTTCCCTCTCACAGAACACCAATTTAAAATGACAGAAACGTGCTGTCGTGTTCCGTTGATGAGCGCGAGACCGGAAGCCCAATGATGCAGAAGCATCTCAATAGTCCGCCATAGTGTGGGTCACCTTGCTACATTGTTGCATTGTCTATATTCGCAATGAGTATGATGACCACTACTCTTGGATTCTACTCATGCTTATTATTCCTATGTCATATATTGTATATATATATAAATTAATAGAATTTGTACATAGCTAAGCCTGACCAGCTATGTCAGCATATTTCAGACATGAGTATATTATCGATCACGTAGTATTTAGACATTCTTTATCTCGTCGAGAGTAAGACGTGATTATATGCATTGTACCGATAGATTTTGGTATATATAATGTAGCTGTAAGTTGTTATAACTAGCCATACGTTACCATGTAACATTAGAGTATTCAAGAGCCGGAGCTCCTGCACAATAAATATTTCTCCCATCGTTGCTCATCGCCGTTGTTATTCTTATTACCTACAAGTTCGCTATACTTTCTATCAAGCTGAGTAGAGTCACTTTGGCATGCTCATGTAAAAAAAACGCTTGAACAATGACAGCAACGGGCCTGCTATGAGGATTCAAAGTAAGCATGACCTTGACCTTATTTTAAAGGTTTTCTATATATAACTAACCGTTTAGGTAGTCTTTATTTGTATTGATAACATCAATATAACATTGGCGAACCCACATAGATAACTATTATCGAAACTACGAGTTTTAATCTCACAAATTCGTCGCTAACAGTTTAGGTTTGTAGTGTGGCACAAATTATAAGACATGAGCGTTTAACGTTGATTTTTTGGTGATAGTGTGAAGATACTTCGGACCTTCGGATTCAGTTCACTCTTAGTGTTGTGGATGTCTGATGCTAGTAGCTCCGTGGAAAAACTGATATTCAAGTAAAACCGAAACGAAGGTAATACTGATATAATTTTGTTACCTGTGACACATAGACAAATATTAGTCTATATCAGTAAACTCCGAGATACGAAGTACCAAATATCGTTCCCTAATTGAAACAAGAGACTTTTGTAATCAATCATCAACAGTCTCTAAAGTCGAGTCTCCACAGAACAAAAGTTTTCAACTTTAGTGTTGTCAACACATGTTGGTAGTAAAAGTTTCTGTAAAGCCGAGTCTCCACCGAACAAAAGTTGGCAACTTTCGTGTTGTCAACCTTTTTTGTGTTGTCAAATTTCGGTGTAGACGCGCCTTAACACAACACTGCTAGACATGACAGATGTCTCCTAGAGAGGAGGCTTGTCAAACAGTTTGTTAATAGATTTGAGTCAAGTTTTCCTTCTCTTTGCAGACTGTAGTATTGTTCTTCATAGTTTGTTCCTTTAGTCGGGTAATACTACACCCACGCGATGAATAAAAATGGTGAGACACTGTATTTTTAATACGTTATCACATTAATGTGGCAGCCCGTCGAATGAATCATTTAAACCTTTTCCGCTTCCATTTTAAATTGGGCCACAGTGTAAGGTGGGTGGGCGGGTCGGGCGCGGTCCCCACATAACAATCGTAGCTATTTGACATTAACGAGCGAACTTCTACCATTAAATGAGATTACTCCGCCAGTTAAAATACTTACAGAAGGAGAAAGGATTTCAGAGGTCTAAAAATGCCCTCAAATAAATTTTGGGTTGCAACGTTTCGTGGTTTTGGTATCATTGGTTTCTTGATGTGTTGTTTTTTGTATTGATAGGATTCTTAGTGTATAAGGGCGTATAATCATCATCATGTACTTAAGAGTTACGCTCTTGTCGATGCAGCTTTATCCAGCTCTCCATATCCAGAGCCGTTTCCTTGACCACCTTATACGTTAAGTTATGGAATCAGGCGTTACTTTGCGGAAATCCATGACATTAAATGCTATGAAATATATTTAGCTTTAATTCCGCGAGACAAATATCCAGGTCTGAAAGCAGGGCACAAATCCCACCGTCATGCATACTCACATGCACATATGGGTATCATGCATATGTACACATACAAAACAAGTGAGAAATAATTAGCATGCCATGCAACCAAACTTATACTCGACACGTGTTTCGCCCCTCCACGGGGCATCCTAAGGAGATGTTGACTCGTCGAGCGTTTGAGCTCGAATGCGCGCTAGCGGGATGGGATTTGTGCCCTGCTTTCAGACCTGGATATTTGTCTCGCGGAATTAAAGCTAAATATATTTCATAGCATTTAACACCTTATACGTTTCAACTACCACTTTTTCCTTAATCTGGTTGATGTCTCGGTCTTCCTCTTCCTCTTTTTACTTCTATTTTTCCCTCTATGATGTTACTTATAATATTATCGCTGCGTATAAGGTGACCTATCATCTTATCTCTTCTAATTTTCACAGTAGATATCACCAGCCTTTTCTTTTTCACTCTTTCTAGAATTTCTCGTTGGTAATTTTTTCCGTCCAGCTTGTTACTTCCATTCTTCTCTAGCACTACATTTCAAAGACTTACAGTCTTTTCTTATCCTGTTTAATTTCTTGTAAATAACTTATCCTCTGCCTGTAGTAGCCAAGTTCTGAAAGAGATCTCGGTAAATTTCTTTCTAGCAGTAACATACCCAAGTTCCTTGCAATAGACACATATGGAACAGAACTCCATGCGGCATTTGTCAGTTTGATTCCATCATACCACTTCATCATGCGCCCATGTGAAATGATGACCGGTGGGGGATGCTATACATCAATAATCACAAATTTTAACAAAAAAAACCGACTTCAATCTGGACCAAATTTGGACCATACGGGAATATTGAGTTATTCGTTAATTTGTCGCGTACATACATAATGCAAATTGAAGACTTATATGGTTTTCTCATGGATGTCATGTTAGAACTGGACCAAATTGGGACCATTCGGGAAGCACCAGCTTGCAAATAAAAAAAGAATCATCAAAATCGGTTCACCCAGTCCAAAGTTATGAGGTAACAAACATAAAAAAATAAATAAATAAATACAGTCGAATTGAGAACCTCCTCCTTTTTGAAGTCGGTTCAAAATGGTAAAGGATCAAGAAACTATGCTACATACATGTATAATATTATTTGGTTGATAGCAATAAACTTGCACTCTATGGGGTTCTAAAACTACACTCGGCAAATGGTAGGCCTCTGTTAACTATTTCAGAGATGGAAGATGAGAGTATACATGTTGCATATCTATTTATCTACAGTACTGATAAGTCGTGAGAAAAATTCAAAGCAAAGCGTAATAATATACAATACGTTACAAATAAGAATAGAACTGGATTTGTGACTTACTTCACTGGAAATGTAACGTTGGCATAAACACCAAATAATATTTAAAAAAAACGGTTCATATTTATTTCTCAAAAGCGCGGCAAAGACTCTATGTTGGCATTTATTTTTTATAGTTTGACGCCATTAATCTACGCCATCAATTAATTTGACGCTATTAATAAAGTTTTTTAATTGTAAATTCTCGTTTTTTTTTGGACACCATACAAATACATCTGAAGTTGTTGACAAATGCAGGGCAAGATGGCGGATTTTATTGATTAAACTCATTAACTTTGTTGAAAAATTATTGCGTAAAACAAAAAGTCGTACCAAAACGTTTCATTGTTATTGCCTGCAGTAGATTATGAAAAGTTTCGCCGTTCAGTTGCTATACAGCACTAATTAGTTTAGTTCTAAGCTCATTGGCTATTAAGTACCTCTTTGTTTAATGAATGGAATGTTAAACAATTTAAAAGTGATAGTGGTGGTAATTCTGTTGTTGGTCATTTTTAGGCGTATTTTATTACTGTACTCATTTATTTTGGGCTTCAGCTGAAAGTCAACGCTGTGATCACCTTCAGAACCGTAGCATAGACTGAGGTGTGGCCTTTTAGTCACACAACCAGATTATTTTATTATTTTACTAGCTGACCCGGCGAACTTCGTACCGCCATATTTATATACAATAATTAGCAATAAATTAAAATTGCGACTATAATTTGAGATTTAAACTATCCTATCTCTCAATTTGGATCGAACTGCACATGGTGTGCAAATTTTATTATAATCGGTTAAGTGGTTTAGGAGTCCATTGAGGACAAACATTGTGACACGAGATTTATATATATTACTAGCTGACCCGGCGAACTTCGTACCGCCATATTTATATACAATAATTAGCAATAAATTAAAATTGCGACTATAATTTGAGATTTAAACTATCCTATCTCTCAATTTGGATCGAACTGCACATGGTGTGCAAATTTTATTATAATCGGTTAAGTGGTTTAGGAGTCCATTGAGGACAAACATTGTGACACGAGATTTATATTTAATAAATTTTATATTATTTATTTGTTTCGTTTCATGTGTATTTTGTTGTTTAGTCTTGTTAAATATTTTTAATTTTTCTCTTTTATATTTATCTTGTGTGACTAATAAACGTATTTTATTTCTTTCTAATAGTACAGTAATTACCTTTCTGGTAATAAGCAGTGTAGTAGCATTATAACAGGAAACTTGTTAATGTTCCTCGAAGCAATCAATTTTCCCCCATTATAACTTTACCTCGGGTAGAGGTAAGATGTTGGATTGTTTGTTTACATTGTCCGCAGCAGATTATGAAAAGTTACGCTATTAAGTTGCTATATATTTCTGACTAGCTTTTGCACGCGGCTTCGCTCACGTAGACTTTCGTCCCCTGATTTACCCTCTTTCCTTCCTTTCCTTTCTTAGTGCTCACTTACGTTATATAAGGAACCTACATGCAAAATTTCAGGATTCTAGCTTCAGCGGTTTGGGGCTGTGCGTTGATCTCTGGATATGTCAGTCAGTCAATTTCCTCTTTTATTTATATAGAAGATATAGATTAGTTTAGCCCTAAGCTGATTCGCTATTAACTTCCCTCTTTTTTAATGAATGAAATGTTTAAAACTTTTTAAAGTGCAATTCAATCGCTGGTAATTCTGTTGTTGCGTCACTAAGC
Source organism: Diaphora mendica (assembly GCA_949125395.1). Lineage (NCBI taxonomy): Eukaryota > Metazoa > Arthropoda > Insecta > Lepidoptera > Erebidae > Diaphora > Diaphora mendica. The sequence continues at coordinate 2,987,998 of OX421334.1, forward strand.
TAAAAAATATCTTATATTCTCTTATTATTGACATGTAATTTTAGTCAATCTTTATCATTTAATGTCGATTAAAACGGTAGAACGAATTTTTAGTGATTTTTTTATTTTTTGGAGAGTTTTTGAACGATAGAATTAGCACCAATTAATAAATAATTCAAAATCACGTCTTGATTGCCTGGATACAAAAAAAGTTAAACATGACTTTGCTTGTAAATAATCTTATACATCTCACATACGGTCGTCTGATATCAAACTAAGTTTGTACAACGGTAATAATAAGACTGCTGACAAACATATAAGCCTTATACATTTCTAAAATCATACTTATTATTGATAAATTACACTCAAATATAGTTCATTCGTTCACACGTAATAAAGTGTTTATCTATACTATATATAGTTTGTTTGTTTGAACGCGCTAATCTCAGGAACCGCTGGTCCGATTTGAAAAATTATTTCAGTGTTAGATAGCCCATTTATCGAGAAACGCTATAGGTTTTATATCATCACTCTCAGACTAAGACTAAGGAGCGGAGTACCAATGAAGAATGTTTCAAAAACGGGGGAAAATTTTCACGCTACGGGTAATAGAAGACGCAAACGTTACGTGTGTCAGCTAGTCATACATATTTATCCTTGGTGGCACTCGAACCCATGATCTCAGGCTTAGCATTCAGGATCATTAATCACTAGACCAACAGGACCGTCATTATCCAATTAATAAATTTCATATTGGCTTACCTCATTTCATAGAATTCGAGTTACTGTAGTCAGTCCGGTTATCCATCCAAGATTTGTATGGAGTCCGGTATATCTTTCTACTTGTCATGTTATAAAACTCTATTAAATTACTGTTTCAAAATGTATTGATTGTACAAAGCTATTGAAATTTTATCACTTGTTTGAATTAAATAATCCAAATTCATAATAATTGTACGCTTTACTGTAGTTTTATGGTAACATCGACGCGCAGTGATGCATAGAACCCGCTATGGTTCAGTAATGGCTAAGACACGATTCCGCGCAATATTACTATAAATTTCTGAATCTAATTACATGTCTTTCCTTCAAGCAAGAAGCAAATTATATTTATATTTGGAAAAAGTGGAGAAAGATAATCATCAACAGATTTGACAGTCGACTGCTATATATCGGCATCTATCTATTTTTGTGTATACATATATGTATATATACACACAAAAATTGTTCGTATTAGATAGAAAAGGTATTAGATATAAATAATTTCTTCCAGTGTCATAGCATAAAAATAATAATAATTCTAATAAATTTCACCAGAATTTGGAAGCTGAACTTCTATTTGCACGCTTTGCACATTTTTTTTGCTGTGTTTGTGGCGCATCACGTTACCCGACATCGCCTTTAAGGTTGATAGTAATCTTCCCGTGTCCATAATACTAAGAAAGTTTTTTTATCTTTATTGTTAGGCACTTAGGCAACGATTTTTACGCAATCTTCTTTCGAGTCCTTAGTTTTTTTTAAGTTAAGTCGATGAGAAAGTCACGACCGCAAACATTTTCATAATTCAACCATGCCTCAATCTGAGCAGCTTGTCGAGGGTAAATTTTTTGCTAAAATATAAAGTAATGTCATATTGCAACAACAGAACACAATAAACCGAAGTTAAAATCATATGTTTATGTAAATTTTAACACTAAATAAACATAAACAAACCAAATATATACTTAAAAATACTTACGTATTTGGTCGCGTGGGCTACCTTTGTGGAGCTTCTGAAACACCTGCGAATGCGACTAGGCGCTTGCGTGGCCCTGAGCGCATCCCCTGACTGTTCATTTGAAACTACCTAGCGGCACATAAATCTAACACTTATTGTTTTAGAGAAATTTGATTTTGTATCAGTGCACTACATAAGTAGTCCACGAGATCACTGCAAGGTTAATAAAAAAAAAAAAAAAAACACTTTCAGCTTTCCTATCTATACTTAGCATAACGCTAAAGTATTTGTTTGAACGTGCGAATCTCAAGAACTACTGATTCAAGTACAAATCAAATCTCTTGGCTACATGGCATCATGCTACGAACAGATTTTATACTCAGACGAAATTGCAAGGGTCAGCTTCTTCTGCTTATTTCGAAATAAATTAAAAACAAATCCGTTCTATGCAAAGTCTGACGTAAATTCTAACTGAGAATTCATGATTGTATATATTAAAGTTACAATAGAAGTCAATGTAGTGATCTTCTCGAATGCAATATAATGATATTGGAAAATTCCAGAAAGAAATTGAGTCCCGCTTCAGATTTCAGTGAACGTTTGTCGAGTTTATTGGAAATAAACTGGTCCGCGCGGTTTTACTTCACTCTTATATTAGTTTTAGAACGTATTGGAATACTGAGATTTTTTAAAGAGTTGTATATTTGTGTTCATTGTTGCAATTCTGTGAAAAAGAGGCGTGGATTATTCATCATTATATCGCATCAACAATATTTATTAGTTCACTACTGAGTAGAGGTATCTCCTTATAAAGGAGGTTTGCTTACTATACTGTGCTGGCTAAACGAGTTGATATAGGGTGAGTTTAAAGTGTTTCTTCTCGTTTAAGTATTGTTGTTCTGCAGAGTTTTCTCGTTGAGTAGACTTTTTCGACAGTATCTACTGTCGGAACGAATGGGACTGATAACCTGTATCCCATATCCTTCACCACCTGTATAGTACACAATTATATTATGACGACTGGTTGTTGCCCGCGGCTCCGCCCGCGTATATGTCGGTTATCGTGGCAAATAGTAGTCTGTTTGTTATTCTGATGTATAATTAAGAATTACTGTAAAGTTACATCCAAATCCGTTCAATAGTTTTTGCGTAAAAGAGTAACAAACATCCATCCATCCATCCACCCATACTTACAAACTTTCGCGTTTATAATATTAGTAGGACGTATTATGTAAAGTTTAATAATATTATACACTTACAAACATATCTATTGCTAGATAAGTATCTTACCTACTTGACTCTTGATTTGCGTTTGCATAAAATCGAAAATTAATGATCGCCTTCTACTAGACGTGTGGAATGTTTCATTTCCAATAACTCTTTAATACCTCTTTGAAATCTAACACTAAAGAATTAAAAATATTCTACTTCATAACGAATCTCCAATAGTTACACACTTATTGGCTATGCCTATGTCTAGCAATGGACTGTTAAGGGCTGTTGCCGATGATACTTAATGACTTACTTGACTTATAGTTCTATGTCCCCTAGGCGAGGCAGAATGCGTCCACAGCAATCGCGGTCGTGAGCTTTGCATTTTACCTCGCTCCAGGTCTTTCCAACCTAATTCACCTCGTTTGCAACAATGCGTGCCCAGGTCATTTGGTACGGCCACGTTTTCGTTTTTCTCACGGATTCTAATCGAGCGCCTGTTTGGCGATATGACCGGAATCCCTACGGAGTGTAAGACCACTCTAATTCCACTTGCGACGCTTGATCTGTAGGTTGATCGGCGTATCACGACAGCGCTCCATGAAGTATTTGTTGGAGAGTCTTTTGGGCCAGTAAATATAGAGAATTTAATAGACTAAATAAAACTTCATCCACCCGCACATTTTCGATATTATTGATATTTTTGTTTCGCCATGTACCGTCACATACCACACTAACAGGGTCCCTATTCTGTAAGCAAACCGATGTGTTCCTATTCTGGTGTTTATCCGACTGCGCAGAAATGCGAGGTGGTATGTTTTTTAACACTGGATTCCACGCTGTAGATAATTTAAAACCATCTTCCCGATTGAAAGTTTTATGCTTTTTAATCTCAATCGCTTCACGTACAACTCTTGAGTAAAAGTGACGTTCAGTGGAGAGGACTTGCGTGCGGTGAAATTCAATCCAGTGGTTGATGCCTGTATCGAGTGCATGTTCTGCAATCGCCGATTTGCTCGTCTGTCGGTTCTTCAGAGCAGCGATATGTTCTTTGACCCTTTCAGCAATAGTCCGCTTCGTTTGGCCTATGTAGGAACTTCCGCAGCTGCAGTCTATTTTATAAACACCCGGAGTTTGTAGTGGCAATATATCCTTCGGTGTGCCGACGATGTTGTGAACCTTTATGCCCGGTGTGCATACTGTCGGAATGGAGTATTTCTTTAATACGGACCCGATCTTATCCGTAACTCCCTTGACATAAGGCATATAGGCTGGTTGCCTGTTTACTTCTGGATACTTGCGTCTTATTTTTGGTTGCTTCCGTCCTCCATTCACTTGATATCCGTTACCTTTGAGTACCTCCTGAACATGTTCTAGCTCCTGTTCTAAATGTTCAGGGTCACAGAGATCGTAAGCTCTGTTCTTGAGTGAAGTCATAACAGATTGCAAGTGCCGGGGGTGATGATGAGACGTGGCGTGTAGGTATCTATCCGTATGAGTAGGCTTACGGTACACACAGTGTGACAAGGACCCATCTGATCTCACGGTTATTTTAACATCCTAGAACGACAACACAATCGGCAACAACATCATCGGCACACCGAAGGATATATTGCCACTACAAACTCCGGGTGTTTATAAAATAGACTGCAGCTGCGGAAGTTCCTACATAGGCCAAACGAAGCGGTCTATTGCTGAAAGGGTCAAAGAACATATCGCTGCTCTGAAGAACCGACAGACGAGCAAATCGGCGATTGCAGAACATGCACTCGATACAGGCATCAACCACTGGATTGAATTTCACCGCACGCAAGTCCTCTCCACCGAACGTCACTTTTACTCAAGAGTTGTACGTGAAGCGATTGAGATTAAAAAGCATAAAACTTTCAATCGGGAAGACGGTTTTAAATTATCTACAACGTGGAATCCAGTGTTAAAAAACATACCACCTCACTTTTCTGCGCAGTCGGATAAACACCAGAATAGGAACACATCGGTTTGCTTACAGAATAGGGACCCTGTTAGTGTGGTATGTGACGGTACATGGCGAAACAAAAATATCAATAATATCGAAAATGTGCGGGTGGATGAAGAATCTTCTACTTCACGGATTCGACGACGCAGGTCGTGCGCCGCTGAGCCAGTCAGCCTGTGACCACGGCCAGTGCAACCTGGTCGGAACGTCAGGCAAAACAGAGGTATGTAATACCTTGAAATAAGTGATCGCGTTAATTCCCGTAAAAATAATCATTATTACATCATGGAACGCGAAAGTTTAAAAGTTAGTAAATAAAACTTAATACAATAGACTAAACAAAACTCAGCCTCAATGCTAAACAGACCTAAATTCTGAACAGACTGAAACAGAAATATGTACCAAAATATTTACTCGCATACTCCTATGTCCTTGATGTTACATTCAACAATTCTGATCAATATAAAATGCTGAATTTCAGAAATTTGTATCAATAATATATACTGTTTGCAACGTAAAAACGTTTACTAAGCATCCGAAGTTAGAATATATAAAAGGAATGCAAGAATTTTCTCAAAGTACGGTACTGTTCACATGGCTGGCATATTGAACATGTACCGTAGAGTTAAATTTGTAGAATCGTTTTCTTTCTAGACGTTATTGTACACTAGACAACATAAAATAGAATTCCGGTTTCAAGCTTGGGTACAAAATATTGTTTGACCAAAGTGATTCTGAGGTCTTAAAAGAAACCATTTATCAGAGTCTAGTTATCCAGCAAATTCCTAAGAATAGCTAAAACTAAGGTGAATTATTCAAAGACCAACACTGTTAGAAATTTAACGTCATTGTAATGGCATAATTTTTGATTGTCATTTTTGTTGTTTGACGTTTTGACGTTGACAGATAGTACTATTGAGACGCTTATTGTAACCGGTCGACGATTCTCGTTTTAGGAACCGTTTTAATTGTAATTTAGCTAATTGTCAATTCGACCCGGTCCCTTTAGTGGTTTACCGTTATGATTGGTCTGATTTGGACTCGCGAGTTTTTGTAGTCACGTCATTGGCGCGATCCGTGATAGCTGAATCGGGTGTCTTGTAATTATGAGACTTCGGGAGCCTGCAAGCATTTAGGAATACCTTGGGGGTGTACAGCACTTTGGAGCATGTATGTGTGAACGTACCAAGACAGACCAGGCGGTGGGGTACCCCATCAACGGCGCCGAGGACAAGGAAGTCACACAACTCCAGTAAGTGCTTGATGATTTTAGTTTAGATTAACAACACGGTGAAACGCCGTGGTTCATTGCTCTTTCCAGTGACATGGTTAGCGATTGAATGCCTATACTCATGGGTCCTATAGGTATTGCAAACTTCACAACTTCACTGGCGAGAGGATTGAACAAACACCTACCAAGACTTGAACTATGGGTTTAGTCTATTGCATTTAGCAAGATGACCCTTTCGCTTGCTTGTAATTTGTGAAATTGTTCAATATGCTGCTCAATTATATTTTTAGCAATAACTCATAGATCTGCACTACTACACTTATACAAATACGATCATTATTTACGCTTTTCTTATCAATTCCCTCAGAAAGACTATTCGAATGACGTCATTAGTTCTTGTCAGATAGCCTAGGAGATGCTAAAGTTTATTCCCGTAACAATGGCTGTTAGGGAATACATCATCCAATGAGATAAAACTAGTTTCTTGGATATGATGGAATTGTCGGATACATGTGGCTTGGGAATTCAGAGACCATCTGTCAGGTAAGCTATCTGGAACAGTGGTTCGGTGAAACAGGGTCAAACAAAACGGACAAAACTAATCCTTTTGTAAATGTCTTATAAAACAAACATAGCAATATTATACAATGTAGTAGATATTTGAACCGTACTTTATAGCATTTATATTTACCACACTTAATGAGTGGCAAAGGCATGTTTCAGTATAATATGGATCAGCTCGACCAGAATAATACCACAATCTTACGGAATACTTTATGTCATAAAACATTAGTGATAAGCAATTATGACGTTGCTTTTTAAACATTACAGTATACTTTATCAACACAATAATAAGATAGTTAACTGTCTGGCATCATGTATGCTTGTAGACAATAATTAGGACAGTGCTTCCTGGAAGTAGAAAATTGAAATTATAGGTCGGTATGTTACCAAACATTAAAAGACAGATTAATTTAATTTGTGTAAAGTTCATTAATTTCACTTACAAAGAAAAAGAAACCACTTTAATTACCTAAGTGCTTCAAAAGCTCTAAGGAAGTCCTACAAAAAGCTTAGGAATTCTACCCTAACATGTCAAAGCAACAAGCGAAAAATATTCTTAAAGCTTAATATCAAGACCGACAATGAGCAAGTTTGCCTAACATGGAAACATACTTAGTTTCTTATATCTTTCAAGCATCCTATTTTATTTTTTAGTTCTGTAATAAAAACAACTTCTTCTTTTAAAGTTTTGTTCTCTAAGAAACCATGCTCTCACGAAAAAACTAGCTGACCCGAACGACTTCATACAAGACTCTCAAAAGGAATAGAGTTCACTGCTTATGCCGTTTTTGTCTCAAATGCTCGGCTCATATTGCTCATGCTATGATATTAAATAGTTTCAAACCTTCCTTGATAAATAGAATTATCAACACTAACACATTTTTTTATTTAAATTCAGTAGCTCCTTAGATTAGACCAGTAGCTCTATTAAACCGACCAAACAAACAAACTCTTCAGTTTTATAATTAAATTAAAGTACTAAGTATTTTAACCGTAGAGATTATTGTTAGAGATATATCGAATACTAGCTTTTGCGCGCGGCTCCATCCGCATGATTGTCGGTCATCGCAGCAAAGCCTTCCTTCGTCAACAATCAAAGTATATCCATGCAATTGAAATCAGACAGACCGAGTTACTTTCGCATAAACACATGCGGTTTTAGTCTGGTAAGTTTAGTTTTGCTTCCGACGGGGCCTTCAATCATGCAGTGAATGATCTTTCCCCTAGGTTGCCAAGCGTCAAGTTTTAAATTCGCATAAATTTTATATGAACAGCACGTGCTAAATATTTTATTATTTCATTGTCATGTCAAAGGAATTTATCACATAAGGTTCACTTTATGCTTCCAGTTCTTGTACAAATTCAGTTTTATAACGAAGGCTAAAATCTACAAACCTACTCTCCTCTCCTTTGGTTCCACGAATTCGTTTAATTTGTAAATTTGTGTGTATTTGTTCCAATAGGCAAACAATTTATATGTATATTTTCCATTGTTGCTCTCGTACACAGGCTTACTTCTTTGACTTGGTGATAGCAACTAGACTACAATAATTTCTTTTATCAATCATTTTGAAGAACCCCGATAATCATCACCATCACATAGACCTTTCCCATGGCACGCCACTCTGATTGGTTTCGGGCCACGCGCATCCAGTTCCATCCATCTGGCCTGTGGGTGTCCTACTCTACGTTTGCCGAGACGAGGTCTCCACTCCAGAACTCTTCTACCCCAGCGGTTGGTAGTTCTTTAGCTAATATGAATAGCCCACTGCTATTTCAGCTTGCTAATCCGATGGACTACGTAAATGACCTTAGTTCTCTGCCAGATCACCTCATTCCTTATGCGATCCCTCATAGAAACGCCGAGCATAGCCCTTTCCATAGCGACTTTGAACTTGTGGACCCACCGCGCCATAAGTGTCCACGTTTCGGATTCGTATGTCCTGACAGGTATGACGCATTTAGATACTGTGGGAATAATAAATAATACGACTTATTAATTCAGTAGTTTGTGGTCCAGGCTGTACAGCCAGAGATCATTGGGTTTGATTTCCATAAATCTTAGGTCTTAACATCCTGTGTCTTCAATAACCGACTACGGCAAAGCCAGAGGAGGGTTAGATTTTGACAGGCTATGTATATATGTTCATCTGTTCCCTCATAGCTCCTTAACTACTTATTACAACTGTACAAATGAGGTATCGTTAGAAGCGTCTTGATTGTCCGCTGGTTACAGGATATATGACGTGTCACTAAATCTAATGTGGCGCCCTCTAACCGACATAAAGTATTGTTTTAAAAAATAAATTTGAGATAAATATGGCGTGTTTAGTATCATTTGAAAGGGCGTTACTTGTACATTTAAAAATTATATATTAAATAATATATAATTAAATATATTATATAATATATAGATAATACATTCAGCACATTTTCTTCCAACGTTTAGTAGTCAATTTAAATTTATATTAAAAAAAATATTCGTCATTTTTAGGGTTTCGTGCCCGAAGGGTAAAACGGGACCATATTACTAAGGCTAAGCTGTCCGTCTGTCTGTCTGTCCGTCCGACTGTCTCTCATGAGCCATGATAGTTAAACAGTTGAAATTTTTAGAGATGATGTATTTCTGTTGCCGCTATAACAACAAATACTAAAAAATAGAATAAAATAAATACTCTCATACAACAAACGTGTTTTTTTTTTTTAATTGTCTTTGCTCGATATTGATAACGGCAACAGGTAGACGCTTGAAATGTGTAGATAATGGTACGGAACCCTTCCTGCGCGAGTTCAACTCGCAATTGACCGATTTTTAATATTAGAGTAAAGCGTGGTATAACCTGATAGATTTAAAGTGTATCCTGATTTAACATATCATTTAATTACAAGGAAGTAATGGAAATTCAATTCCAAAACCCAGTAGCAACATATATTATTTCTTTATCATCAAGAAGCCTGAGAGAAGTCATCTAAGCATTTCTTTTGTCTGCATGTTTCCAAAAACCATTACAAAAAAAAAGCGGCCAAGTGCGAGTCGGACTCATCCATGAAGGGTTCCGCAGCAGCAAGTAACATAATATAATTTTTATTTTATTTTTATATTTTTGTTGATTGAATGAAAGGTAAATTGCAGTTTACGATTTATGACGTAATAAAAAAAACTACTTACTAGATTTCGTTCAAACCAATTTTCGGTGGAAGTTTGCATGGTAATGTAATCATATATTAATGTACATCATATTTTTTTTTAGATTTATCATTCTCTTATTTTAGAAGTAACAGGGGGGGAGACACACATTTTACCACTTTGGAAGTGCCTCTTGCGCATACTATTCAGTTTTGAAAAAAATTATATTATAAACCTCAATATCATTTTCGAAGACCTATCCATAGACCCGTATAGATATACGACACGTATGGGTTTGATGAAAATTTTTTTTTGAAATTCATTTCTTAGTATGGGGACCCCCAAAATTTATTGTTTTTTTTTCTATTTTTGTGTGAAAATCTTAATGCGGTTCACAGTATACATCTACTTACCAAGTTTCACCATTATAGGTCTTAAAGTTTCGGAAAAAATTGGCTGTGACATACGGACTGACAGACAGACGGACAGACAGACAGACATGACGAATCTATAAGGCTTCCGCTTTTTGCCTTTGGCACGGAACCTTAAAAACAAGACAAAAGAAAAAGTCTTTATTTTTTTGTTTTCCAGATAAACAAACTCCAAACTGGTATCATTTTCTACAGAGCTACATATCAACGCGTCAAAGCTTCAGTGTAACGGCAACGGGAAACGGAAGTCGGCTTATCTCTCGTCTCACTCTGACAGCAGTATAAGTTAGCAGACAGAGCGAGAAGACACAAATGTGTTAGTTTTATCCAAGTACTCGTATGATAAAATTAATAAAATCTTCTTTAGATATCTAACACGTAACCACCTGATACCGAATTAGGTACCTTTAGGAGGTAGGAATTAGTAACTAGACTTCTGTGCTGTTGCCAGGTTTTTTGAGTTGGATAAACATGGTTTATGTGATCTAGGTCAGGGATAAAAGACTCATGTTAGCTAGAAATCGTAAATTTTAGACAGTTTTTTTTCTTAAACGTTAAATTAGTGGAATAAAAAAAAACTCGAGCGGCCAAAACCTGGAACGCACTTCCAGCGCACGTGTTTCCCTCCCACTATGATCCCTTTAAGCGGGGCGTGAAAAAGCATCTCACTAGGCGGCCATAGTGTGGGTCACCATGCTGCAATGACCTTATTCGCATTGAGGATGGTGATCACCACTCTTGGAATCTGCTCATGCTTTCCATCAGGCAGAGCAGAGTCATTTTGGCGGAGCTAAAAACATTAAAAATAACTAAATAATCCAAACATTTTTTTTTTTAAATCTTTTTACACATCCCTAAAAAAGACATCGATTTTGATTTTCTTGTATTAACTTTGGATATCTGAATGACAATTCCTTCTTTTTAAAAGGTACACAAATTGGTAAAAGGTGAATTGTAAGATTTTCACACTTTTTAGGGTTTCATTTTATCTGAATAAAAAAAAACATACCGAAATCTTCTACATGTATTTTATGCTTTCCATATAAAATTAAGACATTATACTCTTTACTATTTGAATGTCTTGACATTTATAACCTAACATTTTTTCGTTTGTGCTTTTAAAATGTATCGTAAGAATGCCTTCAACGCGACTTATTAAAACGCTGTCAAACCAAGTAATTTCTTGTCTGTAAATAAGAGTGTTTATTAAGCGACTTCAAAAAAAGGAGGAGGTTCTCAATTCTACCGTATATATGTTTTTTTATGTGTGTTTTCGAATAACCACGTCGTTTATGAACCGATTTTGATGATTATTTATTTTTTATGGAAAAGAGATATCCCAACTGTGGTACCATGATAAGAACACTGAGATCTGATGATCGCATCCAAGACCCATCGATCGATTTGGTCGTTCTTGAAATTGGTTTTATATTTTACTTGTTTAGATAGATTGAATTGAATAGATTGAGTGTGTATTCGCGGATAACTTCGTTGTTTATGAACCGATTTTGATGATTATTTTTTTAATGGAAATAAGATTTTCCAACGTTGGTACCACGATAAGGACACTAAGATCTGATAATGGAATCCAAGAGAAATCGAGTCGAACCTTGAAGTTTTGAATTTGAATTTTTTTTTTATTATAAAGGAAAACGAAGGAGTATATATTTTTATTAATTGAAGTATTTGATTGTAACATTTGTCACAGCTACATATGTTTGCTTGCATTATTATTTTAAATAACATTTTAAGAAATGTAATGCACGTTATGTTTTACATACGTTTGTTTGTTTTGTTTGTTGACTGCCTCGGTGGCGCAGTGGTAGCGTATGCTACTGCTGTGCTTGAGGTCTCGGGTTCGATTCCCGGGTCGGACTAAATATTTGTATGATCTGCAAATATTTGTTTCGGAGTTTGGGTGTTTTCTATGTATAATATGTTTGTATTTACAAAAAAAAGTATATATGTATTTATATCAGTTTTCTAGTACCCATAAGATAAGCTTTGCTTGTTATTCGACAATTCGATTATTATAATAGGCGGGCAAACGAGCAGACGTATCGCCTGATGTTAAGTGATTACCGCCGCCCATGGACACCTGCAATACCAGAGGCGTCACAAGTGCGTTGCCGGCCTTTGGGGGATGGGCGATGGAGGCGGGGGATGGGGGAGAAAGGGGGTGGATTTGGGGTATGGGCCTCCAGTATCCTCACTCACTCGGTGAAACACAGCGCAAGCACTATTTTACACCGGTTTTCTGTGGTATCACTCCGGTCGAGCCGGCCCATTCATGCCGAAGCGTGGCTCTCCCACGGTAACTTACCAAGGTAAATTTACAATGTACAAGGTACAATACCTTTTTTGTTTACCCGACGTTTCGATCGAATTGCACCGATCGTGGTCACGGGTAGACCGTTACGGGCCGGAGTATGCACAAAATAAAAAAACTTTGCTTAGTTTGGGAGTAGATTTGTTGTGGGCGTTGTGTGTTTAGATGTCCGAAATATTTATTTATTTAATGTTTAATAAATTCAATCAAAAATTTAAGTGTATAATGTTTATGTAAGTTTGAGGGAAAACGAAAAGAAGTCAAGATGTGCTTTGAGCTTAAACAACGTGTTATTTCACAAATATTTTGTTCGTTAATACGAAATGTTTTTATTAGTTTTCAGACTCAACATAGGAAGAAGGTAAATTAAAGTAAGGAAAATGGTTGGCGCGAGGGAACTAGGGAATACTGCAAGTCTCAAATGGGAAATGGAACTAAGTCAGCACTCGAGTAAGTTAGAGTATATACATATGGTATTTTCTGTAAAATTCTGTGTAGTGTATTCCCACAAGGACAAGCATAACACCTTGCCAATGCAGAACGGATGTACATACAATATTGATCTTTAGTTAAAATGAAGTAATTCAAAACTTAATATGAATTTCGATCTAATGGTCCAATAAAACATCTTAACATCCACTCATCATCATCATCAACAACCCATAACGTCCCACTGCTGGGCTCGGGTATCCTCTCAGGAGAAGGTTAACGCTGGTGAAGTGCGAGTTGGGGACTGGCAAGACAACGTTGTGGCTACGTAATCTTGCCGTTAGATGTTTTTTTAAGCCGCCCAAAGGCCTCCAACTAAGCTTCACGACTGTTATCCTACGATAACAGCCGAGACCGACTGCTTAACGTGACCTCCGAATCACGGATACGCTCATGGTATCATGCCACCAGCGGTCACCCATCCAGGTACTGACCGCGCCGTCCTTACTTACCCTCGGTGATTGTTTCTAATCACCGAGTGCAACTGTGCTATGAGCGCCTCTACAAACCTCTCCTTAACTTCACTCATTACATGAATATTAAAGAAAAAAGAAACAAACCCCATAAACCGCTTTAATTTTCAAAGACTGATTTGTTTTAGATAACATGGTACAGAGTACATGGTAACAGAGGTAGTAGAGCCACGCTGATTTCGGCACGAATGGGCCGGCTCGACCGGGGCGGTACTACCCTCGCACAGAAAATCAACGTAAAATGACCACGTTCGTGCTGTCGTGTTTCGTTGGTGAGTGCGAGACCGGAGGCCCAAATAGTCTAGTCAACAAGTTCCTTACTTGTTGACTAGACTAAAAGATGCAGCAGCATCACTGGGCCGCTATGGTGTGGGTCGCCATACTGCATTGTCTGCATTCGCAGTGATTATGGCGACCAATACTCTTGGATTCTGCTTATGCTTTCCATCAGGCAGAGTAGGGTCATTTTGGCGAGCCACACATAAAAAAAAAAAAAAAAAAAAAAAAAAAAAAAAAAAAACATGGGTTTCTTGCAAAACTAATTCGTGTAGACTCAAGGGAAATACATCAAGATACCATTTCTGAATTAATTATTTAGAGAAAACAATTCCCTAAGGTGCGGACAGCAAGGCTGAGAATCCTGTATCGGATATCTGAGTCCAATGTTGGAGAAATGTCTTTATTGTACACAAAGTTTTTCGTTTGTCAATAAACGGCGATTGGTTAATTTGTTCGTTCAAGCGTATAATGGTTTCGGAAGGGAAAATGTCAATAATTGGGATCTGTTTGATATTTTCTCTTCAATTTCGGTCAAATTTTCTTTTTTTTTTTGCTGTTTCGACATTAAAAGTGTAATGTCACTTTTATTGGTTTTATCTTAACAAAATTGTTTTGCGTATATTTTTGTTTGCCTTTCTATAATTTCTTGGATTTCATGTTTATTGTAGTCTTCATAGAAGTATCTAATAGCAACTTAATTAAAGCAAGATTTTAAATAACCCCGAGTAATTTTCGGATTTGTGTATACGGAGAGCCACGCTTCGGCATGAATGGGCCGACTGGAGTGATACCACGGCCTCACAGAAAACCGGTGTGAAATAGTGCTTGAGCTGTGTTTCACCGAGTGAGTGAGGATACCGGAGGCTCATACCCCAACCCCTCCCCCTATCTCCCCCCCCCATCCCCCAAAGGCTGGTAACGCACTTGTGATGCCTCGATGTTGCGGGTATCCATGGGTGGCGGTAATCGCTTACCATCAGGCAATACGTCTGCTCGTTTGCCGGCCTATTCCATAAAAATAAAAAAAATACCAATGTGACCAATTTGACTGCACCTTTGGCTTAGTGGTTTAACAGTCACCACGCCATTTCCTACTTCGCCAAGTGTCGTGGCTTCAAATCCCACGTAGGACAACACTTTGTGTGATCCACAAATTGTTGTTCTGAGTCTGGGTGTTCTTTGTGTCCGTTTCATGTATGTTTGTAAAGTCCCCCGCGACACAGGATTTATTCCTAGTGCGGGAGTTGTCTTTTTAAAAAAGAAAGAAAGAAAGAAAAGATCAGGAACTTGGAATAAATATTCTAAAAATTTTAATTCAAATTCAAAATCATTTATTCAATTAAGACACTAAGTGATATTTATGAACGTTATTTTGAAGCTACAGTTAAATCTACGAATGCGATGCTACTAAAACGATCCAACTACAGGAAACGTACTAATTTCTTGAGTTGCAGGGGAGTCACTTGCTCATTTGTCCTTTATGTCATAAAAACTCGTATTACTAACACCTAACCTAATATTAAATAAATAATATGAGAAGAGATTATTTCTTAAATAGCGCATCTAAGACCTCTTAGTTTTAATCTAGTTTGTTGATATTCTAACTTTACAAAATAAACTATAAAGTTTCTAGCTCAAAATCATCTAGATCCTAATCAGCCGTTATCGAAGCATCGGGAACTTTCTAGGCACCACCCTCAAAGGATTTTCAACTCATTTTCATTTTGCTTGAAGTTTGAATAAGTTTTTTTTATCGAGTTTCTAATAAAAGTTTCGACACACCAAGGCCTTTCGATTTATATGCAAATTTATTCTTTCATGCTTCTTGTGAAGTCATCACAGTGCCTGCAAAGATAGGCGAATATTGCAAGTAGTTTTAATGGTTTACCCAACTATCTCATCATCTCATTATATTTTAAACTGATGCTCCATTTTGTAGTATTGATTTTTATTTCATTGGCAATTGGCCTTTGATGAAAATATTCCCAACTTCAAGCTTGTTTTTTATTATTTTTTTCTTTGAAATATCTGTTCCGCTTAAGTCGAATTATTTCACCTGGGTGGTGCACCTGGGTGATATTGATAGTTATAGTGGTAGTAGAGCCACGCTGATTTCAGCACGAACGGGCCGGCTCGATCGGGGCGGTACTACCCTCGCACAGAAAATCAACGTAAAATAACAGCGATCGTGCTGTCGTGTTTCGTTGGTGAGTGCGAGACCGGTGGCCCAATGATGCAGAAGCATCACTAGCCCGCCATGGTGTGAGTCACCATGCTGCATTGTCTGCATTCGCAGTATGGTGACCACCACTCTGGGATTCTGCTTATACTTTCCATCAGGCAGTGTAGAGTCATATTGGAAGGGCCAAAAAAAACTTTAAAGGTGAGAGATGAGAAAACCCAAAAGTCTACTTTTTTGACCCAGTTAATATCATCTAGGTGAATATATAGTAGAAGAAACCCTTAACTTAACTCTAACAGAAAATACAATCTATTGAATTGAAATGGTTGTTGTATTACTCCAAATTCTTTGTAAAGATAAACAAATATTTATAATATTCAGAGACAAAACGTCTCCAGGGCATAGACATGTTGATATCGGCAAAAGAAAGCGTTTCTGATATAAATATGATTTTATTTTAAGAAGAAAATTATAGTATTTATTCTACGGCTCTTTTTTGTGCTACTTTATATACTATATATAAGAATAATCTTTTGGATCATAATTCCATGAATTGAAGAAGCCAATATCCAGCAGTAGACCGCGATAGGCTGTTGATAATGATCGTGAATCTTTATATTTTTTAAGGCGTTTTTAGGTTTGTTTTAGGTTAACTTTCGAAATTAAAATAACGATTAGGGTGCAGTGATACTAGCAGGTGGGTCACTGGAAGGGAAGTTATAACCGTCGCCTTTAATTTAAGAGAGAGCTAGCTGAAGGGTTGGCCATATTACCCACATAACTGATACCTCTGGGGTAAAAGAGTTCTCAGCAAACGTAGTGTAAAACGCCCAGAGACCAGGCAGAGTGATGATTTGCTCAAGATGGCTTTCTAGAGCTCGACGCAAGGAGCCCAAAATGGATCAGAGTGACGTGCAGCAATTGATTTAAGAAGGTTTTTTTGTGAGACAAAAACAAAATCCAGACTCAAACCAATAATTTGTTGAGCACACAATATTATGCCATATGTGGAGATCACACTCACAGTAGCAGAAAACCGTGAGGTGACCGCTTAAACCAATACACCACATGGACTGTGGTATTCTGTGATAATATGACATCAGGATCGAGCTGGTAAATTTCGAACATCTCGCACACTTTGCTACCAGAATCTTGTTCAAAATTATGCAGAGATAGACTATCGTCATGTATTTCTATCCAACCCAGCGACGTTTATACTGAGTTATCAACTCAACTCGAAAACAATTCTGAATTATTCGTGACGTAAGAAATCAAAATCGTAAATTGATCCATCTTAATAGAAGTCCATTTTGTTTGAAATATTAATTTGTGTCAATTCTCTTTTGTCACAATTAATCAAATTCTATTTCCATTTGAAATTTGAATTTGAAACAGAAACGATATTTAGATTTATTTTATTTCAATATACATTTATTTTGTTTATAGATCAAAATATATTAATCAAAAGACTATCAAATAATTTTAAAAGTTAAAAAATGCATTTTAAACGTCACAGTCTTTTGAATATGACATATTAGGTAATTAATACATAAGTTTTTGTCCGTGGCTCAATCGTATGTCGATTATCAGAGCAAAAAGTAACCTATGTTACTGGTTGGTAATATACTTTTTCTTTGGTAAAAGTTTTTTCGAAATCGCCTTAGAGTGGTTTATAAGGAGGGAGAAACATTGTAGTGGAAGTTTTTAGGACTCAAACTACTTGTATCGATTGCCATAATTTTTGTTGGCAATCCGGATCACTAGCTTGACGTGCTTTTCAATATATGAAGGGTTATTAATGTGTTAAGAATGGTCATCCAGCAAAGTTGACCTGGCTAGAATTGCTTAACTTTTCAATGTGATATGGTTTTATAAGTCGGTTGCCAGTTAGTCACTAAAGTGTATCCAATCGTTTATTTAACTTTTGACAGATCACGCACATAACGTTTTGTAATAATTTTTGATACAATGTACTACAGGGAATACTGTACTTCAATGACGGGCTCCACCCACTTAGAGATGTGTCATTCGTAATTAATGACCACATACTATAAAAACGGTTTTGAAATAAATCGATTATCGATTACATTAATAAAACATACAATAAAATTATTGTGATTATATTTTATATCAAATCACGTAAAAACCTTTATTATTTTGCATTAAAATGCCCTAAATGTCTCTGTTTTAATGCATAAATAATTTGCGTAATGAAAACAGTTCCATCGCACTCGTACCTAGTAATGGGATCGCCTATGGGATACCTAGTATTCGCTGCAAATTAATGAATCTAAAATAATCGTTTAGACTTACTGCAGTTGGTTCAAATAAAAAGCATGTGAATGAACTGCGGTACCTACTTGTAATGAACAGGTACAAAATGTTGAAATTCATAGAACTTTAGGGATTAAAAAATAAAACAACCAAAAAAGGTACTGTAATACTATTTTTAATTATAAAGAATCGTCTTCTTCGTATGACCAGGAATCATCATCACTTGAGTTCTCAGTAATATTGATTATCAATTCTTGGACAGATAAATTTTCGAATGCAACATCCCGACCCCAATCCGACATTATCACGCTTTTTGTTTTTTCTGCGACATTAGCCCAGTTTTTAGGAGTTACTTTTTCACACGCATTTTTTAGTAAATACAGCATTTTTGTTGCGGTGAAAGGAGGAGTTGTATTGTTCCTCGCAGCATATCCTTTAACTTGTGTCCAGATCATTTCAATTGCATTATATTGGCAGTGATATGGGGGAATGCTGAGGATGGTATGCCCATGCTCTGCTGCCATTTCATCTATTACGCATCGTTTTGGCAGCTTCTTTGTTTTTCTTTACTAACTCTACTTTTCTACTATTCCTCGCCATTGTCACGGAGCCAGTTTATGATTTCATGTTTTTTGTTGGCCTGTGTTGGCATTTTATTAATTTGACGAGAGTGATAGGGTGCATTATCAATAAATATTATTGATGGCTCTTCGAGTGATGTAAGCATTTATCTGAACCACTTTTCATACACGTTCGAATTCATCTCCTCTTCATTTTCTCATTATCTAATGATAATCTGCTGTTTTCTGGTATTTGAAAGCTAATAGAGCGTCTGGCACAAATCCTTTTACAGTTCCTGCATGGCAAATAATCAGTCGTTCGCTTTTTCCCATTGGTACTGCAGAAGTGGAGCCAGCGGTGTTGTCAGTTCAAATTTTTGACAGCGTATGATTCGCATTGAGCCAAGTTTCATCTGTGAAAACAACATTCGACCAATCTTCTATTTTTTTTCGCTTGGCTTAAAAATTCTCATCGATACAAAGCAATATCATTGCGTTCTATTAAAAATTTTCGTTTGTCACATTTTTGGAATAAAAATCCAATGTCTTTCAACACCTTTGCCAAAGAAGATTTTTGACCACGAAACAAACCACTATTTCGAAGAGATTGTGTTAGTTTTTTTAATGTTGGAATCTCTTTTTTTTGGTAATAGTCGTATATATGACGACGAATAGCATCAGCGTCAAAATTTTCAACTGCTGTTACTCTACTGGGCTGACGTTTTACTTAGGTGTAGATAGCTTATTCTATTCCATGCCACTGCTGCCGTAGTCTTCTTTTGTTATTTTTGCCACTGTTGGAGCACCAATACCTAATGCTGCTGCAACACGGTCTCTAACTTGAGTAACTGGTATAAGAGACCCACCATTACGGATTGCTTTTTCAAAGTATTCACTAAGTCGCAAGACAAACTCTCTTGTTTGGCCTTTGAGTACTTAATTTTTTGGCATTTTGACAGTAACGAAGGGAGGAGCGATACGCTCAGTTCAACCAAACGTGAGAATTCAAAAATAAATCAATACGGAGGAATATAAATACTCAACTCGACGTATGAAAATGTGGATTAACACTGACAACAAAATGGCGTCGCGCGTCGGCTCCGCGTCCAGTGTTGCTGTTTAATAATCGATAAAATTACGAAATTATCAATAAAATAATGTGTGTTAAATCGATTAAAACTTCTTCATGTATAAAATCGATCGATAAAAGAAATCGAATCGGTAACGGTTCAGAGTATCACAATTTGATTAAGTATTAGAGCTGTCAAAAGTAAAATAAACGATTGGAAAGATTATAGTGTCTCGAACAAAGTGAGACTAAAAAAACATAAAAGCATAATTCAATTTAAAACCTTTTATTCAATTAAGACACTAAGTGACATTTATGAACGTTAAATTTAAGCCACAGTTAAAAATCATTGATCGACACAAACAGACGCCACAGCATGTACTGGTTGGTCAAGGTAAATTCAAGGTGAAAACACCAAAATTCCAGTAGCCAAAATGCGTATATATATGCGATAGGTAGATAAGAAGAATACTGGCAAAGAAACTCATATCGTTTTCAACCCACTTTGACCAATATCCTGACCAGTATAAACACGTAAAAAACAAAAACAACCAATCTGATTGGCTATCAAAACCAGCATCCTGGAGGTGCAATTAGATTTCGAACGCAAAATGGTTGACCTATGAAGTTTCAAAACGTCGGATATAATCGTCCCCGCGGGAAATCAATCCTACTTTATTGGTTTCCACTTCGCTTCGTTTACCGTTGACGGAACTGTTGGACTGTGATTTCATTTGAATGAAATGATCTCAATGAAATCTCAAATGAAATTTATAAGAATCGTTCAGAAGTTTGTATTGACTCATAGATGTAGCTTTTGGATGGGTTTTAATCCTTTTTTTATTGATTTGGGGGCAAATGAGCAGACATATCGCCTGATGGTGAGCAATTACCGCCGCCAATGGACACCCGCTCGCAACACTAGAGGCGTCACATGTACGTTGTCGGCCTTTAGGGGATGAGTAGGGAATTGAGTTGGGATATGTGCCTCACGCGCGCAAACGCTATTTCACACCGGTTGTCTGTGAGGCCGTGGTATCCGGTCAAGCCAGCCCATTCATGCCGAAGCGTGGCGGTATGGGTTTGGGCCCCGATTCATCAATCGTCAACATTTTTAATAGTCCAATGCTGAACATAGGTCTACTATTCCACGCTGGCCAGACGGGTTGGTTTGGGTTTTTTTCAAGTTTTCCTTCTTCCTACAGTGATATTGTTCTGCTTACTTTGTCATCTTAAAACACCCATGGGGTGAGTAGGGGTGACACTACGTTTTCTTAATTGGTGACTACACGGATTATTTCACGTTTTAAACATTTAAAATCTTTTAAATTTACTATACTCTTTGCGCTGTAGCATGGTGCGGGGACAGTTGCCTGTACGTAGAATTCTGGTTGGTTTAATTTAATTTACTACAGTTATTAATGAATTAATATATTGCGAATGTGGTACAGCTGAAATACTAAGTCATAATTTGTAAATCGCGGCAACTTTCAAGAGTGAAACGAACGAAACGACGAAAGTCACCCGCACCATGCTACAGCGCAGAGTTCGTGTTTCGTTCGTAGTTCGTGGTTCGTATTTACCCGACTGCGAAAGAAGGAGGGTTATATTTTTAGAGTGTGTGTATGTATATTTCTTTGGCATGCCCTAGTATCTAAACCGCTTGTCGTATTTTTATGTGAGTGGTGTCAATAGAGTCGTGCTAGTCGTGAGAGTGACACTGGGTACATCAAAATTTCAAAAGAAACTGAATTTAATAAAAATAAATAAATAAATATTTCGGACATCGAACACACAACGCCATCTAGTCCCAAGCTAAGCAGAGCTTGTGTTATGGGTACTAGACAACTGATATAATTACATATATACTTTTTTTGTATAATAGATACATATTATACAAAAAAACACCAAAACTCCGAAAAAAATTTGCAGATCATACAAACATTTAGTCCAACCCGGGAATCGAACCCGAGACCTCAAGAACAGCAGGCTTACGCTACCACTGCGCCACCGAGGCAGTCATTCACGATAGATTGACGATACATTGACGATAGATGACAGATATTGACGCAGTTCGGTTTCCTTTTTTTATTTAAAATAAGTGTTACTAGTTTAATTATTTCATTTACTAACAAACTCACAGTCACATTAGTAATATTAATTAAAATCAAAACTATAATGAACACTGATATATTAACTTTTCATCTGTAACACAGATTAGAGTCGTTAATCAACAATGCTATACTTATTTATAACTAGCTGTTGCCCGCGGCTCCGCCCGCGTGAATGTCGATTTTCGCAGCCAATAGTATCCTGTATAAGATATACTACTGTAAAGTTTCATCCAAATCCGTTCAGTAGTTTTAGCGTGAAAGAGTAACAAACACACACACTCACACACATTTTGAGTTTTGTTTCTGGTAAATTATCATAACTATTAAGTTATATGTTTGTTTATACTAAAAATTATAACTCCTAATTCAAGTATTTCAAACTTAAAATTGATATTTTACATTTTTATTATACGATAAAAAAGTAATCATATAACGTACCTATTGTAAAGTATCTTTTAGAAACTGTTTATGAACTACCAGATGTGGATGTTGTGTTAGTTACATTGAGATGATAATTTTAGGAACTGGTCACACACACTTTTTTGGAAATATAAATACAATGTAGATTATTTATATATTATTTATTAACTTTATGCACTAAGAATGTACATCGGCGGACTTAATGCCCAAAGCATTCTCTTCCAGTCGACCTTCGGGTGGTGGAGAAATCTTATAAGGCAAGTGTGTGAAATCTCATATACATAAGAAGCCCGTTAAAATTTACAATAATCACATCATATTCAACATTATACATACAAACATACATATATAAGTAGATATACATATACAGATTACGTATACATAAATACAACATTTATACACTAAATAATGGAAAAAAAACCTCGTTTAAAAAACCGACTTAAAAACTAAAAAGTATCAAATAACTTGTATATGCTACCTATTCATAGGTTTGAAGTCGGTGCCAAGCCAAATGTAATAGTAGGTACCACACTCGCTATATTTCGAGACGAACGTCAACGACGTCACCGACGCTTCGGTTGTTTTGTTCTACGCGAAGAGCAGCTATCCCGCTCAAGGTCACGCCATATCAGGAGATATGGTGGCCATGGGACCACATGAGGAGCATACCCTTTCGAATAAAAAAATAATTTTCAAAATCGGTCCACAAATTTGTGACGATGAACGATGAAATTGAGAACCTCCTCCTTTTGGAAGTCGTTTAAAAAGGACGGTAAGCTATATATTAGATAATTCTGCCAGTTCATTGAGAAAGAGCTCATGTACTTTATTTTTGAATGTATATCGGTTAGTGGACATCCTGATTTCGAGCGGGAGCGCATTCCAGAGTAGTACTGCTTGAACAAAGAAGGAACAGTTCACGAAGTCGGAGTAATGAGACGGACATGAGAGAAGCAGAGACCGTGGGAGAGCCACGCTTCGGCATGAATGGGCCGGCTCGACCGGAGTGATACCACGGCCTCACAGAAAACCGGTGTGAAATAGTGCTTGCGCTGTGTTTCACCTAGTGAGTGAGGATACCGGAGGCCCATACCCCAACCCCTCCCCCTATCTCCCCCCCCCCCATCCCCCAAAGGCCGGTAACGCACATGTGACGCCTCTGGTGTTGCGGGTGTCCATGAGCGGCGGTAATCGCTTACCATCAGGCGATACGTCTGCTCGTTTGCCGGTCTATTCCATAAAAAAAAAGCAGATTATTAACTGAGCGAAGATTTCTATCCTGATTAGAGCACAGGTATCGGAAATACGGAGCAAGGTAGGTAGGTAAGGATGGCGAGTTGAGAAATGAAAATAGGAAGGTAAGAGCTCGCTGATTGCACTGTAGGCGAATAGGATTGCATTTTAACTGGGAACGCAAAGCAGACACATGGTCATACTTTCGAATATTGAAAATAAATCGAATGCAGTTATTAAGAAGACGGTCAAGCTTGTTAAGGAGGTCTGCATTCAGGTCGAAGTAACACACATCACCATAGTACATTCAGTGTTCCGCAAACTTTTTGGGTTCAAGGTACATCTAGGAAGATTAAAAATTTTGGAAGTACACCATAATTTAAAAATATTTTAAGTATTATAAAACAATGTTTCTTATTAGTCACAAAACTATATTTTTATTTTACACTTTAATTGAGCATAGGCGGTCTCATCTCTCGTCGATCGTCTTGAGGCGTTCCCTTTTTTGTTTTTTACTGTGGTAAGAGTTAAAAATCCTAATCCACATAACTTTAAATTTTTCTTATCTAGTTTTATGGTTAGGCAGATTTAGACAAAATAAAAAGATCTCAGAAATTACAGAATAAAAAATAAAAAGTCCTCAGAAATCAGAACAGACTTGTCTGTAAGTAAATTCTGAAAGCTGCAGCACTTTGAATAGGAAGGGAAGAATAGAAATAGGGCGAAAATTTTCAGGAAAGGAAGAATAAGAATAGGGCGAAAATGTTCAGGAAGGAAAGAATAGAAATAAAGCGAAAATATTCAGGAAAGGGTAGAATAGAATTAGGGCGAAAATGTTCAGGAAGGGAAGAATAGGAATACGGTGAAAATGTTCAGGAAGAGAAGAATAGAAATCGAGCGAAAATATTCAGGAAGGGTAGAATAAAAATAAACTTCGTACCGCCATATTTACATATCTGTCTCAGCTTCCTACAGGCAGTGTACAGTCGCGGACAAAGAAAAATACTTTTCCCGTTATTAAAAAAATAAAAAATAAAAAAACATTAAAAAAAAATCTATGTCCTACCTCGTAGTATGAACTCAAATCGTGCCAAGTTTCATTTGAATCCATTCAGTAGTTTCAACGTGATGCGCGGCCAAGATACAGACAGACGTCGCGGACAAAAAAAAAAAAATTTTGCCCGCTATCTTTTAATTTTTCTTATACACAACCCTTAATTTCATTCGTGTAATAATATATGATGCCTATTTAAAACCCTTAATTTAATAAGTGCTTCAATTCGACAGTCAAAAGTTTGACAGGAAAGTTGGTAGAACAGTTTATATGGGCAAAAGGAAATTGTTGTTTTTATTATCTTCCCCGCAATTTTTCCATATTTTCTCACCGTTTAAACCTTCCCACGGCAAACATTTCAAAACCTAAATCAGCTAAATCGGCCCGGCGGTTCTCGAGTTTTAGCGAAACAAACGAACAGCAATTCATTTTTAGGGTTCCGTGCGAAAGGCAAAAAACGGAACCCTTATAGATTCGTCATGTCTGTCTGTCTGTCCGTCTGTCTGTCCGTCTGTCTGTCCGTCTGTCTGTCCGTCCGTATGTCACAGCCACTTTTTTCCGAAACTATAAAACCTATAATGTTGAAACTTGGTAAGTAGATGTATTCTGTGAACCGCATTAAGATTTTCACACAAAAATAGAAAAAAAAACATACATACTTACAAACAAACAAACAAAAAACATACAAACTATACATACTTAGAACTGAAACTCAAAAACATTTTTTTCATCAAACCCATACGTGTGGGGTGGATATATCTATGGATAGTTCTTCGAAAATGATATTGAGGTTTCTAATATCATACTTTTCTAAACTGATTAGTTTGCGCGAGAGACACTTCCAAAGTGGTAAAATGTGTGAAGTTACAGGGGGGGGGGAGCCGGCCTGTAATTTCTAAAATAAGAGAATGATAAATCTAAAAAAAATATATGATGTACATTACCATGCAAACTTCCAACGAAAATTGGTTTGAACGAAATCTAGTAAGTAGTTTTTTTTCAATACGTCATAAATCGTAAACTACAATTTACCTTTTATTCAATCAACACAAATATAAAAATAAAATAAAAATTGTATTATGCCACTTGCTGCTGCGGAACCCTTCATGGGCGAGTC
This sequence comes from Diaphora mendica, assembly GCA_949125395.1. Lineage (NCBI taxonomy): Eukaryota > Metazoa > Arthropoda > Insecta > Lepidoptera > Erebidae > Diaphora > Diaphora mendica. Next base: position 3,013,827 of record OX421334.1, read on the forward strand.
CGACTCGCACTTGGCCGCTTTTTATAGGATATAAAAGAAGAAGAAGATATACAAATTGTTTTGTCAACTTTGCAAGTTTTTTCTAGTAATCTATTACTGTAAAACCAGCAAATTAAATACAGTCGACTGAAAAGACGTCTTCCTTCATACATTTGGACCTTGCTCCTTTACAATGACCATTTAACGTTATTATGGCATTTTAGTTTTTGGTTCAGAATCGATTAGAGCGTCCTCCCAAAAAATTTCTCTAATGTACAGAATTATTATAATTATAATATAATTACATTAATCTGTTTTTTTTTTATTATACCTAATTTAAAAATTAATCATATATAGATTACTACGTATATAGGATAGGTATATCCTACTGTGAAGTTAGTGTTACTTAATTCCAATAGATGTCGCTGTTAAGTTCAGAAACTATTTTCAAGAAAATTTCATTGCTTCAGTAGATTAGACGATTAGAGACGATTAGATTAGAACGAAACGATTAAACGATTAGAGAGCCCTCCCGATAAAACATCTAAATTTCTTTAATGTACAGAATTGATCTGTTACATCACATTTTTATTATACGTTCAAAAGAAAATCATATTACGTACCTATTGTAAAGTTAGTTACTTGATTCCAAGAGATGTCGCTGTTTTAAGCAGAGAAACTGACAAACTCAACGTCTACAGATTTATTATACGTGATATATTTATAAATAGATCACGGAACAATATTTAAAGTACTTGCTGTCTAGCAAAAAAAGAATGAATGAAATCACGTGTTATTGAATTACAACCAAGTACATATTTTGACTTTCATCCCCTCTCTCCAGGAAACCGTGCTGAATTTATGGATAGAGAGGTTGCGATAAATCAAATAGTTAATGCTACACCGAATTATACGTAATACGTTGTACGATTATTCCACGATATATTAATCAAAGTGTTATTAATTACGCATGGCTGGCAATAGATGTCACTACATGTTGTTTTTCGTAATGATAAATTCTTTATAATTTTTTTTTCCAATAGATAGAGAGATTGTGATAAATTAAATACTTTATGCTACAATCTTCAGAGTATCTCCTTTCTAATAAAAAAAGAATTATTGCAATCGGACTACTCGTTAATGAATTACAATTAATTACACATTTTGACTTTCATCTCCCCTACAAAGGAAACCGTCCGGAATTTCGGAATAAAAAGTATCCTATGTCCTACCTCGGAGTATGAACTCAAATCATGCCAAGTTTCATTTGAATCCATTCAGTAGTTTCGGCGTGATGCGCGGCCAAGATACAGACAGACAGACAGACAGACAGACAGACAGACAGACAGACAAAAATGAAAAAAAAAAATAGTTTTCGTTTCAGTATCGATAACAGAGTGCCCTCCAAAAAAATTTTCAAAATATCTTCAATGCACAGAATTTGACCTGTTACATTTTTATTATAAGTATAGATTTACCTACTCATTACACCGAATAGCGGTGAACATTTCTCGTATTAGATTATTATTAGCTCAATTTGCCTATCTGTTTACGCATCGTCAAATAGACTGTGATCCAATCAGACTGATTTGGTGACATTGTTTGTTGATCGGAAGTCTGTATTGAGCAAGTTTGGAGTTGTGAACTGTTAATATATGTGTTGACTTACTGAACTGGTTGTATATTACTTCTGTTGCTTTATTATGAAGGAAATACTTATGTATGTTATGTCAGTTATGGATATTTATCACAGATAATTTTAAGTGAGATGCCATGCTCGGGCTAAAATGGACAGGCTCGGGGAAAATGATACTACGGTGAATAGATAACTGGTGCTAAGTAATTTGTCGTCGTTTTTTACTGAATGAGTTTAATTTCAAAAAACCAAACACTCTGATTTTGCAACAAATTTCAACTTGAGTGAAATTTTTTTTTTTTTTTTATGTATGGCTGGCCCGCCATAATGACTCTACTCTGCCTGATGGAAAGCATAAGCAGAATCCAAGAGTGGTGGTCACCATACTCATTGCGAATGCAGACAATGCAGCATGGCGACCCACACCATGGCGGCCTAGTGATGCTTCTGCATCTTTTAGTCTAGTCAACAAGTATGGAACTTGATGGCTAGACTATATGGGCCTCCAGTCTCGCACTCACCAACGAAACACGACAGCACTGCTGCTGTCATTTTACGTTGATTTTCTGTGCGAGGGTAGTACCGCCCCGGTCGAGCCGGTCCATCCGTGCTGAAATCAGCGTGGCTCTACTACCTATGAAATCATTTATTCTGTAATTAGGTTACAAGAACACTTTTGCAAGTTAAACTATTTTTGAGCAGATGAGTTCGGCCTTTCCTAACTGGACTAGCCCTGAGAAGAAAGGACGAAACAAACTCAGGGATCATCGTCTCTCTTAAAGTCCAGACAATATGCAAAAGACATTATTTCAATAAAAGAAATACGATAATTACAATTTGAGTCACAATTACAATAATCAGTAAAAATAATAATATAAAAAAAATGTCAATAATAGCAATAATTTAAAAGAATTTGTTTCAAACTATAAATTATCGTCACATCAAAATAAATTTAAACATTCAAAATAAACAGCATGTGCAGAATGGGCAGCTCAATCCCAGGCGGTTTTATCATCAAGATATTCTGCTATAGTATAATACCCCTTTGCGGATAACTTAGATTTTATGGTATTCTTAAATTTCTTTAATGGCAATTTCCTAATATCAATAGGGAGTTTATTGTAAAAGCGTATACATTGTCCCATGAACGAGTTGCCTACTCTGTGGAGACGAGTGACGTGAACACTAAGATTATGTTTCTTTCTGGTATTTACCGAATGAACATCACCGATTTTAGAAAACTTTGATATATTCTTTTGAACATAAACTACATTTTCGTATATATATTGTCAAGATACAGTCAGAATATTTATCTCTTTAAATTTGGTACGGAGAGAAACTCGAGGGCCTAATTTATAAATGGCTCGTACGGCGCGTTTTTGTAAAACAAATATGGCATTAATATCTACACAGTTACCCCAGAGTAGGATACCGTAACTCATTATGCTATGAAAGTAACTGAAGTAAACTATTCTAGCTGTATCAACATCAGTTAAATGTCGAATCGTTTTTACAGCAAAAGCCGCGGAGCTTAGCCTACCGGATAGTTTTTCTATTTGGGGACCCCATTGTAACTTAGCGTCAATAGTAATACCTAGAAATATAGTAGAGTTGAAGTATCTATGGAAATAACTAAAGTATAAATAGCATTAAACCTACAACTTCAGCTGTATTACTTTGTTAAAAAATATATACCGTTTTACTCTTGTATATATTCTGGGAATGCCTGATTATTTTTATTGTCTATGTTGACCTCCATTCTCCTGATAAAAACAACTCCGCAACACACATCGCAACAGAAACGCACTCGTCAGCTTTCGCGCGTCTCTTACCACGAAACTTTTACTGCCTCTGTGGCGCAGTGGTAGCGTAGGTTGTGCTTGAGGTCTCGGGTTCGATTCCCGGGTCGGACCAAATGTTTGTATGATAAGCAAATATTTGTTTAGGTGTTTGGGTGCTTTCTATGTATAATATGCATGTATTTACAAAAAAAAGTAATATATGTATTTATATCAGTTGTCCAGTGCCCATAACACAAGCTCTGCTTAGCTTGGAACTAGATGGCATTTCTTGTTAAAATGTCCGAAATGTTTATTATTATATAAAGCTTATACAATACACTTTATTTCTTGATTAATTACCTCCGTCGGTTCTGTCTAAAAAAGATTTTCTTTTGCATCCATTATTTGTAAGATAACAATAAAAGTTAAACGTTCTCTCTAAAAATCAATCTTAGAGACGAAATCACCAATGACATTTCAAAAGAGATTTTCGATATAAATTATTTGATTAAATTTAGTTATAAAAGACCAATCTTCTACCAGTAACAAAATTTTCGTTTTTAATAAGCAAGCAAAAGATTGTTTCAGGTTCGATGTGTGATTCAGAAAGGCAAACTCTGACTTGGATTTTAACACACATATGACAACACATTTCAATATTTACGCATGATTAAAAATCCACAATCATGCTAACCAGCATTTCTCTTGAAAAATAAAACCAAAAGCTAACATCTGTGTATGTTTCATCCTTGGCAGTAAAATACTTATTGACATTCAAAACCTCGTTACGGGGAATTCCCTGAGGAATCGCACAACCTAAATTCAAATTCAGAAGACCTCACATGCCTGTTTATGCGAGACACGTACCCACATACACGAGTAAGGTACAGAAAAAAATCTGACTTAACCCTTGTCTAATTTACATCCACTCTTAATACCTCTCCGCAAGTTGTGCGATAAAGCTCAACTAACGGCTTATGTTCGTGGACTTTTGGTCTTAGAAATTTGGTCTCAGTAGCAGCGGGTACTTAAAGTGTTTAAGTAATGTGGGGTTGTTTATTCTCATTTTAAGTTTTATTTATCTTTGGACCTTCTTTATTATGTAAACCAAGTTATGTTTTGCATAGAAATGATTTGATTGGAAATTTACATTTATTTTTGCTGCTCTTATCTGTTTAAGAGCACGTAAAGCTGTCGGTCCTGCGCCTGGTTTCTCCCCGATCGTATCGGTTAACCGTCCCATCGGATTATGAGAGAGAAGGAACAGAGAGTACACCTGTGTTTGCGCACACACTTGTGCACTATAATATCTCCTGCGTAGTTGGCTGGTCTCCGTTGAGACTTGCCGTCGTGGCCGTAATCGGCTAGGAGAACATTATTATTATTATTATTATTAAACCTGAAGACTGAAGATATAAAGTGAAATCAAAATCTTAAAGCTTTAATAAGATTTTATTTTCGGTTGGTGTTACTTTTGTCCATTTTTATTCTACGTCAAAATGTGCTTAAGGGTGAATTTGAACTAGGGGGCAAATTTACAGTTTAGGTATTCCGGGATAGGGACTGAATTGTTTCGTAGTGGTTGTCGATCGACCTTAATATTAGAGATATAGATTTCTTCGATTGATACCTCTGCTCTTATTAAAATACTAGCTGACCCACGCAACCTCGTTTGCGTCCAAACTACCATCCCCCGTTTTATACCCAAAAAAGGGTTGATTTCTAAAGATATATCATCAGTACACCTCCACACCATCTATAGAGGATACATTTTAAATTTCAAGTCTATTACTTCAAAAACGTAGGACTTTCATACAAACGTCCAACCCCCGTTTTATCCCCTTAGGGGCGGAGTTTCGTAAAATCCGTTTTTAGAGGATATCTACACCCTATTAGGAACCTACCTACTAAATTTCAAGTTTGTATGTGTTATATTGGTGTTTCTGAGATTTCGTGATTAATAAGTGAGTGGTATTTCGCTTTTAAAAGAGAGTCAGAGAAATGAACAAAGTGTTAGACGAACCTATTAGCCCTTAAATTTTTAACCCTATAGACTAAAACATTCCTTAATGTTACTTGTAAAAGTACCTTACTATTTACCGACCTGTGAAATACTGACCTGACAAAGTTGTTTCACATGATACTGTTAAACAGATTGCGTACTTATTTGTACGTGAAATCTGGAGAGACCATGAAATGTGAGGTCAAGTAAACATTATCAGATGTGTGTTAAGGTACGTTACCATAGAATTTAATAGTGCCCTTTAGGAAAGATTTAATCACATATGAAATAATTTATATCTATACTAATATAATATTATGAAGCTGAAGAGTTATTTTGTTTGTTTGAACGCGCTAATCTCAGGAACCGCAGGTCCGATTTGAAAAATTCTTTCAGTGTTGGATAGTACATTATCGAGGAAGGCTATAGGCTGTATATCATCACGCTAAGACCAATAGAGCGGAGCACCAATGAAGAATGTTACAAAAACAGGGGTAAATTTTTACGCCAAGGGCAATAGGAGACGCAAACGACGTTGCGTGGGTCACCTAGTGTATAATAATGGTAGCCTGCCTCGTTGGTCCAACGAGTTAGCGTATGCTACTACTGACCAAGTACTTTTGGGTTTAATTCCCTTGTTGAGGCAGAGTGTTGTTGAGTTTTTCTGATTAGAGAAATGCCCAGAGTACGACGACGACCAGCCCAAAAGGGCTACGTCGAAGTGTTGTGGGTCAGATCTCTTAAGAGAACACTTTGTATAATCCCCCGAAATACAGGATTTATTCATATTGCTATTATCTTGCTATATTCTTCAAAAAAATTTCTAAGAAGTCATAATTCGACTGCCTCGGTGGCGCAGTGGTAGCGTATGCGACTGCTGAGCTTGAGGTCTGGGGTTTGATTCCCTGGTCGAACCAAATGTTTATATGATCTGCAAATATTTGTTTCGGAGTTTGGGTGTTTTCTATGTATAATAATTATGTATATTTAAAAAAAAAAAACATATCTATATTTATATCACACAAGCTCTGCTTAGCTTGGGACTAGACGGCGTTGTGTGTCGGCCAAGACGACTGCATATGGCTTACCCTGTGAAAAAGATATCAGATCTCATGTAGAGCCAAGGTTCTGTATCTACACGCCCTAACTCTACCAACCCTAACTTCACAAACTCTACATCTCAGTAAAAATGTATGGCTGCTCGCTCGTCTTGGCGGGGGTACGACCGTGCCCCCAGATTCTCAAATCTGCTGGTATTAAGTTCTTGAACATTACAATTATTATATTAACAGTTTAAGTGCAGAATGCAAATTGATTTCTTCTAAGCCGGAAGGAAGGCAAGGCCCTTTGCAAGGAATGGTATGGCTGCCAAGGTCTACCGAGATTGCAGGGTTTTTCATGGTCAATTTTACATGTCGATAATTATAATTAAGCGCATTGACTGACATACGAAATTGATAGCCAGAATCGTGACTATTATATCTTATTTCTAGCAAAATAATGTATTTCTAAACATTCATTATTTTATTTTGTCGCGGGAAATCGCTAGATACGAGCAACACAGGACCACTTGTCATGGGAAGCCTTGGGGGAGGAGAATGTCAAGCAATAGATGTCTTTCGGCTCAGATGATCATAATGAATGTATTTCTATCAATAAAATGAAAAACGAGAATTAACGCGATCACTTATTCAAAGGTATTATACCTCTGATTTGCCTGACGTTTCGACCAGGTTGCACCGGCCGTGGGCGTGTGCCGCTGAGCCAGTCAGCCTGTGACCACGGCCGGTGCAATAAAAAGTTAGTAAAAATAAATAAAACAAAAGCTACCCGCTAACACTGTTGCCACACCCCAACCTAGGGATTAAGACAAGACCAAACTCTACGGTGTTACGCAGTCACACGATAAGAGTGTTAGGTGGAAAAACCGGGAATTAAAACTTTTGGAAGATCGTTAAAGAGATCTGAAACTTGCTGGACTAGCTACCATAAAAACGTAGAAAAGTGTGACGTAACTTTAACTTTTGTATTAGGTTTAGATGTTATCTTTACTTAGAATAGCTTATTTGACCTTAAGTTGATGTAAGTGTGGCAACTTGTTACATTATATGAGTTATGACCTATTTATACTACTAATATATAAAGCTGAAGAGTTTGTTTGTTTGCTTGAACGCGCTAATCTCCGGCACTTATGGTCCGATTTAAAAAAATCTTTCATTGCTAGATAGCTCATTTATCGACGAAGGCTATAGGCTATATAACATTACGCTAAGATTAATAGAAGCGGAGCAACAATGAAAAATGTTACAAAAACGGGGGAAAATTATTATGCTACGGGCAATAGGAGACATAAATGAGGTTACGTGGGTCAGCTAGTGTTCAAATAAATGGCACTGATTGTCCGTGTGGTGATACATTAGGAATACGGGGTGTCATAAGCCGTATTCATCACAAGAGGCGTCTAAAGGAGTAAACTGTGCCGGATAACAGCACTGCAAAGAGAAGAAAACCTTGAAACCAACCCTTTATCAACCCCCTTGGACAGTGTGTTATAGTAGGCCAACAGTGGACTATTAGTATTAGCAGTGGCGTTGGAAAAGTCAATCAGGACTAGGATAGTAACTTTAGTGTCTTCCACGCCATTCCTAAGACCTTGTCCAGAAGGAGCGAATTCGCCACGATTCTCTCAAGCGTATCACTCGCGACCGTTCCGCCCAAAACGATTCTGTATTTGGGGACGAATAACAATTCTGTATCAAAATTTTGGCGCTCCATTTTCCTCGATACGTGCATTCGCTCTTGAGTTCATGCGTTCACTGGACGCAACAAGGCGTGAAAGGCGTCTCTAGTATCTCGACTCGAGCGCAATACGCGCAAATCACGAGCGAGTCGAGAGTCTGGCGAATTGAACGCGATTTAGTATGTTGTATTCGCGCGATGCTTGTGAACGCGATGTATTGGCACTTAGTATCTCGCTAACGCGCGAATGGATTTGCGCGCAGTATTTCGCAGCGAATTTGCCCCTTCTGGACAAGGTCTAATATCCCTGGTCATTTTAAGCATAGCTGTGACTGTGCTATGCTCAGGTCTGAATCCTGATTGAAAGGGCTAGGGATATTGTGTTAAATAATAAACTTACAGAATAGTTTATTAGCACACGCCTCTAGCTCTTTAGAAAGGAAAGGGAGCATTGATATGGGTCGGTAATGGCTCGAGAGAGAAGGATCAGCTATCTCTGGAAGAGGGCGTACTTATGCCCTGCGCCATGCGGTCGGGAAGTGTCCAGAGTAAAGGAAGACGTATTAAAGACTGTTGATGTGATTTAGTTTTCAAAAAATAATGTATCCTGCTATTACCTATGTGTGCTTCCTGTGCCGAGCGGTCAAAACCTGGAACTCACTACCAGCACACGTGTTTCCTTCCCTCTATGATCCCAGGTCCTTTAAGCGGGGCGTGAAAAAGAATCTCACTAGGCCGCCATAGTGTGGGTCACCATGCTGCATTGTCCTTATTCGCATTGAGGACGGTGACCACCACTCTTGGATTCTGCTCATGCTTTCCATCAGGCAGGACAGAGTCATTCTGACAGCTAATACCTATATTAAAAAATGTTAAAATGTTAACTTGGCCGCTTTTTATACATATAATAATATGTATAAAAAGCGGCCAAGTGCGAGTCCGACTCGCGCATGAAGGGTTCCGTAGCAGCAAGTAAAATAAAATATTTGTTCTTGTAGTTCGTGGTAACTTTGAACGATAAATTGCGGTTTACGATTTATGACGTATTAAAATAAAAATACTAACTAGATCTCGTTCAAACAATTTTCAGTGGAAGTTTGCATGGTAATGTACAACATATTTTTTTTTAGTTATATTATTCTCTTATTTTAGAAGTTACAGGGGTGAAGAGGGGGGGGGCACATTTTATCACTTTGGGAGTGTCTCTCGCGCAAACTATTCAGTTTAGAAAAAAATGATATTAGAAACCTCAATATCATTTTTGAAGACCTATCCAAAGATAGGTCAAACGTGTGGGTTTGATGAAAAAAAATATTTAGTTTCAGTTCTAAGTATGGGGACCCCCAAAATTTATTGTTTTTTTTTTATTTTAGTGTGAAAATCTTAATGCGGTTTACAGAATACATCTTCTTACCAAGTTTCAACAGTATAGTTCTTATAGTTTCGGAAAAGGCTGTGACATACGGATGGACAGACGGACTGACAGACAGACATGACGAATCTACGAGGGTTCCGTTTTTTGCCTTTGGCACGGAACTCTAAAAAGGGTATAAAGTTTTTACTGTCGTTTGATTAAAAATTAGAAATAAAACACCAATAAATAAAATAGCAATTTAAAAAATCATTTCGATGAGTAAAAACCTTGACAAGATTAAGAACTGAACTATAGCTAAAACATTCTTGATTACTATATTTTTGAAACAAAAAATTAATCAAAGTCCATCCATTTATTCAGGCAATAAAACTTCAAAAGTTCAAGTACGTAACTTATTTAAGTATTGCATGAAGGGTAAAAATATTGACTATACAGTGAAAGAACACCAGTTTTACTCGTATTAGAGGTGATATGAGTATAAATTATAATCCTATCACCTCTAATAAAACTAATAATCACTCAATTTGAATTCGTTGATGTTTTTAACACGCTTTTATTAGCTTGACCTGTATGTATGTATGTATCAAAATCTTTTGACTTCATTTTCACCTACTTCTAGGAGTCTGATTAACTTGAAAATTTGCACAGGGGTCAATAAAAGTTATATTGTAAAAAGCGTGGGGTGCTTTCTGAAAATATTTCAATAATGTCACCCCCCGCTTTTTACATTAAAATTATTTTCTACTTTTTAGTTCGATTGCTATTAAAGCGTGTTTTTTAGTTTTTTAAACTAATTTATTTACTGAAATAACTAGCTTTTACCCGCGGCTCCGCCCGCGTGTATGTCGGTTATCGCGGTAAAGAGTAGCCTATATCCTTTCTCAAGAATCAAAGTATCTCCATTCAAAATTTCACTAAAATCGGTGCAGCGGTTTAGCTGAGTTACTGTAACAAACAGACAGAGATATTTTCGAATTTGTAATATTAGTATGGATTTATGGGTAATTTTAAGGATATGAAAAAACCTTTTCAATGTACATATTGGAAAAAATGTGTTTAGGTGATATAGCAATATTTTGGCAAAAAGTGTGCAAATATCGATTATTTGACCTTTGACTTCAAATATCTATAGTCGTGCGTACCCTTCGATAAGGTGGTTTTAAGTTATAGGGTGTTATTAAAATAATGGCTTATATAAATAATCGATAATATTTAATCCTCAAATACCTTATTGTAAACTAATTTTATCGAACTAATAAGTATATAAATTAATTTAAAAAACTTTTTCAAAAACAAGCTTTTATTGCAATGCCTTAAAAAGAATAGTGCTCGTCGAGACGAATCAAACGAGTCCAAACTCGAAGGTGTTGCGAGTGTTGCGACGTTTCTTTACAGAGTTCCTATGGCCACCTTCCAGCTCCAGCATCAGATCAGCTTCATGTCATTATAATATTGTATTGTCACGCTGTATACATATGCTTGCAAACTTTCAGCAAAATTGGTAGAAGATATCTGCTTCAAAATTGAGTTGCAAGATTCCACCCGAACATACATACATACAATACATTGCAAGTTAATTAAAAGCTTGTAATATCAAGAACATACAAACAATTTTAAACAATCAACAGTTTTCAACGCTATTCTATTCTGCTCTTACATGAAATGTTTTTATTCCACAATGTTTTACAACTTTTGTTGAAACTGTCAGCATAAATTGTTTGTTGTTGAAATACCTTTAGAAGTGCTAACGAGGTCTTGTGACAGACGTGTTTTGGTGTTTTTGTTCACTCCACCGCTTACTTATTTAAATTAATAGTAAAGTTACAGAAAGGTGTGATAATAATTTGTAATCATAATGAAAAATATCACGTAATAGAAATTAGCTAAGACAATGTTCAGATAGATTCGAAACCTAAATTATAGATATACGTACATTATTTTAGAAAATAAAAAAACAATGTTTAGTAGTGTATTTTTAACCGATTTCAAAAAAGGAGGAGGTTCTGAATTCGACCGTATTTTTTATGTGTGTTCGCGGATAACTTTATCGTTTATGAACCGATTTTGATGATATTTTTTTAGTGGAAAGGAGATATCCCAACGGTGATACCATGATAAGGACACAAATATCTGATGATGACATCTAAGAGAAAACGAGTCGAACCTTGAAGTCGGTTTTTGATTTTGTTAAAATTTTCTTTGTATTATGTATGAGCCTGCCAAAGTGACTCTAAATATGCAAAACATGAGTAGAATTCAATAGCAGTGGTAATGGCAAATGAAGGCAATGCAACAATACAGCATGGTGACTAATTGAGCGGCCTATTGAGATGCTTCTGCTGCATTGGGCCTCCAGTCTCGCACATGTCGCACATACCGTGGGAGAGCCACGCTTCGGCATCAATGGGTCGGCTCGACCGGAGTGATGAGGGAGAGCTGTGTTTCACCGAGTGAGTGAGGATACCGAAGGCCCATATCCCAACCCCAACCCCTTCCCCCATCCCATCCCCCTCCCCATCCCCCAAAGGCCGGTAACGCACTTGTGATGCCTCTGGTGTTGCGAGCGTCCATAGGCAGCGGTAACAGCTTACCATCAGGCGATACGTCTGCTCGTTTGCCCACTAAGTCCATAAAAAAAATCATGTTAAACAAGCTATAAACTATTTGCTATGATCCTTAGAAGTGACATTTATTTCAGTATTACAAATCAAAGAAAACTAGATCCATAAAAAAAATATAACTTCAAAAGCATGTAATTAACTTTTCCTGCCTATATGAAATTGTATTCCCAATAGGCATAATTTCCTTAAATACCTAACCTTAAAAGTAGGTTCTAAAAAAAATACGCTTTTCCAAAAATATATTACCTTTAATGTACAAGTTCTATGAACGTAAGTAAATTTTACGTTCTTAATTAAAATAGATAAATTATTACTCCATTACTGCTCTTTGTTCTCGAAATCAGGGAAATTCACCCTGAACCCTTTCAACCCTTAAGTGCCTAATAATGACTCCCAAGAGAAAAGGTCAACTTTCAAATTCTACAACGATCAATGGAAAAACCACCTTAATTAATAAACATTCAATAACTCAATTATTCAAACCGCCAAATGATGTTGCAGTCTCGCTCTAATAACACTTTCTAATGCGCCGTCTCTTTTGCGCTCGGCCTTCGAGGAAACGTGAGTCGTTTAAGTATGTGGGGCAAACGATAAGCGACTAAATTTGAATTAATATTTTCAGATACTGTATATACCAACTAGAATATCTCGCTAATGACGAATGAATTTGGTTTAGAAACAAACACTTTTATGCCATTACATTGCCATTACAAATGTGCAAATGAAATTAAAAAAATCGCCTTAGTGGTAAATGTATAACTCTAGAACTTTGCAAAATTATTTGAAGGCAATGGGGCGGGCAAGAATAAATGTATGAAGATACTGGCGGTTCCAGTCACTGATTAGTTTTAAAATAAAAAAAATATCCCAAACGTTTAAAATGCATACAAATACTGAGTAATGACTAACTAAAAGTTATGGCTTGATAATTCACTTTTTTAACATTTTTAAATATTTGTAAATATCTTTAGTTTGATATATACACGTATATACACGCATAAAAAACATGCTACTACACTTTCATGCACCTTCGTATTACTGTACTTACAAAACGTAGACACTATTAGTATACGAGTAATATGTGACGGTATATGACGAAACAAATAGATTCAAAACGTCAAAAATGTGCTAACGGTTAACCATGACATACATCCATACTTCAAAAACTCAACGACGTGTGCTACTGAACTAGACAGTCTGTGATGAAGTCTTAGCAATCCGGTTGAATCTTCAGACAATTCAGACTAATATTACATAATTTTATCACTTTAATCCCCGAATTAAAAATGTTAAACTTAAAACGCTTATAACTTGTACCTCTACGAAAGACGGTAAGCGCGATTGCTGCGTGATTGCGTACTCGCTGTAAAGATATTCGGTCAAGTTTAATGCGTCGGTAAAATGCTACGCTTTATAAGCTTATTTAATCATAAAATAGCGATTTCTTCGCTGTAAACTGAACAAACATTTAACGATACAAAAATTTGAATTTACAGAGTGAGAAGTATAGGGTTATAGGTTAAGTTAAGTTAAGGTTAAGTTAAGTTAAGGTTTTTTAAAATAATGCTGTAATTAATTACACACATTTTAATCATTTTAATGATCTGTCAATTGGAGAGGCCTATATCCTTTGACTGCCTCGGTGGCGAAGTGGTAGCATATGCAACTGCTGTTCTCGAGGTCCCGGGTTCGATTCCCGGGTCGAACCAAATGTTTGTATGATCTACAAATATTTATTTCCGAGTTTGGACGTTTTCTATGTATAATATGTATGTATTTACAAAAAAAAGTATTTAGGTATTTATATCAGTCGTCTAGTACCCACAATACAAGCTCTGCTTAGTTTGGGACTAGATGGCGTTGTGTGTTAGATGTCTGCAATATTATTTATTATTATTATTATTGCACATGATGATGATCACTGAAATATTGGTCTAGTAGTTAGTGACCCTAACTACTAAACTAGAAATTGCATATTCAATTAACAATCAGAACAAATTAATAAATGTGGGATGTGTAAGGTCCGTGTTTTTTTATTAATGGAATAGGCGGGCAAACGAGCAGACGTATTGCCTGATGGTAAGCGATTACCGTCGCCCATGGACACCTGCAACACCTGAAGCGTCACAAGTGCGTTGCCGGCCTTTTGGGGATGAGGAGGGGAGGTAGGGGTAGGGGGACTGGGGTTTGGGCCTTCGGTATCCTCACTCACTTGGTGAAACACTGTGCAAGCACTATTTCACACCGGTTTTCTGTGAGGCCGTGGTATCACTCCGGTCGAGCCGGCCCATTCATGCCGAAGCGTGGCTCTCCCACGGTGTCTGGGTACCATTTTTCTTTTTTCTATAATATTCACAAATATTGAAGTATGTTTATCAGCAGTTCAATTACCATTATACAAACTCTGCCAAGTTTTATTTACAACTTGCGAGAGTATTTTTTTTTTTTTTTTCATAAATATTTTGGACATCTAACACACAACGCCATCTAGTCCCAAGCTAAGCAGAGCTTGTGTTATGGGTACTAGACAACTGATACAAATACATATATACTTTTTTTTGTAAATACATACATATTATACATAGAAAACACCCAAACTCCGAAACAAATATTTGTAGATCATATAAACATTTGGTCCAACCCGGGAATCGAACTCGAGACCTCATGATCAGCAGTCGCACACGACAACCGCGAGACCAACGAGGTAGTCAAATTGTCAGTCAGATTCGTGTATCACGGGGGACTTTACAAACATACATAAAACAGACACAAACAACATACATACCGTGGGAGAGCCACGCTTACCGTATGAATGGGCCGACACGACCGGAGTGATACCATGGCCTTACAGAAAACCGGTGTGAAACAGCGCTAGCTCTGTGTTTCACCGAGTGAGTGATGGTACCGGAGGCC
Organism: Diaphora mendica; assembly: GCA_949125395.1. Lineage (NCBI taxonomy): Eukaryota > Metazoa > Arthropoda > Insecta > Lepidoptera > Erebidae > Diaphora > Diaphora mendica. The sequence continues at coordinate 3,028,873 of OX421334.1, forward strand.
CGCACCCGAACCCCTCCCCAACTTCCCCCCTCCCCCAACCCCCAAAGGCCGGCAACGCACTTGTTAGGCCTCTGATGTTGCGGGTGTTCATGGGCGGTGGAAATCGCTTACCATCAGGCAATAAGTCTGCTCGTGTTCCCCCTCTGTAAAAAAAAAATACACAGAATTTATACTTCTGGATCATACAAAGTGTTGTTTTGTGTGGGTTCTGAACCAACAATACTAAGCGTAGTAGAAAGTAGCAGATAGTAGAGCCACGCTCATTTCAGCACGACAGGCCGGCTCGACCGGGGAGGTAGGTACTACCCTCGCACAGTAGATCAACGTAAGATGACAACGTTCGTGCTGTCGTGTTTGGTTGGTGAGTGCGAGACCAGAGGCCCAATGATGCAGAAGCATCACTAGGCCGCCATAGTGTTGGTCACCATGCTGCACTGCTGCATTGTTGCATTGTCTGCAATGAGTATGGCAACCACCACTCTTGGATTCTGCTTATGCTTTCCATTTTTTTTTTATGGAATAGGCGGGCAAACAATCAGAAGTATCGCCTGGTGGTAAGCGATTACCGCCGCCCATGGACACCTGCAACACCAGAAGCGTCACAAGTGCGTTGCCGGCCTTTTGGGGATGGGGGGGAGAGTAGGGGATTGATTGGGGTATAGGCCTCCGGTATTCTCACTCACTCGGTGAAACACAGCGCAAGCACTATTTCACACCGGTTTTCTGTGAGGCCGTGGTACCACTCCGGTCGAGCCGGCCCATTCATGCCGAAGCTTGGCTCTCCCACGGTTATCATTCAGAGTAGAGTCATTTTGGCAGGCCCATACATAAATTACAAATTTTAATAAAAAAAACGACTTCAATCTGGACCAAATTTAAATGAGACCATTCATTTCAAACAAAAAAAGAATCATCAAAATCGGTTCACCTAGTCGAAAGTTATGAGGTAACAAACATAAAAAAATACAGTCGAATTGAGAACCTCCTCCTTTTTTTTTAGTCGGTTAAAAAAAAGATGGCCGTGTGTGAGTTGTGTAATGTTATTACATTACGAGTAGGCCAGGTTTTCAGTATGTAAGGGTGTTTAAAATAATTCAAAAACGATGTTGATATGTATGTCAAGGAAAACTGTACAGAGCAACAGCTAGTCTTATAACTACATTTAGAATTAGAACATAGTCTCTTTCGAAATGGTTGCAGAAACGTTCCATTGAGTGGTTCTCTTTTAAAGTAATAACACCTGTAATAGTTGTAACACCTTACACGATCGCTTAAGAAATGAAGTCGGTTAAACATAATCAAATAACTGATCAGTTGAATCATCCATTGATTTGTCGGTACGGAATGTCTTATAGAGGAGCGATTAGATCATCACTGTTCATCGTAAGATGGTTGGTGGGAGCTGGATGCGAGAAGCACAGGGTCGAAATAAGTGGCGGGCAATTCGAGTGGCCTATGTACAGCACTGGACTGAAATAGGCTGATGGTGATGATGACGTCAGTATTTATATTATATCTTCATCTGCTATTCCTTGTCCCAATTTCATATATTGTCGGCAGTTCCATTTTACTCTGATACTCGTCATTTCACTGTTTACGCATTTGCTGGCCATATCCTCTTTCACCCAGTTCATCCCTTTTTCTTCCTCTTTTCTTATTAGTTCGTACATATTAGTTATTATTTTATTGAAGTGAAAACTTCTATTGCCGCGTTGGTAGGGGAAAATCTTATGGGTTCGCGTCACCAACATGCTAATGTTTGATGTTGATAATTTTAACTTAAATATTATGAAATTTCTAATTTTACACATAAATTTTACAAATAACATTCTAAGTTATAAGGTTTCACTTCTATCGGCAATTTTTTTTGTGAAATAGTGGACAAACGAGCAGATGTATCGCTTGATGGTAAGCGATTACCGCCGCCCATAGACACTCGCAACACCAGAAGCGTCACAAGTGTGTTGCCGGCTTTTGAGGGATGGGGAGAGGGATGGGGGGAGGGGTTGGAGTATGGGCCTCCAGTATCCGCACTCACTTGATGAAACACAGCGCAGGTGCTGTTTCACACCGGTTTTCTGTGAGCCGTGGCATCACTCTGGTCGAGCCGGCCCATGCGTGCCGAAGCATGGCTCTCCGACGGTTAGGTCGTGATCTTATTTCAAACAACTCGGGCATACAAAAGAAAAAATGTCTTTGAATATCCCCATGGGTCATCAATTCAATGTAGCTCTAATTGAAGCAGTATGTTGGAATCAGATCAACTAAAACCACACTGTATTTTTAACCGACTTCAAAAAAGGAGGAGGTTCTCAATTCAACTGTTTTTTTTTTATGTTTAACCTCGTAACTTTCGAATAGGTGAACCGATTTTGATGATTCTTTTTTTATTTGAAAGCTGGTGCTTCCCGAATGGTTCTATTTAAATTTGGTCCAGATTGAAGTCGGTTTTTTTTTGTTTAAATTTGTGTCAGACGTGATTGCCTCGTTGGTCTCGCGGTTGGCGTGTGCGACTGCTGATCATGAGGTCTCGGGTTCGATTCCCGGGTCGGACCAAATGTTTGTATGATCTACAAATATTTGTTTCGGACTTTGGGTGTTTTCTATGTATAATATGTATGTATTTACAAAAAAAAAAGTATATATGTATTTGTATCAGTTGTCTAGTACCCATAACACAAGCTCTGCTTGGCTTGGGACTGGATGGCGTTATGTGAAAAAAAAAGATAAAAAGATTCTATTTCAAGCAACTCGGGCCCCTTTTAAGTAAGGATTTTATAATTATAATTTATAAAATTATATAATCAGTCAGGATGACTATGTATTCTTTTTTATAAATAAATAAAATGTTATACACAGTTCTTACTTTATTCTTCTTGTCTGCCACTCAACCTTTGGATGATGTTTAACTAGTTTTTTAAGATCTATTATTCTATGTTAATCTTTAAAATACATAATGGTAGACAGAGTCTTAAACATAACCATGTATTATGAACTAAACACGTCGAAAACTTTATACCTTTAAGTTATGGAATCAGGCGTTACTTTGCGGAAATCCATGCCATTAAATGCTATGAAATTTATTTAGCTTTAATTCCGCGAGACAAATATCCAGGTCTGAAAGCAAGGCACAAATCCCACCGTCATGCATACTCACATGCACATATGGGTATCATGCATATGTACACATACAAAACAAGTGAGAAATAATTAGCATGCCATGCAACCAAACCTATACTCGACACGTGTTTCGCCCCTCCACGGGGCATCCTCAGGAGATGTTGACTCGTCGAGCGTTTGAGCTCGAGTGAGCTCGCGCCACCGCTGTCGGCCCTTTATATACCGTTTCGATGACGCTATAATAATAGTCGATACAATGTCATAAAGACATCTGTGCCGAACTACCTGCAATTAGTATGATTTGATTGCAATTAGCGACATCGAAACGGTATATAAAGGGCCGACAGCGGTGGCGCGAGCTCACTCGAGCTCAAACGCTCGACGAGTCAACATCTCCTGAGGATGCCCCGTGGAGGGGCGAAACACGTGTCGAGTATAGGTTTGGTTGCATGGCATGCTAATTATTTCTCACTTGTTTTGTATGTGTACATATGCATGATACCCATATGTGCATGTGAGTATGCATGACGGTGGGATTTGTGCCTTGCTTTCAGACCTGGATATTTGTTTCGCGGAATTAAAGCTAAATATATTTCATAGCATTTATACCTTTATACTAGAAACAAGATAAATTTTGGTTATAGTTAGTTCTTTTTTCATTCAATAAACACTTAAGAAGTTTGTTTACTATTACAAGTAATTACAACTAAGTACGTTTGCAGATACTTATGCAAATGATTCGATTAATAACTATTACAGGCTATTTTTTCAACAAATTCGTTTATTTTGAACTAGTTGAAAATTTTAATGAAAAGGTATTCGTAGATCCTAAATTACAAAATATGTTAGTAAATAGTATGATTTTAACTTAAACATACAGTATATTTACAAACAACAACAATTTACGATAGTGACCGACTCACGGATATTCTGCTAAACAATCTGTCCGGACAATTTTATATCCAGTTGAGCTGTGATGCTATAATATATATTATGTGGTTTTAATCGTAACTGAAATACGCAAACGTAACTTACTTTCGATATGATGACAAAGAATCACTAGGTAATCTTAAAAATTACCGACCAAACAATAAGGAGAGCTAATAAAATCTAGTTGTGCATCTTTGCATTTGCATTTTCTGGGTAGAGTGGGTACAGTTCAAAGAGTCTATAAGAAAAATAAATAAAACTAATTCTACTAAAATTATAAATATGACTGCACGTATGGGCTAGTGGTTTAACGGTCACCACGCCGTTTCCTACTTCGCCAAGTGTCGTGGGTTCAAATCCCACGTAGGACAACACTTTGTGTGATCCACAAATTGTTGTTCTGAGTCTGGGTGTTCTTTGTGTCCGTTACATGTATGTTTGTAAAGTCCCCCGCGACACAGGATTTATTCCTAGTGCGGGCGTTGTCTTTTAAAAAAAAAGAAAAAAAAAAAAAAAAAGAAACGCGAAAGTTTGTAAGTATGGAGGGATGGATGGATCGATGTTTGTTACTCTTTCACGAAAAAGCTATTGAACGAATTTGGATAAAACTTTACAGTAATATAGCTTATACATCAGAATAACACATAGGCTATGGTAACACATAGGTATTTGCCGATAACCGACATACACGCGGGCGGAGCCGCAAGCAAAAACTAGTAAGGAAATATGACTTGGATTGTCGTTAGGTTGGAAAATTTTCAGACCACACACGTAGTTTACCGTGGAAGAGTCACAGTTCATTTACACATACGAGACGCAGTGTATTACGTTTCTATTGGGATGATTCCATGACTTCCCGGGAAACCGGTACCAAGCAATTAGTTTGTTGCTTTTAATTAAATGAGTAAGGAGGCCCAAATAGCTGGTTAATTGGGATAAATATTGGACTAACTGCAGGGCTGCCATAGTGGCTTAGGCGGTCGCCGTGTCGCTTTCCACATCACTCAGTGTTATGGGTACAAATTCACATGAGACAACACTTGTGTAATCCACAAAACAACAATTTGTTCTTTGGGTCCGTTGAATTTATGTAAAAGTCCCCGGTGACTCAAGATGTACCCTTATGTTGTCTTCCCAGCCGTCTTATAAAAAAGAGAAACAAAGTATCGCAATGCACTGAGCGTCTCTTGAATTGTAAATGTATTATTAACTGGATAAGTTCATAGGAGCAGTCCCATTTATTTAGTCTCAGATGATGATCATCTCTTCGTTTGCCTTCTTTCCATAAAAATATAGAAATGCAAAGCTTGCTCCCCTTTCATTTTTTCTCAATAGTAACAAGTATAGGTAGTAGAGCCACGCTGATTTCAGCACGGTTGGGCCGGCTCGACCGGGGCGGTACTACCCTCGCACAGAAAATCAACGTAAAATGACAGCGTTCATGCTGTCGTGTTTCGTTGGTGAGTGCGAGACCGGAGGCCCAAATAGTCTAGTCGACAAGTTCCATACTTGTTAACTAGACTAAAAGATGCAGCAGCATCACTAGGCCGCCATGGTGTGGGTCGCCATACTGCATTGTCTGCATTCGCAGTGAGTATGGTGACCGCCACTCTTGGATTCTGCTTATGCTTTCCATCAGGCAGAGTAGAGTCATTTTGGCGGGCCATACATAAAAAAAAAAAAAAAAAAAATAAGCCACTAGTCTAAAACGCTCCTTTGCAGTAACAGATGATAAACATAACATTTTTATTTTACATATCAAGCTATTTCATTAAATATACAAAAAAACATTGACTGTATTATTACAATAGCATATCTACCGTGGGAGAGCCACGCTTCGGCATAAATGGGCCGGCTCGACCGGAGTGATACCACGGCCTCATAGAAAACCGGTGTGAAATAGTGCTTGCGCTGTGTTTCACCGAGTGAGTAAGGACACCGGAGGCCCATACCCCAACCCTCCCCCTATCTCCCCCCCCCCATCCCCCAAAGGCCGGTAACGCACTTGTGACGCCTCTGGTGTTGCGGGTGTCCATGGGCGGCGGTAATCGCTTACCATCAGGCGATACGTCTGCTCGTTTGCCGGTCTATTCCATAAAAAAAAAAAAAAAAAAAAAAAAAAAAATACACAAACTCTACACCCAGAAATACGCAAATTATGCATTTTATTTAAAACGCTACTATTTGCTACTATTTTTGTACAACAATGCCCATCTATTGTAAATATGATCTAGATTCAGGCAGTTTCCAATTTTTATTGTTATCATTTTATTTTAATATTTATTATTGCCACTTTCTTATCATTCTGCTCCTCAACTATTTGATGCATAACAAAAGATTTTCACAATAACTATGAAAGCACATTGTTTTTATATTTATAAATATAAAATGGCGAAAATTCTTTGGTGAAAATTAATACCAAGGTATGAAATTGAAACGCTGATTGCAAATTCTGATGAAGTAATTCCGATGCTAAAGGATATTGGTTTCATTTTGCACGAACGCAGCGACCTGGGTTTCCGCAACAATTATTGCCATATGTTGCTAAATTGCGTATATTATATTTTTATAATCATCACATATATATTTATGTGTAATAAAAAATAAAACAACATCAATGTACTGACTTTTGAAGATTTCACCGACCACGTCCGTTTATAATTTAAAATTCCAATACTTTTTTTCAAATTCTTCAATTCAAATTCTGTTCTTTTGCTTTCATTTTCATAAAAAACTAATCAATTAAAAACTCAGTGAAAGTTTTAAGACTTTGAAGTCAGTTAAAAAAAAGTTTTACTAATAACCACATTCCTTGTTTGTAGTACCTACTATGGTATCACCTGTGTTTTGTAAGTTTCTAGCTAAACGAGGCAACCTTAACGTTGGCACTTGCGAGACGAGTTAGGCAATCTGTTTTATTAATCCTGCAGGCCTCATAAAACCTGATCTAGCTATAATGTTATATACACTTTGGAAGCACCTAGAGTTTTACGGTTTTAGTAACTATTCATATCTACAGACAAAAATGTCAATCTGTTCAAACAGACTGGTACTTTTGTACAAAACATCACTGTTATAGCTAAATCACTTGGGTATTTATCTATTTCCATGATATAGCGGGCAAACGAACAGGTTACATGATGGAAAGTGACAGTTTTCCGTTGGCGAGTGCGAGACTGAAGGCCCAATGATGCAGAAGCATCAAAATAGACCGTCATAGTGAGGGCTACCATGCTGCATTCGCGTTATTATTAGTCACTATTTTTTGAATATATTAAAGTGTCTCCACTCTGCCTTATGGAAAGCATTAGTAGAATCCAATACTAGTGATCACCATAATCATTGTGACTCCCGTCACCCTATCTCAAGAATCATTAGGAAAGAGGACTCTCTTTTCAACCGACTTCAAACAAAGGAGGAGGTTCTCAATTCAGCTGTTTTTTTTTAATGTTTGTTACCTCATAACTTTGCTGTTGCTTTCCGTGTGGTCCCATTTCAATTTAGCCGGATTGAAATCGGTTTGTTTGTTAAAATTTGTTACTCTTTTTATTTGAAGATATGAGTCCGTTCCGTATCCGTTTCGTGGAGTGCACATTATTTATCTACATTTTTATAACGTTTATACACTTAATGTTTTGAAACCCGTAGCTTAGAAAGGTTATAGTATTTAATCTAATTAAATAATTAAAGTCTCCTCACATTTTTTTTTTTTTTTTTATTGTAAATTAGTTATTAAAATTGATAAATAATCCTTTATTATTCTGTGTACTATCAACAAACTTGAATTATGACCTACTTTGTCCAAAAATCGTTGAAACCGTCAAAATAACAAAGATTTAACAGTGCATGCCGCACTTAAAACGATAAAATATTAAGCAAGCTACGTCAATACTGGTTGAAGATCTATGTATTTTTAGGGTTCCGTGCCAAAGGAAGGAACCCTTATAGATTCGTCATGTCTGTCTGTCTGTCCGTCTGTCCATCCGTATGTCACAGCCACTTTTTTCCGAAACTAAAAGACCTATAATGTTGAAACTTGGTAAGTAGATGTATTCTGTGAACCGCATTATGATTTTCACACAAAAATAAGAAAAAAACAATAAATTTTGGGGGTCCCCATACTTAGAACTGAAACTCAACAACTTTTTTTTCATCAAACCCATGCGTGTGGGGTATATATGGATAGGTCTTCAAAAATGATATTGAGGTTTCTAATATCATTCTAAACTGAATAGATTGCGCGAGAGACACTTCCAAAGTGATAAAATGTGTCCCCCCCTGTAACTTCTAAGATAAGAGCATGATAAATCTAAAAAACAATATATGATGTACATTACCAAGCAAACTTCCACTTAAAATTGGTTTGAACGAAATCTAGTAAATTTTTTTTTTTAATACGTCATAAATCGTAAACTGTAATTTACCTTTGATTCAATCAAAACAAATATAAAAAAAAAAGTTACTTGCTGCTGCGGAACCCTTCATGGGCGAGTCCGACTCGCACTTGGCCGCTTTTTAGATAATAATGTAATCTATATCTATAGGTACTAATATTATAAACGCGAAAGTTTGTAAGTATGGATGGATGGATGTTTGTTACTCTTTCACGCAAAAAGTACTGAACGGATTTGTATGACACTTTACAGTAATATAGCTTATACATCAGAATAACACATCAGGCTACTTTTTGCCGCGATAACTGACATATACGCGGGCGGAGCCGCGGGCAACAACTAGTAGATCAAGATAAAACATTAATTTATAATGATATCTCTTTGGAACAAACTATATCCAGAACATTTTTTTAGGTACAGCAATAATCTGTGTAATTAAATTACAGACAACAAGATCGTTACCGTGGAAATGCATATTTACGCGAATATCGATTAAATTTTATTTGAATGTATGTAAGAAAGTAAGCGTATGGTGGGTCACGATTTAAACTTGTCGATAGCACATATATAGATCTAAATCAATAATTAAAAAACGAATGAAATTTGATAATTTGATTCATGATCATTCCTTTGTATAACACATACGCTTTTAAATCCTTTGAAATAGAAGAAGATTTGGGTGTACCTACTTGCTAAAAGTAGGTCTAATTATGTTTCATTGAATAAATAAATAAATCCCACCAAAACATTTTCATATAAAATGTGGCCAAGACGACTGCATATGGCTTACCCTGTGAAAAAAATATCAGATCTCATATAGAGCCAAGCTTCTGAATCTACAGGCCCTAACTCTATCAACCATAACTTCACAAACTCTATCTCTCAGTAACAATGTATGGTAAAATTCCTTTATTGCAACGAGCTCTATTTTAAACTGAGAAGTTGTTCAATTGTTGTTCTGAGTCTGGTTGTTTTTGTGTTCAAAAAGTAAAACCTGACAGACGTTTGATAAAATTTAAATAGCCTATATCATCCAAGCCATTTTTACAAATCTATCGACACCTCATTCATTACAATCGGTTCAGTAGTTTAAACATACATAGAATGCTATTTTTTACGTTTCTTTTGGCTTTGCCCCGTAGTCAGCTAAAAAAGAAAAAAAAAATTACACATTTAAATTTTAAATTACTTTAGAAATGAACAAAAGCAAAAAAGCACAGTCACATGACGCTCCTAAACTTTGACCATAATTATCTTGAAAGTCCTATATACTATCTAAAGGTATGTGTTCCTCAGTGACGTTTGAATTTTCGCTCGTTAGTCGCTTCGCCGCCTCTCATAACACCCACGGAATGATAAGGGTCACTCTAGAACTGAAGAGCTCGTCTGAAGTGAAATCAAATAATTAGATTTGATTTTTTAAGCATAAGATATTGTCATTGCACTAGGAGGCTAGTGTAAAATATCAATGTTTAGTTTGAACGAAGGGAAATTTTAATGTGACCTGACAAGCGACCAGATGTCAAAGAGCCCTTCTTACCTTTTCTCCTTCTCTCAATTCTCGTGGGGGTTGCGAAGTATGGCAACCAAATTGTGAATCTTAAATAGCAAGTGTATGGAAAGGAGGGTTAAGTCTTACCATTTTCGACATATTTACCATTCTTCCCCTAAAAGTTCAGAGTCCATATCTATTCTTCTCTACGGTCCTCGTCGCCTAATAATCAAAGAAATATACGTATACTTCTTCTACTACTACTATTAAATTCCTCCAACGATAAAATTTAGTATGCAGGGGGTTTCCGGGGCAATAATGCGATCTGGCTAGGATCAATTTTTAGAAAATTATACCAAAAATAACCTAGCAAAGCTCAGTCATCTGATAACTAATTTCCAAAATGTTTTGAAGACATATTACATTCCAGGAAACCAGTCCCATATATCCGGCCAGAAATCTTATTCTGTCTTTGTAATTACATAATCTGAAGTCTGTTTTTTTTTAATAAAAAGTTTTTATTTTTCCATTTTTAGTGCAAGCAATCGTAGGTTATCAGTAAGTTGAACTATTTTATATAATTTCTGCTGATACGAATAACTTTTGTGGTTTGAACACGTATTAAAACTGAGTATGCTCGGTTTCCAACAGTTCATTTTTTCTTTCTATCATCAGCTCATGTAATTAACTGAAAGAATTCAAGTTAAGGTATTTACGTACATACGTGTGATATTAAAATCATCTCTAATCCCTAACTATTGAAGAGTTTTACCTTTTATCACCAGCTCACCTAAATAACTTAAAAGTATACAACTAAAGGTCTATAGATACGTATGAAATTGCAAGAATTATCCTCCAACTCCTAACCGTTAAGGAGTTGTACCTTACATCATCAGCTCATCATCATTAAATGATGACTACCAGACGCAAATACCGGAGTAACTTCAGAAAATATACGAAAAACATAATACGTGCCTGAAAAAAATGAGGGATCCCCTCGATTTCCCTGGGATGCCATCATCAGATCCTAGTTTCCTTGTCATGGTACCACCGTCGAGATATCTCCTTTCCATCAGAAGATAAATCATCAAATCGGTTCATAAACGACGAATTTATCCGCGAACACACATAAAAAAAACATTATATACGGTCGAATTGAGAAACCTCCTCCTTTTTTTGAAGTCGGTTAATTAAAACTCACAACTCACAACGCCATCTAGTCCCAAGCTAAGTAGAGCTTGTGTTATGGGTACTTTACAAATACATATATAATTTTTGTATAATTATAATTTAATTTTGTATAATTATAATAATAATTTGTAAATACATACTTATTATACATAGAAAACACTCAAACTCCGAAACAAATATTTGTAGATGATACACACATTTGGTCCGACCCGGGAATAGAACCCAAGACCTCATGATCAGTAGTCGCACACACCAACCGCGAGACCAACGAGGAAGTCAAATTAAAAGAATATGAACATGACGTAAACACAAATTATAGCAATACAATCAATAGAAGAATATATTTTTATTGGTTCAACATAAAAACATTTTGCTGAACTTGACGTCTAACTAAGAAAAAATCTTTTGTACATGTTCTTGTTGACTTTTATAGACCATATCCTGGAGATGGGTATGCTGTTTGGTAAAATTAATGAAACCAAACAGTACATACTTTTAGGATTGAAACGACAATCAAAACCATGGGCAAATTGGGGGGTGAAAAATAAATTATGCCATAGCATAGCCGATAAAATTAAGATTATGAAGAATTGAGCCTGCGTATCAATGAAAGTATTCAATCAATCATCTATACAAATAAATAAAATTGGTGTGTTTGGTTGTAATATTAAAATAACCGCTTTTTACTAAAAACATATGTATGTTTACACAGTACATACACCAAAATAACATTTTTTACAATTTTTGTATGTCTGTTTGTTCCGGCTAATCTCTGGTACGGCTGGACCAATTTTGACGGGACTGATAGGTAGCTGATGATATAAGTAGTAAAGCTTCACCCCTCGGCGTTGACCGTGGTTGGTGTCGTAACGCGTCTAATACCGCGGGACTCAGCTAGTATTGAATAAAATAGAAAAAAAAATAGACTTTCTCCAGTTTTAACTAGATATAGGTTATTGAAAACGGCCACTAGTGGTCAGCAATCCTGACTGCCACGTTAGAGCTCATGACTTCGATGCCCATCCAGGTCAAATATCGTATGATGAGAACAATCATAATATATCTTGTTCTGTTGCTGCATGTAACATATAAATATCATGTATTTTTTTCGTTTCAATGTATTATTTAAGTTAAACAAAGGTAGTAGAGCCACGCTGATTTCAGCACGAACGGGCCGGCTCGACCGGGGCGGTATTACCCTCGCACAGAAAATCAACCTAAAATGACAGCATTTGTGGTCATATTTCGTTGGTGTGTGTGAGATCGGAGGCCCAATGATACAGAAGCATCAATAGGCCGTCGTGGTGTGGGTTATCATGCTGCATTGTTGCATTGTCTGTATTCGCAATGAGTATGGTAAATAAAACAATAATTTTAATTTTACTTTAGTAAGTTACGTTTACCGAGTTATTGGCGTAAATAACTTTCATAATGTTTTATTGACCGTCAATACGGAGTTTTGTTAAACTTATTTAAATATACACATTCCGTAATATAAACTTAACTAGTTGATATTAGCACAATAACTCAGTAATAATATGTTATGTTTCACCCCTACGATGACAATTAACGCCGTAGACGTCCATAGTATAATGATTACCGTGGGAGAGTCACGCTTCGGCATGAATGGGCCGGCTCGACCGGAGTGATACCACGGCCTCACAGAAAACCAGTGTGAAACAGCGCTTGCGCTGTGTTTCACCGAGTGAGTGAGGATACAGGAGGCCCATACCGCAACCCCTCCCCCCATCCCCCAAAGGCCAGCTACGCACTCGTGACGCCTCTGGTGTTGCAGGGGTCCATGGGCGACGGAAATCGCTTACTATCAGATGGTACGCCTGATCGTTTGCCCCCTATTCCATAAAATAAAAAAATACATATTTTTTTATATTTATTGCAATAATCCTATAAACATTATTATTGATATGTATAGAGTGGTATTTTATGTAAATAATTTTTGGTATTATTTATTTTCATAAATAACTAAAATTTGAATATAAGGGGTTTCATATTAATATCACAGCTTTATTTCACAAAAAACTAGCTTTCATTTGATACATCAATGACTTGAATAGTCCCTCTCGCTGAAAAGATATTCGATAAAATCAGTTTTTTCGATTTTTCGATTACCGGGTTATTGCTTGAGAATGTCGAATTATAAAGTTATATTATATTGTTTGTACGTCTTATGGCGTCATAACTGCATACTACAAGTGACATTAAAGTCTATATACGTACGAAAATATCTTCAAAGTACAAGTAAATGTACTAACAGACGTTTGCCTAACGAAATTCTAGGTTTATGTGTAAGTGCAGTGCCCCTTCCTTTCGCTTGCTTAACGTCGACGGACGGTTACTAGCAATGAGTGCAGTGTAACCGCGTGTTGACGATGTCGTGGTGGTTCTTTGTGCTTTGTGTGTGTGGTTTAACCTCTGTGCTGGGGGATAATGTAACCCACACAGGTAGGTACAGGTTAATTTTGATTAGATTTAGAATTAGAAATGAATTTATTAGAGGGTTAAAATTTTATTAGAATGGTAAAATTATAATAGTATTAAAAATAAATTTTATGATTTATTTTTATTTTATTTACTTTAGATAAATATTATAGCGTGCCATTTTTAATAAATAAATTAAATGGTAAAATTACTCTCGTTACAGTTATTATTTCTCTATGTGAAGACTATAAAATTAGTAATGCCAATATATTACAAATACTTACAATACATTACAAATACTTCAAATTCAATTCCACCAGAACATACATACATTGCAAGGTAATAAAAAGCTTGTAAAAAGATAGTACTCATCACACAATTATTACATGTCCTGGTTGGGACTCAAACCCCAAAACCTCGTCTCCAGCTTAGCAATCAGGGGCACTGTCGACTAGACCAACTTACACGCCAATTAAATACTATTTATTTTATTTATATAAAGTACCAATTGTATCTTGTCATGCTTCGCTGTGACACGTTATGGTTGACACATTATTCATAAATAATGAACAAAACTATCGCAAATAATACAAAATTTTAACAAAGAAAACCGACTTCTAGAACTAGACTAAATTGAAATGGGTCCACACGGGAAGCACCGGCTTTCAAATAAAAAAAGAATCATCGAAATCGGTTGGCGTGATATTGAGTTATTCGTCAATTTATCGCGCACATACTTAACGCAAATTGAAGACTTATATGGTTTTCTCATGGATGACATTGTCAGAACTCGACCAAATTGAAATGGGACCACAACAGAAGTACCAGTTTTCAAATTAAAAAAAAATCATCAAAATCTGTTCCCAGTCGAAACTTACGAGGTAACTAACAAGAAAAAAGAAACAGTCTAATTGATAACCTCCTCCTTTTACTGAAGTCGGTTAAAAATAAATAAGAACAATTCTGGACGCATCGATTCCTGATGATTCTACAGACATGACGTTGCAAATACCTAATGGAAAGCTAAGTAAAGATACTTCGAATGATATAGTAACGGATACGTACATAGCTTGGGTAAATTTTAATTAAGGATGTTACGAAAACACTCTTCGTTCTTGTGCTACATATCCTTACCGTATTGCATATCCTTGTATGTTTTCAATATGTGTTTCGATAGCCTGTAGAAATTTGAACATGATGACCGAGTTTTGCTCGGAGTTTTTTTTTTAGTAAATTTTTATAAAACTGAACCCTGATTTACGGCCTCCGGAAACATCTGCATAATCAATTTCATGAAAATTGCTGGAGCCGTTTTCGAGATTCATATTGTATCTATTCAAATATACAAAAATTGCTTTTTTTTACCCGACTGCGTAAGAAGGAGGGTTATGTTTTTCGAGTGTATGTATGTATTTCTTTGGCACGCCCTAGAACCTAAACGGCTTGTCGTATTTTTATGTGAGTGGTGTCAATAGATTCACCTTAGTCGTGAGAGTGACACAGGGTACACCAAAACAAAAAAAAATATGTTTGGTTGTTTTTGTCTTTTCAGTTCTTCAATGAATTTAATAAAGATTTTTTTTAATAAAGGTTTTTTAAAATAATTCTTTACTTGTTAAAGCATTAGATAGATTAATGGTATACGTAAGTACGTTGTACTTGTATATATAAGTACGCACATATCGTATCATACAATTATTTACTAATATTAGCTGGGAGCGCCACGCTTCGGCATGAATGGGCCGGCTCGGCCGGAGTGACACCACGGCCTCACAGAAAACCGGTTTGAAATAGCGCTTGCGCTGTGTTTCACCGAGTGAGTGAGGATGTTGCAGGTGTCCATGGGCGGCGGTAATCACTTACCATCAAGTGACACGCTGCTCGTTTGCCCCAAATAAAAAAATAAAAAGTAACCATCTATTCTTGTAATAGGTATGGAATTCGAATCTAAGTAAAATAAATTACATCAGAGACAGCTTTGAGATTACGCTCGTCTGTACGACTGTACCTGCATTTACGAACACTCGAGTTTTTCTTACATTAATTTTGATACATTGTATACATTAAGTGTTAGTTTAAAGGTATTTTTAGAATTGGCAATAGCTACATACACAAACTATATGCAACAAATATCGGTGACTGATCATGATGATAACGAACACACTCGATGAGAGTAGGTCCTAAGAGTGTCCTTAAGAAAACTCGAATGGGGTCAATATTCAAGATATTACAGACGTGTGTATTTCTTACACGTGTGTGTGTGTGATTCGTCTTCAAATAATTTCCAAAACGTACTTCTTTCACTGAATGGTCGGAAGCAAATATTATACTGATATACAAAAAAGGAGACCCCAAAAATATCAACAACCATAGACCAATCAGCCTACTACCCAGCCTCTATAAGCTATTCTCTACTATAATAAACAAAAGAATAAGCACTACACTAATGACAAAACAACCTATAGAACAAGCGGGCTTTAGCAAAGGTTTTTCAACAATAGACCACATACACACGTTAGAGTTAATTATAGAAAAATACCCAGAGCAGCAGAGAACTCTATATATAACTTTTATTGACTACCAAAAAGCCTTCGACTCGGTGTCACACATAAGTATATGGGAGAGCCTAGAAGAGCAAGGCATGGAAGAAGTATATATAAAAACTATCCAGAGCATATACAGCAACAATATAGGAAGGATCAAACTCGAGTCCATTGGCCCATCTTTTTCTATAAGAAGAGGAGTAAGACAGGGGGAACCCCTGTCCCCAATATTGTTTATCTCAATCCTTGAAAACATCATCGGTAAGTTGGACTGGTGTAGATCAGGTCTGTACATAGAAGGAGCCTACTTAAGCCATCTCAGATTTGCAGACGACCTGGTGCTTCTGTCAGAAACGCCCACAGAGATGCAGCGCATGATAGAGTCTCTACACCAAGCCAGTGTCAAGGTGGGACTGGAGATGAACCTAACCGAAACCAAGGAAATGATTGGTCATTACCTTGGTTTTGGTTAGGTTCAGGACATGCCGAGGAGACCCATAACAATCAAAGGGGAGCAACTAGAATAAGTCGAAAACTACATATATCTGGGAAAATTAATAACCTTTGACCGAAACAGAGATCTATTAGAGAGTGAAAGAAGGGTACAAATAACTTGGAACAAATATTGGGCACTAAAAGAATTTTTTTAAAGTAATATGCCAACAGACATCAAAACAAAAGTTATGAACTCGAGTCTCCTACCATGTCTGACGTATGGGTGCCAGACGTGGAAGTTCACCACTAAAGCCGCAAATAAAATCAGAACCTGTCAAAGAGGGCTAGAGAGAAGTATGCTCAATATAAAAAGAATGGATAAAATAAGACACACAAAAATAAGAAAAACCACTAAAGCGACTGACGCCCTCAGACACGCACGAAAATTAAAGTGGAAATGGGCCGGGCACGTAGTGCAATCTACAGACCAGAGGTGGACTGCACGAGTGACATCGTGGAGCGGCCCGCAGGGTCGAAGAAATCGAGGGAGACCACTGACTCGCTGGGAAGACGACCTCAGGAGATCAGTCGGCACTGACTGGAGAGAAATAGCGCAGGATAGAGACGAATGGGAATCTTTAGAGGAGGCCTTTACCCAAACCGGGGTTCTTGCTGACTAAAAGTGTCAAAGAAGAATATTATTTTTTACTTAGATATTATTCCAACTTAATCATTAACTAAACTACTAACAAACGTAAATTTTAATTATAGCAAACTACTAACACTAAACATTTATTTGTATCTTTCGTTATGTTCAAAACTTTGTAGAAGCAAGAAATAAAAAGGCTTATTTATTTATTTATTACTTCTTTCATTTTCTTTGAAGTAAGTCCTGGTTTCTCCCTAATTATTTATTTGTCCAACTAGCTGAGCCCCACGCTGTCATCCTGTAAAGCTGCGTATCAAAAATCTACTCCTTATATGATCCGCTATTTTCCAGTGAAAGTTCCATTAAAATTAGTAATCCGATCCAAAGATTAGCCGGAATATATACATAGTCGGTATCTTGGAAACGGCTCCAACGATTTTCATGAAATTTAGTAAGCCAGGGGTTTCAAGGAGCGATAAATCGATCTATTTATTTTTAGAAGATTCAAGGTCATCCAAGGACTAGATAATAATAATATAAATTAAATTAAAAAGCTTTTTAAAAACAAGCTTTTACTGGAATGCTGACGAATCAAACGAGCCCAAACTCGATGATGTTGCGACGTTTCTTTAAAGAGTTCCTAGGACCACCTTCCAGCTCCAGCATCAGATCACCTCACGTTATCATAATATTGTATTGTCACCCTGTATACATATGCTTGCAAAATTTCAACAAAATCGGTTGAGGATATCTGCTTCAAAATTCATGTAACAAGAACAAAATAAAATAAGAACCCATGCAATTGTTTATATTCATGGGTCGCGGAAGACTTTATAATCATACAAGCCATCAACTGCCTCGGTGGCGTAGTGGTAGCGTATGCGACTGCTCTGCTTGAGGTCTCGGGTTCGATTCCTGGGACGAACCAAATGTTTGTATGATCTGCAAATATTTGTATCGGAGTTTGGATGTTTTCTATGTATAATATGTATGTATTTACAAAAAAAAAGTATATATGTAATTATATCAGTTGTTTAGTACCCATAACACAAGCTCTGCTTAGCTTGGGACTAGATGGCGTTGTGTGTTAGATGTCCAAAATATTTATTTAAATATTTATTTATTTATTATACAAGAAACAGACCCAACGAACACCTAAACTCATTACAACAATTTGTAAATCACGCAAAATATTGTCCATTTGGGATTTGAAGCGACAGCACAGTCGGCGCAGTAGAAAATTGTGTGGTTACCGTTACCGCTTCAACAACTACGCCATTTCGTACGGTCAAAAACAGTAGTAGAGATGAAAGATAAATAAACATCAAAGTTTTGATATCTTAGGATGAGTAGTCAGAGTCAGTGCATTTTGTATCGGTATGCTGTTTTTGTTGTCGGGGTCAAACAAATCAAGGTTTTAAAATCATTTAGAGAACAATATTTTAGTGTGCAATTAAACTACAGGTAATCCCTCAAAAGATTAAAGCAGGATTTCACTGTTCAACAAACAGTTTAATAGTAAATCCAGATCCTGAGGATTTGCAGATAGCAGGACATAATAATCAAGTCTACAACAAACATTTAAACAGCTTAGAATCAATACGCTAAGAACAGGTACTATAAGCTACAGTATTGCGCGAGAAACGTATGGCCTCATATCTTGATATTTGACAACCTGTTTCCAGTAAACTGTGTCGGGATTTCGCTAGAAGCCTGTGCCATTAATATTTATCGTAGATATGTTCTGTCTATATAAATCTATTGACTGAAATTCAATTGTAATTTGCCAATTCTCTTAACTCAAGTTAATAATAGTGATGTACTTAGTGTTTGCTTTTACTGTGCTGTTTACATCAATTTGGTACCTAGTAAGTGGAAGTTCGATTTGACCCACTGCTAATTATTTAATACTAGTTGTTGCCCGCGGCGCCACCCGCGTATATGTCGGTTATCGTGGCAAATAGTAGCTTATGTGTTATTCTGATGTATAAGATATATTGCCGTAAAGTTTCATCCAAATCCGTTCAGTAGTTTTAGCACGAAAGAGTAACAAACATCCATCCATCCATCCATCCATCCATCCATCCATACTAACAAACTTTCGCGTTTATAATATTAGTATAGATTATCAAAATTCTCTCTAACAGATTGTTCATAAATCCGAACGGCTATTTAAACATACTTTCATCATTTACCATTCCTTTGTTCAGCATTAGATCGTTATAGTTTTATTGACTATTTACTTTTTATTTTTAACACTTGTATGTAAATCAAATTTCACAATATCCGTACAAAGGTTGTCTAGAGGAGATCGCCCTGAGCGATAGAACCGCATATTATGATACCAAATATTATAGATTTGGAACTATGTCTGTACAAATTTTTATATTTTAGTGGTGTGCAAAAAAGTTGTTCCTTATAAATGAAAATAAAATAATAATATTGTAAATATTTTCATCGTTTTTCGTTCAAAGGAAAAAACGGAATCCTTATAGAATCACTTTGTTGTCCGTCTGGCTGTCTGTCAGGACTCAGGACCCTTTTTCTCAGGAACGCTTGGAGTTATCAAGCTGAAATTCATATCAAATACCTGAGTATTTAATATTAATTTCAGCTTGATACATTCAGCTAGATTGTAGCAATTCAGTTTGATTGGAGCTGTAAAAAAATCAAACTTCTAAACCAATGCAATCGAAAGATAGAGCCGTGTATGCTGCAAATTTTCGACCCTCGCAAGGGAATCAAAACCTACTGGGTACGTGAACTCAGAAGGTCGAAATTCGGTACGAAGCAACGTCTTATAGCACAGGTAAGGAAATAATTGCGAAGAGCATAAATTTTTAGTTACATCATTTATTATACCTACTATTATAATATACTTTGTACGGAAACCTCGATGCGCGAATCCGGCTCGCACTTGGTCGGTTTTTTTAATTTCCGATTTTATACATTTAATTTAAAAGTAGGTAACTTATGTTCCTCCTATATGTAGACTGTAGACATATATAAATTAACGTTACAAAATCTTTTTTTTATATTGCAATAAATTTGAGTAAAAACCATGAATTAATAAAATGTGTACAAATAAGGAAACTTTCATGCCGTAGGAGTATTTTCATGCCGTACAAAATAAAAGTTTTTAGGCAAAAAGTTATCAGACTGATTCAAATATCCAATTTTATTTTACGGGAAATTCGGAATTAAAACTAGTTTAGTAAAAAAAATACAGTTTGGATGCCTAAAGCGACTACATAGATCAGTGGCTTTGTCATCAAATACTCTTTTTTTTATGGAATAGGGGGCAAACGAGCAGACGTATCGCCTCATGGTGATTACCGCCGCCCATGGACACCCGCAAAACCAGAGGCATCACAACGGCCGGTCTTTGGGGGATGGGTAGGAGGATGGGGGATGGGGGAAGGGGTTGGGGCATGGGCCTCCGGTATCCTCACTCACTCGGTGAAACACAGCGCAAGCGCTGTTTAACACCGATTTTCTGTGAGGCCGTGGTATCACTTCGGTCGAGCCGGCCCATGCATACCGAAGCGTGGCTCTCCCTCTGTGAAAACTAAAACGCAAATAAAGATTTAAGGGAAAATTTAGTATCAATTTTTAAGGAATCAGACTAATTTGGATCGAATACGCTTTCTCCACTTGTCAACTTAATTTGTTTCCGAAATCTTGACATAGCATTAGCAGAAATCTTCGAAGTATTTCAAACTCTCTCATCAAAGCTCTAGCAAGATTTCTATGATTTGTATTAGACAAGCAATTGAAACTATTAAGATCTGGCAGCCCCAGTAATAACTTTCGAAGATGTAATCCCAATAATATAACTTGAACTAAGGCACTTCGAATTTAAGTAGCAGTTAAGTGTTCTAAGAGAAGTGGGGCTATAGGACATAGTAGAATTAATGGATGATTTTTTTATATTTAAACAATATTTTATGCTCATTTAGCAATATTTTTTTTTATGATTGTTATCTCATAACTTTTGACTGGGTGAACCGATTTTGATGATTATTTTTTTGTCTGAAAGCTGGTGCTTTCCGTATAGACCCTGGAATGGAATTTTTCTGTTTTTGTACTTTTAAAACAGCAACCGCGGATAGGCAGAGTACATTTTGGCAGCTAAAACATAAAAAAAGCTATTCAAATGTTCTTGAATATATAAGTTACTCCTTATATTATCGGTCCAGCCGTTCCAGAGATTAGCTCTGAAACAAACAGACAGACGGGCAGACAGACTGAAATAAAAAAAATGGTATTTGATATAAGTACCGTACACAATTTCATATGCATTTAGTTCTACCCTGTTAGTTTGAAATTATAAAGAGACACTTCAATTTGATTTATTTGTATTGATTGATCTTAATAACATTGCTGTGATACGATTGTCATTGTTAGAACTCTCTGTTCCATTAAAATAATGACCGTGAATGTATTTGATTAATTTTTTCGCACAAGGTTCGATCGTTTAGAAACGGGATGTAAAATTTAACACGAGTATGTGAAATCGGCATGAATGGGCCGGCTCTACCGGAGTGATACCACGGCCTTACAGAAAACTGGTGTGAAATAGTGCTTGCGCTGTATTTCACCGAGTGAGTGAGGATACCGGAGGCCCATACCCCAATCCCCTACCTCCCCATAGGTGGGAGGTAGGGGTAGGGGATTGGGGATAGCCCCAATCCCGGCAACGCACTTGTGACGCTTCTGGTGTTGCAGGTGTCCATGGGCGGCGGTAATTGTTTACCATCAGGCGATACGTCTGCTCGTTTGCCAGCATATGCCATAAAAAAAATGTTATCTCTTTCTTAATTATGTACTTAATACCCACTTCAACTCTCGTGTAGCGATTTTTATCTCTTTTTAAGATATTAGATAGCCTCTGACACTCACAAATAATGTGATGTAATTTTTTATGATGAATGTTTTTTTTTTTTAAATCGTTTCAGTAAATCCAAATTTTATACAACCCCACAAACTTCACCTCTTAAAATTAAATATCAAAATAATTTATTCAATAATATAATATAACAATATTTACATTTATGCGTCTAAAACTCCTGGTAGCGTTTCCAAAAATATTGGCGTTCCGTTTTACTTTTTTTATTTATTCAATTAAGACACCAAGTGACACTTATGAACGTTAAATTGAAGCCACAGTTAAAAATCATAGATCGACACAAAAAGACGCCACAGCATGTGCTGAATTGTCAAGGTAAATTAGGTGATAACACCAACATCTACTACCTGCTTGTGTCGATCCATTACTTCCAGTTTTCAAAATGCGTAGAGCCTTATGAGAAGAATACCGGCAAAGAAACTCATGGCCACTCTTTTTAACCGACTTCAAAAAAAGGAGGAGGTTCCATGAGAAAAACATATAAGTCTTCAATTTGCATTAAGTATGTGCGCGACAAATTAACGAATAACTCAATATTCCGGTATGGTCCCATTTAAATTTGGTCCAGATTGAAGTCGGTTTATTTTTTGTTAAAATTTGTGATTATTAAAAGTCAGATATTCAGGTACAATAAATAGTTTTAGAGTTACATAAAAGATAAACAGTATGCAAGCTGTTGCCATTTGAATTTCATTTTATTAAAATCCTCCAAAATCTAACGCACAAAAAAAAACGCTAAGTGATAACGTTGAAGATTTGATTCTTTTAACACGTTCACTGCGTTATGAGGTCGAACAAGCCACATGCGAGACTTCTCGCTGGTGCGGCTGTGAAACTCGCGTTCTTTCACTCTGTGCGGGTGGCGACTATATTAACATTTCAATGAGTACAATCGAGACAAATATATATAATTGTTTATTTTACGAAGCTTGGGGTCACGGTGCAGTTATAACTATAAGAGGTTTAATAGACCCCATACGCATTGAACTGAAATTTATTTCGTCTAGTGCGAAGAGAGGTCTAATCCGCCTCAAGAATTGCAGGCCTCATAGCCACACGGAATGAGGCGCGGACGGTGGGGCCACCGCGCATCCTAGTTTAGTGTAGTGAAAAGTATCGATACGGCACCGCATTGGTTTTGTGTTATGGATCGATCAAAATCGATTCAGATTCGTGAAGTGGATCGGATGAAGGTAAACTGTTAAATTATAGAAAAGTGTTGCAGACTTCATTTACTCCAGTCAGAAATTCTGCTGTACAAAAGGTAAACATTTTGAAAAATATTCAAATTCGCGCCCCATCTACTGCAAAGTCAGAGAATGAGACCGATGGTGATTCTAAATTCAATATTTTACCCCCAGTAAGATATACCGGAAAATCTGTCACCAGACTAAACAAGACATATAGTGTCCTCTAAAATACAGGAGTACAAAATTCAAGCGTTTCATGTAACCCCATGTTGCCAGCACCAACTCAAAAATTCAAACGAGAGAATAACTGCAACCAATGCCAGGCGTCTTCCCCTGATTCTTTGAATATTTTTGGCGAAACAAGCAGGTGTTCATCTTTGAGTAATAGTTCATATTCTAACTTGCTACCCGTGAAGCTAAGTATAGAAAATATGTAAAAAAATTATAAAATCAACTACGTCAAAATTTGCTAAACGTCAAAATAAGAAAATGTCTATAAATATCCTTCTTTTTTTGTGTCCAGTGTGCCAAATCCTTTTGCTTTCCCAGTTGTATTATCGTAACTGCGACTCTCTTTTATTCCCATCCCTAGTCGAGATACAAATCGAACTTTATATCAGTGCGATGTGAGGCAGAACAGATGTCATAAATATTTTTTTCTTTTACACAATACTGAAATGTGATAACCGTGAGCGAAGCCGGATTTCACTTTAACAATCATCTAACTATATAATAGTAGAGTTTCAAGCAATATGGCCACATATGGGCTGTATTTAAGATGTTTTTGGAAACAACTTTTTGTGAGGTTTAAAAGGTCTCAAACGCACTGTAAAGAAGTTCAACTTTGCCTCGAAAGGACCTCAAACGCACTGGCTGAAATTCCATGATAAATGGCTCCGCAGTAAACGTGTTAAACATCGGAATAATTCAAGGTGCACATCTACTTACTTCTTGACTACTTCGTGACTGGATTAACAGGACAGAGTTGCAGTTGAATTTTGATAATAGTTTTTTTTTTTTAAAGACTACTCCTAATAAATCCTGTGTCGCGGGGGACTTTACAAACATACATGAAACGGACACAAAGAACACCCACACGTTTGAAACACGACAATTTTCAAAGATCAGATTATAATAATGTATTTTCATAACACCTTGTTTATCACTTTTATCAATCAAAGTTCCCTAAGCGAGACGACCCCGTTCTTCAAAATAAGTGTGCATGTAGTTCGCATGTAATATGACAAATAAAACATTGCTCAAAGTTTTCCTCTAGAATATACTATTTTATGCACGCACATGTGAGGAACCACTTTTCTAATTTAATGTCGTATAATTTACAATAACCACAGTAATAACAACAATTAATGTGTATAAGAACCTTGTAATACGTAGCATCATTTATAATATAATACAACATTTTTATGATGATGTAATTGTTTTAAACAGCTGTAGGAGTTCACATAAACAGGTATATTTTTCTCCCTTGGTCTGTACTCTTTCAATTTCATTGACTATTCAATGCATAACGTAAACAAACAATAAATTAAATACAAAGCAGTCATGAGTGATACTGATATAAGTAAGAACTTAAAAATATTAACAACAATTTCCTTTTTGGATTTTCAAATGAGTTTTGATCTTAAATTAAAATTTGTCGACCCGTGTTATGTGTACTGGCTGCGCGTGCGCCAATATAAATGTACATATGCATAGCTGGGTCATTCACATGTCACGTGATCATGTCATGACTGACGTGAATTTACTTCCCATCCAAAACTGCCTATAGAAGTTTTCATTTCAACGAATCTATTTTTTGCTTGCGAGGGGATAATTCAAGGCCGGTAACACACTTGTGGCTCTTGAGTGAGTTCCATATAGTATGTCCATGGGCGATGGTAATACCATCAGATGCCTAATCTGCTTGTCGAAAATCGAATCTCGATACCTGACATCGCTCCCTGACATCTGCATCTGACTCCCACTACATCGTGTTAACGACACTCGCCTTAACATATTGTTCATGATCATTGCACTGTGCAACTCTGTATCCTTGTAGACATTAAAAACCAGCTCAAAATACAGTTCGCTTTTTATTTGTCTTGCATCATCAGGATCTTAACATTGCTCATTCGCCTATAGGGGGCAAAGCGGATCTTCAACCAAATCTTTTGTTGCGTATTGCACGTCACAGAAAATCCATTAAAACTTAAAGCTTTCAAGGCCAAAGTCACTAATACACATCAGAATAATTGATTAGTCATTTAAGCACATATGATGTAATTGACTAAGAGGATGTTACGGAGTATTACAGTGCAAGATTTCTTTTAAATATTTGATCACAAAAAGTATGATGAGGAGAGCCATGTTTCGGTGTGGATCGACAAGGAGGGAGTAAAACCAAGGACACACATGTCTTTGTGGACTTGGTTTTGATTTCCGTAAGTTGTCGGCGATGTAAAGTAATTATTTCCGTGCATTTTACTGAATGCGTTAGATTGGTGACCACCACTCTTGGATTCTGCTTATGCTTTCCATCAGGCAGAGTAGAGTCATTTTGACGGGCCATACATATAATTTTTTTTTACCGCAAACTAAATCTCGAATCAAAAGGAAGAGCCTCCTTATTTTGACGGTCCCTCGCTATGCTCAAACGAGAACTGTGCCTGACAACAATAATGTTTGATACGGTAATTTTTATTTTGATTAATTGTTGATTAATTTTATTCTGATTGATAGAGAAATTGTTAATTTCTGGTGCTTTGTCGTTGTCGTTGTGTGAATCGAATGGTCAAACTTTGATAAGATATTTCAAAGGCATTTCATTTTGGCTTAGGACTGCATGACCATGTTGAATAACAGTCGGCATCTGTATGTATAACTACTTGTATGACTAAATCAAAATATTAAAAATTTTGTTTGGAGTCGGAATAATCTATATGATAGGGGCTTATTGGATGGGGTTGTGTGAATTTACTCCATGATGTAAATAGACAGAATTATGCCCAATATTAATCGGATGGTCAGACCTTTAAGTATCATATCCAAGTTCCTGCCTTAGGACTGCATGACCATATGGAATAACAGTTGGCATCTATACCTATTCGTACTTGTATTACTGAATCTACGTATTCTTTCTAAATTTTATTTAGAGTCGAAATAATATATAAGATAAATGTGTATGGCATCTTACTTGATGTTAATTTTCTCAAGCCTGAAAGAGCAAGGGTAAAGGAAAATTCAGGTTTCCTTTACGCTAATTTTTATGGGAAAACGGGACAGAAGCTTCAATAGCTCGAAAAGGTCAGGTATATGTGTAATTATTATGTACGTTCTTTGTTTGGAGAAGCCACTAGGACAGGGTCATCGATTTGTAAATTATTACTAAATTTTAAACTAAATTTATTTAACTCATTTTTAAGTGTAAATATATTCTTTCATATTGCACAAAGTACACTTAGTGTAGTTTAAATAGTAAATTTGCTAAGTTGGCTTTAGAATGGTGTTTCCATTCAGTATGTGACAGATTCGTGTCGACAGGTTTACATACATATTATGTCAATGGTGCCTAAACTTCCAAATAATATGGAATAAGAATTTGGAGTGTTAACAAAAAATGAATTTGAAACCATTCTGTCTTTTTTTTATGGAATAGGCGGGAAAACGAGCAGACGTATCGCCTGCTGGTAAGCAATTACCGCCGCCCATGGACACCTGCAACACCAGAGGTGTCACAAGTGCGTTGCCGGCCTTTAGGGGATGGGGGGAGAAAGGGGGGAGATAGGGGGGAGATAGGGGGAGGGGGGTTGGGTATGAGCCTCCGGTATCCTCACTCACACGGTGAATCACAGCGCAAGCAAAGGGTTTTCTGTGAGGCCGTGGTATCACTCCGGTCGAGCCGGCCCATTCATGCCGAAGCGTGGCTCACCCAATCATTTTAAAATTTTCTGTGAATACAGTAACATATCACATGGTAGTAAAACACAAGCTTTATTTAAAAAATATGTTCTTTACTTAAGACTAATATATATCATTATTAAAATTACATAACATATTTCACTGTAATAAAACAACTACAACTTCTAACAGATAATATTTCTCTCCTGCCTGTTTCGATTGTTTCATTAAAGCCTATCAAATCAGTTCTACCTAAACCGTATTTTTGTTTTAATACGTGGCAACTTTATAATGAATTTACTTTAAGAGTTACACTAAATATGTACTAATTTTATAAATGTATCAGCTTCGGGATTTAAGCAAAACAAAGCAAATAAAATTGTTACTTTATATTGATGACTTATTAATAGTCACAAAAAACTTTGCCCAACAGATGTACCCGCAGAATCAGCAATCGATTACTATTCAATGCCAGCTCTGTCGGAGCTGGACGACTTCGACCTTTGCCTAAGAAAACCTAACGCCGTCTACTGTATAGTAGACTTTGCGATCTTGGAAGATGATACACCTTTATACCGGTTTATTAAGGTAAGATATTTATTCAGACTCTACGTTGGCCTCGTTGTTCTAGTGGTTAGCGTAAGCGACTGCAGATCAAGAATATATGATTACTGATCTTTTTAATCACAGAATGGACACATTTCTCTTGGATGCCATCATCAGATCTTAGTGTCCTTATTATGGTACAACCGTTGGGATATCTTCTTTCCATTAAAAAAGAGAATCATTAAAATCGGTTCATAAATGACGAAGTTATCCGCGAACACAAATAAAAAAAAAATTATAAACGCTTGAATTGAGAACCTCCTCGTTTTTAAGTCGGCTTTAAAAAAAGCTAAAATCTTTTCCAATATTAAACAATATGTGAACGTCTTTCGGATGGTAATAATAATAATGATTTAGAGAAGAAAAGTATTGTAAATCCAAATGAAGTTAATATATTTTATGTTATGGTAGAATGTTGTTTTACAAATATAAAGTTGCGGCGACCTCCACATTCAGCGCAACAACAACATAAGTTACTACAGCGCCATCTACCGAAGATACGTCGAACTTCGGAGTAACGAAGGAAACTAAGAAACTACCAATCCTGAATCGCGCAGTGAAAGTTCTCGCGCGCATTAACATTATATACAACATCCCAACATCAACCGTTGGGCAGTTGGCCCGCCAGGCATGATCACCTCGCCTGGTCGGAGGATCCTCTCTTTGTGTTGGTGGGACATGACACCTGTCCCCCACAAAGTGAATTTATAATCCATGCATATTGGTTTTATTAACTACAAAACAATGCTCTTAAATATTCTATCCCAATCCAAATCTTATCACAACTCATTTGAAGTTACAGCTGCAAACCACTAATTATAACTTCTTAGTCATTTGGACAAGATCCTAAATAAACACTACACATTATTACACGAAGAATAAGAAACATCAAGTCAACTCGAGGCAAGTCGTAACGAATATGCAGAAGCTTAATTTGTTTGGCCCACTCGCTTGAATAGTTCGCAAACATGGAATATGTAGGTATAGCCTTGACACAATATTGTATACTTATCATAACATTCTCATCGTATTTGTGTTTAAGGGTAAACAGAGATGTTGAAATGATTAATAGTAGTACACTTGTTACTTGATATTATTTGCTTGTTTTCGCGGTTTCAATTAGCGTAAGATATTACTTATATTTAAACAAGAAAATGTTTATAGGTTTGAGAAACGTCAAACATAAGAATTAAATAGATGGTTTGAATAGCTATTACTCTTACAAACTAGCTGAGTCCCGCGGTGTTACCCGCAGTTATTTTTGTACCTTTACAACCGCGGGTAACACCGCGTGGCAAAGCTAGTCTAAATAAGTAGCCTAAGTTACTCCTTATTACATCAGATATCTGCCAGTGAAAGTCCCGTCAAAATCGGTACAGCCGTTCCAGAGATTAACCGGAACAAACAAACAGATAGACAAACAGACCGACAGACAGACAAAAATTGTAAAATATGATATTTTGGTATATGTACCGTGGTATATGGTATACATACATATGCATTTAGTAAAAAGCGGGTATTTATTTACGATTAGTGGTTTGTACTAAAAGGTATTTTAGTTGTGTTATTACTAATAAAGAAACAGAACAGTAACATTATAAATCGTTTGAACCCCCGACGCAAAAAGAGGGGTGTTATAAGTTTGACGTGTCTGTCTGTCTGTTTGTCTGTCTGGACGTCTGTGGCACCGTAGCTCGCGAACGGATGAAGCGATTTCAATTTAGTTTTTTTTTTGTATGAAAGGTGAGTTACGTGCGAGTGTTCTTGGACATGTTTCATGAAAATCGGTTGAGTCGTTTAAAAGTTATGGGGGTGAAAGTGGGGAAGAATAACAGAATGTCTGCAAAAATATCATTGGCGTATGATTACTCGATTAAGTGCTTGAGTAGCGGTTTTTTTAAATTTTGAATTTAATATTATTCTATTCTAATAATACAAAAGACGGGAATACTTTTTGCTAGCCTGTTCTCTCGCAATATTTTGGCAAGCACTAGTTTATATGAAACAATGAAGTAAAACTATCTTGTTTCGGGAATCTCAATTACTTTAAGATCTTGATTAACAATACAAAACGTTAATCACGAATGTTAGATGAACAAAGTCAAAGAATTTTCTTTATTATATAACCAACTTCAAAAAAGGAGGAGGTTCTGAATTCAACTGTATTTTTTTACGCTTGTTACCTCATAATTTTCGACTGGGTGAACTGATTTTGATGATTATTTTTTGTTTGAAAGCTGGTGCCTGCCGTGTGGTCCCATTTCAATATGGTCCAGTAATTGGAGTCGCTTTTCTTTTGTTATATATATTTTTTTATTTCATCTCTTTTCTAAATTCATCTCAATTGTTCCTATTAGTACTGTACTGTTTTCCTTTGTCTCCAGAACTTCTCATCCTTAACGTACAAGAATTATGAACACACAAAGCTCCACCGAGGTGTTTGTGGCTCTCAGAACTGCGGCTTAAATATCAGTCATGCTGATGCTGGTGAAAGTACCGTTGAACTACTTAAGGATTGTCTTAATACAAGCATACATAATGAATATGGATTACAGGTAAGATTTTATTATTGTACAGAAAATAGACCTGAACACGGCTCATTCATGCCGAACCGTGGAAGAGCCACGCTTCGGCATAAATGAGTGAGGATACCGGAGACCCATACCCCAACCCCTTGCTACATCCCTTTCCCCATCCCACAAAGGTCAGCAACGCACTTGTGACACCTCTGGCGATACGGATGTCCATGGGCGGCGGTAATCGCTTACCATCAGGTGATACATCTGCTCGTTTGCCCCCTATACCATAAAAAAAACACAGGACATTTGATGACATGTGGCTACTGCTACTCAAGGATATCTCCAACTCAAAAGTACCAAGTGTGTTATCAGCTTTTGAACTTCTCTACCTAGATTTATGTTGAAGGAGTGAAACCTCTGATAACTTTCTTTACTGGGTGAAACTCGACAACTGATTAATATCAGTTTTTTGTGTGAATGGCAGGTATTACTTTAGTCGAGTCGGCTGATAATATGTACCGAATCATTACCTTTCCCGTAGTAAATGACATGGCCACTATCAGCCTAGTTACTCAGTGGCATATACATTAATGTACGCCTAGTTATAAATAAATATAAATAGAAATAAAAATTACAAAACTAATTCTTACTACAAACATTGTAATAGCAAGTTCTTTATTAAAAATTACGTTTAGAGTTAATTGATTTATTTTATTTTATCATTTTATATATTACTAGTTGTTGCCCACGGTCCCGCCCGCGTATATGTCGGTTATCGCGGCAAATAGTAGCCTATGTATTATTCTGATGTATAAGCTATATTACTGTAAAGTTTAATCCAAATCCGTTCAATAGTTTTTGCGTGAAAGAGTAACAAACATCCATCCATACTTACAAACTTTCGCCTATATAATATTAGTATAGACATAGATAATTAAACTGTTGTTAAAAACTACAATAAGCTACCGGAAGGTTCATGACCAAGCCATGTTTTTGTTAATTTCTAAGAACTCTGAAATTACTGAACTGTGTAACTTTTACAGTTAATTTCAGAGCATACTAAATTCAAAACAACGCAAAATTCGTTTGCCTTCGAGTGCCTTAGGTAAATTGGCCATCTGCTTTACTTATGAGTCGCATAACCAAACAAGAATGTGTAAAAATGAACATGTTGATTTCTTTTTTATTTGTTTAAACAGGTGAATACAATGTCTGTTCGTTACTGCAAAACCAAAGATGATTACATCCCAACGGATACCCTAGACTATATTATTGGAGTATTGCTTCTTCTACTGTTACTCATCAACGTGGCTTGTTCAACCCACTACTTCTTTTACGCCAAAGAGAATGGAACAGGTATGATCCAAGTTCGTCTTCGTAACAATATTCCTAACAAAGAAACTGTGAATTCAAGAGTTTTGATTAAAAGGAGATTTCTTTCAGATAATAAATACATGTTGGCGTTCAGCATTCAAAAGAATTGGAAAGCTTTGAAGCATGGCGGCAGTGCTGAAGGTGGTATCTTCAAATGTTTTCAAGCTTTGAGGTAAGCTATTATTATTTTCAAATAATTATTCTCCAAGGTAGTAGAGCACGAACGGGCCGGCTCGACCGGGGCGGTACTACCCTCGTACAGAAAATCAACGTAAAATGACAGCATTCATGCTCTGGTTCGTTGGTTGGTGAGTGCGACACCGGAGGCCCAATGATGCAGAAGAATCACTAGACCACCATGGTGTGAGTCACCATGCTGCATTGTCTGCATTCGCAGTATGTTGACCACCACTCTTCTGCTTGTGCTTTCCATCAGGCGGAGTAGAGTCATTTTGGCAGGGCCGAACAAAAAATAAATAAATAGATGTCTAAATAATTTGTAGTGGCAATACGGATCAAACGCTTTGCAGACAATTTTTCTTAAGAGAAAAATAAGTATCATGCTTGTTTCGAATCTTTTTTCAGGAGACAAATTTTCGTATTTTCACCTGTTTTTGCCCAAACATAGTTTACATGGTACCGATAAAGTTTGAATTGTTGATATTCCAGAACTACGGTTGTTTGCTTAATTTATTTATTTTTTCTTGAGTAGAACTTTGCCAAGAACGGAATGAAGATTTTAGACATAAACTCCAAAACATATACATAGTTTTATTGAATGTGTTCAGAAGTTTCAAGGCTGCATAAGTTTCTGTGTTTTGATCTCCTTCTATCTTTTGTTCTAATGTTTAACCGACTTCAAAAAAAGGAGGAGGTTTTCAATTCGACTGTATTTTTATGTTTGTTACCTCATAACTTTTGACTGGGTGAACCAATTTTGAAATTTCTTTTTTTATTTGAAAGCTGGTGCTTCCCGAATGGTCCCATTTAAATTTAGTCCAGATTAAAGTCGGTTTTTTTTTGTTAAAATTTGTAGGTAATTATGTAGTAGGTACATATTAAATTCGATTGTGGCTTATTAGCTGATATCAATAATTTGTGTGTAATTATCATATAATTTTCACAACCCTTGACAATAATAACCGCAGTGCCAGTACTGGATATGCGTTTATGTTTACGCACTTACAATAATATTGCGGTTAGCGGTACCTATTTGAATGGATATTATACACGTTCTGCGTGAATAACTTATTATCAGAATACAACACGATGTAGATATCCTACCAGGCGATGCAAAAGTTACAATGAATGAGTGTTTAAATTGACCTTACTACGAAATAGGGTTTGGGTGTCGCGAAAGGGCACATTTATATTACAATACGGCTCTATGCGACCCTGATTTGCTAGAGTTATTGCTTACACATCGCAATTCATTTCCCATTCCTTCAAAATTGATTTCCTACCATTATCTGGTTTACGTTTCCTTTCAATGTAGGTATTCCAAATCTTTCTATATGACTCCTAGAGCACAATTGACGGCATTAGGCCACTCTGTAAGTGGGGTTTTACAGCCAGCAATATGTTGGCGTTTAATACACCTCCGTGTACGGTTTCTGGAGTTTCGGGATAAGTTTATGTAAAATATGTTTTTGTTTCAGATTTTACACTATGGTAATGATTCTCGGTCTTCACTCCATGATCTTCGTCGGCTATGGTTATACCGCTAACCCAGAATTTATTGAACAGGTAAGCAAATATGTAAAGCTAATGTAAAATATTTATGAAATGTTTTATTATCAGCATCAGCATATCGCAGTCCATTGCTAGCACGAATGAAACGTTTTTAGTTAAATGAAATGTTTATTTTATGTTTATTACCCGACTGCTAAAGAAGGAGAGTTATTTTTTTTAGGTGTATGTATGTAAATATATTTCTTTGGCACGCTCTACAGCATAAACAGCTTGACGTATTTTTATTTGAGTGATGTCAACAGATTCGTCTTAGTCGTGAGAGTGACACAAGGTACATAAAAAAAATCAAAAAAAAAAATACGCAGTTCGTTTTTTTTTATTAATTATATCTTATCTCTTGATGTTTATTATTTCTTCCGTGATTTTATTTGTTGGTATACTTTATTGCTTGAGTACAATCTATAAAGGATGATGGTTTGTATTTTTGTAACGTCCGGCGTATCTCATGGTAGGGATTGTTTTTGTTTTTATTTTAGCTGCTAATATCACCGATAACATTTTAAATTCTCAAGTTTTTAGATCATTGCGTTAAAAAGTTATTTCAGTTTTTATACTACAATGAAATACATGGATCACAAATGATCGGTTCTTTTTCCTGTGCCGAGCGGTTAAAACCTGTCACTAGCTACAAGTGCACGTGTTTCCGTCCCACGGTGATCCCGGGTCCTTAAGGCGGAGCGTGAAAAAGCATTTCACTAGGCCGCCATAGTGCAGTTCACCATGCTGCATTGTCCTCATTCGCATTGAGGATGGTGACCACCACTCTTCGATTCTGTTTATGCTTTTTATCAGGCAGAGCAAAGTCATTTCGGAAGCTAAAATAATAAAAAGTTAAATCAAAATCATTTGCTTACGATTTTTCGATCCGCTAATAAAATTTTAATCTTCTACTAAATACATCAAACAGCTCATTGATAGATACCGTTTTAAATATTTTATTTAACCCAGTTAAAATGGTTACCTATTCAGCCACGGCACAATCAGCGAGCACTTATCTCCCTATTTTCATTTCTCAAATCACCACCCTTACCTACCTATCTCGCTCCATATATCCGATACCTGTGCTCTAATCGCGATAGAAATCTTCATTGTTAATAATCTGCTTCTCTCATGTCCCTCTCACAACTACGATTTCTTGAACTGTTCATTCTTTGTTCAAGCTGTACTACTCTGGAATGCATTCCCGCTCGAAGTCAGGATGTCCACCAACCGATTTACATCCAAAAAGAAAGTACATGATCTCCTTCTCAATTAACTGTCAGAACTATTTTATTCATAAAATACCTCACAATAAAGTGTTTATTATTATAATATGTATATAATCAATATATAAATACATGAAAATAATAACGATTATTCACTTATTAAACTGAGACTCGGTGGCGCAAGTGGGAGCGTATGGGACTGCTGTGCTTGAGGTAATAAAAAAAGTATTTATGTATTTATATCAGTTGTCTAGTAATCATAACACAAGCTCTGCTTAGCTTGGGACTAGATGCGTTGTGTGTAAGATGTCCGAAATATTTATTTATTTTATTTATAATAAACGGTATAAATCTCAACTCTCGATTGGCGAACTCAAGTCACTAGTTTACTTTATCTGCGCAAGACGGCTGGCAGGAGCTAGATGCGAGAAGCCGAGGATCGAACCAAGTGGCGCGCAATTGGAGAGGCCTATGTCCAGCAGTGGACTGCGATATGCTGATGATGTGATTTGATGTGATACCTCACGTTACGGGTTTTCATAGTGTATAAAGAAACACAATATTTATGCATATATTATTCTATATATTTATATATGTGTGTCTAGATTTCGGTATATGTGTGTATGAAATTATTTAAATATACACACATCAAAAGTGTCTAGGGATCAAGCATTTTTATGCGGATTTCTTGAGATTGAGATGTGGCTTTGGCCCTGGCCTGCTCAGTCGCCAGACTTGAACCCGATTGAGCATGCATGGGATATGCTATAGAGAAGAGCTCTGCCGAATATGGAGGGTATCCAGTCGCAAGAAGACCTTTTTTTGTTGTTGCAACGAACATGGGCGGCCATTCCACAGCGTGTTTGGATGAACTCATTTTGAGTATGCCAAACCGATGTTCTTGTGTTGTTAGTGTTCGCGGTAGAAACACGGATTATTAATTGTTTAAGTTACCTAATAAAATTTTAAAGAAAACTGTTATTTCAGTCTTTTTTTCGAACTTTAATGTTAGTGGTTCAAATGTCAAAAATCCCTTTATTAGGAAAATGGCAAATTTCTTTATTAATGCAAAGGTGACTTGGTTTATCGTTACTGTGACAAACGAAAACACTTTATTTGATGAATCCTTAAAGAAAATTTTAATTAATATCAATCAGGAGAAAAGTTATTGCAAAAATATATGTTGATCCCTAGACACATATGTTGATCCCTAGACACTTTTGATGTGTGTACTTTAAACTGTTTAGATTTTAATTGACTACGTAATAGGTATGAAGCCTCTGTGAACCTACCTTATAAAATTTCTACACCACCTGAAGGTTGACTGGAAGAGAATGCCCTGTGCATTAGTTCCGCCGATGTACAATTGTTGTGCATAAAGTTATAAATAAATATATAAATCTTCCATTCATTACATATTGCTAGTAGTATAGGGTGCGTCCTTTAATCGTAAAATCGTAAAATAAATTACAGTTTAGGAATTAGCTACAATTATGTTGAAACAGTGGATCTTATATAAATATAAAATATTTTGTTAGTGTCAATTATTCTACTGGATTTCACTATGTAGGTTAAATTGTGATGACCGATTGATTACACATTATAAATTGCTGTGGTTTTTGGACCATTCAATTACTGAAGTAAAAATACAACTCCCGCATTAGAAATATACATCCCGTGTAGCGTGAGACTTTACAAACATACATGAAACGTACACATAGAACACCCAAGCTCAGAACAACAATTTGCGGATCACACAAAGTATTGTCCCGTGTAGGATTTGAACCCAAAACACTTGACCCTGTTTGTTGCGAACTGTACCAAATGATGTTGTCAGTTCAGACAGTCTCCAAGCTGCAAGAGCTGGGGTTGGAAGCTCTCCCTCATCCGCCATACTCACCAGAATTTGCACCTACCGACTAATACTTTTTTCAAAATTCAGACAACTTTTTAGTGGGTAAAAATTTCAATTCCCGAGAAGCAGTACAAAATGCCTTTGAAGAGTTTGTTGCCTCCCGTCCAGCTGATTTTTACAAGAAGGGCATTAATAAACTGCCAATGCGTTGGCAAAGATGCGTCGATTGCATGGGTGATTATTTCGAATATCAGAAATAAAAAAGTTTGAAAAAATAAGTACTTTCACTTATTGCATACAAAACGGCAATTTCATAGGTAAAGACCTATTATATATAGATTATAATATGTATATAATAGGAATTCTCCTATTTAGGGTCGTAGTATTTAGCAGCATGTTGATATCGCTATCTCGATTTCGACATGTCGTCAATGGATAGTTGCAACTGTCTATGACATTCTAAATTCCTTTAAAACGATTTAACATCGCTATATCACCATACATTAACTGGATGACCGGTATTTTTAAGCTATTGCATAGCTTTTATCGCGGGCTTTGGGGTCTTTGTGCAGAAATTCCGTAACGTATCGAAAATCGAGACGAGCTGCTCCGAACGACGAATCAACGTCTGTGACGAGCTGCTCCGAAATCTGTATGACTCTGTCACTGTAACAGACAGACACAACAGCCTGTGTTTGAGAAAGTATATAAGTGTATAGGTATTATATATATATATATCTCTCTCTCTTTATAATGTCACACTCATCGCATGTGCGCCCCGTAAGTATACATGTTGAAAGAAAAAAAATACTGCCTAAATAAAAACCGGTCAGCGCCATCTGTTAAAGCTGTTTCGCAACTACGAGGTACACTAACGCCCTCTTTTATTTAAATACTTTTTGAACAATATTAAATGATAAACTGGCAAAATAAAATTAATTATAATTGCAAAAGTTGATAAAAAATGCTATGCAATAGTTATACCGCGGCAGTCCCCGAGTGGCACATGTATTTCTTTTGGTAAATTTTCTAAAAATGAATCCTAGCTAGATTGATTGATCGCCCCCGAAATCCCCTGCAAAATAGATTTTATGAAAATCGTTGAAGTCGTTCCCGTGATTCAGATTGTATTGTACAAGAATTGCTCGCTTCAAGTTATTATATAGATAGACAATCTGAGGATGCCTTTTTAGCTCATGACAATTTCATAAAAAGAACACTAAGAAATGACAGATTATAATGTCACGTCATATGCGTACTCATCTTCAAAACGTAATAAGCGTAATGGTTATTTTTGTTATTTCATTTCTTTTATCCGTAATGTAAGAATGCCTTGTCTTATCAAATATTACTTTCATATTCCTTTCTGATTATATACGTGAGACCTTTCATGGATCCTAAAATACGATACGAGAATATAGTATATGTATTTAATAAAAAATTGCTATATACGGATTTTTGTCTTTATGAGACAAATGTCCGTGGGAAATTATAACGTGGAAGAGCCACGCCTCCCCCCCCCTCGCCATTCCCCAAAGGCTGGCAACTTGTGACGCCTCTGGTGTTGCCGTCCACCGCCGTCCACGTGCGGCGGTAATCGCTTACCATCAGGCGATACGTCAGCTAGATTGCCCCCTACTATATACTTATAAAAAAAATTGCAAGAGGCTTCGCTAGCGTCTTTTTCGGTTATCGCAGCAAAGAGTAGCATTTGTATTTCTCAGGAAACTCCATGCCTTTTTCTTTTTTATGTTTGTTACCTCATAACTTTGGACTGGGTGAACCGATTTTGATGATTCTTTTTTTATTTGAAAGCTGGTGCTTCTCGAATGGTCCCATTTGAATTTGGTCCAGATTGAAGTCGGTTTTTTTTTGTTAATACTTGTAATTATTAACCGAGGTTCTCAATTCGACTGTTTTTTTTTTATGTTTGTTACCTCATAACTTTTGACTGGGTGAACCGATATTGATAATTCTTTTTTTATTTGAAAGCGGGTACTTCCTGAATGGTCCCATTTAAATTTGGTCCAGATTGAAGTCGGTTTTTTTTTGTTAAAATTTGTAAGTAATTATTAATTCTTTAGTTAATGACTCAAACGATGGTTAGTTATATCTATACAAATAAATAAAATTAAAGTATATGTTTGAAATTTCAAATTTCATAACATTTCACTAATGTCTGTCTATTTGCTTGTTCCGGCTCATCTCTAGAACGTATGGACCGATTCTAACGCGACTTTCACTGGCAGCTAGCTAATCTTAGAAGGAGTAACTTATACTTACGTTTATACGTACTTACTATAGAAAAAAAAACAAGTTTATAGAAAACTAAACAAATATTTTAGTTCAAAATTAAAAGTAACAAAACCTCTGGGTAAAACGCAGATAGTTTTAGCACAAAATTCGTGGCACAGTTGAAAGAGCAATTAATTTATACCACATTTATCTCATTTGACAGCATGCAATAAATTATATTTAACTGAAACAATTTGAATCCAATAGTTTAATTAATGGTTAAATAATTAC
Source organism: Diaphora mendica (assembly GCA_949125395.1). Classification (NCBI taxonomy): domain Eukaryota; kingdom Metazoa; phylum Arthropoda; class Insecta; order Lepidoptera; family Erebidae; genus Diaphora; species Diaphora mendica. Next base: position 3,067,899 of record OX421334.1, read on the forward strand.
ATTTAAACACTATGCGTTTAAAACAAATTATTTGAAAATGAGAGCAGAAGCATGCAACGTTAGAGCGTTTTCAAACTATCCGATCCGATGTCGGTGTCGGGCGCCCCGATACGATATCGGAGGAAGTTAAATGTATGAAATATGTATCTGTCTTTCATATTGTCCAGCCCGAAATCGGATATTGGAGCCGACACATACATACAATTTTCTTCTTCCGCTATCGTATCGGGGCGCCCGACACCGATATCGGATCGGATAATGTAAAAACGCTCTTAGAATTAATCTCATAATATTTTTGGAAATTTGACGCCGCCGCCGTTTTATACATTTCACTTCTACTCGGGTTCGACTCCCGGGTCGGACTATTTGCTTCGGAGTTTAGGTGTTTTCTGTGTATAATATGTAGGTATTTACAAAATTACCCTTCCTTTGACTTTACGTAATGTAGTTGAGAATATCCAACAGAACTCAGTAGAATACCAAACCCACCTGACCAGCGTAATATAGATGGCCTAAATCGTCTTTCAAACTTAAAACGTTATTTATTGCGAATATAGTGGGTTACATTGTTGTTATAATATAAGTCTAGAACGCGATAACCTGCTTTCCAGCATTCAATAATAATTCTTTCAAAATTGACTTATTACAGATATTTTAATTATTTTTATTATTTAAAAAGACAAATCCCGGATTAAAAATATAAATTCTGTGTCGCGGAAGACTTTACAAACATACATGAAACGGACACAAAGAACACCCAGACTCAGAACAACAATTTGTGAATTACACAAAGTGATGTATGTGAGATTTGAACCCACAACACTTGGCGCATCAGAGAGCGGCGGCGTGGTGACCTTAAACTAGTGGAGGCCAACCATCGGGACGGCCTGCCGATTCGGTCGCGGCCTATAGGCCCATCGTGTTGCTCAACGAGGCGGGCAAGTTGTTCGAAAGGATAATCTCTGCCCGCATCGTCCGGCACCTCAGTGAGGTGGGGCCCGACCTGTCGGACGCCCAGTTCGGATTCCGAGAGGGGCGTTCGACGGTCGATGCCGTGATGCGCCTTAGGGCCGTGACCGAAGAGGCAGTGTGCTGTGGCGGCGTGCTGTTGGCGGTGTCGTTAGACATCGCCAACGCATTCAATAGTCTGCCATTCAGCTGCATCGGGGAAGCACTCCAGTACCACGGGGTGCCAGAGTACCTGAGGCGGCTAGTGGCAGACTATTTGGAGGAGCGTACCGTCGTGTACGAGGACCGAGAGGGCGTCTTGAGACGGCGACCCATGTCGTGCGGCGTTCCACAGGGGTCTGTCCTTGGACCACTCCTGTGGAACGTGGGATACGACTGGGTCCTACGAGGTCGTCTCCCCCCCGGGCTGGGCGTAATTTGTTACGCCGATGACACATTGGTCACAGCTCGGGGGGCGAACTTCCAAGAGGCGGCGCGCCTGGCCACTAGGGGTGTTTCTTTGGTGGTCGGGCGCATCGAGGCGCTGGGCCTACGGGTGGCCCTGGACAAGACGGAGGCCCTGTTATTTCATGGGCCCCGTCGTGGTCCGCCCCCCGGCGCCTCCATAGAGGTCAACTCGGTCCTCGTATCGGTTCGGGCCCAGATGAAGTATCTGGGTCTGATCATCGACGGTAGGTGGCTCTTCGACGAGCACTTCCGACAGCTTGCTCCCAAGCTGGTCGACGCTGCCTCTGCCCTTGGGCGACTTTTGCCTAATTTGGGTGGAGCCAGCGTCGCAACGAGACAGCTGTACACGGGGGTTGTCCGGTCAATGGCGCTGTACGGCGCACCGGTGTGGGTCACGGCTCTGACCGCCCAGAACAAGGCGCGCCTCTGGCGGCCTCAGAGGGTACTGGCAGTCAGAGCGATACGTGGTTACCGCACGGTGTCGACCGAGGCAGCGTGCGCGTTGGCCGGAACACCCCCGTGGGATTTGGAGGCGGAAGTGCTCGCCGAAGTTTATCGACGGGTGGCTGAATATCGGGTGGAGAGAGGCATTTGCCTTCCGCCCGAAGAGGTACGCGAGTGGCGTGAAGCCGCCCGTCGAGCCACGATGGCTCGGTGGTCTTTTCGACTGGAGACTCCACGCGCTGGCTTTGCCGCCGTGGAGGCTCTCCAGCCGGTCATCCTCGAGTGGGCAGGGCGGCAGCACGGGACCCTTTCCTTCCGATTGACGCAGGTACTTTCCGGGCACGGTTGCTTCGGGAAGTACCTGCACTCGGTCGCTAGGAGGGAACTGAGTCCCGCCTGCCACCACTGCGACTGCAGTGAAGACTCGGCCCAGCATACGCTGGCGATCTGCCCCGCGTGGGCGTCGCAGCGCCGGGCCCTCACTGCAGTCATCGGAGGAGATCTCTCGCTACCGGCCGTCATACGCTCCATGGCCGGTAGCGACAGCAGTTTTACCGCGGTCGCAACCTTCTGCGAAGAAGTCATCTCGCAGAAGGAGGCGGCGGAGAAGGCCCGGGAGGACGACCTCCACTCGGACCCGATCCGCCGCCGGCGAACCGGGCAGCGGAGGCGCGCTCACCTGCGCCTCATGCCGCCCTGAGTGTGGCCGCGGATGGTCGGGACGGGCTTTCCCTTCCATCCGCTCTAGTGGCCGCCCGCGAGGAGGCGACGTTACGTGTGTGCCGTACGTCGCCTAAAAGGAGAGGTTTAGGAGAGGGTGCCCGCTTCTGTGCGGGCAAGCGCTGGGAGGGGTCTGGATGGCGTAATAACAGCAGTTCCCGGACTCCTCCCTCCTCAGGCGCAGAGTGGCACACCGTGTGGTTTTAGTCGGTTCGAGTCCGACACACCGCCCCGCCGCAAGCCCCGGCGCGGGTGACGGTCCGAGGGGATTTCCACACGTTAAAAAAAAAAAAAAAAGTGGTGGCCAACCATGCAGTCAAATTATATTATTATTTCATTACCTACATTATCATATTATTTCATTATAAACTATTACATTTGCATTACAAATTAGTTCTAATTATTACATTATACAAAAGTATATTGCAAGTAAACTAAAAATAATAGTATAATTAACATATGCTATTACAATTTTAGTGCAATTTAAGTTGTAGGTTTAATAATGTTATTATACATGTCAAAGCAAAAATCAATTATAATTAACATTCACAAGCTGTAGCAGATACTTTCAATGTGTCTCTTAGGTATTCATAAACACTGTAATATGACTTTTCAACTAAGATTAAGTTCATATTGAATTCCCTTAATACAATCTGAGTATAATAGAGCTTTTGGGTAATGATTAACCGTGGCCCTAACAAAATATAGGTACTATTATATTAAAAATAAATAAATATTTCGGAAACCTTGCACACAATGCCATCTAGTCCCAATCTAAGCAGAGCTTGTATTCTGGGTACTAGACAACTGATATAAATACATATATACTTTAGTTTTTGTAAATGTATACATATTATACTTAGAAAACTCCCAAACTCCGAAACAAATATTTGCAGATCATACAAACATTTGGTCTGACCAAGGAATCGAACCCGAGACCTCAAGCACAGCAGTCGTATACGCTACCAATGTGCCGCAGAGGTGGTCAGGAAAACAGATTTTTTGGTTCAAACGTTCACTTTTGGATTTATTGAGGATATCATTGGCCAGATCATTGACGGATCTAATGAGAATATATTTTCCTTCCTTCCTTTTGGCTTTTGGCAGTTTAAAATATAGAACAGGTGGTTGTTTTCATCACATAATCATCATCATGTCATAAAAACATCATCATGTCATAAAAAATAACCTTTGTCATACACACATCAAAAGTGTCTAGGGATCAAGCATTTTTATGCGGATTTCTTGAGATTGAGATGTGGCTTTGGCCCAGGCCTGCTCAGTCGCCAGACTTGAACCCGATTGAGCATGCATGGGATATGCTACAGAGAAGAGCTCTGCCGAATATGGAGGGTATCCAGTCGCAAGAAGACCTTTTTTTCTTGTTGCAACGAACATGGGCGGCCATTCCACAGCGTGATTTGGATGAACTCATTTTGAGTATGCCAAACCGATGTTCTTGTGAAAAGCTATTGCAAAAATATATGTTGATCCCTAGACACATATGTTGATCCCTAGACACTTTTGATGTGTGTAGTAGATACTAACCACCAAGTAATGTGTTCTGTCAACTGTAAATTGTAATAACAGAAACCGTGACTTCAATAACAGAATTCAATTCACACTTTCAACATTTTTTTATGGTTTATATGATAAACTAGTTACCTAATTAGAGTGAGGGAGGTTACTGACTGCCTCGGTGGCGCAGTGGTGGCGTATACTACTGTTATGCGTGAGATTACGGATTCGATTCCCAGGTCAAACCAAACGTTTGTATGATCTACAAATATTTGTATCTGAGTTTGAAAAAAAGAAAGACAAAACGCTTATTCTTACATAAACAGGACAATACATGGTTTTGAACAGAGTTAAGGTTTTTTTTTATGGAATAGGCGGGCAAACGAGCAGACGTATCGCACGGTGGTGCACGATGACGATTACATGGACACCTGCAACACCAGAGGCGTCACAAGTGCGTTGCCGGCCTTTGGGGGGATGGGGGGAGGGGAGAAAGGGGGAGGGGAGACAGGGGGAGGGGAGTTGGGGTATGGGCCTCCGTTATCCTCACTCACTCGGTGAAACACAGCGCAAGCACTATTTCACCCCGGTTTTCTGTGAGGCCGTGGTATCACTCCGGTCGAGCCGGCCCATTCGTGCCGAAGCGTCATCTGTATTCACAATGAGTATGGTGATCACCACGATCACCATACTAATTGTGAATACAGACAATGCAACAATGCAGCATGATGACCCACACCATGGCGGCCTAGTTAGCTTCTGCATAATTAGGGCTCCGGTCTTGCACTCACCAACGAAACACGACAGCACGATCGCTGTCATTTTACATTGGTCTTCTGTGCGAGGGTAGTACCACCCCTGTCGAGCCGGCTCTACCGTGCTGAAATCAGCGTGGCTCTACTACCTATACTTACTGGTACTATGAAAGTGAATAAGCCGGGCAGTAGTTACAGCTTACACCGCAATATACTTGTCACTAGTGATTGACATTTGAATGCAATTCAATTACTTGATTACTTAAAACAGTATATAGCTCTGTCGAAAGTGGCAAAACAAACAACACGAGAACACTAGAATACAATAAACATTATTGTACACCAGTTAATAAAGTTTACATAATATTGGATCATAAAAATTTGTTGACCAAGTACAAATGGCGGACCTGTCGCTAAAAATCAATTCCGGGTAACCTTTGGATATAGAAGACGAAATCGACACTAATTCTAAAATTTTACTGTAGAAAATATGAGTAGTAGAGTCACGCTGATTTCAGCACGAAAGGCCCGACTCAACTCTCACAGAAGACCAACATAAAAGTACAGCATTTGTGCTGTCGTGTTTCGTTGGTGAGTTCGAGAACGGATTCCCAATGATGTAGAAGCATCTTAATAGGCTGTCATGGAGTGGGTCACCATGCTGCCTTGTTGCATTGTCTGCAGTCGCAATAAGTATGGTGAACACAATTTGTAGATTCTGCTCAGTTCTGAATAGAGTCATTTTTGCTCGCTCACGTTTAAACAAAAGGGCCAAATTTGTATGTATGACACAACTCACTCTCAATAATTTGTAAGAATGGTGTAGAAATAGATAGCCGTAATAGAAGACCTAGTTAACATCATATGTGTTAAACAGAAAATATACTGATTGGTATATTTTTTGTGTCCTTTGTAATACTGTATAATTTATTAATTAAAAATATAAGCATATAGCATACTTATATAGAACCTAATAAAGAATTAGGTATAGGCAATTTATGAAGAACCAGTTTATTTTACGCTTTTAAGTGTTTTTTTGGCAGAGAGTTTTCGTTGGATGTTTTTTGGCAGTCGGTTTTTTTTTATAAAAAGTTTTTATTTTTCAGTTTTTAGTGCAAACAATTGTAGGTAAGTAGTAAGTTGAACTATTTCATCAAATTTCATCATCAAGAATACAAATGAAGGTCTAAACGTACGTGTAATATTGAAATCATCCTCTAATTCCTAACTGTTGAAGAGTTTAACCTTCTATCATCAGTTCACCTAAATAACTTGAAAGTATACGACTGAAGGTCTTTAGATACGTATGAAATTGAAAGAATTATCCTCCAACTCCTAACCGTTGAGGAGTTGTACCTTCCACCTTCCATCATCAGCTTACCTAAATAATTTGAAAGAATACGACTAAAGGTAACATATATACATCTGATATTTAAAGATTTATCCTCCAACTCCTAACCGTTAAGGAGTTGTACCTTACATCATCAGCTCATCATCATAAAATGATGACTACCAGACGCAAATACGGGTGTAACTTCAGAAAATATACGAAAAACATAGTATGTGCCTATAAAAAATGAGAGTATCCCTCGATTTCCCATCATCAGATCCTGATATGCTGGCAATGGGACCACCTCGGAAGCATACCCATTCGAATACAAAAAAAAATTTTTAAATCGGTCCACAACTGACGGAGTAATCGGGTAACATACATAAAAAAAAAACATACAGTGGAACATAGAACCTCCTCCTTTTTGGAAGTTGGTTAAAAACTTTACAACAAAACAGCAAGATCTCACAATTTCTCCGTTGTCCCGTACTGTTATCACAATAACTAGAGCGTTATACAAAACTCAATTTTTCCCTTCATAAAACTGCAGGGTTAGCAAATTGAACAAGAATCCACTCTTGTGCAAATTAATCAGAAGGTTTTGACCTAGAAAAGTCAATGAACTGTTAGCCAACCGGTTCATTTAGGTGCAATACTTTTTCGAATATTATTTGTAATGGCCTCATACTACACTCTTTCACAAAAATGTTAATTATATTACATGAAGCTATTGTATTTTATAATTAATATTATTGAATAATATACAACGCTAATGTAATGTAAACAACTTTGTACAACCAATTTAACTGAAATCTATATATATAAAAGAAAGTCGTGTTAGTTACACTATTTATAACTCAAGAACGGCTGAACCGATTTGGCTGAAAATTGGTGGGGAGGTAGCTTAGAACCAGGAGATGGACATAGGATCCTTTTTTTAAAATTTATTTTTAAGGGACTTTTGCAATATTAGGGTATGCCAGTCCCATAAGGCTTTAGCTTAAACAAGTATCAATTTAAATATTATAATATGCTAGACTGTACAATTTAATAGCTTTTTTTGATGTCGGTATAGCCGTATAGTATAGATACTATTTACATAGTTTTTTTTTTTACTTTTTCCCGTGGCGTTAACCGCGGTTGTTGTTGTACCGCGTCTAACACCGCGGGGCTCAGCTAGTTTTACATAAATGTAATTTAACGTGCAGAATTTTATTTTTAAATATTTATTAAAATAAAAATAAATAAAATAGAATTTATTTAGAAATAGCTGAGTCCCGCGGTGTTATCTGCGGTTATTATCGTACCGCGGGTAGCGACGCGGGGTGGAGCTAGTGTAAAAAAAGTAGCCTAAGTTACTACTTATATCATCATCTACGTAGCAGTGAAAGTCCCGTCAAAATCGGCCCAGCCATTCCTGAGATTAGCCGAAACAAACAGACAGACAGACAAAATTGTAAAAAATGATATTTTGGTATATGTACCGTGTATCACTACATAATAATATGCATTTAATAAAAAGCGGTTATTTAAATATTACAAACAGACACTCCAATTTTATTTATTTGTATAGAAAACGGGGTCTATTTCCGCAGTATAAACATTAAACTATAGCGAAGCTGCATTAGTTGTTATTCAAAAACATTTTTTTTATGTATATAGGCCTGCCAAAGTGGCTCTACTCAGCCTGATGGAAAGCATTAGCTAAATCGGGGAGTGGTGGTCACCATACTCATTGCGAATGCAGACAATGAAACAATGCAGCATGGCGACCCACACTAGGCCGCCCACTGCATTTTAGAGCAGGATTTTGTTTATTTATTTTTTCAAAAATAATTGAACAAATTCTGCATATAACTTGAAGTATTCAGTAGTTTCATATATTTTCTTGCGTGTGGTGTATAATAAGGTTATTATATTCCAACCTTCACATTATGTTTGCTTCAACTTCACGTAATAATATACATACAGATTGTTGTAAATACTGTAGAATATACACACTTCGAATCATTTCTAAGTGCTTACATTAGACGGACGATTACAAAACAGTAAAGCACAATTTTCATAATCGATTATATATCATTACATCTATGTACCGCAATGTTGCTTAAGTCTTTTATGAAAAATATATCTATAATGTAAAATGCTTTTATGTATAATAAACAGATTTTATACGTTGTAAATGAATTACGCCAGCTTTATGTTGGGAGAACATTTAATTTTGTAACCATCAATAATCACAAAAAATGATAAACCCTGAAATCGGCAGCGCAAAGTATAAAGGACTCAGTTTTGACCAAAAATTTAATTACACTGGGAATTATGTTTTTTTGGGATGTTCGGAAACAATTTTATCAGTTTTTTGACCAATACCATTTAGAGATAACTATTAAACTCTCGATAAAATTATCTTAAGAACCAGTGGTATAAACCAGAACATATTTTTGATAAAAAACAAGTTGTTTTATTTATAACCGACTTCAAAAAAAGGAGGAGGTTCTCAATTCGACTGTTTTTTTTTATGTTTGTAACCTCATAACTTTTGACTGGGTGAACCGATATTGATAATTCTTTTTTTATTTGAAAGCTGGTACTTCCTGAATGGTCCCATTTAAATTTGGTCCAGATTGAAGTCGGTTTTTTTTTGTTAAAATTTGTAGGTAATTATTAATTCTTTAGTTAATGACTCAAACGATGGTTAGTTATATCTATACAAATAAATAAAATTGAAGTATATGTTTGAAATTTCAAATTTCATAACATTTCACTAATGTCTGTCTATCTGCTTGTTCCGGCTAATCTCCAGAACGTATGGACCGATTCTAACGGGACTTTCACTGGCAGCTAGCTAATCTTAGAAGGAGTAACTTTTACTTACGTATTATACATACTTACTATAGAAAAAAAACAAGTTTATAGAAAACTAAACAAATATTTTAGTTCAAAATTAAAAGTAACAAAACCTCTGGGTAAAACGCAGATAGTTTTAGCACAAAATTCGTGGCACAGTTGAAAGAGCATTTAATTTAAACCACATTTATCTTACACTTCCCGTGTGGTCCTATTTAAATTTGGTCTAGATTGAAGTCGGTTTATTTTTTGTTAAAATTTGTGATTATGTTTATCCAGAATTGTAGCGGAGATGCACTAATCTTAGTTGAAATTGGAAAATAAACGCCTGAGTCTAGAGCAATGCCATGCCAACCACGTCTTATTTTTTTTTCTAGCCTTTATTATCCCAAAAATAATTTAGGGTCGGCTACCGGCTACTAGTTCAACAGGTTTACCTGAATATGAGTTTTCACGACTGGCATTAGACTTCCGCAACCCTGAGGACGAACTGAATTCCAATCACATGTGTATAATATTGGAAAATTGAAAAATAATTTTGTAAATTCATTTATGAATTATAAAATATATGCCTAATATATAATATATCTAAATTATTATTAGAATTATATGACAAAAAATATTTTTGTTGCAGTCTTACGATGACTTCTTCAAAGCTCTCCTCTTCAACTCCCGCGTTATAGTGCAAATTTTCTTCGTGATGGGAGGATTTCTTATGGCCTACAAGATGCTGGTGTATGCTGAGTCTCATCCGTTTTCGCTAAAGACTGTTCCCATGGCTATCGTTAACAGGTGGCTCAGGTACGTTTTGACAGTTTTCCTTTTTTTAGTATGAAGTTTCCACCTCACAGGTTTGCATGCCACATCTAATAAGCAGATCTCTTTTAAAGGAGTTTGTCTTGCTTGACTCATCTTGACAATTTGCTGAGTTTTATCCTTGGCTGTTCTAAGAGTCAGGTTTTATAAGTTTTGGAGCTTAAATTTTGAAACTGAGAATCAGTGGTGCAATTTTTATTCTCAATTTCCGATTTTCATCAGGCAGAGTATGATATTTTAATAGGCTTTTATATTTTCAAAACAAACAAACACACTGCATTACATTTTGCTTAACTAAAAGACCCAAACATAGTATAATAGATTTGTTTAGTAAATAGACATATATTTATTGTGTTACTAATAGTCGAATCAGTGGTCAATTTAAATAATGACAGTAACAATGTATATGAGTAGAGGTGTTTAGGAAAATACTCCAATAAGTGACGCTTAGTCCAGCTAAAGGATAAGTTGATCATAGATATGTATTTGAATGTACATTTCATATGCACGAACTGTAAGGTTTTCTAACATCTAAGTCACCTCTAAAATTATTTGCCCTAAAGAGACAAGTGTCCAGTTTTGATAAAGGTTAATGTGAGGTTATATGAAGAATTATGTGCGATAAAATTACGTGGAACGTGGAATGGGCTAGTTGTTTTGGTACAGTTTACTTTGTATTGAGAGATATTACGTGTACTCTTAAGGCTCATAAAAATGGGTCATTTGAAGAACCACGTTTAATGACTTCTAGTTTTGGGAAACCGGATCAAACGGAATTTCTTGCCGTCATTCCTTATTTCAAATAAACGATAACTTTTATTACACAGTGATAGGGTTTAACCGGAACGTGGCCAGTACATGGTTTATCTCTCTCTGACCTATACTAGGTAAAAGATCGTCGAGCGACGCAAGTATCCAGAAAAAAAAGGCATTCCCATGCCTTTTGATTTTACGCTTCAATAGTTGGTCCTTTAGATTTAATATAATATAAACTACTTCAAATCGTATATCTCCTAGAATTATATTATTTACGGCTCTGAAGCCACTTCGGCTCCGGATTCTCCTCAACTTGATGTAATATGAATAACCCCTAACGTAGGTCTATTCTGTATGCAATATAGGCAGATACTTTTAATAATAGTTTTGTATATTCTACTAATTTTCTGAGACATGACATATCATTAAAGTTGGGGTTATTGTTTCAGACTAATGCCAGCAGTTTTGGTAGTGATGGGTCTAGCAATGACATGGGTACCTCACCTTGGCTCCGGGCCCATGTGGGACGCTGTAGTAAAAAGAGAACGAGACATGTGTAGGATGAACTGGTGGCAACTGGTGATCTTGATGCCGAATCTGTTTCCCTTCGAGCATTTGTGTTTACCACAAGCTTGGTGAGTGTTCCGTTCCACTTTTATTAGTTTCAATTTTTGTTATATAGCAGGACTTATTTGTGATAATATGATTAACGGTTAGTCTACCAGTGACTACGAGCGGTATAATACGTACGAAACGTCGGGATAAAGAAGGTATCGTAAGTTTTTAAATAATTTTATCGCGAATAAGTCCTGCTATACAACAAAAACTATGTGTAAATGTCGCGAAAGTCTAAAAACAATAATTTCTATCTTGTCTACTTATGAATTTATTCATATTTTTAACTTATAAATGTATATACTTATATAATTATAAAATTAATGTGTTGCTAAGCGCAAAACTCGAGAACCGCTCGACTAATTCGGTTTTTTTTCATCAATATATTCGTTAAGACACAAGGAAGATTCTTATGAGAGTAATAACGTAAAAATTGGAAGGAAAATAGTAAAAACAATAACAATACTTATTTATTTTTTCTATTGGACTGTGACAGGGCAATTACTTTTGAAAGAACGAAATCTGTCGGGGCGTAGTCTCAAAAATATATTTATCTGGGTTTTTTACTTTTGAAGAAAAATCTCAATTTTCTACGAAGATTTTTAGATAGTTTTTGGTAAATTATTTAGCTTTATAGAATGAATGACTTGATATATATTCTTCTATCCTTTGACATTCTAAATGACGTAAAAATGAAATCACTGGTCATGGTAGTGTTTCTTCTTCCAACTTTATCATAAAAAAAATACCAATCAAGTTGAGAACCTCCTCCTTTTTGAAGTCGGTTAAAAATATAAACCTGTAACGAAGTAGCTGTTCATTTGCATGATTCTGAACTATTAGGCCCATAGCACACGGCGTATTTTAAACGCGCATTATGACGCGCGTATACGCGCTTCAAACGAAATTTGAACGCAACCTTATATCCTAAGCACACGGGGTAGTTGTGAAACGCGCGTCTACTGCGCGTATACGCGCAGATGCAGCAATACACACGCGCTGTAGTCGCTCGTAGACAATCCTCGTCAGTTGTACAATGGCGTCTTTAGTATTGTCTTTAGTATCAAGTGTACTGGGCTTGCGCATTAATTTCAAAAGGAACCAACTTAGGCTGCCCAGAGACGCGTAAAGTTGATGTCGTAACATTAGCAGTAGCTATGAAATTATCGGTTGCACATTGCGATCAACTAGAACGGGTATCCTAGCTTAATACTACAAATGCCTTTTTAGAATGCCTCTGTGGCGCAGTGGTAGGTAGACTGCTGTGCTTGAGGTGTTTGATTCCCGTGTCGGATTAAATGTTTGTATGGTCTACAAGTATTTGTTTCACAGTTTGGGTGCTTTCTATGTACCGTATGTATTATCGGAGTGATACCACGGCCTCACAGAAAACCGGTGTGAAATAGTGCTTGCTCTGTGTTTCACCGAGTGAGTGAGGATACTGGAGGCCCATACCTCAACCCCTTCCCCTATCTCTCCCATCTCCCGCCTCCACCTCCCCCCATACCCCAAAGGCCGGCAACGCACTTGTGACGCCTCCGGTGTTGCAGGTCTCCATGGGCGGCGGTAATCGCTTACGCATCGTTTGCCCGCCTATTCCATAAAAAAAAAGTATTATATATTTGTATCAGTTGTCTAGTACCCATAACTCTGCTTAGCTTGGGAGTAGATGGCGTTGTGTGTAAGATGTCCGAAAAATAACCTCAGTATATAGGTATGTTTATCAGCAGTCTAGTTACAGGCTCTGTCTATTTTTTTTTATGGAATAGGGTTCAAACGAGCAGACGTATCACTTTATGGTAAGCGATTACCGCCGCCCATGGACACCCGCAACACCAGAGGCGTCACAAGTGCGTTGCCGGCTTTTGGGGATTGGGAAAGGGGATTGGGGGAGGGATTGGGGTATGGGCCTCCGATATCCTCACTCACTCGGTGAAACAAGCAAGCGCTGTTTCACACCGGTTTATTTATTTCATTAATAATTTTCATTTTCATTATGGTTTTCTTAGAAATTTTTAACGAAAAATTCATTCAGTACTTATTTTATTACTCTACTAGCTTTTGCTCGCGGCTCCGTCCGCATGTATGTCTGTTGTAGCGACAAAAAGGAGCCTATGTCATTCTCTAAATTCAAATTTATCTCTATACCGAAATTCATCTAAATCGGTTTAGCGGTTTAGTAGTGAAAGCATAACAAACAGACAGACAGAGTTGACTTTCAAATGTATAAAACTGTCATAAAAGTATGGATTATGAAAAACTATTTTTTTTTTGTAGAACTTGTTAAACACGTACCCTATTAAGTTTCATCACATTTGATTATTTAAATAGATATTTCAACGGCCGTGAAGAAAGAACTTAAAAACATGCATTAAAATATTTTTAAAGTATTAGTGTTTTAACATGTTTATTAAAAAATTACAAATGTTACTTGCGTAAATTAAGACCGAGAGTGCTATAGAAACATTACCTGACATTATTTATTAGCCTTCATTCTATTAAGCAAAAAAGTATTTCTGTGTTTTTCATCAAAATTCGTGTCCCACAAACATTTGCTAAACGAATTTTCATACAAAATTGCAAGCAAACATTTAAGGACACACATCACGTACGCTGTTTGATTTAAAATCAGTCTTAATAAGAAATGTTTAAGGTTGATTCATGAATTACAGTTGCCTCAATATTGTCATGCCTTTGCTTTAGTTGTCAACATAATTGGTCTTGAGAAACTTGTTGCATGATGGTATCTTAATCTTGGTTTGCTTAAAGCAGTGTAATGATGTGACCCTGACATGCTTACGGCAACATCAAGTCTTTAAAAGGACCTTCTACTATCTGAAAAATATTCAAATAACCATTAGACCAACTAGTCAGTATACTCACTGCCTAGCTGGTCTAATGGTTAGCTCGGTCTCGGGTTCGGACTGCTGTTGATTTTTTTTTAAGAGAAATTCTTAATAGCAGCCCTTAGTATGGAAGACGGCGGTGTTTCTCGCCCGTGCCTCGGAGAGCACGTTAAGCCGTCGGTCACAGTTGTCATGAACATCTATGGTAATCATTATTAGTAAGTCAGTATAATTAAATCTACGAATTCAGTTCACCCTCAGGGTTGCGGATGCCCGATGCCTGAAAACTGATATTCAGGTAAAACCGGTTGAACTACACCAAATAATCTTGAGAATAATAAAGTTTAGGAAGAAGAGTTATGTATACTCCTGACACCATTCTCAAATAGTTACGCCGAAGTACGCCTATACTACACACATCAAAAGTGTCTAGGGATCAAGCATTTTTATGCGGATTTCTTGAGATTGAGATGTGGCTTTGGCCCTGGCCTGCTCAGTTGCCAGACTTGAACCCCATTGAGCATGCATGGGATATGCTACAGAGAAGAGCTCTGCCGAATATGGAGGGTATCCAGTCGCAAGAAGACCTTTTTTTGTTGTGCAACGAACATGGGCGGCCATTCCACAGCGTGATTTGGATGAACTCATTTTGAGTATGCCAAACCGATTCTTGTGTTGTTAGTGTTCGCGGTAGAAACACGGATTATTAATTGTTTAAGTTACCTAATAAAATTTTAAAGAAAACTGTTATTTCAGTCTTTTTTTCGAACTTTAATGTTAGTGGTTCAAATGTCAAAAATCCCTTTATTAGGAAAATGGCAAATTTCTTTATTAATGCAAAGGTGACTTGGTTTATCGTTACTGTAACAAAAGAAAACACTTTATTTGATGAATCCTTAAAGAAAATTTTAATTAATATCAATCAGGAGAAAAGTAATTGCAAAAATATATGTTGATACCTAGACACATATGTTGATCCCTAGACACTTTTGATGTGTGTATATTATTATATAGAGGTAACATTTGTGAGTTTGAGGTAAAATGGTGTTATATTGAATATGTTACGGTTTGCACCATTTTCTTAACTACTAGACCGAACGCCATAAAATTTTTGTTAAACACATCCAGAAAAACAGAAATTATGTACATTCAACACGATATAAAAAGTGTTACCAAATGATAAATAAAAAATAAGACCAGCGGGTGACGAAAAGAATAGTTACCCCATTATTCAAGATTGTAGCCAAATAAAAGCAAAAGACCAAAATACAAGTGAATAGGCATATTCCAAGTACGCCGACATTCTCTTCTGTTGGTTACATCACTATTACACTTAACTTTTTTTAAGATAGTTTGTAGCTAACCAATAGTTATTTACCACTTTGGTGGCGTAAACAAATTAGAAACAGTGAGGTGTGAATTAAGTTTTAACATTAAAGAAGGTTGATGTGAGATTCGTCTGAGGCAATTTAATTATCTCAAGTGGTGCATTGGTCCTTTTTTGTCGACGTGGTAAAAAACCCTTTAGATCTCTGGCTCCTCTTGGACACAGGAGCCAAAACACCCTGATGACTGGCCTCTGGCGCCCTACTCTAGGAGGACCCGGACCATGTTATTTCAGATCTCCCTGAATCGACGCCATATCTTATCAGGCCCTGTCTCAGGTAGAAATAATTTCCCCAGCTCACCTTATACAATAATACTAGTTGCGCCCCGCAGTATAACCCGCGGTTTTTGTTGCTTTTGTTGGCTCCTTGTCAAGAAGTCCAGCGAAGGTACCGCGCAGGCGCGTTTTGTGTCAACCGAAACATAATATCCCTAAATAAAAAAATAATTAAATAAATACTATCCATTGGACCGAGTTGTGAATCTAAACTATTATCGAATCCTCGGGAATTGACACAAAAAATTTCAAATAAATCGATTCAACCGTTTAGGAGGAGTTTCGTCACAGACACACACGCACAGAATATTTATATATATAAAGATATGAAACTAATATAACAAAGGCATTATAATACATTTTTCAGTTTTTTGACTATTCGACGAGATGACAACGTCTTAAAATTGGATGGAGCCGGCTGCACGGACGAAAAAACATGACTCATACGGCGTTACCTCGCTATGAGGCGTTCCATTGAAGGCTTGAAGTGCAAGCGAGAGATAGATGCGGCGCAGCGCCGCATCTATCTCTCATCATTTCATCAATGTTTTGTTATGACGTTGTCACGTTAAACTATCGTCCGTAAACAGACTTTACAGACAACCATTTTTTTTATATTTGTTTTTGAGTTATTCAGATTAAATTGTAGAACTTGTATTTAAAAGCATTTTTATCTTTCAGGTACCTTGGAACAGACACTCAACTTTTCCTGATAACCCTTGTGGTCTTACTCATCATCTGGCGCTGGCCGAGAAGTGGGGTCCCTGTACTATCAGTAGTGATGATCGTCAGTCTTGTCATACCATTCCTGCAGAGCTACTTGATGAACCTTTTACCAATTAGAACCAGCTTGTTCCCAGAGTGAGTTAATAAACCATGAACCAGTTTTAGCTATCTATTTAGTACGGCACACCTGCGATGACTCGGCAAACATTTTGGAATATTATATACTCTAGACTTTCTTATTACTATTCTGGTGACTAGTCTAATCACAAGATCAAAAACACAAAGTGATTACATTCTCAAACTCACTTGGAACCAGACCTAGCCAGACGAATGCAACAGCCATAAAGGAAACGACCCCAAATAAATTTAAGAACAGAGCAGAAATATGATGGTTATGATAAAAGAAACTACGTGTAATACGCTTGCGCTGTGCGCGTGTGCTTAGTTGCATTTTGCACAAATTTAAGAAACCCCCTACGCAGCACCAGGTCGAATTTATCAATTAATTGTCATTTAACGATTATACTGGCACGCGTGAAGCACTTAATCGAGTGTTCATTCGCCAAAAATGCCTGATATCACTTTGGAAAAGAGCTGATACTCTTACGCTAGACCGAAATTAACTAAACATAGCTAAGAACCACCGCAAGGAAACTGGCTTTCAAATGAAAAAAACGGCATTGAAATCTTTGAGAGCCTCGATGCCACAGACAGACACACACACACACAGACAGACATCGACGTCAAACTTATAATACCCCTCTTTTTGCGTCGGGGGTTAATAAAAAGGAAGATTTCCTAAGATTATATAGATCCTTAATTGTAATAGTAGTAACAGCAGATACTGTCGTTCAGCAACACGCGATGAACCGTGCCATTAATTTCTGTGACAATGTTTGTAAATGTGTTTTTTGCTATAACAACCGATGCTGTATTATTGACATAATCACTTTAAATAAAACTAATTATAAGTCAATCTAAAATTCATGTTTTCAGAAAAAAGATTATCTAAAAAAAAGTGAACAAAAGACTCGTATTAAAACTCGACGATGCTTGAACAAACAACAAATATTTGCGAGATTGGCGTTCCCATACGGTCAACCTAAAATTCTTGTTTTGCTTTGCATATTATTGTTCATAGTATTTTTAAAGGCATTAAGCAATAGTGCTCTTTTTGAACAAGGTTTAGTAATCTTTAATCTTATTCGCAGGTCCATAAGAGATATTTTCGGGTACAACTATACTTTCTATCATGCTTACGTATCGGCACAAGGCAACTGGGCTGGTTATCACTTAGGAGTGTTAACTGCATACTTCTATCGCAAAGCTCAAACAGAGAAATGGGATTATAGTAACTCTATGGTAAGTTGTATTCTTTTTCATCAATATCAAATATTCATAGTCTCATGAAGCACTTGGTCACCAGCCTCTCATTAATATAATTGGAGTTAATAGCTTAGTTCACCGCCCTAACCTTCCCTGACTTTTCATGTGGATGGTAGATTTCACAAAGTGATACGTAAGTAGATGGTTCAAGAACACGTACAGGGTCAATTTTGCAAATAATATCAGAACTCTGTGTCAATGGCGGAGAACACATATTACTAGTTCTACTTAGTTTGGATGTAGATAACGATGTGCAACAAGCCTCGAGAGATTACGCAGTTATTATTCTCGTATTATGACAGTCAATTTCTAATTTCATACCTCTAAAAATAGAGTAGACTCATTTTTTTTTAATAAGTTCTTTTAAAATAACCGATTTTAAAAATCATCCTTGTTACTTACGTTAACAGTTATTATTTCATTTTTTTTATTATATTGAATTTTGACTCATATTATTTCTAGGTTATGAAGTTACTCAGTACATTCTCAATCCCCGTTGGTTTTGGTACCGTTCTCATGGGTTGGGATCTTCACCATCGTGAAGCTTCTGCCTTCGAGTCTGCAGTATTCAACGCTCTCAATCAAAACTTCTTTGCTCTGGCTATTTGTGTCTTCATTATTGGATACTTCTATCGATGCAACCGTGAGTATATTACAATAGAAACATACTACAGCGCCATCTACCGAAGATATACCGAACTACGGAGTTATTACTAATCCTGCATCACGATATAGAAGTTTTCGGGCCAATTAGCATGTAAACCGTTAGGCATGATCACCTCATCTGGGGTCTCGCTTGGCTCGAGCTTGACCGCGGGCGGCGTGAAGAATAAAGCAACCCTGAAATAACCCTGGAAATTACATCAAAAGAACCCCCCACGACCTACCCCTATTTAGGGGTAGCGATAAAAACTGCTCGCAGGGGGGCAAACTGCCACGATCCAGCCTCTACGCGTCTCGGAGACCACTCCTGGTCGGAGAATTCTCCCCACAAAAACGATATTAATCGTGTTTGCTTTCGGGAATTAGTGTCTGATTTTCAGTACTGTTGCAAGCACCGTGATTCTTGAGAAACTGTTAACTAACTTATTTTTTTTTGAATTATAGGTTTATACGTATGGTCAATGGAATGGGGACCAGTGCAGCCTTTAGGCAGAATGTCGTATTGCGCTATGTTACTTCATGCAACAGTACTTAGAACTTATGGTGGTCAATTGAGAAGGTCGTTCTACGCGACTGATTACACTGCTGTAAGTATAAACTATAACATAATTACAACTAATTCAGGGAGAAGAAAAAGAAAACTAGAAAAGAGAATGATAAATTATACAGGAAGTTTATTTAATCCAAAGATTGTTATTTAACCCCTAATACAATGTTGGTCAATTTTCTTACCAGTGAAAGGGTGGCCATTTATAATAATTTTTAGATTTTAAAAATGAAATTAAAAGGATTTTAGACCACAATCAACGCGCCAAAATCATCATAAATTACGATTAGCTTTATTCTTCCTCCTTAGTAGTGTTATGTTCCCTTCTAAGAGTTTGATCAAGTAAATCCTGGGTAATTTATTTATTTATCTTATAGCATACATATAATAACAGAAAACACAAAATGAGTTACGAAATTTATAAATGTAACAATCGGCGGTAATCCCATAACCCTAGTTACAAAAATGTCATATACAAACTTTATAACCACTTTATTGCAAAAGCATGCTTAACGCTCGAAATAAAAGTCTAAATAGGCAGCGAAAAAAAATCATCGAATATAAGGAACTTCGTTCCAATAATAGTTTTCAACTTTTGGTCACTAAAATCTTTTCCGCTGTCACTTTGTGTGTCAGCTGTATTGTCGCTGTCACTAGAAAACGCTCGATTTACTAATACGGCAGCATAGATTTACATGCACATCAACCTATTCAAATTTCGATCTGTTTGTAAAGTTGTTTTGAAGCGTGGTTTTCCATTTCATACTATAATAATATTTGTGTTCCAGATTATGCTATACGCTGGTATTGTTACCACAACATATATGGTATCTCTTCCTCTGCACCTCTTGGTTGAAGCTCCAGCGTGTCAGCTTCAGAAAATTCTTCTTGGACCAAAAAGAAAACCGAAAGAGACAGAAGACGTTAACGCCAATCACGTGAAACCTGGAATTTCTAATGTATCTGTGTCGACTGTTTCAACACATATTTAGCGTAACGCAGTACTTAAAGGTTATATTCTAAGAGCTACCGACTGGTGTTGGTAATGTGTTTTACATAAAAATTAGAGTTCTCTATGCAATCGAATTTTAACCTTAATTCATTTTTAGTTTACTTTCTTAGTCAGTGGAAATTAAAAAAAATAGATTTTTTTGTTTTACTAATAATATTTGTGCACATCACAGCTCAATATATACCAGACACTAGAAACTGTATATAGCTTATTCAAATTAGCGGAACATATTGCTTATGTTAGCTGTCTGTACTTTTTAATTTTTAAATTCAAATCTGATTCTGAGTAACATCTTTTCCTTTTCTGTAATATTTGAGAGTTATTTCGTTATTTGTGAATAGGTACGAATATAAATGTAGCAGGAATCCAGTGCGGTGCTAAAAATGACTGTCAAATGGATGGAATGCAAAGCTTGACTGTTTTATTAGGTGTAGGTGTAGATATAGGAATGATCGTCTTTATGTATTGATTATAGAATACTCATCTAAAGTAGCTTACCCTTTTCAAATCCTAGACTAAACATGCTTCGACGTAACAGGACGCTTTAGCACTGTTTAACTATGAGAGAGCTATGAAACTAAGAAACCACTGCCTTAAGGTCAATTCGTCGTAAGGTCTTTTGTAGCCCAACACAGACCAGTTTCTAATACCGACTGACGAGTGACGACGCGTTGATTCGCGTAGTAGGCACTTAGGTTCGCGCAAACGTACGTACACCAATCAGCGTTGGTTGCACCCCGACGCTCAAATTCACGCGTCTTTTTTACCTTAACAGAAAAATATGTTTTATATTGAGACGATAAGTGTGAATTTGCTGTGTTAAGTTTTAGATTGACGCTTCGATGGGCTTCGACTCGGCTCTAGTATGAATTGACCCTTATAGATTACTGATGTTCAGCAATGCTTTCGTTGTTTTTAGCAAGTGGGTGAATCGTTTGCCTGCTATACAACAAATAAACTTAAAATAACGACTCTCGTCAAATCCAAAGGTCAATAAACCTCAAACCTGCTACAAATCTGAAAATCTTTTACTGCAATTTTTAGTCTTAAAGGTCTTAGTCTAAGAGCTATCTACTGATTGAAATAGGGTATTTTTGAAAAGAATGTGTGTTAGATATAGTAACTTGGAAATAAAATGGTCTACAAACAGCTACATTATATGTAAATGTCATTAAACTTATGCAATAAGGTTAATGACATTTAGTGTAAGAGGTATGGGCCAAATCTAGGAATATGGATGTGACAAAATAAGTAGTTTAAAGAGAGCTGGACTCAACTCTTTCTTTTGTATTTCACAATATACCTATTGCAAATTCAATTTTAAATTTCATTTCACTTCATCTCTAAATTGTAGGACTTTAGTTTAAAAACTTCAATCATGTATTCTGTTGCGGCATTGAGTGCTTGAAATAATTTACAATTCATGGATCGACTGTTTTCTAATTGTAATACATTCAACACTAGTTTGGCGTCAATTCGGTAACATATGATTTTCTAAATTCATCGTTTTTATTGAATCGCCACTTCATATTTTTGTCCAAAGAATTTAAATACGGTCAATATTTATATTCTTTGTCTTCTTGTTTGTCCTGCTTACCGACTCGGTCATCAACAACCCATAACGTCCCACTGCTGGGCTCGGGTCTCCTCTCAGAAGAGGGTTAAGGCCATATGTCCCCACACTGGCCAAGTGCGGGTTGGGGACTGGCAACACAACGTTGTGGCTACGTAATCTTGCCGTTGGATGTTTCCAACCCACCCAAAGGCCTCCTACTAAGCTTCACGACTGTTATCCTACGATAACAGCCGGGACCGACTGCTTAACGTGACAACCGAATCACGGAAACGCTCATAGTATCGTGCCACCAGCGGTCACCCACCTAGGTACTGACCGCGCCGTCGTTGCTTACCTTCGGTGATTGTTCCTAATCACCGAGTGCAACTAGGCTATGAGCGCCTCGGCCGTGACGTGAAAATTAGATTGACAAGCCAAATAATTAAGGGTCACTGATGTAATTATCTTGCAATAATGTATATTGTATAAATGTGATACAGTGCATATAGTTGTAATTAAAATGTAATTATTTTACTCTAAGAAATTTTGTACATTATCGACTAAGGTGTTTTTGGAATAAAAGTTTTTGATACCAATACCTATTTTCATTTAATTTGTTTCATTGTTTTGGACCGAAGTTCCTTATGTGGCGTTGCGGAGGGGGTGGGGTCGTGTGTCGGAATTGGACCGACTAAAACCACACGGTGTGCCACTCTGCGCCTGAGAAGGTAGGGATCCGGGAACTGCTGATGCCAGTCCCGTGGAACAAATGATAAAACCGGTTGAACTAGTAGCCGACCCCAATTAATCTTGGGAATAATAAAGGCTAGGAAAGAAGTTTTAATAATAATAATAAATCTTTATTTGAAAAACCTTAACTCTTAGAACAGCTGTTGGTTTAGTGTCCAGTGATCTTCTGGTATCTGGTAAGCCAGAGATCGCCAATTTGATTCCTAGTTAGGGCAAATTTCGTGTGATGCATACGATCATTTGTTTTTTTATGGAATAGGGGGCAAACAAGAGTAGACGTATCACCTGATGGTAAGCCATTACCGCGGCCCATGGACACCCGCAACACCAGAGGCATCACAAGTGCGTTTCCGGCCTTTGTTATCAGCAGTCTGTTAATCACACAGGGTTACACGGGAGCTGTCAAGTTTGGGGTTAGAGTGACGTGCATGAGATATATGTTATTTTATTACTTAGTTATGGCAACAAGTCTTAAGGGTAATTGCATGTGCAAGATACATAGAATATCAAACCGCATGTCGTGCCGAAATCGATTACAGAGTCATGTCATAACTTACTCCTGTTACTGTAATATAATTCATTGCTTAAACTACTGAAATTTTATTAATAAATATATTATCTTGGCACTTTTACAAATTTAAGATATATCTGGAACATTACACATTTTTTTGTAATCTGTTTTTATTTAAATACGTGTAATGGGACTCATTCCTCTCACAGGCCACACCAGGACCAATACCAGTGATACATGACCACAACAAAATTATGACTCTTATACCTTTTAAAAAACCAAAGCACCATGTAAAGAAATTAGTATTGGTTCTAAGTGTGGTTCTAAGTAATTAGTATTTATTTTAGCCGACCAGAGTCAGGTATAACCATCCTACCAATCGTCTGGTGGAGGTTATCTCTGGGGTATACCAGCACGACAGAAACAGGACTCTATTCTACAGGACAAAGACATCGAACGTAAATAATACTTTCTTGACGTACATTCAATATTTCTTGAATATTTTTATCTATTGGGACAGTTTGTTTAACTAAATATTTTCTAGTACAATTTATTCAACAGGACGATCTATATCTCTTGAGGATACTCAGTCAGTCGTCATTTCACTGTTTATTACCTTCCTAGCCATGTAGCTAAGAGGATTTCCTATTTCATACAATCCATCCAATAATCAGTGGTGACTGCCTCGGTGGCGCAGTGGTAGCGTATGCGACTTCTGTGCTTCAGGTCTCGGGTTCGATTCCTGGGTCGGACGAAATGTTTAGATCTGCAAATATTTGTTTTGGAGTTTGGATGTTTTCTATGTATAATATATTTGTATTTACAAAAAAAAAGTGTTGTCTCGTACCCATAGTAAAAGGTCTAGCTTAATTTGGAACTGGATGGCGTTGTGTGTCAGATATCTGAAATATCCACCTTTTCTTTGGTCTTCATCTTCTCTTATACTCTTAAATTCTCTTACCTATCTCTTTCCTTGCCACATTCTGTTCAAAAGGATATAATCAAACAACCTTAATAGTAGTGAGGCGAAATTAATTAATCACATACAATAGATCGAACAGGTTCCAACCGATTTGAGGTATCATAGCAAACAATAGTATGTGCCTCATGCTGTTATCTAATACTGGATGAAGATGAAACCGATCTTAGGTTCACGATGTAACCAAAACATAATCTATACAAATAAATAAAATTGGACTGTCTGTTTGTAATATTAAAATAACCTCTTTTTACAAGCTTTTTATTAACTTGCAATGTATGTATGTCCGATTTTGCTGAAATTTTGCTAGCATATGTATACAGCGTGACAATACAATATTATAATGACATGAAGCTGATCTGACGCTGGAGCTGGAAGGTGGCCATAGGAACTCTGTTAAAAAACGTCGCAACATCATCGAGTTTGGACTCGTTTAATTCGTCTCGAGGCATTCCAGTAAAAGCTTGTTTTTAAAAAGCTTTTTAATTAAATTACACGGTACATATACCTAAATTACATTTTGTACAATTTTTGTCTGTCTGTCTGTTTTTTCCGGCTAAACTCTGGAACGGCTGGATCGATTTTGACGGGACCTTTACTGATAGATAGGTGGCTGATGATATAAGGATTAACTTAGACTATTTTTAGACTATTTTCGCCCCGCGGTACGACAATAACCCAGCTATTCTAAATGATTTTGTATTCTACATACATGTTCTTTAGTTTACACATACATATTCCGCGCGGCCACGCATTCTCTATTGATCTCATGAGATATCAGTTTTCATTGGCGGTGGTAATCACTTAACAACGCGTTACTTGACTGTTTGTTAGTCCCATTATATTATAAAAATAAATATGAGTATATTTCATTAAAGAAAACTGATTGTCGCATTTGTGTAGTTTCGTGTTATTGAGTTCTAAAACCTCTATTGGCTTGTAATGTAATTACTCCTGAAAACCTGTCATTTATTTGATGTTGTATATAAAACTGCATATTATTATACATATACTACATATTATATTGCTCTCTTTAATACATAAGTCAGTATGTTCATTAGTAGTCTAGTTACCATGGTACGGGAACTGTTTATTGTGGGATGAGTCAAGCAACCGTGTGTGAGATCTGTAAGGTAATTATAATTATACTAGCTGACCCACGCAACCTCGTTTACGTCTACTATTGCCAGTAGCGTAATAATTTTCCCCTGTTTTCGTAACATTCTTCATTGGGGCTCCGCTCCTATTGGTTTTAGCGTGATTATATATAGCCTATAGCGTTCCTCAATAAGTGGACTATCTAACACTAATATAAAGTTTCAAATAGAATTAGAAGTTCCTGAGCTTTATATATTAGTATATAGATATAGATTCCTTTAGTATGGCCTGATGTGATCGATAGCTTAGAAATTATCATACACATTTCAGCCCCTCTACCTGTTACTAAATACAGTGCAATTAGGCCAAACTAACAGATAATAATAATATAAAGATATATAACAATTTTAAATAAAATCGTATTTAGATCATCAATTAAACATACGCTGTTTGGCGAAATAAAGTTCTAATGGACTGAAAGACAAACATACACACAAATGACAGCACATAATATTTCAAAGTATAACAAAATGGCAGTGGCAACCATAGTAATATGTCAAAGACTTAAAACAGTTTAAATACAAGCTAAAATAAACCTTAAACTTAGAGCATAAAGTTAATTTTGCAATGTATAGTTAAAACTACACTATGTTCGACGTGTTCATTGATATCGACACACCGATCAAGGATGTCACTCGCATGAGATTTGCCTAATTCATAGTGCATGTGTCGTATCGTCAGCTGTGACGTTGCAATATGGCTGTATCTCACACCGCATTAAATTCAATAAAATCTAAAATTAGTGTCTGTAGTAGTAAAAACAAATATATTATTTACATTACAGTTAAAATGTATTGAACATTTACACTAAAGCAAGAAAAATTAAAAAAAAAACTATAGGCCGACTACATACTAGATATGATAACATTATAGAACCTACATATATCACCCGGGCCATTATGAGAATCTATTGACACCTCATTTATTAAAATCGGTACTGTTTAGGCGCTACAGTGGAACATATAAACATACATAGAAAAGCCATTGCCCTTATTGGCTTCGACGTAGTCGGGTAATAAGAAATGATATATATTTTTCTTTTAGCCGTCGATCCTTAAATTTCTACTATCGAATTAAATTTTTTTAGTAACAGGTTTTCCAATTATTTTTACTAGTGGTAACCCGCGGTTCCGCCCGCGTATATGTCGGTTATCGCGGCAAAAAGTAGCTTCTGTGTTATTCTGATGTATAAGCTATATTACTGTAAAGTTTCATCCAAATACGTTCAGTAGTATTTGCGTGAAATAGTAACAAACATCCATCCATCCATACTTACAAACTTTCGCGTTTATAATATTAGTATAGATCTATTAAACATTATAGTGTTCGTATAAATATCTTATGTAGACAAAATGACAACCATTCACCTGTCATTTTGAAACAATTAAAATATTTGAAATAAAAGCTTATTTAGTTACTGCCCGCGACTGCAGTCGGGTGAATTTGGTATATTTGGAGTTCTTACTTTTCTCTATTAATTAATCACCCTTAAGAGTGAAATTCTCAAAAAACCTTTCTAACTGGGTGCTTTAATTTCAATTTATATTGATGAATTCGACAGTAAATCAAGGCAATTATTTTTATGCTAGTTTAAAGAATTTTCCTTTCAAATAATTAGGTTTAGATGAGATATTTATCTTTCACCTATATTTTAAAATTTTGAATTAAATAACATACATATAAATTTCAAAATATACTCCCAAGTAAAGCTACGTATAAACGCAATCCTTAATTCAAAATATCTATTTTTAATTACGGTGTGAGAGTCGGCCATCATAAGCATATAGTGACACGAGAGCATGAGGATGTATCGTTCTTGTGGTCAATCAATCTGTGTGAAATGTAGCCAGCTTATATGTCTGATAGTGTCATGCAAGAGAATTGAACTATGCTACTGTTTAGTAAATATATTATTATATTAGGACGCGTCATAATATGCCATGGGCCATGCCAAGCCAGCAAAGTCGCAAAATGGCAAGGTCCCAGAAATACACACACGTGAATAAATTTCCAGGGGAAAACAAGACTGATGAAATGAAATAATTTCATTACATACAATTATACATACATACAATACATAATTCATACAATTATTGTACTATAAATGAATGTGAGTTTGTTTGTTGGTTACAATTTCAAGCCTAAAGTAGTAAATCGATTTTTAAAATTTTCTCACCAGGGAAAAACTATCAGCGAGAAACTTATGCTAATTTTTTCCTTAACAATTAATATGTAAGTGGGCGGAACTACGGTCGCAAATTAGTTTCGAGATAAATAAAACTTAGTCTGCCATACTTAACTATAATCCGACAATTTCGAAACCAATTTTAAAACAATTTTTTTACCGTGGGAGAGCTACGCTTCGGCATGAATGAGCCGGCTCGACCGGAATAATATCACGGCCTCACAGAAAACCAGAGTGATATAGTGCTTGCGCTGTTTCACCGAGTGAGTGAGGATACCGGAGGCCCATACCCCAATTCCTCTCCCTATCTCCCCCTCCCCCATCCTCAAAAGGCTGGCAACGCACTTGTGACGCCTCTGGTGTTGCGCGTGTCCATGAGCGGCGGTAATCACTTACCATCTGCTCGCTTGGTCTATCCTATAAAAAAAACCATCTAACGTTCGCTGTCTTGGTCTAAAATATTTTGAATAATATCTTTCTGTCTTTTAAATAGATATAATATTTTTAAAAGTATTCAACACAACAGTTATACATGTGAACAAAAATATTTTCTTTAATTCGACCAGTTGGCCCAAGTTGGTCTTATACTAAGCCTGATTTATCGCTATACGTTGACATTAAAGGCTTTAACCAAATATGTCTGAAAAGTTTTGAGTTTAAAGTAAAATATATTCTCTTATATATTTCTTAAAGATTAAACGTAAGCTAGACTCTGAAAAAAACATTTTGTTGTGCTTTTCTGGTACCGAGAGTTAAATTGCTTGCTTTTATGATTAAATTTTATAAAAAAAGTTTTTTAGACGATAGGTTCATTTTAACATGCACAATATTAGAACACAGACACAGTATGCAACATTATAGCCGATCTTTTTTTTTATGTGTGGGCCTGCCAAAATGACTCTACTCTGCCTGACGGTAAGCAAAAGCGGAATCCAAGAGTGGTGGTCACTACACTCATTGCGAATGCAGACAATGCAACAATGCAGCATGGTGACCCACGCCATGGCGGCCTTGTGATGCTTCTGCATTAATGGGCCTCCGGTCTCGCACTCACCAACGAAACACGACAACACGAACGCTATCATTTTACGTTGATTTTCTGTGCGAGCGTAGGGTATCTTATTAAGATCTTCCTACCTTAGAAATCACTGCTAGCACCCATGTTTCCCTCCCAATATGAACCCGAGGCTCCTTTAAGCTGGGTCTGAAATATCATACCATAATGTGTAGGTCATCATACTGCATTATCCACGTTCACAATGAGAATGGTGACCACCACTCTTAGAATCTACACATGCTTTTCATCAGGCAGAGTGAAGTAATTTAGCAGTTAGGAAATAATTTAAATATTACCCCACTTTTCATAATAAAACCCAGCAAACTTGCAAATATATAGTTTAGCGGTTGTAGTAGTAGTACAAGTAGTGTAGTAGTCAGTCCTAAGAACTGTAAAACCGCCTGATGATAATCTATCATCCATATGAAAAAAAAAAAACGACTTCCAAAAACCAACCAACGAAAACTCCCTGCCAAAAAACACTAAAAAGCGTAAAATAAACTGGCTCTTCATAAATTGCTATGTGCCAATTCTTGTCTATACCTAATTCTTTATTCATTTAAATAGTAGTATTATTATGTGTGCTAGGTACCAAAATCTATTTGAAGTCGGCGCAAGCCAAATGTTATAGTAGTTACCACACTCGCTATATTTTGAGACGACCGTCAATCGTCAGCCCGCGCGTGTCTGCCCGCTTGGGTTGTTTTGTGCTACACGAGGCATCAGCTATCCGGCAGCGGCGAGTGCGGTACCTCCTATTACATTTTGGCTTGGCGCCGACTTTAAACAGATTTTAGGTACCTAGCACACATAATAATACTACTATTTAAAATGAATAAAGAATTAGGTATAGACAAGAATTGGCACATAGCAATATATATAGGGAGTTTTCGTTGGATGGTTTTTGGAAGTCGGTTTTTTTTTAATAAAAAGTTTTTATTTTTGCATTTTTAGTGCAAAACAATCGTAGGTTATCAGTAAGTTGAACTATTTCATATAATGAATGATGATGCGAATAACTTTATTGCTTTGAACACGTATTAAAACTGAGTATACTCAGTTTCCAAAATTATGTTGAGATGCCAGATTTCTGTTACCGAGAACGTGGTCTACGGGACAATAGGAATTGTGTCCAAGCTTAAATGTCGTGATGAAATAGAAGCAGGCGAGTTACTTAAAGCAAAATACATTAAGGCGTTAGTCATCATAGCGCATGTGTCATCAGCTCACCTAAATAACTTAAAAGTATACAACGAAAGGTCTATAGATACGTATGAAATTAAAAAAAATATCCTCTAAAGGTCAGCCTTTGAGGAGTTGTACCTTCCATCATCAGCTTACCTAAATAAATTGAAAGAATACGGCTAAAGGTAACATACATACATATGACATTGAAAGATTTATCCTCCAACTCCTAACCGTTAAGGAGTTGTACCTGTCATCATCAGCTCATCATCATTAAATGATGACTACCAGAAGCAAATACCGGAGTAGCTTCAGAAAAGAAACTAAAAACATAGTACGTGCCAGAAAAAAATTAGGGTTCCCCTCGATTTCTCTGGGATGCCCCCAACAGATCCTAGTTTCCTTGTCATGGTACCAACATCGGAGCATCTTCTTTCCAACAAAAGAAGAATCATCAAAATCGGTTCATAAACGACGAAGTTATGCCCGAATACACATATAAAAAAAAAAAAAAACGGTCTAATTGAGAAACCTCCTCCTTTTTTTGAAGTCGATTAAAAATGTGTTTTTATAATAATGCTCTTGAAAATAATAAGGAAAATAAAATTTTGATAAGATGTATATAGTTTATCACCCGAACTATTAATACGAGTCTATCGATACCTCATACATTAAGAACGGTTCATTCGTTTAGGCACTACTGTTCAACAGTATTCTCCTCCTCCTTATGTAAAGTGCACTTATGTATATTTCCACGTATATATTTGTATTT
This sequence comes from Diaphora mendica, assembly GCA_949125395.1. Taxonomy (NCBI): domain Eukaryota; kingdom Metazoa; phylum Arthropoda; class Insecta; order Lepidoptera; family Erebidae; genus Diaphora; species Diaphora mendica. Next base: position 3,098,114 of record OX421334.1, read on the forward strand.
CTTACTTTACAGCAATTTTATCTCATTCTTGGCAACTATAACCTTGATGCACCTACCTTACTAGACCTCTACAACCCCCAAAAGTTGGCTGGTAGAGAATGCTTAAGACATTAATTCCGCTGATAGACGTAAGTGCACGAATTTATAAATAAATAAATATTATCCTTCTTTAGGCTTCACGTAGACGGATAATAGTTATTTGTTATACAAGAGAGATAAGGTGCTTTTTAACCGCGTGCTCAATTTTGATGACCGAGCAAGCGAAGGATTCTAAAATTTAATTACGAGCGCAGCGAGTGATTCTTAAATTAGAATCCTGAGCGTTAGCGAAGGAATCAAAACGAGGTGAGAAATCTTTGCACTGAAGTGCAACACGTAACTTTTCATCCCACCTTAGCGCAGAAATGGCTAAATGCAAAAAAGAAAATGACGCAGGTAAAGCAAATATTAAAAAAAGTACACTAAGAAGGTTCCGAGTCTGAGTTTTTAACAAATTAAAAAAGGTTGTATGGTAAATTCGGCACCATGGAGGTAAAAGTAAATAGGTTTAAATGATGTTTGGTATTCACAAACCTAGTGCACACGACGTTCTAAATTCAATTGACTTTATCCTCTAGCGGATAAAAACGGCTTTTGCGGAGATGAGGGGATGAAAATACGTTACTTTGCAAAGTGACTTCAACCAATATCTGGTCTTCTCTCTACACTATTATGGCTTACAAAAAGACATGAAATAAGGTCAGCAAAAAGTCGTCTCTCAATTTGAGAAATTAATAAAGATTTCATTGTTTCTAAAATAAATTACACTTACATAAAAATATTAAAATGAACACAAATTAAATAATCCCAACAACAGTAAACAAACCTTGCTTGCACCACTTTATCATATCACCAAACAGATGTCGCTTTAAACAAGCTTTTAAAAAGAAAAAAGCGGGTGACAATATATTCTTGTTCAACTTTTAATGTAGCGCCATTATTCTTCAAGAGTTGTCTAAATGGGGCGGCCAGACTCCTTCACTTAACAATCTACGTCTTTTGAAAAATTATACAACTTTGGATTATGACGTTTTACGTAATATTCGTAATGTTGAAAACTTTTGTGTATTTTGAAATATAAACAGAAATAATATGATGTTTCCTAAAAATAAATTAAATTTAGTAATAAATGGACATCGGGATATTTGTACCGGTCTGAAATCAACCTGACCTTTGATATTGCCATAGGGTGAAGCCGGTCAAGTTAGATTTTTAAGTTGTAGAATAAAATTACAAGTGTGTTTAATTTCATATACTAGCTGACCCACGCAACCTCGTTTGCGTCTCCTATTGCCCGTAGTGTGATAATTTTCCCCCGTTTTTGAAACATTTTTCATTGGTGCTCCGCTCCTATTAGTCGTAGCGTGATGATTTAAAGCTTATAGCCTTTCTTGATAAATGTACTATCCAACACTAAAATAATTTTTCAAATAGGACCAGCGGTTCCTGAGATTAGCGCGTTCAAACAATTTCAAACAATCGCATCCTACATTTTATTGGCTTTCTGAAGTTACTGCAATTTCACTAATTTAATATATCCGGAGGACATGCCGTCAAATCACTTAATATAGAACGGTAAAAGCCAAGACTATTTGATGATATTTTTAAAGTGGTTTAAAATTACTTGAAAATAAAGTGACTGATCTGTTGTTCTAGTAGATAATGATAATGAGTGTTTATTCGGAATTTATACTCTCGATTGTCGGCACTTGATGGAACTTGTTATAATACATTTTTGAATTAAAATCACTTGTACTTATTCCACTTTTTTTTTCTTTTTTTTTTTGGTGCCATAAGGCGAAACAGGCCAGGTGTAAACAATAATAAAATAGTGGAATAAGTACAAGTGATTTTAATTAAAAAATTTTTTTTCAGAAGTTCACAAGTTTGAATGCCATCCAGGAGAAATAATTGTTTGATAATCATGATCACAAATATGTGTTTTGGATGTAATCCATACTAATTTCACATTTTCACGACTAAACCGCTTCACCGATTTCAATGAAATTTGGCATGGAGATACTTTAATTCTTGAGGAACATAATGATTGACATAGGCTATTCTTTACCGCGATAACTTACATTATAAGCGGAGCCGCAAACAAAAGAGTTACTTAATAAATAATATAATATTTTTGTAGTCATTTAGAAACATTTAAGCAGCAATATCAGTTTTTTTTATGTAATAGGCGGGCAAACGAGCAGACTTATCGCTTGATGGTAAGCGATTACCGCCGCCCATAGACACCTGCAACACCAGAGGCGTTACAAGTGCGTTGCCGGCCTTTGGGGGATGGGGGGAAGATAGGGGGTGGGGTTGGGGTATGGGCCTCCGGTATCCTCACTTACTCGGTGAAACACAGTGCAAGCACTATTTCACACTGGTTTTATATGAGGCCGTGGTATCACTCCGGTCGAGCCGGCCCATTCATGCCGAAGCGTGGCAAACACAAAACAAAGTAAATAAATCGTCACCCAACATTGTTAATCATACTTAACACTCATGTTTACCAAGCTGTTAAATCCTTATCGCGCTAATTATAGACATGAAAAATGTCTTAAAATATTGAATAAACTTTAGAAAGCTTAATTACATCTTACTTCAATACAAATTTGACTAATCAACTAAAATAAATGAGCTTTTACCTTCAGTATCCACAACGTGAACGGTTTTGTCGCTATTTTCTTATGTTCTTTCCTATGGTGAAAGTTAGTTAAGGGACTCAGTAGTTTACGATCAGACATCCATGTATGAGTTGTTTCCAGCTATCATTAGTATTAGGTAATGGCTTTGCGTCCAACTTCATTTAAAGTATAGAAGAGATAAATTAGGCTATGAAAATAATTATATTCAAATACATTAATTAAAATTCAACCCGTGTAGGGCTGTGTTTAACTAATTTAGTATATGAATAAATCGTTTTGATCTGAATATTTCACTTGTATCTATGCTGTATTAATTTTGTTAATTTTCATAACATTTTCTTCATCAAGGTAAGCCACTAATGGAATAATTTGAATATCTACTCTACTTTCTAGTTAATAAATAAGGTTGAAGATAGCATAATTTAAATATTTCAAGGTTATTTCGAGTTCTTTCAAGTGTCATTTAAACATTAATTTTATTAGACTTTCGACAATCTAACTTACTCAATGAAATGTAACAAAATAGTTACTTAAACGCCAATTTGGTCATTTATTTATTTATTTATCTTCATTGCAAACATAATACAAAAAATACAAGAAAATGAGTTACAAAATACACAATTTTTTTTTATTTATTTTTTTATGTGTGGCCCGCCAAAATGACTCTACTCTGCCTGATGGAAAGCATAAGCAGAATCCAAGAGTGGCGGTCACCATTTTCACTGCGAATGCAGACAATGCAGAATGGCGACCCACACCATGGCGGCCTAGTGATGCTGCTGCATCTTTTAGTCTAGTCAACAAGTATGGAACTTGTTGACTAGACTATTTGGGCCTCCGGTTTCGCACTCACCAACGAAACACAACAGCACGATCGCTGTCATTTTACGTTGATTTTCTGTGCGTAAATATAATATCTATTGGCAATTTTCTTCCAGACAACCATAATATGGACATCGAGTGTATACAATTTTAGGGTAGTTAACGCACAAGCAACACATTTGAATATTCAAAATATCAATAGAGATTCATACATAAATATACACTCATTGACTTTACACATGTACTATTGCATATATACGTAAACCTACACAAATACATATATAAATATAAATATAGTTACATTACAACATATATACAAACTTATATATCCTATTCAAAATATAAATTATATTAAAAAGCTTTTTAAAAACAAGCTTTTACTGGAATGTCTAGAGTCGAATCAAACGAGTCCAAACTCGATGATGTTGCGACGTTTCTTTACAGAGTGCCTATGGCCACTTTCCAGCTCCAGCATCAGATCAACTCCATGTCATTATAATATTGTAATGTCACGCTGTATACATATGCTTGCAAAATTTCAGCGAAATCAGTTGAAGATATCTACTTCAAAATTGAGTTGCAAGATTCCACCCGAACATACAAGCATACATACATACATAGCAAGTTAATAAAAAGCTTGTAAAAACAGAATGTATTCACAATGACAAATAGTGATCCTTCACCAGCTTTCTAAACTCAGTCAAGGTATTTGCTTGTCTGATCATGGCATTGCTCTGGTAGGATCATCCCAAATATGCCAAAGTAGCCATGCTTTATCGCATTTGGTATATCATGATCATCACCATCAACAGCCTTTAAGAGACCATTGCTGGATACAACCCTCTTCTTAGAAAGGACCTATTTGCTTACCATACCACGCTGGCCTGGCGTGTTATGTTAATATTGGCCCAATTATTTATTTATTTATTTATTTATTCATCATATCATTCATCGACTTACACCCATCTGCCTCGTTTATCTCGCGGTTGGCGTGTGCAACGGCTGATCATGAGGTCTCGGGTTCGATTCCCGGGTTGGACCAAATGTTTGTATGATCTACAAATATTTGTTTCGGAGTTTGGGTGTTTTCTATGTATAATATGTATGTATTTACAAAAAAAAGTATATATGTATTTGTATCAGTTGTCTAGTGCGCATAACACAAGCTCTGCTTAGCTTGGGACTAGATGGCGTTGTGTGTTAAATGTCCGAAATATTTATTTATTTATATTTATCTGATAACCACATCAAACTTTTTCTTTAGAAATTGTATTTATAATGAACACATCTATGATAGCTTGTATAATAATTATAATAAAATAAAAACTGTCATGACTATTTTCAAAATTAAATTAATTTTTAACATATTTTTTCATCCCTTTAACATCAATATCTATAAATAGAGTGCTATTGAAAACCAACTATATTTATTCCCAAATGTTTATTTTCTATATAGAAAATATGACTAAGTAGGCTTGCCTACTTATTCTACCTATAAAGCTTCCTGGTAACAGGTATGAACAAGTAAATCAATATAGGTAAATACACCTATACGCTTTGCGCTGTAGAATGGTGCGTGGTGGTTTAATTTAATTTACTACAGTTATAAATACTTGAGGGTGTATTCGCAATATAATAAATCATTAATAACTGTAGTAAATAAAATTAAACCATAAACTGTCGTAAATTAAAGTAAATTAAATTAAACCACCACGCACCATGCTACAGCGCAAAGAGTATAGCTAGTAACTAATCGAAATTTGTAGCAAAATAAAGGTTATTTAAAAATTAGTCTAATGTTATAGGCTTGCCATCATAGATGTGTTCATTAAATAGTACAATTAAAAAAAATACACAACTAGCCCCCCTAGTGTTGGTGACCTCGTGCTGGTTAAGGATGCTAACCTACCGCCACTGTGTTGGCGCCGGGGGCGCATTGTTAACTTGTTCCCGGGTAAGGATGGGACCCCCCGGTCCGCAGAGGTTCTAGTTGGGGACTCAGTTATCAAACGAGCGGTAGCAACGTTATCTTGCCTGCCTGTAGATTAGGGAACAGGTACGGACCTGTTCGGGCGGGTGACTGTTAGAAATTGAACGTCATTATAATGGCAACATTTTCGATTGTCATTTTTCTTGTTTGACGCTTTGAAGTGACAAGATAGTACTTATGAGAAGCTTTGTGAAAACGGTCGACCATTGTCGTTTTTGGGTGCCGTTCAATGAGAAATTTAACTGATTGTCCTCAGACTCGGTTCTTTTCGTTGTTTACCGTTATGATTGGTCTGGTTTAGTAGTCCCGTCAAATAGGCGCGATCCGCGACAGTTAAAACGGGTGTATTATAATTACGATACTTGGGAGCCTGTAAAGCCACTTAGGAGTATGAATGTGTGACGACGCAGAGAGGAAACTACCAAAGGATCCCTTGGAACGCCGATATCAAGAAATCCACACATCTCCAGTAAGTGCTTGATATTACATTAACTTAGAATAAGATCAGGGTGAAACGCCCTGAAGTTTAATGCTCTCGCCAGTGAACAAGCTTAGCGATTGAATGCCTATACCATGGGCCCTATCGACATTGCAAATTTCACAAGGTGAACGCTACATTGGCGAAAGGATTGAACACCGGTGAAATTGAGAACCTCCTCCTTTTGGAAGTCGGTTACAAAATAGTTTGATTTGGGGTGTAAATCGATCTTCACTGGCTCTTAGACTAATATATCAACAATACTTCTTCTATGCGTATGCTTCATCGCTGAAGGTCGTGTCCGGTTATAACTGTTTTGACGACTTTAGCCACCAGCTGTCACAAACTATCTGGCCTTTGGCAGTTCTGAGCTTGACAGTATAGTATAGATAGAATATTGGCAATACACGATTTACAAATACCAAAAACTTCTACACCTTTTACAAGACACTGATATCCACTTAATATCATCAATATTACATTATTTTTAGTAAAATAGAGCCAAAACTAAGTTGAAGAATTGTTGCTCAATTCTATGGATCGATAATTCGTAACGCGCTGCTCTGTTCGCCGTCGGAGAAACCACTTTTCTCAAACGTCAATCTAAATGAAGGGAAATTGCTTACGTGATACGATGAAAACGTGTGACAAGACTCAAAACGAGTATTGCATTACGAAGCATATAATATGTATTATAAGTATTAATATGTACGAAGATTCGAGAACAGTAATAAGGAACAGGCTTCTTTCTTAAGCTACCAGTGCTGGATATTATCTGTCAGATGATAAAAAATTGTAAGCAGAATTCATGCATCTTAAATATTTTTCGGAACGAAGTTGTTCGAAAATCGAATTCAGTTTTTTTTCTAATTACACAATTAATCACGTACCCATTATTGTTCAAGTCCAAAATCGTATAAAAGTATTTTTGAGTCCAAACGCTTTGGAATTTTTTATACCTAATTTTAGTTTTTCCAAAGTTTTCTCATCATCATTATAAACATATCCCAAAGCTCCCACAACAAACGGTTCTGTGCTGCCCGCATCCAGCTGTTTCCCGTGATTTTCTCCATCTCCGTCTTCTAATACTTTCCCTTTTCTCACATGCGATAAAAATAACTCGATCAATTAATAGATATTTCTCATTTTCATGCCTGATACGTTTTGTGATACACGATCGCGCGTTGATGACATCATGAGTTACGAAACACAGGTTGACGAGACTTAAGTAGAGACAATATATTTTAATAATACACGTACCTTAAAGAATTAATTCAACCCGTACAAGTGACATACATTATCTCCGTCAAAAATTACTCACTCTTAATAAAGTACGCCGTAATTTTTCTCAGGACAACAGTAGGGAGAAAAAAAATATATAAATTGCCTCCTTGCTCTTGACAGAAGAGTCGTTATGGAAGAGTTTTATGTGCGACACTTTATCAGGGGATGAACGGGACGGGGCTACGGGGCTTAAGAAAGGTAGGCGTCATTGCAAATGATTGTATTGGGTGGTGTCAGTTACTGTGTGGATAAGGCTTTTGTGCGCTAAATGAAATACGTTTAGCCTTATTATATTCTACTGTTGTATCAAGGCATTGTTCTATTTAATACTCGCGATTACAATCTGTTATAATGTAGACTGTAATAGTTTAATTCCTTGCGTCAGCTCAGTAACTCACGCGCAGTTTACTGCACACAAAATTGCGCCATGATGCCCTAAAATGGAGCGTAATGACTTAGTTGTGGAGCGTACGTGCAGTTTAAAAAACAAGAGTTAGGGCTCCCACACACTGCGATGCAATGCAATGCAGCGTGAAGTTCTTGCGGTGCATTCGTGCGAGCTCGCACATATTTGCGATGCGTTGCGAATTCGCAGTTATGTGTAAGCTGCCTTAAATGCTCGCAGAGGAACTCATTATGAATGAAGATCGAAATAGTGCATACTTAGTCTTCTCTGTCGCATTAATGCAATGTAGTGAAGTTTTAAGCTTTGTAATTGTTCTAAAATGAAAACGAAAAAAATGTGTTCGGACTCCGTAGTCCTAACAAGGTACCCGTATTGTTTTAATATGCTTGTCTGACTATACATTCGTTCATAGCTTAGAGATGTTTTGAACTAAAAAAAAATATTGCATTAGTATTTACGTGTATTAATCACGATGACACAGAACTAACATTGTAATTCTAAAAAAAATGTTTTTTAGGCAATTATCCTTGAAATATCTTGTTCTGTAAGATTTTTATTTCGTAACAGACTAAGAAAGAAAAGTATGGTAACTTAATTTTCTCTATTGGTTACTTTAAGACTTACTTTTTCTTTTTAATAAGACAACTCCCGCACTACGAATAAATCCTGTGTCGCGGGGTACTTTACAAACATACATGAAACGGAGACAAAGAACACCCAGACTAAGAAGAACAATTTGTGGATCACACAACGTGTTGTCCTACGTGGCATTTGAACCCACGAAACATGGCGAAGTAGGAAACGGCGTGGCGACCGTTAAACCACTAGGCCAAACGTGCAGTCCAACTTCAACTTACGGTCGTCGAACTTGCGAAAAATTTATAAATAAAAATATTTATCCTATCCTGTTTTCTTAATTCTATTCAGGACTATCTTACATCAAACACTACAATTTTCAAATTAAAAAAACATTGCCAGTACCGTCCACATAACTTCTAAAAACACTTTTGGGACTATCGAAAGATCAGCAGTAAACTGAATAAATAGATTAATAAATAAATAAATAGATTAATAAATAAATAAATAGATTAATAAATAAATAAATAGATAAATAAATTTCGGACATATAACACACAAGGTCATTAATTAGTCCCAAACTAAGCAGAGCTTGTATTATGGGTACTAGACGGCTGACATAAATGCATGTTTTTATAAGTACACTAGCTGACCCGTCAAACTTCGTACCGCCATATTTATATACAATAATTAGCAATAAATTAAAATTGCGACTATAATTTGAGATTTAAACTATCCTATCTCTCAATTTGGATCGAACTGCACATGGTGTGCAAATTTTATTATAATCGGTTAAGTGGTTTAGGAGTCCATTGAGGTCAAACATTGTGACACGAGATTTATATATATTAAGATATACATTATACATAGAAAACACCCCAGTTCCGAAACAAATATTTGCAGATCATACAAACACTTGGTCCGACCAAGGAATCGAACCCGAGACCTCAAGCTCAGCAGAATATATTAGAGATTGATATTTAACCCATTCTCATATAAACAAACTCATGAGTAGAATGGAATATCAATTAGTACTTACAAACTTCTGTAAGCAACAAAAATAAAGTTGATTTTCCGTGAAACACATAAACACCAACACGTGTCCGTCCATTTAATCCTTAACATCGGTTGGAGTCATTAGCTGTTTTCCGGCACGTGTATGTGAAATAAAGTTTCTGGAAATGTCTTGTCAACTAATCTCATATCATTTCGGTAAAATACATGAACATCGACACGTGTCCATCCATTCCACTCTAAATATCTCTGTTGGAGTCATTATCAGCACGTGTAATTGAGATAAAGTTTCTGGAAACGTCAACTAATCTCGTATCATTTAGTTTTACTATCCAAATTATGTATTTGTATGTATATGTAAGAATTCAGATATCATAATTATGTATTACATTTTCTTATTTCCTTGTACAAGTAAAAAATCTGTCTTTTATATCAATATTGTTCGTCTAAGCTTACCAAAAACATCGCTTATATTAACTTATTCATCTCAATATTTGACGGTTGCTTCCGATTCGATAAAAAATAAATCAAAGAAGTTTAAATGAAAAATCAAACGGTTGACAAATTTGAATTTCAGTTTCAGAACATCCGAGAATAAGGAAATTGTGTGACTCGTTTCGCGGAATAATTTCTTTGAATACCGGAATTTTATTTTCACATTTTAAAAAGCGATTTAAATCGCTGATATTCTAATTTAACAGTTCAGTATTTCTTATAATTATGATATTATCTTTTAAATTTACAAATTGAATGGCTAGCAAATAAATTAGCAATAGTAATTTTGTAAAATCATTCGTTCAATTATTAACATGGCTTATTCACTTGACATTAAACACCTTGATAGATGGAACCAAGTAAAGTTTTACTTAACATCTATTTTCTGTGAGGGAGTTAGTCGTATGTTCGAGAGCATTATTTTTTCGGAGTAAAGTTTATTCGCCTGATCTAGATTTTCAAACGTTTCTAACTATATCTTTGATCTAATAGAAAACGTTATCTTTCTCGTTACTAACTCCATAATCAAGCTTCTGAAAGCAAGTTTTAAATCTCTTCATTTGCTAATAACTTTTTCTAAAGAATTTCTTTGATAAATTGACTTTGATACCAGTTAACCATAGAGATTTTTTTTCTTATATTAGTTACTAGTTGTTGCCCGCGGCTCCGCCCGCATGTATTTTGGTTATCGCGGCAAATAGTAGCCTATGTGTTATTCTGATGTATAAGCTATATTACTGTAAAGTTTCATCCAAATCCGTTTAGTAGTTTTTGCATGAAAGAGAAACAACATCCATCCATACTTACAATCTTTCGCGTTTATAATATTAGTAGGATGGGATTTCATTATTTACCATAATAATATAATTCGCATCGAAAATCATCTGACAATCAACGATGACGTAGGAGGGAGATAGAACTATTTCCTATTGCAAAGTTTTATCAACTAGACCCTGTAAATAAAACTATATTTCTCTCCCAACGTTCCTAGTATTTTTGCAATAGTTTTGATCCCACAAATATCTACCCGTAACCGCTGCAATTATGGTTCACCACAATCGATGTAAAGTCCATTGATCCCTAAAATCCATTGACAATAATAGCCCTTAAGGGTTCCTATTCGAATTGGGACAAGTATAACGGTCAGTAAGTCAAATGATTTGATTGGAATGGAATGTTAGATTATTGAACAATATTGGATAATCGAATGTGTGTAAGGTGTTCTGGGCTTTATCTGTGAGAGTAGGCCGCTTCTCAGTGTCAAGCTGTTGGGCTTTGGTTTTTACATAAGTATATAGTAAAATAATTATTGATATAACAAACTCGATTTTTGTGGATTTTAATCGGACGCCAGATACAAATTTGCGATTATAAAAATGCACTTCACTATTTTGATTTTACAGTGTCAACTTTTAATACCATTTCTCAGGGAGACTCAGCAATCATTGCATTATTATATTATAAAACATGTACGTTCGTGTACTTCATTTACTTATTCAATACTAATGATATCAGTAAAACAAGGTAATCATAATATGCATCGTCATCTTATAATCTAATTATTTATCAATATACCCATGACGACTGTTATTAGGGTACATATAGAATATCCACTTCGATGTATGTTTGATCCTAATAAACAGTATTAAAGCACAGCTTAGTACAAAGCGATAGCATCATCACTATGACTTCGTCTAGTTAAGGGCCATCTGTTACGTACGAACCAAAAACAGCCGTGACGTTCCCCATTCAATCAAGTTGAATACCGCTCTACCAAATTTGAACGCTTCAGTGTTATCTATAGCCTCACCGTTATTATTGCCTTTGTCGATATCTTGGACGCTTACAACAAATATCGCCCTATCTAAGTCTCTTGACAGCGGCAGTCCAAAATAACCAAATATCGAAATAACAATTGAGACAATCGACCTTTTATCAATAGTGGCACAAATAAATCAAATCAAACCATATAAATATACACATAAAAAAGGCAAAGCGATAATAATGCGGCTTGACACTTTTTTACGTAATGGGTCTACCACACGTGCAAGTATCACCACAGTTTTGCCTGCGCAGACCGGCTTGTACACGGAACACCGTGCGTGTGGTTGGTAAAACTGTATCTCGCGCCAACCCCATAGCGCAGCTTGAGCATTTTTCGACTTGTTTAAAATTTTGCCTGCACAAACCCGGCTTGCGCGTACTTGCCTGCGAGTGTGATTGGGTGTTCAGTGTTCAAGCCGCAGTCTACTTCGATCGTTTACGCTTTGACTTCTGCATAGTATATTTTTTCATTAGCAAACATTGAAAAAATACTAGCAGAAGAAGTTCCTCATTGGGAAACATTGTTCCCATGCTGATGATTTTGACAAGAATGAGGCTTGCGCGTACTTAACTGTGCCGCGTGGTAGCTGCGTCTGTGTTCAACTTTTACCTGCGCAGTTATAACTGTGGTGATACTTGCGCGTGTGGTAGGCACTTAAGTCTATGTAGCTCTCAATATTATATGGGTAAAATAATAACATGGTAGAATTTCCATCTGTGTTTTGACAGATTTTAAGATTACAGGGTGTCATCACCCAATAGAATACCAACTGGTGTTTAGCACGACTTATAAGTAGGTCAAAACCTTCTATCTGAAGAGATGGTGACGACGTAGTAAACAATTTGTTTTATAATTCATTACTTTACATTAACCCACACAGTAACAGAATAATACAAGGATAAGTTAAAAAAACTATAACTTGACTACGTGATAACTTTTGAAAAAAAATCATGTATCCTATGTTACCTGGGCCATTGTTAGCAATCTATTAACACTTCATTCTTTAAAATCAGTATCGTAGTTTAAGCCCTATGGTACCACAGCCTCACAGAAAACCGGTGTGAAATAGTGCTTGCGCTGTGTTTCACCGACTGAGTGAGGATACCGGAGGCCCATCCCCCAACCCACTCCCCTCCCTCCCCCAAGGGCCGGCAACGCACTTGTGACATCTCTGGTATTGCAGGTGCCCATGGGCGGCGGTAATCGCTTACCATCAGGCGATACGTCTGCTCGTTTGCCCGCCTAGACCATAAAAAAAAAAAAAACATTGTACAAGCATAGATGGACTGATTTTATTCCCTACCTTTTGGTTGCGTCGTAGTCGGGTAAAAGTGTATGTATGTGTGTAAACTTGGAAAGTAAAATCTGCCACTAAAATAACTTTCAAAACCACTAAAACACTTCACTGGTTCTTTCAGGTCATTGATTTGAACATAATGTTTAAGAATTTTCACACCTCGCCTGGTTTACTTCTACAGTTCCTTTGAGTCTTCAGTATAAGTGGATGGTAATTTTTGTTTTCTTTTTATGACCAACTGAATGTGCACTGTCATCTCAAAGATCAGCAACGTGCTTGTTACTCCTGAGTTACAGGTATTCATGGGCGGTGAGAGTCACTTTATATTTGGTGATTTGTCTGGTAGTTTGCCTCTGCACTATAACCAAAAACAAACAAAGAAACGCGTCACCTGACGACAGAAGACCAACCTAAAATGACAGCATTGTCGTGTTTCGTTGGTGAGCGTGAGACCAGCGACCCAATGATGCGGAAGCATCTCAATATGCTGCCATAGTGTGGGCCACTATGCTGCAATGTTGCATAATCTGCATTTGCAATGAGTATGGTGACTACTACTTTGATTCTGCTCATGCTTTCATCAGGCAAAAAAGGTAACTGGCATAGCACCCATGGACGTTGCCGGTCTTTAAGATAGGAGTTTTTTTTTTTTTTTTTTTTTTATGTATGGCCCGCCAAAATGACTACTCTGCCTGATGGAAAGCATAAGCAGAATCCAAGAGTGGCGGTCACCATACTCACTGCGAATGCAGACAATGCAGTATGGCAACCCACACCATGGCGGCCTAGTGATGCTACTGCATCTTTTAGTCTAGTCAACAAGTATGGAACTTGTCGACTAGACTATTTGGGCCTCCGGTCTCGCACTCACCAACGAAACACGACAGCTTGAACGCTGTCATTTTACGTTGATTTTCTGTGCGAGGGTAGTACCGCCCCGGTCGAGCCGGCCCATTCATGCTGAAATCAGCTTGGCTCTACTACCTATATGTTTTTAGTGGCATAAAATATGTCACCGAGATAGAGTATATTTTATGTTAGCACACAGGCTTTACTCGTTTAATTTACTCAAGACCCAACATTTAACTTATTGATACTTTATCAACATCTCATCTTTAACCATATATAATTATTATTTTTGCATAGGCATTTCCGTATCAATGCGACCTTTGTAATTTCAAAAAGGAGCATACATTTTTACTGAGATGTAGAGTTTACGAAGTTAGAGTTGGTAGAGTTAGGGCGTGTAGATTCGGAACCTAGGCTCCACATGAGATCTGATATCTTTTTCACGGGGTAATCCATATGCAGTCGTCTTGGCAACATTTTACATGAAAATGTTTTTAGTGGGATTTCATTTCTTTTTGTAAGTTGCTTGAGGCTGTTTTTTTTTTTTTGGTCTGTATGTTTTGTACATCTTTCTTCTTTCGAAAAAGTCCAAAAATAAAACCTCTAGCATAAACATTTGTAAAAGTCTCATACAAACTTCCACCCCCCAAATTTGGGGGTTGGGGGGCAAAAGTAATAGGTTTATGAATTTTTCTGTTGTTTGTATACTAAACTTAGTTTACATACCAAATTTCAGCTTCCTAGCACTTCAGAAAGTACCCTAACAGTTTTGATGATCATCAGTGTGCCAGTATAATGTCAATAAATAGTCAATAAAATCTAAAGTATCAGAGCTATGCATTTGAAACTTTGTATGTTTCATTAGTCTATTAGTAATATCATATCCTGAGAATTTGAACGATCTGATATATCGGGAACCAAAGTTATGAGGGTTCAAAAAAACGACGAAACACTTCGAGAAAAGGTAGGTAGTGCCCTTGCGCTTCGCTTGGCTCGTCTTGGCGGGGGCACGACCGTGCCCCCAGATTTAGATTCATTAAGCTGTTTTGGTGTCATTGTGTAAGAAACGTTTATACCAGTATTTATAATAGTAGTAATATTACATATGAGCAACATAAGATACAGGCCGATATACTGTAACCACTGTCGGTATAAATTACTTATCTTCTTTATACTTTTTTATGGTAGATGTGGCAAACGAGCTGACGCATCGTCTGATAATAAGCGATTACCGCCGCCCATGGCAACCCGCAACACCAGAGGGTCACAAGTGCGTTGCCGACCTTTGGGAGATGGGGAGGGTGATGTGGGACCGGTGTGAAATATATCGCAAGCGCTGTTTCACACCGGTTTTCTGTGAGGTATCACTCCGGTCGAGCCGGCCCATTCATGCCGAACCGTGGCTCTTCCATAAATACTTTCATCATGCTAGTCGAAGGTTCTTCCCTATTTGCGATTTCCTTGACAAAATTACTCTTAAATTCAGACGTTAAACGTCATTCTCATATTATGTATGTATTTGCAACTATAAAAAAGTTTTTTTCCAAATAAGTTACTCCACCGACTGTATGGCTATTCAATACTTGTCTCACGGTTTACACACAAATGGAATCCCAGGTTACTTCAGGACCGATGGCTTGGAAATCTTTAAAGAAAATTTCACAGTCACCTGACTTGAGTCACTTGGAACGTACGAGGAACAGGTGTGCTCGTCGATCCGTTTGATTTTATCAGTTCAGTCCAAGAATTATGAAAATATATGGAATATGGTTATTCCTTTTTAGATACTGGAGAATAAATGAATAGAATAAATGCAGGTGCATTTTGTAATCTTTTTGTATTTCTTTTGGAAATCGGGTATACCTACTGTTCACCGGATCTTAAGGTAGTAATTATGGATGGCTATTTACGAAAGAAGATTGTATTTCAAAGACTAGCTAAACGTTACAAATACTCACATTTGCAACCGTATTAGTTTCTTAATTACTCTAGAGCAGCTAAACGGATCAAATTAAACTCAACAAAACGATACATAATAGAATCCGCCTGAAATAGGTACATAAGTTATTTATATCATGGTAAATTGGTTAACAAAATTTATAATTCACTGAACTTCCATAAAGGCGATGAAAAATATGTTCTTGAAACAGATTTTACAGCGACTTTTCTTACTAAATTAGTAAGAAAAGTCGCTGGAAAATCTGTTTCAAGAACATATTTTTCTAGTTAGAAAAGTCGCTGGAAAATCTGTTTCAAGAACATATTTTTCATCGCCTTTATGGAAGTTCAAACGAAATAATTTCAAAACTTTTCGCTACACATGCCTCTGAGAGCATTTAATTAGTTCGCAAGAGATTAACTTTATGATAAGTTTGCGCCAAGTGGCAGCAGTATATGAGATGAGCCTTGAAATTTCCCTTTCATACTTAATTAGACTTCATCCCACTGCTTCTCTTGTAGTGATGTATTTAAAGTGCTCAATTGAACTGTCTTTAGATATTGTACTGATAACTTTTCTATTGGCTAATAGTTTAGTATTTTTTCCAAAGATTTCAAAGTATAAGAGCAAGCGAAATTTGAAAGAAAATGTGGACCGTAGTCCCAAAAATCGCCTTTAGAATCGTGGTCGGAAATGAAACACACGTCCAAGTGAGGATACTATTTACTGATGTAGAGACAGCATTTATACAATAGTCCGCGGGTCTTAACACCGCGATACATAAAATCGATATAACGCCATCTATCGAGCTCAAACTAAAACTAATGTATATTATCTACATTGAACATACCGCCCACCATGGCCAGAATGGCCATCACAAATAAAAGTATCTTAACAAAAAACATGAATACAAAATAACACTATACTAGAGTTAAGACGACCACGTGGCCGTTGACACATTCTAGACCAGTGCTTATTCAGACCTGTGCTTAGGAAAATTCAAGGCAATTTAAAAGTACATAATACTTTTGAAATGACCCTAATAAGCGCCTAAATATTTATTGCAGCATATTTTTTATAATGGTTTATATATAAACATAAGTGGTTTATATATAAACCCCAAACTGCACTCTATAAAACCACTTTAATACACCGTACAGTTTCGCACAGTCTAACAAACAAATGTCACTCATATACATACACACACATACTCACACATTACTCTTAACTAAGACACACACATATAAGAGTACAAGCTCATGAGAGCCGTTGATGAAACAGCTTTCAGTGCAGTCCATCCGACATACACTCGGATTAGTTCTCGGGTACGAGTGCGAATTGTGGTCCACTTTAAGTGATGCTAACCAACACGTGTTGTAATGGAATTCTGAGATTTGGCTGCAGATTAACATCAGTTAAAGTAATGATATTTATTCAGACGAACAAAAATGAAATGAACAAAACTGAAATTCATCATTTCCAAAATCAGAAAAGCTCAGCTGCAGGCAATGTGTGATTAATTAATATCAACAGTGGAAGAAGTGCAAAAATCACCATCTATATACATAAAGAATGTTCTATCCCCAGGTGATAAATGCATGGGCCATTCCGGGGTCCACTTACTGAAACACAGTCCTAATGATCCCAATCGGTCTAGTCATTACCGAGTAATCGTTGCACATATATAAAAACAGCCGTTTGACCTAATTTGAACCGCGTTTATTCTAAGGGTTATGGGATAACGTAATATAGTCTTGTTTTAATATTGTATAATATCAATAATACTCTGAATTCGATTTTAATTCCCGATAAAGATAAGAAAATTAACCAATAAAATAGTTTTTGCTTTAAAATAGTTTAACAAAACTAACTAATACAACATTTTAACAAAAAAAAAACGACTTCAATCTGGATCAAATTTAAATGGGACCACACGGAAAGCATCAGCTTTCAAATAAAAAAAGAATCATCAAAATCGGTTCACCCAGTCGAAAGTTATGAGGTAACAAACCTAAAAAAATACAATCGAATTGAGAACCTCCTCCTTTTTTTGAAGTCGGTTAAAAAGTAACCAGAATACTTCTACAACGTATTATGTGTTACAAAACACAAGCAATATTTATAAACAACAAAAGTTTTAATTTTTAAACTATACTTGAAGTAACGCCCCTAAAAAGGAATATCTAGTTACTAATTAAAATAAATCATTCTGCCTGAAATCCAACTAATTAGCGAGGCTTTTAAGTTATTAATCACAAAACTCAGACCAAACTAATTTTATTTTAGTCTCAGAATACCATGATAAGCTTTTGTTTTAGGGATACTGAAAATGTATTTTTATTATATAATTTGCTGACGCCGCAAACGTAGTTTTGCAATAAAAATTAAGAAAAAAATGAGTGGTGGGTCACCTTTATCATTTAGGGGTATGAAAAATAGATGTTGGCCGATTCTCAGACCTACCGATATTCACACAAACATAAAAATCGGCCCAGCTGTTTCGGAGGAGTTTGGTAATAAACACCGGACACGAGAATTTTATATATTATAAACTAGCTGAGCTCCGAGGTACTACCCGCGGTTGTAGGTGTACCTTTACAGCAACAACAGCGGATAACGCCGTGGGTCGTGGCTTGTCTAAACAGCAGGTGCGTTAGTTACTCCTGTTTACATCAACTATCTCCCAATGAACGTCCGGCAAAAGCATTTCAGCTGTTCTATAGCCGGAACATACAGACAGGTAAAAAAATTAGAATTATTATTAAATATTATTTTGTTCTTGTTTTTATAGATTATTTTGTTGTATACATTGAAAAAAGAACACTTACCTGAATCATGACAATCGTCATTAATGGCAAGATACCTTGCCGTGGTAGCTTACTTAATCACGAGACGTTGATTTCACGTAGGTGTCACCTGTCCCGGGTCGTTTGCAGCAGTCACATCTCCCGAAGATGTGGCCGGAGCGACCCTTTGGCGACGATTAGAGAGCTAGCGACCTCTGCCGCGTCCCCTTCGCCGCCTCCTTCGAGCGGAATCGGCTTTTTCACGATCACGCTCTGCGGTCTCTTTCTGGAGCATAACGGGCTCACAGAAGGAGACCGCGGCTTTCCGTCCCTCACCATTTGCCAGCATTGCTCCGATTAATGCTGACGGTGACAGGTTTCGTCCGATCTGTCCGACCAGGACACGACGCTCGGACCTATGGTGTTGCCTAAATTAGAAGTTATAACTAAGATCAGCTATCACGTCCGCTGCTGCGCTGATTGTATCACTTAATTAAATTTTTAGGATGGGGAAAACAGGATCCTTTTACCAAGTCTTGGTATGAAACTCTTCATGCGCGAATTTAACTCGCACTTGACCGATTTTATTTTACACTCATCAACAATTTTCTTGTAGGTGCAGAGGTATACTTTTAAAAGACATCCAAATACTTGGATTCCTTTCAGCTAATAATTAACATTCAATAAACTTAAATATTTTTCTCCTACAAACCTTGCCCGCTTCTGAACATCAGTAGAACAACAACCATCCATAACTACTGTGAGACATACATGAAACGGACACAAATAACACATAGACCCAGAACAACAATTTGTTGATCACACAAATAATTAATCTACTGTGGATAACTATTATTGGCAATACATGTATTTATGGTTTAGTAAATTAAGTTAAGAGTGACAGCTTTTGTTATCCCTATGAATAAATAAATAAATAAATAAAATAAATAACCCATCCAATTTATATCCTAACCAACAATGCATTACTTTCACCTAAAGTTCCAAAAATATCCTCCTTCATACTCTGTAATTGGACATTGACATAATTGTTCGTCCCCATATTAGCATTCCGTCCCAACCAAAGGTCGGGAATTTTTCAAATAAATCGGCCCACTAAATTTTACTGTCCCATCAGGGGCAAGATCATCGTTCATAGGTTTCGGTCGCTAGATGTCCGGACGGACGTGACGTCATTAAGGCCGACGTGAACACTAACTAAGCTAGGGTAAGGTCACATTGGAGCGTAGTTTTGTTTTCATATCAAACCAACCTTTGCTCTAGGCTTCGTTTTCGTGAGTGTAGATTTATTCAATTTATTCGAGTATTCTTGGCGATCAGTCTGGTTTAAGACGACGTTTGCTGTGCCTTTTAACAGTGTTTAGTAGATTTCATTATAATCTAACTGGCAATTTAGGTTTGAAAACATAAGAGAAAGCCTATAAATATCTTGTAATTAAGTAATGCCTTATGATTTCAGTCAGGAGTGTTGTTTTAATCTTTTTTTTTTTTTTTAAAGACAACTCCCGCGTTAGGAATGTACATCCTGTTTCGCGAGGACTTTACAAACAACATGAAACGGACACAAATAACACCCAGACTCAGAACAACAATTTGTTGATCACACAAAGTGTTGTACAGTTCATACTTGATGAAGTAGCAAGTAAAATTTTAACAAAATAAAAACCGACTTCAAGGTTCGACTCGATTTCTCTTGGATGCCATCATCAGATCTTAGTGTCCTTATCGTGCTCCCACCATTGGGATATCGCCTTTCCATTAAAAAAAGAATCATTAAAATCGGTTCATATGACGAAGTTATCCGCGAACACACATAAAAAAACATATATATGGTCGAATTGAGAACCTCCTCCTTTTTTGAAGTCGGTTAAAAAAACAAAGCAAAAAACTTAATTTTAAATATCTATTTATTGCCCGTTTTATATCAGAGCATAAATAAAAAGCCTGTTTTATAAAATCTAAGGCATTGAATTATCGTTATAAACACGCCCTAGTCTACACACTCACAATGCTGCATGATAATGAAATTTACTACAAATATGATCTGATATTCCCTGTTCCAGTTTAATGGCTACTACGTTCAGTAATTTGTGAATAGTGCCTCTATATATGGGTTAGCTACGTATCAAAATCCAGAAAAGGAAAACGGTATAAAATATAAAATAAAATAAAAATTATACATGAAATTGCAATATGGTAGCTTAGTTTCTTATTTATTTAGTTTTATTTTTGAGTTATATGATATCTATATAAATAAATATGAATCGCCAAATGGGCTGCAAAGCGGAAAACTCGAGAACCACTCGACCAATTCGGTAAATTTTTTGTTAATTATTTACGTTAAGGCGCAAGGAAGGTTCATATGGAGAGAAAAACCTTAGAAATTGCGAGGAAAATAGTAAAACAACACTTGTAAGTAAGTAATAGAAAATAATGGTGAAATAATTTTTATGGTACATTGTAACACTAAGACCTGTCAGGCGGTTCCCAAGGTGGATCTCCTAGACCTGAACAGGGGGCATTACCCACCAGCTGACCTAATCGGTAGAATGATGCATGAGTACCCAGGGCGCCTTATTAGAATTAAAATTTAATTTAAAGAGATTAAAGAGAAAAATATAATTAAGAAAAAAGAGAAGTAATATGTGTGTGTGTGTGGGTTCCTAAAGGATCTCTTCAGAGGAAACTACATTAAACATAATTTACAGTATATATTTCAGTTTAAAATAATAAAATAAATTGACAGTTTCTTTCCAAAAATGGAAAACTTATACCTTAAAAAATTATAGTGGGTATGTATACATTTTAATATATATAAGAGTAATACAGAGAGTTAATCTTGTTATATCCTACATCCATCAGGCTTCTTGTTCTTCAGGTCCTCTACTCAAACCCAAGGTAGCTTGAGAGTTGAACTTTTGTTTGACTGATGATTAAATATAAATAAAAAAAATATTATACGTGACCTTTCCGTAGTGGTACGGTAGATGGCCTGACGAGATTCAGGTCATCCTCCGTATGCCAGCAGAAACATCAAACGATCACCGGTGAAGTGGCCACGCATTTCTGGTTAGGCAGATCGATGGAAAATCTCTCCACCCTACCCTGAGACGCAACGTTGAGCGGCATCACAGAAGGGACACCCTCAACGGCTTCCTTAAGGTGGTACCATTGCAGTGGTAACCTAGAACTGGCAACCTAGAACCCTATAACAAATAGACCTCCTAAGTATGTGTTGAATTATAGAAAAGACTTGAAAAGTCTTGAAAAAAAATCTTCTCAACTTACCACTTATGTGGGTTCTGGCCACACAAAGGAATTAACACAACTTAATGACAGACAGTCACAACAACACCTGTTGAGTTCTAAGCAGAAAAAGGCTTCGAAACTCAAAATATCTCATTAAATATAATCTCTGATAGAATGTTCCAGAAATTCCCCACTTTGATTTCTACATGACAGCTTCTTTGACATTAACTAACTACGTTCAACCAATCGGGTTTCATTTCACGAAAAAAACCTACCCAGATAAAACGCCATTTATAGCATGAAAACGTTCCATACAAAAATTACTTGGTATCGTATGAGCACGCCATCTCGCGCATAAATGGTGAACTAGTTGTAGAATCTATTGATAAACGCGTATAAACGTTATAAACCCAGAGTATAAACGTTAATCAATGCGTAAAGATGGCGCTTATTACAAATCTGTATTATTATTTCTATCTTCAAAAAAAATGTGTTACACATATACATGCAAACGGATCACCCAATCGTAAGAGTGTAATAGTAGGTGTTAAAATGCGTCTTTCTTGAAATATCCCAGATACCAACAAATGCCATAGACAGGTTCTACGATATAAAAATTCACTTACTTTTTCAGACACTTCGTTGGCAGCTTACTTACCAAATGAAAAACGTTTTCTGGATTTTGATAGAAACTTTTATATGAAAGTCTTCAGTTCCCGAGATACTAACACGTAGGCTTCCATATTATGTACAGATAAATATATACGATCAGTTTAGTCTAGACAATTTCGTCATGTTGGCCCTAACCGACCTTGCAAGTCTTTCAGTAATATTAAGAAAATAACTACTACTATTTATTTTGAAGGTCTGTTGTTTATGTTAGCTGTGTAGTATAGTGTATTTCTACTACGGTCTACGCATTAGATATGAGAATAGTTTTAAAACTGTCTTTTGGCCTTGTGAAGCGAAGTTTGCAAAGCTTGGTGACGAAATACCATAACAACACCTAGGATCAAAAAAAGGTATATAACGCACGGCCTTGTTTTTGTTGAAGCAAAAAAAGGAGCGTAGTTCCAAGTAAACACACGCGTTAACGCACTAATAGTTAGTGTAGTGTAGTAGTTATAAATAGACATCGGATTATATGCATTTGCATGTTTGCATATGCAAATGCATATAATTCAATTTTTTTTGCGTTATTGCATATTTTGGTATTTTTCATTGACAGTCCTTATTTTAGTAAACTCAAACTCAAACTCAAAAATATTTTATTCATATAGGCACTTATTTTACAGGCACTTATGAATAGTCAATATTTAATATTAAAAAATCGAGTGATTCTAGTCGCCAGTTCCAAGTGCAGCCTACCCTTCATGGAGAAGAATCTGGCAAGAAATTCCATTGTTGCTCCTTTTAAAAAATAATAATACGGTTTACAATATTTTTTTCACTAAGAGACTTGAATGAGAACGAAGTCGACCAAAGAAAACAATATAAAAGGTTTGGAGTCATTGCTGCGCAGCCATGAGCTAACCAATCATGCGCCGTTCTTACTGATAGCTGCAAGACTTTTACATTGTTATATTGTGACATTGTATTGTTATAGTAGTTAGGTAGTAGTTAAACGTACTTATTTATATTTATAATTGTTGGAAAATTGTCTAAAGAGCCCTCTACCCCCATTTGGTTGTTTGCAAGGTCCTAGAAAAACAAACCATTCAACTATCGCCCGGTTCACGAGCCTATCAGAACACTATTGCGAGACGAGACGAGGAAATATGTGTTTTTGTTTCTGACGGCGCACCCTGTATGGTGAAAGCTGGTCAAGCTCTGAAAGTATTCTACCCAAAATTGCTTCACATCACCTGTCTAGCCCACGGATTACATAGAGTTGCGGAAGAGATCAGAAACTTGTTCGGGATAGTCAATAAATTGATTTCTTCTACAAAAAAGTGTTTTAAAAGCACCATCGCATGTACAAGCATATAAAGAGCAAATACCAAACGTAGCACTACCCCCAGAACCAACATAAACACGGTGGGAACCAATTTAACGTTTTTTTTGATTGTGCATATTTTGTGCATATTTCGCCTTTTTTTAGTGCATATTTGCATGCATATTTCGGCATTTTGATAGTGCATATTTGCATGCACATTTTGGCATTTTGATAGTGCATATAATCCGATGTCTAGTTATAAACTACGCTTCTTTTCGTCAGAATCATACAAGTATCGAAAACTTGTACGATACTAACGAAAAGACCAAGCTGGTGGTTATGTCGGACTCGAACTGACAAGACTGACTTGGGAGCATCCGAGGGATTTCAGCACATACAAAAAAAATGGCAGTCACACACATATCGAGTCTAGAGTTACAAGTGAGATATTAGCTATGCTAATCTATACTAATAATAAAACTGAAGAGTTTGTTTTTTTTGTTAGTTTGAACCGCGCTAATCTCAGAAACCGCTAGTCCGATTTGAAAAATTCTTTCAGTGTAAGATAGCCCATTTATTGAGGAAGGCTATAGGCTATATATCATCACGCTGAGACCAATAGGAGCTGAAAACCAATGAAAAATGTTTAAATAACGGGGGGGAAATATCACGCTACGGGCAATAGGAGAAGCAAACGAGGTTGCGTGGGTCAGCTAGTTAATATATAAAGCTGAAGAGTTTGTTTGTTTGGTTGAACGCGCTAATCTCAGGAACTACTGGTCCAATTTGAAAAATCCTTTAAGTGTTAGATAGCCCATTTATCGAGGAAGGCTATATATCATCACACTAAGACCAACAGGAGCGGAGCACCAATGAAGAATGTTACAAAAACGGGGGAAAATTATTATGCTACGGGCAATAGTAGACGTAAACGAGGTCGCGTGGGTCAGCTAGTCTGTTATAAGACCCACCTACTCGTTTACCTTTTCTTCCGTAAAGAAAGTATTTCTATTTTATATTTTCTTTTTGTAGAAATAGTTCTTGCAATAGAAGGCTTTAGATTCCCTATAGTGTGGTCGTATTGAACTGTATTAGGATTAAATGGACGCTCGACAATGTGATGAACATGCCTCGATTTGAGTACAATGCTGTCTTTGAAAAGTTTCTTTCAGTTCTGTGAAAGTTGAATTCAATACTCGAGTAAGTGCACTTTATGGCTGGTATTTTTAAAGTTTAAATTGATTTGAAGACTGAATTGAATGACAGATCTATTTAAGAAAAATATCTAAAGTTTTTAAAGCAAGAAAAATTTACATCATTTGTTTGTTGGTAGTAAAATCATTAAGTGAATATCATACCATAGTATGTTTTAGGAATAAATATTCAGAAATATAATATGTGTTTGAATTGGAATAAACGTTTGGCTTTTGTCCTGATAAACAAAATAATACACAACGATTTTGAATATATTTTTATATAGATTGATAGAATAACTACAGTTGCGAGTATCAAGTATCAATAAAATTTTGCTTATTTTTTTATTTATTTTTTGATTTTTGCTTCGGTGTACCTGTCATACGTCAAATAAAATAGTCAAATTAAAAAATAGTGCGTGGAAGAAGTGAAACTACATATTGTGGAATCTATTCCCCCTACCCAGGACCGTTGAACGTTTCATGCAACAGTGCTTTCATACCTTCTCCATGGTAGCGTTAAACGTTTGAAAATTTCTTAATGTCCAACAGTGCTTTCATACCCTCTCCATGGTAGCGTTAAACGTTTAACGCAACCTTGTTGGAAGTCGCATTAGAAGTTTCACTTCAAAAACTTACACAATGATAGTTGCATCAACTCAGCCTCATAGAACCTTCCTGTTTAGAATTGTTTAGTTGCTTTGCGTAAATGACGTTCCTGAAACACGATTTTTTCCCCTAATTTTACAGGGAATTTAAAGAGCGATAATGCTATGTGAGCTGCAGGTGTTCATGGAAAGCGGTAGTCAGTTAGTATAAGTGACCAGTCTGAAAAAAATCTAAATAGATATCCGTGGCTTAGAATATTAATAAGTTAGAATTTCAAACGTTGGGCGACCACTATACAGTAGATATTTTTTGTACCGCTAGTATTATCTTTGACGCCCAACATTTGAAATTTTAACTTAATTCTTTTGGATTTATGTCGTTTGAATTTTATTAGGTTTCTTTTGTCAAGGCTTATACCTCTAGATCCAGGATTTCATCATGGCCTCTTTTGACATTCAGTAGACAAATATTAATCATCTTTTTAATTTCGCTTTGACATACATACATTTATATATATATATATACATTTTTATTTATATGTGTCATACGCACAATAGTGTGGGCAATGCTTTATTTTTGTTCATAAAAAATCGTATATTTATTTTATCATAAACTTTATGCAATTTCATTTTACATCGGCGTACTTAATGCCCAGGGCATTCTCTACCAGTCAACCTTAGGGTGGTGTAGAAATTTTAAAAGGTAGGTGTGCATATAAGTCAAACAGTTTACTGCATATAAAAACTGATAAATACATGTAAAGCTATACACTTACATAATTTCTTTAAATTGTTACACTATGACAACTAGTATTTAATGTGTATTATCGGTTAGATAATTCTGCCATTTCGTAGAGAAGGAGTTCATGTAGTTTCTTTTTAAATGTGAGACGGTTTGTGGACATCCTGACTTCGAGCGGGAGCGCATTCCAGAGTAATACAGCCTGGACAAAGAACGAAGAGTTCACGAAATCAGAGTTATGGGTGGGACATGAGAGAAGCAGATTATTAACTGAGCGAAGATTTCTGTCGTGGTTAGAGCACAGGTAACGGATGTACGGTGCAGGGTATGCGGGGGCGAATGGTGAGGTGAGAAATGGAAATAGAGAGGTAAGAGCTCGCTGATTGCGGCGCAGGCGAATAGGCAACCAGTTTAATTGGGAACGTAGAGCAGTATATCGATTAGTTGAAATGTATATTGCATTGATTTAGATGCTACACATTTTTACTTGCACTCCAGTGCTATCTTTCTCCTCACCTGTCAAGGAAATACGCTAGCCAGCACCGCCGGTCATTGTTCCTACTTTCTTTAAATCGCTCAGACAAACATATATATATGAATTACAACTTTACAGAATAAAATTTATTTACATTGATGATGTAATTGAAGAAATGTGTGTCTTTCTGTTCGCCTGGCAGGTACTAGTGCTCATCGGAATCGCCTGCCATTTTATTTTTAAACTTCATAATGAATGATCTAAATCCTATAAAAATTTCAGCCTTACAGGAACAAGTTATTTTGTGTCATTTTTTTTATACTTTCAAAACCATGAAAGATGATGATGTGCAGGGCTGAAGCCTGCCAGGCAATGGTTACGTACTTAGCACTTTATGACTCATCACTACAAGAGTTTCTAGCCTTACAGACACACCGTTGGTCGAAAGGTTCAGTAGCTCTTGGTCCATAACCATAGTACTAGGTAGGGGTAAACACCGTGACGTCACTTGAAATTGTAACGTGGCGTGTGGAAAGTGCTTGCCATTAGGGGGGATTTGCCGTAGATTTGCCAGCCTCAAGTGGCAGTGGGCGGGGCATATTGCTCGCAGACAGGATGGCCGTTGGGGCCGAAGAGCCACGCACTGGAAAACGTAGCGTGGGTAGGCCCCCTACAAGATGGTCAGACGACCTGGTGAGGGTTGCAGGAAACCGCTGGATGCAAGCAGCACAGGACCGATTGTTTTGGGGAGCCTTGGGGGAGGCCTATGTCCAGCAGTGGACGTCTTTCGGCTGAAATGATGATGATGATGATGATGTGTGGAAAGTGTAAGGCGGCACGTGGACAGAGTCGTATTGGAAGGTGGGGGATTGAAACGGCACATTATCATTTGGAACGTCGACCCGGTCACTGGTCTAAATTGAAACTGTATTGCTTACTTTAAAAACTTTTTATAAAAAAACACTCACAAAAACAGTCACTTGGCACCGACTTCAAACAGATTTTAGGTACCTAGCACACATTATAATACTACTATTTAAATGAATAAAGAATTAGGTATAGGCAATTTATGAAGAACCAGGTTATTTTACGCTTTTAAGTGTTTTTTGGCAGAGAATTTTCGTTGGATGTTTTTTGGAAGTCGGTTTTTTTTTTTATAAAAAGTTTTTATTTTTCAGTTTTTAGTGCAAACAATTGTAGGTAAGTACTAAGTTGAACTATTTCATCAAATTTCATCATCAAGAATACAAATTAAGGTCTATACGTACGTGTGATATTAAAATCATCCTCTAATCCCTAACTGTTGAAGAGTTTAACCTTCTATCATCAGCTTACCTAAATAACTTGAAAGTATACGACTAGAGGTCTTTAGATACGTATGAAATTGAAAGAATTATCCTCCAACTCCTAACCGTTGAGGAGTTGTACCTTCCACCTCCCATCATCAGCTTACCTAAATAATTTGAAAGAATACGACTAAAGGTAACATATGTACATTTGATATTTAAAGATTTATCCTCCAACTCCTAACCGTTAAGGAGTTGTACCTTACATCATCAGCTCATCATCATAAAATGATGACTACCAGACGCAAATACCGGTGTAACTTCAGAAAATATACGAAAAACATAGTATGTGCCTATAAAAAATGAGGGTTTCCCTCGATTTCTCTGGGATCCCATCATCAGATCCTGATATGCTGGCAATGGGACCACCTCGGAAGCATACCCTTACGAAAAAAAAAAAAATCAAAATCGGTCCACAACTGACGGAGTAATCGGTGAATATACATAAAAAAAAATACATACAGTGGAACATAGAACCTCCTCCTTTTTGGAAGTCGGTTAAAAATAGTGTTATCAGAGAATAAAGTGAGATTATACAAAGTATACCTACAATATTATTATTCGCTGCTAAAACATGGACCCTGTACCATCTACTCAGGACAGAGATAATACTATCGCTCAGCCATCTCACACGCCGACTTAGATATATACCGAGCCGCAAATAAAAGATAATATCGAATAAGTTATAAATTGTCTGACATATGAATTACATCATAACATTCAGTCAAGATAGAATTTGAAACTAACTTCTAAAACAAGACTGTCCTTTAAACCCACTCAAATACACATAGCCTATATCTGTTTCTATTGGCGTACACGAACTACGTGGTCGGGGTCCAACAATATAGCCTAACGAGATATTTGAGGCACGCCCGACGAATTCAAATTCACTACGGAACCCAATGCAAATGTGAAATTATGAATTTGTATGTCATCATCGTAGTTTGCACTTTCGTGTTATAGGGCAGATGTTTTCAGCTTATTTATTTATATATTTATCTGTAGGAAAAGGGTACTATAAGTCTAAAACGTGGAAGATTTGAAGACTTGATGTTCATACCTGATAGACTCTAATACTACTTAAGTATTTTATTAGTATTTATTTAAAAAGAGCTTAATATAGGGTAATTATTGTTATAAACTTGTCTTTTACTGCCTTATTGGTCTAGTTTAAAAGTGTTATTGAGTTTTTTCTGATAATAGAAATGCTTAATTCAGCTCAGAGTCTAGAAGTTGGGATCTTAGCCCTAGTACCTCGGATAGCACCTGCACCTTGTCGTTTCAGATCCCATCGAATTATGAGAGTAAGGGAACAGACAATGAACCAGTGTTTGCGCACACACTTGTGCACTATTTATCTATCTCCTACATAGTTGACCGGTCTCCGTTGAGACTGGCCGCCGGCCGTGTCCGAAATTGGCTAGGAGACCATCACTGTTATAAATATTATACTCGTCTTTGTTACGACTAAAGCAAACCATAGTCGCATCTATCTGATGAAAACAGCGTTGGGCAATAAAATTTGATTGCACGCAAGAAAAAGTTTAAAAAGTTGTAACGTGGCTACCGAGCAAGTTTTATTTAAATGTATTTAACCTATATCACCCGGGCTATTATTATGGTCTAGGGGCCAAACGAGCAGACGTATCACCTGATGGTATGTTTAAGCCGCCCATGGACAACCGCAATACCAGAGGCATCACAAGTACGTTGCAGGCCTTTGGGGGAAGGGGGTGAGGGGAGGGGTTAGGGGTATAGGTCTCCAGTATCCTCACGCACTCGGTAAAACACAGCGCAAGCGTTATTTTACACCGGTTTTCTGTGAGGCGTGGTATCACTTCGGTCGAGCCGGCCCATTCACGCTGAAGCGTGGCTCTCACATACGGCTTGGTCGTAGTAAGTTAAAAACAAATTATAATAAATAAAATAATGTAATGTTAAGTACTCGTATACGATCAGCCAAAATAGCTAGTTTGTCAGGAAATTATTAAACACAACTCTCAAACTTTAGCAGCTGGAAGTTTTGTGCCAGTAGCCAATTTATAAATGCATAAAGTTTAAATTTCAAGTCAGAAAAAGCAAGTGATCAGTGTTATTTAACTTATATCAAATCTTATCTTTGTCTGCCTCGGAGGGGCAGTGGTTGGTCTCGGGTTCGATGCCTGGGTCGGATTGAATGATTGTAAAATGCGCAAATATTTGTTTCGTAGTTCGGGTGTTTTCTATGTGTAACATGTATGTATTTACAAAAAAACTATACGTGTATTTACCGTAGTTCAAGCTCTGCTTAGTTTGCGACTAAATGGCATTGTGTGTCAGATGTCCGAAATATTATTATATTATTAAATATTGCTTTAGTATAAAAATGAGTCTTCAAATAATTTCGCAACATTCTTTAGTTCAAAATTCAACAAACAACAAGAAAGTATCGAGACACTTTCCCTAGAGAGTTGTAGACACGAAGTTAAAGTGGTTGTAAAACACTATAGTACTAGTAAAGTTTAATAGTTTTGATACCCAATTCATGTTTAACACATGTAAGATGACCCCATTTACGTATATATTGATGCTAAGGTAGGATGATAGAATCAATATATATATATAAATCAATGCCACTTTTCGTTGTAATTTTATAACTCAAGAATGGGCTCACCTATTCAAACCAAATGTTTAGGCTTTGTTTGGACTATTTAGTAGATGGTTTATGTGAAGTTAGCACAAAATCGGTCAAGCGGTTCTTCATTTATCACATTTTTTGTAACGAACGAAAGGGCAATAGGAGACGTAAACGACGCGGCGACGTTGCGTGGGTCAGCTAGTATACTTATACATTTGTATATTGTTTGAGAAACAAATTTTAGAAGTTAATTACGACGACTGTGACTATAATTTGTATATGATAAGTATCCTGGTGGTGTTGGATTAGGAATACAGAGTGTCACCACTTCTATTCATGCTGCAAGATCCGACCGAGCAATCTGCTCAGGACAATATTACCGTAAAGAGAAGAAAACTTACTTGAAACAAACCCTTAACAAACCTGTCTGGCCTTGGCTATGTCCACGCAGTGAAATTCTAAATACCGTTGATTATTGATTATACTATGAAAACGAATTCCACAAGCTAAAATAAAATTAATAAAAAATGCCTTACATCGGTTTTTTTTTTTATGTATGTACATCGATTATGTTTTATTAAGTAATCATTTAAGATACTTATTCAGAAGTATCTTTGAGCTTGTACAATATTTCTTTTATAATTTACGTTCCAGTTTATAAAAAGAACTTGCTTACAGTTTGGATGATTAAAAAATTCTAATGCTTTTCAAAGACTAATTAAACCCAGAAATGTTATTTTTTAGTATCACTAGTCCCAAACCTAAGGGTTTTAAAATTTAAAATAAATAACACTCAAACAGCTCACCGTAAATTCACCTCATACGTAAACGACCACAAACCCACATTAAAGTTGTTTACTGTAGTTTCCCCATAAATCTGGCATCGGATCCCGACGTGTCACCATAAAACAAAACGTTATCGTTGTGATCTAAAGATTGCTCCGGAAACGTGTTGTTTCCAGCATAAGATGAGCTCTGGGGGCAGCAAACATCTTGGTACAACAGATTCGACACTTTAACTTATCGCTTGTTAGTAATATGTACTTGAAAGGTCAAAAATGCAGCTATAACATTTAAGTGGCAAAGCTATGCATGAAAATGAATACTTGACCGAACTGATGCCTAGTGGTACTCGCACTTGGTCTGCTCATTTGCTTCTTAAATCATAAAAAAACTTGTATGTATACTAATACCTCCCTCCCTATTAACCCCTACTAACCCAATAGCCCAAAAGCTCAATAGTCTGGCTTCCTAACGACTACATCTTAGTAGGTGTAGTCGACAGTAAATGGTTTTTTATTTCTATGTTTGACCCTTTTTTTCCCTCCCCTCGGAAATCCCCTCGGATACCACCTCCTAGTGTCGGATTCGACCTACTAAAACTGCACGCCGTCTCGGGTATTAGAAGCCGGGGGACCAGGTGTACCTACACTAGCAAGGAAAACCCTGGAACCCCGACGTACCTCGGGCTATCTACGGCTCGTATGTTTGACGTATTTATGTTTGACCCTGCCAAAATGACTCTACTCTGCCTGATGGAAAGCATAAGCAGAATTCAAGAGTGGTGGTCACCATACTCACTGCGAATGCAGACAATGCAGCATGGTGACCCACACCATGGCGGGCAAGTGATGCTTCTGCATCATTATGCCTCCGGTCTCGCACTCGCCAACGAAACACGACAGCACGAACGCTGTCATTTAACGTTGATTTTCTGTGCGAGGGTAGTACCGCCCCGGTCGAGCCGGCCCGTTCGTGCTGAAATCAGTGTGGCTCTAATAACGAAAAAATGTTGAATAACTTCAAATTAATACAAAAAAAAAATTGATTATGTTTAAGGTCTGATGTATAACGTTTTCAAAAAAGCTAAGGTCGTCAATAAAAAAATAACTAATTCAAAAGTTGTAAATTCTTAGCAAATCTAAAATAGAATACAATAAACTTTATTTTACAGCAGTTTATACATTATTCTTCTTAGATAACTTTAAAATTGTATTTTGTAATTTATCCCGTCTATATCTGATTCTCAATACATTTTCGACAGCACAAAATACGGCAGTAGTTAGTTATATGAGAATTCATACTAGAAAACCTCTGAGTGATAAAATTTCGTTCAAACTCCTCCAATTTTTTCGTTCCAATTTGTTGACTGCCTTGGTGGTAGTAGTGAAAGCGTATGGGACTGCTGTGCTTGAGGTTCCCGGGTCGGATCAAATGTTCGTATGATCTATTAATATTTGTTTCCGAGTTTGGTGGTTTTATGGCGGTTAAGAGACAAATGTTGGAAAAACGGGGAAATTTGTTTCTTATCAAAAACTCTGCTTTCTTCAAAGGAAATAAAATTTAACCCTTTTTGTAATAATTTCTTGGTGCAATATAAAATGCCAAAAAAAGCTATGCATTTATTTATTTTCTGAACCATTAAGACCTGCAATCGTTTTGCAAGTTCAAACGGCAGTGGATGTTTTTTTTTTACGATTCTACCTGTACTCATAAAACTCAGAAAGGGGTTTGAAGGGGTGTTAAATATGCTTGATAGCGCGACTTAGGGTGAATTATAGGCTATCGGTACCATCCTGAGCGGTTTATGTCCTATTAATTGTAATAATGGGACCACCCATGTATCTTTTTGGGGGTTGAACTGATAGAGAAATTACCCGTGATGAGTACCACTTTTTAAGGGTTACAACTAATTATGTTACCTAATAATTTTACTGCCTCGTTGGCGCAGTGGTAGCGTACGTTACCGCTGTGCATGGGGTATCGGATTCGACTCCCGGGTCGGACCAAATGTTTGTATGATCTGCAAATATGTATTTGTTTCGGGGTTTGGGCGTTTTCTATGTACAATATGTATGTATATATTTTATAAAAGTAAATAATTAATCTATTAGGGTATCTACCTTTCATAGTACAATGGACATGACCATATATTGAAATCGAACAATCTATTACAAGTCTTGCTATTATTGCAACTTCATTCGAAAAACCAACTCTCTTTACATTCGAATAAGATTTACTATTGCTAGTTTCAATAGAAGTGCTTGCAAACTAATATTTTATTTATTTCGATCAATTGAAATAATATCGGAATAAATAAGTTCTCGATATAAAATTGTACGATTTATTTCACGCGTTTTATAAATGCTAAGCTAGTGATGTTTAAACGTTCCCGGAATTTTTACTAATATTAGACTTTTGTTACGGAGATAATTTTAGCTCTGGACTATAATTACAAATATTTGCATACTTTAGATATGATATTAAATAGATATTGAATTTTGAAGATCATTTTATCACCCATGCCTAGAAGTTTCAGTGTCATGCACGCGATCGGTGCATGAACATCTATGGCAATCGTTACTTAGAAGTCAGTGCCCTCAAATATACTGACAACTAATTCTACCTACAAATTATATTCGTCCTCAGGGTTGCAGAGGTCCGTGGTTAGTCACTCCGTGAAAAAACTGATATTCAAGTAAACCGGTTGAACTAGTAGCCGACCCAAAATAATCATGGAAATAATCAAGGATGATGAAGTTTATCTTATTACTTGTACTCTAAAAATACCTGTTACTTTATTAACATTGTGCCTCACTTAACTAATATTTTAGCGTACTAATATTTTTAGAAGAAGCAGAGTGTGTAGAAAATTCATGAAGAGATTAACTTTTAAGTTCCCACATTCCATTAATCGGACCACCACTCGGGATAACTGAACTTAGGTTCCTACCGCTAGGTAACTACTGCTAATTATAAACAACTCTAAAGTTACAAGTGTGAGCTCATTAACTGACTGCACGTTTGGCCTAGTGGTTTGGCGGTCACCACGCCGTTATAGGACAACACTTTATAGGATCCACAAATTTTTGTTCTGAGTCTGGGTGTTCTTTGTGCCTGTTTCATGTATGTTTGTAAAGTCCCCCGCGCCGCAGGTTTCATTCCTAGTGCGGGAGTTGTCTTTCTAAAAGAAAAAAACTTAGCAAGAAGCAATGACAGAATTGTTTAACACTGGTTCTAAAACTGGTGGTGGTATTGATAAGATCTGGTGATAAAATGATATTATATTCTGTGTGGTTATGTATTAAGAATTACCGTGGGAGAGCCACGCTTTTGCATAAATGGGCCGGCTCGACCGTAGTGATACCATGGCCTCACAGAAAACCGGTATGAAACAGTTGCGCTGTGTTTCACCGAGTGAGCGAGGATACCGGAGGCCTATACCCCAACCCCTCCCCCATCTCCAAAGCCCGTCAATGCACTTGTGACGCCTTTGATGTTGTGGGTGTCCATGGGCGGCGGTAATCGCTTACCATTAGGTGATGCGTCGACTCGTTTGCCCCCTATTACATAAAAAAGAATACGGTGTATCTCCATCTCTATTCAACCCATGGCTATCGTAAGAGGGGACTGATGGAGCAAACATCGGTGCAATGAGAAAGAAAACTGGTAAAGAACTCTAAGGGCGACTTGCACAATGTTCGACTTAAATAGCTACTAAACAAAATTAGTTAAACGCATAGACACGTTTAAATTTAGTTAAATATGATAAGGGGTCGCGCGCCGGCGCGCCCTGCGAGTGTGGGCAAGACGGCAGTACCCTAGTGTTGCACTCGCACCCACGCACGCGTTAAACACTTTTATCGCCGCTAAATAGCCGAGTTTCGATATTTAGCTTCGGTTTTTAAAGATGTTTGGCAAAAAAAATTTCGTTGTGCAAGATGCAAATTGTGTTTAACCTTTTATAACGCATTTAGTATGTCTTAAATGTGTTGAAGCTATGTTGTGCAAGTGGCCCTAAGTCAATTCTTCTGGCCAGCGAGGTACAGTAGGCCAGAGCCTTCTTGGTAAGGCGAGGCCTATATAAAGCAGTGGACTGTTAAAAGCTGTTGATGATTTGATGATGATATAATAACCAGTACGGAAAAAAATTTACAATAAAAACAAGTACAAATTATCAAAAATAAAAAACCCGACTGCGTCAATATTTAACAATAAAAACATATAAGTTTTATATATTCGTAATCACCGTAAAAAAATATTTATTTTGATACCACACTCGATGTATTTTGATAACATTTTTTTTTTATATTACTTTTTGGCGCCAAAAATCCTTATTTTTTTTATTTTGATGTACCCAGTGTCACTCCCACGACTAAGAAAAATCTAATGACACCACTCACATAAAAATACGACAAGCCGTTTAGGCTCTAGGGCGTGCCAAAGAAATATACATACGTACACTTTAAAAACATAACCCTCCTTTCGCAATCGGGTAATAAAGTCCTTTCTTTACAATTTCAATGAGAAATACACAAATAAGAAAACATTCGCGTAATCCGGGAACGGACAAAAATCTGAAACTGTCTCAGCACTAGTCACCACAATTTTTCATTCATACATTCACAGCCAAGTCCCGCTATATATACCTCAACCCTAAGTTTACGACTATAATAAATAAAAATCGGCCTATTTTCTTTCAGTGTACTGTTTATATTATGCAGATGTTGTATGTCTTCAAACTTTTATGACCATGCAAATCTGATTTGATATCGGGGGTCATCCATAAGTTACGTCACACAAATTTTATGATTTGTTGACCCCGCCCTTGGCATAGATTACGTCAGAGATGCGAGATCTATGGTGTGATGACACATATTTATAACAGATTTATTTAGATTAGGGTGATAACCTACATACGCGCGGGCGTAGCCGTGGTCAAAAGCTAGTAAATCCATATAAAAATCTCTACAACTAATGAAGTTTATTGTAGTCATTTATTACAGAACTAGGTAACAGGCGAACTTCGTACCGCCATGTTTACATATCTGCCTCAGCTTCCCACAGGCAGTGTACAGTCGCGGACAAAAAAAAAGTCTTTTCCCGATATCTTTTATTTTTTTTCTTTCTAGCAAAAAAGAATGAAAGAAATCGGACTATGTGTTATTGAATTACAACTAAGTACATATTTTGACTTTCATCCCCTCTCTCCAAGAAACCGTTCTGAATTTCGGGATAAAAAGTATCCCATGTCCTACCTCGTAGTATGAACTCAAATCATTTAGTAGTTTCAGCGTGATGCGCGGCCAAGATACAGACAGACAATAAGGAAAAAAAATAGAGTTTTGGCTTCAGTATCGATAATAGAGAGTTCTCCAAAAAAAGTTTTCAAAATATCTTTAATGTACAGAATTCTACCTGTTACATTTTTATAATAAGTATATATTTCCACCCCTATTTATATCAAAGGTCAACTAAACTATCATTTAGTACAAAACTTGGTTCCTCAGTCCAAAAACAGACCAAAGTTAATGAGCCGTGGACACACTGGCTACTGTTTAAAACTCCTTTTATTTAGCAAAGTAATTAATGGATCCTGTTTCTTTGTACTTTTAAAAGAAAATAACAATAAAAGTCTTAGGGTCCCAGTATAATGATCGTTACTGTTAAATAAAGATGCTATAGCGCTAATTTCATTTAAGATTGTCTCATTTAATATACCTTTTGAATTTTCTAAATTGCATTTGGTTACATCATTTACAATTTTGTCACGATATCTGATATTGGTTTAGCTTGTTACTGAAATTTATTTTTATGCAACTGCGCCAGAAAATATCCTAACATTTTAGATGTATAATAAAGAGTTTTTTTTTTTTATGTAATAGGAGGACAAACGAGCAGACGTATCACCTGATGGTAAGCGATTACCGCCGCTCATGGTCACCTGCAACACCAGAGGCGTCACAAGTGCGTTGCCGGCCTTTTGGAGATGGGGGGGGATAGGGGGGGTTGGGGTATAGACCTCGGGAATCCTCACTCACTCGGTGAAACACAGCGCAAGCACTATTTCACACCGGTGTTCTGTGAGGCCGTGATATGACTCCGGTCGAGCCGGCCCATTCATGCCGAAGCGTGGCTCTCCCTATAGTATATAAAGCCTAGAAGCAAAAGAACCTAAACTTCCTTGATAAGAAGAGACCTATGTCTAGCGGTGAACTACTAAATGTTGTTGATGATGATGATGATGAAAGAGTATCTACTGACGACGATAACACACAAAAAATACTTTTTTTTGTCAACACCTTATGGTTTTACACCTCATACAGTATGTACGTAAGTAAGTAAGTACTATGTCAGAACCATGCTGCAACAGAAGACCGGTGTTAAACCAATTATTATACACACATCAAAAGTGTCTAGGGATCAACATATGTGTCTAGGGATCAACATATATTTTTGCAATAACTTTTCTCCTGATTGATATTAATTAAAATTTTCTTTAAGGATTCATCAAATAAAGTGTTTTCGTTTGTCACAGTAACGATAAACCAAGTCACCTTTGCATTAATAAAGAAATTTGCCATTTTCCTAATAAAAGGATTTTTGACATTTGAACCACTAACATTAAAGTTCGAAAAAAAGACTGAAATAACAGTTTTCTTTAAAATTTTATAAGGTAACTTAAACAATTAATAATCCGTGTTTCTACCGCGAACACTAACACAAGAACATCGGTTTGGCATACTCAAAATGAGTTCATCCAAATCACGCAGTGGAATGGCCGCCCATGTTCGTTGCAACAACAAAAAAAGGTCTTCTTGCGACTGGATACCCTCCATATTCGCCAGAGCTCTTCTCTGTAGCATATCCCATGCATGCTCAATCGGGTTCAAGTCTGGCGACTGAGCAGGCCAGGGCCAAAGCCACATCTCAATCTCAAGAAATCCGCATAAAAATGCTTGATCCCTAGACACTTTTGATGTGTGTATATTATACCGGACAGGTGTTAGTTTTGTAACTTGAATAGGTTACCGTCTCCTATAGACTATAGTAGACGGTAACCACTTACCATCGATCAACATCAGAGATCCGTCTATTGCTCGGTACGCCTTAACAAAACCAAAAATGGTTTCTATCAAATTACATCCCAGCTTATATTGTTCACTAGATATCTCAAAATATAGTACAGCATTAACATTTTTTTTTAAAAGACAACTCCCGCTTTGGTAATAAACATCCTGTGTCGCGGGGGACTTTACAGACATACATGAAACGGACACAATTAACGCCCAAACTCAGAACAACAATTTGTGGATCAGACAAAGTGTTGTCCCGTGTTGGATTTAAACCCACAACACTTGGCGAATTGGTAAGCGGCGTGGCGACCGCCTAAACCACTAGGCCAACCGTGCAGTCAACATATCTAAACAAACCTTACACTCAAAATCTAGGTAAACCAGGATCCACAAACTATATTACATGCAGTAGTTGAATATAAAACCTGCATTGAATTCCGTTTCATTTCAGGATTAACGTTGCGGTCACACCGAGAGGGGAAGTTGTAAAATCGGAATTTATCGGAAACCTTTACACGAGGGCTTAGTACTAGTATCGACAATGAGTTAGATTTATTGCTTTGAACTGTAAAACAAAACATTAATCGTAGTTTGCACGCTCACATTTTAAGTTAACAAGTGATTGGAATTGCGACTGCTGTACAGTAATGGCTGTAAAATCGTATACGATGATTTAAGCTATTATTTACATTTGACCACAATTTTAACCATGTTTCTTAGATCTAGATTCTAGATCTTAATATCAAAAATAATAACAAAATATACTATAAAACAATACATTTCCTGTAAATAAATGCAAAAAGCCAACATCACCTGGTATTCCCAGGCGGTCATCCATCCAAGTACTAACCACGCCCGATGTTGCTTAACTTCGGTGATCGGACGAGAATCGGTGTATTCAACACGGTATGGACGTTGGCAATCAATTTGTTATATTTAACGTTGAGTATCCAGCACTATGACGTCAACTCAATGTTAAAAGTGTCGTTACAACTTTTGTCGTTAGAACAAGGGCGATGGTTGTACGAAATACAAACCCAGAGATCCTACAAAAATAGTGGTCCCATTTTGTAGGACAACATTATATAAAAAAAATGTATTTCAAATGTGTATTTCAATTTATAATAGATTACCCAAAAATATACGAGAATTACCATTCAAATATTTTAGAACTAAGTTACACAAATGCCAGCCTTAGGTACAATATACTTATGCCAGCCTTTTGGGAACGCTTCCAGTAGGCGATGATGCGGAGGAATTTTTTGACGCTTGTATGTAAATATTGTTGTTTCCTTTTTTTATTATTATTTCCTAGTATTTTAATTTAATTTTAAGATAATATATTATGTTGTATACTACTATTTAAATGAATAAAGTTACACAAATGGTTGTTAGAAAAGTATTTTTATACAATAACAGAATTTATGCAATGTAATGTAGTATAATAATTAATAAAATATAATAGTTATATAATCGATATACATAATTGTTAAGAAATTCAATACCATTTTTTTACAATTTTATGTGATTCTAGATAATGTAATAGATTATAATTATGTTTTTAGTTTAACTTAATATAATTATTTTTTAAGGTCATAATGTTAATTCATAAATATTTGCATGCCAAAAAAAGGCAGAATATGGTATGATCAAAAACCACCAATGTTACACCTGGTACGGTACTAACCTATGTTCTATGCAAATAAATTTCATTTCATTTCATTTCATTTCATTTTATTTCATTTGGTGCGTAAAGTGTCGTTAAATTTTTTTCCGTCTAGCCCCCCTTCGCAACGCGCGATAAGGAACTTCGTTCCAAAAAAACGTGTTGCACTCGGGCACTGCCGAGGTAAAGCTATTGCATAGCATTTTTATCAACTTATGCAATTATAATTATTTATTTATGTTTTATTTATGCAGATTCTTTTTTTCTTTGAACTTGTATACTTAAATGCGGTGAGTGTGGCATTATTAAGATATGATAGGTACCTATACACCTATATACTTTCTCACAAACAGCTGCTTACGAGCTTCGGGTGTTAGGTTTTATTTTTGTTACGGAATTTCTTGATTCGGTCGCCGCGCTCAAAGCCCGCGATAAAAGTTATGCAATAGCTTAAAATTTATATTATGTACTATGTAAGTTCAATGTTTAGCTTTAACAAAGAAAAATTTCTTTGACAAATCGCTCAGCAATCGCTGATTGTCAATCTTTGCTATATGGCGCAGAAGTACCTTTTGTTAAAATTCATTCTGTCCAATAAAATTACGAATGCAAGACTGCGAAACATTCATGAGAATTTTTAATAAAAGCTTGTTAATTATAACGTTTGTATAACACAAATTTATCTGAAATCAAAGGATCTTTTAAGCTAAATGTATCACCAACTTAATATAGAGATAATATAGTACCGTGCATTGATGTACCTACAACCGTTCTACGTGGAACATGCGACAGAAAAACTTGAGTTAAATTTGCTGGAAGAACTTGTATCAAATATTCCCTTTTGCTTTACCGTTACTCATGTCCGCGCAGATAACAAAAAGTTTATTGGCAATTATTCTGTTTCACTTAAGTATTGCAGTTGTATTTTACGTATGCTGTTTGTAATACTAAATGAAGCAAAGCTAACGAAGCAAAAACAAGAATTAAAGTATTGCTATTATGATACGAGTTCAAAGTTAGAAGCCGGTTTTTCGTCTCATGATTGATTAAAACAAGTGATTTTTCGTATTGGAAGTACGCTAAATACGTGGCCTTGTTGCTAAAAGCTATCTCTTTCAGGCAACTTTGGGATGGATCAAGTTTTTCGGAGAGACAGTAGTAGTTGAGTGTGATTGAGTTTGAAGATATTATTTATGTATACACATATATATAAATAAACACGCACAGATATACAATACATACTAATAGATAAACAAACATAGATACATACATACATATAAATGTTATTACTTAATTAAATCACATTTGAAAAAAATAAATTATATCATAACCTAATGCGTGACTAACTCAATTATGATGCATAATATTCGTGAACGTGTATTTTCTTGAATCGCCTCATATTTATCGGTAGTGCATTTCACAAGCATACAGTTTGAACAGTGAAAGACTGGTTACGAAATTTTGTGGAATGCAGATCCTCAAATCTTCTGATGACCTTAGATATTTAACATGTGTGTCAATAAGGAATAAAATTGTTAGTTGGTTTACACGAGTTTTGAACCTTGCAGCAGTCTCTATACTCTTTGAGTGATTTATAAATATGTAAATTAGCCCTGTCCTGGTTCATAGAAATTTCTACTTAATTCTTAAAAGTTATTGAAATATATAGCAAATGTGTTAAAGTTTTAGTGCAATTAAATCACATCTACGAAGAAATAAGAAACATGTGATTTAGAGTCTTTTGAAAAATTTTACACAGGCAATATTGAAATCCAGTACAACTATTTTTTATGTAAGAGAAAGGTTTCAGACCTTTGTAGAGAGAGATATGTAATTAATATTAAAATCTGTCATGGAATATGCTGTTATGATTATTTTAAAATTTACGCCGACAAACATTATTTAATTTGAATTAATAAATGAAAAGAATGTAGGACTGTAGAGGTCAGAGTTAGTCTAGAGGTTAATAGACACGACTGGAAAAAAGGTGTAAAAGAGCTCCAACATTTGCTTTTATCTGGATGTGATTTATCTAATTATTTATGTGATGGTGATATTAAATGAAATAATGAAGAATAAACAACAATTATTCGCTTGTTTACAGTTAGTTCATCGGTTACGTAACCATCTGTCACAGACAGAGTCGTAAGGGTGTTGCCAGCCCTTGAAACAAAAATACACTCTTTTTTGGAAGGTTTGAATATCGTATAGATTTGTAAATATTAAAATCTGACTATTTCCTTTACAGATTAAATGCACGATGCGGGAATTTTCTTGCAAAGCACACAGAGATTTTAGATATTTACTTCTTTAAACATTCACCGAGTAATACGTAGAAACTATGAGATAGGCGTTATTATAATTAATTGGATATCAATTCACGCTCTTTTTT
Organism: Diaphora mendica; assembly: GCA_949125395.1. Classification (NCBI taxonomy): domain Eukaryota; kingdom Metazoa; phylum Arthropoda; class Insecta; order Lepidoptera; family Erebidae; genus Diaphora; species Diaphora mendica. The sequence continues at coordinate 3,140,657 of OX421334.1, forward strand.
TCCTAGCCTTTATTATATAAATATACTAGTAATAACCAGTAGCCGACCCCTATATTTGGAGGGGTTGGTTACTGGTTTTACTTGAATGCCAGTTTTTCCACGGAGTGGCTGGCGTCGAATCTCCGTAACTCTGAGGAGTAAATGAATTCGAAGGTTGAAATAGTTTTCAGTGTATTTGAGGGCACTGACTATCCAATAACGACTTCCCTGAATATTAATGACAACTTAGACCTATGGCTTAATATGCTCTCCGAAACACAGAATAATTCAATCTCTATTATGGCGAATTTAAAAGTATAAGTGACAATAAATCAAAAATATCTCTTCCAGAAATCTAACTCAAAGTTATCCGAAGACGGTCCATTGGATTCGACATAGCATATCGATTTGTGTTGCACCATACTCTTTGGTCTGCGGTCGAAGTCTGAAATGGTAACATTTAAAATGTATATGCGTAGTCCTTTACTGAATACTACTTTTACAGCCTGGTCAATTTCTCCTAACATTTGTATAGAGTAGAATATGTTTTAAACTAGACAGTTAAAAGCAGTAGTAGTAGTAGAGCCACGCTGATTTCATCACGAACGGGCCGGCTCGACCGGGGCGGTACTACCCTCGCACAGAAGGCCAACTAACTCATTCAAAAGTGCGTATAATTGATTTCATGGAAGTCAATTATTTTGTCTTTCACTTGTATTACAAGATATATCATACAGAAATATAATCATCAAGTTTTTTCATAGCATAAGGGGCAAACAAACAGATGTTTCGTCTGATGTAAATTGATTACCGCCGCATTAGCAGGTCTGCAACGCATTATTTGTATAAAGTATTTTAAGTCTAAAAAAAAACTTTGATTTCTACGTATACAAGCAACCCAGCTCGACTGGAAATTCAAATCGACGGAATTCTTAGAAATTCTGCTACTACAATATGCATATATTATACATTTAAACCTTCCTCTTGAATCACTCTATCTGATGATGAAGTCTGCATCAACAAATGTTGAGTAGTTTAGATCTAAGCGAACAGACCGACTTCATTTTATACTATTTCAAGATATAAAACTTGTTCGGGAATAACTGTATCTTCACATTACAGAAACTCAAATTAATTTACAATAAAAAGTTACTTATGAAAATCCGAGCATAATACAAAATGGCGGTGATTTGAGGTCGAATAAATTCAACGCTCAACCATTAGATTTGAGGTCTGAATGTACAATAATACCAAGATGGAAAGTGCGAATCTGCAAAGAAGGTATTTTGAAGTGAGTTCCTTTGACGATCTCTTTTATATGTAATTGTCGTAATCAATCTTGCTAATCTTCAGCTATTACGTAGCTTAGGTTGCGACTGTTGCGACATTTGGATTATTACTATCGTTTTGATTTCAAATAAATAAAAATTTTGCCAAGTGTTTGTAGAAGTGGGACTACTCTTTATATGTGTACCATAGTGATTGAAACATAATGTAATACTAGTTGTTGCCCGTGGCTCCGCCCGCGTAAATATTGGTTATCGCGGCAAATAGTAGCCTATGTGTTATTCTTGGCGTGATTCACAAATTGTTGTTCTAAGTCTGGGTGTCCTTTATTACCTTTTCATGTATGTTTGTAGAGTGCCCTGCTATACAGGCAAATTTCTACTGTGGGAGTTGACATAATAAAGAAAGAAAATAAATCCATACCTACACTATAAATGCGAAAGTAACTCTGTCTGTCTGTTCAATCCTTTCGCCAATATAGAGTTCAACGTGTGAAGTTCGTAATGCCTATAGGGCCCATATGTACAGGCATTCAATCGCTAAGCTATTTCATTGGCAAAAGCATTCAAAATCAGGGCGATTCACCCTGTTCTTATTCTAAGCTAATGTAATATCAAGCACTTACTGGAGATATGTGAATTCCTTGATATCGGCGTTCTGATCGGCCCCTCTGGTGCGCCCTCTGCTTCGTCACACATTCACCACTCCTAGTGGTAGTACAGGTTCCAAAGTATTCTAATTTATAATACACCCGTTTTAACTGTCGCGGATCGCGCCTAATTGACGCGACTACTATTCTCGCGTGTCCAAACCAGACCAATCATAACGGTAAACAATGAAAAAACCGAGTCTGATGGACAATCAGCTAAATTTTTATTAAACGGCACTCAACAACCCACCCTGGTTGACCGTCAACACAAAAGCCTCCCGTAAGTTCTATATTTTAACTTCAAACGTCAAACAAAAAACATGACAATCAAAATGTTGCCATTATAATGACGTTCGATTTCCAACACTGTCTATCTGTCCTGCTTTCACGGGAAAAGCACTGCACCGATTACAATTAAATTTTGCATGGAGATACTTCGATTCTTGAGGAAGGACATAGGCTACTCTTTGCTGCGATAACCGACAAACATGCGGGTGTAGCCGCGCGCAAAAGCTAGTAGAATATATTTTACCTGTTTTTGCAGTATTTTTCACAGTAGTTGCTAAGATTAACGCATTGCACCCTCTTTACGTAAATCCCTCTTTATCTAATCTTCTTACTTACTTACTATAACCTATTGCCATCCACTGCTAAACGAAGGACTCCTCCAAAGAGCGCCAAGCATTCAACCATCCCGATTTTGGGCAGTTCACATCCATCCGCTGCAGGCCATTGATCTTAAATCGTTGATCCATCATGCCGCAGGGCGTCCTACACTATGTATGTACGTCCTAATCTTCTTAAATAGCGAATAAACATGTTAAGATATTTCTTAGATCTTATTACTTTTCATATCTTGTTATAATAAATTTCAAAAACAGTAATCTAGTTGAAAGATGAAATAACGTATTGTGTATTTGCTGGACTCTTCTGAATTTTACAACCTTTGCTTACATTTCAAGAAACTAGAACTCATGCTAAAACATTTGCATTTAATTCCTTATAGTATGTTTCGTTTAAAAATACGTTTTGTGGATTTCTCTATTGTTTATTGTTGGCAGAATGTATCTTATCATTTTAATTTTACTTCCGCATGACAGAGTTGTTTAATCTTTTATTTCTTTTAATATACTTTCTACAAAATTTCGTGATGATTGCTTACGTAGTTAAGAGGTCGAAAAGTACTAAACAAACTCACTTTACATTCATAATATTAGTAAATAAAGTTTCATGTACCATAGTAGCTTAGCATGTAGTTTCATGTTTAGCCCCAACCTTAAAAAATCCACACATAATTTAACCCACCAATGTTGATATATGATAAACACCGTATAACTCAAGAGTCAGAACAGAATCCCAAAACAAGAATTAATCAAGTGTTAAATGACATTGTTAACAAAATAGGTAAAGGTTAAATAAAATAAATACTTACTCACAACTGTTATTTAACGATATCCTTCATTAACAACTATAACAAGCCTAATTTTTTGTTTTTTTTTTAATCTTTATTAATTAAGAGACTTTTATTACGTGGTAATTTAGTCCCACCGTACTTTATCCTATTTTATATTATAGTTAATATCAGGTCAAAGCTTTTGATACGTAAATATTCCAAATAAGTCAAGTGCAGCATTTGAGGTTGCGTTTCCTAAAATGTTTATAAACATACCAATATCATAATTATTTGAATCTTATTTACGCACCAACGCCTCCCTTTTGTATTCGATATTTGACACACTCCGTCAGCAAGTGTTGGACATCATCAAAAATATAATTTTTAGTTAGTGTAAGTCACAAATAGCAGCCTTGTGGAACTCCTAGATTTATACAATGCCTTTCAACTAACAGTAAACTATATACAATGTTAGTCAAAGGCCATGTACTGTTTATCTAACGAAACAAATCGCTGTAATCACAACGATATTAAATTAGCCGAACAAAAGATCCAACAAAGGACAACAAGTTATGCTGAAAGCATCTAATTTGCGCTTCTTGTTTGGAGTTACGCCAAATTGATAAAAACTTGGCCAGTGTGCTTTGTTGAAAAAAAAATTGTTGGTGTCGTCACGTTAAGTCTTCTATTTATTTCTGTTTAATTAAGCATATTTTAAACGTGGGAGAGCCACGCTTCGGCATGAATGGGCCGGCTCGACCGGAGTGATACCACGGCCTCACAGAAAACCGGTGTGAAACAGCGCTTGCGCTGTGTTTCACCGAGTGAGTGAGGATACCGGAGGCCCAACCCCCCCCCCTCCCCATGATGGCGCAGTTGAAAGACAGATTGATACCCCAGGAGGGTACCAACTGCGCTAGCGTTGGAGAATCCCTCTCTGGGCGTCCGCGCTCAGGACACAACGCGCCTGAACGTGGATGCCGAGGCTGCCCCTCGTATTCTGGGGAGGGCAAAATTGCGCTAGATCACGCTCGGGGTAAGAGCAGTAACATCACGGCACCCCCTACCACGCTGGTCGTGGATTTCTGCAACGTCAGGGGATTACATAGTAATCTTGATGCTGTCCATCACCACCTCGAGACAGCAAAGCCAGCATTGCTCTTTTTGACCGAGACGCAGATATCGTCTCCTGCGGACACATCCTACCTCAGCTACCCGAGGTATGGACTAGAACATTCCTTTATGTCTAAAGCCGGAGTGTGCGTGTACGTCAGAGACGATATTAGCTCTCGTCGCCTCAGCAACCTTGAAGGTAGGGACCTCTCCATCTTATGGCTCCGTGTAGACAGCGACGACCATCCCCGCGTCTATGCGTGCCTCTATAGGTCCCATAGCGGTGATGCCGAAACTGACCGACTCATTGAGCACATCCAGATGGCTACAGACCTTGTGCAGCAGCAGATCCCTTCCGCAGAGATCATCGTACTTGGCGATTTTAACGCTCACCACGCCGGCTGGCTCAGCTCCAGTAAAACGGATCATGCGGGGAGATCTGTTCACGACTTCGCCCTGGCTTATGGCCTGACACAATTGGTTACCACGCCCACGCGAGTCCCAGATGTGGAAGGTCAGAATTCCTCTTTGTTGGACCTTCTGCTGACTTCTCATCCGGACGGATACCACGTATCCGTAAACGCCCCACTTGGCTCCTCAGACCATTGCCTTGTCCGGAGTACAGTGACACTCACATGCTCACCGCGATCGCGAGTTGCGCGCAGTCGCCGTGTGTGGCACTACAAGTCAGCAGATTGGGATGGGATGCGGTCCTTCTTTGCGTCCTACCCTTGGAGACAGTTGTGCTTCTCGCCGGATAATCCCAACACCGCTGCTGATTCTATTGCTGATGTTGTGCTACAGGGTATGGAGATTTTCATTCCATCCTCTGTGGTTCCCATTGGTGGCAAGTGTCGGCCCTGGTTTGGTTCATCTTCCAAAAAAGCTTCTCGCAGGAAGCAGGAAGCTTACCAAGCCTGGGCTGACGCAGCGGCGGTACGGGATCAAAACACCAGCGCTCTAAAAAAGGAGTACAACTTTGCCTCCAGGTTCTTCAAAAGAGACATAGCTAGGGCGAAGTCGGTGCACATTGCTGGGATTGGCGAGAGGCTTGAGCGTCTTCCTTCGGGGACTCGAGCATTCTGGTCTCTTGCCAAGGCTATCGAAGGGAATTTCTGTAAGCCATCCCTTCCACCTTTGCACTTGGGAAACAATCCGTTGGCCTATGACGCAAAGGAGAAAGCCGATCTCCTGGCAAAACACTTTGCGTCCAACTCGACCTTGGATGACGGGGAACAGGAGCCGCCTACAATACCGCGGTGCGAGAGCCGTATGCTGGATATCCAGTTTCACCAACGCTCAGTGCGTATAGCACTTTTATCCCTGGATATCCATAAGTCGAGTGGCCCGGATGGAATCCCCCCTGTAGTGTTGAAGATGTGCGCTCCAGAGTTGGCACCGGTCTTAACGCGTCTTTTTCGGCTCTCCTACTCTTCTGGCGTAGTCCCGACAACAAGGAAGGCAGCATTAGTCCACCCGATCCCAAAAAAAGGCGATCGCTCTAATCCGTCCAACTACAGGCCGATAGCCATTACTTCCCTCTTCTCGAAAATAATGGAGTCCATCATCAACTATCAACTCCTACGGTATCTAGAAGATCATCATCTGCTTAGCGACCAGCAGTACGGCTTCCGTAAGGGTCGATCGGCTGGTGATCTTCTGGTATACCTGACACATCGCTGGGCACAGGCGATTGAGACTAAGGGGGAAGCCTTGGCAGTTAGTTTGGACATCGCGAAGGCCTTCGATCGAGTCTGGCACAAAGCGCTTCTTTCGAAGCTCCCTTCCTATGGGCTTCCCGAGAAATTATGCGATTGGGTCACTAGCTTTCTAGCAGATAGAAGCATTAAGGTCGTAGTCGACGGTGAATGCTCTGATTCCATATCTGTGAATGCTGGTGTCCCGCAAGGCTGTGTGCTATCGCCTACTTTGTTCCTCCTCCATATCAATGACATGCTGCAAAATTGCGGCATTCATTGTTATGCGGATGACAGCACCGGTGATGCTTTTTACACCGGCCGCGCCAATATTTCTCGGGAAAACGTCATTGAGAGTCGAAACAAACTTGTGTCTGAAGTCGAGACTTCTTTGGAGAAGGTCTCAGATTGGGGTAGACTTAATTTAGTCCAATTTAACCCCACAAAGACACAAATTTGCGCGTTCACCACTAAAAAACTTCCGTGGGTCGTATGTCCTCGTTTCGAAGGCACTCCACTATCTGCCTCAGCCAATATTGGAATTCTTGGTGTCGACATGTCGAGCGAAGTCCAGTTTCGTGGCCACCTGGAGGGTAAGGCCAAATTGGCCTCGAAAAAGCTTGGTGTGCTCAACAGATCGAGACAGTATTTCACTCCGGCCCACCGCCTTATACTTTATAAGGCCCAGGTTCGGCCTCACATGGAATACTGTCCCCATCTTTGGGCGGGGGCACCCCAATACCAGCTCCTCCCTTTGGACCGCATTCAACGGAGAGCGACCCGAGTCGTCGATTGCCAAGAACTTTCAATTCGGCTAGACTCTTTGGCGCTGCGTAGAGATGTAGCTTCGCTGTGCATCTTCTACCGCATTTATCATGGGGAGTGCTCCGAGGAATTGTTCGGACTGATTCCTGCCGCCTCTTTCCGCCATCGTCCTACGCGACAGAAGTTTCATCCCCATCATTTAGATGGTTGGCAGTCCTCAACTGTGCGCTTTTCCAGGAACTTTCTGCCTCGCACAACAAAACTGTGGAATGAACTGTCGCCTGCGGTATTCCCGGACCAATACGACCTTCAAACCTTCAAGAAAAGAGCGTACTCCTTCTTAAAAGGCCGGCAACGCACTTGTGATGCCTCTGGTGTTGCGGGTGTCCATGGGCGGCGGTAATCGCTTACCATCAGGCGATACGTCTGCTCGTTTGCCCCCTATATCATAAAAAAAAAAAAAAAAAAAAAAAAAAAATATCTTTATAGAATACTAGCTTTTACACGCGGCTTCGCTCACGCAGACTGTCATCCCCTGATTTACCCCTTAGGGGTGGAATTTCAAAAATTCCTTTCTTAGTGCTCATTTACGTTATATAAAGAACCTACACGCAAAATTTCAGGATTCTAGCTTCAGCGGTTTGGGCTGTGCGTTGATCTCTGGGTATGTCAGTCAGTCAGTCAGTCACCTTCCTCTTTTATATATATAGATTAGCTTCCGCCCGCGGCTTTGCTCGCATTTAATAGAAAAATCCTATGTTACTTCTAATAGTTCCAAGAATATGTGTACAAAGTTTCATAATGATCGGTTAAGTAGTTTTCGCGTTAAAGCGTAACAAACAAACTTACATTCGCATTTATAATTATAAAGATAGATAGATAGACGAATAGATAGATTAGGATATCGTAGTTATAGTCGTCTCATATAATAAATAAATATTTCGGACATTTAACACACAACGCCATCTAGTCCCAAGCTAAGCAGAGCTTGTGTTATGGGTACTAAACAACTAATATAATACATATATTACTTTTTCTTGTAAATACATACATATTATACATAGAAAATACCCAAACTCCGAAACAAATATTTGTAGATCATACACAAACATTCGGTCCGACCCAGGAATCGAACCCGAGACCTCATGATCAGCAGTCGCACACGCCAACCGCGAGACCAACGACTAAGCATTGATAATATCACAAACAAGATAGATAGCAAACTCCTATTTACACACACTATATTACAGAGTTCTGCATTCGCAACGAGTATGGTGACCCCTCCTCTTAGATTTTGCTCATGCTGTCTATCAGGCAGAGTAGAGTCACTTTGGCAGGCTCATATATACGGACTATAGCGATGATTCTCTTGTTGTACAACTCCCGCATTAGGAATATACATCCTGTGTCGCGGAGGACTTTACAAACATACATGCAACGAACACAAAGAACACCTAGACTCAGAACAACAATTTGTGCATCACACAAAGTGCTGTCCCATGTGGGATTTGAACTCATAACACTTGGCGCAGTAGGAAGCGGCGTGGCGACCGCTTAAACCACTAGGCCAACCGTGCAGTCTATATCACTATATCACAGTTTATATCACTAAACTTTGTTATTGGATTAAATACTCTAATCTCATCCGCTTACAGTCCGTTTTTCGATATCTCACGTCTCTGCTGTCAATGTGTTTCTGCTGTCAAATACACATTAATCAGATACACCCTTGTTTATTTGGACTGTAAGCAGATAAGATTAAAGTATACAATCCAACAACAAATTTTAGTGATTTTAGTTTAGTGATGACGACAAGAGAGGCACCACCTATATCAATACAACTGTTTAGGTTTGACAGGAATATGCGTGAGAGGTTCCACACATAACTGCGATGCGATGTGGCGTGTGAAGTTCTTGCGGTGCATTCGTGCGAACGGATATTTGCGATGCATTGCCAATTCGCAGTTATGTGTGGGAACCCTAAGTCAGATTATATAAGTCGTGAATAAAATAATATGTTTCATAAAACTTGCTGATAGGTTCAGAAAGAGGTCATTCATACACCTACACATACTTCAAAGGATTTAGTCCCACTCATGTAATATAAAAATATTTTATTTATTAGCATACTAGCTAGGCCTCGCGGTGTTACCTGTGACTGTTGTTGTACCTTTACTTCAACAACCACGAGTAACACCACGGGACATAGGTATGCTCAAATAAAAGTATTTGTATAGATGAATAGATTCTCAACCAAAGCACTGAAAATGCTTTCCGCTAACAGCTTTTATTTAATATTCAACCAAGGAGTAATAGAGAAGTAAAAAAATAAATATGGCGTCTTTAAAAACATTAAACAGCATTGCCTTTTAAGCCATCCGCCTCGGAAACGATACTTGGAGTACAGGTACGGATTTACTTGAGGTGCATTCATGGTAGATAAAGATATGGCCCGGTAATGTATGGTCATTATGAAGAACTCGTACTCTACTTCAAGTATTTTATAACAATATTAAAATTTATTATATTTAGTTATTTTTATCTCATATTCATTTCTTTTTGACTTTTTATTTTTAAAATTTATCTCGTCTATTTACGTCCACCAATATGAGACTTTATCCCATGTACATTTATATTGTTTAAAATGTTTTCGCGTATCTATTTATGTTAACTCATGTGAGAGCCAGTTTTGCCTAGATTGGAATCATGGAAGTGTGAAATGTTTGAAGTTAAAATTGCTACAGTAGTCCTGCTCCCCGCGATTTTACCCAGGGTTGTTACTGTATCATGACTGTCTCGATGGCGTCGTGGTAGCGTATGCGACCTCTGTGCTTGAGGTCTCGAGTAGATTCCCGGGTCGGATCAAATGTTTGTACGATCTGCTAATATTTTTTTCGGAGTTCGGTTGTTTTCAATGTATAATAAGTATGTATTTACAATAAAAAAGTATTTAAGTATTCTATCAGTCAAACTAGCTATCATAATAAGTTCTGCTTAGTTTGAAGCTAGATGGCATTGCGTGTGAAATGTCTGAAAACAATAACATAATGTCCTATACAAATATACATCCTTACAAAATATCATCTTTTTTATTCAAGTAACATGACAAAAGACGCACGGACTCTTGCACTTTATATACTTGTCGGTATCCTAAAATACACTACATAACGATATCACACGTTGCCAAACATACCCACTTCAAGTGGGACTCAAGCGACCCCACTCAACGGCACTAAGACAACACGGTATTGAAGTGGTTTCGATCTCGGCTCTGATTTGAACGAAAATGAGATACAATAGTCATTTACCTATATTAAGAGAGGGAATTTTAGTATTGTTACACTTTCTATGGGGAGTAGGAAGACAAGTTTATTCTATTGTTTTCTAAAAAGAAAATATTGAGAGTCGTGTGGGTACCATGCTTCTGCACTAATGAGTTGGTTCGACTGAGTAGTGACAACACGGACTTACGGAAAGCTGGTATCGAGGATTTATTTTTTAAGTTGGGATTAATGTAGCCCTATTGCACAATGGCTAATGTGACTAATAACGGATAGAAGTAATTGTAGTATAACATTTGAAAAATGAAAATAAGGTCAATGTACAAATTAGAAAATTAGATGTTATACAAAAATAAATATCTACGAAATGTTTTAGCAATGAGATAAATAAAATATATCGTAACAAATTAAACCAAATCAATCACGCACCCCAAACTCCATAAGTTCGGCCCTGAAATCCGTCCAATTTAAAAGCTTCAGTTCAGGATCGAATCTCGCCGTTCATTTTAAGAGGGAAAGGAACAAGGAACATAGTTCGAGATTGATCCTCATCGAGAGTCTGCGAATGAAAAACAGGGATGTACTCAAATGAAATGAAAATAGTAAGTACCTGGTTTGAAATAGTTCCATTTAAAAGAGTTTCTTAATGGCTATTGCTTTTACCTGTAAGGGTACATTTGCCTGTTTTGTAGTGATTCTGATACTTAGCTTAGGAGTGTCTAACTAGGAAGCGGGCTGAAGGTTCAATTCTCACTCATACCAAATCTTGGCTCGATAGGGTGACAGTTTAATCAGACCGGAGTGATACCACGGCGTCACAGAAAACTGGCTTGAAATAGTGCTTGCGCTGTGTTTCACCGAGTGAATGAGGATACCGGAGGCCCATACCCCAACCCCCTGCCCCATCCCCCAAAGGCCGGCAACGCACTTGTGACGCTTCTGGTGTTGCAGGTGTCCATGGGCGGCGGTAATCGCTTACCATCAAGAGATACGTCTGCTCGTTTGCTCGCCTATTCCATAAAAAAAGTGTCTGTTTGTGTGCGTTGTGTAATATGTATGCATTTCCCAGGGGTTTTGTAAAAAGCGACTAAGGGAGCGAACTACACACATCAAAAGTGTCTAGGGATCAACATATATTTTTGCAATAACTTTTCTCCTGATTGATATTAATTAAAATTTTCTTTAAGGATTCATCAAATAAAGTGTTTTCGTTTGTCACAGTAACGATAAACCAAGTCACCTTTGCATTAATAAAGAAATTTGCCATTTTCCTAATAAAAGGATTTTTGACATTTGAACCACTAACATTAAAGTTTGAAAAAAAGACTGAAATAACAGTTTTCTTTAAAATTTTATTAGGTAACTTAAACAATTAATAATCCGTGTTTCTACCGCGAACACTAACACAAGAACATCGGTTTGGCATACTCAAAATGAGTTCATCCAAATCACGCTGTGGAATGGCCGCCCATGTTCGTTGCAACAACAAAAAAAGGTCTTCTTGCGACTGGATACCCTCCATATTCGGCAGAGCTCTTCTCTGTAGCATATCCCATGCATGCTCAATCGGGTTCAAGTCTGGCGACTGAGCAGGCCAGGGCCAAAGCCACATCTCAATCTCAAGAAATCCGCATAAAAATGCTTGATCCCTAGACACTTTTGATGTGTGTACATAGAACAACATCACTGCAAAAAGAAAAGAAAAACTCGAGACAAACCCTAAACCAATACGTCTGCCCCACGTGGTATAGTAGGCTGATACCTACTTTCTATGAGATGCCTATGTCCAGCAGCTGACTATGACTGAGCTATGTATTTAGAAAAATATGTTGTAGGCTTACAGCAATAGACTTGACCCAATTACATATTAAGTGACTTTGAAAAAATATGAGCGTAAAATATGGCTCTGTCTATCAATAGAGAGAAAAGACGTGAGTTTGAGCATAAATTAGATCTTTATTAAATTTCATTTTTTACCCCCGATGCAAAAAGAGGGGTGCTATTAAGTTTGACGAGTCTGTCTGGCTGTGGCACCGTAGCTCGCGAACGGATGAAGCGATTTCAATTTACATTTTTTTGTGTGAAAGGTGAGCTACGTGCGAGTGTTCTTAGACATGTTTCATGAAAATCGGTTGACTCGTTTAAAAGTTATGGGGGTGAAAGTGGGGGAGAAAAACCGAATGTCTGCAAAAATATCATCGAGTAGGGTCTCAAATGAAAGCGCATAACGTGTTTTTACTTTTTAAATGAAACTCAGGTTATTTTGACGGTTTTTTTTTTAATTTTGAGAATTTATAGTTATTGAAAGACAACTGCGTTAGGAATTTATCCTGTGTCGCGGGGCACTATACAAGCAAACATGAAACGGAAACAAAGAACACCCAGACTCAGAACAACAATTTGTAGATGGCACAAGGTGTTGTCCCATGTGGGGTTTGACTCAGCGCAGTAGAAAGTGGCGTGGCGACAGCTTAACCAGCTACAACCGTGCAGTCAATATTGAAGCGAAAACGAACACATTGTCAACATTACAGATAGTTCTATAAACACTTAGTTCCTTTATATTACCCTAATCAATTACAAACCAAATAAAACTATACAGGGAGGCATTCAATACCAGTATATCCTCATCAGCTATTAGCTCTCATAAAGTCATTTAAACTAATAGGCGTCTGTTGGCAATAAAAGCCAGCTACTACAATGTACCGACTAAATTATGGCCTAGATTCATTGAGCTATAAAATACAGAGCACAGGTAGAGATTTCATTGACACTAAACCTTCGCGAGAGATTATGGAGAGAAGAAAGGTGTTCGTGTATTAATTAATTGGCCAAGAGCTAATTGAAATTAATGGTCGAAGTTTGATAAGGAGATAAATGAGAGTAAATTATATATTATCAGAATATGGGAGTATCCTTGTCAGTAGTTCTGTTTCTATGGAAAATTATTTCAAAATCCCTAAGAAATATAATTAAAACTGATATAAAACAGTCTGCTGCGTTGAACGGGGATCACGGGCATGCATGGCTGGCTATTTCTTCAAAGTCATAAAGCAAGCGTTAGGCAACTCGCCCGTGACATCATATTATGGTGTTCAATCCTCTCGCCAAGGCAGCGATCACCTTGTGACTTTTGCAATACCTATAGGCCCATGTTATAAGCATACAATCGCTAAAACTAGTTCACTGGCGAGAGCAATGAACGTGACGGCGATTCACCGTGTTTTTATTATAAGCTAATGTAATCAAGCACTTACTGGAGATGCGTGATGTCCTTGATCTCGTCGGCCGTTGATGGGGTACCCCACTGCCGTCTGTCTTGCCGCGTTCACACATACATGCTCCAAAATGCTGTACAATCATCCAAGGTATTCGAATTACAATACACTCGTTTCAACTATCGCGGACCGCGCCTAAACCGACGTGACTACTAAAACCCGCGAGTCCAAATCAGACCAATCACCACGGTAACCGACTAAACACCGAATTGGATGGACAATTAGCTAAACTACAATTAAAACGGTTCCCAAAAACGACAATCGTCGACCGTTTACAACAAGCGTCTCAAAAAAGTACTATCTTAACCTCAAACGTCAAAACGTCAAACAAGAAAAATGACAATCAAAAATGTTGCCATTACTATGACGTTAAATTTCTAACAAATGGTATTAACAGCTTGCGGTACGGGGTTTTCACGTGTGGTGGGGTTCTTATGTGGCAATCTTACGACAATAGGCCTGTTTTTTGTCGCTTAAATTGAACAAACATTACAGCTGGTAAAAGGCGAGCAAGTAAATTAAAAGCCTTCAAGACATGAGAGTATATCACACAAAATTATTTATGAAAAATACATGAAACATCCAATGTTTTATTTTATTTACATTGTCATAAAGTAGAATTTCATGTAACAAATCTTATTCAAAAAAAATCAATTGCTGTTCGTTTATCTCGCTAAAACTCAAGAACAGCAGAAATCTTTATCGTAGTCCAGGGAAGGTTTAAACGGTGAAAAATAAAAAATAACTTGAAAATCCAAATTTCACGTGTACGAAGTAGCGGGCACAGCTAGTATTTAATATTTTTGTCAGACAGAATTGACTAACATTTACGAGATTCAATCTAGCTTTTGTGATTTTAAATTTGCTATTAGATTCCAAAATATTTTCACCATTATTCATGAAAACATTAGGTATATAATCGTATGCTAGTCCATTCTCATACCTACATACAATATGTGCTTTTAAATGAACAACCGCAGGTAATTCCGCGGGGTGCAGCTTGTTTATAATATAAATGTTTTATTAATTTATCCCTTAACCAAAGACATCTTATTATATTAACTATATTTTGCCTTCCGCGGACATCCTGTTCCTGTGACTATATTTTGCCTTTCGCGGGCATTCTGTGACTATATTTTGCCTTTTATAGGAGGTAGTTAAATGTCCACTGGGTTCTAAATAACGATACATGAACGGAGATAAGACCCATAAGGATCGTAATATATTAGGTGTAATAAAAAATAGTGGCCCACAGGAGCATCTGAGATACATTGTAAAGGATTTTAGTTCCTTATTTATGGAAACTATAGTAAATAGCCGTAATTAGGTGTATGGACATAGGTAGGGACTGCAAAGAATGGGAAAACTTCAATAAACCTTTCTTTTCTATTTGTGGTACTCACCCCAACAACAACGGGGTTGTGTGTCGGAATCGGACCGAATAAATCCACAGGGTTATGTGTCGGAATTAGACCAACTTAAACCACACGGTTATGTGTCGGAATCTACGCGCTACCATAGCACCGAGGCAGAGATAGGAGGGATCCGGGAACAGCTGTTTCTGCCAGCCAGAAACTTGGAAAAACCCTATACCAGTTTTCTCCTGATTAATTTCGTTTAAACTGTCTTGGAATCCCCAAGATAGTTTAATTTTTCCTGGGACTTCCCGAGTGTCATAACTCGATGTGTTCGTGGGTCACTGCTGTTGATCCTGGTGTACAAGAGTTACGGCGGTGGGCGTGTGGGCGGGATTAGTCCCAAGTTAAAAAACCCTATACCAATACACCTGGTCAGCATAGTCTCTCGTCTGCTTAAATCTAGCAGAGAACAATTTTTTGGGCATTTAATGATAGATAGATACAAAAGCCGATAGTTAAGCATTGATTTTGAATCTATGAAATAGGATTTTTTTAAACCTATTTTATTAATTAAAGTCATGAGAATTTATTTTACAATTTCAGATATTTTCGGACACTTTTTACATAGATTTATTCTCTAGTATAATGTGGAGCTGTCATTCGCTATGAAGGTCGTGAAAAAATACACAAAACTGAATGTAAAATACCGGTTAATTTGAATATCTTGTAAGATTTTTCTAACAAGTATAATTTGTAAACTGCCATTTAATAGGATTATGCACTACATAATTCAATTTTTTAAAAATATTAGTTTCATTTCTTCGATTTGCACAATTTGAAATTCTTGTGCACATTTTTAGTTAAGAAACTTTCAAACATTTTCCTCTTATTCATAGGTCCTATAGGTTACCCAGTGGTCGAATTTGGACCATTAATCATTCTTTATTTTACCTTTCTGCACTTTTTCTCCACATAAACTTTAAATGTGCCAAATTTCATATGCATTCGCATAATTTTCCTAAAATATATATATATTATTACGTGATTTAAAAACTTTGTACCCCACAAAGTTTTTAAATCACGTAATAATATATATAGGTATAGTTACTTGGGATGTATGGCCTTTTACCCTCTCCTGAGAAGAGACCCGAGACCAGCAGTGAGACGTTATGGGTTGTTAACACGTTCAGTGCGAAACGAGGCTTGAAACACCTCGTCCGTGTCTCGTCGTTATAGCGGTAAGGAAAAACTTAAACTTCTCTGTCGTGCGAGAGGCGTAACTTCCGACTGGTTCAGTCTAGGAAAGAGATAACTATATATCTGAGATGTGCTATTAATGCCGAGTTTTTTAGTATACCTACCTTAATACCGGATATTTTAGGCCTCGTACCTCACTGAATAAATAAAAGTTTAATACAGTGCGTTACGAGGTTGCGAACACCTCGTACCCCCGCACTAGCTTCACGCGGTTAGTGTTGTGCAAAACGTTGAACGCTGCGCCCGCGACTATATAATAGGATGTCGAAACGTTGCCGAAGAAAGTTAATTAATAATATTATTGATGATGAAGAGGAATTGGGTGGTAAATCTAATTCAAAATTACCGATATTTGAAAAACAGGTAAGTTTCCAATCAATATTTACAAATTATACTCAGTCTAAGTGAAATAATTATGTAGAAATATAATAAATGAATTCCAGCTATTTATATTTAAAATATTATAATAAATTATACACTGTAATGTATTGTATGTACGTATAGTTAGAGATTACAATATAATAACGCTTTCTAGAGACTACGTAATTGTCACTAGGCTAGACGAGTACGTGTTTGTCAATCGGAATTAAAGAAGAGGAGATGCGTAGGATGCTACAAAAAACTTCGCAACTTCTTATCAAGTCGTGAGGCTGACAAAAAAGTATGGAAAATTCTGACAGGATGTATCGGTTGCAAAAAATATTATTGTTTGACCTGTTTTAATAAAAAACATCAATAAGTAACTACAATTAAATAAAATCGATATTTTTATTTCCCATCACTAAACAATATGAAAAACTGCCCTTTTTCAGTGCGGTATGGGGTACATAAGACCCCACATTTTATTTTACCTAAAGAATCTAAACTAAATAATCTGCCCACAGGCGGCGGCAGATTTAGGTTCATCAACTCATTGATAATAATAATCGTGACAAAAATCGTAAAATTCGCCTTATTTGGCGCCAAAAAAAGGATTTATTAAGCCTCGTGCCGCTAGAACGTCTGGTTCAAAACGAGGTTTCAAAGGCCTCGTAACGCACTAATGGAAAATACAGATAAATCAGTGCCGCTGCGAACGTGTTAATGATAGTTACTTGAAGTCAATGTCAGCGCTCAAAAGTAAATAAAAAGAAACCTTCTAGGAAGATATCTAAAGGCCGTATAAACACTTCTTAGCTGCGTCAGGGTACATTTTAAAGAATGGAGTCTATTTAGTGTACAGTGAAATTTATAGTAGCAATGAAACTAGGGCCGTAAAGCTATATTGTTGCGAGCTAGTGCGGGTAAGCTCCTTGATATTTCTACTCGCCTGGTACTTTCTGAACTGGAACGATATTGATGGTAGCATTTATTGCTTGTGTACGTAAGGATGAAAGGTCAAGATAGCTTACCGCTTCAAACCAAAGGTTATACTAACCACTCGCTATAAATTCTGCGATGAAATCTAAAAGGAAATCTTTGGACACATTTTATATACTTCAAATGTATATACACTCAGATTAAGTGCATATGTATAATTATTTTGACTGCCTCCGTGGCGCAGTCGTAGCGTATGCGACAGGAGTACTTTAGGTCTCGAGTACGATTCCCGTGTCGGACTAAACGTTTGTTTCAGAGTTTGGGTTTTTTCTAAATACCCATATATATTTACAAAAAAAAGTATAAATGTATTTATATCAGTTATCTAGTACCCATAGATGTAATTATTTTTGGGACTAGACAGCGTTGTGTTTTAGATGTCTATTGTATTATTACAAATTATTATTATTAAAATCACAGGAATTTGACACTCATAATAGCCCAGCAATATCCCACTCCTTTCATTATTATACTATCTATTTATCTACCTTTGCTTTTAACATACTTGCGCTTTTCCCATCTTATCCCTGAATTAATCGATTAATGGAAATGGAATTGCCAAATACTACCTTAAAATTTGTTTATATCAATACCCCTTTTATTCGACTACATCGAGGTAGTAGTAAATAGTCCCAGGCCCGGAGGCCGATACAATCTCCCATCCCCCTATCTTCTAATCTCCTCCCCATTCCCCGAAGGCCGGCAACGCAGCGGCGATAATCGCTTACCATCAGGCGATACCTCTGCTCGTTTGCCCACTATTCCATAAAAAAACGTCTTGTGGTGTCGTGGGACACCAGACAGAAACGAAGTTCCTCATCATAAAATATAATAATATATGTCTCTTACAGATGGCGCTATATTAAATTTTTAAACTCCTAAGCTTTTTTTATTTAACGTTACGGACGCTTTTTGCCGGCTAGGTTATGCTCCTCAAAGCCCCACAAGGAACTTCGTTCCAAAAAAAAATGTCGCATAATCGGGTTATAGTTTTTTTTTCAACTTTTTCGTGTGCTCATGCGTTTCCATTTAGATCTATTCTGTAGTTTTATCCAAATTCTGAAAATATTATTTTCAAACGCAAAGGTATATTTCTTACATTATATTTTTGTGAACATATTTTTTTGTAAACAGATGAAATAATAAGGTGCAAAAGACAACAAAAATGGACTAGCACTGTCCCATGGTCCAATGAAGCGACAAATTGGCCAACAAATTAGGATCAGATCATGTCTCATGTCTTTGCAAGTAATAAAAAGAATGCTCTAGAGAATTCAAGTTTAGTAATAGAGGTTACAACATTTTAACAACATAAAAACCAACCTCAAGAACGACCAAATCGATCGATTTCTCTTAGATGCCATCATTAGATCTTAGTGTCCTTATCATGGTACCACCGTTGGGATATCTCCTTTCCATTAAACAAGTAAAATTTTAACAAAATAAAAACCGACTTCAAGGTTGGACTCGATTTCTCTTGGATTCCATCATCAGATCTTAGTGTCTTTTCATGGTACCACCGTTGGGATATCTCCTTTCCATTAAAAAAAAATCATCAAAATCGGTTCATAAACGACGAAGTTATCCGCAAACACACATAAAAAACATATATACGGTCGAATTGAGAAACCTCCTCCTTTTTTTGAAGTCGGTTAAAAAACAATCATCAAAATCGGTTCATAAACGACGAAGTTATCCGCGAACACACATAAAAAAAAATATATTTACGGTCGAATTGAGAACCTCCTCCTTTTTTGTAGTCGGTTAAAAATGTTGTTTGATGGAAAAAACCTAAAAATGTTTATTTAAAATTACGTTACTATTTTTCTTGCTCAAAAACAATTAAACAGTCGAATGAAATTAATACCGCCTCGAAAATGTTGAGCCCTTATAATTAAAAGCTGCGAAATAATTGATGAACGTTCTTTTAGAGTTCTTAAATAAAATTTTGGCCCAAATTGTTTTTAATACGAGAATCGTATTTTAGGCGACAATAGTCCAAGCTATGCTTAGTTCGGGGCTGAATGGCGTCGTGTTAAATGTTTTTTATACTACACCTGATCGGAACAGTAGTCATTATTCCCTGAAAATGAAAAGAGAACGTTAGTCTTTTCCTTGACCTGAATAAGCGGGAGGAAAAAATGTATGTAAATCCATTTCTAACGTGTTTTAGCGGGAGAGAAAGTTGTATGAATTTTCATTTCTCATGTGTTACCTTATCTATGGCGCGCGCCTGCCCAAGGAGTTTTCATATAATTTAAATATGGAATCTCCGTGCCACTGACATCCTTTTGTGAAGAAGAAAAAACAAAAGAAGCGGAATCGGTCAAATTCTAAGCTAAATTGTGTCTTACGTTTTGATTTAAATACTTTCTACAATACAAGTCTTTAAATGTTCCTCACAGATGTAGTATAAAGCACTGTGTAGCACTCGGGTGAAAGTCCCATTCCTACCTCGGGAGTATTGTGGCCCTTGGCTGCGCCTTCGGGCCACAAACTGCTCCCTCTCTAGTAATCGGTCCCTTTCCTCCCTCGGTGAACAATGTACTATTTTTTTTATATATTCACACGGAAAACTAAATACTTGAAGTCCCTCTACTTATAATTAACTTTTACTGAAATTAAAATATTAAAAGCAACAACAAAGAATAATTTCGAAACAGCAATATTGCAAATGTGTGAGTAAAATGTATACAACTTAAATACAATTTACACACGACATAATCTATACATTTACCAGAACAACACACAGATATTTCGTTTGCCGTGGGATACTTATATAATATTATCATGTCCTTCCAAAACAAAGCTGTATGGAAGTTCCGTCCTTGTTCTGTCGTCTCCAAAGAAAACAAATAAAGGTTCCCTATACGAATATAAGTGGATGTCACTTTAATTTTCATTTCCTTCCCTTTTCTTTGTATGTGATATGTTAGTGTTGGTGTGTTGCCATTAAAAACGAGGGTCAATAGTTTTATGTTTTTCTTTTGTTTGTTTAGTTATTAATGTTTTGTGAAAAGGTATGCCTAATCTATACTAATATTATAAAGCCGCAGAGTTTGTTTGTTTGTTTGTTTGAACGCGCTAATCTCAGGATCTGCTGGTCCGATTTGAAAAATTATTTCAGTGTTGGATAGTCCATCTATCGAGGAAGGCTATAGGCTATATTTTATTTTCATAAAAAATAGAGATCCGTAAGATAATTGCTATTTTGTAACCCAAGGTGTGAAATCGAAAACCTATTTTTGCGTGCGCTGCAAAAAGTATTGACAATAGAACAAAATATAGTAATATTGTAGGTCCTATTAAGGTCTACAAAAAAGTCCGCGAGAGCATATATCTAACTATCATGGTTTAGTCACAATAACCGCTTTTGTGTTCCAAAAAAATATTAAATCGTCTGAAGAAAGAAACTACGTTAAATGTGTATCGTAATATTAATCCTTATCTAAATAAAGCATTATGTTATGTAGAAGTAAAATACTTTTTGTTTCGTCCCATTCGGACATTTCGTTTAGAAGTTATCACGAGTATAAGACGCTAAGAGTTGGTACCTATTATTGAGTTATTTGCCAAAGAGTTTTTATCAACATAATACCTAATATTAGTCTTTATCCAAATAAATGTGTTGTTGATTATGAGTATTAGATCTTAGAAGAGTATAATAAATACATCTATACTAATATATAAAGCTGAAGAGTTTTTGTTTGTTTGAACGCGCTAATCTCAGGAACTACTGGCCCAATTTGAAAAAGTTCTTTCAGTGTTAGATAGCCTGTTTATCGAGGAAGTTTATCGAGTTTATCTATATCATCACGCTATGACCAATAGGAGCGGAGTACCAAAGAAGAATGTTTAAAAAACGGGGGGAAATTATTACGCTACGGGCAATGGGAGACGCAAACGACGTTGCGTGGGTTATCTATACTAATATATAAAGCTGAAGAGTTTTTGTTTGTTTGAAAGCGCTAATCTCAGGAACTACTGGTCCAATTTGAAAAAGTTCTTTCAGTGTTAGATAGCCCGTTTATCGAGGAAGTTTATCCAGTTTATCTATATCATCACGCTATGACCAATAGGAGCGGAGTACCAATGAAGAATGTTTCGAAAACGGGGGGAAATTATTACGCTACGGGCAATAGGAGACGCAAACGACTTTGCGTGGGTCAGCTATACTAATATATAAAGCTGAAGAGTTTGTTTGTTTGTTTGAACGCGCTAATCTCAGGAACTACTGGTCCAATTTGAAAAATTTGATTATTATAAATGCGAAAGTAACTCTGTCTGTCTGTCTGTCTTGCTTTCACGGCCAAACCGCTGCACCTGTTTTAATGCGAAAAAGGGGTTGTAAGAGGTTTAAAAGGGGGATGAAAGGTTGTTCTGGGAGTTCACTCGCCACACGCCTGCGCTTTACCTACGTCGGGCGTCTTGACAACGAATAAACAAGGCTGTCACAATAATAAAAAATATTTCACTTTTTCAATGAAGACTTAACAATTATAGCAATGATATTATATTATATAAAAATTAAATATTAAGATATTAAGTATATATTCGTCAATCTGATTTGTATGTTCATTATATTAATAGAAATAAATAAGCCAAATTAATATAATTAATTAACAGCGTTTCTTAACTTCAAAATTCTCTACAGAAGTATCGTCATTATAAGCTAGCTGTTGGATAGATATGAATAAAAATGTAAATAATATCCATCTTGATCAGCTGACTAATGAGATAGTTATCAATTAAACGAACGGATCATGTCAGGCGTGGAGGGAGATGTTGTCGAATACTTAGTAAGTCTTTGGAAATATCAGGAGTGCCTACCCATAAGATGAGGCTGCAAGTTAATGTTCCAGTACTATTAAATGAGGTATCTTGAGCGCCAAAGCAATGTAATAGTACATGGCTAAATATTACACAACTGGGGTACAACATTGTAAAATCTACAATCATGACGCATGGAATGGCAAAAGAAGATAATGTTTTAATTCCCCGTATTCCAATAATTCCAAATTATTTGACATTTTAATTTAAAAGAATGCAGTTTCCGCTGAAAACAGCATTTCCAATAACAATATTATCAAAACCCAAGGACAGATGCTTAAAGATACAGTTTTTTTTCTCATGAGCAGCATACTCACGTATGTCAAATCCACAAAATCTCCATATTTTGGCAAAATATGGCAAAAGAAAAAACGTAGTTATTAAAATTGCACTTTTTTATTTGAAGCTGCCAAAGTGACTATGGTCAGCCTGATGGAAAACTCAAGCAGAATCCAACAGTGGGAGCAACCATACTCACTGGGAAAGCAGACAATGCAGTATTGCGTCCCACACTATGACGGCTTAGTGAGATGCTTTTTCACGCCCCACTTAAAGGCCCCGGGATCATAGTGGGAGAGAAACACGTGCGCTGGTAGTGAGTTTCAGTTTTTAGCTGCTCGGCACAGGAAGGATGAACCAAACCGTTTGGTTTGAGAGTGAACATGTTATTCTGCAGAGGAAGGGAGAAGGGGACCAGTTGGAAGAGCTCCTCAGAATACTTCCAATGATACAGATGGTAGTGGACTGCTATAGAGTGTGGTGTGTGAACTCGGTGGCTTCGGGACTGTTGGTAAAGCGGACTGTTCGCCATTGCAACCGATCGAAAGCATCAAGCAAATACTGCGCGGATCCATCACAAAGATGAGAAGAGTACTTGAGGCCCCGGCAAACATCCATGCCCAGGACACCGAGCTTACCCCGTAGTGGCAGTTGAGTTCTCTGAAAAGTGGGGAGGGAAAGGAATGGAGACTTTTTGGTAGAGAACGCGCACAACTATGTTTTCGTAGCGTTGAACTCGGCCAGATTCTTATCACCCCATTGTAAAATGCGGTTCAAAACCCGGTCGAGCTCAGCGACAAGCTTCTGTCGATTTTCCTCAACGACTGCCAGCTTGGCTGAACGGTGTCAAAAATATCGCCCATGAACTGTGCTATCGTCTGCATAGCAATGTATGTTGCCAAGAGCTAACATGTCATTGATATGCAGAAGAAATAGTGTGGGCGACAGGACTAAACAATGAGGTACGCCAGCGTTTACATCCAGAACATCAAAGGCCGTGCCGTCGCAAAGGCCCATAATGCGGCGCTGATGAAGAAAAGCGTCAATCCAGTGACAGGGTCTAGGAGGCGGACCGAATGCCGAGAGCTTGGAGAGAAGCGAGCGGTGCCAGACCCGGTCGATGTCAAATGTCGAAATAAGCTCATATAAACACTTTATATTTTATGTACATATATATATACTTAAATAAGTTTTTAATAGTAAAACGTGTGTTTATTAGTTGTAAAAAAAATCGGGTGGTGTCGTGGGTCATCAGATAGGAATGAGTTCCATATCAAAAATACAGATGGCGCTATACTACATTTTTCGTTCAGGTAGTAGAGCCACGCTGATTTCAGCACGAATGGGCCGGCTCGACCGGGGCGGTACTACCCTCGCACAGAAAATCAACGTAAAATGACCACGTTCGTGCTGTCGTGTTTCGTTGGTGAGTGCGAGACCGGAGGCCCAAATAGTCTAGTCAACAAGTTCCATACTTGTTGACTAGACTAAAAGATGCAGCAGCATCACTAGGCCGCCATGGTGTGGGTCGCCATACTGCATTGTCTACATTCGCAGTGAGTATGGCGACCAATACTCTTGGATTCTGCTTATGCTTTCCATCAGGCAGAGTAGAGTCATTTTGGCGGGCCATACATAAAAAAAAAAAAAAAAAAAAAAAAAAAAACATTACAGATGGCGCTATACTAAATTTTTAGTTTTCACAAAATTGTCTTAACCCCTTTATTTTATTTAAACTGATTTATAAAAATATATAAAAGTTCTATGCGAGGTAAAGAAAATAAAACTATTCAGGTACCAATACATTTTGTGTCATGATTTTATATCATAAAAATCCTACATATATTAATAACGCGAAAGTTTGTTAGTATGGATGGATGGATGTTTGTTTCTTTTTCACGCAAAACCACTGAACGGATTTGGATAAAACTTTACAGTAATATAGCTTATACATCAGAATAACACATTAGCTACTATTTGCAGCGATAACCGACATACACGCGGGCGAAGCCGCGGGCAACAGCTAGTACTTATAGAATTCTGTACCAGCAGTCTAAGACAAAGATAGTATATTTATCGTATCAGTTATTCTAAGCTAAGTTTTTTTGTCAAATTGGATTTGTGTGAAAGAAACAGTGAACGCATTGGGACACATGTCTGTCCGGCCTAGATTTAAAAACTTCTCATTTAGATATTTTAATTTAGATAGATTGTGTCGTTATTGACTCGCGATCTATTGCAGACTATTCTGTTCTGATTGCTAACTTATCTTTTGCAATTAGTGCTTTTTATTAACTTGCAATGTAATGTATGTTCGGATGGAACCTTGCAGCTGAATTTTGAAGCAGATATCTTAAACCGAACCTTATTATAATGACATGGAGCTGATCTGATCCTGGAGCTGGAAGGTGGCCTACATATGGATAGGATAATGGATAGGAACTCTGTAAAGAAACGTCGCAACATCATCGAGTTTAGACTCGTTTTATTATTTTTAGGGCATTTCATTAAAAGCTTGTTTTAAAAAGTTATTTAATTTATTAATAATATATCTGCATTTATATTACATACACCTTATGTAATTAGAATGAAAACAGAAAGATAATTACTATAAAAGTTTTTTTTATTTTTTTTTATTTATTGTTCACAATAATAAAACCTTATTCTAAAGCATAAGGCCCACAAAACTGTTTTAAACAGTTTGTCTGTGGACTCAGTTGAGTCTCTATATACAATATGCTTGTACGCAACACTGCACACATCACACCCATGCATTAGATACCTCAGATAGGTACATGATACGTGCGCATGCACAGTCCTACGCACAATGCACAGTCACAAATGCATATTTACATAGGTACATGCGATACACATAACACTATATAATAAATATAAAACTTATAATAATATGTGGGTATAATATATTTAACTACATCCATATATACATCTTAATATATATAAATCTCGTGTCACAATGTTTGTCCTCAATGGACTCCTAAACCACTTAACCCATTATAATAAAATTTGCACACCATGTGCAATTCGATCCAACTTGAGAGATAGGATAGTTTAAATCTGAAATTATATCACCATTTTTTTTATTTCACTTTATACGTAGCGAAGCACGTACTGGGCAGCTAGTATATTTATATATATTTTTGCCATCAAACAAGATCCAATAAGAATTGCTTTAATTTTCTTTTAAGTTTGTTTATATGGTATGGTATATTACAAAAGACAATAAGTCTAATCTTGTTGTTCTTTTTACCCGACTGCGAAAGGAGGGTTATGTTTTCGAGTGTATGTATGTATATTTCTTTGCCACGTCCTAGAGCCTAAACGGCTTGTCGTATTTTTATGTGAGTGGTGTCAATAGATTCGTCTTAGTCGTGAAAGTGACACTGGGTACATAAAAAAAAAAAGGATTTTTGGCGCCAAAACGTAAATGTTTTCAAAATACATCGAGTGTGGTATCAAAATAAATATTTTTTACGGTGATTACGAATTTATAAAACTATATGTTTTATTGTTAAATATTGACGCAGTCGGGTTTTTTATTTTTAATAATTTGTACTTGTTAGTATAAAAAAACCGCTTATTTCAGGGCCCAATCACCCTAAGGCCCAGCGCTTTGTTTGTACAAATTCCAGGGATTCCTTAAGATGTTTTCTCCTTACACCTAATCTCATACTTTGATCAAAGACCACCAAGGTCCTTTGATCGGAGACAAATATTTGACTAAAATGATTGAATTATCGTTGTTAGTTTTTAACCTTTTTTATATCAGTGTTTTATATATTTACTAGGTGTCTGCGTCTAAGGAAGGAAAGGAATATTTTTTCCTTGTTTTTGCAAAATTTGCCACATTAATACTAGCTTTCTATTGAATCTAGCCGGATGTTATATATTTTTTATTTATTTCTTTTAATCCTCATTGCACGTATTAAACAAAGGCGGAGCTAATGCCTTGAGGCATTCTCTCCCAGTCGACCTTCAAGTGATGTAGAAATAAGATCTGGTAGGTGCAAAGAGATTAAATATTGTAATTTAATAAAATATAAAGCTTGAAGCCTTCCTCGATAAATGAAATAACCAACACTAATAGTATTTTTGAATTTGGAGCAATATTCTAAGATAAGTTCCCTTTAACGTTAAAGGGACGAGTATATAAAACGATCATCAGAGCCGTCCTGCATGGATCTGAGTGTTCGCTAATAAAGAAAACGGATGAGCGACGCTGCATGTAGCTGAAATGCGAATGTTGAGATGCATCTGTGGGGTGACTAGAATGGATAAGGTGAGGAATGACTACATTAGAGGGAGCCTGAAAGTAGCAAAAAATGGATGGACTGCGTAAAAGAGGATATGGCCAGGGAGGGAGTAAGCAGTGAACTGACGAGTGATAGAGGAGAAAAACTCATTGCACCGACCCCAAATAAAGTTGGGTAAAGGGTAAGGAGATGATGATGATTCTGAGATAAGTGCGCGACAAACAAATTCTTCTCTCTGCCGTTCAGTTTGTAATATTCGTATAGTTATGGATTCGAAGTAGCCTAACCTAATAGTAGACTTAAGCCAATAAAGAAGTATATGAGCTGGTGTTGTAGTAGAACGACATGTGGCGGCCTCCACATACAGCGCAACAACAACATAACATACTACAGCGCCATCTACCGAAGATACATCGAATTACGGAGTAACGAAGGAAACTAAAAAACTACCAATCCTGAATCGCGCAGTGAAAGTTCTCGCGCCGATAATCATATATACAACATCCCAACATCAACCGTTGGGCAGTTGGCCCGCCAGGCATGATCACCTCGCCTGGTCGGAGGACCTTTGTGTTGGAGGGACATGACAACCGTCCCTCCACACACATATGTCTGCTCGACAGGTATGATAAAACGCCCTCACACAAAATCGAAGGTGAGGAATTCTTTCTTTGCTTTTCTCCGAGTTTACTGAGGCGTGGGGTATTCGATTAATCAGCTCTTGAAAATAGTTGATAGGTACGGAACGTCAAAAAATGATTAGAAAGATATAGCACAAAACACTCTACGCTTTATTTGACGGCTTCGGTGGCGCGGTGGTAACGTATGCGACTGCTGTGCTTGGGGTCTCGGGTTCGATTCCCGAGTCGGACCAAATGTTTGTATGATCTGCAAATATTTGTTTCGGAGTTTTGGTGTTTTGTATATATAATATGTATGTATTTACAAAAAAAAGTATTTATGTATTTATATCAGTTGTCTAGTACCCATAACGCAAGCTCTGCTTAGCTTGGGACTAGATGGCGTTGTGTGTTAGATGTCCGAAATATTTATTTATTATTTATTTATTCACCATGAAACTATTATATCTTGCTTATTGTTTTATTCGGAAAAATGAATTTATCGGTTACCGGTGGAACAGGGCCTTAGTTTTTTTTTCAAATTTGATTCGATTTTATTTTATTGTAGGATTTGTTATTAAAGAACGATAATCGTATCAATTAATTGTATTGTCACAACCCTTGATAAGTCTATAAAGTTTAAATAAAATTGGTCTGGGGATTAAATATAGCCTACTGGTTTAAGCGGTCGCCACGCGCCACTTCCTACTTCGTCAAGTGTTGTGGGTTCAAATCCCATATTGGACAACACTTTGTGTGATTCGCAAATTGTTATTCTAAGTCTGAGTGTTCTTTGTGTCCGTTTTATGTTTTTTTGTAAAGTGCCGCAGTTAGGATATATAATGTGACACTAGGAACATATTTTATACTAGACCTGATCGGAACAGTAGTCATTATTCCCTGAAAATGAAAAGAGAACGTAAGTCATTTCCTTGACCTGAATGAGTGGGAGGAAAATATGTATGAAAATCCATTTCTAACGTGTTTTAGCGGGAGAGAAGGTAGTAGAGCCACGCTGATTTCAGCATGAACGGGCCGGCTCGACCGGGGCGGTACTACCCTCGCACAGAAAATCTACGTAAAATGACAGCGTTCGTGCTGTCGTGTTTCGTTGGTGAGTGCGAGACCGGAGGCCCAAGTAGTCTAGTCAACAAGTTCCATACTTGTTGACTAGACTAAAAGGTGCAGCAGCATCACTAGGCCGCCATGGTGTGGGTCGCCATAATGCATTGCCTGCATTCGCAGTGAGTGTGGTGACCGCCACTCTTGGATTCTGCTTGTGCTTTCCATCAAGCAGAGTAGAATCATTTTGGCGGGCATACATAAAAAAAAAAAAAAGAGAAAGTTGTATGAATTTTCATTTCTCATGTGTTATCTTATCTATGGCGCGCGCCTGCC
This sequence comes from Diaphora mendica, assembly GCA_949125395.1. Classification (NCBI taxonomy): domain Eukaryota; kingdom Metazoa; phylum Arthropoda; class Insecta; order Lepidoptera; family Erebidae; genus Diaphora; species Diaphora mendica. The sequence goes on from OX421334.1 coordinate 3,169,471, forward strand.
CAAGGAGTTTTCATATAATTTAAATATGGAATCTCCGTGCCACTGACATCCTTTTGTGAAGAATAAAAAAAAACAAAAGAAACGCGAAATATCGGTCAAATTCTAAGCTAAATTGTGTCTTACATGGTGTCTTACGTTTTGATTTAAATACTTTCTACAATACAAGTCTTTAAATGTTCCTCACAGGTGTAGTATAAAGCACTGTGTAGCACTCGGGTGAAAGTCCCATTCCTACCTCGGGAGTATTGTGGCCCTAGGCTGCGCCTTCGGGCCACAAACTGCTCCCTCGCTAGTAATCGGTCCCTTTCCTCCCTCGGTGAACAATGTACTATTTTGTTTTTATTTAATTAATTTTTTATATGTTTTGGAATACCAACAGTATTATAAACATACTTTCTAGATCCTAAAATTAATAACTACGCAGCTAAGTTATGGAATCAGGCGTTACTTTGCGGAAATCCATGACATTAAATGCTATGAAATATATTTAGCTTTAATTCTCGCGGAATTAAAGCTAAATATATTGCATAGCATTTAACTACGCAGCTATTGACAGGCACTCGCAAATAGGTTTCAAACATGAAAAAATACATAAATGACAAAATATAAGCAGGTTAAATAAATGAACCAACAAAAAAAAAGAAAATTAAAAGATACATACACCAATAAACTTATTCTATTGGTTTGTTATATCCGTATCGGAGTCAAAAAATTCTAAGGTGTATATTTTTTTACCAGTGGCTTCGATCTGAATACCTCAAACTCGTCATTCTTTGGACACACGAGTACCTATATCGCATTCATCAATCTACCTGCGCGAACAATGAATAAGTTTTGTCGATAGTTACTGTTGGCTCTGGATAATGCTATAGGTTGATAATATCGAACTGGTATTCTTCGTGGTACCAATAAAAATATATAATACTAGCTTTTACACGCGGCTTCGTTCCCCGGAATTAAAAAAAATCCTTTCTTAGTGCTCACTTACGTTATATAAAGAACCTACCGTTACATAAATACCAAAATTTCAGGATTCTAGCTTCAGCGGTTTGGGCTGTGCGTTGATCTCTGGGTATGTCAGTCAGTCACCTTCCTCTTTTATATATTTAGATAGATATTCATAGTATGGAAGTAGCCTGGTCTTAAAAAAAAACTAACCATTTAAAGTGACTTAAAATCGATCTTAAGGAAGTCCCTTTGACCGCCAAGGACGCATTAAAGCGTCTTTCAGAAATTTGCTCGAGACGTCATCAACGTCTTCAAGCGTCCAGCGCACTTCACTTCTTGATGAAGAATAAAACTTGGGGAATACTGATTTTTGGAAACAGGAATATTTATATCACTTCATCATGATTTTGATTACTAATTTTACATTTAGGCAGTGAGATATAGTCTGATCTGTCAAAAGTCAGGGGTCAACGGGTTACAGGCGGAGTTGCTTAAAAGCGTATCAAAACAGCCGTAAACAGTTTCTTGACTTTCAAGTGTCTTGTAGTCGCAGCCTTCGGATGATCTATCTGCACCTTTGTCCTTTAAAATATAATGGATATAATGTCCTTGACATCAGTTGTCAAAACCTCTTAAACACACTATAACATTTTGTATTTCAAAACAACGTATAAACACGCAAAATCACACCATAAAAATGCTCTTTATAACCATTATCACTGTCTGAACATTTATATGGAGAACAAAAACAATTCTAAATCCTTTCAATATAGTCCAAGAATGGGCTCAAAAGATCACAATGCCACAACAGCCTGCACCGTAAACTCGTAAAGGAATTTAATTCGGTTTATTCGCTGAAGGTTTCCTGTTACGTTTATTTGAAACTGTTTGCTTGACGAACAACTTGAGACTTTTGTGTAGTTTTCCATGGAATCGCTTTGAAAATAAAACTTTTAAATTTCTTAATGTTTTAATCAAAGATCACAAATGCTCCTCCTAAAGCATCTATAGTAGTTGGGATGGTAGAGTTGTGATAAGGAATAATGTTTAATATTGATTTCAAATCAATAATAAAATAAACTCTAAAGTATGTATATTTTAAGTTCATTGTTACTTTTGGAGATATTATTTGATTGATTGATTCATTGATCTTACAGACAATCTTTGTCACTTTAGAAACTTTAAAATAATTTAAATAACTTGTTCATTATTTTTGCCTAATTGTTATGTACATATAAGGAATAAACCTTCTTGATTAGATTTAACGTATAATTTTTTTTTTTTTTTATTAATTAGACTTCTTGTTTGACGTAATATGAAAAGGCAGTCTAAGTTAAAGTAGGTATTTAATATCCTAAAAAAGTATTATACGAATATATTATACATACTAGTATGTATATATAATCTCAAAGTAGATCACTAATATCCGCGTTTTTTTTTTAATATTTCGGACATCTAACACAACGCTATCTAGTCCCAAGCTAAGCAGAGCATGAGTTATGGGTAACTAGACAACTGATATAAATACACATATAGTTTTTTTTGTAAATACATAGAAAACATCCAAACTCCGAAACAAACATTAATTTGCAAATCATAGAAACATTTGGTCCGAACCGGGAATTGAACCCGAGACCTCAAGCAGTCGCATACGCTACCACTGCGCCGCAGAGGCAGGCAAAATATAACTTAAAAAATTCACAGTTTCTATCTATTTTTCTCTTCAAAACGTGTGACTTTATTTGTGAATGTTATTTTAACTTATTTGGCATTCAACAGTCGAAATTCAATATAAAATTCCGAATTTGATTACAAAGTTGTCAACGTCGGCATGAAATTAAATAAAAAAAAAACAGCTGTGATAACGAACGTGACTAAAACATGAGGTTCTGTATGTATTTATTTAACTTTTAAAACATACAAATCAACTGTGTGGATAGCATAATGTTAGTGATTAACAATACTCAATTTAATAAGTCTTTTATTGCGGATCATAGGTACCTACCTAACATCTGTAGGAACATCTGTATTATGTACCTACATAATACAGATGTTCTCACATGTATGCCAGCCATGTCCCGCCCAATGGACCTACCATAATTACATTAATGTTTAATTAGATTACAATTACATTATTATTGAATTTCATATCAAGTATTTTACTAACAATAAGGTAATGGATGAGTGCATATGTCACCGTAAGATTGTAAAAACCCTTAGATTATAATCTACCTTGCGAAATTGCAAACTATCGATAGATTGTCAACTGTGATATACTGCTTACGCGCGTCATATTGTCAACTGTCCCTGATTGGTCGGTTTCACAGTAGGTCTTTTAATGGCTATAGAGTTAGGTTAGGTTAGATTAGAACTACTTTAATTAATCACAAATTAATTTTACTGTCACAACAACAACAGCTCTCTCTCTCTATATTCTCTTCTCTCTCTCTCTTCTCTCTCTCTCTCTCTCTGTGTGTGTGTGTGTGTGTGTCTAGAAAGAAAGAAAGAAAAAATAATCATTTATTCCGACGTAACTATCTTAACTCCCTTTCTCTCTGATTTAGTTACATTTTGTGAGTCAATTTTTCCTGATTTTTTATTTAATATTTTTTCAAATGTAAGTATCACTGTCACACTTATCTATGTTGTTCTACCTGTTTTTTTCCATGTAATAAAAGTCAAACTCTGATCAACACTGCCTCGTTGGTCTCGCGGTTGGCGTGTGCGACTGTTGATCATGAGGTCTCGGGTTCGATTCCTGGGTAGGACCAAATGTTTGTATGATCTACAAATATTTTATTATACATATTATTATTTTAGTGGTTTGATAATTGAGTCAAAAAGAAAAGTTCCTTTGTATAGCAACGATTAAAAGATCTGTCCAGAACCTTTTTTATGCTAGCAGCTGATAAAATAGGTCGGTTAATTAATACAGATTAACGATTCAATCTCTTTTAAACCCTGTTCAAGATCAATATTTATCTTAAGCTTACGTAACCCAAAAACAAAGGAAACTTTCCTTCACGCGTCGCCTAATTTCCCGAATATCAAACCAAAGTTTTCTGTAAATATTTTCGTCGTCCACCCTCAAAGCACTGACGAAATACGTCGTTTATCAATCTGTTGGCTGTTTATTTTAAATTCAAAACTCGTTTCAATTAATTCACCTTATTTTTTAACCCCAGACCAAAAAGAGGGGTGTTATAAGTTTCACGTGTCTGTCTGTCGGTCTGTCTGTCTGTCTGTCTGTGGCACCGTAGCTCCCGAACGTATGAAGCGATTTCAATTTAGTTTTTTTTGTATGAAAGGTGAGTAACGTGCGAGTGTTCTTAGACATGTTTCATGAAAATCGGTTGAGCCGTTTAAAAGTTATGGGGGTGAAAGTGGGGAAGAGTAACCGAATGTCTGCAAAAATATCATCGAGTGGGGTCTCAAAAGAAAGCGCATAATGTGTTTTTACTTTTTAAAGGGTACTCAGGTTATTATATGGGGTTTTTTTTTAAATTTTGAGAATTTATAGTTATTGTTTCTTTTGTAATAACAATATACGTTAAAGAAATCTCACGTGCAAGAAATAGCTGACAGTGTGGCGGCCTCCACATACAGCGCAACAACAACATAACATACTACAGCTACATCTACCGAAGATACGTCGAACTACGGAGTAACGAATTAAACTAAGAAACTACCAATCCTGAATCGCCCAGTGAAAGTTCTCGCGCACATTAACATACATACAACATCCCAACATCAACCGTTGGGCAGTTAGCCCGCCAGGCATGATCACCTCGCCTGGTCGGAGGATCCTCCCTTTGTGTTGGAGGGACATGACACCCGTTCCTCCACAACAGTTTATATAAACAATTCTTAAAATTCTATCTTTATATCTCTTTAGGTCTATAGGTCTTTTAGCATCCGTTTTCATTGTATTCTACTGGTAGCTGAGCTACGCGGTGTTACCGTTGCAATTACAGCCGCGGGTAACTAATCTTAGCTAGCGAGTCTTAGCTACTCTAAAACAAAACTAGCATAGTTATTTACTTCTTATATCATCAGCTATCTGCCAGTGAAAGTCGTCCCAGAGCCTAGTTGTAGTAGCGAACAGAGCTTCAATTTTCGGCACCCAAGTTACACATAAAAAAAAACAATAGGAATATTTACAATATTAAATACAAGTGTCAAAAACTTCTCCCACAACATCGCTTAGGTAGCGTTCTCATAAGACTGACAGCATTGCCAGGTTGAATGGTAATGCTAACTCTCTGTGCGAGAACAAGGCCGGCCTTTTGGTCACAAGAAGCTTCGAGAAGTTACACATTATGTTTGTAAAGTGTTATATAATATTGAATTTTGTGTTACCAGAGAGTGTTATTCAATAAATTTGATGGATCACATCTCATCTGCCCCATTGCGGACCGCCGTCAATATTCTATGATCAATAATGTATCAACGCCTCTAAAAGTGTGTATAGTTGGAATTATTTAACTGACTGCAAAAAAGGGGAAAGTTTTTAATAGTCTTCTTATCTTCTTTGCCTCCGAACTTAGAAATAAAAACTTACAAACTTTTGCCCGCGGCTCCTCCCGTACGTCAGTTATCGCAACAAGGAGTAGCCTACGTCTTTCCTCAAGAATCAAAATATCTACATGGGACTAATCCCGCCCACACGCCCACCACTGTAACTCCTGTACACCAGGATCAACAGCGGTGACCCACGAAAACACCGAGTTATGACACTCGGGAAGTCCCAGGAAAAATTTAACTGTCTTGGAACCCGCAACGAAATTAATCAGAAGAAAACTGGAGGAGTTGGAAATATGATAAGTCCACATGCCTAATTTCATTTAAATTGGTGCAGAAGTTTAACCGTGAAAGCCACAGAAATCTAAATAATATTTAAATTTTTGTGGTGAAAGCCCAATAAACACAGGCAGAGTTTCTTTCGAATTTGTAAGATTAATATGGATATATATATATTTTTTTTGTTTGACCCTGCCAAAATGACTCTACACTGCCTGAAGGAAAGCATAAGCAGAATCCAAGAGTGGTGGTCACCATATTCACTGCGAATGCAGACAATGCAGCATGATGACCCAAACCATGGCGGGCTAGTGATGCTTCTGCATCATTGGGCCTCCGGTCTCGCACTCACCAACGAAACACGACAGCACGAACGCTGTCATTTTACGTTGATTTTCTGTGCGAGGGTAGTACCGCCCCGGTCGAGCCGGCCCGTTCGTGCTGAAACCAGTGCTAGCTAGCTCTACTTCAAATCTGCCTTGACTGCCTCGTTGGCGCAGCGGTAACGTACCTAAGCGACTACTGTGCTTGAGCTCGGTTTCGATTCCCGGGTCGGACCGTATGATCTCTAAGTGTTTGTTTCGGAGTTTGGGTGTTTTCTATGTAATAATAATGTAGGTATTTACAATAAAAAATTGTATATGTATTCGTATCATTTGTCTAGTACCCATAACACAAGCTCTGCTTAGCTTGGGACTTGATGGCCATGTGTGTTAAATGCCCGAAATATTTACTATTATTATTATTTATTATCCATATTTTTCAAACTACATATTTCCATTACATTCTTTTCCGTCAGATATCAAGCTTGTTTTATAGGTTTGAGGGTCAATAGTAATTGAGATGGAATAGAAATGCCTATTCCATTTATTAAAATAAAATAAAAACATAAATAAACATACACTATACTCTTTGCGCTGTAGCATGGTGCGTGGTGGTTTAATTTACTACAGTTATTAATGATTATAATATATTGCGAAAGTGGTACAGCTAAAATAATAATAATAATAATATAATATAAGCCTTTATTCAGACGATATCTTTACAATGGTTTTTTTTTTTCTATTTAAAAATTGATGTTGAATCCGGTGAAACAACGACATCGACAACATCGTCCGTTTGCCCTACTTTGGCAAAGGCCTCCTCCAACTCCTTCCATTTTGACCTATTTAGCGCTGTCCTAGTCCATGCTTTTCCTGTTGTTGCTTTTATTTCGTCTTGCCATCTTCGGTACTGTCTTCCTCGTTTTCTTTTAGCGTTTCTTGGATACCAGAATATGATGCTTTTACTCCATTTCTCATTGCCTCTTATTGTATGTCCTGCCCATCTCCACTTAAGTTTTCTTATTCTTGTGGTTACATCTTCTATTTTCGTACGTTTCCTAATTAATTTGTTTCTTATTCTGTCTGATTTCTTTATGTTTAGCATGCTCCTCTCCATGGCTGTTTGGCATGTTCTTAATTTTGCATTTTGTGCTTTGTTAAGTGCCCAAGTTTCACACCCATACGTGAGAACTGGTAGCACACATGTATTGTATAGTTTTGTTTTAATGGACATTTTGACCTCAGTATTCTTCATAATTTCTTTTAAACAGCTAAAATACTAAGTCATAATTTGTAAATCGCAGCAACTTTCAAGAGTGAAACGAAATGTTACTGAACCATGCCACGCACCATGCTACAGCGCAAAGAGTAAAATAAAAAAGATGTTCATGCATACATTATTTGCACCTTTTACCTTTACCATTGCACAAATTGTAGACCCCCATCCAAACTTACTACGTAAAAAGAATCAAACTAATAAAATATTTTTTCGTCTACGTTTCGGAGGATCACATATGAAAGTCAAAAGCTGCGTTAACATGTAGTGCTGACTTTGCAAGTGAGTCAAAAAAGGTCACGGCTCTTTATTGGCACTCTACAAGCCTTTTATTACTAAAAATTGAAACGGTTATGACTAATATTTATCATCAAATATCTAGTAAGTATTTAATTTAAATAACCCATCTGTTTAACGTATATTTGCAACTAGCTGACCCGGCGAACTTCGTACCGCCATATTTACATATCTGTCTCAGCTTCCCACAGGCAGTGTACAGTCGCGGACAAAAAAAATACTTTGCCCGTTATCTTTTATTTTTTTTCTTTCTAGCAAAAAAAGAATTAATGAAATCGGACTATGTGTTATTGAATTACAACTAAGTACATATTTTGACTTTCATCCCCTCTCTCCAGGAAACCGTGCTGAATTTCGAGATAAAAAGTATCCTATGTCCTACCTCGTAGTATGAACTCAAATCATGCCAAGTTTCATTTGAATCCGTTCAGTAGTTTCGGCGTGATGCGCGGCCAAGATACAGACAGACAGACGGACAGACAGACAAAAATGAAAACAATTACAGTTTTTGCTTCAGTATCGATTATAGAGAGCCCTCCAAAAAAAAATTTAAAAATATCTTTAATGTACAGAATTGCACCTGTTACATTTTTATTATAAGTATAGATAGATTTTGTAAAACTAGTAATTAATTAAATTGATTTAAGCATTATAAATTGCTTTATTTTGGATCCTCCGGATGCGGCTATCGTAATTAACGAATAATCATTACACCAGACGACAAAACACTTGAAGAGATTACCAAAAGTGTTGAAGCATCACCAGATCAGGGCGGTCCTTTTCCGAGAGTCACTTGTAAGCAAATAAAGCCGAAACAAAAACACTCAGTGGTGTGTATGTGAGATCTGCGGTTTATATCTATGTGTCGGTTGTGTTTTATGGCTAGAGTCTGTGAGGATGTTGTGTGGTACAAGACTTGAGAGTTGGAGAATAATAGTGAGCATATTTCTTGGTTCTATGGTAAAGCTTTGGATGTAATGAGGCATTTTTCTTTCTTTCTATTTTAGAAAACATAATGACACTCGCAATTCTTACTTAGCAATACATTCAGATGCGGGCGATACGAGCTTTTCCAACTGGTCCCACCTTCTCCCTTCCTCTACACGACAACAGATGGCCTTGGAAGTCACCGTTTTAGAGTAGCTGACATGCGGTCTCCAACTAAACGGTTCGGCTCTTCCTTTCTGTAATAATCAGTTAAAACCTGCAACTCAATACCAGCACACGTGTTTCCGTGCCACTATGATCCCGGGTCCTTTAAGCGGGCAGTGAAAAAAATTCTCACTAGACCGCCATAGTGTGGGTCAACATGCTGCATTGCCCACAATAGCAATGAGGATAGTGACCACCACTCTTGGATTCTGCTCATGCTTTTCATCATTCAGAGTAGAATAATTAAGGCAGCGCTTATATATAAAAAAAAATGTTATCTCATATTATTACACGTGTTCATTACCTATGTATTTTGTTAATAACTTATTTCCTCACTCATTCATTTGCAATATATTAACGTTTAAAAACTAATCTGCGTTATTAGTTACAATTTCTCTTGGCTATAAAGTATAAACAAACTATACAGAATGAGGTACTTTTATTCACAACCTTACCTTTTATGTAATCATTTAAAAGTGGATTTGAATTTTCAAAGTGTGATTCACCACCAACCTCGTCATCCACATCCGAAAAATATCCACTGCTGCTAGGGCTTCCCCAAGTCTCTCAGCAAAAACCGGTCTGCCGCTGTCCTCATCCAACGATTTCCCGTGATCATCACCTGGTCGTCGGACCACCTTGTACCCTACCCTACCTACCTTCACTTCGTCTTCTTGTACCTGTGATTCGCTTCAACCAAAATTAATAAATTTTACAATTATACTTTATTTAGCATATATAGCTAATGTTGTAATGTTGTAATTGTTGTAGTTGTAAATAAAAGGTTCTTTATGTAAACCGAATATATTTCGCGTTCCTTATATGGGCTGATACATTAATTACTTGAGCTGAGTGGATACATTAATTACTTGAGCTGAGTGACTGAGATTGCCTGACACTAACGTGTGTTAGCTATCGGAGGTGCGGACTGACTAGTCCAACCAAACGTGTGTTACATTTCGAAGGTGCGGACTGACTGAAGACTCCAACGGAGCCCTGTCGAGCCCGAGGTGCGATGTGCTACATTAGCTGATCATGCATTTTATTATTACAATGTATTGCATCATCGCGACCCCACACTTTAGGATAAGTGCTCTTGGTCCGGATGTGTTAATAACAGCAGTTCCCTGATCCCTTCCTTGTCAGGCGCAGAGTGGCACACCGCGTGGTTTTAGTCGGTCTGATTCTGACACACCACCCCGCCGCAAAACCCAGTGGGGTGACGGCCCGTGGGGGTTCCACACGTAAAAAAAAGTGCTCTTAAACTAATTATTTTATTAATATTATTTTTCATTAGTAATTATCTCGTTTTACTCACTAAAACAGTAACATAATATTTAAACTAAAACGCTTCCATCTCTTCGCTTACACCAAACACTTTTCTAGGACGCTCAATTGACCTTCCCTAGGCTGTCCAATAAAAGGGGTTTTACGCGAGAACTTCAGAGCCCGCAGTTTTTCTTCTGAGGTTATTCCCCGAGAATACGGCTTAAATGGAATCTTTGCTATTTCAACAACGAATTTAGCATAAAGTTCCTTTTCTGTCAGATCAAGGACATTCGCTCCGTGAAACTATTTTGATTAAATGTTTATGAAGGAATAAATAAATAACTAAAAAGTTATGTGACGATAAATTAGTACAAGCTACCGTGGGAGAGCCACGCTTCGGCATGAATGGGCCGGCTCGACCGGAGTGATACCACGGCCTCACAGAAAACCGGTGTAAAACAGTGCTTGCGCTGTGTTTCACTGAGTGAGTGAGGATACCGGAGGCCCATACCCCAATCCCCTACCTCCCCCCCATTCACCAAAAGGCTGGTAACGCACTTATGACGCTTCTGGTGTTGCAGGTGTTATGTCTGCTCGTTTGCCCGCCTATTCCATAAAAAAAAACACTCCATTATTGTATACATAATCCTATTCTGCCTGAAATTTGGCCTGAAGATCAAAAATGTTCTATTGGCACATAGAATGTTCTATTGGCATATAAAAAATTAGACTGCACGGTTGGCCTTGTGACTTAAACAGTCCCGGATGTGTTAATAACAGCAGTTCCCGGATCCCTCCCTTCACAGGCGCAGAGTTTCACACCGTGTGGTTTTAGTCGGTTCAATTCTGACACACCGGAATCGAACCGATGGGGTGAAGGCCCGTGCGGGTTTCCACACGTAAAAAAAAGTGTTTCAAACAGTCGCCACACCGCTTTGTGTTCAAATCCCACATAAGTGTTGAAGGTTCAAATCCCACATGGAAGCGTATAAAATATATGTATCTATATACAAGGTTTGTATACAAGAAAAATTAAACGATAACGGGCAAGTCTTTTTTTTTGTCCGCGACGGGAAGCTGAGTCAGATATGTAAATGTGGCGGTACAAACTTTGCCGGGTCAGCTAATCTATATATATAAAAGAGTAAGGTGACTGACTGACTGACATACCCAGAGATCAATGCACAGCCCAAACAGCTGAAGCTAGAATCCTGAAAATTTGCATGTAGGTTCTTTATATAACGTAAGTGAGCACTAAGAAAGGAATTTTTGAATTTCCACCCCTAAGGGGGTAATTCAGGGGATGAAAGTCTGCGTGAGCGTAACCGCGTGTAAAAGCTAGTATTATATAAATGACGAAATATAATCATAGCTGTTCTTCGTTCATCTATTCACAGTTCTAAATTCTTCACTCTTTTCTTACACTAATATAATTACCCTTTCTCTAACGGGTAATAATAAGCAACGATTTAATGATTGACTATAACGGCTAATGAAAATTATCAATCTCAGTCTTTAACATCCACAATTTGCCATTTTCCGCCTCGCCCTGGATCAGTGTAAAATAGGTTATTATATTAAGCTGTGCATACACTGTGGAGCAATATCAGTAAACAATTTATCACACACCATGTGGTGCTACCACATGGTGTGTGAAGATATAATGAGAAACAAAACTAAAGAAAAAAATATATTAAATTCATCTTTTAGTTCTATCGATGTAGAACTTTAAGGTGCTATTCAGTGCGACACAGATGACCTACGCGGATGTCCGCGACGGACGGTACAATATATTAAGTTTACTGCTCGGTGCTACACGGAGCTCTTGTTGTTCAGTGCTCGACGGACGGTCGGGCGGGGCGGATGTGAAGCACTGTCACCGTTCTCATAATTTTTTTATCCTTGAATATACAACTCTCAATCACGGTCCGCGCAGCACTGAACGACGAATTCATCCGCGACGAATGCATGCTCTAATCGGCGCGCGCACGGTCCGCCTAAGTTTTTGTAATACATACAAACGTATTCTGCAAGCACTTATTCTCCATATAAACTTTAATAGGCCGTATAGTGTGGACGGAAATTGGCTCAGATATTTCTCAAAAAATCTGAACCAATTTCCGTCCACACTATCGATAAAACTGTACAAACGAACTGCACAGTTAAATCGCAACGATAAATCGTTGTAGTGTGTACCGCCTATAACTGTGCCAAATTTGATACTCCTCCGTTCGTATAATTTCCGTAAAAAGGGGCAAGAACTTTTTGTTTCACGTAGGTGTAATATATATAATCACGTATTAATGTATTGTTTCGTTTCCCAAATTAATATTGGTGTATTTATTCTAAAATCACTACAAATGTAAAAAAGCAGAAAAGTTTGTTTTATTAGTGAACTCACTTTTGGCAGGCCCATATATAAAAAATGTATAAAATAGTTGAAGCATCAACCAATCGCCGCCCATCCATTGCTAATGGAGGACTCCCCCAAGGAGCGCCAACTGTCCCGGTCTTGGGCAGCCCGCATCCATCCGCTGTCAACCACTTTCTTCAAATCGTCAGTCCATTATGCCGCAGGGTGTCCTACACTGCGTTTGCCTAATCGCGATGTTCACTTTTCGACTCCACCGATAAAATAATAATAACTATAAAATGATAATAAAAATAATTACTATTATAAAATAAATAGTATATATCTATGTGCGAAAGTGTGCATCTAGCTTAAGTAGAAGTTAGAGTTATTAAATAATTTTTATAGCACCATTTTACTGTGTAATACATAAAATGTTCGTCTGTCCGTAAATTACGTTTCGGCGCAAATTCACTTGTTTATTATGACAATAAACTTGGTCGTTTCAATTGTGTAAAGTTTTATTGGCTCCAAGTTTTTGGTGCAAGTGTGCCCCCCTGGTTGCCTTACAACGTATTATTGTACTGTTTGCTTCACGTATAAATTTATTATCTAATAGCTGAGCCCCGCGGTGTTACCCGCGACATGACATTATCCGCCGCGGGGCGAAGCTAGTCTTTACAAAAAAAAAACGATTTCAATCTGGACCAAATTTAAATGGGACCATACAGGAATATTGAGTTATTCGTTAATTTGTCGCGCACATACTTAATTCAAATTGAAGACTTATATTGTTTTCTCATGGATGGCATGTCAGAACTGGGCCAAATTGAAATGGGACCACATGGGAAGCACCAGCTGTCAAATAAAAAAAGAATCATCAAAATCGGTACGCCCACTCGAAAGTTATGAGGTAACAAACATAAAAAAAATACAATCGAATTGAGAACCTCCTCCTTTTTTTGAAGTCGGTTAAAAAGTAGTCTAATTTACTCCTTATAGACATCTAGACATCACACTTCACGATAAAGTAAAGTAAACTATATATCTCATAGACGTTGCAGTCCCGAACACCCATAATCTACATCCAATCTACAATAGCTGAAAAACTTACCAAGTATCAAGATCTGGCAATAGAACTGAAAAGGCAGTGGCAAGCAGTAAATATCCATATAGTCCTAATAATAATATCCACAACCGGAATAATACCAAAAGCCTTCAACGTAGTTTAGACATTTTAGAAATGCCACAACACTAATTACACTTGCTTCAAAAAGCAGTTTTAATCAAATCAAATCAAATCAAATCAAAATCATTTATTCATCTAAGACACCAAGTGACACTTATGAACGTCAAATTGAAGCTATAGTTAAAAATCATAGATCGACACAAACAGAGGCCACAGCATGTGCTGTATTGTCGAGGTAAGTTAGGCGAAAACACCAAAATCTACTGCCTGCCTGTGTCGATCCATAACTTCCAGTTTCCAAAATGCGTAGAGCTCATGAGAAGAATACTGGCAAAGAAACTCATGGCTACTCTTTTTCAAAATCTGATTTTCAGGTACAATAGTGTTAGTATTACATGTAAGGTAAACAGTATGCAAGCTGTTGCCACCTGAAATTCCTTTTATTAAAAAGCTTCAAAATCTAACGCGCAAATAAACAAAAAACACTCAGTGATAACGTTGAAGGTTTGAGTCTATTAAACATAGAACAAAATAGAAACAAGGTGCACATCCACTTACATTCAGTTGCAAAATCTACTGTTGAAAATAATTCGTGACTGGATTAAGAGGCTAGGGTTGCAGTTGAACGAACCAGAATAATAGTTTTGTCTAAAGAAATAATAAACACCTGTAGACTTGCTCGAAAATTCCTTACCACATCTTCAAGTTCATCCACATACACTATCACCAAATCCTGATTACACTTAGCTACGGCCCGTGAAACAATGAAAAAAAATACCCCGCTCAGGGAGATTAATAAAATGAAAATATTTTTTTTTTTTTTTTTTTTTTTTTTTTTATGTTTGGCCCGCCAAAGTGACTCTACTCTGCCTGATGGAAAGCATAAGCAGAATCCACGAGTGGTGGCCACCATACTCATTGCGAATGCAACAATGCAGCATGGTGACCCACACTATGGCGGCCTAGTGATGCTTGTGCATCTTTTAGTCTAGTCAACAAGTATGGAACTTGTTGACCAGACTAATTGGGCCTCCGGTCTCGCACTCACCAACGAAACACGACAGCACGAATGCTGTCATTTTACGTTGATTTTCTGTGCGAGGGTAGTACCGCCCCGGTCGAGCCGGCCCGTTCGTGCTGAAATCAGCGTGGCTCTACTACCTATTTACTAATTAATAATAAACCCTTTATTTCAGACCAATGTCCATATTTATGTTAGTAAATTGGTGTTAGTAACAATAGTGCTTAAGTTCATAAGTTAGTATTATTAGTATTTACATGGGTATGGGTATTAGATGTAGTTGAAAGTTGTGCTGGTATTGAGTTACTACTTTCTAAGCTTTGTCCTATTTCTTTTTTGATTATTTCTCTTTCAGTGGCTTTGATTCTGTTGTTGCGGTGAATTACTCGTTTTGATATACTAATCTTTGTTCTGAGAGGATATGAAGTTCTATTTTCAGAATGTTGTTGTCACTGCCATGCAGGCGCTGTAGTAATGAGGCCATTTTCTTTCGCATAATTGCGTAGAAATCGTCTATGCGAGCCTCCGCGAACATACCCGACGCGCTACAGCGCCATGGCAGTCCCAACAGCATCCTGATAGCATTATTATATTGAACACGTAGGCAGGCCGCTCGTGTAGAAAGACTGGCAGAACGCCTTAAAAAGGGTTACTTTGACATCCTCGCTACAACGAACGTAACCGAAACTAACTACTTACACATAATATTTTGTATACATGTGTTCCTTGTTTAAAATATATTTCTTTTTGTCAAATAAACTTACACTTGAATTTAAGGATTGAAAAGGACATGCTGCGATGGTTTTGCCACTTAGAGAGGATGAATGTAAAGCTATAGAGCGCAAAATTGTCTTTTAAAAAAAAAAAAAGTGCATATGAAATCGTCCACAACGAACATTAACCGACCAAATTGGTGATGTTCTGAGAGTACCAGGAAAAGACGAGCATAATGAGATGAGATTGGTGAATGTAGACGCAGTAAAATAGGTGTGTCAGGACCGTAGTATGTAGAGATTAATATGTTTGACATTATGTAAAACCCACACATATGCCTAGTTAGCTTTCAGCATTTGTATTTATTCTTTATTTATGGTACACACTGAACACATAAATTTATAATCATAAAATTTAAAAAAAAAAAACGACTTCAAGAACTGGACCATGGGACACGGGGAGCACCAGCTTTCAAATAAAAAAAGAGTCATCAAAATCGGTTCACCATGGCGAAAGTTCTTAGGTAACAAACAACAAAAAGAGCGTGCATAGAATTCTTTCTCTTTGTATAGTAATTTCTCTTATAAAAACCTTATTTGAATGAGAGACTTATGTAACGCAGTGTCAAAGCCATAAAAAGTATTTTAAATGTGTATTAAAGTATTTCACTGACGTCAGTTCTCCACATACCTACTCAAATTGCTGACTGCACGTTTGGCCTAGTGGTTTAACGGTCACCACGCCGTTTCCTACTTCGCCAAGTATCGTGGGTTCAAATCCCACGTAGGACAACACTTTGTGTGATCCACAAATTGTTGTTCTGAGTCTGGGTGTTCTTTGTGTCCGTTACATGTATGTTTGTAAAGTCCCCCGCGACACAGGATTTATTCCTAGTGCGGGCGTTGTCTTTAAAAAAAAAAAACGATTCCGCTCCCTTAATCACTAAATATTTGACAACAAAGACAGACAGTCTATCAAGGCTTTATGTACACAAAACAAGCAATAAAGTATAAACGTTTTGTGTATATAACTGCCGTTAAATGCGACAACTTGTCTAATTGGTATTTAAATTATTTTACGACCATTTGTTTTAATTGGCAATATTGGCGGGTTCTGTTTTATTGAGTAACGACTGTTTTCAATAACCTATCTGTTGTTAAAACTGGAGATGTTCAATTTTTTTTTCTTGTTTTTTTTTTTAATATGACTATGTATTAAATGCTTTTTATTAACTTGCAATGTATGTATGTATGCTTGTATGTTCGGGTGGAATCTTGCTACACAATTTTGAAGCAGATATCTTCAACCGATTTTGCTAAAATTTTGCAAGCATATGTATGCAGCGTGACAATACAATATTATACTGACATAGAGCTAATCTGATGCTGGAGCTGGAAAGTGGCCATAGGAACTCTTTAAAGAAACGTCGCAACATCATCGAGTTTGGACTCGTTTGATTCGTCTCGAGGTATTCCAGTAAAAGCTTGTTTTAAAAAGCTTTTTAATTCAATTTATTTAAAGTTAGCAAAGTTAGACCGTTTGGTATACTCTGTAGCTAGTTTAAACTGGATGATGGAAAACAGAGGTTTTTGCAAAGGGCCTTAATGTGTCTGTAAAGAATTACCTATTGAAAACTTCCTAACACCAGTATCTTGTAATACCTACATGTGAGGGGCTCTGTGTAGTTTTAGTGGGTTCGATTTCGACATACTACCTTTGGTAGGGTCTGGTGATTCTTCTCGGAGACCAACATGGGTTTCGGGGTAACTTTTTTGTTTGAGACTTTTTACATGTCTTTACATAGTATAAAATGAAGTCGCTTTCGCTTTGTTCGCTTAGATCTTTTAAACATCTCGACGGATTTTAATGCAGTTTTCAGCAATAGATAGATTGATTCAAAAGGAAGGCGTAAATATTTAATACTTGCATATTGTAATAATTGAAATTCGAGAATTTAAAAGACTTTCGTGCGAAGTTGGGTCGGGTCGCTAATTAAAAATAGAAAGAAAGAACATTATTTATTCTGACATACACAGGAGAGTACATGGTTCTAAACAGACGTAAGATAGAAGAGAACAAACAATATTATTGCCCCGTGCGATGCCAGAAAAGGCGCCTATCTCAGCGTACTGCTGTAGCCAGAATGACTACAGCGCTGGTATTACGATAGGTCCCACGCCCGGTGTCGTCGGTCCGTTCGTGCCCGGCAGTAAATATTTTATGATACGATGATGTTATAAATATATATATGTATTTATCCATAATAAATAAAATAAAATAGATATATATGAAGAAATAGACAGTGACTTAGAGCATTCAAGCATTTATGCTCTGAGAGACAGTAATAAACGAATCGTAAGCCAATCTTACACGCTCTCAGCCCGCGGCCCAGCGACAGACCAAATACTGACATATGTAGTCTGTGCGAGCCGCGCAAACACTTGTTGGGCCTCTACCTCTTTTGCCTATGACACAAAAGACGAGAGACCGCGGAACGTAATGTTGTTTTGTTTGTGAGATTTAATAATATTACTATGAGTGTAAATAAAAATCGTGTCGGGTGTTTTGATTGTTTTGTTGTTTTGCGGTGATATGTGCTGTTTGTTTTTATGTGATTTGTGACTGTATTTGTTCGTGTTATTGTTAGAGAGGTAACATGAGTGTCTATTTTAATGCTGCTGTTGGATGTCGAGAAGGTATTTTTTATATCTGGTACTGAAGCTGGCAACTGTCGTTAGTGCACGGATCGGCGGTGGGAGGTCATTCCAGCAGCGGGTTGCTGCCAGTTTGAAACTGCCTCTAAACGCAGCAGTCCTGTGTCTCGGTGTGCTCATAAGGTAGGACGATGCTCTAGTCGCATATCGGTTGTAATCCCTGGACCATGACAGCTTGCTGTGCAGGTAAACCGGTCTACCGTTTAGGACCACTCCAAATAGCAAGGTGGCCAGGTGGAGCTTTCGTCTCGACGACATCCTCATCAGGTTTCCACTATTTAAGAAGAGAGTGACATGTGCACGAGGTGGGATGTTAAAGCAGTAACGTGCACATGCATTTTGCACTCGCTGTATGAGCCGCTCCGTTTTGACGAGCAGGCAGGCTCCAAACACAGTGTCGGCATAGTTTAGTTTGGATAGTATTAGTGATTCGCAGAGCATTATGCGCATGTTGATGGAGATGTAGGGAATCCTATAGAGCAGCTTAAGGCGGTAAAAACAGTAAATAAAATTATCTGTGAAGAAATATAATTCACTAGCTGTCCCACGCAACCTCGTTTGCGTCTCCTATTGCCCGTAGCGTGATAATTTTCCCCCGTTTTTGAAACATTTTTCATTGGGCCTCCGCTCCTATTAATCGTAGCGTGATGATACATAGCCTATAGCCTTCCTCGATAAATGGACTATCTAACACTGAAAGATTTTTTCAAATCGGACCAGTAGTTCCCGAGATTAGCGCGTTCAAACAAACAAATAAACAAACTCTTCAGCTTTAGACCTATTTCATAGTGTTTCATGGATTCACCGTGCGGGTGCCGGGTCCATCGCGTGATAGATGGGGGCAACACATGGGACTTCGACAGTGCCTGAGAATTGCGACCCAGGTTTAGGTTTAAGGAGCACTCCTTACGACGCGTCAACGCTCACCTCCACTGTCCGCCGTGTTGCCCCCTCTATCTAACCATATTTGAAATGAGCCTAGCAATGCCGCTTTGGATATTTGTTCAAGAAAAGAGCTTACTGAAGCTCTTGGCAATCCAAGGTCTTTAAGCAGGTTATAGAGGGATTTGGCTGGTATACCCCTCGCACCCACTTCCACGGCATACAGCGCAACGACATAACCATTTTTAGTTATTTCGTTGGTTAAGTCAAAGTACTTGTTTCTTTTTAAAGCGTGGTCTTTAGGGATGTTCGTTTCCCACTGCACCGTGAGTTCTACTAATACTACACGCTGAATTGACATAGCATAAAGAAATATGTCTGGTCTGGACGCCGAGGCACAGATATCCTCCGGTATTCTGTAGTGATTTTCATACGTGTCCACTAATAATGTCCAGTCACTGGCGGTATTTATAATTGAGTACGGCTTTTGTGTGAGTGAAGTCTTTTTTGTTGAGCCTTCCTTTACAAACGCGATGTTAGTTTTTATGTTTGTTGTTATTCCTTTTTTCGCTCTCGCCAGTGATAAACTCATAGCTTCGCGTATGATGTGTAATACCCTATCATGGCGACGTGAATATTGACCCCGGTCTAATAGCGCCTTACAACCTGTCTGTAAGTGCCTGGCTGTACCTATTGCCGCATTGCACATCGTACAAGCCTTTTCTGTAGCTTTTCCCCACCTTACTAGGTTGCTTTGATCGGGGAGAGTTAATTGAAAGGCATTGAGGTAGAATTTTAACAGGGCGGGTGACCAATCATATAAAAGTGTGCGCCATTTCAAAGCCGGTGGGATACAAAATTCTCCTAGAGTTTATTTATAGAGTTTATATATAGATATAGAGTTTATATATAGTATAGATTACAGTTCGTATATTAATGGTTCCTACTGCTTAGAAGTAATGATTTTTCATGAAATTGAGGTCAAAAGAAAAGTTTGCTCACCTAATCTTAAGCGACTACCCTTTGATAGTTAGGATCCGTCCACACAGACTGGCTCGGAGAGGAGAGCAGATTTTTATCAGATTGGAAACAAAGGTTTGAGTAATTTTAGTAAAGTTTATTTTTGCATGTGCACTTCTTTTTAACCGACTTCAGAAAAAGGAGGAGAATTCGACCGTATATAGGTTTTTTTTCATGTTTGTTCGCGGATAACTTCGTTTTCTTTATGAACCGATTTTGATAATTCTTTTTTTATTGGAAAGGAGATATCCCAACGGTGGTACTATGATAAGGACACTAAGATCTGATGATGGCATCCAAGACAAATCGAGCCGAACATGGAAGTCGGCTTTATTTTTGTTAAAATTTTTGTCATTATGAATGCTTGAACGCGTTTCGTGTGAAATAATAAGAGGAGCCGACCGTCGCCGATTGCGTGCTCTTTCTCGCTCGCGCAGCCGATCGGCTGCAATTCTCTTCCACAGCCAGTCTATGTGAAATAGCAAAACACTAGATAAGCCTCAGTTAACATAAACAAACAAGGTGACGAAAAATATAGATGGGCGGTTAATGTAGTTGGCGGCTCCACTCCGGTCAACTCCAAGCGTATACGATCCGGTCTGTGTGAAAAGAAAAAAGTGGGACAATGCTCTACGAGCCGGTCTGTGTGAACGGACCCTTAAAGTAACTTGTAATATCAATCAACGTTCTAACGAATACCGCAAATATCGAATATACTTATTAATAAATTTTAAAGTAATTATGTCTGTCTGTTTGTCCGTTACGTCTCTGTCTGTGTCAAATTTATCATGGAGATACATTGATTCTTCAGGAAGGACATAGCTAGGCTTCTCTTTACCGTGATTACCGACATACAAAAGCTAGTAATTTATACAAATCTGTCGACTCGACAGCCGGCACTTGTTAAAACTCGTTAAAATACCCTTTTGAAATAAAACTCACTTGTTTTTCACTATTTAATTTTAAAAACACCTGACATTTGTAAACCTTCGCATACAGCGCCCCTGGCGAAATTCCGACGAACTAAACAGTTAATGCAAAGTTCTTACAATGTTGGAAACAGTTGAAACGTTATTGTAATAAAAACTTTATTTTTACCATTAGCAGATAAATTAAAGTTATAAATTAATTAGGTATGAATTTAAAATATCAATTAAGTACGTATCTAAACATTGGTTTAAAAAGGTCACGTAGGTACCTGTTTAATGTGTAAAGTCTACTAATTAAATCGATGACTCGAGATAAGTCCTCGAGTGTCTGTTAAATACATTGAATTATAAATAGAAGTAGTTATCGAAATCTGTAGAAGACTTAAGAAAAAGTGGGAAATATAAAGCCAAGTTGAACTGTAAAGAAATTGAAGACAGCGCCACCTAACTGTCAATAGCTGAACTATTATGCAGTGTTTCAAAACTAACAAAACTCGAAGTTACTTCTACAAAAAATTCAGCTCATTGAATATCAACAAAACAAGACATATATGAAATTTAAGGTTTTCATCACATTTTTTTCATTGAAAAATAATAAAATAAAACAGTAAAAGGAGTGATTAAAAAACTTTACAGCGTTTAGCGCCATCTAGTGCTGAAGCTATGTAACCATTACGGCCCTGGACTAATCTAGTGTATGTAACATCCAATAGATGTCGGTCAGGATAGATTTCAAAACGAATGTTTTTTTTATGATTTATTAGATCTAATGTAATGATGAAAAAGAACTGAGATCTATGAAAAAAGCTAAAAAATAAGTCAATTTACTGTTGAAAAATAGAAAATTGAGAAACAGCACAAAGGAGCAACAGCGTCTTATCAAACACTAGTTGACCCACACAACCTCGTTTGCGTGTCCCATTGCCCGTAGCGTGATAATTTTCCCCCGTTTTTGAAACATTTTTCATTGGTGCTCCGCTCCAATTGGCCGTAGCTTGATGATATATAGCCTTCCTCGATAAATGTACTATCCAACACTGAAAGAATTTTTCAAATCGGACCAGCGGTTCCTGAGAATAGCGCGTTCAAACAAACAAACTCTTCAGCTTTATAATATTATAGTATAGATGAGTTGGACACTAAGGGGCCGCGTCTCTATGGGCGAAAAAATCGCGGCAACTTGATATTATCGTCATACCGCCTATTCCCAAAATTATGTATTTCGTTCGTGAAAATTACCCGATGACAGAAATTCCGCGTTTCTCTGGTTTGTGCTCCTCATACTCATTCTAGGCTACTCTTCGTTACAACCTTATGCGGTAAATGCTATTTAAACTTGCGAATACAAGGTGCTATATCCCATCCTCAACCAAATTACGGGGAGAGACACAGATAAGGAAAGAAATGCTTTGCACTGGTGGCCTGTATCTTTGAGTCGAAGCATGTCAAACAGAAACTTTTAGGGTCTTATTTAATACCTATTTATACTTTTATTATGATATACTTTAATGAATTACTCCAGAATTTATACTTTTGGGTGACTACAACTATAGACTATTAAATAGGTCTGAAATCCCGTTAACAACACCAAATGTAACTACAAACACGAAAAGGTTCCAATTCTGTTGTAGTTTAAACTAAATTGTGTCTAAAATCTTTCTTTAGATTCTAAAATCGTACCTACTTTAGTTTTCAAATATAAAAATTTAATGAATGTCTTTTTGTGGTACGATAGTAGTACTATTATATGTACGTTGAAGTTTGAAGTACTGTAGTCATAGAATATGACTACCGTACCTCAAGGTACATATAATACTGCTATGACTATGGCGTGGTAATCCAGTGGTAAGTGATTCTAACTGCTAAGCCAGAGGCCGTAAGTTCTTTTGTTTCTAAATTTAAAAAAGACAAAGCCTGCATTGTGCCTGTGTCACGGGGACTTTACAAATATACAAAACACATACAAACAGAACACCCAGATTCACAACAAATAATTCTTCGATCACACAAGTGTTGTTCCTTGTGGCATTTGAACCCACAACATTCAGCGTAGTTGAGAGCTGAGTAGCACCCGCTTAAACCAATTGTGTGATGAGCATGATCATATTTGTTAGGTCTGTGTGTAATTTTCTACAATATACATCTATTTAGAAACACAGATATGTATAGGTATGATTATCAGCTATTAGTCTAGAATTCTAGATACTATTTCACAGGCTTTGCTTGATTCCTTATTACTATTTCAACTCTTGTATTAAACATAACTGCTGTATACTGTGGGGACAGCTAGCAGTTATATTACATACAAATATAAAACACACAAATTAAAAATAAATAATAAAAGGTAAATACATTTAACAAAAATTAGACAACGCTGAAAGTATGATGAATCCTGCGTTTTTTAAACACATTTTTATGTAAATAAAACTAATTTTAATCTTAATAATTTTCACAACAGAATAATCGCAAATGTCTTTTATTCCCACTATCTCCGGTCGTGCATACCCCATGGATAACGACGTACCAATATGGCTACCGTAATGAGGTAGCCGCGCTGACCATATGTGGCATAGTTAGAATTGTACGAACGGTGTTTTAATTGGTGGCTTTTGTTCGATGATAGCATGTATCCTGTAGGTAGAGGAATGAAGTTGTTAGTGATGATGTTTTTTTATATTTGACAGCCTGCCAAAGTGAATCTGCTGAGCCTGATGAAAAGCTTAAGTAGAATCCAACAGTGGGGGCCACCATTCTCACTGCGAATGCAGACAATGCAGTATGGCGTCCCACGCTATGGACGGCATAGTGAGATGCTTTTTATAACAATTATTATTTTCGACGAAATCTCTATGTATTATAAAACACCGCATCAAAATAAGTGCAGCAACTTTTGAGTTTATCGCGAACAGACAGTCAGACAGACGCGGCGGAGGAATTTTGTTTTATAATATTTAGTAATTTATTGCTTACATACAAAAATGAGAAGAAAAAAATGAGTGCACACTAACATAATATGCAAATACATATAACAATCGGTGAAGCACAAAAAGTACAAAACGATTCGTCATTTGCAAGTTTTGCCTACTTGTGTACACATAAGTAGGTAAAACTATTCAAATGTTTGCCTGTTTGTTTGTTACAACAACGCGTAATATTCTTAACAAATAAATCAGCACTCGCAACTTCATGCAAAAAGTTTAAAATTTCTTTTCGCAAAGTTTGACATCGTAAACTTCCGTGCTAGGACATTTTTATATAAATATTGCTTAATTAATGTTTGCGGGAATTAACGCGCTTACAATGGAATTAAGTTACCTTACCTTTGATATGCCTGACGTTTCGACCAAATTGCACTGGCCTTGGTCACACGCTGATTTATATATACCTAGGTAACATGGAACGAGAAAATTTCATTCCTAGCCTTTATTATTCTCAAGATTATTTGGGGTCAGCTACTAGTTCAACCGGTTTTACCTGAATATCAGTTTTGCCACGCAGCGACTGGCATCAGACCTCTACAACCCTGAGGATGAACTAAATTCGAAGATTGAACTAGTTGTAAGTATATCTGAGGGCAATGACTTTCCAATAACGATTGCCATATCATCTCTCGGTTGTCATGAACATCTGTTCATAGCAACCAACAGATGATTAAAGTTAGTTTAACAGTTATTGCATTAATTAGTATAAATAGAATTATGATGATAGAACAACACAGTTATAAAAAAGCCTTAAGGGATACTACTATCTCGAATCGAAAGCTGAAAAGTTTGTTTGTTACAACGTGCTAATGTGAGAAAGAATTGTTTTGATTTAGAAATTGTTATAAGTGAGTATTGGATAAACCAATTGTCGAGATAGGCTAAAGGCTGTATAACCTCCCATTACAACTAATGGGAGCCGTCTATCATTGGAAAATAGTGCAAAAATTTACTGCAGGATTGGTTCAGTGGTTTAAGAGGGAGCCACGCGGCTTTATACGATGCCAAGTGTTGTGGGTTCAAATCCTACATGGGAAATTTGTGTGATCCGCAAATTGTTGTTCAGAGTCTGGGTGCTCTTTGTGTCCATTTCATGTATGTTTGTAAAGTCCCAGCCACACGGGATGTACATAATATTCCTAATGCTTGAATTGTCTTTAAAAAAACTTGTACGAAGAAAACGGGGTTTACTTTCATTTTGAGAGACGCAGACGAAATTGTGTGGGCCAGCTAGTTAGTTATAGACAAAAGGTATTATTTTTATAGAAAGTTCTTAGGTTTCATGTTTCTCAAGGAAAGTATTCGTAAGTATGTATTGTACGAGGAGTGCAATGGTACAAATAAGTCAATGAAACTTGATAATACTATCTACGTTGGAATTCTATGAACTCTATAAACATTTTAAATAGTAATTAGTTGACGCAACTATTTTTTTGTAAAAAGGAATTCTTTGCCGATTTTTAGGGTTCCGTGCCCAAAGGGTAAACCGGGACACTATTTAGTAATAGGCTCTCGTCCCGTCTGTCATCAGGCTGTATCTCATGAAATGTGATAGTTAGACAATTGTTCACACATGATATATTTATGTTGCCGCTATAACAACAAATACTTTTTTTTATGTTATTGTATAAAAAAAGTTTTTAAAAGAAATCGAGGGCATATGTGAGGCTGTCTGCTAGCTTTCCATCGTCTGTCCACCATAGAGTTTAACGGGACACATAAAACTCACCATAGTAGGTTATGCTGTTCCCATATTTTCAAAGGTCACATTTAACGTCTCCGAGAAATCCACACAGCAATAAAAATTTAAATGGATCTCGTTCGCTTCATAGATGCCGTTTACATGTTGCGATTTTATTTTAAATGTCAATATAATGTTGTGTTACTAATTATTTCTCATGACTCCACTTGCATGCTTATTTCTCTGTTCGTGTTTCTCACGAATCTCTGTCTGATAGAAAGCATGAGCAGAATCCAAGAGTGGTGGTCACCATACTCATTGCGAATGTAGACAAGGCTGCATGGTGACCCACACTATGGCGGTCTAGTGAGATGCTTTTTCACGCCCGCTTAAAGGGCCCGGGATCAAAGTGGCAGGGAAACACGTGCGCTGGTAGTGAGTTCCAGGTTTTAACTGATCGGCACAGGAAGGAAGAGCTGAACCGTTTAGTTCGAGAGGGTATGTCGGCTACCCTAAAACAGTGACTTCCAAGGCCAGCACGTGTTGTCTTGTATACAGAAAGGGAAAAGGTGGAACCAGTTGGCAAAGCTCGTTAGAAGACTCTCTATGACGAACTATTTCACTCTATGAGGTTAGGTTTAGGCTCTGCGTTGATTCATCAGTTAGTTAGGGAAAGTAATTATTTATATATGGATTTTAATACGTATTATTAATATTGATATGATGTTTGAAAGATAGACACATATTCAGCATCAGCAATAAAACTTAGTGGATTTTTATTTTTCTCTTTCCATGCGTAATTTTGCTACTTCATAACACAATTTGCTGTTAAAAATATGAGGTCCATCTGTCAAAAAGCTTCTAAAACATTATGTTAAATAGTAAATCCATTGGTTCAGGTCATCATTTATTTACGAGCAAAACTCTTTTCGATGTAGCTTTTTCCAACTATCCCCATCAAGATTGATGACTGATGGGGATTGGGGATCGGCCTAGTAGTTTAGCGGTCACCTCACCGTTTCCTACTTAGCCAAGTGTCGTGGGTTCAAATCCCACGTAGGAAAAACACTTTGTATGATCCACAAATTGTTGTTCTGAGTCTGGGTGTTCTTTGTATCCGTTTCATGTATGTTTGTAAAGTCCTCCGCGACACAGGATTTATTCCTAGTGCGAGAGATGTCTTTAAAAAAAAACCGCTTCCTTGATCTCCTTATACGTCGAGACCGCCACTTTTTCCATAATCTGGTCAATATAACTATGTATCGGTCTTCCTCTCTTTTTATTTTCCTTCTATGATCTTACATAAGAAGTTACCGATGCGTATATAATCTTGCCTCTTCTAATTTCTATAGTAGATATCAGTACCTAGTCTTTTCTCTTTCACTTTTTCTAGAACTTCTTCGTTGGTATTTCTTTCGGTTCAGCTTATTGCTTTAATTCTTCTCCAGCATTACATTTCAAAGGATTTCCATTCAGGTATGTGTGATGATTTAAAAATACAAAATGTCACCACCACCTCTATTTATCTCGTGAATGTCGCCGACTACGCGACTGTGGAAGCAGATCACGCACTACAAAGTGATGAAATCTTGCATGCAAACTCTATACCAATCTTCTGGCCAGCAGACTATAGTAAGCTAAAACTTCCTTTGTAAAGAAAAGGTTCCTTTATGGAATAGCGATACGCCTGCCCGTTTGGCAGGCGTATCGCTTGATGATAAGCGATTACCACCGCCCATGGACACCTACAACACCAAAGGCGTCACAAGTGCGTTGCCGGCCTTTGGGGGGGGGGGAGATAGGGGGAGGTGGGTTGGTGTATGGGCCTCCGGTATCCTCACTCACTCGGTGAAACACAGCGCAAGCACTATTTCACACCGGTTTTCTGTGAGGCCGTGGTATCACTCCGGTCTAGTCGGCCAATTTATGCCGAAGCTTGGCTCTCCCACGGTAAAACGGTTATGTTCAGCAGTGGACTGTTAAAGGCTGTTGATGTTGCAGAAGA
This sequence comes from Diaphora mendica, assembly GCA_949125395.1. Taxonomy (NCBI): domain Eukaryota; kingdom Metazoa; phylum Arthropoda; class Insecta; order Lepidoptera; family Erebidae; genus Diaphora; species Diaphora mendica. The sequence continues at coordinate 3,197,022 of OX421334.1, forward strand.
GTAACTCTATTCCCGCATCATGTAAACCCAGGAGAAGTTTCTTTTATTTTCATGTCAGTCCCGGATTGCGACACACCTCTTGCGAAACTGTTCAAAATCTTGTGTTCCTTTTGTTGATCAAGATTGATAGCTCTCGGAACTTTTTCGTGGATACCGGTGTTGTGCAGTGTAAGTTAAATTTACGACGATTAATCATTTTAATGACAGTGCGTTTAATTTTCGTTTCATTTTAAAAATACATACTTAGTACATTTTATTTGATAGACCCCGGATACATTCCTTTTTGCTTTCACGTTCAAACTGCATCTGAATGTTATCTGTTATCTCAACATTTTGATTATGAAGTTTGAAATGATATTTGACTGTTTTTTAATCTTTAAACCTTTAATAACTATTTGTTACTAGTTCCCCTGTAAGAAAAGTAAAGGGTACAAATTGAAGAGTTAATTAATCAGTATTTGAATGATATAAGGAGTAAAATGCGGTGTGATACTGATAGAAGGTGTCCGAAAATAGACTAGCTTACTGGGCACTTGAATGGTGTGTTGTCCATCCAACGTGAATGTGAATCCAACGACAAACGAAATTAGACGGATAATTTAACTATCTGATTTAGGCTTATGTACACAATAATGTAATTTTAAGTCGCACAGAACATCAACAATAAACACATATTGTTTATTGTTGATGTTCTGTGCGACTGCCTCTGTGGCGCAGTGGTAGCGTATGCGTCTGTTGTGCTTGAGACCCAATCTTTGTATGATCTGCAAATATTTGTTTCGGAGTTTGGGTGTTTTCTTCGTATGTTATGTATTTAAAAAAAGTATATATTTATTTATATCAGTTGTCTAGTACCTACAACACAAGCTCTGCATAGCTTGGGACTAGATGGCGTTGTGTGTAAGATGTCCGAAATATTTATTTATTATTATTTATTTATGTTGCATTGTTAAATGTCCATGTGGGAAGATGTAGTCCACTCAGCGACTAAGTCCTTTTGCAATTAAATAATGTAAAAAAAAATAAGGAGTCTTTATTTACTAACGACCCCCTCGATTTCACAGAGGTGCAATGTATTATAGTCATCATATCCATATTAATATTATACATTCGAAAAAATTTTGTCTGTCTGTATGTCACGAGATACTTTGATTCTTGAGGACATAGGACATTTACCGCTATAACCGACATAATGAGGGCGGAGGCTACAAATGCTAGTAATACATAAACTATATAAATTCTATTGGTGAAAATCTTCCTAAAATCCGTTGTAAGTTCTAAGCGTACAAGAACTCAAACCGACTGTATTTTATAAAATGGACTAAGATAATACCTAGGTTTCGAGATATGGATTTTGGTGTAGGTAACTAAAATTAGTAAATAAAAATAACAAAGCAGCTAATCTATTGTTTTCGTCGCTTTCAAAGAAACAGATTCCTACGCAAAAAAAATTTCTCATAGAAATACCTGGATTTAAAGTAGCTCAAATTTATTGAGGAAACAAAACTTTAGTTTGTCAGTGAGCAGACAGCAAAATAACAAAGGGAAATAATGAAAAAAAACGTTCATTAAATGACTACAAGCGTTCATTTTCACCTACGACTCAAGAACCTCTCGAGCCGCCTTTTGGGTTCAACTTTATTTTTATCTGTGCGGAAATCCCATCGGATACCACCCACTGATGGTTATGTCCGACTCGAACTGATCTAAAACCGAACACCGAAAAGTACTAGTTGCCGGGGAACCAGGTGTACCCTAGTCTAGGGTAAAGCTTTCCTTTCTAGGGTCCCTAGAAAGGAAAACATTATAACACCGTAGCTCGGGCCTTCGACTGCTTGCAGATGACCCCCTCCTGAGGGCGAACCTTGACGATCCCAGGGCGGATACTACCTCAGGCGGCTTCTGCTTGGGTTACAGATGGCCTTATCTGCCACCCTAAAGGCTGGATCTTATGGAGAAATGATATCGTTCTGCGACCTCCGGCATCTGAGTCGACGGGTAGAGTTCTAAACCTCTGCCGGCCCCGCTCTGACATCTTCTTTCCAAGCATAACCTGCTTGCCAAAGGAGACAGTGGAGTCCAATGTTACAATTTTTGGGTTTCCTCTAAAATAAGGAGGGAGGTAGGAGTTATTTAAAGCAATTAAATAGTTGCTTAACACGGATATTTTTGTAGGACCGTGGTACATACACAGCGGTTGAACCTACCCATTTGTGTCAAAACGTCATTTTTATTGTGTCTAGACAGACAGTATTACATAATTATAGAGTTACACCATGTTCGCAGGTATATACTTGTATCTCAAGGTCAAGGGCACGAGTTTTGATACAATGAGTAAAAAAATTATAGGTATGAATAAATTACCGGCAAACCTCAGAGCTGGATGCGAGAAGCCAAGGATCGAACTAAGTGGCGTGCAATTGGAGATGCCTATGTCCAGCAGTGGACTGCGATAGGCTGATGATGATGAAACCTAGATCCATATTGTGAAACATCATATTAATAGAAAAAAAAAGTCAAGTAGTAATCATGATATTTTTGGTAAAACTTCGTTTCTGAGGAGAGGCCTATGTCCAGCAGTGGACTGTGAAGTAAGGACGTGACCTGAGGACCTGACTTCTGGTTTAGACCCATACTATAATTCCTTACCCCCATTGTCCTACATTGATACCACAAAAAAAGCGGCCAAGTGCGAGTCGAACTCGCCCATGAAGGGTTCAGCAGCAGCAAGTAACATAATATATTTTATGTTTATATTTGTGTTGATTGAATGAAAGGTAAATTGCAGTTTACGATTTATGACGTATTAAAAAAAACTACTTACTAGATTTCGTTAAAACCAATTTTCGGTGGAAGTTTGCATGGTAATGTACATTACATCTTTTTTTTGGATTTATCATGCTCTTATTTTAGAAGTTACAGGGGGGGGGACACATTTTACCACTTTGGAGGTGTCTGTCGCGCAAACTATTCAGTTTAGAAAAAAATGATATTAGAAACCTCAACGTGCAAAGTGACTGCACGGTTGGCCTAATGGCTTAGGCGGTCGCCACGCCACTTGCCAATTCGCCAAGTGTTGTGGCCACACTTTGTGTGATCCACAAATTGTTGTTCTGAGTTTGGGTGTTAATTGTGTCCGTTTCATGTATGTCTGTAAAGTCTCCCGCGACACAGGATGTTTATGCTAATGCGGGAGTTGTCTTTTTTAAGAAAAAAAAAAGAAGAAATCAATATCATTTTCGAAGACCTATCCATAGACCCCACACGTATGGGTTTGATGCATAAAAAATGTTTGAGTTTCAGTTCTAAGTATGGGGACCTCCAAAATTTATTGTTTTTTTTTATTTTTGTGTGAAAATCTTAATGCGGTTCACAGAATACATCTACTTACCAAGTTTTAACATTCTAGGTCTTATAGTTTCGGAAAAAAGTGTCTGTGACATACGGACGGACAGACAGACGGACAGACAGACAGACATGACGAATCTATAAGGGTTCCGTTTTTTGCCTTCGGCACGGAACCCTAATAAACAAACACCTCACGAACTCTAACGTTTATAAAGCACTTTCCCATCCAAAAATTAACCTCGCCAGGATTGCTTAACCTTGTCAACAGATTGACTTCCTACTATCCACTCACGTACTATCGTCTTTATATTTATGACATTATATTGTTCAACAATAAAATTGTAGGTATTCCGCATTGCATAGAAACTTAATACATGAACGAACCTTGTTTATTTAATTACAAAAACAACCCATTAAAATACAGTCCCCATAATTACAAGGGAAGCTTAGAGATATCGCGTGACAATGCACAGGGTGCGGACTTGGCAATGTCACGGCTAAAATAAGAACACGCTATATAAAATATAGCACCGATAAATGATACCATAGTTTAAACACAAATTGTTTTGGTTGTAATGCTGTATAATTTGGCGTTTGATATTTTTGTAATAACTTCTGCTAGTGATTTCGATTTTGCAATTTAGTCAACTTATTTATTCCAATTTTCATCCAAGAAAATTAAATTAAATGAAACAGAAATATTCATAGTCTACAAAAAACACAAATATTAAAACATAGTTAAATAAATAAATGTTACAATACATTATAATTATGTCATAAAATGTATAAAATATGTATCTGTCTTTCATATTGTACGGCCCGATATCGGATATCGGAGCCGACACATACGAGTACATACATTTTACTTCCTCCGATATCGTATCGGCGCCCGATACCGATATCGGATCGGATAATGTGAAAACGCTCTAAGGGACCAAACTTCGCAGGACAACAGCACTGCAAAGAGAAGAAATTTTTACAAAAACCCTATTCGTATGCGTCTGGCCAGCGTTGTACAGTACTGTACATACATCCTTTCTAAAGGCGCGTCTCCACTGAAATTTGACAACACAAAAAAGGTTCACAACACAAAAGTTGCCAACTTTTGTGTTGTGAGAGGAGAAGGAGACTCGGCTTTACAGAAACTTTTATCACCAACACATGTTGACAACAGAAACGGTCAACTTTTGTTCAGTGGAGACTCGGCTTAAGGAGAGTCCTATGTTCCGCAGATGTTTCATGAAAGAAAAGGTAGTAGAGCCACGCTGATTTCAGCACGAACGGGCCGGCTCGACCGGGGTGGTACTACCCTCGCACAGAAAATCAACGCAAAATGACAGCGTTCGTGCTGTCGTGTTTCGTTGGTGAGTGTGAGACCGGAGGCCCAAATAGTCTAGTCAACAAGTTCCACACTTGTTGACTAGACTAAAAGATGCAGAAGCTTCACTAGGCCGCCATTGTGTGGGTCGCCATGCTGCATTGTCTGCATTCTCAATGAGTATGGTGGCCACCACTCTTGGATTCTGCTTATGCTTTCCATCAGGCAGAGTAGAGTCATTTTGGCGGGCCATACATAAAAAAAACTGATTTGTTTGTCAGGTCACCTTTGCCTGACCTGGTTAATCTTGATCTAATTTAGTGTCGCGTACGTTACCTTGTTTCTCATTAGCCGGGTAGTAAAGCAGGGTTGGTCTAACATGACATCAGCGTGTTTAACTTGGACAAACCTTTCGCAAACTATGAAATAATCAGGGCATGCCTCTACCATGGTTCGTGTGATATTGCTAATGTTTTTCCTAGAAGAGCTAGCGTGTTATGAGAATGTGTCACGTTATCTGCATATAAACAAAATAAACTACACATTGAAATAACGTAAATAAATTACATTAAAGGAATCATCTAAAACGGATAAATTTTCCATGTTTTTAACCGACTTCAAAAAAAGGAGGTTTCTCAATTCGACCGTATTTTTTTATTTTTTTTTTATCTGTGTATTCGCGGATAACTTCGTCGTTTATGAACTGATTTTATAGATTCTTCTTTTGTTGGAAAGGAGATGTCCCGACGGTGGTACCATGACAAAGAAACTAGGATCTGATGATGGCATCCCAGAGAAATTGAGAGGAACCCTCACTTTTTTCAAGCACGTACTATGTTTTTCGTATATTTTCTGAAGTTACTTCGGTATTTTCGTCTGATAGTCATCATTTAATGATGATGAGATGATGATGCAAGGTAAAACTCCTCAATGGTTTTGGGAAGCATTTTTACATTAAAAAAAAATTGAAATCTGCACAATTTCAAGCACACATAAATACATTCTGTGTCATAACTGTAGGGGAAAGCCTGCATATGGCTAATACAAGTAGCTCTATGGAAATTATCCTAACGATCCAACACATACGCTAGTACATAAGCTAGTAAAGAAGCAAGCACATAGACTAGATTCTATTTTTAAACACACAATCATAAGTCATATTATATAGCCCTATATATCACCCAAAATAATCGGAACAAAATTTCTTTATAGAAAACCAAACATACTACAGTTTTTAAGACCTTATTGCCTGGAAAGAAAGTTGAAATTAGTTTACCCAAACGTTTTATAACTTTGTATTGTTGTTCGCCCTTGGGTATTACAAACAAACAAAACTTGGTACTAACACGAATGTGTTAGAATATGTTCTATTATTTATGGGATTTCAGATGTTATCTAACTATTCGTTTGTAGCGTAAAACATGTATGTATTCTAAAATATTCTATCTGTTATATAAAACTAGTTCAGACTACGTAAAACTATTCAATATGCCAAATTTTGAGTTAATTTACAGGAGTACGTTTAGCAGACATTTTTATCGAAAAACAGCAGTTCACAAAGAAGGACCCGCATGTCAGCACGTAGCAATCGAAATAGAATGTCAAAGAAAGAGGAGGATATTGTATTATTTATTGTTTTGTTTCGACCGTTTTTCTTCTGATGTTTCTCTCAGCCCAAGGTTTATTTTTACAAGCTTTTTATTAACTTGCAATGTATGTATGCTTGTATGTTCGGGTGGAATCTTACAACTCAATTTTAAAGCGGATATTTTCAACCGATTTTGCTGAACTTTTCCAAGCATATGTATACAGCGTGACAATAATAATAATAAAGCCATTTATTCCATAACCCGATTTACATTTCAAATGATGTTAGTGATCTATTTTTTTTTATATAGATATACTTACTAGCTAGTGTCAGTTTAGAGTTATAGTACTTAAATCTATTTTAGGGTATGGACCCCTTCTTGAGTATAGGCCTCCCCCAACCTCCTCCATTTTTCTCTATCCTTTCCTTGGTCGAGCCAATCTCTCCCCACTATCTGCACGATGTCGTCTGCCCATCGCTGCTTAGGTCTACCGGCTTTTCTTTTTCCTGATGGTCCCTTCCATTTCGTAGTCTCTATTGTCCACCTTTTATCTGTGAAGCGCGCGACGTGACCGGCCCATTGCCACTTCATTTTTAGTGCCTCACTCAGTGCATCTGTAATCATTGTTTTCTTTCTTATTTCCTCACTTCTTATTTTATATGTTTTTCTGATACGTAATAGGCTTCTCTCCATCGCTCTTTGTGTATTCTCTATTTTTTGTTTGATTCTTTTTGTAAATACCCAGGTCTGACAGCCGTATAGGAGACATGGCATGATGCAAGTGTCCATCACAGTTCTTTTCATCTGTAGGCTGTAATTGCCTTTTAATATTTCTTTCAGCGCCCAAATTTTTTTCCATGTTATAGTTATTCTTCGCATTACTTCTTCTAAGTTATTGTTTGTATTGAATGATATTTGTTTCCCTATATAAATATAACTGTCAACATATTCTATAATGTGTCCGTTTACTTTTATTGGTCGCTTGTAATAGTTAGTCATTATTTTTGTTTTGATTGTGTTCATGTCAAGTCCGACTTTTTGACTTTCCTGATCTAGTTTCGTTACCATTTGCTCCAAGTCTTTAGGTGATTCTGCCATTATCACAATATCATCTGCAAAGCTTAGATGATTGAGGTACTTGCCGTTTATCAGTATGCCTCTTCTGACCTAATTAATTTCTTTAAAAATGCTTTCAATAACCGCTATAAAGAGTTTTGGTGATAGCGGGTCGCCCTGTCTTACACCTCGTTCAATTTTGAAGGGTTCTCCACTGGTTTCGAGTTTTACTTTGCTTGTGCTGTTTCTATAAATGTTTTTCAGAATGTTAATGTATTTTTGGTAAATTTTTAGGGATTTAAGTGCCGCCCATATGGAGTCGTGACTAACGCTATCGAAAGCTTTGCTATAATCTATGAACGCCAAGTAGAGGGGCCTGTTGAATTCTCTGTATTTTTCTATTATTTTCTCGATTGTATGAATGTGATCGATAGTGCTGAAACCTGAGCGAAAGCCAGCTTGTTCTATAGGCTGTGAATTATCAATGTCTGTAGTTATTCGTTTGAGTATTATTGAAGAAAAAAGTTTGTAAGTGCTTGTTAGAAGACTGATTGGCCTATAGTTTCCTATGTCCTGCGGATTGCCTTTTTTGAAAAGTAAAATGATGTCAGATGAGCACCATTTTTTGGGTACTGTTTCTGTATTCAAGATCATGTTAAACAATCGAGCCAGATGTTTTAATATGGCTGGCGCTCCCACTTTTAATGCTTCATTGCTGATTCCATCTGGGCCCGGGCTTTTTTCGTTTTTTAATTGTTTTATATGTGTGTACACTTCCATTTCATCAATGGAAATGAAATGAACACTGTCCAACCAGGACAGTGTTCATTTTTATTTGATAGTTGGTATGTCTTTCAGTGTTTATGTTGTTTTTTCTCTTGTAAAGATTTCTGTAGAAGTTAGTTGCATGCTCGATCACATTTTTCCTTGTCTTGGTTGCCCCCGATTCTTGGTTAAAATTATGTATCCATTTTTATGTGTGGTTAGTTCCTAAAAATGCCCTTTTTGTACTTCTAAATTTGACTAAATTTTTAGTTATGATGTTGTATCTATAGTTATTATAATCTTTTTTATTGATTTATTTGCTGTCTTGTACAATTTACTAAGCACACAGCACAATTTACAGCGTGACAATACAATATTATAATGTCATGGAGCTGATCTGATGCTGGAGCTGGAAGGTGGCCATAGGAACTCTGTAAAGAAACGTCGCAACATCATCGAGTTTGGACTCGTTTGATTCGTCTCGAGGCATTCCAGTAAAAGCTTGTTTTTAAAAAGCTATTTAATCTCATTTATTGTATTTCTTGAATTGCAGGTGTCTATGGTTGGTGGTAGATCTGCCTATATCACATCATATTATCACATCAACAGTCCTTTAATAGTCCACTGCTGGACATAGGCCTCTTTGAAAATCAGATTTTGACCATCGATATGAGATAAACCTTATGACACAATACTATACCATATTGGCCATATGGGTCGGTATAAGGTTTGTTTCAAGTTGGTCCGGACGTGTTAATAGCAGCAGTTCCTGGATCCCTACCGTCTCAGGCGCAGAGTGGCAAACCGTGTGGTTTTAGTCGGTTCGATTCCGAGACACCGCCCCGCCGCAAACCCCGGTGGGGTGACGATCTGAGGGGATTTACACACGTAAATAATCACAAATTTTAACAAAAAAAAAACCGACTTCAATCTGGACCAAATTTAAATGGGACCATACGGGAATGTTGAGTTATTCGTTAATTTGTCGCGTACATACATAATGCAAATTGAAGACTTATATGGTTTTCTCATGGATGTCATGTCAGAACTGGACCAAATTTAAATGGGACCATTTTCAAATGAAAAAAGAATCATCAAAATCGGTTCACCCAGTCCAAAGTTATGAGGTAACAAAAAAAAACAGTTGAATTGAGAACCTCCTCCTTTTTTGAAGTCGGTTGAAAAAGAGTTTGTTTCAAGTTTTCCTTCTCTTTGAGGCCTATATTACACGATAACTCCGACCTATCACAACAGATAAAGCTGATGACACAAATTTCTTCATAATTTTTATGCAAATAAATTCCTTTTAAACTTCCTAAACATTTATATTTAGAACAAAAAGTTTTCGCCACTAATGGTGTTCAAACACGGCATCCTCTAATTATCGTCAAATGTTAGATAGTTAAATATATACAAAGTTTCAGCGGATCACCAGTTGAATTACAAAGTTTTAACTGTTTTAAACTGTAATAGGAATATACCAACCTGGTTGTAGTTTTACGAAATACAAATACATTAATTTTGCAGTCGGGTCAATGTACAACCTCTGCCAGACTGCGGCTTTGTTCGTGTGAATCATCAGCAGGCAAAAACTGCTTGAACATTTTTATTTTTAACCGACTTCAAAAAAAGGAGGAGGTTCTCAATTCGATTGTTTTTTTTTATGTTTGTTACCCCATAACTTTTGACCGGGTGAACCGATTTTGAAAGCTGGTGCTTCCCATGTCGTCCAATTTCAATTAGGTCCAGTTCTGACATGTCATCAATGAGAAAACCATATAAGTCTTCAATTTGCATTAAGTATGTGCGCGACAAATTAACGAATAACTCAATATTCTCATTACTCAACTCTATATTCAATTTGGTCCAGATTGAAGTCGTTTTTTTTTTTGTTAAAATTTGTGATTATTTCAAGAGACATCCGTCGGTTGAAATCTTTATCATCTATATGATACTTCTATGTTTATTTCTGTGCTTTCATAATTTCATGGTAGTGTATCCAGAAACACTAGAAACAATACCCAAACCAATTCGTCTGGCCAGCGTGGTATATCAGCCCAACACCCCCTTTCTAAGGAGAGACCTATGTCCAGCAGTAGACTTATAAAGGCTGTTGATGTGTTGATGATGATGTATTCAACAGTCAAGGCATGAAAGTGTAAAAATATATTTGTTATAGTTTTCAAAATGGCACTAATCCCAGCCATTCGCTCAGCACTGTAACTCCTGAACACCAGAATCTACAGAAGTGACCCACGAACACACCGAATTATGACACTAGGGAAGTCCCAGAAAAATTAAACTGTCTTGGAACCCGCAACGAAATGAATCAAAAGAAAACTGAAGGAGTTGGAAATGTAAAAGTCCTCCTCCCTCCTTAGCAAAGCGGGAGAAAAAATGAAGTCAAATACGCAGAGACCTATTCAAACCGCGAAGCACCACGGATAAAATATTATAGGTCCTAAGTGAGCTATACTTGATTACTATATTATGTATGGCAGAATTGTCTAAACACACGGAAATTCACCGAGGTTGACACAAGATCCCCACAGTATACCGTCTTAGTTTAGGGAGTAAGCGAACAGACTGTTAATCTGACGGTATGAACAACTCATGAGTTAGAAGCGAGTTGCAGCTATATTAGTCTCTTTCCCAAGAATGAAGGTTAGGAGGAGAGTTTGGACCACGGTAACCTTACTCACTTCTTGAATAGCAACGAAAAAATTTTTTAGCTTCGGTTTTATGTAAAGCTGTGGTAAAACTCCGATCGAATTAGACCCGTATGTGAAGAATCATGGTCTTCAAGCATTCAATTTCACGTTACAAAAGACTGTCTTCAGTTACAAACTCACACACAATACACAAATGCATACATTTTACAATCATCAGTAACTTTTTCACTTATTATTACTTATATTTTGCTAGGAATCGATTCACATATCAGTACCTGGTGACATTTGTACCATGGATCGTTAACGTTTCTAGAACACAAGTGAATTTCATCTCGAGAATAATGTAAAATGATATCATCATTTCAAACCATATCTTGATGATAATTTTAACCATTATATAAGCGCAATTGATTGCGTTAATATAATTCTTATTGTTTTAATCGCCTTGTTTCAATGGAAATATTCGAAATTCCTTGTTTCTTTATATTTTTAATTACATTCCGATATGTTTACAACAGTATAATTACTTAATTACAATTTTAAATTTTGATCTGAATCAGCATCATCTATATATATAAAAGCGAAATACCACTCACTTATTAATCATAAATCTCAGAAACTATAACACCTACAAACTTGAAATTTGGCAGGTAGGTTCCTTATAGGGTGTAGACATCCGCTAAGAACGGATTTTACTAAACTCCACCCCTAAAGGGTTAAATCAGGGGATGAAAGTCTGCGTGAGCGAAGCTGCGTGCAAAAGCTAGTAGTTAATAATTGTCAGTTAATGGAACTAATACAATTTTTACTACTCTAAAGTTCAGTTTCAGCAGCTTCAAAAAAACTTTCCGATACTTAACTTATTTTATCTAACATATATTTCTCTATCTAAGACTTGTAAAACCGAAATCTGTAGTTATTTAACAGAAAAGTTCACATTAGTCTATCAGGGACTTTACCAGCCGTTTACCCGTTGCAGTCCACTGCTGGACATAGGCCTCTCCCAGGGTTCAACACAGAGCCTGGTCTCGCCCTAATTATTCAATGCAAACCATGCAATCAAAATGTGTTCACATTTTATTCAATGCAATCCATGCAATCAAATTGTGAACATCCTCTTTTTTTGAAGTCGGTTACAAACTACGTACAAAAAAGAAATAAAAAGGACACCGCATTAGCACCACGCCTTCACTTTAAAGCTCACTTTCTTCCCAAACAAAAGCTAAAAATAAAAGGCGCTTTGGTAAACACCAGCTCTCGGTACTAATTAGCTAACCCTAGATAATGCAAACTTTGAAACATAGACTTGGTAAGGAAACCACTTGGATTTATTTAAATATCATTAAATCTAGAATAAAATTAAATTTTATGTGTGATAGTAATTTTGTTTATGTGTCTGTTAGAGTCTAAGATCCGGCTGCAGAATCTATACGTTCATCACGTAATACTCAAACTCAAATTTCTAAATGCATTTTTGAATAGGACAGTACATTGGTATCATGTATTTGATACAATACAAATAACCTAAATGCACCTACATACTTCATATTTTATCGGCATCACCCAAAGGTGGTCAACCTTTGGGTGATGGGTGGAGAATGTCATAAGCATTCGTGTATCTATCACATACACAAAGTAAATACAATTTATACACTTTAAACAAACCCTTTATAGTAATAAAATATTAAGAAAGAGACAAGTAATTAGTGACAATGGAAAATGCTAAGTAATGCATCAAGAGGGTGTAAATTAGAATTTATATGCAAATGGTGGAATATATTGTTTATTAAATAACAATGCTGTTTATCTATTGTTGTAGCCTTAGTAAATAAAAATAGTGATGATATAAATAATGATCATAAAGAAAGATCTCTAACTTCAATGTGCTTAAATAATATTAAAGTATAAAAAAACTCTTCATTTCTTGATAGTTGACTCTTAAAGATGGAATAAAAGATTTTATATTCAAATTCAAATCGTATAATGCACTCCGTAATGTATATAATGTGTTAACAAGCTTGTAAGAGGAAACAATTATGGACCCTGTTGGGCACGGCAAAGTCTGGAAGGCGAACCATTTATTATCAAAGAAGCACATAATATAATTGTTGTACTTGTCTATCTAGATACGCTACAACTACGCAATTGTATATTTGTTGTTCGCGTTTCAATCAATCAAATCAATTTTCTTGATTCTGCCAAACACCCATTACAAGTTATACACGAAAAAGAACAAAAAAAGAAATAAAACGAAGTTATTTCCTTATTTTTATTTATTGAATTTTGCTTGCGTTTAAATTATCATATATTGATTTGGATATCTCAGTGAACATATTAGTAGGCATATATGTAATAAATTGAGACATAAAATTGATAAAACAAATGGAATGAAAATTTATGATGATCGGCTTCATCAACATTCTACGTCAGCTTAGTAATGAATGTTTTAGTTGAAGTCGTACCTAAATTTCATACACATCCTGCATTAAATACTTATCTCTATTTAATAGAAGGACGACAGACCGACGATTTGAAGAAAGTGTATGGCAGCGGATGGATGCAGACTGCCCATGACTGGGATAGTTGGCACTTCTTGGGGGATACCTTCGTTCAGCCGAGGACGGCGATAGGCTGGTTTTCTAATCATCATCATCATCTTCCTAGCCTTTATTATTCCGAGAATTTGGTTTCGTCTACTAGTTCAACCGGATTTACCTTACTCTTCATGTTTATTTGTAAAGTCCCCCACGACACAGGAACATTCCTAGTGCAGTTACGGGTACAGTTTTTTTTGTGTATGGGCAGCAAAATATGGGAGTTTCGTTCATCTTTGCTCACCTTATGTATTAATGGTTTACCTCTCTAGTTTGGATCTTGTATCTATAGTGTGTCAACACATAATTATTTATCTATCTATACAATTTATACGTGAAGCCACTTTGTACCTCTGTTTACGAAAATTATGCTAACGGAGGAGTATCAAATTTAGTACGGTTAAAGTTTATATGGAGGAGGTATGCAGAAAGCTAAGAAAAGTATAGTCACTTTGGTAGGCTCATACATAAAAAAAATGCAGTCGGTTTTCAACCATTTGGCAACCACTATTTATTTATCTATATTAATATTATAAACGCGAAAGTTTGTTAGGATGGATGTTTGTTACTCTTTCACGAAAAAACTACTGAACGGATTTGGATGACACTTTACAGTAATATAGTTTATACATCAGAATAACACATAGACTACTATTTGCAGCGATAGCCAACATACACGCGGGCGGAGCCGCGGGCAACAGCTAGTATATAATACAAGTTCAATATCAAGCAAAAAAAACCATTAATTTTAAAAGGCGTAAGATACAAAGAATATTGTGAAATGAATATATTCACCAAGTCTATGGGCTCGACACTCTGAGATGTATTCATATTGTTCTTTTACTTTCTAAGAACTGACTTTGCATCTCGCTTGGTCATAAAGTCCGTGACGCACCGGCCGCTGGAATTCTCATTGTCTGGAAACGGGTATTGAAAAAATCCAGATTTTATATACGGAAGTTGGTATAAGAGTCTTGTGGTCAAAGGTTATGAATAAGATTGGGGTTGAAGAAAAAACTGATAGCAAGAATACTAAGAATTAACATATTTTTGACGAAGGTTCCTTTATGTGTCATATATTTTTCATTGAAAATTACTCAGACCCGTTAAAAAATCACATATCTACTACGCATAGAAGTGTAAAGGGTGGTAAAACAAATATAAGGAACTAAATCTGAAGTGTGAAGTGGCATTCATATTATTTGTAAAATGTAATGATAATGTGCATTATAAAATTATATTTACTGAAATAAACATACTTTATCTTTAAAAAGAAAAGTTATTTTCTCCGTTAAGGTTACTCACTAGTAAATCTATATACTTATAATAAAAATGTAACAGGTCCAATTCTGTACATTAAAGATATTTTGAAAAAAATTTTTGGAGGTCTCCCTGTTTTCGAATTGAAGCCAAATCTGTAATTTTTTTCATTTTTGTCTGTCTGTCTGTCTGTCTGTATCTTGGCCGCGCATCACGCCGAAACTACTGAACGGATTCAAATGAAACTAAGCTTGATTTTAGTTCATAATACGAGGTAGGACATAGGATACTTTTTATCCCGATATTCAGCACGGTTTCCTGGAGAGAGAGAGGATGAAAGTCTAAATATGTACTTAGTTGTAATTCAATAACACATAGTCCGATTTCATTCATTCTTTTTTTGCTAGAAAGAAAAAAAATAAAAGATAACGGGAAAAGTGTTTTTTTTGTCCTTAACTGTACACTGCCTGTGGGAAGCTGAGACAGATATGTAAATATGGCGGTACGAAGTTCGCCGGGTCAGCTAGTTAGAAAAATAAAAAAGTTTATTTTTTGCACACATCTTATTTTTTACATACTGTTATACTCTAATTAAATATGATCTTTTATAACTCAAATCCAATCATTAATTGTTTTTATTGAAAGTAAGCAGAACTTAAATGCTTTTGTATGGATTAAATTTGACATTACGAAAAAGCTTTTCTACCGTAATTTAACTAGACTTTATTAGATAGGGGACATCTTTTTTGATTTACAACTTTCTATGAAACAAGAGTTTCATGAAATTTTATAGGGTCTTAAAAATATTTACTAGTTCTATGTACACCACCAACCTAACTACGGTTACTTTTGCCACAATGTAAAGAAGTTGCAAATGTTCTTTTCCTTTTATTTCGAAAGCTAACCTTTAGTTTTTAGTTAGATTTATTTTAACACCAAATGAAAGAAAAGGTGTGGTTCCACTGATTTGTATTAGTGTTACTACCATTTTGTGAATGAGCTACATTTATTTATTAAAACTTTATATACGATTTTGACGATTTTCACTGATAAATAGCTGAAGTAACAATAGGAGAAGAATGCTACATTTACTGTACAAAGAAAACAGGGTTACACGAAAAAAAAAATTAAAAAAAAACCGACTTCCAAAAACATCCAACGAAAACTCTCTGTCAAAAAACACTTAAAAGCGTAAAATAAACTGGTTCTTCATAAATTGCCTATACCTAATTCTTTATTCATTTAAATAGTAGTATTATAATGGGTGCTAGGTACCTAAAATCTGTTTGAAGTCGGTGCCAAGTGCCTATCGCTTAGACTTTTGTAATTGTTCGTTTGTATTCTTTTTGGCTTAGCACCGACTTCAAACAGATTTTAGGTACCTAGCACCCATTATAATACTACTATTTAAATGAATAAAGAATTAGGTATAGGCAATTTATGAAGAACCAGTTTATTTTACGCTTTTAAGTGTTTTTTGACAGAGAGTTTTCGTTGGATGTTGTTGGAAGTCGGTTTTTTTTTTTATAAAAAGTTTTTATTTTACAGTTTTTAGTGCAAACAATCGTAGGTAAGTAGTAAGTTGAATTATTTCATCAAATTTCATCATCAAGAATAATACAAATTAAGGTACGTGTAATATTAAAATCATCCTCTAATCCCTAACTGTTGAAGAGTTTAATCTTCTATCATCAGCTCACCTAAATAGCTTGAAAGTATACGACTGAAGGTCTTTAGATACGTATGAAATTGAAAGAATTATTCTCCAACTCCTAACCGTTGAGGAGTTGTACCTTCCACCTTCCATCATCAGCTTACCTAAATAATTTGTAAGAATACGACTAAAGGTAACTTATATACATATGATATTTAAAGATTTATCCTCCAACTCCTAACCGTTAAGGAGTGGTACCTTACATCATCAGCTCATCATCATAAAATGATGACTACCAGACGCAAATACTGGTGTAACTTCAGAAAATATACGAAAAACATAGTATGTGATTATAAAAAATGAGGGTTTCCCTCGATTTCCCTGGGATCCCATCATCAGATCCTGATATGCTGGCAATGGGACTACCACGGAAGCATACCCTGTCGAATACAAAAAAAAAATTCAAAATCGGTCCACAACTGACGGAGTAATCAGGTAACATACATAAAAAAAAAAAAAATACATACAGTGGAACATAGAACCTCCTCCTTTTTGGAAGTCGGTTAACAATGTAATAGTAATAATATCCCATTCAAAAACAACAAAAACGGACATCTTATACATATATACTAGCTGATCCGGCGAACTTCGTACCGCCATATTTATGACCCACGTAACATCGTTTACGTTTTTGTGAATCTAAACCATTCCCAGATCCCCTTGAACACACACAAAAAATTTCATCAAAATCGGTCCAGTCGTTTTTGTGAATCTAAACCATTCCCAGATCCCCTTGAACACACACAAAAAATTTCATCAAAATTGGTCCAGTCGTTTAGGAGGAGTTCAGTCACATACACACGCACACAAGAAATATATATATTAAGATTATGAAATTCTCTTGTCGCGGTGTTTGCGTGGGTGATGGCCATCATCTATTTTTACCGTGGGAGAACCACGCATCGGCATGCATGGGCCGGCTCGACCGGAGTGATACCACGGCCTCACAGAAAACCGATATGAAACAGCGCTTGCGTTGTGTTTTACCGAGTGATGGAGGATTTTTTTTTTTTAACGTGTGGAAATCCCCTCGGACCGTCACCCCACCGGGGTTTGCGGCGGGGCGGTGTGTCGGACTCGAACCGACTAAAACCACACGGTGTGCCACGCTGCGCCTGTGAAGGGAGGAATCCGGGAACTGCAGTTATTAACACGTCCGGACCCCTCCCAGCGCTTGCCCGCACTGAAGCGGGCACCGTCTGCTGGTATGACTCTCAATTTAGGCGACGTACGGCACACGCGTACGTCGCCCCCTCGCGGGTGGCCACTAAAGCGGATGGAAGGGAAAACCCGTCCCGACCATCCGCGGCCACACTCAGGGTGGCATGAGGCGCTGATAGGCGCGCCTCCGCCGCCCGGTTCGCCGGCGGCGGATTGGGTCCGAGTGGACATCGTCCTCCCGGGCCTTCTCCGCCACCTCCTTCTGCGAGATGACATCTTCGCAGAAGGCTGCGACCGCGGTAAAACTGCTATCGCTACCGGCCATGGAGCGTATGGCGGCCGGTAGCGAGAGATCTCCTCCGATGACTGCAGTGAGGGCCCGGCGCTGCGACGCCCATGCGGGGCAGATCGACAGCGTATGCTGGGCCGAGTCCTCACTGCAGTCGCAGTGGTGGCAGGCGGGACTCAGTTCCCTCCTGGCGACCGAGTGCAGGTACTTCCCGAAGCAACCGTGCCCGGAAAGGACCTGCGTCAGTCGGAAGGAAAGGGTCCCGTGCTGCCGCCCTGCCCACTCGAGGATGACCGGCTGGAGAGCCTCCACGGCGGCAAAGCCAGCGCGTGGAGTCTCCAGCCGGAACGACCATCTGTCCATAGTGGCTCGACGGGCGGCTTCACGCCACTCGCGTACCTCTTCGGGCGGAGGGCGATAGCCATACTCCGCCCGATATTCAGCCACCCGTCGATAAACTTCGGCGAGCACTTCCGCCTCCAAATCCCACGGGGGTGTTCCGGCCAAGGCGCACGCCGCCTCGGTCGACACCGTGCGGTATCCGCGTATGGCTCTGACCGCCAATACCCTCTGAGGCCGCCAGAGGCGAGCCTTATTTAGGGCAGTCAGAGCCGCCACCCACACCGGTGCGCCATACAGCGCCATCGACCGGACAACCCCCGTGTATAGGAGTCTCGTTGCGACGCTGGCTCCACCCAAATTGGGCAAAAGTCGCCCAAGGGCGGAGGCAGCGTCGACCAGCCTGGGGACGGAGGATAACCCAACCCAAAGGCCGGCAACGCACTTGTGGCGCCTCTGGTGTTGCGGGTGTCCATGGGCGGCGGTAATTGCTTACCATCAGGTGATACGGCCTTTATTTATATGTAGAAGGAATGCAGAAAGCTAAAAAAAATGAATTAGGGTCAAATCACGACCACTGGGCGATCACTAATTTTGTTAATGAGTCATTTAGCAGGAAGTAAGTAAAAAATTTAAAATAAAATTATTATTCATTAAATTTAACTAGTATATTAAATATTAAAATTTATTTTTTAATTGCGAGTATATGTTAATAATTAGAACCCACAGCCGGAAGAAGAACCGTTGAATTTAAATTCTAATTAAATTAATAGGTGATCTTCATAATTTTTTATTAATTATTCTAACTGGATAATATCAATTTATCCGTGTTTTATCAGGCACCATAAATGAAATTATTAATAAGTTAAAATAAAGTATGTTTATCAACTGTAGATAAAACAGTATAATTTTAATAACTGACACACCTGATGGGCCTATTGATGTAACAGTTATTAGCGATCTTCACTGCTAAAAGAATGGTCATAGGTTCGAGTTTTACCCAACAAATGTTGTGTAATGGGCAGAATCATTTCTATTTTGTGTACTTGTAATTAAAATATGACTAATCACAAATTGTACTGAGAGACAAAATAAACCATGAAAATTAATTTATAATTGTGACTGCCTCGGTAGCACAGTGGTAGCGTATACGACTGCTATTATTTAGGTCTCGGGTTTGATTCTCGGGTTGACCCAAATGTTTGTATGTCTGCAAATATTTGTTTTGGAGTTTGGTTAATGAATAATATTTTGCCAAGTATATATATCGATTTTGTTTTGCCAAGTGATATTTTGAAATATCACTTGGCAAAACAAAATCGATATCATATCAAGAGAAGTCACGAAAAGTCAGAAATAAAAATATACCAGAAGGAAAACATCCAAAATATCCGCCATTTGATAATAAAAAGTAATGTGTAACAACAATTTAATGGAACAACCTGATCCCTATTATCTTTTCTAATTAAGTTAATTATTTGAACAACAGAATTAATTTTATGGCATTTTAATCGGTTTATTTGCGTTTTGTATTCAATTAGTGAAGAATAGATCGGTTAATATCGTCATGAGCATATCATGGTACTACTTTAACAGATGAAAGAACTGGGGTGGTACTACCCTCTCACAAAAGAACAACTAAAATTACAGCATTCGTGCTGTCGTGATTCGTTAGTGAGTACGAGACCGGAGATGATCTAGGATCTTCGGAGAGACCTATAATAATGCAGAAAAATTTCAATAAGCCGTCATGGTGTGGGTCACCATGCTGTATTGTTGCATTGTCTACGTTTAACATGAGTATGGTGACATCTACTCTTGAATTCTGCTTATACTTTCCATCAGGCAGAGTAGAGCTACTTCGCTAGGCTCATATATAAAAAATTATTATTATAATGAACGTAATCTTTTACGTTCATATAAAAACTATTTATACATCTATTAAATTGTATATGACAGACTTTATATTAGTGCTTCCTTGGGCCATCGGTTACCGTATGCACCTCTCAATCCAGAGGTCTCGGGTTTGATTCCCGGGGCGTGCCATAACGTTTTTCTTACAAGAAATCCCTAATAACAACCCGGAGTATAGAAGTTGGTGGTGCTGCACGCCCGTGCTTAGGAGAGAACATTAAGCCGTAGGTCCCGGTTGTGATGAACATATATGGCACTCGTTATTGGGAAGTCAAAGCAATTGAATATACAGACAATTAGTTCAACCTTCGAATTTAGTTCATTCTAAGGGTTGCGGAGGTCCGATGCCAGTCGCTTCTAGAAAAACTGATCTTCTGGTAATACCGGTTAAACTAGTAGCCATCCCCAAATGGGAATCATCCATTTTCATTTGACGGTTTTTGTTATGAAATACAATCGTGAGTATCTCCTAGTCTTTTAAGAAGGAGTTACACTCTTTTCTTGAAGATTTGAAGGTCGTATTGGTCCGGGAATACCGCAGGTGACAGTATTATTTAGGGAAATAGTTCAAAGGACTCTATTGACTTGCAGGTGTCAGCATGTACTGTTAGTCACTTCTATCAGGTGATACGAATTCTCGTCTGCCCTGTTTTTATCTATTTACATAAAATTACACTTACACATTGTCGCTGAATGTGGTAGTGTATGTACACGGCCACTAATGGGCACCTTTTATACACTATATGCGGGCATACAATTGAGTGTGCTAAATTATCTTCACGCCCGTATTGTGCTTCAACTTGAACAGAGGAATATAGGTATTTTTTAAATGGGAAAACTTTTCTGAGCTTACCCTGCGAAGAGTAATGGCCGAGACGATGCACAGTCGACTGTAAAAATTACAGAAAAGCATAAAAAAGACATTATTGCACTCTATTTTAATGTAACTTAAATAAATTTTATATAATTTTTTTTTTCTCTCTCACACATGACGTTACCTTCTTTCATACTAAGAAGAGTTTGTACTATGCAAACCAGATTGACTGATAGAATACTTATTTACTTTTTTTTGTAAAAACAAAATATACAAATTCCAAAACAAATATTTGCATACATACAAACGTTTGGTCCGACATCCTATCTCCCACCATCCCCCAGAGGCCGGCAACGCACTTGTGGTGCCTCTGGTGTTGCGGGTGTCCAAGGGCGGTGGTAATCGCTTACCATTAGGCGATACTCACGTTTGTATTTCATAACAAAAACCATCAAATGAAAATGAATGTTTTCCATTTGGGAATGGCTACTAGTTTAACCGGTATTACCAGAAGATCAGTTTTTCTAGAAGCGACTGGCATCGGACCTTCGCAACCCTTAGAATGAACTAAATTCGAAGGTTGAACTAATTGTCTCTATATTCAATTGCTTTGACTTCCCAATAACGAGTGCCATATATGTTCATCACAACCGGGACCTACGGCTTAATGTTCTCTCCTAAGCACGGGCGTGCAGCACCACCAACTTCCATACTCCGGGTTGTTATTAGGGATTTCTTGTAAGAAAAACGTTATGGCGCGCCCCGGGAATCAAACCCGAGACCTCTGGATTGAGAGGTGCATACAGTAACCGATGGACCAAGCAAGCACTAATATAAAGTCTGTCATATACAATTTAATAGATTTATAAATTGTTTTTATATGAACGTATAAGATTACGTTCATTATAATAATAAATTTTTATATATGAGCCTAGCGAAGTAGCTCTACTCTGCCTGATGGAAAGTATAAGCAGAATTCAAGAGTAGTTGTCACCATGCTCATTGACAATGCAACAATACAGCATGGTGACCCACACCATGACGGCTTATTGATTTTTTTCTGCATCATTATAGGTCTCTCCGGAGGTCCTAAACCATCTCCGGTTTCGTACTCACTAACGAAACACGACAGCACGCATGCTATAATTTTAGTTGTTCTTTTGTGAGAGAGTAGTACCACCCCAGTTCTTCCATCTGTTAAAGTAGTACCATGATATGCTCATGACGGTATTAACCGATCTATTATTCACTAATTGAATACAAAACGCAAATAAACCGATTAAAATGCCGTAAAATTAATTCTGTTGTTCAATTAGCATAGCGATAAGTAGTCTGAACTATAATTTAGTTTAGAATGAAGTCATTTTCATTCGAAAAATAAACTTTTCTCATAGAAAATACAACAGCAATTTCGGTTAACACCGCGTCGTGTCCGCGCGCGCACCGTTGTCGCTCCACCTAAAAATAGCAACAATAAAACATACATAACTATTTTTTTTTTTTCTAAAAACAAAGTTTTTACAAAACCGTTGCACTTGCACATCACAACATACGACTCAGCTATTGTTAAACGGGTTTTAGTAGGAAGTAACCGCAATACAACCATCTCTTGCACACGAATGTATAGTATAGGTCTATAGGTCTATATAGGTCTCGCTCTCACCAAGTGTCGTGTAAAAGACAGAGGTGCAGGAGTCGTTTTTTTTATTTAAATTTGAATAAATTTACACTTTTAAAGAAAGGTTTGAGGCTTTAGGGTTTTTGAACTCTTGCACGGTATTATGTGAATGATTATAAAATCGATTATGAGGCGAGTTACTAAGCTTTATGTTCGCTAATGTTACCAGAGTTAACTAGTTAGACTTAATGTTAATAATATGGTATTTTAAATTGAATAGGAACATGAATTTCCACGACAGACCTGTGAATGAATTTCAGAATTTATTTCCATTTCCTTATAATATAATAGGTTTAAGTATACCGTAAAACTAAAGTTTAAGTACTAATACCACATGTATAATTAAATTACCGCAATTTTTTACTTTTTAGTGTATCTGTAAGGAATTTTCAACGAATTATATCTGAACTAGTTGTTGCCCGCAGCTCCGCCCGCGTATATGTCGGTTATCGCGGCAAATAGTAGCCTATGTGTTATTCTGATGTATAAGCTATATTACTGTAAAGTTTCATCCAAATCCGTTCAGTAGTTTTTGCGTTAAAGAGTAACAAACATCCATCCATCTATACTTACAAACTTTCGCGTTCATAATATTAGTAGGATCATCACATCAGATCAACAGTCTTTAACGGTCCACTGGTGGACATAAGCCTCTGTATAGAAAAGAAGTTTTGACATACTATACCACGCTGGCCAGACCGGTTGTTATATAATTTTAGTGTTAGTTTATTTTTAGTGATATTGTCCTGTTTAGTTTGTTCACGTCACTCAAACGTCCACGGAGACTGTACTTTCTACAGAAATCCTTTCAGTAACTATCCGAGGGACTACAGTCATTTTATTCCACCAAACAGGAAGTAAAACCTCTCAAATGAGGTTTTGAGAGGTTTAAACTCATAACGGAGAACCGAGGGAAAGCCACGCTTCCGCATGCATGGGCCAGCTCGACCGGAGTGATACCACGGCCTCATAGAAAACCAGTGTAAGCTGTGTTTTACCGAGTGAGTGAGGATACCGGAGGCCCGTACACCAACCCCTCCCCGCATCCCCCTTCCCATCCCCTAAAGGCCGGCAACGCACTTGTGACGCCTCTGGTATTGCGGGTGTCCATGGGCGGCGGTAATCGCTTACCATTAGGCGATACGTCTGCTCGTTTGCCCGCTATTTCATTATTATTTTTTTATCGAGGTAAGAATCTAAAAAAATAAAATAATCAAATTGAGAATTTCCTCCATGACGCTGTCAATATTAATCTAAAGACTAATAATCTTAATAAACCTTTCTTAACCCTTTAGTCTCAAACACATGAGTATTTTTTTTATATCCAAAAAAACTCCTTAAACACTGCTTCGAACATGCATATGCATATTTTTTTCTTTTATTAAAAAAGTAACTGCTATACTTTAGATTTTTTTGATTGCCTGGTTTGTGGGGTCCCTAATCAAAGTCTTGATTTTAATTTTACTGATTTGTTTAATCTCATCTTGTGTACCGGGAACCGGAGATTATTACGATACAGGTTGTAATCAGGGTGATTGAAAGTGATAGTCTACGCGAAAAAAAACTAAATAATTGATCTGATAAACTCGATTAACTAAAAACTGTTCACTTGGAATGGCAAAATCGACTTCTGTGCTTGAGGTTTCCGGTTCGATTCCCGAGTCGGACCAAATGTTTGTGTGTTCTGCAAATATATGTTTCGGAGTTTGCGTATTTTCTATGTATAATATGCATGTATTTACAAAAAAAAGTATATATGTAGATTTATTACAAGCTCTGCTTAGTTTTGGATTAGATGGCGTTGTGTGTGAGTTAAAGAGTCGATTTGTTTGGTTTAAAATGTTTATCTCTGGAAGTACTACTTCGTTTATGAAAGCCCATGTATTGAGGAAGTCTATTAGGTTATAGAACATCACGCTAAGTGGAACATTAATGCAAAATGTTGCAAAAACGGAGAACATTTATTATTAATCCAGGGGCGTCTTTACCTATAGGGCGCCTCCCACACATAACTGCGAATTTGCAACGCATCGCAAATATCTTAGAGCTCGCATAACTGCAAAGCAATGACTTCACGCCGCATCGCATCGCAGTTATGTGTGGAAGCCCATAGTGTAGGGTGTGCGGTGCATACGGGCGCGTAGCGATGTAAGGGGCCCCGGCCGTGGCACTTTTTAAGAATCTACAATCTGCCCGCTTACTGAAGGGCGCTAAATTAATTATTGCACAAGACGGCTTCATGGGCTTGAGACGCCTCGGTGAGAGTCAACTAGTATTTAGTATTCAACATTCATGAATGTGTTCAATCAGGTAGGAATAATGTTTGTTTTTGCGCTAAGTGACACAAAAATAAATTTCCAGTTCACTAACAACAATATTTACATATATATTTAGGTTTTATTTATCAATTTCTACCACATTTCATCTAGGATTGATACTATTCTTGTTTCCAAAAACAATGACTACACACTAACAACAACTGCGGACTATTTACGAATAATGCGTATTTGTATCAAAACAATTAGATGAGTGTTGGAATTTTACAAATAAACATCACAATGTGTAGTAAATAAAAATGTTACCTGATATAATTTAATGATATGTGTTCACTAGAGCGGTAGAAAACGCAACGTTACTAAGAACAAGAATTAATAAGTAGATAAATAACTCTTTAATGTAGAAGAAAAAATATACAGCTTTGATACTTCGTAAAAGTCTTTTCATTAATAGTTATTTTTCTTTCTGTTTTCTTTTATAAAAGACAACTCCCGCATTAGGAATATATATCCTGTGTGCAAAGAATACCGAGACTCAGAATAACAATTTGTCGATCACGCAAAATGTTGTCCTAAGTATATGGGCTTTGAACTCATAACACTTTGCGCAGTAGAAAGCGGCGTGGCGACCGCTTAAACTTCTAGGCCAACCGTGTAGTTAAACAAGTAAATCAAAGAGAATCAATTCTTCAATACTTAATATTACAAACTTGAAAGGAACTCTGTCTGCCTATTAGGCTTTCACGGCTAAACCGCTGAACTAATTTAGATGAATTTTAATACAGAGATGGATTTGTGGCGACTTCCACATACGACGCAAACAGAAACATATGACAGCGCCATCTCCCGAAGATACATTGAACTACGAAGTAACGCACAACACGGAGTAACTAAAAATCCTGAATCGCGCAATAGAAATTCTCGCGCTGATTAACATATATAGAAAAATCCCAACATCAACCGTGGGGCAATGGCCCGATAGGCATGATCACCTCGCCTGGTCGGAGGATCCTCCCTTTGTGTTAGAGGGACATCACACCCGTTCCTCCACATAACTAATTTAGATGAATTTTAGTACAGAGATGGATTTACGTTGGACAAGGACATAAGCAATTTTTACTTATTTTACTGAAAATTGTCTAATGCTGTAGTCGTTTAAAAAAATCCATATGCGTTAGTGAACAGCAGTTCTTATAAACAATATTGACCATTATCTCAAGGCTATGATTTAAAAAAACTAATGTTTAAACAGGAATTTATCTCTATGTAATATAATATTTAAATGTATTGTTATATTAATGTGTAATGTTTTGCAAAACAAGGAATTGACAACCGTGATGCGAAAATAATGAAAATTTATTACCTTTTCCGCATTCATTTGGCGCAATTCACCCAAATATAGCCTATTTCAAATGATATATTATTAATTAATTATGTATCAGGAGTTTTAGTCTACAAAAACGATCAGTATGTATACATTAATAACAAATAATTTACTAGATAATGGTCTATCATTCTAATATTAATCTGACTATGCTAATTACAATTTAATTATGTTAATTTTGAGATAAAGTAGTTAATAAGCTAAAAACATACCGCTGATAATAAGCGATTACCGCCGCCCATGTACAACTGCAACACCAGAAGTGCGTTGCCGGCCTTTTGGGGATGGGGGGAGGTAGGGGATTGGGGTATGGGCCTGTTAAGCACTATTTCACACCGGTTTTCTGTGAGGCCGTGGTATCATCACTCCGGCCGCCCCATTCATGCCGAAGCGTGGCTCTCCCATGGTAAGGTATAACCATGGTAAGGTGTTACCTTTTAAGTTATATTGCTTTCTTTTGTTGCTAATATAAATATTTTTCTTTCTAATAACCTTACAAGTGAAGTAGTTACGATAAATACAATTAGTGACGAACAGTTAACAGTGGAATAATTTCTTTTTTTTTAATAAAATTACTATATCTCATTTTTATATCTCTAATAATGTATTAATTGCTTACAGTATTTTAAATTTATTCAAAACAAAGCCACACTGTTTCAAGAATCCAAACAACATCAGCCGGAAGCAAGGTGGTTGACAGGTTGCATACCATCTTCGATACAAACCTGTTTTAATTTGAAACCTTACCCGCAAAGAACAGTCTCATCTTTAAATGAATTGCTATTAACAAACATTAATAATACATGTTGTAATAATTCAATTAAAAACATAATACAATAATATTTATCTTTTAAAATAAAGGGCTACCTAAAATAAGAATTGTTCGTCAGTTTGTTCGTTTGAATAATAAACAAGTAAAATTTTAACAAAAACCGACCTCAAGGTTCAACTCGATTTCTCTTGATGAACTCGATGTCCTTATCCTGGTATCACCGTTGGGATAATAAATAATAAATCAATATTTCGGTCATCTAACACACAACGTCATCTATTCCCAAGCTAAGCAGAGCTTGTGTTATGGGTACTAGACAACTTCCGAGAGGGGCGTTCGACGGTCGATGCCGTGATGCGCCTTAGGGTCGTGACTGAAGAGGCGGTGAGCTGTGGCGGTGTGGTGTTGGCGGTGTCCTTGGACATCGCCAACGCCTTCAATAGTCTGCCATTTAGCTGCATCAGGGAAGCACTCCACTATCACGGGGTGCCAGAGTACCTGAGGCGGCTAGTGGCAGACTATCTAGAGGAGCGTACCGTCGTGTACGAGGACCGAGAGGGCGTCTTGAGACGGCGACCCATGTCGTGCGGCGTTCCGCAGGGGTCTGTCCTTGGACCACTCCTGTGGAACGTGGGGTACGACTGGGTCCTACGAGGTCGTCTCCCCCCCGGGCTGGGCGTAATTTGTTACGCCTATGACACGCTTGTCACAGCCCGGGGGCCGAACTTCCAAGAGGCGGCCCGCCTGGCCACCTGGGGTGTTTCTCTGGTGGTCGGGCGCATCGAGGCCCTGGGCTTACGGGTGGCCCTGGACAAGACGGAGGCCCTACTATTTCATGGGCCCCGTTGTGGTCCGCCCCCCGGCGCCTCCATAGTGGTCAACTCGGTCCTCGTACCGGTTCGGGCCCAGATGAGGTATCTGGGCCTGATCCTCGACGGTAGGTGGCTCTTCGACGAGCACTTCCGACAGCTTGGTCCGAAGCTGGTCGACGCTGCCTCCGCCCTTGGGCGACTTTTGCCCAACTTGGGTGGAGCCAGCGTCGCAACGCGACTCCTGTACACGGGGGTTGTCCGGTCGATGGCGCTGTATGGTGCACCGGTGTGGGTGGCGGCTCTGACTGCCCTAAATAAGGCCCGCCTCTGGCGGCCTCAGAGGGTATTGGCAGTCGGAGCCATACGCGGATACCGCACGGTGTCGACCGAGGCGGCGTGCGCCTTTATCGACGGGTGGCTGAATATGCCAACCGCGAGACCAACGAGGCAGTCTAATATCTCATTTCCATTAAAAAAATAATCATCAAAATCGGTTCATAAACGACAAAGTTATCCGCGAACACACATAAAAAATAAAATACACGGTCGAATTGAGAACCTCCTCCTTTTTTTAAGTCGGTTAAAAACTAAAATATGGTGGCCGTGGAGAATCGTCACACGTTTGGACGACATTATTTGGATTATATTCCTAGAGAAATTTAGCATCCGGCAATGGGCTAGTCATAAAACTAATCAACCAATACTGTTATTACCAACTTTAGAAAAGATCATAGTACGTACGGTACTTGTACTCAGTACACAAGAACAGTCGGGAGTGAATATATACTTATGTATGATTAAAAAGGGTGTACCAATAAATCTTTAAACTGTAGTTACCTTTCGTGTACTCATACTAATTTAATTTAAATTTTGTTGTTCAAAAAAACAAAACTGATTCATTTAGGAGCAGTTCGCGGAAGGCAACAGATTTTTTTTCTTTTTTTTTATGCTCGAGAATGTTATGAGAATGTTGGTTTGAAAGAGCATAAAACAAATTAGGATTATATTTTTTTTTGTTTAGGTTTCTTCAAAACGACAATTCTCGCATTAGGAATATACATGCTGTGTAGCGGGGACTTTACAAACATACATGAAACGGACACAAAGAATACCCAGACTCAAAACAATTTGTGCATCACAAAGTGTTGAACCCACAACACTTGGCGCAGTAGAAAGCGGCATTTCGACTGCTTAAACCACTAGGTCAATCATGCAGTCGTTCAATACGTTTACACTTGTAGTACTTGGAACAAACCATGCTGCTGCTGGATTTAAAGTACAATATATATTTTTTTACGGGAATGCTATGTTTTGGGCTAAGTGGGCCCGGTTTGACTGAAGTTATAGATGTTTATTACTGTTTTCTTTGCTTCTCATCGAGTAACATGATGTACTCCAAGACGATTTCAACCACAGCGGCCACTTTCAAAAGAGACCAGTCAACTACCCAGGAGATATTATAGTGTGCACTATAATATCTCCTGTGTGTGTGTGCGCTAACACAGCTGCACTCTCTGTTCCATCAATCTCTTAATTCGATAGGAGAAATCAGGTGTAGAACATCGCATTCTGATATTATAAAGCTTAAGAGTTTTTTTGCATTGAACGCGCCAATACCAGGATCAGACCTGGTTCAATGGGGGTAAAAAAACATCACGTGAGTCAATCATAAAAGTTTTTTATTCCAATTTAAATTGTTTTCT
The DNA here is from genome assembly GCA_949125395.1 of Diaphora mendica. NCBI lineage: Eukaryota > Metazoa > Arthropoda > Insecta > Lepidoptera > Erebidae > Diaphora > Diaphora mendica. The sequence continues at coordinate 3,226,480 of OX421334.1, forward strand.
TAATCAAGTTCTATTTATTATTTCTGATGACAATGCACAATTACTGTTGTATTTTTTGTTTATCAATATCAATTATTTCTATTAGATTTATTATTTATTGATAGTTTGTAAATAAACATAGACATGTTTTACTTAGAGCGGTGTTACTTGCTGAATCTATACTCAATATTATAAATCCGAAAGAAACAATCTGTTATACTTACATGGCTAAACCACTGAACCGATTTGGATGAAATTTACAATGGAGATCCTTTGGTGATATAGGCTACTAGTCACCGCGATAACTGACAAACACGCGGGCGGAGCCGCGGGCAAAAGCTAGTTAGAAAATATAATTAAAGATTGTGGGTTCAATTCCCATACTAATACAGCAGGACGTTATTTCAAGTTAGTCTACGTACTAATGAGTAATTTTACTTTGACCTAAATTAATAAAACAATAAAACTGCATTAGGAATGTGTCCAATAACACTTTTCTTATTGTCTCTAGTTAATTGAGGACACTCTGTTCGTGAGTTCTTAATACACTGCACTAAAATGGTAATATTTAGTTCACTTCTCACTGTCACTAAACTCAAAGGGTTTTATCCTTTTGAGTCTCCTTGTACCTTCCGTATTGTAAAGAAGCCGGATAGCCTCAACGTTTACGTGATGCTGAAGTCGGCGTTCATGAGCTTCGGCGTACTTCGATATGGTATCTGCGACGAATCCAACTTTAAGGTCCCGATGTAGGTAGTTCATTCGAATGTACCACGGTAAATTTACAATACCACTGAGTTCTTTATTTTGAAAAGGTTATATCATCAGTGTATTGGATTGTTTGGATCCCCATAACTGGATACCATAAGTCCATTCAAGCATATGGACTTGTTTATAGTCGTATAACAATATCTTATTATGTACGGACACTTTTGAATGTTTACACAAAAGACAGCATATTTTTTTGTAGTGAAGATCCAACTCGTCGCGTTTCATTTTGACATGGACCGTCCCGCGAAGCTTGTGTGGGCGTCTAGTGTCAAAATGAGTGTGAAGATCATGACCATTTGGTTTGTATCTTGGTGACATTTACAAAAGTATTATCATTAGAATACCTAAAGACGATCTTTAATACGATCGTTACAGATTTATTAAACGACGGCTTTTTTCAGACCAGAACTAGACCTAAGGGTTCCCACACATAACTGCAAATTCGCAACGCATCGCAAATATCTGCGAGCTCACACGAATGCACCTCAAGAACTTCACGTCACATCGCATCGCAGTTATGTGTGAGAACCCTTAATCTGGTTGATGATAACAAATCCGTTTTATCAATTCAGAGGAGAACAGAGGGTGTCACACAGGGTGACAATCCTTTTGTAGCTTTATAGTTGCAGTTGTCGTTATGACAAACAAATAGACAAACGTATAGATATACTATTGCTTAGGTAACATTGGTAGCATTTATAGTTTTATGTAACTTCTTATGTATATTTCTTATGTGTTCTGCGTGACTCTGGATAATGGTACAGTACAAAGAACCTGCTAGTTAATAACAATTAAGTTTTTATCGATGAACATAGTATCTCATGTCCTTGTGTTAAGTATAGTTAGTATACGGAGTATACTACGTACGTTAAAATTGTAAGAGGCCGAAGTTATGAAAAATATGAAAGAAAAACTATTAACTAGATGTGTGAGAAAAAACACTCATTGTCGAGCCTTGAGAATAAGCAAATAAGAATTCATTTTTAACCGACTTCCAAAAAGGAGGAGGTTCTATGTTCCACTGTATGTATTTTTTTTTTTTTTTTATGTATGTTCAGCGATTACTCCGTCAGTTGTGGACCGATTTTGAATTTTTTTTTTGTATTCGAAAGGGTATGCTTCCGAGGTGGTCCCATTGCCAGCATATCAGGATCTAGTGATGGGATCCCGGAGAAATCGAGGGAAACCCTCATTTTTTATAGGCACAGACTATGTTTTTTGTATATTTTCTGAAGTTACACTGGTATTTGCGTCTGGTAGTCATCATTTTATGATGATGAGCTGATGATGTAAGGTACAACTCCTTAACGGTTAGGAGTTGGAGGATAAATCTTTAAATATCATATGTATATGTGTTACCTTTACTCGTATTCTTTCAAATTATTTAGGTAAGCTGATGATGGAAGGTGGAAGGTACAACTCCTCAACGGTTAGGAGTTGGAGGATAATTCTTTTAAGTTCATACGTATCTAAAGACCTTCAGTCGTATACTTTCAAGTTATTTAGGTGAACTAGTGATAGAAGGTTAAACTCTTCAACAGTTAGGGATTAGAGGATGATTTTAATATTACACGTACGTATAGACCTTAATTTGTATTCTTGATGATGAAATTTGATGAAATAGTTCAATTTACTACTTACCTACTATTGTTTGCACTAAAAACTGAAAAATAAAAACTTTTTATAAAAAAAAAACCGACTTCCAAAAAACATCCAACGAAAACTCTCTGCCAAAAAAACACTTAAAAGCGTAAAATAAACTGGTTCCTTATAAATTGCCTATACCTAATTCTTTATTCATTTAAATTGTAGTATTATAATGTGTGCTAGGTACCTAAAATCTGTTTGAAATCGGTGCTAAGCCAAAAATAATACAAAAGAACAATTACAAAAGTCTAAGCAATAGTCACTTGGCACCGACTTCAAACAGATTCTAGGTACCTAGCACACATTATAATACTACAATTTAAATGAATAAAGAATTAGGTATAGGCAATTTATGAAGAACCAGTTTATTTTACGCTTTTAAGTGTTTTTTTGGCAGAGAGTTTTCGTTGGATGTTTTTTGGAAGTCGTTTTTTTTTTTGGCAAACAGCAGTAATTGAATAAGATGATTCTTCCTGATTCCTTTACCACTTTATCATCTTAGACCTTTCTATCTATATGACCATGAGGAAAGTCTAAGATATACGAATCAAAATCTTCCAAAGTTTCTTAGAGTGCATGAACGCAAGCCAACTCAAGATACTTGACAGCGAAGCCTAGAGCTGGAATATCTGCAATAAGATCCATCACTATTTATCCATCCGCATGAGCGAAGCTTGACAGCCGTGATAAAAATAGATCCTAGTCCTAGCAACAAACGGAAAGCCTTGTACTTTTCCACTTGCCAAATTTAAAAAGATACACCAGGTGTCGCGTATCTTCTAAATTCAAAAATCTGACAAATCCCTCAAAGAACTTGATGCAAAGCAAAAAGGAACAAGTCGAAGTGTGAGTGAAGGAAAAAAGTACAACTTTTGCCTAAAGCCAACCGGTCCACAGCCAACTTCGCTTCGCTTCGAGTGATTAAACGAAGGTCAGACGATTCGCCAGATGCTAGCTCGACTCCGCGCTGGACGCACGCCAGTCGCGGTGCCATCGATAAAAACTTTTACGTTCGAAATTTTAATGAAAATATCGGGTTTTTCTACATAATAAAGTGAGATTCTAATATTATTTAATGTTTTAAAGTTGTTTTTTGAATGCTTGTCGTGTGTAACAGTGGCTTTGATATTTGAGTTCAAGTAGAAAGTTTACGTTGCATTGACAAGAATCTAAATGGTTCTTATGTGTTCAAAGTTTGTGGTGTCTGTTTTAGCCTGAAGTAAAGGAATAAGACTTCGGTAAGTTCCTATATCATTATTTTTAGTTCTTTTTTTGTTTTCTTATTACATTTGCATTGTTTTCTGTTTCAAAACGAGTGTTTATTAAACTTTTTTGTAGTGTAACTGTAATTTATGCGAGGTGCAGGTATAACCTGTATTACCTACCAGAAATAAACATTTATATCTGTTGCCATATCGAAAATAAATGTACTTAGACGTATTGTAATTTGAAAGTATAATATTATCGATGAAATCCAAGTCTATGGTTTTGCAAGTTGCAATTTTTTTTATATTGAGTATTGCAAGTACTGTAATGCTGTTTCTTAGAGATTTTTAAAAAAAATTGTACCTATGTGGATATACATGTGTAGGTACTTACTCTATACATGTGTAATTTGTTTTTATATAATGATAGGTACTTGTTATAGAACGGAATTGTTAGATTTATGAATGTTATTGGTATGTACCCAAGGAATAATCGATAGATCTTGAAAACTTATGTGAATATTGCGAAATACTTCTTAGGATCTAAATTTCTAAACATTATCATCATGAAACCTTTACCTTTAACAGTTCACTGCTGGAAATAGGCTTCTACACATTATAATTGTATTAATTTTGTATAAATTGCAATAATTTTATTGTCACGGTTATGTACCTAAGTGCCAACTATTAACTTAAGGGGTAATTTTCCAGTTCAGTTAGAGACAATTAAACTTTGCAAAATTCCCTGACAAAAACATTAGTGTCTTATATCATGCACCGTGGGAGAGCCACGCTTCGTCATGAATGGACCGACTCGACCGGAGTGATACCACGGCCTCACAGAAAACCGGTGTGAAATAGTGCTTGCGCCCATACCCATACCCCTTCCCCCTATCTACCTCTCATCCCCCGAAAGGCCGGCAACGCACTTGTGACGCTTTTGGTGATGCAGGTGTCCATGGGCGGTGGTAATCGTTTACCATCAGGCGATACGTCTGCTCGTTTACCCGCACATTGCATAAAAAATAATAATAATAATTGTATTTATTATACCTATTGATTATGCGACAGTTAATTATGATTAAGTAAACGTTTCGGAACTCCCTGTATACATATAACCAATATGTTTATTTATTTATTTATTACAACATCACCTTCACTATCATTACAGGTTGACCGAATTAACTCTCTTTACTGAAATCATCATCAACAGCCTATCTTTTGTCAATAGGCCTCTCTATAAAACTGAGATTTGCGCCTACTATACGGCCTATACCACGATGGCCAGAGGGACTGGAATAGGGTTTATTTTATGGTTATTCTTTATTTAATGCTGTTCTACATTACTATCATTTATTACTAGCTGACCCGGCGAACTTCGTACCGCCATATTTACATATCTATCTCAGCTTCCCACAGGCAGTGTACAGTCGCGGACAAAAAAAGACTTTTCTCATTTTTTTTATTTTTTTACTTTCTAGCAAAAAAAGAATGAAAGAAATCGGACTATGTGTTATTGAATTACAACTAAGTAGATATTTTGACTTTCATCCCCCCTCTTCAAGAAACCGTGCTGAATTTCGGGATAAAAAGTATCCCATGTCCTACCTCGTAGTATGAACTCAAATCATTCCAAGTTTCATTTGAATCTTTTAGTAGCTTCAGCGTGATGCGCGGCCAAGATACAGACAGACAGACAAAAATGAAAAAAAAAAACAGTATTTTCAAAATATCTTCAATGTACAGAATTGGACCTGTTGCATTTTTATTATAAGCATATTTAAGTATAGATATAGATGAACATTTAAAAGAAATTTCGTTAATTTGCCATCTATAATTATGGTATTTGATTATTTGCATTAAGTCCGCCTCGCGCAATATGTAATGCAGGAAGTGTTAATAAAATAAATAAAATCAAAAATAAAATTTGACTGCCTTGGTGGCGCGGTGGTAGCGCATGCGACTGCTGTGCTTGAGGACTCGGGTTCCATTGCCGAAGCGGACCAAATGTTTGTATGATCTGAAAATGTTTGTTTCGGAGTATTCGGAGTACATATTATGATATTATACATAGAAAACACCCAGTTTTATATTTATAATAAGTATGTATATTTACAGAAAAAAGTTTTATATACACACATCAAAAGTGTCTAGGGATCAAGCATTTTTATGCGGATTTCTTGAGATTGAGATGTGGCTTTGGCCCTGGCCTGCTCAGTCGCCAGACTTGAACCCGATTGAGCATGCATGGGATATGCTACAGAGAAGAGCTCTGCCGAATATGGAGGGTATCCAGTCGCAAGAAGACCTTTTTTTGTTGTTGCAACGAACATGGGCGGCCATTCCACAGCGTGATTTGGATGAACTAATTTTGAGTATGCCAAACCGATGTTCTTGTGTTAGTGTTCGCGGTAGAAACACGGATTATTAATTGTTTAAGTTACCTAATAAAATTTTAAAGAAAACTGTTATTTCAGTCTTTTTTTCGAACTTTAATGTTAGTGGTTCAAATGTCAAAAATCCTTTTATTAGGAAAATGGCAAATTTCTTTATTAATGCAAAGGTGACTTGGTTTATCGTTACTGTGACAAACGAAAACACTTTATTTGATGAATCCTTAAAGAAAATTTCAATTAATATCAATCAGGAGAAAAGTTATTGCAAAAATATATGTTGATCCCTAGACACATATGTTGATCCCTAGACACTTTTGATGTGTGTATATCAGTTGTCTAGTACCCATCACAAATTTAGTCAATTTCTTATTAATTAAAGCTATTATGACATAAATGGATACCTACATGACACATTAGTATTACAAACAAGCTGAACTGTCAGTTTGTTTGTTTGCTTGAATCTCAAGAAGTAGGTGTCCGATTTGAAAAATTCTTACAGTATCAGATAGCCCATTTATCGAGGAAGGCTATATATCATTACGTTAAGACGTATAGGAGCGGAGCACCTATGCAGAATGTTTCAAAAAGGTGGAAAATTATCACGCTACGGGCAATATGAGACACAAACGAGGTTGCGTGGGTCAGCTAGTATTTAATTTTATTAGCAGATGGGTGCCCAAGACCGGGATAGTTAGCGTTCCTTTGAGGATATCCTCGTTAGCCTGTGGAAGGCAATAGGTTGATTGACCTCTTGCATATTTGTTAAAAAATATATATAAATAGGAATAATCGATTTTTTTTAAAGATAGCAGCTTGATATTGCACAATTTTGATTGCCTATCTGCAGAAGGTAGTTAGACAAATATTAATTAAAATAGCTAGAACGGAACAAAACCTTTTTTTCACTTTGTAATAAATCTTTTTCCAAAAACTTAAACTTAATGAATCAATCACAGCAAAGATAAATAACATCTATCATAATTAAACAATATACCGGTCTAGGTCCGGCTAGTTCAGAGTTAAATATTGACAGACTTACAAAAAGCTTTGAAGAGCTGACTAAGTCATTACCAGTCTCGAACACATGCCATTTAATTTTAAACGCAAACTGGAAATATCTGTCATATAATCAATATGAAACAACTAATTCCAATGTGGTCCCTCATTGGGAACGCAAGCAAACGGTTCAATGAATTTGTATAAATGTTTTTGGCAGAAAGTTAATTTAATTTCGAATTTGCTGGTCCCTTGTATCATCCATAGGTAGGTAGTAGAGCCACGCTGATTTCAGCACGAACGGGCCGGCTCGACCGGGGCGGGACTACCCTCGCACAGAAAATCAACGTAAAATGACAGCGTTTGTGCTGTCGTGTTTCGTTGGTGAGTGCGAGACCGGAGGCCCAATTAGTCTAGTCAACAAGTTCCATACTTGTTGACTAGACTAAAAGATGCACAAGCATCACTAGGCCGCCATAGTGTGGGTCGCCATACTGCATTGTTATATTCGCAATGAGTATGGTGGCCACCACTCGTGGATTCTGCTTATGCTTTCCATCAGGCAGAGTAGAGTCATTTTGGCAGGCCAAACATAAAAAAAAAAAAAAAACCATACTCCAAATCTATACTTGATATATAAATTCGAAAGTAATTATACTGTCTGTCACTTCTAAACCGCTGCACCGATTTCAATGACATTTAGCGTGGAGATATTTTCATTCTTGGGGAAAGAAATAAGGTACTCTTTACCGCGACATACAGACACACACGTGGGTGGAGCTGGGGGCAAATGCTAGTAGAAAATAATAATAAGTTAGAAGGTTACATTTAGGATCTGATGCAGAAGGCAGTCCTCCTTGATACGGCTTGTATAGTGAGAATCGCTTGTCTTTGGAGACCTTACCACCGATGTCTTGGTCCCTGTACCCGATGTCGGTGGTCTACTATTTTTACTATAATTTATTTTTAAATATGCATTTTTGTTTTCTCTTTTAATCCCCGACGCAAAAAGAGGGGTGTTATAAGTTTGATGTGTCTGTGTGTCGGTCTGTGGCACCGTAGCTCGCGAACGGATGAAGCGATTTCAATTTAGTTTTTTTTGTATGAAAGGTGAGTTACGTGCGAGTGTTCTTAGACATGTTTCATGAAAATCGGTTGAGTCGTTAAAAATTAATGGGGGTGAAAGTGAGTGCTTGAGTAGGGGGTTTTTTAAATTTAAAATTTTAGCTTGTTCATGTATTTAACTGCCTCGTTGGCGCAGTGGTAGTGTATGCGACTGCTGTGCATGAGGTCTCGGGTTCGATTCCCGGGTCGGACCAAATGTTTGTATGATCTGCAAGTATTTGTTTCGTAGTTTGTAAGCATAGTTTGATACTACAAACTATGCTTAGTTTGGGATTAGATGGCGTTGTGAGTTAGATGTCCGAAAATATTTATTTCTTTTATTTAATGTCATTCCGTGTTTTTTTTTTTTTTTTTTTTTTTTATGTTCAAGCTACCAAAATGATTCTACTCTGCCTGATGGAAAGCATAAGTAGAATCCAAAAGTGATGGTCACTATACTCAATGTGAACGTGGACAGTGTTACTCTAAACATAATATTATTATATAATATATTATACACCTCAGCCTTTCCTCATGGCATATGCTAGCGTGAGTATATTATAATCCTTTGTTCAGTGACAACGGGTACACACAGTGACAAAACTAGTTTTACCTCTATGGTTCGCCTTGATACATATATGTCACTGGGGTCAACCTTTCAAACATAACCTGTTCATTTAAATGACTTATTTTTTACATTCCGAACTTCTTGTGCAATTGTATGTCAACTTTCTGTAGCAAGGGTCACAGGTTCGATTGTTGCGCAAACTAGTTTTGTAACCAGCAGCCTGCGTGTGACAACCGAGACTGCCGATATTTTTCTAAATCATAAAAATGATCTTGAGAAAAAAAATCATATTAAAAAATCTGATGGTATATATCAATGCACAAATGTATGAGAATATGTTTTACTAGTTGTTGCCCGCGGCTCCGGCCGCGTATATGTCGGTTATCGCTGCAAATAGTAGCATATAAGAAATGTCTGAGATCTGATGTTAATGCAGTTATCAGATTGATAAAATTAAACTGGATTCAAGAAGATGCTTTCTATCTATAACTAGCTGACCCGGCAACCTTCGTACCGCCATATTTTTCTTTCGTAAATATTTTCTAAATTTCTCAAAAACTTGTTTTAGTAATTATTCCTCCTCAGCTTCTAACCTTCTTCCTTCCTTTTTTCTTTCATCTAAAAAAACTATAATTTTCTTCTATACAAGCCTTGTCCTAACAATAACAAACACATAAAAAAAGAATGATACAATTTGGTGCAGTCAATCGGAAGTTATGCGCGTACATACATTTTGGCGATTAATTTTATTTATATAGATTACTAGCTATTGCTCGCGACTCCGCCTGCGTGTATGTCGGTTATCGCGGCAAATAGTAGCCTATATGTTATTCTGATGTATAAGCTATATTACTGTAAAGTTTCATCCAAATCTGTTCAGTAGTTTTTGCGTGAAAGAGTAACAAACATCCATCCATCCATACTTAAAAACTTTCGCCTTTATAATATTAGTATAGATTTTATTCCATAAAACACACCTTTCATGTCTAACTACATTTTGTTAGTAGTAATACCAATTGGCACCCATGGCGCAACAATGGGACATACCATCTCTAAGTCATAGAACACATAAACATGCATATTAACGAAAAATTCTGTGTTAATTACATCCTAAAACATTCATGAACTTTGAACAGGCTAGTGTGCCATAAGGGACTGTACTGGGACCGGTGATGTAACCCGCCAATGTTTAAACTACAATCCCGACTCAAGCTTTCTCCTTCATTCGTAATTCAACACGTTACAAAGTAGCTCTTTTGTACGCTTTAACAAATTTCTCCATAAAACGAATTGACCTGAATATTATAAAACAAATGCGTGCTGAACTAAATATCGTGCAATATCTGCGCGTAAACATTTTCAACCTTGAAGAATTGAGGTGAAAACAAATCTTGTGATAATATCCTTGTCTTATCGAAGAGTTGTAAGTCACAGATAATATTAAATGGGTAACGATTGCCATAATTTGTAACAGGAAAATGTGACTAGTTCAAGGTAGTAATACTCGCAATAATTTTTAATTGTGCGTGTTGAACCTCCTGAGGCTGTCACGCCACCGGGGTTTGTGGTGAAGCAGTGTGACAGAATCGAACTGACTTAAACCAAGTGGTGTGCCATACTGCAATGCTACGACCAAAATAGTAAGAATTTGGAAAATTTGAACTTTTTAAATCGAATTGCCGTCCTTGATCCCCTGGAATCTGTCACTCACCAGTGGAGATTCCAGAGGCTTCTTGAACAGGCTCCAGAGGAATCGGGAGTGCAGTTATGTTAAAAAAGTTAAAATTTCCCAAATTTTCCATTTTCCCATTCATGCCGAAGCGTGGCTCTCCCACGGCTCTTACCGTGGGAGAGCCACGCTTCGGCATGAATGGGCCGACTCGACCGGAGTGATACCACGGCCTCACAGAAAACCGGTGTGAAATAGTAGTGCTTGCGCTGTGTTTCACCGAGTGAGTGAGGATACCGGAGGCCCATACCCCAAGCCCCTCCCCCTATCTCCCCCCCCATCCCCCAAAGGCTGGTAACGCACTTGTGACGCCTCAGTGTTGCGGGTGTCCATGGGCGGCGGTAATCGCTTACCATCAGGCGATACGTCTGCTCGTTTGCCGGCCTATTCCATAAAAAAAAAAAAAAAAAAAAAACTTCGTACATAATCCTGGTCTTACGTTCCGTAATTTAGTTCCCTATCCTATTTGTTTTCTTTATCTAATTTCATTCATTTATTTCGTCTATAAACGAGTACATGCATATGACATCAAGTGGCAAAAGGAGAATCCACAGAAAATACCTACTTTGCTTTACTTTCTATGCCTAAATAAAATTGAGTTCATGATGATGATTTAGCCTGATCTCAATACCTACGTTATGGTTTTTCCTATAGAAAGTCTTATTAAAATCTAAAGCTCTTTCAATACATGGCTAACACTATTCTAGAATTTACATACTTTGTGTTTCGCTTTGAACGTCATAAAAATTTTCTTGATACGTTGCAAAATAGATTGTGAGTAATGTGGATAACATTATCTAAAGAAAAGGCTTATCTTGTGAAATACGGTTTAAACATTTCATCGAATATCTGATTATTTAATTCTGATTCTAGCTACTAATTAATTCGATATCGGACCTGTACTTGTAAGTTCTGATCTAACTGTCTCGTTGGCGCAGTGGCGTTCGATTCCAGGGTCGGACCAAATGTTTGTATGATCTGCAAATATTTTTTTCAGAGTTTGGGTGTTTTCTATGTATAATATGTAATTGTCTTTCCAAAAAAAATGCTATCAGTCAATATAGCTTTCATAGTACAAGCTCTACTTAGTTTGAAGTTAGATGGCGTTGTGTGTCAGATGTCCGAATCCTACTAATATTATAAACGCGAAAGTTTGTAAGTATGGATGTTTGTTACTCTTTCACGCAAAAACTACTGAACGGATTTGGATGCAACTTTACAGTAATATAGCTTATACATCAGAATAACACATAGGCTACTATTTGCAGCTATAACCGACATACACGCGGGCGGAGCCGCGGGCAACAGTTAGCTATTTATATTTTTTATGATATTTTTTCTATCGTGTATCGTAAGATGTCTTCTAGGATTATTCAGCATTCACAGTCAATTCAAATCGCTAGTCTAGTCTTAGTTATTCCAAAAATATGTATTTATTATTTTAAGATATTCTGTAGAATACTATGTATGTCGTTGTTTTTTCAATAACTCACAGTATTTTAGTCACAAGGTCTAATCATTTTCTAATCATAATTTTTGTTTAGAGGGACTTATTTGCGTTAATATTATTTAAAAGTGTTTGATACCTTCTATATCCCGAAGGTTATGCCGCTCGTTGTCACAGGTAGACTTCTAATCATCTTTTACATTGTCTACATTAATTTTTAAATATTTTTCTCACACATTTATTCCAAATGTGAAGAGTTTCTAACCCATTAATTTAGGATGATTTTCAAGGGTATTAGTTGCTTAACACCTTACGTGACATAATTATGGTGATTCCTATTTATTTTATACAACCTCCAAAACTAAACGATTGCAAAATAACACGAATTTAATCAAAATGGATGACCTCTACACCAATCAGCAATAAGTAGAAAGCAAATAATTATGATAAAATTATCGTAATTGAATTGACAATGACCTGATCGTAACTATACATAACTTTTTATTACGGAATCGGATAAATTAAATTCAAATCAAGCTTAATCAATGGTTTCTTCGGAATATCTTTTGACGTACAGTCAGTCACTTAAATCGAATGTCACTAATTGTTATCAAACTACAACATAATAATAATATAATAATAATAATGTTTATTCAAAAGATAAATTTACAAATTTCTCTTAGGTATACTGATACTATATAAAATTATGTTATAAAAACAACGAATGTATAATACGTGTAACAGCATTGAATGTCAACGAGGTTCATTATCTCCTAGGAAGATATCTTTTCCCTTACGAAAAAAAACCACTTTGCTATAAATCGTGTCTTCATAAAATATTTTTTGATGATTTTCCACTCAGAAATTTAACCGCAAAATATTGACGAAGAATGCGGTAAGCGCGTCATTTGTAGTTTTTTGTTATGTCTATAAATTACTTAAAAAATCTTCACGAACCGTGAAGACAGATAGCAATTCGCAGTGAATTTAAGTCCATATAACGACAGTTCGTAATTATATTTATGGGTGCGACTGCACACTGTTAGATGTCAAGTGTATACTTGTATAATACTCATACAAAAAGCTGGTTTCGCTACCGTTGTTCGAAGATGACCTACCGTGTCATGTCTCTGTGGTTCTATAGCTAATTTAGGTGGATGTTTACCGTACTAAATGTATTGTGTGAACATAGTGGTTCAAAATTAACTGAACAATGGACTTTAACTGTTATAATTGACGCACCTCATTAAACTGAGTGTTGGCAACATCAAATAAAGTATACACTTTAGTTGGGGAATTTTTGTACTATGTCACAATGTGGCATTGAAATGGATCTTGATGTTATTAAGATAAATATTTTGGGAATTTAACTGCTTTGTACTGTAATTTACAAGGTAGACGAATGATTAATATGAGAAGAAACAAATGAAAATTGTCAATATTTCACAATACTCATATCTGCCATACAGTGCGTTTAAGCGATTCTGCTATACATACTATAGAAATCAAATATAGCTTACTTAGGACCCATAATATTTTATCCGTGGTGCTTCCCGGTTTGAAAAAGGCGTCTACCTATTTTGACCTTATTTTGTCTAAGGAGGGAAGTGGACTTATTATATTTCCAACTCCTCCAGTTTTCTTCTGATTAATTTCGTTGCAGGTTCCAAGACAGTTTAATTATTCCTGGGACTCCCCTAGTGTCATAACTCGGTTTGTTCGTGGGTCACCACTGTTGATCCTGGTGTACAGGAGTTACAGTGGTGGGCGTGTGGGCGGGATTAGTCCCACAAATACTCATATCTCGCTTAGTATATATAATGTATTAAATATAACTTATACTTACGATTGATTATTATCACATTGATTTCTAAATATATTCTTATCAGCAGAATCTAAAATTGCTTGACTTGAATTTTTTGCAGACCGCAGTCTATGGCTGTCAAAGTGAAGCGTCAGTTAGAGAAAAATTATCTACTGAGCCATCAAATTTAAAAAATAATTATAAAAACAAAGGTACTAAAAAGAAGTAAAAGAATCCTGCAGTAAAGGTTCGTACACTATCCCTTCTTAAAACAATTTGTGATCAAAAGTCACAAAGTAAATGTTTAATTTCCAATGTCAATTTAATCACATACAACAGAATTCAATCTCTCACTGCAATGCTTCTTACTTAGCTGAGAGTAAAGATTAAAAACTAATCGAACAGCTTAATAGTCTACGCACATGTCGTGAATCAGAATTGATAAAAGCAATTAACTTAAGTAAATCTTCCCATTAATATTCTGATTGATATGACTAATAAAGTGGATCGAATGGTTTTTCTAGAAAGGTATAAACAATTTAGTAAGAATATTTTTTTGCGTGATTTTCATATTTCGAACACATTAACCGAATTTGAACATTCAAATTATGTGTCATGTTATAACGGTTATGATTGCAATATCTTTCTTTGTATGTATGTTGCCTTCTGCCTTCTTGAATTGATTCATGGAGACATGGATTCAGTTATATTCACTACATTGCTTTATTTATCTTTTTAAGGAAAGGTCTATGTCTATTTGGTGATTATACTATTAAAGGCTGTTGATGTGATGTTTGATCTGATTCACTGCATAATTAAAATAACAATGTTAGGTAGTTCTTTCTTTTAAGTTTGATGACTCTAAAATTCCGAAAACAGACTTATACAATTATATTAATGCAGATGTTATTGTTATTGAATTGATATTGGGAGAATATTTGAACTCTGTTTATTTATTGAATCACTAGCATTTAGAACACTGCCGACCTAAATTTACTCTAATCCACAATTATTTGAATCTTGTTTAAATTACATAAGAGTAAGTAGTCACTTCCCGAGTGTCATAACTCGGTGTTTTCGTGGGTCACCGCTGTTGATCCTGGTGTACAGGAGTTACAGTGGTGGGCGTGTGGGCGGGATTAGTCCCAATAAAAAAAAATAAAAAAAAATAAAAAAATAAAAAATAAAAGAGTAAGTAGTAACTACAAGATTAGCATTACAAGATCTTTCAAGAGCCTTGGCGGTCTAGCTTTCAAAATACGAAGTTTTCTAAGATTAAGGGACAAATCTTTCTACAATTACTATAACCAGGCAGTAAGCAAATGGCATATTAGGCCCTTGAAAAGGCCTCTTTTGTTTTTAAAATTGTCATGTAGATGATGCCATGATCTAATGACGTGTTTCCGATCATATGGTGAAACATGGCGAAATCTAAACATAATTAATGTTAATAATAATAATTTTTGTTAGCGTCCATTGATTTAAAGCATTTTCGAAATGAAAAAAATATGATGAGATTTGGATTTCCAAAACCACAACGAAAAAAGCAACGGTAACATTTTTGCGCATAAAATCGGAATGACCTGCAAATTTGGTACCGTTCATTAAATGCCGTAATGTTGTAATATCATTAGAGTATGAATATGCATGACTTTGCCTTGACCGATATTATCATATTTCCTTATTTACAGTTGAATTTTATTCATATTTACTTAAATGTAAGCAAATGTCAATGTAAACATATAAATGCAGCCCTTATCGAGGGCATTCATGTATCAGTAGAATATTTATCCTTAATTCATATTAGAGCAAGCCATTAATCCTTGATGTTATGTAAACTTAAGAAACCTTTTTAACCGACTTCCAAAAGGAGGAGGTTCTCGATTTCATCGCTTTTTTTTATTACACGCTATGAGTTATATCGCCGTTTAAAATTCTAATATCAAACACAATAATAGAGCTTAGATATTTACGTAGCTAGTGGTTTTGATTCGGGTAATCATTTAGAATTCAAAAGACTTATTTCAGAAAATCGCTTAAACTAATCAAAACACAGTAATTCTGCTAAGCTGAACTGTTGAACTAGCTTCGATATTTAAAGAAATAGTATAAAATAGGGTAAATTGACTCTTAAAAAATATGATTGCTCTGACTATGGTTTGTATTTCATTTAAATAATAACATAATGATTGTTGAAGAAGGAAAGACGAAGATAGCGATCAGTTATAAAGAGAAAAAGAAACGTCTTTTGGGCTTATAAATATCGCATCTTTTTGTTAGTTAAGATATAAGAAAGTCAATTTGAATGTAATCATTGTGTATAAGTATTCTATTTTTACAAGCTTTTTATTAATGTATGTATGTATAATGTTCAAGTGGAATCTTGCAAGTCAATATCGAAGCAGATATCTTCAACCGATTTTGCTGAAATTTTGCAAGCATATGTATACAGCGTGACAATACAATATTATAATGACATGGAGCTGATCTGATGCTAAAGCTTGAAGGTGGACATAGGAACTCTGTAAAGAAACGTCACAACATCATCGAGTTTGGACTCGTTTGGTTCGTCTCGAGGCATTCCAGTAAAAGCTTGTTTTTAAAAAGCTTTTTAATTAAATTTATTTCAAGTAAGCGATACTTTAATATGTCTTTTAGAGGTTTGTCTATTTCGTGCTACTAGTATCATGTTTCATTCATAGCTTTAATTTTTTTTTTGCCTTACTATTTGGAGACTTCGTGTTCATTTCGTGAGCTTCATACAATTAGGTTTATTAGAACCCTA
Organism: Diaphora mendica; assembly: GCA_949125395.1. Classification (NCBI taxonomy): domain Eukaryota; kingdom Metazoa; phylum Arthropoda; class Insecta; order Lepidoptera; family Erebidae; genus Diaphora; species Diaphora mendica. Next base: position 3,242,911 of record OX421334.1, read on the forward strand.
TTCATAGTAAGCTAAGGTAGCTTTTGTTAATCATCTTCAAGTTTTTCTTAATTGTTATTCCCACATCCGTATTTTAAAATATGTTAATTGTCTTAGTGACTAGCTATTTTTAGTCACGATCTTCGTTTTGAGGTCAAGATAACTTGGATCATCCTGCCTCAAAAGTGACGTCATTGAGGTTTTAATATTGAAGTTACTGAGAATTATTTCAATTAGGCACGTTTTTCTTATGATTGGATGATATAATTGTAAGTATTGAGTATTGTAAGGCCTACGAATTCTTTGTATTACCAAAGCATCTGTTCATGACGACTGAAATGAGTAAACACTTTAGTAATAATTGATCAAATAATATAACCTCTTATTACACTGATTCCAATATAAATGATACGTTATAATGTGTATATGAGACTTCACGTTTGACCTAGTCGTTTAACGGTCACCACGCCGTTTCCTACTTCGCCAAGTGTCGTGGGTTCAAATCCCACATAGGACAACACTTTGTGTGATCCACAAATTGTTGTTCTGAGTCTGGGTGTTCTTTGTGTCCGTTTCATGTATGTTTGTAAAGTCCTCCGCGACACAGGATTTATTCCTAGTGCGGGAGATGTCTTTAAAAAAATGTAGGCAAAGGACTCATCACACTGTGATCAGAATTGAAGATAACTGAGGTCACTAGTTCTAGAATAAAGATTGTGTCAAGGGGAAAGAACAGGAGTACGTGTGTACAAAGTGGCCATGTCGAATGATGATCTATTCTAAAACCGAGTTAGTTAAGCTGATGATTGAACTCAGTGAAGGATTCATTAGGAGAAGGCATTGTTCTGCAGCGGACAGTAATAAGCTGATGATTGTGAAGATAATGATGATTGTATTTCCTTGAAAAAGAAGAATTGAATAGAACATTTCGTGATCATTATAAGTACAAAACAAACAATTGTTATGTTATTAGATTCTAAATAAAATAAACGCGCCATTAATAACGTATAAAGATCATTAAAATTTCAAGTTGAAAATAAACAATTGATAAATGAATTTATTATGTTGCTAATTAGCTGTTAAATAAAAAAGATGGTAAGTTAAACAATCCAATTAATTTAAATTAATATTTTAATACCCAACAACTTTTTATGTTAAATTTTACATCAAAATCCTATTTCTTGATGTTAGATAATTTTTGCATTTGTAAAATTCGAGCTGACCTATGACGATAGTTATGGCGAGTTGAATTGACTATTACACTCGCTTTCACTAATATTATAATTCATGTCATGGATAACTTATTCAAAATTTTACTGTCCATAATCTGTATAATATCGCAGAATATATTTGGAAGTTATTACGATAAAGAATGTTAAACGTTGCGTAATCGAAGGAGTACTTCAAGGTACCGCACTATGCCCGTAACAAAAAACACAATAAAGATGACTTTAGGTCAGGGTTTAGTTATTTACAGACATGTAAATAAAAATTTAAACTTATCAGATTAAAGCTCAACTTTGATTACCAATGGACATATTATTGTACCGACCTTTAAAAACTTTTTTAATTTTTGAAGCATAGACACCAGTTAATTAGTACATGTTCATTAGTAAGAAGTAAAAGTTAACATTTAGTATATTTTTATAGCCTTGAACTTGTCGGCAATAAATAGTTTTAGATGATATGATAATTGACTGAAGTTTCGTAATTATTTATTTTTTTAGTGTATTTACGTGCGAGACCGGAGGCCCAAATAGTCTAGTCAACAAGTTCCATACTTGTTGACTAGACTAAAAGATGCAGAAGCATCACTAGGCCGCCATGGTGTGGGTCGCCATACTGCATTGTTTGCATTCGCAGTGAGTATGGTGACCGCCACTCTTGGATTCTGCTTATGCTTTCCATCAGGCAGAGTAGAGTCATTTTGGCGGGCCAAACATAAAAAAAAAAAAAAAAAAAACAATCACACCTCAGATGGTCTAATGATCAGAAAACCTAATGGAAAATTGTGTAATCGGAAAGAAAAATAATATACAATGTAGACGACTTCTTAGTTTAGCAAGTCCAATTCTGCTGTACCTTAATTCATCTTCATTATTGTTTCTAGCATCGGATATTCAGTGTTGAGCAAGAGTTTCAAAATCAAAGAACTATCAAAGTTTTATCGTGTAGGTACTCCTTCCATCCAATGAACAGCTCTTAGCCGTTGACGCCATATACAAACTTTTTATGTTTTTACTTAAAAATCTTGTACCTCAGCGATGTCTTCATTTCTTCAGACTGATTTCGCCAATCATCTTTATAGTGATGATGAGCCTTTGGACAGATTAACGATCTTGTATCTAGTCCACTTCGGGATTTAGTTCAATATCTTTTGAATTTAATGTTAGATCAATTACAAATAAAGTACGTATTTGTATCTATGTAGGTATGTATGTACTCCTATGTACGTATACAGGTGTGGTAAAGTATCTAATATGAAATACTTTATCACCTTGTTTATTTTCTCAGCATCAAATAATTTCAAAATCATTCAGATTTACGACCAAACAGTCAATTCATAGGTGATTGTCAATACAGCATTTATAATCATACAAAAGCTGTCTTGCACAATCGCATTTAAGTGACAGGTTTCTACTTCATCATATACAAGGTCTACTACGTTTATACTGAGCTGACAAAAAGCCCTATCTATTGTTGTATGCAATCAACATAAATAGGTCATGTTTATCTCCCAACAAACCTAATACTATACTAACTTTTAAACTTTCGCGTTCCATGTTATAACAATAATTATTTTTACGGGAATTAACGCGATCACTTATTTCAAGGTATTATATACCTCTGTTTGCCAGTGCAACCTGGTCGGAACGTCAGGCAAAACAGAGGTATGTAATACCTTGAAATAAGTGATCGCGTTAATTCCCGTAAAAATAATTATTGTTATAAGAGTCAGCCTGTGACCACGGCCAGTGCAACCTGGTCGAAACGTCAGGCAAAACAGAGGTATGTAATACCTTGAAATAAGTGATCGCGTTAATTCCCGTAAAAATAATTATTGTTAAAACCTAATACTAACATCAGACCTAATAAACAACGACAAGTAACATGGTTTTTTATGGGATAACTGAGCAGCTGATGTTAAGTAATAGACGACACCTATGAACACCTGTTACTCAAGCGATACAATTAAGTACCCTCAGGAAGGTAGAAGATGAGGAGTGCTGAACTTTCGTTAAACTTACTCACTGTTGAAATACAACGAAAGAATTTTTAACAGCCAAAATTGAGCATCGGTGCAACTGATAACCTTTTGAAATGAAAACTTCTTTAGGCGCGTTGAGCACTTTTTGGGTAAACAAAAATCATGGAACTCGCGTCATCGTCACCGAACGCTTTTCATGAGCTTATAGTTTATCGCGCATTTTATTTCAAGACCAAAGATTTTCATTTCAGGTGAGTTTAAACAACTGTTTGTTTATAGTTTTGACTTTTCACTTCTGTCGGCAGTCTTCAGGGCCTCTTTGTGATTTTTCCCTCTTATTTTTTCAAATTTTAATTTTAGATCAAATCATTTTTAGTAAATTTTATTAACAAATTGTCAAGATCACAGAAATAGATATCAGTTACCTTTTTACCCGTAGCGATACGTGAATATTCAATATAGTAAAGTTACTGGTTGTTAGTTTAAATTAAACGCACTTACCACAAACATACGTACTAACCAATCTATTAGGAAATGCGCAACTAGCTTTCGACCAAACACAGCCAATTTATTAAATAGTAAGGGCAACCGTACATCGGCTATTTTTAGCACCAGAGACGGCCATTTTATAACTATACATTGATACAGTGAAATTAGTCTCGAGAAATTTTTGCATATGTAGTGGTGTGTATATTACTCAGATCTTAGAGCGCGTTTCCACTATATCGTTCTGGCCTATACAAAAATGTTTCGATATCCTAACATTACTATTTAATTTTATACTTATCCCTAGCAACACTCTGATTTTTGGTTTCAATAAAAACAAGTTTTTATTTTAAAGAAAAAGGTTTTGACTTTATAAAAACCGACTTCCAAAAAACATCCAACGAAAACTCTCTGCCAAAAAAACACTTAAAAGCGTAAAATAAACTGGTTCTTCATAAATTGCCTATACCTAATTCTTTATTCATTTAAATAGTAGTATTATAATGTGTGCTAGGTACCTAGAATCTGTTTGAAGCCGGTGCCAAGTAACTATCGCTTAGACTTTTGTAATTGTTCGTTTGTATTCTTTTTGGCTTAGCACCGACTTCAAACAGATTTTAGGTACCTAGCACACATTATAATACTACTATTTAAATGAATAAAGAATTAGGTATAGGCAATATATGAAGAACCAGTTTATTTTACGCTTTTAAGTGTTTTTTTGGCAGAGAGTTTTCGTTGGATGTTTTTTGGAAGTCGGTTTTTTTTTTATAAAAAGTTTTTATTTTTCAGTTTTTAGTGCAAACAATCGTAGGTAAGTAGTAAGTTGAACTATTTCATCAAACTTCATCATCAAGAATACAAATTAAGATCTATACGTACATGTAATATTAAAATCATCCTCTAATCCCTAACTGTTGAAGAGTTTAACCTTCTATCATCAGCTCACCTAAATAACTTGAAAGTATACGACTTAAGGTCTTTAGATACGTATGAAATTGAAAGAATTATCCTTTAACTCCTAACCGTTGAGGAGTTGTACCTTCCACCTTCCATCATCAGCTTACCTAAATAATTTGAAAGAATACGACTAAAGGTAACATATATACATATGATATTGAAAGATTTATCCTCTAACTCCTAACCGTTAAGGAGTTGTTTCTTACATCATCAGCTCATCATCATAAAATGATGACTACCATACGCAAATACCGGTGTAACTTCAGAAAATATATGAAAAACATAGTATGTGCCTATAAAAAATGAGGGTTTCCCTCGATTTCCCTGGGATCCCATCATCAGATCCTGATATGCTGGCAATGGGACCACCTCGGAAGCATACCCTTTCGAACGCAAAAAAAATTTTCAAAATCGGTCCACAACTGACGGAGTAATCGGTGAACATACATAAAAAAAAAAATACATACAGTGGAACATAGAACCTCCTCCTTTTTGGAAGTCGGTTAAAAAAAAAGGTGTGTGTGCGATTCACACACGATAGAAGTGAAACTTCAAAGAGGAGAGACCGATATAAATATATATTTTTTTCCTTTCCTTTCATCTAGGTTTTTAAAACTCCGGGGGGCCTACGGGGGGGTCAAAATTTATGCGTTTATTTTTGGCCTAGGACGCACCGTTTCCGAGATATTTCAATCTAAAGCAAAAAATCGTCACTTGATAGTGGAAAGTGGAAACACGCACAAAACCAGAATAAACCAGTTTACGCTGTCCGCAGGTGCCACGTGCAGTCCGGCGTCAGTCGCTTGGTACTGTTAGAACATAAAGCACACATTTCATTCAAAAATTATAATTATTACGTTAATTGTTAAATTTTGTATTTGTTGATTGTTGTTATTGTTTGTTATTATTGTTATAATATTTGTTGAAGTTTTTAATTTGTGTGTAAGTGTTGTAACTTTATATTGTAAATTCAAAATGGCTCCAGTGTTAAAACATGGTCGAGGCAAGCCTTTGACTTCTCAAACTAAAGAAGTTTTGTACTGTTTGTACAAATATTTCGAAAATGAGTGTAATAACAACCCGAGCAGTATTATGACCCCCACTCAATTAGTTGCTAAATCAACAGGAATTTCAATAGCATCCGTCAGAAAGGTAGTATCAGAAAGCAAATGTCGTCCTTCAGATCAGGAAGTAACATTTAAATCTCCTAAAAAGAAACCGAATCGTAAACCTACAATAGTAATCGATAACTTTGATCAGCAAGTTATCAGAAGAACAATTCATGACTTCCACATCACAAATAAAGAAGTTCCCACTTTGAAAACTTTGCACGCAAAATTGAGAGAAGATATCGATTATAAAGGTTGTGTCAGCACGTTACGAAAACACGTCATGTCATTAGGTTTTAATTGGAAGCAAACAGAAGATAACCGGAAACTTCTTATGGAAAAACACGAAATTAGATACTTGCGAATTAATTATTTGATGAAAATTGCTGAATATCGTGAACAACGCCGACCAATTGTTTTGTCTAGTTTTGTCCTCTAGGCGTTTGATCACTGCATTGATTTCGGGGTGTTCAATAAATATTTTGGCGATTATTTGCGTTTGATAACGGTAATAAAATCACGCGATTGCGAGTCTATCTAGAACTAGTTTAGGCAAGCTTGCTGATTAATGACTGGTATTTGATTGCGTGAGATCTCTGTACACACTATTTTTTTAGTGTCCAGTCCAAGTTTTAGACCGCTTTGATATTATTGTGAGAGTGGGCAGAGTAAATATACCCATCCGAGACTTACCACATCCCTTACTCCTGTTCCATCATGTTGTTTTTTTTCTTTATCTTACCTGATAAAGATGTTATTCACAAGAAAAGTTGGCACTAAGCAGCTATAAAATAAACCTAATCTTCTATTTAATTAAAAAAGAATCGCCGCAATGTATGTACGCGTTTAACTTTCACTAAATTGGATAAATCTTTTTTCAATGTGTTTGTTATTGTTAGGACAAGGTTTGTATAAAAGAAAATTAAAATATAACCGAAAAAGTTTTTTTTCCGCTACTGTACACCATCTGTGGGAAGCTGAGACGGTGCGAAATTCGCCGAGTCAGCTAGTAATAAATAGTGAGGTACTTATGGTATAAAGAAAATGTTTTATTATTCACAATTATGCTGTATATTTTCTTGATTAGCACACAAGTTTTTTTGAAACTAATTTGCAGCAAAACTCTACATCACTTTGTGTATTTTAACATTTGTAATAATATGTATGTATTTACAAAAAAAGTATATATATATATATTTGTATCAGTTGTCTAGTACCAATAACACAAGCTCTGGTTAGCTTGGGACTAGAATGATGGCGTGGTGTGTTAAATGTCCGAAATATTTATTTATTAATATAACCATTTATCGTTAGTAAGGTTTTCTACTACCACAAATCTATATAACAAATCGACCCATCGTTATAAGTACCACTTAACCATGAAAATAACGTAAAGACATAACAAGTAAGTTCCTGAAGTATTTTTAAATGGTATTAGTAAGGTATAAAGTCTACAACCATGCGATTGGCCAAGGTCAGGAAATAATGAAAAGTAGTCCAAAGCTTTATACGATATAAACATGAGTAAATTCAAGATTAAATATATAATTTTATAAAAGTTATGAGAAGTATTTCCCTTTTTTAACCGACTTCAAAAAAGGAGGAGGTTCTCAATATGACTGTATTTTTTTTTTGTAATGTTTGTTACCTCATAACTTTCCACTGGGTGAACCGATTTTGATCATTCTTTTTTTATTTGAAAGCTGGTGCTTCCTATGTGGTCCTGTTTTAATTTAGTCCAGTTCTGACGTGTCATCCATGAGAAAACCATATAAGTCTTCAATTTGCATTAAGTATGTGCGCGACAAATTGACGAATAACTCAATTTACGCTAACCGATTTCGATGATTCTTTTTTTATTTGAAAGCTGGTGTATCCCGTGTGGTCCCTTTAAAATTTGGTCCAGATTGAAGTCGGTTTTTTTTTGTTAAAATTTGTGATTATTAATCATAAATTAGAGTTAAATACGCAAATTTTAAATTTTCTTGCATAATATTGATATATTTATATGACTCATCGTTATCATCAGTAGATTTTAATAGTTTATAGGTGGACATAGGCCATTTGCGATTAATCTTGAACCTATTATGATGAAATGTTAAGATTTCACTCATTCAACAGTGGCCGACAGTAATAATAAATAAATATTCCGGATATCTAACACACAGCGCAATCTAGTCCCAAGCTAAGCAGAGCTTATGTTAGGGTTACTAGACAACTGATTTAAATACATATATACTTTTTTTTTGTAAATACATACATATTCTACGTAGAAAACCCCCAAACTCCGAAAAAAATATTTGCAGTTCATACAAACATTTGATCCGACTCTTGAATCGAACCTGAGACCTCAAGTACAGTCAATAGACTGAGGTAGAAGACATTATCATGAGTTTATGTCTTCTTAACATTAGGATGCATTGAAATTTCGCCATTGAAATGTAGGTTACATTGAACTTTTTTTACCGTGGGAGAGCCATGCTTCGGTATGCATGAGCCGGCTCGAACGGAGTGATACCACGGCCTCACAGAAAACCGGTGTAAAACAGCGCTGGCGCTGTGTTTCACTAAGTGAGTGAGGATACCGGAGGCCCAAAAAAACTGCCAGTAGCACATGATATACATTTAAAGTTTCAACAATTCCACATCAGTATCTAAACCTGTTTTATACAAAACGATAAAAAAATAAAAAAAATGTTTTATCTAAGCTAAACAAGATACTAGACAATCCGGTTTATATTGAAATAAGTCTTTTTTGAAGTTGTTTTTTTTACAACTAGGTTCCTGCACATCACACCTTTTTGCTGGTGGGAAATAAAAACTTAAACAATTTGTGAAAACCAAGGTTAGTGACAACACTATTCGAATAATAAAAAAACTAGACAAAGATATAATATCTCTATAAGTAATAATGTAAATAAAATATGATGTGGTATCGTATCCGACTGCTGTACTTGAGGTCTCAGGTTCGATTCCCAAGTCGGACCAAATGTTTGTATGAACGGCAAATATTTGTTTCGGAGTTTGGGTGTTTTATTTATTATAAATTAATACATTGTATTAATTTCTTATTTACAAGATTATTTTACGAATTTCATAAAAAAAAAATTGGAATTCGTACATCGCTGATGACAGAGTTCGTGCTGTCGTGTTTCGTTGGTGAGTGCGAGACCGGAGGCCCAAATAGTCTAGTCAACAAGTTCCATACTTGTTGACTAGACTAAAAGATGCAGAAGAATCACTAGGCCGCCATGGTGTGGTTCGCCATGCTGCATTGTTGCATTGTCTGCATTCGCATAGAGTATGGTGGCCACCACTCTTGGATTCTGTTTATGCTTTCCATCAGGCAGAGTAGGATCATTTTGGCGGGCCATACATAAAAAAAATGTATGATACTTATATGCGATGTCAAATGACAGCTGATCAATATATTCTAACGTCATTTAATGAGAACTTGTCAAAATAATTTAATAAAACAGTTTGTCAGTCAGTCATAAAATCTTAGAACACACATAGGAAACGACAAATTTGAAATGTTACAATTGAAATGTTTAGTGTCAAATTGCATTTGCACATGTGCAATGCGGATGCGGATACATATCATTAAAATACCACTCGTCGCAGTCTCGCAGTATTTGAAAGATCAACTTAGCTATTGTCATTGCATTAACAGTATCGAGTTCGATTCAAAGAAAGAACAATAAATACAAATGGCATTTATGTGCCTATTAAGATATTTGTTACTGCGGGTGAAACCATAAAAATGGTATTCTTACTACTGCTCTAACTGAAAAAGTATATATGAACATTAGTGTCTCGTTTCAGAACTGCTGAAGAAATCTAAACGGAATTTCGCATAGAGATAGATTTTATTCCGGCATAGGAATAACAGTTTATGTGGCTTCTTTTTACCACTCGACTACGGCGAAGCCAAAATGAAGAGTAATCATTTTGGTAGTCTATGTATGATTGTTTGTCCACCGTAATGCCTAAATTACTAAACCGATTTTAATGAATAAGGTGTCAATAGATTTTTAATAATGGCACGGCTGAAATAGTTTAAATGAAGCTTGTCAAAAGTTTTACGTAGTCGAATTAAAGTTTTTTAAACTTGTTCTTATACTAGAAATGTATGTTAACATATGGATATTTTATTCATATAAAACTGCAAGTATGCTGTAATAATGTATGTATAAACAGCAAAATATCCAATTTTAGATCGATCCAATAAAAAAATCTATCTGAAATCAAACGAAAACATTTCACAATCTTATTCAGAGAAATTGATTAGATTAGAAATCTGTCACACGAATGTAACGAATAGCCATACCTAATAATAATAATGACTTCGCATTTTACACACGGCATTCTAATCTCAAGCTAGGCAGAGCTATAATAATAGAATATATTGAAAAAACTATTATGTATAAGCCAGCCAAAGTGACTTAATTTTCTCTCTCTATGGATGTTTTTTTTTTTTTTTTTAATATTTCGGACGTCTAACACACAACGCCATCTAGTCCCAGCAGCAGAGCTTGTATTATGGGTACTAGACAACTGATATAAATACATATTTACTTTTTTTCTGTAAATACATACATATTATACATAGAAAACACCCAAATTCCGAAACAATTATTGTAGATCATACAAACATTTGGTCCGACCCGGGAATCGAACCCGAGACCTCATGATCAGCAGTAGCACACGCCAACCGCGAGACAATATAATAAAGCTCTATAGATTATATAAAAATACTATAAACATTCTTCATCATCATCATCAACAACAGCCTTCCAAAGCCCACTGTTGGACTTAGACAAGCAGGCCTACTATACCACGCTGAATAGACGGGTTGGCATAGAGTTTCCAGTTTTCCTTTTCTTTCCAGTGATGTTGTCTTGCGTAGTTATAGCCTTAGTACACGTTGAACCAACGCGCTCGGCGAGTGTGCTGGCCTGTTTCTTAATTACTTTGATCTGTGCACCAAAATCCGACACTAAACGGGTCGTCAGCCAATGATGGTCGCAAACGACATTTTTTTATGCCTGCCAAAATGACTCTACTCTGTCTAATGGAAAGCATAAGCAGAATCCAAGAGTGGTGGTCACCATACTCATTGCGAACGCAGACAATGCAACAATGCAGCATGGCGACCCACACCATGGCGGGCTAGTGATGCTTCTGCATCATTGGGACTCCGGTCTCGCACTCACCAGCGAAAAACGACAGCACGAACGCTGTCATTTTACGTTGATTTTCTGTGTGAGGGTAGTACCGCCCCGGTCCGTTCCTGCTGAAATCAGCGTGACTACTACCTTTGTACTAATACTTGAAGACACAAAACGGCGCAGTACACGTTGGCCGAACGCACTCGCCGAGCGCGTTGGTCCGATGTGTACCACAGTACACATCGGCCACACTGGCCACAGCCAGTAGATTAATTCCTTAGTTGGGTCTTACGACACCCACGGGATGTATAGGGGTGGTGACACTTCGGATTCTTAATCCGTCACCGTACGGAGAGTATATTTAAATATTTCTAAATAGATAAACATACTTAAATAATAATAATACGGATCCCTAACTTTTTTACAAACACATTATAGCGTACTAGTTGTTGCCCGCGGCTCCGACCGCGTAAATGTCGGTTATCGCGACAAATAGTAGCCTATGTGTTATTCTGATGTATAAGCTATATTACTGCAAAGTTTCATCCAAATCCGTTCAGTAGTTTTTGCGTGAAAGAGTAAAAACATCTATCCATCCTTACAAACTTTCGCGTTTATAACATTAGTAGGAAGTAGTATGTTCAACGATTAAGCATTCTAATGGTGAAAGGAATTTTCAAATCGGTCAAGTATTTTTTGAGTTAAATCCCAACAGACAATCAAAAAATCAAATCTTTCCTCTTTATAATAGTTTAGACATACTTAAACACAGCCCCAGAACAAACGACAATGCTCATCAAACATTTTTTTTTTGTTGTGGATGGGAATCAAACCGCAACCTTAGGCATAGGAGTCAGGGTCACTAACCACTAGACAAACAAGTCAACCAATATGATGTCATAGTATCAATAGGTAATAATGTGACCTCTAATCCCACTACCGTTGACATTCCAGTTCCGTGGACCGTAAATTCATACTAATATGTATTATAAAATCGTAAATAACTCTATCTGTCTGTCTTTTATCCTTTTTAACCGACTTCAAAAAAGGAGGAGGTTCTCAATTCGTTTTTTTTAATGTGTGTTCGCGGATAACTTCGTCGTTTATGAACCGATTTGGATGATTCTTTTTTTAATGGAAAGGAGATATCCCAACGGTGGTACCATGATAAGCACACTAAGATCTGATGACGGCATCCAAAAGAAATCGAGTGCAACCTTGAAGTCGGTTTTTGTAAAAATTTTACTTGTAATCTATCTATTTTTAATGAAATTTGGCATGGAGGTACTTTCAAACTTGATGAAGGACATAGGATACGCTTCATCGCGATAAAAGACATACACGCCGTCGGAGTCGCGGGCAAAGGTAGTCTTGCATTTTTTTTTATGGAATAGGGGGCAAACGAATAAACGTATCGCCTGATGGCGGATAAGCAATTATCGCCGTCTATAGACACCTGCCACACCAGAGGCGTCACAAGTGCGTTGCCGGCCTTTTAAGAAGGAGTACGCTCTTTTCTTGAAGGTCGTATTGGTCCTGGATTACCGCAGGCGACAATCCATTCAACAGTTTTGTTGTGCGAGGCAGAAAGTTTGTAGAAAACGCACAGTTATTGACTGCCAGCCATCTAAGTGATGGGAATGAAACTGCTGTCGCGTAGAACGATGACGGAAAGAGACGGCAGTTATCAGTTCTAGCAATTCCTCTGAGCACTTCCATGCTAACGTGACTAATACACAGATGAATTTAAATGCAACTAATTCTTTAAAGGTACTTGATAAAATGCTAGGGTTGCCTATCACCTATTAAGTATCATATTACGCTAGCATTCTGTAAACCAATTTGTTTTGTTTAATTGTAAATTAGGTACAAAGTTTCACTAAAATTTAAACATGTTTTTATTACCTTTCGTTCAATGTTTTGACAACCCTACTTATATTACTGTTGATATGGAAGGACCCTGACTGATGCTTTGTCAACGCTTATGACGTCACAGTACACACAGAATACATACTGTTATCAGACATATACATGACTAGTTGACCCACGCAACCTCGTTTACGTCTCCTATTGCCCGTAGCGTAATAATTTTCCCCCTTTTATGTAACAAAAATATGTTACTCTAAAAATAATTTTTTTTTTTTTTTTTTTTAATAAATATTTCGGACAACTTACACACAACATCATCTAGTCCCAAACTAAGCAGAGCTTGTATTATGGGTACTAAACAACTGATATAAATACACACACATACTTTTTTTTTTGTAAATACATACATATTATACATATAAAACACCCAGACTCCGAAACAAATATTTGTGGATCACACAAATATTTTCCGACCCGGGAATCGAACCCGAGACCTCTTGATCAGCAGCCGCGTACGCTAACCACTAGACCAACAAGGCAGTCGGATATGTTCAAAGAATCTAAGCAACAGATTTTTCAAGGTTTAATTTTATCGATTTGCTATTTAGATAATCGGATGAACCAATTTTTGTCATGTTATCATTGAAATTAGTTCATGAAACGAGTAGCTTTGTTTATATTGCACGATTCATTTCCGTGATAGACAGTTATGAAGGAAATCTTATTAATATTATAAACGCGAAATTTTGTAAGTATGGCTGGATGGATGGATGGATGTTTGTTACTCTTTCACGCAAAAACTACTGAACGGATTTGGATGAAACTTTACAGTAATATAGCTTATACATCAGAATAACACAAAGGCTATTATTTGCCACGATAACCGACATATACGCGGGCGGAGCCGCGGGCAACCACTAGTTTGAAATAATTTCAATTTTAAACGTCAACTATTATAATGGTTGACCCAATTGAATTGAAACAATAATTATTGTTTCAATACTTCTATTTAGGGTTAAGGTATTTTAGATTTTAAATTAAAGTTGTAGAATTTAGAATTGTGTAATTTACAGAGACAGCTCTAGTCCGTGGAGCGCCCGTGTGCAATCATTTCTCTAGCGCCCTTTACTGAGCGTGGGGTCCTTTACTGAGCGTGGCGCTCTTTACTGAGCATGTCACCCTTTACTGAGTGGGAGAGCCACGCTTTGGCATGAATGGGCCGGCTCCACCGGAGTGATACCACGGACTCACAGAAAACCGGTGTTAAATAGCGCTTGCGCTGTGTTTCACCGAGTGAGTGAGGATACCGGAGGCCCATACCCTAACCCGTCCCCACATCCCTCTCCCCATCCCCCAAAGGCCGGTAACGCACTTGTGACGCCACTAGTGTTGCGGGTGTCCATGGGCGGCGGTAATCGCTTACCATCAGGTGATACGTCTGCTCGTTTGCCTCCTATTCTATATAAAAAAAAAGAATAACAGCAAAGAGAAGTAAAACTTAACATAAACTCTTTAACGACCTCTCTGGACATCGTGGTAAATTAGGCCACAACCAGTCCAGCAGTAGACGATTAAAACCTGATAACAATAATGGGTAATCAGAATAAATGACAAGTTAACATTAAATATTAGGTAAATGTTTTGTCGTACATTTGAAGGAACCTATAACAATGCCTTCTATTTAAATACTTACCTAGATTTTATATCATAATTGGTAGTTCCTTTTAGTCATATTTGTTTAGTGTTTCCAGCGGATACCAGTTCTACAAACGAATACCAAAACATGTTTAGAAAACTAGGTACCTACACTCACTACCGTGGGAGAATTATTCTTCGGTACACATTATTCGTTAAACCGGTGTCCCAAAGACCTGGTTTTGACTGCTTTGGTAGCAGATTGGTGGCGTATGCGACTACTGAGCTTGATTCGGGTCTCGGTCTCGGGTTCGATTCCCGGGTAAAACCAAATGTTTGTACGATTTGGGAATAATTGTTTCTCAGTTTGGGTATTTTTATGTATATATAAGTTTTTAGAAAAAAAAAGCATATATGTATATATTTATATTAGTTATATAGTACTCATAGTACTGGTCGTGGTAAAACCCAGAAGAATGCCAAGTGTCCACTATGTTGCTTTAGATATTAAGTAAACAATTTTGCTAAACTGGATTGTATTTATCTAAAGAAATGCGTATGCTGATAAGCAGTTGCCTTATCATATAAAAAAGTCAAATAAATCATTATGTGACATAAAACATTTGATAAAAATTTAGTTCGTCACATTACAATTA
Organism: Diaphora mendica; assembly: GCA_949125395.1. NCBI lineage: Eukaryota > Metazoa > Arthropoda > Insecta > Lepidoptera > Erebidae > Diaphora > Diaphora mendica. The sequence continues at coordinate 3,257,984 of OX421334.1, forward strand.
CGACTATTACGAAACAGAGTCGAGAATAGCTTCTTTAGAATAACCTTCTATATACATCTTATATATAAAATTCTCGTGTCACAATGTTAGATACCATACTCCTCTGAAACGGCTGGAACGATTTTTGAGAAATTTGGTGTGCATATCGGGTAGGTCTGAGAATCGACCAACATCTATTTCTTATACCCCAACTTTTTTTTTATGGCAATACAACGTTTGCCGGATCAGCTAGTTACTTGATAAACAACTAACGTCTACGTGTAGTGACGAATAAAGCATACGATAAAATCTATGAAATATATGCGTGTATGTATGTGTATATGTTACGGGCAATTTGATAAGTCCGGGCACTATTAATAATGACCGGTCTGTATTCATAATGCCCGACGCAATGTGATTGAAACAACATGATTAATCACTTTTCCCGGCCATTATGAATAATGCCCACCCTATCTTAGACAAAGTAATAAAATAGCTTGCGCTGTGTTTCACTGAGTGAGTGAGGATATCTGAGGCCCATACCCCAACCCCTCCCCTCATCCCTCTCCCCATCCCCCAAAGGCTGGCAACGCACTTGTGACGCCTCTGGTATTGCGGGTGTCTATGGGCGGCGAAAATCTCTTACCATCAGGCGACACGTCTGCTCGTTTGCCCCTATTATATAAAAAAATATTCTAACAAACCCTATACAAACCCGTCGGTCGTATGGTACAGCAGGCCAAAGCCTCCTTTTTTAAGGAGAATTCTATGTCCAGCAGTGGACTTTTAAAGATTATACAAATGTGATGTTATCAAACAACTTCCAGTTCCGTGCATTTTTTCCCTAAGTCCCTCAAATGGAATGGACGACTCGAATGGAATAATTTTTTCCCGTTTTTGCAACATTTTTCACAGATGCACAGCTCCTACTGGTCGTACTGGTCCTCTAAATGTATGGGCGTGCCAAAGTGACTCTACTCTGCCTGATGGAAAGCATAACCCAAGAGTAGGGGTCACTTTACTCACTGCGAATCAGACAAGGCAGTAATGCAGCATGGTGACCCACTCGATGGCGACCTATAGATGTTTCTGCATCATTGAGCCTCCAAACCAACTCCGATGAAAGGCTTTCATCATTTAAATTTTCAATTTGAAATTTAAATTTTGAAGAACTGCTCGTTGAAAATTTCAATTTGAACGAGCAGTTCCTCAGATTAGCGTATTCAACCAAAAGGCAAGCTTCACCTTTATTTAACTAGTAGATACCTTTACAAAATAAATATATACAAATTAATCAGAAATATGACAGTCTGCTTTAAAAAATAAAATAATGGGTTATGGTTAAAAGAAAAACAATTAATTATAATTGTTGTAAACGATTAAACAACAATAAAACCTTATTTCTTTATTTCTAACAATGATTGAACAAATATTAATAAAGACGTGATCTATCAAACATAAGAATAAGATACTTGCTAAATGAACAATTATATTATTAAAAACACACAAGATAATTATACAATTAATAATAACAAAGTTGGTGAGTTTCTTTGTTACGATGCTTTTTATACTAATAATGAGATAAATAAACTTTATGTATTATAGATCAACAACAACGATTCATGGTTATCCATATTAAGATTATAAATTCGAAAGTAACTCTGTCTGTGTGTTACGCTTTTGCGGCTAAACCTCTGCATTGATTTCAATGAAATTTGGAACGGAGATACTTTTATTCTTGAAGAATGTCTCAATTACCAAGTAGGGTACCTATTACCTCGACAGCAATTTTAGTCCTTCGAGAAATATCCAAGAATAAATAACTTTTGCAACATACACATTGTGGCGACTTCCACATACAACGTAACAGAAATATACTACAGCGCCATCTACCGCAGATACACTGAACTACGGAGTAATGTACTACGCGAAGAAACTACCAATCCTGAATCGCGCAATAGAAGTTCTCGCGCTGATTATATTATATATACAACATCCCAACATCAACCGTTGGGCCGTGGATAGCCAGACATGATCACCTCGCCCGGTCGGAGGATCCTCCCTTTGTGTTGGAGGGACACATCACCCGTTCCGCCACAATAGTATCACTCCTGCTCGGCTCCTATTGGTATATAAGCATGATGTTAATTTTCCCATCTTAGGCATGCCAGCAAAACACACATAGAAAAAAAAAACGAGAAAATCGATTAGATAGTTTCAGAGTTTATCGTAAGCAACAACGTGACGCGATAATTATATATAATAGAGGCTTCCCTACTTCAAAAGTGAGTCCTGTTAAAAGCACAAAGTTGGGAATTCCACTGAAAACAACTGAAGTCCCCCAAATTGCCATAGTAACTAGGAATAATAGATCAATAAACAGAACTGTAAACAGGACGTTTCAGATTGTCCCATATCTACATCTATGTTCCTTTAGAGTACGACTGGTTTTTTAAGAATATGAAATACTAGCTGTTGCCCGCGGCTCCGCCCGCGTGTTGTCGGTTATCGCTGCAAATAGTAGCCTATGTGTTATTCTGATTTATAAGCTATATTTCTGTAAAGTTTCATCCAAATCCGTTCAGTAGTTTTTGCGTGAAAGAGTAGCAAACATCCATCCATACAAACTTTCGCGTTTATAATATTAGTAGGATGAAAAACACCTATAAACATATAGATACAGAGGATAGACAAGAGGTTTATTTATTAAAGTCATACATTTTAGATACAGTGAGTCCTATGGGAGTGATATGCTTTGACCAGTAAAGAGCGTATTCCTTGTTCAAAAGGCCGGAAACGCACCTGTGACGCCTGTGGTGTTGCGGGTGTCCATGGGCGGCGGTAATCGCTTATCGTTTACGTCTGCTCGTTTTACTCCCTACCCCATAAAAAAAAACAATTACTCCAGTTTAACCAGGAAACCTGTGTGAAACACACACACTTATGTTGTCTTTGAGTTGTGAGGTAAACAGGCCGCTCAATCCCATAAACTGTGGGCTTCATTGCTCTGATGGCTTTGAAGTTAGATACGTCCATTGGCAGTGGCACTAACCTCGAAGTGACCCATCTGCATGTTTGCCCTTATTACATAAAAAAAAGATTGCAACCACAGACTGACCACGCCTTTTCTTGTGTTTTGTCTGCATTTAGTTATATAGCTAAGAATTGCGTGTAACAATTTTAGTTAATGTACGGAACGAATTGTTTTAAATGTTGATGAACATCAATGTGTTCCGGATCCGGGTTTCTAAAGTGATCTGAATTAATAATGGACACTGTGATGTAGTTATTTTGTTGACTATATTGACGAATAGGCGTTATTTTCCCCACCGTGGAATGATGGATGTTAGTAATTTGTTAACTTTAATTGTGTGATGCAGGATTGGTATAGGTAGTAAAAGCCGGCTTGATCAGAGTATTTCTGCTACTACGGCCTCACAGAACCGAGTTTACACCGAGTGAGTGAGAATACTGGAGTCTAAAACTTGTTCGTAAATTTTGGAGGGAAGAGGCACTCAAATGCTTTGTTTGAACGGCGCTTATCATCAAATTACACGTCTATACCATAAAAGTCTAATAGTTTTCCTCTTTGGTCATTCCAAAACAGACTTAAACCGATGTCATAAACAAAACATAATTGACTTCTGACAGCAATAGTTGCACAATTGGTTGTGTAAAATTAACAATTAAGTTTGATTCAAGACCAATTATGAGTTGTTACAGTCATAAATATATTGAATTCTGTTCTTATAGACGATAATTGAGCCACGGTCGCGCATTTATCGTGCAACTTGTTGCCCCCAAAACCTTTAGACGTGTTTGTTCTAAAAGCCTTTAGTTGAGTTTAAATATGCAGAAAATTGAGAAATTTATGACTTTAAAAAAATATTTTATGGTAGTTATTATTATTTTTATTCGCAACAATCAACTATGAGGCAAGGAGTTTCTATAGTCGAAACGATGACATTTGAAATGGAGATATTGGTTTCTAGAAATATATTGATTTCTGTTTGCATTAATATGACATATTTTTTTAAATACCTTTAGGTTAACTAAGTATTAGTTTTTTTACTGAACATCTGGCATCGGACATGATGTTCATGACAACCGGGACCAACGGCTTAACGTGCTCTCCGAAGTACGGCCTTATAACACCGCCAAATTCCATACTCCGGGCCGTTAATAAGAATTTCCCGTAAGTTAAATCTAACAATTTATTTTTATCTAATCTGAGACCTTGTGATTAGCAGTCGCATACGCTACCCGCTGAACAAAAGAAGAACACATGACATTTCAGTTTTTTTTTTTTGTTACGCACACGTATAACGATAAAATAATAATTATAACATCGGACACCAATCAAACTTCACGCAACATCAAATCGTGTCGTCTGATAACCTGATTTCCCATTGATAATATTGTTTACCCACGCTATCAATGTGTGAAAGTGCCGATTTGAACACTTGACCGAAATCTACATTAAAACTAGGTGACAAATTGACGTTTTATTTTTTTTAGAAATAGGTTTTATTTTTATTCTAAACTGACTCAGAAAGTACAAATTTTCCCCATACTAGTCCCTTATTGATGGCATATTACATACATACATACGAAAAATAAATAAACAACTGATACGGATCTCAAAACAAATGAAGATTAAATTTATTTTAAAAGAAAATAACTGTATCTCCTTCCATTCCAATCCCGACGGTATCTTCGTGGTTAAATATCTGAAATACTTAGTTGTCCAATCCGTACTAAATGGCGCTCGTTAATGGTCGTTCATTAGCAATTAATCAAGTGTGCATTTCTATGCTGCGTGGTACGGAGCCGATTATTTCTGTAATGTACAGTATTCAACTTTAAACTTTTTGTTCGTCGTTTTTTCATTCCAATGGAAGATTATCTTCCAAACCGGGATAGACTGCAGTATCCATAATAAATTTGTTTATATAGTTTGTTACATAGGAAGTTAACAAGAATGCGTATTATAAACAAAAACCCGACTGCGTCAATATCTGCCATCTTTATTAAATTCAGGTGTTTTTTATTTTTATTTTAATGTACCCAGTGTCACTCTCATGAGCAAAACGATTCTATTGACATCACTCACATAAAAATACGACAAGCCGTTTAGGCTCTAGGGCGTGCCAAAAAAAAAAGTTACATACAATCATACTTAAATACACTCGGAAAAACATAACCCTCCTTCTTTCGCAGTAGGGTAAAAAGAAATGAAAACGGTAGAGATAGCTATCTCTCCCTGGCAATTCATATTCCAAACACTCCTTTCTCTCTTTGATTTTAATAAAACACTAGTTGTTGCCCGCGGCTCCGGCCGCGTATACGTCGGTTATCGCGGCAAATAGTACCCTATGTGTTATTCTGATGTATAAGCTATATTACTGTAAAGTTTCATCCAAATCTGTTCAGTAGTTTTTGCGTGAAAGAGTAACAAACATCCATCCATCCATCCAAACTTACAAACTTTCGCGTTTATAATATTACCTAGAATAGATAAACCGTCTTTTGTAATATCATTACCATCAATGTCTACTCTTATAACTTCTTGTATCATTCTTCACGTGCATAATAATGTGCATTATCTCAATATGTCCATATTTTACAATTATAATCAAACAATGACTTTCTTGTGAGTCAGTTTGTTTAGCGTAATCTAATACCGATATCACGTACCGACGTTACGCAACGCTGATGTAACATTATTGTGTTAAACAGGTACATTTCAGAAGGTAAGGTTGGATGATTAGTAAAACCTCTTACTAGCTTCTGCGGTAAAAAGTTATAATTAAAATGATAAATAAATCAGTGTTACCGCGGTAATTTCTATTTAATTGGTTGAGCGATTTAACAATGGAAGCGAAACAGACAAAATTGATAATTACTATGATCCTGTGATTATTTGCTGAAATTAACTAAGACATCTATTTTTCGATTAAATATAACCCCTTGAGAAGTGATGATGATAAATATTCTAAGCGATAAGGCCGATCTTCACATCATTTTTTTAAGTTTGATTATCTTTGTGAAAACCCTGACGTATAAATAAAGTATTTATCTTCCCATCTATTAATTACCTTATTAATATTTTGTTGCTTAATCATATTATCAGCACAATTGTTTGTATTAGATGGAATTTGAACTCACGAACTTTCAGCAATCGCAACTCCAGTACTGAGAACGTTGCGAAGCGCTAGACTTTACACACCCAGACTTCCAGACAAAATATTTTACCATTTTATTTTACCAAAATGACTCTACTTTGCATGATGGAAAGCATATTTAGAATCCAAAAGTAGTAGTTACCATCCTCAATGTTAACGTGTACAAGCAGTCCATTCATACTACTTGATCCACATTTTCACGTACCACATAAAGGACCCGGGTTCAAAGGAGAAGCAAAACTCCATATGGGCCCCAGATCACTCAGCATAGTGGGAATGCTTCTGTGCAGTCAAAACGTTCAAAGAAGCATTCAGGATCTCTAGCCTTACCAACACACCAATCAGTTTGATCACGTCGTCGATTTAGCGTCTTCTCATAACTCTTCTTGTCTTCTCATTACTCTTCTTGAAATATTGCACATTCGCCAACCTTTATCAACTGTTGCTATAAATAGGTACTGTCTGCTTCCTTCGTATGGTCCAGCGTAATGAGATTAACTATCGTCTGACCTTAGCGACCCATCGATGTACCAGGTAACTGAGATAGATGATAGTATTAATTGAATAGGTTATTTACCTTTGACGCAGGCTTGTTCTCAAGTTGTTCCAATTATAGAAATAGAAAAGGTTTTTGAAATCGATGGTTATAATGAGTATCATTCTTTTACGTAATAAGGTTAGATAGGTCGTAATAAGAAGTGATTTATAACATCCATATACACTTGGAACTATAGAGGTATAAGAGTTCATAGGATTTATTCAGTTCAGATACCTTTACGATTATTAAGTATATGTTTTATGTATCTATATTTATTTGTGTATGTATGTATATATTTATATGAATTTTTGTGTTGGTTCGTTTAATTCAAATAACATCTATACCTGTTGCTGATTTCAACTTTAACCTCGATGCGCCTACCTTACCAGATCTCTACACTCCCCAAAGGTTGGCTGGCAGAGAATGCCCTGGGCATTAAGTCCGCCGATGTACATAATTGCATGAAGTTATTAATAAACAAATAAATACCTGGATCGAACCAAGTAACGGGGAGCTGAAGAGACTTATGTTGTTGATAGTTGACTGCAATAGGCTAATGATAATACATTAAACATACAATTATGTTGACACCCTTTGTGTGAACGTCTCATCAACATAAATTTGAAATTGATCCTGAACTACGATCTAGAATTCTAGATCAACCAAGTGGGAGAGCCACGCTTCAGCATGAAAGGCTCGACCGGCCTCACAGAAAACCGGTGTGAAACAGCGCTCGCGCTGTGTTTCACCGAGTGAGTGAGGATACCGGAGGCCCCTAAGCCATCACCCATCCCCCTCCCCATCCTAAAAAGGTCGGCAACGCACTCGTGATGCCTCTGGTGTTGCAGGTGTCCATGGGCGACGGTAATCGCTTACCATCAGGTGATACGCCTGCTCTGCTGCTGCCACATATTCCATAAAAAAAACGTCTCCCATCCCGTCATCATGGTATTTATGTAAGCCAGCCCCTTTATGCCGAAGCAATCTGGAAAATCTGGAGTATAAAAAATGCAATAGTTCATTTTGCCAGAGACTATCGTCCAAAAAATTCAGTAGATTTAGAATCTATAAACTAAAATGTAAATAAATTGTACCTACTTGAACTACTGTTTAGTGCCTTTATAACGACAACGATCTTGCTCTCATGAGCAGACATTGCAACATGGTTCGTTTAATAAGAATGCTTAGGGAATCTATGATTAAATTATATAACAACCTTTTGTAAACATCCTTAAGAATAAGGGCAGAGTGATTGATAGAGAAGGAAAATATGTATTGAAACAGTTACAAAAGAGATGACTGTGTGTAATAATCAGTGTGTATTTAATAGTACATTGATGTTCAAGTTTCTTATTTTATATCTGTACCTAGATATTTTTAATAAATACAGAATCTACTATACAAATGGACAAGTGGGGTTTTATATCCATATTTCTTAAAAAAAATAGTTGTTATTTCTTTCTGGGACTGATAAAATTTACTTACGATCTTTTTGTGTGTGAACTTTATGCGATACTTTCGATTTTATACCAGCTAAATGGGAGAGCGACTCATGATGAAATGATGATGGTAATGAACTGTATTTATAGTTGGTCCTGTTAAAAAATAATGAAAATATTTTACCTCTAAGGATGTAAAATCTATAGGTACTTATATTAAAAATGTAACAGATCCAATTCTGTACATTAAAGATGTTTTGAAAAAATTTTTTGGAGGTCTCTCTATAATCGATACTGAAGCCAAAACTGTATTTTTTTAAATTTTTGTCTGTCCGTCTGTCTGTCTGTCTGCATCTTGGCCGCGCATCACGCTGAAACTACTGAATGGATTCAAATGAAACTTGGCATGATTTGAGTTCATACTACGAGGTAGGACATAGGATTCTTTTTATCCCGAAATTCACCACGGTCAAAGTCAAAATATGTACTTAGTTGTATTTCAATAACACATAGTCCGATTTCTTTCATTCTATAAAAATAAAAAATAAAAGAAAAGTAAGTAACGGGAAAAGTCTTTTTTTTTATCCGCGAGTGTACACTGCCTGTGGGAAGCTGAGACAGATATGTAAATATGGCGGTACGAAGTTCGCCGGGTCAGCTAGTTAGGAAATAAAGGACATGACTTAGGTACATTAATATTAGCGTTTTTTTTTTAAATAGTTATAACAACCAATCTATTTTTAATATTATAAATGTGAATTTAAGTTTTTTGTTACGCTTTCACGCGAGAACAACTTAACCGATCATCATGAAACTTTGTACACATATACCTACATAGGATACATTTATTAAATGCGAGCGAACCCGCGGACGAAAGCTAGTATAATATATAGTGAAAGGTTACTTCTGCAACCTTTGCTGCAAGATTTATTAGATCACATTCGCAACCAGACGATGATATGAATTGCTATTGTTATCTGAAATGTCATCGGAATCGTTTATAAGAAAGTTTATTTACGTCTGTTAATTTGTTCGGAAATATACCGAAATATCCTATATGTTGACTGCACGTTTGGCCTATTGGTTTAACGGTCACCAGGCCGTTTCCTACTTCGCCAAGTGTCGTGGGTTCAAATCCCACGTAGGACAACACTTTGTGTGATCCACTAATTATTGTTCTGAGTCTGGGTATTCTTTGTGTCCGTTTCATGTATATTTGTAAAGTCTCCCGCGACACAGGATTTATTCCTAGTGCGGGAGTTGTCTTTTAAAAAAAAAACCTCAGTTTCTATTTCTTTGTGTATGTAATTCACAGTCAAGTTAGACCGAAAACGGAAGGAGGGGCTCCCTTTAAATAGATAGGCTAAATACCTGACGAAGGTTTGTATGATCGACTGGAAGCAGCTATCGTTATGTCTATGACGCACGTTATCTCCAGACTGCTATTGGTTGAATGATTAATTGGCACCCTTAGTGTAAATAATGATATTGTTGTGCCAATATAATAGAATCCAGAGAAGCGATTATACAGCGGTTAAAAAAACTAACGCTACTATTGACCTTCTTCGTCATAAAAAAAACATTTTTAATAAAAAACACGAACGAACCCGGTGGGCGTAACAAACTTAGCGTGCGTTTGATTGATGTATCGAAAGGCGCAGTGATTGATGACCACAAAAATGATATCATTTGCCCTCAACCATTGTCTATCAATGATAAATATTATTGGAATTAGTTGTACAAAAAAATTAAGATTCAGATACACTAGTTGAGGTTATTTTGATTAATAGTTATAAGGGTCTTATCGTTGTACTACAGAGTAACTTTAATACTGATTAATATTAATATGATAACCATGTTTAGGAAATGGTAACTGACTTTTGAATTGTTTTCATCCGTGACAAATTTTGATTTTTCACCTGGGTATACTATATGTATCCAAAACTTAATAGGAAATATAAGTTATCATATATTCAGATCGCGGTTTATGCTACCTATTATCTTCTAAGGGAGGGCCCTTGATTCTGAGTCATAACTCTACTGATGACCATGGACGGAGGTTTTATTTTTATGGAATAGGGGGCAAACGACCAGACGTATCGCCTGATGGTAAGCGATTACCTCCGCCGCCCATGGACAACCGCAACACCAGAGGCGTCACAAGTGTGTTGCCGGCCTTTGGGGGATGGGCCTCCTGTGTCCTCACTCACTCGATGAAACACAGTGCACGCGCTGTTTTACATGGGTTTTCTGTGAGGCCGTGGTATCACTCCGGTCGAGCCGGCCCATTCATGCTTAAGCATGGCTCGCCCACATACAAAAATGAGGATGAAAGAAGGTAGTCGCTTACGAATAGGTCACTCGTATAATTTGCTAGAAATGGCCCTTTTATATACTATAAACAATGGTCATTTACTCATTGACCTACTGATATAAGCAACATAACCCGTGAAATATATTTTTTGTAGCTTTTACTTGTTAAAAGAAACGCAAATATTAAACTCTTACATACTGAGGTCCTCATCTTACGACCTTACAATACATATCACAATCACTATTACCCATGCGACTCCAATTATCGAGGCCTCAAATTCCAACTGTCCCTTATAAGGCCATCGACTCCAAAAACCAATTTGGAAAAGGTTAGTATACCAATTCAAACACACACGATCTAGTTAGCTTTATTGTATTCCTAGCTTAACATGCAGAGACTAACAAAAAGATGATCTGGTATCTGGCATAGCGATCTTGCGTGTGCTGCTTCGTGTTATGCCAAATGTTACACCACCAAGCGTGTGTTTATGTTTTTATATCGATATTAGATCATATGTGTGTTTCAAATGATTGGCTTTTGGCTGTTTTTAAAACCTATTTGAATGGTTAACTTCTCCATGTGATGACGGTGTAAGAATAAGGAATATACCACCCCTAATTATCTTGTGGGTTTCTTAAGTGCTTCTACTTTCTTTTTAATATCACCACCCCTATTTATCTAGTGGGTTTCTTAAGAGCTAACTCGGAGAGCATTCTAAGTAAGACAACAGTACTGCGAAGAGAAGGAGGACTTGAAACAAACCAAGGCGTTGTACCTTTGAATATTCTAACAAAGTTCGGATTCAGTTTGATGGACTTGAAAAATTCTCTATAGTCGAAAAGGAGTTTCCATACTCTGACAGTAGGGTTAAAATCTGTTCTTTTTTTTAACCGACTTACAAAAAGGAGGGGGTTCTATGTTCACTGTATGTATATTTTTTTAGCTTGGCACCAACTTCAAACAGATTTAAGGTACCTAACACACATTAAAAAACTACTATTTAAATGAATAAAGAATCAGGTATAGACAAGAATTGGCACATAGCAATTTATGAAGAGCCAGTTTATTTTACGCTTTTTAGTGTTTTTTGGCAGGGAGTTTTCGTTGGATGTTTTTTGGAAGTCGGTTTTTTCTTAAATAAGATAACAGCCGCATTAGGAATAAATATAGTGTGTAAGTGGACTTTATAAACATTCATCAAATGGACACAAATCACAACCAGACTCAGAACAATAACTTGTGGATCACACAATGTTGTCTCATCAAGGGATCGAGCCTAGAACAGCGCAGTATGCGCAGATACCGCTTAAAACACCACGCAATGTATCCAATTATTCTGACTCCTTCAGGGCTGAAGAATGTCACTCTTCTTCTGCTTCTTTCTCTTTATCTGTGTGTCCGTAGCCTCACTTTATCGCTCGCGTGTTTCAAATATTTTTTTAATAATTCTAGGCTGTCGTTCAAATGATTTTAAAACAATTAACTGTACCAAATAATTATCAAATTAAACGCTATTTGATTATTTATGACGTATTGCAGTTTAATAGTATTAATTAATTGTTATTTATTGCTGTGATCTATCATATAATATATTAAGAATGCGTAATAATTAAATATATTTTGACTGACTATGAATTTGTCTTTTCTTGAGAATTTGGGTATTTTCTATGTAAAATATGCATATACTCGTATTTACAGAAAAAATATTTACATAATATTTATTTATATCAGTTGTCTAGTACCCATAGTATAGTGCGTCAGATGTCCGAAATATTTTTGTTATTATTTTTAACACCAAGGTGGCAACCAAGCACATCGCTTGTGATCTTAGAACACTAAATACTCTAAGCTTTTAATAGTCACAGTCGATCGCGGAGGTCGCGACAAAAAAACTAAATCAGAATGGGTTCGAAGTATAAATGAGCAGAGTTACCCAGAAAAAAAACCCAATAAATCACGTTAACTTACGATGAAAATTAAACAGTTTATCCCCTACTAAGTATTTTTTTATTTTTTTTTATTTATTGAAAAAAAAAATGCAATTTACAAATGCCAGAGTAACTCTGTTACACAATCAATGTTACAATTTAAGGCTAAACCGCTGAACCGAAATCTATGAGTTATTGTCATAGAGATGCTTCGATTATTGAGAAAAGGCATAGGTATATTTTTTTTCTACGAGAACCGACATATACGCGGGCGGAGACGTTAGTAATTAATAGATTATATAGTTCACGCATTCTAATACGTAAAACCGGTAAAACTAATAAATAAGCACCTATAGTTGTTACCCCGCCCATCCAATTCCATGCCTCAAGAATATCCTCAAGTGCAATTATCATAAACACTTCCGTATAACAAACGTGTTAATAGTTGTTATGACGTTATGGATGCTTCAGTGTTGCCATCATTCGCTTCCTAATGTTGCCATGTAAAATTAGTCATGCGTTTATTTTTTAACATCAAAATGACTTAGCTTCGTGCCACTTAGGTATGTAAAAAAATATTTCTCAATGATCATTACCATTAGGTATTGTGCGATAAAAAAATATTTGTTGTGCGTACTATGTTTTTTTTAAATATTAGTTTATAAACTCCTACAGTTAAAGTGAAGTGGCAGTGGGTTGGCCATATTATTCGCAGAACTGAACTGACAAACGGTGACGTACCTAGAAGAGTTCTTCAGTGGAGACCGTGTCTCGACAAACGCAGTGGAGGACCTCCACAGGCCAGGTTGAGTGACGACTTGCGCAAGATAGCTGCCAGGCCCAAAATCAGTCAGAGTGGCGTGCAGTAAGAGAGAGTTAGTCTATGATGACGATGACAATTAAAAACCTTTACTATCTCACAGACATGCAGTAATGTCTAGAAAACTCTGATAACCCGACTGTTCATAAACATATTAACATAAGTTAAAATATAACTTGAAAAAAACCTTCCTCCAGATAAATAAATCTAGTCTATCGATAAGTAAAAATGACATAAAAATCCGTGCAGTAGCTTTTGAGTATCTCGAGCAGACAGACAGACGCTGCGGAGGACTTTATCTATATATATAAAAGAGTAAGGTGACTGACTGACTGACTGACAGACTGACTGACTGACTGGCATACCCAGAGATCAACGCACAGCCCAAACCGCTGAAGCTAGAATCCTGAAATTTTGCTTGTAGGTTCTTTACATAACGTAACTGAGCACTAAGAAAGGATTTTTTGAAATTCCACTCCTAAGGGGTAACTCAGGGGATGACAGTCTGTGTGAGCGAAGCCGCGTGTAAAAGCTAGTTTTATAATATGTCGTGATACACAATTACACTACAACAACACTGCACAACAACTGCACTGCACGTTTGGCCTAGTGGTTTAACGGTCACCACGCCGTTCCCTACTTCGCCAAGTGTCGTGGGTTCAAATCCCACGTAGGACAACACTTTGTGTGATCCACAAATTGTTGTTCTGAGTCTGGGTGTTCTTTGTGTCCGTTTCATGTATGTTTGTAAAGTCCCCCGCAACACAGGATTTATTCCTAGTGCGGGAGTTGTCTTTAAAAAAAAAAAAAAATCACTAGATATAGTTCTTATTCAAATTTCATTAAATTATTCCCCTATTTAATGCACTTCATTCTTCTTGATAATTATTTAATCAGTTTAAGTAAACAACTAATTGTATTTCTCTAGTTGAGTTGTTTATCACGTTTGATGAAACCTCGTGTACTTACACCTGGCCTTAAGACCTTCAGTGTATCCTATGCATAATATGCATGCACTTCCAATCGTTATGCATGAAGGAAGCTGGTTTAGATTGACTAAATAAATGAAGCGAACGATAAATTTATTTGCTATAAAAATAGCTAATATAAAAACGTCAATTCAAAACATACATAAGTATCATAGACTCATTACACAGATACAAAAAAACAGTACTCTTTACACATTTATTCCTGCTATACACGTAATTCTAAATGTTGCAATTAATCTATGCAGACCGATCAACGATAATCTGCAACGATTTCTCATACGCACGTTCGATAAATCTGCGCAAATCACTTTGCACATATTAATGGCTACGATTTATCGTTGTGTGTAGGAATTATTTGTCCTGGGCGGGAATCGAACCAAAGACCTCTGACTACGCTGTCGGAACCACTAACCACAACACTAAGAAGGGCCATAGTTTAGATATATGCACGACTGCCTCGGTGGCGCATGGCGCTGTGGTAGTGTATGCGACTGCTATGCTTGAGGTCTTGTGTTCGATTCCCGGATCGAACCAAAAAAGTATATAGGTAAGTATATCAGATTTGTTACCAAGAAGGTGCTACTGTTTTACCTACCTATACCTACTTATATAATATAGTATTCATACATACATATATTTAAATAGATATAAGTATAACTATTCAAATGCCGTTCACTGTTCAAAGGGCAGTTCATTTAAATAAACTGCATGCCGTAATAAAATTGATGACACTGGTTTAGTTATTCAGTAGCATCAACTATCCTTAATATTTTAGAATATCATTAAAGTATAATATATGTGGGAGTTGGCGTTCAAGCAAATAACTTACTTCTTCAAAAATCTTCGTATTATAACTTAAATTTGAAAAAACATTAGTTGTCCATTGGCTTGTCACATCGTTGCAGAAAAAAGGCAAGAAACTCACTCGTTCATTTTTAATCGTACATACAAACGTCTAGAACGTTTGAATATACGCATCTCATTACAATTTGTTAGTACATTTGAGAAAACAAAATAAAATATATAATATTTAATTCCTACAAATATCTAGATACAATAGTTATTATAATATCATCATTATCATCAGCCTATCGCAGACCGCAGTCCACTGCTGGACATAGGCTTCTCCAATTGCACGCCACTTGGTTCGATCCTCGGCTTCTCGCATCCAGCTCCTGCCAGCCATCTTGCGCGAATCAGCACTCCACCTGGCTTGTGGACGTCCTACACTACGTTTGCCGAGACACGGGCTCCACTCAAGAACCTGTTTATCCCAATATGGTTTTCGGTTCTACGACAAATAATCTATACTAATATTATTAAGCTGCAGAGTTTTTTTGTTTGTTTGATTGAACGCGCCAATCTTAGGAACTACTGGTTCGATTTGAAAAAATATTTCAGTGTTGGATAGTCCATTTATCGAGGAAGGCTATGGCTAAGATATCTTTTTTTTATGTTCAAGCTACCAAAATGACTCTACTCTGCCTGATGGTAAGCATAAGTAGAATCCAAAAGTGGTGGTCACTATCCTCAATGTGAACGTAGACAGAGCAGCATAGTGACCCACACTATGGCGGCCTAGTGAGATGCTTTTTCACGCCCCGCTTAAAGGACCCTGGATCATAATGGGAACGGAAGGCCATTACGCTAAGACCAATAGGAGCGGAGCAACAATTAAGAATGTTTAAAAAACGGAGGAAAATTATCACGCAAACGAGGTTGCGTGGGTCAGCTAGTGCATTATATTACGATTGTCATGCTAATGATTAATGTCATATTTATATTAATGTGGTTCTTTAATCTATTGTGATGTCTCTCAAGGCTAGACTTAGGAAATGTCATCACAATCTAGTATTAGCAGAACTAATTAACGTCAAATGGTGTCTGAAAAACATATTTTTGAAAAATATATTCATTTTCGTTTAAATTCATTTTCATTCATGAAATATAAGTAAAATCTTTATATTTAAATCTTTTCTACTTGTATGTATACTAACTATTGCAAGCGGCTTCGCTAGCTAGCACCTTATAAAGTGTTTCCAACTTTGTAAATGTCGAACTTCTATTCCGTACATCCCTTATTCTACCCTCTTAGAAGTGAAATAAAAAAAAAGATATTTACTAAGAGAAGGCTCCTATTATTTATTATTATTAATAACCTGAAACTCGGTTAGATAGTTTCGGAGCTCATCCTGAGCAACAGTGTGACACGAGAATGATAATTAAATAACTAAATGCTAAAGTTATAACACAAAACGCATCTATAGTCAAAATTTTAGGTTCTTAGCTTCATCGGCTTAGGCTATGCGTTGTTGAGTCAGGGCATAGAACTTTATATCTATCTCTAACTATCATCACTACATAGTATAAAACAAAGTCGCTTTCTCTGTCCCTATGTCCCTTTGTTTGCTTAAATCTTTAAAACTACGCAACGGATTTTGATGCGCATTTCTTTAATAGATAGAGTAATTCAAGAGGAAGGTTTTCAGGTATAATAAATGCATAATATAGTATGGAAACACTATTAATTTTCGAGGTTTCTAATGTGATGTAGCATATAAACACATTTTTTTGAGTTTACATTGCAAGCGCTGGTTGTACCCTACGAGATAGATCAAAATAATGTACTACAGTATTGTATACCTTAAAAAGTACTACAAAAAAGTCCGCGACAGTATAGGTCTATCTCTTAGGGATAACCCACAACAACAATTTTTTATTCCTTTCTTTTTACGAGAAATAATGGCTTATTTACGAAGTGATTTTAAGCAATACAGAATTAATTCTTATACAATTAAGTAAATTAAATACATTGTGCGTTTAATATAGATTAAAATGGCCCTTTACAATATCTAATTTAAATGAATATATTCGAAGATATTACAGATTTAAAATGCACGAATCGTGTCGTCGGCGGGGGCATCTGAAATCCACCCGTGCGAAGCCGGGGCGGGTCGCTAGTATATATATACTTATGATAAAAACTAGCTGACCCGGCGAACTTCGTACCGCCATATTTACATATCTGTCTCAGCTTCCCACAGGCAGGGTACAGTCGCGGACAAAAAAAAACTTTTCCCGTTATCTTTAATTTTTTTTCTTTCTAGCAAAAAAAGAATGAATGAAATCGGACTATGTGTTATTAAATTACAACTAAGTACATATTTTGACTTTCATCCGTCTGTCTGTATCTTGGCCGCGCATCACGCTGAAACTACTGAATGGATTCAAGTGAAACTTGGCATGATTTGAGTTCATACTACGAGGTAGTACATGGGATACTTTTTATTCCGAAATTCAGCACGGTTTCATGGAGAGGGGATGAAAGTCAAAATATGAACTAAGTTGTAATTCAATAACACATAGTCCGATTTCTTTCATTATTTTTTTGCTAGAAAGAAAAAAAATAAAAGATAACGAGAAAAGTCTTTTTTTTGTCCGCGACTGTACACAGCCTGTGGGAAGCTTAAACAGATAATATGTAAATATGGCGGTACGAAGTTCGCCGGTTTAGCTAGTGTTAGAATAACTACATAACAATATATTTTATTTATTGTTTTATTTTTTTAAAAGACAACACCCGCATTAGGCATATACATCCTGTGTCGCGGGGGACTTGACAAACATACATGAACACCCAGACTCCAAACAATAATTTGCAGATTACACAAAGTGTTGTCATATGTAGTATTTGATTTGAACCCACAACACTTGGCGCTGTAGAAAGCAGCGTGTCGACTGCTTAAGCCACTTGGACAGCCGTACAGTCATTGCCGTCATCAGCCGTATATGTATTAAGAATTCAAAAATTTTAACAAAAATAAAAACCGACTTCAAGGTTTGACTCGATTTCTCTTGGATGCCATAATCAGATCTTAATGTCCTTATCGTGGTACTACCGTTGGGACATCTTCTTTCCAATAAATAAAGAATCATCAAAATCGGTTCATAAACGACGAAGTTATCGGCGAACACACATAAAAAAATTACATAAATACGGTGGAATTGACAACCTCCTCCTTTTTTGAAGTCGGTTAATAATAAAAATGAATGCTTTTTTGCGTAATAGCGTAATATTTTAATCGAATTGCACCGATCGTGACTTCATTCAAGTTCCAAATTATACATCTATCTACTATATAAAAATAAGTCGGGTTTTCCTTCCTGACGCTATAACTCCAGAACGCACGAACCGATTTCCACGGTTTTGCATTCGTTGGAAAGGTCTTGAGCTCCGTGAGGTTTATAGCAAAGAAAATTCAGGAAAATTTTCAACAGAAAAGCGGGAAAGTGTTACATAAAACGAAGCCATCTGGTGGCGAAACGGAGTTCGCCGGGTTTGCTAGTTGTAACTAAATATTCTTTTTGGAACATTACGCCGATCTTCCAAAGTAGTGTGAAGGCCACCGTTTTAGTAGTCAATCGAAGAATCGCACGAACATAACAATTAAGTAAGTAGGAAATAAATCAAACTAATTACATACACAAATAAAAATACATATATTTTTTATGATACGGTAGTGAACATCATAATTTGTTTCAATTCATTGTAAAGTGCAGATCAAATTTTCGGTTGATTTCATTTGAGTTTTTTTCTTGTTTGTGAATTACGTTATTTACAATTGGTTGTGTACGTATTTCTGGGTTTTAGTTATCTTATTGAGGAAGCTACCTGAAGTTTCCTTATTACTACTATATACTGTGATTATTGTTTGGATGACTGGATGGGTGGATGAAAAAAAATTCCGCATGTTTATATTGTGTAGCTATACAGAGAGTGTAAATGTGTGTACGTATTGTGATTACTCATATAACTAAACAATGTGTTCTTAAAAGGAGATCCTAAAATTACATAGTAAATACAAATTATTCGATATATTATCTTTCTTTAGTTTACTGGTGGATGTAAACCTCAAAAGACTACTTAGGTAGGTACTTGTAGGTAGTAGAGCCACGCTGATTTCAGCACGAATGGGCCGGCTCGACCGGGGCGGTACTACCCTCGCACAGAAAATCTACGTAAAATGACAGCGTTCATGCTGTCGTGTTTCGTTGGTGAGTGCGAGACCGGAGGCCCAAATAGTCTAGTCAACAAGTTCCATACTTGTTGACTAGACTAAAAGATGCAGTAGCATCACTAGGCCGCCATGGTGTGGGTCGCCATACTGCATTGTCTGCATTCGCAGTGAGTATGGTGACCACCACTCTTGGATTCTGCTTATGCTTTCCATCAGGCAGAGTAGAGTCATTATGGCGGGCCATACATAAAAAAAAAAAAAAAAAAGGGTAAAAGGCGGTAACGCATTCGTGTACATGAATTTATAACTGAATGCACGCGATATGCTTTTTTTTCTTCGGACCTCTAACACACAACGCCTGAATAAAACAACCTTCTTATTGACGAAGACATTTATTAACAATAATTTAAACCTTTTATATGGTGCTTGGTAACGAAACCATAACGTGAGTTAAAAAAAGTGATCAACGCCATCTAGTGACGATTTTGGTACTAATTAAATAGTTTAGTATTTTTGTTGACAATATTATACATTCCGCCCACCATGGACGAAATGTCCATAGTTACCGCCCACCATGACCAAAACTTTATGGTTGAAACATCTAGATAATTAAAGGTACTTAAATTTGTTGACAGATAGCTAGAGAAATGGACTGTATATTTTAAACAAATGTATGTTAACAAGTCATGGCGGCTTAAATACAAAAAAAAGAAATTCAACAAAGAAAAAACATTCAAATTTGGTAATAACAATACTAAAAACAAGTATTTAAAATCAGTGAGCTACAGGTAACACACATAATTTAGTTGTTGGTCGTTTGAAAGAAACACCATTACAGTCAAGAGTCACCACTCTCGTAATATTGTCCAAACCCGGGTGTTTAGCTGTTATTTTACCTAAAAGCCATTTGGCTGGTGGAAGACCATCCTCTTTGACTAACACTAAATCGCCAATCATTGGCTCAGGGGTTTTATTTGCCCATTTGTATCGATGCATAAATTGACTTAAATATTCACAGGACCATCGACTCCAGAAATGTTGCAGCATTTTTTGCATTAATTGCCAACGCTTTAATGACGAAATGGTCGATTTCTCGTAATTATCATCAGGTACAAGAATTAGAGGCTCACCTATTAAAAAATGTCCCGGAGTAAGGGGTGTGGGATCTTGTGAGTTTGTAGTCATTTGGGACAGTGGCCGCGAATTAAGGCACGCTTCCACCTGGTACAATAAAGTTGATAACTCTTAAAATGTTAGTGTTGAGTTGCCAATAACTCTCCTTAGGTGGTGCTTTGTGGACTTTATTCCAGCCTCCCATAGTCCACCAAAATGTGGAGCATGGGGTGGAATAAAGTGCCAAGTGGTGCCGTTGTTTGCCAAACACTCAGCGATATCTATCGTTAAGCTTGACTTCTCCTGAGCGAACAAACTTCGAAGTTCGCGTGCGGCACCAACAAAATTTGTTCCATTGTCGCTATACAAATCAGCGCAATGACCACGTCTGGCGACAAATCTTTTAAACGCAGCTAGGAACCCTTGTGATGTGAGGTCGCTCACAGCTTCCAGATGTATAGCTCTTGTAGCCATACAAACAAAAAGGCATATATAGCCTTTGTAGGATCGGTGACCTCTACCCTTAGAGGTCCTAATCTGAATGGGACCCGCATAATCAACTCCACTCCTATAAAAAGCACGAATCGGCGACAGCCGAGCTGGAGGTAAATGTCCCATTAATTGGTTCCTAGTCTGTGCAGCTTGTCTTACGCAGACTACGCATTTCCGTACGGTAAGTTTTGTTTGATTTTTAGCATCAATGATCCAGTACTTTGTTCGCAGATAATTAATCATCAGCTGCGGTCCACCATGCAGTGTTTTTTGATGAGCTTCTTCCAAGATTAAAGTGGTAAAGTGTGATTTTGATGGTAATATCATTGGATGCTTTATTTCATTTCTGATTTCAGCTCTCTCCAGACGGCCACCAACTCTAAGGATTCCAGTATCATCCAAGAA
Organism: Diaphora mendica; assembly: GCA_949125395.1. Lineage (NCBI taxonomy): Eukaryota > Metazoa > Arthropoda > Insecta > Lepidoptera > Erebidae > Diaphora > Diaphora mendica. Next base: position 3,279,204 of record OX421334.1, read on the forward strand.
AGGATTCAATGATGTAAGTTTGCTTTTCCTGTTCACCATCCCCTTCTCTTTCAGGTCTCTTATCTCCTGCTGAAAAATCGATTGTTGGCATTGCTTAACACAAAGTAGAAGAGCTTCGTTCAATTCAACGCTAGTCAACCATACAGGTAAGTTATGATCACAGGCATTATTTAACTTTTTAATAAACCTTTTACAATATGCCAAAACTCTCACCAACCTACGAAGAGACGAAAATTTATACCATAATTGTAATTCTTCGATCTTGGCAATATGATAGACTTTCTCTGACTTTGCTTCTAAATTGGTGTCCAGCGTTTGATTCATATTATAGTTTAAAATTCTGTCTTGCAGCCACGATGGTCCGGTTTTCCACAATTGAAAAGAATGTAGGTCTGAAGGATTAATTCCACGTGACGCACAATCAGCAGGGTTATCTTTAGATGATACGTGCGACCATTGATCTCTGTCCAAAATATTTAGAATCTCTGAGACTCTATTTGCTATGAAAGTTTTCCAACGTGTCGGGTGACTGCTTAACCACGCCAATACTACGGTGGAGTCAGTCCAACCTCGAATGTTAGTTTTAGAAACGTTCAAAACCACTGAAACTTCTTGCAGCAGTTTAGCCAATAAGACAGCACCACACAACTCAAGTCTAGGTATAGTTACTTGTTTTATCGGTGCTACCCTGGTTTTAGAGGTCACCAGATGGACATAAACGTTTCCTGTTATGTCTACAACACGCATGTAAACTACCGCTGCATAAGCCTCGCTGGATGCATCACTGAACCCATGGAGTTCTAATGTGCTGTTCTCATCAACGTCAATCCATCGTGGGAACCTACACTTGGTAAGTTCAATTAGTTCTGCACGGTAAGTAATCCACTCCGTTAATAACTTATTTGGGAGGTTATCATCCCATCCTATTCCTGTAAGCCAAAGCTTTTGAATCATAATTTTTGCCTTTATGATTTCTGGTGAGATCCATCCCATAGGATCGAATAATTTGGCAATGTCAGATATAACTTTACGTTTTGTTATAGGTTCACAGATGTCTGGTAGCTTGACGGAGTATTCAAAGTCATCGGTTCGTCGATTCCAGGTAAGTCCCAATATCTTTATTAATTCATTTTCTTGTAGTTGCAGTTTGTTAACTGTTGCTAAGCTTCCATCGCTTATTTCTTCATGCAGTTGCTCATCATTGCTTGACCATTTCTGAAGTTCAAATCCTCCTTTTCTCAGCAGGTTAGTCATTTCAGCAAATATTTGTTTCCCTTCTGATATACTTTTGCACCCAGTGAGCAAATCGTCCATGTAGAAATCTTGTAATACTCTTCTAGATGCTAACGGATATTGAGCACCCTCATCGTAGACAAGTTGATGTAAGGTTCTCACGGCTAGATATGGAGCAGGTGCAGTACCAAAAGTAACTCGCCCTAACCGCAAGTGTAGTATATCTTCTTTGCAGTCAGATCTCCACACTACACGTTGATAATCTGCATCTTGATCCGCGACTTTAACCTGCCGATACATCTTAATAATGTCAGCAACCAGGCAAATACGATGAAGCCTCCATCTCATAAGAATATGTCTAAGATCATCTTGAATAGTCGGGCCGACCATAAGATTGCTATTCAATGAAATGCCGCTGTTATCGCGACTAGAAGCATTGAATACAATCCGAAATTTTGTTGTGGTTTTATCATCTCTAATTACCTCATGGTAAGGTAAGTATACTGCTTCTGTTTTGTTAATTTCCTGTTGAGGTATTATTTGCATATGCCCTAGCTTTAAGTATTCTAAAAAAACCTCTGCATATTTAGGTTTTAAATCTGGTACTTTATTGAAACGATTTTCCAAAGACAGTAATCTCTTAACAGCGATCTCACGGGAATTACCATATTTACAGCTTGGATCTTCATCCTTAAATGGTAACTTAACAATATACCTTCCAGAACTATCGCGTTCAGTGGTTGTCTTAAAAATATCTTCACACAAGCTTTCTTCCGGAGTATACTGATTTTTACTCAAACTGAAGTTATCAGACTCGAGCTCCCAAAACTTTTTAAGATTGAAATTTTCATTGCAAATGTTAGTATGCAACGTGATAAAAGTGTTACTGCAGTTCACACTATTGTTCTCATTATCCTCAATTACTTTACCCGATAAGACCCAACCGAGCCTAGTGTTCTGTGCTATAAGTGTTCCTGAGGATCCCCTAAGTAATCCCTCAGTTAATATTTGACAGTAAACATCGGCGCCGAGTAACAAGTCTATTTTGTTTGGTGTACTGAATTTAGGATCTGCCAACTTCAAAAAAGGTAAGTTAGGCCATAGTTTGACCACAATTTTCTTCTCAGGAAGCAATGAAGTTAGTTTACGTAATACGTATGTTTTTACTGTTACAGTAAAGCTTGGATCTTGGAGAGACCGCAGTTTCACATAAACTGCTTGTTTGCAATTGAGTGAAGCATTTTCCTCACCCCCCACTCCAGACACAACACTGTTACAACTTACCCTTTTCAGTCCAAGCAATTGAGCTGAAGACTCTGTGATAAAGGAAGCCTGTGATCCTTGATCCAACAATGATCGCAGTGTTATTTGCAATCCCGTGTTAGTTTCGGCCTTTACTAAGGCTGTAGCTAACACAACCTGACAATTAGTGTTAGAAAAACAAGTTGTTATTTTTCTTTGCTGGGTCTCGTCATTTGATGTTGATGTAGTTTCATCAACATTGGTAGCAGCATATGGTTGGTCAATTACATCGCCGTTGACAGTTGGTTGGCTATTAATATGTGGATGCAGCAACGAATGATGTTTCTTTTGGCAAATTCTACACCTGGTGGGCAAACGACACGACATTACCGAGTGATTTGCGCCTAAGCAATTAAAACATAATCCGGAAGTTTGGACAAACTTACGACGCGATGATAACTGTTCTTTAGCAAATGATTTACAATTTCCGATTTTATGATTACTATTTGAACAAAAAGCACAAGTGGAAACCTTACGTTCATTGTTACACTGTGCAACATGATGTGATTTAGTGCTACTGGATTTAACCATTTTAGTACATAAAAACTCCAGTGACCTGAATCTATGTTCTATAAACTCTAAAAATTGTTTTAATGTTGGTAATACGTTAGTTGAACTACAAATTCTAGATTCCCATTGTTTACGAGATTCATTGTCAAGTTTAGAACACAATATGTAAATAACAATAAGGTCCCAATTTTCTATATTAACACCTTCATTTTTTAAAGCATAAAGGCATTCGTTTGTAGTGTCAAAAAGCTCTTTTAAACAGTTAGAAGATTCAATACTTAAACTTTTTTGGCTAAAAAATCTCTTAAAAATACAATCTGTAATAAACTTCTTATTATCAAATCTATGTTCTAAAATCTTCCAACTAGTAACATAGTTATCGTTAGTTATAGGTAGATGTCGCAATAGTTGCTCGGCTTCTCCAGTAAGGTAGCTCTTTAAGTAGTGTAGCTTTTGTACATTGTCCAGTGACTTATTGTTGTGAATCAATGTTTGAAATAAGTCTCTGAATGTTGTCCACTGGGCGTAATATCCAGAAAACATTGGTATAGCTATCCTAGGTAATTTCACACCACTCTGTGACACCTCTTTTTCAGATTCATCGAATAAAACTTCCTTGTTTGACGTCATAATTTTCAAAATATCTTTTAATGCTATTTTATAGCTAATATACAGTTCCTCAGACTGACCATAAAAGTCGTTCGAATTGTAATCAGACCTCTCATACTCTTCCCTCTTGCATTCCGTTATTAATTTGGTATGTGTATCGTCAAACAATAACCATTGCTTTTCCAAACTTTCCAGTCTAGTTTCTACATAAGTAATCGTAACTCTTTCCTTGGGCGATTTCTTAAAATTTGCAAATCCTCTTTCAATCTTTTTGTTTATATCGGCTTGTAATCTTATCCACGACTCCATTGTAAGAAATAGTATAAGTTTCAGAACTAAGTTGTAATAAATTCCTAATGGTAATATATTTTCTTCAAAATTTTTCTAAGTGTTTAAATAGTGCTTTCCAACATAAGCAAAATCGGGCATGGATTCCCCGTCTGGTACACTTTTACACGAAAATTTTACAAGTCCGTACACCAAGAGAGTTAGTTTTGTAATTTTCTAAGTTAATATCACTGTTTCTTGAATCACTAGTCACTACTAAGAAATTAAAGTACTTACAATTTGTCCAGTCACTAGTTAGTTACCTGTTAACCACTTCACTAAGTTCACTGCACTTTAATGTCACTTTTTCACCGATAGGATGGCGCCACTGTAATATCCAAACTCCGTATCACTCACTAGATCACTGCATCAGTCACGGCATGTATCCGGTTCGAATGGCCATGAATAAAACAACCTTCTTAATGACGAAGACATTTATTAACAATAATTTAAACCTTTTATATGGTGCTTGGTAACGAAACCATAACGTGAGTTAAAAAAAGTGATCAACGCCATCTAGTGACGATTTTGGTACTAATTAAATAGTTTAGTATTTTTGTTGACAATATTATACAACGCCATCTAGTCCCAAGCTAAGCAGAGCTTGTGTTATGGGTACTAGACACCTGATACAAATACATATATTTTTTTTTTTGGTAAATACATACATATTATACATAGAAAACCCCCAAACTCCGAAACAAATATTTGTAGATCATACAAACATTTGTTCCGACCCGGGAATCGAACCCAAGACTCATGATCAGCAGTCGCACACGCCAACCGCGAGACCAACGAGGCAGTTGAAAGTATTTCTTTCTAAGCTTTCAAAGTAACCTAATAACTATTAAAAAACGGTAACTTTTTTAATAGTTATTTATCACACTAATATATAAAGGCGAAAGTTTGTGAGTGTGTATGTTTGTTACTTCTGTTTCGGATGAAACTTTACAGTAATATATAGCTTATACATCAGAATAAGACATAGGCTATTATTTGCAGCGATAACAGACATACACGCGGGCGGAGCCATAAAAGAGCGATTTAGACTCGTGCACGAAGGGTTCCGTTCCATTATCTAATTAATTTAAAAAAATCATGTTTGTTGTATGGGAGCCCCCTTAAATATTTATTTAATTATGTTTTTTAGTGTTTGTTGTTATAGCGGCAACAGAAATACATCATCTTTGAAAATTTCAAGTGTCGAACTATCACGATTCATGAGCTACAGTCTGGTGACAAACGGACGGACAGCGAAGTCTTAGTAATAGGGTCCCGTTTAACCTTTTGGTACGGAACCCTAAAAAAGCCCTTAATTTAAATTAAGTAGACATTACTTAAAGGTATTGTTTCAAACCAACCAAAACCACAAAGGAAAGCTAGGAAACCGAACAATACACACTTTCCACTTCATTTTCCGTCCCACTTTCGTTTTAAAAATTACCCAAGTGACTTGGAAAATTTATCAGAACGACAACTGAGTAGTTGTAGGAGAAAGTGAGGTGTGTTTTCATTTTCTATAGTAATGTCTTCGAAAGTAGAACTTATTGTTTAAAATGAACAGTGAAGAATTGTCGGCGAAAGAGCTGTGACCTTATAATTACTTTTGGGTTGTTAATGGATGTCAATTAGCGATGTTAGAGTAAAATGTTGTGAAACAGACATGTTAGATAAATAGATAATAATTTCTTTGTAGACCAGGGTTTAATAAACGTAATAAATAAGTTTTTTTTTTTTAATTTTTAAGAATAATAAAACTGCGCTTCACTGTTGGCCTAGTGGTTTAAGCAGTTGCCACGCCGCTTTCTACTGCGTCAAGTGTTGTTTGTTCAAATCCCACACGGGAAAACACTTTGTATGATGCACAAATTGTTGTTCTGAGTCTAAGTAGTCTTTGAGACCGTTCCATAAGATGAAACCGGTCAGGTATAAAAATTAAAATAGTGGAATAAGTACAAGTAAGTTTGATTCTAGAATGTAAATAAAATGAATTCTTCAAATCGGTTCTAATCTAAAAAGAAGTTAATTACTTAAAGAATACAGCTGAATTGAAACTCTACTCATATTCGGTGCTAAAACCGCACAAGAGATTGCTCAAATAAAAACCTACGCATTAAATACCTATAATTCAAAAGTAATGTCACCCGTTTATTTGAATTTGATTAATGAAGGTTTCTGCAAGGCTGTATCTAAAATACATTCCTCACGCAACACGTAACCTATGAATCTAGGTAACAATTTATCTACGAGCATAGGTTGTAACCTTTTGTATCCTCAAATGACGAACAATTAATTGTGCAACTGTACCCAGTATGAGGACCTCGAAGACCGCTATGCAAATAATTAAATTGTGTGCTGTTAAATGTTGAATGTCTTATCATTAATTTATTGTTATTATGTATGGTTATATTTATATACATACTAGCTATTGAGCGAGGTTTTGCCCGCGTGTATGTCGGTTATCTCAGCAAAAGGGTAGCCTGTGTCCTTCCTCAAGTATCAAAGTATCTCCGTGGCAAATTTCATTACAATCGGTGCAGCGGTTTGGCTGTGAAAGCCTAAGCCTAAAGCAGGACAGACAGACAGAGTTACTTTCACATTTATAAAACAAGTATGGATATGTAATGTACATATTCATGTGTAATGAGAACTTTTTGTTGAGATTTCTATGGGAAATTTCGTGCTCGGAGAAATGTGACCTGCCGTGTCAATTTAAATGTAAAAATATACACCCTAATTTTATGTAAAGATATCGAATTTTTATTTATAAATTATAACCCGACTATGTAAAACTTTTGGTTAAATTTATAAACCCTATGTCATCTGTGCCATAATTACGAATCTATTGACACCTCATTCAAAATCGGTTCAGTAGTTAAGACGCTACGGAGTAACATTCAAACACACAGACTGCCAAAACTATTACCGTTCCTTTTGGCTTACCATAGTCAGGCATTTGTAAAAATGGTCCAGGTGATATAGGCTATGTGAATTTCATCAAAAGTTTTTTAATAAGCGATTTCCTAAACTTTTTCTGTTTATCAACGAGTAAAGAATTTATGGTTTTTAAATTACTAGTGTATATAAGCGATTGTATTCACTTGGTTTACTTCTTGGTTACCCTTTTACCATTATAAGTGAACCTTTTGAATCTAAGATCTTCTATGTTGTTATTTAAGAAGCTTGCTGATGCGTTTTGAAACGACGCGATATCTTCTGAAGATATATTCATGACTTACATGAATTTACATGACTGCTCATTACTATTGATTGCCTGTACTATTTACATATACGTATGTATGTAAATTGATACATGATTCACATATCAATGGGGAGCCATGAACAAATGGGCCAGGTTGATGGGCACTCCCATGGTCTTCTGTGAAGCTGAGACATCACTATGTTTCAGCCTCAGATCAAATAAAAAAGGTAGATAACGCACCGCCTTGTTCTTGTTGAACCAGAAAAAAGGCGCTCAGTTCCAAGTAAACACACGCAATACGCACTAACTATGCTGTAAACTACGCTACTTTTCGTCAGTATCGTATAAGTGAGGTTCCAGCTTCACAGAAGACCGTCATCATCATTAACAACAACAACCTTGAACAGTTCAATGCTGGATTTGACTACAGCGCGCTGGCGAGACCTGTAGGTATAGGTTTTTTTTATATGTATGGCCCGCCAAAATGACTCTACTCTGCCTGATGGAAAGCATAAGCAGAATCCAAGAGTGGTGGTCACCATACTCATTGCGAATGCAGACAATGCAGTATGGCGACCCACACCATGGCGGCCTAGTGATGCTTCTGCTTCTTTTAGTCTAGTCAACAAGTATGGAACTTGTTGACTAGACTATTTGGGCCTCCGGTCTCGCACTCACCAACGAAACACGTCAGCACGAACGCTGTTATTTTACGTTGATCTTCTGTGCGAGGGTAGTACCGCCCCGGTCAAGCCGGCCCATTCATGCTGAAATCAGCGTGGCTCTATTACCTTTTATTTGTAACAAGTTTTCCTTGTCATTGCTTTGCAGTAATATCGGCCTGCGTAGTTTACTACATTAGTTGTCATTATTCTCTTTGCGCTGTAACATGGTGCGGGTGACAGTTTCAGTAACATTTCGTTTCACTCTTCAAAGTTGCCGCGATTTACAAATTACGACTTATTACTTTCAGCTGTACCACATTCGCAATATATTAAATCATTAATAACTGTAGTAAATTAAATTAAACCAACCTGAATCGTCGTACAGGCAACTGTCACCCGCACCATGCTACAGCGCAAAGAGTATAGTCTCCTTTTAATCGCCACATGAGTCACACTTTGTATGAACTTCAAATTGTTTTTTTATGGAATAGGGGGCAAATGAGCAGATGTATCACCTGATTGTAAGCGATTACCGCCGCCCATAGACACCCGCAACTCTAAAGGCGTCACAAGCGTGTTGCCGGCCTTTGGGGGATGGGGAGGGAGATGGGGTGAGCGGTTGAGGTATGGGTATCCGGTATCCTCACTCACTCGGTGAAACACATCGCAAACACTATTTGACACCGGTTTTCTGCGACGCCGTGGTATCACTCCGGTCGAGCTGGCCCATTCATGCTGAAGCATGGCTCTCCCACGGAGAGTTGTCCAAAGTCTGAGTCTTCTTTGCAACCAGTTTCTAAAGTGCAGATCCATGTTGAAAATAGAACACTCTATCGAATTAGAAGGTTATGCAAAGACTGCAAGCTGACTTTGATGTCGATAGCTATCATGCAGTGAAAAAGTATGCCATTATAATACCCAAATTCTCTTAAGCTGCCAATCAACAAAAACAAAGTAGCTATTAAACTTAATACGATTATGATTCATAGTAATACTTGTGCAACCCACACAGTTCGATCCACTTTTATATACGTGAGTATTATATTGTGGGGTACCTCAAAGGGGCTATCAATAAGGTGACGTGTATCGGATCGGACAAAAAATATTTAGTTCCATTTTGTACTTCAAAAACGTAGCAGGTCACAAGGGTTTCGTTCGTTTACCAATTTCCAGATAAATGAAACAACCTGCTTTGGTTTGACGTCATAAAACCGATCTCTTCCACTTCGGACTAGTCTGGTAGTTCTGTAGTTAGTGATCCTGACTGCTCTTGTCAGGTCGTGAGTTCCAATCCCTTATCAGCACAATTGCTGTGTTAAGTCGGATCATTTGTTCTAAATCTAGGATATAATTTAGTTTTATTCATGTATGTGTTGACAAATATTAATGTATGTTGGTCAGCAATATCATTACTATAACTCGTAAGTAAGGAACACTAATCAGCAAACCAAATTGGTTTATTCGTATTCTAAAATCTATAACGTCCAGTTTGGATCAATATAGAGTTGTGTATCAATTTCATTATTATACTCGTTTATAGCTTTATACTAGCTATCGTTTATTATACTAGCTGACCCACGAACCCTGGTTTAGGTAAGTCTCATATCGCCCGTAGCGTTATAATTTTCCATAGTTTTTGTAACATTCTTCATTGGTGCTCCGCTCCTATTGGTATTTGCGTGATGATATATAGCCTATGGCCTTCCTCGATAAATGGGCTATCTGGCACTGAAATAATTTTTCAATTCGTACCAATAGTTCCTGAGATTAGCGCGTTCAAGCAAACAAACTTTAGCTTTATATATTAGTATAGATGAATTTATACTTATTACTACAAAGCCGACGAACAAATTTGAGCACGTAAACCTTAGGATCTACGGGTTTGAATTGATAGCCTCTTATTGAGTGCGGCCTCATAGATTATGTAAAAAGTACTCACTGACTATGTGACATCATGCTAGAACCAATACAGGCTGAGCATTAATAAAAATGTTCAAAAAACATGATGAAAATCCTTTTGAAAGACGCTAACGAAGTAGCACGGGTCTCCTAGTATTATTTAAAAGACAAGGTGTCCATCTAAATCCAAACAACAATTTATCAAGATGTCCACTTATTAATCTCAAGGCCTTTACCATCACGGTTTAAACATACGAGTACTGGCTGTTTAGTAGGTTATCATAAGTAGAACCAGTTAAAACAATGGGCTCGGAGACAATTGGTGACATGAATCGATTTCTTAAGAGAAATCTGATCGGACTAGTGTATGCAGTAATTTTGAAATCGATTAATAATATTACTCGTTATTAACTGGACCTATTAGAGATTATAATAATAGTGTCATCGGAATATTTAAAAAACAAACAAAAAACACAAGGCAGTCTAAACAAAAGTCTAAATATAAATGAACAAACAGTTGTTTAAGCTTAGCTGAAATGAACCGATTTGCTCTTTAAATAAAACGCGCGACAAAAAGAAGTATAAAAATATAGCTCATGGAAAGCGTTCGGTGACGATGACGCGAGTTCCATGATTTTTGTTCACCCAATAACTATAAATTCTCAAAATTTAAAAAAAACCCCGACATAATAACCTGAGTTCCCTTTAAAATGTAAAAAACACGTTATGCGCTTATTTGAGACCCCACGCGATGATATTTTTGCGGTTGATATTATTCGGTTATTCTTCCCCACTTTCACCCCAATAACTTTTAAACGACTCAACCGATTTTCATGAAACATGTCTATAAGGTTGAAAAATTAAGGTACCTATGAAGTTTATTTTCAGACTTTCATGATTTGTAGACATAAGTTTTTGTTGTGTGGAGGGACTTATTCGCGATAAAAAATATTTGAAAGGTTTACCTTCTATATCCCGACGTTTCGAACGCTATACCGCCCGCGGTCACTAGAAGACCGGTGGGGAATAAGGTTTATCACAATTAACTATTATTGTAGGCGCATTGCCAATAATAATTACTTTTTACCAGACTACGGTGAATCCAAAAGGAAGGGTACCTATGGTACCTAGTACATTTGGCAGTCTATGTATGTTCAACTGTAGCGCCTAAACTACTGAATCGATTTTATTGAACGAGGTTTCAATAGATTGTGTCGGTTTCATGTATGTTTGTAAAGTCCCCCTCAGAACAACAATTTGTGGAAGATGGTGGGTTCAAATAAAACAACACAAAGTATAGTCCCATGTGGGATTTGAACCCACAACACTTGGCGCAGTTGAAAGCTGGCGACCGCTTAAACCACTAGCCTACGGTACAGTCAAGTCAAGTGCATATAAATAAAAATAAAAAAAAAAACGAACATCTAACACATACATGACATCTAGTCCCAAACTAAGCCCAGTGTTGTATTATGGGTACTAGGACAACTGATAGTAATACATATATACTTTTTTTTGTGAATAAAATACATACATAATATACATAAAAAACACCCAAACTCCGAAACAAATATTAGCAGGTCATACAAAGATTTGGTCCGACCCGGGAATCGAACCCGAGACCTCAAGCACAGCAGTCGCATACTGCGGCAACGAGACAGTATAGTTGAAAAACCACAAATATACTAGCAGTATTTTATTAAGATATAAACAATAACAAATAAAACAGCATACGCGATCACTCAAAAGTATGTTTGACTACCGGGTGTGCCGGCCCGCGCCGTGTATGGAACCATGTGGGCGAACTAGTTACAATACGTCTTATAATTATTCATAGTTATTGTACCCATTTTATTGTGTATATACTTGACTGTACTTCTTTACCACTTTCTAATTATATTATTTCAGAGCTTTGGTTTAAGAAGCTCTTAAATTTTGCTTGCTTTAAAGTAAAACCTGTCGATGCATTTATAAAGTAGTAGCTGTGCCCGCTACTTCGTACACGTGACTTGTATATTTGTTAGTTATTTTTAATCTATGTACAAAATCACAACCCCTATTTCACCCCTTAGGGGTAGAATATTTAGAAATGCTTAAATACGTGCTTACACATTTTTAATCAGTAGCTCAAAAGTAAAGTTTTATGTTGCTAACTTAAAAAATGACGGACTTCCATACAAACTTTCAACCCCTATTTCACCCCCTTAAGGGTGGAATTTCAAAAATTCCTTTCTTAGTGCTCACTTACGTTATATAAACAACCTACATGCAAAATTTCAGGATTCTAGCTTCAGCGGTTTGGGCTGTGCGTTGATCTCTGGGTATGTCAGTCAGACAGTCAGTCACCTTACTCTTTTATATATATAGACTAGCTGTGCCCGCTACTTCGTACACGTGACTTGTGGATTTGTAAGTTATTTTTAATTTTTCACGGTTGTTTAAACCTTCCCTGGACTACAAAAAACATTTCAAAACCAAAATCAGCTAAATCGGCCCAGCCGTTCTCGAGTGTCAACGAGACATACGAACAGCAATTGATTTTTATATATAAGATTCCCCGAAACGGTACTTTATTATTTGCTCACCATATAATTTTTCGTTGGTTTTGAATGTATTTGTAATTTTTTTTTTGGTAGGAAAGTTTCTCTATTATCTGTCGAGTAGTTTAACGATTAAAGAGTCAGAAACAAACCGATTGCCAAAGTGACTCTACGTGATGGACGGCATAAGCAGAATCGATTATTGAGATGCTTCTGCATCATTGTATAGTCTGTAGTCTGTATTGTAGTCTTCTTAGATAAATAGGCTATACTTATATAATTTTCTATTTAATACGGTGTTTTCCGACGTTAACGCATTCATAGAAACAAAATCTTCCTCTTAAAACATCAGTATATAATTATTTTTTTTAAAGACATATCCCGCACTAGGAATAAATCCTGTGTCACAGGGGACTTTACAAACGGACACAAAGAACACCCAGACTCAGAACAACAATTTGTGGATCACACAAAGTGTTATCCTACGTGGGATTTGAACCTACGACACTTGGCGAAGTAGGAAACGGCGTGGTGACCGTTAAACCACTAGGCCAAACGTGCAGCCGGTTATATATTAGTCATACTATACACTTTTTACAAGCTGGTTATGTTGAGTATTTTTTTATACGCCATAAGACAACTTTACACAATACTTAACCTTTCTCAACAAATGAGCTATACAATGCGGAAATTAATATACAAATCGACGTAGTAGAACTTGAGATTTCCGTGATGAAACAAACTCTCACATACAAGATTAACAAGATATAATAAGTAATAGTATTCATCTATTTCTTTGCTAATCAGTTACGTTTAAGTAAGCCTAAAAGATATGAATTATTTATATTTTAAATGCGTCCTTCGTCTTTCTTTCTTGCACGCTGAAAACCCCATGAGTTGCAACCTCATCAGGGTTAAACAGAAAGGTGTTCTGTCAGCATCGAACTGAATAACACTAGAATCTATGCTCTGTCATGTACTCTAGAAAAAAAAACCCTTGTGACCTCTGAAATTGTGTGATTCTTGGTAATTTTTTTAAAATAATAAAATTAAAATTACAGTTTTACGTTTAACGATTTTCCAATAGAGTGTATAGAGAGCTATTAACATAAGACTTAAAAACTTGAATAATAATGCATTAACAATAATCTAACAAATGCATCTATTATTAAAAATCGCAAACTAGATTTATCAACTCCGAAAGTCATAGCCTTTTAAACAAAAACCGCTTTAATTTTAGCTCATTAGTCGAACATACTAATTCCTTTAATGTTATTGAACCGTAAGATAATAATTAAACTCTAATTTATTGTCTCCGTAATCTATTCGAACAAATTTTTATCTATTTCTAATACAACAGACCATTTAGTTTCGGTAGCTGCACAATCAAAAAATAAAAGCAACATATTACAATTTAAATTATTCAAAAGTAGCAGTATTCTGTGTACTCATAAATAAAAAATCGGAACCGTTAAAACCTGCCAGCACTATGAGGTAACATCGGAACAAGAATACTTTAGAAAAACCCGTTAGAGACACGAGACGGCCGCCCAAGTGTTGGACCCATTTCTTAATACGAGTACTATTTGAGTATTTACACTGTTATTCGAAATGTTGCCGCTCTTAAAAGGTATTGTTTACTAACTCATCAACACAAGGAATGCATTCAAAGCGTTACTATATTAAATGTTTGTTTCTGACACTTCTTTTTATGGGATAGGGTTGGCACGCATGTTGCATTTGCATTTCTGTGAAATAAGAATCTTTAGGGTCAACGCCGACGGACGGAATAATAAATAGCGCAACGAAATAAAACCAACCGACTGCTCGCCGTCGTTTCATTTTGTTGCATCGAATACAATTGATACAACTTTAGGTTGATTTTAAATTGTTATTGAATTAGTCTCTTGGCCGCCATTCTGCGCATCGGTGCCGCCCCTAAACGTTATTACACGTAAAGAATACACTTACGACACGTAGATTCAACTGATCACCGTGCTATCCGATACACCTTTGAATGTTTTAGTTTAATTCTTTTATAGGCCGCCCATCGCCCGCTTTTCAAGGTAGTAGAGCCACGCTGATTTCAGCACGAACGGGCCGGCTCGACCGGGGCAGTACTACCCTCGCACAGAAGATCAACGTAAAATGACAGCGTTCGTGCTGTCGTGTTTCGTTGGTGAGTGCGAGACCGGAGGCCCAACGATGCGAAAGCATCACAAGGCCGCCATGGTGTGGATCACCATTCTGCATTGTTGCATTGTCTGCGTTCGCAATGAGTATTGTGACCACCACTCTTGGATTCTGCTTTTGCTTTCCATCAGGCGGAGTAGAGTAATTTAGACAGGCCCATACATAAAAAAAACCTGAGTATGATTCATATACAATCCTTCTTAGTTATTTATGTAGTAGTCTACTTGTACAATTGTGAAAATGTCGCGATACATATTTATTTAATACTATAAACAAAGTTACATTTCTTTGTAGCTTTTATAGACTTGACAACCCTACATTGGTATGATGAAATAGATGTGTCTAAATATTGACAATGAAAATATATAACAACATTTAAACTCGCTATCTTAACATCTACGAACCTTTGAATGAAAGTAGGCTGCATCAAAAGTTTCTTTAAAAGGGCAGGAAAGTTTGTGACAGCCCTAATATTTACAAAACGCCAAAATTAGTGTTTCTTTGTTGTAAAACAAACACATCGTAAAAGGGCCTTTAACTATGAATGGTTTTCTTTAATAGTGTTCCTTAAAAGAAAGTAGTTAGAATATAATTTCAATCAAAACGAAACTACCTGCTAACTTAAGACTTTGTTTGACTTTTGGAGTCGTTTCATCCCTATAAAAATACTAGCTAATCCTTGCAAGTTCTTCTGCATCTCTTTTCAATTATACTCGGCTCCTATCT
Source organism: Diaphora mendica (assembly GCA_949125395.1). Lineage (NCBI taxonomy): Eukaryota > Metazoa > Arthropoda > Insecta > Lepidoptera > Erebidae > Diaphora > Diaphora mendica. The sequence goes on from OX421334.1 coordinate 3,294,410, forward strand.
ATCTAATACCTTTAAACGAGCAATTCTTGTATATATATATATATATATAATCTGAATCTCGGAAACGGCTCCAACGATTTTCATAAAATTTTGTATGCAGGGGGCTTCGAGGGCGATAAATCGATCTAGCTAGGATTACTTTTTAGAAAATGTCGTTTTAATCGTGTTTTTAACAATCAAATATATAAAATCAATGTACATCTAGCGCCATCTATCGCAACTCGAGCGAACTACATTGAACTATACTGGAATAAGGTGCAGAATAAACAGTATCAGGGCGTACCAAGAGAGGGCGTCACTTAACTTTTTTTTTTTATTGGAAGAAAAATAACAAAAAGGTGGCGTTTGGATAGTCCCAATGCTGCCAAAAAACCCATTTCTAAAAAAAAAATACCGAGCGACGCTCGGTCATCCAGGTAATTAGTATTTAAGGCACACCAGCAAAACACAGAAAAGCTAGTATCTAATAAATATACATAAATTCATCGAAATATAAATGCTCTTTCGTTAGCGTGAGCTATTAATATTTAGTCTATTTTGACTACCTCTGCTCATTTTCTTCTACCTCACTTGATAAGCCCGCATTACTCCGAAACTATTTATCATAATACCATATTATGGGCATCACGAACTCCAAACAAACCATAGAAAGGTCCGTTTAAAATATTTGACCTCAAATAGCAAGAACTATAGAGTAATGAGGCCACAGCCGCAGATCTATTAGACCCTAAGGTCAATAAGCTATCCGATTTATATCGTGGCCATTAATTTATAAACGAGTTTTAATCGTGTGGAGATAAAAAGAAAACAAAAGATGCTTAAAGCAAATATGTAGTATTAGAAACTCTATTAATTGAGTGTAAACAGTTTTTTAAAACACATATCAAACATCTATATTTATAAAAGAGGAAGGTGACTGACTGACTGACTGACATACCCAGAGATCAACGAACAGCCCAAACCACGGAAGCTAGAATCCTGAAATTTAGCATGTAGGTTCTTTATATAACGTAAGTGCTCACTAAGAAAATAATTTTTGAAATTCCACCCCTAAGGCAGTAAATCAGGGGATGAAAGTCTGCGAGAGCGAAGCCGCGTGTAAAAGCTAGTCATCAATAAAGATGAGAAAGAGACATAAAACCGGTGAACTACGATCCTTAGTAATAATAATAATAAAAATAATAAAATCTCTTTATTTTCAGGTATCTCGGACCCATACAAAATATTACGTATTTAACAAATAAAAAGAATAATAAAATAACAATAATTAATTCATAGAATAATAAAAATCAAATATAAATTAATTCAATTAAAAAAGCTTGTATAATTTTTTTTGTTAAAATATTAAAAATACAATCCCAAGACATAGCAATGCAAAAAAATAATTGAAAAATGAAACAATAATAAAAATAACAATAATTAAATAACAATAAAAAATAGTAATGAGTAACCGATTAGAACGAGATATAATCAATTATAAAATCGGACTAATTTCATTTTTGGTTCTATTTGGCAGCAAAAATGACTTGTCACATTAGTAAAAGGCTTATTGGATGTTCCTGATATACCTATAAAAAAATATTCTAACACACATAAATATACTTTAAAAAATGTATCAATATCTTTTGATGATAGACAACTCCCGCATTAGAAATATACTTCTTGTGTCGCGGGGGACTTTACAAACATACATGAAACGGACACAAAGAACACCCAGACTCAGAACAACAATTTGTGGATCACACAAAGTGTTGTTCCATGTGGGATTTGAACCCACAACAATTGGCGAAGTATAATGCGGCGTGGCGACCGCTTAAAGCACTAGGTAAACCGTGCAGTTCAAACACTAGTGTTAAATGTTCATTTATGATTAGGAATCACAATGCGCAGAGAGAATGTTTTGTTGTGTTTATAGGTTTAGAAATATCTCAGGTTTGATCTATTCAATCCTGCAGGTATTCCAGTCCAGTCCGTTATTCAAATGTGTTCAGCCGTTAGGGCATGATTAAGTAACAAACATCAACAGGTATAACATGAAATATACGTCACACGTCAATAATGAAGTCAGTGTTCGATGTAAACTTATTATACAGCGTGTTGCCAAAAAGTGTTCTTTTTTTAAAGTCGTATAAAAAGTTATTTATAGAGTAGATTATAGCATACAGCGCAAAAAAATAATAATTTTATTAAAACAATTTAATATTATTTCGTAACTAATTAATTGAAAATGAAAATTTAATATCCGTGTGATAGAGAACTGATATCAGTAAATATGTAGATACTTTTCGTTTGACTTTAAGCTTCAGAAGATATTTTTCAATAACGTTTATTTCCTCACACTTACTGCAAATACACAGTATATTCCAGTCAATCTCATGTGAGGCAGAGCTGTGAGGAATATGCACCAGGAATACATTTCCCGAAAAATATATTTTTCATAATTTTGTCCGCAAATTAAACACAAAAGCGCAAATAGTGCGCATGCAGAGAACGAATAGCCAAATATAACGATTTTTATTGTCTTTAAAATGAAAATACAAGATCAATCTAAAATGACAGCGTTCGAGCTGTCGTGTTTCATTGGTGAGTGCGAGACCGGAAGCCCAATGATGCAGAAGCATCACTAGGCCGCCATGGTGTGGGTCACCATACTGCATAGTTGCATTGTCTGCACGAGCAATGAGTATGGTGACCACCACCCTTGGATTCTGCTTATGATTTCCATTAGGCAGAGTAGATTCATTTTGGCAGTCCCAGACACAAAAAAAAACATTTCATAACATACTGTATACAGCTATTACCTTAATAATTCGTAAATCTTCATTAGCCAAATTCGAAACTGGTTATAATATTACAATTCGGCCTTTGTATATATGCTTCCCTTTAATTATGTACATAATCTAGTCGTATATAGAGGTAAACTGACTTCCTACAATACCCAAAAAAGGCCACTCGATATATTTACTTAGCGTACAATTTATTATGTTACTTGACCTCGTGACATCTTTATATCGAAATAAATGTGGGCGGGATGTTTCACTAAATGACATGTGGCTTATTTCGTAGTAAATTTGTTTTTTGCTATCAATATTGGAAATATACTTTCTAATATGAGTTACTAAAAAGTGATTTTTTAATAATATTTTAGATACGGCGGGTCGGTGCTAGGCCGAAACATCTGAATAGACCATCATTGTGTGGATCACCATGCTTTATTGTTGCATTGTCTGCATTCGCAATGACTATGGTGACCATTGCTCTTGGATTCTGCTCTTGCTTTCCATCAGCCAGAGTAGAGTCGTTTTGGCAGTTTCATAAAAAAAAAAAAGATGTCTAGTAAATTATCGTCGGAGTGTCTCCAGTTTCGAAGACAGTGGGAAGGATTGATGCATAAATATAATCATGATATTGGTATGTTTCTTATCATTTAGGGAACCCACCCTTAGTTATTGCACTTGATTTGTTAAGAATACGCATAAAACGCTTGGACCCGGTAAAGTATGTATAGGCATCCATCTTTTTTTTTTTTATGTTCGGCCCTGCTAAAATGACTCTACTCTGCCTGATGGAAAGCATAAGCAGAATCCGAGAGTTGTGGTCACTCACTGCCTTTGCCGACAATGCAACAATGCAGCATGGTGACCCACACCATGGCGGGCTAGTGATGCTTTTGCATCATTGGGCCTCCGGTCTCGCACTCACCAACGAAACACGACAACACGAACGCTGTCATTATACTACGTTGATTTTCTGTGCGAGGCTAGTACCGCCCCGGTCGAGCCGGCCCGTTCGTCCTGAAATCAGCGTGGCTCTACTACCTTGGAAAACCAGTCCTAAACAATACTTTTGGTGATTTTTACCAATTGAATGAAAGTACTTTAGGCCCTACTTCCTTCCTCTCTAATTTTGTAGGTCGTATTCAAAAGACGGCATATACGGTTGCGTGGTGACTTATTGAAAATACGAAGTGTCACCACCCCTATCCATTCCATGGGTGCCGTAAGAGGCGACTATGGAAGCAAACTATGTAGAACTAGCAACCGTTCGCGACTTCGTACGCGTCGAGTTAGTTATTTGCAAATTTTTTTTATACTGAAATACCATTTAAAATCCTTTTGCCATAATTACACACATCAAAAGTGTCTAGGGATCAACATATGTGTCTAGGGATCAACATATATTTTTGCAATAACTTTTCTCCTGATTGATATTTATTAAAATTTTCTTTAAGGATTCATCAAATAAAGTGTTTTCGTTTGTCACAGTAACGATAAACCAAGTCACCTTTGCATTAATAAAGAAATTTGCCATTTTCCTAATAAAAGGATTTTTGACATTTGAACCACTAACATTAAAGTTCGAAAAAAAGACTGAAATAACAGTTTTCTTTAAAATGTTATTAGGTAACTTAAACAATTAATAATCCGTGTTTCTACCGCGAACACTAACACAAGAACATCGGTTTGGCATACTCAAAATGAGTTCATCCAAATCACGCTGTGGAATGGCCGCCCATGTTCGTTGCAACAACAAAAAAAGGTCTTCTTGCGACTGGATACCCTCCATATTCGGCAGAGCTCTTCTCTGTAGCATATCCCATGCATGCTCAATCGGGTTCAAGTCTGGCGACTGAGCAGGCCAGGGCCAAAGCCACATCTCAATCTCAAGAAATCCGCATAAAAATGCTTGATCCCTAGACACTTTTGATGTGTGTACTTTAACTTCAATAACATAGAACTTTCATACAAACTTCCAACCCCCGTTTTACCCCCTTAGGGGTGGAGTTTCGTAAAATACTTTCTTAGCGGATGTCTACACCCTATAAGGAACCTACCTGCCAAATTTCAAGTTTGTAGGTGTTATAGTTTCTGAGATTTCGTGATTAATAAGTGAGTGGTATTTCGCTTTTATATATATAGATTCAAATTCTATTCTAACCTGCTGGCCAGCGTGGTAGGTATAGAACTGAAAACTCTGTTGATGATGATGATGACGACTCTTAGCACAGTTTCTGATCTAGCAAACTATTGGTTGTTTTTTTTTTCTCTCTAAAAAAGACAACTCCCGCATACCTAAGGAATATACATCCAGTGTCGCTGGGAACTTTACAAATAATAATAATCGCTTTATATTACACCAGGTTACTTACAAAGGTAACTGAAAGCTAGGAGGTACGATTGGCGGCCTTATTGCCCTAAGACAATCTCTTATAAATATACATGAAACGGATACAAAGAACACTTAGACTCAGAACAACAATTTGTAGATCACACAAAGTGCTATCCCGTGTGGGATTTGAACCGACAACACTTGGCATAGGAGAAAGCGGCTTGCTGACCGTTTAAACCACTAGGCCAACCGTGCAGTAAATTTAGTAACTTATGTTTATACTAGTTGTTGCCCGCGGCTCTGCCCGCGCATATGTTGGTTATCGCGGCAAATAGTAGCCTATATGTTATTCTGATGTATACGCTATATTACTGTAAAGTTTCATTCAAATCCGTTCAGTAGTTTTTGCGTGAAAGAACATCCATACATACTTGCAAACTTTCGCGTTTATAACTCGTAATAGGATGTATGACTTTTTTGCTATGACATAGCTTTGTCACGTATTAAACCTATAAATCACTGAAACCCGTCCGAAATTATAACTATAAATTCTAACCTAAAAAGTAGAATGTTCGCACGCTGTACATTATTAGAACAAAACATTAATATGTATAATCAAGAACCAGGTGTATGAAATATAACCCAGATCTATCGAGTCTTGAGTGATTGGTACATAAATATGCAGTGACTAGATACGCCTGTGTATTTAGTTCTCTAGGTAACGGTAAGAGCACTAGAGGTCATAAATTATATATTTGAAGGAACGGTCGTGCACATATCGATATTTGATCGTAATTCAATTCGATTTTTAATTTGAAATGCTATTGATTGTATTATTGTCTGCAAGAAATATTATTATTGATGTTCAATAGCGTATTGTGTTACTACTCAATACACTTGAATAGTTTTGATGTTTATATTTAACATTATTACTAACAGAATAAGAATTACTTAGTCTTTAAAAGTGATAGTTACATGTAGCAAATAACACTCCCAGCCAGAACACCCAGACTCGGAACAACAATTTGACAACAACATATCTAATATTTCAGGAGAATTTTTTATTACCATGTGAAACGAATTGTTGCGTACGGATTACTAGAAACCTGTGAAACCATAATTATTACAAAAGTTTAAAAAAAACTATAACCTGACCACGAAGAAGCTTTTAATAAAACTTACATAGCCCATGTCACCCGGCTAAGCATAACTAATAAATTGACACCTCATTCAATAAAATCGGTTAAGTAGAATAGGCGCTACAAATATAAATAAAAGCGGCCAAGTGCGAGTCGGACTCGCCCATGAAGGGTTCCGCAGCAGCAAGTAACATAATATAATTTTTATTTTATATTTATATTTGTGTTGATTGAATGAAAGGTAAATTGCAGTTTACGATTTATGACGTATTAAAAAAAAACTACTTACTAGATTTCGTTCAAACCAATTTTCGTTGAAAGTTTGCATGGTAATGTACATCATATATTTTTTTTAGATTTATCATTCTCTTATTTTAGAAGTTACCGGGGGGGGAACACACTTATTTTACCACTTTGGAAGTGTCTCTCGCGCAAACTATTCAGTTTAGAAAAAAAATGATATTAGAAACCTCAATATCATTTTCGAAGACCTATCCATACCCATGAATGTGATGAAAAAAAAATTTTTGAGTTTCAGTTCTGAGTATGGGGACCCCCAGAATGTATTGTTTTTTTCTATTTTGTATGAAAATCTTAATGCGGTTCACAGAATCTATCTACTTGCCAAGTTTCAACATTATAGGTTTTATAGTTTCGGAATAAAGAGGCTGTGACATACGGACGGACAGACAGACAGACATAACGAATCTATAAGGGTTCCGTTTTTTGCTTTAGCATGATCTCCTAGCCGATTACAGCCACGGCGGCCAGTCTCAACGGAGACCAGCCAAAAACGCAGGAGATATTATAGTGCACATACTGTTCCCTCACTCTCATAATCCGATGGGACGGTTAACCGACACGATCGGGAGAGATCAGGTGCTTTACGTGCTCACAGAAGCACGAAAGTTCAGACCCCAATGTTTTAACTTCGAGCTGTTATTAAGAATTTCTACAGTCAGAAAAACTCAATTACAATTTTGGCCCGACCCGGGATTCGAACCGAGACCTCTTGATCGTATACGTCAACCGCTAGACCACCGAGGCAGTAATAAGTATACATGGATTGCCGACGTATGTCATAATTCACCACGTTGTAAAATATAAACACGTTGAAATACCGTTAAAAGACCTATCAAGTATACAAGATACTTTAACACATTTTATTCACCATTAAAACTGGTATATGTACAACATATTTCATATTAAAAACCAGAGATAAATTCTCATTAGCTACGACGTAAGACGCTGATTATGGAACCATTAATCTGAACATATCCCTCTGAAATTTTCCGTAACAGGAGCTGTAAATTCCGTTTGAAGGATAATGGTTGAGTTGATTTTAAATTTTCTTCTTGTTTTTTATCCATGTCGTGTTTCTAACGTTGAAAAAAAAACGAACTTCCATACAACCTCTTTGATATCTTATTTTACCCCTATAGGGGTGAAAATCTCAAAAATATGTACTTAATATGGGCTTACAATACAGAAAGCATCAACTACCAAAATTTCAAGTTGGTAGCTCCAATAGTTTAGGCTCTACATTGCCGATCGGACGGTTAGTCAAGTAATAATTTTATGATGTATATCTAAACATTAAGTCAATTATTAATACCATTAAAATAAATAGACTTGCTATTAAATGCCTGGGCGTTACTGCGACTAACGGCCAATACACAAATGTATAAAACTATTTTAATACTCTTCACCGTGTCTTAATTAACCTCTGCCTAGATAAAATCTTTCTCAATCTATACTTGCTCTAGTTTACGATGCTTGATCAACGCGTAATACATATTTATTTTTAAATCTATTGCAATAGTCAATAAGAAATAACTAGTTTTCATCTTATTCATTAGCAAATAATTCTTCAAAACTCATAGCACCATCAACTACTACTGCCTTTTCGAAACATTTTAAATCATCCTAAGGTTGCTCGGAAGAGATTTCTTTTGGCAATAAGGCCACCCTTTGTACATTGTATATCTGACATTGTAATCTCCTGTAACTCTGTAATATGGTGTACAAATAAAGAGTTTTCTATGTAGTTCCATGAATTAGCATAACATTTTCATAATATTCCCAAATATATTGTTGTTATCGATGCAGTAAATACTTGCATTGGTTGCCATCTACACACATCAAAAGTGTCTAGGGATCAAGCATTTTTATGCGGATTTCTTGAGATTGAGATGTGGCTTTGGCCCTGGCCTGCTCAGTCGCCAGACTTGAACCCGATTGAGCATGCATGGGATATGCTACAGAGAAGAGCTCTGCCGAATATGGAGGGTATCCAGTCGCAAGAAGACCTTTTTTTGTTGTTGCAACGAACATGGGCGGCCATTCCACAGCGTGATTTGGATGAACTAATTTTGAGTATGCCAAACCGATGTTCTTGTGTTGTTAGTGTTCGCGGTAGAAACACGGATTATTAATTGTTTAAGTTACCTTATAAAATTTTAAAGAAAACTGTTATTTCAGTCTTTTTTTCGAACTTTAATGTTAGTGGTTCAAATGTCAAAAATCCCATTATTAGGAAAATGGCAAATTTCTTTATTAATGCAAAGGTGACTTGGTTTATCGTTACTGTGACAAACGAAAACACTTTATTTGATGAATCCTTAAAGAAAATTTTAATTAATATCAATCAGGAGAAAAGTTATTGCAAAAATGTATGTTGATCCCTAGACACATATGTTGATCCCTAGACACTTTTGATGTGTGTATTTTACTTACTAATTTGGTATGACCGATTTCTTCTCTCTTACGAACTGATTTAAATTTAGAATGTGTTTTATAGGTAAAAGAAAACATTATATTTCAAGGTGTCTATGAAAACCAGAAACATAAATATTTACAACATAGATTGACATTAATAATTTCTAGATTTAAAATTCTCACTAGTATATGATTAGCAACAGTGGTAGGAGACATTTTCATCAACAGTCTTAAAAGACTTATTCACCATTTCTCAGAATATCGCTTTTGATTTACTTTCGATTCTATATCTGCTGTCACTGTATAATGTATGATATCTAAAAATACTTTTTTTTATCAATCTTCTTTTTTTACACGATAAATTCGTCTATAGACGTATTCAATTTATCAAAGTATTATTTTTCTCTTTTACAAATAGCTGCCAAAATGGCTCCAATCTGCCTGATGGAAAGCAAGAGTAGAATCGACTGCACGGTTGGCCTAGTGGTTTAGGCGGTCGCCAAATCTTACACGGGACAACACTTTGTGTGATCCACAAATTGTTGTTCTGAGTTTGGGTGTAAATTGTGTCCGTTTCATGCATGTCTGTAAAGTCCCCCGCGACACAGGATGTTTATTCCTAATGCGGGAGTTGTCTTTTTAAAAGAAAAATAAAAAAAAGGAATCCAAGAGTGGTGGCCACCATCCTCATTGCGAATGTGGACGATACAGCACGGTGACCCACACTACGAGGCTTAAAAGACTCGGGATCATACTTACTTATATGGTTTAAGCAGGTTTACGGCATTTGTTGTTATTTTGCCAGTATTTATTTATGTAAATTTAGTTGTAGTATTCAAATAAGTTTGTGAAACAAGTTTATAAGATTGTAATAGATTCTTCCGTTTACGAACTTACAATAAAGGCTAATAATATTATCTGTCTTAAAAATACCTAAAAAGGAAAGAATTATGAGATATTCTTTAGACTTTAGTCTTGTATGGCTTTGGTAGTTTGTATGAAGAATTAACTATGCTATCTTAAGCACTCCGGTTAAACAAACATCATCTTCATTATCTTCCTAGCCTTTATTATACCCAAGATTATTTGGGGTCGGCTACTAGTTCAACCGGTTTTACTTAAATATCAGTTTTCCCACAGAGCGACTAGCATCGGACCTCCGCAACCCTGAGGGTGAACTGAATTCGAAGATTGAAATAGCTATCAGTATATTTATGGGCACTGACTTTCCAAATAACGATTATCATAGATGTTCGTGACAACCGGGTCTCACGGCTTAACGTGCTCTCCGAGGCACGGGCGGGAACCACCGCTATCTTCCATAATCCGGGCTGCTATTAAGAATTTCTTGTAAGAAAAACCCAACAGCAGTCCGACCCGGGAATCGAACCCGAGACCTTCTTGTGCTAACCACTAGACCAACGAGGCAGTTGGTTAAACACACATTAAAAAAACCTGGAAATCGGATAGATACTTTCGGAGTTTATCAGAACAACAACGTGACACGAGAATTATATATAATAAACTAGTTGTTGCATACGCGCAAATAGTAGCCTATGTGTTATTCTGATGCATAAGCTATATTACTGTAAAGTTTCATCCAAATCCGTTCAGTAGTTTTTGCGTAAAAGAGTAACAAACATCCATCCATCCATCCATCCATCCATCCATCCATACTTAGAAACTTTCGCGTTTATAATATTAGTATACTCGTAGATGTATAAAATAAAATCTTATGCTCGGCTTGGATTCAAGTTGGGTGTCCCATGTTTCATTATTATGTGACGTATTATATTTCTCTACTTAATAATTGTGAGGGCGTGGTACTCCGTTATACGACACTGGACAGCCGGCGCGGCTTACCTTTTGATAGCTTACAATGGCGACGATAAATTTTATAGAATTTTTATTGACGATCTTTGTGAACGTCTGCCCCTCGGTCTTGGTTGTAATTTCTGATAAGTGAAAATAGTTTTACAATGTGCAAATCTTGATCTGTGGAACGCAAGGCTACAATACAGATGAAGTACCTTTGAACAAGCGATTTTATCCCATATCACATATATTTTAAGTACATATTTAAAAATCACATCATAAATATACCTCGTAAGTTCTAAAATGACACTAGTGACCACTATCATAAAGATCAAGCTATATTTTAATAAAGTATCATTTTCATAAGTCAATCTACATACTTATTTACCAAGTCTCATGATCTCCTAAAGGCCACATCTAGAAATGTCACAATGTATCATGTTACAGTGTTCTAGTCAAAACTAGATCAGCCTAACAAGGTGCTAGTGACTCTAATTTGTACAGAACTGTTAATTTTTCGTACCGAATTCCATAGCTTTTAAACAGACCTTTAATTAGCGTCACTTTGGAAATAACTATGTAAAGAAATACCTGACACACGTTGTCAGTGACGGTGAATTTGTATGCATATAGAATTAAGAATTAAACTAGCTTGTGTTCACGGGTCCGCCCGTGTGTATGTCAATGTATCACCATACCAAATTTCATTAAATTAGGTGCAATGGTATAGCCGTGAAAGCGTAGCAGACAGACAAAATGACTTTTGAATTTATAATACGTAACGTTTTCAATAGCTCATCCTTTTTTAAGTCCTCTAGTAATAGCGAGCCTCGGTAAACACATATTACAGTCCAGGGACTGGATGTCGTCCTCCCTCCTCCTCCTCGTATCAGAAATTAAAAAAGACAATCTAAAAAAGAACTATAATTAGACTACTTTAAATAAAATGTAGGTAGCCTTTGTACCGGGGCTATTATTACGAATCTATTGACCTCATTCATTAAAATCGATTCAGTAGTTTTGTCATTACGGTGGAATATATAAACATACATATACTGCCAAAACTATCACCCTTCCTTTTGCCATAGTTCGGCAAAAATATCATCATTAATGTATGTCAAAGATTGTTAATCAAAAGCTAATACTGTCGTGTTTAAATTTCACTTTCTTTTATATTTGTTTATTTACGTCCCACAAGAGGTCAAAGTAGCTACTTTCACTGTTTATAAAAAAAAAGCCAGTTCTCTGAAGCTCAATATAATTAACATAATGTTTGTGTGCGAATAAAATTAATAGCCTATGAATAAGAGAAAAAAAATGTTTTAAGTAAACATGGAATAATGAATATCTAATTGAATTTCTAAAGTAAAGTGAAATAGAACGAAACATCCGTGTGTAGTGTGATGTATTTTAATTTTATGGACTTCTAGTTTAGAGTGATTTTCCAAATTTCACTTGGAAATTTTGTCTTTTCTGAAACAAATCAAATTTCACAATATCCGTACAAAGATTGTTTGGAAGAGATCGCCGTGAGCGATAAGACCGCCTATTGTAATACCAAATGTAGTTTTTCATGTTAAAAAAAAATACTTTGGTGGTGTTCAATAAAGTTGTACAAACAAATAAAAAAAATAGTTTGTTTTTTTAAAAGACATCTCCTGTATTAGGAACTAGCTGTTGCCTGCGGCTCCGCCTACGTGTATGTCGGTTATCGCTGATTTCACACCTCTTATTTATCCGATTTTGCCCTAACTAACATTACACATATTTTATATGTTTTAATGTTTTAAATACATACAAATAAAGATAGCATTCACCAAAATCGGTTCAGTTTTAGATTCTTAGCTAGGTACATAGAAAGAATGGATTGATAATTATACATTCAAGCATATATCAATGCATTCAAGTATAAACATATATTATATAACCCTACTTTTTAATTTTTACCGTAACTACCTTTTGTTTTACCTATATTACGATTTGTATCATGTTTTGTTAATCTATTTAAAACAACATGGAATAATTAGGCCTTGAATTCGAAATGAATTTCCTACATCGTCATACGATCTCACATGTTTCATCGAAATAACAAATTTAACACGTTTAGGCAAGTTCATACATAGATATAACCTTAGAATAAATTGTGGAGCGTTCCCACAATTGTTTTTTATGTTATCTGATTTCAAATCTAAATTCGCTTCCAAAATAGCCTACTGTCCCATTTGATTGCAGATTCGAACATTTGTAATGGTTGAAGGTGATACTGATACGAAGCTATGTCTAACGCATAATATTTTAGTGAAGCTGTATGTGTACCCACGTGGTTTCAGCGAGAGAATTTGTTTATATACTCGTATAGGTATGTAGATGGGTTTTGAACAATTAATAAAAAAGGACACTAACTATCACACTAATATATAAAGGCGAAAGTTTGTGAGTGTGTATGTTTGTTACTTCTTCACGCAAAAACTACTGAACGGATTTGGATGAAACTTTACAGTAATATAGCTTAATGCATCAGAATAATACATAGACTACTATTTGCTGCGATAATCGATATAAACGCGGGCGGAGCCGCGGACAACAGCTAGTACCTAATAAATGTTGAAAGTATGTGAAATAAGGAATACTAGAAAATAACTACATATTTTCAAAACATAACCGGTTTAAATCGCTTTAAGTTTAAGAAGTTGTAGTGAGATGTTGTATTCATCTATTATTTTTTACTTTAGAATCGAAATATATAACTTCGACCAAATCAAAGTTAAAGATCATTGGAATCAATACCACAAAATGATAAAGATTGCCCAATATATTTTTTGTATTTATAAATAAGCCTTTCAAAGTGACTTCGCGTGATGGAAAGCTTGAATAGAATTCAAGAATAAAGACCACCAGTAGCTGACATAAAAAAATGATGTAAATACCAATTATACTTTCATGGAGAACCACGCTTCGGCATGAATGGGCCGGCTCGACCGGAGTGATACCACGGCCTCACAAAAAACCGGTGTGAAATAATGCTTGCGCTGTGTTTCACCGAGTGAGTGAGGATACCGGAGGCCCATTCCCCAATCCCCTACAAATCCCCCCACCCCCAAAAGGCCGGCAACGCACTTGTGACGCTTCTGGTGTTGCAGGTGTCCATGCAGTCCATGGGTGGCGGTAAACGCTTACCATCAATCGATACGTCTGCTCGTTTGCCCGTCTATTCCATAAAAACAAATAGACACCTCAATTTTCAATACTTATTTGTATAGATATCGTTGTTTTTGCAAAATTTTAAAATATCTAATCGGTTTTCATCTTAAACCACGTCCATCTATTCATCAACTCCTACGTAGAAATCATACCAAATCTCTAAAATCCGTAATCTTGCCTACCCTAATCTCTACTCCAAATGACTTTCTCTAGCCAGGGTCACGCACCCAATGCTATTGAAAGTGAACGTGTCCTACATATGACACTCGGTAATTATCAGCTTGAGATAAACGCTGGAAGAGCCGTTTCAAATAATGTAAAGTTTGGAGAAATATCCATATATCATATAGACTTATAGACACTAATGTAATTAAGGAAAGTAGTAATTTTTGGTTCAATTGCTTAAATTTGGACTTGTTTATCTGATTAGGAAAATGTTCAATTATTTGACAACTTAATACAATAAGTAATAATACCTCTAGGCCCCTTAGTTGCCACTGATCATTATGGCCAGTGGTCACTATTCGAAACAGTCATAACTTGATAACCAAAGTGAAGTGTTATTTTTAAATATTTGTTTTTATGTATACTGTAGGCCCAATAATACAGAAGCATTACTAGCCCACCACGGTGTGGGTCACCATGCTGCATTGTCTGCATTCGCAGTGAGTATGGTGACCACCACCCTTGGATCCTGCTTATGCTTTCCATCATAGTAGAATCATTTTAACAGGCCCAAACATAAAAAAACTAATTATATGTAAATCAAGGTAGAAGAGCCAGGCTGATTTTTAAGGTAGGTAGTAGAGTTACGCTGATTTTAGCACGAACGGGCCATCTCGACCGAGAGGGTGCTACCCTTTCACCGAAAACCAACCTAAATTGACAGGATTCGTGCTGTCGTGTTTCGTTGGTGAAAGCGAGACCAGAGGCCAAATGATGTAGAAGCATCTCATTAGGCTGCCATAGTGTAGGTCACCAGCCTGCGTTGTTACATTGTCTGCATTCGCAATGAGTATGGTGACCACCACTCTTGGATTCTGCTTATGCTTTCTATCAGGCAGAGTAGTCACTTTGGCAGGTCCATACGTAATTAAAAATATAAAAACATCAACTTTGATTTCTTTAGTTATATCAAAAGATTTAATAACATATCAAACATTACAACATTTTAAAAGAAACGACTTCAATAATACGAAGGCTGGCTGGGGCATTAAAATCAAGTACACATATATACTGAGTTCATATAATAATTTATACAACTTATATTACTTGCATTCATGAGGTATTGCGAACATTCTTTAACCACGCACGCCTTCAAATCTCGTGTTCATCCATTATTTATCATATGCTTAGGAGCATACCTTAAAATTATTTTTATTACTGTTGATTTTAAATAATATTACACCAGAAACCTCATATACGAACGTCGGACGTCGTTGCTCAAACTAGGCAAACCAAACAAGGCTAGTAGTACTATAGAAAAAAAAAAAAAAAATTCGGACATCTAACACACAACGCCATCTAGTCCCAAGCTAAGCAAAGCTTGTGTTATGGGTGCTAGACAACTGATATAAATACACATATACTTTTTTTGTAAATACATACTTATTATACATAGAAAACACCCAAACTCCGAAACAAATATTTGCAGATCATACAAACATTTGGTCTGATCCGGGAATCGAACCCGAGACCGAAGCACAGCAGTCACATACGCTACCACTCGAGGCAGTTTCAAAAGTTTCAAAAAGATGAATGGAAAAAAAACAAACATTGGAACACAGAACCTCCTCCTTTTTGAATTCGGTTAAAAACATATTCAATCGCAGGATAAATGATCGTAACCGGACTTAATACCTTAGGCATTGGCTAGTTGGGTGTGTTATTTTGTATGTTATTACTTTTCCAAGTTGAAGGGCAAATAGCCTCAAAATCAATAAACAACAAGTCACTATACCTCAATCACTCAAAGGTTAATTGCCACCGGACTGACGTGAACATATCTCTAGGATAGTATTGGCATAATTACTGAACTTGGCACGGGTACTAATGACCGCAATGAGCAAAATTGATATGCTACTGCTGTCGGCTAACCCTTAGGGGTTAGATAGATAGCTAATGTTGTCAGCCGGTCAAGGCTTCGTTAATTAACGTATAATTATCTACGCTATCTTAGCTTGGACTCCCTTATATTTATATAGGAATCTCTGTTGTCAATTGCCAAACCGGAAACAGCTTATGTAACGGTTTAAATCTTGTTTTTTTTCCTTTATTTATTTCTGGTTTGCCAGAATAATTAACAGGCATTTCACTCTTTTAATCCGATTACGGAGAAGTCAACAGACAGGATAAAAGTTTTGGCAAGCTATGTATATTTGTGTATACGTAACGCCTAAACTATTGTATCGATATTAATGAATAAGGTGTCAATAAATTAGTAATAATGTTCCTGGTGACGTAGGGCTTATAACTTAATCAAAAGTTTAAAGTAATCAGGTCATGTTTTTTAAACCTTTTTCATTTACAAACTTTTCTATAAATGCAGATGTTACTATTATTATTTAATTCTCTTTAAAAACATTAAAAATATTTAAATCCTTGACATTATAGACTGCACGTTTGGCCTAGTGGTTTAACGGTCACCACGCTGTTTCCTACTTCGCCAAGTGTCGTGGGTTCAAATCCCACGTAGGACAACACTTTGTGTGATCCACAAATTGTTGTTCTGAGTCTGGGTGTTCTTTGTGTCCGTTTCATGTATGTTTGTAAAGTCCCCCGCGACACAGGATTTATTCCTAGTGCGGGAGTTGTCTTTTAAAAAAAAAAAAAAAAAATTACGCACTCGATTTAAATGATATAGTATTCTACGATAATTAATTACAATTCATTATATCTGCAAAAAACAAATGACGCATTAAAATAAGAACATTGTAAACAATGACAACGCTTGCATCTTGTGTCGCGGGAGACTTTACTAACATACAAAAAACCGTTACCGTGGGAGAGCCACGTTTCGGCATACATGGGCCGGCTCGACCGTAGTGATACCACGGCCTCACAGAAAACCAGTGTGAAACAGCACTCGCGCTGTGTTTCATCGAGTGAGTGAGGATACCGGAGGTCCATATCCCATCACCTTCCCCATCCCCCAAAGGCCGGCAACGCACTTGTGACGCCTCTGGTGTTACGGGTGTCCATGGGCGGCGGTAATCGCTTACCATCAGGCGATACGTCTGCTCGTTTGCCCCCTATTCTATAAAAAAAAACGGAAACAAAGAACATCCAGACTCAGAGCAACACTTTGTAGATCACACAGAAAATGTGTTAAACAATTAATCAGTTCTATTTGTGACTTCTTTCTGTTATTAATATCAATAAATAGTATAATTATTTTACACATGCTACGATCAAGTAATGAACACCAATCTTCACGTATATAGATTTTTCAATTCTAATGATTTTAAGTGCTTCGTAACGAGGTCATCACTTTCGATAACCCAATATTATGAGACTCAACGTAAGACCAAGAGAAAGTCCGTGTAGGTGGCAAGAAAGAGGTCACTAATTAAAATACAATATGTTTGTACTATACCACTGGTGAGATTAGGACAACACTGAACAATGTGACATAATTAATGAGTCTAGCAGCAGTAGCGAGAAGTAGATACATGGTAGACAATTGTCTACTAATAATAATATTCTGGGACAAATTGCACAATGTTTTAAAAGCCAAATTGATTTTAGTTTGTGTTCTGGGTTGTAAAACATGAATAAATTGAAAGCCTGGAAGAGATCGCAGCCTGCGATAAGGCTGCCCATTGTACTACTGTTTTTATTCGTGTATATTCGACATTGTATCTATAAAACTATGGTGTGCAATAAAGAGTACCTATCTATCTATCTATAAACTGAATTATAATCTGTCGTTTCAAGAAACAATTTCGTCTCTGATTAAACTCAAATTTTGACACGAATATACAAACCCCTCCAAAGATTCTTTTTATGTATTTTTCGCATCAGTTTCCTTCCTCATTTCTTATGAATACAACCACCTATATGTAGATCTAGTTTCTTAAAAGGTATAAAAGAGCTACACAAAAATTAAAGCCAGGAGACATCTATATGTAAAAAAATATTTTAACTGCCTGAAATTAAAATAGGCAAATAATAATGACCATTTCTAACGGTAATACGTAGACAATATAACAATTCTAAGTGAAGGATTTACGATTTTAAATTATAGGAAGCTAGTTCTCGAAAAATCCAAGGCGGGTATTAAAGTGCATGTAATGTCAGTGGTTCCACCGATACCTGTATTTATGTGGATGTAAAAGTAAATAACTTCAAATTGCATACAGTAATTTTAATTAGAAAATAACGCCATTTGTGGGACCTGACCGGAATATTATAAACTTCACTAGTAATAAACGATGAGATTTAATGGAATTTAATTAAGGAATAATATCAGTATTGAAATATGAAACACGTTAAGGATGACTTCCACCGAACGGTATCGGAACGGATTCTCCAATGTTTAATGGAAATTAAATCGTGTACGCAACAGTTAAAGTCTACATTACCAAGTTGCGCACAGCAGCTTGAGATTGTAATATCCGTTTCGTTCTGTTTGGTGGCAATTATCCCTGAGTCTTAAAACCCACATAATATTCCAGAAAATATAGACTGATGATGGTGATGAAGGACATGTCCCAGTAATCGTTGTTAATAGTGATAATATTATAAGTATAGTCAAAGCCCTACTATTTGCAATAAGTTTGTTACAAAAGAACCTTATGTAAGATAATTATAATAACAAAAACGTGTTATGAAAAGCAGAAAATTAAGTCATTAAAGTAATTCGGTACTGCAGCGTGTGGTTAAAATAACATGGTTGTGTAACTAGGTACATTATATTTTATGCCTATTTAAATATTTTCGATGTCTTCGACAAGTTGTCCGTGAAACTGTATTTAGAATATTTTAAGTAGGTAAGGAATTTGGTTGATGATTTTTAGCAAGCCTTTGACACATTTGAGTACTAAAAAAAACATAATGATTGTCGTTAGTAAAAGTACTGCAAGGCCCTAATTAGGACCATGAAGTAACAGCTTTAGATTTTGCGACACCTTTTGTTGTAATAATATCATAACCATATTTCAAACCAACATACACCTTTAAAAAACTGCACGGTTGGCCTAGTGGTTTAGGCGGTCGCCACGCCGCTTGCCAATTCGCCAAGTGTTGTGGGTTCAAATCCTACACGGGGAAACACTTTGTGTGATCCACAAATAACAAATACAAATTGTTGTTCTGAGTTTGGGTGTTAATTGTGTCCGTTTCATGTATGTCTGTAAAGTCCCCCGTCGACACAGGATGTTTATTCCTAATGCGGGAGGTGTCTTTAAAAAAAAAAAAAAATTAATAATAATAATTGTATGTTGGTTTGAAATATTATTAAAGGTTAGGTCTGCTCAAAGACAAAGGTGCGCTTACGACACAACAACTTTTACTTTAATCATGGGATATACACAGTATCATTATTAACATTTATCATACATAAATATATAGGTTTGATAACAGTGATGACTTGTCATCTGCTTTGATATGATTTATATAATTTAATCACTAAAACGATTATATGTCTTCAATGATTATGAAAAATTGATCATGTAATATTAATAAATTTATATTTTATTAATTCATAAGAAATATTACGCTGTACTTGTCATAAGTCGACTGACTTAATTAATACGTATTAATTTTTGTTAGAGATTGTGGCTACTCAAGGGGCGGTAACACCTTTATGTGACTTGATAATTAGGAGTGAAATGATAGGGCCTGACAATATATCCCTAGGGAACAGACGATTCGAAGACATTTTCCACCCGTCAACAGAATATAAAAATATGCCTATAGCTGCATACAAGTCAGTCATACTAACCATCAAGTGACCCATTTGGACTCATTTTTTCTCTAGTACATATAAAATAACGTGAGATTTTCATTTGTCTTCGTAAAACTTAACAAGATCAATTATTAAACGATCGTTCTTAGTCCCTACTTAAATACTATTAAATGTATACCCTATTATCATAGTTACATCTCTATTACATCAAGTATGTAATACAGACATAATTTTTATAATACCGTCTATTACTTGACGAATGACACCATAATTAGGTGTCTTTTGTTACATCTGACATCTTCCGGCTCTGAACTCCAAGCCTTTAAACACGGAAACAGCTTTAATAACACAATTACTAAGTATTTTAACGAAATGACTGTTTTTTGTTTCAGATTCTTCCATCAAACGTCCCTCACATCGATAAGGTATAATTTTATATTATTTGTAGGCAATCTTCAAAAGCCTTTTATTTTTTACTGAAGTGTATAACGTCTAAAGATCCTGATACAATGTATCAAAGTTAATTTGAAGTCTGTACTATGTTTTTACCGATCACTAATGTTAGATTAACTTTTAATAATAGTAATAATAAGTTTGACTGCATGGCCTAGTGGTTTAAGTGGTCATCACGACGCTACCTACTTTTCCAAGTTTTGTGGATTCAAATCCCATATGGGACAACACTTTTCTGGGTGTTATTGGTGTGCGTTTCATGTATGTTTGTAATGTCCCCCTCGACACAGGATATATTCCTAGTGCGAGGTTGTCTTTAAAAAAAAGAAGAAAAAAGTCGAGAGTGTTTTACTACTATTGCCATGGATAGAGTAGCTTCAAACCCTTAAATAATAACAGTCAAAACGTTATTCCAAGTGATAGGAATTTCTTCTCTCGGACTTACAATGAAGTGGTGGCAGATTCGGACCCCACCAAATACACTTTCGACTAACTTAGTTGAAAGGAGTTAAAAAGACTACTACTAATAACTAAAAATATATATTATCAGGTAATCATAATGTAGTGCACAACTAGACCTTATGGTAGCTACTGTAGATATATTTATGCTAAAATTACGTTTAATTTACTGTTGAAAGTACCGCCTTAAATGAACGTCATAATTATTTATTGATTACGGCAATTATAACAGATAACAATCAAGGTATGATATTTAAGGATGAATATAGATTCAGTTCTGATTGGTACCCTTCTGTAATCACTCTACACAGATATTAGATGACCAGCATTTTCCTAATACGCGCAATAATGTAACAAGTCTTCCAATTGTGAAGTGCTTTCTTGTACATAACAGTATTACACGAAAATCATGTATGTATCAAGAGTGTCAATACTCCTATTTATCAGCTGGTTGTCGTATAAGCCGGCTAAGGGAATATATTCTACACTATAATAGCAATACAAAGAGAATAATCAAACCAAATACCAAGCCGTCTAGCTAGCGTGACCAAACGGCTTGGTTGAGGCTAAAACCTTTCTAATCTTCCCTAAGAGAACCAAATCCATCAGTAGACTAAAGATTAAAGGCTGTTTGTTGATGATAATAATGACACGGAAATTCATTATGTTACGAATTCTAAATCACCCGTCTATACACATCCTAAGGGCAGAAGTTTGAACAAATCGCAACAAAGAATCGTATTACAAAACAATAGTTGTCTAAATGTCGTGAGGTGCGATGTAGTTTGATGTTCGCAATCATTATAAGCGATGTTGCGGTACAACCGTAAAAAAAAACAGAACGTAAAAAATGATTATTGATACATTGTATTTTAACACCTGCTCGAGCTACAGTTGAACATTATTGAATACTGAGCATTTATCGTGGTTGGGTTTTTAGAGATGCTTGGCAAGAAAAAACTCCGGCAAATGTGCAGGAAAAAATTGCTCAGAAGTCGGGAATAACTTCTTTCTTGCTGATTTGGATTGTAAAGAAGTAAGGTAGTATTTTTTTTTAATGCACGGTTGGCCTAGTGGTTTAGGCGGTCGCCACGCCGCATGCCAATTCGCCAAATGTTGTGGGTTCAAATCCTACACGGGACAACACTTTGTGTGATCCACAAATTGTTGTTCTGAGTCTGAGTGTTAATTGTGTCCGTTTCATGTATGTCTGTAAAGTCCCCCGCAACACAGGATGTTTATTCCTAATGCGGGAGTTGTCTTTAAAAAAAAAAAAAACTTACCGATTATGAATTTTGTGATACTAGGCATCTTCGATTCGACATTAAATTGTTTCACGTCAAATCTCTTTCTATAATCGTTAATGTCTCTATTCTCCAATATTATTGGTTAATATTTTATTAGCACCAGGCCACGTGACTTAGCCTTGATATGACATCATTACAATACATTTATATTAGTTTTCTAATAATGTTTAGGTTTGTCGATTTGGCTGACCAGGTTTTTAAGGTAGTAGAACTACGCTGATTTCAGCACGGTTAGGCCGGCTTGATCGGGGCGGTACTAGCCTCGCATAGAAAATCAACGTAAAATGACAGCGTTCGTGCTGTCGTGTTTCGTTGGTGAGTGCGAGATGGGAGGTCCAATAATGCAGAAGCATCGCTAGGCCACCATGGTGTGCGTTACCATGCTGCATTGTTTATTGCGAATGCAGACTCATTCGCAATGAGTATGGTGACAACTACTTTTGGATTCTGCTCATGCTTACCATCAGGCAGAGTAGAGTCATTTTGGCAAGGCCATACATAAAAAATGCCGTGGGGCAAGGTTAAGATTACAAGGCAACTATTTGTATTGTTTTGATGGTCTAGAAAAGGGGGATGTTTTATGGGATACCATGATGGAGAAGAATTATACAAATATAAGAACAAAAAAAGTCGGTCACACCGTCAAAATAAATAACTACTAAATTATTACATCAGAAAATAACAGTGAATAGCTGCCTGAAATTTTACTCGATTGAATCACAAAAGCTTCTCGAAAATTTGGAGCAAGACAGATTTATTAATAACATTTAAGATGGACGTGATAAGACGTACCCCGTTTCTGTCACTACGTAATTAATTAATTATATAACCGTTTTAAAACGTCTAGATTGTCAGTTAGATTATATAGATTGCATCTTGTGTTACGAGTGCATTACTTCTGAAACTACGTTTATGTTATAACGTGAAGTTGTCCCTTATGATGTAATTGAAATATAATGAACAAGATAGGAATCCTGGCTGCAATGCCAGAGGTTATGAGTTCGGTTCCCACCAAGAATAATTGTTTGCATAATCAGCACGATCGAATCGAAGTTTGGTCACCATAGTACAAGCTCTACCTAGTTTGGTCCGGATGTGTTAATAACGACAGTTTCCGGATCCCTCCTTTCTCAGGCGCAGAGGTGGCACACCGTGTGGTTTTAGTCGGTCCGATTCCGACACACCGCCGCAAACCCCGTGGGAGTTTCCACACGTAAAAAAAAGGCTTTACCTAGTTTGACAACAGACAGTCCTTTGTGAATTGTGTGAGATTGTTATTACTATTTTTAACCGACTTCAAAAAAAGGAGGATTTTCTCAATTCGACTGTATTTTTCTTTTGTTTTTTTTAAATGTTTGTTACCTCATAACTTTCGACTGGGTGAACCGATTTTGATGATTCTTTTTTTATTTGAAAGCTGGTGCTTTCCATGTGGTCCTATTTTAATTGTTCCAGTTCTGACATGTCATCCATGAGAAAATCATATAAATCTTCAATTTGAATTAAGTATGTGCGCGACAAATTGACGAATAACTCAATATCACGCCGACTGATTTCGATGATTCTTTTTTTATTTGAAAACTGGTGCTTCCCGTGTGGATCCGATTCAATTTGGCAGTTCTTGAAGTCGGTTTTTTTTGTTAAAATTTTTATATTATAACGCAAGGAAAGCCACAGACAAGTGCCAGTAATACACGTATCCCAAACGACGACGACATAATATTTATCGAAGGTATAATTAATTTTAATATGCATTGTGTTCATTCTAGCCGTGGTGAAAGTTAACATTTAGCGCAGCATTGTCTGAGAGTAAGAGTGGATTAACATCTGGCCAGGTTATTATATCAATTGAAACCCACGCCGGCGATAATACGATGCATGAAGTCGCAATATCAGTATCTATATTAATATGGTAGAGATATTAGCTTGATAATTTCATTGCAAACTATGTAGTTTTGGCCAGCGGCAATACCTACGTATATGTCAGTTATCCAGTCAATATTAAGTGAAGTTTACGACAATATATAAGAGAAAACCGCATCCAAATCGGTAAATGCACTTCTAGCGCATACAAACGCACAGACAAGCAGACAATAACATTACAAAGAGGAGGAAGACTTGAAACAATTCCTATATCGAACCCAACCTTTTTTTTTGTTGACGAGGTGGAAAATCCCTTCGGATCTCCGGCTCCTCGGGGACTGAGGATCCAGGTATATAGTGATTACACTAAAAGCTACCCCGGAGGCACATCTCAGGCGCCCTGCTCTGAGGAGGACCCGGACCATGTTATTTTAGGTCTCCACCAGGAACGACGCCGCGTCTATAGAGACTCTATCCTGGGGGAAGGCTGGGCTTCCCCTGCCTGTCGGCCCAACCGTTATATGATATCAATCGGATCTAGCCGGCGTATCTATAATAGGTCAAAACGTCCTTTAGGAAAAGTCTGTGTGCCATACGTGCTACGTGTATTGATGCCTAATAAGGGAGTTGTCACAGGAATAATTCTCATAATAGGTATTTACCTATGAAATTGCCGTTTTGTATGCAATAAGAGAAAGTACTTATTTTTTCAAACTTTTTTATTTCTGTTATTCGAAGTAATCACCCATGCAATCGACGCATCTTTGCCAACGCATTGGCAGTTTATAGATGCCACGACCCCATACTGCGCAACAGACAGTCTCCAAGCTGCAAGAGCTGGGGTTGGAAGCTCTCCCTCATCCGCCATACTCACTAGACCTGGCACCTACCGACTATTACTTTTTCCAAAATTTAGACAACTTTTTAGTGGGTAAAAAATTTAATTCCCGAGAGGCAGTACAAAATGCCTTTGAAGAGTTTGTTGCCTCCCTTCCAGCTGATTTTTACAAGAAGGGCATCAATAAACTGCCAATGCGTTGGCAAAGATGCGTCGATTGCATGGGTGATTACTTCGAATAACAGAAATAAAAAAGTTTGAAAAAATAAGTACTTTCACTTATTGGATACAAAACGGCAATTTCATAGGTAAAGACCTATTATATATTCTTAGAGCATACAATATATGGATGGAGCGCTGAACGAGCGGAAAGCGTGATCGGAGTAGAGTAAAGATAGACTCTACCTAAACTCAGTATCTCTCTCTCTCTATTCCGATCACGCTTTCCGCTCGTTCAGCGCTCCCTCGATATATTGTATGCTCTAAGTATATATTACAGGTTTAACTAGTGATTTTTTAGGGCTAAATAAGGATACTATTCACCTGAGGTCAAATGACAACCGTAGTATATGGATACTTGCAACCCGTTGAGTTTCTCCTTGATAGTCTAGGTTTGGGGGTAGATCATTTATCAGTAAACAGCCGAAACTATGGCAAGGGATTTCATAGTGATCTTCTTAAGTGTATGGACAAAAACTATTACTTTAGGATTTATAATTCACCTCAATGTTAAATTAATCAAAATTAATGTTCGAATATTTTATCTCTTTCCCTCTCACAAAAAAACATGAATGAGGAAGACTTAAAGATGCGTTCATGCATTATTAAGAGCATAATTTAGATGCTCAAAATGACTACTGACTATAATAAACTGCCAATTTAAAAACGACTAAAGCAATAATCTTATATCTATGACTCGAGTACAGCATCACATTTATTCCTAAAAAATATTATAGTACCTATAAAATATTACCAAGCAAAAAATGAACAACACTTATTTAAGAAATCACTTGCAATAACTTTTATAGCCTGCTTGTGGTTCGCCGTGTCCACGCTCTCTCCGCCTATATAGTTAGTACCCAGGCGGTGGCTCAGTGCAGATCAGACACCACAACTGATCTCCGAAGCATCCTTTCTCGATGAACACCTGCGTCAGTCGCTATAAGAAAGTTGTGTTTCCTCTCGATCAAACCTTCCATAACGGATCTTACTGCCGTCTGTTCGGCGCTTGCCTAAATCTGTCTTTTGGTCCTCAACCAGGACCCAGTGGAGTTGAAATTTCGGGTCCTCGATTTTTCGAGTCGCAGGATTCCAAGCCAATATAAGCTTCACGTGGCTCTCTTTGTGTATGTAAATGCCAACTGTAACTGCACGGTTGGCCTAGTGGTTTAAGCGGTCGCCACGTGCCAAATGCCGTGGGTTCAAATCCTGGGACAACACTTTGTGTGATCCACAAATTGTTGTTCGGAGTCTAGGTGTTCTTTGTGTCCGTTTCATGTATGTTTGTAAAGTGTATGCATCCCGCAACACGGGATGTATATTCCTAATGTAGGAGTTGTCTTTCATAATAAAAAACAATTGTATCTACTGCTAATAACTTTTTTAATAAGGAAGAAATCATTATGATTTGTAAAAGATGGCATATTTTTATTTATCTAACAATGCATTTTGGTATATCATACCTACCAATAGGCGTCTCATAAAAAAGGAAGCCTGTTTCTAGTAGCGAACTTATAAAGGCTGTTGTTTATGGATCATACGATACTAGCGCTGACTATTTTTAATTTGGTGAAACGATAGTGGACCAATCGCAATGCCCAAGTATTCTATATTTATATTAATACTAGCTGACCCGGCGAACTTCGTACCGCCATATTTATATACAATAATTAGCAATAAATTAAAATTGCGACTATAATTTGAGATTTAAACTATCCTATCTCTCAATTTGGATCGAACTGCACACGGTGTGCAAATTTTATTATAATCGGTTAAGTTCTTTAGGAGTCCATTGAGGACAAACATTGTGACACGAGATTTATATATATTAAGATATGAAGCAAAAACTTTCAACGTACTTTGACCAGTATGAACTTTGGCACAGATAAAGTTTATATGTCCGAGGCGTGCAGAAAACAAAAAAAATGGTCTAATTTTGACCACTGGCGACCTTTAGTGTGATATAAACTTCATGGCTCTCTGGGCGAGATACCATGTGATAAAAAAAAACACATAAAACTTACTAAGTGCACTTACTAAATTAGAGCTTAGAAAGGGTTATGCAACGCTTAAAAGCGTATGTGTAACCTTCATTGCCATTTACTTTTATATAATTGACCGTAACATATTATTATAAAAAGAAAAAATACATAATCACAAAATTACAAGACACACGAAACACATAATCAATAAGTCAAGGCCTTCGGGATTCAAATTTTTCAGTTGTCAATGACTGACAGTTGTTTTTTTTTTAACTTGCCATGCGAGGCAAAGACCTTTGGAGATGTGGCCAGAATAAATAATTATCGTATGTTGGTATATTATTCATGCGTGGTTTTTTTTAAATTGCATACTTCGGAGATTATAATATTATTTTTAACATCCACGTTTAAAGGGAAGTGTGTTTTTGAGAAAGGTATACAAAGATTTGACAAAGTTTGAGTATTATTGAGAGTATATTGAGTACATTTTTGAGTTCAGGGTATTTTTTGTATTGTGTTTTTCTGCTGGTATAAGGAGGTTAAAGAGACATCTCACTCAAAATCGGTTCAGTAGTTTAGGCGCTACGATGGAATATACAAATATACAAAGAATGTCAAAAATATTACTCTTCCTTTTGGCTGCACCTTAATCGTTTATTAAAAGCCATTCATGTGTCGTTCGTTAAAGATAAATTCTTCTACAATATTCAGGAATTTAATAATTTGTTCTCCTTTTTTGCTGCTCTTCTTTAAAATTGAATGTCCACGTAATATCACAAAGAAACTAATTTCTCCATCTTCGTAATAATACCCCATGCATAATCCATAACAACCACAGACTCACTCTACTTTGTCTATGAAAGCAAAATGGCGGACTGTAATGCAAATATCGAGGTGCAATTAAGCGGGAGCGGAATCGAGTCATTACATCGATCTTGCTTATTACTCGATTACCGTAAGTGCTGTAGCTTGCATACGTAATAATCGTGTATCGGTATAAATATCGATTCGATCGAGTAGAATAGAATTCTGCCAACTAGTCTATACAAGGGTGGTTTTTTCTATTATGCTTTTTAAGATTATTTTTAATTCAAACATTTTAATGTTTAGTATTCGAGATTATTTTTGTTTTATATGGTATTCTGTATTTGTTCTTAAGGTTTTTTAAGTCAGTTTAAAAAAATAATTAACTACAGTTTGAAACTCTATTAATACTCATATTCGTAAAATCGATATTACGATCGAATCGATACAGAATTTAACTAAACTTTTTGCATTATTTTCGATAAATGAATGTGATAAAACGATCTCTAAAATCATAAAAAACATAAAATAATATCGAAAAATTGTTCTTTAAAGCAACGATTGTGTTTATCTCATTCAGTTCATCCTTCTATTTTTGTTTTAATTTTAACCTGCGTACCACTAAATAGGTCATAAGTTCATAACTTACGGTCAATTTAATGCAACTCAGTCAAACCATCAACCAGGTTTTGGGGATAAAAATTATAATTTTTTTTCTGTTTAATAAGTAAATAATAATAATAATAGTGTTAATATGATACAAGATCAAAATACAATCACATCACACTAATATATAAAGGCGAAAGTTTGTGTTTATGTTTGTTACTTCGTCACGCAAAAACTACTGAACGGATTTGGGTGAAACTTTACAGTAATATAGCTTATACATCAGAATAACATATAGGCTACTGTTTGCCGCGATAATCGACATACACGCGGGCGGAGCCGCGGGCAACAGCTAGTATAGAATAAAATCGTGTATATTTTATTGTACACCAATAACATTGTTAAAATTTAATATTACAAGAAGATAATGTACAATGAGCGGCCTTATTGCTGAAAACAATCTCTTCCAGGCAACCTTTGATGGACAAATCGTCAGGAGCTTAAAATAAACAAAAGGCAGTTAAGATGTTTTGAAACTATGATGGTATTAGAAAAAATATATAAATACACACGTACATATATACCCTCTATAAAGCAGTTGATCCTGTCAATAAATTTATATTCAATCAGCCGGTTTTGCCAACAAATCTAGTATACTGCCTGCCGGCAAAAAAAGGGCTTCAAATCCCGCAGCGCATCAGAAACAAGATAGGTACGGTCTACAAAAATACCTTGGTCTATAATTATTATCGTCCTTACGATCTCTGCTCAATAAAAAATATATTATAATACGATAGGCTGGGAGAGATAATTATATCTCAACTTCTTGAGATTTGATTACATCTTGGACGATTTTTCCGATGAATTTTGCGTATACTTGTATCGTTGTTTGAGATATAACACTGCGAAAGAATAGTAATGTCTTATACAGGTTTGGACTTGAACTGAGATATATACCTACTTTTTGTAATAGTATTGTCATTGAAATGATTAACATCGGATGATTTCGGACATTTTAACACTCAACGCCATCTAGTCCCAAGCTAAGCAGAGCTTGTGTTATGGGTACTAGACAACTGATATAAATACATATATTACTTTTTTTATGTAAATACATACATATTACACATAGAAAACACCCAAACTCCGAAACAAATATTTGCAGATCATACAAACAGTTGGTCCGACCCGGGAATCGAACCCTAGACCTCATGCACAGCATACGCGAGCACTGCGCCACAGAGGCAGTATGCGCGTATTGAATGAGCAAAAGCAGTTATTTGTTCAAGAATTAGTACTATTAATACGTACCACAACTAAGTATTACATAGCTACATTTTTTGTTATTTTTTCATGCATGACTATATTCTCTAAATAAATGACTCTACACTGCCTAATGGAAAGCATACTCAAAATCCAAGAGTGGTGGTCACTATACTCATCGCGAATGCAGACAATGCAACAATGCAGCATGGTGGCCCACACCATGGCGACCTAGTGATACCTTTTCATCATTTTGCCTCCGGTTTTGCACTCACCAACGAAACACGACATCAGGAACGCTGTCATTTTAGGTTGATCTTCTGTGTGAGGGTTGTACCGCCCCGGTCGAGCCGGCCCGTCCGTGCTGAATTCAGCGTGGCTCCACTGCCTAGCTAGACCTTTAGTTTGCTTGACGTTTTAACGTAATTTTTACTACATGAATGAAATGTCGTACAATTCAATTGATGACGCGTTAGTTGAGTTGATGACATACATAATTATATTTGATTGCCCGTTTAGTCGCAGAGTGCATTTTGACTCAATATAGATATGCGCGTTTCCATGCATATGTGTAATATTTATTAATAAATATGTCTATGTATGTTAAACCATGTATGGATAAGCCCATAGAACAAACCCTGTTTATTCTGAACTTTAAATAACCTGATTGTTATAATGATCATTTACCAACAAAAACTCTTCATTTATCAATAAAATTGCTACAGAACTATCGATCTTAACGAAATAGTTATATGTACTACTAGCTTTTACACGCGGCTTCGCTCACGCAGACTTTCATCCCCTGATTTACCCCCTTAGGGGTGGAATTTCAAAAAATCCTTTCTTAGTGCTCACTCACGTTATTTAAAGAACCTACATGCAAAATTTCAGGATTCTAGCATCAGCGGTTTGGGCTGTGCGTTGATCTCTGGGTATGTCAGTCAGTCAGTCACCTTCCTCTTTTATATATATAGATTATTACATGGAAGGAAACAATTTTCTAATCATTGACAGTATTCTTTCTTCCGGTATCAAGTAGGTACCTATTAGTAATTCTCTTATTATTCGCTTCTCAATGAGCACTTTTTAACAACCAATGTTCAATTTTATTTTAATTAATGTGAATCTATATGTTTTGTTTCTTTTATTTATGTTTTCTTGCCAGCCTTGAATCTCGTCAAACGTGTTGTCTATACCCCTAAGCAAGTGGAGACGCTCATTAGACCATAGAGGTTATGTTGTTATTTATAAAAAAAAACAGCTGCTTTTTTAATCAATATGTGTACATACCTTTCCTTTCCAGTGACATTACCAAAGATGTCGAGAGCTTTTAAAGCCATGTTTTTTTAAAAGCTCTACATTTGCCTACACTATTGATCTAATGGTTAGTAACCCTGACTGGCTAGCCGGAGGTTATCGGTTCGATTTCCACCCAGGATAAAAGATTGTCAGTAAATCTAGCTTTCATGGTACGCTCTGTTTTGTTTAAACCTAGATGGCGTTGTGTGTCAGATGTCATAAAAAAAAGGATACGACCTGGTGGAAACGTGAAGTACGCTATGTAATACATATTATATGAAATATTCAAGAATATAAGAAGGTTTTCATTATGAACTATTTTCGCTTAAGCTATAGTTTACAAGTTGCTAAGTATTCTAAAGTTAGCAACAAACTATGAACAAACAAGACTTGGTATTTAAAACTTAGCCAGTTTGTTATGAACGCGGCTCATATTGCGTGAGGTAGGACACGCGACTGAGGGTTCTGGTGTAGGGGTGATAAAACGCTGCATCACCACTTGGATAGCTTTTTGAATCATATAGAAAGCATACAAGCTGCCTCATTGGTCTAGCGGTTAGCATAACCGATTAAGAGGTCTCCGGTTCGATACCCGGGTCGGGCGAACAGAGGAGTTTGGGTTTCTTACAAGAAATTGCTAATAACAGCCCGGAGTTTCACGCTCAAGTCCCGGTGAGCACGTTAAGCAGTCGGTCTCGCTTGTGATGGACATCTATGCAATCGTTATTAGGAAGTCAGTGCCCTTAAACAAAGTGAAACTAGGCCGACCTCCTAATTCAGTTCGCCTTCAGGATTGCAGAGGTCCGATGCTAGTCGCTTTCCGGAAAAAGCTCAGGTAAAATCGGTTGAACTACTAGCAGACCCCAAATAATGATGGGAATTACAAAGGCTTAAGAAGATGATATAGAAATCAATTAAACATACGATTAACCTGATGATTAATGATAAGCTTAAGATTTAAAAGAGTATTGTCAGGTATTTTAGCGAATGTTTGCTCTTTTGAAGATTTTAATGTCATATTAGTCCAGAATTCGATATTATGTTTCAATTTAACTAACACTTACATTTTGGATAATTGTAAAGAGCTCTGTTTATAATTAAAAACAAATATTTTATTTTTTAAACTTGTACTTGTCTTAAAACCATGGGGTTTCACCGTGGGAGAGCCACGGCTCGGCATGCATGGGCCGGCTCGACCGGAGTGATAGGTACCACGGCCTCACACAAAACCGGTGTAAAATAGCGCTTGCGCTTGTTTCACCGACTGAGTGAGGATACCGGAGGCCTATACGACAACCTTTGTCCCCATCCTCCAAAGGCCGGAAACGCTCTTATAATGCCTCTGGTGTTGCGGGTGTCCATGGGCGGCGGTAATCGTTTACCATCAGGCGATACGATATTCCATAAAAAAGCGATGTTCTTACAACTAAAGACCAGACGAATTTCAAACGCATAATACAAAAATCGATTGGCCGAAGCATCATTTTATTCCCACGGCTTACTGTATTATATAAAAGGCTGTACGGAAAGGCATCGCTTTTATGGCATTTTTATAGAGTAATTTGATAAACTTCAGTGTCATGGAAACATATGTGTGAAAACCTATAAAACTGCTATTTAAAGCCTCGTTAAATTCACGAATAGTTTTTTTGCGGATAATTGTTCCTTTAATCCCATTTATTTCTTATTATTTTTCTTATAAATAAATATAATTATTTTCGGACATCTAACACACAACGCCATCTAGTCCCAAGCTAAGCAAAGCTCTTGTTATGGATAGGTACTAGACAACTGATATATACTTTTTTTTGTAAATACATAGACATGGAACACACCTAAACTCCGAAACAATTATTTGCAGATCATAAAAACATTTGGTCCGACCCGGGAATCGAACCCGAGATCTCAAGCACAGCAGTCGCATACGCTACCACTGCGCCACCGAGGCAGTTTATCTATATATTTATTCTTAATTCTAAAATACGAATTCAAAGTTAATACCTATTGAACTAATAAAAATGTCTGTGTGGTCACTGATTAAGAATATGGAGTGTTACCACCCCTACTCATCCCATGGGTGTCGTAAGAGGCGACTAAGGGACAAACCCTTTTTTTTTACCTGTGGAAACCCCCACGGGCCGTCACCCACTGGGATTTGCGGCGGGGCGGTGTGTCGGAATCGGACCGACTAAAATCACACGGTGTGCCACTCTGCGCCTGAGAAGTTAGGGATCCGGGAACTGCTGTTATTAACACATCCGGACCCCTCCTAGCACCTGACCGCACTAAAGTGGGCACCGACTGCTGGTAAACTCTCTAATTAAGCGACGTACGAAGGGACAAACCCAATACCAACTCGTCTGGCCACCGTGGTAAAGTATGCCAAAACCTATTTTTAACCGATTTCAAAAAAAGGAGGAGGTTCTCAATTCGACTATATTTTTTTTTTTTTTTTATGTTTGTTACCTCATAACTTTCGACTGGGTGAACCGATTTTGATGATTCTTTTTTTATTTAAAGGCTGGTGCTTCCCATGTGGTTCCATTTTAACTAAATTTGGTTCAGTTCTGACACGACATCCATGAGAAAATCATATAAATCTTCAATTTACGACGAATAACTCAATATCCCGCCGACTGATTTCGATGATTCTTTTTTTATTTGAAAAGTGGTGCTTTCCGTGTGGACCCAATTCAATTTGGTCGTTCTTGAAGTCAGTTTTTTTTTGTTAAATTTTGTATTATTTAAAGAGAGTTCTATGTCCTGCAGTGAACTGTTAAAGTCTGTCGATATACTAATCAAACATACCAATACCATGAATGAGTTCAAGATCCAGTCAATCGTAACCAAATATCTACATAAAGCCAGGATATGCTGCCGTAGAAGTGTGGTGCATAATAGCGGACAGACACGACAATCGAACGTTTGACCCTGTTCGATTTACCGTGGACTTGAAATCATTTCCATGTTAGTATGTATGTATGTAGTTGTTTGTGTGTTTCTCGAATGAAAGCAGATGCCGTTATTTAAAAAAAAGTTTTTTTTTATGAAATAGACCGGCAAACGAGCAGACCTATCGCCTGATGGTAAGCGATTAAAGCTGCCCATGTACACCTACAACACCAAAAGTGTCACAAGTGCGTTGCAGGCCTTTTGGGGATGGGGGGGGGGATTGAGGAGGGTGATGAGGGGAGGGGCTGGGGCATGGCCCTCCGGTATCCTCACTCACTCGGTGAAATACAGCGCAAGCGCCGTTTTACACTGGTTTTCTATCACTCCGGTCGAGCCTGCCCATTCATGCCGAAGCGTGGCTCTCCCACGGTAGACTTAGTCTCTTTGTTTAAAGGATATAATGTTTGTGTCAAGTTTCAGTAGCAGTTACATTATTCTAAACATTTTGTGTGCTTATCTCTTAAAAGCAACCAAACAAATCAGAGCCGGTGCTGTGCTAACGAGACTGTTGATTAACAAACTTATATAATTTCCTTTCCTTATATAAAGGCATGTCAGTCAGTGAGAATAAATCCCGTATCGTGAAGGACTTTATAAATACCTACCTTTCCTAGCTGACCCGACGAGCTTCGTACCGCCATATTTACATATCTGTCTCAGCTCCCCACAGGCAGTGTACAGTCGCGGACAAAAATATATTACTTTTCCAGTTATCTTTTCATTTTTCTTGTATACAAACCTTGTCCTAACAACAACAAACACATAAAAGAAAGAATTTTTTAATTTGGTTCAGCCGAACGGAAATTATGCGCGTACATACATTTCGGCGATTCTTTTTTATCAACCGACTTACATCATTCGACTGTATTTTTTTTTTATGTTTGTTACCTCATAACTTTGGATGGGTGAACCGATTTTGATGATTCTTTTTTTATTTGAAAGCTGGTGCTTCCCGAATGGTCCCATTTAAATTTGGTCCAGATTGAAGTCGTTTTTTTTTTGTTAAAACTTGTAATTATTTAAATAGATAGATGAAGAAGACACAAAGGTGTAAAAGACTCAGAATAACAATTTGTTGTTCACTTAGAGTATTGACTCATGTGGACATCGAAATTACAACTACAACAAATATAATAGTCAATGGAATAAGTCAAAATAATTTATTTAAAAATCTTTTTAAAAACAAGCTTTTACTGGAATGCCTCGAGACGAATCAAACGAGTGCAAACTCGATGATGTTGCGACGTTTCTTTACAGAGTTCCTATGTCCACCTTCCAGCTCCAGCATCAGATCAGCTCCATGTCATTATAATATTGTATTGTCACGCTGTATACATATGCTTGCAAATTTTCAGCAAAATCGGTTGAAGATATCTTCAGCTTTAAAATTAAGTTGCAAGATTCCACCCGAACATACAAGCATACATACATGCATTGCAAGTTAATTAAAAGCTTGTAACATTTAAAACTTTTTTAATATTAATTTTTTCAGTTCAACTCCGGCGCTAAAATATACACCCTGTGTCACAGGAGAATTTACAAATATACATGAAATGGACACAAAGAACACATAGACTCAGAACAACAATTTGTGTATCACACAGTGTTGTCCCATGTGGGGTTTAAAGCCACAAAACTCTGTAGAAAGTGGAATGGTGACTGCTTATATCACTAGACCGACCGTGTTGTCAAATATTAAATTCGAATTTCGAACACTTCTCTATTTTATTGTATTAAAATATTGTGATAAATGGCTTAGTTCAATCGTATTGATACATGATACATTTTGAATCTACACTAGCATAGATCTTCCCATGTGTATTCTGTGTCTGTATTTGTGTAAGTCTGCAAATATTTTCATGTATTACACACACATCAAAAGATTCTATATTGTTTTATTCCTCTACAGGAATTCTTCCTACAAAAGCACCCAGAATTCATTTTTATTTATGTCATAACATGATCCGACATGGCATTAAGAAAACATTACATCATGATTGCATTCGTTATGGACGAGTGTTTTATTAACCGATACTCGGCAGATATATATAGCAAAAAACTATCATTTTATATATAGCAAACTCGCTTATTTAACCGGTCATCGATGTTTCTAGCTTTGGAAGTCGACTTCCAGAATAAGAATGACATCACTTATTCAGAGCAATTGTAAACTAAAGTTAGACACAACTAAGAAGACTCAGACAAGAGTTGTTCTGTAAAGTTTATGTCCAAAGCTCAACCTTAGTGATAAACTCAATTTTAAATCCTTATTTATATTATAAATGCGAAAGTAACTCTGTCTGTCTGTCTGTCGTGCTTTCACGGCCAAACCGCTTCACCGATTTCAATGAAATTTGGTACACAGATAGTGTAGAGCCTGAGAAAGGACATAGGCTACTTTTTAATGAGAAAAAATGGTTTTAAGGGATTTAAAAGGGGATGAAAGTTTGTATAGAAGTCTGGGAGTTCACGCACGCATGCGCGTTACGTACGCCGGGCGTCTTGACAACCAATAAACAAGGCTGTCACACTCATTAAAAGATATTCGTCAATCTGATTTGTATGTTCATTATATTAATAGAAATAAATTAGCCAAATTACTTTATAAACTTCAAAATCCTCTACAGAAGTATCTTCATTATAAGCTAGAAGTTTGAAATTTGTTTTCAAGCTGTTGATTAGATATAAATAAAAATGTCATTTAAAGTTTGTAAAAATTTTACCCTCAAGGGGGTAAAATAGAAACGGGATGACAGTTAGTATGGAAATATGTGACGTTTGTGAGTTAGTTTGCGACATGAGACAAAATATGTATTAGAGCTATTCTGATATGACATTTACGGAGTTATCACGGAGAACATTGTATGCTAACTGACAGTAACAACATGATTACACTGAGACGTGAGTTCTGGTATATGATAGCACATATGATTTAAAAACAATATCTATCCTGATCTGTTGACTAATGAGATAGTTATCAATTAAACGAACGGATCATGTCGGGCGTGGAGGGAGATGTTGTCGAATACTTCAACTCTTTAGAATTATCTGGAGTGCCTTCCCATAAGTGAGGCTGAAAGTTAATGTTCCAGTCCTATTAAATGAGGAATCTTAACCGCCAAAGCTATGTAATAGTGCACGGCTAAATATTACACATCTGAGGTACACATTGTAAAATGACGCATGGAATGGCAAAAGGAGAAAATGTTTTAATTCCCCGTATTACAATAATTCTTACTATAAACTTATTTGCGATTTTAATTTAAAAGAATGAGAGAAGTTTCAATAACAGTATTATCAAAACCCAAGGACAGACATGCTTAAAGTTGCAGTTAATTTTTTCCCATGGGCAGCATACTCACGTGTATCAAATCCGCTAAATCTCGATATTTTGGCAAAAGATGGTAAAATAAAAAACGTACTTAGTAAAATTGTACTTTTTTAATTGAGGCTGCCAAAGTGACTCTGGTAAGCCTGATGGATAACTTAAGCAGAATCCAAAAGGTAAGGCAACCATACTCACTGCGAAAGCAGACAATGCAGTTTTGCGTCCTACGCTATGACGGCTTAGTAAGATGTTTTTTGACGCCCCACTTAATTTCACGCCCCACTTAGAGGCCCCGGGATTATAGTGGGAGGTAAACACGTGCGCTGGTAGTGAGTTCCAGTTTTTAACTGTTCGGCACCTGAAGGAAGAACCAAACCCTTTGGTTCGAGAGCGTATTTCTAAGACTCTGAGGCGGTGACTTCCAAGGCCTAGACGTGTTGTTCTGCAGAGGAAGGGAGAAGGGGGAGAATACTCCCCATGATACAGGCGGTAGAGGACTGCTATAGAGGCGATATCTCTTCGCAGCTGAAGAGGTTCAAGGAAATCGGTGGCTTTGGGACTGTTGATAAAGCAGACTGCTCGCCGCTGCAACTGATTGAAAGCATCAAGCAAATACTGCGCGGATCCATCACAAAGATGAGAACGCCCGAGTTAACCTGGGTCTTATAAAGAAGACACAAATGCTCGGGCGCGAAGAACCGTCTCACCCTGTTCAGTACGCCAAGTGTCCGCGAGGCCGCCTTGGTGATGCTCTCGATGTACTTACTCGGTTTGAGGTCCCGGCAAATGTTCATGCCCAGGACAGCGAGCTTATCCCGTAGTGGCAGTTTAGTGCTCTGAAAAGTGGGGTGGGAAAGAAATGGAGACTTTTTGGTAGAGAACGCGCAAACCTGTGTTTTCGTAGCGTTGAACTCGACCAGATTTTCATCACCCCATTGTAAAATGCGGTTCAAAACTCGGTCTAGCTCAGCGACGAGCTAATGTCAATTTTTATCAACGTCTGTCAGCCTGGCTGCACGGTGTTCAAAATATCGCCCATGAACTGTGCTATCATCTGCATAGCAATGTATTTTGCCAAGGGCTAACATTTCATTGATATGCAGAAGAAATAGTGTGGCGACTAGACTGAACCCTGAGGTACAGCAACGTTTATCTCCAGAAAATCATAGGCCGCGCCGTCGCAAATGCGCCTAATGCGGCCCTGATGAAGAAAAGCGTCAATTCAGTGACAGAGTCTAGGAGGCAGACCGAATGCCGAGAGCTTGGAGAAAAGCCAGCGGTGCAGGACCCGGTCGAAGGCCTTGACCATGTCGAATGTCGAAATAAGCTCATTTAAATACTTTATATTTTATGCACATAAATAAATAAGTAAGTAATAATTACTTAAATAAGTTTTTAATACTAAAACGCGAAGACACTTATTTGTAAAACAATATTAGCATCAATAATTAAAAATGCTACCCAAAGTCACTGTTCCACGCGGACGAAGTCGCGGGCACAGCTAGTATTATATATGTGTGAGTGTGTATGACATATATGTGTAATTTAAGTCTTCCTTCTCCTTGCAGTGATATTGTCTTGAATAGCTTATCCCTTAGCCGCCTCTTAAAACACCCATGGAATGAGTGGGGATGGTGACACTGTATTTTTAATCCGTCACTTCAAGCATCTTCTACCTATTTATATTTACTGCTCTTTTTTGTGTTATCATTACTTCACAGGGGTCAAGATGGGTCAAATGCACAGTAGCCCTTCATCAGGTATTTTTTGAAAGACTTAAGTGTAACAAAGAAATAAACTCCAAGTAAAACCTGATCGATTTGCAAGTCTGTTGTTGAATATCTCGCCCTCACTGAACCTAAACCAATGTTCAAATTAGCAAAACAGTAACTTTATATATATACAGCACACTAATTACACGGTAATATATTACATGTACTGCACATAAAATATACTAGTTAGCCATATTTACGACTAATACAGGTCATCTACCAGTTATCATTAATTTCTACATTTAAATAATTACTACCCAAAGCCCACAAATCTAAACACACAGCTACAAGAATTAAATTCATTAGATAAGCCCTAAAACCTTACTTAAATGAACCTATAACTTAAGTTGTTACGACACGACATTGTCTTGCTAAACAATAAAGTATTTTCTCTGAGTCGGTCGCAATGAATCACACAGAATGCGGTTCTACAACTGTTGGTAACTTGTCACCGATATAATATATCTTTTAGGGATTATTGTGATTTTGTTGAAATGTAAACTCGGCTGATAGTAAGAGATTTATCTTATTGAATAACTGTTGCGTTGTTGAAAGCGTTGTTCCTTTCTGATAGTCTCGATTGCTCTTAAAGTTTACATTGTTACATATAAAAACTGGAGTCGTTCCAAAGCCTGATAAAAGTCCGGTCCTTTTTTACCAAGTGAGTGAGATTGCCGATCGCCCAATTTCGTTCTCTCCTCGATTATAAGAAGGATATTTAAAAGACAGTGAAGGACTTTTGCTGTTTGGGCTCAAATCCCTTCCTGCCTGTAATTCTGGAGAATCATTCAAAAGGCGTCAACTGATTTGTATCTTGAGCTGCATACGTGCATAAATTTCAATATTCTTTAGCCATCAAGTAATAATATTTGAGTCAATCGTGGCTACGAAATATCCGGGAGTGGACCGATACAACTGAAACAACTGTTTCGCCTGGCCAGGAGGGGGAGGGAGGAGGAGTACAGGAAGCTGACGACCAACCTTCGAGATTGAAGAGGCACTTGAAGAAGAAGAATCATATTTCATACAAAAAAGTTGAAATCATCAAATATTGAGCATGTTATTTTTATCTATGTATGAGAAAAGTGAAATCATAGTTCATTATGGAAAACAGTTTTAAAATTTTAAGGGTTCTGACTTCATTGCGACATTTCACTCCAATCTTGAAGTTATGAGTTACTTCAAATACCAAAGTTTGTTTCAGACTTCAGAATATTAAATTCGGAACTATAACTCACTTTGGCTAATAGGTAATCAAGAGGTATTCTTTTGGTTTAACCAATATGGAAGCAGAGTTAGAACTGATAAATGCTAAGGAAAGTGTGAACAATAACTATTATATTACACTTACACATACAAACAAAAAGCCAACATAA
Organism: Diaphora mendica; assembly: GCA_949125395.1. Lineage (NCBI taxonomy): Eukaryota > Metazoa > Arthropoda > Insecta > Lepidoptera > Erebidae > Diaphora > Diaphora mendica. The sequence goes on from OX421334.1 coordinate 3,334,821, forward strand.
ACACACTTCTTGTGTTCGTCGAAATGATAACAATAAATTATTTTTATTGACAATTAGGATTATTACGTACGATGTGGCTTGTGACGTACCTTTTGGGGCATCCCATTGAAAACCAACGCTGTTTTTTCGTTTTTCATGCTAAAGTATTATAAACCGCTTCAGGTACTCGTATAACTCTTTATTTACAACCAGTTGCATCTATATACAACATATATTATGCATCTACCACATTTTATTACTTTCGGTATCGATAAATACATATATGACTATATATGTTTCTTTTCTAATTGGAATTTGAAAAATGAACTTAAAATATGAAGTAAGGAAACCTAACATGGATATTTCTAGACTATTAATTATGTAGTACGTCCTCTCTTCAAGGAGGGCTTATATTTGTACCTCTATCCTAAAACACAAATGATATTTCCTTTTTTGAATGTTACTTATAGAAACTTTACTTCTTCTTGCTCAATAAATTCCGTATGGAGTACACGAATGTTCTTAACGAGCACTACTATATTTCTATAAAGATCTTCGGCAAAAAAAATTGCCTACAAGGAAACTTCCCTTTCCCAATTACATTATGTAAATAAGTTTGATATTTTTATATTAATAATAGGAGCAGCTAAGTCGGCTCAGCTATTTGGCACTGCGCCAAAGGATGATTCCTAAACCGATACAGGGATTTGTGGCGGAGTATTTTTATATTCCGTATTACAGTAATTTGGTTGTAAAGAAAATCCTATTCTGTATTCCTTTCAAGTTATTATGAAGCCGAGGGTTGTGTGACGATGTTAGTACTTCTAGCATTTACAGTCTAATAAGAGGCGAGTGCTTTCTGAGCGGTTCGGAATTGAATTTAAATAAATTGATCTGGAATTTACTCTGAAAATCTTGTCGAATTCAAATGTCAAATTCGTCTCGTATCTACACAGAAATAAATGTGTTAGTGTAAATAAATGGAAATTGAATTCATCTTATTTTCTACTTTTTTTTTCGTGCGGAAATCCCCTCGGATACCACATTATGGTGGCCACTCGAAGAAAAAACCCTGGAACACTGACTTACCTCGAGCCATCTACGGTTTGTAGATAGCTTCCTCCTGTGTGGGAACTTCGATGTGTCTGCAGTGTCTGTGCCGCCACCCAGGCCTGCTTCTGCTAGGGTGACAGATGGCCTCACTTGTCACCCCCAGGCTTGCGCTTATGGAGGGCGGAGATCATTTTGCGACCACCGGCGCCTGAGGCGTATACGGTACCTGGCCCGTTCCCGGGTGTCCCGGGAGAGTTCTACACCTCTCCCGGTCCCGCTCTGCTCAACTTACTATCAAAAATTCATTCTACATTCGTGAATAAACTTTTCTTGTATAAAAACATCAACAAACTTCGCCAACTGTATTTGTTATGACATAAGCCTTGACCGTAACTTTGTTGGCATTCGCTAGCTATATATGAACCTTCTTTTATGGTATGACCGAGTAAAATTGGTAAAATAAAAGTATGTCGAGAGACAAATTTGTTCGGCCATAGATTTATTAAGATGTTTGTTATTATAACATATGAGTTTATATCATTGGACTTGTTGATTATTTGCTGCCTATGTTTTGTAATTTATAGAAGTGTGTTTTCCCGTTTTTAAATTGTAAATACATGTATCGTACATGTGAGTAATTAACTTGTAAGAACATTATTTCGCATAGAGGAAATAATTGATCTCTGGAGACACTCTTTTCTTTTATGATGAATTATTAAATACAAGTCGTACAAATTATGAAATAAACATGAAAATAATTTACTTAGTACATTACAAGCTTTTTATTAACTTTCAATGTACAGCTTGTATATTCGGGTGGAATCTTGCAACAAAATTTTGAAGCAGATATCTTCAACCGATTTTGCTGAAATTTTGCAAGCAAATGTATACAGCGTGACAATACAATATTGTAATGGCATGAAGCTGATCTGATGCTGGAGCTGGAAGGTGGCCATAGGAACTCTGTAAAGAAACGTCGCAACATCATCGAGTTTGGACACATTTGATTCGTCTCGAGGCATTCCAGTAAAAGCTTGTTTTTAAAAACCTTTTTAATTTAATTTAATTTATTTTTTAAATTCTTTTAGCATATCCTGATTTTTACGTATCAAATTAGAAAAATGTGATAAAACTAAATAATAATGTATTTATATCAGTTGTCTAGCAACTATAGTACAAGCTCTGCTTAGTTTTTCAGTAGATGACATCATTGTGTTAATGTGGTAGAGTATTTATTATTATTGCACAAAAAGGTATGTACTTCAACTGTTAAAATTTCCCGCTCTTTTTCTCGAAATGAACAATATACTACCGTGGGAGAGCCACGCTTCGGCATGAATGGACCGGCTCGACCGGAGTGATACCACGGCCTCACAGAAAACCTGTGTGAAATAGCGCTTGCGCTGTGTTTCACTGAATGAGTGAGGATACCGGAGGCCCATACCCCTCCCCACATCCCTTTCCCCCATCCGCCAAAGGTCGGTACTTGTGATGCCTCTGGTGTTGCGGGTGTCTATGGGCGGCGGTAATCGCTTACCATCAGGTGATACGTCTGCTCCTTTGCCACCTATACCTTAAAAAAAAATATATAATACCAGCTTCCATAAAATCGCAAAATTATCAAACAAACATATGAATATTAATGAGTTATTGACAAGAAAACACCGACAACTAGTGAATCACCGTATCGTCGCCAAACTTGGTGTCAAATCGTTAAGCATATATAAAATACAAATCTTAGAGAAGCAATAATATATATAGATTAGTCACCGTTATATATTTTATGACTTCCTTAAGCAAATTTTTGAATAAAATTATGGCGAATTCCATATACAATGAAAAATACGCTTCAACGCCATCTAACTAAGACGCGTTGAATTACGGAGTAACTACTAATCCTGCATCACGCAACGAAAATTTTACACTGATTACATCCATTGAACCGCGGTGTACCAGGCATGATGACTTCCTCTGGTTAAAATATCATCCCTTTGTGTTGGATAGATATAACACTTGTTTTTTCGTGACATATTAATTTGATTTTTGATAAAAAATGGATGCCTTACATTTATATTAGGTCAGTCAAAAGTAGAGATACGCGATGCTCACCACTCTAAGGATCATCTTTAGTATATCATTAGAGCACAAAGACCAAGATTAATAAAATATTTAAATATTATTTGTTTTGCGAGTCATGATTATGCCATCTCATTAATAATATCAACATAAAATCTTACTAATATTAAAAGCCAAAAATGTGTTTATGCGTTTGTTATTACAAGCTTTTTATTAACTTGCAATGTATGTATGTATGCTTATATGTTCGGGTGGAATTGTGCAACTCAATTTTGAAGCAGATATCTTCAACCGATTTTGCTGAAATTTTGCAAGCATAATGTATACAGCGTGACAATACAATATTATAATGACATGGAGCTGATCTGATGCGGGAGCTGGAAGGTGGCCATAGGAACTCTGTAAAGAAACTTCGCAACATCATCGAGTCTGGACTCGTTTGATTCGTCTCGAGGCATTCCAGTAAAAGCTTGTTTTTAAAAAGCTTTTTAGCTAAATTTATTTTTTACATTATTTTCCCAGCAAAAACGTCTCAATAGATCTGAAAGAAATTTGGCACAGAGATAGATCATAGTCAAGAATAGCACTTTGGCTTTTTATCTCATAAAAATGCAGTATTCAAGTCGGATGAGTAAGATACAACCAGAGGTAACAACACAGGGCATAGTTAGTATACAATACTGATGATGAAATATACCTACAGTAAAAATATTAATATTTGGTTAACGGTACATTTTATTTGTGGGATATAAATTGACTGTATTCATGTCGTAAAATAATATAAAGCCTCGTAAATTGTATTATAATGGATAGTTTGTAATAAAGGAGGTGTGAAAATGAAACGCCACTAACTCGGGTCAAGGCGCCGTCCACTGCGTGTCACCGTGTCGACATCTATAGTAAATATCTACCTAAGACTGTGGCACAATTTATAAGCGATTCGCTAACCAAACTTTGCACCTATGCAAATTTTCCCCGTTTTAACCCCCCAACAAAAAGAAGGGTGTTATTAGTTTCACGTGTCTATCTGTCTGTGGCACCGTAGCTCCCGAACGGATGAAGCGATTTCGATATAGTTTTTTTTTTTGTATGAAAAGTGACTTACGTGCGAGTTTTTTTAGATATGCTTCATGAAAATCGGTTAAGCCGTTTAAAAGTTATGGGGGTGAAAATGGGGAAGAGTAACCGAATGTCTGCAAAAATATCATCGAGTGGGGTCTCAAATGAAAGCCTATAACGTGTTTTTTACATTTTAAAGGGAACTCAGGTTATTATGTCGGGTTTTTTTTTTAATTTTGAGAATTTATAGTTATTATTAAATTTTTTGTTGAAACGAAGCTTCTATTGGATGTACCGTTATGTCATTTAGCCTATATACTAACTTTAAATAAGATTCCCAACGTTAAAGTATGTTAAGCTCGTGAGACTGGCGCCATTTAACCAACCAAACAAAGTTTTCCTTACCGTAGTTCATCATATGTTGGCAAACTATTGCGTAAAGATGAGATAGAAGTGTCATTCACATGATAAGTCAGCACATACTATGAGTTCTAAAAATCATAACACTATTATGTACAGTTAAAGTATAGTCAAGGCCCTTTTTTACAAATAAACAGCGTTAATCTCTCTCAAGCTATTTAACGGTCTATGGAAGCATTTCTTGAACAGCCTTATTTTTATGTCTTTATGATTCATGAACATTATTATCTGATTGCGGGCTATTTTTTAAATATAGAAAATAATTAGTAAGTTTACTTATTTATTAAAAAATCGTCTGATCAAACTATAGGCTTTGCAATGGCAACAAGACTGCTCACATAAATATGCCAGGTTCCACTTAAATATGACTAAATATATATTATATAGGTATTGTAGATAAATTATACTGAGATACAATTCATGTGATTATGCAATTGTTAAACTTGTTCTCGGTGGGAATAAAACCACAGTTTATAGGTGAGCAGCTAAGATCACTGACCACTTTTCAATTCAACCCGTCCTTACAAATTATTAGAGGAACATTTGTAGAATAATGCACAACAATATTGGCCTTCACGATCAATTCTAACAGAATAATATTTATTTCTTTCTGCAATGTGTGCTACCGCATAATAATTGGCAGTGCCCTTGCCAAGATCACCGTTATTTGCGCTTTACATGGACAGTATGTCTATCAAAATTGCAACTAACGGTATACCGCAGAAACGAGCCTGATTTTATGCACTGGTTCTGTGAAAAGTACTCGTAACCAATGACCGATGGTGTGGAGCATCAGAGTTTACCTTATTAGGTTCTTATTAGATTTTTTTGTTAAAATATTCAAAAGTAAAAAATACCAATAGATCGCTATATTTTCAATTGAATAATAATATGTGTTATGTATTTGATCTTCTTTATACAATTTTTTATCGGTGTTTTAAAGTTTTATAATGAAGGATTAATGTTAGTTTGGATTCAAAAGCGCTATAAAATTCTTGATCGGTGTATAAAATTTCATTCTTCTTTTGCTATCATTTCGTTCTATTTTGTAACTAATAAATAAACCTTTATTTTTGTATTTTAAATATACTCAAGTTATGTATTTTCTTTTTTTGATAAGTTTATATTAAATATTTGATGACCAAAATCCAGTTCAACTGACGGTGAGAGGTAACCGATCAGTATGGTAATATCTACCTATTTAACGATACAAGTAGGACCGTTTTGTAACATTTAAAAGCAATTTGCTACACCATTTAATCGCTCATAACTTAAACCACATTAGTTGGATGTTGATCAGCTTTCGTAACAGTCGAACTGAATTCCAATTCTCCATCCACGTCTAACAGATCTATATCATTTTAATCATAACTATTGTTTATGTGTACTTCGATACAATTATAACTGTAATTATAAAAGATAAGAAAATAATGGTCACTGATATAAAAGGTATGCATTGGGTATTGTTATCAATAAATTATTGGTTTGATATGAAATACCTTATATGCTACTGCTTTGTTGTTAGTAGCGGCACGGGCGGGGCCAGGTTTCAGTTTCTTTTTCGGGGTGGGGGTTCAAGATAATTAAATAACGATGTTCCTTAAAAAAATTGAGGTGTAATTAATATCAATAGTGTAGAAACATTTCGCGAGGGGGGGAGGGAGGTTGTTGATCCCTAAAATCCCCCCCTAGCTACGCCCATGAGTAGCGGTATTTGTGATAAAGGTTAACTGTTCACAGGTAGACTTTAAAAGTAGTCATGTCTGATGCATAGGTTCTTCTTAGTCAATTTCGGCCAAAAGTCAATTTCGGTCAATTAGTTTCTCATTGAGTAAAGTACATTTAATGTGTCTGTATTTTATCAACTCAAAATTCTTTTAATTTCAAACCAATTTGGAAATTTCTTATATTTTTTCATTTATTTATAAAAAGTTATTTTATGTGAATATTTTTTTTACTTGGACATGTATTGCATATCTACTTATTTTTAACCCCATTCAAATTTAAAAATTAATCACCTCTATAAGTGAAAAATTCATCGGTTAAATTTTTCACTTTTAGAGGTGATTAATTTTTGTGGAGGAATTTTTTGACTATGGTAAATAAATATTATAAATATTTTCATTGTTTTAAATGTCACAGTATATTAATTTCATTTTACAGCCGGTTTAAAATTTTTGAATGTTACTTTTGTAAATATATTTTTTATTTAATAATAGCAACATTAATATGTTCCACCAGGTCAACCCTCTTTCTCCTCCCGCTATGTATGACTCTTGAATTGCAAGCGTAGACGCCACATGTCCTTATCACAGAGCGTAGCTTTTTTTTCCAAATGCTTCCAATATGTAATTTCTCTCTAGTATCAACACACAGTCACATGAGTAAGTTAGAAAGAAATGCTTTTCTATACACCTAAGACAATATAGAAAGTCCGACCCACTTGCAGCAGACGAAAGTGAAACAGTACTTATTAAACGCTTTCTTGACACCCTGCTTAGCGACCTTGAATGTAATACTAGGCGAATACAGCCTACTACCTATACGACTACGTAGTACGACTACGGTTGGCCTAGTGGTTTAAGCGGCCGCCATGCTGCTCTCTACTGCGATAAGGTGTTGTGGGTTCAAATCCCATACGGATTTCACGCGAAAACTACTGAAACGTTACAGTATCTTTAAGCTATTGCATAGCTTTTATCGCGGGCTTTGAGGCCTTAGAGCGCGGTGACCGAATCAAGAAATTCCGTAACGTAACGAAAATAAAACCTGACACCGAAGCTCGCACGAATCGAGACGAGCTGCTCCGACGACGAATCTGTCTGTCTCTGTCGGAATAATTTAAACCTTTTATAGTATACTGTAGTATAGTAAGTGATCAACGCCATCTAGTGAAGCTGGTACTAATTTAATAAATTAGTATTTTTCATTCACAATATTATACATACTGCATAAATATAAAATAAATAAAAAATTATAATTGCATAAGTTGATAAAAAATCTATGCAATAGCTTTACCGCGGCAGTCCTCGAGTGCCACATGTCTTTTTTTATGTATACTCTGCCTAGTGGAAATCATGAGCCGAATCCAAGAGTATAGTGATCACCATACTCATTGAGAATGAAGACAAAGCTACAATGCAGCACGGTGACCCATATTTACGGCCTATTGAGATGCTTCTGCATCATTGGGCCAATTTCTTGCTAAAAATGACATTAATTGCTATTTAGTAATACCTTTTAGGCTTGACAGCCCACTAAGGTGTTGTATCTGATCTGAACCGTGAATCGCTTAATTAAATTTCAATGTATGTTTGTTCGTCAGTAACCATAAAGTTAGTTGTCAAGTTGTATCGCCTTCTCAATACAGAACCGTTATTAAGACCGTTGCATTTAAATTTTAGGGTACCTTAAGTACAGAAGGCTCTTTCGTATTTTGTTTTTAAAATTCGAATATTAATTACGCCATTTTTACAATTAATTACATTTGTCAATTTCCTGCCTTCATGTATGGTGTACTGTTTAGTGAATTATTGTCAATATTAAGTTTTCACTACAGAAGCAATTAATTTCTCTAATATGTTTCTTCTCTGCCTGATGAAAAACATGATAAGAATCCGAGAGCAGTTGTCACCATACTCATTGTAAATGCAGGCAATGCGACAGCGACAATGCAGCATCATTGTGTCATTGACTCTCTTTGTACCCTCGACAGTGTATAAGTATAATTTTAAGATGTTCCGCAAAGAAATGATAATAGATCTGGCAGCCTTAGAAATGTAAACGAACTCACATTTGTAGTAGTACTTTTTCGTACCGCATAATAAAGAAGTTTTAGAAAATACGTACGGGATTAAGTCCGACTTTGTGCAATTTTCATTTTCCATCTTTACATAGTATTAAAAGAAGTCGCTTTCACTGTCTGTTCGTTTAGATCTTTTAAACTAGTCAACGGATTTAAATGCAGTTTTTAGTAATACATAGAGTGATTTAAAATTAAGGTTTTGTATGTGGAATATATGCATATTATAGTAGAAGAAGTTCGTGAATTTCACACACTTCTGTGCGAAACCGGACCGGGTCACTAGTAGATAATAGGTAGGTAGGTACAAAAAAATAGGTATATAAAGGGGAAATGCTTTGGAATGCTAACGAACTGAGGCAATTGGAATTTATTATCGTTCTACAGAACCCTTGATTTAAAAGCAACACGAAATCCTTTACAATCCTCTCACGTAGTCTTTATTCTCAGTATTTTGTTATTGGGATCGGATGTATTTCATTGTACGTAACTACTACCAACTTAAATTGTACAGCTTACAAATAAATGTATATTATAAAAACACCCTTATGGGTTTGTAATAAGGATTCTGAGACTGTGTTCCAGTGGTAATGTTAATTTTGTGATGTGAATAACGTTTTCTTTCGTATCAGTGATTCAAAGTTAAAGAATTTTGAAACAAAATCAATGAGATTTGAATTCGGTTTCCAAAGAAGATTTATTTTAAGGTTTTTCTTCTATTTCGCATTTTTATAAATTGATATGTCACATATGACCTCTTTATTTAACGTGGTCTTTTTTTTATGGACTAAGTGGCAAACGAGCAGACGTATCACCTGATGGTAAGTGATTACCACCGCCCATGGACACCCGCAACACCAGAGGCGTCACAAGTGCGTTACCTGCCTTTAGGGGTTGGGGAGGGGGATGAGGGGAGGGGTTGGGGGCATGAACTTCCGGTTTCCTCACTCACTCGGTGAAACACAGCGCAAACGCTATTTTACACCGGTTTTCTTTGGCTGTCCCATAATGGATGAAAGAGGTGTACAGAGCAGACTGTGCACACAGAAATTTAGTTCGATTCACTGAATATAAGGCAACATTATTGCCATCACGACATAGGCTATAACTTTCACGGTGGCGCAATTGTAGTAGGTATATATGGCTGCTGAGTTTGAGGTCTCAGGTTTGAATCCCGATCGGAAAGTTTGTTTGATATGCAAATATGTGTTTCGTAGTTTGTGTGTTTTCCATGTATATGTATGCATTTATCAAAAAAACAGCCAACTGGCAGGAGATATTAAAGTGAGCAAGTATGGCAAACACAGGTGCACTCTCTGTTCCTTCACTCTCACAATCCGATAGAACGTCTATCTGACACGACCGGCAAGGGATCAGTCGCAGGACCATGAGCTTTAAGTGCACTCCATAGAACGGGGTTTAAGACCCCAACTTCCAAACTCCGAGTTGTTCGAGCCAAAGCACTTCTAAATACAGAAAAACTCTATAACACTTTGACCCGATTTGGAATCTTTTTTTTTTCTTTTTTTAAAAAGACAACTCCCGCACTAGGAATAAATCCTGTGTCGCGGGGGACTTTACAAACATACATTAAACGGACACAAAGATCACCCAGACTCAGAACAACAATTTGTGGATCACACAAAGTTTTGTCCTACGTGGGATTTGAACCCACGACACTTGGCGAAGTAGGAATCGGCGTGGTGACCGTTAAACCACTAGGCCAAACGTGCAGTCGAATCGAACCCGAGATAATAATCATAAAACAATTAAATTTATTTAAAACAATAAAAACCCGACTGCGTCAATATCTTTATTAAATTCAGATTTTTTGTTAATATTTTTTAACTAAGTTTTTTTAAATTTTTATGTACCCAGTGTCACTCTCACGACTAAGACGAATCTATTGACACCACTCACATAGAAATACGACAAGCCGTTTAGGCTCTAGGTCGTGCCAAAGAAATGTACATACATACATACTTACATACATACACTCGAAAAACATAACCCTCCTTCTTTCTCAGTCGGGTAATAACCATAATGTAACTAAAAAAACTAAGTAGTTAAGGAACTCATTTGTCATGAATTAAAATCTCGTGACCTTCTTCAATACAAAATTTAAAACCACACTCTTCCTTTTGAACACTTAGATGATGAAGATAGCCTTCATTTCTTCACGCTAGCTTAAATGACATGGCATTCTGGACACGTTAATTAATCATCATTAACAAACCATCAGCCATCCTCCCCTTATACCGACTGTCCTTGATAATGAACCATGAAAATATCTTGAATATAAAAATATTAGAAGTAGTGAGTTTGACAATGTAGGGTTCCGTAGTACGGGTTTTTTTTTTTTCCTACAAATCTTTTAAATCAGCTCACGAACAGCCTTGTTATCGTAGTATAGTTTACTAACGCATCTAATACTAATTCATCTGTCAGCTACGGTTTTTTGTGTGACAAAATATAAATATTTCGAACATCTAACTCACAACGCCATCTAGTCCCAAACTAAGTCTACATGAGATCTGATATCTTTTTCACATGGTAAGCCATATACAGTCGGCTTGGCAACATTTTACATGAAAATTTTATTTGTGGAATGCATTTTGTAATTATAAATCAAAATGATTCATCTTTGTCACTAAGATGTTCAAAAAGCGTATAAGTGTTTGAAATACACGACTTTAACAGGCGTAACTAATTTGGAGCGTAGCTTTGGAACTCGACCACCCAGAAACTTAATTAGCGCCAAAATATGTGTACTTCTTTATTTTAAATGGTCATGTTACCTGGTCAATCAGCAACATATATGTGAGACAAGCCCACGAGACAAGCATTTAAGGTCTCTGTTTTGATCCGTGGAAACTAGCAATAAACAAGAAAAAGTTTTAAAAACCTGACTAAGTAAAACTTATATAACTTATGTTACCCGTGTCATTATTACGAATCTAATAACAACTAATTCATTAAAATCGGTTCAGTAATATAGGTGCTACAATGAAATAGACAAATATATATATACTGCCAAAACTGTTACTCCTCCTTTAAGCTTACCTGAAGTCAGGTAAAAGACTAGCAAACGTAATGGTAAGTGCCCACCATCTTGATTCATAGGTCTACCAGCTTCCCGCCCCGGGGGTGACTCTAGTCACCCCGGGACGTACCTCAGTCATGAGGTACGGCAGGGGGGACTCTAGAAGCCGCCGATGCGTTCCTGCAGCTCCTCCCGACTGCCAAGGTAGACCGCCGCAGGGTTTAGTGGGTAAACCAGTCATCCGGGAGACCCACACACGCCCTTCGTCTCCCCAACAAGGGGATGGTGCGAAAATCATTCCCCGCGTAAAAAAAAACGTGGAGTGACATCACGAATGAACTTCTCTAGCTCATTAAACACGGTATACACATCTTCAGTTTATTAGTCAATTTCTAATCCCTAATCAATTGATCTCAAGCAACCTCAGCCATTACGTTGCCTCTGTATAAATCACACTGCAACGCAACTGCGAGTTAATGACTCCCAAGTTTTTTTTTGCATTTCTGTAAGGACACTGAACTTCAAAGTATGTGCACTTTGTGAACTGCACGAAACGTAATCTTGCATCGCAAACCAAACCATGAGCATAACCATGTATGTAACTGACAAACAAAACTCATTAAAATATCGTTAACTCAAACCTTAACATTATAATTAAAGTTCCGAGTAACACATTTTTCATTTAAATACAGCCATTTCTACATTACTCTGTAAGCGGATATTAGTGATGGGCAAAAACGGGAACCCGGCGGATATAACGGTGGATATTAGATTCGATGATGTGATGGGATGTATGTAATTTTATCGATGTCATTTCCTAGTTAATCTTGTCTTGTTAGTTTATTTATTCGGTTACGGGTAACTGCGTCATTAATGTTGTATGTTTGAATGTAAATGTAACGACATTTATAAGTTATACATTGGTATAAAACGCTAAAGTAACGTACAATAAGAATTATTTTTAAAGATATACAATCGTCATTTGTTGTACTTTAAAACTGTTTTATTAGTTCATAGTTAGTTTAGCTTTTGCAACACTTCATATTGTTTACTTTACGTGATCTTAAACCAATAGAATTGCACGCGACTATTAGCTATTCGTATATTACTAAAACTGTTTTCTGCAGAGAATTGATATTTTATGTAAGTAAGACAATTGTTCTAAATTTAAGTTTATGATTAATTACTTTCAGATGAATTTTCAATAAAAAATGTTTATAAGTTTAACTCCTTGTCTTTCTTTTCAAATAACCTAAAATTATTTTCTTATATTTTCGGATATATCCGCAAATTTTCAGTATATCACTATAATACACATAGCGAAGCGTACACGCCCTAACTTACTATAAATTGCACAATTTACATGTCACGGTTTACAAAGAGGATCGCATTTACTTATGACTAAGGAAAGTGAGAACGACTCATGAGGTTGGTATGCTGTCATTTTATTTAGTAGTTGTTTATCGTTATTATTGTAGCCTCAATCGTTTGTTCTTGTATCTCTTTGTTGACATATTGCAAAACATATTAGAGTGACATCTAGTATAAATAGACCGAACTACATAGGTACTACTAATTCTGTATCGCACAATGTAGATTTTCTCAATAGTTTAGATTTATTTAATTATATAAGTATTCGCTTGCCTCCTATACCAAGAAATACATGATGGTTATTGAACTTCCTGAATGCTATTAAATCTCAGTTAACTACTTTGGTACCACACTAATGGGCTTCTCAAATATAGAAAACATAAACATTAAAAACATTGCATTATGCATTCTCGATAGACAAACACTACAACCTCCTTTCGCAGGAGAGGCTTATACTCAACCGTGGACTATTAAAATCGCTTAATGAAGTACTGCTTTACATTCTGCGCCTTATTCGTAAAATATATTATTTTCTACTCACCACTAAGTCAGCTGATATTTAAATTGAAATTCTTCGCAGCTACAAATATATTTAAATCGTGATTTCTCCCACGTCGCCGCTAGATGGCTCTGTACGATCCCGCATATAAACGAAGCGTCCATTGTTCGTTCTACTAGGATCGCATATTAATTAGGTGATAGTAATTCTTATAAAAAGAAATGGCTGAGTTCCCATGATGTCATAGGATATTAAATTAATTAATATTTTATAGTTCGTTTTATTTCATGATTGATTGTTGCCGCTCGTAATATGTACATGCTTTCATGAAATCGTTTAATTTTAAATAACGACCCGGTCCGAATTCGCTCGGATAGCTTAACTATTACACAAATTTCTTAACACCAAAGATCACCAGTATCTCTTCTTTAACAGATATTAAACACACTTACATTAATATAAAATGACTTCTATCTATCTATATGTAAAAACAAAAGCTCATGTCCCTAATGTAATTTAAACTAAAATTATAGTTAACTAAATATATTTACTACACCTTTCCCCCTCTGGGACATAGACATTAGTACATGTGTGTAGCGAATGTGTAATAAAATAATATGATGTGTCACCCGACATCCTCAGGCATGCTTCATCTCTGGATACCAGTTTTTGCAGAAAAATATATGGGAATAAAAACGAATATATTAGTATTACGCGCGCATCACTAACTAGTTAGGCTGGACGCACACTAAATTTATAGGCCGTCGCTAGGTTGACGCTGCGTAGGGCTACCATTTGTTTTTTTGCCAATTTATTCATGCATATGTTAGGGTTGTATGTATGCACGGACAGCTGAAATTGACAAACTACAATTTTATTAATATTAAAATAATTGCTGGTGTCTTAAACATAGATTTAAACTTTAAATGGTAGTATTTACTGGCTGTGGATGACGTTCATGACTTAACAAACTCATTGCATCAAACGATTCATGATACACTGTTGTATAGCGTTTTCATCAATATAAAATAAATTAAATTAAAAACGTTTTTAAAAACAAGCTTTTACTGGAATGCCTCGAGACGAATCAAACGAGTCCCAACTCGATGATGTTGCGACGTTTGTATACAGAGTTCCTATAGCCACCTTCCAGCTCCAGCATCGGATTAGCTCCATGTCATTATAATATTGTATTGTCACGCTGTATACATATGCTTGCAAAATTTCAGCAAAGTGGGTTGAAGATATCTGCTTCAAAATTGAGTTGCAAGATTCCACCCGACCATACAAGCATACATACATACATTGCAAGTTAATAAAAAGCTTGTAAAAAGTTACACACACGCTATCTTGTTTCAAATAACGCAGAGCTTATAAAATATAGACAATACTTAATATATGTTATTCCGTCAAAATATATATTACTAGCGACCCGCCCCGGCTTCGCACGGGTGGAGTTTAGATGCCCCCGCCGCGTCGACGACACGATTCGTGCATTTTAAATCTGTAATATCTTCGAATATTTTAATTTAAATTAGATACAGTAATGAGCCATTTTCATCTATATTAAATGCACAATGCATTTAATATAGATGAAAATGTGTTTATTTGCTACATCACATTAAAAACCTCGAAAATTAACAGTGTTTCCATACTATATTATGCATTTATTATACATAAAATCCTTCCTCTTGAATCACTTTATCTATTAAAAAAACCGCATCAAAATCCGTTGCGTAGTTTTAAAGATTTAAGCAAACATAGGGATATAGGGACAGAGAAAGCGACTTTGTTTTATACTATGTAGTGATGACAATGTAACTGTGGCTCTTTCCGATCCGGCACGACGACGCGACGACAGCCATTCCGAATTCCTTAAGTCAATAAAATCGATGCATTGCACTCGTTTTATCACTCTTCAATATTTTTATCAACAAGTAATAGTCAAATGACATTTCTAATCCATTTCTAAAAAAACTCTCAAGTAGTGATTGATCAGATATACGCAACACCTTACGAGCTAGAGATAGGACATTACTTTTGATAGTAGTTAACTAATTTTAACTTTATAAACTAGTCAAGAAGATCGGTTTTTGGTTTTCTATGCCCATTATAGGCTATTCTGTAGTCTTTCATTATGATAATAAATATCGATAATTTGGTTTAACCTTTTATGCAAGTGTATACCTATGAAACCTTAATCTAAGAAACTAAACACGCAGATAAACTAATATGTGTGCCGTATAATATATTAATAACTATTAAAAGCAGCATAAAAAAAAGAATTACATTCTGGTCATAAAAAAATCTTGTTTTTCATGTGTAAAAGCGGTTTACATAATCATAATATTTCATTGCCTTGTTTATAACAGCATATGCAGTGTAATAATCACATAGATTGTTATACTGCCTTCTAAAACAAAAAAGAAAATAATATTACCTATGCCATTTTTTTTTTAAATGCAACAGTATCCGTCAATATTCTTATGACTAGTATAAAAATAAATTAATCCACCATAACCCTATCCCGAATAGATTTCAAATAAGGCTATTAATATGTGCAACGGGCGACAGGACGTCCGTCCGTGTGCGCCGCCCTTAAAAGGATACATGCCAGCGCTTGCGCATAATAATGTATAAAAATATTAATACTTATAATGAAAGTCATATAAATTACTCGTTCGACAGATAAAAAATATTACTAAAAAAAAAAGTTTATAATGATTGTCTCTGGTTTTATAAAATAGAAGCTAGTCCAAAGAATGTATAATCCTGTAAAGTAATCTACACAAATAAATAAAAAAGTGTGTGATTGTAGTTTCAAATTAACAGCTTTTCAAAATGCTTATGAAAGCATATATGTTTATACGGTACTTACATGACAAAAGTTTCGAAAGGCTGGACCGATTTTGACGAGACTTTCACCGGCAAATAGCCAATGATATAAGGAGTAACTTCCAAGGCGCTACCCACTGTTGTTTATGTACCGAGGATAACACCGCGGGGCTTAATTAGTTAAAAAAAAACTTAAAAGGTGTTCACAAAATTTGCTTCTTGAAGTGCAACACTTAATGGCATCTCTAATTGCCCAGCGATTTAGTCAAACCATATTCTGGGACTTTCCTCCCTGCCTCTTGGTCTCACCTGGCGTTCTCATCTCAGTGGTGTCTTAATATTACCTTTTTAAATCTTCTTCAACAATTTTACGCATCTCTCATCAATATTATAAAGCCAAGAATTTAAACGATAAATTATACTCGTATTTCCTTTATGCGTCCATTATTTTCTTCGCGAAAATATCTCATTTTAAAACGTCTAATTCGTCATGGTTTAACGAATACCATACGACAATACATTCAAAAGTGAGCTCAAAAGTTGCAGTCATAAAATTGAAATTCATTTAGCACCTATTCAACGCCTACAAGTACGCAATACTTCAGGGTAAAACAAACTCTATGAGTATAGATTTAAAATATTTTTTTGATATGTCGAGAAGGCCTTCACGAAGGGTGTCCACCGGAGCGTGACGTCACTTTATTCTGTAACGTAACATATGAACGACTGATATAATTTGTAGGTCAACAAACTAGAGGAAATGATAATGACATTGTGGAAATGTATAGTTTTTATATACAATGTAATACCAGCTTTTACCCTATGATGTCGCATTATCGCAGTAAAGAGTAGCCATGTCCTTCCTAAAGAATCAAAGTATCTCCATTCCAAATTTCATTGAAATCGGTGCAGCGGTTTAGCCGCGTGACAGACAGACAGAGTTACTTTGAAATTTATAATATTAGTAGGTAATCTTCAACAACCCATAACGTCCCACTTGTAGGCTCGGGTCTCCTCTCAGGAGAGGGTTAAGGCCATACGTCCCCGTGCTGGCCAAGTGCGGGTTGGGGACTGGCAAGACAACGTTGTGGCTACGTAATCTTGCAGTTGAATGTTTTTAAGCCGCCCAAAGGCCTCCAACTAAGCTTCACGACTGTTAGCCCACGATAACAACCTAGACCGACTGTTTAACGTAACCTCCGAATCACGGAGACGCTCATGGTAAGTGCCACTAGCGGTCACCCATCCAGGTACTGACCGCGCCGTCGATGCTTACCCTCGGTGATTGTTTCTAATCACCGAGTGCAACTGGGCTATGAGCGCCTCCAGTAGTAGTAGGTAATAATAGCTCGTAATTTAATATTCTTAAACAAGTAATTCCATATCTACTATATAAAAATAAGTCGGGTTTTCCTTCCTGACGCTATAACTCCAGAACGCACGAACCGATTTCCACGGTTTTGCATTCGTTGGAAAGGTCTCGGGCTCCGTGAGGTTTATAGCAAAGAAAATTCAGGAAAATTTTCAACAGAAAAGCGGGAAAGTGTTACATAAAACGAAGCCATCTGGTGGCGAAACGGAGTTCGCCGGGTTTGCTAGTATAATAATATAAATCTCAGAAACGGCTCCTACGATTTTCATGAAATTTGGTATGCAGGGGTTTTAGAGGGCGATAAATCGGTTTAACTAGGATTTACCAAAAACATACCGAGCAAAGCTCGATCATCCAGGTACTACTAGTAATACGTAATATGCTACTACATGTATTACCTTTAGGGGAAGCCTTCGTTCAGCGGTGGACGGCAATACGCTGAATTCCATATTATGTATTTTGGATATTTTATACATTACAGTTAGTTTGATTGTTTGAGCTATAGTTTATACTCGCATATCGATATCATATCATAATCGATCGATCGACATAATTGATGGCTGATCCACGCGTCTTACTTTATTTTACATTTGTGACATTTTATTGATTTATTTTATATTTGGACATATGACATCTTTTAAATTTGACTGTGAGTGAGTGTGAGTTTCCATAAGTGGACCTCACAATATAAAAAAAATATTACAGTTTTGAGTAATAACGGAGCATGATTGGTTAACTCATGGCTGTGCAGCAATGACTCCAAACTTTTTGTTTTGTTTTCTATGGTCGACTTCGTTCTTATTCTAATCTCTTAGTAAAAAAAGATATATTGTAAACCCTATTATTATTTTTAAAAAGGAGCAACAATTGGGTTTCTTGCCAGATTCTTCTCCATGAAGGGTAGGCTGCACTTGGAACTGGCGGCTAGAATCACTCGATTTTTAAATATTAAATATTGACTATTCACAAGTGCCTGTAAAATAAGTGCCTATTTGAATAAAATCTTTTTGTCTTTTGACTTTTTTTAAATAACCTTTACTATTCCATTTCTGGACAAAGGCTTCTCCTTAGAAAAGGGACTTTAGCTTACTATACCACGCTTTAAGTTTTTCTTCTCTTTGCAGTGTGTTGTTACCCTGCAGAATTCATCCAGTTTTAGTAATCTTACTTGCTCGGCAACCCAGGTTTCCCAGAACTTTATTTGACTGATACATAGATTAACTGTAGAATCCAAGGTGACCAATCTATGTTGTACAGGATAAAACTTAAAATTTAACCACATTTAAAAACTAAAGCTGTTTTTTTTATTTCCAGATTTTGTATGCACCATCTCGGATAGACAAAGAGGTAAGATTTACATGGAATGTAGTTGAAACATCATTATTATCATCATAGCCATCATGAAGGCTCGTCTTATAACGGGTCCAGTACTGCCCGGATTCAACGGGTTCCACCACGCTCCATCCTGTTCGAGCTCTCTAGGCAAGCAATCCAGGTTGTCTGAAGACCTGTTAAAGATCTTGGAAATTAATACTAAACTAATAAAAAACAGTAATTTTGGGAGCCATAACTGATCTTAATTTTATGTAAAAACATCTGAAACAAGAGAAGATTTACCCTGTTAGTAATACTAATATATTATCGATAGCGATCATAATGTTGATTATGCATTACTAGTATACTATAATTTTGCATTGAACTATGGCGTTCCCCATACACCGTAAACAAAGACACACTGCAGCGCCATCTACCAAAGACACACCGAACTACGGAGTACCTACTAATTCTGCATCGCAATATACAAATTCTCCCACGATTAGCATATACACATCTTCACAACATTTACCACGCTTAACCGGAGAATCCTTCTTACATATTGGAGAACATGACATCCATTCTCCCACAGAACCAATGAATTCTTCTATTAAAAAAAATGATGCAGAAGCAACTCAATAGGTCGCCATGGCGTGTGTTACCATGCTGCATTGTTGGCATTCGCAATAAGTATGGTGACCACCACTCTTGGATTAAGAGTAGAGTCAAGTTGGCAGGCTCATACATAAAAAGAAACGTATTATCGCTTGTAGGCATTAATTTTTATAGTAACCAATTATTTACATACACATAATACACTATGTTACACTTCCTACCGGGCCACCCATCAATCAGATTTCTCGTACAGAGGAAGTCGAAATTACCATTCAAATGCCTGTTTCTTACTGTCAATAGGGCTTCCCGTTATAAATTACTTTATCGCTATTATTAAAGGCACTTACAACACAAACTGACATGTTATATGTTGAAATTGTTGTGTTTAATTATTTAAATGATGGTGTAATACAGTAGAGCGTGTTTCGCTCAAGAAATTCTTTGTGAAAGCACCTTCAGAAATTGCTTACCCGTTATAAAACTAATCTATATATTACAAGCTTTTTATTAACTTGCAATGTATGCTTGTATGTTCGGGTGGAATCTTGCAACTCAATTTTGGAGCAGATATCTTTAACCGATTTTGCTGAAATTTTATAAGCATATGAATACAGCGTGACAATACAATATTATAATGACATGGAGCTGATCTGATGCTGGAGCTGGAAGGTTGCCATAGGAACTCTGTAAAGAAACGTCGCAACATCCAGTAAAAGCTTGTTTTTAAAAAGCTTTTTAATTAAATTTATTAATACGTGAAGCAAAAACTTTGTAGAAAAGAATAGAATATACTTTATTGTGTACCACCAATAACAATAATTACACTTTAATATTTCAAGAACAATACAAGGCACAAATAGGGGCCTTTTTGCTAAAAGCAATCTCTTCCAGGCAACCTTTGAATGTACATATCGACAGAAGAAACAAATGAACAAAATAAAGGATAGTGTAGGTGTTTTAAAGCTATAGTGGTGTTAAATAAAAATATATATTCACACATGTATACATAAAATACACAATATAAATAAAAATTGATATCCCTTTTTTACGAAAATGATGCGAACGAACGAGTATAACATTTGACACAGTTAAAGTTTGTATGCAGGAGGAGTGTAGACAGCTAAAAAAATTATCGAATGCCAAAATCGGTCCAGTAATTTAGCAACAAATACTTTGTTATTAAACAAAATAGTGTTATGTGTTTAGAAATAAAGCTTAAATTTTATTACTCATACTTTACTAAATACTTGACTAGTCATAGTGTGATCATCACAATAGTTCAAGGCAATAGTCGATAGATAGAATCAAACTCTCGACCTTTTGGACGTGTCAGTGTCAACTTAGAAACTAGTGACGTGAAAATAATATCGATAAAGTCGCAAGCGTTCTGATCATCGTAAAATTTTATATGAATTCAGTCAGGAGTACGTAGAGCCACGTGAGAGAGCCACTCTTCGGCATAAACGGACCGGCTTGACCGGAGTGATACCACGGCCTCACAGAAAACCGGTGAAATAGTGCTTGCGCTGTGTTTCACCGAGTGAATGAGGATACTGGAGGCCCATACCCCAACCCCCTCCTCCTATCTCCCCTCCCCCATCCCCCAAAGGCCGACAACGCACTTGTGACGCTTCTGATGTTGCAGGTGTCCATGGTCCTTTATGAAATAGGAGGCAAACGAGCAGACGTATCACCTGATGGCAAGCGACTGCCGCCGCCAGTGGCGTCACCAGAGGCGTCACAAGTGCGTTGCCGGCCTTTTGGGAGTAGGGAGAGGGATGGGGGAACGATTGGGTTAAGGGCCTCCGGTATCCTCACTCACTTGGTGAAACACAGCGCAAGCGCTGTTTCACACAGGTTTTCTGTGAAGCCGTGGTATCACTCCGGTCGAGTCGGCCCATACATGCCGAAGCGTGGCTCTCCCAGGATAAAAGCCACCGCCTTGATAAGTTACACCAGATACTGTCGCTAAGAATACTTGATACAATAAACAATTACAAGTTTTAACAAAAAAAACCGACTTCAATCTGGACCAAATTTAAATGGGACCATTCGGGAAGAACCAGCTTTCAAATAAAAAAAGAATCATCAAAATCGGTTCACCCAGTCCAAAGTTATGAGGTAACAAACATAAAAAAAAAAAAAAAAAAAACAGTCGAAAAGAGAACCTCCTCCTTTTTGAAGTCGGTTGAAAATAACGATACTAAAAAGGGACAGTCTTAAATTACTCCGCTATTTAGGCTTTTAATCTTTTTAGTATCCCACTAAAACTAAAAATAATTAATAAAAGTCCACAGATAATAAAATATATTACACATTGAAAGCCTACAAAGGAACATGACTCGATTTTACGACTTTTCAAAAGCTATTTGGATACTATTAAAGGTCTATAAAATGTCCACGTAATAAAACGGAACCTATGTATATTTTAAAACCTATAATGATTGTTCGTACAAAGTAACATTGAATACGCTTAAAATTACACTTTATGTACGCATTTTACTTACTTCCCGATAAGCGATAAAAGAATTATAATTTTTTAAAGTTAGCCGTGGGAAAGAGGCCTTGAGTGGTCTTCCTTCAAACCCAATATTATTTGCGGTTATAAGAGATAATACAACGGTAAAGCAATTTATAATGTTTCTGTTTTTACATGTTCGTTAAACTGGAGCAGATGTAACCGCGAAGATATTTTCAAAGTATTAGCAATCATTTAAACTATCAATATGTTGGCTTTCTTATGAAAAGGAACTTTATAACCTTGAATTATGGTTCAAATTAGTCTAGTTGTAGACTATACCGGAACTATGCCGGTCTGACATCAAAACATATAAGTAATATCTATCTTGTTTATGCCAAACTTGTTGGTTTATTTAAAACTAGCTGAACTTCGTACCGCCATATTTACATATCTGTCGCAGCTTCCCACAGGCAGTGTACAGTCGCGAACAACGAAAACGACTTTTCCCGTTATCTTTTTTTTTTCTTCCTAGCAAAAAAAGAACTATTGCAATCGGACTACTCGTTAATGAATTTAATTTAATTACACATTTTGACTTTCATCCCCCCTCACAAGGAAACCGTCCGGAATTTCGGAATAAAAAGTATCCTATGTCCTACGTCGTAGTATGAACTCAAATTATGCCAAGTTTCATTTGAATCCATTCAGTAGTTTCGGCGTGATGCGCGGCCAAGATACAGACAGACAAAAATGAAAAAAAAATAGTGTTGGTATCAGTATCGATAACAGAGTGCCCCCCAAAAAAATTTTTTTAAATATCTTCAATGTACAGAATTTGATCTGTTACATTTTTATTATAAGTACTAGCTGACCCGGTGAACTTCGTACCGCCATATTTACATATCTGTCTCAGCTTCCCACAGACAGTGTACAGTTGCGGACTAAAAAAATACTTTTCCCGTTATCTTTTATTTTTTCTTTTTCTACCAAGAAAAGAATGAATGAAATCGGACTATGTGTTATTGAATTACAACTAAGTACATATTTTGACTTTCATCCCCTCTCTCCAGGAAACCGTGCTGAATTTCAGGATAAAAAGCATCATATGTCCTACCTCGTAGTATGAACTCAAATCATGCCAAATTTCATTTGAATCCATTCAGTAGTTTCGGCGTGATGCGCGGCCAAGATACAGACAGACAGACAGACAGACAGACGGACAGACAGACAAAAATGAAAAAAATGACAGTTTTGGCTTCAGTATCGATTATAGAGAGCCCTCCAAAAAAAATTTCAAAATATCTTTAATGTACAGAATTAGACCTGTTACATTTTTGTTATAAGCAGTATATATATACACACATCAAAAGTGTCTAGGGATCAACATATGTGTCAAGGGATCAACATATATTTTTGCAATAACTTTTCTCCTGATTGATATTAATTAAAATTTTCTTTAAGGATTCATCAAAGAAAGTGTTTTCGTTTGTCACAGTAACGATAAACCAAGTCACCTTTGCATTAATAAAGAAATTTGCCATTTTCCTAATAAAGGGATTTTTGACATTTGAACCACTAACATTAAAGTTCGAAAAAAAGACTGAAATAACAGTTTTCTTTAAAATTTTATTAGGTAACTTAAACAATTAATAATCCGTGTTTCTACGGCGAACACTAACAACACAAGAATCGGTTTGGCATACTCAAAATGAGTTCATCCAAATCACGCTGTGGAATGGCCGCCCATGTTCTTTGCAACAACAAAAAAAGGTCTTCTTGCGACTGGATACCCTCCATATTCGGCAGAGCTCTTCTCTGTAGCATATCCCATGCATGCTCAATCGGGTTCAAGTCTGGCGACTGAGCAGGCCAGGGCCAAAGCCACATCTCAATCTCAAGAAATCCGCATAAAAATGCTTGATCCCTAGACACTTTTGATGTGTGTATATAGATAGATACAGTTTTCGTAAGCCACTCACAGATGCAGGAGAGAAAAAATCTTATGGCAAAGTATAGATTTTAGTGTTAAAAGATGTATATATTTTAGACCAGATTTAGACTTTAATATGAGTACGAAGTAAATCATTTGTTTACTGATTTAGAATTATATTAAAGTCAGCTCTCCCATATAAGTTCACGTTACTAGAAGTTCGGCAGAAAGAAAGTAATCAGCCAGTATGATGCACAAAATTGATTCTTCATATAATTTTTTTCACTTAAATTTAGTTTTACATACAATATGGAACTTGTTAACTTGTAATACTGAGAAGATAGTCGGCAAGCTCAGATGCCCGAAAAAAAATCCTGTTTATTTACATAGTATAATAGAAAGTCGTTGCTTCTGTTGTCTATCCTTTTTTTTAATAGATATGGCCCGACAATATGACTCTACTCTGTCTGATGGAAAGCATAAGCAAAATCCAAGAGTGGTGGTCACTCTATTTGGGCCTCCGGTCTCGCACTCACCAAGGAAACACGACAGCACGAACGCTGTCATTTTACGTTGGTACAACAATAGCCGCGGGTAACACCGCGGGACACAGCTAGTTTTATATGAAACTTGTAAGGTGTTCATACACGCTTCTACAAGACGTTGTTTTATCCCACATCATTGCATTTCTACATTCAAACAAAGTTTCGTTTCTGACGTAATGTATCCAAGAGCGGCCAGAATATTAAATTCTCATTATCCATTGCAGTGACGATCAAATACTACTAATATTACAAAATGTCTAGATGTCTAGTTAATCCAGGTCAGGCATCAAGGCCACGAGGCTATGACGGAGACTGAGGAATCCGTGTAGGCGCGATCACGTTGTCACTTACATGTCTACCTCAATGCGCAGTGATGTCACTGATTTATCGACATATCGATAAAATATCTTAAGTTACTTTTTCGATTGCGAGAAAAGTCTACTGTTAATTCGAAAAGATCTAAAATCCCATTAGCTTTTGTTTGAGAAAAATTAGTCTTATTATTAAAGGCTATTTTGTGATATTTTTATTACAAGACTGGTTGGCATAGTGGTTTAAGCGGTCGCCAAGCCGCTGTCTACTACGCCAAGTGTTGTGGGTTTGAATCCTACTTGGGACAACACTTTGTGTGATCCAAAAGTTGTTGTTCTGAGTCTGGGTGTTCTTTGTGTCCGTTTCATGTATGTTTGTAAAGTCCCTCGCGACACAGGATGTACATATATTCCTAATGCGTAAATTTTATAAAAAAAAAAATGGTTGTCTGTAAAGTCTGTTTACGGACGATAGTTTAAAGTGACAACGTCATAACGAAACATTGATGTAATGATGAGAGATAGATAGGAACGCTTAAGAGCGAGGTAACGACGCATGGCGAGGTAACGCCGCACGAGTCATGTTTTTTCGTATGTGCAGCCGGCTCCATCAATTTATAAGACGTTGTCACGTCAAAATAGATTATTGTTTAACTATTTTGAGACAGCGAGAGTATGAGAAAAAGTGGAAAACATACCCTTGCCTAGACATTAACAGCAAGTGTTAGATAATGTGCAATACTTAAAAACTTCTTTTGTTTTTAACCGACTTCAAAAAAGGAGGAGGTTCTCAATTCGACCGTTTATAAATATTTTTATGTGTGTTCGCGGATAACTTCGTCGTTTATGAACCGATTTTGATGATTCTTTTTTTAATGGAAAGGAGATATCCCAACGGTGGTACCATGATAAGGACACTAAGACCTGATGATATTTGGTCGTTCTTGAAGTCGGTTTTTTATTTTGTTAAAATTTTATGTGTGTAATTTCAATTGCGTATCATCTGGGGGCACGGTGGTGCCCCCACCAAGACGAGCCAAGCGTAGCGCAAGGACACTACCTACCTTTCCTCGAAGTGCTTAGTCGTTTTTTTGAACCCTCATAACGTTGGTTTAATAGGATATCTATATATTAATTCGTGAAACAAAAACTTTGTACCACTTTTTACGAAAACTATGCGAACAGAGGAGTATGAAACTTGGCACAGTTAAAGTTTATGCGGAGGAAGCGTGCAGAAAGCTAAAAATAAATAAAAAAGACGTGTGGCATTCTGGGACAGCCGCGGTAATTTCATCCCATACTAAAAAAATAAGACTTTTTTATACCTTCCTTAACAACTTTGAAAGTATATGTTTTGTCGAATGACATGATATGGTTTAAATTAACGATGAGAAATGTAAGTTGATCTCTAATTAAATGATTGATATTTAATAATTATTGTCAATAATTACAAGTTTTAAACATTTAAAAGGTATATAATACAAAAAAAAGTTATAAAGAAGTCTCCCCCTGCGTCTATTTGTCTATCAGTTCGCGATAACCTCAAAAGACGGATTTTTATGCCGTTTTTACTAATAGTTAGAGTGATTCTTGAGGTAGATTTTTGTATAAAATTGTTAAAGTTTTTAGTGTATTAACTAAAATATAACTATTTTTTTGACGACGTTGGAAAAAAGTAAATCGCACATCTTCTCACAGTGACATAGGCATAATCTAGTCTATGTTACTCTGAGAACATGTGCGGCTTAATTTTCCGTAAAAAACCCGTGTGAAGCCGATGCAGGTAGCGAGTATAATGCAAGAAAGGAAGATTATTTTTATTTTAATGAATGACATTGCAATACAACCAAAATATGCTTCTACAGAATCAGAATATAATATAGCTATGTTGCACATATAGAATTCGAGTGTAATTTAGTATTATAAGCAGCTATCCATACGTCCAAACTATAATATTATAAATTCGAAAGTAACTATGCCTGTCTAGCTGTCTGTCTGGTACGCTTTTAAGGCTATTAAACCGCTGCACCGATTTCAATGAAATTTAATTCTTGAAGATGGACATAGGCTACTCTGTCAAGCAATAACCGACATACAAGCGGGTAGACGCGACAAAGCTAGTCCTACTAATCCTACTAATATTATAAACGCGAAAGTTTGTAAGTATGGATGGATGGATGTTTTTTACTCTTTCACGCAAAACTACTGAACGGATTTGGATAAAACTTTACAGTAATATAGCTTATACATTAGAATAACACATAGGCTACTTTTTGCCGCGATATACACGCGAGTAGAGCCGCGGGCAAAAGCTTGTTGTCAAAATTCACGCTTACAAATGTAATTGTAAAAGTCTAAGTGTAGGTATCGTAAAATGCAAATGACTTACACACCGTGAGAATCACACCAAATATCATTAAGATACATACCGTTACATTATAAACAGACACACTTGAAACAAATAGGTCTACAGTGGGTCGCACAAATATTAGTCACTAACTGGCTACTTGTTTTATTAATATACAGTTGATAACCCACTTACGACTTTTTAACCGAATTCAAAAAGAGGAGGAGGTTCTCAATTCGACTGTTTTTTTTTATGTTTGTTACCTTATAACTTTCGATTGAGTGAACTGATTTTCATGTTTTGTTTTTATTTGAGAGCTGGTGCTTCCCGAATGGTTCCATTTAAATTTGGTCCATATTGAAGTCGGTTTTTTGTTCAAATTTGTAATTATGTTTATCATATAATCGTGAACAACCTTTAATAGTCCACTGGTGGACATATCCCTCTCTGACTGCCTCTGTGGCACAGTGGTAGCGAATGAGACTGCTGCGCTTGAGGTCTCGGGTTCAATTCCCGGGTCGGACTAAATGTTTGTATGATCTGCAAAAAGTTGTTTCGAAGTTTGGGTGGTTAGATGTCCGAAATATTTATTTATTTATAGAAAGAAGGCTTTGGTCTATAATACCACGCTGACCAGACGGGTTGGTAAAGGGTTTGTTTAAAATTTTCCGTCTCTTTGCAGTTAAGTTGTACTGCGTAGTCATGATCCCTTAGTCGCCTCTTACGACACCCATGGGATAAATGGAGATGGTGATACTTCGTATTCTTTATCGGTCACCACTCAGAGAGTTTTCTTGATGAAATTTATTTATCGCATTTGTGACACAAGTCCCTTTTCACCCAATGTAATTCATTATCACACCGAGAATCCGTCATCACACAAAGAATATGAACATCACAATATTTTATCTTATCTCCATGCGTTATCATTAACATCTGCAACCCATAACGTCCCACTACTGGGCTCGGGTCTCCTCTCAGGAGAGGGTTAAGGCCATAGGTTCCCACGCTGGCCGAGTGCGGGTTGGGGACTGACAAGACAACGTTCTGGCTACGTAATCTTGCCTTGGATGTTTTTAAGCCGCCCAAAGGCCTCCAACTAAGCTTCACGACTGTTATCCTATAATAACAACTGGGACCGACTGCTTTACGTGACCTCCGAATCACGGAGACGCTCATGGTAACATGCCACCAACGGTCACCCATCCAGGTACTGACCGCGCCGTAGTTGCTTACCCTCGGTAATTGTTTCTAATCTCTGCACCGAGTGCAACTGGGCTATGAGCGCCTCCTATGCGTTATAACTGTTATTTATTTTAAAGTACCTGTTTAAGGTGGTTGTTTATCTAAACAACGATCTTGTATGCTACTGGAAGACCGTATCTATTTAATTGCGAATGTTTAGTTCAAGTGTTCAACGTTTAGACAACATTACGAGAAAGCTCCTGATAAAGTTAGAATTAAATGCAGGTTGTATAAAAGCTTGTAATTAGACTTATCATTATGATGACTAGACATATGAAATTAAGTACAATGTCTACTTAACATTTTTTAAATATAATGAGCCTGCCAAGGTGACTCTACTGTCTACTGACAACAAGGAGACTGCCTCGTTGGTCTGGCGGTTGGCGTATGCGACTGCTGATCATGAGGTCTCGGGTTCGATTCCCGGGTCGGACTAAATGTTTGTATGATCTACAAATATTTGTTTCGGAGTTTGGGTGTTTTCTATGTATAATTTGTATGTATTTACAAAAAAAGGTATATATGTATTTGTATCAGTTGTCTAGTACCCATAACACAAGCTCTGCTTAGCTTGGGACTAGATGGCAGATGACGGAAATTGGCTCTGATTTAAATTTCCGCCAATTTCCGTCCACACGTACGATAAAACCGCACAAACGAACTGCACAGATAAATCGCTACGATATATCGTTGTAGTGTGGACCGCCTATTAGATGTCCGAAAAAAAAAATACTGTGCCTACAACATGAGCAGAATACAAGAAAAATACTCACCATACTAATTGCGAATGCAGACAATGCAACAATGCAGCATGGTTACCCACACTATGGTTACCCACACTATGGCGGCCCTATTGAGTTGCTTCTGCATCAGTGTTTTTTTTTTTACTAAACATTGTACATTTTTTTTTTGAGTATTTAAGTTATTTTAAAGGTAAACACACATAAGGCACTTATTAAAATTTAAACTTCAACATTATATTTACTATTTATTATTTTAACCCGACTTCAATAAAAGGAGGAGGTTTCTCAATTCGACCGTATATATTTTTTTTTATGTGTGTTCGGGGATAACTTCGTCGTTTATGAACCGATTTCGATAATTCTTTTTTTTAATGGAAAGGAGATATCCCAACGGTGGTACCATGATAAGGACACTAAGATCTGATGATGACATCCAAGAGAAATCGAGTCGAACCTTGAAGTCGGTTTTTATTTTGTTAAAATTTTATTATAGTGTACACACGAAGCAAATACAAAGAGGAGATGGCATAAGCGCATAGGTCCCGTGACAAAATACAGGTCCCGACGTCATCGCAGTTATCGCGACTTACAAATTAGACTGTCAACGTCAATGTTCTAGAACTTTATCGAAAAATCGCAATCCTTGAATATTCTCGGATTATTCCTTATAAAAGATGAAGTGTTGTGTTTTATCTTGTACAAATAACTTGGATAGACGTTCTGGTGCCATGAATGGCATAATATTTCATTTGTAAGTAATTTTATACTTAATTTCTTAAAATAGTTCTAGAAAAATCTTTCAGTGTGTTGTTGAAATATAGTTAAATCTATTCGCCACTAGATGGAAAAACTTTGTGTGATGGGAAATAAAAATACAAAGGTTCGTAGAGCTGAGTATTTATAAAGTAAATCATAAAAAAATATTGAAATATGTTATGCATTCTTGCCTAAAGAATTTTTAATCGAAAAAGTATTATTTTTTGTATTTTTTGTAATCATTTTGTGAACACTGACGTCTATCGTCAACTAGGAAAACAAACATCAACAGAGCAAAGAGACAGGGTCGTAATTAGAATTATTTTTTTTATCTATATTCAAACTATATTATTTATATTAATTATATTAATTCAAATTAATCTAGAATTTAAAGTTTTTTTTTTTTTATGTTTGGCCCGCCAAAATGACTCTACTCTGCCTGATGGAAAGCATAAGCAGAATCCAAGAGTGGTGGTCACCATGCTCACTGCGAATGCAGACAATGCAGCATGGTAACCCACACCATGGCGGCCTAGTGATGCTGCTGCATCTTTTAGTCTAGTCAACAAGTTTGGAACTTGTTGACTAGACTAATTGGGCCTCCGGTCTCGCACTCACCAACGAAACACGACAGCACGCTGTCATTTTACGTTGATTTTTTGAAAATGAAACAAATTTTACTTATACTGATTATTTGATAGGTTTTCTAACTAACTAAAATTCTATCCCAGGAATCCCAGGAAAATTAAACTTTCTCGGAACCCACAACGAAATTAATCAAACGAAAGCTGAAGAATTTGAAAATATAATAAATGAAAAAGTAATTTGTAGAAACATTTTTTTTTTGTATTATACTCCTACTTGTATGTTATTGTTCTCTTTATTGTATGTGTTTGTTGTTGTACTATATTTCTTTGTTTTTGTTCTCTCTCTTTAATATATATATATTACCGTCAGATTGTCAAAACCGTTTGATTGTAATCTATCTCGCGAGATTGTAAAATGGTATCTACGAATCGCAGGTCGCGCGCTGATTGGTTGAACAGCATATGTCCCCGCGCCGCCATATTTGTTTGTTAATTTGTCTTTGATGCCAAATGTAAAGTATTTCTGTGATTGTAAATTGATTTCATGTTGAAAATACCTCACAGCTTTAGGATTAGTTATATAAAGTTGCTGTGGCAGAAAAATAATTTGTGATTAATCAAAGAAGTAATAACCTAAACTATCTCTATGGGCATTGATCGGCCTACTAAAATAATAAAAAAAAATCACATTTTTTTTTCAAATCGGACCAGTAGTTCCTGGCGATTAGCGAGAGTGAGATTAGCGCGTTCAAACAAACAAACTCTTACGCTTCATATATTAGTATAGAATATATTAGTATAGATGTTATGTACGATGTTTCTGACTAATAATATTTTTGCGATACATGCATAAAAATGATTTACAAAATTGACTTAAAAAAAATAACTACCTGATAAGAAAATTCTGAGTACGTCCCTGTATGTCCCTTACATCGTACGCTTAGTGTCAAATAGCTAAACTACATAGCAACATCAACATGTAACGATGCAAGTAGTTTTGCTATTGATTGGTAGATGGCAAAGGGCAAAGTTGTCCCCCTCACCCCCGCAAATTGTCACGCATTGTTTCATACAAAAATTTCATTAGGGCATCTCCTCTTTGTATTTGCTTCGTGAGTGTACACGTACATATCCTAGCATTATTTAATCAATTTTCTTTCATTTTCTGTTTCACATAAAGTATATATTTTCTGAGCGAACATTTTCAGTCAACTTTAACGTTTTGATTAACATCCTATGTAAATTATCACTAACAGTTTTATTACCCAACGTTTGTGACTTCTTAGTCGCTAGAGTATAGAGATTGCAGTAGTCACCGTCCATTAGGCAACCCATCTGCTGCTTTGCTCCCCGATATCATGACAAAAAAAAGTAAAAAAAAACTGTAACCCGACAAAGTAAGAACTTTTGATAAAATTCATATAGTCTATGTCACCAGGTTTATTATAAATATCTATCGACACCTCATTCATTCAAATCGGTTCAGTAGTATAGGCGCTACAGTGGAACACACAAACATACATAGTGCGCTAAAAAAAATACAAAAATTATCCTTCCCTTCCTTGGCTTCCATTGGTTGGCCGTAGTCGGGTAAAAGATGGCATGGTAGACGTAGACGTGTCAGTAAGTATTGTATAAATATGTATGTAAATACACACATCAAAAGTGTCTAGGGATCAACATATGTGTCTAGGGATCAACATATTTTTTTGCAATAACTTTTCTCCTGATTGATATTAATTAAAATTTTCTTTAAGGATTCATCAAATAAAGTATTTTCGTTTGTCACAGTAACGATAAACCAAGTCACCTTTGCATTAATAAAGAAATTTGCCATTTTCCTAATAAAGGGATTTTTGACATTTGAACCACTAACATTAAAGTTCGAAAAAAAGACTGAAATAACAGTTTTCTTTAAAATTTTATTAGGTAACTTAAACAATTAATAATCCGTGTTTCTACGGCGAACACTAACAACACAAGAATCGGTTTGGCATACTCAAAATGAGTTCATCCAAATCACGCTGTGGAATGGCCGCCCATGTTCGTTGCAACAACAAAAAAAGGTCTTCTTGCGACTGGATACCCTCCATATTCGGCAGAGCTCTTCTCTGTAGCATATCCCATGCATGCTCAATCGGGTTCAAGTCTGGCGACTGAGCAGGCCAGGGCCAAAGCCACATCTCAATCTCAAGAAATCCGCATAAAAATGCTTGATCCCTAGACACTTTTGATGTGTGTATTTTCGGACAGCTAACACACGACGCCATCTAGTCCCAAACTAAGCAGATCTTGTATTAGGTATGGGTATCTACTAGATAACTGTTAAATAAAATAATAAATAAATATTTTGGACATCCAACACACAACGCTATCTAGTCCCAAGCTAAGCAGAGCTTGTGTTATGGGTACTAGACACCTGATATAAATACATATATACTTTTTTTTTTGTAAATACATACATATTATACATAGAAAACACCCAAACTCCGAAACAAATATTTGTAGGTCATACAAACATTTGATCCGACCCGGGAATCGAACCCGAGACCTCAAGCACAGCAGTCGCATACGAGGCTACCAATGCGCCACCGAGGCAGAAAAAAAAAATACTAATATAAATTATTTATTAAATAATTATTTTTGTAAATATGTACATAAAAAAATGCATACATATTAAACATAGAAAACACCCAAACTCCGAAACTAATATTTGGTTCGACTCGGCAATCGAACCCGGGACCTCATGCACAGCAGACGCGTACGCTACCACTGCGCCAACGAGGCAGTCGAAATCTATGAATAAAGAAACAAGCAAACTGTTGATCCAAAGTATATTTTCACAAGTGGTAATAGATGCGATGACAATAACAAGTCCTATCACTTGGTGAAAGATTTATTTTTACTAAATAATTTAAATTTAGTATAAATATCTACCGAGCGTGTAATACGAGCGTAATACTAATCTACACAGCGGTAACCATTAAAAATATTAAGCAAAAAGGAAGAAAATGCGTGGGAGAGCCACGCTTCGGCATGAATGGGCCGGCACGACCGGAGCGATACCTCGGCCTCACAGAAAACCGGTGTGAAATAGTGCTTGCGCTGTGTTTCATCGAGTGAGTGAGGATACCGGAGGCCCATACCCCATACCCCAATCCCCTAACCCTACGACCCCCCCCCCCCTTCCCAAAAGGCCGGCAACGCACTTCTGGTGTTGCAGGTGTCCATTGGCGGCGGTAATCGCTTACCATCAGGCGATACGTCTGCTCGTTTGCACGCCTATTCCTTAAAGAAGGAGAAAATTCGGAAAATTAATTATTCACAAACTTAACTATCCCTAACGATAACTACATTGCATATAATCTAGTCAATTTAACTATATCCCCATTTAAAAGATACGAACATAGGAATCATTACAAGAAGCAGAATGGAATTGGAAATTAAACTTTAAATTTACATCCACTATTAAATGACTTCCCTAGAAAAACGCACTAAACTAACTTGGTATTAAGCAATAATTTTACTTAGAACATAACAAAGACAGGTGACATTATAAATTTAATATCTATCAAAGTTTTACGAGCCGCATAAAGTCGTAAGACGCTTTTTATGACCCGTCTAACGTCGACAGTGAAATATCGATACGATATTATCGAGTATTTCACCTCACTAGGGGTATTACTGTGTCGTATAATGAACCAGCTTTTGGCCATGATTTTATGTACTTGGTTTGTTTATGCATATAGTGTCGTAAAGTTAGGATTATAATATTATGTAGTATGGATATGGAGAGAAGGGCTCTAAATTTACTAATTTCTCACGCCGGTTGCCAGCTGTCTTCTTGAGTCTTTTTGTTTGTGTTATTAAGCTACTACCATTATAAGAGAGAGTCTTGTCTTATTTTTTTAAAAAGACAGCCTAAGGTTTACTTTAATACATCGGCTAACCCAGTGTCGTTTGAGACTCGTATGTTGTATAAAAATAGGTATTAGAGTCATATCTATCTACTCGTATATCAATATATATAAAAAAAGCGGCCAAGTGCGAGTCGGACTCGCCCATGAAGGGTGCCGAAGCAGCAAGTAACATAATATAAACGTTCTTGTAGTTCGTTGTAACTTTGATCGATGTTTTAATAATAGTGTTTTTTTGCGGTTTACCATTTATGACGGATTAAAAAAAACTACTTACTAGATCTCGTTCAATCGATTTTTCGGTGGAAGTTTGCATGGAATGTACATCATATATTCTCTTATTATTATCATTCTCTTATTTTAGAAGTTACAGGGGGGGGGGGACATTTTACCACTTTGGAAGTGTCTCTCGCGCAAACCATTTAGTTTAGAAAAAATGATATTAGAAACTTCAATATCATTTTTGAAGACCTATCCATAGATACCCCACACGTATGCACGTATGGGTTTGATGAAAAAAAATTTAGTTCTATGTATGGGGACCCCCAAAATTTATTGTTTTTTTTTTATTTTTGTATGAAAATCTTTAAGTGGTTCACAGAATACATCTACTTACCAAGTTTACCAAGCCGTATAGTTCTTATAGTTTTGGAATAAAGTGGCCTACAGACGGACAGACAGACAGACATGAGACATGAGGAATATATATGGGTTGGGTTTTTTTAACTTTGGCACGGAACCCTAATAAAAATCAATGCCACTTTTCGTTGTAATTTTATAACTCAAGAACGGGCTCACCTATCCAAACCAAATGCTTAGGCTTTGTTCGGACTAGTTAGTAGATGGTTTATGTGAAGTTTGCACAAAATCGCTCGAGCGGTTCTTCATTTATTTGCGCTACGGGCAATAGGAGACGTAAACAACGTTGCGTGGGTCAGCTAGTTATTTATATCTATTTATATTTATAAAACAAAGTCGTGTTATTTACACCATTTATAACTCCAGAACGGCTGGACCAATTTTCAACGTTTTTTAATTTGTTTGTTTGAAAATCTAGCCTATATTTAATTCGGGCGAATATGTTTAATTGAAAACGGTGTACTCCTATATTCTCAAATGACTGCACGGTTGGCGTAGTGGCTTAAGTGGTCCCCATAACGCTTTCTACTTCGACAAGTGTCGTGAGTTTAAATTCCACATGGGATAACACTTTGTATGATCCACAAATTGTTGTTCTGAGTCTGGGTGTTCTTTGTGCCTGTATGTATGTTTGTGAAGTCCCTCGTGACGCAGAATGTATTACACTAACGCTGGAGTTATCTTTGTAAAAAAAGTATATTTCGACACACGTTCGGTAAGTGCAGAAAGCCAGAAAACAGAGAATAAAAGTATATTTCAAAATTACATCGGCGCGTCCAGTATTACAGACCTATCACAAAACCTAAGTCTATATAATGACAGTTCAAGTTATATTGGCCAATGTAATAAACGATAATGATGCAAAAAACACTAGATGAATGAGTCTAAATGATTTATGGTAGAAATTCGACCACCCAGCAATTTCTAGTAATAGTAAATTAATCAAAACAAGCTCTTTGCCCTGCGATTTTTGTCACCTATATTATTTATTAACAGTACAACTGATTACGCGGCTCGATCTGTCGTGGTAAAAAATCGCCAATGCTTTTCTTCGATAATGAAGCTCTCTATTGGTGAAAGACTTTTAAAACTGAATTGGTTTAGTGTTTTAAGCGTGAAAATGTAACAATCAACATTACATTTACAGTATATAGTTACATATGTAACCATATATGGTCCTTTTTTTGTTGACGGGGTGAAAAATCCCTTTGAACCTCCAGCTCCTCGGGGACATATTAACAAGGAATATGTGATATTTTCACTAAAAACACCCCGACGACCCCCTCATGCGCTCATACTCTAGGATGAACCGGACTATGTTATTTCAGGTCCTCCCCGAATCGACGCCATGCTTTATGAGGCCCTGGCCCGGGATAAATTATTTTCGCCACTGAATCCCGGCGTGGTATCCCGCCATACCCCAACCCCTCCCTCCATCCCCCTCCCCATCCCCCAAAGACCGACAACGCACTTGTGACGCCTCTGGTGTTGCGGGTGTCTTTGGGCGGCGGTAATCGCTTACTATCAGGTGATAGTCTGCTCGTTTGCCCTCTATTCCATAAAAAAAACTATAGTTACTCTCTTAGTCGGCTCTTACGATTCCCGTGATATAAAAAAGACCAGTAGACGGCTTGCTAGAAAGACAATTAAATCCAAAACTCTCTTCAATTTGACTATAAAATACTCTGTTTCTAGAGTAAAACTATAAAACTTGATTAATTTTATAACAACGAGACATAATGCCTTCATTAACATACAACGTCCTTCATCATTCAGGCTTCGAGAATCGAGAGTACAGTTTAAAAATAAAATGCAACTCGACAGCAACAGGTTTTAGAGTTCTTGAAGAATAAAAGTGCTTATAACGTTATATAAATAGATATATAACCTTATGTACAAAACTAAACGCCCACGTATAATTTATTTACTTCAGTAAAGAAAATGAACAGCTAAAATAGGAAAACAATGGTTAGTTTGAAATGCAACAACACAAGTAAAATTTTAACAAAATACAAAATGGCTTCAAGGTTCAACTCGATTTCTCTTGGATACCATCATCAGATCTTGGTGTCCTTATCATGGTACCACCGTTGGGATATCTCCTATCTATTAAAGTAAGAATCATCAAAATCGGTTGATAACCGACGAAGTTATCCCCGAACACACATTAAATATATATATACGGTCGAATCGAGAAACCTCCTCCTTTTTTTAAAGTCGGTTAAAAACCAATGGCAAGTTTTTGTGAATTTCAACATGATAAATAAACAGACCGAGCAACCGACCTACGGGGACATTAAACTTTAATTTTGTCAAAAGGCCAGAACAATCAATTTTTTTAGAAATTAATTTAAAAAAAAACGAACAATCAGCTAATTGATGGCAATTTATAAGTGAAAAAGGAAAATAGATTCTTATGGTATATTAGCAACAGTCTACTGTTGTGTGGGGTCCTTCTCTAATCAGGAGATTTCGCAACAAAAGGTTACAAGATAGGAATCCAAGAGGTAGTTAGAAAGTTTTAAAGGAACCCCGATCTCAAGGCCCCCTCACTTCATTCTCGTCATTTTGCCTCACGCACTAGAGAAGCATGTAAAGCAATCAAGTCCTTATGTTACACCCGCCATCATGCGCCTGCGCAAGTAAAAAAACTGAAGCCTAATGATATTATGTTACTGGTTGTCGGTACAGCCGAGCGCGGACCTGCTATGATGACATTTAATTAAAGAATATGATTTTCTTATGAGAAATTATTGAAATGGAGTCTACAGTAAAAATAGATTCGTCTGCGTGTATGTCGGTTATCGCCGTAAAAAGCAGTATATCTCCTTCCTCAAGAATCAAGGTTCTCCATGCATCACAGAAAACCGAGTGAGGGAAAACCGGTTTGCAATAGTTTTCACACCGGTTTTCACTCACTCGGTGTAACACAGCGCAAGTACTAGCTTGTGAGTGAATGAGTGAGTGAGGATGCCGGAGGCCCATACCCCCCAATGGGCGGCAGTAATCGCTTACCATCAGGCGATATCTCTGCTCGTTTGCCCGCCTATTCCATAAAAAAATGCAAATTTCATTGAAATCGGTGCAGTGATTTAGCCGTGAAAGCGTACGTACGTGTTCTGCCGTCTTCTATACGTGTGTTTGTCACCTAACCCCTCCTAAACGGATGGGACCAATTGGATGAAATGTTGAAAATTTTGCGTCGTTTTGTGTGCGCTGTCGGTACGACACCAAGTTTGGGCGGTACGAATCGTTCTTTTTACCCAAGATATGAAAGTGTAGTTACAACTATCACAATGTCTAGTTTAAACTATTCAAATGTTTTATGTAACAATTTACTAAACACCTTTCAACACCCGTTCGCTAATACTCAACAGTTATAATTCTAAATGCGTCCGAGAATACCAGTACTGCTTGATTAGAATTTAAACACTCGAGCGTTGGTTAATAAACTTCACCTTGAATTATTAAAACGTTATTACTTATACTAGTATAAAAATTAACTATTATTTAAGAGGTTTTAACTGTTATTTTTAGAGTAGTTTGGGTAATATGTAATTTTTTATGAGTTGATATAATGTCATGCGGTTATCTTCAATTTTAGTTAGGTATATAGAAATCATCTGGCAGTTGAACTTCAAACTTCGACTGCCTCCTTGGTCTCGCGGTTGGCGTGTGCGACTGGTGATCATGAGGTCTCGGGTTCGATTCCCGGGTCGGACCAAATGTTTGTATGATCTACAAATATTTCTTTCGGAGTTTGGGTGTTTTCTTTGTATAATAAGTATGTATTTACAAAAGAAAAAGTGTTGTTGCCCGCGGCTCCGGCCGCGTATATGTCGGTTATCGCGGCAAATAGTAGCCTATGTGTTATTCTGATGTATAAGCTATATTACTGTAAAGTTTAACCAAATTATTTCAGAAGTTTTTGCGTGAAAGAGTAACAAACATCCATCCATCCATACTTCCAAACTTTCGCGTGTATAATATTAGTAAGACTAGTTTTGAACACGGAAATTAATTTGTGATACATTATATTTATATTGTTTAATTATATGAAATACGAGAGATGTAAGTTGATAATGTAAACAGGTTTCTTTTAGTATAGCCTTAAATGTGTATAATTTAATTCACTGTTCTTGTTTATAAAATAATTTTGAATAACTGGAAGTTTTTGAATATTGTTTGTGTGAATATTTTTTATTTTATGTTTTAACGGTAATAACTATATATTATTACATATTTCCGTATTTCGACGCGTTTTGCGATTTATTGACTTTTATCACTGTTTTTGTCTTGTTCAGAATTAGTTAATAAAAAATATTTTAAAATTAAGTTGTCTTTGTCTTTTGACTTTTATTGTTTCGACATCTAGAATAAAAAAATCCCACCAAAAACATTTTCATGTAAAATGTTGCCAAGACGACTGCATATGGCTTACCCTGTGAAAAAGATATCAGATCTCATGTAGAGCCAAGGTTCTGAATCTACACGCCCTAACTCTACCAACCCTAACTTCATAAACTCTAAATCTCAGTAAAAATGTATGGCTTCGCCGTTTCGCTACCATACCGTCACGAAGGGGAAACGAACGCCTTTTGTGTTTGCAAATATCTAGTTTCTGAAGTAATGTGTTATACGAATATTTAGTTTCTGAAGTAACGAAACAGCCAAGCCATAAATTTTTACTGAGATTTAGAGTTTATGAAGTTAGGGTTGGTAGAGTTAGGGCGTGTAGATACAGAACCTTGGCTCTACATGAGATCTGATATCTTTTTCACAGGGTAAGCCATATGCAGTCGTCTTGGCGACATTTTACATGAAAATGTTTTTGGTGGGATTTCATTTCTTTTTGTAAGTTTCCCTTTTTTTTCTTTTTTTGGGCTGTATTTCTTGTACATCTTCTTTCTTCTTTTGAAAAAGTCCGTGTACTAAAAATAAAACCTCTAGCATAAACATTTGTGAAAGTCTCATACAAACTTTCACCCCCAAAATTTGGGGGTTGGGGGCAAAAGTAATAGGTTTATGAATTTTTTATTGTTTGTATACTAAACTTAGTTTACATACCAAATTTCAGCTTTCTAGCACTTCAGGAAGTACCCTAACAGTTTTGATGATCATCAGTGTGTCAGTGACGAAATCGGTGTTTTTTTGGTATCAATAAAATCTAAAGTATCAGAGCTATGCAATTGAAACTTTGTACGTTTCATTAGTCTATTAGTAACATCATATCCTGAAAATTTGAACGATCTGGTATATCGGGAACCAAAGTTATGGGGGTCCAAAAAAACGACGAAACGCTTCGAGAAAAGGTAGGTAGTGCCCTTGCGCTACGCTTGGCTCGTCTTGGCGGGGGCACGACCGTGCCCCCAGATATAGATTTCATTAAATGACTTGTTTTTTACCCGACTGCGAAAGGAGGGTTATGTTTTTCGAGTGTATGTATGTATGTACGTATATTTCTTTGGCATGCCCTAGAGCCTAAACGGCTTGTCGTATTTTTATGTGAGTGGTGTCAATAGATTCGTCTTAGTCGTGAGAGTGACACTGGGTACATCAAAACAAAAAAAAATAAGGATTTTTGGCGCCAAAAATTAAAAAAGAAAATGTTTTCAAAATACATCGAGTGTGGTATCAAAATAAAGATTTTTTTACGGTGATTACGAATATACATATATAAAACTTATATGCTTTTATTTGTTAAATATTGACGCAGCCGGTTTTTTATTTTTTATAATTTGTACTTGTTTAGGTATGAGGCAAAAAAGCTAACGGGTCTCTTTATTATAACTCTTGTAATAAACTTGTGAAAAGAGAATGACATGTCCCTCAAACACAAAGGGAAATTATTCTCCGACCAGGCGAGGTGATCATGCCTGACGGGCCACAGCCCAACGGTTGATGTTGGGTTGTATATATGCTAATCAGCGTAAGAATTTCTATATTGCGATACAGGATTAGCATTTGCTCTGTAGTTTGGTGTGTCGTGTCAACTCAAAAAACACAAGTTTGTTAATTGAAAAGATTCGTTAATTTTTAAAAGACTGTAATGACGTATGCGTGAAAATGATTCGGAAACAAGGAAAAATAATATAGAGACGTTACGGTATTTTTAAATTTATTCAATAAATAAAAAACTCAATAACAACGATAAAAATCATAAATAAAAACTAGTTATACCAAAACAAGATTAAAATTCATTTAGATGGATTGAATTCTAATTAATAAATCATACTCGTATATCAATCAAGTCAATATGTTATTCTTATTACATATGTTTTGATAATGTAACTTATTTATGACATACACATGAATACTAATTAGGTATTACAGAGGCAGTCTGTGTATATTTTGGCAGTCTAGATATGTTTTATATGTTCCACTAAACAACACAACACTAAACTACTGACGCAGTCGTAATGAATGAGGTAACACTAGTTTTTGAGCATACGTATCACCTGATGGTAAGCGATTACCGTCGCCCATGGACACCCGCAACACCAAAGGATCACAAGTGCGTTGCCGGCCTTTGGGAGAAGAGGAGAGGGATGGGGGAAGGGGTTGGGTTATGGGCCTCCGGTATCCTCACTCACTCGGTAAAACCCAGCGCTCGCGCTGTTTCAAACCGGTTTTCAGTGAGGCCACAGTTTTCAGTTATCACTTCGTTCGAATCGGCCCATTCGTGCGCAAGTGTGGCTCTTCCACGATCATGGAATGAAGTGATAATAGTTACATAATAATAGCCCGGGTAACATAGGCTACATTTTTTCAAAATTTTTTTTGTAGTCGGGTTATAGTTTCTTTTTTTTCTTGGTTATTTTACAGGGAAAACGAATTCGATCGGGTCTGATCGCCCGATCGAGCATTGTTCTGAATCTCGGTGTTCCTAGTAACCGTTACATGTATGTTTATTATGTATTTACTTACTAGGATTTATTTCAAGCACAGGTTTTGTTTTTTTAAATAAATCAAATTCAATATGCATACATTATATACCAGTGCCGGTACTGATAAATCTAACGGGTAATTATTATGATATTTTGATTATTTACGAATGATTAATATTTATTTGAAAACTAGCTGTTGAATAT
The DNA here is from genome assembly GCA_949125395.1 of Diaphora mendica. Classification (NCBI taxonomy): domain Eukaryota; kingdom Metazoa; phylum Arthropoda; class Insecta; order Lepidoptera; family Erebidae; genus Diaphora; species Diaphora mendica. Next base: position 3,376,831 of record OX421334.1, read on the forward strand.
AGCTCCGCCGGCGTGTATCATGTCAATAAATCGTGGTGATTCTTTAAAGTGGTATAACTTTTTTATTCGTCAATCGATTGAAATAAAAGAAACACTAAATGTTAAGTGAAGTTTTAAGTTGCCCACAATACATAAAAGAACAGCACATCCAAAGCACCGCATCGAACAGACATCCAGATATTTTTTTCTAGCTGTTATTTGAAGTTATGTTTCTTTAATAAGGACGTTGTCGACCACCATTCTTGAAATTCTGCTCATGCTTTCTATCAGACAGAGTAGAGTACACTTTATTAGACCGATCATAAAAAAGAAAATACAGTAGAGTGCATTAAAAAAGTAATGTTTTTTACAAGCTTTTTATAATATTAACTTGCAATGTATGTATGCTTGTATGTTAGGGTGGAATCTTGCAACTCAATTTTGAAGCAGATATCTTTAACCGATTTTGCTGAAATTTTGCAAGCATATGTATACAGCGTGACAATACAATATTATAATGACATTGATCTGATGCTGGAGCTGGAAGGTGGCCATAGGAACTCTGTAAAGAAACGTGGCAACATCTTTGAGTTTGGACTCATTTGATTCTTCTCGAGGCATTCCAGTAAAAGCTTGTTTTTAAAAAGCTTTTTAATTTAATTTATTAATTAACAAAAAAATAGACATGTGTCTTTAACTCTCAATAAATTATCATTTTATTCCAATCATTATAAAATATTCGTCATGCAATTATATTACCTCCTCACGTTCAAGTGGCGGCCATCTTTGGTTACCAATTACCGATAGCTCCCGGAATCAATAAAAACCCGTTATGTAATAGCTATAAATATGTAAATGGGTTCCGTTCGTGAGTTACTTAACATATTATAATAATAAATTACGGTTAACAAAAGCTGTTAAGACATGTTTTGATAGCGTACCGAATTAAAAAGTAAATAAAAACGCTATGCATCATCAGAGCACCGTAACGATAATCAACTATCGTCTTTTCCTTGCATATCCTTTTTTCTCTTAATAATAATCACAATTTTTTACAAAAAAAACGACTTCAAGAACTGGGCCAAATTTAAATAAGACCACACGGGAAGCACCAGCTTTTAAATAAAAAACATCTGACATGTTAGATTTAAAATCAATCATGGTAGCTTAATTCAAGAGCTTACTAACATCCCTTAGAACTTGGAACTAACCACCAAAAGAACGTCCTGTTTCATATTTTATTCTACTATCATCACATCACACTAATATATAAAGGCGAAAGTTTGTGTGTATGTTTGTTACTCTTTCACGCAAAAACTATTGAACTGATTTGGATGAAACTTTACAGTAATATAGCTTATACATCAGAATAACACATAGGCTACTATTTGCAGCGATAACCGACATACACGCGGTCGGAGCCGCGTGCAACAGCTAGTCAATTATAATTTGGCCTATCTCAATTGCTCAACTGAAAAAAAATAAAAAAAATACCGATGAAATTGAGAACCTCCTCCTTTTGGAAGTCGGTTAAAAAGAGAAATTACTGCTTCTAATAGGCAAGCCGTGATTTTTTGGGCCCTTGTATAAAATTGTGCTTTTAGTGTTCATTTGACTGATAACCACTTATCATTGACCGCAGCTTACTTATCTACCTAGCGGCATAAAATTACAACATATGTAAAGCTAAATTTACTACCACACAAAACTATTGGAAAATAGAACTAAATGACATACCCACTTTCATATACGACTCATCAAAATAATTTACGTGTTATGTCGAACCTGGGACTCTCGGAAACCATTTCGCCTTAGGATGGAACATAGCGGTATTGAATGTAATAAACGACGATAGCCGACATCGACTGTGAGGTCAAACGCTGCCCCCTTGATGTATTACACAACCTAAGTCGCTGTCAGACAGGATGTACACGTTATACGTATATACTCACTGTCTATACACTAGGAGGGGTAGACAGAATTAATAATATTATATAGGACGTCTGACACACAACGCCATCTAGTCCCAAACTAAGACCACAAATCTGTAGATGTGATAATATGTCAAATACGGCATGACGAAAGAGTGAAATAACTTTATTTTAAAAATTTATTAAAATGCGTTTCCTGATCGTATCGCGTATATGTACACTAGCCGTGCAATATCTACATCGTCTAAAAAAAATTTTTATAAAAAAAAACGACTTCCAAAAAACATCCAACGAAAACTCTCTGCCAAAAAAACACTTAAAAGCGTAAAATAAACTGGTTCTTCATAAATTGCCTATACCTAATTCTTTATTCATTTAAATAGTAGTATTATAATGTGTGCTAGGTACCTAGAATCTGTTTGAAGTTGTACCTTACATCATCAGCCCATCATCATAAAATTATGACTACCAGACGCAAATACCGGTGTAACTTCAGAAAATATACGAAAAACATTGTATGTGCCTATAAAAAATGAGGGTTTCTCTCGGTTTCCCTGGGATCCCATTATCAGATCCTGATATGGTGGCAATGGGACCACCTCGGGAGCATACCCTTTCGGATCCAAAAAAAATATTCAAAATCCGTCCACAATTGACGGAGTAATCTGTGAACATACATAAAAAAAAATAAAAAAAATACATACAGTGGAACATAGAACCTCCTCCTTTTTGGAAGTCGGTTAAAAAAGGGCAAAGATCGCTTTGTTAAGATTTTACTTCTATGTTGATTGATAATGAGTTTAAGTTTATTTTATATATAAAATATTCTCGTGTCACAATGTTAGTTACCATACTCCTCTTAAAAGTCTGGACCGACTTTTATGAAATTTGGTGTGCATATCGGGTAGGTCTGAGAATCGACCAACATCTATTTTTTATACCCCAATTTTTTTTTATGGCCAAACAACGTTTTCGGGATCAGCTAGTCGTATATATGTAATTTGATGTTTTTTTTTTATAGAATATGTGCCAAACGAGCAGGCGTATCACCTGATGGTAAGCGATTACCGCCGCCCATGGACACCCGCAACACCAGAATCACGAGTGCGTTGCCGGCCTTTGGGGGATGGGGAGGGGAGGGCAGGAGGGGGTAGGGTTGGGATGTGGGCCTCCGGTATCCTCACTCACTCGGTGAAACATAGCGCAAGCGCTATTTCACACCGGTTTTCTGTGAGGCCGTGGTATCACTCCGGTCGAGCCGGTCCATTCATGCCGAAGCGTGGCTATCGATCGGTGATATGTAGTTTTTTTTTCATTAGTACAATATTTTGATCACATCTCCCTTTTGGTTTGTACTTGACTGTTGAAGAAGAGATGTTTTTATCACCTTAACTTTATTTATTCACAACGTTTATCACATAGTTAACTATGGCAATCATAGAAATACTAGGCAGTTCCGGTACCGGCCCGTTCGTGCTGAAATCAGCGTGGCTCACGCTGATTTCAGCACGAACGGGCCGGCTCGACCGGGGTGGTACTACCCTCGCACAGAAAATCAACATAAAATGACAGCGTTCGTGCTGTCGTGTTTCTTCGAAACCGGAGGCCCAATGATGCAGAAGCATCACTAGGCCACCATGCTGTGGGTTACCATGCTGCATTGTCTGCATTCGCAGTTAGTAAGGTGACCACCGCTCTTGGATTCTGCTTATGCTTTCTGTCAGGCAGAGTAGAGTCATTTGATCATATAAAAAAAAAACTGGCAGTCTAGGCGTTACTAAAATGTATCGGGATCTCTAACCACTACCAAAAAAAAGCATAACATGATGATCCATTCAAACATTACAAATCTTATCCGCAATTTCTCTTTTGCGCAATTCGCATAATTCCAACGTGGGCCGGGCCGGAATCAAACTCGCTACCCACTGATTTAGAACTACACGGTGTTTGAGACGTAAATCTATCGGTTTATCAATCTATTGATATGTTTATTTCATCTTCCGCATCTCGAAAACAATAGATACGAAATTTTGTAAGGTTGATTTGTTTAGACGGTGCTGTTCCAAGATATTATGAAATAATGTATTTTGTAAAGTAGCATACACAAATTCTTTTTTTTAAAGAGCACTCCCACATCTATACAAATAAATAAAATTGGAGTGTCTGTTTGTAATATGGGTAATCTCTGGAAAGACTAGACCGATTTCGACGGGACTTCCACTCATAGGTAGCTGATGATATAAGGAGTAACTTAGGCTACTTTTATTTAGCTTCGCCTCACGGCCTTTCCCGCGGTTAGGCGATTCACACACTGCTCCGCGCTCCGTCGCCTGGCGCGGAGTGGAAAATTTTAATATTGTATTCAAGTACATCGATTAGTATAGAAAACACGCCAGGGCCAACACACCGAAAACGCGCCACGGCGCGAGAGCACGTCCCGCTAGCAGATTCTGCCGCAAGGCGCGGAGGTGCGGGACGGACCGCAGCAGGAAACACACTGCGCTCCGCAGTATCGCGCCTGTTTTCGTGCTTTAAGGACTTGTACACTTGTACATTGTTTTCTTATATCCTAGTAATTCAGTACAAATGAAGGATATATCCAATATCTTCCATTAGGTTTACTTATTTGCTTATACAAAAACCATATTGCTAAAACTATTGCAGCGTCTTGAATGAGTTCAGTATTGCCCATTGTAACGTAACTAACAGCACGACGACCAAATGGAAAGTAACCTTTACACCCCGTTCACACTTGTTGTGTGTCGTGTCCGAATATAATTCGGGGGTTCCAGTGGCAGAACATTTTATATGAAGCTATTCACTCTTGTCGTTGACCGATTTTGTGTCGTCCACGACAATAAATGTCTGGTATTTTGCGAGCCCTCTACGCCCGGAAAAAAATCGTGTCGTATCTCGCTCGCTTATAAGTAAGAATGGCGCTTTCTGTATTAACAATGTACTCTGTGAATGGCGCTGTTCACATTTGTCGTGTGTCGTGCCGACTGCTGTCGTCCCCCGCTACCCATTGTTCGATACCCCGCGTACGTCGCCGCGTCGCTGCGATCGCACACACACACAGCAGAGTTGTTGTATTTTTATTGTAGGTATGGTTTGTGAACGACAACTGATTATTAACCGTATTGTGAACAGAGGCGACGACACCCGATTAATATTCGGGCACGACACACGACAAGTGGGAACGAGCTCTTAGTTTGGTGCGGGCCGCGTACAAAGCCGTCAGGCGCGGTAAAATCTGCCCGAAGAGACAGATCTGCTCCTCCGTCGCCGCGCGCGGGATCTGTTGCCCCGCGCCTCCGCGCCTGGGCGCGTCGCCAATGTGTGAATCGCCTTATTGTCGTACAGCGGATAACACCGCTGGGTTCAACTATTTAAAATATATCCTGAGTCGTTGGGGACACACATGCATGCATGTTTACAAACATGCGTGGTAAGGAGACAAAGAACACCCAGACTCAGAACATCACAGTAATTCGTGGATAGCACTAAGTATAGTCCAATGTGGTTTGAACCCTCAACACTTGGAGCAGTAGAAAGCGGCGTGGCGACCTGCATTCGCAATGAACATGGTGACTACCACTCTAAGATTCTACTCGTGTTTCCCACCAGGTAGAGAAGAGCATCATTCTGGCATTCATCATCAGATCATTTTGGCAGTTATAATGTAAATAATCACAAATTTTAACAAAAATAAACCGACTTCAAGAACTGGACCAAATTTAAATGGAACCACACGGGAAGCACCAGCTTTCAAATAAAAAGGGTAAGGTAAGTAAGTTGTAAGGTAGTAGAGCCACGCTGATTTCTGGACGGTTGAGCCGGCTCGACCGGAGCGGTACTACCCTCGCACAGAAAATCAACGTAAAATGACAGCGTTCGTGCTGTCGTGTTACGTTGGTGAGTGCGAGACCGGATGCCCAAATGTCTAGTCAACAAGTTCCATACTTGTCGACTAGACTAAAAGATGCAGAAGCATCACTAGGCCGCCATGGTGTAGGTCGCCATGCTGCATTGTCTCATTCGCAATGAGTATGGTGACCACCACTCTTGGATTCTGCTTATGCTTTCCATCAGGCAGAGTAGAGTGGGCCACACATAAAAAAAATGAATCATCAATATCAGTTCACGCAGTCCAAAGTTATGAGGTAAAACATAAAAAATAATCCTGTCAAATTGATAAACTCCTCCTTTTTTTGAAGTCGGTTAAAAAAACCTTAACCTGCCTTAAGTAAGATATTGATTTTCGAAACGTAAATGATTATTTTAGGAAGTGTCCTTTTGCAACTTGTAATATGAATGTTATGCTACTGCGCCAAGCATGCTTGAAATTACTAATTGTTTCTGAAATATTCGTCCGTTAGTTACTGTAGGTACTAAAATATTTGTCGAATGTCCTTCATACTTCAAATAAGAAATACGCGACACACAATCGCTTGCATATCTTACACATCACAATTATAATCGAAACATGAATAACATCTCAAACTCTGGCATTTCAATTGTCCTCATGTAACAAGCAACGATTGGGTTGCTAAACTAATGCCGGCGACTGACATTCTACGAATTCTTATCTAGCGAATGTATGTACATATGTGTATATTTGTCAAGATATTTTGATGACTGTTTTAATATTTTTTTGTTTAAAACGTTGTTTGATGGTAACGTTGATTTTTCTTTTATTGAGATCGTTTATTTGATTAGGTTAGATATGAAAATGATATGAGATTTTTATTGAATTAAATGTTAGTTGGCTTTATTAAATTTGAGATCAACAAAGTGTTAGATTTCTAAGAAAAATGTTCAAATTGATATTAACTAGCATTATTAGTTATGTATGAGTGCAAATCGTTTTATTTAATTGTATTAGTGACTTCTGGGACCAAATACAAATAACTAAAATTCATGTGTTGCAAAAAAACACTTAATTATTAAACACATAGAACTGGAATTTCATATAGAACCGAAAACATATCTTTCATAAGCATAAATCAATTTGTATGAAAAAATAAGAGTAGGTAAGCTAAATAATAACTGAAAATCCATTACTTCTGGTGCAATTATATATTAATCTTGTACCTACATTACATACGTAGAAAGAATCTAAGACTTCATCTGTATGCTAAATAATATATTTAGATATAATGATTGATTGTACTTATTATAGTCAATAAGGAGTAAAAACTCAAATAACTGTTTTTGACATGCACCGTCATTGAATTCCTGCGCGTATGAAATGAAAACTTTTTTTGTAATTAGGTTACGGGAACAGTTTTGCAAGTGAAACCTTTTTTTCAGCAGATAAGTTTGGCCTTTTCTAAATAGACTAGCCCTTAGAAGAAAGGACGAAATAAACTCAGGGTTCATCGTCTCTTTTAAAGTCCAGACAATCTATCAGTAAATAAAAAGAACGGTAATTTTAATGAGTGTTAACTATCATAATTTGATAAAAGTAATACACAGCTATATATACACCTATAATTAAAGGAGCATTTGTATTTAATTATAAATTATAGTCACAACAAAACAGCATGTCTGACTCCGGCCTTACAATCAATTGTCACTATGTCAATAACTATTGGTAGTTGTGCAACGTTTGCGTATTTATCTTTTATCGACTATTTTCGACCCGTAGTTTTGGCTTGACATTGAGGTCACGATTTTTTTAACATATATATAATCATACATTTAAAGAACGACACCGCAGTACCTTTACTCATTGAAATAGTCCCTCCTTAAAATTTAATATAATAATATAATAGTCTTATTTATTTATACAACTGCATTGCTCACTAGATACATATAAGGAGATCAACATTAGGTATTACAATAGGCGATTTCATCGCTCATATCGCTCGGTGATCTCTTCCAGACAATTTTTAATCTATTGCATAGCTTTTATCGCGGGCTTTGAGGCCTTTGAGCGCGGCAACCGAATCAAGAAATTCCGTAACGAACGTAACGAAAATAAAACCTGACACCCGAAGCTTGCACGGATCGTGACGAGCTGCTCCGAACGACGAATCAACGAAATATGTCAACAGCCGGCCGCGCAGGCATATTGAAATACGTCAAGGAAGATTCGTTGCCTTGGACACGAAGATTTGTTATGTCATATAATGTATAAAATTATTCATGGTAGCCATACACTACTGCATAAATAAAAATAATTATAATTGTATAAGTTGATAAAAAATGCTAAATAGGTTTACCGCGGCAGTCCCCGAGTGCCACACGTCTTTTTTTATTACATTTGATTTAATAGATTGTTTATATAAAACAAACTTTTGCCCGCGGCTCCACCCGCATTTGTGTCGGTCGAAGAGGGCAATCCCTTCTTCCTTTGGAGACAGCATATAGTATTTTCTTATATTTCGGCCTACTAAAGTGACTCTACTCTGCCTGATGGAAAGCAATAGCAGAATCCAAGAGTTGTAGTCACCATACTCATTGCGAATACAGACAATGCAAAAATGCAGAATAGTGACTTACACAATGGTGGCCCATTACGATGCTTCTGCATCATTGGCCTTAGACTGACTTCAAATAAAGTCTTTAAAATTTACTGTTACACATAAATTACTCAACTTAATAAAGCAATCAGACATTATCCAATAAACGTATTTTAAACATATTGAGAAGTTTATTATAAGTTTGACATTTACTAAAGATAGTCGTATAATTGTCAAGAAACATAATTATGACCTTCCAAGTATTATAAATACCGCACATCTTCAATAATCATAATTAAAAGTGGGAAACTATATGAGAATGAATATTTTAAATAGATTTTCATTGGAACAGTTGAACCGATATGTATGAAGTTTGTGGCAAAGATAGATTAAATTAGCATTGGCGCTGTTGCTGTCGTAGAGCTAGTCCTGACATACACCTACATTTTCGCAAAATATCGTGAAAATTGTTATCACTTTCACATAATACCACTTTCGCTTTACGTTATTTTTGCAGATCGTAATTTTGGCGTAATGTCACTTTCGCAGTTAGTCTTTTCTACAGAACATTATTTTCGCACAACGTCACTTTTACAGTCATTTGCGTAGAATGTCACTTTCCCAAAACTTCATTTTAGCAGAATGTTATTTATATATTTCTCAGGAGATGCCTTATACTGACACTGCGTTGCTGTGGTCCTGCGAAATTTGCTCTTTATGTCGGCTCTTAAAACATTTACGGGATGAATAGGGGTGGTGACACTCTGTATTCTTAATTCGTCAACATACGAACTCTATAAATGAAGAATGTTATGTGGTAAATGCACAACCCTAATGTTTGCAAATGAAATTGCCCCTCCCCCCGCAGGCGAACACGGAGATGTTTTCCGTCCGCTTCGGATAACATGTTTGCTTGTAAGAGCTAGCTAAACATTTAAGCCACGCCCATATTTTGTAATATTTTTGATATTAGGTGTTAGAAAACACTAAACATTGTTGCAGGAGACCCGGCTTAATATTGTGTATAGAGATGTTTTATAAAATATAATCTTTTATAGAAAAAACTAAGTACCGTTGGATGCAGTCATTCAAGGGTATAAAGTTATTTTGTTCAGCAGTTAACACTGTTACATGGCTCACATACTTTCGTAATGCCTAAGGTTACATAAATACATGGACACTTGTCCAGGCCTTTGAACTGATGCGTCGTTTGTGGCAAAAGTATAAGAGGTAGCGATTTTATATATCCTTTTGTTTATTTAAACTGTAAAGTTGTGCCAAACACCTGCGAAATTTATTTTTTGCATTAAATTAAACAACAATATAAAAAAATCAATAAAAAAACAGCTGTTGAAAATATAAAAATATTTAATATTATTATAAGATAAAATAAAAAGGTATTTAATATATATAAATTTTGTCAGCATAAACTTTTTAGATATTTACTCCCTTAGCTGTGAATGAATTGAACTGAAACTTATAAGACTGTTAAAACACAGTCTATGGCCATGGTTAGTACAGATCCTGATCAGCTATTTAAGCCAAATCAAAAACATGTTAATTTTACAAAATACATGATTGTGTTAACTCGCTGACTATCATCAAAGTTACTTAAATAAAAGCGGAAACCGTTTAAATCTTGGTACACATAATACGCTGTGAATATACATAATGATATCTATTATCATAATTAGATATATTACAAAAAATATTCACAAATCAACCGCTTATAACTTGTGCCAAACATAGCGTCCCGTTAATGAGACAGTGACCGATATGTGGGCGAAAGGTCGACTCGTCTTTACCCATGCAATTGTGATACTGTGATGTATGTTTATACATGCCACAAATACCTTTGTAACTACTGAAGATGAATACCTATAATTTTGTGTCGAAGGTTTCCAACGAGCGCGTTGATGTCTTTTGTACTGCTGCTGATGAAAAATTGACATACTATTGTAATGGTTGCGAAATAGTAGTCTTTTATTTAGATACCTTTGAATAATCCCTTATCAGTAACTCAAAAATGAATTGAAGTTCGGAAAAACAATAATATGATCTTTAACAATTAACCTCTTTAAAAAGAATTTACCATCTACCTCTTGGCGCCTAGCTGTATCTTAAAAATGTATAGAAGTAAATGTTTACTTGTTCTACCAAACAGATAGGAGTGAATAATGTCAACTCTATTAATAAACCTCTAGTAAATTATTCGACTGTAAATCGGGACTTAATCGCGATAATATCTACAAGGTACAATACCTTTTTTGGTTTCCCGACGTTTCGATCGAATTGCACCGATCGTGGTCACGGGTAGACTGGTGAGAGCTTAGCGACGCCTCCGTGAAGTGCGAGTTTCACCAACTACCCGCACTTGGTTTTATTTATTTTGATTAACTTTTGCACTGTCGGTACCTCGACACGCCACACTTACGACGTCCGCTGAGTCTTGTCGAGCACCATGAATTCGCTGACGATTGCATTTTTGCTGATGACAGGATTCCAAGATGTTGACAAGCGGTACCCATCTTCTCAGTTGGTTCTCTAGTAAATTGGCTAATAGAACTAAAGTAGATATATTTCTTTCCTTTTCGTCTCGCAATTTCATGTAATGTGAATCTGTAATTGAAAAATTAAAGTGATCATTTTAACCACTACACCATTCGCGCATTTAAAATGACCAAGTACTGAATAGAACTTGTTTTCAATGGCCTCGTTGTTGTAGGTCGTTTGCGGTAAACCTAAAACCTTTTACCTACTGTGATGACGTAATATTTTATACATGTTTTATACACTTAAGATAATGAGTATGTAGAGGACTATAAAGTTGTGGTCAACTTTGGGTTGTGATTAACGTGGGATTTATATTTTTTTTTATGGAATAGGCGGGCAAACGAGCAGACGTAGGTATCGCCTGATGGTAAGCGATTACTGCCGCCCATGGACACCAGAAGCGTCACAAGTCCGTTACCGGCCTTTGGGGGATGGGGGAGATAGGGGAAGGGGTTGGGGTATGAGCCTCCGGTATCCTCACTCATTCGGTGAAACACAGCGCATGCACTATTTCTCACCGGTTTTCTGTGAGGCCGTGATATCACTCCGGTTGAGCCGACCCGTTCATGCCAAAGCGTGGCTCTCCCACGGTAAGAGTGGTGAGAGATGTGTGGCTAAATTTACAAGGTAGTAGAGCCACGCTGATTTCAGCACGAACCTGCTGACACGACTGGGGCGGTACTAACCTCTCGCAGAAGACTAACCTGAAGTGACAGCGTTCGTGCTGTCGTCTTTCGTTAGTGAGTGCGAGACCGAAGGTTCAGTAATGCAAAAGCATCTTAATAGGACGCCATAGTGTGGGTCACTATAGCGAACTTATATGTATAATGAATAACACGGTGGTGTAAGTAGTATAGCGACTTGTAGGTGAGATGAATAACACGAAGGATTGTAGCGACTGTAGTATATCGTCAGGAGACCAGGCTCCTGGATACTCTTGGTGTTACATGGTAACGTGTGGCTCGAGTGAGCGCCTCGAGTGAGTTCCTTGGTGAGTTAGTGCCTATACCCTTACAGCTGTCTTGTATATGCTAACGTCAATCGGTACAATTCATATCATCACGTCCTGTCCTTGACGACTACAGCGAATACAAAAGAATTTCTAACCACGTGACCGATAATATCCTCATATCTGAGATATGCTGTTATCGCTTAGTTATATATACATTCTATATGTATACATAACTGCCTCGTTGGTCTCGCGGTTGGCGTGTGCGACTGCTCATGAGGTCTCGGGTTCGATTCCCGGGTCGGACCAAATGTTTGTATGATCTACAAATATTTGTTTCGGAGTTTGGGTGTTTCTATGTATAATATGTATGTATTTACAAAAAAAAAGTATGTATGTATTTGTATCAGTTGTCTAGTACCCATAACACAAGCTCGGCTTAGCTTGGGACTAGATGGCGTTGTGTGTTAGATGTCCAAAATATTTATTATTATTATTTATTTATTTATTTATTGATTTTACTATATATATGATTTATAGAAATAGTCACCATGCTGCAAAGTTTCATTGTCTGCATTCGCAATGAGTACCGTAGTCGACTGCACGGTGGGCCTAGTGGTCTGAGCGGTCGCCACGCCTCTTTCTACTGCGCCAAGTGTTGTGGATTCAAATCCCACATGGGACAATACTTTGCGTGATCCACAAGACTTTGTTCTAAGTCTGGGTGTTCTTTGTGTCCTTTTTATGTATGTTTGTAAAGTCCCCCGCGACACAGGATATATATTCCTAATGCGAGAGTTGTCTTTATTAAAAAGAAAAAAAATATGGTGACCACCACTCTTGGACTCTGCTCATGCTTTCCATCAGGCAGAATAGAGTCAATTTGGCAGGCTCGATGACAATATTACGATGATAATTATGTAATTTTGTATCACCATGTATATGTCTACGTACAACAACAGCATGGGGTGGTCTCACCTCTAGTTAGTCGCTTACTGATACAAAGTTGTAAGAAAATTTATTACGCCTATTGAATATTGTATAAATAAAATATACCGTTATGTTTGTTACCATGGAAGAGCCACGCTTCGGCATGAATAGGCCATCTCGACCGGAGTGATACCACGGCCTCACAGAAAACCGGTGTGAAATAGTGCTCGCGCTGTGTTTCACCGAGTGAGTGAGGATACCGGAGGCCCATACCCTAACCCCTCCCCCTATTTTACCCTCATCCCCCAAAGGCCGGCAACACACTTGTGACGCCTCTGGTGTTGCGACGGTAATCGCTTACCATCAGGTGATACGTCTGCTCGTTTGCCCGCCTAACTCGAATTTATGCAAGAATGAACGTGTCGGCATTACCCCGCCCGCGCCCCGCAAGATCGATAATTTCTTAATAAACATTGATTTTCGTTGATATGTATTTGTTGTTTTACATTACGTATGAGTTACATATTTACAAAACCCGCTTTTCTTCATACATTCGATTATCCAGAATTTAGATTATCCGAATCCCTAACGACACTAATTAATCCGGTTAGTCGAGTTTCTACTGTACTCGTAATAATTATTAAAGATGCTTGTAAAGCAACAGGGACCGGCGGCTTAGCGTGATCTCTGAGGCACGAAGGAGTCTCAAAATGTGTAGAATGTTCACGCGTCATACTTCGCAATGTGTTAACCTACTCTGTTAATTAAGCCTTGATCACACGTTCCAAGTTAAAGTTTGCTAGCAAAATCAAAAAGTTTTATTTCAAGTAGGTCTTTTCAGGTACTTTGGAAACGTTATATTACTCTAGTTACTCGGAGAGCAACTCGGTTGAGCCTACTTATAAATTTACAAATAAAATGGTTGTGGAAACAACATCAGTCCACTTCTGGAAACAGACATTACATGTATAATGTACATGCCTCGTTGGTCTTGCGGTTGTCGTGTGCGACTGCTGATCATGAGGTCTCGGGTTCAATTCTTGAGTCGTACCAAATGTTTGTATGATCTACAAATATTTGTTTCGGAGTTTGGGTGATTTCTATGTATAATATGTATGTATTTACAAAAAAAATGTATGTATGTATTTATATCAGTTGTCTAGTACCCATAACACAAGCTCTGCTTAGCTTGGAACTAGATGACGTTGTGTGTTAGATATCCGAAATGTTTATTATTATTTATGTTTATTATAAAAAGCCGAGTCTCCACTGAACAAAAGTTGGCAACTTATGTGTTGTCAACACGTGTTGGTGACAAAAGTTTTGTAATTTTCTAGTGTTGGCAACAAAAGTTGTCAACAAATGCTAGGATCCAGGTTTCTGTTTTTGGCGGTAAACATCAAAAGAAAACGCTTGTTGCAGATATTTACTGGCTCTGTGGAGACGCATAGTTGGAATTTTTTTCAAAATGTTGGCGACTCGGTGGAGACATAATGGAAACAAAAGTTGGCAATTTTCTGAAGAGTTGCAAACAGTTGGAAACACTGAAATTGCCAACAATTTCGGTGGATACGCGTCTTAATGTTACCAAAATATTACTTAAGGGTTTTTTTATATTCTTACCACTTTTTTACGTATGATACATAGAATGCAGCACGTTAATACTTGTAATCGCCTAAATAATTACTTGATGCCTTGTAACCGAAAACTGATTAGGCAGTCGTGCGTGTAACCTAGTTAAGCTGTATTTTAAGATCACGCGTTAGTAGGTGAACACTTAACCCATTAAAGTATAACATTATATGCTTATCTATGTAAATTCCATAGATAATAGTTAGTCAATATATTTTTCAGTGAGGTGACGAATTAAGAATCCAGAGTGTCACTACTCCTACTAATTCCGTGGTTTTTTTTTTTTTTTTATGGAATAGGCGGGCAAACGAGCGGACGTATCGCCTGATGGTAAGCGATTATCGCCGCCCATGGACACCTGCAACACTAAAAGCGTCACAAGTGCGTTGCCGGCCTTTTGGGGATAGGGGAGGGAGGTAGAGGTAGGGGATTGGGGTATGGGCCTCCGGTATCCTCACTCACTCGGTGAAACACAGCGCAAGCACTATTTCACACCGGTTTTCTGTGAGGCCGTGGTATCACTCCGGTCGAGCCGGCCCATTCATGCCGAAGCATGGCTCTCCCACGGTAGCCGACTACGGGTTGTCACAAAAGCCGACTAAGGGTTCGAACTCTTGACGTTACGGGACGTTGACTACACGTTACTTTGGCCTAGTGATTTAACGGTCACCACGCCGTTTCCTACTTCGCCAAGTGTCGTGGGTTCAAATCCCACGTAGGACAACACTTTGTGTGATCCACAAATTATTGTTCTGAGTCTGGGTGTTATTTGTGTCCGTTTAAAAGCAGCATAGCAGAACGATTCGAGCGTTAATTGTTGTGATTGGTTTACCATTAATAGTCCTTTACTGCACATGCGTCAGTAGAGAAAAATAGATGGAGTACCACGATCTTCTGTCTCTTTTTAACCTTTGGACGTTTCCGCTTACAGGCAGCCGTTTGTCTTCTCCACTATCTGTAAAAGCTCTATGTTCGAACTACGCAGGACAAAAGGATTGTTAAAGAAAGAAAACTTGATACAAATTTTACACCAATCCGTCTGGCCTATATACCTATTACCTTTACGAGTCCACGGCTGGCCATTTAGATGGTTGGCAGTTCACAACTGTGCGCTTTTCCAGAAAATTTTTGCATCGCACAACCAAACTGTTTAATGAACTGTCGCTTGCGGTATTCCCGGACCAGTACGACCTTCAAATCTTCAATAAAAGAGCGTACTCCTTTTTAAAAGGCCGGCAACGAATTTGAAACGCCTCTGCTGTTGCGGGTGTTCATGGGCGGCGGTAATCGCTTACCGTCAGGCGATACGTCTGCTCGTTTGCCCCTATTCCATAAAAAAATATTGCCAAAGTCCAGCCGTGGAACCGTAAAGGCTTTTGAGGATTGGTGATAAAGAGCTTTGGTTATTTTTATTTGACAACTTATAATAGAAAATGTAATAAATAAAATAAATATTTCGGACATCTAACACACAACGCCGTCTAGTCCCAAGCTAAGCAGAGCTTGTGTTATGGGTACTAGACAACTGTGATACAAATACATATATACTTTTTTTTTTGTAAATACATACAACCACGAGACCAACGAGGCAGTCTTGTCAGTCAGTCAATGTATTTAATATTTATGATTTAATTATTTAATTAATAATAGTCATTCTATTTTGTTTCAGATTCAAACCCCTACAGTGACAGTCTACTATTTTTTCGTTCTTTATAAGGTAATACTTATTTGCATTGTGTTTCGAAATTATAATAAGCATAATTTTGATAGTAGCGTACTAGCTTGCCGTCGAAATGGTACTGGTTCGAATTCAGACCAAAACACTACCAATATCAACTCACTCGCATCTTTAAAGTTTACGGAGTTTGGGAGCTTTTTCAAAAGGGATGTACAAACTTACATAACATTACAGTTTCATACGTACTTTTATTTTAAGTAAATTCACTTCGGTAATTTTAGGACAAGGTATTGAGGTTTGGTATAATATCAACCTGTCATGGTACAAATAAGCTAAAATTCAAACTTTAAAAAATTCCCTACTCAAGCGCTCACTTTCACCCCCATAACTTTTAAACGACTCAACCGATTTTCATGAAACATGTCTAAGAACACTCGCACGTAATTCACCTTTCATATCAAACACAGACAGACACGTCAAACTTATAACACCCCTCTTTTTTGGTCAGGGGTTAAAAACTATTCCATGACAGTTCATCTTATACTGGTCATAGAAATAAGTCGAAATTTGACGGACAGACGATCTCTCGTATGTACATTTTCAACTCCTCAGAAAATAAATTCAGTATTAAAAGAAAAGTTTAAAACATCAAACCCGCAATAATAATAACTTCGTATTCAATACTTTATACCATAATATTCCAACAAACACAATCCGAGAATAGACCCATAACAAATCGTGGAATTCTCAGTAATTTCACCGCACGGCGAATAGGCTCCTAACAATAAAACTCCTAGTCGATAAAGCCTTTTATCCTTACAAAGTCTCGTGGAGTCTGTAGCAATTAAAGATTAGAGCCTTCTAGACCGGGTCCCGTTAAATGAGGCTCAAATTAACTCGGTGTTAGACTCGTCTCAATCAATTGGAAGTAGTGCTAGGTTGCGTGGTCCAAGGGAGAAGTGATAGCGGGGAAACGATAAATATATATTTAGAAAGTCATCGTCACTTAAGTTTTGAGATTAGTATGCCTATGACGGGCTTGTCTAAAAGTCTTTTAAAAGAGGATGTTATTGAGAAATTGAGTGATTAGCATATGTCTCTATGTAATTAAAAATACTTTAACGCTAGTTTCTGTTACATTGAGACATTAAAGATATGTCTTGTAAATTATACAAAGAAATTACTACCAAAACGGTGAGTAAAAATATCTCTTTACATATAAAAAAAAAAAAACTTTATTGAGAAATCATTTTTGTTCGAAAATATCTTCATTTACTCGTGATTATGCCAAAAAAAAAGTTATCTAGGTTTTTACTAATTTAGCGAAATTTAGTTAAACGTATCAAATTTTACAAAAACATCAATTAACCATTATGAAATTAAACACATTGAAAAATAAGTGTATCAAATAAATATAAAATTGCCATAGCAAATTGTAAAATCCAATTAAATTTTAAAACCATCGAGTAGGCTATTATATATTTATCAAAAATATTCTGACCGGATTTGGGTGAAATACTGTGGTAGTTTGCTCTAAGTGATTCTTTTAAATTATAGTTCTGATAGTCAAACTGTGCATCTACAAGTAACGAATTATTTTAAAAAAAACGGTTTTTTTTATGTACACAGTGTCACTCTCACGACTAAGACGAATCTATTGACACCAGTCACATAAAAATACGACACAAAGAAATATACACAGTCTGGTAATAAATATAACATCATTTGCCCTGCCTGACTGACTGATTTGTCTACGAACTTGAAATTTTGGTACATGTGATGATTGCATGATTGCATTAAGAAAGGATTTTTGGTATTTCACTCCTAATGAATGCATTTTTGCTTGAAAGTTTTTCATTTTCATAGGTAGAAATAAGGTATGGAAAGTTTGTGAAAATGGAAGTATGAATGTTTTTTATTCTTTCACGACAAAACTACTGAAGGATTTAGATGAAACTTTGCAGTAATATAGCTTAACATTAGAACAACACATAGATATACATAGATGTCCGAAATATTTATTTATTTTATTTATTTATCGTGTTACCACTAATAGGAGCCATGTTTTAAAGAAAAATGTTGCAATAATGGGGAAAATTTACATCTTTTGAGAGACACAGACTATAAAATATAAATGATCGCATCTTTTATAACTTGGTCCACACTTTAAATGTTTATCCAGGAAGAAATTAAACCTGAGCGAGCACTTCAGTTTAGATAGGTCTGCGTGCATACCGGCTAGGTGTTAGTACGTTTTTGTTTATAAAATAACCGTTTAAACAGTTGATTTTGATACATTATAATGTTGTTGGCAAGTTAATGATTAGTCTCATAACGGTCAGAACTATTTTGAAATGTAATGGATTTCGTGCGGTATTTTGTTATTGCCTAGCTTAATATACACCTATTTATTATTAAATAGATAAGCAGAGAGGTATAAACTTGGTTATATTACGATACACGAATGTAATTCTCTAGTACTTTGAAACTTTATTACAGAGTTTTAGTTACATACTAGCTGACCCGGCAAACTTCGTACCGTCATACTTATTTTCGTGAATATTTTCTAAATTACCAAAAAACTTCTTCTAGTATTTAAGCCTGCTTTAAGATCCCGCAGGGCTGCAGTGTATGGGACTAAGTGACTAAGAAAATATAACACCTCCGGTTTTCTTTTTTTTTTATAAAAACCTTCTTTTAACTATAACAAAGAATTATCCAATTCGGTGCAGTCGATCGAAAGTTGTGCGCGTACATACATTTCGGTGATTCATTTATATATATATATATATGTAGATATGATGCATAGTGACCCACATTATGGCGGGCTAGTGATGCTTCTGCCACATTTAGCCTCCGGCTCCTTGATTTTCAGTGCGCACGAACGGACCGGCTCGATCGAAGCGGTCCGTTCGTGCTGAAATCAGCGTGGCTCCACTATCTGGCAGACATATATGTATTTCACACACCGCCATTGGATTCCAAACTAAACAGAATCTATATTATGGTTACAGGCTGGTAAACTAATTTAAAATACATATTGTGTATAATTCAAGCAGAACAAACGATCGTGTTTATCACACAATTATTACTCGTGACTGGAAATCGAACCCCCGACCTCCGGCTTAGCAGTCAGGGTCACTAACTGTGTGTTTGTGTACTACCTTATAGGCTTAGAAATATGTATTCATATAAATTAACAGGTATAAGAGAACTAAGTAAGTACAGCTATGGTATTAAATAACAGAATTGAACCCGTTGACCGCAGCAAGTTGCAAGATTACAATTAAATATTTCGTACTTCACTTAAAGCTGGTAACACTATCTTGGTAATAATTCATGGCGTAGTAGGCATCGCCTCCGGTTTTGTATTTACGGATTTAACTGTTTTTGAAGTTAAGCTATCTTTTCTATGGGATCCTACTTGTCCGTACATAGGCCAGGATTAGGTATAAGGAGTTTACCTGATTAGATTCTATGACCTCAAATTAATGCACAAATGGTGTAGTGGCTAAAGCGCTCGCCTAAAGTAAAATATTGTAGGTTCGATCCCCACATAGGACAACACTTGAAATGATCCATAAATGTTATTGTTGTAAGTATCTATGAGTGTTCCTTACTGTCCGTGTGGTACGGGTATATTTGTAAAGTCCCCCGTAAGTTTTGAGAAGGCAACTTTTTTATTATTATTCTCTTTATTAAATGTACTTTTACATATTCATTCAATTAAAAAAAAAAAATATTTAAAAAAAATAATTTAAATCGGTTATCTGTATTTGAATAAGTGAAACACTAACATTGTACTCCTTTTTATAAAAATAAAGTACAAATTTTACTAAAAACAAAAACTGACTTCAATCTGGACCAAATTTAAATGGGACCACACGGGAAGCACCAGCTTTCAAACAAAAAAATAATCATCAAAATCGGTTCACACAGTCGAAAGTTATGAGGTAACAAACATCAAAAAATACAGTCGAATAAGAACCTCCTCCTTTTTTGAAGTCGATTAATTATGCGAACGTAGAAGTGAGAAATTTGACACAGTTAAAGTTTATAGGGAGGAGTGCAGAAAGCCAAAAGAAATTATCAATGAATTTATAGTTGACTTTCGACCACCGAGCGACCGCGGTTATCGCCGCAAAAAGTAGCCTGATGTATAAGCTATATTACTGTAAAATTTCATCCAAATCCGTTCAGTAGTTTTTGCGTGAAAGAGTGACAAACATCCATCCATCCATACTTACAAACTTTCGCGTTTATAATATTAGTATAGATATAGATAAACATTAATACTAGTACCACACTACAGTTTGCCTAGTTTCTGATCACAAAGTCAAGTATGAGATGAGTGAGATTATTTTCACAAGCTTTTTATTAAATTGCAATGTATGTATGTATGCTTGTATGTTCGGATGGAATCTTGCAACTCAATTTTGAAGCAGAAATCTTCAACCGATTTCGCTGAAATTTTGCAAGCTTATGTATACAGCGTGACAATACAATATTATAATGACATGGAGCTGATCTGATGCGGGAGCTGGAAGGTGGCCATAGGCACTCTGTAAAGAATCGTCGCAACATCATCGAGTCTGGACTCGTTTGATTCGTCTCGAGGCATTCCAGTAAAATCTTGTTTTTAAAAAGCTTTTTAATTTAATTTTTTATTAGTTTAAACTGAAATAGTTTCATGGCCACCGTAAAAACAAAACTCCCAAGTATTTACCATATAGTTTTTGCACAAAACCACCTCTGTCTCATGTAATAAAGTTTTATTAAATCTCGCAATTTACAATTTCACAGTATAATTTATACGATTTTATTCGGTTTGGTGCAAAAGCATTTATATTTTATACGTTAATTGACTTTACCTACTAGAAGGAAGTTTGAACGTTGTTTTGAGGAATTTATGTAATACATATATTACTTTATTTAAGGCAATGGAAGCTGGAATAAGATCAAATCGAAAGCTTCTTAAACTATGGAGTTGCAACGAATTATTAGGCCTATAAATCTGCACTATTCCAACCGAATTAAAAATGTAGATAAACCAAACAAAATAATGATTAATAGGTTACAGTTTCTTCTATTTCCCGACATTTCAAACGAGTTACACCGTTTGCGGTCGCGGGTAGACGTTTGAAACTTTGGGAAATAGAATGTGTCGTAACCTTTTAAATAATGTCATCGCGAATAAGTGCCGCTGTACTACAAAACCTCAACATGTCAACGGAATTTAACAGTACACTTTTTTAATTTATAAATAGTACTTTGTAACACAATAAAAACTTTATTGTTACCTACCAATTCCTTAATTTACATCAAATAATATGCTAATAACAGCTACATGACGTACAGACAGACAATTTCGTTACATTAGGCCGAGCGTACAGGACATTCACCTTGTGCAGCAAAAAGCTGTCCAACATTACAAGTTAGGACAAATAAATGGGACAGCAGTTCGTTGTATGCAAAATGTAGCGTGCTTTGTTCGTAAGTAGGGTTATACAAAGAACATGACTTTCTGTTCTTATTTGAAAAATGACCATGTTAATATATGTACCATATTGTTATGTTACAATATAATAGAATATGACATTTATAATAGGCCTTTACCTATGAAATTGCCGTTTTGTATGCAATAAGTGAAAGTACTTTTTTTTTACTTTTTTTTCTGTTATTCGAAGTAATCACCCATGCAATCGACGCATCTTTGCCAACGCATTGGCAGTTTATTGATGCGGGAGAGCTTCCAACCCCAGCTCTTGCAGCTTGGAGACTGTCTGTTGCGCAGTATGGGGTCGCGCGTTGTCGTGAAGCAGCTGCAAGAGCTGGGGTTGGAAGCTCTCCCTCATCCGCCATACTCACCAGACCTTGCACCTACCGCCTATTACTTTTTCCAAAATTTAGACAACTTTTTAGTGGGTAAAAAATTCAATTCCCGAGAGGCAGTACAAAATGCCTTTGAAGAGTTTGTTGCCTCCCGTCCAGCAGATTTTTACAAGAAGGGCATCAATAAACTGCCGATGCGTTGGCAAAGATGCGTCGATTGCAGGGGTGATTACTTCGAATAACAGAAACAAAAAAGTTTGAAAAAATAAGTACTTTCACTTATTGCATACAAAACGGCAATTTCATAGGTAAAGACCTATTATTTGCGTTTGTAGCTTTATAGTTTACTTCGTTCTGTATCAAGATAACTTCTGTTATTTAAATGAAAGAATTACATGCTGTGTTTTTAGAATTTATCTTTTATCATAACTTTCGATCGACTGCACCAAATTAGATAGGTATTACTTTTTTATGTATTTGTTATTGTCATTACACGATATATATAAAAGAAAATTATAAGAACAACAGAAGTGTTATATTTTCTGTACACCATCCAAGGGAAATCGAGGTAATTGAAATAAATAATAAAACAAGTTCTTAGGAAATCTAGAAAATAACTGGTCAGCTAGTTTATCATTAAGAAAAATACATACAAACAAAACATATACTCGTATCGCCAAATATACATAGAGAAAAAAAAACATACTTCGGTTATATGTAATATAATAACTTTGTAATATAATAAATACAAAAAATATGATAAATATAAGAAGACCACTGACATATTTTAATGTTATAAAACTTATGTAATATTTTCTTTTTACATTACTGAGAGCCATTCATCATTTTAATACTTTTAGTTGCTGCGTGAGCAATATTGTTATCTTATGTTCAAGGGAGATATCAAGTCATAATAATTTAATGTATAATTGTGTTAAAATAAAAGTTTAAACTAGAAAATACATTAGTTTCGTCTTTGTTTGGCAACTGCTCAGATACAAACGTTCTTAAAATGTTAAACTTTAAATGTTTATCTTATATTCTGAAGAATTCACACGCTTCTAACTTTCAAATAATTTATTTATATTTATTTCTTATAATATTATAATTTTTATATAAAAAGAAACTAAAAACCTTTACGCTACAACCTACAACTCAATGAAATAAAACCGCATAAGTTATGTACGAGAGATATAAACTAACTTAGACTCCAAAACAGGTTCTAAACAATTTCTGTTTAACGCTACCTATATTTTATTATTATTGGAATAATATCTATATTTCAATATCGGAGAGCAAGTATTTGCATTGCCGTTACTGCTAATTTGCCGCTGCGTTCCTGATCTGGGCCCGAAGTGTAATCACCTTGTTATAAATCCTTGAGCGTCAAGTTTGAGTGAAATAACGGTACAGACCAGTTCGCTCGTTAATAGCACGTGCCTTCAACAAATATGTACGACTTCCCCTTGCAACAAGGGATGAATGTATAATTATTAAATGATTAATGTTTTGCTCATAACTTGGCCAGTTATGAGCAAAAACAACCGACTCTCTTAGATGATATAATTAATCCATTTTTTTGGGGTTCCGTACCCAAAGGGTAAAAGGGGACCCTATTACTAAGACTTCGCTGCGCGTGTGTCTATCTGTCACCAGCTACAGCTACAGCTCATGAATCGTGATAGTTAGTTGAAATTTTCAGAGATGATGTATTTCTGTTGCCGCTATAACAACAAATACTAAAAACAGAATAAAAGGGTCTTGCTGTGTCGTGGGACACCAGATAGGAACGAAGTTCCTTATCAAAAAACATCAATATCTGTAATTCAATCAATCAAGATGGCGCTAAACTAAATTTTTCGTTCACGCTCTTTAAAAACCACAAAATTGTCTTAACACCTTTATTTTATTTAAAATTATTTATGAAAATATATATAAGTTCGATGCGAGGTATGAAGAAAATAACTATTTAGGTATACATTTTTATTATGATTTTTTTTATGTATCGCACACCAAAATGACTCTACTCTGCCTGATGGAAAGCATAAGCAGAATCCAAGAGTGGCGGTCACCATACTCACTGCGAATGCAGACAATGCAGTATGGCGACCCACACCATGGCGGCCTAGTGATGCTGCTGCATCTTTTAGTCTGGTCAACAAGTATGGAACTTGTTGACTAGACTATTTGGGCCTCCGGTCTCGCACTCACCAAAGAAACACGATAGCACGAACGCTGTCATTTTACGTTGATTTTCTGTGCGAGGGTAGTACCGCCCCGGTCGAGCCGGCCCATTCGTGCTGAAATCAGCGTGGCTCTACTACCTATAGAGATTTTTTTATCAATAAAAAATAAAACTAAACTTGTCACTTGTGCTGCCACCTAGTAATTTCTACTGAAACAAGTTCTGTCTAGAGTTACTCCGTACTTGTTACATACAACTTAGAGATTACTACGCTTTACAAAAATTTTCGTTAAAGAAAATAAATATAAAAATATTTCTTACATCTTTTTTTTTGTAAATACATACATATTATACATAGAAAACATCCAAACTGCGAAAAAATAAATATTTGCAGATCATAAAAAATATTTTATTCTACCCGGGATTCGAACCCGAGACATCAAGCACAGTATTCGCATACGCTCCCATTTTGACACCGAGGCTTCTCAATCTTACGGTCCGGACGTTTTTTACCAGCTAGGGTACCCCTCCGCAACGCCCCATAAGGAACTTCGTTCCAAAATAAATATTTAAAGTAGGTCCCATACAACAAACGTGATTTTTGCTCGTTTTTGCTCGATATTGATAACGGCAACAAATAGACGCTTGAAATGTATAGATAATGGTACGAAACCTTTCCTGCGCGAGTCCGACTCGCAATTGGCTGATTTTTTTGTTTATCAAATTAAGTTTCGCCTGAAGGCATATGATTAACACAATACTTTTATGAATCTTAGCAATTATATAGTAAGAGCGTTGTCCAAACATCCATGGCGCTCTAAGAATTCAACCACATATTAAATCTCTTCACAAACTAATGCTTCTATTTGTGGTTTCGATTGCTAAATTTAGATGAAATTATATTTTAGGGTGAAAAAATGAATACACTTTTGAATCGAATTATTTAATAGATTTTATACTACAGTCCTTAAAATATAGCTTGATCTTGGCGACAAATGACTACAAAACTGTCGAACTAACTTTAAATAAGCAATAATACGTCTTTACCTATGAAATTGCCGTTTTGTATGCAATAAGTGAAAGTACTTATTTTTTCAAACTTTTTTATTTCTGTTATTCGAAGTAATCACCCATGCAATCGACGCATCTTTGCCAACCGACTATTACTTTTTCCAAAATTTAGACAAATTTTTAGTGGGTAAAAAATTCAATTCCCGAGAGGCAGTATCATTAAACTGCCAATGCGTTGGCAAAGATGCGTCAATTGCATGGGTGATTACTGCGAATAACAGAAATAAAAAAGTTTGAAAAAATACATAAGTACTTTCACTTATTGCCTACAAAACGGCAATTTCATAGGTAAAGACCTATTATTATTTTGTGACATCTACATTTTATTCTTTACGTGCCAGTTTTATCGCAAATCTGGGGGTCTGGGGGCACGGTCGTGCCCCCGCCAAGACGAGCCAAGCGTAGCGCAAGGGCACTACCTACCTTTTCTCGAAGCGTTTCGTCGTTTTTTTTGAACCCCCATAACTTTGGTACCCGATATACCAGATCGTTCAAACTTTCAGGATATGATGTTACCAATAGACTAATGAAACGCACAAAGTTTCAATTCCATAGCTCTGATAGTTTAGATTTTATTGATACCAAAAAACATCGATTTCGTCACTGACACACTGATGATCATCAAAACTGTTAGGGTACTTCCTGAAGTGCTAGAAAGCTGAAATTTGGTATGTAAACTAAGTTTAGTAAACAAACAACAAAAAAAATCATAAACCTATTACTTTTGCCACCCAACTTTTTGGGATATTTGGGGGGTGAAAGCTTGTATGAGACTTTCACAAATGTTTATGCTAGAGGTTTTATTTTTAGTACACGGACTTTTTCGAAAGAAGATGTACAAGAAATACAGCCCAAAAAAAGAAAAAGAAAGGAAACTTACAAAAAGAAATGAAATCCCACCAAAAACATTTTCATGTAAAATGTTGCCAGGTATGGCTTGGCTGTTTCGTTACTTCAGAAACTAAATATTCGTACAACACATTACTTCAGAAAGTAGATATTTGCAAACACAAAAGGCGTTCGTTTCCCCTTCGTGACGGTATGGTAGCGAAACGGCGAAGCCATGCATTTTTACTGAGATGTAGAGTTTGTGAAGTTCGGGTTGGTAGAGTTAGGGCGTGTAGATTCAGAAGCTTGGCTCTACATGAGATCTGATATCTTTTTCACAGGGTAAGCCATATGCAGTCGTCTTGGCAACATTTTACATGAAAATGTTTTTGGTGGGATAAAATTTTCATTATCCTTCTCCTTTCGATGAAATGGCAACTAGCCGGATCAACTATTTCTGCCAATGTCAAGTATATATAGTCTTTAAATCATAAGTCTTCGAGTCTTTTAGTCTTCGTCGTAATGATATTAATGATGAAAAATAAAAAAAAATGTGGATGATATGAATTGGGGACCGTCTTTCGAAAAAACAAAAAACGATCACCAATTTTCATTATTAATATCAATATTTATATCTAAACGTTCCTTGTCAGTTCTGAAATGACACTGTATCCTATTCAACTTCCTCTGAGGCAAAAGGTAAACAAAGAAACCAATGTTCCTCAAACGAGTTGATCGAGAGTAAAGATGGCCGGTGTAGCCAAACTAATTACAAAATTTCACATTTCTACGTAAATTATTTGCCTTATCACTACTCTTCAATTTAGTAGTGTTATAATACGTTCAAAGTTTGGGAACAGCTACAGTTTTAGGTGTTTTTAGTGTCACTTTTTAGTCAGTCCACTGTGAACTCATCAAATTTGGACAGTTGCAATTATTTAATTTTTTAACACACGTATTTCCGTTGTACTTGACACTGGCAGAATTGTCGACATCGGCACAGTTTGAAATTTTTCAAGAAAAAGAAAGAAAATGTCACTTTTTTTATTGATTCTAGATTCATATAAAATTTGACCTATTAAAGAACCTTTTTCTGGTTTGTTTCCCTTTTGTCTCAGAGGAAGTTGAATAGACTATAGTGACAACTGACACAGAGATCAAGCTGTGTATAAAGGACTATAGTAACTACACACATGACCATAACTTTCGTAAAATACTAAAATAGTTAAGGAAAGTAATAAATACTTAGTATTTTAGAGTTTAAAGTCAACAATGTTGTTCCAAAGTATCTTGTACCCACTCTTTATGACGCTCGTGGTGGCGTTTACGATCGGCAACCTGTCTTTATGTTGTGTATTTACTATAGAATACGCTACTTACTTGTCTATAAAAGTTTGTGTCCTCGGGAACTGTATGAAATGGTCACTTAAAATGATGGCGAAGGCGGAAGACACTATTATAGTTTTCCAGGCAGAATTCTGAGATTAAAGATAACCAGCGGAAAACTTATGATTGCGTGATTTAGGATCTTTTCTGTTAATCCAGAAGTGAACATAGTTGTTAACAATGACACTTAGATCAAAAGTTAAGTGGGTCAGCTAGCATTTTTTTTTTAATGAAATTGCGGGCAAACGAGCAGACATATCGCCTGATGGTAAGTGATTACCGCCGCCCATGGACACCTGCAACACCAGAAGCGTCACAAGTGCGTTGCCGGCCTTTGGGGGATGGGGGGGAGGAGATAGGTGCAGGAGGTGGGAGAGATAGGGGGAAGGGTGGGGTATGGGCCTCCGGTATCCTCACTCACTCGGTGAAACACAGCGCAAGCACTATTTCACACCGGTTTTCTGTGAGGACGTGGTATCTCTCCGGTCGAGCTGGCCCATTCATGCCGAAGCGTGGCTCTCCCACGGCATGTAATGTAATCTATACGATACATACAAATAAATAAAATTGGAGTGTCTGTCTGTAATATAAAAATAACCGCTTTTGACTAAAATATATATACACGGTACATATACCAATTTTTTTTTTTTAAATTTTGTCTGTTTGTCTGTCTGTTTGTTTCGGCTAATCTCTGGAACGGCTGGACCTATTTTGACGGGAGTTTCACTGATAGGTAGCTGATGATATTAGGAATAACTTAGTCTACTTTTTTTAGATTAACTTCTCCCCGAGGCGTTACCCGCGATATGACAATAACCGCAGGTAACACCGCGGGGTTTAGCTAGTTCAGAATAAAACTGATTGTGGAAATGCTTACTAACAGTCCGGAGTTTTGGAAGTTGGGGTCTTAACCCCCGTGATTCGAAAGTAAAGCCGTTCGGTCATGTGCCTAATCTCTCCCCGGTTATGTCGGATAGCCGTCGCATCAGATCGTGAGAGTACGGAGTCTCCACCGAACAAATATTGGCAACTTTTGTGTTGTCAACACGTGTTGGTGACAAAAGTTTCTGTAATTTCCTTGTGTAGGCAACAAAAATTGTCAACAAACATTGGGAACCGTGTTTCTGTTTTTGGCGGTAAACATCAAAAGAATACGCTTGTGGCAAATATTTGTTAGCTCTGTGGAGACGCTTGGTTGGAATGTTTTACAAATTATTGGCGACTCGGTGTAGACACAATGGAAACAAAAGTTGGCGATTTTCTGAAGAGTTGCAAACAGTTGGAAACACTGAAATTGCCAAAAATTTCGGTGAATACGCCTTAGGGAACAGAGAGTGCACCTGTCTTTGCGCACACACTTGTTCACTATAATACCTTCTGCGTAGTTAGCTGGTCTCTATTAAGACTGGCCGCCATTGTCGAAATCGGCTAGGAGTACAAAAATATAATTCAATAAAACCTATCCACAGTAAAAAAATATCTAAAACATTTACGTTATAAATAAAAACTCACGCGTCATTGCCTATCACACTTTACCGTGAATTTTTTACTTAACCAAGCAGAGCGCATCGAAAACAGTCATTCATTTGAACAACTTTAAAGCAAGCCATTGAATTTTGAACTTTAAACCTTGAAATTAAGGACTAAACAAGCTTGTATTAAAAAGTAGCTGTTACAATGTATTGAATCTCAGTCGTAATATCCCAATTAAAAGTACATAAATGAAACTAATTTTGAACTTTCATGCTATAGAAATAAGGTTTTTTACCGTATTTGGGTTGTAAAATTTAATTTGTACAAACACAATGAGTTTCTCTTACGTAGTGTGAAGTTTACAAAGAGTTAGAAAGTAATGTCTAGTTAATTAGACATCACTTGACTCAATTGTACAGATGACTGATCTTTGAGCCTGTTTGTATAGAAATACAAGTGTTTAGAACTTTAGAAGAACCGGTCAAGTGCGAATTGAACTCGCATGGAAAGGGTTCCTTACGGTGATTTAAATACCTATAGATATTTATACAAATAAATAATATTGAAGTGAATGTTTGTAATTTTAAAGTAATAGTTTTTAACTATGTGCATATTCTATATCTATACTAATATTATAAAGCTGCAGAGTTTGTTTGTTTGAACGCGCTAATCTCAGGAACTACTGGTCCAATTTGAAAAGTTTTTTCAGTGTTAGATA
Organism: Diaphora mendica; assembly: GCA_949125395.1. Classification (NCBI taxonomy): domain Eukaryota; kingdom Metazoa; phylum Arthropoda; class Insecta; order Lepidoptera; family Erebidae; genus Diaphora; species Diaphora mendica. Next base: position 3,406,443 of record OX421334.1, read on the forward strand.
GCCCATTTATCGAGGAAGGCTATAGGCCATATATCATCACGCTAAGAACAATAGGAGCGGAGCACCAATGAAGAGTGTTTCAAAAACGGGGGAAAATTATCACGCTACGGGCAATAGGAGACGCAAACGACGTTGCGTGGGTCGGCTAGTTTTTTATATGTCTGTTTATTCCGGCTAATCTCTGAAACATTTAATAGTCCACTGCTGAATATAGGCTTCCACTTAGAAAGGAGATTTTCGCCTACTACACTAGTCTGGACGGTTTGATATAGTGTGGCGACTTCCACATACAGCGGCAAAAAAAACATATAACAGTGCCATCTACCGAAAATACACTGAACTACGGAGTAACACTGTACGAAGAAACTACTAATCCTGAATCTCGCAATAAAAGTTCTCGCGCCGATTAACATATATACAAAAATCCCAACATCAACCGTTGGGCAGTGGCCCGCCAGGCATGATCACCTCGCCTGGTCGGAGGATCCTCCCTTTGTGTTGGAGGGATATGACACCCGATCCTCTATACTATTATTATTATTTTGTTGCAATGTATCCACTTCGACATAGAATAACAAACCTTACGTAAATATACATAAGGTCGAATATAGACTGATTCTGTTTGAATCCTTACACCCGATCCCTCCACAACAGGGTTAGTTTTAAGTTTTCCTTCTCTATACAGGGATGTTGTCATGCTTAGTTTCTCCGCGTTAGTTGCCTATTATGACACCCATGGGATGAGTAGGGGTGGTGACACTCCGTATTCTTAATCCAATCGGAAAATCACTCGGACAGTATTTTTGACCCAAAACATTTTCATGTAAAATGTTGCCAAGACTGCATATGGCTTACCCTGTGAAAAAGATATCAGATCTCATGTAGAGCCAAGGTTCTGTATCTACACGCCCTAACTCTACCAACCTCTACTTCATGAACTCTACATCTCAGTAAAAACGTATGGCTTGGCTGTTTCGTTACTTCGGAAACTAAATATGCGTATAACACATTACTTCAGAAAGTAGATATTTGCAAACACAAAAGGCGTTCGTTTCCCCTTCGTGACGGTATGGTAGCGAAACGGCGAAGCCATACATTTTTACTGAGATGTAGAGTTTGTGAAGTTAGGGTTGGTAGAGTTAGGGCGTGTAGATTCAGAAGCTTGGCTCTACATGAGATCTGATATCTTTTTCACAGGGTAAGCCATATGCAGTCGTCTTCAAGATTTCTAATAAGAAAGCCATGAATATTTATTAACTGCCTAATTAGCCAACGAACCTGGTACATCCAGGTTTAAGGGACCCTTACTCTAAAACTGGCAGAATGGGTTTTCCATTCTAACTTTCGTACAGAACCCTAAAAAGAAAAAAAAATAAGAAGAAAGCTAAATGCATAACAAACTTAACCTACATTACTTACTATTATATTATTTTCAATGGCTGACACACTACTTGCAGATAAATAACCTTTTTGTCTAGCCGTGTCTGTATAACAAATACTGGTAACAAAGTGACATCAATCTTTCAGAGTTCACTGTTCACAAAATAGAGTAACTTGACGATGTTTTTTAAATCACGAAGATAGAAAACGAGCTTCCAGCCCGCATGATAGTAAATTGATACTTTTTTTTATGGGATAACGTGTCCAGTGTAAATGGAGTCCAAACTCGATGATGTTGCAACGTTTCTTTACAGAGTTCCTATGGCCACCTTCCAGATCAGCTCAATGTCATTATAATAGTGTATTATCACGCTGTATACATATGCTTGCAAAATTTCAGCAAAATCGGTTCAAGATATCTGCTTCAAAATTGAGTTGCAAGATTCCACCTAAACATACATACATACGTTGCAAGTTAATAAAAAGCTTGAAAATTCAAAAGAATTAGGGTGGAATTTCAACCGCTGAGCGACCACTGGTATTTGAAAATACGAATTCTTGCGTAAATCGAACTCTCTATATGGTGCCGCTGTTACACATACTTTATTTTTACACCGATGCCATAAAAATAAGGAATTATGGTTGCTGTATTGTTCTCGTAAATTCTGTATGCATTTTACTACATATATTATGGTAAGCATAAAATCTTTAAAATGTGTCCACCAAATATGGAGTTTACATACTTTTATAGAATAGTTATTTCTAAAAAGGTCTTTCAAATTATTGCCTGTTAGTCTAAAAGCGCGTCTCCAACGAAATTTGACAACACAAAAAAGGTTGCCAACACAAAAGTTTCAAACTTTTGTTCGGTGGAGACTCGGCTTTACAGAAACTTTTGTCACCAACACGTGTTGACAACACAAAAATTGCCATCTTTTGTTCGGTGGAGGCCCGGCTTAACAGTTAGTAGTCTTGACTTCCAAGCCAGAGGTTGTAGATTCGGTACAAACTCAGAATGACAAATTTTAACAAAAAAAAATTACTTCAAGAACTGGACCAAATTGAAATTCAGATCATACAAACAATGGGTTTAACCTAATGTTTGTATGATCTTACAATAATAATATTATTATTGCAGATCATATAAACATGTACAAAAAATGTATAATTTACGTATTTATGTCAGTTGTCTAATACCTACCCATAATACAAGCTCAACTTAGTTTGGGGCTAAATGGCGTTGTGTGTTAGATGTCCGAAATATTTATTATTTTTAGTACTATTCAAAGCACCTTTTTTTTTTTACGTGTGGAAATCCCCTCGGACCGTCACCCGCGCCGGGGCCTGCGGCGGGGCGGTGTGTCGGACTCGAACCGACTAAAACCACACGGTGTGCCACTCTGCGCCTGAAGAGGGAGGAGTCCGGGAACTGCTGTTATTACGCCGTCCAGACCCCTCCCAGCGCTTGCCCGCACAAAAGCGGGCACCCTCTCCGAAACCTCTCCTTTTAGGCGACGTACGGCACACACGTAACGTCGCCTCCTCGCGGGCGGCCACTAGAGCGGATGGAAGGGAAAGCCCGTCCCGACCATCCGCGGCCACACTCAGGGCGGCATGAGGCGCAGGTGAGCGCGCCTCCGCTGCCCGGTTCGCCAGCGGCGGATTGGGTCCGAGTGGAGGTCGTCCTCCCGGGCCTTCTCCGCCGCCTCCTTCTGCGAGATGACTTCTTCGCAGAAGGTAGCGACCGCGGTAAAACTGCTATCGCTACCGGCCATGGAGCGAATGACGGCCGGTAGCGATAGATCTCCTCCGATGACTGCAGTGAGGGCCCGGCGCTGCGACGCCCATGCGGGGCAGATCGCCAGCGTATGCTGGGCCGAGTCCTCACTGCAGTCGCAGTGGTGGCAGGCGGGACTCAGTTCCCTCCTAGCGACCGAGTGCAGGTACTTCCCGAAGCAACCGTGCCCGGAAAGTACCTGCGTCAGTCGGAAGGAAAGGGTCCCGTGCTGCCGCCCTGCCCACTCGAGGATGACCGGCTGGAGAGCCTCCACGGCGGCAAAGCCAGCGCGTGGAGTCTCCAGTCGGAAAGACCAGCGAGCCATCGTGGCTCGACGGGCGGCTTCACGCCACTCGCGTACCTCTTCGGGCGGAGGGCGCATGCCTCTCTCCACCCGATATTCAGCCACCCGTCGATAAACTTCGGCGAGCACTTCCGCCTCCAAATCCCACGGGGGTGTCCCGGCCAACGCGCACGCTGCCTCGGTCGACACCGTGCGGTAACCACGTATCGCTCTGACCGCCAGTACCCTCTGAGGCCGCCAGAGGCGTGCCTTGTTCTGGGCGGTCAGAGCCGTGACCCACACCGGTGCGCCGTACAGCGCCATCGACCGGACAACCCCCGTGTACAGCTGTCTCGTTGCGACGCTGGCTCCACCCAAATTAGGCAAAAGTCGCCCAAGGGCAGAGGCAGCGTCGACCAGCTTGGGAGCAAGCTGTCGGAAGTGCTCGTCGAAGAGCCACCTACCGTCGAGGATCAGACCCAGATATTTCATCTGGGCCCGAACCGGTACGAGGACCGAGTTGACCTCTATGGAGGCGCCGGGGGGCGGACCACGACGGGGCCCATGAAACAACAGGGCCTCCGTCTTGTCCAGGGCCACTCGTAAGCCCAGCGCCTCGATGCGCCCGACCACCAGAGAAACACCCCTGGTGGCCAGGCGCGCCGCCTCACTATTCAAAGCACCTATACCAACGCCTTTAGGGATATAAGCGCGATTGTATGTATAAGAGATTATAAATTCAAGAATGGCCACACAAGTCCTTATCTATAAAACACCGCTAGTTATCCTTTAAGGGCTCCATTATCCCATCAAAGCTATCATAATAAAACTTATAATTATCATGGGACATAAATATGGTACCAAATTAGGGACTGAACTGAGCAAGTTTTAAAACGGCATGGGAAACTCGTTCTAGCGGTCCATCACAGTGTTCTTGCAGAATATGGCCACGAAAACTAAGGATTGCAATATAAGAGCGGATAACGAATACACAAACACTTACCATCAAGTGAACCTCTACTCATTTGCCCCCTATCATCTTCACAGCCTTTATTGTTCCCAAAATTATTTGGGGTCGACTAACTTGTTCAACCTGAATATCAGTTTTTCCACAAAGAGACTGGCATCGAACCTCCGCAACACTGAGAGTGAACTTAATTCAATGTTTGACATGAAACAACCCCATATTTCTACATTCCGGCCTGGTATTAAGAATTTCTTGTAAGAAAACCCAACAACACTTGTGACACGACCCGGGAATTGAACCCGAGAGCTCTTGATCGACGGTTGCATACGCCAACTGCTAGGCCAACGAGGCTCGAACTCATTTGACCCCTATTCTATAAAATTGTTTGAAAAACTAAAAAACACGCTTATAAAAACAACGGGTTGCACTCCGGGAGTGCCGGCAGAAGTGAAAACTTGAACATTAAAGTTTTGCACTTTGAAAGAAAATGAGTGAGTACTTGTACTCACTCATTTTCTTTCACTATTTCGTCACTTTTTTCATTAATAGATGCACTTTGTTCAATTTCCATATTTTAAACACTTGATACTCACGAATTTTACAAGTATACAGACAGTCGAGCCATCAGCTGTCACCATCCGTGTATGCGCGTAGCAGGCTGTAGTGCAAACACACACACACACTCGCACAAGCGCCCTGCGCCGCTTAAACAAAACAGCAGGAGCAGGCATACATTTTCGCCGCGCGGTAGAAAGAGAGGGGGATATTACTTCCGTTTTCACTTCAAAAGTTGGTTACAAAAGAAACAACCAAACACACAGGTGAATCTAATTAAAACATATAAAAAGTAATCGCTTTATTGTAAGCACCAGCTCGTCTTATGGCCACAAAGTTCGCTCCTTATTTGTCTACAACCGATCGAGTACAGTTAGTCGCAATATTATCTAGCTGCTCACAATAGGTTTAATCGTGCGGTACAGTCGTGCTCTCAACTCGCCAACGGAACTGTACAAAAGTTATACATTTTTGCTATCGAAATCGTGATCATGTGGTTATGATATTTTATACAACTTTTTCCGGACGATGATACCTTTTTGACGTTTGATGTGGATTGAGTGTGGTTAGATTTTTGATGATCAGGAATGCAAGTAGCGGAATTGCGGTGCTGGAAATATTTCTGTGGTGTAGTGTTGTGACCATACTAAAATTGTACACGACTAGGGTGCAATGTAATATCCGTCCCAATGTAATTAAAGAGTTACAGAAGTGGTTATAAAAAGTGGTGTTCCTATGACAGTCTCCTGATCTTTTTCAGTCTTTTCGGAATGATACCTTTACCATAAATTTTGCGCATTCAGCAACATCCATGTTAAGGGTATAAGGATTATATGATTTTCTTTCTTTCATGGCTATGAGTTGTATATCTTCCATATATATATAAAAGAAAGTCGTGTTAGTTACACTATTTATAACTCAAGAACGACTGAACCGATTTGGCTGAAATAGGAGGTAGCTTAGAACCAGGTGACGGACATAGCATTTTTTCATAGATTTTTGTTCATTTTTTTAATTTGCCCCGCTGCGTTAACCGCGGTTATTGTTGTATCGCGGGTAACACCGCGGGGCCCAGCTAGTGTAACATATAACGATAGTAAAAACTTCCGTAAAACATAACTCATAGCTATTATTACATTAAACACATTTTTTGCTATGGCTTACAAAACGCTAATAAAACTGCTTAGGAGTTGTTTTAATAAGGTCTGAGAATAGTATATATACATCCCGACCAAAGAAAGTACAATCAAACATATAAATATGGTGTGTGTAATGAACACGAACACCGCGACCTTTGCAGTCGAATAGTTGATCTATTCGCTAAGGCTAAGGAATGCTTAGTGACATCTTCTTAAGTATACTTCATATAATGCTACCCTGCCCCGCTGAGACGTGACACATTATTGTTGCATTTATGAGAAATCGCTTACCAGCAGGCGATACGTCTGCTCGTTTGCCCCTATTATATAAAAAAAAACAAAAATATATAAAATCCAACTTTGAAGCGTGTTGAACTGTTGAAATTTGATCTCGATTGGTGCAATATTTATTCAGTTTTAAACAGAAAAGAACAATTCATCATCATCATCAACAGCTTTTAACAGTATACTGCTGAACATAGGCATCTTCTTAAAAATAAACATTTGAAAATGCGTACATATTAAAAGTTGCATACTAGAGTCTCCTTACAGTCTTTAGACTTCAGACGTTCTATAGTTAGCATTGACAAATCAATTAAAATGTATTTATAGCAATTCTGACGTCACCTGTAATAATTGATCCTTTGCACTAACAAGCAAATTAAATGTCAGACTAAGGATAATATAACCGTTAAATTATCCATTTACTGTATTAAAGCTATCGTTGCCTCTGTTATAATATAAAATATACGATCACGCTTATATTTCTGAAAGGATAATCAAAAGTGTAATAAATACCCACGTATTGACAATTTTATTACCACTTACGTAATGACAGCCCTATTGCCATCAATCAGGCAGTATCAGTAGGATTTAGAGTGGAAATTTGAAACTTTGTTAAAAGGGACATGACCAAGAGAAGATAAAATAAATTTGGTTAATAAAGCATTATTCGAAACAGTTACAAAACAAAATACAAATGTTTTCCTTTTTGAATATCACTAAACGTCTTGCCGCAAATAAAATAATAAGAAAGTTTACAAGGATAAAAAATCCGCACGAAACACCTAGATAATGCCTAGACGATAGTGTCTAGATACTATCTAGGCTATCTACTTATTAAATCTTACTACAAAGTCGATAAAAAATCATGCATCACGAAAATCCCAGTGGGAAGTGCGGCTCTCTGTTCAAACGATGACTATCGAAAACTGAGAGATGAAAGATAAAATGAATGAAATTAAAAATGGTTCCGACTGTACTCGTTATCTGATTAAACAAAATCATGTAACTATATAAAAACATTGAAAAATACATTTGCAACATCATCCTAATATTATAATGCGGAAGTGTTTGTGTGTTTGACTGAAACTATAGTTATGAAATACAGTATGTTTAGGGGTACAGAAAACGACATATGGTACCATTTAAGAAGTATCTAATTAATAAGTTTTTCATGTTAAGTCAAACCAAAAATCTAGTCCAAGAAGTAGGTTACGTACAAACAAACAATTAATAGTTAAATTCCTTTTCAAGATTTTTATCGACCTAATGTCTTAGTTTCTTAGTTTCTATTTATATGTTTTCGTGTAGAAAAACAAAAGAGGTCATCGTCTATCGACACTTTTTATTTCAAAAATTATATAAAAACAAGTGATTTATTTAAAAAGTTTTTTTTTAAAAACAAGATTTTATTTCTTGTTAATAAAAAAAATAACTTTAAGCCCTTTCATTTGATACCCATATTGGGTTATTCAGAAATATGTACGCCGGCATTTTGTTACGGCGGCCATTTTGGATTAATCATATTACCGATTATAGATAATTGCTTAGTCATCAGCACTAAAGGTATATTCCAAATTTCAACTCAATCGGAAATCGGGAAGTGGGTCAAATTTAACTTGCAAGATTTCATTACAGACAAACATCGGGACAGGTGAAACTAAATAAAAGCTTGTAATAAAAAAAGTAATCGTTGAGGACCATTAACTATAGTAAAAAATACAAACCATATTGCTGCAATGCAAAAAAGTTTTTTGCTTAAAGTCATAAAATTATCATAGGTACCTACATACAAAAACAAAACTGTAAAAAGTAACAAAATTTCATCGCACTGTGAAAACCTTGGCTAATTAAAGCGTAACGCATATAAAACAAACACACAAGTTTAAGGTCAACGCTCACTAACAATGGCCTGATGTAACGTTATGCGCCGGCGCATACGAATGTGTTAGATAATGTTTGGTTACGAGTTAGTTGGTTTCCGATATGGTAGCTAGTTTTTGCTTTTAGTTTAAGCGTTAGGTTATTGAAATTTCAATAGAAACAAAAGCTTTCTTTTTACAAAATATCGAATTCTGTAGTTTTAGGATTAATTTGCGGTAACACATTGTTTCTAACTTCGCATACCTGTCCTATCGGGTTATGAGAGTGAGGGAACAGAGAGTGCACCTGTGTTTTAGCCTTTTACGGTCCACTGTTAGATATAAGCCTCTTCTCAGCAAGGAGGCTTACTATACTACGCTGCCCAGAGCGATTTATATAATGTTGGTATAAGATTTTCATCCCTTAGCAGTGAAGTTTGTGCACACACTTGTGCACTATATGACTATAATATTTTCTGCCTAGTTGGCTGGTCCCTGAGCCTGGCTGCCGTGGCCGAAATCAGCTGGGAGCCAGCACATCATATTTACTACCTTCAACAGTTTTATTCACACTTTTAATAATTTCTGCGTTCCTTAGGGACACACTGTGATATGAAATAGTTTATAAGCTTCTTTGGAAGTACGGCTATTAATTTTGAAATTTTATCTAAATCTCACGAGTAGTTTCACAGAAAGGTTGCATCAGATCCGAAGTTTTCTCCCATAATCATATTGATTGAAACCAAATATACTTAAAGCTTCAGTAAATATTTCACATTTTTCTATCTTATTCCACTTTTGGAATATTATTGGACATTTTAAAAAATTGGTAATTAATTTTCTTAAAAAAAATTCATTCATGTTGTTGTAAAATAAAATACCTATCATTCCTATTATGTAAAAAGTTTAAAAAGACCTGGGTGCTGTTGTCTACTCGGCCGATAAGATACGCCTGGATAATTAGTTGCGGAAAATTCATTACCAATTTTGAATATTAAAAATATTTGCTGCCACTTTTTGACTGGCAACCTGTTACCAATGTATTGTGCTATTCAAAAATCTATGTAGAAATTTAAGTTTGAGTATCTACGTGATGAACGTATAGAATCTACAGCCAGTTTTATATATGCTTATACATACATTCAATGGTAGCGCCTAAACTACTAAACCGATTTTAATGAATGAGATGTCAATAGATTAGGTTATAAAAGGTTTATTAAAAGTTTTAACGTAGTCGGGTTATGTTTTTTTAACTTTTCTTGTCAAGATTATAAGGTTGACATCGAGCTACATCCCTCAAAAGCTGTACAGTTAGTAAACGCAGAAACTTTTAGCGAATAACTAATTATTAAAACACTCGATTATGGTCAAGCATATAGGCAACAAAATATAGTGTGGTCACACTTCCATGGCTCATAAGTATACCGTTAACATACGTGGAGGTATTTACTGCTAAATGACTAAGGCTGTGATGAAATTACCACGCAAGGATACTTACTGCACGTCTTCAAGGATACTTAAATATCGGACTGCTGGAAATGATTTATTATTATTTATCTTATACCTTTTAACGAGCAATTCTTGTATATATATAAATATAATCTGAATCTTTTAAACAGCTCCAACGATTTTCATGAAATGTAGTATGCAAGGGTTTTTTTGTGCCAAAAATCGATCTAGCAAGGATGCATTTTTAGAAAATATACAAAAAGAAAAATACCGAGTGAAGCTCGGTCATCCAGGTACTTTATTTAACCACATCATGGACAAAGCATTACAATATTTAACCGACTTCAAAAAAAGGAGGAGGTTCTCAATTCAACTGTTTTTTTTATGTTCGTTACCTCATAACTTTCGACTGAGTGAACCGATTTTGATGATTCTTTTTTTATTTGAAAGCTGGTGCTTCCCGTGTGGCCCCATTTAAATTTGGTCCGGATTGTCGTTTTTTTTGTTAAAATTTGTGATTATAATATTGTAAATGAAATTTTTATACCACTCATTCAGAGTTTTGGATTAAATCAATTTTTTAAATATTTTCTCACCAATAAATATGGAAAGCATAGTATTGTAGGCAAGAACCTGCTTGCTAAGGAGAGGCCTTTGTCCAGCAGTGGACTGTTAAAGGTTGTTGATAATGATAATGATGAAACTTGAAAATTAAATAATATTATTAACTTTGAAAAAAATTACAATGTTTTTTTTTATGTATGGCCCTCCTAAATGACTCTACTCTGCCTGATGAAAAGCATAAGCAAAATCCAAGAGTGGTGGTCACCATACTCATTGCGAATGCAGACAATGCAGCATGGCGACCCACACCATGGCGGCCTAGTGATGCTTCTGCATCTTTTAGTCCAGTCAACAAGTATGGAACTTGTTGAACTTGCCTACATTAATTACAAATTACCTTAGATAGGAAATATTCACTTTTTGGGTTAGTTTTAACTTCATAAAAAGATTTTTCTAAATCGGTTCATAAATTCTTAAACTGAGTCCTGAGGAAACATTATAACGTGTAAAATTTTAACAAAATAAAAACCGACTTCAAGGTTCGACTCGATTTCTCTTAGATGCCATCATCAGACCATAGTGTCCTTATCATGGTACCACCGTTGGGATATCTTCTTTCCATTAAAAAACGAATCATCAAAATTATCGACGAAGTTATCCGCGAAAATATATAAAAAATTATATATAAATACGGTCGAATTAGAAACCTCCTCCTTTTTTTGAAGTCGGTTAAAATCAAAACACAACTGAGTAGAGAACCTCTTCATTTAAAAAAAACCCTTAAAAAAAATGTAAGCACCTCTAAATGAATGTAATCATCTTTTTTATAATTACTTAAAATATCAAATTTGCAAAGATTGACAGTAATTAAAGAAAAAACTTTGACGTTTCGACAAGTGGTTGTAATAAACATACATTTAATCACATCTGTGTGGCATATATGTATTACAGTTTTGCCGATGTTCATTTTTTCTCTTTTACAACATACACGTTATACTCGTACAATCACGCATCTGGTTTTTAAATCACAAAAAAGGAAAGGTTTTCCTGTTGGTTAACCAAGTTTAACGGTGATTTTGACGTGAGAGCTATAGCGTTATGATAATTTATGGTACTTTCATCTTCCGGATTAAAAAACTCAGTAATGCACTGATTATTGCTGTTGAAATTGAATCCTATTAGGTCAAGTTGACCACAAGACTACACGTAGAATACATAAGCAATTTCTGTACATTGGATTTGTTTATTCGAATGCACTTAAAACTCATGGTCGTTTTTTTTTATTCCACAGATGTGACTAAACTCGACATGGCAGCCACAGACGGCCAAGTAGTCGTTGCAGCTTCCCGCTGGTCGGACGAAGGCAACTATCTCCGGGAATTTGTAGCAAAGAACCGCCTCCCAAACGTCGCCAAGATCATTAAAGGACAGTATGGAGGCCTCGGTGTACCCACCCTTCCAAGTCCAGGTCTACAAAGTACTGCGTTACTCGTATCTGCTGGAAAGAGGAAGAAGATTGTCGCTCAAGCGATTAAATTAAAAGAAGGTAGACGAATGGTCAGCGTAGGACCAAGAATAGCCATACCTGATTCCTATAAAGGATATTTTGAGCTGCTAAGTGAAGAAGGCAGAGCTGTGAGATGCATTGAGTCAGTGTCTGAACTAGCCCGACGAAAACTTGATGATGGATGTCTCGTCAGAGAGCCAGTCAGAGTCATCTGTGCTAAAACAGATTTAGACGGTAATATTACCGCTGATGGAGCAAGAAATTTGCCGGCAGGGGAAATTATAATGCCAAGAGGAGAGACATTCTTAGGTAAGAATAAGTATCTAAAATGTACCGACAGTAAAGGAGATACGATCCTTCTGAGTTTAGACCAGAGAGGAAAGTTCTCAGCAGTGGCTAAAGAAGAAAACATCAGTGGAGTTCATACAGCAAAAACTCTGCTTACTAAACGTTTACCAATCACAGTACGACTAGTCCATGGGACACCACCGAGAGGTCTAAAAAGCGCTAGCCATTTCGTCGCTGAACTCAGACTTATATCTATGTTTGAAGAAGATCACGTTTTTGCTTTACCCCTTCAAAAAGAAGGAAATGCCCTGATAGCTTTACCTTTGGCTGCTCCTCTTAAAATGCAGAGATGCAAAAATGAGGACCAAATTAAGAATTTCATGGAATTCTCTAGATTAGTCGAAAAGTGCAATCGTTTGTTAGTAGATGTAGTTGATAGAATACATGTGTTGGATGGAAAGCTGGGCGACCCCAAGAGACTTTTAAATGGTCCTTTACATGCACCTCCGTTAGTCAAAACTGGTTATTTCCTACGACGAAGTGCATCATCTGATACTGCTAATCAACATCACAAACATGTTTCTCGCCATACTCACATTTACAGCAGCCATAGAGATGAAAACAGTATCCCTGATGAATATGATGAGATTGATCAAATTTACGACTATGTTAGAGGATTTGCTCCTCTTCCTAAAAACATCAAAGCATCATACTCGAATGAGCCTACGCCGAGACATGAGTCAGCACCATCTTCGCCAGCAGCTACACCCATCCATATGCCGTTGATAACAGAAATAAAGCCAGAACCACCTCCCATTGAAACGATTCCCACAAAAAAGCCATTGAACATTCAAAAGGCAGAAAAACGAACGAGAAGGGCAATTATTCCTGTCAAAGAAACCCCAGTCACTGTCTATAAAGAGAAGTGCTCAATCGCTCCAGCGCCGAATCTTCCCAAACTGTACATTAAAAATAGTGTAAACAACAATAAGAATAGAATGGTATTCCGTCAAAAGAGTACGTCGCCGACTAAAGAGGCGCCTAGTCCAGTAGCTAGTCCATTAAGACCCATCAAAGGAGATTCACCCATCTTTAATATAAGGTATAAGAGTTTGTCGAATATCCACCAAGCTATGGAGCTGGATGGAACATTGGACTCCAGTCATTCTGGTGGCAGGACTTCTGGAGACTCCGGTAATGGACCGAAATTGCCGGAGAAAAGGTCCAGGAAATTGAGTCGACCTAAATCGTTGACGAATCTGGTCTGGGAGTTGAAAGGATGTCCAGATCCGGATAAACCAAAAGCTAGGATAAAGAATGAAAGCTACAAGAAGATTGGTAACAAATTGTCTTTGGGAGCTCAAAAGAGGGTGCCGACGTTGTACCTTTAATTGTGGTGAGTAGTATTTTATATTCCTTCTTTATATTCCTCTCTTCTATCTCTATCTTCTATCTATCTATATATCTATCTTCACGAGCCTGTTGAGCCTTATGTAATCGACTGCACGTATGGCCTAGTGGTGTAAGCGGTCGCCATACCGTTCCCTACTTCACCAAGTGTTGTGGGTTCAAATCCTACATGGGTCAACACTTTATGTGATCCACAAATGGTTGTTCTAAGTTTGGGTGTTCTTTGTGTCCGTTTCATGTATGTGTATGTTGTAAAGTCCCCGCGACACAGGATTTATTCCTAGTGAGGGAGTTGTGTTAAAAAAAATGTTGGGGTATGTTAGATCTCCCTCAAAAACCTTAGACGTTACTAAAATAATAATCCCTTAGTTTACAAAATGGACTGTAACTTTAGTAAAGTTTAAAAGATACAACCCACTGTTGTTTGATTTATAAGTCATCCGGCTTAATTAAAAACGGTCCTAAAGTCGTAATACTTAACTTGATAGTTGTTTAAAATAAGTACTATAAAAGTTTAAAGGTAACATCTCAATATCTCATACATTCTGCATACATTTTATGAATATTATGAATGATGACATCTATTTAAATATGTAATCTCTCATTAGACAAACTGTTAATAAACTTAAACCGAACGTAAAAACTTTGTGTAGGCTATCCCACCCCCAATTATTACAAATCTATTGACACCTCATTCATTATAACTAAAAATTCTCAGAATAAAAAAAACCCCCGACATAATAACCTGAGTTCTCTTTAAAAAGTAAAAAACACGTTATGCGCTTTCATTTGAGACCCCACTCGATGATATTTTTGCAGACATTCGGTTATTCTTCCCCACTTTCACCCCATAACTTTTAAACGACTCAACCGATTTTCATGAAATATGTCTAAGAACACTCGCACGTAACTTACCTTCATACAAAAAAAAAGAAATTGAAATCGCTTCATCCGTTCGCGAGCTACGGTGCCAGAGACAGACAGACAGACAAACAGACAGACAGACACGTCAAACTTATAACACCCCTCTTTTTGCATCGGGGTTTGAATATCAGTAAATCAGTACAATGGGCACTACGGTGAAACATTCATAGAACACCAAAATAAGTAAAAATATGCCATCACAAATTACATTATGATTTTTGTACCCAAATTTGTATATTCAGTATCTTATACCTACAAATCGTGATTCTCAATTTATGGATCCAATAAAAGAACATTAATCTATAGGTATAAGTTTAATCTATAAAACATTTCAGACACGAACAAATCTAAGATGCTACATTTGTTAATGTAGAATCATTAAAAGGAGTGATTTACGGGCTGCATTCCTATCAACGTATAAGTCAAAGATAAAACCTGGAATAATTATGTTCGTAAAGTTTATTATTGGCAGTTTAAACTAAATGATTAGTCATAAAATATGGTTTATAGATAACTCATGAGTGATGCTACAGCTGATCGCTTCACTATAATAAAAATGCTTATAACATAATAAAACTGTCTATTACTTGTATCATTAATACCAGAACAAGAAACACATTTTTAAGTACTCATATGACACTACACAGAGGATATAGTGGTATAAGAGTTTTCTCGCTGCTTTCTGCTTCAATTAATGTTGTGGGTTTGACTCCCACTTAGGACACTTTGTGATCCATAAATTATTGTTCCGAATCCAAGTGTTCTTTGTGTTCGTTTCATACATGTTTGTAAAGTTTGATGTAGGGTTATCCCTTATTTACATAACTATTATGAACTTTGTCGAATTCAATATTTTGTCTTTGCACATAACGCATCATATTTCTACATCACCTGAAATTTGACTGGGAGAGAATGTCTTTAAGGACGGATGTGCTAAATGTACAATAAGTTCTAAATAAATGAAAATCTCCGCGATACAAGATATGTTCCTAAGGCGGAAGTTCAGATATATGGCTAATACAACTCAGAATTGCTATTCTGAGTTATAGTTATTACACATCTATGATTTTCCTGACGTTGCAACTAAACTCATTTATTGAGGGGTATTTTTTTTCACAACGCCATCTAGTCCCACGCAGAGCTTGTGTTATGGGTATTAGACAACTGATATAAATACATAAATACATTCTAGAATCAAACTCACTTGTACTTATTCCACTATTTTAATTATCTTTTTAATTTCTATTTTTAAGATAATTAAAATAGTGGAATAAGTACAAGTGAGTTGGATCTAGAATGTATTGCAACAAGTTCCATCAAGTGCCGACAATCGAGACTATAAATTAAATACATAAATACTTTTTTTTTGTAAATACATACATAATAAACATAGAAAATACCCAAATTCTGAAATAAATATTTGCAGATCATACAAAAATTTGGTCCGACCCGGGAATCGAACCCGAGGCCTCAAGTACAGCAGTCGCATACGCTACCACTGCGCCACCGAGGCAGTCAATAGTTACAGATTGGTTTCAAGTCATATTTAATTCTCCAGCCACATTCAGGTAGCAACATTGGCATTTAACCACATGTTCTAATGCAATTAGAAGTTTAATCTAAACATTCTATTTGTATAATAAATAGCAAATGTGTAAGCAATGTTCGGATGCACCGAGGCATGTCGCAAGTCGGGTCGTGATATGCCACCAACAGGTTTCCTATAAATTGTGAAAATGAAAATGTGCAACTTTGATTCTATTGCGTTTTGTAATTCTTAAAAGGCCAAGTTTGTACTTTTATACTCCTCAAGGTATCCCTATAACCAGCCCTAGGGCTCTAGGGCTTATAATAATATATAGGCTAGGGCCTAGGGCCGGCTGTTAATCGACTCAATTTAATAATCCATACTTATATTATAAATGCGAAAGTAACTCTGTCTGTCTGACCCGCTTTCACGGCCAAACCGCTGCACCAATTTTAATGAAATTTGGTATAGAGATACTTTGATGCTCTAGGAATGCCATGGGCTACTTTTTGCTGCGATAACCGACAAATACGCGTGCGGAGCCACGCGCAAAAGCTAGTTAAAAATATATATTATATAGCATTTTTAATGGTAACTAATATTTACCTTATAAAAATTTCGATTCGTGCATTTTTGTCCACATTTAATTATTTTTCATTTTATTTAACAAGCTTAAATTAAAAATTTAAAAAACCCGCTACACTAAATCGAGTAATCATACGCCAATGCCTTACATCATTTTGGAAAAGACCTAATACTCTTACGCTGCTGCGCCGATATTAACCAAACATAGCTAAGAACCACCGCAACGAAACTGACTTTCAAATGAAAAAACCGATACGAAATCGGTTCATCCCTTTGAAAGCTACGATGCCACAGACAGACAGACATCGACGTCAAACTTACAACACCCCTCTTTTTGCGTCAGGTGTATGTATTGTGTGAATTCGTAGTGACAGGCGATTGTTTTTGTATATGAGTCTAAAATGTGTATATGTGAAGATTTCTGAGAAGATTTACATTGAGATCGTTTTCACATTATCCGATCCGATATCGGTGTCAGACCGTTTTGTTTCGGCAAAAGTCGGTACGGCTACTCCCCTTAGGACGGCCTATATTGTTCTACGTATGTAGAAAGATAAACGGAATGGCAACACTATACGTACTGTATTTGTCGCTTAAAAGATAAAAAGATTTTTTATGAAAAACATTGTACAGTCCAGTTGTTTTCTTATTCATCGGCGGTAAAGTCTTCATTTTATTTTGAATTGAGTTTTTTTTTAATACAAGTAGCCTTTAAATACAAGATTTTTACTTTAAGTGACCTTTTAGAATCTTAACAGTTTATATCTATACATCTAAGATACAAAGAAATGAAATTGGAGTGTCTGTTTGTAACATTAAAATAATCGCTTTTTACTATATGCATACGGTACATATACCAAAATAGATATTTTTAAATTTTGTTAGACAGACATGTCTGTCTTTCTGTCTGTTTGTTCCGGCTAATTTCTGGAACGACTGGACCGATTTTGACGGGACTTTCACTGGCAGATAGCTGATGATATAAGGAGTAACTAAGGCTACTTTTTTAGACTAGCTTCAACCCGCGGCGTTACTTGCGTTTGAGGTTAGACCGCGGGTAACACCGCGGGGCTCAGCCAGTATAGAATATAATGTAGATTTGTTCACTCAAAGCACATACTGATTTTATTTTACCGTAACAAACCAATTACTGAAGTTCTTATTTAAATTCTAATCTTCAAAGTATGGAAAAAAAAATAGTATAGAATTTTTAGTCTCTCGGCTGTTCAATTAATTTAATCGTAGGAAAATACCCAATGGAATAAAGCACTTATAATGTAGGTGGCCTAACGGCTGAAGCGTCTGTCCTGAGATCAAAAGTTCAAAACGTGTGTACAACGTAGCGTACACGGTACAGTATACATACGTACACACGTGTGTACGCTCTGTATATTCTGTTATGACCACGTGACTTAGCGTTGAGATGACGTCAGTCCCAAACAATTTTTTATTTATTTAAAATGACTCTACACTGCTTGATGGAAATCATAAGCAGAATCAAAGAGTAGTGAACACCATACTCATTGCGAAAGCAGACATGCAGCACGGTGACCCACACTATGGCGACCTGGTGATGCTTCTGCATCATTCTGCCAACATTTGTTAGTTATAACCTTTGTAGAACCTGACTAGAAGGGGCTGGTTTTTTATTGAGTCAAGCCCAAATAGTCCAGTCAACAAGTATGGAAAAAAGATCAATAGATGCAGCAGCATCACTAGGCCGCCATGGTGTGGGTCGCCATACTGCATTGTCTGCATTCGCAGTGAGCATGGTGACCGCCACTCTTGGATTCTGCTTATGCTTTCCATCAGGCAGAGTAGAGTCATTTTGGCGGGCCATACATAAAAAAAGCATTAATCGTTGATTAGCGCGTTCCGTTATGCCTTGCTTCTCTTATTAACCACTGGTCTTGAAAACACGATGTAAGGCTACGTGTTCTACTAAAGAAGCAGCGGATTGAGTTGAATTACCACCGCAAGGCTCGCGTTGAAACGAATTTCACAATCTTCAAGCGACATTAGGCCGTGTTCACTGGGTTTAAAGTCTATATTACCAATCCGCGCCCAGCAGTTTACCCGCAAACGCCTTAAAAAAAAAAAAAACAATCTTTAGTCAGCAAAAATGGGAGAGCCACGCTTCGGCTTGAATGGGCCGGCTCGACCGGAGTGATACCTCGGCCTCACAGAAAACCGGTGTGCAATAGCGCTTACGCTGTGTTTCACCGAGTGTGTGAGGATACCGGAGGCCCGTACCCCAACCCCTCCCCACATCCCTTTCCCCATCCCCCAAAGGTCGGCAACGCTCTTGTGATGCCTCTAGTGTTACGGGTGTCTATGGGCGGCGTTAATCGCTTACCATCAGGTTACCGTCCGCTCGATTGCCACATACATAATAAAAAAAATGCGTTCATGACAGGTTAAGAATACGAAGCGTCACCTATAAAGTCTACTAAGAAGGAATAACGTAGCACTGCACAGAGAAGGAAAACTTGACACAGAGTCTGTACCTTCCCGCCTGGCCAGAAAGGTATAAGCGGCAAAAATTTCTAAGGAGAGACCCATCTAAAGCTGTGTACTATTAAAAGCTGTTAATAAATCTCTAAACAGTGAAAACGCCACCTTACATAATTTCATTAACCAATAAAATCTAAAGGAATCTTAACAAGCCATTAACAGTTTTAATTGTAATGTAATGGTGTTATCTAGATAGAGTTTTTGTTAGTGTCGTTGACCAGCAGTAACATAATTGCTAGAACATCATATGAATATTTATAGTCAAGGAGTTAGTGTTTAGGAAGACTATGAATGTTGCATTACGTTATAAAACTCGTGGTAGATATCGCTTACCGAAAAGTAATAATGGCACTGGAACTACCCCTCTATGATCCCGGGTCCTTTTGGACCATCTTCCACCCCTGACCTAGAGCTGGCTGATAGGCTCTCCTTTGTGTCTACACCCCTAGGAGGTCGACCTCGCTAAGCACAGGTCATCACACTGGATATGCCCCGGGTGTTCCTAGCGGGTCATCCCCGTTAGTTACGCCCGAATCCGGACTAATGCCCTTGAACTACCAAAAGGTCCATAAGGAACCAACCCAGTGACCCGCCTGTAGTTGCAGAATACTACTTAAACAGGCCACAAACCTGGAAAAGTTACCCCGAGACCCTAGCTGGGGTCTACGAGATGAACTACGAGAGAGTCCAGGGTCCTTAAAGCAAGCGTGAAAAAGCATCTCACTGGGCCGCCATTGTCTGCTTTGGCAATGAGTATAGGACTCATTGCCAAAGCAGACAGTGGCGGAATGCAAGAGTGGTTGTCAAACCACTCTTGCATTCTATTCACGCTTTCCCTCAGAGTAGAATTACTTTGATAGGCTCTATATTAAAGGAAAATAATCAGATTCGCCCTTACAAAATATGTTGTCCCCTTCGCCTCCAATGAGGAAAGATGATAGTCGAGCTGGTGGCATGATACTATGAGCGTCTTCGTGATTCGGAGGTCACGTTAAGCAGTTGGTCTCGATTGTTATCATAGGATAACAGTCCTGAAGCTTAGTGGGAGTCCTTTAGGCGGCTTAAAAACATCCAACGGCAAGATTACGAAGCCACAACGTTGTCTTGCCTTTCCCCAATCCGCACTCGGCCAGCGTGAGGACGTATGGACTTTAAACCTCTCCTGGGAGGAGACCCGAGCCTAGCAATGGGACGTTATGTGTTGTTGTTGTTGAAGGAAGGATGCTTCAATTGATGCATAGACACATCCCATAAAATGACTCATCTAGTCGTTCACTCACTATTTCATTAAAAAAAGGTAAACAACAATACCACTGCGCAAAAACGAAACGTTTTGCCTTTCATTACCATAATGGCTATAATTCCATATTCAAGTTCAAGGTCAATTATTCCCTGCCTATCCCCCACTTTGTATGTTACGATAATTCTGCTAATTAAGCCACACCCGGAGGTGCGGGCCTGCGCCTTATTTCAACACGAAATGCCGCACCTATGATGGTCATTTTGCGAACAAATATAATGTAATTGTCTATGCATAGAGTTTTTAAAATTATGTTGTAGTTAAGTATAGTTTATGGTCGACGTAGAATAAGGTGTCTGTGATTATAAGAAATTGTTTAACACACCTCAACAAGTTGAGAGGATCACTTTAAAAAAATCCATTTTTAACTCGACTGCGGCGAAGCTAAAAGGAAGGGTAATAGTTTTGGGAGTATAGTATTGGGCCGGCTTGACCGGAGTGATACCACGGCCTCACAGAAAACCGGTGTGAAATAGTGCTTGCGCTGTGTTTCACCGAGTAAGTGAGGATACCGGAGGCATTGGCCTGGGTATTGACCCAAACCCCCCTCCCTCTATCTTCCCCCATCCTCCAATCTCCCCCCCAACCCCCAAAGGCCGGCAACGCACTCGTGACGCCTCTGGTGTTGCAGGTGTCCATGGGCGGCGGTAATCGATACGTCTGCTTGTTTGCACGCCAATTACATAAAAAAAAAACCTGGATAACAGATCTTTGCTCGGTATTTAACATAGATAAATTTTCTAGAAGTGAATTCTTGCTTGAGGGATGTATGCCCTCGAAACCCCCTGCATACTAAATTTCATGAAAATCGATGGAGCCGTTACCGGGATTTAGATTAGTTATAGTTTTTAAGTTGACGGAGTTCAATGCAGTTTTCACCAACAGATAGAGTGATTAAAGAAGAATATTTATATGTGTAATACATGCATATTATGGTGGAGGAAACAAGGCGGGTCGCTAGTATTAAATAAAAAAAAATAACATAATAAAAACCGACTTTAAGGTTCGACTCGATTTATCTTGGATGCCATCATCAGATCTTAGTGTCCTTATCATGGTACCACCGTTGGGATATCTCCTTTCCATTAAAAAAAGAATTATCAAAATTGGTTCATAAACGACAAAGTTATTCGCGAACATACATAAAAAATATATGTATACGGTCGAATTGAGAAACCTCCTCCTTTTTTTGTAATCGGTTTAAAAATAAACAGTTAAAGTTAGACGCTATTTTTGTGTTAAGTTAATGATTTCTTTAGAAAAGGATATCGACAACCATATAGACCGATCATTCCTGATCCTGAGACCGTGTAGGAGCGATATTCATAGTTTTTGTACCTATCTCCGCTTACTTAATGCCTGCTCTATAAATAAATCTTGAATTATGTATAATACCTGTAAGTTAGAGTCGTTTTACACATCGACAAGACGACAAGTATTTAAAAAGGATGAAAACACAATTGAATTTAAAAGATACGAATGAAGTAATCAGTGAAAATAAATACATCTTTAAAAGTTCCTTTTACACTTTTTTTTTTATTTCGGACCTCTAACACACAACACCATCTAGTCCCAAACTAAGCAGAGCTTGTATTATTGGTACTAGACAACTGATATAAATACATATAATATGCCTATTTGTCAATTCATACATATTATAAATAGAAAACACCCAAACTCCGAAACAAATATTTATCACACTAACATTTGGTCCTACCCTTGAATCGAACACGAGACCTAAAGTACAGCAGTCACTACCACTGCGCCACCGAGGCAGTCTTTTGTTTAAACGTTTTTTTTTATATAAAATTAAGAAGGTATTCAGTCGATTAATGACCAGAGGAATTCAGCACACTGTTCAACCAGGCATTAAGTACATAATAAGTTTATAATGTTTCTTTTAAGTAAATTAAAAATTAAATACAAATCAAATAAATAAAATTAAAGTGTGTTATGAATCACCTATTTTTATTCAACTCAAAATTGTCATCCCATGTTTGCTATACAAGAAAAAATTTAAAAAACTATGACTGTCCAGTCATAGTTTTTTAATTTTTTTCTTGTAAACACTTTTGATAAAATTGTCACCTAGCCATTATTATGATTCTGTTATTCCTTCATTAAACAAGTAGGTACAAATTATTAAAAATAAATAACCCAACTGCGTCAATATTTAGCAATAAAAACATTTTTATATACGTTTTATATATATTCGTAATCACCGTAAAAAAATCTTTATTTTGATACCACACTCGATGTATTTTGAAAACATTAATTTTTTTTTATATTACTTTTTGGCGCCAAAAATCCTTTTGTTTTTAATTTTGATGTATCCAGTGTCACTCTCACGACTAAGACGAATCTATTGATACCACTCACATAAAAATACGACAAGCCGTTTAGGCTCTAGGGCGTGCCAAAGAAATATACATACACTCGAAAAACATAACCCTTCTTTCGCAGTCGGGTAATAAAATTAGTTCAGTAACTTAGACGCTATGATGAAACATACATACGTAAACTGCCAAACTTATTAACCTTCCTTTCGACTTCACCATAGTCGGGTAAAAAAATCCACCTGCACTTGATTACTACAAGAATGTAATGACTATGAAAAAGACGCAAATTATTATTAGACACATTGATATTCAGATCATTATCAACTCAATATGACTCATAGAAACACGAAGGTCTATGACCTGGCCATCACTCAATACTGATCTGAACCTCTGAACACCATGTCAGTAATTAATTATAAACTATATTACCGATTGTGACGCACATTTATTTTTTTCTATCGCTAAGTAGTCTTTGAATATGTAGATTGGACTTGTCAATCATTTGTTAACGTGATTTTTTTTTAAAAGACAGCTTTAGAACATGTATTGATGGGGACAGGACATGTTCTTACTACTAGTAACAGACATACATATATTTCCAACTCCTTCAGTTTTCTTCTGATTAATTTCGTTGCGGGTTCTAAGACAGTTTATTTTTCCTGGGACTTCCCGAGTGTCATAACTCGGTGTGTTCGTGGGCCTGGGCTAATCCTGGTGTAAAAGAGTTACAGTGGTGGGCGTGTGGGCGGGAATAGTCCCAGAGTGGTGCATCAAGGAACTTTCAGCTCGGCTCAGTAGAAAGTGAACGATTAAACCACTTCCTATCTGTGCAACCGAAGCAGTTCGTTCTAAGTCTACTGTACCTAATATAATTAGCATTTTAGCGAATTATATTAGCTAATTAAGTATTAAAAAGAACTAGGGTTCGATCATAGCAGAAGCAGGCTCGGGTGGAAGCGCGGACGCGGCGGATCGCAGCATCCGCGCCCCAGGGGAGGGTAACGGGAACATCGGGGTTCCCACATGGTAGGGGGCTGTCTACGAACCGTAGGTGGCCCGAGGTACGTCGGGGTTCCAGGGCTTTCCTTGCTAGGGTACACCTGGTCCCCGGCTTCTAGTACCCGAGACGGCGTGCGGTTTTTAGTCGGTTCGGGTCCGACATGCCACCAGGAGGTGGTATCCGAGGGGATTTCCGCACGGAAAAAAAAAAAATAAAAAGGGTTCGATCATAATGCATTTTTTGTTTATTTGTTTTAGCTTTCTCCACTCCTCATCCAATAAACTTTAACTGTAACCAAATTTCATTCTCCCCCGTTAGCATAATTTTCGTAAAAAGGGGTACAAAATGTTTCATGTATTAGTTTACTGACTTTAATGTCATGAGGAATTGTAATACGACTATTTCTTTCGTTGATTTTCATCAAATGTATGAAAATACCAGAGCCCCAACCAAATCTGGAAAGAAAGATCCACTTAAACGGCAGCAACGTACCTAACTTGCGAATCTTAATAATACATTTGCACATCATACTAATATTATAAAATGCGAGAGTTTGTGAGCGTGTGTTTGCATGTTTGTTGCTTCTTCACATTTAAATGTATGGACCAATTTTGATAAAATTTGGTGTGGAGGTAACTAATACCCTGAATCAGCACATAGGCTATCCCGGAAACATGTTTTATTCCCGTAGGATGAGCTACACGAGTAATTAGTACTACATAAAAGCAATCTAAAAACTTCTATAGTAGATTTATAACAAAATATTATAAGTATTTTTACACACAGCAATATGTAAACCGACCTTAATAGCGCAAAACCTTTTAATACTCAACTCGAAGGGTTCACTAAACGGCAACAAGAAATGACGCAAAAACTATTAAAGTTCAATGCACATAAGCCCTTTCTACACTATTAGTACTAAGCTGAGGCAGGTGTAACCGCGAGCCTATTGAATTATTTATAATACGTGTGAATAGAAAATTTAAACTCGAAAGTTATAAAAAGTTTAGAATGGTTATTTTTTGTCCTGTCAAAAGAAATTCATCAATAGTTAGCTTTTGAAAAGGAATAAATAAATATTTTTGAACATCTAACTCAACACCATCTAGTCCCAAGCTAAACAAAGCTTGTATAATGCGTACTAGACAACAAATAACTGATTTCAATGCTCCTACGTGTAATATACAACTAACTTTTTGCCACGGCTCCGCTGCATGTCTGTTATGGCGGTATAGAGTAGTCTATATCCTTCCTCAAGAATCAAATTATCTCTATGCCAAATATCATTAAAATCGGTACATCAGTTTAGCCGTGAAAGCGTAACAGACAGACAGAGTTACTTTCGAATTTATAATACATACTAGCTGTTGCCCGCGACTCCGCCCGCGTGTATGTCGGTTATCGCGGCATATAGTAGCCTATGTATTATTCTGATGCATAAGCTATATTACTGTAAAGTTTCATCCAAATCCGTTTAGTCGTTTGCGCGTGAGGAAGTAACAAACATTCACACTCACAAACTTTCTCCTTTTTTTAATGTTAGTGTAATTAGTATGGATTGTGTACCTTAACTTTCCACTCCTAGTGGTCACATATTTACCTTCAAGTGTGATCAAATGGGATGTCCTAAAGTAAAAAAGAATTTTTAAAATAACTGAACTTGATTAAGCTCCTCCTCCTTTTTTTGAAGTCGGTTAAAAATAACACCATAGTTCAATGAACAAACAAACAATGTCTGCACGGACGACATAGTGACTTGGTTTAAGCGGTCGCCACGCCGTTTTCTGACTGAAGTACTAAAGTGTTATCCCATTTGAGTTCAAACTAGCGGCATTGCCAGACGTCCCGATTTTGGCTGGACGTCCCGCTTTTTGAATCCAAATTGTAATGTCCCGATTTTTGGGGATAACTGGCCGGGCGCCCAAAGTGAAGTTAGTTGGCCGTAGTGCTTTATCGCTACATATTATAACACAAAGTCCTCCGCCGCGTCTGTCTGTCTGTATATTCGCGATAAATTTAAAAGCTACTGCACGGATTCTTATGTTGTTTTTAACAATAGATAGAGTGATTCTTGAGGATGGTTTTCGTATATAATTTGTTTAAGACGTCAGAAAAATTAAGCTGCACATCTCAGAGAAACATAGGCTGTATTATATTTTCCGTAATGAACCCGTGCGAAGCCGGGGCGGGTTGCTAGTCGTTAATAAAATTGGCACGCTATAAAAAAATAAAAAACCACCATTACATTACAAATAGGCAATGGCACTAGTTCTTTCACGATGGGATCTGTACTCGTAGCATGTAGCAGATTTTAAGCTATTGCATAGCTTTTATCGCGGGCTTTCAGGCCTTTGAGCGCGGCGACCGAATCAAGAAATTCCGTAACGAAAATAAAACCTAACACCCGAGGCTCGCACGGATCGAGACGAGCTGCTCCGAAATCAGACGAATACGTAAGCAGCTGTTTGTTAGAAAGTATATAGGTGTATAGGTATCAATCATATCTTTATAATGCCACACTCACCGCATGTGCCGCCCCGTAAGTATACATGTTCAAAGAAAAAAAAACTGCATAAATAAAAACTAAATAAATAAATATAATTGCATAAGTTGATAAAAAATGCTATACAATAGCTTTACCGCGGCAGTCCCCGAGTGCACAAGTTTTTTTTATCTTTTTTTGGGCACTCTTATTCATGTGTCGTAGTATTGTTGTTCTGAGTCTAGGTGTTCTTTGTATCCGTTTCATGTAAACGTTTATAAAGTCCCCCGCACCGCCCACCTTGACGTTGGAAAAATCATCGATATCCGATGGAGCCATTGAATTAAAAGAAGAAGTCCCCCGCGACTTAGGATTTATTCGTAATGCGGGAGATGGCTTTTCAAATAAAACGAAAACGAAACAAATAGAGTTTTTGTGTCGCGAAGGATTTAACATATATTGTAACATCCCAATAGAATACCCAGATACTTGACAACAATACGTGGATCTAGAGTATTTTCTGTCTTGTGTAGGCGTCGAACATTTATTTATTTAGATGTCCGAAATATTTATAATAGTACTGTGGAGACTACTACTACTGTGGTAGTACATAAAGGGAGGATCCTCCGACCAGGCGAGGTGATCATGACTGCCGGGCTGCGGCCCTGGTAGCTCGTGAGGGATATGACACACCTGTTCTCCACGTGGTGACCCTGACGTGATTGGAAGAAGCCTTCAAGGAAGCAGATTAGCAGACCCATCTTGTTCACTCCCACAGCAATTATCGTCAACCAAGTCTCAGCCAGCCTGTACCTGTATGTGCGGTAGATGGCGCTGTAGTATGTGTCTATTGTTTTGTATGTGGAAGTCGCCACAGTACAGGTTTGGGTTCAGACGGACGCTTTTGAGATGTGGAAAAAAAATATTATGGGCATTTTCTTGCAATCTTTCGGTAACGCAGAGATGTTTGTAGTAGGTGTATAGGTGAAGCAAATGGGATAAAATACTTTAATTGAATATTTGTCATGATATCTAGTGATGATGGTGATCTCCTAGCCGGCTAGACCAACCAACTACGCAGGAGATATTACAGTACACAAGTATGTGCGCAAACATAGGTGCACTCTTTGTTCCCTCACTCTCATAATCCGATGATATGGTTATCCGACACAACAAACACGACAGAGAACGGGCGCAGGATCGATGGCTTTACGTGCTCTCCAAGGCACTTCAGACCCTAACTTTCAAACTCCGAGCTGTTATTAAGCATTTCTATAATCAAAAAAACTCAATACCACTGCCCGACCCCGGATCTAATATGTCCCAAATTAAAAGGTGTCTTCCTATATTGTATTTCATTTATTCTCCCACTTTGCTCAGTATAGGAGTTGACCTATTATTTTCCTCCAGTTTTTTTTGGTTAATTTCGTTGCGTATTCCAAGACAGTTGAATTTTTCCTGGGACTACCCGAGTGTCATAGCTCGGTGTGTTCGTGGGTCACTGCTGTTGATCCTGGAGTACAGGAGTTACAGTGTTGGGCGTGTAGGGTGGATTAGTACCAAATCCTAAATATTTTATTTTTCCTCAGATAGGTATGATTTATCTATCAAAAGTCTTGCACTGTCGACCATCATAGCCTATTTCTTTTAAAGATATTATAATAGATGCAACATTTAGATAGACACATACCAGGCTAGTAGGACACAAAGGAGTTATTGTAACACTCTTTCATATATCACAAACTTGATTTAATAAATCAAATATAAAATATTATACCATTTAAGCGCAACTGGAGTACTAGGGTACAATAAAAATGTGAGAAGTGTACGAATTTTTTGTGGACGTTTATATTATTCTAAGTACATGGTAGGGTTGTCACTTATTTGAAATTATGTACATTAATATGTTGTTTCGTATGTTTATATTTTTTGTTGAATTACGAAATTTACATTTACAAAATATTACGCTTTCATATTAATTATATAAAAAACGCCGATTTGAAATAATTAGTACCTACTAAATTTTATGACATTTTAATAGCGGGTAATTTAAGGCAGTTTAATAATGGAACAAAAAATAATGACCTAATCATCATGATCAGCCTATTGCACTGTCGGTCATGGGCCTCTCCCATTTTTCACCCCTCTCATCGATATTGGAAAAATGACTTATTAAAAAAAATATGTCTTTTAATTTCGATGAGTCAGACAGACAAAAATTTAAAAATATGCTAATTTTGTATATGTACCGTGTATACACACATATGCATTTGGTGAAAAGCGGTTATTTTAATGTTACAAACAGACACTCCAATTATATTTATTTGTATAGATTATTTTTTGTATAGATGTATAGATTGACACTTCATCTAACATGAATTCTATGGAAACTAGTAAAAGACTTTTAAAGGAAAGCATTCGAAATTCAAATGAGATTCTAATGCCCATTTGAATTTCGAACGTCTCAATAAAAAAAACGAATTGACAACCCTCGTCCCAAGTATACATTAATCTCCACTAAACATCGCATTACGCAAGCCTAAGATCTGTCTCAAGAGGCATCCGTTATGGCGGCTCTTTAGATTTTTCGTCGGATTTATTCATGTGTTGATAGGCCGGAATGGGAGAATACTAGTACCGTAATTCTATGTGATTCACTGGTATAACGCTTGAAAGTGACATGGATGGATGGACGCATGTTATAACGGTATATAGCTATAATAAACCTAGTGTAATAAATGACCAGCCATGCAGTACTCCAAAAAAAAAAACTTTTGATGTTAACTCTGAATTTGAAATTCTAATCTACTTTTTATTTCGTCGGAGCACTGAATTTTGCAAAAGGTTTTTTAATGGCTTCTTAATGGCCAGCTACCTGTCTGATTTGAAATCTCTATTTGAATGTAATCATTTTCAAATAGTATGAAAATTGATTAGCATTGGGTAGCAAGAAGGGAGGGGATAAGGAATCTTTGCTTTAAAAATATAGTGGCATATGTCAAACTCGCTCCCGGATCAAACTAGTTTCAAGAAATTGATTGGATAGGTCTTGGTCACTGCTGGGTATAAGCCTAACCTTAGAAAAAAATTTTTTTTTCTTTTTTTAAAAGGCAACTCCCGCACTAGGAATAAATCCTGTGTCGCGGGAAATTTACAAACATATATGAAACGGACACAAAGAACACCCAGACTCAGAACAACAATTTGTGGATCACGCAGTGTTGTCCTACTTGGGATTTGAACCCACGACACTTTGCGAAGTAGGAAACGGCGTGGTGACCGTTAAACCACTAGGCCAAACGTGCAGTCAAAAGTGACATGGATGGATGGACGATTACCGTGGGAGAGCCACGCTTCGGCATGAATGGGCCGGCTCGACCGGAGTGATACCACGGCCTCACAGAAAACCGGTGTGAAATAGCGCTTGCGCTGTTTCACGGAGTGAGTGAGGATACCGGAGGCCTGTATAGGCCCAACCCCTCCCCCATCCTCCTCCCCATCCCCAAAGGCCGGCAACGCACTTGTGACGCCTCTGGTGTTGCCGGTGTGCATGGGCGACGGTAATCGCTTACTATCAGGTGATACGTCTGCTCGTTTGCCACCTATTCCATAAAAAAGAGATTTTGGACTATTATAGCGCTTTACCGCACTGGGTATGGGTTTGTGTCAAGTTTTCATTTTCCTTGCAGTGCTGTTATCTTAGTCAGTTCTTACATACGAGAGTCATGTATAGGGATGGTGACACACCGTATTGTTTCTTTCTTCTTATATATGTCGTTAATTCGTATATTTTTCCTAATTCCAGGTCCACGATGTCTTCCGCGACAGCCGTGCCCGACCACAATCCAGCTACAAGCGACATTACGACATTCACGACTAATGACCGTTACGTTTGAATTCAATATCGCACTTCGGCCATCTTCGGCTAACTTCGACCAACTTCGGTTATTAATGTTATTATGAAAGCGAGATAGAATACATTATACTTTGAAAAATATATTTCTTCTGTTCCGAGGATTATTAAAATATAGAGTGTTATAATAAAATTCATGATAACTGTATTATACACAAGGTAATAAAGTGACAATCAATCAAATAGCAATGGCTAAGAATAGCGTGTTGGGTATAAGGCCTATCTAATCTCAAAAACGAGAGACTAGTCTTGTATGCCTATACATAGTATTTCAATATTTCTATTTGCACCTATTGGGAAAAACCGCTTGAAAAAAAAAGCAATTTTTCTACAGTAAACAAAACTTTCAAATTAGTTCAGCTGTAAACTTCTATAACTGACAAACAATCATCAGGAAGTATAAAGGGACTGTTTATGTATGCATTTTAATTTGTAAATTCAAAATCAACATACTGACATGTCGATTTTAACTTTTTAATTTCGATTATCGAAATTAAAGACGATATTTCGAGAACCTAAAGCATAAAAATTAAATGCAAAATGAGTGTTAAGCACCACCACATAGAATATCTATTTGCATAACAAATGGCCAGCAAAGTAAACTAACAAACTCATAATGCTCGTATTCTTTTTACTTTGTCTAATGGCTTTATTATTACAAACAAAATATACAAAACCAGAAAATTGTCTACAATACATATTTATAAGACAAATCTCACTTTCTAACCTAGAAAAGAAAAGCCGAAGTGTGTATAAGCAATAAAAATTATAATTTGTGTAAATTTATATTATTTCTTATTTGTAGAAACAAATTTAAAGATGCATTAAGAATTCAAACATTTTGTTTTCAATTTTTAATGACAACTGACTAAAATAAAATACAAAAAGAAATAATGTTAATTAAACGAAAATGTAAGCGAAATTAATAATTTTTATAACAAAAAAGAACTTAATTTTGATCTCTTAATGGATAATTATTTATGAATGTAATGCCATATTAAAGTATAATACTTCATTGGTGTTCGTATTTAGATTTTAAGTGGGGTCTTTCTAAACCCATTTGAAGTCGAAACTTATGTAGTTATTAACGCCATCTATGAAACGATAGTAATACTATAGTTGTCTTAAAAGTCAACTAGACAGCAGCAGTTGAACAATAAGAACGTATTTTATTTAGTCTTGTAATCTATCGTGATGTTACAATAACTACAGAAATGTGCAAATGAAAGACCCCAATTGGGCTGCTTGTGTGGTTCATAGTTTAATTTGATCGATAAAATTTTGCTATAGGAACTTACAAAAATATTGTTGACACAATAGAGTCTACAAGGAAATTTTTAATATTTACAATATCATATCAGTACCCACAATATATATATCTACATACAATCACATCACACACATCATCACCTTAAAAGCTTTTATTTAATGTTCCGCTAGCCTCTCCTTCAAAAGGAGTTTCTAAACGGTAGGTATTCATTTTTTTGCCAACTCTACTCTGCCTGATGGACAGCATGAGCAGAATCCAAGAGTGGTGGTCACCATACTCATTGCAAATGGAGACAATGCAGCATGGTAACCAACACGTAAACCTATTGAGATTTTTCTGCACCATTGGGTCTCTAGTCTCGCGCTTACCAACGAAACACGACAACACGAATGATGTCACTTTAAGTTGTCTTTTGTGAGAGGGTAGTACCGCCCGGTCGAGCCGGACCCAACCGTGCTGAAATAAGCGTGGCTTTGAGTCAATTATCTATTTTTAATCATCAGATCTATTTGAAGGATTTGACAATTTTACCTAATCAAACTATGAATCACCAAGCGCCTATTAATAAATACCTAGTAATTAGTTTCACATTTAATCGTCTTATAATCCATTCTGTTGATGCAAACCAAAAATGCGAGGTGCCTTAAAATGCTTCTTTTTCGAGAAATCTTTGTATAATTAATATCTTAGTTTTAAGAGAATAGTCACAAACTAACTTGGTATGTTTAAAATTTTGTTAGTTTGTAAGTACCTACTGGATATGCAATTCTTGATACGCATTTATTCATTGTTTTAATTTTACAGTCATAATTATAGTTCTGTACGCCTCTAAAGTAATACTAACACATGTCATATCAAAAAATATCGTTTTGATGTTGCTACCATTAAAAATACCTACTTGAACAAATCAGACTTTTAACTCCAATGGCGATTTAAAATACTGTAAGTATCTAAAAATCGTATGAATTTGACAAAAGTCTTAATTACTACTTTAGAGGCGAACAGGTTAAAATAACTGCTACATATTTCGTTTTATTTGTCTGGTAATCGGTATTGAATTGGTGACAGCGCCATCTATTGATATTATGTGAGAACTAAGGTTGTTATGTTTGTGCATTGTTTTTTCGTAAATATGTACATAAAAAAATTGATACGTCATCATTAACAACAGCCTTTAACAGTCCACTGCTGGACATAGGCCTCTCCTGGAATGAAGGTTATGGCTTGCTATACCACGCAATAATATACTATCGATAAAACTATTATTGCCTACTTTGTTGTTCCTAAATCGTATTACTCACCGTGGGAGAGCCACACTTCGGCATGAATGGGCTTGATCGACCGTAATGATACAACGGCCTCACAGAAAACCGGTGTAAAATAGCGCTTGCGCTGTGTTTCATCGAGTGAGTGAATATACCCCAACCCCTCCCCTCATCCCCCTCCCCATCCCCCAAAGGCCGGCAACGCACTTGTGACGCCTCTGGTGTTGCGGGTGTCCATGGGCGGCGGTAATCACTTACCATCGTATCTCGTATCATATCGTCGTTGGTGATACGTATACTCGTTTGCCTATTTTTTTAGCACATTGAGGTTGAGGGTCAGAGTCCAAGGCATTACAGAAAATAATATCATGCTTCTGGTCACATTACAACCGAGCAGATAAAAGACACTGCCAATGCAAAAAAAAAGCCAGCTCGAAATGTCAATATCAAGTGTTGCCAGAAAAATAAAAAATATCGTAGCTTTTAGATAAGTTCTACTTACGGATAAATGTCTCGGAATTTCGAAATAGTTTTCGTTATTTCGATTTGTTTATCGATTATCAATTTAGTATTCCAAATATCGTTCTCTATTGTTAGCTAAGGTACCGTTTTCATGATTCCTAGGATATGTTTCATTATCTGTAGAAGTAAGTTTTCAATCAGTGTTATGTCCCTAATATCAATCGACATTGTAATAATTTACGGTAAATAAATGAAATGATATTGATTTATTATTGTTTTATTACTAATCTTAATAATCTGTGCCTTTGTCTTTGCTTACTAAAGTACCTACTATAAAAAAAAACATTAATCAAGCGGTTAGAGTATGTGACTGTTGATCAAAAGGTTTCAGGTTAAATTCCCAGGTCGGGAATCTAACCCGAAACTCGAAAGTGTTGTTGAGCTTTTCTTACAAGAAATTCTTAATAGCAGCCCGAAGTATGGAAGTTTGGCGTTGTTACTTGTTACCCGCCCGTGCCTCGGGCAGCATGTGGAGTCGTCGGTCACAGTTGACATGAACATTTATGGCACTCGTTATTGAGAAGCTCCCAATTTACTGACAACTAGTTCAACCTTCGAATTCAGTTCAGGGGACCTCAGGGTTGCGGAGGTCCGATGCCAGTCGTGTCGTAGAAAACTGATATTCAGGTAAAACCGGTTGAACTAGTAACCGACCCAATTGGGAGTAGTATAGCTTAGGAAGATGAAATGAAGAAGAAAAGTGAAAATCCCTAAGAACAAATTCCTTTTTTGAGTTATTTGTCTCTGAGAAGTACATACTGGTCACAACATATATCAGACTGACCTATTGGTTTGGTGGTTCATCATCATCATCAGCCGGTTTTAGTCCACTAACACTCAACGCCGTTTAGTCCCAAAGCTTGTATTATGGGTACTAGACAACTGATAAAAATACTTAAATACTTTTTTGAAAATACATAAATATACATAGAAAACATCCAAACTCCGAAACAAATATTTGAAGATCATACAAACATTTGGCCCGGCCCGGGAATCGAACCCAAAACCTTGAGAACAGCAGTCGTATACGCTACCACTGCGCCACCGAGGCAGTCAAATGGTGTTGCCACTAGTGGTTAATGAGCCTGATCGCTCAGAGCAATAGATCTATTTAATATAAGTCGTTGCCGCTACTACTGAGACGTTAATTAACAATAATGAATGAAAATAACTCTAATCAACTAATAATAGGTCTTTACCTATGAAATTGCAGTTTTGTATGCAATAAGTGAAAGCACTTATTTTTTCAAACTTTTTTATTTCTGTTATTCGAAGTAATCACCCATGCAATGGACGCATCTTTGCCAAAGCATTGGCAGTTTATTGATGCCCTTCTTGTAAAATTCAGCTGGACGGGAGGCAACAAACTCTTCAAAGGCATTTTGTACTGCCTCTCGGGAATTGAACTTTTTACCCACTAAAAAGTTGTCTAAATTTTGGAAAAAGTAATAGTCGGTAGGTGCAAGGTCTGGTGAGTATGGCGGATGAGGGAGAGCTTCCAACCTCAGCTCTTGCAGCTTGGAGACTGTCTGAACTGACAACATCATTTGGTACAGTTCGCAATTCAATTCCCGAGAGGCAGTACAAAATGCCTTTGAAGAGTTTGTTGCCTCCCGTCCAGCTGAATTTTACAAGAAGGGCATCAATAAACTGCCAATGCTTTGGCAAAGATGCGTCCATTGCATGGGTGATTACTTCGAATAACAGAAATAAAAAAGTTTGAAAAATTAAGTACTTTTACTTATTGCATACAAAACGGTAATTTCATAGGTAAAGACCTATTAAAAGATCTGCTGGTTTGATTGCTAATGAAAAAAATCTTGTAATTGATGCCATTGTCGTTGGCTGCAGCGCAGTGGCTCGAAGGCCCATGTCGTGCACAAGTATATCTGCCCTGTGACTGAAGAGAAGCCACTAAGGCAGACACACCAACTAGTCCAATATACTTACCTTTAGTCCTATGGAGGAACAGGCGTCATGTCCCTCCAACACAAAGGGAGGATTCTCCGACCAGGCGAGGTTATCATGCCTAGCGGGCCACCGGGCAAAGCTAGGTCATCCAGGTACGCTATTTCTAATGCGGAAGCTTACTTTTAACATGGTCTTGGTTTTGACTCTAGCATTAAAAACTGACTGTCGGGACGAAAGGCAAAGATAACGAATAGCTAAATCACCTTATGGTAACTTAGAACCGCCACACATGGCCACCTACAATTGCTGAATAACAAATGAGGTTCTCTTTTAGTTTAGAGTTAGTCTTTTAGTGGTATTTTGCTGGACACAGGCCTTTTTAGAAAGAAGATTTTGGCCACTGACGAAACATATATTGTGTCAGTGATTTTGGCCTAGCTGGCAGACGGGTTTTTATAGGATTTGTTTTAAGTTTTTCTCCTATTTTTACCCGACTACGGCAAAGCCAAAGGAGGGTTATGATTTTGACAGGCTATGTATGTATGTTCATATGTTCCCTCATAGCTCCTTAACTACTTATTAGAACTGGACAAATGAGGAATCGTTAGAAGCGTCTTGATTGTCCGCTAGTTATAGGCTATATGACGTGTCACTGAATCTAATGTGGCGCCCTCTAGCCGACATAAAGTACTGTCTTAAAAAATAAATTTGTTGGTATCATTCGAAAGGGTGTTGTACATTTCAAAAATATATATATGTCGGCGAGGCAACACCGGCGCCATCATTCGTCGTTCATTCGTAGCTGTCAGTTACGTTTGACGGTATACAAAGAAAACATCAGTCTGGGCACGAACACACTTTTGCTCGAGCGGCCTTCAAGAATACACGATTTAATAAAGTGAGGGACTATTATCTGTTTTAATCCCGATATATTGTGATTATCTCTTTAAAAAGTTATTGTATATATAATTTACTGACTGCCTCGTTGGTCTCGCGGTTGGCGTGTACGACTGCTGATCATGAGGTCTCGGGTTCAATTCCTGGGTCGGACCAAATGTTTGTATGATCTACAAATATTTGTTTCGGAGTTTGGGTGTTTTCTATGTATAATATGTATGTATTTACAAAAAAAAAAAAAGTATATATGTATTTGTATCAGTTGTCTAGTACCCATAACACAAGCTCTGCTTAGCTTGGGACTAGAGGGCGTTGTGTGTTAAAATGTCCGAAATATTTATTTATTATTATTTATTATTAATTAGCATTTTCTCGTGACTTTGTCCGTATTTATTCGATAATTGTGATATTTCTTTGGTACCTATTTAAAATATACTTAGTTTGCAAAGAAATTAATAATATAGAGGCACCAAAACATTTTAAATAAAAAAAAAGTACGACAAAAAACGACGCTGATAAAGTATGAAACAAGTTTCAAACGCCGTAGTCACGCGTTGTTAATGTGATATGGTACATTTCTACGTAACGTGTATCTAGGGCTTTTGAAACTTGTTTCATACCTTTTCGGCGTCGTTTTTTGTCGTAGTTGGGTTTTAGTTTTTTCAGTGCTGAAATCCTACGTAGTTCGGACGTAGACTCTTATACACCACGGGATCAATAGGGGTACTGACACTGCGTATCCTTAATCCATCACCAGTTTACCACACGTACACTTTTTAGTCATACGTGATTGCAATTTGATATTCGTAAGACCACTAATATATCAACGTCAGTGCATTGTCGAAACGCATCTAATTATAAATATAAATGTTGGCCGGGTCAAGGCAAATGTTATTCGTAAAATAAAAGTGGGGAATTATTTATGCAACAAGCATAGTAATGTATAAAATTAGAGATACAACCTTGCTCACTGGGAATTTTGTTTAGTCGACCTTTCTAAGAAATTGTGAAATTTATACCTACATATGTATCTAATTCTTTCGGTATAATATTGTGGTTTTTGCAAGGTTGTATGAGTATTAGTCCGGGATCCCCGGAACAAATTTTACAAGTTATCACTATAAAGCGAAATTTTCGTGAGTGGCTTCATTTTTATGAGGGGCCCACCTTTCACCGTACAAAAATTTTCGATTGTGGTAGCTAACAGGGCTAGTAGGGAAAACAAAACTTTTGAGCGTAGGACCGGGATAACGTACCACACAATTTATAGGACAATGTGTCTGTTAAATTATATCGGGTAGATAGCTGATGATATGAGGAGTAACTTAGGCTACTTTTCAACCGACTTCAAAAAGAAGGAGGTTCTCAATTCGACTGTATTTCTTTTTTTTTATGTTTGTTACCTCATAACTTTGGACTGGGTGAACCGATTTTGATGATTCTTTTTTTATTTGAAAGCTGGTGCTTCCCAAATGGTCCCATTTAAATTTGGTCCAGTTCTGACATGTCATCCATGAGAAAACCATATAAGTCTTCAATTTGCATTATGTATGTACGCGACAAATTAACGAATAACTCAATATTCCCGTATGGTCCAATTTAAATTTGGTCCAGATTGAAGTCGGTTCTTTTCTTTGTTAAAATTTGTGATTATTTCAGACAAGGTTCGTCTAGCGGCGTTGGCCGTGGCACGACAATAACCGCGGGTAAAACCGCGGGATTTAGCTAGTTAGGTAATACATCTGCTCGTTTGTTCCCCATTCCATAAAGAGCCTTACATATAAATAAGACAAACTATATTATAAGTAAATAATTTATACCAATTTAATTATCACTAAAATAACACTAAATAACTAAGGAAGATACGCATTTAAACCTCCCAAATGCCCTTCATCTCTCTTCTTCTGCCTCTCCAATCTCTCTAGATCACCTCCATCGATTCCAAGACCTAGTCTCTCTATTAACTTTTCACCTTTATCCCCGTGTAATTCTATAAACTGTCTTCTTCTCTTCAAGGCTACATCAGGATCGAAGACCCAAGACACCTTGTCATGGATGACAGGATGGCCGATTAAGTTGGTTCGGATGAAACCGGCTATAGGCCCTGTGGGTGATTCCGCCTTTGCCTCGTAATAAACAAGTAGTAGGCAGAACTGAAAAAAAAAATTGCTGTCATGTCACATGTGTCAGATGGATGGAGATGATACAGGTCTACAACCTAGTGTGGACCTCAGCTCTCATAAGGTTACATGCTGCTATTGTGTATTATATTAAGATTATATTTTTTTTTAAGAAATAAATACGATTTGATTTGTTGTGTTGATAAAACATAAATCTATGTCTTTATTCAAGAATTCTACTAGAAAAAAAATTGGGTGCCAAAGTTTCTTTATGAGACCAATCACTATACTCTTTGCGCTGTAGCATGGTGCGGGATGTGCTTTGATTTTATTTGTAGACTAGAACATTCTGGTTGGTTTAATTTAATTTACTACAGTCATTAATGATTTAATATATTGCGAATGTGCTACAGCTGAAATACTAAGTCATAATTTGTAAATCGCGGCAGCTTTCAAGAGTGAAACGAAATGTTACTGAAACTGTCACCCGCACCATGCGCAAAGAGTATAGTGAAGTTTAGAAATGTCTAAAAACGTTATAATTTTATGGTATCAATGGTTTCAAGTGTTTCAACGTTTCTTTTTTCTGTCTCCACCGTGGCTCTACATCCTTTTGGTAGAGTACCACAAAGCCATTATTCAAAAGTTAAAGTTGCAAACGTTAGTATATTTTAACAGTCCTTACATAATCATCGGATATTTTTGACAATACTTTATGTTACGCCTTTATTAAAAACTAAAAAAGCGGCCAAGTGCGAGTCGGACTCGCCCATGAAGAGTTTCGCAGCAGCAAGTAACACATTTATATATTTTTTTATATTTGTGTTGATTGAATGAAAGGTAAATTGCAGTTTACGATTTATGACGTATTAAAAAAAACTACTTACTAGATTTCGTTCAAACCAATTTTCGGTGGAAGTTTGCATGGTAATGTACATCATTTTTTTTAGATTTATCATGCTCTTATTTTAGAAGTTACAGGGGGGGGGACACATTTTACAACTTTGGAAGTGTCTCTTGCGCAAACTATTCAGTTTAGAAAAAAATGATATTAGAAACCTCAATATCATTTTCGAAGACCTATCCATAGATACTCCACAAGAATGGCGACCCCCAAAATTTATTGTTTTTTTATTTTTGTGTGAAAATCTTAATGCGGTTCACAGAATACTTCTACTTACCAAGTTTCAACATTATAGGTCTTATAGTTTCGGAATAAAGTGTCTGTGACATACGGACGGACAGACAGACAGACATGACGAATCTATAAGGGTTCCGTTTTTTGCCTTTGGCACGGAACCCTAAAAATATGTATATTTGGATTCATGGGTTCGTGTTATCTTGGTGGAGTCAGAACTCGCGACAACTTTTAATTTAATTACATGCTAGAAATTCATAGAAATCTTACGAAGTAAGCTCAGCTCTGTGGGAGGTCATGACCTCTTCATGGTCATGACACCTTCGCTACTTTGAATCAGCCCTTAATTATGTGTTAATAAGATGGGATTAAACAGCCATTAAATAGGTTAAAAGTTTAAGATAAAATTTTAGCTCCGATGTTTGTTACATAAAAATTTTGCACAACTGTATTTTAATGTACCTACTTCTTTCTAATATCTGATTTGATGGATATATTCGAAACCCAAGGCAAACGTATGTTATTAGAGGAGGTAATTAGAGAACGCGAATATCATTGAGGTTGAACGCAACTAGAAAATATTGCAGTAGTAAGTATATCAACTATATAATATACACTTGTGGAATAAGGTACTGACACTATTTAAACCACTTTTCAACATTTTAACCACCAACCCAGAATGGCAGTAATAAGTAAGACATTAACTACACTACTGACAATAAGGAACCGTGCCTTTACTATGTAAACCATTTTTCTGTATATTTTACCAACTACTCAAACTCTTAGTAACTTAAGACCGTATCTGCCTATACTACGTAACCGAACTACCTTCCCCCTCTGTAATAAACCGCTATGCCAAGACTCAATAAGGAAAACTAGAGGGGAAAGGCCCGTTTTGTTATTACATATTACATAAATATAGTTTTAAATCATTGATTTATTAATGAAAAGCGCTAAACGCTGTGTGCTTTAATATAGCTCGAAATCCCGAGATTTAGCAAGAGCGGAAATTGACGTAACGAAAACGTGAGCTCTCCCCTCGCCACTATGAACAAGTGCAATTTTAAATTCCTCAAATTTATTCGAGATAATAAATTAAGTAACTGTTATATCCCTTTAACCGTAATATTATTATGAAAAAAATTTGAAGTGTAAAAAACATCAATAGTGTAGAAATATTTCGGTTGGTTTGAACCCCAAAATGAATGTATCTCTACATTAGTCATAATTTCAAATTTAGTGGTCGAAAAGATATACTATATTTCTGGATCTAAACCAGTCTACTTTACTAACCGGCACACCAGTTTAACCGTGAGCGCTTTCCGCAACACGCGATCGTACCCGAACTTGGTAACTAGACTTTAAACACTGCACACACGACTATATATCGTTTAAAGATTGTACATTATTCTTAACTATTGACAAATGTACAAAAATCACACATTTTTTACCCGACTACGGAGAAGCTACAGGAAGGTTAATAGTTTTGGTAGCATAGGCACGTTTGCATATATTAGGTATGCCTTCATAGCGGGTAAACTACTGAACCGATAATTTGATTGAATGAATTGTCAATAGATTCGTAATAATGCTCTACGTGACATTGACTATTTACTATAGACATATTAAAAGTTTTCACGTACTCGGGTTTTTCTTGTTTTAAATAGCTTTAAATACTAAAACCGTTTTAACACGTTGTTGGGAAAACCTGTGGTCTTTAATCTTATCTTATCGTTAAGGCACGTCTCCACCAAAATTGGTGGCAATTTCAGTGTTTCCAACTGGTTGCAACACTTAAAAAAATCGCCAACTTTTGTTTTCATTGTGTCTACACCGAGTCGCCAACAATTTGAAAAACATTCGAACTAAGCGTCACCAATAAAAAAAAAAACATTTGCAACAAGCGTAATCTTTTGACGTTTACCGCCAAAAACGGAAACACTGTTTCCAACATTTGTTGTCAATTTTTGTTGCCAACGAGGAAATTACAGAAACTTTTGTCGCCAACACGTGTTGACAACACAAATATTGACAACTTTTGTTCGGTGGAGACCCGGCTTTAAGCATTAAACATGAATAGGATCGTTTATGTTTGGTGATATGTTCATCATGTAATTCTACCTAATAGACATAGGAATTACCTCAGTAAGGAGGTTTTGGACAGAGATGTTGGTAAAGTTTGTTTCAAGTATTCCTTCTTTTTGTAGTGATGTTGTCCGGCGTAGTTTGCTCCCGTAGTCAGCTCTTACAATACACACTGGATGCATAAAGATGCAGACACTTAGTTTTCTTAATTCGTCACCACACCGACAATGTTATATACTTATATTAAAATATGCCGTTTATTAAAAGACGGCTACAGATGATAAAATATCATTAAGACTCATAGCCGCGGAGTAATCACAATACAAATTTGATTCAATTTGTACTAAGTAATTACGAAATTAATTTAATTAGTCATTATTATTACACCAAGTAATACAACTCGTTTTGAACTTTCAATAGGTATTAGCTAATATAATGATAGTCTTTTGTTTAATGTAGTGAAGTTCTCTGAATGTTTTAATAAAATATTTTTTTGTTTCATAAGTACAAGTAGTATAATCTTTTTTTTTCTTTCTGTAATTTTCCACGTTCAGAGGTCTTGAACAGAACTTGTCAGCTATGTTTTTTTTCTAATTTGAAACAAATGAAAGGAGAAGTACACTCTCTAAATAAAAGAAGTATTTATGAAAAACAGTCAAAATTGAGATTTGAATAACAAATATAAAAAAGAAAACCGACCGAATTGTGAACTGCGTGTTTTTTTAATTTTCTAGACCTAAATCCTATCCCACAGATTATCCATTATTTCAGAGATTCTCACTTCACAGCACTGTACAATATTATAATTATCCACAAACAACACCGAACAAACTCCAAAAAAAATACAGCTGCCAATAACTCAACTGTCAAAAAAAGCGGTCGAATCGCACTATACTCACGAGAATTAATTTATTCATCCTATTTTGCTTTTTTTTTATTACTTTTATGACTGCCTGGCTTCGCCCGTAATTGTATACTGGCGAAACAAACCAAATGCAACTTTTACATATAAAGCAGTTCACGTTTCTCAACTGGCTATAATGGCTTACGTCACGAAGGTTAGGTAATAAACCTTTTTTACAAGGATTTAAATGTACCCTGTTGCACTCAGTAATCGATTAAAGATTACATCGATTACGAAATTGGATGCGATTCGTTTTAACATTTGAAGTTGAGTCATATAAATTTTAAATAGTTATCTATGTGTTGATTATTAATCTTAACGTTTGAAACAAATAGTCAAAAGGTGAAGAGTTATTTGTGAGTTCATCGTCCTTAATTCTTTCGACTTGACAGATATTAAAATTTCTAAATGTTTTTATAATTTTATTGTACCTTCGAAGAGGAGGAGGTCCTATGTTCCACTGTATGTATTTTTTAATATATTAAACAGCATTTTCGAGATGCAAAATCAGCATTGCATGTCCTATGTAATATAGTTACGTATTTTCTACTGACTTTTGCCTGCGGCTCCCCGCGTGTGTATCGGTTATCAGTTATCACAGTAAAAAGTAACCTAAGTCCTTCCTCAAGAATCAAAGTAAAAGCGGTTAAGCCGTAAAAGCTTAACAAACAGACAGGCCTATTTTAGAAATTATAATATTTAAGTATGGATATATCACCCAGACCAATGCAAACATGGTACATTTATGTACAC
The DNA here is from genome assembly GCA_949125395.1 of Diaphora mendica. Lineage (NCBI taxonomy): Eukaryota > Metazoa > Arthropoda > Insecta > Lepidoptera > Erebidae > Diaphora > Diaphora mendica. The sequence continues at coordinate 3,449,356 of OX421334.1, forward strand.
ACGTATTTGTACTGATCGGGTATCGAACTTCAGACTAATCGACATTGGCAGTAGTCGACACTACTACCGCACAGATGTCTTTAAAATATTGATGCGATTTATTCCTTAGCATTGGCTAAGGAATTTATGCCTCTAACTTAGGCTACTAATATTGATTAGTAGCCTAAGTTAGAGGCATAAATCAAATGGTGTTGCTGTTTAACGATATCTACTCTTATTATACACACACACTAGAGGAATCAAGAAGTTGAGAATTCACTGACTGTTCAGTCAAGAAGATAAAACACTCTCACGCTCAACTGGTGAACAGCAGTTCAAGAAGAACTGCTGTTCACCAGTTGACTGAGCTTACTTGAAGTTACTTCCTACTCATACAGGGTGCAGGGAGCCCTCACAGAGCGGCACCGAACTTGTTTGTCTTAAATACAAGTTCGTTGCCAAGACAAACACGTTTATCTTAGACCACTAGGCCAACCGTGCACTAGGCTTGGCCTAGTCGGCCCGAGACCGGTGACATCCCGGTGCGGCCGGGGGGTGACGTCTAAGGCGGGTAGGTGTTCTGACTCTTGCTGTGTAGAACGGTGGGAGGCGCGACAGCGACCCGCCTCGGGGATGACTCTGGTTACCCCGGGATGTACCTTAAACGTGACGTACGGCAGAGGGGACTCCAGAAGCCGCTGATGCGTTCCTGGAGCTCCTCCCGACTGCCGAGGTAGGCCGCCGCGGGATTTAGTGGGTAGACCGATTCGTCGGGAGTCCCACACACGCCCTTCGTGTGTGTCCCCACGGAGGGTATGGTGCGAAAAGCATTCCCCGCGTAAAATAAAAAAGGCTTGGCCTAGTGGTTTAAAAGCTCGTCACGCCGCTCTCCACTGCATCAAGTGTTGTGGGTTCAAATCCCACATAGGACAACACTTTGTGTGGTCCACAAATTGTTCTTCTGAGTCTGGGTGTTCTTTGTGTCCGTTTCATGTCTGTTTTGTAAAGTCCTCCGCAACACAGGATGTTTATTGTCTTTAAAAAAACTTGCAAGTGTTTATGGTTTCAGGTAGCCACTTACCACAGATTACACTTTCGCATGTTCGTTTGTTGAAATTGAAAAAGTCTTACATGGTGTGGGAAATTAAGAATTATTAAAAAAAAACAACAGGGCATTGTTTATGACACTGTTCTCGTTACAAAGACAAGTTTCTTGTGTTTACATAATACTTTTGTAGAGCACTCGATTACCGCGATTTTTGATGGTAGGGAAGTGAATGTTGAAATAAATGTTTGTGTCTCGTATGCAAGATTTAATTGATCAAATACAGTGAACGGTTTTGATTTAAACAATTTTATATTAATTATAAGTCCTAGTGAACGGAGCCATACCTACATATATATTTATCCATATATTACTCCGTTCACTAGGATCTCCTGCTTACATCCCCTGGGGGATTAAAATGAAAATGAAATTCAGAAAGATGCCCTAGCTATAGCTAGAGGATCAGTGTCTGTGAACGGAAATTCTAAATGAATCCCACCAGTGCCGGATTTACATATTTGCCGCCAGTAGGCTATGAAATTTTTGCCGCCCTTTGCCCCTTTTTAACATGTGGAAACCATTTTAAACCGTCATTCTACAGGGGTTGGCGAGTAGTGTGTAGAAATTGAACCGAGTAAAGCTATAAGATGTTCGGGAAGAGGGGGGGACTTTGTCTCAATTCTGGCTCAGTCACCGTTATCGCTCTAATTGCACGGATTTACAATTATCGTCATCACCTCTCATTTGGGAACTAGAAGCCTTTTTTTTACGTGTGGAAAACCCTACGGGCCGTCATCCCACCGGGGTTTGCGGCGAGGTGGTGTTTCGGAATTGGACCGACTAAAACCACACGGTGTGCCACTCTGCGCCAGAAATGTGAGGGATCCGGGAGCTGCTGTTATGACATCCAGACCCCTCCCAGCGCCTACCCGTACTGACGCAGGCACTTAGGCGTTAAGTAATTTTTCAAATACCTAATATTAAAGTTGAGAGTATTTGGTACACTGCGTAATATGTACAATGTACAGTGTTTATTTTTTTTCAGTTTTCGAGAAAATATCCTCAAAATTTTGCCGCCCCCTAAAATTCGCCGCCCTAGGCTCCAGCCTACTCAGCCTAGTGGTAAATCTACCACTGAATCCCACAGGGGATCTAAGCAAGGGATCCTAGTGGACGGAGTCCTATGTAAGTATTATTTCCATCTATACCTTGTTTACGAATGCTTTTCGTCCCATACCCTTCGTTGGGGAGGCGAAAGGCGTGCGTGTGTGGGACTCTTGGAGAACCGAGCACTAAACCCCGCCCATAGCCTATAAATCCTATACAAGGTGGATACCACAAAGCAAGAGTTTTTTTAACTAGGTATACCTACACACGTTACAAGTCCACCTACAAAGTTTCAATGAAATCGGTTCAGTAGTTAAGCCACAGGACACTACTTTTCGTTTTTGAAATTTACTACACGATGTGTTGAATGCATCGCTATCATCAAGGGGTTAACGACCTTTTAGGTCTAACTACTCAAATAATTTTCACTCTAAAATATACCTTATGTCTGAGCAATAAGATCCTCACACACGTAATCACAAAATAGTTAAAAACAATAGGTAGGTATTGCTGGAAGGAATCTCAAATCAAGAGTCGAGTAAAAGGGTCAACCGAAAATATCTTTTCTATCCTTTTCTAATTTCAAGCGTAAAAAACTGCATTTGAATAGTCGGCAAGTCGGCAGTCAGTCGCAATACGCGAACCCGTGACGTGTTCGCGTCATTGCACGTTTGAACTAGCCGGCGCGGAACCTCTATGTACCTACCTACTGTTTGTTTTGATTATTATTAAATAATAGGTATTTTAAAGTGATTAGTGCGAAAAACTGCTTTAATAGTGACAGGACAGGGACAGGACACATTAGTTAGGTTTGTTGTTATTTAACGATTACTTTGTGTGAGTGTAAATGAAACAATGCCTCGATTTGGTTATACGACTAGTGAATACTCGGATATGATATTAATTTATGAGAATGAGGAGAGAGGAGAATGCCAAAAAAATGCCGTTCTGGCTTTACGTACCTACACTGACATGTAGTTTGCGTACAGCTGCTCCTCATTTTCAAGTAAGTAAGCAAGCCATAGATCTATTCACAAAGTTCTAAAAAAAACAAGCGTAAACCTTTAAATACAAGTAAGTACAGGCTTTATTAGATCGACGAGATATACTTTTTGTAAGACATTGCCCGTAAGACATACTTTTTGTTATTACTTATTTGCAAAGTTTGCTATTTGTTAGTACCTACCTACTTACTAATTTGCAAAATTGCGAAAAAATTACATTATTAAAAGATACGATCTGTGTATTCATTGAGAATTGAAAAATTTAAATTATAATTAATTGAATTTCATGTTTTGTGATATTATTGTGAAATATTGTGATTGTGTAAATACATGTAAATTATTATTACAATAAGAAGGCGGCAGCACCGCGCGGGCGCCGTTTGATGTTGCCGCGGGCGCTCAGCTGTACTCGTATGCACGTAGGTCAGTGAACTTAAATTGCAAATGGTGTTCTTATCGGTTTTAATATTTTTAGGCATTTAGTTTGTTTGAAAGTTTCATTTTTTTAATTTCAATTTTCAAATAAATTTAACAATCCCAAAGTCAACAGACATATTTGAATGGCCCGCGGTTTCGTTAAATATCGTTTTGTCATATCCACCCTGTATATAAAATTCTCATGTCACAATGTTAGTTACCATACTCCTCTGAAACGGCTGAACTGATTTTTATGAAATTTGGTGTGCATATCGAGTAGGTCTGAGAATCGACAACATCTATTTTTTATTATTTTTTTATGGCAAAACAACGTTTGCCGGATCAGCTAGTATATATATATATTTCACCTGGGTTGTTATTATGATTTTTGAAACCTCAACCATGGAGTATAGAGGTAAGGAGTACAATCTTTGATGGGCTCTTAAGGGGAAAATTGTACGTCAAACATGACTAAATAATAGTTCGAGAACCGAACACGTAGGCGCTGGAGTGAGAAGAGAGTGTGATATCGTTTTAATTCTTTTTATTAGATTGTGGTTTAAAAATTAAAAACTTTGCGTCGTAAGTGTCCGAAAAACATAAACAAATAATAGTTCGAGAACCGACCACAGTGGCGCTAGGAGCGTGATATCGTTTTAACTCTTTTTATTGACTGCACGACGACGTGACGACTGCACGTTTGGCTTAGTGGTTTAACGGTCACCACGCCGTTTCCTACTTCGCCAAGTGTCGTGGGTTCAAATCCCACGTAGGACAACACTTTGTGTGATCCACAAATTGTTGTTCAGAGTCTGGATGTTCTTTGTGTCCGTTTTATGTATGTTTGTAAAGTCCCCCGCGACACAGGATTTATTCCTAGTGCGGGAGTTGTCTATAAAAAAAAAAAAAAAATTTAATTGTGGTTTAAAAATTAAAAACTTTGCGTAGTAACATCTTTATTAAGCACGCCATTGCAAAGTGGAAGCCTTTTTATCATTTGATTATCTTTTCTAATTCTTTAAAATTTACACTCGTTAAACAGTGGCGTCACCTAGTTAGTGCATTTTGGCGGATACTTTTTTAACATAGAAATTGTACTCCGTATCTCTACACTCCATAATAATAATAACACGCTTATTTGTATATTCTCTGTCTACGCTTATTTGGTCTTATTTGCGCATGTGTAAGCAACTGTTTTACCGACAGTCACCCACGTGGCCCGCCCGCGAAAATCGATATTTTCAACAACACTGTCATCTTCGGTGTGCAACAAAATAGTAATTTAATTATTAATAAAATGATGCAAGAATACGATGACGATTTTTTCTTTGAAGAGGATAAAATGTAAGTATTCTCTTTATGCTATAAATTAGACAAAATATGTTTAGGAGAAGTCAATATTTTTGGTCCAATGTTTACATCTTGTCTGTCCCTGGAATTTTTAATTAAGTAACAAAGAAGACCGATTTTCCAGCAATATGCATTATAACTTTATTACATTTTAAGTATTTTGAATATAAAATGGTGTACATAATACACTTGCTTGCTGTAATTATAATTCAAATACCGGCCTATTTATGGATTCAATACCTAGCCCAAATATTTTCATTAAAACTTTTCTCATATATGTGTCATTTTCATCAGCAGCCTTTAACAGTTCATTGCTGGCCATTGGACTTTCCTTAAAAAGGACATTAATGACCATTATACCACGTTAGCCAAACTCTTTGCAGTATGTTGTCCTGGAGTCCGGATGTGGTAATAACAGCAGTTTTCGGATCTCTCCCGTCTCAGGCGCAGAGTGGCACACCGTGTGGTTTTAGTCGGTTCGATTCCGACACACCGCCCCGCCGCAAACACCTGTGGGGTAACGGCCCGAGGGGGTTTCACGTAAAAAAGAAAAGGGTTTGTTTCAAGATTTCCTTCTCTTTGCAGTTATGTTGTCCTGATTCCAGCATAGTTTGTTCCCTCAGTAGGCTCTCGACACCTATGGCATGAACCACACGGACTAAAGAACCTAATATATGTCTGAGTTTATAATTAACTTGACAAATTAGTACTTTACGTAGATTAAGTCTAAATTAAGCCTTGAAATGTTTTGACGAAACAACAGTTGATGAATATTTGACATGAAACAAAAATGGGTGATGGAAAATATGCAACAGGAAAATTATTATCTTGAGAAGCTTCGAAGTTTGAAAACATTTATACATCGCAGAAATTGTACTGGAAATAGTCTAGATTCAAGTGGCGAAGATCACGGTGAAATAGTCCGTTTCTGTTATTCATGAATGTACCTATTCAAACCGCAAAGCTTCTCAATATAGAAGAAGAATAAAAATTTTCCATTGTATATTTTCTATCGCGTGGTGTAGTAGGCCGGAACCTCCTTTCTAAAAAGACCTATGTCCAGCTAAGTGTACTAACTACAGAGTAAATTACTAGGACAACATCACTGCAAAGAGAAGGAAACTTAAAACAAACCCTATAGGCCTTTTTTTTTAACGTGTGGAAATCCCATCGGACCGTCACCCCGCCGGGGTTTGCGGCAGGGCGGTGTGTCGGAATCGAACCGACTAAACCCACACGGTGTGCCACTCTGCGCCTGTGACGGGAGGGATCTGGGAACTGCTGTTATTAACACATACGGACCAAACCCTATACTTAGGCCTTTTTTTTAACGTGGGGAAATCCCCTCGGACCGTCACCCCGCCGGGGTTTGTGGCGGGGCGGTGTGTCGGACTCGAAACGACTAAAACAACACGGTGTGCCACTCTGCGCCTCAGACGGGAGGGATCCGGGAACTGCTGTTATTAACACATCCGGACCAAACCCTATAGGCCTTTTTTTACGTGTGGAAATCCCCTCGGATTTCGGACCCCTGTGTAAATTTTCAAGTTAACCAGACTCCTAGAAGTAGGTGAACATGAAGTTAAAAGATTCCGTTACATACATACAGGTCAAGCTAATAAAAGCGTGTTAAAAATATTCAGATTTCATTTAAAAATGTTCCCTATCTGTATAATTTTTAAGTCTTGTTTCCTTGTGAACTCAACATCAACCTGTTACCCCGTAATGTTCGCAAACATTTTGTATTTAGTTATCGCACCCTTTTATCTAACATCCTCTGTTACAGTTTATCAGTTGTTTGAACACCGCGGCCTAGAGAACAAGCGCGTTGAATTCATTACAATATTGATTTTTACGTATTTAACTATGTGGCAGCAAAACAGTCAGTTTTACATCTTCAATGATACGAAGATCTGCCCTCCAATACAGGCGTCGCTACAAAATATGTTTGAAGATAAAATGTAATATGTGCCTTATGTTTTGTATTTTAGTAGGGTTAACATAAGTATTGATTTGCTTTGGAGTTGATAACGTAAAATGTTAGGTTGTTTATAAATGGTTACGTATTATTTTTATAGTTTTTTTTACGTGGAATACTTGCAAATCTATCATACGTGTATTCTTTGAATAAATATAATAATAATTAATTTATAACGTAAAATTCAGTCTGACTGTAGTAGTTTAAAGTTATGCCGTTTTCTAATATGTACCTCAGTCGTCAAGGTAAGTACCTATTAACAAATTTTGGTATTTTGAACATGTTTGAAATAAACAATCGTAAAGTTAACTATAGTAAACTAAAATGAAGTAGGCTATTCTCGAAGTATATACCTATAGACTATTGTATATATATTAGTTGAGTATAAAAATTAGACTGGTTAGACAAGTTACTATAGTTATATTATTATGTAAGTAGATGGCAAAAAAAACACATAAACCATATATTATAAAACATCAAGACCGTCCCGTCTTGATACTTGCAGAAGTGACAAACCATATTCTTATGTTGTGCAAATTAAAAAAAAAAAAACTTAAAAATTACAAACAGTGTAAAAAAGTTATGTGATTATGGTGATTTTGTTCAGGAAGTCCAAAGGGAGTGTTAGCACGTCTTTATTGCTACCCGTCGAAGAACAGTAAGTATGATGTTGTTTTTATTAACATGTATTTTTTATCATAGAAAGTTACTACACGGGTATCTGTTTAAGAACTTCAACATTTTGTTATGTTCAAAACAAAGTCAGTTTTTTTTATGTATGGGCCTGCCAAAGTGACTCCACTCTGCCTGATAGAAAGCATGAGCAGAATCCAAGAGTGGTGGGCACCGTACTCATTAGGAATGCAGACAATGCAACAATGCAGCATGATGACTCACACCATGGCGGCCTACTGATGCTTCTGCATTGGGCCTCCGGTCTCGCACTCACCAACGATACACGACAGTACGAATGGTGTCATTTTAGGTTGATCTTCTGTGCGAGGGTAGTACCGCCCCGATCTAGTCGGCCCGTTTGTGCTGAAATCAGTGTGGCGCTACTATCTTAGCTTGGCTAAAAGTACTGTGTCATTAAAGCACTTATTTTACTGTCGCAATGGCAGAATCACACGATTGTCTCGATCATACACTTTGGGAAAGGGAGCCTTAAATAGTCAAAGACAAAGAGAGTGAAGAACACAGAATGCTGAACGCTTAGGAATCATGTTTGGATTCACAGAATCCTCTTTATCGCTAGAATTTAAAGCTGGTATGATTTCGTCATTATTTTTTATTAAATATGTGCCAATCTTAGAAACTATGCAAGTCTGATAAATGACGTAGATTTTTAATATATTTATTGATTATTGAATTTTTGTTCAGTGCGAAAACCCCTGTTAACACACAAGAAACTCTTCAAGGACTACCTGAACTCAAATTGTTTGAGGAGTAAGTATTTTAGTCGACTTTAAAACTATATTGACTTCAACTTATTCCATAATTTCACGACTTTTTTCTTGGTTTAATCCTTATTAATGATATTTAGTTATTAATATGTTATATTTCAATATTAATTGTTACGGAAATACACTGTTTCACTGCAGTCTAATATCAATTGAGCACAAGCTTATTGATTTGCGTAATAATATGCATATTTTTTCTCAGTCAGCCAAAAGAAGAAATCCCAGAACCTGAAAATACAGAATGTATCGTCAACGACTTGCGTTACGAAAGATATACGATACAGCATCAAGATCTGATGTGAGTCAGAAAACTGTCGTCTTTTATGGATCACTGCGATCACTATTTTTGAAAGGATCAAGTCACTTTGGTCGACTTTGCTACAGTAGTTTTAGACTATATTATTGTAAAATTGCTTCTGTAACAATATGCTTTTTATGTATCAAATGATATTAGTCATTTTGTGCTAACCGATAGATAATGACTTATTCTGTAAAAACATCTTTCAAACACACCGCCATCTTTCCAACCTAAAGGAGAAATTTCTTAGGAATTCTCCTGTGTCGTTGGGGACGTTACAAATATTCATGGAACGGACACAAAGTTCATCTAGACTCAGAATAGAATACACACAAAGTATTGTCCCATGTTGATATCGAACCCACAACACTTAGCAAAATAGGAACCGGTGACCATTCGTTCAGTCGACTACATTATATATTTGTCTACTGCTTTATCTTTCAGAAACTTTGTATTTGTGTCAAAAGGACAATACACTCGATTTAATTAATGCTAGTTTATTGCTAATTTCAAATGCTATTCTGTAAGCTACCGTTTTATGTAATTAAAGTAGTTGCTAAAATAAATTATCTATCAAAATATAAACTGTGTTAATTTGTTTTTATTGAAATATTTTGTTAAAACTATTCACGCTACAACTGTTGATAGGGTTATTTTTTTCTCAGCAATAATGATGATCTGCCTGTTATCGGTTCGATGGCTATGACTAGTTAAAAAGGCCCGGTCTTTCCGACTATAGTTCAATAACGGTTTTACGAGTTAAAACTATATTTTCTTATTCCCACACCTCCTCACCAATTTTTCCTTCTATATTTAACTAGCTTTTGCCCGTGGCTCCGCCCGTGTGTATATCGGTTATCATGGTAAAGTTGACTATGTCCATTCTCAAAAATCTCCACACCATATTTCATTGCAAGCGTAACAAACAGACAGAGTTACGTTCGAATTTATAATATTGGTATGGATATTCAAATTTCCCATGTTTTTTCTACCCGATTAAATGCATGCCCTCAATCACTTAAATGAGACGAAAATTACATTTAGCAAAATTTGAACGTCATAATATACACCCTTCTGGACTGTAAGCGTAGGTATGCAAGTCTGTAATCCTTTATGTGACAATGTGCAAAGCTGCAAATGATTGCCATGGATGAGCTATGCTTTGGCACATATGAGCCAGTTCAACCGGAATCATGCCACGTCGTCCAGAAAATCGGAATTAAGCACACAGTTCGTAGCTTTTGACTGAACGAGTACCAAAGGCTCCCTCACTTTGAGGGAGCAAAACAAAGTGTGGTAATGCATCTGTGTCTTTTACAAGTGCCCATTATCAGTTGCAATCACTTACCAAAAGAAGATCAGGGTATATTGAGTTCTAGTACCATAAAAATGATAAATTTACCAGTTATGAGAATTGCTAAAATAAGGTTTTGGTAACAATTAAGAGGTTTTTCCTTCTTAGAAACAGTTTTCTACGGCGTAGGTGCTAAATCTAAGAGGCTTTATCTATTTTAAAGCAATATCTAATCGCATATTTTATTTATAAGGTAACAAACTATTCAATATACCTAAATAAATTTCCCATGCTGAATGTGAACTGTGGAAATTTCAGGGGAATGACAGTGACGTCAGGGAGTGTGGTGCTCGGCAAGGATGAGAAGAATCTTATAGGGATAAGTATAGGAGGGGGGGCTCCTTTGTGTCCATGCTTGTATATAGTGCAGGTAATTATTTTCATACCTTTACTTAGAAATATTATAAATAAATAAATATTTCAAACATTTTCGACACAACGCCATCTAGCTCCAAACTAAGCAAAGCTTTTATTATGATAGTTAGATTGACTGATAGAATACTGACATACATTTTTTTGTAAATACATACTTTTACTTCGAATCGAACCAGAGACCTCAAGCACAGAAGTCGCATACGCTACCACTGCGCCACCGAGGCAGTTGGTCAATGGTCAATTAATATTGTGATGCTTATTTATTTATTGCGTTTTCACACCATTTTATTTCTTGCAGTACTTTCCACGTGATGTTTTTCTTCTCAGAGGATCAAAATCATTTTTAGTACATAGTAGTAGTAAGAATAACTAAGTACCTATTTCATATGGTATTTTAATATTTTCTTGGTAATGATTAAATTGTTTTTTACCGATCACGCTTTCAACCAGACTTTCCGATAATTCAAGCAAGATACTGCGTTTTTAAAAGATAATCTGTCCAACAGGATATCTGGTCACATTTCCCTACAACAAACTATAGATTTCAAGTTACTCAATGTCCCATACGACGAATTGAGATATTTAGAGATGAAGTGTCATGTCAGCCTTTATTGATTTTCAGTGATTTATTTGTTTTGGAACCCCTAAAAAAGTATCTGGAGTCATTCGAAGATGTCAGAAATTTATTACCACCGATTACTTGGTGTGTGTTTCTCCGAGTTTTCTTTTAAACTCTCGAGTAGCGGGTAAAATGACAATCTTTAACAAATATTATTTTTCTTCCATTAGATCTTCGACAACACCCCAGCATCAAAAGATGGTACGTTACAAAGCGGTGATGAGTTAGTTGGGGTCAACGGACAAACAGTTAAGGGTAAGACCAAAGTGGAAGTCGCCAAGATGATACAATCTGCTAAGGTAAGTAATAAAAACATAGTTTTTTAATTTTTTGTTTAAGGAATAGGGTTCAAACGAGCAGACGTATTACCTAATGGTAAGCGATTACCGCCGCCCATTACACTCGCAATATCGGAGGCGTCACAAGTGCGTTGCCGGCCTTTGGGATATGGGCCTCCGGTATCCTCACTCACTCAGTGAAACACAGCGTTACCGCTATTTCACACCGGTTTTCTGTGAGGCCGTGGTATCACCCCGGTCGAGCCGGCCCATACTTGCCGAAGCGTGGCTCTCCCACGGTTATGTTAAGTAAGTTAAAGTTGTATTAATTAAATATCTGTAATCCATTCTAGATTGGTAAATTTACATCCCGCGTAACCACTTTTCAATTCTGTGAACTGTCAGAGGTATAAATGATTTTGAACATGGTATACAACTTTTCTGCACTTGTTTCTATATTCCATAGGAAAAGCAGGCGACATAAGGGGATCCTCAATATGTCGTCTCCTTCTTTTATCGCCTAATGAAGGAGTAATTATGTACCCTTTAGCAGTCTCCTTACTTTTACGAGCTAGCGCTAGTAGAGGTTCGAATGTCTTAATAAAATTAGTGCTATATGAGGCGCTCATAGCCCAGTTGCACTCGGTGATTAAAAACAATCACTGAAGGCAAGCAACGACGGCGCGGTCAGTCAGACGGTACCTGGATGGGTGACCGCTAGTGGCATGTTACCATGAGCATCTTCGTGATTCGGAGGTCACGTTAAGCAGTCGGATCCGGTTGTAATCATATGATAACAGTCGTGAAGCTTAGTTGGAGGCCTTTGGGCGGCTTAAAAAAACATTCAACAGCAAGATCACGTAGCCACAACGTTGTGTTGCCAGTCCCCAACCCACGCTCGGCCGGCGTGGGGACGTATGGCCTTAACCCTCTCCTGAGAGGAGACCCGAGCCCAGCAGTGGGACTTTATGGGTTGTTGATGAATAAAATTAGTCCCCAGGTCTCTCCTATTTGAAGCACAGTATGGCATACCTTGTGAGTTTCTTCATTTCGATCCCGACCTACTAGAAACCTTGGTTGGGTAACGGCTCAAGGTGATTTCATCACCAAAAGAAAGGTCCTCAGATGCTGTGATGATTTCCTCTGTTAAAATTTTCCATCTTTCTCACAGGATGAAGTGACAATAAACTACAACAAGCTCCACGCCGACCCCAAACAGGGTAAGTCTCTGGACATCATCATGAAGAAGATGAAGCACCGGCTCGTGGAGAACATGTCCTCAGGGGCTGCGGATGCTTTGGGCCTGTCTCGAGCCATACTGTGCAATGATACCCTGGTGGCTAAGCTGAATGAGCTGAGGGAAACTGAGGGAACTTATAAGAGACTGGTCGAGAATGCTAAGAGGTAAAGTTTCTACTAGGTGTAATCTATCTAACCCCCGACGCGTGTGTGTGAGTGTGTGTGTGTGTGTGTGTGTGTGTGTGAGAGAGTGTGTGTGTATGTGTGTGTGTGTGTGCGACGCATTACCACACTGTTTCTTAAAAAACAGAATATTAAAAATAGTTTTTAAGTCACACTTGACAAATGTCCCTCGATGACTCACTTGTCTTTATCGTGAAAAACTGAAGTCAGTCACAATAAGTCAACCCTGAAGTAGCTTGTTCTAATCTTCAGATGCTATAGGAACAAGTAACGAATTATAAAAAAAAAAAAACGACTTCCAAAAAATATCCAACGAAAACTTGTTTCTTCTTTATTCATTTAAATAGTAGTTTTATAATGTGTGCTAGGTACCTAGAATCTGTTTGAAGTCGGTGCCAAGTGACTATCGCTTAGACTTTTGTAATTGTTCGTTTGTATTCTTTTTGGCTTAGCACCGACTTCAAACAGATTTTAGGTACCTAGCACACATTATAATACTACTATTTAAATGAATAAAGAATTAGGTATAGGCAATTTATGAAGAACCAGTTTATTTTACGCTTTTAAGTGTTTTTTTGGCAGAGTTTTCGTTGGATATTTTTTGGAAGTTGGTTTTTTTTTTAATAAAAAGTTTTTATTTTTCAGTTTTTAGTGCAAACATCGTAGGTAAGTTGAACTATTTCATCAAATTTCATCATCAAGAATACAAATTAAGGTCTATACGTACGTGTAATATTAAAATCATCCTCTAATCCCTAACTGTCGAAGAGTTTAACCTTCTATCATCAGCTTACCTAAATAACTTGAAAGTATACGACTGAAGGTCTTTAGATACGTATGAAATTGAAAGAATTATTCTTCAACTCCTAACCGTTGAGGAGTTGTACCTTCCATCATCAGCTTACCTAAATAATTTGAAAGAATACGACTAAAGGTAACATATATACATATGATATTTAAAGATTTATCCTCCAACTCCTAACCGTTAAGGAGTTGTACCTTACATCATCAGCTCACCATCATAAAATGACGACTACCAGACGCAAATAAACATGTAACTTCAGAAAATATACGAAAAACATAGTATGTGCCTATAAAAAATGAGGGTTTCTCTCGATTTCCCTGGGATCCCATCAACAGATCCTGATATGGTGGCAATGGGACCACATCGGGAGTATACCCTTTCGAATCCAAAAAAAATCCAAAATCGGTCTACAATTGACGGAAGTAATCGGTGAACATACATAAAAAAAAAAAAACATACAGTGGAACATAGAACCTCCTCCTTTTTGGAAGTCGGTTAAAAACCCGACTACGTCAATGTCTGCCATTTTTATTAAATTCAATGAAGAACTGAAAAAAAAGTTTTTTTATTTAGTTTTTATTTTATTTTAATGTACTCTCACGACCAAGACAAATCTATTGACACCACTCACATAAAAATAAGACAAGCCGTTTAGGCTCTAGGACGTGCCAAAGAAATATAAATACATACATACACTCTAAAACCCTCCTACTTTCGCAGTCGGGTAAAAACGTTATCCATAGTAAGAAGGCATCCCATGCTGTATCCCCACATTTATCACCCAAGGTTATCTTTCGAATGCCACTTCTTCCAGGATGCTGAAGGCATACTTCGATCTCTTACAAACATACAAAGCAGTTGGTGATATATTTGCTGGTATTGGAGTTCGGGAACCCCAAGCGAGGGCTTCAGAAGCGTTCACCAAGTTCGGACAGTACCACAGGCTGTTGGAACGTGATGGAATTAAAATGCTGAAGGCTTTGAAACCTGTAAGTGTTTGTACATAATTATTTGAAGATACATAGAATAATCGGCAGCAATAAATAAAATTAACGCGAAAAAATTTGGTCTCTCGAAAAATTTTGGATTTTACGAAACTTTTTGCTCTGCTTTTCCATAATCTTGTCATAATATTTCCAGATCGGGTACTATCTTCAAGAAAAGAGCGTACTCGCTCATAACTTTAAATAGCTTGCAAAGCACTTGTTACTCTCAAGTTCGAGATGTCCAGATCGGTACTGCGTTTAATCATCTATATATTCATATAGATGATTAAACGCAGTCATATTCATAGCCATGAATTGCCACGCCAATTATACCATGAAAAACTACTTACCACAAGATATTCCCACATTCACATGTCAAATATGTTAGTCAGTCAAGTCAAGATGTGGATGAGTTTTTACGATCTAGCATTATTTTTTAAATTTCTATTTATTAATGTTTTTAAAGGTGAACTAAATACAAATCTACTCTGCAAGTTTTTCATTTGATTTTTCCTTTTTTTGTAGATTTTGTCGGACATGGGCACATATCTGAACAAAGCCATTCCGGACACTAAACTCACTATCCGTAAATACGCGGATACCAAGTTTGAATACTTGTCTTATTGCCTGAAAGTGAAAGAGATGGACGATGAAGAGTACGGATATAACGCATTACAAGAGCCCTTGTATAGAGTGGAAACCGGAAATTACGAGTATAGGTAAAGTAAAATTTTAACAAAAATATAAACCGACTTCAAAGTTCGACTCGATTTCTCTTGGATGCCATCATCAGACCTTAGTGTCCTTATCATGGTACCACCGTTGGGATATCTCCTTTCCATTAAGAAAAGAATCATCAAAATCGGTTCATAAATGACGAAATTATCCGCGAACACAAATAAAAAAAAACAAAAAATATACACTTACGGTCGAATTGAGAACCTCCTCTATTTTTGAAGTCGGTTAAAAATAACAGTATCATCCGATGTGCAGATATTCTACTACTAAAATACGTCATGTACAAAAGTGAAATAAATAGTGAACACTCGGGAGGACCCAGAAGAAACAGGCTATCTTGGAACCTGAAAATTACTATTGAAATTGTAAATATATTTTTGTCTGATGCATAATAGATTTTTGGTTTTATGACATTTCAACCAGTAATTAATTTTTAAACACCAGGAAGTTTTTCGAGAATTGTTTTTTTTTATATATAATTCTTCAATGTAGAATTTTTCCAATGCCAATGTTTATCCCTGATTAGATTAATTTCTATTGGCCTAGGAAAAGCTTACACCCTTTTTTTAGTAAAAAAAATCTATTGGTGGTTCATTGGCAAATTGGACTGGAACTGAACCAATTAGTTTAATTCAATTCGCAATTGCGAATTGAACTCTGCGGCCGCTATTCCGATATTCTGCGAGTAAACCAAAAAAAAAACTTCCGTTACAGTAAAACATACATCAAGTTCTATTCAGCGAGTCCAGGCTTAGTCCAAAAAACATAACAGACATCCAGACAAATTTAATTCTTTTCGGAATTCCAGACTGATCCTGCGTTGTCGTCAAGATGCTCGAGCACGTTTCGCTCGCCTGCGTTCAGATGTGCTGGTGAAGCTGGAGCTGCTCGACAACAAACGAACGCAGGACGTCGCTTACCAACTGCGACGGTTCATACAAGGACTTGCACTTTACCACAAGTCAGTATACCCCGTATACCATACCATACTCCATTCATCCGAAAGCTGGTGAACAATTTTGAATAGATTTCTTTTTTACGACCTTCAAGAAAAGAGCTTACTCCTTCTTAAAAGGTCGGAAACGCAGTTGTGACGCCTTTGGTGTCCATGGCCGGCGGTAATCGCTTACCATCAGGCGATACGTCTGCTTGTTTGCCCCCCTATTCCATAAAATAAAATAAAAAATCTTGAAACACTACGAAAAAAAGATATCTAGCCAGAACAATAAGTGAAGTCTAAATGGTAGCCTGATTATTTTAATATGATTATTTAAACAAATACATACTAACATGTTTTTGAAGCACTTTGATATTTTTGGAGAGTAATATAAGACAAGTACGAACGTAGAACGATAAAAAACTTGGGTTTTAAATAGTCTAGGGTGTTAAATAATTATTAATTAACACACACTTAGTAGGTAATACACAAAATAAAAACTACAATTGACAGTTCCTTCTATTTAAGAGTATGTCAACCTTCGCGCCTTTTTCTAATGTCGTCGCCTTCCAACTCGCCACAAAGCCGTATCTCCTTCGGGACATGTATTATTTCCGATAGTTATTTTTCATTAGAATTAATACTGCAGCCGCCTGTTAGAAAGCAGGTAAGCCTGTGTTATAGTACCCAAACTGCTAATAAAAATGTAAGTGTGACGGCTTTCACATACGACAACATCAGCGCCATCTACCGGAGAAACACTGAACTGCGGAGTAACGAACTATACCTTCGGAGTAACTACTAATCCTGCATCGGGATATAGACGTTCTCGCGCCGATTAGCATATCCCAACGCCATGGCCGCGGTCCGCCAGGTTTGATCACCTAATCTTGGATTCTTCTTTTTGTGTTAGAGGGATATGACACCAGTTGTCCCCCATAGGTATATTCCTAAATTTGTAGATAAATAACATCCATATTTAACAGTTTCTCTTCAGACATAGATTAATGAAACATATATTTTAATTTCCAGTGAGACAGTGGAATACTTGACGGAGAATGCCACGCTGTTCCCAGTTGAAGTGGACCTCTCACAGAATGCCTTCCAGTACAAGTCTACAGCACAAATCATTCAGGTACACAGTCACTCCAGCAATGGGCTATTACAGGCACTTGATGAAGAATTTTCTATATTTACAAACTATAAAAGTGCTCCACATTCTAGTGTTATTTTTTCAGGTATTTAGCGAAATCAAAATGTCAAAAATATATAACATTATATATCTTATTGGAGTACTGCACGACACTCTATAGTAAGGTCTAGAAGGTGACTTAAGATTCTCGAGGATCGTGGTAGAACTTGGCCTCCTGATGAGCGACTGGTATCAAGGATACTTTTCTCCGCACTATGCAATAAAAGCAAAATATTATTTCTATACTAGATCAATTGATGATCATTTAAACTAAATTCACTTTCACTGACTTAGCGACCTCACAACCTCAATCACAGAACCTGACATTGACCTTACGGTGACTCCAAATATGATTGGGAAAAAGTGATTTAAAAATTAATTTTCATTTTACAGGACAACCAAGACGAAGAAGAAGAATTGGAATTTGGCAAAGAGATCCACGAATATCACGATATTTCTGACATTGATAAGGAACCAAAATCGGTCAATCGCCGTCAAAACAAAGACAACGATGACACGGACTCTTCGGAACAACTCCTGCCAGACTTTGACAACGCCGATAAGTTTGACAACGCTTTTGACAAAACTGAAAAGTCTGACAATGTGGATAATTTGACTTTGCTGACAGAACTTGGTCTAGCTGATACTAATGTCCAAGATGATTTTGGAGATTTCCAGAATGGATTGTTGGATGAGTTTCTGCCGAGAGGTAGTGGGGAAGATAAAACTGATATTTTTGATAAGTTGTTGAGTGATTTGAGTGTTGGTGAATAAATAATTTATTTAGAGAAAGGTTTATTTTATTAATCACAGAAGTTCTAGTGTTAGTTTAATGCTTATCATTTCTTTTATACACTGTCATACAAACTTTAATATTTCATAGTTTTTTTTTTTTTTTTTTTTTTTTTTTTTTTTTTTTTTTTTAATGGAATAGACCGGCAAACGAGCAGACGTATCGCCTGATGGTAAGCGATTACCGCCGCCCACGGACACCCGCAACATCAGAGGCGTCACAAGTGCGTTACCGGCCTTTGGGGGATGAGGGGGGGATTGGGGGAGGGGTTGGGGTATGGGCCTCCGGTATCCTCACTCACTCGGTGAAACACAGCGCAAGCACTATTTCACACCGGTTTTCTGTGAGGCCGTGGTTTTTTCTCCTGGTTTCTTGTTAATAATACAATGAATCTTCTATAGCTACGTATTAATATAATACATTATTATCACTACAAAATTTTCAAACCAGCATATGTCAAGCAGTGGACTGTTAAATGATGATGATGATTTACATTTTTCATACTTTTTAAATTCATTAGTACACAATTTACCTACTTACTTACACATTATATTAGGTAGCATACTCTACTAATTTATTATATTTACATAAATTAGACCTTATTTCCTAGTGTCTAAATTTCAATTTCATCCAAACTCTTCACAGGCCACGGACCCAGTATCGTAAGCGAAAATCAAATTATGACCACTTTGGCTTCTTCTCGATAAATACCTACTGTGGTTTCTGCTTTATTCCTGATAAACTTTTTATTTTATTTTGAATCAGCTCTCCTTTGAATTGTACCTTTGGTATAATGTTAAATATATCTAATTTCTTAACCTTCTCTGCGTCAATGGAGTCGGCGATCATTTGGTATGTTCCAGTGGCTTTTTCTTGAAGTAATTTCAGGTCATTCTCGATCATTTGGTGTAACATCTGAATTTTATTCGTTGCATATTCTTCTAAGGTTTGTAATTTTTTGGCGGAAGATTCTTTGAGGGCATTCAGGTCCACAGTTGCTGTGGCCGTGTGTATAATCAGAATAAACTGAAAAGAAAATTATTGTGTAACTATATTGATAGCTGATACAAATGTTTATTCAACTATGTTCTACTGAGTAATTCGTGATATCACCCAGGTGAAAATCTTCCAAGATGAAATGAGGACACCAGAAGTCTATTTTATTCACCCAGGTGAATAGTGGAATACACCGAAAGTACCGAAACAATAGGTAAGTAGCCTAACCTGTACCTACAAGTATTATTACGAGTTTCATTTACGGAAGGATTTATGTAGGTACCTATTACATCTAGCTGTTGTAATTTTATTTTGTTTATATCTAAAATAAATGGAATAATATAAACATAAATTTATTTTTAATTGATATAAGCCTGTTCTTCATTATTTTTCCTTTAGAAAGGCATCCTAATGTCGCAAAATGGATTTATGGGAAATTAATTCAAATGAATTATTTTGTTCGTTTTTTTTTAAGATCAGTTATTTTTAGGAGTTATTTGCTTCGGTGCGATGATCCTCTGTTGATCCATTAATTTTTATCAAAATGCACTTACCACGATACAGTAGGACTTCATGTTGGCAGGTTAAGCACGGCACCAACTGATCACCAAGGATAAACGCCACATGATATAAACTGTTTGTTGCGGCATATCATTAAAATGTACCGCGGACTTATTCTGGACATGATAGTTCGCAAATCGTTGGCGTAACTGTGATGCAATTATTTTGTTTTATACATGATGGTAAAAAAAGTCGTAGCAAAATTTTAAAGCGTTATGATTTAAAAACAAACAATTTTCCTAGTGTACATGAATTTTCAGAATAATTTCAATGATTTTGTTTTTATTTTTTAAATTAGATATTCTTTTAACGTCAATCATGAACAATGTGACCTGTGACCTCCTGCCTCGCGAAATTGGGAAACTTTATCACGTAAAATTTCCAGATGAAAAAAAACTATTATTAGATTTTTTATAAAATTGTTAATGCATTACCTACTAAGTCTCTAAGAATTTTACAAAAGTTTTATGCCATTATCTGTAGGTATACCTTTTGTAAAATATTATAAAATAAACAAAACATTTGAGAGCTAGATTAATAAAAATTCGTTGATTAAGAATGCACAAGATAGTGAAATTCGATAAAACAAAATGAATAGGTCCACAGAAAGTTTAAAAGCCATACTTTGTATTTTTTTATTTCCGTTTTAAGCTTGTATACCTACCTACAGAATCAGTAAGACTGATCTTCGGCTATGCGAAAATAATAAATCAAATAAAAAATGTGAGCTGTCACGGGACGCCTGGCAGATGTGAAACAATTGCAGATGTGAAAAAGAATTGAATTGAATTGAGAATTTAATTGCAGTGGCGAAACCACAAACACCAGAAATCTCGCCACTCCAAAAATCTCGCCACGCCAAAAATCAGGTTTACACCTCGCCTAAAAATGCATAGTCACCTAGAAGACAAAAATCTCGCAACTCCAAAAATCAGGTTTACCCCTTGCATAAAGATGTTTCACATAAAAAACCTGTTCAAAGACAATTTACAACAGTTTGAGTATATACTTGGAAATGACCTTTATTGTACCGATTTGTGACACTGATTATGGCACATTGTATAGGTACATACCACAAGGTTTTTAGGCGATCATCATTTAATTGGGTCATCGCGTAATAGATCAATTTTACACCTAGTACTGTGAAAGATAATTTGGAATAAACTAATAATAAATATCAAGCTGGTCAAGTGTTAGTTCATCTGCGCTGCTGCGTAGAAATCCAAGAAATGACAAATTTTCAACTTGACGTTGCATTGACGTGAGTTACAAAAATACCTATATTAATTCATACAATGGCGTAAACTGACAAATCATACTTGCTTGTGGGTGTCCGCCGCAGGCGGGCTCTTTGATTTTGTGGCGGCTTGCCGCACTTGCGACGGCGGTGCTATCAAGGTGACCGTATCTAAGCGAATGGGCTAGAACTAAAAAGTATAACTAAAGTAGTACCGTACAGTAACCACTTTTTTCCCGTGCGGAAATCCACCGGATACCACCTGCTGGTGGCTATGTCGGAGTCCATACTATACTACTACGGATACTAGAAGCCGGGAAACTAGGTGCACCCTAGAAAGGAAAACCCTAGAACCCCGACGTACCCCGGGCCACCTATGACTTGTAGATGGCCCTCCTGTGTAAGTTATTACCCACTACGTTTTCAACAGATTTCTTGTTAATATATATCTTAACATATTGTTTGTTTGATACGAAAGTGTTAAAAGAGAATCAGTCATCTGTAAGTTATTGTTAGGGTCTGTTCACACAGACCGGATCGGAGCGGAGCCGCCAACTATTTCATATAGACCGGCTGGCAGAGATCTGCGCGAGTGCGACCGAGAAAGAGCACGCAATCGGAGCCGGTCGGCTCCTCTTATTATTTCACACGGAGCGCGTTCAAGCATTCTTAATACCAAAAGAAGTGCACATGCAAAAATAAACCTTACTACAATTACTAAAAATTCTGATTCCAAAGTGATAAAGATGTGCTCTCCTCTCCAAGCCGGTCTGTGTGAACGAACCCTTGCTCTTTTATTCTAACAAGTAAACTTCTGACTATCACTAATGAGAGAGCTTGTAATATGTCACACAGGTTTCGAACCTACTACCTCCAGCTCTCTCTAAACTGTATTACATATTTGTATTTATCAAACCAATCAAAAAGGTAAGGTAGGTCTTACCTTTTTGAAAAAAAAAAAAAAAAAAAACCGATGAAATTGAGAACCTCCTCCTTTTGGAAGTCGGTTAATAAATAAACATTATTATTATTTATAAAGGTTACTACTATACCTGCATACCTGCACTACTTGACCGTGGCTTGTGGCAGCGGCGTAGTCCCCTGCGGCAGTCTTTTCTCTGAACCCTTGTACATGTAACTCTATCAGCCGCATGAAGAAATACGTACCAGTCCTTCTCTGGATGTCTTCAGGAGGAAAACCAAAGATTATTATCTCTCACTTGAATGATCAGGCCCTAAATATGTTATGTATCTATCTGTATATCTATATATTATATTTCTGCTGTCGAAATAATATTTTTGTAGTCCAAATGAAGTGTTATTTCTTCTGTCTATTTATTAGTACACATGACTTGGCCCTAACATTCTTTACTAACCTCTATTCACTCTAAGGTTAGCTGGAAGATAACTCATGTTTGAGTTGAGCTCGCCCTTGTACATGTTATTTCCTTGTAGCTTAATGTTTTTTTCCATTTGTGTACAATAAAGAATAAATAAAATAAATAAATAAGAAAGCAAATATCTCAGACATGTTCCCTGTTAGACCTTGGTTTATATCCTTCCGTCTTTGAGTATTGTCTAATGTCTGTAAATAATTATTATCTATATATTAAGAAGTGAAGCAAACTCGAATTCAGTTTTCCCTAAGGGAAGCAGAGGTCTGATGCCAGTCGCTCCTTAAAAAAACTGATGTTCATACATCCATAAATTATTAAATTACTAATCATTTTTACTCTATTTATTTATAGTAAATAGTTATTTTAAATTTTTGAACATTCTATGAACTTGTGGGTTTTTACGGTCTCTTTTATCCCATGTATCATCTTTTCTGGTTTTATTTTTGTCAATGATAGTTAACTATTCGCACTACCGTATCGATTACTATACATCAGAATACCCCCTCATAGAAAGTTTCGGACGCAAATATTATCAAAATTCAGCACACAATCTGCGCGGGCGCAATGCGCATGTCAAACATGTTGCCGCGAAGATTTATTACACTTTGTACTGTGACATAATTAAGTAATTGTTATAGCGTTATAATATTTCGTTCGTTGGTAGGAGTTAGTGACATGATTACCTAACGTCGATGGACGTAAGAGTAACGGATTACTCCCTGTTATTCTTACTCTGGCATCTTGCATTTTACTTTTCGGCATCTTGCGTGTCGATTAATAATGGGTCTCTACCTATGAAATTGCCGTTTTGTATGCAATAAGTGAAAGTACTTATTTTTTCAAAGTTTTTTATTTCTGTTATTCGAAGTAATCACCCATGCAATCGACGCATCTTTGCCAACGCATTGGCAGTTTATTAAAATCTGCTAGACGGGAGGCAACAAACTCTTCAAATGCGTTTTGTACTGCCTCTCGGGAATTGAATTTTTTACCCACGAAAAAGTTGTCTGAATTTTGGAAAAAGTAATAGTCGGTAGGTGCAAGGTCTGGTGAGTATGGCGGATGAGGGAGAGCTTCCAACCCCAGCTCTTGCAGCTGCTACACGACAACGCGCGACCCCATACTGCGCAACTGTCTGTCTCCAAGCTGCAAGAGCTGGGGTTGGAAGCTCTCCCTCATCCGCCATACTCACTAGGCCTTGCACCTACCGACTATTACTTTTTCCAAAATTTAGACAACTTTTTAGTGGGTAAAAAAATCAATTTCCGAGAGGCAGTACAAAATGCCTTTGAAGAGTTTGTTGCCTCCCGTCCAGCTGATTTTTACAAGAAGGGCATTAATAAACTGCCAATGCGTTGGCAAAGATGCGTCGATTGCATGGGTGATTACTTCGAATGACAGAAATAAAAAAGTTTGAAAAAATAAGTACTTTCACTTATTGCATACAAAACGGCAATTTCATAGGTAAAGACCTATTATAATATTAGCAATGTCTTGCATTCTCATGCAAGACATTGCTAATTCGAAGTATGGTTGTATTATTGTGATGCTTGTGTAAGGTACCTAAATGACACTATTTAGGGGTATTGTGTGTAGCTAAAGAGGCCAGCATACGCCCGCTGCACTATAATAATAATAATAAACCTTACTGCGTACCGTGTTCGACTAGTCTCTCAGTTTCAGGAGCTTGAGCCAGCTGTCAACGTTTCGGCACAGCGACTGTCGGATCAAGTGCGAGCTATACAGCGTTGTCACCTGCTGGATGATGCCGTACTTGAGAGGATACGCTCTGACATACGGAATAGCTTGGCTGTCCCTTCTTCATCACATGTTGTGGATACGGTTACAAATACCACACCACAGTTACCACGAAGTGAACACATTGACGAACTAGTGGACAGTGAAATTATCTCCGTAAGTACCCAATGTAATGATATGATAAGGAGCGCTTTGGAGGATGCGATTCGGGAATACCGATATGTAGATTCTAATAACAGACCCCGGTTGCCTCGTTTGCCCATACATAAACGAAATTTAGCGCTGATGAGTGCCTTGGATTCGTTATTACTGGATTATTTCAGTAATAGCGAAGATCTCAGTGATACACATTCCATTCTATATTGTGCGGCTATTGCAGTTTGCCGAGTAGCTGGTGTTAAATTTGTAGAGTATGAAACCACTACTCGAACAAAACATTCTGTGCCAGCTTGGCAGTGTAGAATTTAACGTCGTATTGCTGGGACCAGGACACTCATTGGTAAGCTAATTAGCTTCCGATCGGGTAATACGCGACCAAAAGTGATGCGCTTTGTGAAACAGGCATTCTTGGGGACTACTGTTAGTTCTCAACAGTACATGTCATGTGTCACAGAGCGCATAGACTTTCTAAAGCAAAAAGTTTATGCATGGGCAAATAGAATAAGGCGCTATAGAAAACGAATAGATCGGTATAGTCAGAATCGCACGTTCCAAAGAGATGAGAAGTGGGTGTACAGGAAGTGGGAGAAACCGAATCCGTGTATGAGTGATGGGCAATTGCCAGATAAAAATGCCACAAATTCATTTTGGCGTAACATCTGGTCAATGCCTGTCGCTCATACAGAAGGTGATTGGTGTTGGGATGTCGAGCGCTCATGTGAGTCAATAATATCTATGGAACCAGTTAGCATCGATAAGGAGGATGTAAGTTGTGCGGTCCGTTCATTACCGAATTGGAAAGCACCTGGTCCAGACGGACTGCACAACTTTTGGCTTAAATGGTTCCGTAGCTCACATGCGTGTTTGGCATCTCAATTCCAAACAGCATTGGATTCGGGTTCATTACCACAATTTTTAACCACTGGCATAACCCACTTACTCTATAAATCTGGTAGTGCCATGGATCCCAAAAACTTTAGGCCCATTACTTGTTTACCAACTTTATATAAACTTCTAACATCTATTCTGAGACTCAAAATTACTACTCATGTTAATAAAAATTCGATAATTTCAGTTTCTCAGAATGGATGTAGAAGTGGGACCCGTGGCACTAAAGAGCTCCTTATAATAGACATGACCATTAGCCAGCAGGTACGTCGTAATCGTAAAAGCCTGGCGACATGCTGGATAGATTACAAGAAGGCTTATGACTCCGTTCCTCATACATGGCTTTTAAGGGTGCTGGAGTTGTATAAAATTGATACAACTCTGTGCACTTTCTTGAAGTCGTGTATGGGGCAATGGAGAACAGTACTTCGCTATCCAGGATGTCGGCAGTCTACGATGAACGACGTACTTATAAAGATCGAGCGGGGCATCTTTGTGTGCGTGTGAATTGAGGGACCATAGTGATATTTTTGTTTGAAATTTTTATAAGATTTAGTAGTAGGCTCAAAACAATTGTAGAACAAATATGAGAATTTGTAAAAATATATATTAAAAACTACAGCCGTTTAAGTGTGGTCCCTCAATCCTCACATACCATCAGCCGGATCTCGGCAAGTATGTAAAAAAATAAGGTATTGTGACTGCAGACATTTAGTAGAGAATTTGTAAAGATATATACTAAATAACTGAGCACAAATTATCAACGATTAAAAAAATACAACGACTATACTGTGGTCCCTCAGTCCACACACGAAAGATTTTGTTATACTGAATATTATCACATCAACAGAATAAAATCTTTATTTTCTTACATAATGTTTTAGAACAAGTCTTATAGCAATTTGTAAAAAATAAATTTTAAAAAAATATCGACGCACTTTGAAGATATTTATAATTAAAGCTGGTCCCTCAATCCTCACGTTCTCAAACATACTTGCATGTCTAGCTGCTAGACGACTAACGTATCACAAAGTGTAGAGTATTAAACTTTTTGTAAAAAGTTTCTACAAAATAATAGGTATCTTTAATTGTGTGTATCTTACCTCTAAAATGAGATTATAGCATTTCAGTGATCGTATGAACAGATATACGAGTAGTGTGACCACACAATGAAAAAAAATTTAGACTACCAATATAATTTTTATTGTAATAGTCGAAATCCAAGGTTGTACGGTTGATTTAGTGTTATGTTACATTACGTATCTTTACAAAGCATGAAATAAAGTAGCTTTTAGACGCTTATCACCATTTAGGCTATGTTTCAAGGAAGCTTTATGTACTTATAATACCCCAGTATTTTACAAACCATTATGGTAACATAGTGGTATTATTTATACAGCTCAATTTTATACGTTCTATTAACACATAAAATTGAACATTTAAAAACACAGGATTTTGTAAAATATTTAGAAAAATCCCGCGATAGTACCTATCGCGATGTATATTAATATTATAAATTTGAAAGTGGCTTAGTCTGTTTCTCTGTTACGCTTTCACGGCTAAACCAATAACAGTGCCTGCACTTGGTAAGGCATATTACTTATTGTAATACTTTTGTTTAAGTTTGTTTAAGTGTGTGAACTTTTTTTCACAAAACAGAGTCATTCGCATACATAACACTAAATCAACCGTACAACCTTGGGTTTCGACTATTACAATAAAAATTATATTGGTAGTCTACAATTTTTTTCATTGTGTGGTCACACTACTCGTATATCTGTTCATAAGATGACTGAAATGCTATAATCTCATTTTAGAGGTAAGATACACACAATTAAAGATACATATTATTTTGTAGAAACTTTTTACAAAAAGTTTAATACAGTACACTTTGTGATACTTTAGTCGTCTAGCAGCTAGACATGCAAGTATGTTTGAGAACGTGAGGATTGAGGGACCAGCTTTAGTTATAAATATCTTCAAAGCGCGTCGATATTTTTTTAAAATTTATTTTTTACAAACTGCTATCAGACTTGTTCTAAAACATTGTGTAAGAAAATAAAGATTTTATTCTGTTGATGTGATAATATTCAGTATAACAAAATTTTTCGTGTGTGGACTGAGGGACCACAGTATAGTCGTTGTATTTTTTTAATCGTTGATGATTTGTGCTCAGTTATTTAGTATATATCTTTACAAATTCTCTACTAAATGTCTGCAGTCATAATACTTTATTTTTTTACATAATTGCCGAGATCTGGCTGATGGTATGTGAGGATTGAGGGACCACACTTAAAGGGCTGTAGTTTTTAACATATCTTTTTACAAATTCTCATATTTGTTCTACAATTGTTTTGAGCCTACTACTAAATCTTATAAAAATTTCAAACAAAAATATCACTATGGTCCCTCAGTTCACACGCACACGGCATCTTTCAAGGTGACAGTCTGAGTCCCTTGTGGTTTTGTCTAGCTTTGAACCCTCTCAGCACTCTATTAGAGGGTTCAGGGTTAGGCTATAGGTTGCAGAAAGATGATCAAGTTATATCTCACCTCCTTTATATGGATGATTTGAAACTGCTTGCCCCCACTAAATTACAATTGACAGCGTTACTAAAGGTCACTGAAAACTTTAGTAATTCTATCAAGATGGAATTTAGTGTAGACAAGTCTGCAGTCATGTATGTAAAGAAGGGAGTGATTGTGGAATCTGAAGGAGTAGAGCTTTCAGATTCCACAAAACTTCGATCTCTTTCTGCCACCGAAACCTACAAGTATCTAGGTTTTTCGCAGGCCTTGGGAATACCAGAATCTGACGTGAAACAAACGTTGCGGGAACGTTTCTTTGGCCGCCTGAAAAAAGTAATTAAAAGTCTTTTATCAGGCGGTAACAAAGTGCGGGCCTACAATAGTTGGGTCATGCCGGTTCTGATGTATTCCTTTGGTATACTTAGATGGACTCAGACTGAATTAGATGCCCTTGACAGGAGAGTCCGTACATTGCTGACTGCATTCCGAATGCATCACCCACGTTCATCGGTTATGAGGTTGTATATCCCGCGAAAGTTTGGGGGTCGTGGTCTATTAAATATCAAGACCCTACACAATCGCGAGATATACAATCTTAGAGAATATTTTCTCCATACTGATGTGGGCGTGCATCGCAATGTAGTTGCAATGGATACCGGACTGACTCCGCTCGCTTTGGCTAAAGAGAATTGGCACAAACCTGTAGTACTTGGTACTGATGATCGCAAGGAGGTATGGAAGGGCAAAGAACTTCATGGTCGATTTTATCGGGCCCTAAATGGGCCTGATATAGATTTTAAAGCATCTACGTCCTGGCTACGGTATGGTGATCTCTTCGGAGAAACCGATGATGATCTGCGATTATGGATGAAGTTATCATGACGAATAACTATCGGAAGTATATCCTGAAGGATGGTACGGTCGACATCTGTCGGGCATGTCACCGTCCTGGAGAATCTATTAGGCATATTATTTCTGGTTGTTCTCGGCTTGCTAACGGCGAATATTTACACAGGCACAACCAAGTAGCCAGGATCGTACATCAGCAACTTGCCCTGAAATACAAACTTGTGAGTTCAGAGGTGCCATATTACAGGTATGTGCCCGACCCAGTTCTCTAGAATGGTCGTGCTACATTATATTGGGATCGATCTGTTATCACAGAGAGGACTATTGTTGCCAATAAGCCTGATATTGTGGTGATAGATCGATTAGAGCGCCGCGCAATGATTGTCGATATTGCCGTTCCTCATGACGAGAATCTCGTGAAAGTCGAAAAAGAAAAACAAATAAAATATTTGGATTTATCTCACGAGATTGTCGATATGTGGAATGTGGATTCGGTGATCATTGTTCCGATAGTCGTATCTGCTCACGGATTGATAGCCAAGAGCCTCGACCAACATCTGAGGAGGCTCACGTTAGGGAGCTGGATCAAGGGTCTGATGCAGAAGGCAGTCCTCCTTGACACGGCTCGAATTGTGAGGAGGTTCCTGTCTCTGGAGCCCTAACCACCGGTTTCTTGGTCCCTGTACCCGAAGTCGGTGGTCTACTATTTTTTATATTTTTAAATGTATTTGTTTTTATATGTATATTTAAAAATGTAAATAATATGTTATATAATAAGTTTAATAAAGAGAATAATAATAATAATACTTTATTTCTCCTCACAATGGTATACTTAAAACTAGTTATTTTACACAGTTTAGTTTAGAAATGTGAGGAGCTGGTGTCTGTGATAGGCATAGAATGCCTGTGTTACAAATCACCAGGTCCTCACCCCACGGACGTACAGGTACATTTTCGACAGTGTGTTTAAACATTTTATTTTCTATTGATCACATATAATGAGGGAATGAGTATTGAAAAGCTAACAATAAATATATAAAGAAAAAAGGGTACTTAAATCTTATAACTAAGACAGCGCCAAGCATACGAATCTCTTTGGGTGAGTGTTATGTAAAGAGTAACGTATCAGGATCACTGATAATGATATGTGTGGATGTGTGTGTGTGTGTACGTTTGTGTGTGTGTGTGTGTGTGTTTGTGTGTGTATGTGTGTGTGGGTGTAGGATAGTGTTTGAGTAAATTACAATGAAGAAGTTTTTCTGTTAAATCATAATTTAGCTTTTGTAGCCAGTTCATAGCCGAAAACTTGCATTTTTTTTTGCATAAGGGATACAAATTTAAAGCACGATTTAATTTATTGTATAGATTCGGACCCTGGTAACTGAAAAATCGCTGTGCAAGATTAGTTTTGCACAATGGCACCGAGAATACTCTGTCTTTGCGACGTTTATTTCTGTTTTCTTCTAGTTCAAATGTTGCTAGGCAGTGTTGCTTGGCAACGATATTTAATATAAAGAGTTGCCGCACTGTCAAGACCTCCCACTTTTTGTAAAGGTCAACCGTTGGATAGTAAAATGGTAGGAACAAACTTACCTTTAGAATAGCTCTTTGAGCTCTTTCAATTTTAAGGAGGCTAGTTTTACATGCACCACCCCAAGAGGTGATGCAGTACACAAGAAGAGATTGACAAAGGGCATAATACACGGATTTAACTACATCTTTTGAAGCAACTTGTCTTAGGGCTTTGAATACGACAATTAGTTTACGTAACCTTGCGGCAAGAAGATTAATATACTCATTAAATTTCAGATTTCTGTCAATGATTACTCCTAGATATTTGGTTGACGTGGTGTTTTCTAACTTAGGACATGTGCAGTCTCCAATGCTGACATTAAGACACGAGTGAGAGATTATATGAAGCGAGGAATCAGGCTTATCACAGGAATTATTTGAAAAAGTTAAATAATTCGACTTTGCAACATTTAATGTGTGCATGTTTCTATTTAACCATTCTGTGACCTTGTTCATTCCACTCTGAGCATTTATAAATACTTCGCTCCATGTATTGCCACTAAAGAGTAAGGCAGTGTCATCTGCAAAAGTTACGATCTTTGTATTTGGGAGGTCAATCTGGCAGAGATCGTTTATATATACTAGGAACAAGGTTGGACCTAAGATACTGCCCTGAGGGACACCAAAAGTCACAGGTAGCTCATCGCTGATTACATCACCGATCCTCACGCACTGCGTTCTATCAGTCAGGTAATCTTGTAGGAGCCTTAGTTGAAGATCCCTGATACCAATACTTTCAAGCTTTTTAACCAGGATAGGGACAGAGACTGCGTCAAACGCCTTTGCCAAATCGAGAAAGATTCCAATTGCTTTCCTTTTTGTGTCTATATTATTGACTATGTAATTGGTAAGATCTAATACAGCATCTGCCTTGGATTTTTTTGCTCTAAAACCAAACTGTGCTCGTGATAAAAGATGTTTATCTTCTAAATATTTAACTAGTCTATTGTTAATAATGCGTTCTAGAATCTTTGATAGAGTCGGGAGAATGGAGATAGGTCTATAATTATTGACACAGTCTCTGTTACCCTTCTTGTGTATCGGATGAACTCGCGATTTTTTGTAAATTTTGGGAAATACTCCAGTTGTGAGAGATAGATTACATATGTACGTAATTGGTGATGTCAGAATATGTATATTTGACTTTAAAACTTCACTAGATATTCCGTCCAGCCCAACCGAGCACTCGCTCCTCAAGCCCGCTATCAATGTCCTCACCTCATCAACATCAGTGGGAAGAAGAGCGAAAGATTGGAGAGGCATATGTCCTGCGGTGGACTGCTAGAAGCTTTTGATGAATATAAATAATAATATTCTCACACATTCACACACGGCCGTCAGATCCCAAACCAGGCGGCAGGCAGTCTACTATGGTAACCAGACTGCTGATAAACATACTTATATATTTTAACTAGTTGTCGCCCGCGGCTCCGCCCGCGTATATGTCGGTTACCGCGGCAAACAGTAGCCTATGTGTTATTCTAATGTATAAGCTATATTACTGTAAAGTTTCATCCAAATCCGTTCAGTCGTTTTTGCGTGAAAGAGTGTCACGTAGGGTTACAAACTTTAGCGTTAATAATATTAGTATAATACATACATATTATAGATAGATTTTACCCAGACACAGAACAAAATGATCGTGGTTCATCACACGAAGATTTGTCCTGGATGGGAATCGAATCCACAACCTCTGGCTTAGCAGTCAGAATCACTAACACAGGACTAGAAGTTTCCCTACTGTGTTTGCCTCACGATCAAGTCCTTAGTACATTATAGTTAAAGAATAAATAAAACAGCGATAATTTCTTAAAATAAAATATATTATCGAACCAATGTTACAGCTTAAAAAATGTACGCTTCAAATACAGTTAGCACTAACCCTAAACAGAAAAGGGCCTATTTCACCACTCACTACAAAATTTTACAGTGTCAAACAATATCATGCTGTCTCTATTTACTTCTACTAAAAAGAAAGGGACAGAATGATACAGTTTTCTTAGTTGGTGAGCAGTAGAAAAAGCTTAACAATTAAATTTGCTATACGTACAACGTGCAACCTTATTCCTCCATCTTAAAGTGAATTATTCAGTAAAAAAAGTTTGAAGTAATTTTGACAGTTGCAAGATTGATTTTGACAATTCATTAGTTTGATTGGAAATCATTTTGTCAGTTGCAACATAAACAGCCAGTTGCAAAGTATACATTGACAGTAGAATTGAAATTTTTGACTTTTGTTTTTCACGACAGCTGTTTTTTTTTTTACTTCGTCTATCCTAAGTAGTCTTGGGAATAATAAGGGCTAAGCATTTATTATTCCCAAGACTATTTGGGGTCGGCTTCTAGATCGCGTGTCAGAATCTAATTGACGCTAACTTCTTTTGCAATAGATTATAAGATTACTACTTGACTAGTATAGTAGCAAGTGTGTTTTCAATGTGGATTAGTGATTTTTTTCAATATTTTTCATTAAATTCGTTAGTAGGAAAAGTAAAAGAATATTTGAGATTTAATTAACAGTAAATGTTTAGCATCTTAGCAAATAACCTGAATAAATTCTATACAAGCATTTTCTGTACTATTTAAACCTGACCATACATTAATACTAATAAAAAAAACTTTACATGACACTTAGAAACAAAATATGTATGTAAAAATTATTTTAAATAACATAAATAAAATCAAATTCAGCCTCCGGACGTTTTCCTTCAATATTTTGTCTAAATATATATAGATGTATATAAGGCAGGGAATACAATATTATTTGTTTATAATGAAAAAGCCATTTCTAGGTTGACATGCTCTAATACATATTATTATTTATACAGTGCGTGAAAACATTTGTGGGACATCTTAGCGGTTGAGTATGTTCACTAAGACTTTTATAATCACATAACATTATCGTGAGGTATTTTTCATAAAATGATAATTTAATACTGTCTTCAAAAAATATAAACGTGCTTCTCTGATAGTCGTAGGCGTTAGCGATTTATCATCTATATTATATAAATTACAGTTAGAGGACTCAGACTTAAGTCAGAGGGTTCGGACTTGGGTCAGAGGGTTCGGACTTCGGTCAGAGGGTTCGGACTTCGGTTAAAGGGCTCGGACTTCGGTCAGAGGGTTCGGTCTTCGGTTAAAGGGCTCGGACTTCAGTTAAGCGCTCAGTCTTCTCGATTTCTACCATTACCGTCCCATCTTACTAACTTTTTATTTTATTAGTAACGCCGATCTTTCCCACCGATTTGTTTAATACGAAAGTGAGATCTAAAATATGGGAGTTAATTTTCATGTGTTTACTCCTTTATGGAAAATACCCACTAGTGTAGAATTGAAATATGTGTTAATCGTAGCGAAACCACATAATATTCTAAATATAGATTTCCTAATTCATTATAGATGATGATCAGGTGATTATTCAAGGCAAAATTAAATTTAGTGAAGGTCGCACGGTCGCAGGAAACCGTTGGATGAGGGCAGAATTGGCTTTGGGGTATTATGGCAAAGCCTAGGTCCACCAGTGGACGTCTTCTGAGTTGATGATGAAGCGTAAGTGTTGCCACAAATGTGTTCACGCTAACCCGTGCGCTATACGATACCTATAAATTATCACAAACGTACATCTTATACAGAGAACTGGTGAAGTTACAGGATTATGTGGCCCACGACTGAAGTTGCGCCAACTCGTCGTCATCTTCTGAAACAATACAAAAAATTATGTATTTTTGTATTTATTGCTAGCTGCGCCCCGCGGTGTTACCCGCAGTTGTTGTTGGAACTTAATAATGACAAATTTTAACAAAAAAAAATCGACTTCAAGAACTGGACCAAATTGAAATGGGACCACATTGGAAGCACCAGCTTTCAAATAAAAAAATAATCATCAAAATCGGTTCACCCAATCGAAAGTTATGAGGTAACAATAAAACAAAAACACTCAAATTGATATCCTCTTCTTTTTTTAGAAGTCGGTTGAAAACAACAACCGCGGAAACATCGCGAGACGAAGCTAGTCTAAGATTAAAGTGGCATAAGTTATCCCGTAAATTTTATCAGCTATATGCCAGTGAAAGACCCGTCAAAATCAGGCCAGCTGTTCCAGAGATTAGCCGGAACAAACACACAGACAGATAGAAAACAATTAAAAAAATATTTTTTTGCTGCACGTAAAAGTCGCGAAATTCTAAAAACAGTCTAAAAATAAAGTGTCCATATACTAACCTGTCTGCTTAGACCTGCTAGGCTTGGGTTTGTCGCGCACGAGTTCGGACGCGGGCACGTCTGGTAGATTGTCTGTCGGGACTCCAATACCCAGCATTTCCTTGTCAAGATCCTCCTGTAAAGATGAAACATAAAATTATATATTAGTGTTGTTTTTTTGTATGTGTTGCTTTCCGGTTTCAAAAAGGTGTTTGGCTATTTTGACTTTTTCTCCCGTTTTGCTAAGGAGGGAAGTGGAGTTACTATATTTCCAACTCCTCAAGTTTTCATCTTTCTTTTGATTAATTTCTAGTGTTGCCCAAATGCAAGACAAGACCAGTCTTGGTCTTGCGCAAGAGTCTCGCAAGTCTCGCAATTACCTATTAGCCTATTGCTATTTATTAAATGTTCTGTTAACAATACTGTTAAGACGCGTCTTAAGAGTGCTGTTAAGTTGTTCTAAGAAATAAAGTAACGTTTAGTAAATAGCAATAGGCTAGTAGGTAATTGCAAGACTGCGAGACTCTTGCGCAAGACAAAGACTGGTCTTGTTCTTGCATTTGGGCAACACTATTAATTTCGTTGCGGGTTCCAAGACAATTTTTCCTGGAACTTTCCGAGTGTCGTAACTCGGTGTGTTCGTGGGTCACTGCTGTTGATCCTGGTGTACAGGAGTTACAGTGGTGAGCGTGTTGACGAGATTAGTCCCATATAATAGTGATGTTACCAAGCAGTAATAGTGAATAATATTGCATGAAGGTATAGCTAACATCGAACTAAAGATTTTTTCTTTAAAGGTATTTTCTTGTAAAAGAGAATTTAATTCCTGGTATTGGATTTACAACAGGCGTCGAAATCAAAGCGGTTAATTACGTACTTGTCTAAAATGTGTGTGTGAAGATTTTTCCCCGCAAAAAATGACGGGCTGTTTTGTATCGTAAAAACTTTTAACAAAAAATCGACTTCAAGAACTGGACCAAATTGAAATGGGATCACA
The DNA here is from genome assembly GCA_949125395.1 of Diaphora mendica. Classification (NCBI taxonomy): domain Eukaryota; kingdom Metazoa; phylum Arthropoda; class Insecta; order Lepidoptera; family Erebidae; genus Diaphora; species Diaphora mendica. The sequence goes on from OX421334.1 coordinate 3,484,636, forward strand.
CGGGAAACACCAGCTTTCAAATAAAAAAAGAATCATCAAAATTCACCCAGTCGAAAGTTACGAGGTAACAAACTACAAACAACAAAAAAAAATACAGTCGAATTGATAACCTCCTCCTTTTTTGAAGTCGGTTAAAAATAATCATCAAAATCGGTACACCCAGTCGAAAGTTATGAGGTAACAAACTAAAAAAAAATACAGTCGAATTCAGCAACTCCTCCATTTTTGAAGTCGGTTAAAAAGACGCTTTGGCAACTGCCCCCGTTCAGAGGTCTGTGTTGTTCTATGTATGAAACATACCTGTTCGAGTTCCTCGAGTTCCTTCTCAAGCTCGTCCTCGTCGATGTCGTTGGGGAACGCCACGTTGTTGCTGATCGCGTCCGTGATCTCGCGAGAGATGTCGTGCTGCTCGGCGATATCGTCCATGATGTCGTGGACTTTGTCTACATCACTGTAACAACAAATTATTATGTTAGGACCAGTACTTTAGAATAAATGGCAACCTTTATTAGTTGGAGAGAAAATATAATAATAATAAATAAAATACATAAATGAATACTGCAACAATACATTTATCACTGCAGCCGCCACCATGGTACGGCAAGGCCACACTCTCGTGATAGGAGTAAACCTATGTTACAAATAGAGGGATTCCGCTATTGAAGCGTACTCCCTGCCGTAGAATCACTATATCCAAATGGTATAAAAGGAGGTTCCTTTAGGTACAGAGACGATAATCCCTAAGTTTGTTTATAGCTTTCATCTCAGGGCATGGTTTACAGTTTTGAAATGCCGAACTCATCTGCTCTAAGGAAGGTTGACTAGTAAGAGTTTTCTACACAACTTTTTTAACCCTGAAATGTTTTAGTCGAGCTTTCCGGCGCCAAATTCTGAGGGAAGAAGTACTCAAAAGGCAACGAACTTGTGACGCTTGGTGACCTCTTCTTCCCCTTTAAAAGACAACTTCGTGTTGCGACGGACTTTACAAACATACATAAAACGGACACCAAGAACACCCAGACTCAGAACAACAATTGGGGATCACACAAAATTTGAACCCACAAAACTCAGTGCAGTAGAAAAAGGCAGCGTAAAACCGTTTAAACCACTGCGCTCTCCTTGCTGTCGTGACTAGTTTGCCCCAGATTTCATAAAAAAAGAGATAATTAAAAAAAACACCTTTTACGCTTTATTACTAAACTAATGGTTGCCCGCGGCTCCACCTGCATATATGTCGGTTATCGCGGCAAGTAGTAGCCTATGTGTTATTCTGATGTATAAGCTATATTACTGTAAAGTTTTATCCAAATCCGTTCAGTAGTTTTTGCGTGAAAGAGTAACAAACATCCATCCATCCATACTTACAAACTTTAGCGTTTATAATATTAGTATAGATCGTATATCTGGAGCATTGCCCTTTATGGTAGTGAAACTTGGACAATAACTAATCAGGATAAGAAAATACTAGAAGCCTTTGAAATGTGGTGCTGGAGAAGAATGGAAGCAATCAGCTGGACGGAAAAAAATACCAACGAAGAAGTTCTAGAAAGAGTGAAAGAGAAAAGGCTGCTGATATCTACTATAGAAATTAGAAGAGGCAAGATGGTAGGCCACCTTATACGTCACGATAACTTTTAAAGTAATATCATAGAAGGAATAAAATAATAGATTCTCAAATTTTTTAAAAACCCCCGATATAAAAACCTGAGTTCCCTTTAAATAGTAAAAAACACGTTATGCGCTCTCATTTGAGACCCCACTCGATATTTTTGCAGACATTCGGTTACTCTTCCCCACTTTCACCCCCATAACTTTTAAACGGCTCAACCGATTTTCATGAAACATGTCTAAGAACACTCGCACGTAACTCACCTTTCATACAAAAAAAAAATAATTGAAATCGCTTCATCCGTTCGGGAGCTACGATGTCACAGACAGACAGACAGACACGTGAAACTTATAACACCCCTCTTTTTGGTCGGGTTTTAAAAATAGAAGGGAAAAGAGGAAGACCGAAACACAGTTATATAGACCAGATTAAGGAAAAAGTGGCAGTTGCGACGTATAAGGAGGTCCAGGAAACGGCTCTTGATAGGGAGAGCTGGATAAAGATGCATCGACAAGAGTGTAGCTCTCAAGTTAATGATGACATTCTTAGAAGTTCTGTCGAATCATGTAGAAGAAAATCCAGATCGTAACTATAAACGATACTTACATATCCTTATGAGCGAGTTTCATAGCATTGGCAGCATCACGCATGGTGTTGAGGACCTGGGCATTGGTGTTAGCGCCCTCAAGCGCTTCCCGCTGTGCTTCGATTTGAGTGAGCGTGCCGTCGATCTGGGTCAGCTGCTTCTCGTAGCGCTTCTTGCGCTTTAAAGCGGCTATCGCAGCTGAAAACATACTTGACTAGTTAGCATGATGATGTATAGGTACAAGAGATGTTGCGTTTTTTTTTCCGTAAAACTTTACAGCACAATAAGAGATGAAATAAATTACTGTATGCCACATACTTAATAAGCCGTATAACCTACTAACTTTCACCCGCGACTTCGCTCGGATTTAATAAAAAGTAGGTATCCTATGTTACTTCTAATACCTCCAAGAATATGTGTACAAAATTTCATGATTATCGGTTAAGTAGTTTTCGCGTGAAGGCGTAACAAACAAACTTACATTCACATTTATTTATAGTACTAATAGACAGATTTCAAGTGTGTATTAATTTAATTTTCAATTCTTGTGTAAATAGAGTATGTATCAATAATTTAAATTATATTTCGAAATCATCATCATGGTATAATAGTCCACTGCTGGACATAGGCCTCTCCTTAGAGAAGAGGTCTTGGCCTACATATCCCGCTGGTCAGACGGGTTGGTATAAAGTTGGTAAAAAGTCCGGGCGCACACCGAAACGGTCTTCGATGAGACCGTCCGCGACAAGACGGTTTTCGACTGTTGTCTTGTGCTGACGCACACCGCATGAGACCGAACAAACGGTCGAAGAAGGAGAAGGGACGATTTGATTTTGGGAATATTACGTCTTTAAAGAGTGCTTGTTTACTTTTTTTATTTATTTATTTATACTTCGTCGGAGACTGTCTGTCTGAAACGGCCTTGGTGTGCGACGGTCCCACCTAACACAACGCTTTTTACGGCAACCTAGTCGAGCCTTGACAAACTGACTATCTGTCTGAAACGGCCTTGGTGTGCGACGGTCCCACCTAACACAACGCTTTTTACGGCAACCTAGTCGAACCTCGACAAATTGTCTCGTCGGAGACTGTCTGTCGACTCCGGTGTGCGCCCACACTTAGTATCAAGTTTTCCTGCCCTTTGCAGTGTTATACTGCATAAATTGCACACCCTTATAAATTAGTTGGCGTAGTGGTAGTGTATGCGACTACTGTGCTTCACGTCTCGGGTTCGACTCCCGGGTCAGACCAAATGTTTGTATGATCTGCGAACATTTGTTTCGGAGTTTGGGTGTTTTCTATCTATAATATGTATGTATTTACAACAACAAAAAGTATATTTGTATTTATATCAGTTGTCTAGTACCCATAACACAAGCTCTGCTTAGCTTGGGACTAGATGGCGTTGTGTGTTAAATGTCCGAAATATTTATAATTTATTTAACTTTCCTAAGATTGCAATTAAGCAACATGCCTGCATTAGAGGTTGATTATATTATTACATCCACTAATTATACACATATTTGATACTAGTTTTTGCTCGCGGCTCCGCCCGCGTGTATGTCGGTTATCGCGGCAAATAGTAGCCTGTGTGTTATTCTGATGTATAAGCTATATTACTGTCGAGTGTCATCCAAATCCGTTCAGTAGTCTTTACGTGAAAGAGTATGCATACATCCATCCATACTTACAAACTTTCGCGTTTATAATATTAGTAGGATTTGCACTAGATGTTAGTTTATTAAACTTATGTCATTGCCATTTGCCACAATAGTTATTTTTGATTTTATTAATTTGCATAAATATTTAAATTAACCTGAATTTTACACATATCAGTATTGTGCATGTAGTTCATTATGTCAGTATACAATTTCTATTTTACAATACATTCACTTTCATAATAAATTATACACAAGACTGAATGAAATGATTTATTGTGAAATTCAACTTAAATTGATAAATTAATTGGTTTTAGTTTTTTTTCCGAAAGGAACCCAATTATTTAAACAAAATAAAAGCATTCTACGTCGAACAATGTCGAATCAAAATCAATTCAACCATTCTGGAGATGCAAACAAATAGACAGTCAAAAAATATCAGACTGTTTTTTAAATATTTCTCTTTTAGATTAAAAGTTCTCATTTTGACATTAGAAACAGACAATCTCTGTATGAAATACAAAGTGATTTCTCAGTTCATGTGTCATACCACCTATTTATAATATACTTTTCAAAGTAAACTCTATTTTATACAGTTAGAGCACAAATTCCTTTGCTTGACAATGTTAACTCAATGGATGAATGTCAATGTAGGTACTGTGGCGACCTCCACATACAGCGCAACAACATAACATACTACAGCGCCATCTACCAAAGATACGTCGAACTACGGAGTAACGAAGGAAACTAAGAAACTACTAAACCTGAATCGCGCAGTGAAAGTTCTCGCGCCGATAAACATATACACAACATCAACCATTGGGCAGTTGGCCGCCAGGCCTGATCACCTCGCCTGGTCGGAGGATCCTCCCTTTGTGTTGGAGGGACGTGACACTCGTTCCTCCACAGTACTATGTTTAGACATTGCTGTAGCATTGTGAGTACATGAGAATATGCTGCAATACCTATTTATCTATGACTATTATCCTATGACTGCACGTTTGGCCTAGTGGTTTAACGGTCACCACGCCGTTTCCTACTTCGCCAAATGTCGTGGGTTCGAATCCCACGTAGGACTACACTTTGTGTGATCCACAAATTGTTGTTTTGAGTCTGGGTGTTATTTGTGTCCGTTTCATATATGTTTGTAAAGTCCCCCGCGACACAGGATTTATTCCTAGTGCGGGAGTTGTCTTTTAAAAAAAGAAAATAGTAAAAATAGATCCGGGATCCTGGACTGCTGCTAATTTGGAATTACAAATAGACACTTATAAAAAAAAAAAAAAAATAATCTAATATCTTTAAAGGAGCAATTCTTGTATCCTATCCTACTAATATTATAAAGTATCCGACCCGCGCAACCTCGTTTGGGTCTCCTATTGCCCATAGCGTGATAATTTTCCCCAGTTTTTGAAACATTTTTCATTGGTGCTCCACTCCTATTGGTCGTAGCGTGATGATATATAGCCTATAGCCTTCCTCGATAAATGTCCAACACTGAAAGAATTTTTTAAAGCGGACCAGCGGTTCCTGAGATTAGCGCGTTTAAACAAACAAACTCTTCAGCTTTATAATATTAGTATAGATTTCAAATAAACACAAAACGACATCAGTGCAAAGAGTAGTAAATCAAACCCTATACCAAACTGTCTGTCTGTTTAGTAAGCCAAAATCTTGTTAAAGGCTAAGATGAAGCAATGAACTGGTGATGTGTGTACACATGCACTTGCACACACACATCATTGATGACATGAATTAATGATATGATAGACAACCTTAATGACTAATATGCAATGATGAAAATCTTTAATGATTTTGGTTAATATGACTCAGAAAACTCATTTGATGTTTTGTTTGTTGTTATTTCACTAAATATAATCAGTACTTTATGACACAGAAAAGCAGCATTTTAATGGCAATCCCCAATTTTGAATATACTAAACTAGCTAACCCACGCAACCTCGTTTACATCTCCTATTGCCCGTAGCGTAATAATTTTTCCCCCGTTTTTGGTACATTGTTTATTGGTGCTCCACTCCTATTTGTCTTAGTGTGTAGATATATAACCTTCCTGCATAAATGTACTATCCAACACTGAAATATTTTTTCAAATCGGACCAGCGGTTCCCGAGATTAGCGCGTTCAAACAAACAAACTCTTCAGCTTTATAATATTAAGCACATATACAGGACAACATAGCAAAGAAAAGGAAAACTTGAAACAAACCCTTTACCCACCTGGACAGCGTTTTACAGTTAGGCCAAAACCCCCTTTCTAAGGAGATGCCTATTACATTTGTAGACAGTATCATTGTCTACCCATCCCACCAATCATCTAATAATATGTATATTGAATACATAATTTTCACGTCTAGTACAGGTGTTTAGCAGCTGCATATTATTCAAAAGATTATAAGTCAAGCCAAAATTCACGTAAAACAGCTAGGTGCTTTAAAAAGGCTCAACCCACTAGTGGCAATAATGAAAATGTTACAATTATTGGATGATCTAAAACAAGGTCATACACCTTTATTACATGTCAACAAAGCACAAATATGAAGCAATAATTATATTCTGTTACGATTGTAAACTTACCGCGCTTGTTCTTGGTACCGTGTTTTCTGGCTGTCTGTACTTCTAAATCAATCTTCTTTTCTAAAAACTCTTGTTTTTTGACCAACAGCTCCTCAGTTTCACGTAATTTCTGAATTGCTTCATGTGTTGAGGGCCCTTTTTCCTCCTTCTTTCCACCAAATAATTTACCCAGAAAACTCATTATTAAGGCGTTTTGATTCTTATAAATGCTAACTCAACTGTTTATTAAAAGTATTATTCACTAATTACGCACAAAAAGAATAATTTTATGTTTTTAGTTCCGTTCTTCTATGGGAGTATGCGTCATCCAGGCACCACTCAAAGTATTCAATTCAGATTTCATTCATTTCATTGAAAACAGTTTTTGATATTAAGTACAAGTATTTATTTACGAAAGTGCTACTAACTACATGAGTTGGGCTACGATTAATAAACTTAAATAAGTAGTATTTTCTGGTACCTTATACAAGTTTTTAATTAAAAATTAAACCAGATATTATCAAAAATTCTTTTACTTGCTTATGCTTTTAAACGCACCATGACTCAAGCTGTTTTCTGTCAAAATAGTAAGTCTACTAAATAAAAAAGCCAGCCAGACTGCAGATTAACGGTCATTCGCTTAGTCATTTGTCACAGTTGCAGATTCTGTATTTTGTAGTATTATCATATGTTCAGAAGCTACAATTCTTTAAAATTAAAAAAATAGGTTTCAAGTTAAACTAAGTGTATTATGAAGCGAAGGAATAGTCTAATATCAATTAATCAAACAATAAAAATATATATTTAATTAAAAAACTTTTATTTTACAAACTTTCATTTATTATGACGAATGAAACTTCATTTGTTTTGACATTGAGAACACATAGTCTATTTGACATGTTGACATCATCCGCAAGCGGCAAACAAGGATTCAATTCACCTTGTGTGATATTATTTCAATTATTTCCAATTAAATACCGAAACATTTAAGAATTTATTTATAGAAATTGCAAATAAACTACAAAAATGGTTCGTGTAATAACTCAGGAGACATATGACGAGGTTGTTAAGGAGAACATGGAAGAGTTTGATATGAGCCCAGAAGAAGCTGTGAAAGAGGCTGTTGCCCAATTTGAAGCACAGGTACGTATCTTATACATCTTAATTAGTGATATCTTAGTCAAAACTTCTTCAAATTACATAGAATATCGATTAGATTATTGATTTCTAGGTGTGTTTATGTCACGTCTACCATGCCTCGAATTATATCTTATGTGCAAACTTATATAGTCATCATGCAGATGACTTAATCGTTATTTCTGCGTAGTTATACATTATAAAGGATATGTTGTCAGTCCACATTCTTATAGTCATCAAGGACAATTATCGAACTGAATGTTAATGTTTTTTTTAAGTGATTTCCAACAACTTGTAATGATTTTTATTTCGAAATAAGAATTACCTAATGTTTAATTTAAAATTTAAGTTGGTCAGACACATTACTTTTAATAAACCATCATGAAAGTTTACTTTTGCAATAGTAATGGTTTTTACTCTCACTCTATTTACCTACTTACTTTACTCCTGTTATTAATTATTAAAATTAGCAATTATCAATGTTCTAAAGACTTCCTGAACATAATATGTAGTTCAACTCTTTAACCACAACTAACTATGGCAAATAAATTGTTTAAACTTTATATAAAAAATAACTACCTTACTTTTTTATTATACCTACATCCTGTATTTTCTGAAATATTTAAAAAAACACATAATATATATCAATTAAACCCAGACAAAGAACAAGTGATTTTAAATGCACCACCACGCACTGTGATTTGGAGGTCACATTAAGCAGTCGGTCCTGGTTGTTATCATATGATAACAGTCGTGAGGCTTAGTTGGAGGCCTTTGGGCGGCTTAAAAAACATCCAACAACAAGATAATGCAAAAAACCCGCACTTGGCCAGCATGGGGCCATATGGCCTTAACCCTCACCTGAGAGGAGACCCGAGCCCAGCAGTGGATGTTATGGGTTGTTGATGAAAGAACAAATGATGATCACCATACACACAAAGTTTTGTCTTGGGTGGGAATCAAACCTGCCATAGTAATGGTAACCACTACGTCAACAAACTCTTCAATTTTGTGTAATGTGTCCTAAGTTACTTTTAAAAATATGTTTCAGGGTGTAGATCTATCAAACATAATAAAGGACTTGGCGCTATCAAGTGGAGGCAATCATTTGGTATCAGAAACTGTTGCCAACCTCAAAAATTTGTGTGCCTTTAAAAACCATGATGTCAATAAGGTGGTAAAAGAGTTGGATGTATTGAAGGTGAGTTCATAGTTTATTGTGATGATGATTAATGCCATTAATGTGTGTAGGTTATAGCAATTTTTTATTATTAAATAAGTTTGTAAGTCACAAAATGTCTGTGGTATCTCGTTAAGCTGCACGTCAGGCGCCGCGTGAACCCCTCTCGAACTCTGTCGCGTACATGCTATACTTCTTCTTTTAAACTAAGTTTTTGTTCTGTCACTAGTTTCCTTGGCTAATTGTGTTGTATAATAAACTGCGTGCGACTTAAACTAAACAGACAAAGTTTTTATTTCACTGACACCCTCCGAGATACTACATGCCCTTTATGAGGTTTGAACTCATAACACTAGCGCAATAGAAAAGCATGTGGCGATTGCTTAAACCACTATGCCATCCATGCAGTCAATATACCATATTTTGAGAGATTTTGAGAGTTAAATTTAACTCAATTCAACATACATTTGACTGTTTTTACCTTTAACCCATTGACTGCCAGACTTTTGACAGATCAGACTATAATTATCTCTGTTTAAATATTTCAATATAGTAGTCAAAATCATGATGAACTGTTATACATGTTCCTGATTGTAAAAATCAGTATTACCCAAGTTTTATTCTTCATGAAATGTGAAGTGTGGTAGATGCTTTAAGACATACTATGTTCTGCAGATTGAAATTATAGCATTACTAGTTTTTGCTCGCGGCTCCGCCCGCGTGTATTTCGGTTATCGCGGCAAATAGTAGCCTATGTGTTCTACTGATGTATAAGCTATATTTCATCCAAATCCGTTAAGTAGTTTTTGCGTGAAAGAGTAACAACATAGGTAGTAGGATAAAAGAATTAGTGGTATTTTACTGTATTATTCCTTGTCATATTTACAAACTAATAAATAAATTAAAACTTAAATTTCCAGACTGAATGCAGTAAAGACATAGCTCACAGAATAAGGGCAGGTAAAGATGGTGCATACAAGATTCTGGTAGACCTACTATTTAGCAAGCAACTGCTTCTACAGCTTAGTGATAAGGATACGAAGCTAATAATCACCGCACTTGACACTTTGACAGCTCTTATGGAAATGCAGCCTGATTTGTTATGCGATAGAGGTGTGGAATTAATTAAACAGTAAGTGGAATTATGAGTTATAAGTAGAGTTGCAGGTTTAATTCCCAATCTTTCCCAAAAATTCATTTACACTGGGTGTTTTCACTTTTTGTAAATAAATCTAAAACCCATGTTAATCTACATACAGTTTGGATCTAGATAATAAAATAAAAGTTTTAACATAAAAAAAGTTATCACTACATGATAAATCTCCTTTGACTTTGCCGTCGTCGGGTAAAAAGTCTTCTTCTTGATCTTGAACGTAAAAAGTCTTAATATGCTAACTAATATAATAGTGTTTTTATGTTTGTTTATTGGTCTGTCTCACTTTAATGCCTTAACCCAATAAATCGAGAAGCCAATCTTTAATATTACAAAAGCTATCTTCCATAAATATAAAAAAACTGTATCCCTAAGTGTAATTAAGGAATAGTGACTTAATTACCAAAACTAGTGGTTGCACAGTCGTCAAATTTCATACTTCTTCATTCACACAATTTTCGTAAATGTTGTTTATGTTTGGCCCTACCAAAATGACTCTAATTTGCCTGATGGAAACCATAAGCAGAATCCAAGAGTGGTGGTCACCATACTGCGAATGCAGGCAATGCAACAATGCAAAATGGTGACCCACATCATGGCAGGTTGGTGATGCTTCTGCATCATTGGGCCTCCGGTCTCGCATTCACTAACGAAACACGCCAACACGAATGCTGTCATTTTACGTAGATTTTCTGTGCGAGGGTAGTACCGCCCCGGTCGAGCCGGTCCGTCCGTGCTGAAATCAGCTGGGCTCTACTACCTTTACTAGTTTTTAATTCACCTATTATATTATAGATAAACATGCAAAGCAGCAAAAGCTTATGAAATAATATGAATTAATCTCCTTCCAGTATTCTAGACAATGTTGAGAATGACGATATTTTAATATCAACTCTGCAATGGATCACAGCATGTTGTATCAAACACGAGATGAACAGACAGAAAATATTTGCCAAGAATATTACCGAAGATTTGAAACTCCTGCTAAACGTTTCTGGCAATCAAAAAGTAAGTACTTTAGCTACCATCTATGCTAATACATATTATAAAGCTGAGGAGTTTGTTTGTTTGAACGCGCCAATCTCAGGGATTGGCGAAGGGAGGATCAAAATGAGCGGTGTATCAATGAAAAAGTATCATAGACGGAGAAAAATTATATCTTGAGAGAGCTGTCATTGCGTGCGTTGCATGGTTAGAGAGTCATATAATCATGAAAGAATTTTCCCCATTAAAAGTTATAAAAAAAAGTCTTCTACGGCATATCTGTTTATCTTTTATGGATTAGGGGGCAAACGAGCAGATGTATCGTCTGATGGTAAGCGATTATTGTCGCCCATGGACACCCGCAACACCAGAGGCGTCACAAGTGCGTTGCCGGCTTTTGGGAGATGAGGGTTGGGGCATGGGTCTTCGGTATCCTCACTCACTCTGTAAAACACAGCCGAAGCGTTATTTCACACTGGTTTTCTGTGAGGCCGTGGTATCACTCCGGTCGAGCCGGTCCATTCATGGCTCTCTCACGTGAAATGTCCTGTCCGTGAATGTCCAGTGACTGCTACGGGCTGATGAAGGTGTTGTTGTGTCCAGCTGTTGAGCGAGACCCTGGCGGTGATCCGCAAGCTGACGCTGGACGACGACGTGCGCGTGGAGTTCGGCAAGGCGCACGAGCACGCGCGAGAACTCGGCGCGCAGATGCTGGACCCACTCACCAACCTACTCAAAGGTACACCACTCTACTACATTTTAACCGACTTCAAAAAAAGGAAGAGGTTATCAATTCGACTGTTTTTTTTATTTTTTTTCATTTGTTACCTCATAACTTTCGACTGTGTGAACCGATTTTGATGATTATTTTTTATTTGAAAGCTGGTGCTACCCATTTCAATTCGGTCCAGTTCTTGAAGTCGGTTTTTTTTTTGTTAAAATTTGTGATTATTTACTACAGTTTTAATAAACTCCCATTTGTTGCACCTTTTGCAATTCGAGTTTTGCTTTAAAAAGCAAAAAAATGGTGACCATGATGATGAAAATTATAAGTTTTAATAATAATAATATTTTGACCATCTAACACACAACGCCATCTAGACCCAGGCTAAGCAGAACTTGTGATATGCGTACTAGACAACTGATATAAATACAAATACATATATACTTTTATGTTTGTTTCATTGTTTTTTTAGTTTAACATTAATATAGACTATATGTAGGTATAGAATACTCTTAAAACTGTTTTTTTTGTTTTTAATTTACATGTACAATATTACTTATAGCTCTATTTATGTGGTGACGGAGTAAGAATACCGAGTGTCACCACCCCTATTCATCCCGTGGGTTTCGTAAAAGCCGATTAAGGGACAACATCACTGCAAAGAGAAGGAAAATTCTCTATACCAACTCGTCTGGCCAGCGTGGTATAGTAGTGTTGCGCCATAAGGAGATAGGTTTCGAATGTTTCCGTCCATACGAGAACCGAGGAAGGCGCCATCTAGTGTCGGGTAGCGCGCAATTGTGGAGATTATGACTGGTTATTTAGATTTTCTCAACGCTAGATGGCGCTGCAAGTAGCTCTAGAACAATCCATTTGGTCCAGAATGTTCTGTTGAATATTAAGGATTATTCTAGAGATTTCGACAGCCATATAAAAGTGTAGCGTGTTAGACGTACGGGCAGTATTGTCACGATACAGCGGATTAATATCGAAGCGATTTTCTAGTGCGACTAACGAGTGATTTAGTAAATTATTGTTGTAGAAATTGTTGTTTATAAATATTGTGTTATTTTTTTGGTAATCAATCGACTACTTTCCTTTGTTTAATACCCAGCTCGTAACAGTAAGCCATAACCTCCTTTTTAGAAAGAGGCCTATGTCAGCAGTGGACTGTTAAAGTCACTTTCACACCAAAACTACTGAACCGATTTTAATGAAATTTGGTACACAGTTAGTTTAGAGCCTGAGAAAGGTGATAGGCTACTTTTTAATGTGAAAAAAGAGTTGTAAGGGGTTGAAAAGGAAATGAAAGATAGTATAAATGCTACTCGAAGTCATCATTCCACGCAGACGACAGTCGCAGACACAGCTAGTATAAGACATAAATATGATGTCGTACAGAGAACAGCAAGCCTCCGCTGGTGTCGGAGCTGATGCTGACCATCGCGTCGCTGCTGGTGCGGCACGAGCTGTGCAAGATGGTGGCCGACAGCGGCATCGACTCCATCTTCACGGCGCTAGCTGACAACTACGACAACGTGGCAGTTGTACAACAGGCTAATAAATTGTAAGTGCTCTTTATTCATTATTGACTATCTCGGTGGTGCAGTGGTAGCGTATACGACGGATGTTTGTATGTTCTGCAAATATTTGTTTCGGAGTTTGGGTTTTTTTCATGTATAATATGTATGTATTTACAAAAAAAAATCTTAATGCGGTTCACAGAATACATCTACTTAACAAGTTTCAACAGTTATAGTTCTTATAGTTTCGGAAAAAAGTGGCTGTGACATACGGACGGACAGACATGACGAATCTATAAGGATTCCGTTTTTTGCCATTTGGCAACGGAACCCTAAAAAAGTACATATGTTTTCATATCAGTTGTCTAGTATCCATAATACAAGCTCTACTTAGTTTGGGACTAGATAGCGTTGTGTGTTAGATGTCCGAAATACTTATTTATTTATACTAACTGAGCCGCATATAACAACCGTGGATAAATGGTAGCCTAAATTGCTCCTTATACCATCAGCGATGTGCCAATAAAATTCACGTCAAAATCGGTTCAACAGTTCTAGAGACTAACCGGAACAAATAGACAAAAAAAATAAAAATTCATTTATTTTTGTTTGAAAATTGAAATCCGAGATTCCGAGATTGCTGTGTGAAGCTGGCAAGGGCAGCTACTAATATATAAACTGTCCATTTGGAAAAAGATTTGGAGGACAGTTTTATAACTTTTGACACTATATTGCCTTGTAAGTTTCAAATTAATATTTTTAATAGTACTCGTATTTTGTACAACGTCAACTATGTTAGAAAAAACACAAAGGTTTTAAATTAAATTAAATCTGAATTTTTTATTCCAGACTATAAAAATATATTTAACAAATAAAATAACACAAAAAATATATTATTTCAATTTATTTGCTCATTAGTGAAATTTGTGAAAAATAAGTTTAGCTTGAGTGACCGTGTATACAATATAAAGTGATTTTAATTTTTCCCTATTGGTTACCTATGATCGCACTCATGACTAATTTTTAAAACCCACACATCTTCTCCGCCGACTGGTAATGCGATCTCAAAAACAAACATCTCTGATTATCCAGGAACAGCGTCTTCTTCTTCACAATTATCTCATTCTCCAATATAGACCTCTCATGAATCAATTCAGCTCTCAATTTCTCCGTCTCCAGAGATCGCTTCTGCAACAAGCTCATACTGTCATTCAAATCTCTCACTTCTTCAATCAGCGCAACGAGAGAACCTTCTCTGCAGTTCTCCACGTTGGGTCTGCAATTCTTTGTGTTAAGTCTCGTCTGTGCTACTTGTATTCTCTGTGAGACTTTCAACATCTCTTCGTGTAAAGTTTCCAGAATGTTCTCAGTTTCGACGATCTTTTGTAGCGTTAGTTTTAACTGGTTTTCTAACTCCGTTTTGACTTCCTCTGTTCTTGAAATCCTCTCGCTCAGTGTTTTGTTCACTTTGATGTCTTGAGAGCGAAGGTCTCGCGATGTGTTGATGAGAACGGCGTCAACCTTCGCTCGTAGGGCTTTGGATTTGTCGATGGCGGTTTTGAAATCGTTCAAAGCGTTGATCGTGTGTTGCTCCCAAGATGATACGTTGGATTGTCCTAGAGAAAGACAAAACTGTTTAAGTGATTTTAATAACAACAGTTGATAAACTAAAAAAAAAGCGGCCAAGTGCGAGTCGGACTCTCCCATGAAGGGTTCCGCAGCAGCAACTAACATAATATATATATTTTTTTATATTTGTGTTGATTGAATGAAAGGTAAATTGCAGTTCACGATTTATGACGTATTAAAAAAAACTGCTTACTAGATTTTGTTCAAACCAATTTTCGGTGGAAGTTTGCATGGTAATGTACATCATATATATTTTTTAGATTTATCATGCTCTTAGTTTGGAAGTTAAAGGGGGGGGACACATTTTACCACTTTGGAAGTGTCTCTCGCGCAAACTATTCAGTTTAGAAAAAAATGATATTGGAAACCTCAATATCATTTTTGAAGACCTATCCATAGATACCCCACATGTATGGGTATGATGAAAAAAAAATTTTTTGAGTTTCAGTTCTATGTATGGGGACCCCCAAAATTTGTTGTTTTTTTTTTCTATTTTTGTGTGAAAATCTTAATGCGGTTCACAGAATACATCTACTTACCAAGTTTCAACATTATAGGTCTAATAGTTTCGGAAAAAAGTGGCTGTGACATACGGACGGACATACAGACAGACAGACATGACGAATCTATAAGGGTTCCGTTTTTTGCCTTTGGCACGGAACCCTAAAAACAGGGTCGCATTCAAGTTAAAAAGATTTATTTTTAGAATGAAAATTCTACAAACCCGATTTTAAAAAAGTTTTTTTTTTTTTTTTTTTATGTATGGCCCGCCAAAATGACTCTACTCTGCCTGATGGAAAGCATAAGCAGAGTCCAAGAGTGGCGGTCACCATACTCACTGCGAATGCAGACAATGCAGTATGGCAACCGACACCATGGCGGCCTAGTGATGCTGCTGCATCTTTTAGTCTAGTCAACAAGTATGGAACTTGTTGACTAGACTAGTTGGGCCTCCGGTCTCGCACTCACCAACGAAACACGACAGCATGAACGCTGTCATTTTACGTTGATTTTCTGTGCGAGGGTAGTACCGCCCCGGTCGAGCCGGCCCATTCATGCTGAAATCAGCGTGGCTCTACTAATTTCTATATCAGAGTGATCCCTCGAATATTATTCCCTTCCTATCCAGAATAATAATAATATTCTGCATACAATCGAGAAATAAGAGCAGAACAACAAATCTGAACACTTGTTCTTCTTTATTGTACCTATGTGAAATAAAAATACCTTCAGAAAGCCTTGTAGCGCCCGCTGAATCCTTGACATTCATAGATTTAGTTTCCAATTCAACATTATCAGTTTCATACTTGAACGCCAAATATTTATCACTCCAATCACGCTCCAACCAATTCTTCGACGATTTATTCATTTCTAACTGATACTCTATCTCCCTCAACAACTCTCTGTGCAATTTCTTCACGTTTTCTATTAACGCACATTCAGTAAACAGGTCTTCCTGAGGCTCATCATAAATCAAGTCAGACTGCATTCTCAATTTTCTCATATCCAAACACTCTTCTGTAATATACTCCGGAATATTCAACGTATCAATAGCGTTTTTCAGTTGCTGTCTTAATGCTTCCATGACATTGATTTCGGCGTCCATATCTCTAATAGCTCTTTCTAGTTCAGATTTCCAATAGTTGATGTGTCTTGCCCTATGCTTTAGTTGGTCCGTACTATCGCTGAAGTCCTCACAAGATGTTTGGTTCACTTTGATAATGCTGTTCTTAGTTATAGCTGTGTTTTTGTCGGTTGTACGAATGATATCCCCTTTTAGTACTTTTTGGTTGTGTTCGTCCCATACCTTGATCGTTGATAACGCGAAGTTTCTGTCACCGAAAGAATGATAGTCACCGTTTTCGGCTGTAGTCTTTTTAGCAGACATTTTTTTCAGTTACGCAATGCTTTTATTTTGATTGAAATATTCCTGAAAGAGATAATGAAAATTAAGTTCTGCCTTTCTCGTACGTCTTTTCGAAAAAAAAATTAAACATAAATCCAAAAATATTATTGTTATGAAAAGAAAATATCATTATGTATACTATTATTATGTTTAATATTAAAAAAAACTAGAGATGATACCATATATTGAACTTTTAAATACTGATAACTATATAAACTGAGCAGTATATATAGGTATATAAAAATACTAGCTGACCCACGGAACATCGTTTACGTTTTTGTGAATCTAAACCATTCCCAGATCCCCTTGAACACACACAAAAAATTTCATCAAAATCGGTCCAGTCGTTTTTGTGAATCTAAACCATTCCCAGATCCCCTCGAACACACGCAAAAAATTTCATCAAAATCGGTCCAGTCGTTTGAGAGAAGTTTAGTGACATACACACTCACACAAGAATTATATATATAAAGATTTATACTATTTATTTACTTTGGGCTACTGCTCTTATACTAGAAGACTTGCGAGAACATAAAATACAAATTTTAACAAAAAAAAACCGACTTCAATCTGGACCAAATTTAAAGGGGACCATTCGGGAAGCACCAGCTTTCAAATAAAAAAAGAATCATCAAAATCGGTTCACCCAGTCCAAAGTTATGAGGTAACAAACATAAAAAAATAATAAAAAAATACAGTCGAATTGAGAACGTCCTCCTAAAGAATAATCCTTAGAAATAAAATAATTATGTACATAAAAAATATATTTACCCAACCTCTTTAATTCTTCCACTGAACAACCCCCTTTGTATAACTCCTACTGGAACACAACCGCCATCCTTTTTGTCCAATGTAAAAATGAACTGTTTACAAATACAATAGCCTATATATTCCATTGTATTTATTGAATAAACATGCTGTTGTCATCACGAACAGTCGCCTTAGAAACGACCCATATCCCTCGGGAACATAGAAATCAATAAATAGACATACCGTACAGAATGGCTTCGTGATATGATGTTATCAATTCTAGTCTGCGTGTATGAGATTTATATTTTTTGTTAGCTGATAAATTATAAGAAATAATCTTTATTGCGTAAAATTGTATATGACTAAAATTTGTTTAGAACAGATAAGTATAATTGCTGTATAAAACAGATTTTTTGTTTTGTAAAATGGTTCATTCTATTTAATATAGCCCTATCTACACAAGTAAATAAAATTGTGTTGTCTGTTTGTAATTTTCAAATTAACAGCTTTTCAATCATTAAATGTACGGTACTTCCATAAAAAAAAAAACATTTTTTTAAATTGTTGTCTGTCTGTTTGTTTTTTTCGGTTCGCCCGGAGCCAATTTTTTACAGGCAACCATCTTATAATGCGAAAGTGCATTTTTCAGTTACCTCTTCTCGCTGAAACCACTGAACCGATTTATTTTTTAATTGATTTTTTTATGGAATAGGCCGGCAAACGATCAGATTTGCACCCGCAACACTAGAGGCGTCTCAAGTGCGTTGCCGACCTTTGGGGGTTGGGGGGGGGGGGCAGATAGGGGGAGGTATTGAGGTATGGGCGCAAGCACTGTTTCACACCGGTTTTCTGTGAGGCCGTGGTATCATACAGGTCGAGCCGGCCCATTCATGCCGAATCGTGACTCTCCCACGGTGTGGAGATATCTACTTCCACGCTTGAGAAGGGATATGACTACTCTTTTAAGTTTCCTGAGATTAGCGCGTTCAATCAAACTTACAAACAAACTCTTCACCTTTGTAATAATCTGTTTGCAGGATAACAGCTCTGGCAGGCAATGACGATGTCAAGAGGGATTTAGTGAAGAGTGGCATCGTTCCAGTGATAGTTTCAGTATTGAATAGACATTCCGTAAGTAGATCTTTATTTCTTGCTATAGTGACACTAGTAGGTATAGGCAGCCTATAGGAGTAGCAAACTAACAAAACTCTAGACTTGCAACTAACTATAGTCCTTAAAATATAGATTGCTCTCTGTGACAGTGGTGGTAATTCTGTTGTTGTCATCACTAAACTTAAATTCACTAAAATTTGTTGTTGGATTATATACTTTAATCTCAATGGCTTACAGTCCAATTTTCGATATCTCACATCTCAGCTTTCACTATATTTAGTTCAGTACCAACTAAAAGTTGATCAGAGGTAAACGCTTGTTTATTAGTAAAAAAAAACTAAACTATACATGTAAAAGTTATGAGTAATAATTACGTAAGTAATTTAGTCGGCATGTATTTAGACGACGTCTAAATTTAATGCGACATGTCAAGTTTGACGTCACACGTTACACGTTTTAAACGTTCAGCACAAGAATAGCAAAAGAAAAATTAAGGCCTAAGTTTACTAATTTAACCAATTTTGGTCATGCCAAAGTAAATTTTACTTTTACAACTAATAAACAAACGTGTGTCTCTGATTTACGTTTATTTGGTACTGAACTAAACACACACAGCTGGGATGTGAGATATCGAAAAATGGACTGTAAGCAGATGAGATTAATCAAACAACAAATTTTCGTGAATTTTAGTTTAGTGATGACAACAACAGAATCACCACCAGTTTATTTTGTATTTGAACCTGCCAAAGTGACTACTCTGCCTGATGGAAAGCAACCAGAATCAAAGAGTCACCATACTGAACAACCTGTTATAATAAAGACAGACTGACTAAAGTCGATCATAATTATTTTCACGTTAAATTTTATGCTGTGTGAATACACGTTGGTTCTAAAGCAAACATGTAATTTAACCGAACAATCGTAGCCTCCATAGCTCAGGGGTTAGAGCACTGGTCTTGTAAACCAGGGGTCGAGAGTTCAAATCTCTCTGGAGGCATGTTCTGTATCTGACACTATTTTCTTTTTTTATGTTTTGAACATATTACTAACATATCTATACAAACAAATAAAATTGGAGTGTCTGTTTGTAATATTAAAATAACCGCTTTTTAATAAATGCATATGTATACACGTTACATGTACCAAAATAACATGTTTTTCTGTCTGTTTGTTTTTGACGGGACTTGCACTGACAGATAACCGATGATCTAAGGAGTAACTTAGGCTACTTTTTTTAGACTAGCTTTGCGCTGCGGTGTTACCCGCGGTTTTTGTTGTACCGCGGGTAACACCGCGGGGCTTAGCTGGTATTTTATTAAAATTAATTAATTAATATGGGAAAATATGTTACATCGCTGTAAAGAGTGGCCTATGTCGTTTATCAAGAATCAAAGTATCTCCTTGCCAAAAAAAATATAGTATTTGGTATCAATGGTGTTCTAGGTAGTATCATTTTCGCCTTTCGCATTGAGTATGGTGACCAACACTCTTGAATTCTACTTATGTTTTCCATCAGGCAGAGTAGAGTCACTTTAGCAGCTAAAAGAAAAAAAAAACAATTCACCTACATAAATTTGTTGTAATTTTCACGTGACAACGTCTGATAAATTGATGAACGCCGGCTGCATGCACGAAAAAGGATGACTCATTGTCCTGTTACGCTCATAATATATAAGAAAGCGTGGGTCGACATTATTGGAATATTTTCAGAAAGCACCCCACGCTTTTTTACATTAAAATTATTTTCTACTTTATAGTTTGGTTTTATTTATAAGAGCGTGTTTGTTTAGTTTCTTAAATTTTTTTTTTCTCTTATTGTTCCTTCCCTTTTGCCTTAAAATGTTGTGCATTTGAACTAGTGTTTAGTGAATTTACTGTTTCATAAATACATAAGGTTTAATGTAACAGCAATTGGTTGTCCAATTTTTTTTTTTTTTTTTTGGATATTTCATACACAACGCCATTTAGCTTCAAACTAAGCAGAGCTTGTATTATGAAAGATAGATTGCCTAATAGAATACTTATAGGTACACTTTTTTTGTAAAAACATTCCTATTATACATAGAAAAGAAGAATCATCAAAATCGGTTTATAAACGACGCAGTTATCCGTGTACACACACATAAAAAAAACGGTCGAATTGATAAACCTCTTTTTTTAAGTCGGTCAAAAACATCCAAACTTCGAAACAAATATTTACAGACCATACAAACATTTGGTCCGACCCGGGAATCGAACCCGAGACCTCAAGCAAGCAGTCGCATACTCTACCACTGCTCTACTAATAGGACATTCGGATAATATTTTTTTTTATTATTTCAGAGCAACGCAATAGCCACGGCGTTAACTCTAAAGAGTATCGCGGCTCTGAGTCTTCGGGAGCCTTCGCACAGCAAACAGTTCCTGGACAGCGGAGCTCCTGAAGTCATCGTGGAGTGTATGAAGGTGCATCCGGAGAATGCTGCTGTACAGGTTTGTGTAGACTGTTTTTGTAGTAATAGTCCGACCGACGACCTGCGTAGTTACCTAGTGTTTCAGAATGACATGCGTTAACTTTTTTCTGTTTTTTGAAGTGAAAAATTCTTTAGGCGCGTTGAGCACTTTTTGGGTGAACAAAAATCATGGAACTCGCGTCATCGTCACCGAACGCTTTCAATGAGCTACATGTTTTTACTTCTTTTTTTATAGCGCAACAACTGTTTGTTTAGTTTTGAGTTTTCACTTCTGTCGGCAGGTCTCATGACTGCTTTACGATCTTTTTGGATTTTTGTAAAATTTAACAAAAAGTTTAGATTTCCAATTCTGGCAAAAGCAGACAATGCAGTGATGATATATTTTATTATGGTAGCTTTTGCTTGCGGTTCCGCCCACGTTTCTATCGGCTATCGTGGTAAAAACAGCCTGTCAAATCAATTTAAAATTGGTCCAGTGATTTGGCATAAGAAAGGGTGACAAATAAACTAATCAAATTGTGTTTTTCAGAAAAACGCGTGCTGGGCCATCCGCAACATGGTAGCGAGATGTAGCGAGCACAACGCGAAGTTCCTCGAGCTGGGTGCTGAGGAGCTCCTCAACAGTTCCTTCGACAAGTTCGGCGGGGACTTCGGCTTCGACATCAAGTCGGCGCTCAGGGACCTGGGATGTGACGTCAAGCTCGACGAGCAGTGGACCGGGCGAGGTGTGCGCTTAGAACAGTGATACACACATCATCAGCCTATCGCAGTCCACTGCTGGACATAGGCTTCTCTGCTTCTCGCGTAAATCATCACTCCACCTGGTCTGTGGACGTCTTACACTACGTTTGCCGAGACGGTCTCCACTCAAGAACACGTTTATTTCAACGGTTATCGGTTCTGTGGCTAATATGGCCAACAATGATACACCACACTTGTTCTACTTCAGTCTATCGCCGTCTAATGCTAAAGGAAGACCTTCCCCAAAGACTGCCAACCATCGCGGTCTCGGAAAGTCGCAAAACACATCACACATATTGGGTCCATTCGATTTATACAAGCATTACTTATTGAAAACGCGTAGTATTTACGCAGTTTCCGTGTCGTTCGTAAGACATAACTAGTTTTATTTCGATAACATTGATTAACACAAGGTTAAAAAGCTACACACTTTTGTGTTGCTGTAAAGGAAAATTTTATTCTTATAAAAACAAGAACTGTAAAATAACCTATGAAATAAAGTTAAGGCTGAAAAAGCATTAAGCATATTTAGAAATATGTGACAACTGACAATGTCAGTATTGGATTAATTTTATTCAATCCAAAATATACTTTTTTTATATTCAAAATTGAATGGGCTATGTTCTAAGAATTTTTTTTTGGTCACATTGAGCATAGTAATGATTAAACTATTTTAGACTATCTGACTGGGTTTAAAACACAACATTAAAAAAAAAAATGTATAGTACGTCGTAGGTGGCGAGAACGCTGATCCGCGTTACAGCTACTGCTGTCAATTTTTATTTACCCCCATATCCATGTGGCAGCAAGTGAGAGGTCTATACTAATAAACTAACTTACCGAAGAGTTTTTTTTAATTTATTAATAAAAGACAACTCCGGCATTAACAATATACATCCTGTGTCGCGCGGGACTTTACAAACGTACATGAAACGGACACAGAAAACACCCAGACTCGGAACAACAATTTGTGGATCACACAAAGTGCTGTCCCATGTGGGATTTTAACACTTGGCGCAGTAGAAAGCGGCGTGTCAAACGCTTTCATAACTAGGCCAACCGTCAAATTCCATCAGATAGCACTTCAAGCCTCTACTTAATCTCATATTAATTTTAGCTTTTTTTTATAAAAGACTATATTTTGTCCTCGGCTCCATATATGTCGACTGTCGCAGTAAATACTGACCTGTGTCCCTTCTTAAGAATCAAAGTATAAGTACAAACTTTATTAGTTTCTATAACTTACCTCAACGTCACAATTTCTATATAACAGAGTATGCTGAGCCTTGAGGAGAGCCCTACCCCGACGGCAACTACTTATTACATTTATATACCTATACTATGTATTGGATATTAAAGTGATATAAAATGTACATGTTAATTCAGCTTTTGTTTCATTCTGTGCCTATTGAGAGTCAAATGTATGACGTTTTATTAGATTTCATGTAATCGACATTGTGTATAATTTTATCATTAATTTCATCACGACAAAGACTTGAAGATTCGAAGGTAGCGGTTCGCGCCGCGACAGAAACAAGCGACCGAGACAGGAGACCGAGACCGCGACCGTCACTTTTTGACACTGCTTGTCCGTCTCGCTGTCTCCTGTCACGCGTCTCGGTCTCGTTCGCGAACTGTCGCTTATACGTTGCCTATGGTCAAGTGACTGTCGCGGTCTCCGGTCTCGGTCTCCTGTCTCGGTCGCCTGCCTCTGTCGCGGCCTGAACCGTTACCTTCAGAATTGAAGACTACAAATACTTGACATTGACAGAAATAGCTGATCCAGCTGGTTGCCATCTCATCAAAAGAAGACTTTTTTTTAATTCAATAGCTCCATCGGATATCTTATTGTAATTTAATTAAGTATAAACAGTTTTTTTGTCATTTTGCCTATTTTACTTCATTTAGTCTCCCACTTAACTGAGGGAAGTGAACATATAATTTTTCCAACTTGTCCAAATTACTACTGATAAATTTCGTTGCCCGCTTTTTCTGGGACTTACCGATTGTCATAACTCGGGTGTGTACATGGGTAACTGCTGTTGATCCTGGTGTACAGGAGTTGCAGTGGTAGACGTGTGGAAAGGATAGGTCCCAAAATAATACTTTTCATAAGGGTCAATTCATACTAGCGCAGAGTCGAAACGCATCGAAGCGTCTATCCAAAACTGAACATAACAAATTCAACCTTAACTCCACAGCGTAACGCACACATTACTTCTGAGATTTTAAAAAGACTCGCGCATTCTTCGGAATTCGCGCGTCTGCGCGTGAACAACGCTGATTCTATCGCTGAACCTACGCGTCATCAGGCGGAAATTACGAAACGTTATAATTCCGCTCTTTTTCTTCTTTCTTCGTTTTCTCGTCTTCAACTTCCGATATAAGTAATATCATAGCAAGATCAATGTCAACCATTTTACACACGTTTCAGCTACGAGAGTCAACTGGCAAGTGATTCAATATCACTGATGTTGATGCCCATTACTACACGTAAAAGAGTGCGCGCGTATTCGTCATGCGGCTTCGCTTTAGTTTTAAAGAATTTGACGCTTCGATGCGCTTCGACTCAGCGCTAGTATAAATTGACCCTTAAATGATATATGAGCCATACAAATTAATGTACAACATTTATTTAAGCTTTTTTTTGCTTTTAGCTAAAAAATTATATTCTGTTGTTTAGATTTCATAAGTTTCTATTAATAAAATACGGATTTTGGTAAGTAGTGGTTTCTTTTTAAGCTTACAATCGTAAATACAATTATAATTTGACGACAAGATTTTCTTTGCGTATGCAAAATGTGACTCGGACCTTATTTATATAGGGAAATATTGTATTGATTCAAAATTATTTAATTAAGTATATACTTGAACAAGTATTATACAGTTCTTTTTGTGTCGCTTATACAACACCGCGCAAATCTAAATTGAGTTTAAAATTTTGATAGACATCGGATGAAAATCCTTTTCCATACTTCCTGCATTACTTGTATTGCAGGAAGTATGAATATATGAACTAAGTTATACACTCTTAAAATGTATAACACACCTTGATTAACAGTTTTAACTTCCCTGTAAGTCAGTCCAAAGTGACTTGGGCAGTATCGTTCGATAAGCGATGATATGTACGATAAAAAGGTGCTTCAAATAATTATTTCAAAACATTTATTTTAATACCACATGAAATTATTAAGTAACAATCACTGGACTAATAATAATAAATACATAATTATTTAAACTGACGTTTAATTTAAAAATTATTAAAAGTAATTTTACAAAGCATTAAAAATATATATGTAACACAATAATATGGCTACTCAATCACAATTGCCACATTAAAATTGAAAATATATAAATCTATATAAATTCGAATTCAGAACTTCCTCCTTTTTATTGAAGTCGGTTAAAAAAACCGAGCTGGCCTTCTACCAGTCATATTTGATGTGTAAAGCCGAGTCTCCACAGAACAAAAGTTGTCATCTTTTGTGTTTTTATTTTTTATTTTCTTTATTTGGAACAAAAAACAGTTACATGCTAAAATCTTAACTAAATACAATTAAATATTCGAGGTAATAAACATGTAACCCACACTATTGTTCACAGATTAACAATAATAAAATTGAGACGAAACAGGTCATTTTGTTACAGTGATACACAAATATAAAAGCATGCAAGTAAATGATACAAAATTATAAAGAATAACGAATAACTTATTCTGTTGGCAAAGCGGATAATAATTTAATGACATAACTCTTGTAGAGGCTATTAGATAAAGCAAATATGTCAACATCACTGAAATATTTGTTATATGTATCCACAAGGCGTCGTAGAGGTATGCGGACACCAGCATTAGTCCTACAAGATGGTGTGTGAAAAAGTTGGTATTGATGTGCCTTTCGCCTAACTAACAACACATGTTGTCATCATGTGTTAGTGATAAAAGTTTATATAAAGCCAAGACTCCACCAAACAAAAGTTGGCAACTTTTGTGTTGTCAACCTTTTTTTGGGTTGTCAAATTTCGGTGGAAACGCGCCTTAACATCTGAGATTTGTTACGCACTTCCGTCTCTTTTCAACAGATTACAGGAAAGTAAAAAGATATTCTTTATTAAAAACTAGCACGCTCTAAATTACATTACGACACAGTTGTAGACATTAAGTAAAGCGATAATTACTATTTGAGTCTCAAACGCACGTTCGAGAGAACTGCAAGTTTCCCCTGAATGACAAATACATATAGTTAAAAAAGTCTATCAATCATAGATAATTATAATAATCATGTACAAAATTATATTCAATTAAAAGGAAATTCATATTAAACTTTGTGATAATTTTGAATGGAGCCGCTATTGGATTTATAAAATACTTCTTGATATTTTTAAAACTATCGTTAATTTTGAATAGGCCGTCGACATTATATAATCTAGACTTTCTAATAAATGTTCATAATGAACTGGTATAAATGTTCCTGATTCTAAAAACCAGTATTACCCAAGTTTTACTCTCCATTAAAATCGAAGAGTTGTGGATACTTTAAGACGTCGGTGGCGTCTCGAGCAAATTTTTGAATGACGCTTTAATGCGTCCTTGACGGTCAAAGGGTTAACTTTTTAGATGGTCTAGGGGAGGGGGAATCTCCTCTAGAGGGCTTGTCGGAAGCGCTATTAAGGTTTTTTACAAATTTCACCAACACAGTACAGACTTGAATTTTTCATGTACTAGGAATAACCTGTGTCGTAGATGACATTATAAATATACATAAAACGGGCACAAATAATACTTCAGAACAACAATTTGTAGTCGTGTCCCAAGTGGGGTTTGAAGCCACAGCACTCAGCGTGCGTGGTGGCCTCTTAAACCACCGCGCTATTTGTGCAGTCTGTGTAGTTATACATTTTAGAATGAAACTCACTTGTACTTATTCCACTATTTTAATTAAAGTTACACCTGACCGGTATCGCCTTATGGCATCCTCAAAGGTTAAGTACAAGTGAGTTTCATTCTAAAATGTATAACAACAAGTTCCATCAAGTGCCGACAATCGAGAGTATAAATTCTGTGTAGTTACTTTGCCATATTACACCATTATGCCATATAATCATTATAATGATGATGGTATCGTGTCATATATAGGCATTAAATAGTAAATCGAAATCCATTGTTACATAGTGCCTTCACAATACACAGATAAGAAATATGCTTTTAATTATATCACATATAAATTCTTAATAAAAAAAAAAAACCGACTTCCAAAAACATCCAACGAAAACTCTCTGTCAAAAAACACTTAAAAGCGTAAAATAAACTGGTTCTTCATAAATTGCCTATACCTAATTCTTTATTCATTTAAATAGTAGTATTATAATGGGTGCTAGGTACCTAAAATCTGTTTGAAGTCGGTGCCAAGTGCCTATCGCTTAGACTTTTGTAATTGTTCGTTTGTATTCTTTTTGGCTTAGCACCGACTTCAAACAGATTTTAGGTACCTAGCACCCATTATAATACTACTATTTAAATGAATAAAGAATTAGGTATAGGCAATTTATGAAGAACCAGTTTATTTTACGCTTTTAAGTGTTTTTTGACAGAGAGTTTTCGTTGGATGTTTTTGGAAGTCGGTTTTTTTTTTTTTTATAAAAATTTTTATATTTTACAGTTTTTAGTGCAAACAATCGTAGGTAAGTAGTAAGTTGAATTATTTCATCTAATTTCATCATCAAGAATAATACAAATTAAGGTACGTGTAATATTAAAATCATCCTCTAATCCCTAACTGTTGAAGAGTTTAATCATCTATCATCAGCTCACCTAAATAGCTTGAAAGTATACGACTGAAGGTCATTAGATACGTATGAAATTGAAAGAATTATTCTCCAACTCCTAACCGTTGAGGAGTTGTACCTTCCACCTTCCATCATCAGCTTACCTAAATAATTTGTAAGAATACGACTAAAAGTAACTTATATACATATGATATTTAAAGATTTATCCTCCAACTCCTAACCGTTAAGGAGTGGTACCTTACATCATCAGCTCATCATCATAAAATGATGACTACCAGACGCAAATACCGGTGTAACTTCAGAAAATATACGAAAAACATAGTATGTGCCTATAAAAAATGAGGGTTTCCCTCGATTTCCCTGGGATCCCATCATCAGATCCTGATATGCTGGCAATGGGACCACCACGGAAGCATACCCTGTCGAATACAAAAAAAAAATTCAAAATCGGTCCACAACTGACGGAGTAATCAGGTAACATGCATAAAAAAAAAAAAAAAAAAAAAATACAGTGGAACATAGAACCTCCTCCTTTTTGGAAGTCGGTTAAAAAGTAGACTAAACTAAAAACTAAATTAAATAAAAAGATTCAAACAAGTTGTACTTGAATATAATATAAATTATCGTACTTATGTACATACATTGTGATCGGACATAGTATTTTTTAAAGAATTTGTACGCAAACTGCCATTAGAGGTAGATAGGTTTAAAACTGAGCTCTTTGGCCTAGTTCTAATTCGTTAGTTAGGACCAGTTTCAGTTGTTCCTGAAAAACTTTCAGATAATTACCATAGGACACTATTTTTACTACTTAGAATATTACTACATACATGTAACGAACCCAGACCCAGAACAACAATTTATTGGTCACACAATATGTTGTCCTATGTGGGGTTCGGGCCCAGATCAATCAGCGCAATAGAAAGTAAAGAAACTGCTTAAACCACTACGTCATCTGTGAATATATATTTACTAGATAAAGGTTGTTGATATGTTTATCTTACATAATAAGTCTATCCAAGACTTGTGAGACCGAAATCTGCAGTGTATCATGCTGATAAGTACAGTATAGATTATCAGGGACCTTGTCAGTTAGTGGTGAAACTTGCCCTCAGTATTAGATCATGATAACAGATTGTCGTATACATTTAATTTTGTATTAAATTTTTATTTTAAACACTACATAAGGCACTACCCGTTACAATTGCAGACTCAGTACATATTAAATGACATCTTAAACTTAAAAAATATTAATTTAGTGTGAATTAGTGTGAGGTGATATTTATGAGGCATATTAAGAAACATTATTAGGTAGTGCCATACGTAAAAATTGCCTAACAGTGGCAATAGGGTAGTTGACTGTATCGTAAATAAATATATATAAAAATAAAACTATAAAACATCTCAGGAAATATACTCGTAATTATTACAGCTTTTCATTTCTACTACACATTTTAATTAAGTAAACATTGAAATATAATATCGCTCAATTGAGTAGTCTAAAACAGTGACGCCACAAGTTTGTATTGAGTACATTTTTCATTACGTTGACAGATGATAAAAAGTAACTAATTTGACTTAGGCTATATGTAAACTAGAGTAGAATATTTACGATACTGTCATTGGGTATACAGGGATCAAACTCATAGCTACTTAACTGCGAGTATGATTTTATTTTTCAATTTTATGCATAGTATCGGTTCAGTAGCTAAGGCGCTATTTTGAAATATACATACATTTAAGACTACCAAAATTATTACCCTTATTTTCGGCTTTGCCTTAGTCGGGTAAAAATTAATAATAAATGCTGATACTATACAAGTGTATTTTAATAAACGTATTCGTTGTCTCTAAATGCTGTCATCTTTATTAAATACCCGTTAAAAAATGCATATATATGTACTTTCTATGGATGAGTAAAATGCATGTGTTACGTAATTTAAAAATATGTGGAGGGACGGGTGTCACGTCCCTCCAACACAACGGCGGGCCACGGCTCAACGGTTGATGTTGGGATGTTGTATATATGATAATCGGCGCGAGAACTTCTATTGCGCGATTCAGGATTGGTAGTTACTCCGTGTTGTGCGTTACTTCGTAGTTCAGTATATCTTCGGTAGATGGCGCTGTCATATGTTTTTATTGCTGCTGTATGTGGAAGGCGCCACAAATATAATAACTGAATTCTATATAAATACATTGAAAAGTAGCCTCTAACTGTAGTCTCCTTGTGTTGATCTATTTTTAAACTGTTTTTATGGATTTTATGAAGACACATGAAATATGAGTAACTGCTAAAATTTACTATATTTGAAACAATGCCATTTCAATAAAATTAGTATAGTATAGTTATTGTCCATCACGAACTTCTACATTACAAAGGTAGTAGAGCCACGCTGATTTCAGCACGCATGGGCCGGCTCGACCGGGGCGGTACTACCCTCGCACAGAAAATCAACGTAAAATGACCACGTTCGTGCTGTCGTGTTTCGTTGGTGAGTGCGAGACCGGAGGCCCAAATAGTCTAGTCAACAAGTTCCATACTTGTTGACTAGACTAAAAGATGCAGCAGCATCACTAGGCCGCCATGGTGTGGGTCGCCATACTGCATTGTCTGCATTCGCAGTGAGTATGGCGACCAATACTCTTGGATTCTGCTTATGCTTTCCATCAGGCAGAGTAGAGTCATTTTGGCGGGGCAAACATAAAAAAAAAAAAAAAAAAAAAAAAAAAAACATATTTCTGATAGGCCCAGGTGTTATTTCATTTACCTACTTTAGAGATAATATATCTATCTATCTATATAAATAAAAATAAATCACCGAAATGTATGTTCGCGCAACTCCCAATCGACTGCACCAAATTGGATAATTATTGTTTTAAGTGTTTGTCATTGTCAGGACAAGGTTTGTATGGAAGAAAATAAAAAAAAACCGGAAGTGTAATGTTTTCATCTGTGACTGTACACTACCCCAGTGGGAAGCTGAAGCAGGTATAAATACTAAAAAAAGTATTTCGGAGATTTAGAAAATGTTCATGAAAAAAAATATGGCGGTACGAAGTTCGCCGGGTCAGCTAGTCTAATATAAAATACAATATGTGTGTGTGTGTGTATCTTGTGTGTCCTGTAAAATAATCAAAATTTTCAAAGTGACAATGTACAAGATAAAGAAATAACAATATAAATACAATCAAGTCACATTAAAGATTTTTGTGTATTTGGGAATGCCCGTTTTCAAACCATGAACTAGTTTTTATTCCAATTTACAAACAAAATTTACGGCTTCAAGAACTGGACCAAATTGAAATGGGAACACACTGGAGACACCAGCAATTCGGTTCACACAGTCGAAAGACCTGAGGTAAAAAACATAAAACAAGTAAAATTTTAACAAAAACTTTTTTTTTCTTTGATTTGATTTCTCTTGGATGCCATCATCAGATCTTAGTGTCCTTATCATGGTACCATTGTAAGGATATCTCCATTCCATTAAAAAAAGAATCATCAAAATCGGTTCATAAACCACGAAGGTATCCGCGAACACACATAAAAAAAACATACCTATATACGGTCGAATTGTGAACCTCCTTTTTTGAAGTCGGTTAAAAAAGACAGTCCATTGAGAACCTCCCTTTTTTCAAGTCGGTTCAAAAGATAAATGGTTATATAACCTCCTTTTAAATGAGACTTCTCTTTGCGCATGGCCAGCAGTGAACTAGTAAAGGATATTGATGTTGTTTTTATATATATGAGCCTGCCAAAAGGACTCCTCTCTACTTGATGGTAAGTATGAGCTGAATCCAAAAGTAGTGGTCACTGTGGCGACTTCCACATACAGCGCAAAAAGAAACACACTACAGCGCCATCTATCGAAGATACATCGAACTAAGGAGCAACGCAGTACGGCGCAACTACTTATTCAGCATCGCGATATAGATGTTCTCGCGCCGATTAGCATATTTACAACTTCCTTACATCAACCGTAGGGCCATGGCTCGCCAGACATGATCACCTCTGGGAGAGCAAGTCTCACCGTGGGAGAGCCACGCTTCGGCATGAATGGGCCGGCTCGACCGGAGTGATACCACGGCCTCACAGAAAACCGGTGTGAAATAGCGCTTGCGCTGTGTTTCACCGAGTGAGTGAGGAAACCGGAGGCCCATACCCCATCCCCCTCCCAATCCTCCAAAGGCCGGCAACGCATTTGTGACGCCTCTGCTGTTGCGGGTGTCCATGGGCGGCGGTAATCGCTTACCGTCAGGTGATACGTCTGCTCGTTTGCCCCCTATTCCATCTTGGCCGGAGGATCCTCCCTTTGTATTGGAGGGAATGCACCCCTTCCCCCACAGTCACCATACTCATTGTCAGTCATTGTGAATGCAACAATGCAGCATGGTGACCCACACTATGGCGGGCTAGTGATGTTTCTCGACAGCACGAATGTTGTCATTTTACGTTGGTCTTCTGTGATAACGAATATTACACAATTAAATACGAAAGTTACTGTATTAATTGTAATTACCACCTAAAGAGAGAGCTGTGTATTAATAACTATATAAATAGTTATAAAAGATATTTTTGAACGTTTCACATTTCTTATTTACACAATTTTAATTTAAAAAATATACATACCAAAATAATTTTACGAACTAGTAAAACACCTATATATTAATCATAATAATATTAAATATTAAAAAAAAAAAGTAAAAACCAAAACCCAACTACGACAAAAAACGACGCTGAAAAAGTATGAAACAAGTTTGAAAAGCCGTAGTCACACGTTGTTAAAGTGTTATGGTGCGTTTCTATGTAACGTGTGACTACGGCTTTTCAAACTTGTTTCATACTTTTTCAGCGTCGTTTTTTGTCTTTTGTCAGTTGGGTTTTAGTTTTTACTTTTTTTTATTTAAAATGTTTTGGTACCATTATGAATAAATATATAATATATATATATATACGCCCTTTCCAATGATACCAAACACGGTATATTTATCTCAAATTAATTTTTTAATTCATTACTTTATGTCGGATAGAGGGCGCCACATTAGATTCAGCGACACGTCATATAGCCTATAACCAGCAGACGATCAAGACGCTTCTAACGATACCTCATTTGTCCAGTTCTAATAAGAAGTTAAGGAGCTATGAGGGATCAAATGAACATACATACATAGCCTGTCAAAATCATAACCCTCCTTTGGCTTTGCCGTAGTCGGGTAAAAAGAGGGGTGTTATTAGTTTGACGTCGATGTCTGTCTGTGTGTGTGTCTGTCCGTCTGTGAGTGTGTGCGTGTCTGTGTCTGTCTGTGCGTGTGTGTGTCTGTCTCTCTATGTGTGTGTGTGTATGTGTCTGTCTGTGTGTGTGTCTGTGGCATCGTAGCTCTCAAACTGATGGACCGATTTCGATACGGTTTTTTTTTATTTGAAAGCCAGTTTCCTTGCGGTGGTTCTTAGCTATGTTTGGTTAATATCCAGCTGGTCCAGCAGTGTAAGAGAATCAGCCCTTTTCCATAATGATGTCAGGCACTTTTTGCGTATGATTACTCGATTTAGTGCTTGAGTAGGGGTTTTTTTTAAATTTTAGAACGAAGTTCCTCATGGGGCGTGGCGGAGAGGACCCTAACCGGCAAAAAACGTCCGTAGCGTTTTTTTTTTAAATGTAATTGTTTTCTTTATACCTCGAATAGAACTTGAAAATAATATTTTTATAATAAGGAATTTTGTTCCTATCTGGTGTCCCACGACACCACAGGATTATTTAATTTTAGCTTGTCTGCAAATATTTTTTTATAATTGTACACGCAATTTTTTTACATTTGTTGCAGTCGGGTAAAAACATAAGCCTATACACTATGGTAACTAGACTGTTTTTAAACATACTTGTATATATCTAAACACATACAATACATACATACAGCAACACGGTAGGGAGAAGCCATATGCAGGGTTCCCGTCTGTCAAAGTTTAAGCACATATGGGCCTACACATTACACTGTTATGACATAGAATGTATTTGTGTGCGTGAAATCTAATGTTTTGTTTTAATTGTTATGTGTGAGTTCGTGGTGACAGGCGATTGTTTTTGTATGTGAGTTTGTATGTGTGGAGATTTCTCCTCGCAAAAAATGATAGCCTTTTTTGTATCGGAAAAAGGCGCTATGGCTGCTCCCCTCCGGTCCGCCGGTCTATGTTACACACATATCTATACAAATAAATAAAATTGGAGTGTCTGTTTGTAATAATAAAATAACCGCTTTCTACTAAATACATATGTATGTATACACGGTAGGTACATATATCAAAATAACATTTTGTACAAATTTTGTCTGTCTGTTTCTTCTGGCTAATCTCTAAAACGGCTGGACCGATTTTGACGGGACTTTCACTCATAGGTGGCTGATGATATAAGGAGTAACTTAGGCTACTTTTTTTAAACTAGCTTCGCCCCGCGGCGTTACCCGCGGTACGACAATAACCGCGAGTAACACCGCGGGGTGCAGCTAATTATATATATAATACAAAATTTTAACAAAAAAAAATCGACTTTAAGAACTTGATCAAATTGAAATGGGACCACACGGGAAGCGTCAAAATCGGTTCACCCAGTCGAAATTACTGAGGTAACAAACATAAAAAAAAAACAGTCGAATCGAGAACCTCGTCCTTTTTGAAGTCGGTTAAAAATACACTCAGACTCAGAACAAATAAACTTATACATTACACAATATTTATTAAAAATGTGACCCACGAAAGAACTAGTCTATTAATAGTTAGGCCACTGATGGTGACTTGCCAAAAATAATCACTATTTTAATTTGAACCTTCTGAATTACCTGTAATTAGTAACTAATCAACATCAGTATTTACATCTATGAAGGGTCTCCGTCAACTGGTGGCCTCTCTGTAGCTGTTCGCCTTTTCCAAGAACATAATGTAACACCACTTCTTATAGTTCATAATCTTCTGTCCGTTCATAATTGTGTGGACCATAATTTTGTCGTTGTATTCCAAGTTGGTTAGAAGCTGGAACGATACAAATCAGTAATATAAGGTTAAATGCTTCGGACAGATGAATCGTTTTTATTGTAGAAACGGTATAAGATCAAAATACATAACACTTAGGACCGATAGGTCCATATAGTCAATAGGGTAGTTGACTGTATTGTAAATAAATATTGATGCCTCTTCATTAAAACGAATATTACAAAACATCTCGGCAAATATAATTATATTATTACAGGTTTTCATACAAATGTTAATCAAATAAACATTGTAATATATTGCTCAATTGAGAAACAAACCAAAAGACGCGCCCCACTATTCCTCTTAACCGTTAATAGTATACTAGCTTTTACACGCGGCTTCGCTCACGCAGACATTCATCCCCTGATTTACCCCCTTAGGGGTGGAATTTCAAAAATTCCTTTCTTAGTGCTCACTTACGTTATATAAAGAACCTACATGCAAAATTTCAGGATTCTAGCTTCAGCGGGTTGGGCTGTGCGTTGATCTCTGGGTATGTCAGTCAGTCTGGCAGTCGTCTTCGTTTTTTCCACGTGCTGACAAATATTGATCCAGATATCTTTATTTACACTATCAAATGCTTCATTTAAAAAAAATGAAGTCTTCTCAAAATTAAATTACTTTCCCATGCTTATTTCATGTAAAATACATACAAATTTCTAAACATTTACATACCTGGCTTTTAAGTATGTACAACACGCTGAGATTTTCTCGACATTTTAAATAAATAGAAAGTAGAGCAACTTTCGAGCCGTGTCTAGATTTTTGCAACAAATTGGTGGGGTGCGTCTTCGTGGATTGCACTATTTATATATTGCATTTTTTTAACACAATACGTAAGTTACGAAACCTCTCCACACCTTCTGATTGTGGACAGAGGCTGAAAAAGCGATAACGAATTTGTGATTGAGTGTCATGGCCCGTGGTCACTCGTGACTCAAGAGTGACCATGGGAATGACCTCTTTTTCGTAACCACGAACCACCACTCTGAATTATAACCACTATCGATTAACGACACCATCGATTTCACGGGAGAAAAGAAAAAAGCTCATATATACATATGCTCACTAACCTTTGGTGTCAATAAGAAGTATTGCGCGTTGTCACATTCTGTGGTCACCTTGACGAGCAACTCGAACATCTTGCGTTCATTGATGGGATCCATGCCTTGGTTTATCTCGTCCACACATCTGTGAAATGGACAATGAGATGAGTCCGGGCTCTATATACCCTTTTTACAGCTTATATGAACACTGTATAGTACAGTGTGTGGTCACCTGAAGGGCACGGTGGCCTGGCGCTTCAGCGCGAGCAGGTAGAGCGCGGTGGAGAGCGCGCGCTCGCCGCCGGACTGCTCCTGTATAGTACAGTGTGTGGTCACGTGAAGGGCACGGTGGCCTGGCGCTGCAGCGCGAGCAGGTAGAGCGCGGTGGAGAGCGCGCGCTCGCCGCCGGACTGCTCCTGTATAGTACAGTGTGTGGTCACCTGAAGGGCACGGTGGCCTGGCGCTGCAGCGCGAGCAGGTAGAGCGCGGTGGAGAGCGCGCGCTCGCCGCCGGACTGCTCCTGTATAGTACAGTGTGTGGTCACCTGAAGGGCACGGTGGCCTGGCGCTGCAGCGCGAGCAGGTAGAGCGCGGTGGAGAGCGCGCGCTCGCCGCCGGACTGCTCCTGTATAGTACAGTGTGTGGTCACCTGAAGGGCACGGTGGCCTGGCGCTGCAACGCGAGCAGGTAGAGCGCGGTGGAGAGCGCGCGCTCGCCGCCGGACTGCTCCTGTATAGTACAATGTGTGGTCACCTGAAGGGCACGGTGGCCTGGCGCTGCAGCGCGAGCAGGTAGAGCGCGGTGGAGAGCGCGCGCTCGCCGCCGGACTGCTCCTGTATAGTACAGTGTGTGGTCACCTGAAGGGCACGGTGGCCTGGCGCTGCAGCGCGAGCAGGTAGAGCGCGGTGGAGAGCGCGCGCTCGCCGCCGGACTGCTCCTGTATAGTACAGTGTGTGGTCACCTGAAGGGCACGGTGGCCTGGCGCTGCAGCGCGAGCAGGTAGAGCGCGGTGGAGAGCGCGCGCTCGCCGCCGGACTGCTCCTGTATAGTACAGTGTGTGGTCACCTGAAGGGCACGGTGGCCTGGCGCTGCAGCGCGAGCAGGTAGAGCGCGGTGGAGAGCGCGCGCTCGCCGCCGGACTGCTCCTGTATAGTACAGTGTGTGGTCACCTGAAGGGCACGGTGGCCTGGCGCTGCAGCGCGAGCAGGTAGAGCGCGGTGGAGAGCGCGCGCTCGCCGCCGGACTGCTCCTGTATAGTACAGTGTGTGGTCACCTGAAGGGCACGGTGGCCTGGCGCTGCAGCGCGAGCAGGTAGAGCGCGGTGGAGAGCGCGCGCTCGCCGCCGGACTGCTCCTGTATAGTACAGTGTGTGGTCACCTGAAGGGCACGGTGGCCTGGCGCTGCAGCGCGAGCAGGTAGAGCGCGGTGGAGAGCGCGCGCTCGCCGCCGGACTGCTCCTGTATAGTACAGTGTGTGGTCACCTGAAGGGCACGGTGGCCTGGCGCTGCAGCGCGAGCAGGTAGAGCGCGGTGGAGAGCGCGCGCTCGCCGCCGGACTGCTCCTGTATAGTACAGTGTGTGGTCACCTGAAGGGCACGGTGGCCTGGCGCTGCAGCGCGAGCAGGTAGAGCGCGGTGGAGAGCGCGCGCTCGCCGCCGGACTGCTCCTGTATAGTACAGTGTGTGGTCACCTGAAGGGCACGGTGGCCTGGCGCTGCAGCGCGAGCAGGTAGAGCGCGGTGGAGAGCGCGCGCTCGCCGCCGGACTGCTCCTGTATAGTACAGTGTGTGGTCACCTGAAGGGCACGGTGGCCTGGCGCTGCAGCGCGAGCAGGTAGAGCGCGGTGGAGAGCGCGCGCTCGCCGCCGGACTGCTCCTGTATAGTACAGTGTGTGGTCACCTGAAGGGCACGGTGGCCTGGCGCTGCAGCGCGAGCAGGTAGAGCGCGGTGGAGAGCGCGCGCTCGCCGCCGGACTGCTCCTGTATAGTACAGTGTGTGGTCACCTGAAGGGCACGGTGGCCTGGCGCTGCAGCGCGAGCAGGTAGAGCGCGGTGGAGAGCGCGCGCTCGCCGCCGGACTGCTCCTGTATAGTACAGTGTGTGGTCACCTGAAGGGCACGGTGGCCTGGCGCTGCAGCGCGAGCAGGTAGAGCGCGGTGGAGAGCGCGCGCTCGCCGCCGGACTGCTCCTGTATAGTACAGTGTGTGGTCACCTGAAGGGCACGGTGGCCTGGCGCTGCAGCGCGAGCAGGTAGAGCGCGGTGGAGAGCGCGCGCTCGCCGCCGGACTGCTCCTGTATAGTACAGTGTGTGGTCACCTGAAGGGCACGGTGGCCTGGCGCTGCAGCGCGAGCAGGTAGAGCGCGGTGGAGAGCGCGCGCTCGCCGCCGGACTGCTCCTGTATAGTACAGTGTGTGGTCACCTGAAGGGCACGGTGGCCTGGCGCTGCAGCGCGAGCAGGTAGAGCGCGGTGGAGAGCGCGCGCTCGCCGCCGGACTGCTCCTGTATAGTACAGTGTGTGGTCACCTGAAGGGCACGGTGGCCTGGCGCTGCAGCGCGAGCAGGTAGAGCGCGGTGGAGAGCGCGCGCTCGCCGCCGGACTGCTCCTGTATAGTACAGTGTGTGGTCACCTGAAGGGCACGGTGGCCTGGCGCTGCAGCGCGAGCAGGTAGAGCGCGGTGGAGAGCGCGCGCTCGCCGCCGGACTGCTCCTGTATAGTACAGTGTGTGGTCACCTGAAGGGCACGGTGGCCTGGCGCTGCAGCGCGAGCAGGTAGAGCGCGGTGGAGAGCGCGCGCTCGCCGCCGGACTGCTCCTGTATAGTACAGTGTGTGGTCACCTGAAGGGCACGGTGGCCTGGCGCTGCAGCGCGAGCAGGTAGAGCGCGGTGGAGAGCGCGCGCTCGCCGCCGGACTGCTCCTGTATAGTACAGTGTGTGGTCACCTGAAGGGCACGGTGGCCTGGCGCTGCAGCGCGAGCAGGTAGAGCGCGGTGGAGAGCGCGCGCTCGCCGCCGGACTGCTCCTGTATAGTACAGTGTGTGGTCACCTGAAGGGCACGGTGGCCTGGCGCTGCAGCGCGAGCAGGTAGAGCGCGGTGGAGAGCGCGCGCTCGCCGCCGGACTGCTCCTGTATAGTACAGTGTGTGGTCACCTGAAGGGCACGGTGGCCTGGCGCTGCAGCGCGAGCAGGTAGAGCGCGGTGGAGAGCGCGCGCTCGCCGCCGGACTGCTCCTGTATAGTACAGTGTGTGGTCACCTGAAGGGCACGGTGGCCTGGCGCTGCAGCGCGAGCAGGTAGAGCGCGGTGGAGAGCGCGCGCTCGCCGCCGGACTGCGCGTGGCGTGTGAGCTGCGTCAGCTCCTCGTCTGCGCGGAACCGCACCAGGATAGCGATGCCGTACTTGTCGAAGTCCTCCTGCAATATTCAATGTAATGTTTACTGTTCCTAACATTGTCATTGGCTTCTATAACATTTGGCTTGAGCGCACTACTAACGCTCCGAACTTGAACAAAAAAAACACGGGAAATTCCCGAACTTAAATCGATAACACCACTATAACTATTAGACTGTAGACGAGTGCACTGTATAAACGATTAACTTTTCGTACAAAAATAATGTGTGAAAGAATTGTTCCCCTTCAAAAGTTATAAAATAGTTAAATAAGTTCTAAAATCTTAAAAGAAAAACATATGTTGTCGTGGACTATCTAATAACGAGGTTGCAGGGGTTAGTTAGTATGAGTATACGTTAGCCTTACCTCGCTACCGCCTTTTTGGAGTTTGATCTCGCCAGCGCACCCCACCTTGGAGAACATATCGCCGAAGCTCTTGTCGACGTCACGCAACAACGCTTCTAAGGGCGGCAGCCATTGGGATCTGTTCGTAATCGATATTATTAATATGTATGTATGTAATAATTGAGTAATTGAACAGTGAATTCACTTTTTCATTTTCGATACGACCATTGTTAAATTTGTCCGTCCGTCAGGACGAAGTTATTTTTTTATTGCTGAAAAGTGTGTGAGTAGCATAGATTTGTTTTATTAGGTCTAATTCTTGCAATTCATGAACTTATACTTGTCTATTTACGTACACACACAGTAGGTGAATGTGTGTACTCTGTGTATCCGGTCGAGAGATTAGTCTCGAGTGGAAACTAGCTCAAGTCGCGCCCTGAGTGTGGCCGCGGATGGTCGGGACGGTTTTTCCCCTCCATCTGCTTTAGAGGCTACCGCGAGGAGGCGACGTACGCGAGTGCCGTACGTCGCCTAAATTGAGAGTATTACCAGCTGACGGTGCCGGAGGGGTCCGGATGTGTTAATAACAGCAGTTCCCGGATCCCGGAGTTTAGGCGCGATCGTGATTATTATCGTACTGAGCAGCAGCTTGGCGGTGGTGTATTAATTGCGATTAAGAGTGAATTTACTGTTCTCGAGAGACCAGACTGGCGTAGTTCTGCTGAGGACATTTGGGTCACACTTATACTTAAGAAGTCAAGGCCACAGGTAACGTACAAAATACATATTTGCGCTGTTTATCTTTGTGATGAAAACCGAGGTAATTCCTATAAAACACAATTACAGAATTTTAATATTAACATAAGTAAACTAATTCTTGCGTACCCCCTTGATAAATTTATAATTCTAGGTGATTTTAATTTTGCTAACAAGGTACAGTGGTCTCACGCATTTAGTGGCAGTGCCGAGATGCTTCCTAACAGCATTTCATGCCCACATATCGTGGACTGTTGGGATACTATGCAGACATGTAATTTATCACAATATAACTGGGTTCGCAATATCAATGACAGGTTATTAGACTTAGTGTTTTCTAACGACTCGGTTACTGTTACTGAGTGTGATACTGATCCTCTGGTAGTTCCAATCGATTTAAATCATAAACCTTTCATCATCCAGGCAGGATTTGTAGAATTTCACGCGCTACCGGAAAAAATGAACAAGAAGTATATTTTTTCGCAAGGTGACTACACGGCTATAAGAGGTGAACTAGATTGTATTAATTGGGAGGAGATGCTGTCGACTGATTCGTTGGAGGATTCTGTCACTTATTTTTATAACAAGTTATATGAGCTTAGAGATAAATATATACCGTTAAAATCAATAAAGCACTCATCGCACCCTTTGTGGTATAACAGTGCTTTGATAAATATCTTAAAGGAAAAGTACAAATTTCACCGTAAGTATAAGACCTATGGAAATATATCGGACTACCATTCGTATTCAATACTACGCAGTAGGGCAATAAATATGGAAAGAGTGTGTTTTGAAGACTATATGGAAAAGATTGAATCCTCTATTGTAAGATATCCAAAATCATTCTGGACCTATGTAAAAAGCAGGAGGAATGCGGGTGTATTACCTAATGTAATGCAATCTGGTGAGGTCATAGCGAGTACGTGCGAGGAAGTTAGCAATATGTTTGTCACCTATTTTCATTCAACCTATCAGGAACCTGACCCGACTCCATTTGACCGAGGCGTCTCTTGTAGCCCTCAAAGTATTAACAGTGGAGCTTCTATAGGTACTGTTGAAGTATACCCTTCGCGAGTACTCCAACTGCTCAAAACCTTAGATCTCTCCAAATCTGGTGGTCCTGATTTAATACCTCCGATATACATAGTTAGATGCGCCGATAGTCTTGTCGTTCCCGTTTGCATTTTATTTAAGAGATCTTTATCAGAAGGCATAGTTCCGACTATTTGGAAATCTGCGTTTGTTACCCCTGTATACAAGAAGGGAAATAGAGCCAACGTTGAAAACTATCGCCCCATTTCGAAAATGTGTTTGTTTTCTAAAATACTTGAACGTTTGGTACATATAAGCGTCTACGGGGTGGTAAGAAGTATTATCGGTGAGGAACAACATGGTTTTCTTAAAAACCGCTCCACAACCTCAAACTTGATTCTCTCGCATGAATTTGTATCTAGTGGAATGGAACAGGGCGCACAGGTAGATTGCATATACACTGACTACAGTAAATGCTTCGACAGAATAGATCATAAGTTACTTTTGCAGAAATTATTAGCCGCTGGTATTCACGGCGATTTATATAGATGGTTTACTTCTTATATAGAAAGTCGAACGCAGGCTGTGGTGCTTAGGGGTTACACGTCTGACTGGCAAACTATCCCTTCCGGGGTTCCGCAGGGATCGATTTTGGGACCTTTGTTGTTCGTTTTGTTCGTGGCTGACATCAAGAGGTGCTTCGAACACTCTTACATCCTTCTTTATGCTGATGACATGAAAATTCACAAAAAAGTGAAAAACCTGTCTGACACTCAAGACCTTCAAGATGATCTTAACAGATTTGAAATGTACTGTAAGGCTAATAAACTTCATCTTAATGTTACCAAGTGTTATCAAATAACGTTCTCCCGAAAAACATCTATAATTGGTACTGGCTACACATTGAACCAGCAGCAGATCCACAGAGTTGATACTGTTCGAGATCTGGGAGTTATGCAAGACAGCAGGCTAATATACGACAAACACATTGATAGCATGGTCAATAAGGCGTCAAAAGCCTTGGGCTTCATTATGAGAACCACGACCTGCTTCCGTACTATTAAACCCATAAAGGTTTTGTACTGTTCATTTGTGCGCAGCCTCCTGGAGTATGCATCGCAAGTCTGGAACCCACAATACGAAGTTTACAAGTCTCGTATTGAGGGGATCCAAAAGAAATTTTTGCGATACTTGGACTTTAAGGCGCAGCAATGGTCACATGACTACACTCATCGTTGCAGACGATACCATTTCCTTCCACTGGAATATAGGCGCCTTATAAGTGATATTTGCTATTTGACCAGCATCGCAAATAGCACGATCGACTCCCCTGAGCTCTTGTCTAAGTTGGGTTTGCGTACCAACCAACTCGGTCTAAGGCAACGACCTTTGCTACATGTGCCTTTTGTGACCACTAACTACAGGTGCAATTCCTTCCTCCTGCGAGGTGCACGTAGCTTCAATGAGCTTCATGGCCCTTTGCGGTTTGACTTGTTCTGTACTAGCCCTAGCACAGTGAGGCAGCTTTTATCGAGGTCATTTTTTAATGTAGGCGTTGGATGCGGTGCTCAAACTGTTAGTAAAAATAAAATGTGATAAGTTTTGTTTATTTATACTTTAAAAAAAAAAAACGGTTCTAAATATTTAATGTATTCATAATATATAAATGTATTCATAAAAAAAAAAAAATGTGTAAAATATGTACCTAAATACATATCATGTAATATGTAAGTCACTTAGACCAGTGTAATAAGTTCTCACCTATATATGGAGGCTTGTTGTTAGCAACTTGATCACATATTTGTATTAACCATAATTGTGTTTATTAGTCTGTAAGCCTTCTTCAAAAATAAATAAATAAATAAATAAATCCCTCCCGTATCAGGCGCAGCGAGGCACACCGTGTGGTTTTAGTCGGTTCGATTCCGACACACCGCCCCGCCGCAAACCCCGGTGAGGTGAAGCCCGTGGGGTTTCCCACACGAAAAAAAAGGGTAGTTAACATCACGCTTAGACCAATAGGAGCCGCGTATGATTGAAAAGAAACTGAGACGTAGTTGCGTGGGTCAGCTACTTGCTTATCCATAAAACTTACTTGATATTCTCCATTTGTATTTCCAGGAGCTTGTTTCTACTGCTTGAACTTTCCACTTCAGTCTTCAGTCTGGTGATCTCCTTCTCTCGATCTTCGTACTCTTTGACAACCTTCGTATTTGAAACACAAAACACTTATATTAAATTTTATGAAATTATATCTCATGTATATGTATGAAATCAAGGAATTGTATACAAATCCTAGGAAATGTACAAAATATTGTTTGTAAAACTATTTAATGCATAGATATCCTTGGAAATGTATAAATTTCCTCGGAATTGTATATATTTCCAATATCGTATTAGGAAATGTATAAAGTAAATGCTTTCTGTAATAAAACACGTTGGTAATAATATTTTTTTATTATAGTACTTATTGAGACAATCGGGTAACAGTCATACCGTAAAATAATAATAATATGTTCATATTATCTTATTAATTAAAATCAACTATCTATTAACTTTTAACGTATCACAAAATCAACTTATATTTATTCTTATAAAATCAATTTTTCATTTGGCAAGTAATCAGTGTGATAATTAAGTAATTATAC
Source organism: Diaphora mendica (assembly GCA_949125395.1). Classification (NCBI taxonomy): domain Eukaryota; kingdom Metazoa; phylum Arthropoda; class Insecta; order Lepidoptera; family Erebidae; genus Diaphora; species Diaphora mendica. Next base: position 3,528,373 of record OX421334.1, read on the forward strand.
TTTTTTTTTTTTTTTTAACGTGTGGAAATCCCCTCGGACCTTCACCCGCGCCGGGGCTTGCGGCGGGGCGGTGTGTCGGACTCGAACCGACTAAAACCACACGGTGTGCCACTCTGCGCCTGTGAAGGGAGGAATCCGGGAACTGCAGTTATTAACACGTCCGGACCCCTCCCAGCGCTTGCCCGCACTGAAGCGGGCACCGTCTGCTGTTAAAACTCTCTCTATTTAGGCGACGTACGGCACACGCGTACGTCGCCCCCTCGCGGGAGGCCACTAGAGCGGATGGAGGGGAAAGCCCGTCCCGACCATCCGCGGCCACACTCAGGGCGGCATGAGGCGCTGATAGGCGCGCCTCCGCCGCCCGGTTCGCCGGCGGCGGCAAGTAATTATACCTAACCTAACCTAAAAATAATTACCCACCAATATCTTAAGGGGCGCGTCCCTAAAAACGCGCGAAAAGGCACTTGCAGTTTTGCAAAACACAAACAACTCAATTCATATTTGACACTAAAAAAAAAATCTCAGTAGTTTAATAAATCAGTCTACCACTCTACCGAGTGACATTTATAAAATATATTTTTATTTTTGTGAAAAAAAGCCTTAGTAAAGATCAAAATCATCGAAATCGACCTTTTTAATTAGCACACTCTGTCCTATTTCGTCCTCTATTTTAAATGTTTTTTTCTTATTTCGCGAGAAAAAAGTATGGAGAAAAGATTTACCGTTTTAGTTTTTTATTAATTCTCACCAAAAAGCCATAATCTAAGGCTAAACATCATTCATTTTTAGCGACAAAAGTTCCATACATTTTAGTACGTAGATATAGTCCCTCGTAAATTGCAATAAATAAGTTTTATCGCGCTCAAATAATTCAGTGCCCGCCGAATATTCAAGGTGACACCACGTCCGTTTGTAGTTCGCACTGAGCTCCATAATACGTAAATGACAAGTTTCAGGGTGGGTTGCCAGTGAGTGTCGAATTGTAACTGTTAATTTGTATTCTTGAATTTAATTTAATTTTTTTTTAAAAAAGCTTTTAAATTTTGGAGCTGATCTGATGTTGAAGCTGGAAGGTGGTCATAGGAACTTTGTAACGACGGAACCTATCGAGTTTGGAGTCGTTTGATTTGTCTTGACGAGTACTTTGAATACACTTTGACAGACCGAGACACTTTGAGAAATTGTTTTTAAAGAAGTAAAAAAATTTTTTTTTAATGATTTCTGTTAGAATTTAATAACTACTACTGAAATAATGAAAGACCTTAAAATTACAGTTTTATTTTTGACTGCATGGTTGGTCTAGTGGTTTAAGCGGTTGCCTCGCCGCTTCCTACTGTATCAGGTGTTGTGGGTTCAAATCCCACATGGGACAACACTGTGTGATCCACGAATTGTTGTTCTGAGTCTGGGTGTCCATTGTGTCCGTTTCATGTGTGTGGTGTTCACCAACCGCGGTTACTCCTAATATCATCAGCTACCTATCAGTAAAAATCTCGTCAAAATCGCTCCAGCCGTTCCAGAGATTAGCCGGCACAAACAAACAGACAGACAGACAAAAAATGTAAAAAAGGGTCCCATCTACACTTTACGTCATTTCCATTATTATTCATCCCTTAAGTTCGAATTTAATCAATTGGTGAATTGTAAAACAATAGATGCCCTATCCCTTACATTATCTGATATCTGTAATCTATAAAAATAAAAGAGGAAGGTGACTGACTGACTGACATACCCAGAGATCAATGCACAGCCCAAACCGCTGAAGTTAGAATCCTGAAATTTTGCATGTAGGTTCTTTATATAACGTAAGTGAGCACTAAGAAAGGATTTTTTGAAATTCCACCCCTAAGGGGGTAAATCAGGGAATGAAAATCTGTGTGGGCGAAGCCCCGTGTAAAAGCTAGTATTGTATATTTAAGGAAGTTTCCATTTCAATGTTTTACACTCTTAATATTAATTTTAAGACAAATAGTTTGTTTTTTAACCGTCTTAAAAAAAGAAGGAGTTTATAAATTAACTGTATTTTTTTATTTTTTTTACCCGACCACGGCAAAGCCAAAGGAGGGTTATGATTTTGACAGGCTGTGTATGTATATTCTTTTGTTCCTCATAGCTCCTTAACTACTAATTAGAACTAGATAAATGAGGTATCGTTAGAAGTGTCTTGATCGTCCGCTGCTTATAGGCTATATGACGCGTCACTCAATTTAATGTGGCGCCCTCTAGCCGACATAAAGTACTGTATTAAAAAATGAATTTGACATAAATATGCCGTGTTTGGTATCATCGGAAAGGGTGTTACCTCTACATTTCAAATATATATATATAGGTATTATTAGCATTTGCTGGTGACTTTGTTCGTATTTATTCAATTTTTTTTATATTTCTATGTTAGGTATTTAAAATATACTTTGCATATAAATTATTATTATCACTACCCCAAAACATTTTAAATAAAAAAAGTAAAAATTTAAATTAAAATAGAAACGTACCATAACTCTTTAAAAACACTTTGAAAATGCTACTTTTTTCACTTTATCAAAAAGTGAAAAAAGTACGTAAGTAAGTAAGATCTATGTAGTAAAATTTAGTCAATATGAGCAATAAAAGCGATCAACAATTATATTTTTAAGAAACATTATGTTCCATTAATATAACATATATCATACAAATTTTATTTCATAACATAGCATTAAAATCCGTTGATTACTGTAAAAGATCTAAGCTGACAGATAGCGCGAGCGACTTAATTTTATACTGTGTAAAAATATATTATTTGTCCATGAAATGAATTAAAAATGAATAGGTACACTTGAACCCCATTCTCGGCCGTTGACGAGTTACTTAAAGCCCGCGGGCTTTCCGATATGACTAAGATACATTGCGTGCTTTGTAGGACATTCTAAACATTCTTCAAAGGCGAACAGTTAATGAATATGTAACTAGAAGAAAAAACCGAAAGTAAATTTATTAGTTGCCAGGGTAAGTATGCAACAGTGCCCGATGCGTTTGTGTGCATGTAAAATATGAATTTGGGTGTTCAATCACAAATTCCCACGCTCAAGGACTACAGTCTTAAATGTTTTACATTTCCGATGGCTATTTAGGAAATGTATAATGTGTAATTATAATATAATTTATTTTACACATTTCCGTGCGATTTTAGGAATTACATACATTTCCTAGGAATTGTATACAATGACGGATTACATACATTTCCGTTAACATATACAATACACTAACATTCGTTATTATTTGTTAACGACGTAATTATGTATCCCAAATTACATTATTGTTAAATAGCGGCTCAGTTTAATCATAGCTTGATTTAATAAGTTACTAAAATAAGAGTGGGTAACACCGAATACAGTGGTAGGTGTCACCACTGCTGCACTGGTAATGGCGACCGGCCGGCATTCTACAGACAGCTGCCGCACAATGCTCTTAACTTAACTTTATCGCACCAATCGTATGTGATTTTGTGTGAACTTATGGTACAACTGAATAATCGGACGTTGGACAACGCAAGTGTGCTCATATTTTGAAGTTCCTGCCGTTGCACCGTTCACGATGGCATGCGATAACCAAGACCTGCACGTTTGGCCTAGTGGTTTAACGGTCACCACGCCGTTTCCTACTTCGCCAAGTGTCGTGGGTTCAAATCCCACGTAGGACAACACTTTGTGTGATCCACAAATTGTTGTTCTGAGTCTGGGTGTTCTTTGTTTCCGTTACATGTATGTTTGTAAAGTCCCCCGCGACACAGGATTTTCATTCCTAGTGCGGTTGACTTTAAAAAAAAAAAAATGCTGTGGTCATTCTGATTTGAATCGTTGAACAGGTCGGACATGCACCTTCCGCAGAGATCACCACGTTTCACTGTAAACCTAATCACGTTATATCGAGTGTATCGCGTTATATTTTGTAAAAGTGATTTGTGATTCTGAATAAATCCACTGTGTTATATCTGCCTGTGTGTGTGTGACGATGGATGGCAATTCTGACAACCCGACTGATAAAATTATGGAGCTTTGCTTAGCTTGGGACTAGATGGCGTTGTGCGTAAATAAATAAATATATCGGACATGTAGTTCGAAATACTTATTTATTCAAGTATATGAAATTACCTGGTCATCTCCCTGGTCCATGCAGTCGATGCTGGTCTGCAGCTCGTAGCAGCGCTCTTGAAGAGCTGTGATGTCGTTGGGCAACAGAAAGAACTGCTCTTTGTTGGGGAAGTCTTCCTGATTCGGCAGCTTGTTGTCTGAACTTCTTTTAGCTTCTATCAGCTTTTCTTCGGCAGCTGATCTGGCTTGAGTCATTAGGGCTTCTATGTTTAGTAGTGTTGCCTGATGGAATTAATTCATTTTTGGTTAATTTTTGAAGTCTGAAATTGAATTCTCGTAACGCCGTAAATGTATGTCGACTTCTATTAGACAGCACCACAACCAAAGTACTAGGCGAAAGAATCTACAGTATGGAAGTTCTAGAACATAAAATTTGTTGGACTTGTAGTGACACATGTGTGTATGTCTATCTATGCATGCCTCGCCCCTGTCATGTGAACCCGTACCGTTGCTATGTATCGTGACCTTAGGCTATAAATAGATTAGCATATTAACTCTGTAACGTCGTGTAATTAATAAACTAAACAGTTTCACACTGCCATCTATTATTTATTATAGTACTACACCTAAAGACTTTTTAAGGGTACCTAAGAATTGCACGCGATTCACATGGCAACTATCTCTCTCCTTATATGGTCTCAAAATGTAGTAAGAATGGTCACCCATCCATAGACGGACCTGGCTGGGATTGCTAACTTTACAATTTTAACATTTAGCCTGAATCACTGAGGAACATTATTATTATATTATTATTGGGTACGTTACGAAGTATTAAATAATCAATACATATATTGAACGCTTTATGAACGCAATAGAACCCAAAACAATGATTTTTTGAATTTTTGTTTGTTTGTCTGTGCGTTCAGCTTACCGATTTGAATGCGGTTTTCACCAATCTGTTGTGGTTTGCTTCACTTAACATTTAGTGTTTGTTTCATAATAAATAAATTAAAGTTAGTACCTCTACTTTCCTCAGATCACTCGTCAGCTCCCGCAGTTGGTTCTCTTGTTCAACTATGGACTTTCTGCTCATGTCCAATTGTAACTGAAAATAGAACGGACAATTATAACATCTGTTTTTTAAAAATAACGACTTACAATCCCTTTATGGATCGTTATCATTTTTTTTTTGTGTATGACCCTCACAAAACAAAAAGATATAAGTAGAAGTGACTAGTAGGCGTGGCGCGCTTGCCACTAATAAGCGTTGCACCGCATACCTTTATGAGTTGTAGGTATTTTGTATCATAGTCGTGTTACAACGCTGCGTTGAATAGGTCGTCCAATGAAAGTTCTTTTTTACGCCACAATGCAGTACTGTTCTGTTTTACAGTCTAAAAATGATAGCAGAAGGAAAAAGATTGATAATTGAGGTGTTTCTTAACATCTGTAGGTACAATTTTATAAGTTTTATCAATAAAATCTTAAAATTTTATTTAACTGATAATTGACTAGAGATTTAAGCTAAACTCTTCCTTATTCCATTCACATAAATCTCAATCTGGTATGATCGGGTCTTATCAGTTTTCAACGTTATTCTCGTATTTTCTATTCTACTCGATTAGTGATGTAGCCAGGTAGGATGTTAGCTTTATCGATTTCCATACTTTTAAACGTATTATATTTACTTACTATAATAATTATAAATATTAAATTTTGCTTGTTCGTTTACGTGGCCTTGAAAGAAAAACACTTGTTTTACCATTGAAAATCTATACAAATAAGTATATAGTAAGAATATATATATATAATAAGAGTGTCTGTTTGTAATATAATATCCGCTTTTTACTAAATGCATCTGCATGTGTAGGTACACGGTACAATTTTTTTTTACGGAACAGGTGGCAAACGAGCAGACGTATCACCTGATGCTAAGCGATTACCACTGTCCATGGACACCCGCAACACCAGAGGCGTTACAAGTGCGTTGCCGACCTTTGGGGGGTGGGGAGGGGGAGGAGTTGGGATGTGGGCCTCCGGTATCCTCACTCACTCGGTGAAACACAGTGCAAGCGCCATTTAACACTGGTTTTCTGTGAGGCCGTGGTATCACTCCGGTCGAGCCGGCCCATTTATGTCGAAGCGTGATTCTTTTCTCTGCGAAATTTGCAGGCACGGGCCGTATACCAAAATAACATTTTTTTAAAATTTTGTCTGTCTCTCTCTCTGTTCCGAACTCTGACTCAGCAGTCAGGATCGCTAAACACTATACCAACGGGTCGACAATTAGACGTATTGCATTTTTGTTCATTGCAGTCAATAAAAATTATGATTATTGATATGTGTATTTCCTATAAAACTAAATATGAATACATACTGTGCCAAATATTAATTATGTAACCACTGTTTTGAATTTTGTTAAGTGGCTAAACAGTCTTTATTAAATATAATATGATTATAATTAATTAATTATAATTAATTAATTAATCCGAAATTCACTGAAATAGCGCAAAGTTGCATTATTTCTGAAATATAAAGTTAAGGTAGGTATACCTACTTATTCATTACTTTTATTATTCTAATTCGTTTTATTATAATATAAATTGTATTTAACATTTTTGTTGTTTTTATATTGTATAATTAGTTTTAAGCTTGCAATATTGCCTTGGGAATTTATCCTGTTATAATATTGTAAAAGTTTCTAAATAAATAAATAAATAATAATACAGATTTTTAAAATGAATACACATTATTATGCAAGTACTTATTTTTTAGCTTCTTTACCTTTATAATGTTACCTCCTCAGATATCCTTCAATTCATGTTTTTTATTCTGCTCCGTCCTATTACAACAAAAGCTAGGTATCGATATTATTGATAATATTGTAATATGTGCCACAACACTAAGCGAGTAGCGATAAATATCAAAAAATGACACAAATATCGAATTTATTCTTATAGTGATTAATGTTATAATTGCGTGCATTTAGAATAACGCCATCTGTTTTTGAATAGCTTGCAATGAAGTATTCTTACTTTCAAGATTACGAAACGTTGTAAGTTCTTCTTACGCTATGGCAAAATAACTGTTAATATTACGCGATAAGATATATTATCAAACGTGTGACTTTATGTATTGTAGGCTAGTTTTGAGCAAATAAAAACATCAAATCAAAACAATACGTTAGTAGTGTGCAGTAATAAAATAGTGCTTTCATTTGTCTGAGTTTGGCGACAGTCGTTCCGTTGTAAATTAAGAGACATAACATTTCTACCTATTCTTTATGTTCTGTGATGACCCTGCCAAAATGACTCTACTCTGATGGAAAGCATAAGCAGAATCTAAGAGTGGTCACCACACTCATTGCGAATGCAGACAATGCAACAATACAGCATGGTGACCTTACACTGGCCTATTGAGATGCTTTTTTATATAAATATTTTGGACGTCTAACACACAACGCAATCTAGTCCCAAGCTAAGCAGAGGTTGTATTTTGGGTACTAGACAACTATAATACAAATACATATATACTTTTTTTTTGTAAATCCATACATATTATACATAGAAAACACCCAAACTCCGAAACAAATATTTGTAGATCATACAAATATTTGGTTCAACTCGGGAATCGAACCCAAGACCTCATGATCAGCAGTCGCACACTTCAACCGCGAGACCAACGAGGCAGTCGTTTGATTTTGATATATGTACCGTGTATACATACATATGCTATGCATTTAGTAAAAAGCTGTTATAATAATATTGCAGACTCCAATTCTATTTATTTGTACAGATGTGTGAAGTCAATCTCACCTTCAGAACATTTCCATTAAATATCTCAGTATGTAATTCACTGATGATCCCTTTCAGTTCCACCTGCATCTTGCACTGTTTCTTCACACACTCTTTCTGCTTTCTCCTACTCTTCTCTTTCGCCTGCTGGATGTCGAACGTGGGCTCATTCTCTATATCTTGGACCTTCTTCGCTTGGATTCGGATTTGAGCTGATATTGTTCGCACCTGGGAAAAACAGTATAATTCAAATGCATTGTGATATCACGAAAATGGTATCTATATTTTATTTTGGACATCTAGCAGAGCTTGTACTATGAGTACTAGACAACTGATATAAATACTGTTACGAGCCGGGTATTAAATAAATAAAGGTATTCGGTTGATTACCAAACAATAACACAATATTTATTTACAACACTTTTTACAATAATATAATAATTCACTAAATCACTCGTTAGTCGCACTAGAAGATAGCTTCGATGTTAATCCGCTGTATCGTGAAACAATACTGCCCGTACGGCTAACACGCTCCGCTTTTATATGGCTGTCGAAAATCGAAATCTCTAGAATAATCCTTAATATTCGACTGAACATTCTGGACCAAATAGATTGTTCTAAAGATTGTTGCAGCGCCATCTAGCGTTGAGAAAACCGGAATCACCAGTCAATCTCCACAGTTGCGCGCTACCCGTCCATACGATAATAATAATATATCTCTTTATTGTACAACACATTATTCCAAGGAAAGCTTAAAATTAGAGAACTACAATTGGCGGCCTTATCGCCCGGAGGCAATCTCTTACAGGCAACCATTGGATGGAGAGAAAAACGTGAAAATGAGGTAGTGTAGGGTGGTGTCTGGTGTAAAACTAAGTAAGACAATAAAATAAATAAATTAAATAAAGATTGTTATAAACCTTTACAGTAATACATAGTGTGGAATGAAATACAAACAAACAAGGAATAAGATAAATATATACCTACAGTTAATTAAATACTTAAATGTATAGTGTGAGCCAATTGAGTAAATAAAGTAAAAATAAATAAAAAATAGCAGGTTAAGGGACATTGATATCTCCCAGGTAATGCTCCTTTACAAGTCTCTTGAATGCAGTTAGTGTTTGTGCACGTCTAATTGCGACTGGTAAGGCATTCCACAACCGAACTGCTTGGACACAAAAGGAGTGGTCGAGAAATTTAGTAGAATGACCAGGCATTTTTAGTTTTAGGTTCTCTGACGACCTCAGTAGTTTGGTAAACCCTACCTATCGTCCGAGAATACAGATAGTATTTTCGGACACTCTCATCTAGGGTCAAGGTCAAAATAGTGGTGTTATAAGTTTGACGTGTCTGTCTGTCTGTGGTTCCGTAGCTCGCGAACGGATGAAGCGATTTCAATTTAGTTCTTTTTGTATGAAAGGTGAGTGACGTGCGAGTGTTCTTAGACATGTTTCATGAAAATCGGTTGAGACGTTTAAAAGTTATTTACTTTTAAAAGGGAACTCAGGATATTATGTCGGGGTTTTTTTATCCTTAGATTATAATCAATATTGTAGAGAATTTAAGTCTCTCAATTTTTGTCTAAACATTATTTTTTATCTTGAACCATTTTCGAGATACAGGGCAGAGCGCGCGCAGTGTATCATCCGAACTACGAGTTCATACTCGTAATTCATACATAACATGAATTATAATTTTTTATTTTACATCAGCACAAATATTAAAATCTTAAAAATCTATAATCAGACTACTTAAAAACTTGAATAATACAGGATGATCCAAGTAGAGATACTTTTTTCAAAGGCTTTTTTTTTCAGATCACGTTTGAGTCGTGTCATGCAGTCATGTTAGTTTTGTTTAGTATTGTTTGGCATTTCATCATGGAAAGACTTACGCCTGAACAACGTTTACAAATCGTTCAACTTTATTACGAAAATTCACGTTCTGTGAAGAATGTGTTTCGTGCACTTCGCTCAACTTATGGTCAAAATAATCGGCCTACTGTGCGTACTATTCGCAACACCATCACCCATCTTGAGACCCAGCATTCATTATTGGATAATATTCGACCGAATAGACCACGTTCAGCACGCAATGAACACTGACACTTCTGCCACTTCATCCAGAAAAAACAACGGTTTGGTGTCGTTTGTGGGCCGGTGGAATCATCGGTCCATATATCTTCAAGAATGATGTGATTGAGAACCGTCAATGGCGACCGTTATAGTGCAATGATAACCGACTATTTGATGCCTGAAATTGAAGCTCGTGATCTCGGCGACATTTGGTTTCAACAAGACGGCGTCACTTCCCACACATCGCATCAATCAATGGATTTATTGAGAGAACACTTCGGTGAGCAGATAATTTCACGTTTTGGGCCGGTCGATTGGCCACCAAGATCGTGTGATATCACATCGTTAGACTTTTTCCTGTGGGGATATAATAAAGTCTAAAGTTTATGCGGACAATCCCGCTTCGATTCAAGCCTTGGAACAAAACATCACGCGTGTCATTCGCCAGTTACCAGTCGAAATGCTCGAACGAGTCATCGAAAATTGGACTCAACGGATGGACCATCTGCGACGTAGCCGCAGCTAACATTTGATAGACATAATCTTCAAAAAATAAATGCCAAAGAATGTTCTTTCAAATAATGATAAACATTCCCCATTAAATTTGAATTTTCTGTGTTTTTTCTTTAAAAAAGTAGGGAACCTCGAAGTGTCGAATAACATTTATATAGCTACAGAAAAAGAAACTCATAAACTGCCAAAACTAATAGCCCTCCTTTTGGCTTCGCCGCAGTCGGGTAAAAAAATAGTGTTTCTTACCTTCTCAACTCCTTCGCTAATGGTCTTTCTCTGCATATTTAACTCATTAAGACTGCTTTCCAGCTTTGACAGTTTAGAATCATGCTCGTTCATCTTGTTCTTGTGATTCTGGGCTTCTCGCTCATACTTCATTTTTCTGAAAAATCATTTTACTATGTATTTTTTACTTTATTTCGTTTCTTAATTACGTGGGTTGCATTAAAAGAAGCCAGGAAGAAAAGGAGCCAATGAAAAACTTATTAATTATTAAATTAAGCCCAAGCGCGCACTGGCGGCCAGGTCGCAGCGGTCAGTATTGCGAACAAGTCGCAAGTGTCGCGACCAAGCATGCAGCCAGAACTTGCAGAAACTGCCAAAATTGTCAGGTCCGAGTACAGAGTGCTTTAAAATGGACATCGAGGAAATAGCTGTGATATTTTATCTCGCAAGTAAGAAGGGAAAAAACAAGAAAAAACGATTCTGTATTCATCCATTACTGTGTGGAAGACATTATAAGTGATTATTTCAGATATACTTTTCAGGGGATTGTCAATAGTTAGTGGGCCACGTAGAACAAATAAATAATGAAAGTAAGAAAATCAAGCAGTAATGTTTAATCAAAATAAGTGTGCCGTCACGGGACGCCTGGCAGATGTGAAACATAGAAATTGTTTTGTAGTAGTTATTTAATAAAAGAAAAAAAAAATCACTTTTTTTCCACAAAATAAAATAACTGTTTATTGTTTTAAAATTTATTTGAAATTGCGACAACTCAATTATTTTCATCAGTGACTTCGGTAAGGCGCAGCGTCGCCACGACAAAAATCAGGTTTACTCCTCGCCTATAGATGTTTCACATCAAAAATGAATTTGAATAAGTGTAAGTAATTTGAACACTGTAAACAACTAAGACGTCTGCCCGCGGCGGCCAGTGCGCGCAAGGTCGTACAATTCTTCGAACACCAGGGCTAGCGGCGGCCGGCGGCCAATACGGCTCGCAGGTTACGTCGCAATCATCTCATTGTTCCAGTGCGCGCACTGACGATACAATGCATACATTTCGGTGGCCGGTGCGGCCTGGCCCCCAGTGCGCGCTTGGGCTGAGACTAGTAATCTCTACGTGTTTATAGATATACGAGATCTACACTACACAACACAACGCCATTTAGTCTGGCGGCCAGGCCGCCAGTGCGCGCTTGGGCTGAGACTAGTAATCTCTACGTGTTTATAGATATACGAGATCTACACTACACAACACAACGCCATTTAGTCTGGCGGCCAGGCCGCCAGTGCGCGCTTGGGCTGAGACTAGTAATCTCTACGTGTTTATAGATATACGAGATCTACACTACACAACACAACGCCATTTAGTCTGGCGGCCAGGCCGCCAGTGCGCGCTTGGGCTGAGACTAGTAATCTCTACGTGTTTATAGATATACGAGATCTACACTACACAACACAACGCCATTTAGTCTGGCGGCCAGGCCGCCAGTGCGCGCTTGGGCTGAGACTAGTAATCTCTACGTGTTTATAGATATACGAGATCTACACTACACAACACAACGCCATTTAGTCTGGCGGCCAGGCCGCCAGTGCGCGCTTGGGCTGAGACTAGTAATCTCTACGTGTTTATAGATATACGAGATCTACACTACACAACACAACGCCATTTAGTCTGGCGGCCAGGCCGCCAGTGCGCGCTTGGGCTGAGACTAGTAATCTCTACGTGTTTATAGATATACGAGATCTACACTACACAACACAACGCCATTTAGTCTGGCGGCCAGGCCGCCAGTGCGCGCTTGGGCTGAGACTAGTAATCTCTACGTGTTTATAGATATACGAGATCTACACTACACAACACAACGCCATTTAGTCTGGCGGCCAGGCCGCCAGTGCGCGCTTGGGCTGAGACTAGTAATCTCTACGTGTTTATAGATATACGAGATCTACACTACACAACACAACGCCATTTAGTCTGGCGGCCAGGCCGCCAGTGCGCGCTTGGGCTGAGACTAGTAATCTCTACGTGTTTATAGATATACGAGATCTACACTACACAACACAACGCCATTTAGTCTGGCGGCCAGGCCGCCAGTGCGCGCTTGGGCTGAGACTAGTAATCTCTACGTGTTTATAGATATACGAGATCTACACTACACAACACAACGCCATTTAGTCTGGCGGCCAGGCCGCCAGTGCGCGCTTGGGCTGAGACTAGTAATCTCTACGTGTTTAGAGATATACGAGATCTACACTACACAACACAACGCCATTTAGTCTGGTGGCCAGGCCGCCAGTGCGCGCTTGGGCTGAGACTAGTAATCTCTACGTGTTTATAGATATACGAGATCTACACTACACAACACAACGCCATTTAGTCTGGCGGCCAGGCCGCCAGTGCGCGCTTGGGCTGAGACTAGTAATCTCTACGTGTTTAGAGATATACGAGATCTACACTACACAACACAACGCCATTTAGTCTGGTGGCCAGGCCGCCAGTGCGCGCTTGGGCTGAGACTAGTAATCTCTACGTGTTTAGAGATATACGAGATCTACACTACACAACACAACGCCATTTAGTCTGGCGGCCAGGCCGCCAGTGCGCGCTTGGGCTGAGACTAGTAATCTCTACGTGTTTAGAGATATACGAGATCTACACTACACAACACAACGCCATTTAGTCTGGTGGCCAGGCCGCCAGTGCGCGCTTGGGCTGAGACTAGTAATCTCTACGTGTTTATAGATATACGAGATCTACACTACACAACACAACGCCATCTAGTCCCAAATTAAGCAGAGCTTGTATTGTGGGTATTAAACAACTGATATAAATACATATATACTGTTTTTTGTAAATACATACATATTATACATAGAAACACCCAAACTCCGAAACAAATACCTCCGAACCCGAGACCTCTTGCACAACAGTCGCCTGCGCTACCGCTGCGCCACCGAGGCAGTCTAAACCTACAGATACACACATCAAAAGTGTCTAGGGATCAAGCATTTTTATGCGGATTTCTTGAGATTGAGATGTGGCTTTGGCCCTGGCCTGCTCAGTCGCCAGACTTGAACCCGATTGAGCATGCATGGGATATGCTACAGAGAAGAGCTCTGCCGAATATGGAGGGTATCCAGTCGCAAGAAGACCTTTTTTTGTTGTTGCAACGAACATGGGCGGCATTCCACAGCGTGTTTGGATGAACTCATTTTGAGTATGCCAAACCGATGTTCTTGTGTTGTTAGTGTTCGCGGTAGAAACACGGATTATTAATTGTTTAAGTTACCTAATAAAATTTTAAAGAAAACTGTTATTTCAGTCTTTTTTTTCGAACTTTAATGTTAGTGGTTCAAATGTCAAAAATCCCTTTATTAGGAAAATGGCAAATTTCTTTATTAATGCAAAGGTGACTTGGTTTATCGTTACTGTGACAAACGAAAACACTTTATTTGATGAATCCTTAAAGAAAATTTTAATTAATATCAATCAGGAGAAAAGTTATTGCAAAAATATATGTTGATCCCTAGACACATATGTTGATCCCTAGACACTTTTGATGTGTGTATATTGATATCTGTAGGTTTACTTTAGGTTAGGTAGGTACTCATTGGAGTACTGTAGGGAACTCACTCAGTCTTGAGCTTGTCGATTTGCTCAGCGTCCACGGTGTTGGCCAACAATCTGGGCTGTCGGATCTCTATCGTGGAGCTAGACTTCTCCCCGCTGTATGCTGACACGCGAACTTGGAAACGGTGGTTCTCTGAAACACACAATAAATAAATATATATTTCGGACATCTAACACACAACGCCATCTAGTCCCAAGCTAAGCAGAGTTTGTGTTATGGGTACTAGACAACTGATATAAATACACATATACTTTTTTCGTGTCATACGCTGGACATGAAACTCTTTTTCAAAAGACGTATTGAAATGTTAATTTAAATTTCGCGCTTTCTAATGTACTTTTCCAATTTGTTAGACTGTGTCTCTGGGTACTCTATACTTTGTGATATATTCTCTCTCTGTTCCGTAAAAAAAAGAATCATCAAAATCGGTTCATAAACGACGAAGTTATCCTCGAACACAGTTATAGAACAACTAAAGTAAGTTACGTAAGTTGTAACAAACCGTCTAGCCAGCGTGGTATGTTACAACGTATTCCTTCACTTTACAGTTTAACTGACTTCAAAAAAGGAGGAGGTTCTCAATTCGACCGAATTTTTTTTTTAAGTGTGTTCTCGTTTATGAACCGATTTTGATGATTTTTTTTTAATGGAAAGAAGATGTTGAAGTCGGTTTTTGTTAAAATTTTACTTGTCTTTAGTTTCCTTTTGTCTGTTCACGACACCCAAGGGATAAAAAGGGGTGGTAACAGTATGTATTCTTTTCTTTTATGTAATAGGCGGGCAAACGAGCAGACGCATCGCCTGATGGTAAGCGATTACCGCCGCCCATGGACACCTGCAACACCAGAGGCGTCACAAGTGCGTTGCCGGCCTTTAGGGAATGGGGGGGGGAGATAGGGGGAGGGGTTTGGGTATGGGCCTCCGGTATCATCACTCACTCGGTGAAACACAGTGCAAGCACTATTTCACACCGGTTTTCTGTGAGGCCGTGGTATCACTCCGGTCGAGCCCGGCCCATTCATGCCGAAGCGTGGCTCTCCCATGGAAATTGTTAACCTACATGGACATTGTTACTCACCGGTAAAGAAGAAAGTGATGTTAGCTGGCACCTTCCCGCTGTTGTTGTAAGTGTGGTTGTTGCCGATCGGGATGTTGTGTATTCTGTACGTCTTGCATAAGTAGCGCACTATCGCGTCGGGAGCTGATATCGTGTCTACCAGGTACGTGTAGAAGCCTAGGTAACTGGAAGAGAAACATCAATGGGTTAATAAATGGTAATAAGTGGGGAAAAAAAAACAATTTCTTAATATTATCTACTTAATCTTACCTAACTCCTTCGTTTATCTGTCGTCGGAGATATTTTTAAGAGGATCTGTCGTCAGAGATATTTTTAAGAGGATCTGTCGTCGGTGATATTTTTAAGAGGATCTGTCGTCAGAGATATTTTTAAGAGGATCTGTAGTCGGAGATATTTTTAAGAGGATCTGTCGTCGGAGATATTTTTAAGAGGATCTGTCGTCAGAGATATTTTTAAGAGGATCTGTCGTCGGAGATATTTTTAAGAGGATCTGTCGTCAAAGATATTTTTAAGAGGATCTGTCGTCAGAGATATTTTTAAGAGGATCTGTCGTCGGAGATATTTTTAAGAGGATCTGTCGTCGGAGATATTTTTAAGAGGATCTGTCGTCAGAGATATTTTTAAGAGGATCTGTCGTCGGAGATATTTTTAAGAGGATCTGTCGTCGGAGATATTTTTAAGTGGATCTGTCGTCGGAGATATTTTTAAGAGGATCTGTCGTCAGAGATATTTTTAAGAGGATCTGTCGTCGGAGATATTTTTAAGAGGATCTGTCGTCAGAGATATTTTTAAGAGGATCTGTCGTCGGAGATATTTTTAAGAGGATCTGTCGTCGGAGATATTTTTAAGAGGATCTGTCGTCAGAGATATTTTTAAGAGGATCTGTCGTCGGAGATATTTTTAAGAGGATCTGTCGTCAGAGATATTTTTAAGAGGATCTGTCGTCGGAGATATTTTTAAGAGGATCTGTCGTCGGAGATATTTTTAAGAGGAGACTAAAAAAATATTTGTTAGATTCGTTACATTAAGTTTTCTCTTGCAAACTACCTCTAATGGTTTAAAAATAATTTCTTAATGGTTGTAAGTTTATTGTCCTAATTGTGATTTTTTAGTTATTTATAGCTATTGCTTAATTATAAGTTTATTATAGCGGTTATAATTTTATAACTAGCTGAACCCCGCGGTTTTACCCGCGGTACGACAATAACCGCAGACAATGCTACGGGGCTAAGCTAGTGTAAACAAAAGTAGCCTAAATTACTCCTTATATCATCAGCTACTTATCAGTGAAAGTTCCGTCGAAATCGGTCTAGCCGTTCCAGAGATTAGCCGGAACAAACAGACAGACAAAAATTGTTAAAATGTTATTTTGGTATAAGTACCGTGTATTCACGTATATATGCATTTGGTAAAAGCGGTTATTTTAATATTACAAACATACAATCCAATTTAATTTATTTATATAGATAGAGTATAGATTTTACGAGACTCGAACCCACAGTCAAACTATCAAGCAGGTTTTTGAGGATAAAGATTGTGATTCTGTTTATATTTTTGTTTCTGCATAATAATTGAATACAAAATCACTTGGAAGTAGGGCTTCACAACTTCACAGTCGGTCTTACCTCAACTGCTGTATATTCCTTTCAGGTAGCTCAACAGGTCCACCCTGGCTACACAAGGCGTTGACTCTCTTCAGACCCTTCTCCTGCCTTACTTTCTGAAGGAATAGGTTCATATCCTGACTGGACTCGAAGGTGAAAGCCACCAGGTCTCTTGCAGAGACGGTAGACTCTAGATAGCGAGCGAATTTCGGATCGGTAAAATTTATCTGAAATTAAATTAAGATTTTATGAAGCAGTGTTCAACAAGAGTACCTGTTGTGTATGGCAACACATGAAGACCCTATTAAGGGTGTTAATATTTGAAACGAACTTTTTTTTAAACTTAATTATTGCGTTGTCAGCATTCGCAATGAGTGATGGTGACCATAGCTCTTGGATTCTGCTCATGCTTTCCATCAGGCAGAGTAAAGTGACTATCGCAGGGTCATATATAAAACAAAATGACTGTCGGTTATTCACTCTCTACGATACGACCTTTATACTACATTCAGCTCAAAAAGAATGCAAACATGACAGTTTGACTTTGACAACAATTTTTTTGTGGCTTTACAAAGCATGCATTTATATAGGTTAGACAACTTTTCTGTGGTTGTGGCGTAACGCACTCAGATTGGCGTTTGCAGTCACGTGATATTCAGAATTATTTTCAACATTTTTAATTACTTTTAGTTAATTTATTAAGAATATTTACATCTACAAAATATGATTTTAGAATTCTAATATTCCCTGCTATGGCAAAAATATAACTGTCATATATTCGCTATTTATGTCAACATCCCTATTGTAAATCGGAACGTGGTGTATGAACGGAACTGCTTTGTTATCGTCAAAGGGGATATCTATTCTATTCTATCCTCTTCGCTGCATCGGAATTTGAAAGCCTACTACTACACTACCCAACCAAGGTTAGTAATATACATTTTATGGTACCGAGGTGCATCGCCTCTGTTGGATTTCGAACGTCATTGTACTGGCAACATTTTGATTGTCTCTGGTTCGTGTTTGACGGTTTGACGTTTGAGGTTGTATGTGTAACTTCATCAAGGTGATCGCTATCATTGGTGGGAGGAGTGAACAGCCTCGATCGAGAATCGAACTCGAGACCTCAAGCACATCAGTTGCATACGCTACCACTACGGCACCCAGGCATGTGTATAATTACCGCGATGTCCAACATACACGCGGACTGAGCCGCGGGCAAATGCGATTGAATACTGTTATTTTCAGTTTTCACATCATATTGATCCTCATTTACATCATTTACGTTTCGTTTTGCGGTCCCTAGTGGGACTCAAAATGATCATTAGCGCTGATGTCAAAGCATCTTCTACTTTATGGTATGGCAAGTTGCGTTCAACCGACCTGGCTCGTCGCTGTGCGGTTGAGGATTTCATTGCGGAAACGAATCTTACTATTCATGATATCCCTGATCACCACCAACTTTTTGCAGCCCAATGGGTGAGTATTCTAACTGCCTCGTTGGTCTAGTGGCTAGCGTAAGCGACTGCCGATCAAGAGGTCTCGGGTTCGATTCCCGGGTCGGACCGCTGTTGGGTTTTTCTTACAAGAACTTCTTTCTTACAGCCCGGAGTAGGAAATATGGCGTTGTTTCCCGCCCATGCCTCGGAGAGCATGTTAAGCCGGCGGTCCCGGTTGTCATAAACATCTATGACAATAGTTATTGGGAAGTCAGTGCCCTCAAATATACTGACAACTAGTTCAACCTTCGAGTTCAGTTCACCCTCAGGGTTGTGGAGGTCCGATGCCAGTCGCTCCATGGAAAAACTGATATTCAGGTAAAACCGGCTGAACTAGTAGCCAATTAATCTTGGATGTAATAAAGGCAAGGAAGAAGAATGGGTGAGTCTACTATTAGGGCAAATCTTTATATATATAATTCTCCTGTGAGTGTGTATGTCACTGAACTTCTCTCAAACCACTGGACCGATTTTGATGAAATTTTTTGTGTGTGTTCAAGGAGATCTGGGAATGGTTTAGATTCACAAAAACGTAAACAATGTTACGTGGGTCAGCTAGTGTTAGTGTAAAGTGCTACTATATATTTTACTAACTTTTACACGCGGCTTCGTTCACGCAGACTTTCATCCCCTGATTTACCCCCTTAGGGGTGGAATTTCAAAAATTCCTTTATTAGAGCACACTTACGTTATAAAGAACCTACATGCAAAATTTCAGGATTCTAGCTTCAGCGGTTTGGGCTGTGCGTTGATCTCTGGGTATGTCAGTCACCTTCCTCTTTTATATATATAATATACTAGCTTTTACACGCGGCTTTGCTCACGCAGACTTTCATCCCCTGATTTACCCCCTTAGGGGTGGAATTTCAAAAATTCCTTTCTTAGTGCTCACTTACGTTATGTATTTTATGAAATAAAATGTTTTTTGGATCTATTTCACTTGTTTTTATTATGACAAATTCTGGTTTTACAAGTTTTTACATTAAACACCTTACAGAGATACGCCATTACATTTTGCCGCCATTAACGGAAGAGACAGAGCAGTAAAAAAAATATTCCTTATGTGTGTGTCCATAGACCACAACATTATGCCAAAGACAATTAAAGTAACAATATAAAGAACCTACATGCAAAATCTCAGGATTCTAGCTTCAGCGGTTTGGGCTGTGCGTTGATCTCTGGGTATGTCAGTCAGTCAGTCACCTTCCTCTTTTATATATATAGATAGATATAGATAATACTCACTTCCAACATCATAGGTTCGTGTACGTCGTGTTGGAACAAGTGCCTGTTCTCTCTGAGCCACAGAACCGCGTTGTAGCAGTCCTCGCTGTACGCTCGCAACGTCTCCAAACGTTTGATGTTTACATCTTCCAAATTACGTATCCTGCAAATTGAAATGGTTCACATTATAATACAAAATTTTAACAAAAAAAACAACTTCAAGATCTGGACCAAATTGAAACGGAACCACACGGCAAGCACCAGCTTTCACAAAAAAAAAACATTAAAATCGGTTCACCCAGTCTAAAGTTCTAAGGTAACAAACATGAAAAACAACCAGTCGCATTAAGAACCTCCTCCTTTTTTGAAGTCGGTTTTAAAGACAACGCCCGCAATTTAAATATTCCTCAGAACAACAATTTGCGATTTACAATTCACTTTAAAAACAGTACACAATTTTATTTTAAGTCAACTTCCGCACCGGGATTGTTCCTGAGTCGGAACGGTTTCAAAGAACATCCAGACTCAGAACAACAATATATGCATTGTCCCATGTGGGTTTTGAACCCACAATACTAAAGTGCAGTAGAAAGCAGTCACATTGTCCTACAAATTGCGTGGTAGTTATTATCCCGGTCCTACGTTCAAAAGTTTTTTTCCCTGCTAGCCCTGTTAGCTACCCCAATCGAAAAATTTCATGGTTTTTTTTTTCGAATTTCGAAAGTGAAAGGTCCCTCATCAAAATGAAGCCACTGACGAAAAATTTTCTTGATAGTAAATAACTTGTAAAATTTGTTCCGGGAATCCCGGACTATATGTTCAGCAGTGGCCTATACAATATTGTTGAATTAAATGTGTAAAAATCATAAAAAAATGAAAAAGAAAACTTAATCACAAAAGCCCCATCTCGTCAGTGGCGTATGATAGACCAACATATGTTTTCTAAGGAGATGCATATGTCTAGCAGTGGGCTATACAAGATTATTACTGAATTAAACATTACAACAAATAGGCCATGTTCACACATGACCGCGCGGTAGAAGATCAATCCAAACATTTGTAACCAAACATTTTGTAGGTAGTAGAGCCACACTGATTTCAGCATGAATGGGCCCCGGCTTGACCGGGTCGGTACTACCCTCGCACAGAAAATCATCGTAAAATGACAGCGTTCGTGCTGTCGTGTTTCGTTGGTGAGTGCGAGACCGGGGGCCCAAATAGTCTAGAGTAGAGTCATTTTGGCGAGCCATACATAAAAATAAATAAAAAAACAGTGGTAACTGTTTACATGAACGCGTGCCTAATCTTGTACCGCGCGTCAGCCAGGTTCAACTTCTACAGACTTGTATCGACCTGTTCAGTTGAACCGCGCCGTTTGAGGCGAACTGACATACGGATCAAAGAAAACTGAGTAGCGAAGACGGTATTTTCAACCGACTTCAAAAAGGAGGAGGTTCTCAATTCGACTGTTTTTTTTTTTTTTATGTTTGTCACCTCATAACTTTGGACTGGGTGAACCGATTTTGATGATTCTTTTTTTATTTGAAAGCTGGTGCTTCCCGAATGGTCCCATTTAAATTTGGTCCAGATTGAAGTCGGTTTTTTTTTCTTAAATTTGTAATTATTATTTTATTTTATTTGGAAAACATATTAGTATCTTATGACTAAATTAATCTCTAATTAATTTAAAAAAAGTATTGTGTCTATCGATTTGTTTATCGACGAAATCGAAAAAAGAAATGCCATTTGGAATCTTAAGGATATTCAAATAAAATAATAAAAATAATGTGTTGGGAAGAATTAGTTTTAATTTTTTGCATTATTAAGGATTCTGAAGAAAAAAGAAAAACTTCTTCTCCGACATCTCAGTTTTCGGTACTAAATCCATAAGCAAATTGCCTCCTCCACGTCCACGTACATTCTCAATCAATGTTGATACCAGATTATACCGATACATATTCTGTCATGTGAACGCTTCCACCGCGCGGTCATCTGAACATAACCATATGGTATAAACAAATTTGAAAAGAAATGGTAAATCTTTATATATAAAAATAAATTGCCGAAATGTATGTGCGTCGGCTGCACCAAATTTAATAATTATTTTCTTGTGTTCTTTTTTATTAGGACAACGTTTATGTACAAGAAAAATTAAAAAATAACTGGAAAAGTCATTTTTTTATTCCGCGACGGGAACCTGAGACAGGTAAGTAAATATGGCGGTACGAAGTTCGCCGTATCCGCTAGTTTGTTACAAAACCCATATCAACCTATCTGGTCAGTGTAAGACAAAGAGCAGTGGACTACTTAAGCCAATTGATGATAATGTTAAAAAAAAACATTAAATACTATACATACTTATTCTGACACAATCTGATGTGTGGATTAATGTTCATGTCAAAGTCGTATTGCAATTTCAGGTTTTGTTTTTTCAAATCTTCTATTGCTGCGTTCGTTTTAGATATGACCTTGTGGAACTCTGCCAATTCCATCTTCACTTTGGTCTCTATGAACAAGAAAGATTTAAATGGATTGATGTGTAATATAGAACAATGCAGACTGCCCAACAACGGGATAGTTGGAACCCCTTGGGAAAGGCCTTCGTTAAGCAGTAAACGGTAATATGCCCAACTAAACTCCGGGCTTTTATTAAGTATTTCCATAATCAGAAAAACTAAATAACACTTTTTAATGGCCCAAACCAGGAAGGAATCGAACTCGGGCCTCAGGATCTGTAGTGGCATATACTAACCGCTAGACCAAGTGTTGAGAGATGCAAAGGTCTTGCCTTCTACACCTTAAAAAACTTTCGTTGTTTTTTACCAGTCTCGGGAACGGCTCTAACGATTTTTAGCAGACCGATAAATCGATCTAGCTAGGATGCATTTTTAGTAAATTTTGCAGAACAAATACCGGTCATTTAGGTTTTTAATAATTTTACTACAAAAGGGTAAAAAAAAAATACCGTCTCCAACTTTCTCCATTATTCTGGCCTTATCCTTATTCAATTTGTCCAGTTTAGCCCTCGCTTCTTTCAGTTCCCTCTCTTTATTTCTATGTCTCTCCATCTTCTCTTGAAAAGAGCTCTCGATTTCCTTCAGAAGGAACTCTTGCGCACGAATTGTGTTCGACATCTCATTGGCTGACTCTTTGTAACTGTAGATTCTTTTATTCTAAAAAAAAAAGACACTTTTTTTAAAAATCATAATTATTGTTATTAACAGGCTAACCTTTGCTTACTTTTTATATTTTACTAGCTTTTACACGCGGCTTCGCTCACGCAGACTTTCATCCCCTGATTTACCCCCTTAGGGGTGGAATTTCCTTTCTTAGTGCTCACTTACGTTATAGAACCTACATGCAAAATCTCAGGATTCTAGCTTCAGCGGGCTGGGCTGTGCGTTGATCTCTGGGTATGTCAGTAAGTCACCTTACTCTTTTATATATATAGATAGAATATTGATCCAGTGTCGGCTGCACACTAAGCCCATCATGCAGATGACGAGCGCTCAACGCGCGTTTTGCTAACGCGCGTTAACAACATGTACAAACGCGCGTTAGCATGTGTTCCTAGAGCAAAATTCTCATTGCGCTGTAGCATATTGCGTGACAGTTTCAGTAACATTTCTACTACTACTACTACTACGCGCGTCTATGTCGGTTATCGCGGCAAATAGTAGCCTATGTGTTATTCTGATGTATAAGCTATATTATTGTAAAGTTTCATCCAAATCTGTTAGTAGTTTTTGCGTGAAAGAGTAACAAACATCCATCAGTCCATCCATACTTACAAACTTTCGCGTTTATAATAATTAGTATAGATCTGAGTTTAAAATAATAAATACTTACTGTGTCCAACCTTTTCTTCTCCAACTTACTGATTTCTACTTTAGCTGTATCTATAATTTTATTTAACGGTTCCAATTTCTTTCGGTGTGTGTTCACAATATCTTTAGCTGCTTTTTTATCGTTTATGTACTCAGAATATTTCGCCCTCAGCTCTCCATATTCAACAAACAGTTTCTTCCTCTCACATATCTCAATCTCTTTTTCAATCTCCTTTCGTTGTTTCATTGCATCGATGACTACTTTTAATCTGAAAATAATTTTGTTATATTAGATACTTAGTGGCATGCCATTGGAGAGGCCTATGTCCAGCAGTGGACTACGGTAGGCTGATGATGATGATTAGATAGTAGCTTTTGCCGGCGTCTCCGCTCGCGTGTAAGACGGATATCGCGATAGTCATTTCCCGGATTAATACATAGCCATGACACTCACAAATAATCTGTTTTGGTAAAAGCATTTTCAAAATCGGTTCAGTAGAGTGATTACCGCCTACAACCTCACAATTTTTGTATATAGATAAGACTTATTATACTTAATCTATACTATTATATAAAGCTGGAGAGTTTGTTTGTTTGTTTGAACGCGCTAATCTCAGGAACCGCTGGTCCGATTTGAAAAATTCTTTCAGTGTTGGATAGTACATTTATCGAGGAAGGCTATAGGCTATATATCATCACGCTACGACCAATAGGAGCGGAGCACCAATGAAGAATGTTTCAAAAACGGGGGAAAATTATCACGCGACGGGCAATAGGAGACGCAAACGAGGTTGCGTGGGTCATCATTAATAATATTATAAATACGAAAGTAACTCTGTCTGTCGCACTTTCACGCCAAAACTACTGAAGCGATTTAAATGAAATTTTATACAGAGATAGTCTAGAGCCTGAGAAGGAAGCTTCTTTTTAATTCGGAAAAAGTGTTGTAAGGAATTGAAAAGGGGGATGAAAAATTGTATAAATACTAACTAACCAAAGTCACTATTACAGTTGGACGAATTTATGTTTTAGCTACGCCAAAACATTAAAAAAAAATTGCTTATTAAAAAAAAAGAAAATTTGCTTCACTCACCTCTCGTTTAGTCTCTTCTGTTCTTCAATCACCTGAGCGTTACTCTGTAGTGTTGTAACATTCCTCCTTTGTAAATTCCGACAATCTATCAACTCATTCAACTGCTGAACGCTCTCCTGCCCTCCCACAGCTGATAATGTACTCCGTAGAAGCTCATGCGGTTCCATCTTAGAGAAGTCTTGCACGCGGTCTTGAGGTAGAAGCTGGCATAGATTGTCCACCTACAATACAATTTTAAGAATGTTATGAAGTGGTTTTAAGATGATGAAGCTTCTTTAGTGTAGCGTAGTATGCGCCTGTCGATCAAAAGAGCTTGGGTTTGATGCAGAGGTTGTGCCAAAAAACGAGTGAGTTTTTTTAAGTTTCTTATAAGAGCCCAGAGTATGCAAGTTTGCGGTTTATCACGCCTATGATAAAACTGACAACTACTTTAACCTTTGAATTCACTGTGTCCTCAGTAAGCCGGACTGGAGAACCTGTAGAACTAGTAGTAAACCTCAAAAAGTATTAATAATAATAATAAATAATAGGTCTTTACCTATGAAATTGCCGTTTTGTATGCAATAAGTGAAAGTACTTATTTTTTCAAACTTTTTTATTTCTGTTATTCGAAGTAATCACCCATGCAATAGGCGCATCTTTGCCAACGCATTGGCAGTTTATTGATGCCCTTCTTGTAAAAATCAGCTGGACGGGAGGCAACAAACTCTTCAAAGGCATTTTGTACTGCCTCTCCGGAATTGAATTTTTTACCCACTAAAAAGTTGTCTAAATTTTGGAAAAAGTAATAGTCGGTAGGTGCAAGGTCTGGTGAGTATGGCGGATGAGGGAGAGCTTCCAACCCCAGCTCTTGCAGCTTGGAGACTGTCTGTTGCGCAGTATGGGGTCGCGCGTTCTCGTGAAGGAGCAGTGGGGACGACCGATTGACCAAAGCTGGTTGCAGATGTGCTAGCTTCTCCATCATTCTCTCCAGTTCTTCACAGTAATCATCTGCATTAATGCTCATGCCGTTTTGTAAAAAGCTGTGGTGAATCACACCCGCACTAGACCACCAAACAGAGACCATCACCTTTTTAGGGGTCATTTTTGGTTTAGGGCATTGCTTTGGTGCTGAACCAGGGTCTAACCAACTTGCTGAGCGCTTTTGATTGTCGAACAGAATCCATTTTTCGTTGCACGTAACAATTCGTTTCAAAATTCCTTCATTTCTTTGCCTGTTGAGCAGCGCAAGGCAGGTCTCGACGCGTACGTTGCGCTGGCGATCGTTAAGGTCGTGGGGCACCCATCTATCAAGCTTTCCTACCTTGCCAATTTGTCGCAAATGGATCAATATTGTTTTGATGCTTACATTAAAAGCTGCTGCTAGCTCAGCTGTAGATTGAGTTTCGTCAGCTTCCACAATCGCCTTTAATTCATTATTGTTAACTAAAGTCTCCGGACGACCACGAGCTTCATTTTTAACCGACTTCCAAAAAGGAGGAGGTTCTATGTTCCACTGTATATATTTTTTTTTTTTTTTAATGTATATTCACCGATTACTCCGTCAGTTGTGGACCGATTTTGAATTTTTTTTTGTATTCGAAAGGGTATGCTTCCGAGGTGGTCCCATTGCCAGCATATCAGGATCTGATGATGGGATCCCAGGGAAATCGAGGGCAACCCTCATTTTTTATAGGCACATACTATGTTTTTCGTATATTTTCTGAAATTACACCGGTATTTGCGTCTGATAATCATCATTTTATGATGATGAGCTGATGATGTAAGGTACAACTCCTTAACGGTTAGGAGTTGGAGGATAAATCTTTAAATATCATATGTGCATATGTTACTTTCAGTCGTATTCTTTCAAATTATTTAGGTAAGCTGATGATGGAAGGTGGAAGGTACAACTCCTTAACGTTGAGGAGTTGGAGGATAATTCTTTCAATTTCATACGTATCTAAAGACCTTCAGTCGTATAGTTTCAAGTTATTTAGGTGAGCTGATGATAGAAGGTTAAACTCTTCAACAGTTAGGGATTAGAGGATGATTTTAATATTACACGTACGTATAGACCTTAATTTGTATTCTCGATGATGAAATTTGATGAAATAGCTCAACTTACTACTTGCCTACGATTGTTTGCACTAAAAACTTTTTATAAAAAAAAAACCGACTTCCAAAAAACATCCAACGAAAGTCTCAGCCAAAAAAACACTTAGAAGCGTAAAATAAACTGGTTCTTCATAAATGACCTATACCTAATTCTTAATTCATTTAAATAGTAGTATTATAATGTGTGCTAGGTACCTAAAATCTGTTTGAAGTCGGTGCCAAGTGACTATCGCTTAGACTTTTGTAATTATTCGTTTGTATTCTAAATCTGTAATATCTTCGAATATATTCCTTTAAATTAGATACTGTAAAGGGCCATTTTGATCTATATTAAATGCACAATGTATTTAATTTACTTAATTGTATAAGGATTCATTTTGTATTGCTTAAAATCACTTCGTAAATAAGCCATTATTTCTCGTAAAAAGAAAGGAATAAAAAATGGTTGTTGTGGGTTATCCCTAACAGATAGACATATACCGTCGCGGACTTTTTTGTAGTACTTTTTAAGGTGTACAATACTGTAGTACATTATTTTGATCTATCTCGTAGGTTGCAACCAGCGTTTGCAATGTAAGCGCAAAAAAATGTGTTTATTTGCTACATCACATTGGAAACCTCGAAAATAAACAGTGTTTCCATACTATATTATGCATTTATTATACATAAAAACCTTCCTCTTGAATCACTCTATCTATTAAAGAAACCCGCATCAAAATCCGTTGTGTGGTTTTAAAGATTTAAGCACACAAAGGGATATAGGGACAGAAAAAGCGACTTTGTTTTATACTATGTAGTGATGACCAGTACTGAAGAACGGCAATTTCATAGGTAAAGACCTAATATAATAATTATTTCGGACATCTAACACACAATATAAGATGTGGGATGTAGCTCGAAGCAAAATAGATTTTGTAAATCAACTCTTTATTTCTCTTTTTAACAGAGTAAACATCTTAAAATATTCGTCTCACAGTCTTAGATTTTACAGTTACGTCTCACAGTTATAAATATATTAATAGATAATATCGCAACATGCGAAAAGAGGTGGGGTTATCGGTTTAAGGTCAATGGAAAATATACGGAATCTATCTTAGCGTTCGCAGACGACCTTGCGATCATTACACGTAATCCAAAGCAGTGCCAAGAACTACTGCGTAAGGTAGATGACTTCTGTACCTGGACGGAGGGAATGAGGACAAAACCTAGCAAATGCTATTGCCTTTGTCTGGGCCGGCGAGGCACCAGGTATACCTCATATGACCCCGGGATTACTATTGGTGGGGAAAGTGTTTCAATAATATCAGAAACCGTGCCCTTTAAATTCCTTGGAAGAAAGATAGACTACAAAGGTCGTACTCCATCTATAAACGTAATAGTCGATGACTTCGTAAAAGACATTGACAAGGTAGACCAACAGCCAATTAGTAACGTAAAAAAAGCTTGGATTTACGACAACTACTTAACATCACGTCTCAACTGGCCGTTTCTAGTATATGATATAAACCAGAACCACATAAGAACACTAGACGCGAAAGTCACTAAGACTGTAACACCGTAATTTCAAATTTAGAAATATATTTGTGTACTAGTAGAGACCTCTGTGATCGCAGAGTGTAGTCAGGCTCTTTAAGGAACTACATAGTTAGTTCACGGATTGTACGAGAGATGGCAGTAAATTAGGCATTATATAAATTCGATCGATTTAGGTTTTTGAACGAAAGAAGGAATCATTTCAGGACGAAAGTTTAAATGTTACTTTTAGCTGTGGTGGGAGAATGGAAAAAGTAGGAATAAACTTCTCGAACAATCGATGGATTGAATATAAAAGGAATTTCTTCCAATTTGGGAGCCCTTTTCTTTTCTGAGCGGTTCAAGAAACATTTCTTTATAGTCATTCGTTAATAGTTTTAATATATTTTGTGAAATCATCCCGTGTGAAGCGGTAAGTGGAAAAAATGTTTTTTTATTGTGTTAGTCTTTTTCGGTTCTTACACAATACTGAGGTATTCCATTCTTCCTTAGGGTCGTTGGTTAGTACTGAATTATACTGCAGATTCACAAGACTTTGAGGATGCCACGAATGTGGAGTGTCTTGTGTGAGGAGAGGCAGGGACATAAAATTGTTCATGGCCTGCAAGACGTGGCTCCCCATACTAGGGAGTTTGTGATGAGGTTCCAGGCGTGGGGAAGATGGCCTGACCGAAGTCTAGGCCAACTGATGTGCTGTTAGTGAAGGTTACGTACCTTATTTTCGTTATGTATTATTTAGTTATGTAGTAACTTACCCTCTAGTTATTTTAAGATTTAGTTTTAAGTTATATGTAATGTTAATGTCTATAGTATGATATTGTGGTTTATTGTTATTAATATATAATGTGTATATGTTTTTTATGAATATATGTTGTGAATATTTGTAGTTGCCTTTATCTGAAGTGACCTAATAGGAACCTACCCACACACACAATTATTAGTTATCTTTTTTAGTAATTTTTATTTGATGAGTAATTATGTATGATGAATAGTAATTTGTTGAACGGCGCCCTGGGACTTTTGCTCTTCTAACTGACTGGGTCGTGCCGGTGGTAGCACCCCCTGTTCAGGTTTGGGGACTGCAAGGTCGAACCCGCCTCCTAGGTCGGTTGATGGTTGCAACATGTGATCTGCATGGTTGGACCTGCCGCCTAGGTGGGCCATTGGTTGCGACTTGCGAACCTCCTGACAGGTTTGGGTGTTACAAGACATTGAAGTCGTGGCTCGGGCTAGCACCATCTGCAGACCCGTCAACATTGTACAGGAGCTCGAATAATTTTGGAATGAAATTAAAAAAACCTTCGGAAGTCTACAAACACCTAAGAGTTACCAAAATGCATGTCTTGTCAAAATCCCAAGACGAAATCGTTAGATCCCTTCCAAAAGAGAAAAATTCATCAGAGCTAGAGTCACGGCTCCAATTCCACAAAAAATTCATGGTGGGTACGCAGTCCAGTAGAGTTGGATTGGGAAGTGCAGGAAGAGACCGACAAAGAGATAACAAAATCTTTCATACAACAAGATGAAAACGAGACCTACAAGGTGCACGCAATGAACCTAGAAATGCAGAATGAATGGTTAACTCTAGGAGAATTTTGTATCCCACCAGCTTTGAAATGGCGCACACTTTTATATGATTGGTCACCCGCCCTGTTAAAATTCTACCTCAACGCCTTTCCATTAACTCTCCCCGATCAAAGCAACCTAGTAAGGTGGGGAAAAGCTACAGAAAAGGCTTGTACGATGTGCAATGCGGCAATAGGTACAGCCAGGCACTTACTGACAGGTTGTAAGGCGCTATTAGACCGGGGTCATTATTCACGTCGCCATGATAGGGTATTACTCATCATACGCGAAGCTATGAGTTTATCACTGGCGAGAGCGAAAAAAGGAATAACAACAAACATAAAAACTAACATCGCGTTTGTAAAGGAAGGCTCAACAAAAAAGACTTCACTCACACAAAAGCCATACTCAATTATAAATACCGCCAGTGACTGGACATTATTAGTGGACACGTATGAAAATCACTACAGAATACCGGAGGATATCTGTGCCTCGGCGTCCAGACCGGACATATTTCTTTCTGCAATGTCAATTAAGCGTGTAGTACTAGTAGAACTCACGGTGCCGTGGGAAACGAACATCCCTAAAGACCACGCTTTAAAAAGAAACAAGTACTTTGACTTAACCAACGAAATAACCAAAAATGGTTATGTCGTTGCGCTGTATGCCGTGGAAGTGGGTGCGAGGGGTATACCAGCTAAATCCCTCTATAACCTGCTTAAAGACCTTGGATTGCCAAGAGCTTCAGTAAGCTCTTTTCATGAACGAATATCCAAAGCGGCATTGCTAGGCTCACTTCAAATATGGTTAGGTAGAGGGGGTAACACGGCGGACAGTGGAGGTGAGCGTTGACGCGTCGTAAGGAGTGCTCCTTAAACCTAAACCTGGGTCGCAATTCCCAGGCACTGTCGAAGTCGCATGTGTTGCCCCCATCTATCACGCGATTGACCCGACACCCGCACGGTGAATCCATGGAACGCTAAGAAATAGGTCTTTTCCTTATATTATTCATACAGTCTTATACTTCTTACATTGACATCTAGAAAACATAACACAAGCTCTGCTTAGCTTGGGACTAGATAGTGTTGTGTGTAAGATGTCCGAAATATTTGATTTAATATAAATTTAATAATATTAATTTAAACCCACAAAGATCACCAGCTAACAATATTGATAGGTGCCTTTCATGGACTACGAAAAGTGTTATTTGGACAGGTTCTTAAACCCTAGGTATCTCGAAAATAAGCTATGGTCTGCTTTGGAACATACCTGAATATTCATAGATGCTATAATCTCCTGAACCTGTTTCTCTCTGACGGTCTTATGATCAAGAGACCAAGTAGACACATCAAGAAGGTTGAAATTCCTCGTAATGATAACATTCCTCTGTCCGTGGTCTCTGTAAAGCTCAATCTCTATGGTTGAGTTTGAGCAACCGGTTCTTACATAGTCCGATATCTGTAATGAAAAACAGTAATATATTTTACCGTTTTATTTTTGTTTATGGGACAGGGGACAGAACAGGGCCTAGTATTAGCTGTCAAAATGACTGTGCTTCGCCTGATGGAAAGCATGAGCAATCACAGAATAATTAATAGTACTGTCGTACTGCACAGGGCCTAGTATTAGCTGCCAAAATGACTGTGCTCTGCCTGATGGAAAGCATGAGCAGAATCACAGAATCATTAATAGTACTGTCGTACTATTTATTATTCTGTGGTATTAAGTATTCAGAAGTTTCACTCTCGAACAAAAGTCAAGTTTAGGCATAAAAAGTTTTCAACTTTGTCACCTTGCACGCGAATTTGAATCTTGTCGTGTGACTCGAGCGTTCATATTCCGTTAGACACCGCTCGATTTACTACAAGAGCACGGAGCTGCCGCGTGCTGTACATTTAGGTAAATATTAAAATTAATTATAAAAATATAACAACTTTAGTAATGAAGAAGAAACATTTTAACAAACAATAATTATGTCTACGTAACATACTACTTGTTCT
The DNA here is from genome assembly GCA_949125395.1 of Diaphora mendica. NCBI lineage: Eukaryota > Metazoa > Arthropoda > Insecta > Lepidoptera > Erebidae > Diaphora > Diaphora mendica. Next base: position 3,560,206 of record OX421334.1, read on the forward strand.
GGGTACCTTCGTGATAAGTTACAGATTTTTGTATTGACAAAACATGTCTATCATAACATAGTTTCCAAACAACTAATTAAATAATTTTATTGCTAACTACAATTTTGTATGAACAATTAGTTCGTTTTGAAGTCATTTTTCGCAGTAAGTACCTACACGTAATATTCAACTTATTTACTAGCGGCTAGCGTGCGAGCCGAGCGCAGAGTGGCAAACATTCGCTGGGCGAAATACACCTAAACTAAGAAGTGAAATCCCCCTAACAGAATCCAAGAGTGGAATGTAATTTTTATACACTTTTAATGGTACAAAATTATAGTTTGCTGACCACAAGTTTCTCTTTAGAAAGGAGGTTTTGACCTAATTTACCACACTGGTTTTGTTTCTCAAGTTTTAGTTTAGCTCCCTTAGTCAGGTCTTTTGACATCCCTGAGATAACACAGTTTAATTTTTCCGGGGACTTTGCAAAGTGTCATAACTCAGTGTGTTTGTGGACCACTGCTAATGATCCCGGTGTACAGGAGTTACAGTAGTGGGCGTGTGGTTAGTCTTAGTCCAATACCCCTGGGATAAATAGGAGTGGTGACATTCTGTAATCTGTCATTAATAGTCAACTGGTTCTGTTTTACTTTCAACTTTAAACTGCATTAAAGTAAAAAATAACACACAACCGTTGCAAAGAACAAGAACAGGGGGTTAGTATGTTATACTTACTTTCTTAGATCTGCCAATCACACTGGGTTTGCCGCAGAGCCCTAATATGATAGCGCACACAAATGTAGATTTTCCTGTTCCATTGGGACCGATGATGAGATTCAAAGATGGACCAGGAAACAGTTCCACTCTCTTGTATGTTCTGTAATACATATATTTGAAATAATATAAACAGCTGTTTTAGCAGCCATAGTTAAAATATTAGCCTGTGTCCTTCCTCAAGAATCAGAGCATCTTTTAGCAATAGTTAAATTAGAGGTTGGTTTAATTAATTATACTTGGCTACGTTTCTTCAATATTCTATGCCACCGATATTTACTTATATATTCGTCCTTGGTATAAAATGACTGCACGGTTGGCCTAGTGGTTTAGACAGTTGCCACGCCGATTGCCAGTTCGCCAAGTGCTGTGGGTTCAAATCCTACATGGGACAACACTTTGTGTGATCCACCAATTGTTGTTCTGAGTCTAGGTGTTCATTATGTCCGTTTCATGTGTCTGTATAGTCCCAGCGACACAGGATGTACATTCCTAATGAGGGACTTATTTAAGTATACCGAATATAATTCGCATTCTTCAATAATTGTACATTTCATATTAGTTGAGCGGATAGACTGACTTGTCCTAACGACGCAGACTGACTCGAGTCGGTGCTGCGGACTGACTAGTCATTACTATGCGGAGTATACAGACTGACTTGTCCTAAAGACGCGGTCAGCAGCTTTATAATATTAGTATAGATTTGGTGTACAATAAAGCGATTATTATTATTATTATTGTATCCAAATCGGTGATGCAGTTTAGCTATCAAAGCAAATTGCCTGTTTTGCAACATTTTTCACTGATGTGCAATGTAATATAATCTACAGGCCACTTTGATAAATGGACTATTCAATACTGAAGAAATTTTTATATTTGTAGTTTTTGATATAAGTATAACCCAAACAACCTCTACAGTTTCCTAATTCAAAGCGCCAACTGCAACGATTTCAATAAAGGACTATGATACTTGAGGTAAGATACGGAATACTCTTTACAGGAGCAGCGGGCAAAAGCCTAATATAATATCATTTTAGTTTGTATTGGTTCAAGAGAGAAGACGCTATAAATTGAAGAAAATTAATATGTAAAAATAGGCAATATATATATTTAAAGAAAAAACTGCATGACGTACATTATTTCAGTAGTTGTAATACACGTAGTTTGTGAATCAAAGGCAAAAACATTGATCATGGATTATGTAAAATATACATATATTGCAATATGAAATATGTCTATCAAACAATGTGAACATATGTACACGAAAAGTATTAAAGATACAACAACGGTAGTGAATCACCTACGATATTATCGCTATCAAATTTTTAATATAACAAAATTTTACGATATAGAGCGCGAAAAAGCTATGGGCAACTTACACAAAATTTTCAAGGGCTATCCTGTAAATACAGCCGGCTTTAACGCCGTCATAATTTACCACTCTGGACATATTTATTTTAATTTGACATAATCCTCACAAAAATATTAAAAACGGCGAATTTGCCTGCTAGACGACTTGGTAAAACCCAGACCAGAACGCTGGTGTGTTTTTTTTTCGCTAATTTGACAACAATAGTGATGTTACCAAACCAAAGATAATTCATATTCATTCGTAGTCGTAACCTGGAAACTAATGTCACTAGATAACTGACTGCCTCGTTGGTCTCGCGGTTGGCGTGTGCGACTGCTGATCATGAGGTCTCGGGTTCGATTCCCGGGTCGGACCAAATATTTGTATGATCTACAAATATTTGTTTCGGAGTTTGGGTGTTTTCTATGTATAATATGTATGTATTTACAAAAAAAAAAAAAGTATATATGTATTTGTATCAGTTGTCTAGTACCCATAACACAAGCTCTGCTTAGCTTGGGACTAGACGGCGTTGTGTGTTAGAAGTCCGAAATATTTATTTATTATTTTATTTTTATAACTAAACTTGTCTAGGTAAAGAGTTTACAAAACCTTAGAGCATATATCTGAAGGGGCAGCCGAACTGGCTGAAAGCGTGATCGGAGTAGAGAGAGAGAAAGACTGAGTTTGGGTAGTGTCTGTCTCTGTCTCTTTTATGCCAGCTTCTGATTGGTGGACGCACATATCAATTGGTATGACTGATTTGGCGAGTGTGTGGCACTATACTTATAAACTTGACCACGATAATAAAGAACCATACTTGAATCTGTACTTGACCCCAATAATAGATTGTTTGTCTAAATTATGAGCTGCTCTGGAATAAACTTATACGCGATACCACTGTACCGGTTAATATATTTGCACTGTTGAGGTTTTGGTATAATAATCAAAAAATAGAGTGAAATGGGCAGGCGCATATTCCGATATTTATGGTCTGGAATTTGGGGTAAGGCAGGGTGGATTGAGTTCCCCTCGTTTATTCAGTTTTTACGTCAACAGATTGATAGAGGAACTTAATAGCACCAAGACAGGATGTCACGTGGATGGTGTTGGGGCGTCGCCAAGGGGGGGCAGGTAGGGGCAGCTGCCCCACCCTAGAGATTTGATTTGATGCATATTTGAATTTAAAGAAACATATTGAGCATGGAAAAAATAATGCCAGCTATCTATCAATCGATATTCGAAATCAGATCATCCTAACAGATCACAGGACAAAAATATTAATTAATAAATTAAAGTGTTCTTTGTCTAAATAGTCCTAATTCCTATCCTTTGATTTCATATCTCGATTGAACAATTACGAAAACAGAAGAGAAAATCAGGTTCTAGTAGCATTTGGGAAAAATTACATGTGTACGATTTGGGGGGGGGGAGGTTTATGTCCTCTGTGACTCCCCCCGACTGCAGTGAGGACCCAACAATTTGCCCCTACCTAGGCCAAGGGCTGGCGACGCCCTTGGGTGTTTGTGTGAACAACATCAGCTACGCTGATGATATGGTGCTACTGAGTTCGTCTGTTGGCGCTATGAGGAAACTACTCAATATTTGTGAACAATATGCGGTGACACATGGGCTCAGCTACAACACTAATAAGAATGAATGGATTGTCTTTAAATCAGTTACATTCTCTTACAAGCAATTGCCGGAACTCTCACTCTTGGGATCCCCTCTGAATCGGGTTCAGAGTTTTAAATACCTGGGCCACTGGGTCACCGATGACTTGAAAGATAATATGGACATAGATAGGGAACGCAGGTCGCTGGCTGTCCGTTGCAATATGCTGGCTCGTAGGTTTGCGCGCTGCACTGACAATGTAAAAATTATGCTGTTCAAAGCTTTCTGCCAATTCTGCCAAAGCGTGCAGCCTGTGGACTAAGTTTACACAGAAGGCATACAGTGACCTGCGTGTCCAATATAACAATGCATTTAGGGTGCTTTTGGGGTTGCCATGGAGTTGTAGCGCGTCAAGCATGTTTGCGGAGTTTCAGGTCGATGGATTTGCCGCAATAATGCGAAAACGTTGCGCTTCCATGCTTGCGCGCCTCCGCTCCTCCTCTAACAGCATCCTAAATGTTTTTTCGGATAGGTGGGACTCCCCCCTCATGACACATATATACATATTTAATTAATATTTATAGTACTAACACTAGGTTAAGTCATTCTGTAACTAACAAAATATGGATGTATTAATATTAATAAGTCCGAAATAAATAATTTGAATTGAATTAAATTAACAAAGTGTTTATTTTATATCACTACACATTATAAAACAAAGTCCACGGCCGCGTCTGTCTGTTTGTTCGCGATAAACTCGAAAACTACTACACGGATTATCATGCGGTTTTCACTTAATTGTTGCACGAATTTATGATCAGAGGTATGAAATATGTACTAACAAATAAAAAATAGACCAATATAAATAACTATTGCCGAATTTAATAAACAATAGGCTGATAACGGCTGATTGATTATTTTATACGAGTATGTACAACAATGTTATCGACTACGGCAAAGCCAAAGTAGGGTTATGATTTTGACAGGCTATGTATTATCGGTTATCTAATTTATATAACGAACACTCCTAATACGTATACAGTCACACAATAATAAGTTAAACAAACCTGTCAAGTTTCAAATAAACCATTGCGATAGAACTCTGAGGATCCGACTCCACAAGCAAAGTAAAAAAATTCTAGTGTTTTCTTCTTGATTACATGTAAATATCATCATCAAACTGCCTCGTTGGTTTAGTGCTTAGCGTAAGCGACAGGCAGATCAAGAGGTCTTGGTTTCGATTCCCGGGTCGGACTGATGTTGGGTTTTTTTTGTTTTTTTGAAGAAATTCTTAATAGCAGCCCAGAGTATGGAAGATGGCGGTGTTTCCCGCACGTGCCTCGGAGAGCACTTTAAGCTGTCGGTCTCGGTTGTCATGAACATCTATGGCAATCCGTGGAAAAACGAATATTCAGGTGAAGCCGGTTGAACTAGAGGCCAACCCCAAACAATCTTGGGAATAATAAAGGCTAGGAAGATGAAGATGACATGTAACTATCATAAATGACGAATTTTACAAAATAGATAATTTTTAGGATTCAGTTTTTTGCCTTATGGTAATATGACAGTTAGCAAACGTTACTGTGGACTCATTAATGCTTACAATTAATTTACCAAGTCAGGAAGTGTGAGCTGTTATTCATGTTATTCTACTAGTTTTCCTTTTCCCATCATTGTCATCATCCCAGCCAACTATAACTTTTACCTTCTGTGTAGGTTTCATTTGCTTCATACAATGAACCTTAGTGTGCAATTACAGTGGCAGTGGGGCGGGCAGTGGAATCCGCTCGCAGGTAACGTAACGCAAACACATCGCATTGTTTTTGACTAAGGTGCACCAAGTGCGGGCGGGGCGGGTGAGCGGGAATCGCAGCGGGACAAGCGGTTGTCGCGAGCGGGGCGGGAGACGCAAGTCAGTTTGCCATTCCCACTCGATTTGTTCTTGACATGCCGTTACCGACTGAAGATTTAATAAGTGCCGTATTGGCTCGGCCACCTTTGAGGAATTCTAGTGATTCAAATCATTTGAATCGACTAGTAATTAAAAAGCTATGGGAAGAAATAAATAATTGAGGCCGAGGTTGCTGGCTGGCTGTGAGACTTGCTGTGGGAGTGAACATGATGGTGGCGTGCTGATGCTGCTTCGAAGGCTGCTTCCAATCACGTCGGGGTCACCACTGTGGAGGAACGGGTGTAATGTCCCTCCAACACAAAGGGAGGATCCTCCGACCAGGCGAGGTGATCATGCCTGGCGGGCCAATTGCCCAACGGTTGATGTTGGGATGTTGTATATATGTTCATGCGCGCGAGAACTTTCACTACGCGATTCAGGATTGGTAGTTTCTTAGTTTCCTTCGTTACTCCGTAGTTCGACGTATCTTCGGTAGATGGCGCTGTAGTAAGTTATGTTGTTGTTGGGCTGTATGTGGAGGTCGCCACAACTAGACTAAAAGATGCAGCAGCATCACTAGGCCGCCATGGTGTGGGCCGCCATTCTTGTCTGCATTCGCAGTGAGTATGGTGACCGCCAATCTTGGATTCTGCTTATGCTTTCCATCATGTAGAGTAGAGTCATTTTGGTGGGCCATACATAAAAAAGAAAAAAAAAACAAAATCGGTCCACAATTGACGAAGTAATCGGTGAACATACATAGAAAAAAATACATACAGTGGAACATAGAACCTCCTCCTTTTTGGATGTCGGTTAAAAACCAACGACGTGTGACTTTAAATAATTATTGTGCTCTTTTATGGTTTTCAGGATTTTTCTCATTTTAGCTGTTTTCTTTTTATTTATTCAGCTCAACTTTGATACTTTCCGATCTTACGTGGGAAAATATCATCATTATCATTATCAGATAAAATTCACTTCTTTTAAAAAACATCTCTCACACTTTGACTAAATTCTGTGTTGCGAGGGACTTTACAAAATTCATTCAAACGGATATTAAAAACACCCATATGCAGAACAATATTTTTTGGTTTTAACATGTTTTCCATACTACGAATCTCACGTAGAAATTCATTTAGTGCAGTAAGAAATAAGAATCGGTGAGGTTACCGCTTAAACCATTACGCCATCTATTAAGTCTACTCTTGTTAACCAAGAATTTCAACTGAGGTACACTCTAAACTAAAGATAACTTTAACCAATATCAATACTCTTTATAATGTGTTTACGTAAGGTTCTAAGTTGTTTTAAAAAGTTTAATATTGCTGTGTCTCAAAAGAAAATAACAAAAGGCCAATTTTCGTGATAAAAGTTCAGTAGCATTCGGTTCCGATCGTAGACTCGATTTGATATTTTAACTGCTAGGTATTTCGTAATTTACCAATAAATATTCAACATTGGCTGTAAATAGATTTTATCATAATACGATCGAAAATTTAATCTGTAATCTGCTAGTATTAGTGATGATTTACTGTTTTACAATGAAAATACTTTTTAAGACAGTTAGGATGAGTTTTTTATCGAGAAATGTCTTTTATATATTGTGAAAAGTTGTTAAATCGAATTCACATAAACTGTAAAATACTCCTTAGATCTAGTTTCAATTAAAATTTTGAATGCGATACGTGAAGCTTCTCTTTAATTGCAGTTATTTTTAGTTCCGAATCAATTCAATAAAGAAAACGTCAACCTAATGCTACGTTTACATGCGTGCGAGGACTTGGCAGGCGCTCACAAACTACAATTCTTCACAAACGCTCGTGCTACATTTACACGCGTGCGAGGACTTGGCAGTCGCTCACAAACTACAAGCGCTCGCATGCACTCACACGTTGCCCCAGTGCTGCCAACTTAGTGGATTTTCCACTCAAACTGGTAGTTTGAATACTTTGACTCCTTCATTTAGTGGCGAAATATTGGTTTTAGTGGCTGGTGGGTTTTTCTAGCAGTTTAAAAAATAATAATTTTAATTACTATAACTGCGATCACTCAGCCACTAAGTATCTTATATTCAATTGAATATATCTTTGTTGTGGATCATAGGTAGGTACATAATTAAGATAATAATAAATGGACAAAGTTATCATGACAATTAAATATCGTAAGTATATCCTGAAAGATGGTACGGTTGATATCTGTCGGACATGTCACCATCCCGGAGAATCTATTAGGCATATTATTTCTGGTTGTTCTCGTCTTGCTAACGGCGAATATTTGCACAGTCACAACCAAGTAGCCAGGATCGTACATAAACAGCTTGCCCTTAAATACAACCTTGTGAATTTAGAGGTGCCATACTACAGGTATGAACCCGACCCAGTTCTCGAGAATGGTCGTGCTACGTTATATTGGGATCGATCTATCATCACAGACAGGACTATTGTGGCCAATCAGCTTGATATTGTGGCGATAGATCGATTAAAGCGCCGCGCAATGTTTGTTGACATCGCCGTTCCTCATGACGAGACGAGAAGCTCGTGAAAGTTGAAAAGAAAAACAAATGAAATACTCACGAGATTGTCGATATTTGGAATGTAGATTCGGTGATCAGTGATCATTGTTCCGGTAGTTGTACCTGTTCACGGATTGATAGCCAAGAGCCTCGACCAACACCTTAAGAGGTTCACGTTGGACGGTTGGATCAGCCGTACGTCACCTAAATTGAGAGTTTTTAACAGCAGACGGTGCCCGCTTCAGTGCGGGCAAGCGCTGGGAGGGGTCCGGACGTGTTAATAACTGCAGTTCTCGGATTCCTCCCTTCATAGGCGCAGAGTGGCACATCGTGTGGTTTTAGTCGGTTCGAGTCCGACACACCGCCCCGCCGCAAGCCCCGGTGGGGTGACGGTCCGAGGGACGGATTTCCACACGTAAAAAAAAAAAAAAAAAAAAAAAAAACTAAACTTGTGACTTGTGCTGCTACCTAGTAATCTCTACTGAAGCGAGTTCTGTCTAGAGTTACTCCGTACTTGTTACATACAACATACAGATTATTGCGCTATACAAATTTTTTAATTTACTCAAAAATAAATATATCGGACATTTTTTTTTGTAAACACATACCTACTATTATACATAGAAAACATTCAAACTCCGAAAAAACTAATATTTGCAGAACATAAAAATATACATAATTCGACCCGGAATTCGAACCCGAGATCTCAAGCACAGCATTCGCATACGCTACCATTGTGACACCGAGGCGTCCATCTTACGTTACGGACGCTTTTTACCGGCTAGGGTAACCCTCCGCAACGCCCCATAAGGAACTTCGTTCCAATAATAAATAAATATTTTGGATATCTAACACACAAGGCCATCTACTCTCAACTAAGCAGAGCTTGTGTTATGTGTATTAGACAACTGATATAAATCCATGTATACATTTTTTTTGTAAATACATATTATATATAGAAAACACCCAAACTCCGAAACAAATACGTATTACTAGTTGTTTCGTATACATTGCGATCAGCATGTGTCATACATAGCATCAGTGGGCCAATAATTTCATTTCTGTCAAGTTAAATTAAAATAAGATTAGTATCGAATACCTTAATTATCAAATCTTTACACATGCTACTAGTTAATAACAATAAGTTAATTTTTATAAATATCTAGTTATGTTTACTTCTTTTAATATTAAATTTTGTAAGAGAGGATGACGAATGAAAATTTTTGTATGGAAGTATTGTATTTCAAAATGAAAAACAATGTAATAATTACCTACAAATTTTAACAAAAAAAAACCGACTTCAATCTGGACCAAATTTGAATGGGACCATTCGGGAAGCACCAGCTTTCAAATAAAAAAAAGAATTATCAAAATCGGTTCACCCAGTCAAAAGTCATGAGGTAACAAACATAAAAAAAAACAGTCGAATTGAGAACCTCCTCCTTTTTTAAACGACTTCCAAAAGGAGGAGGTTCTCAATTTCATTTGAAGTCGGTTAAAAGCGTGAAAACTGGCTGTTTGGCTTGGGTTGCGTGAGGTTGTGAGGTGCGTTTACACGCGTGCCACGCCTCGACAACCCTCCACATACACAAGCGTGTAAACGGGCTGTTTGTCTTGGCTTGCGTGAGGTTGTGATAGCTTGTTGCCGACCCGAGTCGGTGTCGGTTTTTGAACACAGATCAAAGGAAGCGTGCGCTCGCCACTTGCGACGTGTTTATACGATGGCGCGCGCGCCGCGCGCTACGCTTAGTACACAGATCTGTGATCTCGCGATGAATGCACGTCTAGTTCTGTCTTCAAAATGAGTGGCTGGTCGAACGAAGAGAGGATTTAAAAATTAGTTAAAACAAACAATTTATTACAATATAAAATTTAATGAAATTTGAAGTTGTCTCTTCATATTAATAGTTGCTCTCTGAATGTTCACACTGCCAGCGACGACTTGCTTTACTAGTTTTGTCGCTGATCGATAAGAGCTTTCAATTCAAAGATAAACTCGTTCAGCGATACTCGCTCGCTTGATTTTTTCATTTCAGTGCGGCTTTGAAAGTATACGTATGGATATCAACAAATCATAAAACTCTCATTGTTGTCTAGTTCAGACAACGATGATGTGTGTTGCGATAGGGATATTATCGGGCACATTCAATAAGAAAAACGAGAAAGGTCATCGTTTCTTCGTTTGACTATTCACTCATAGCGACACGCGATGTAAATATCAAAACAAAACAAATAAACAATATGGTGCAAATCAAAATCATGACCGGCGTCCGGCAGGTGCTCCACAGATACCAAGATAGATACGCATTATGCTGTTTGTAGTTGTACGTTGTACGCAGTGCTCTAGTGCACAGTGTTGCCACAAGGTTTTTTTTTGTTTGTTTCCTCAATACTTTCGACCAGGTGAACCTTAGAACATATATATCTGAAGAGGCATCTGAACGGGCGGAAAGCGAGATCGGAGTAGAGAGAGAGACTGAGTTTGGTTACCGTCTGTCTATTTCACGCAAGCTTCTAATAGCTGGCTCTACTACTAATAGGTAGTAGAGCCACGCTGATTTTAGCAAGAACGTGCCGGCTCGACCGGGGCGGTACTACCCTCGCACAGAAGATCACTGTGAAATGACTGCGTTCGTGCTGTCGTTGATGAGTGCGAGACCGGAGGCCCAATGATGCAGAAGCATCACTAGCCCGCCATGGTGTGGCTCACCATGCTGCATTGTCTGCGTTCGCAGTGAGTATGGTGACCACCACTCTTGGATTCTGCATGCTTTCCATCGGGCAGATTAGAGTCATATTGGCAGGGCCTAAAAAAACCTCTAGTGGATAAAAACGGCTTTTGCACTCAGTTATCGAAGAGCAATAGTTATTTGACTGCCTCGTTGGTCTCGCGGTTGGCGTGTGCGACTGCTGATCATGAGGTCTCGGGTTCGATTCCCGGGTCGGACCAAATGTTTGTATGATCTACAAATATTTGTTTCGGAGTTTGGGTGTTTTCTATGTATAATATGTATGTATTTACAAAAAAAAAAAGTATATATGTATTTGTATCAGTTGTCTAGTACCCATAACACAAGCTCTGCTCAGCTTGGGACTAGACGGCGTTGTGTGTTAGATGTCCGAAATATTTATTATTTATTATTATTATTATTTGTTATACAAGAGTGCAACCTTGCTTTTTAACCGCGTGCTCAATTTTGATGACCGAGCAAGCGAAGGAATCTAAAATTGAATAACGAGCGTAGCGAGTGATTAAAAAATTAGAATCCTGAGCGTCAGCGAGGGAATCAAAAGAGCACGAGGTGGAAAATCTTTGCACTCGAGTGCAACAAGTAACTTTTCATTCCACCTCAGCGAGGAAACAACTAAATGCAAAAAAAGCATTAACAATCACAAGATACTTTTATTTCAGTTTAGGTATTAATATTTATTAGGTACTACATTATGATAGGTAAGTATTACAGTTTTATTTTTAAATTATTTCAAAAATGCTTAGGTACTCGCTCAACCCCGCGGTGTTACCCGCGATTTTTGTCGTACCGCGAGTTACACCGCGGGACAAAGCTGGTCTAAAAAAAGTAGCCTAAGTTACTCCTTAGATTATCAGCTATCTGCCAGTGAAAGTCCCGTCAAAATCAGTGCAGCCGTTCCAGAGATAACCCGGAACAAACAGACAGACAGACCGACTGACAGACAGACAATGTAACAGAAATTGTAAAAAAATAATATTTTAGTATATGTACCGTATACACGGTATACGGTACATATACCGTACATATAAAATGCATACATATGTATTTTACTAAATGCATATGTATGTGTATTAGTAGTAAAAAGCGATTATTTTAATATTACAAACAGACATTTCAATTTTATTTATTTGTATGGATGTATAGATAAATTAAGAAAAATTTAAAGTTACGTTGCTATAGTTACATAAGAAGAAAATGGTGCATAATGGAAATGGACAATGGAAATGGACAATGGTTCATAAATCAGAAGAAACAGACCAAAACACAGCCGAGTCAAGTAGGAAATAGATAACAAAATAATATTACATCTACCATGGACCAAAGAGTATATATATCACGTTACAGTCGTTCCAGCTTGAACTCCTGCTTGTCAATTTCGACAGATGCGTCGTGTAGATTATATTTACTGTCGTCTGGATTTAATAATCTAGCCGGCGTTATAAAAAGCTAACTTATCCGTTAAACTCTGTAGTTACTAAAAATGCTCACGAATTTCTATAATGATTATATCTAACGACAAAACCACCTTTCGTCTGAACTCATTTTCACATCACACAAGTTAGCATCTCTAGTTCCGTCATCAAAAATATGCCTTCTTGCTATGCGCCTCTAAGGTTCTATTGTTACACTTGACATTGGCAGAAATAGCTGATCCGAGAGATCCGGCTGGTTGCCATTTCATCAAAAGAAGAAGAAGGTTCTATGGAAATTCCAACTACCTTCACACAAATTTTTTGCATAAAGGATTTTTTTTAGTTCTGAATAAAAATATAGCACCTGATCGATTCAGAGAATCGATATTTCACCCTACAACATCAAAGTTACATTTTTTTTGGTATTTGAAATATGGAAGGTTTCTTTTTACTCAATAATTTAAGTAATTCAACTTTTTTAAATAATTCAGGTAAACTTCTGACAAGACCCGGCAACACTGCACTGATCGGCACCAACCTCGCGCCAACGTGTAAACGCGTCGCGAGTGGCAAGCGCACGCTTCCTTTGATCTGTGTTCAAAAACCGACACCGACTCGGGTCGGCAACAAGCTATCACAACCTCACGCACGTTCACGCAACCCTAGCCAAACAGCCCATTTACACGCGTGTGTATGTGGAGGGTTGTCGAGGCGTGCCACGCATGTAAATGCGGCATAAGATTAAGATGGAAATGAAATGGAAGCCCTAGAGTCTGGCCAACGAAAGCTGTCCAAGAAAAAAGGCGGGAATTTTAAAAAATCAAGAGCTGTTAACCCTGGCTATACACTGCATAAACGGAGTTGATACTATTTATTTTTCAGCAAGTACATTTTTTTCGAGTTGTAAAAATTTTGTTTTGTTAGCAACTGTTGTTGAAATTTTCGAATGTATTATGAAGAATATCAAATAAAAGATTACTTTTAATTCTGTCTTTTTATTATTTTCAAATAATCCATTATTTATGTACAGTCGAGGACCCCGAGGAGCCGTACAAATATAGGAGCTATGAGTCATAGTTAAAATCGGATTCCAAAAACTCTACACCTGATATTGAATCAGCTTCATTGCTTTCTTCGCTGCTACTGCTACTGTCCCCAACATGTATTATGAATGGTTCAAGTTCGTTTTCAGTAATACGGTCCCTTAATTTGTAATGATTTTCCACATTTAGTACATGATCAGTGTACTTCTTCCAGTCATCAGCAGTTATGGATAGAAAACATTCTTTTATTAAATTTTGCATTTCAGACCCTGGTATTCCTATATTTTTGCTTGCTACTTTTCTCTTCGCTTGACTCCATACAAGCTCAATAGCATTGAGGTCGCAATGATACGGTGGCAGCAACAAAATTTCGTGATTGTGGATATGACTGTGTTTTTTTAGAAGCACTTCTGCTTCGTAAACAACGGCAGGTTTATTATCTTTCACCAAACACATTAATTCAGCTTTCGTGTGATATTCTTCAAAATGAATATTATTTTCTTGAAGCCATATTCGGAGATTAGCTTTAGAATCAGACATAGTAGGGGGTTTGTTTACTTGTTTCACATGGTAACTTGCATTGTCCATCACGATTACACTAGGTTTAGTGAGATTAGGTATCAACATTTCCTCAAACCATTTCATAAAGTTGGTAGCATTCATATCATCATGGTAGTCAGCTGATTTGGATTTTGTGCTGAATACCAATAATGCACCTGGCACGAACCCTTCCTCCGATCCGGCATGCACAATAATATGTCTTTTTCCTGATGATATATTAGTAGTGACACCGCTTGTAGAAGGTCCTTGCCATGATTTTTTAACTTTATAGTTCTGATGTACATATGTCTCATCAAGGTAAATAATCTGTTTACCTTCTAGCCTCTTTTTATGTATTGTCCTCAAGAATCTATGTCTCCATGCCGCAATTTCATATTTTTCTGTAAGTAAAGCCCGTTCATTTTTATTGTTTTGAAACTCAAACCCGTTCTTGTGTAAAATTTTTCTAAGGGTTTCACGGCATCCCTTAAATTCAATTGCTTCCCTCAGCTCATTGTGCAGGCTTCTCAGTGTTGGGACTTGTTTTCTAACTCCATAAAATTCGTTTATTTTGTTTCTTATAGCTGAAATATCAAAATTATCCAAATTGGAAACTGTTGCTGAATGTGGACGATTTTTCCCCGGAGTATTCCACTGTCCTTGATTTTTAGACCCTTCAATTTTAATTCTTCTTAGAGTCTTCACACTGACATCTGAAGATAACAAATACAATAAATTATGTATGTAACAGTATATTATTAATTATCAGTCATTAAAGTCAAAAACCATAATAATATACAAAGACATTATTACAAAACAATAATATTATATTATTTAATTTAGCCATCCATACACTGTCATAAATTTATATAACTCTTCGAAGTAACTGTTAAAATCTATAATTTCTAAAGTAATACCTGTCATTGAAGATATCTTTTCTAAATAATGTGTTTCAGAAGTCGCCATTTCATTTTTTTCGAGAGTTTTCAATTTCTTTACTGCTTCCACAATTTTAAGTTTTGTCTCCTCGTTGTTAATACTTCCTGAAAAGTAGATACAGCATGAAAAATATTGCGATTTGTCTTAAATAGTCTAAAAGTATCAAAATGTTTCATTAGAAATTCAATAAACTAACCTGAAAGTGAAAGGATTGAATCCAGTCGTAGTATTTTCTCTGCAGATTTCTGATTTAAATCACTTTTTATGTCTTTATATTTGTCAATCATAGTAAATAGAAGCTTCCTCGTCGAACTTTTAATTGTTCTCGGCATTATTTTAAACAAAATCAATGAAAATATGATGCACATAAACCAACGTAAACAGAAGATGACTCAAGTACGAAACGTCAAAGTGTCAATTTTGACAGTCTTAAATTATTGCCATATCAAAACTTCTGAAAATAATACGTGGACAGCTTTCGTTGGCCAGACTCTAATAAAGAATATGTACAATTTTTTTTTAAAACACTTCTAGTCGATTTTTGAATTGCTATATTTAAAATATTTAATTATAACTTTTTAACTTGCAACCCAGGGCAATTGACGAATCGTAGCTCGCGTTCTCGCTCGCCTCTCGGTTCTCCAACGAAGGAGCCAAACAAACGTGCCACAAACCGATTCCGACCGATGAGCTTGTGTGTCGTACGTAAAGACGCGTTTCGTACAATATTTTATCGGATGTTTGTGTATGAAAACTTGTGTAAATATATAGTTTCTTGAATGAATGAATACTCATTAAGGTCATTTATTACAAAATAAATATAAACACAATGTATTCTTAGTGTATTTATGTGAATTTAAGACGTTTTCTCCCGTGTCCAATTGACGAAGAGAGCATTGGTGTTTATAAATATTGATTTGTTTTACATATCGTATTTTCTAACATTTCTATTATGCCTTGAAACATAAAGTGAAATGTAGGGAAAATAAATATTGTGACCTAAATCCTTAATAAATGAAAATGCAACAGTTATTTTTAATAAATTCGGATGCGATCGATGGTGAATTGTCGTGTGTAATTTGATTGTGTTTTTGTGTTGTGTGTTTATATGACAATGGAGGGGACTACAGAGAAGGATTGTTCACCGTTATGGAATCTGTATCAGCAGATCGTATCGGATATGAAGGTAGGTCATGTTTGGCGTGCTTTTCATTGTGATATAGACACGCTAAGTTGGTATCTTCAACCGGTCGTGTGGCCCCAATTCCAAATTTCTAATAAGAAATAGTCCCGGTAAAGCGGTGGCGTTGAACGACCGGACACAGGTATTAATTACTATCCCGATATTTTTCTATCAAAACATTCGATTTTTAAATATAAAAAAAATGTGGGTAGGTAGCTGTTTAAAATGTGGTATAAAATAATAAAAACTTTAAAAAAAAAAAGAATACAATGAGAGCTTCGAAAATTATATTTCATTAATTTAACCCTTTTTTACATTATATTTTGTTTTGTAATCATGAAGCTAATGAGTGTATAGATTAGCTGTTAAATTTCTGAAATAGATATCATATTTCTTATGATAAAAAATATATAAATACCTATTACAATTTTTCACTGTCAGTTAAACCTGTTGTTTATAAAAACCGACTTCAAGGTTCGACTTGATTTCTCTTGGATGCCATCATCAGATCTTAGTGTCCTTATCATGTTACCACTGTGGGGATATTGACTTTCCAATATTTTTTTTTTATCAAAATCGGTTCATAAACGAGTAAGTTATCTGCGAACATACTTAAAAAAAAATTACTTACTTTACAGAAACCTCCTCTTTTTTTGAAATCTGTTAATAAAAAAACCATTCTAATTTATAAAATAAACTCACAGAAAGAAGAACAAACAAACATAAAAATGAATACCTAATACGAGTATTGCTTTTAAGTAAGTAATTAATAATATAATAATAAACAAACATTTGGTCCGACCTGGGAATGTTATGTATTAAATGTTAATACATTACATAAACTAAAGTGTATAGGCCTTTATTCTAAATAGAAACTTCCTACACATTGCACTTAGTCTTGGATCAAAATAATTTTTAAAATTCACTGACTTCATTTGCCCTTAAAAAAAACGAAAATTATTTTGTACTTTATTAAAAATTGACTGCTATATATACAGCAGATTTCATTTTATTACATTGAGAACTTTTTTTTTTTTTTTTTTTTTATGTGAATGGCAATGCACGGTTTGTGCTTATGCCAAGAACAAGTAAAGCTTAGGAAATCATTATCATCATAAAAAACAGTGGATTTTAGGAAAACGGAATTTAAATAGGATAGGTTTTAAAAGCGATATTCATGAATGTAATGAAAGATGAAATGAAAAATTTGATTAATGAATTTCTCATGTGTCATGACTGTCATGTGTCATGATTACTCATGAATGTCTTGCGTTTTCATGAACAAATAATACATAATAAATTAAATAATAATAAATTAATATTAAATAATATATAATAAAACTTATAATTAACTTACTTCAATTACCTACATAAACATTTCAGCAATGTTTATGTAGGCAATTGAAGTCGGAAAGGAAAAGGGATACGAAGGGAAACAAGGGATATTATAGCTACTGGTTGTTGATACTATGGCAATTCCACTGCATTACTGATGGGATTTGATCCATTATCGGTATTATTTGGGATTAATCTATCTGATAGAGAAATAGCAACGTTGGACGGTAAAGGAGAACTGGATTGCGATAATTTATTAATTAGATGTATGATTAATTCTCTTACAGACATGTCTGAAAGAGAAGAATTACCATACCCACATCCATTGGATGGAGATGGAGTATTATAATCTTTGATTAATATTTCATGAGCTGCATGATCATAACCTGTGTTATTAATTTGAGGAGAGTTTTTGTTAATTGAAACTGTTTTCTTGTATGAGGTTCTATGGAATTGATTTTTAGAAGGAGAATTCAGATAGTGTGAGAGAGTAGTATTATAAGCCTGAGGTGCAATAGATGTAAGTACATCTGCATAAGATTTGGTTATCGGTTTGTGTAATTTTACAGCTTCAGAATTTGAAATGCAATTTTTTGCCATTGATTCCTTTATGGATTTTTGTCTCGAAAATTCAGGGCATTTTCTGCTTGTGGCAAAGTGTTGCCCAGAGCAAAGGCAGCAAGTAACAAAATCGTCATTGATAGAACAAGTCTCTCCTAAGTGGTCTTGACCACATTTATAACACTTGGGCATTGACCTGCATTGACTTTTTATATGTAACATAACATATCTGCAACACTTATAACACTGAATAGTAGGGAATATGTAAAGGTCAACAGGAAGAGCGTTATAACATAGAAAAACTCTTTTCGGTAACACTTGGCCATCAAAAGTTAAAACCACAGTTTCTATAGGAACAAATTCACTATTGGTATTGACATTACTTTTTCTCTTCAAACGTCTTACTTTTAAGATATTGCCAGCCCCTATAGGCACAGTAATATTTTCTTTTAGTTCTTCTTCTGACCAATTTATTGGTACACCCCTAATAACTCCCATGCGTGTAGTGTTAAATGAGGGAATAAAAGCTTTGTAATTGTTTTTTTTCAATGCAGGATTTGTAATAAATGCATTAGCAGCCTCAAAATTACTAAAGGCAAGAGTGGCTCTATTTCGACCAATACGTTTAACACTTCCATTTACGATGTTGCTAATATTGTTGTTCTTTAAAAAATACCCAAATGATATGGGATGAATGGAAGTATTGCCATTAGGAGACACTTGGTCTCTCTGCACATGGACTACAAATGGTGAGGCATCTGAAGCGCTATAATAAACTCGTCCTACTGGGTTACGTTGACTTTTTTCTGGTACATTGTCAGTATTCATATCTATTGTTTTTTTTAAAGGGTTTGTAATACTACTCTGAGAGGGAGGCACAGGCATTAGGGGTGAAGGGAAATCCGTAATATTAGCCTTAACTTTTAAAAAATCCGAATCAGAAGTTTCACACTGACAGTCTATTATGTTTAGTGGAGTTGTCAAAGAAGATTTATGATGTCGATTGTAATAAAAATATTACAGTGTTTACAAATTTTTCTGGCAAGAGACCTTTTTCTTTTAGAAATGGTTCGCGAAGATTCCGATCCATCTGTTTCTATTACAGAACCCTCCGTATCCATTCCCGAACCAGCATAGGTTATTGTTACAGTATTGTACACCTGGGGGACTGTAGTCCCGCCAGGATCATCTGGCCCGTTCATGAAAATAAAAATATGTATGTAAAACTTACCAAATGATGATGAAGACTATACTACAACTTTTAACATATATAAATAAACAATAATATGTATATTTAAGAACTTATCTGATACTTTATACAAACTAATTATTAAAAATTTATAACAGCCAAAAAATACACCCGTTCAAAAAGATGTTTCCCGTGCTTTTTTACACATTGAGAACTTTAATGTAAGTAATGATTTACTAAGTATGTAAGAGTCAAACTGTTTTTAAAAAAAAACATGTTTTTCAAATCTGTTCCACCTATCAACTGAACTGTAATAAGCAGAAACAACTCAAACTGGCAGCTGTTTGAATTAATAATTCTAATTTACCTAACACTTGAAAAATATCTGCATCACTATTGTGAAAAAAAAAAGATTTATTTATTCAAAATTTAAGTACTTATGTTAAAAATATTACGTTATTATTTTTTTTTATAAAATAAGTATTACTTAAAGCTTATTTATTACAAAATTATATAATTAAAATTATTATATGGTTCCCAACAAATGAATATGGTTAACCTGAGTGATGTGACAGCAGCGTTGCCATTTTTTTTTTATTTGTCAAATCGGGATTTTGGTACTTTTTAGTGAAAAAAAGTGGAATTCTTTTGTCAAAAGTGGGACAAGTAAAAAAAGTCTATAATCAGAAATTATGACGAAAAAAAAAAGAAAAAAGGTCGTTCGCAATATTCTTGTTTGTCTGCTACATCATCCATAATTCTTGAAGGAACTAGTGCCAGGTGCCATTTCCTGTTTGTACAATGGTGGCAGTAGTGCCTTGAATTTTTTTTTTCTTAAAAAATAATAAAAAAATATTCACGATAAAGCACTACGGCTAACTAACTACACTTTCGGCGTCTGGCCAGTTATCCCCAAAAAGCGGGACATTACAATTTTAATAAAAAAATTGTGACCGTCACACTAAAGATCATTGTTAAGCCTTACTTTTTTTCTTTTTTATGTATGGCCCGCCAAAATGACTCTACTCTGCCTGATGGAAAGCATAAGCAAAATCCAAGAGTGGTGGTCACCATACTCATTGCGAATGCAGACAATGCAGCATGGCGACCCACACCATGGCGGCCTAGTGATGCTTCTGCATCTTTTAGTCTAGTCAGCAACTATGGAACTTGTTGACTAGACTATTTGGGCCTCCGATCTCGCACTCACCAACGAAACACGACAGCACGAACGCTGTGATTTTACGTTGATTTTCTGTGCGAGGGTAGTACCGCCCCGGTCGAGCCGGCCCGTTCGTACTGAAATCAGCGGGGCTCTACTACCTTTTCCTTTACTTGCCCAGTTTTTATTGATTGAGACACTTTCAGTGCCCAAAACCCCCTTCTCTTTCCATTTCTGGGGGGAGGAGGGGGCTGATGAATGATAACTGTATCAAAACAAACTGAGCTGTGGAAACAGATTCTCATTGGCAGCATAATTATATCAAACATAACTGTTTGTAGACAGTGATGAGAATGTTTAAATATAGAGCAAAAGGGTTGTTATAATAGGTCTTTACCTATGAAATTTCCGTTTTGTGTGCAGTAAGTGAAAGTACTTATTTTTTCAAACTTTTTTATTTCTGTTATTCGAAGTAATCATCCATGCAATCGACGCATCTTTGCCAACGCATTGGCAGTTTATTGATGCCCTTCTTGTAAAAATCAGCTGGACGGGAGGCAACAACTCTTCAAAGGCATTTTGTACTGCCTCTCGGGAATTGAATTTTTTACCCATTAAAAAGTTGTCTAAATTTTGGAAAAAGTAATAGTCGGTAGGTGCAAGGTCTGGTGAGTATGGCGGATGAGGGAGAGCTTCCAACCCCAGCTCTTGCAGCTTGGAGACTGTCTGTTGCGCAGTATGCAAAAATGCCTTTGAAGAGTTTGTTGCCTCCCGTCCAGCTGATTTTTACAAGAAGGGCATTAATAAACTGCCAATGCGTTGGCAAAGATGCGTCGATTGCATGTAGGGATTGCAATCCGGCGTCATTTTCAATCCGACCGAATCCGGACCGAATTTCATAAATCCAGCTGGATCCGGCCGGATCCGGTCGGATTGATTTTACAAAGATAAATTCATTTCCTTGTGCGTTTCAACATGGACCGATACTGAAGTGTAAAAAAAACGATAGCTATAAATGAAGTCGACTTTATTATGATAACTGAGAAAACTGTTAAATACTTATCGTCGTTCATCTTTGAAACAAATAGGCTCATCTTTCAAACTTACCGTGGGAGAGCCAAGCCTAGAATCCACGGCCTCACAGAAAACCGGTGTCAAACAGCGCTTGTTCTGTGTTTCAACGAGTGAGGTCATCCTCCAAAGGCCGGCAACGCACTTGTGACGCCTCTGGTGTTGCGGGTGTTCATGGGCGGGTGTTAATCGCTTACCATCAGGCGATTCGTCTGCTCGTTTGCCCCCTATTACATAATAAAAAAAGACCATAGACTAAAACTAAAATAATTAAAATTTCTAAAAATAATATCGTCTTTATCTTTATTACCTACATAACGTAGCTGGTGATACGGTCTAGTTTCTACAGATTAATCAGAGATCGATACTATTAATTTTTATTTATTTTTTATTTATTTAAAAACTTTATGCACTAAGTTTGTACATCGGCGGACTTAATGCCCAGGGCATTCTCTTCCAGTCAACCTTTGGGTGGTGTAGAAATCTTTAAAGGTAGGTGCACAGAGGTTACATATTAAGTATTCAGTTAAAATGCTAATAGTTCACAAAATATTTAAACATATACATACTTGCATAAATATAAACATACATAAATAAATATATATACAGATTGACATATATATACATACATAAATACTATATCTATACACTATGAATATCAGTAACTTAAGGTTTGCTATGGATTAGAGAGTTCTGCCAGTTCACTGAGAAAGAGATCATGTACTTTCTTTTTGAATGTAAAACGGTTGGTGGACATCCTGACTTCGAGCGGGAGCGCATTCCAGAGTAGTACTGCTTGAACAAAGAACGAACAGTTAACGAAGTCGGAGTTGTGAGAGGGACATGAGAGAAGCAGATTGTTAACTGAGCGAAGATTTCTGTCGTGGTTAGAGCACAGATATCGGAAATACGGCGCAAGGTAGGTAGGTAAGGATGGTGAGTTGAGAAATGAAAATAGGGAGGTAAGTGCTCGCTGATTGCGCCGTTGGCGAATAGGTAACCATTTTAATTGGGAACGGGAAGCAGACACATGGTCATACTTAAGAAGATTGAAAATGTATCTAATGCAGTTATTAAGAAGACGGTCTAGTTTATTGAGGAGATCTGCATTCAGGTCGAAGTAACACACATCACCATAGTCGATTATAGGTATTATTAAGGACTGCATGAGTACGATTTTAGTTTTAGGAGGCAGGAAGTTTTTGAAGTTTTAATTTAATCAACATCATGAAACTAAATAAAAATAACGTAATGATTAACCTTAAGTGAGATCAAAAATTCATCATTATGTCGTTATCATTAGTGGCTATTGCGAAAGCCGGATTGCAATCCCTAATTGCATGGGGGATTACTTCGAATAACAGAAATAAAAAAGTTTGAAAAAATAAGTACTTTCACTTATTGCATACAAAACGGCAATTTCATAGGTAAAGACGTATTATTTATTTATCCTTGTGTTTGTCCTTATTCATCATTATCTCTTAAACTAAAGGACCAAAATAAGTTCAGTTTTTTGTCTGAAAGAGTGAAAAGAATTTTGCTTTGGAAGTTGTTTAAATTTATAATTATTGAGCTCTTTATTGGGCTATACACTGAACTAACAAAGCATATACGATGACAAATTATATTCAAAAGTAGGTTAGCCCGCGATGTTACCCGCGATACCATAACAACCGCGGGGGACGCCGCCGCGCCGCGGAACGGAGCAAAGGTAGTCTTAAAAAGTAGCCTAAGTTACTCTTTATATCATCAGTTATCTGCCAGTGAAAATCCGTCAAAATCTGTCCAGCCGTTCCAAAGATTAGCTGGAAAAAAAGGTTATTTTGGTATAAGTACCATGTATACTATATTTTTAGGCATTGAGTACATATCGGTTATTTTAATATTACAAACAGACACTTCAATTTTATTTATTTGTATAGATGTACAAAAGATGTATAGATAATGTTTTTACTCATATAATTGATTTTTTTCTTCACAGTTGTTGAGATTTAATTTTGATATTTTTAACTTGTAAGTAATAAACATCCACTCATCCATGTTTGTTTTTTTTGCCGTTGTTGACCTCATACAGCTGATTGCTAAGTAATAGAATTACATTATCTAATTTCTTGTAACCTCGAAACGAAGGTTGATACTATTTATTTAAACCTAACATCTTAATTGCTATTTTGATATAATAGGTCTTTACCTATGAAATTGCCGTTTTGTATGCAATAAGTGAAAGTACTTATTTTTTCAAACTTTTTTATTTCTGTTATTCGAAGTAATCACCCATGCAATCGACGCATCTTTGCCAACGCATTGGCAGTTTATTGATGCCTTTCTTGTAAAAATCAGCTGGACGGGAGGCAACAAACTCTTCAAAGGCATTTTGTACTGCCTCTCGGGAATTGAATTTTTAACCCACTAAAAAGTTGTTTAAATTTTAGAAAAAGTAATAGTCGGTAGGTAGGTAAGTAATACCGACTATTACTTTTTCCAAAATTTAAGTTTAAGTTTGTTGCGTTTTATCGCGGGCTTTGAGGCCTTTGAGCGCGGCGACCGAATCAAGAAATTCCGTAACGTAACGAAAATAAAACCTGACACCCGAAGCTCGCACGGATCGAGACGAGCTGCTCCGAACGACGAATCAACGAATCTGTCTCTCTCTCTTCAAACAAGGCTCATGACCTACTGTGCCATAATTCTTATGTAAACATTGTAGAGCATGTTTGATTTATTTAAATGAAAAGTCTCATGTTAAGGCGTGTCTCCTGCGGCTAAAAATAACAAAACAAACTAACAAAACTTGTTAACTAAACATGTTAGCGAAAAGTCGCAGGAGACGGACTTTTAAACGAACATCAAACACGATTACACGAAAAGCAAAAAATGTATCTACTCGACAAAATGACTTACAGTACACTTACTTACTCACTTTTATAGTATAAATATGAATAATATAAGTATTAATGTTAGTTCAGTTCAGTTTCATTATACGAGAAGTTTACGCTGGGATGTTTCTAGTCCGCTTTGGATAACATGTTTGTTTGTTAAAATTAACAAAACAGTTAGGCCACGCCCATATTTTGATAAATATGTGATGTTTTGTGTTTAAAAACATAAAACAGTGTCGCAGGAGACCCGGCTTTAAATGAACATTAATATTCATTTAAATAATAAATGAAGTAGTTTGAATGGATGATTGTCAGTGATGATGTGTATTGTGATGGCTAAATATAAATATTGATCTCACCGTTGCGGTATTTATCATGGGGACAGGCAATTGATGTGTATTCAATAAATTAAACACCTAATAGGTAGTTAATTTATGTCATACTAGATTTTCCGCATCTCCGTCCGCCTGTATGTCGGACATCGCGGTGATGATTTTTAGCATATGACACTCACAACGAATGTGGCTTTCTGTCGGTATTTTTTTTTCAAAATCGGTTATGTAAATCCGGAGATCACCCCTACAACTTCACACACTTTACTTGTTAGTTATATCATACTAGCTGACCGACCCGTGCCCACTTCGTTGGGCGGTTACATTGATATACAAAGGCGGTAAACATTTTTTTCTCCGACTTTGCAAATCCGTCTACCATGAGAAAGACTTTCCACTTTTCGGGTTTTTAAGTATATATCCTATGTCACTCACAAATAACGTAGCCTTCTATTAGTAAAAGAATTTTCAAAATCGGTTCAGTAGATCCAGAGATTAACCCCTACAACGTCACAAACTCACAAACGTACAAATTTTACCTCTTTATATATTAGTATACACCATTAGTTTTTAATCACCAGAGAAAAAATAGGGGCAGATACAGAATGTATGTACTTACATAAAACACCATAACAGAAATGCCAAACAAACAAAACAACAAAGTTATTAACGTTTTTAAAATCAAAAAATACGTCCATAATTTTTGGACACCATGTAATAATTACGCACGTAGTGTACCTAACATATCGGTCAATGAATATTTTTATTCTTTCGCGCTCACAGCGGGCCCGGGCGACGACTGGTTTAATATTATTATTGCATTGCAGCGACTTCAAATACAACTGTTCTAGGTTTATGATTAAATAGTTAAAATCCCTCATTATACTAGTTTGATTGTAATGGTAGTAAGATCAATGGTGAACTGAGTACCTAGTAAAGTAGGTACTTAACAAAGTTTCTCAATCAATCACTCAATTTTATGTTCAAAACACCCGAGAAGCCAGCCTTTAAAATGGGCAAACACAAAATCCCTACGTACCTACCAATGTTTTATCCGATACTGTTTTATTATTACTTAGTTTTAATTTTAAGTAATCAACTGGCAGCTAGGTACTACAGAACTTAAGTATTTCATACATACCACTACAAATGCTTTAATTGTTGCAAACACAAACACACTATTCAATTCACTTTTAAACTTTTTAAACTTTCACTTGACTCCACAAGTACCTTAAAGTCCACAGGAGTTAATCGGGAGACTGTTTACACTAAACCTGTGTTAGATTCTGGGAGTAAGGATAAAGTAAGGATTCCTCATTGACCACCAATGTTCGTTGTGATGGTTGAACAGTCCTATCCTTGTAAATAAACGTCGTCGTGTACGACGTGTCGGTATCACAGAAATGTACTTAACGACGTCAAAATCAAAACTGCAATTTTATTCGGGACCTCTTCCACCCGCGCGGGCGGTGTTTTCATTCATGTGCCCGGCCGCTGCGCCGGCGATCGCGAACCCCCCGCATCCCGCAGCCCCGCAGCAAGGACATTGACCGTATTGAATTATATCATACGTTATGAACAAATATTTGGTGGTTTTAAGGATAAAATTAACATATTGTTTTTTTTTTGTTTTAATTACATGGATGTGCTCAGTATCGAATACCGAATACCAGATTTTTTTTTCTCTGGTATAAAAACTAGTCGTGTATAATATATTATAATAGGTACGTATTACGGAGGAACGGGTATCATGGTCTTCCAATGGGAATAGAGGACCGTCCAAAGGAGTTATATGAATGTTGGGCTGCGCCATAACATTAAACGTTTAGATATTGTATATGTATTTAGGCTATGTCCCTGTGAGCTATGTCGATGACCGTGGTTCTTTGCCATATCACCTGGTTTCAAGCTAAAGTGGCAGTGGGCTGGCCATTTTTGCCGTAAAAACGATAACAGTAAACGGGTTCTTGAGTGGAGACCGCGTAACGTGTGAGAATGGAGGCAAACGTAGAGTAGGACGTCCAAAGGCCAGGTGGAGTGTTGATTTGCGCAAGACGGCTGGCAGGAGCTGGATGCGAGAAGCCAAGGATCAAACTAAGTGGCGTGTAATTGGAGATGCATAGACAGTCCAGCAGTGGACTGCGATATATGCTGATGATGGCGATGATAGGTATCTATTTATTAATATGTGAAGCAAAAAAAATTGTTGTTTACGAAAATTATGCAAATGGAGAAGTATGTAATTTAGCATAGTTAAATAGTCGAATTGCGACCATTTCGCGATCACTAACATAAGCTAATCAGCATGCGAACTTTTATATTGCGATACAGGATCAACAGCTACAGTGCAATCACTGATTGTTTCATAGTCGGCACATATGTATACCGCAAATAATTAAAAAACGATCTATTTTATCACGTGCCTATGAACTGCAATGAATACTGAGTAGGGAGTATACTTATTTGCATTTGTAGTAGTACTTAAATTAAATATATCACGTATAAGTGTATAAAAATGTGGTCTGCATAATTATGAGGTTACTAAACAAATAATGACAATATTCTAGACAGGTCCATAGGTCTATTTGTGTTGATCTTCTCAGCGTAGCTTTATTAACTACGCAAAAGAAACCAGACGCAGGAACCGTGCGTACTTACTATATTGTCATTGGTATTTGTGGCACATCCAGCTTCTACGATGTCGCAATAGCATTGGAACTTTACGAATAAATTAAAATAATTAAGTACATAACAAAAAAACTTTTGTATAAACTTTCCCTATAGAATCATTATCATCAATAATCTTTACCTAATAATACGGTTTTCTATCGACCAAGCCAAGAATAGATTGAACCATATAGTAGACTAGCTGACCTGGCGAACTTCGTACCGCCATATTTACATATCTGTCTCAGCTTCCCACAGGAAGTGTACAGTCGCGGACATAAAAAACCGACTTCAAAAACTGAAAAGTATAAAATAACTTAATTTGTATGTGCTACCTATTCATAGGTTTGAATTCGGCGCCAAGCCAAATGTAATAGTAGATACCACACTCGCTATATTTCGAGACGAACGTCAATGACGTCACCGACGCTTCGGTTGTTTTGTCCTACGCGAAGAGCAGCTATCCCGCTCAAGGTCTCGCGCGAGTCCTACTATTACATTTTGGCTCGGCACCGACTTCAAACCTTTTGTTTTTAGCACATACAAATTAAGTTATTTTATACTTTTCAGTTTTTGAAGTCGGTTTTTTTAAACGAAGTTTATTTTTTATTTTTCGCTTTTTAGTCTTTCTCAAGTCTCTCATCATCATTTCACCTAAATAACTTGAAAGAATACGACTAAAGGTAACATACACAACATACTGTATAGAATAATAAATACATATTTTGGACATGATGTTTACAGAATATGAAAGCAATTGTCTGCAACAATTGCCTTAACTTTATTGCAGGCGCTCACGTAAATTTGAGGGTTTCCTTCGATTTTCTTGGGATCCCATCATCAGATCCTGATATGGTGGCCATGGGACCACATGGGGAGCATACCCTTTCGAATACAAAAATAATTTTCAAAATCGGTCCACAATTGACGGAGTAATCAATGTACATACTTAAAAAAAAAAACGATGAAATTGAGAACCTCCTCCTTTTGGAAGTCGGTTAAAAAATACTTTTCCAGTTATCTTTTATTTTTTTTCTTTCTAGCAGAAAAAGGAATAAAATCGGACATATTTGTTATTAAATTACAACTAAGTACATATTTTGACTTTTATTCCCTCTCTCCAGGAAACCTTGCTGAATTTCGGGATAAAAAGTATCTTATGTCTTACCTCGTAGTATGAACTCAAATCATGCCAAGTGTCATTTGAATCCATTCAGTAGTTTTGGCGTGATGCGCGGCCAAGATACAGACAGACAGTCAAAAATGAAAAAATTACAGTTTTGGCTTCAGTATAGATTATAGAGAGCCCTCCAAAAAAAATATATCTTTAATGTACAGAATTGGACCCGTTACATTTTTATTATAAGTATAGATTGTAGTCATAGGTACTGGAGACACTCTGATTTCAGCACGAACGGGCGGGCTCGGCAAAGGCGGTACTACCTCTCACAGAAGACCATCCTAAAATGACAGCATTCGTGCTGTCGTGTTTCGTTGGTGAGTGCGAGACCGGAGCCCCAATGATGCAGAAGCATCTCAATAGGCCACCATAGTGTGAGTCACTGTATGGTTGCATTGTCTGCCTTTGCAATGAGTATGATGAATGGTGACCATTATTCTTGAATTCTGCTTATACTTTCCATCAGGCAGAGTAAAGTCACTTTGGTAGAGCCAAATATGTATATTAAAAAAGATTTCGCTTCTAAAAAAGCGGCGTAAAAAAGCATCTCACTAGGCGGCCTTAGTGTGGGTCACCATGCTGCAATGTCCTTATTTGCATTGAGGTTGGTGATCACCACTTTTGGAATCTGATCATGCTTTCCATCAGGCAGAGCAATCATTTTGGCGCAGCTATTAAGTACATAAAAAAAACCCAAAAAACATGTACCTACCTTCATAAAATATTTTATTAAAGTACATACATACCTAATCAATTATAGGTATCAACGCTACACTAATTGGGTACAAGTATTTGAAATTCAAAAGGAAACAGATATCCGGGACAGGAGACGGTCGTCTATTTCGTTTATAACCTTAATTTGACTAAGGATTGTTGGAATATATTATTCAGAACAACAAAAAAATAAATGTCGTTGTGTTTCCCATGTTAGTGTGAGTTCTGCGCAGTTTTATCTGGCTTTATTGCCAGATCAATTCAAAGATTTTATCATAATTCATCAACAGCCTTTAATAGTAACCAGCCATAGTGTGGGTCACTATGCTGCTCTGTCCCCGTTCACATTGAGGATAGTGACCACCACTTTTGGATTCTACTTATGCTTTCCATCAGGCAGAGTAGAGTCACTTTGGTAGCTTAAACATAAAAAAAAAGAAAAAAAAAAAGAGAAAAAAAAAAAACGGGCGCGAAATTGCGGTTTTAGTCCTTCTGGTTCCGACACACCACCGCCGCAAACCACAGTGTGTGACGGCCCGAGGGGGTTTCTTCATGATAGTACCAAAAAAGTTTGCTTAAAGTTGGTATTTCTTCTATTTGTAGTGCTATTGTTCTGCGTTTGCACCTTCAGTCGCCTGTTATGAACGATGTCAAAATATTTTGTAAAGTGTGATTTACGTGCGTTAATTACCAGTATGTTAAAATTAACTTTTAAGGTTTGTGCAAGTCAAGCAAATAAAAGTGTGTTTAAAAGAAACTGATAACCTTTCTTGAACATCTAGTTTCGGTGCGGTGCATCCGATGAAGACCTTTCTTTGCCATAGATAACATAAAGTCTCTCATTTTTGCGTTTGAGGGTTAAAAATAAAACTTTATTTCATGAATATAGTATTACGCAATATTCAAATTAAATACAATCAATATTTACTTGACCTTTTAACAACCTTGTGCGAATTATATAATTTGCGCGAATGACTACAAGTATTATGAGAATGACTTCATGGCACGACGTGATCAATAAATGCAGTCATTCTTATCTGTGGTTTGTCAAACTCATATTATATTCCGATTTGATCATCCAGTAAGCGGAAAATATCATAATCAGAGTAGGCAAACTATGTACTCTGCTGCTTCATTAATGTCCAAATTAAATTCTGTCATCAATCTGATGTTTTTCTCCTTGTTATATGCAACTTTTTCTAACCAGAAATGTATTGTTTATATTTAGATAATCTATACCTACGTATGAACATAAAATGGCTTGTTCTGTCTGACGGCATGATTGTGATTTGCAAAGTGTAACCGCTAATGTTGAAAACTTGAAACAAACACAAACCCATGAGGACCAGCCTCATGGGTTTGTATAGGTTTGAACCGCTTTGCTAAGAAGAGGCCTGTGTCTTATGGCTAGAAGCACTATTAAAGGTTATGATGATGAAACAGTTGGAGCTTTTTTTTTGAGGTGATGTTTTTTTTAGTTGCAAGCACCCACTAAGAAATATTTTTAGTCAAGTAATATTTTTTTTTTTAATAAATATTTCGGACATTTTAACACAACGCCATCTAGTCCCAACTAGTCCCAAGCTAAGCAGAGCTTGTCTTATGGGTACTAGACAACTAATATAAATACATTTATACTTTTTTTATGTAAATACACACATATTATACATAGAAAACAACCAAACTCCGAAACAA
Source organism: Diaphora mendica (assembly GCA_949125395.1). Taxonomy (NCBI): domain Eukaryota; kingdom Metazoa; phylum Arthropoda; class Insecta; order Lepidoptera; family Erebidae; genus Diaphora; species Diaphora mendica. The sequence continues at coordinate 3,590,982 of OX421334.1, forward strand.
ATATTTGCAGATCATACAAACATTTGGTCCGACCCGGGAATCGAACCCGAGACCTGAAGCACAGCAGTCGCATACGCTCCCACTGCGCCACAGAGGCAGTCAGATTGTTTTCCCTGAATGTTTAAAAAAGGGATGACAGGTTGTATGGATGTTCGTCATCCATTTTGTTTTTCACGATATCACCTACTTTTAATGATATGATGAAACCGTTGGAGCTTTTTTTTTTGAGGTGATGTTTTTTTAGTTGCAAGCACCCACTAAGAAATATTTTTAGGTTAAGTAATTATTTTTTTAAAATAAATATTTCGGACATTTTAACACACAACGCCATCTAGTCCCAAGCTAAGCAGAGCTTGTGTTATGGGTACTAGACAACTGATATAAATACATTTATACTTTTTTTTTGTGAATACACACATATTATACATAGAAAACAACCAAACTCCGAAACAAATATTTGCAGATCATACAAACATTTGGTCCGACCCGGGAATCGAACCCGAGACCTGAAGCACAGCAGTCGCATACGCTCCCACTGCGCCACAGAGGCAGTCAGATTGTTTTCCCTGAATGTTTAAAAAAGGGATGACAGGTTGTATGGAGGTTTGTCATCCATTTTGTTTTTCACGATATCACCTACTTTTGATGATATGATGAAACAGTTGGAGCTTTTTTTTTGAGGTGATGTTTTTTTGTTGCAAGCACCCACTAAGAAATATTTTTAGGTTAAGTAATAATTTTTTTTAAATAAATATTTCGGACATTTTAACACACAACGCCATCTAGTCCCAAGCTAAGCAGAGCTTGTGTTATGGGTACTAGACAACTGATATAAATACATTTATACTTTTTTTTTGTAAATACACACATATTATACATAGAAAACAACCAAACTCCGAAACAAATATTTGCAGATCATACAAACATTTGGTCCGACCAGGGAATCGAACCCGAGACCTGAAGCACAGCAGCCGCATACGCTCCCACTGCGCCACAGAGGCAGTCAGATTGTTTTCCCTGAATGTTTAAAAAAGGGATGACAGGTTGTATGGAGGTTCGTCATCCATTTTGTTTTTCACGATATCACCTACTTTTCCACTGTAAGCCTATATTTTATCTTTTGGTTTTAAAAGTAAATCTTTTATGAAGTTACTGTTACACAGCAAAAAAGCAGTAACTTACCCTCCTTTCCTAATTTTTGAATTAGGCGATTGATATTACTCTGTCATTGTATTCTCTAAATGAGATTTTTAAAACTGGTTCTCTTAAATTCACATTTGCGTCCTCATGTCAACGTCACATGACATATATGATCCTTTTGTACCGTAATATCTCGAGTCTCAGAGTACATGACAGGGGATAAGCACGCTATAAGAGCGTCTTGTATTTATAATGTAGGACTAGGTACACGTGGCGAGCGCTTCAACAAAATCCGTGTATTTGTAGATACGCGACATCGAAATAGGTTTTATCTTATCTTTCTTAAAATTCATACAAATTTTATATTCACATATGAATTGCTGTTCTCTGGTGTTGCTAAAACTTCACACCAAACAGGAGAGAACCGAGCATCAATGAAAAATGTTGCTAAAAAGGGAAATAAATTTTCATTTTCAGAGACGAAGACGGGGTAACACGGGTTTGCTAGTAAAAATATAATTATCATAACTGGGTATGTAATACTGTTGCTAATACCTTTAAATGAGCAATTTCTGTATAAATAATAATCGAATCTCGAAAACGATTCGACTCTAACGATTTTCATGAATTTTTCGGAGGATATACAAGGTAAGTAGTAGATCCACGCTGATTTCAGCACGAACGGGCCGGCTCGACCGGGGCGGTACTACCCTCGCACAGAAAATCAACGTAAAATGACAGCGTGCTGTCGTGTTTCGTTGGTGAGTGCGAGATCGGAGGCCCCATTAATCTAGTCAACAAGTTCCAAACTTGTTGACTAGACTAAAAGATGCAGCAGCATCACTAGGCCGCCATGGTGTAGGTCGCCATGCTGCATTGTCTGCATTCCACCACTCTTGGATTCTGCTTATGCTTTCCATCAGGCAGAGTAGAGTCATTTTGGCGGGCCAAACATAAAAAAAAAAAAAGATAAATCGATGTAGCTAGGATTCATTTTAAGAAAATTTACCAAAAAAAATATCGATCATCCAGGTACTTACTGTATTTTATATCGTGACTTGATTACATATGGTTTCTTTAGGGGTGTGCTAATGCGGTGGATACCTTGCTGATCGACTTTATGACGTTTGTTTTCATTTTCACTTGTCGAGTGTGTGTTGTCTCTGGGGAATTCGTTGAAAAACTGGGGAACTGTTGTGTTTCGAACATGTTAGGAAAGAATGTCGAAGTCGGTTTTGAGGCTCAACTGAAGTGATACCACCGCCCCAAGTTATCTCGTCACGCTTATTCTCTGGGGAACTGAATAGGTGGTAAAGAACTTGTGATTTTTGATTGCATAGTCACTTACAATCTGCTGAACGAGTCTGCGGATGTAAATAGTGTAAATGAATATCATCACACACCGTTTATTATGTTAACTAAACTTCATTCTTAATTATACCTAGCTGTTATTATAATATATACATGTAATATATCTTAAACGGCAGTTTAAACAGTAGTAATTATATGTGTAATTAATTTCGTAAATTAATGAGAGATCTTAAAATGTTGCATTAATTGTATTTATCAGGTGTGTGCAAAAATTACTGTAAAGCTTTCTTTTGTAAACAGAGTGTGAAGTTGTAATGCACGGGTTGTTTAATCGTTTTATAACCCTGTACACTAATGGCTGGCGATAAATAATTTACGTTATTAAATAAATTATTTTGCGGTAAATATAAAACCCAATGTTATTCTATTTTTATTATGTTTGTGTGCTTTTTGAATGAACGCTGAACGCTTGCAACTCTGTGGTCACAAGCACGCTATCAGCTTTTGAGATAGGAGTAAGCCGTTTCAACGTATGAAGGTCGTATCGGTCGGGATACCGCTAGAAATACTTTGTTCTCCAGATTGTGAGAAGCAAAATGTGTCCTATAAAGCGCATATTTGGTGGCATAGCGTTGGCGAAAAGGCGCGGCTGGTTATTAGTCCAAACAATCCCTTGGAACTCTGGTATTACAGTAGAAAATGCACAGTACATCTCTACGTAACGCAAAAGCCTGAACTCGAGTGTTGTACAGTTGCAGTAGGTAGGCCAGAGTGAAATACTACCTCAATCTGTTCAGCTCATCGATTTTCTACGACGCCAATTTGTCCTTACCCTATAGATAGGTGAACGCGGAATTGGACTTTGTTAGACATGACGTAAGTCCTGACTTGTATAACGGGTTTTATATAATCTTGATTTCAGTAAAGTCCGTAAGTCTCGAGACTTATGGACTTTACTGAAATCTAGATTATATCAAAAAAACCATTGTTAACGAACTATCACCGAAATAGAACGAAATGCATAGCGCATATCGAGTTTATTGCTAGAGATAAATTATACATAGCACGCTCTATTTACTATGAAAAATTGTAGCTTAGTTACCTGGCAGAACATTATTACACTGATTACTGATGAAACAGGTTAATAGTAAAACACGCTTGATGTTTTTCTAAGAAACGTGTTTCCACATTTTTTATATATACCCTACTAAAATGACTCTACTCTGCCTATTGAAAAGGATGAGTAGAATCCAAGATTACCATACTCATTGCGAATGCAGCAATACAAATATGCAGCATGGTGACTTGGTGACCCTATAGCGGCCTATTGAGATGCTTCTGCATCATTGGGCCTCCGGTTTCGCACTCACCAACGAAACACGACAGCACGAATGCTGTCATTGTCATGCTGTCATCAATGATAGTATAAGATAGACTGAGGGTCAAATTTCGCCGGTTTTGAATATTTCATTGACCAACATAACTTGAACCATCATTGGATTGATTTATAAAAGTTAAAGACAAACCAATTAATTGACTAACCGTTTGTAAAAATAATAATATAATGCTAGAGTAGAGCTCATACAAAATCTAGTTTGAATATGCAAAGACTATATTTTAATTAAAATCAAAGGAAAATTCCCAGAGATTTTTTATTACAAGCTTCATTTTAACATTGATTAAATATCTAGGTACTTATTTAAAGAAGAAAAATCCATTATTACTTGCTACAACTTTTAAACGTTATCTTTTATCGTACCCGAAAATTCCAATAGAAAACTTTTCGCCGAAAACAATTTCGGCACGTGTCACCTTGACCTTTCCCAAGGAGACCTCTCCAGACGTTCAGAACAACACCTACTTGAACTATATAAATATCATTAAGTTCTATACTAGAAAGAAAGTGTCTTGATGTATTTGTAGTGTGTCGACCCTTCAGATTTTTTGATTAAAGGATTATCGACTTTAAGTGTAGGATCCAAAGTATAATTTTGTTTGAGTGAACAGATTGCTTGACATTTGGGGTTGGTTGAGCGGGTTTTGGTTTGTGTAACTTATTGTGTTACGGTGATGCAACGTCAGTGTCGGTGTAAAATCGTGTAGTGTATCAAGATTGTTTATTTTGAAGTACTTAAAAAATGTGTTTGATTTTCTTGACATACTAGCTGCGCCCTGCAGTCTATAATCTATCTCTTTGTTGAATTTCATCTAGATCTGTTCCATCGTTTTTGGGTGAAAGAGTAACAAGCTGCCATACATCGAAACATTCATCCTCACATACTTTCGCATTTAAAATATTAGTAGGTACCTACCATAGTATGTATGTTATGTTAAATGGGCGTCCGTTTTTTTTAAGAAGAATCCGAAAATCGCAATATAATAACGGCTTTAGCTATAAAATTACTTAACAATTATTTATTTATTTGATAACATTAATTAAAAAGTTATACTGTTACTTTGTATTATGTAAAACAAAATGTTCGTTATTCGTTGAAATAAAATATTGTGTAGACCTTTAAAAGTAAGATTAACATCAAGCTGTAATAAAATTAAAATGTTTTTTCCAAGCCACGTTGCTGACGTATTGAATATTATATAAATAAAATTTGAGTCATTTTTTTTCTCTTATACATGAGCCTGCCAAAGTGACTCTACTCTGCCTGAAGTAGATTCCAAGAGTGGCGGTCACCAAGCTCATTGCGAATGCAGACGATGCTAGAATGCAGCATGACCCTATTGCGGCCTATTAAGATGCTTATGCATCATTCGGCCTCCAGTCTCGCACTCACCAACGAAACACGATGACAACACGAATGCTGTCATTTTAGGTTGGTTTTCTATGAGAGGGTAGTACCGCCCGTACCAGGGTCTTTTTAGGTCTTCTGACAATATGTATTCCAAATGATTAGGGTAACATTATACCACACACACACACACAATTAAAACTGCCACAAGATTTCTTTTGACTATTCTTACAACAATTCTCTTACAAAAGAAGCGCGCGTCACGTGCCAGAGCTATATTTGGTAAAGACGTTATTGTCAGTAATTTATTATAATATTATATTATATTATGTAAATATATTACACATATGACGTATGTTCAGTATGTTTAATTTAACTTATGACTCACCCTCCATAAATATGATAAATTATGCTCTAAATAGGATAGTAATGGCGTGAGGAGTACAGTGATGGAAAAAGTATACACGCCCTTTCCGCTTCTGCTTTTGATGTATTAATGTTTTAAGTATTATATTTTAAAAGATTACTGCTGTATATACTCATACTTCATGTAATTTTTCAGTAAATTTTAATGAAATAATGACACGTGACGAAGATAATCGTTGGGTTTCTTATTGGTTGTAAGTAGTGTATAAAAGTTCCTTTGTGATAATGTATTTATTTATTGTTTTCGTATAAAAACTTGGGTCACTTGGACAATTGTCCCTTGCAACACTGTGCGAGTTTCAATACACTTTTTGTCTCACATAAACATGTGTATTACAATTACTACTATACCGAACTGAAATTTTCAAATTTTCTAGAAAAAAACGTAATCATACATCATAGGCTGACAGCTTTTATGAATCTTCAGTCTCTTATAGACGGAGGTAGTCACTTACCATCAAGTGAGCCGTGTGCTCATCTATAGCCTTTAATAGTCCACTGCTTTACATAGATTCCTCCTTCAAAAGGAGGTTTTGGCCTCTTTGGAGGTACAGTAGTACCACACTGGCTTTTAGCCATGGCCAATCCATATATAGGGTTTGTTTCAAGTTTCCCTTCTCTTTGCAGTGCTGTTGTACTGCGTAGTTATGCTCCGTCGCCTCTTACTACACCTATGGGATGAAGCCACTACACGAAGCCGCGTACTCCTTTTCCCCTTATATTCTTATAACATAAGAGAAGATGAAATATTGCTTTGTAAGCTGGAGTTATTTCGCCGAAATACTGTCTGACTGATGTCCCAAAAAACCTCTTGCGCCATTGCTCAAATTATGTAATCGTTACGTAGGTAATTGATAAAAACAAAATGGTAAACTAATTGCTACTTTGCTTAAGCAACTTACCGCATTTTGTTAAAACTAATTACCAACTTTCACTGCAAAGTAAAATCGATGTTTATTGATCTGACCCGTATATTTATTTTGTACGGGTTGCGAAGTACTATCTCGAAATTTTTACGTAAGGAAAATTCATTAGAAAATCCCCTATTTACTCAGCAAGGCAGTTTTAATAAAGTTTATTCGGTAGATTATAAAATTTTAGCAAAAGCATAAATAGCCTATGCCACTCAGACCATTATTACAAATCTATTAACACCTTATTTAAATTAGTTCAGTAGTTTAGGCGCTACTGTAGAAGATACAATCATACATAGATTGCCAAAACTGTAACTCTTTCTATTGGTTTCCCCGAAGTCATATAAAAATAACGTACTTCAATATCTAGTCTGAATTGATAACTATATAACATACTAACAACGGAAAACATAATGATTTCTTCAATTAATTGCGTTACCAACTTCGTAACTCCTAGTTAAGTTGTAACGAAAACAAAACAATAAATTTATTATTTTACAGATAAATATCCTATTATTATATTTATCCTTTTTTTTATATTTATTTCCTAGTATTTTAATTTAATTTAAAGATAATATATTATGTTGTATATCATACCTAAATAAATAAAAGTAATTTTACAGATGCACATAAAATCTAGTGGGTCATAAAAACGTATTATAACAGCACTCTGGGTTCGCTGACCGTTAGAACAAGACTAATGTGTTGCCGGCTTGTAGTTTTAATATAATAACAAAAAAATACTACAATATTATTAATATGTGTTAGAGGCTGCATTAGTGTCTTGAAATCTATGATATTTATTACGTTACAAGACAACAGTGAGGGATAGTACTGTACACTGTAGTAATGTACACATTATAACATAGTCCTTTGTAGCCACTTTCACGTAATTTATTTATTTCTGTCACATGTTGTTGACCAATATAACTTTACGCTATTCTTTAAATTAAAATGAATAAGAGATATACCTAAATTAATAATATTACGTCTTAATTGTGTTGCCTTTGCGTTAGTAAAAAAATTTTGATCGTGGCTAAACTGGCAGAATCTCAATTGTACTTTCTTAAATTGTGATAAGGTTGCCAAATGTACACAACAGTCCAGTGCAATAAGGCGCTAATGAAAGAGCAACTACATATGTGTAGTATAATTCGTGTGTATATTTGTATATCCAAAGATCAATATAGTTGCTTTTTAATCAAACTTCTAACATTCGCCTCCCCATGAGTTCTACCTCATTCTCTGCACCGCTCAATACGCCGACTAGTAGAAAATGCCTGATCCGATTCCGATCCGGTAAATTGGCAATACGAGGCCAAAAGAAATGGATATAAGCAAGGCAATCATCCATTTTAAAATAATTACTTGTATTACCTGTTTAACAACTTGTTACGTGTTAAACAAACGCCAGTCTTGTATAAAAAATAAAATATTAACTGGTTTTTCTTGTTTGGCAGTGGACTAATTTGTAATTTAATAGATTGGTATTTAGATTTCCTTAATATAGTAGCGTAGCGTTCTAGATATACCTATACTAGATTTTGCACGCGGCTACGCTCACGCAGACTTTGATCCCCTTATTTACCCCCTTAAGGGTGGAATTTACACAATTCCTTTCCTAGTGCTCACTTACGTTATATAAATAACCTACATGCAAAATTTCAGGATTCCTAGAATCCTGAAATTTTGCATGAAATTCAGCGGTTTGGGCTTTGCGTTGATCTCTGGGTATGTCAGTCAGTCACCTTCCTCTTTTATATATATAGATTAGTTTCAGGTCGATGAGTGAGATCAGGTTTCAGGAGATGGTTACCATTTTACAGGCGGGCAGACTGATGTGTGAGAGATATGTAAAGTTATTATTAATATTCGGAAATCGAAGTTAAAGTTTGCACAAAAGTTTAGCCAACTCGAAGGTATTGTAATATAATAAACTATTGTTTCGTAACCATTAAATTCGTGATCATAGTTTCATAGTAATAGTATCGTATTCAATTCCTAATCAAATTAGTGCCTATGCACCAAAAATCGAATGGGCTAGCCCATTCGATTTTAATGGTTATGAAACAACTATTGATCGGGAGAGTTTCCAAACTTACAAGGACTAGTGCTGTGTTCCCAGCGGCATTAGGCTACTGCAGCGCTGTCGAGAGGTCAGACAATTCAAAGGCCTATCGATCCCCTATTTCTCAAACTAATAAACCTGGCTAGAAATGTTGTCTCTCTAATTTACCGAAGTATTTGCAGCATGATTCCAATATATTGCTTTTGTGATATCGGTGATGTAGACAAGGTCATTAGAAGTTTTACCTTTTGCTAAAACCCTGATGTATTAAAGTAAAATGGGGCGTTCTATAGAGCGTGTCGGTTCCGATAAGCGCTGATAAATCGACACAGGCTGTCTGCTTTCTAACTATGTATTTTACGTTTCCATTGTACTACATTTTTTTTCATAATATAGTATCAGGTTTCTAACTTCCCCTTAACCTCCTTTCTGAGGAGAGGCTTATGTCCAGCAGTGAACTGTTGAAGGCTGTTGATGATGATGATATAGTTAGGTTAGTTATTAATCATCAACAGCATTTAATAGTTTTATGCCTAGAAAAGAGGTTTTAATCTACTACAAAACGCTAGCCAGACGGATTGGTATAGGGTGCTTTAGAATTATGCTTCTTAGCAGTGCAGTGGCACTGCTGTTGTCCTGCGTAGTCATCTCCCTCCCCATGGGATGAATATGGATGGTGACACTCTTAATCTGTCACCACACTGACAAGTTTAGGAATTTTGGCGACTGCACGTTTGGCCTAGTTGTTTAACGGTCACCACGCCGTTTTCTACTTCGCCAAGTGTCGTGGGTTCAAATCCCACGTAGGACAACACTTTGTGTGATCTACAAATTGTTGTTCTGAGTCTGGGTGTTCTTTGTGTCCGTTTCATGTATGTTTGTAAAGTCCCCCGAGACACAGGAAAAAAAATAAAAATTGATTAGTATAATGTGATACCAACCACGCTCTGCTACCAAAATGTTTAATCCTGTCCACCAGTGCTGTGGAATGATATTTATATAGTTTTGTTCATTCGTCATTACTCTGTCCTTAAGTGATATGTAGTATACTAAATAAATAGCCTATAACAGACTCTCCTCAATCACCACGTTAGTACTACAATGCCAATTGCGGAATGAATGTCAAAATTTAAGCCAAATCAGTACAGGACTTTTTGGTTATTTGAGGTGTTTACAAACATACTGAACATTGTTATGTTTAAATAGAATTTCATATATTTATATCTTAGCTCTAGTCCTGAAAAACAACGTAGAGATAGCCAATATATTGATAAAATAAATATCAACACGAATAAAATCGCTGGCGCAAAAGCAAGTATGAAATAAGTTCAGCAACGTTGAAACCAGTTTAGCCTACATGCACACCGGCTGCCGTAACTGGGACGCATCCTCTGCTATACAATGGAAAATAGGTTGAATATTGAGATAGTTACCGAGTTGTTTCTTTGTGAATGATTGGTCGAGTTGTGGAATGAAAGCGGGGCTGTTTGAATTGGATCATGATATACAATTTAATATACTATTTTATCTTTTATATATACTTTTTTATAACCTCAATCATTAATGTCAGATTCTAAACTAAGCAGTCTGTATTTTAACCTGCTGATAAACGTACTTATATTATTCTAAATACATACAAAATATATAGTCTGTTCATTTTCATAGTGTCATTTTGATCGTGCCGCCCTGGCCTGTGCGGTTCATTGTCAAAGGAACGCCGACACGAATCAAAGGAGCCGCGTGCGGCGCACGCCCACAAATAAGAATAATTAAATTATACTTACTAGTGGGCGGACGGCGATCACTATGAAAATGAACAGGCTATAAATATTTTAAACGTTTGCATAAAGCCGTCTAGTCCCAAACTAAGTAGAGCTTGTATATTGTATTTGTACTAGACAAATGATATAAATACTCTTTTTTTTGTAACTTTCTACTACTTAAATAAATATTTGCAGATCATACAAACGAACCCGAGAGTTCAATGCTTAATTACACCCAGACACAGAATAACTCATTAAACAACCATTTGCGCCGGGTAGGATTGAATCTATCTCTGATATATCAGTCACTAAACATAGTGTCAACCAGCCATAGGTTCCAAACAGTTTTTAATAGGAAACAGGCAGGTTAGTTGTAACCTGCCTGTTTCCTACTAAAAAGAGCCAAGTGCGATAACTAACTTTTTACCAAAAGTGTTGGGAGCGGAAAGCTGGTTAGGGCTTTTGGTTTTCATGAAGCTTCTTTGTTTCGTTCTGAAAAATGGCTCTGCCACGGCTAAAACTTTTGTACCGCACTGAGTACATTTCGTCCCGTCCTTAATCTAATTAATTATTTCTAACTATACGCTATTTCTCAGATTTCACGTCAGATTACTTCCCCACTTCTATTGGTTGAAGGTAGTATGTATAAATATAAACCAGAGTCTCAGTACAACAAATACATGTTATATTAATATGACCTCTAGCCGGCCAAGTCGTTAACAAGTTATAGACGAACCAATCATCATTTATCAAGGTACATACGAGTACTTGCAGTTCCCTGCATTTTATCTGTATTTATGAAATCTTCTATGGTCGCTCGTAAAGTAAATTAGCCTTTAAAGTTTCTCAAACATTGTGCCAAATGTAATAGAGTTTTCTGATTATCTATCTATGTAATACTTGAAGTAAAACCATTCAACCCCTTTTAAAAAAATATGCGGACAGAAGAATATGAAATTTAGCACAGTTGCAGTTTATACAGTGCAGAAAGTCAAAACTAAAATATGGTTGAATTTCGACCACTGGGCGACCACTAGTGTTAATTGCTTGAGGTCTCAGGTTCGATTCCCGGGTTCGGAGCAAATGTTTGTATGATCTGCAAATATTTGTTTCGGAGTTTGGGTGTTTTCTATGTATAATATGTATGTGTTTACAAAAATAAAGAAGTAAATATGTATTTATATCAGTTGTCTAGTACCCATAACACAAGCTCTGCTTAGCTTGGGACTAGATGGCGTTGTGTGTTAGAAGTCCGAAATATTTATTTATTTTATTATTTATTTAAAAAGAAAGAAGTATGTGTGAAAGAAGTTAGTGCAACAAAGAAACGTATGTGTGTTGCCGCCCTTTTGATTTCTTCTCTCAGAATAAGAAGGGGGATAGGTTTGGTGCAAAGTAACACAAAAAAAGTTTAAAAAACTATAACCCGACTAAAAACTTTTGCTAACGTTTATATAATCTATGTCACCCGGTTCATTTTTTTATGTTTTAGCTGCCAAAATGACTCTGCCCGGGACCCGGGATCATAGCGGGACGTAAACACGTGCGCTGGTAGTGAGTTCAAGGTTATAACCGCCATTCTCACGAATCATTAGCTTAAATCGATTCAGTCATTTAATCAGTGAAATTTACAAACTACTGCTACACCGTAGTCGCGTAAAAGGGAAGAGAAGTGCTAACTCATTTGTTTTCAAGCATCTACCGTCAGCACTATTCTCAAACAGTAACCAGCTAGAAACTACCTACATTAATGGTAATAAAGCCACGCTCAAAGACTACGTTATACTCGAGAGATATAATTTCAATTAAAAATTTTCGCCTCCCGAGCCCCGAGGTCCGTTGCTATGATAGACTATTCAATAAACTAGGGAGTCAAAAGGGGGTGCGTATTGATTTTATCAAACACAAGGTTAGGGTTACGCTCGCTACACTTTGCTTGTAGTTTGATTACGATGTTTTTGAATATATCATGACGCAACAGACCCACTTTTACAGACATTACAATGGGAAAAGGTTGTTCCAGTGTCTGGTTACAGTAACCAGACATTGGAAGGTCATATGTGCTGTTTCAGATTTTGTAATTTAGACCCTGTTCTTCGTAACATAATATGTGACTTACAATTCAAACCTGAATCCGGGCTCTAAAAGGCTGATTACGATTTTATTTGCTGTTAAATTGTCGGTAGTAGAGCCACGCTGATTTCAGCACGAACGGGCCGGCTCGACCGGGGCGGTACTACCCTCGCACAGAAAATCAACGTAAAATGACAGCGTTCGTGCTGTCGTGTTTCGTTGGTGAGTGCGAGACCGGAGGCCCAAATAGTCTAGTCAAAAAGTTCCATACTTGTTGACTAGACTAAAAGATGCAGCAGCATCACTAGGCCGCCATGGTGTGGGTCGCCATACTGCATTGTCTGCATTCGCAGTGAGTATGGTGGCCGCCACTCTTGGATTCTGCTTATGCTTTCCATCAGGCAGAGTAGAGTCATTTTGGCGGTCCATACATAAAAAAAAAAAGTAAATCACTTTTCTGAAATGTTGATTCAAAAAAAACTTTGGACAACATTGGAACACCAGTTTACAATAAAGTTTGATCATCCACTAATCTTGTGGTTAAATCAAAATGTCTAATCACAATTCCCGTCACTCAATATAAACTTAACCAATCAATATAGTATACTCGTACATTTTAGTGTTACTTTGACCAGAGTTTCGAAGAACCGGTCGTCATTCAGCCTGGAGTGTGACCAACATTATTAATTTAATATTTCTCTCCTTCGTTTATTTTCTTCAATGTGTTAAAATAGGTTTTATGTGGTTTAGGATTTACTCACCCTACCCTTGCCCGTTTTACTAAAATTCTTTCATCATCATATTTTGGCCACAATTACGACCGATGTAGATGTTCTCAAAAACCCCAAGGGGAGATAATTGTAAAAAAATCTCATGGTTGAATCGCAAGTGAGAAGTTTATTTAAAAAGATGTAAAGGATATTTTCGAATATGTCGTAACTCATAAATGTTTCGACTAAATGTTTTCTCCGCTTACACAATACCATAATAAACCATACTTAAAACTAACATATGTGAATTTACTATCCAACGATAAATAACCTAGACGAAAGTTCAACAAATATGGTATAGGAAAATAACAGTTCTGTAGTACTAACGTTGAACCGTAAATTGTTTAAGCGTACGCACAATGCGAGCTATGAAAACGGTTGTAAAATTACACCAAGAATAACATCTAATGGTGGTCTTACGTGAATGCTATGAAAGTTGGAAAAGCCGTTTGTTTTATACTTAGACTAGCTGACCCACGCAACCTCGTTTGCGTCTCCTATTGCCCGTAGCGTGATAATTTTCCCCCGTTTTTGAAACATTTTTCATTGGTGCTCCGCTCCTATTGGTCGTAGCGTGATGATATATAGCCTATAGCCTTCCTCGATAAATTTACTATCCAACACTGAAAGAATTTTTCAAATCGGACCAGCGGTTCCTGAGATTACTTAGCGCGTTCAAACAAACAAACTCTTCGCTTTATAATATTATAGTATAGATTTGTTGATAGTCTGCATCGAATTTCCAATTACAAAAATACCAGAGAGGAAAGTGTAGCGGTCCGACACAGATAACCTTTACAGCATGTGAAGATTTGAGTTGCTGTTTGGTCGGGATAGCTCCGTGAGAATATTTACTGTCTTGTAAAGACAAATGAGCAGGCGAGTCACCTCTTGGTAAGCGACTACCGTCTGTAGATAACTGAAACTCAAGAGATGTAGGTGCATTACCGTCTTCGAATGACATCACGCAATCAAAACGAAGGGATGTCTAACTAAACATTGATTTTCTGAAGGCCGTTGGTTTTACTCATGTCGATCCGGCCATATACCGTACTTTTTGTAAGTAATATTTAAAAGCTGTAAAACATAATCCGCTATGTTAATTTAAGAAAAAAAGTCCCTTAATGTGGAAATGCTTCTAGAAAGTTACAAATAAAATTTAAAAAAACATTAAAATGATAAGTGATGCATTAGTATTGCAAAAACAATCAATTTGTCAACTTTGTTACATCATATTGCTGACTGTCCATTCGGAGAATGTGAAACAGTATTCGGTTAATCATGTATATTTAGTCGAAAAGATAATTTTACACGAAATCAACTTAAAAACGTGACGGCTATCACTGCGTTAGCTTTTTACGTAAATAATATTTAAAATTGCATTGAATACAATCTAAGGAATCTTATCTAGCAGTGAAAGTGTTTCTGTATAAGTCACTATCAAGCATGATGACTGTTATGTACAAACTTAATACCTAAGGTTGTGTCTTATATATGTTACCGTAAGATTGTCTAAACCGTTAGATTGTAATCTATCTCGCGAGATGCAAACAGTCGAAAGATTGTGTAATGGTATCGACGAATCGCAAGTCGCGCGCTGATTGGTTGAACAGCATATGTATATACAACTAGCTGACCCACGCAACGTCATTTGCGTCTCCCATTGCCCGTAGCGTGATAATTTTCCCCCGTTTTTGAAACATTCTTCATTGATGCTCCGCTTCTATTGGTCTTAGCCTTCCTCGATAAATGGGCTATCTAACACTAAAATAATTTTTCAAATCGGACCAGTAGTACCTGAGATTAGCGCGTACAAACAAACAAACAAACTGCAGCTTTATAAAATTAGTATAGATATTAAAGGCAGCAGTGGACGTGTTAGAGTAAACTTGTAGGGGGCAATGGGCGGCTGTATTTAAGTATTTACCAATAATTCACTTTCTCTTCATGCCCTTAGCTCCTTATATCACAAAGAAGCCATACTTTTCCCATAGAAGATTTAAGCCCAAACTTATAAGATTCAACTTGGTGTGTCCACTAAACCACTTCACCGTGTATAACTGTGTAGCACACCTTATTTAAGTACTCAACACTATCTTAAATGGCATGATACAGTGTGTTCAGAAAGCGTATAACATTTTAATTGTATTGTCAGAATAATCGTACATATTTTGCTACAAAAATTGGCTCTTAGATATGAGTGCGGTCTTTTACTAGTATACTAGCTTATGCCCACGGCTCCGTCCGCTTATGTCCTTCCTCAAGAATCAAAGTATAGAAATTTATTTGAAGTCGGTGCACCGGTTTTACTGTGAAAGCGTAACAGACAGACATACACGAGTTACTTTTGGAGTTATAATATTAGTGTGGATGTATCTATACCAATATTATAAACGCGAAAGCTTGTAATTATGGATGGATGGATTGATGGATGTTTGTTACTCTTTCACGCAAAAACTACTGAATGGATTTGGATGAAATTTTACAGTAATATGGCTTATACATCAGAATAACACATAGGCTACTATTTAACGCAATAACCGATATATACGCGGGCGGAGCCGCGGGCAACCATTAGTTTTATATAAATTTACTCAAGTTCTTACCTGTGTCATATCAGATAGGGCAGTTAGCTTGTTTATTAAATTAATTATTCAGATTGAAAACTATTTTTTTGCACTTCGTGCTACTGATTTTAAGAATTGGTAAAAAAAAAAAACTGGAGAAAGAGTAACAAACATCCATCCATACTTACAAACTTTCGCGTTTATAATATTAGTATAGATTAGGATCGGATAGTAGGTTACAAGGATTACGATGTCAGTAGGTTAGATTAATTTTATTGTGAAAACGGGCAGTAACTTGATTGTCTATTGTGAACCGCAAATGGAAATAACAAATATAATGCAATCGCAATGATGCGATATGTACAATTTCAATGCTCGATTACATCCTAGAAGGGAGACAAACTGCAGGAACGTTATATAAATATCAAAATACAATAATAAGCGCTGAGTGCTGAGCGCATTTAAGCTTAAACAAACTTTTAATGTTAATGTAATATGTACATAAATTTACTGGAATGCCTCGAGACGAATCAAACGAGTCTAAACTCGATGATGTTGCAACGTTTCTTTACAGAGTTCCTATGGCCACCTTCCAGCTCCAGCATCAGATCAGCTCCATGTCATTATAATATTGTATTTTAACGCTATATACATATGCTTGCAAAATTTCAGCAAAATCGGTTGAAGATATCTGCTTCAAAATTCAGTTGCACGATTGCACCCGAACATACAAGTAAACATACATACATTGCAAGTTAATAAAAAGCTTGTAATATTGTATTGTTTATACGCAGATGTGTAGCTTATAAAACGTTTTTGTGATGAAATTTTAAATTTAAATGAGCCGGGGAAGTCAGCCTAGTGTGAAAAATGGTAATGCTTGTTCCGCTTGATGACTGCAGCTTCTAAAATATATTGGCTTAAGGTTTATTAATGTGCAGCTTTTTAGTACAATATGGTGTACTAAGTAATCTAAACTTGTATCTTTTGTGTCTGTTGCTACACTCTGGAGAACATAAAAAACGAACTATCGTACCAATATCACATCACACTAATATATAAAGGCGAAAGTTTGTGAGTGTGTATGCTTGTTACTTCGTCACGCAAAAACTACCGACCGGATTTGGATGAAACTTTACAGTAACATAGCTTATACATCAGAATAACACATAGGCTACTATTTGCCGCGATAATCGACATACACGCGGACGGAGCCGCGGGCAAAAGCTAGTAGTGAATAATTTAAGAATTTGTACTTGTAGAGATGGCCTTTTTCGTCCTTTTTTCGAAAAGATGTTGCATAAAATGTCAGCGGTGCGTTAATCTTTTGTGCGCGATGCAGGTCAAATAATTAAAAAGTAGTTTGAGGTATATTTGTATAATGGCGCTAGAAGCCATTTAAATTCCAGCACTTGGACACATTGCGATTTGTACTCTGATATGAAATGTACGATGCATGTGTTTTATGATCTATTGTAGTAGGTAATAAATATCCTTTGTTGTAATGCATAATAATAATACGGTCATTAGCAGTTGAGTAGGCGAGAGACGCGTCTTGCTTACTGCCTACAGATATTCTAGCTAACCTCCTACATACGCATATCGTCCTGGTCATTTAATCAAATTTAAGAGATAATATTTAATTGTTATTGAGAGATACTATTGTTATTGAGAGTTAGTTAGTTTAACCCCCCTTCCCCTACACCCTATGTCCAGCAGTAGACTATTAATACCTGTTGTGGAGGAACGGGTGTGATGTCCCTCCAAGACAAAGGGAGGATCCTCCGACCAGGCGAGGTGATCATGCCTGGCGGGCCAACTGCCCAACGGTTGATGTTGGGATGTTGTATATATGTGTATTGACGCAAGAACTTCCATTGCGCGATTCAGGTTTGGTAGTTTCTTATATTGTATCTTATATTCTCATATAGTGGTCGTTGCTCCGTAGTTCAGTGTAACTTCGGTAGATGGCGCTGTAGTGTGCTTCTGTTTGCGTTGTATGTGGAAGTCGCCACACCTGTTAATGATGATCTATATCAAATAAAAGGGAACTAGGGTCTTTGGGCTGCCACACATAACTGCGATGCGATGCGGCGTGAAGTTCTAGCGGTGCATTCGTGCGAGCTCGCAGATACACACATCAAAAGTGTCTAGGGATCAAGCATTTTTATGCGGATTTCTTGAGATTGAGATGTGGCTTTGGCCCTGGCCTGCTCAGTCGCCAGACTTGAACCCGATTGAGCATGCATGGGATATGCTACAGAGAAGAGCTCTGCCGAATATGGAGGGTATCCAGTCGCAAGAAGACCTTTTTTTTGTTGTTGCAACGAACATGGGCGGCCATTCCACAGCGTGTTTGGATGAACTCATTTTGAGTATGCCAAACCGATGTTCTTGTGTTGTTAGTGTTCGCGGTAGAAACACGGATTATTAATTGTTTAAGTTACCTAATAAAATTTTAAAGAAAACTGTTATTTCAGTCTTTTTTTCGAACTTTAATGTTAGTGGTTCAAATGTCAAAAATCCCTTTATTAGGAAATTGGCAAATTTCTTTATTAATGCAAAGGTGACTTGGTTTATCGTTACTGTGACAAACGAAAACACTTTATTTGATGAATCCTTAAAGAAAATTTTAATTAATATCAATCAGGAGAAAAGTTATTGCAAAAATATATGTTGATCCCTAGACACATATGTTGATCCCTAGACACTTTTGATGTGTGTATTTGCGATGTGTTGCGAATTCGCAGTCATGTGTGTGAGTCCTTTCAACTGTTAAAACCGTACACAAATTGAAATTAGAATTAGAATTTGTCTACTATTGGTTGTGATGTCTTTACATCAAAGCAGATGTAAAAGCAGTAGTTAGTAGTAGAAGTTACTAGCTGGGCCCCGCGGTGTTACCCGTATGTGGCGGTTTCCACAACAACCGCGGGGCAATACTAGTCTAAAAAAAGTAGCCTCAGTTACTCCTTACTTCATCAGCTATTTACCATTGGAAGTTCCCTCAAAATCTCAATCTAAAAAACTCTAAAAAGCACTCTTTCAATTTACTCTATGGAAATTACTGAATACAATCTATACTCTATACTAATATTATAAGCGCGAAAGTTTGTAAGTATGGATGGATGGATGGATGGATGTTTGTTACTCTTTCACGCAAAAACTACGATCGGATTTGGATGAAACTTTACAGTAATATAGCTTATACATCAGAATAACACATAGGCTACTATTTGCCGCGATAACCGACATATAAAATATATAAAAAGTTTCAACGGGCTGTCAGAGAGAGTCGCGCTACTAAGGATGAATATCGATAATTTAGACTTGACCATCATTCAAGCTTACGCCCCAACAGAGGCCTCGAAGGAAGAAGATCTAGAGCTTTTCTACAACACTGTCGATAAAGCCATAAGACTCTCAGGAAATAAAATAATAGTCATGGGTGACTTTAACGCCAAAATTGGACAACCCATACCAAATGAAACTATCACTGGAAACTATGGCTATGGGAATAGAAACTATAGAGGAGATAGACTCATCGATTTTGCTTACGAGAACAATCTAACCATTATGAACACTTTTTTCAAAAAAAACAATAAACAGAGATGGACTTGGAAATCACCTGATGGCAATACCAGAAACGAATTGGACTATATTCTAACAAACCTGCCGAGTAATATAGACAATGTACAGGTCTTAAACATCACGTACCCTTCGGACCACAGGCCTGTTAGGGCAACGCTTAATATACAGTCAAGGTCAAAAAATCGTAGCAAGTTTGGTCAATGCCTCCGATCCCAGTTGAAGAACGAAGAAGAAGTGCAAGCCTACACGGAATCGCTGAACAGTTGCTTAGAAAATCAGATCAACTACTGGAATGACGGGGACACCGTTCAGAATTACTACGACAAAATAATAAAGGCTATAGATAACAGCCTGAAAAAAGCACATGAGCTAACATCTAAAACAAACAAAAAGAAAAACCGAATAATATCAGCAACTACAAAGGCATTAATCAGCAGAAGACAAGAAATATACAAGATAAAACCAAAATCAAGGGCTATGAAAAATGAACTAAAAGCACTTTATAAGCTTATAAGTAAACGAATTAACCAGGACTATAAGAGACACCGCACACAAACAATTGAGAAATGTCTACATGCCACAGGAAGCGCTAAGAAAGCGTATAAAGAATTGAGGACACATAAATCTTGGATTGAAGAGTTGAAGGGCAAAACTAACAACACACAAAAAAGAACAGAAATACTCGAAATAGCAACAGATTTCTACAAAAACCTTTATAGCTGCCCAGATCAACCAACATATAAATTACCGAGTAGCATGGAAGGGACGAAAGCAACAATCAATAAAGACGAAGTGGCCAAAGGAATTAAAGCACTAAAAACAGATAAAAGCCCAGGGCCCGACGGGATCACCAACGAAGCTATTAAAGCAGGATTCATGTCTCTAGCTAAGCCTTTAAGCAGACTGTTCAACATGATACTGAACTGCAGAAACACTCCACGTCAATGGTCAGAGTCGGAAATAATTCTGCTCTACAAACAGGAGACCCAAACAACATTAGTAATTATAGACCGATAAGCCTGCTACCTTCAATATATAAACTTTTCTCTTCTATAATAGAGAAAAAAAATAAAAGAAACCACAAAAAAATTCCAACCCATTGAACAGGCGGGCTTCAGACGAGGTTTTTCCACGATTGACCACATACACTCGCTGGAGATGATAATAGAAAAATTCCAAGAGTTCAACAGACCACTCTATGCTGTTTTTATTGATTATCAAAAAGCCTTTGATACTATACTCCACTCATCGATTTGGGAAGCTCTGGTCTCTCAAGAGGTATCATTGGATTACATACAAGTCTTAAAAAACATTTACGACAATAGCACTAGCAGAATAAAATTGGAGACCACTGGGCCGCCCATTCAAATTAAAAGAGGTGTAAGGCAAGGAGATCCAGTCTCACCAACAATCTTCATAACGGTGTTAGAGTCCGTTTTCCGCCAACTGAACTGGGAGAAAGTCGGTATAAACATTAATGGATGTTACCTGAGTCACCTCAGATTTGCAGATGACATAGTTTTGTTATCAGAAAGCACTAACCAACTGCAAATGATGATAAACTCTCTATATGAAGAAAGTCGCAAAGTAGGCTTGGAAATTAACCTAAATAAAACCAATATCATGACGAACCATACTAAAATATCTATATACCTCAATAATTTACCTTTAGCTTATGTAGATACGTACATTTACCTAGGAAAACAAATTTCATTCAACCAACAAAATAACGAACTCGAGGTAGATAGGAGAGTCAACATCGCTTGGAAAAAGTTCTGGAGCCTTAAAGAAATTTTAAAAAGCGACATGTCCATAGTATTGAAAAGTAGAGTCATGAACACCTGCCTACTCCCCTCACTAACATACGGCTGCCAAACCTGGAAGTTTACTAGAAAAATAATAAATAAGATTATTACAACTCAAAGAAGCATGGAAAGAAGTACTTTAAAGATAAAGAAGATCGAAAAAATAAGTCATACTGTCATAAGACAGAAGACTAAAGTTATCGATGCTCTTGATTACTCACAGAAGTTGAAATGGAGATGGGCTGGACATGTAGCCAGACTAACTGACAATCGCTGGACTACAAGAACATCAGCATGGACAGGACCATTGGGCCAAAGAAAAAGGGGCAGACCGAATACACGTTGGGCAGACGATATTATTAAAGTAGCAGGGACACACTGGATGCGAGTGGCAAAGGATAGAGAACACTGGATATCTCTGGAGGAGGCCTTTACCCTCCGTTGAGAGGGGTTCTTGCAATAAAAAAAAAAAACGAGTATTTAAAACTACATTAAAACTTAAATTTGATTTATTATGTTATTAGATATATACTTAGATAGAATAGATTTTGCATGTTGTGAATTTTCAACTTGTACTGTGGCAAGAAATTAAAGGCTTTTTTATTTTTATTTATTTATTTATTTATTTATTTGCGATGTGTTGCGAATTCGCAGTCATGTGTGTGAGTCCTTTCAACTGTTAAAACCGTACACAAATTGAAATTAGAATTAGAATTTGTCTACTATTGGTTGTGATGTCTTTACATCAAAGCAGATGTAAAAGCAGTAGTTAGTAGTAGAAGTTACTAGCTGGGCCCCGCGGTGTTACCCGTATGTGGCGGTTTCCACAACAACCGCGGGGCAATACTAGTCTAAAAAAAGTAGCCTCAGTTACTCCTTACTTCATCAGCTATTTACCATTGGAAGTTCCCTCAAAATCTCAATCTAAAAAACTCTAAAAAGCACTCTTTCAATTTACTCTATGGAAATTACTGAATACAATCTATACTCTATACTAATATTATAAGCGCGAAAGTTTGTAAGTATGGATGGATGGATGGATGGATGTTTGTTACTCTTTCACGCAAAAACTACGATCGGATTTGGATGAAACTTTACAGTAATATAGCTTATACATCAGAATAACACATAGGCTACTATTTGCCGCGATAACCGACATACACGCGGGCGGAGCCGCGGGCAACAACTAGTAAGAAATAACCACCCGAGTAAAGCCGCAGGTAGTATAGTTGTTTATAAAGTACGTATCTCGTTTCTCACGAGTACCAACATAAGCATTTGTGATCTGAGCTGACGAAGGAGAATGAAGACGCTATGCCCTTTAGACTTTGTCGGTTTGTTTGACACTGTTGAATGACCAATCAAATTTAATTCCATCACCATCAACACCATCACAAATATCGACCGTTATTAAAGCGTCATCGAAACGGTATATAAAGGGCCGACAGCGGTGCGACTAGCTCATTGGAGCTCAAACGCTCGACGAGTCAACATCTCCTGAGGATGCCCCGTGGAGGGGCGAAACACGTGTCGAGTATTGGTTTAGTTGCATGGCATGCTAATTATTTCTCACTTGTTTTGTATGTGTGCATATGCATGATACCCATATGTGCATGTGAGTATGCATGACGGTGGGATTTGTGTCCTGCTTTCAGACCTGGATATTTGTCTCGCGGAATTAAAGCTAAATATATTTCATAGCATTTAATGTAAAGAACTATTAATATCACTCTTCTTGGATCTCTCTTACTCCGCAAGATAAAAGTCTTTGTACTCATACAAAAGAATGATTCAATTATAATAAATACATTTGTTATAAACGTTATCTGTAAATAACGAGCCAATTATATTATTACATGTTCCATGAACAATATAATGTTACTGAGGTAAGTAAAGTATACTTTCTAGCTTTAACTACAGTAGCAAGGAAGAGAGAGCCTTGTATGACTTTATTTCAGTCGACCGCGTTGAGTAAATACACGCACACTAGGCTTTGAGACAGCACAATGTTATGAGGCAACTTTCACTATACGTTGAAAATTAGTGCTTAACATACGCTGACATCGGAGATGATAGTGCAATTCGATCTGGAGTTTATGACTTCGTCTAACTAGAACAATACAGATAAATCATATAGTTCATAAATAATATGAAAGACTCATGGAGTGAATGATATTTGATATCAATTAACGTGGGAGAGCCACGCTTCGGCATCAATGGGCTGGCTCGACCGGAGTGATACCATTGCCTCAGAGAAAACCGGTGTTAAATAGCACCAACCACTATCCCCCTACCCCCATCCCTCTCCCCATTCCCCAAAGGCCGGCAACGCGCTTGTGACGCCTCTGGAGTTGCGTCTGGAGTCTATGGGCGACGGTAATCGCTTACCATCAGGTGATACGTCCGCTCGTTTGCCCCCTATACCATAAAAAAAAGAAACTAACGTTTAGTATCTGAATCATATTTATTATCTTTTTGTACAGAGTAGGTATGTACAATCAAAGTGGCAACACACTAAACTAAATCTAAAAGTATTTCTTACTTTTTAATCCCCATCATGTTTGCGTTCGCACCAGACATAACATACTCAAATATCACGGTAAGGAAGTGCTTCACATTCATAATTATGTTTTGCAAGTCTTGCGAGGTACAAAATATAAACATTGAAGATTTGCAGTAGGTTTATTGTGTCTCAAATCATATATATCGTATATATAACAAGTACACAAATCGAATATGAAATTATGAAGTTCGTTAGCAGCAATGAATTGAAATGAAAAAAAAAAGGAATACATGCTTTTATATGCCAAAGAAGGAGGTCTCTTTCTTGAAACGTAACCAGATGAGACTGGTAAGGAATATTTAATTGAGATCACTAAAAGAATTTACACAGATGCTAATTGAACTCACTCAAATTAGACCGAAACCTTTTTACTTGACTACTGCCAAGCCAAAAGAAAGTGTAGGTATTATTTTTAACCCCCTACCAAAAAGAGGGGTGTTATAAGTTTAACGTGTCTGTCTATCTGTCTGTCTGTGGCACCGTAGCTCCAGAACGGATGAAGCGATTTCAATTTAGTCTTTTTTTATGAAAGGTGAGTTACGTGCGAGTGTTCTTAGACATGTTTCATGGAAGAGTAACCGAATGTCTGCAAAAATATCATCGAGTGGGGTCTCAAATGAAAGCGCATAACGTGTTTTTTACTTTTTAAAGGGAACTCAGGTTATTATGTCGGGTTTTTTTTTTTTTTTTTGAGAATTTATAGTTATTGCAGTCTATGTACCGATGTGTGTTCCGTCGTAGCGTCTAAACAACGGATACCAGGTAAATGTACCTAGTTAGTACTTCAGTTAACCTTACCTTACCTAAACTACGTCATCATCAGCCTATCAAGTGTTGGACATAGAGCATACAGTTACACGTTATCTAAATTATGAAGTCATCTCATCGTACCTATTTTCTTCTTATTAGATAACTAGCTGACACGGCGAACTTCGTACCGCCATATTTACATATCTGTCTCAGCTTCCCATAGGCGGCAGTGTACATTCGCGGACCAAAAAAAGCTTTACCCGCTACCTTTTGTGTTATTGAATTACAACTAAGTACATATTTTGACTTTCATCCCCTCTCTCCAAGAAACCGTGCTGAATTTCTGGTTAAAAAGTATCCCGTGTCCTACCTCGTAGTATGAACTTAAATCATGCCAAGTTTCATTTGAATCCAAGATACAGACAGACATACAGACAAAAATGAAAAAAAAATACAGTTTTGGCTTCAGTATCGATTCCAGTAGAGAGCCCTCCAAAAAAAATTTTCAAAATATCTTTCATGTACAGAAATGACTTCGTGTCTTATTTAGATAATAATAAATATAGTCGATTATGCTGTCCAAATTCAAGGTAAAATTAACCGTCTAATGACCTAATAATACCTGGTAGAATAATTTCTTATGCTTCGCTGGAGTTCAGAAAAAACTTAATATATTAAATTAAGCGTACAAAAACTTGTGAATAGATCTACCTAACTGTAAAGTTTCATAACTAGCTAAATCGTTAAGAATAGATAAATTATGTCATACCAACAAAAAAGCAGTCAGTATTTCCTATTAGGAATAAGAAACGTCTAGGTTTGAAGCATTTGAATTCGTTTTTACTGCAAGCAATAATATCTTTTTTATTTATAATAGACATTTTATACAGTCATCAAACATAAGTATCCTCTAACCAAGATACGCTGAACTACGAAGTAACTACTAATCCTGCATCGCGCAATTAAAGCTCTCGCGCCGATTAGTATACACAATGCCTGAACGAAAGACATCACCTCGCTGCGAGAAATAAAGTCAAACTTTTCCATTAAAATACTATTAATTACTTTCGATTGTACGTATAACGTAATACTCCAGTTGTATAATCACTACATAGTATAAAACAAAGTCGCTTTCTCTGTCCCTATGTCCCTTTGTTTGCTTAAATCTTTAAAACTACGCAACGGATTTTGATGCGGGTTTCTTTAATAGATAGAGTGATTCAAGAGGAAGGTTTTTATGTATAATAAATGCATAATATAGTATGGAAACACTGTTAATCTTCGAGGTTTCTAATGTGAAGTAGCAAAAAAACACATTTTTTTGCGCTTACATTGCAAACGCTGGTTGCACCCTACGAGATAGATCAAAATAATGTACTACAGTATTGTACACCTTAAAAAGTACTAAAAAAAAGTCCGCGACGGTATATGTCTATCTCTTAGGGATAACCCACAACAACCATTTTTTATTCCTTTATTTTTACGAGAAATAATGGCTTATTTACGAAGTGATTTTAAGCAATACAGAATGAATCCTTATACAATTAAGTAAATTAAATACATGGTGCATTTAATATAGATCAAAGTGGCCCTTTACAGTATCTAATTTGAATGAATATATTCGAAGATATTACAGATTTAAAATGCACGAATCGTGTCGTCGGCGGGGGCATCTGAAATCCACCCGTGCGAAGCCGGGGCGGGTCGCTAGTAATATTATACAACTGGAGTATTACGTTTCACAGCAATTTGTTTTGATATTTAGATAAAGATTTAGGGCTCCCATACATAACTGCGAATTCACAACGCATCGCAAATATCTGCCACCTGGCACTAATGCATTGAACTTCAAGAACTTCCGATGATTCGCATCGTGCGACGCCGCATCGCATCGCAGTTATTTGTGGGAGCCCTTAGTGAGCTCGTTGCACAGACGCGATGTTTTTTATGCAGCTAATCAATTTGTGAATTGTAGATATAGTGGACGAGGCGAAAATTGTGTATCAAATTGGTCACGGCACAATTGGATCAATTTACGCAATTTAGTAGGTAATTTGGGAGCAGATGAAATGAGTGATCCGGGTTAGTATAGTACTCTGAGGATATAAATGGTTATGATGATGCACTCATTGTTCAATCTTCTTTGAATTCTTCATACTAAATGACGATTATCTGTACCGATAAAGCGAAACAGTTCATTACACCTTCTCCATATCGTTTTAATCGTAGAAATAAAGTCTAACTTTTTAAATAAAACAAAATTACATATTTAGTTTCGATTCTACGTAATCTATATATATAAAAGAGGAAGGTGACTGACTGACTGACATATTACCCAGAGATCAACGCACAGCCCAAACCGCTGAAGCTAGAATCCTGAAATTTTGCATGTTAGTCCTTTATATAACGTAAGTGAGCACTAAGAAAGGAATTTTCGAAATTTCACCCCTAAGGGGATAAATCAGGGAGTGAGAGTCTGCGTGAGCGAAGCCGCGTGTTAAAGCTAGTAGTTGTATAATATCGTTTCACAGCAATTTGTTTTGGTATTTAGGTACAGATTTAGTGAGCTCGTTGCACAGACGCGATGTTTTTTCTGCAGCTAATGCAGATGGGGAGGGGGATCGATAGGAATAAAACTCGTTCTAAGTATGTATTTGGACACAAGATTTTTTTTCGTAAAACATCTATTCAAATTAAATAAAATTAAAATGTATGTTTGTAATTTTAAATTATCAGCTTTTCACTAAACGAATATGAAAGTAAATAGGCTACGTATATAAAAAAATTCTTTTTAATGTTTGCCTGAGTGTCGGTTTGTTCCGACAATCTCCGGAACGGATAGATAGCTAATGATATAAAGAGTAACTTGGGCTACTGTTTCTTAGACTAGCTTTGCCCCGCGGCTTTCCCCGTTAGTCCTAGACTAATGGCCTGTATTCACTTTGCGTTGTTCGAGGGCAGCGAATTCGCGGTCCGCACGTATTTTCTACCAATCGTTGATCACCTGCGCTTCACACCTGCACTCGCACTAATCAAAGTGAATACGGGCCTTTATAGACTTTATCATATATTCAAGTATGCATTCAAATAATGTCATTGAGCGAATTCGACGTCGAATGCACCTCACAAGCCATCAAAACTTATTCTAATATAAAAATTAACGGTTCAAACGACTACCTTTATCCATTTCATATCTGCTGTTCCAGTACTTCCATTACATTCAAGTAACTGCACATAAATACATTAAGCTGTTTCCACTCCAAAGTACTATAAAATGGTTGGCGATAGTGCAGCTACAGACTGTTTGCGAGCCGTTATTGTAAATCGGATTAAGAGTTCCTACAAGCGGCATTAACGCACCTTACTAATATACTTTTAGCTTCCTAGCCTTTCTGACTTCAATGTTATGTGGCGGTAGTTGTAAATATTTTTTTGTAGCACGATTATTACGCTACCGTTAATCTATTTTGAAATGACACTCTCGACGTTACACTTGTATTATTAGATTTGACTTCAGGCCCTAGGTTAAACTTACCACCTACTACTTATCATATATAAAATTTTAACAAAAACAAAAACCGACGTCAAGGTTCTACTCGATTTCTCTTGGATGCCATCATCAGATTTAAAAGTCCTTATCATGGTACCACGCACCGTTGGGATATCTCCTTTCCATTAAAAAAAGAATCATCAAAATCGGTTCATAAACGACGAAGTTATCCGCGAACACACAAAAAAAAACATATAGGGTTGAATTGAGAACCTCCTCCTTTTTTGAAGTCGGTTAAAAAAAGGTTGTATTTCTTTTTAGCAAAACAGTTTTCTTTTTAGCAGCTTTTGTAAGCTGTTTATTGGTTTTATGTTTGTCATCAAAGTATTTTGTCATTTATTAAAATTTATTTTTTAACCGACTTCAAAAAGGAGGTTCTCAATTCCACCTTATTTTATGTTTTTTTTGTGTGTGCGGATAACTTCGTCGTTTATGACCC
Source organism: Diaphora mendica (assembly GCA_949125395.1). NCBI lineage: Eukaryota > Metazoa > Arthropoda > Insecta > Lepidoptera > Erebidae > Diaphora > Diaphora mendica. The sequence continues at coordinate 3,619,456 of OX421334.1, forward strand.
GATTTTAGTGACTCTTTTTTTTAATGGTAAGGAGATATCCCAACTGTGGTACCATGATAAGGACACTCAGATCTGATGATGGCATCCAAGAGAAATCAAGTCGAACCTTGAAGTCGGTTTTTATTTTGTAAAAATTTTACTTGTTTCAATTCCCATAAAGGTATAAAATTAGTACCTATATTAAAGTTCAACGAGCAGGAATATCCGTAGAATGTTCCTTAAACTACTGGAGTGTTGAGGGTTTGATTCCCACATGGGACAACAATATGTGATCCACAAATAATAGTTCTGAGAAAATGTTCTTTGAGTCCGTTTCATATATATCTGTGTAGGATATATTCCTTTTTAATTTAAAAAAAAAATCTGCATAAAGATGTTGATACTCTTTTAGAGGTAAATTATCTTTATTTATTCTCTACAGGCCTTTGTCTAAACTAATAAGTATTTATTGTGTTTGGTGACCTGTGAGAATCGAGCAAGATTAAGGTCATCTTATTAGTGGATAATTAAGGTCTGTCTTCAGGGACTGGAAGAGGAAATTAAGATGAATATCGTCAGTAGTTTGTTTCTTAAGGACCTGTGGCACGCTTCGAGCTTTGTTGAGGTAATTAACCGACTTCCAAAAAGGAGGAGGTTCTATGTTCCACTGTATGTTTTTTTTTTTTTTTTTTATGTATGTTACCTGATTACTCCGTCAGTTGTGGACCGATTTTGAAATTTTTTTTGTATTCGACAGGGTATGCTTCCGTGGTGGTCCCATTGCCAGCATATCAGGATCTGATGATGGGATCCCAGGGAAATCGAGGGAAACCCTCATTTTTTATAGGCACATACTATGTTTTTCGTATATTTTCTGAAGTTACACCGGTATTTGCGTCTGGTAGTCATCATTTTATGATGATGAGCTGATGATGTAAGGTACCACTCCTTAACGGTTAGGAGTTGGAGGATAAATCTTTAAATATCATATGTATATAAGTTACCTTTAGTCGTATTCTTACAAATTATTTAGGTAAGCTGATGATGGAAGGTGGAAGGTACAACTCCTCAACGGTTAGGAGTTGGAGGATAATTCTTTCAATTTCATACGTATCTAAAGACCTTCAGTCGTATACTTTCAAGCTATTTAGGTGAGCTGATGATAGAAGATTAAACTCTTCAACAGTTAGGGATTAGAGGATGATTTTAATATTACACGTACCTTAATTTGTATTCTTGATGATGAAATTTGATGAAATAATTCAACTTACTACTTACCTACTTTGCACTAAAAACTGTAAAATAAAAACTTTTTATAAAAAAAAAAAACCGACTTCGAAATCTGTTTGAAGTCGGTGCCAAGTGACTATCGCTTAGACTTTTGTAATTGTTCGTTTGTATTCTTTTTGGCTTAGCACCGACTTCAAACAGATTTTAGGTACCTAGCACCTATTATAATACTACTATTTAAATGAATAAAGAATTAGGTATAGGCAATTTATGAAGAACCAGTTTATTTTACGCTTTTAAGTGTTTTTTGACAGAGAGTTTTCGTTGGATGTTTTTGGAAGTCGGTTTTTTTTTTTTTATAATTCTTGCTTGAAATAAAATTAAAATAAAAGCACCAATTAATGTATTTTACTGCTTGAAGACGCTTTAAAGTATTTTGATCTTAATAATAGTAACGATAGTAAAGAATTTCAAGTTTATCTTTGTTAATATTATGAAAAGGTAAACTTTTATTTATATATTTTTAAATTGTATATAAAGGTTAATCTTTAAAACTACTGACCTATTGTGAAATTTTCTCACTAATATGTAGCTGTATTACCTTAACTGCTATAGGCCGTAAATTATCTATAATGATAAAGAAATCGCAGTAAGGAACCTAAGACTTGGCACGTCTTTGTCTAGATTTCCTTACTTTTTAGAGATAAACAAGCAGCTCCATCGAGACTTGGCTAGTTTTTTACAGAATGTTGTTGGTGGGATTTCAATTCTTTTGTAGCATATTGATTTATTTTATTAGATTTTCTTATTTGACACTTTTTTTTTCTTTTTAGGAGTAGTTTTTTTATTATTATCAATCTTTTTTTTTCCAGATCTTTGATTATCCTAGTTTTTATAGTTTTCCTTTTATGTGGCCATTAAACCCTATCTCTGTACCAAATTTCAGCTCTCTGAGTTTATGGGAAGTACTAGTTCTATTCTGATGATCATATGAGTGAGTGAGTGTCATAAATGCGAAACTTTGCTTTCGCTTTTTTTTGGAACTAAATGACCTACAGACTTGATTTTTTTTATTTTAAGTGTGATTTTATTACTTACTGGATGACGAAAATTTCTGCGTTCTGGTCTTATCCAGAGGTTCTCAAATAGGGGCCTGAAAATGCGGCGAAATGGTTCCAGTAAAAGATGGTACGGCAATGTTTGCTTCGCGCTCGACTTGGCGGGGGCACTGGCGTGCCCCCCGATTTTCATGTCGTTTGTATTAGCGGTTGGAGCCACCAGCAATAGCTAGAAGTTAATAAACAAGTGGTTAGGTTAAAAAAAGAGAGACTTTTAGGTATCGTCATTTTTTTTTGGTTCTTATTAAGTTATTACCGAGGTCTGTTCATTAAATAAGAATTCATGGGGTTACCGGTGTAAAACTGCATTTCACTGAGTTTGGGATGTTACTCGAAGTTTAAGCCCTCTATTTCCCCAATGCAGGAGGAGGGAAACTCAAAGGGCTTTCTTTTTGAACATATCCTAAATGTTACGTCTTGTCCACTGATGGGCGTATCACCAAATGCTTCGAAAGTTGCTCAATGACTAGCCGGGAAATGATAGTACACTGTGGGCAGCTGAACCCACACTTCCGGTGATTATAAATAGCTTTGTGATCTTCAACGCAGAGAGAATAGAAATTTCGAGAATGACTTATGAGAAATCTTAAATTTACTATTAGCCTAATGAGCTTTTTGTGAAAAGATTTAGAGTTCATCTTGAATATCATATTCGGGACTAAAATAATAATATGATGAGTAGGATATAGTGGTGCTCACAGGATGAAAATCTACCGAACAATTAGTTCGGTAGATTTTCATCCTGTGAGTGAGGTTACCGGAGCATAAACTCCTCGTGCCCCTGATTTGTTGGGGAGGAGGGACGGAGGGTTAAAGACTATACAATAAACTATATATTATAGGAAAGGTAAGTTTTTATTGTTAGAGAAAAACTTTTACGCGAATGAATCCACGGCAGAAAACCTTACTTATATTATAAATGCGAAAGTAACTCTGTCTGTCTGTCTGTCTGTCGTGCTTTCACGGCCAAACCGCTGCACCGATTTCAATGAAATTTGGTACACAGATAGTGTAGAACCTGAGAAAGGACATAGGCTACTTTTTAATGAGAAAAAATGGTTTTAAGGGATTTAAAAGGGGATGAAAGTTTGTATAGAAGTCTGGAGGTTCACACACGCATGCGCGTTACGTACGCCGGGCGTCTTGACAACCAATAAACAAGGCTGTCACAATCATTAAAAAGATATTTGTAAATATGATTTGTATCTTAGATTATTAATATGTCTAGATGGACTGTCAAAGCTGTAAAAACACACGAAAAAATAGGCTCTAACACTAACGCCTAAATGTTTTTCCGCGTTTAGTACCAAGTGCACTGTCAGTGGATACAGACATGTTGCTGTCATTTTTGCGTTGATAAAAATGGCGAATTGTGCGATATAAGTGTGTAGAAATTACAGAGTACGATCTAAATTAACAAAGAAAGTTACCTATTATCGTTAAGTACCATTGATATGTATCTATTACAGCAAACAAAGCCATTAAATAATTTCTAAAATAAATAATTATTGTAGTCGCCATTTTGGGTGCTGCTAGTTTATGAAGTCAAAACTCCCTGATAAAATGTGGCAGGTGGAGTTGTGTTGTATAAAATACTTCATGGTAGATAATAGATACGCTAAGAATTTCAATTCATATTTGTAATTCAATATGGCCGCCGCATCATTTTTGTAGAATGACACTATGGGTATCGTGTAAGGTGTTTTTAGGTATGCTGAGTATTAATTTCATGTCATTTTTTGAATCAAATATGGCCGCCGCACCGTTTTTGTAAAATGTCACTATGGGCATCGTTTAAGGGTTTTTAGGTATACTTACTAGATATGAGCTCCTCTCTGTTTTAAAAAAAACAACTCCCACATTACGAATATACATCACAAAAAACACCCAGACTCAGAACTACAATTTGTGGATCACACAAAGTGTTGTCCTATTTAGGATTTGAACCCACAACACCTGGCGCAATAGAAAGCGGCGTGGCGACAACTTAAACCATTAGACCAACCGTGCAGTCATGCATTTTTCAAGTCCAGTTTTTATTATTTCAAAACAAGTATATCTTCGAATGTTCTTATCAACAGATAAGAATTGAGAAAATTTAACTTAAAAACTACTCGTCAGATCTCATTCAGATAAAAAAATAGCTAATTGTAAATCTAATAAAAGAAATTGAAAGCCCAAGGTCTAATCCCCATAATATTAATACTGAGCTATCTTGAAGATGTCCTAAATGTAACACAAAATAATCACAAATTTTAACAAAAAAAAACCGACTTCAATCGGGACCAAATTTAAATGGGACCATACGGGAATATTGAGTTATTCGTTAATTTGTCGCGCACGTACTCAATGCAAATTGAAGACTTAAATGGTTTTCTCATGGATGACATGTCAGAACAGGACCAAATTGAAATGGGACCACATGGGAAGCACCAGCTTTCAAATAAAAAAAATATCATCAAAATCAGTTCACCCAGTCGAAAGTTATGAGGTAACAAACATAAAAAAAATAAAAAATACAGTTGAATTGAGAACCTGCTCCTTTTTTTGAAGTCGGTTAAAAAAATAATTAAACCGGTCCACTAAAAAGTAATGTAAACAATTTTTTTTCTTACCTTTCTTCTTTTTTAATGTTGGTCAAAAAGACAATTAGATGGGCTAATTATATTATGTATATCTTACATATTTTAAAAGGTAAAAAAATCGTTAAGTGCTGCTTTTACAATACCAGACCAAAATTAATATCTAGTACGACATATTTTTAATCATCACCAACAGCCTGTAACAGTCCACTGCTAATGATAATAAATAATAAAAAAAAAACACGAGACATATTATTAGGTTGTATCACATCTTGTTTTCCTAGCATATTTTTCTTGATAGAAAAGTTATTCAACACTATTATAATTGTTTCCCCATTTTCACAAAAAAAACTCAACAACTGGTATCATTTACGCACTCACACTAGGAAATTTAGAATGACATGAGGCGAGTGTAAGATGTACCTGTCACGCACACAAATATCGAAAAGTTGTGTCATTTAATTTTGTTCTTTTGTATCGCGATGCTCTATCTAGACATATAAATAATCAAAGATTTGTATGTTCATTGTATTAATAGAAATAAATAAGCCAAATTAATTTGTAAAATTCAAAATCTCTAGAGAAGTATCGTCAATATAAGCTAGAAGTTTGAAATTTATTTTTTAAGCTGTTGATTAGATATAAATAAAAACGTCATTTAAAGTTTCCACACGCCTGCGCGTTACCTACGCCGGGCGTCTTGACAACCAATAAACAAGACCGTCACACTAATCTATAATATAACTAGCTGACCCGGCGAACTTCGTACCGCCATATTTATATACAATAATTAGCAATAAATTAAAATTGCGACTATAATTTGAGATTTAAACTATCCTATCTCTCAATTTGGATCGAACTGCACATGGTGTGCAAATTTTATTATAATCGGTTAAGTGGTTTAGGAGTCCATTGAGGACAAACATTGTGACACGAGATTTATATATATTAAGATATTATAAAGTTGAGGAGTTTGTTTGTTTGTTTGTTTGAACGCGCTAATCTCAGGAACTACTGGTCCAATTTAAAAAATTCTTTCAGTGTTGGATAGTCCATTTATCGAGGAAGGCTATAGGCTATATTTTATTTTCAAAAAAATTAGGGATCCGTAAGAAAATTGCTATTTTCTAACCCAAGGTGTGAAATCGAAAACCTATTTTTGCGTGCGCTGCAATAACTATTGACAATAGAAAAAAATAATGTATTACGGGTTTGTAGGTCCCATTAAGATCTACAAAAAAGTCAGCGAGAAAATATATCTAACTATCATGGTTTAGTCATAATAACCGCTTTTGTGTTCAAAAAAAATATTAAATCGTCTGAAGAAAGAAACTACGTTAAATGTGTATCGTAATATTAATCCTTATCCAAATTGAGTATTATATTATAAAGGGTATTTATGTAGAAGTAAAATACTTTTTGCTTCATCCCAATCGGACATTTCGTTTAGTAGTTATCACGAGTATAAGACGCTAAGAGTTGGTACCTAATAATAAATTATTTGCCAAAGAGTTGTTATCGACATAATACCTAATATTAATCTTTATCCAAATAAATGCGTTGTTGATTATGAGTATTAGATCTTAGAAGAGTATAAGAAATACATCTATACTAATTATAAAGCTGAAGAATTTGTTTGTTTGTTTGAACGCGCTAATCTCAGGACCTACTGGTCAAATTTGAAAAATTATTTCAGTGTTAGATAGCCCATTTATCGAGGAAGGCTATCTACACTAATATTATAAAAAGGAAAACTTTGTTTGGTTATAATGAATAGGCTTAAAAACTACTGTCCCGTTTTTAAAAATTCTTTCACCATTCGAAAGCTACATTATCCACGAGTAACATAGGCTAAATTTAATTTTGGAAAAAAATAGGGTTCCGTAAGATATTTGGGTTATTCGGACACAAGGTGTAAAAATCAACCAGAAAAGCAGAAAAGTTACTTATTTTGCGTACGCTGCCTAAACTATAAAAGATAGAACCATGAAATGTTCCAATCAATTGTAGATATTATAAATATCTACATAAAAATCCGCAAAACACTATACCTATCTATGTCAAGTGAGGCACAACAACCATTTTTTTAATTTTTTTTTGGACTACATTTAAAAGCATTTATTTTACTCATGCTATTAATCCTTATCAAAATAAATTATTTCATCACTAAGTACAGTTTATGTAGATAATATTTGGTCTTTGAATGATTAAAATTGGACGTTTGAAATTAAAATATACGATTTGGGAGTTTAGATCTATGAGTAAGGTACCCGCGCGGCTCAGACGCGAGGTCGGCTCCCTACGCAGCGGTCGTGCGCGAAGTCTAATAATTTTCGTGCAATTTTTTTTAGATTTCTTTCTTAAAAATACACCTACGCAAAAGTTCTTCTCAGAGCTAAACAACAGTTCTTCTCAGAGCTAAACAACAGTTCTTTTCAGGGCTAAACAACAGTTCTTTTCAGGGCTAAACAACAGTTCTTTTCAGAGCTAGAATATTACACGCTATTAACATTTCCTTAAAAATTTGAAAATGCCTAAGAGAGCCAGGTCTCAACTTTCTAAACATAGTTCTCAAGCACAGGCAGCAAGAATACGTCGTATGGGAGAATCTTCACCTGAACGTTCACAACGCCTTGCTGATGAAAATCACAGAAACTCTCAGGTACGCGCACGAGAGTCGAGTGTCGAACGTTCGCAACGCCTTGCATAACAAAATCTGAGAACTTCTGACTTACGCGAACGAGAGTCAAGTGTTGAGCGTTCGCAGCGACTTAGACCTCAGGCAGGGAGACAGCAGTTGTCTACAAATGGAGTTCGCAATCGAATTTCAGCTAACAGCAACAAACCGGCTTTCAGATATGATCCGCAGGTTGATTATGCACAACACATTTTTGGTACTTACACTACTTTTATTTTATGACATTACTATTTATTAAACTGTTCTTAAATCAATGCAAGTATTATGCCTCCATAACACAATAAAAGTTATCAAACAGTATTCTAACACCAATTCCGATTAGTTTGTTATATAAATATAACAGGAAGTTGGCCATTATTATGACATAGATCGTTTCCCTCCGCCTCTCTGTGGTACGGAAACCCTCTTTAAAAACTCATGTAGCGGTCCATTTCTTGAGAGTCCAAAAATAAACGGCGACATCCTGACGGACTTCCACAGGACTGTATCTTTAGATCTGTGTTCAGAGTTTTACTGACTACTATCGATTTAAAGTGACTTTTAAAGTTTCGCGTTCAATGATATATTATTATTTCTACTAGTCTCCTAGCGTAGTAAAATGGGGTACAAAGTTTTTGCTTCACGTGTTAATATATAGACGAACAGGATCAGACATAAAATGGTACGAAACACATAGCATACACGCTTTTTCACAATAACACTAATATGCTGTTTATTATTTTCACTAATAGCACTAGAGATTCGTTTCTAAACAGCTTGAAAACTGTTATTTTACAAAAAAAAAACACTCAATACACCTTGCTTACAGATAATATTTCACACCTTTACAAAAGAATCAAAAACAATAACAATCAGTTCTTATGCAAACAAAATATGTTAGATCTTGGCTCCAAAACTAGGTTTATCACCTGTGACTTGGGAGCCAGACAGACATACCAATCCTATTAGAATGCGACAAGAGATACACAAACGGAGAAAATAATAATCGTGAGAATATAGTCTGGCTATCCTTATCAATATCTATCCGTGTTTGTTATCTTTTGTCGTTGTATTACTACATTCTATACATCAAATCTGATTAGTCATCAATTACCACATATAGTCTTAGAAAATAATTAATTGTTACTAAAAAATGACGCTAGTTTAAGCCCGTAGTGTCATTTTGGGTCTGGATATTCATGTGTCGTTGTCATGATGCTGGTGTTACCAGTGTAAAAAAGCCACTAGTGTTGCGTAACCGCAATCTAGGGTTTAAATACCTATTAGTGCTTTGATACCAGCACAAACATGATCTGATTGCCATGATGAAAATGTAACGTGCTATGACGAAGGTATGACGATTAGTACTTTAAAGCTAAAGAGTTTGTTCGTTTCGTTGATCGCATTAATCTCAGAACTACTGTTTCGAATTAAAAGATTCTTCGAGTATTGGAGAGCCTATTCATCAAGGAACACTATAGGCTATATGACATCACGCTGCGACCAATTGGAGTCGAATATTAATAAAATATTTGCAAAAACGGAGAAAATTTTAAAAGACTCGCTGCAAGGTCAGCTATTTTTATCGGTATAACTAACAATACTATTGAACATTTTATTAACAGTGAAATTTCCGTAAGCATAAGTAAGTACATGTAAGCTGAACTAAAATGTGTGTGCGTGTGAGCAAACAACCGTGTCTAATTACCGCTATGTAATGCTTGGTAACGGAGTACGGTCAGCGATTTTATCTGTACATGCCTTTGATTTATTTATCTTTGATTTTGTATGTATTACAACGTGTTTGAAAATTGTGATTCTTACACATAATAATATAGGTCACATAATGCCTACAACACCGGACTGAAATCGGAGACTTAATGATGCAGGAGCATCTCAATAGGCCGCCATAGTATGGGTCACCATCTTGAATTGTCTGTCTTGGATTCGGCTCACGCTGAAAAAGAATTTAAAATTACAAACAGACAAAGACACTTTGTTTTTTCATTTGTATAGATCAGTAATTTAAATTGTTTAATGGTAATAATTTGGTTGTCTGTGACCTGTCAAATCGCTTCAGGAATTTGTCAACTGTCTTCGGATATTTAAAACAAATTATGCCTAATGTTGACGTTGCGTGCTCGCTGTAAGGTACTATGAATATGTCAGGAATATTGAATATTCTAATGATGTCGTACAAAATTAGTTCGTTTTATATATTTAAAAACTAGCATGATTGAAGTAAAAATCCCTTTGGGGTTAAGAAAAACAAATGACTACACGCATTTTAATTACATGTACAAACGAATGGAATATCTCTGGGGATTATGACAAAAAAGTGTATGGTTTTAGTTGGTTATATATATTTTTTTTTTTTTTTTTTTATGTTTGGCCCGCCAAAATGACTCTGCTCTGCCTGATGGAAAACATAAGCAGAATCCAAGAGTGGTGGTCACCATACTCATTGCGAATGCAGACAGTGCAGTATGGCGACCCACACTATGGCGGCCTAGTGATGCTACTGCATCTTTTAGTCCAGTCAACAAGTATGAAACTTGTTGACTAGACTAATTGGGCCCCCGGTCTCGCACTCACCAACGAAACACGACAGCACGAACGCTGTCATTTTACGTTGATTTTCTGTGCGAGGGTAGTACCGCCCCGGTCGAGCCGGCCCGTTCGTGCTGAAATCAGCGTGGCTCTACTACCTCTAATATCTACAAACTAGTTCTATTTACTACACTACGGTGAAGCCATTGCTAGGGTAATATTTTTGGCAGTCTATGCATGTTCCACTGTAGCGTCTAAGCAATTAAACTGATTTTAATGGTGTCAATAGATTCGTAATAATGTCCCGGGTGTGTTAAGGCGCGTCTCCACCAAAATTGTTGGCAATTTTAGTGTTTCCAGCGGTTTGCAACACTTCAAAAAATCGCCAACTTTTGTTTCCATTGTTACTACACCGAGTCGCCAAAAATTTGAAAAACATTCGAACTAAGCGTCTCCACAGAGCCAATAAAAAACTGCAACAAGCGTATTCTTTTGATGTTTACCGCCAAAAACAAGACACGGTTGCCAACATTTGTTGTCAATTTTTGTTGCCAACTGCAACGCAAGGAAATTACAGAAACTTTTGTCACCAACACGTGTTGACAACACAAAAATTGACAAATTTTGTTCGGTGGAGACCTCTTGGGTGGAGACCCGGCTATATATACTTATATATACCAATATACCTCGTCTTCTCTCAGCGAATATTTTTATTTAGATAATATAGATCTAATTTGATGTTCATCGCGGAAATATGTCGTGACCTTAATTTTATCTTTGTTTTGGCATAAATATTGATAGCAGATTACTGTTACATTAAACGGATGTCCATTATGATTTCTGGATACCGTAACAGTTTAGTAATTTTAATCCACAACAACAGTTCCAAAATAGTAAGCAATTAAATCGAATCGGTTTTACAATGTTCGTAACCCAGTTTGAGTTATATTCGCTTAGTCGTAACATTTCGTGCCGATCGTCAGTTTGCCAGATTTAATTTTGTATTTAAAACGTTTAGTTGGCATTGTTTTGTTTCAGTGTGCAAAGCAATACCCGTTAGCTTTATTGATAGTATAAATTGATGATCTGCATAGATTACAAGGTTACTAAACGAAAAGACGAATAGACAAAAGAGCGTTGTAAACAAACGCTTTATACAATCGACTTTTTCATGAACTTTGTGGTATGTATGTCAAAGTAATTGAAGAGGTATTGCGACTAAACGATGTCGTATTTTAGACTCTAAATTCGCAGTCATTTGGTTTCAATTTTAATATGAATGAAATAATCTCGATGAGCCTTGATTACTGTCTGTCTGTTGATTGATTACAATAATTGTAATTAAGAATTACAGTAATTGACATACTGTTTTTTTAATGTGGAAACCCCCACGGGCCGTCTCAACCCACCGGGGTTTGCGGCAGGGTGGTGTGTCGGAATCGGACCGACTAAAACCACACGGTGTGCCACTCTGCGCCTGAGAAGAGAGGGACCCAGGAACTGCTGTTATTAACACATCCAGATCCCTCCCAGCGCCTACCCGCACTGAAGCGGGCACCGTCAGCTATTACAATCTCAATTTTAGCGACGTACGGCACACGCGTACGTCGCCCCCTCGCATCCATTACTGGCCTACCCCAAGACTTTTCCCGAATATTTCTATTATAAACATTTAAACTATTTAAGACAAGTTCTACAGTTCGAACTTACTTCTTTTTGGTGTTTTGATTAATTTCCACTGTGAAGTAAATAAACTTGAAAATTAATAACAGCCCAAATATGTACACACATCAAAAGTGTCTAGGGATCAACATATATTTTTGCAATAACTTTTCTCCTGATTGATATTAATTAAAATTTTCTTTAAGGATTCATCAAATAAAGTGTTTTCGTTTGTCACAGTAACGATAAACCAAGTCACCTTTGCATTAATAAAGAAATTTGCCATTTTCCTAATAAAGGGATTTTTGACATTTGAACCACTAACATTAAAGTTCGAAAAAAATACTGAAATAACAGTTTTCTTTAAAATTTTATTAGGTAACTTAAACAATTAATAATCCGTGTTTCTACCGCGAACACTAACAACACAAGAACATCGGTTTGGCATATTCAAAATGAGTTCATCCAAATCACGCTGTGGAATGGCCGCCCATGTTCGTTGCAACAACAAAAAAAGGTCTTCTTGCGACTGGATACCCTCCATATTCGGCAGAGCTCTTCTCTGTAGCATATCCCATGCATGCTCAATCGGGTTCAAGTCTGGCGACTGAGCAGGCCAGGGCAGGACATTGATGTTAGCTGCGGCGAGAGTCTGTCTTACAACTCTTGCGGTGTGCGGTCGTGCATTATCATGCATTAACTGAAATAAGGGACCGATTTGCACTTGTAGAGGAACGATGACGTCTGATACAATCGTCTCAGCATAAATTTGAGCGTTGAGGTTGCCTCTGATCCAAATCAACTCAGTTCTTCAGCCGATCCAAATACCCGCCCATACCATGATGGTTCCACCACTATAAGGATGGACTTCCTGGCAGGATTTTAATCGCTGTTGGCGTCCAGGGGTTCTCCAGTGTCGTATACGTCTTGTATCCGGTCTCATACCAAAACGAGACTCATCAGAAAAGCACACGAAACGCCATTGTTCTTCTGCCCAATTTCAGTGTTCAAGAGCCCATTGATATCGAATCCTACGATTGTGCATTGCTATAGGTGGTACCCGTAGCGGTCTTCGGGAATGAAGGTTCACTTCATGCAAGCGGTTTCTGACTGTTTGGTCGCTAATTAAGTTCCCTGAAGAGTGATGAAGCCTCACGGCTAACATCATGGCGGTTATTGTTGGAGCTCTTCGAGTTAAGATTTGAATGTATCGGTCTTGTCTCCGTGTGGTGCAGCAATACCGTCCTCCATGGCGCTCAGCCACGGTACCAGTGCTTCGGTAACGTGTCCAAAGTCGACTGATAACACTCTGACTTGTATTCAGAGCTAAAGCCACAGTACGTTGCCGGGAACCAGCTTCTATCATTCCCACGGCTCTGAGCATTTCTTCTCTGCTTAAATGACGTCGCCGCTCCATAATAACGTTGGTTTTAATCAGTAGTAGGGAAACAGTAGCACTAATAATGTCTTCAATGCGTTGTATGTTTTTATAGGGAAAATATTGACAGCTGATTTTCATCTTTTACTCGAATTTGATTGACAGTTCCTGATTCAAATTATGAAATGCACCAAAAAGGATCCATATAAATTTATAAAATCATAAATTTATTACAAAGCCACATCTCAATCTCAAGAAATCCGCATAAAAATGCTTGATCCCTAGACACTTTTGATGTGTGTATTTAGACTAATGATCCCGTACTGAATCTAAATTATCCAAGAATAATTCAGTGAAACAAGAACATCTTAGAACCCGGTTGTAGGCTATCCTGTTAAGACCATTTGTTTTAGCCAAAAAGGGAAGTTATGAAACAAAAACACCCGAACGGTTTACTAGGAAATCAGTGGTATCAATGTACAAAACATTTATATATCTATGTATTTTGTTAATCCAACAATAACAACACATAGTCCAACTATAAAAAGAAAACATGTGTGGGAAAATGCAAATAACTGTATTAAGGCCATCGAGATATTACGTACTACGTACTAGAGGAGCCACTCAAAACCAATTATATGTTCCGTTTATATTTGAATTAAAACTAAAAAGCGCTGCAGCGCAGCCAAACAATAATTAGTAGTCTAATCCAACAGTATTAACAAGCAGCGCTCTATCGCATTCGAGCTGTAGTTTCCTCGCGAGCGAAATGTCATAAGCGCCGTGATTTTCATGGCGCTTACGCGTTTTGGCCAACGAACTGTTGCAAAGATTCGCTTTTATAGAGTAAGCGCCAAACAAGAAAGCAGAACGGATAAATAGCTTTATACCTACGAAGCTTTATTAGGAAATTCACTTTGAGTAAATAGTACTTCAATAGCTTTACCAGTTTCAGTTTTTTTGTAGAATTCATCGAGGTATAAAATATAAAAGCCGAATATTCAATTTTTAAATTATACTTTAATGATAATTTAAATATAATTATTGCAAAAAAAATGTTATGGGTTATTTACGAACCTATTTTTAACAACATATTATTTTTCCTTATCCAATTAAATACGTTAAATACGTTGTGCATATAACGTCAGTTAATTCTACCTAAATATCACTTCTGTATGTTTTACTCTAAGTACTCTATGTCGAATGAGGCAACAATGGCGTCTTAAAATATTTTGTTCGTATTTAATTTTAAAACAATTATATCTAGTTAATTACTGGTGAAAAGTTATTCCTTTGTTTTTCTCCGTATTCCTTGTATTATTAGTGCAATATCTCAAGACACAAAATATCATAATTCACGAGTTTTAGAACGTTTTTAAATGTAAACAATCACACGCTTAAGCCACCGCTTCATCAGAGTGTAGCTAGCAAGCGACTGAAGGAAGTGCGGCGCATGCGCCGCAATTGCATGGGACACCGCTCTAATGAGTGGCGTCTTCTCTATACATTATATCTCGATGATTAAGGCACAAGTTTGGTCAATAAAACGGTATCAGTGAATAAAACACAGATTTTGGCATTTCGAACTCGTTTATCCGGTCACATCTTGTGCGACTTAAGTGAATCATCTGTTTTATAGCTTTTTGTTTTTAAGCTTATGGGTACTGTTAGCGCCAGTGAAGGAAAGGGTATTATAATTTCTTTGGTACTGTTTCGTTAACTTACCTTATTTCATTACTTGTGAAATATTATGACTTTAATTCCTTTTCCCTATACTTTTCATACTATGCTTTTCTTTCCATTCCATGGTCGCCTGGAAGAAATACCTTCCCAGCGATAAAGCCGCTACTTGTTCTTCCCTGGTTTTAAGTTAACCTTGTAATAAACTGGTCTACAATAAATAAATTCATATTGCTGCCATTTTCTAGTTAAAGGTATTTTACCGCGATAACATTACTGAACGGAGTTGCAGGAGATGGTTGGAGAGTTATGAATGAGGGATTTAAAATGAAAGGTATGAAAATGAATGTTATGAAAACCAAAGTACTGATTTTTGAAAGGGAAAATAGTATGACTGCCTTAAATATTGAAGATGCAAAAGTAGAGCAAGTGAGGGAGTTTGTATATTTGGGTTCGATGTTCACAAGGAGTGGAGTACATGAAGATGATATAGAAAGGAGAGTGAAAGCTGGAAATAAGGTGAATGGTGAAACGTGTCGAAAAAGGCACGTTTAGCGGTGCACAATGGTATGCTCGTGCCAACCCTTATATATGGTAGCGAATCTTGGGTATGGCAGAAGAAGCACGAAAGTAGAATAAATGCTGTGGAGATGCGGTCACTCAGATGTATGGGTTATGTGAAAGTTAGTGACAAAATCAGGAATTTAGTTATAAGAGAACGTTGTGGATTGAAAGAAGATGTAGTGACAAGGATTGAAAGAAGATGTAGTGACAAGGATTGAAAAGGGTATGCTTCAATGGTTTGACGATTTAGAGAGGATGGATGATAGAAGACTCACGAAAGGAATTCATAGAGCGAATGTACGTGGAAGTGTCGGAACAGGCCGTCCACGGCAAACATTTACCGACCAAATTGGTGATGTTCTAAAAAAGGGCAATGTAAAGAGCACCAGGAACCGACAAGCATGTAATAGATTACGTTGTATACATAGGTTTATTTAAAAAATGAAACATATTCCTGTCACTCAAATTATTATATTTATAATAAAAACAAGAAATATATGAAAGGTAAATATTTATTCTAGTGAAAACTAAACATTGTATATAACGTATATATTTATTATAATATACCTGTATTTTTAATACGTAACAAACAATTAATTTATATACTAATTTAAATCATTTAAATTATTATCTTAATAACTACATTGAAACTACAATATTATTTACACAACATAGAATAGTATATACTTATCTTCAATTTGCAAATCTTCTAATATATAATATCCGCACTGGCACTACTGGTTGTCACCGATTAAATATTAGAGAGCTCTGCACCGGTCCACGTCTCGACAAGAAGTGTCTCAATCCGGCCAGAACACTCGTTTTTATAGGCGACAACCAACATATATTTTAATCAACTACCGTCATTACAATATAATTTTCTGAATGAATTTAATTTTAAAATAGACTCATTATAAACACATATTTTGCATATCAATAATTATGAAGTATTTAGTTATAATAATTATTATTAAATTAATATGGAACTAACACGGCCATACTGACAGTGCTTCGTCCTCGAAGTACTTATAATTAGGTACACATATCACTCTTTAATCAGGTGTCACCAATCAAATTATATTTTCTATTACATATTAAAAAATTAAAAAAAAAAAAAATTGAACAATGTTTTCATTTTCAAGTCATTTTTTTTTTCATCTATTTGCATAGACATGGTGGTCCCCTTCAATTCGCTGTCATTGAGATAGACCACCACCAAACAAATAGGTAACAGCGAATACTTGCCAACTATATCTGCCAACTACATAGACATGCCAGCCACATTCACCCGCTGCTGGTGAGATAGCTGACACCAAATAGAAGGCCGACCAGCGGATATAGTGTTAAAAATTGCCAACTACATAGACATGTCGATCACATTCACCCGCTGCTGGCGAGATAATCGACACCAAATAGAAGGCTGACCAGCGGTTTTTAACTCTTATTGCCAACTACATAGACATGCCAATCACATTCACCCGCTGCCGGTGAGATAATTGGCACCAAATAGAAGGCCGACCAGCGGTACTCTTACTAATGAAAACATTGGACAATACAGAATCATCAAATACTTTATAATTAATCTTTAAATCATACACTAATTTGAAATTGTACATAATTAATCTATAATTTACAATTTATGAGGTAAAATTTACGTATACCTGTAGAACCTACACAGCATGTTCAATGGCAATGTTTTAATCTCTCCGTTCTCCTGGCCAAAAACGTAATTTTTCTTTTGCCACACTAATATTTCTCACATTACCTTGACCTTTGAGAGTGTAGCGATCATTGGGAAGGACCGAGAGAATTTCATAAGGACCTTTAAATCTAATTTTTAATTTATCATTACGCCTATGATCTTGACTAACATAGACCAAATCACCTATATTGTAATTTCTATTATTCCTCCTAACATAATCAAATCGTTGCTTGAATTTTTCTGCGACTCTTGCTAGCCTCTCTTTCGCTAGTTCACGATCAGCTTGTACGTCAATATTGGGATGCAAGTCTTCATTGCTAATAACTTTGTTTAAATGAGATTGCACTGTGGGTATATTTGCTTCTACACCAATTAGTAATCGTAATGGAGTGAAACCGGTTGATTTTTGTACTGTGGTGTTTATTGATTGCTGTACCTTTGATAATACGTTCGGCCACTCTGACGACTCACTACACATAGTACTCAACATATTGACAACAGTTGATACGTAACGTTCGACCTGACCATTACCTCTAGGCGTACCTGTTGCTATCATGTGGTGTCCGATATTTAGTTCTCTAAAAAGGGATTGGATTTGATTTGAGCTAAAATTTGTACCACGATCTGTTATTACTAATGATGGTGTACCAAATAGTGTGACAGTCTCTCGAATGATTGGTATTAATTCTGTGGCGGTTAACGTTTTAAGAGGTTTCAATAAACAAAATTTTGTGAAACCATCAACCAATAATAAAATATGCTTAAAACCTTCTGTGGATGTCGTAAAAGGCCCTGTGCAGTCCAAATGTATGGTATGGAATGGTATAGCAATTTTATCTATCGGATGTAATAGTCCTTGTTTAGGGCCAGAATATCCCTTTTTCTCTATACACGTTAAACAATGGTAAATATTTTTTTTTATGAAAGCTGCCATCCCAGGAAACCAAAAATATTGTCGAATTTTATGTGCAACTTTATCGAACCCCACATGACAGTTTTCATCGTGAAATAGTTTCAAAATATTTAACCTACACCCTTTTGGTACAAACAACCTCGGCTCGTTATCAGGACCGGTTTTATAATGCAATAGATTATTTTTTATTAAATATTGGTTACTATCTAAATTACCGGTTTGTAGTTGCGAAATTAGGTTTTGAGTTTCAAGATCGTTTGTCTGCGCAATTTTAAGCCAAGATTCGGGACTTACATTATTAGCTTCAATGAAATTAATTTGAGGTAGGCAGCGGTGGCGTCCTTTAGAAAAGGAAATAGGATTGCGACTTAAGAAATCAACATGACTGATGTATTTACCCTTTTTATACTGAATATCAAACTGGAAATCTTGCATAAAGGTCCACCATCGTGCTACCCTAGGTGATAAATCTTTCTTAGTCATTGTTGATTTTATTGCATTACAGTCAGTAACTATAGTAAATTTAATACCAAGAAGATATACTCGGAAATGTTTTAGAGCATTAAAGATGGCTAATGTTTCTAGATCATAAGAGCAATACTTAGATTCTGCCGGACTTGTTCGTTTACTATAATAAGCAACCACTTTGTTAACGTTATTTTCTTTTTGTAACAATATCGCACCATAACCTATAGCACTAGCATCAGTATGCAACTCAGTTGGACGTCGAGGGTCAAATATCGTTAAGAGAGGTTTAGAAGTAAGATGATCAATAACATACTTTCGTGCTCTATCCTGTTCGGGACCCCATTCCCATTTATGATCAGTTTTAGTTAGTTTTGTAATACAAGCGGTGCGCGAGGCAAACTCGGGGATAAATTTTCTAAAATAACTAGATAAACCCATAAATTGTCGGACTTGCTTGATATTAATTGGTACCGGCGAATTTACTAAAGCATTTATTTTAGATTCACCTGGCCTAACACCTTCACGAGAAATTTGTCTACCTAAATATTCAATTTGATCTGAAAAAAATTTGCATTTTTTGAGATTGACTGTAAAACCAGAAGAACCAAGCAATGAAACTGTTTGTTCCAAATAATCCAAGCCTTCTTCAATAGTATTAAAAGCAATCAAAATATCATCGATATAAATTAATAAAAATGGTAAATGTCCTACTGCTTTAGTGATGGCTCTTTGAAACACCGACGGCCCGTTACAAATGCCAAAGGGCATCTTGATAAACTCGTAGTGTCCATCTGGCGTTACAAAGGCAGTGTATTTAGAAGAGTTGTTCGAGACTGGAATCTGATAAAACCCATTTTTCATATCAATCGATATATAATATGTCGAATTACCCAACTTATCGATCTGATCCTCAATGAGTGGAAGAGGGTATCTGTCTTTTTCTATTAATTTATTTAACGCTCTATAATCTATGCACATCCTATCGCTTCCATCCTTCTTCTTAACTAGAATCATTGGACTAGCAAAAGGGGAGTTACTTTCTTTAATTATATTCTTATTTAATAAATCTTGGACTATTTCTTTCACCTTTTCCCTTTCTATTGGAGCCAATCGATATGGCCTATAGTAAACCAGTTGATCCTTTTTTAATTTTATTTCAAGTTCACCAGTCTTTACGTGGCCGACATTTTCCAAGACAGATGGGTATTTTTCAAAAATTGTTCTTATTCTATCCTGTAATTTGTTATCTAAATGTTTTATCGCGGCCGAAAGTTCTAGCATAGAATTATTCTGTATTAAATTGACGTTATAGTTAAATTGCGTAACATTCTTTCGCACTAAACGGGAGCCTAAATAGTCGGTAACAAATTCAATATCGGGATGTTGAATTGCATTTCTGCCAATCAATAAATCATAGTCAAAATCAATATCTGCTACGACAAAAATATCCAATTCGATACACAATTCCTCGAATTTAACTGCAACTACGATTTTTGCAAATATTTGTAAGCTACCTTCACCTATTCCGCAAAGAGATAAGTAGCATGGAATAAAGTGTACGCCAAGACGCTTTGCTACCGATTCTTTGATTATGCTACAATTTGAACCAGTATCGACAAGGGAATTGATCAGGATATCGTTTATATATACAGGAGTCAAGACTAATTTCGTTTGTCTAAAAAACTGACTAGATTTTCAGAATTAGGAGAATCATTTTTGGGTTTAAATCTACAGAATAGATCTATATGTCCGGGCTTTTTGCAGTAAGTACAAAACTTCTTTGTTGCTAAATCATAACGACTTGCATCAGGTTGTTCTCGCGATTCTGAATTATTTGTTGTTTTGCTGATTTGGAAATTCCTTTTGAAGCATTGCAGCTTCGAATGGCCGGATTTCCCACAGTTAAAACATTTTATGTCATTAAATCTTGAATCTAACTTGAAACGTTTAGGGGGATGTGAGTTAGAAGTGTCCCTGGTGCTACAATCTATTGGTCTCTTGTTTGTTTTTGTATATGACGTAAATAAGGTTATTAATTCCGAAGTACTTTTAACATTGCTATTGAACGAAGCCATTCTTACATTGATATCAGATATACTACCACAGACTAACTCAATTAACTGTAACTCTGTAAACGCTATTCTAGTAATCTTTAACAGCCTAATTTTTTCCCGTGCGTATTCGCAATAGGAATCTGCAAATTCAGACGTATATAATACAGCCTTTTGAAGTTTTTCTGACAGATTCTTTTTCTCAGGATATAAAGCTGTTAGCTCTAATCGTAAATTTTCCCACGAACGACCCTCAGATGGGTCCCATGTCTCGAACCATAATAAAGCGGACCCTTTAAGGGCCTTACCAGCTTTTGCGACGGTTGCGATGTTGCTCCATGCGAACTCCTTGGCCAGTGTTTCAATATTGTTGCACCATGATTCAGCACCAAGGTCACTCGTTGTTGGGTCGAATACTGGAAGAGCAACGTCGCCGTCTTTTGGGTGAGAGCCGGACACAGCATCTTTGATGGCCTTCAAAAGTTCTTGTAAGACAGGTAGATCCATCTAAAAAATTAAAATAAATTTATTAATCACAGCAACAATAATGCAATATTAATAGCGGACATCAAGTTAAGTTCGAATCCCACTTCTGATAATAGATTACGTTGTATACATAGGTTTATTTAAAAAATGAAACATATTCCTGTCACTCAAATTATTATATTTATAATAAAAACAAGAAATATATGAAAGGTAAATATTTATTCTAGTGAAAACTAAACATTGTATATAACGTATATATTTATTATAATATACCTGTATTTTTAATACGTAACAAACAATTAATTTATATACTAATTTAAATCATTTAAATTATTATCTTAATAACTACATTGAAACTACAATATTATTTACACAACATAGAATAGTATATACTTATCTTCAATTTGCAAATCTTCTAATATATAATATCCGCACTGGCACTACTGGTTGTCACCGATTAAATATTAGAGAGCTCTGCACCGGTCCACGTCTCGACAAGAAGTGTCTCAATCCGGCCAGAACACTCGTTTTTATAGGCGACAACCAACATATATTTTAATCAACTACCGTCATTACAATATAATTTTCTGAATGAATTTAATTTTAAAATAGACTCATTATAAACACATATTTTGCATATCAATAATTATGAAGTATTTAGTTATAATAATTATTATTAAATTAATATGGAACTAACACATGCATGTAGCGATTGATGAATGTAGACGAAGCAAAAGAGGTGTGTCGGGACCATAGTAAGTGGAGATCAATTGTCTCTGCCTACCCCTCTGGGAAAAAGGCGTGACTGTATGAATGTACATTACTGAACCTAGTAATATGACTTTGTGCCTATGCACGTTTGATCATAATAATCTTAACAGACTGGCACATTAGACTATCGCGTACTTGCCAGTTTTCTGTGATGAACCTTATATGTACTTTAAATTAGATTCATGACGTTATATCTAGAATTCTAGACACTTTAAAATGTCATATCCATTCTTGTACCGCAATATTTTATTACTTTAATAGGGCAAAGTATTTGTGTCAATCATTTCTTAGATAGTCATAGTGGTCTTACAAATATGTAAGTAATGTGTATAATTTTTTAATAAATAAATAAAGACGAAGCAACCGCGGTTAGTAAAAGGGACGATGAATCACATGATTGTTCATGGTTACAGCCACCCATTGGCTCAAGAGTCAGAGAATGCATTGTCCCTAGAAATAAGGTTACTGTAACCCAAACCCGTCACTCGGTGAAGAGGTGATTTTCTGGGTGACTGTGGTACCAGTTCGGTCGAACGGGTGTGGAATGGACCAACATACCATTACTTCTACATCAAATATAGATGAATAACGCTATCTAGACGCAAACTAAACACAAGATTAAGTATTTGGTCATACCTCGAAAGACCTCGTTGCAATCAAGTGCTGTATTGCTGCGCTACATAGCATCTTACGTCAGAATGATGAGACAATACAAAATAGGAGGTCACAACTGACATTCCTTGAAGTAATAACACTAAGTGTTAGTGTTTACCAATCAAAATAATTAGCGCTATTTCATTGTTAATTTTATCTAACCGACTGTGCGGTGACGAATTATACGAAGTGTTTGGGAGGAGACTACCCCTATTTTGTGCCTCGTTGGTCTCGCAGTTGGCCTGTGCGACTGCTGATCATGAGGTCTTGGGTTCGATTTCCGGGTCGGACCAAATGTTTGTATGATCTACAAATATTTGTTTCGAACTTTGGGTGTTTTCTATGTATAATATGTATGTATTTACAAAAAAAAGTATATATATATTTGTATCAATTGTCTAGTACCCATAACACAAGCTCTGCTTAGCTTGGGACTAGATGGCGTTGTGTGTTAGATGTCCGAAATATTTATTTATTTGTGAAGTGTCATAAAAGAGACTAATGGTGCAAGCTACGCAGAAATGACTGCAAAGAGAAAGAAAACTAAAAAGCGTGGTATTGTAGGTCAAAACCTCCTCTTTATATTAAGAAGAAGATTTTAAGAAGAAGCCAATGTCTTGTGGACTATTAAAAACTGTTGTTTGTTGGCCGAATCACTTGGATATCTTTTCTCTCCTTGTATGATAAATTCGTGATGACATTCAGATACTTATTCAATTGATAACCAGTTTCAACGTCTCCGCTTAAAAGGAATCAATCAAATTTGCGGAGAATAACCGTTCACTTGGCCTTATCGAGTGAGTAGTGTTGCTTGGGTTTTAATTTTATACAGTACTAGCTTTTGTCCGCGGCTCCGCCCGCGTGTTTTTCGGTTGTCGTGGTGGTCCTTTCTTAAGAATCCAAATTTCATTAAAATCGGTGCAGCGGTTTAGCAGTGAAAGCGTAACAGACTGAGTTACTTTTGAATTTATCATGTAATATGATAAATTCGGCTTTCGCCCGCGGCTTCGCTCGCATTTCATAAAAAGTATCATACACACATCAAAAGTGTCTAGGGATCAAGCATTTTTATGCGGATTTCTTGAGATTGAGATGTGGCTTTGGCCCTAGCCTGCTCAGTCGCCAGACTTGAACCCGATTGAGCATGCATGGGATATGCTACAGAGAAGAGCTCTGCCGAATATGGAGGGTATCCAGTCGCAAGACCTTTTTTTGTTGTTGCAACGAACATGGGCGGCCATTCCAGAGCGTGATTTGGATGAACCCATTTTGAGTATGCCAAACCGATGTTCTTGTGTTAGTGTTCGCGGTAGAAACACGGATTATTAATTGTTTAAGTTACCTAATAAAATTTTAAAGAAAACTGTTATTTCAGTCTTTTTTTCGAACTTTAATGTAAGTGGTTCAAATGTCAAAAATCCTTTTATTAGGAAAATGGCAAATTTCTTTATTAATGCAAAGGTGACTTGGTTTATCGTTACTGTGACAAACGAAAACACTTTATTTGATGAATCCTTAAAGAAAATTTTAATTAATATCAATCAGGAGAAAAGTTATTGCAAAAATATATGTTGATCCCTAGACACATATGTTGATCCCTAGACACTTTTGATGTGTGTATGTTACTTCTGATACCTCCAAGAATATGTGTACAAAGTTTCATGATGATCGGTTAAGTAGTTTTCCCGTGAAAGCGTAACAAACAAACTTACTTTAACCCATAATATTAGTATGATTTATTTAGTACTAGTTGTTGCCCGCGGCTCCGCCCGCGTATATGTCGGTTATCGCGGCAAATAGAAGCCTATGTGTTATTCTGATGTATAAGCTATATTACTGTAAAGTTTCATCCAAATCCGTTCAGTAGTTTTTGCGTGAAAGACTAACAAACATCCATCCATCGATCCCTACTTACAAACTTTCGCGTTTATTATATTAGTAGGATGTTAGAATAATAAGGTGACTATCCTTTGAAATCATTCATGGCGACATTAAGCTTGTCTCACAATCGGGGATTGAATTACTGTTTCACTTAACGTCTTATCTAATTTGAGATTATATTTCAGCAGTTCAGATAGTGTAGCTCAAGTTCGAACGGTTAGTGCAGTATTGTAAGCTATCGCAGTAACAATGTTCCAAATTACAGATATTTCCAAGTAATATGGCCCATTAAATGTGTCGATCGGATTTCAGTTACAATAATATTAGTAATATCAGGTATATATTGTACTAGCTGTTGCCCGCGGCTCCGTCCGCGTATATGTCGGTTATCGCGGCAAATAGTAGCCTATGTGTTATTCTGTTGTATAAGCTATATTACTGTAAAGTTTCATCCAAATCCGTTCAGTAGTTTTTGCGTGAAAGAGTTACAAACATCCATCCATCCATCCATATTTACAAACTTTCGCGTTTATAATATTAGTATATAGATTAGGTACTATTTTTTTGGTATACTAATATTATGCCCGAACTTATACATAGAAAACACTCAACTTCAACATACAAACATTTTGTACTACCTGGGAATCGAACCCGAGACCTCAAGCAAGCAAGCAAATTTAATATTTGATTTAGGTACCGTGTATACTTTTTGAAATAACAAACAGACACTTTAATTGTATTAATTGAATAGATTAGATACAATTTTTTTTGGCATACGAATATTTCGGCGTAATTGTATCGATCGTAAGCACAGCCCCAAGTTGACATTCTACAAACTTCTGTAAACCGTAAACTTTTTTTTTTTTACTAAAGTGGTTCGCCATTCAATTCATAAAATGTCTTTAGTCGTAAACTTCACACGCATAACTAACATTTGTAAGGTTTCAAGGCAAAACATTGAGACTTAGTACGAAAGTCAGCTGTGCGACCACGGCCCTCGACCGACATCCAGGCCACCGACCTGAGTCATTATTGAACCGGAACACGGAACCCGATAACACGTCTAATACAACTAGTGCGGTTTTGGAAACGTCTCTAGATAGTAGTATTTAGAAAGGACCTTAAACATTAATTTATTAAACAGCTTATTTTTTTCAATACCACCTGAAAATAACCACACACAGGACGGAGTCATCTACAAGTTTTAGATGACCAAGAGTCCGGGCTACCAGGAATCCGTGTGAAGAAAAATATTCAATTAAGTATGTTTATTTTTGCTTACATTGTCTGCATTCGCAGTGACCATGGTGACCACCACTTTTGGATTCTGCTCATACTTTCCATCAGGCAGAGGCAATCTCCACTTTGGCGGACTCATTACATAAAAAAATCACAGAAAACCGGTGTGAAACATCGCTTGCGCTGTGTTTCACCGAGTAAGTGAGGATACCGGAGGCCCATAACCCCAACCCCTCTCCCCATCCCCCGGCAATGCACTTGTGTCGCCTCTGGTGTTGCGGGTGTCCATGGGTGGCGGTAATCGCTTACCATCAGGCGATACATCTGCTCGTTTGCCCCCCTATTCCATTAAAAAACAAATTCGGCAGTCTGGTCATACTACAGGCTCTGCCAAGTTTGAGATCTGGCGCCCGTGTGTAAGATGTGTGAAGTTATTTTTATTATTGCCTTTTTATCACCAGCACAAAGTACAAATCATCCTTTTTTGACAAGGGATTTAATATAAAAAAAACTTCTCGTATAAATTTTCTTGATATGTAAGGGCCATCAAAACTTTGGCCGTACTTAACTGTTGCTACTGGCTTACTTTCGGAGCGATGTTTGGTATTGCATAAATTCCTTTACACTACAGAATGTAACGACATACGGTGGCATTCAATGTAGTTTTACTAGAATCTAGATATACCACTCTACCGCGTGACAAGTATAAAGGTAAATAAAAAATAATACAGAACGCTATTACTTGCACTAGCGATGTGCCTCGGTTTCCCAAAGTGTTTAATACACGATTGATTGACGTCTTGCGTTTAAAACTTGTTGCGTATTCTTATAGATTACAATTTAAATATATTCTCGAATATAGAGGTTTGGATCTCCTCATTTCTGATTCTGGGTCATCACTGATTAAAGACCTTGGTCTTTAAGGACTGTGGTATTTTGGACGAGAAAACGCTGCGTAATTTCCCGAAAAACGCAGCGTAGGAAGGCCTTCCGCAAGGTGGACGGACCACCTAGTTAAGATCGCGGGGACTCGTTGGATGCAGGCTGCTGCCGACCGGTCGAAGTGGAAATCAATGGGGGAGGCCCACGGTCAGCAGTGGACTTCTTACGGCTGATATGATGATAGAGGTTGTGGTTCGGATCTTCCATCTGCAGCCAATACCTGTTGCAGGTATTGTTTAGAAGCTACATACATATCAAGTTTACATGTAGTGATGATCTGCACAAGACGTCTGGCAGGAGCTGGATGCGAGAAACCGAGAATCGAACCAAGTGGCGTGCAATTGGAGAGGCCTATGTCCTGGAGTGGACTGCGATAGGCTGATCATGATGTACATTTAGTTTTGTCGGTCCATCGCTAGACGGCGTGTCAAAGAAAAAAGAAAACCTGAATTGTAATATGGTTTGGTTTGAATAAAAATTGACGTTGTGGTACAGCCCCCCTAGCCAAGTTGCAAGCGTTTTTCTTTCTGCAATCTTTAACGCCTAAATTTTCGTGTGTCATTGGCTAGTCTTAGAAAAAGTATTAGCCAATGACACACGAGAATTCACGTATTTGACAGATTTGACGTAAGTAACCTCGACCCTACTACGCAAGTGGAAACAAAGTTTTAGTTGTTGTGATCAAATAAAAAAAGGCAGATAACGCACCGCCTTGTTCTTGTTGAAGCAGAAAAAAGGCTCGTAGTTTCAAGTAAACACACGCGATACGCACTAACTATGCTATAAACTGGGGTACCTTTCGTCAGTATCATATAAGTTGTCGATACTTGTACTTTTTTATTTGATCTGAGGTTGTGTTGTATGACAAAAATAGACGTTTTAGGCTTCTTTTCCTGTCCCTTGGGGTATATAATATAGAATATGAGCCTTTGCTCGCGACTAAAACCTCGTATGTCGATTATCGCATAAAAACAGTCTAAGTCCTTTCTAAAGAATCAAAGTATCTCCATAAAAGATTTCATCATCATCATCAGCCCGTTGCAGTTCACTGCTGGACATATGCCTCTCCCAAGGAACACCACAGAGCCCGGTCAGTTGCTTTTTGCATCTAGTCGCTGTCAGCCCTCCTATGCAAGTCGTCCCGCCATCTGGCCAGAGGGCGTCCCACACTACGTTTGCCAAGACGCGGTCTCCACTCCAGAACGCGCTTACTTTGTGCGACATATGTGACCAGCCCATTGCCACTTCAACATATTAACTTTCAGAGCTATGTCGGTCACCTTGGTTCTCTGACGAATTTTTGTCCTTCAGAGAGATTTAATTAAAATTAATTTTGTGGCTTAGCAGTGAACAGTCAGACAAAATTACTATTAAGTATATACGATTACTTACTACGAGTATTACTAGTTCTTATTCATAATATTTGTAGACGGATATCTAACACAATCATAATGCTCTTGAAATTTATAGTTTTTATAATTTTAAAGTAGATTATCTTAATTATCTGTTTGTCCTTAGTTAATTGATAAATTATACTTAAATCTATTGTGATTTTAATAAATTGATAACCGATTATACTTATTTAGGACACTGGTTATATTGAATGACAGATAACTAGTGAGTAAATAAAGAAAATAATTAAAAAAGAGATTTAAACACTAAATGAAATTTGAAAATTATTATTAATTGATGATGTTAAATTTAACATTATAAAATCATGGGTCTTTAAAGTATGGCAAGGGGAATTGACCCTCTAGAATACTAATCCTGAGAAGAATCCCCAATAAAAATCACCACTACTATTTGATTCTGCTCATGCTTTCTCTTCGCAGAGTAGACTTACTATGGCAGGCTCATACATTTAAAAAATTGCGCATCCCAGGTATTGCACTAGGTGTTGACCCGAATGCATATGAAATGAGGGTAGAATGATGTCAGTATTGATTACATGCAGCAAAGACGAGGCTTGAACCGTAACTGAGACACAAGCGCTTTTCAGGAAGTTGGCCATCCATCTCTGCGCTTTTTTTTACCTCGACGATCATTTTTTAAACGCTGTATGTATAACGAACAGATATGTTTAGTATTTTTAACCGACTTCAAAAAAGGAGGAGGTTCTCAATTCGTCCGTATAGATATATTTTTATGTGTGTTCGCAGATAACTTCGTCGTTTATGAACCGATTTTGATGATTCTTTTTTTAATGGGAAGGAGATATCCCAACGGTGGTACCATATAAGGACACTAAGATCTGATGATGGCATCCAAGAGAAATCGAGTCGAACCTTGAAGTCGGTTTTTATTTTTTAAATTTTACTTGTTATACTTCTGTTAGTATTTTCTGTGCCAGTATTGCGCCGTCGCTGTACCGCCGGTTTATTAGTTTAGTATGAATTTTATACAGGAGGCAAATAGGTCGCATGATTATAAATAGAATCACAAGAGAATTGCCTCTAAATGCTTTTAACTCAGAATGAACACATCATGGTTCCTACCTATACCAGGAATCCTAGTCCCAACGTAAACACATAACAGAACTAAGCGAAACTGTTGAGAACTGTAAATGTTCCCAACATGCCACCGCAAAGCCATTTACCAACAACTGCTGAGAGGACAATAGGGTGACACAACTTTAGGTAAGTACACTGGACTGTCTAAGAGAATTACTAGTAACCAATTAGTTATTTATGAAGAGTCATACCTATCGCTACGATTCGCAGAAATGATTACTTGGTGAAAACAAAACAAGCTTCCCCGTACTTGCCGAATGCTTAGCGTAGATTGATGTGGCTTGTATTTAGTTTGGTAAGAGTAAGGGGGCAGTATGTTTCCGTTCTGTAGGGAAATCGTTAGAAATATTTCCTCATTCTAGAAGACTGTCGTGACCCAGAAGCACTAGTACCTACTAATAATACTAATACTATTATGTTCATATATTGTCCTTAAGGCGATGACTTACGAATTACAGCCTTCTCATAAAACGTCAGATATTTCTGTATCGTGATATGTCCGTTCTTTTTGTAAAAAAAACTTGAGAGGTGTCAAGGGACACCCGGATGGAACGAAGTTTATATACATATATACTATCCAGCACTATGACGTCAACTCAAGGTTAAAAGTGTCGTTACAACGAAAAGTGTCGTTACAACGAAAATTCTCGTTACAACTTTTGGTCTTAATCCGTCTAGCCCCCTTTCGCAACGCGCCATAAGGAACTTCGTTCCAAAAATCATTAAAAAAAAAACCCGCAGTACACCTTTACAGCTTGGTTACACGAAACCATCTCCCGGCGCAACTAATGCAATAATAAAGCAATTCCGAGCTCGCTGCCACCCAATGACAAACGTGCACCCAGCCCCGGCTATTAATGGATGATATTGTAAACTAGTAATCGGAGATAAATTGTGTATAAAGGTTTCTGAACTAACACTGTAATATGCTAGATCTTGAACGAATGTAATCTTATGTAATGTTTATAATGAAATAAATAATGAAGCTAAACCTTAAAAAAAAAAAACGACTTCAAGAATTGGACCACACGGGAAGCAACAGCTTTCAAATAAAAATAATCATATAAATCGGTTCACCCAGTCGAAAGTATTATTATTCAAGTACCATTATTATTTAAAAAAAAGTTTTAGGGTAACAATAAAATTACATTCGAATTGAGAACCTCCTCCTTTATTGAAGTCGGTTAAAAAACCACTTAATTGATTAGGCTTCAAAAACTTTAAGCATCTATAAGTGTATACATAAACAAGTACAAATTATTGTAATTAAAAACCCGACTGGGTCAATATTTAACAAGAAAAACATATAAGTTTCATATATATTCGTAATCACCGTAATTTTTTTTTTAATTTTGATACCACACTCGATGTATTTTGAAAACATTATTTTTTTTATAATACTTTTTGGCGCCAAAAATCCTTTATTTTTTTTAATTTTGATGTACCCAGTGTCACTCTCACTACTAAGACGACACCATCTATTGATACCACTCACATAAAAATACGACAAGCCGTTTAGGCTCTAGGGCGTGCCAAAGAAATTTACATACATACATCTACCATGGGAGAGCCACGCTTCGGCATGAATGGGCCGGCTCGACCGGAGTGATACCACGGCCTCACAGAAAACCGGTGTGAAATAGTGCTTGCGCTGTGTTTCACCGGGTGAGTGAGGATACCGGAGGCCCATACCCCAACCCCTCCCCCTATCTCCCCCCCCATCCTCCAAAGGCCGGTAACGCACTTGTGACGCCTCTGGTGTTACGCGTGTCCATGGGCGGCGCTAATCGCTTACCATCAGGTGATACGTCTGCTCGTTTGCCAGGCTATTCCATAAAAAAAAAAAACACATACATACACTCGAAAAACATAACCCTCCTTTTGCAGTCGGGTAATAAATACGTATGTATGTATATCCGTCTGTTTTAAAGGGGCAAAATTTTGTTGATTTTTTATTTCTTCTACTTTTATTTTCTTTTAAGTACACCTAACTCATGCGCAGTCTACATCGCTTAATTAGTTCAAGTGCCTTAGACATTTACCCATTATTATTTAATTGACTTACGGCCCTTATTTATCTTTTAAATATAACACAAAAACTCTAAATAACATTTATTAATAAATATATATTGTGCTTGAACTCAATAAATAAAAAGCCTAATTCATAGAAAAAAGGTTACTAACGAGATCAATGAATATCATTAAATGAAATCAAATAAACCTGAAGTTATTTTAACTTAGTAAGCGTATCCCCCTAATAAATCTTTCAAACACAGTCAAATATAACACGAACCACACTTGAAACTTTAAAGCGACACTATCACAACAGACGTGCCCCAGACGGGATCGCAACAGAAACATCGATACATAAATCTGTTACCGAACAACGTCTTGTTCAATATCGATGAAACTATCGAATACAAAACGGTGTGTGTCTATTTCTGGATTCTGTCCAAAACAAGGCTGAGTTTCCGGTGTTATGACATATATGAGTTATAGATGAGTCTGGTCTGCGTTCGCTCCAGTTTCTAAGATAAATTGCGAGAGAGTAGAGTGCAAGCAAGTTGAAGTGTTTTCCCGCAGAATGTGTTTGTAGTTTTATATGGAGCTAGTTTGTCATTTGTATATCAAACGTAGATCTGTATGTGTGCAGTCGGTATGACAAAAAAGATTGTTGCTATTGTGTATGTAGATGTATGACGCTAAGAGTCTACTTACGTAAGAGATGATTTCAAAGAACTTCAACTGTTTTTTTATGAAATAAAGAAGTTTTGAGTTTATCTTTGAGTATGAATTGGTAACTGGTACCATATCCAACAAGGTTGTGACTTACTAAACAAACGAATAACGATATCATAAAAATACTGGGTTTTATTAAGATATTTTTAGTACTGTTAAAAGGACAAGATGATTACCCGGACTTGTTTCCGCCACATGACATCTGCCGTCAGAAATTCTGTCAAATGCTTAAGGTTGTGGAATACATACATACAAAAAACAAACATATTATATACATACACTCGGAAAACCTCACCTGCTTTCTACATTATCTTCAGAAATGCAGTTTTCAAAACATAATGACGCAATTAATAACATGAGACGGTTTTGTTTCCTTTGTTTCCTAAACTTGATTTTGTTCTACTTTTAGAATCATATAAACGTGTTGCCGTTAAATTTATTCTTGGGCAAGATATAGTTCATCCCACGTTTTATTTTAGGAGTTTCGTGTTTCTTTGATTGCTTTCACGTCATTATCACATCAACAGCATGTAATAGTCTGCTACTGGATATGGGCCCATCATCCTTAGAAAATAAGTGTCGACTTACTATACCACGCCGGCCAAATGATTTTATATAGGGTTTGTATTAAGTTTTCCTTTTCCTTGCAGTACTCCCTTGAAGATGGTAACATCTCTATTCAAGGGGGCACTGCAAGTTCCCATAAACCGTGGGGGAGCCACGCTTCGGCATGAATGGGGCGGCTCGACCGGAGTGATACTACGGCCTCACAGAAAACCGGTGTGGAACAGTGCTTGCACTGTGTTTCACCGAGTGAGTGAGGATACCGGATGCCCATAAACATACCCCTACCCCCACCCCCCTCCCTTGTGATGAACGCACTTGTGACGCCTCTGGCGTGATGTCTATGGGCGGCGGTAGTCGCTTACCATCAGGTGATACGTCTGCTCTTTTGCCCCCTATTCCATAAAAAAATAAAATAACACTGCATTCTTAATCCGTCACCACGCGGATAGAACGGTTTTTTTTTTTGCCTACCTCCACATTATAAAAGACATACAATGTCACATAATGTATATTAGGAATAGTGCAGGAAGATAATGATGATGACCAACAGTTATTTTAATAAATAAATACCATATTAAGTTTAATAAAGTACCTAATCCCTAATCAGTCATCATCATCTCAGCCGAAAGACATTCCCTGCTAGACATAGGTCTCCTCTAAGGCTCTTCACAACAATTGCTCCTGTTTGCTCTCATCCTACGACTCCCGCGACTTTTTTTAGGTCATAGGACCACCGAGAGGGACCACCGACACAAGGGTCTGTTTGATCACTTTCTGATATCATTTCAGAAATCAATCTGTCATATTACACACACAACATATATATTTAGTTATCTAAACTATTATATAAAGAGGTAAAGTTTGTGCGTTTGTGAGTTTGTGACGTTGTAGGGGGTAATCTCTGGATCTACTGAACCGATTTTGAAAATTCTTTTACCAATAGAAGGCTTACGTTATTTATGAGTGACATAGGATATATAATAACCCGAAAAGTGAAAAGACTTTTTCGTGGAAGCCGGATTTGCAAAGTAAGTCGAAGAAAAAAATGTTTACCGCCCAAATCTGTAGTTATCTGGCAGATAAGTTCCAAATATTCTATCAGGGACTTCATCAGCAAGTGGTGAAACTGGAGTTTATTCTCGATTTATCTGTGCCCCACATATTCATATTACACCCTGTATCAAAGGTTACTGTTAATATTCAGTTAATGACATCATAATTGCCACTCTCATATCACTTCGCGAGTATATAATTAAGTTTATTATTAAAGAGGAAATATCGTTTATCATCAAACGAGATTGTATCTGATATTAAGTTCAGTTTAGTCAATGCCATTAAAAAGGGTGACGTTAATTACCTGTTCAATTATAAATCTGTAAAGGAAACGGTTGCAGATCGGCACAGCCCCCCTAGCCCAGTTGACATTCTACAAACATAAACGATAATAGAAAACTAACAAATATCTGGGAATGGGTCTTAGTTAAGTGGGCAAAACAAAATATCTATCTATATTTAAATAAAAATGAATCACAAAAATACAAAAAGTAAGTACGCGCATAACTTTCGATCGACTACAGCTAATTGGATAATTCTTTGTTTAATGTGTTTGTTGTTGTTAGGACAAGGTTTGTATAGAAGAAAATTAAAAGAAAACTGAATTTTTCTTCCGCGACTGTACACCACATCTGGGAAGCGGAGACGGGCAAAATTACTATAACAAGATTTTCAGAAATTTAGAAAATATTTACAAAGGAAAAATACGGCGATACGAAATTCGTCGGGTCAGCTAAATTACTTTTTGGTTTTCATAATTGACTGAGATATTTTTGTCTAGTGCAAAGTTTATGTATTACTAACTTGACCTAGATCGTCAATATCCGGCCCTTTACAAAAAAAAATAGCAGAACCCCTAGGACGCAAGTTTTGCTCGCACATCTGGAGAACTATTATTAGTAAAACATTATTTCATTTCGCCCTTTTGTACTTTCCGACCTGTTGGGCAGTAATAAAACGGTCAACTCATTCGGGTTATTTATCGTTTACACAAACTTTCTGTGCAAGTTTTGTTTTTAACTTTTTTTAGGCTTTCGCAACTTTTACACATAATTTTTCTTGTAAAGCGGGACTTATTCACTATAAATTTATTTAAAAGGTTACGATAGCTTCTTTCACGAGTGGTGCAAACCGTTCGAAACGTGGGGAACTAGAAGCTACCTTTAAATAATTTTATCGTGAATAAGTCCTGCTGTACAGCAAAAAGTTTTGTTTCATAAATCTTTTATTTCCAAAGTTAATGTATTCCTTTTGCATGTTTCAGGTAATCAATCAATCTACGAGTAGGTATATGATTGCAACGTGTAAGATTTGGTGCAAGTAAGGAACCATCTTAAGAACAATTTAAAGTCTTTTTTTTTCTTCCTTTATTATTCCCAAGATTATTTGGGGTCGGGTACTAATTCAACCGGATTTACCTGAATATCAGTTTTTCTACGATGCGGTTGGCACCTGACCTCTGCAATCCAGATGCCGAACCAAATTCGAAGCTTGAACTAGTTGTCAGTATATACCTATGAGGGCACTGACTTCGCAATAACAAATTGTCATAGATGTTTATGACAACCGGGACCGACGGCTTAACGTGCTCTTCGAGGCACGGGACATTTTTTTAAGTATAAACCGTAACAATTTCCCAAATTAAATCTTTCATAAAAGTTGGGATATTATACCTAAGAGAGCCGACTAGGTATTAGTTAACTTGAAAACAATATGACTTAAAAAGCCTTTAATTTATCTTAGATTATGGTCCAAAATGTATACTAATCATATAAAAATTACCATAATTAAATAACCATTGGCAATGAACCCGCACAGTCATTGCGTGTACCAATGTCAATAGCAAGAGCTTCTCACGATTGTACTAACTATTCTAACCAAGCAAATTACTGCTGATGCGAGAAACTTGGCCATCGGTCGTGAAATAGAAATTTTGTACGAGTACTGTTTGTTTTGTCTTGTTATTTATTAAATAAGCACCTACTACTGTATTAAATATGTACAACTATGCATACATATACGAGTATACGTGAAGAAGATAAAGGAAAAATAATTATATGAGGTTGTAACTTTATTTTTTATTTTTTTATTTTTAAAAGACAACTCCCGCACTATGAATAAATCCTGTGTCGCGGGGGACTTTACAAACATACATGAAACGGACACAAAGAACACCCAGACTCAGGACAACAATTTGTGGATCACACAAAGTGTTGTCCTACGTAGGATTTGAACCCACGACACTTGGCGAAGGCCAAACGTGCAGTCTCGAGTCTCGCAACTTTGTCGAGGAAATGACGAATTTCCATTTATATGTAATTGTTTTATTATATTTTTTTATGAATTGGACCACACGGAAAGCACCAGCTTTAAAATAAAAAAAGAATTATCAAAATCGATTCACCCAGTCGAAAGTTATGAGGTAAAAAATATAAAAAAATACAGTCGAATTGAGAACCTCCTCCTTTTTTTGAAGTCGGTTAAAAAATGTTGTGACGGCTTTTAACTGTGGCCTACTTAATACCTTAATTTGTAGATATTTTCATCATATTCCTTAATTTGTGTCGATTTCATAAACAACTTTTGAGATGTTAGAGCAAAATTCGAGGATGTAATCTATACTAATATTATAAAGCTGCAGAGTTTGTTTGTTTGTTTGTTTGTTTGTTTGAACGCGCTAATCTCAGGATCTACTGGTCCGATTTGAAAAATTCTTTCAGTGTTCGATAGTCCATCTATCGAGGAAGGCTATAGGCTATATTTTATTTTCATAAAAAA
Source organism: Diaphora mendica (assembly GCA_949125395.1). Taxonomy (NCBI): domain Eukaryota; kingdom Metazoa; phylum Arthropoda; class Insecta; order Lepidoptera; family Erebidae; genus Diaphora; species Diaphora mendica. The sequence continues at coordinate 3,655,630 of OX421334.1, forward strand.
TAGAGATCCGTAAGAAAATTGCGATTTTGTAACCCAAGGTGTGAAATCGAAAACCTATTTTTGCGTGCGCTGCAAAAAGTATTGACAATAGAACAAAATAATGTATTACGGGTTTGTAGGTCCCATTAAGATCTACAAAAAAGTCCGCGAGAGCATATATCTAAGTATCATGGTTTAGTCACAATAACCGCTTTTGTGTTAATTTTTTTTATTAAATCGTCTGAAGAAAGAAACTACTTTAAATGTGTATCGTAATATTAATCCTTATCTAAATAAAGCATTATGTTATCAAGGGTATTTATGTAGAAGTAAAATACTTTTTGTTTCATCCCATTCGGACATTTCGTTTAGAAGTTATCACGAGTATAAGACGCTAAGAGTTGGTACCTATTATTGAGTTATTTGCCAAAGAGTTTTTATCAACATAATACCTAATATTAGTCTTTATCCAAATAAATGTGTTGTTGATTATGAGTATTAGATCTTAGAAGAGTATAATAAATACATCTATACTAATATATAAAGCTGAAGAGTTTTTGTTTGTTTGAACGCGCTAATCTCAGGAACTACTGGTCCAATTTGAAAAAGTTCTTTCAGTGTTAGATAGCCCGTTTATCGAGGAAGTTTATCGAGTTTATCTATATCATTACGCTATGACCAATAGGAGCGGAGTACCAATGAAGAATGTTTCAAAAACGGGGGGCAACTATTACGCTACGGGCAATAGGAGACGCAAACGACGTTGCGTGGGTCAGCTAGTATAAAATAAATACCCTGCGGGCTTATCTACCTACACCAGAACATGCAGCGCCCAAATGATGCAAATCACGTGGCATCAAATTTACAATTCAATCACTAACAGCTGACACACTAAACTCATCTCTATCTCTTGAATGACAAGGTAGAAATTTCATTGCAGCTGTCAACCAAATAGTTTACAAATATCAACCGACTTTCCTTGATTGGTAATTCGATCGGGTCGTAGGGAAAGTATAGGAAATGAAGGCGATGAACTTCAAATGTGTCTTGGGAGAATTGCATTCTAGGGAGAGGTTTAGGATGGCAGGAGGAAGCTAACAGCTTCCCCTGGGATAGGGTATAATTAGGCACGGAAACCACATAGCGGTGCTTGAGGAGATCTTTTGTCACGCTGATCTTTAGTGGGAATATTACTTTTTTTATGATTCCTGCGTCCGAACAGAGCTGAACATCTGAAGGATTTTTTTACCTTGTCACCAAAAATAGAGTAATTAAGATTGGAGTTGTTAAGACACTATATCGGAGTTGTATACAAGCAATAAAAATATTCAATTCGACACAATAATCGTTGGGTCGTTTGGGGACGAAATCGAAATATAGATCATGTTTATATTTCAAATCTTTCAATATTGATTCTGAATGAAAATCGAACCCCGACCTACAGGCCAGGTAACTTAATTCAAAAGTTTGATCAATAACAACCATCATAAATAAATTAGACTTCGAAGATGCAACATAGACTTTTATTGCAGCAGTGTTACCTACGTTTCACATATAATACCGCGAATGTGAATGACATTTGCGGTATTGAATGTCAAACGTAGGTAAATATACATATGTATCGATTTGTTCTACTTTTGATGCAAATTCACGTTCCAAATAAATTAGCAAGGAAATTGTAGCGGTTAAAATAGCAGTGAGCTGACCCACGTCTGAGCCAGAAACCGCGACAGCGATACTCATTGGATTTATGATATTCGATAGTGGAGATTTCGCTTGGGGTTTAGTTTCTAACAATTGGAGGTTAATATTCTTCATGTTACTTGTACGATATCTATACTAATATTGTTAACCTGATGGGTTTGTTTGGGTGAAAGAGCTAATCACAGCTCGAATTGAAAAAATATGTTAGTCTTGGATAGCCACATTGTTGAGGACGACATATATATAACATCACAATTCAACCAACAGGGAAATCAAATAATAAATATTGCGAAAAAGACACAGATGAAGTTGCTTGGAATAGTTACGAGTAATAGTTTTATATCAGACAATCTTTTCCCCCTTGGAATCAAAGCAGGTTTGAAATCTGGTAAGCAGAAAACCAGTAACTGAACTTGTGTTTTGTTAGATAGCTAAAACAGCTCTTATATAAACTACCAAAGCTGACGCAGCTCATTATATTGGGTAACTGATGTTATTGGCTAATAATAATAATAATACTGCGTAATTAAACCACCAGGTACACAAACCAGGCCATTACTGTTTGCGCATCCAGACACCTGTACTGGACACTTCAAAGGACCATTCAGTTGTCACAATGGTTATTAGATCTTGGGCTCCCACACATTACTGCAAATTCGCAACGTATCGTAAATATTTGCGAGCTCGCACGAATGCACCGCAAGAACGCCGCATCGCAATTATATGTGGGAGCTCTTATATAGATAGATCTTTGTTTATCTGCATATGTATCTAGTGTTGACTAGTAGTAGAGAGGATAGTTCCAAGATAAGGTTAATAGATACTGTTGAGTCAGCGAACGGTATGTGCTTTTTGTATCTTATAAAGAGTTTTACGTTCTAATCAATTTATGCATACTGTACAAATCGACAGATGATTAATTTATGATAAAAACGATAAATAAACATAGGCAAGACGTCCATCGGCATCAGGTCTCGTTATTCAAGTCAAACATCAAGTCTATGAGCCTGTAAACCTTTATCATAAAAATTATCATCAACAAACCTTTGAGTTCACTATATGCAAAAGATTCTCCAAAATATGCGATTATTATTGATAGCAATACAGTTGTAAAAGCAGCTATTGAATAGTTCTGGGTTATAGGATATTAGGAATTAAAATGTACTTAAATACTATTATTTAAGTACAAATTGCTACCCAAACTCTAGAGGACTCCTCAAAGCCATTTTTAAATCGTTTTAAATTCAAAATGAAATGCAAATACTGCTTGCGAGCTCATGACAGTACTGTTGCAATATCTTTGCATAAATGACCTGTGAATTCGTGAACACAGCTACTGGAAAACCTTCGTGTTTATGGATTTGGTGTTACAGTTTAAAGTTATGAGTTTGAAAGCAATTTTTACGTGCATCCATCAGCACGAAATGATATGCTTCATTGCATGCTAGCTAATGACGTCAGTTCGCTTCTTTACCGTCAGTTACCTTACCCTAGCTATCTATCGTGTTTATACGATAGTTACTTTCTTTTTTTATAGAAAATAGTTCTTAACATTTAAAGCTATTAATGAGATATTAATTTAAAAATATATACTTAGCTGACTTCTAAGTTGTGATAAATTGCAATAAACTCTGTTCTTCATTCCATAATATTATACCCTTAAGGACGACATTTAGGAGGTAGTATTTTTTTAAAGTTGAATAGGATGAAACGGAAAGTATAATATTATATACTTCCAAATTATTATTTTTTTCAAACTGATTTAACCTGAACTAACTGAATGTCAGTTTCGAAAACATTCGATTAAATTAAGAACCTTCTAATTTTCTCGAAGTCGGTTAAAACAAATTATGGTTAAATACGTAGCTTCATATGAATACATTAATACGCTTTATCATTATATGAAAACCTTTTTCACAGAATCAATCAGGCTCAGTCAAAACAGATTTGATTCAATTTCCTTTCTCAATACGTAAGCTCATTTATTTTCTTAAGACTATATTTTGATGGGATATCCTTTGAAGATAAAATTATATGTCAGAGTAAGGCAATGTCGCCTGTCGATTTTCAATTAAAATCTTTTATTGTTTTCGAATTTCTCGGTAACTATTAGCCGTTGGAGACCCATCATCTCAGCGGAAAAACTTCCACTGCTGGATAGTCCTCCGCCAAGGTTCACTTCAACAACTGGACCTATACCGGCAGCATCTAACGGCTTCTCGCAAACTTCACCACTTCCACCAGGTTTTTGGAAGTCCTATGCTTGCTTTAGCATCGATGGGCCCTGAATGGCTTTTTTTTCTTTTTAATGGAATAGTTGGCAAACGAGCAGACGTATCGCCTGATGGTAAGCGATTAACGCATTAACGCCGCCCATGGACACCTGCAACACCAGAGGCGTCACAAGTGCGTTGCCGGCCTTAGGGGGATGGGGTGAAGGGTTGGGGCATGGGCCTCCGGTATCCTCACTCACTCGGTGAAACACCACGCAAGCGCTGTTGCACACCGGTATACTATGGTATCACTCCGGTCGAGCCGGCCCATTCGTTCCGAAGCGTGGCTCTCCCACGCGTAAGGTGGTTTCACGGAAGGTCAGTGTTAAGCAGTTTTTTGTTGACTGCACGTTTGGCCTAGTGGTTTAACGGTCACCACGCCGTTTCCTACTTCGCCAAGTGTCGTGGGTTCAAATACCACGTAGGACAACACTTTGTGTGATTCACAAATTGTTGTTCTGAGTCTGGGTGTTCTTTGTGTCCGTTTCATGTATGTTTGTAAAGTCCCCCGCGACACAGGATTTATTCCTAGTGCGGGAGTTGTCTATTAAAAAAAAAAAAAGTTTTTTTATGCGGTGACGGATTAAGGATCACCACCCCTATTTATACCATGGGTGTCGTAAGAGGCGACTGAGGGAGCAAACTACACAGGAAAACTGCACTGCAACGAGAAAGAAAACTTGAAACAAACGCTATACCAAGTCGTCTGACAGGTCTGGTATGGTAGGCAAAAACCTCATATCTGACATCATCATGGAGACATTACCATTAAGTTAAAATGGTAGTAGAGCCACGCTGATTTCAGCATGAACGGGCCCGGCTCGACCGGGGCGATACTACCCTCGCACAGAAAATCTACGTAAAATGACAGCGTTCGTGCTGTCGTGTTTCGTTGGTGAGTGCGAGACCGGAGGCCCAAATAGTCTAGTCAACAAGTTCCATACTTGTTGACTAGACTAAAAGATGCAGAAGCATCACTAGGCCGCCATGGTGTGGGTCGCCATGCTCCATTGTCTGCATTCGCAATGAGTATGGTGACCACCACTCTTGGATTCTGTTTATGCTTTCCATCAGGCAGAGTAGAGTCATTATGGCGGGCCACACATAAAAAAAAAGTTAAAAGAAATGTGAGAATTCAAGGTACCTATTAATAATTACATACATCACATATCTTACGAACGTCCATCTGATCCCAAACTAAACAGAGCCTGTGTTATGGAAATCAGAGTAGTGATATACCCTACTAATATTGTTATAAATACGAAACACTATGAGAATGTATGGGAGTTTGTTACTCTTTCACGCAAAAACTACTGAACGAATTTTGATGACGCATTACTAAACTACATTATAATAATAACATAATGTAAAACATAGGTTATTATTTACCGCGATAACCGACATATACGCGGATGGAACCGCAGCCTAAAGCTAAAAATTAATATTTGTAAGAACTACTATTTACATATTCCATCTATACCTACTAGCGGCATACCGCCGAATAGTACCCTCAAACAATGCAGACTTTAGTAGTGTAAAGGAATGTTAATTCACATTAAACCCATACCAATCCATCCACTCACCGTAATATTTCAAGAGGTTGTACGAAAATATTTGCGTTATCTTTTCATATTGAACGTGAACCGAAACATCGGGAACGTTGAACTCTAGATACCGATCAACTACGCACTGTGCCGCTGTGTCGCTTGTTTAGTAAGTTGATTTATGAGTGAGGTGGATATTATTATGTGAGATAATATATGTGGAAATGTGGATGGGATCGCATTTGTCGGTTATCTCGACAAAAAGTAAGTCCGATCTATCTCTATACCGAAATCTATCCAAATCGGTTCAGTGATTTAGCCGAACGCGTAACAGGCAGACAGAGCTATTTTCGAATTTGTAATATACTCAAGTAGAGTATCATACTTAATTAAATGTTGTGTTGTATTATATTCTTCTTCTTCATCGTCTTAGCCAGTTACTCCCAAGATTATCTAGGGACTGCTAGTACTTCAGCCGGTTTTACCTGAATATCAGTTTTTCTACTTAGTAAATGGCATCGGATCTCCGCAACCCAACGCAACACTTTCTTGTGTAGTATTATATCAATTAGGTATTAAAATATTCGTGTGCTGACGAGACGGATAACGAATACGGAGTATCTCCACTTCTATTAAACTCGTGAGTATTATAAGAGGCCTATGTTGAGCCAGTGGACTACTAAATGATGATGTACCCCAAATTCTAACGGCTCACTTAAGACAGCCATACACGGTAGGGTGTAACTGACAGGTTTACATGCACATTTAAACCGGTCAGGTAAACTAGAACTGAGTAAAGTACATGCGCAGTTGTGCAACATACACGCTCCAGTTTACCTATAAAGTTCAACTATGCAAGCAAAACTGTCAGGTCGACCCTACGGTGTTTGGGTACTTTTAAGTTTATGGGTACTTTTTACTTTTTGAGTATTGTAATTTTTGAATTATATTTGAAGTCGGCTCAATATGTTTTTTTTTAGTTAGTGTCTTTTTTATATATGAAAGCTGCCAAAATGACAGTACCCTGCCTGATGGAAAGCATGAGCAGAATCCAAGACTGATGGTCACCATCCTCATTGCGGATGTGGGCTATGCAGCATGTCGACCCACACCACACTATGGCGGCCTAGAGAGATGCATTTACTCATGTCTTAAAAAACTCGCCGGTAACTGTATTTTTAATTTGTGTATCTGTAAAAGATTACATTTAAATACTTTAAAGTTTCTTACTTTATGGATTTCCAGCGATGAATTTCTTAAAAAATTACCAGCATATTCAAAATTCTTCACTGAAACTTCCCTTGAACGAGTGCAATAATTCTTCTCCGTACGCCATAAACTTTTCCCAACCGTCCATTCTTCAACGACAATTTAAAACAGATCACGATTCTCGCACGCTAGAATAGATCCTACCGTTTTATACTATGCGATACGACTTGCTTCGACTCGTCGACTGACACGTTATGATAGTTTATTCGAATATGAGTGATATTTTTTTGTATTAAAGTAGTAAATGCAGTATTTGTTTGAATACAATAGCCCTTTATTTTCCATTTCATCTGTTGGACTATTACGAAAATAAAGACAGTCAGTGGCGGATTTACAGATTTGCCGCCAGTAGGCTATTACATTTTTGCCGCCCCTACTAACCTAAAATTTTATGTTTCCCTGATCTTTTCATATCCCCTTTCGATATCCCCTTAGCTCCGTCTCTGCGCATCCCACCTCTCCCTCTTTCTGAGCCTCTCATGTCCAGCTTCTTGCAGGAAGTGGTTGACAGCCTTTTCCCACAACAGTATGTGTGTGGTGACCTGTCCGGTCCTGTCTCTGTCACCCTAACCTGTTTCTGCTGCTACCCCCAGGACTGCGCTTTTAGACTTCGAGGTCGTTTAGCGATATCCAGCGCCTGAACTGAGTGCAGAACCTGGACCATTCCCGGGCCTGGTGGACTAAGATGGTTCTAAACCTCATTCAATCCCACTCCGCTCTCTCTTTCACACTGTTCTGTTATACCCGCTGTTACAGTCGGACGTGATCTCCAAAGTATGTTTAGCTGGTACAAGCGGGTGCCGTGTCGGGTCTTACCGCCATGATATGTACTAGTGTATCCTTTCAGCCGTCCCTTGACTTATCGGACGCTAAACCATCACCCAGCTGGGGAAATTTGCGAATCGCCATATCTTACTCTCTCTCACATATTTTGGAGGAACCAAACCGTTTGGTTCGAGAGCGTATTTCTATGACTCTAAGGCGGTAACTTCCAAGGCCAGCACGTGTTGTTCTGTAGAGGAAGGGAGAAGGTGGGATACTGTGGGAGGGACACGCTTCGGTATGAATGGGCCGGCTTGACCGGAGTGCCCCCCTATTCCATAGAAAAAAAATTGAAAGAGCTCTTTAGAGCACTCTCCATTCTAAAGGCGGCGGAGGACTGCCATAGAGGCGATATTTCGCCGCAACTGCAGAGGCTCAAGGGACTCGGTGGCGTCGGAACTGTTGATAATGCGGACTGCTCGCCGCTGCAATGAATCGAAGGCATCAAGCAAATACTGCGCGGATCCATCACAAAGATGAGAACAGTACTCCACGCACGGCAAATATTCATGCCCAGGACACCAAGCTTATCCCGTAGTGGCAGTTGAGTGCTCAAAAACGTGTGGAGGGGAAGAAACGAAGACTTTTTGGTAGAGAACGCGCACCCCTGTGTTTTCTTAGCGTTGAACTCGACCAGATTCTCATCACCCCATTGTAAAATGCGGTTCAAAACCCGGTCGAGCTCAGCGACAAGCGCCCGGCGTTTTTCCTCAACGTCTGCCAGCTTGGTTGTAGGGTGTCCAATTATCTTCCATGGACTGTGCTATTGCTGCATAGCAACCTTTGTTGCCAAAAGCTAACATGTCATTGATATGCAGAAGAATCAGCGCGGGGGACATGACTGAACCAGAGGCAACAGAGGCAGAATGAATCATGTCGTCAGTGCAGACCTCGAGAAACCCTCCTGCTTGCGCTAAACTGGCTGGGCTGGGTGTAATCTTTACGCCAATGACACTTTAGTTAGTGGTTTAGTTAGTTGCGAACATGGGTGACAGGGACACCCATAAGTATTACACAGAGTTCCTCTTATTTCATGGGCCCCGTCGCTGCTCACTCCCTGGTGACTTAATTTTGATCCTCGTACCGGTTCGGGCCCAAACTAAGTATCGGTGCCTAACTAATCCTTAACGAAAGATGGCTCTTTGATGAGGGTTTCCGATGGCTTGCTCCAAAACTGGTCACTGGTCTTGACTGTAGCTCTGACCGTACAGAGAAGGTCGCGTATATTTCATTCTCAGAGAGCGGTATCAGCGGTTAGCGCCATACGCGGTTACCGCAACGTATCTACGGAGGCACCGTGCGCGTTGCCCCAGAACCCATTGCATTTACTCTTACAGTGATTGTAGTGAGGACTTTTAATTTTCCCAGCTAATAAATTAGAGCGTTTGTTCCTCCTTGCAATCATCAGACCCTTCTGCTAAGATGTCATCTCGCGAAAGGGGGCGGCGAAGAGGGCTCGAAAGGAAGATTTCCATTCAGACACAATTAGCCACTCATTATTAGTGGAGGCACTCATTCCAAGGCCTCATGCCACCCTAAGTGGTGATTATAAGATAGTAAAAATTTAAAAGTACTACTTTTAATCTACACCTATTGCAATATTTTAAAAATCCATATTCACGAAGATATGTGTAACGAAGTGTTTAGTACTTTTTAACTGACTTCAAAAAGGAGAAGGTTATGATTCAGTCGCCGCGATTATTTTAAGTTGAGATTAAACTATAGGCACACTGTTTTGTTCTTATGTGTTGTTAAATTTTCAAGACTTCTTTTATCCGTATTTTTTATCACACGTTAAGCAATTTTTATTTCTGTAAGAAAAAAAAATTTTGGGCCAATTCTGCCGCCCCCTAAAATTTGCCGCCCTAGGCTCCAGCCTACTCAGCCTAGTGGTAAATCCACCACTGAAGACAGTACAAGACTATTGAATTTGATATAATTTATTAGACCTTTAAATCAATATGAATTTATTTAATGAACAAGACCATTGATAACTGTTATATGTTATGTGAGTTTCAGCAAAGATGTTTCCAAATACGATAAAATCTAATTCCATTATTTTTTTTATAAAACTAGGTTCAATCAGTACGAAATTACGGAAAATTCTGCCTCAGTCGTTAGGTAAAAAGTAACAAAAAAAATGCTTAATACCAGTTTTCGCCACGTAGTATCACTACGGTCGGATACTAGAAAAAGTTGAAAATACACACGGGACGGGAGCAAAATGTACTGAACTTTTTCATTTTTTAACCCCCGATGCAAAAAGAGGAATGTTATAAGTTTGACGTGTCTGTCTGTCTGTGGCACCCTAGCTCGCGAACGGATGAAGCGATTTCAATTTAGTTTTTTTTTGTATGAAAGGTGAGTTACGTGCGAGTGTTCTTAAACATGTTTCATGAAAACCGGTTGAGTCGTTTAAAAGTTATGGGGGTGAAAGTGGGGAAGAATAACCGAATATCTGCAAAAATATCATTGGCGTATGATTACTCGATTAAGTGCTTGAGTAGGGGGTTTTTTAAATTTTGAATTTTAGCTTGTTGTCTTATCTGTACATTCTTAAGGCTAGATAAGGTAGATCGCCGTGTACCATGCTTAGTTCCATGAATCATACTTTAACTTCGGGTTTCATCGTAAATACTCGGCTATTGTCGGTATGTCAAAGTGAGTTTTACGTGACTTAGGATCCATTGTTGTGCTGGATCACGCGAGGGAAAGTCGTGTTAGGGTCGTGACTGATATGAATTCAGTATATTAGATCATCAGATATTGAATAATTTTTAAATTATTAAAAAAAAGGAAAAAGGTTATTATTTTGACTGCCCCGGTGGCGCAGTGGTAGCTTATGCGACTGCTGTGCCTGAGGCGGGTTCGATTCCCTTGTCAGTCCAAAAGTTTGTATGATCTGAAAGTATTGTTTCGGAGTTTGGGTGTTTTTATGTATATTACATGTATGTATTTACAAAAAAAACGTATAAATGTATTTATATAAGTTGTCTAGTACTCATAATACAAGCTCTGCTTAGTTTGGGACTAGATATATATATTAGTCCTTGGGGATAAAAGTGAGTTTGTTTATGTATATGTACAATAGGCTAGTTGACTAAATTTTAAAAATGGTGTAATAAATGTAATAATATACCTTAATATCTGTTTTACCCCAACAATCCATTATTAATAAAGAAATCAAATATTTTCAATGTTCAATTAATTATCATTTGAAAAAAACAATTTAAATTTCCCTCGAAAACGCTCATGAATGTCATGGCGTCTTAAATGACGTCACGCCGTGCTAAACAAAACTGATTGCGTATTGAGATCAAAGGGTTCTATCATTAAAAACGAATTCCTCGTATTATAAGTACTGTATAGTGCCCCAGTGCAAAAGCACAAGCATTAAAACTTCAAATAAATTATTTATATATGTTCCTAACAACCAACAAATACGAAAAAAGTGGCTAACACTTGCAAGGAGGGATGATGTTGTTTATCAACAAATACAAGGATGTATTTTTGTGATAATCATTTCGATGGAAGTATTTCACACAAATAATGTAGGTAATCCAAATGTAAAACAAAATTAATGAATTTTGCTCAAGAATCAAGAAATTAAGTTTAATAAATTAATCACTTGTTGTTGAAACTTAGTAATTCTAACCTCAAAATATGTCAAAACAATAGGTCTACTAAATCTGGGGGCACGGTCGTGCCCCCGCCAAGACGAGCGAAGCGAAGCGCAAGTGCACTACCTACCTTTTCTCGAACTGTTTCGTCGTTTTTTGAACCCTCATAACTTTGGTTCCCGATATACCAGATCATTCAAATTCGCAGGATATGATGTTATCAATAGACTAATGAAATATACAAAGTTTCAATTGCATAGCTCTGATACTTTAGATTTTAATGATACGTAAAAAACACCGATTTCGGCACTGACACACTGATGATTATCAAAACTGTTAGGGTACTTCCTGAAGTGCTAGAAAGCTGAAATTTGGTATTTAAACTAAGTTTAGTATACAAACAACAAAAAAATTCATAAACCTATTACTTTTGCCCCCCAACCCCCAAGTTTGGGGGGTGGAAGTTTGTATGAGACTTTCACAAATGTTTATGCTAGAGGTTTTATTTTTGGAACACGGACTTTTTCGAAAGAAGAAAGAAGATGTACAAGAAATGCAGCCCAAAAAAAGAAAAAAGCAACTGCCTTAAGCAACTTACAAAAAGAAATGAAATCCTACCAAAAACATTTTCATGTAAAATGTTGCCAAGACGTCTGCATATGGCTTACCCTGTGAAAAAGATATCAGATCTCATGTAGAGCCAAAGTTCTGAATCTACACGCTCTAACTCTACTAACCCTAACTTTGCTAACCCTAACTTCATAAACTCTACATCTCAGTAAACATGTATGGCTTGGCTGTTTCGTTACTCCAGAAACTAAATATTCGTATAACACATTACTTCAGAAACTAGATATTTGCAAACACAAAAGGCGTTCGTTTTCCCTTAGTGACGGTATGGTAGCGAAACGGCGAAGCCATACATTTTTACTGAGATGTAGAGTTTATGAAGTTAGGGTTAGTAGAGTTAGGGCGTGTAGATTCAGAACCTTGGCTGTACATGAGATCTGATATCTTTTTCACAGGGTAAGCCAAATGCAGTCGTCTTGGCAACATTTTACATGAAAATGTTTTTGGTGGGATATACATTAAACTTAGTATAAAATATTTTACGAAACTGAAATATTGCTCGTGTATACGTTTTAATATTGCGGAATTCCGATGAACAAAAGTCCCTGTTTGAGGCGAAAAATTACCAAGTATAACGGCGTCAATTCTGGGTAAGTTATTGGTATTAGCCTAGTTAAATCCTGATTCAATAGTGATATTGAAATAAATGAAAAAGAATAATTATATAAATGTGAGTAAAGTTGAAAAATATTATCAAGTAACGCCTTCTGTTCTATGAAAACGTCAACCACAACAATGATGTTTTGCACGGCGTTACGTAACACTTTCTGATTGGTGTTTACAGTCACGTGGTTTAATGGCTATTTTGTCCGAACAATCTTATGTTTTTATGTTAAATTGTTATGTTTTTTTCTTATCTTCACATCATAATTAATAATTAGAAATTCTAATCCATCCGATTTATTCTTAGTGGACACTAGCCTATTATCCTAATTTACACGGTTTTATTTTAATTTTGTCGTGTTGATATCGATAGAGTTCATCTTCTGTGTCGTAACAGATTAAGATTACGAAATGTTAACACACTATTCATCAAATAGAGGCGAATTAGGGAGAAAACTATGAAGGTCTTCCTTCTACCGTGGAGAGCCACGCTTCGGCATAAATGCGCTGGCTCGACCGGTGTGATACCACGGCCTCACAGAAAACCGGTGTGAAACAGCGCTTGCACCGTGTTTCACCAAGTGAGTGAGGATACCGGAGGCCCATAACCCAACCCCTCCACCCATCCCCCTCCCCATCCCCCAAAGGCGCGCAACGCACTTGTGACGCCTCTGGTTTTGCGGGTGTCCATGGACGGCGGTAATCGCTTACCATCAGGCGATACGTCTGCTCGTTTGCCACCTATTCTATAAAATAAAGACATAACAAACGACTGCTTGTATTGAAGTGTTATATGAACAAGTATGTCAAAGACTTCATATAACTGGATTTGAACATTCGCTTTATGAATAGCAATTACTATTTATTCGCTTTCCGTGATCGTTGAATGTTAGCTTGTCCATTCCACGCATAAAAGTACAGTAAACAACTGTTGTTCTCCATAATTTTTTAGGTCAATATAATAGGGAGTGAAGAAGTTAATTCTTTGAAATTATAATTTCTCTAAGCCTCTAAAAACTATTTAACATACTTGAAACAAAAAGCATTTCATTTACTTTTTAAAAGTATATTTGCAATAGCTTTTACAAATTTGAAGGTTACACTTATGAAAATAATAGTATTTTCAGTTAAAGTCCAGGATCTCACATATCAACATTTCCTCTAGAGAAGATTTCTCTAAAAGACACTGGTCTTATTAATAATGCCTAAAGTGTAAAATTTCATTAAGACCTGTCTCATTGCCACAATTTACTTTAAAGTGAGAGTCAGCACGAATCTGAACAGCAACCGAACAGGTATTTAGTATGTAGTTATTACATTACATTATCTTAGGAGAACACGTGAACGTTAAATGCCCGTGACCTTAGGTGTATATACAGTTGAGTGACCATTTTTTGTTCCAGTTGAGCTCACGTGAAGCTATCAGTCCAGGTATTTTCAAAGATCAGCAGGTGTCGACTCAACAAAATTGTAATGTGACTTTGGGTAATTGGGTCAGATAAAACGTATTCAAGCCAAGAGTTTTTATTAAATTTGTTCAAAAAATTTCATTAAAGAAGTTACGTCGAACTTTCTGACAACTCTGTTTAATATTAACATATGAAATTCCCAATATTCTCGCTTTAGAATCCCGCTTGATGCCATCTCAACGAAAAGTGTTACGTTTTTTACTCAGTTCGATGCGCTATAATTTCTAATTAGTGTGATGTTATACAGGCAGTTGAATGGTTCTGGTTTCGTAATAATTTGAGTTGCGGTTTGAACTGGTCGTGATACGATAGGCCTCGATGAGATAGCAACTAAAAGCGCAGTGTTTTTTAGTTGTTATTTAAGTAGCTAGATTTTCAGTTGAATTGGAAAGTTAACAGAACAACTGTTTGACTAAATATAGAGTTTAATAATCTTCGTAAATTACCTAATATCTGTTACTAGCTGACCCACGCAACCTCGTTTGCGTCTCCTATTGTCCGTAGCGTAACAATTTTCCCCCGTTTTTGAAACATTCTTCATTGGTGCTCCGCGTGATGATATATAGCCTATAGCCTTCCTCGATAAATGTACTATCCAACACTGAAATGTTTTTTCAAATCGGACCAGCGGTACCTTCGATTAGCGCGTTCAAACAAACAAACAAACTCTTCAGCTTTATAATATTAGTATAGATAATAATACCAGTGTTTGTTTCTTACAACTTCATACATTAAGTACTTATTGCATTTACTATATCAAGTTTAAAGAAAAAGATAGGTTTAACAAGAAATATCACTATTTCTTTTAAAAAAAAGTACGTTAATGGGAATTGAACAGCGCAAAAGCCAATAGTGTTACATCAATCGAAAGAAAAATTTCTATCGCTGAAGCTTTGCGGTTTCAACGCTTTCTTTATACTGACCAAAGATACAGTTAGTCAATAAGTACGACAGAATGGCGCCGTAATGATGAACATGATAACTGTCAATGGTGAATGGCGGACGCTGCGTATGTCGGAAGCGCCGTGAAAACTATCAGAGCCGATGACCTGGGAGGCGTGACGCGGCATGTTTTATCGATACCTCATTACTTACGTTATCTGTGTGGATTAACAGTGCTTAGTGTCACCATGCTTATTCGTGTCGTAAGAAATCTACTAAGAAGAGAATTCCGCAGAACAACAGGTGCTGTTGAGAGAAGGAAAACATGAGACAAACCTTTTACCAACCCGTGTCTGGTCAGCGTTGTATGGTAGACCAAAACATTATTTCTTTTTAGCTCTTTTTACAAGCTATTTATGCTTGTATGTTCGGGTGGAATCTTGCAACTCAATTTTGAAGCATATCTTGAACCGATTTTGCTGAAATTTTGCAAGCATATGTATACAGCGTGACAATACAATATTATAATGAGATGAAGCTGATATGATATTGGAGCTGGAAGGTGGCCATAGGAACTCTGGCAGAAACGTTGTAACATCATCGAGTTTGGACTCGTTTGATTCGTCTCGAGGCATTCCAGTAAAAGCTTGTTTTCAAAAAGCTTTTTAATTTAATTTATTACAAAGACAACTCCCACATTAGAAATATATATCCTGTGTCGCAGGGGACTACAAACATACATGAAACGTACACAAAGACACCCAGACTCAGAACAACAATTTGTGTATCACACAAAGTGGGATTTGAACCCACAACACTTGGCCCACTGGAAAGCGGCGTGGCGCCTGCATAAACCTCTAGGCCAACCGTGCAGTCAATTTTTAAGGAGATGCCTATTTCCAGCCGATCAACTACTAAAAGCTGGTTAGTACATGGGTTGTTAGCCCAGTCATATGCATACAGTAATTCTGAGAATTGCTTTTTGCATAACACAGCGCTTTCTAGACTAATATATTGTAGGCTTTCTACGCCTAGCATATATTATGGATTCTAACATGGTATGAGTAAGCCTAAATGACATAGTAGGTACACTGATATGTTACACCAGAATGAATGAGTGTTTTCAATGATGACGCAAACAATGATGACGTCTAAACTAAGCAGTATACATCGTTATAGAAACGTCTAGAACGTTTTTAAATAAAGTGAATATCCTGGGATTGAAATGTTTAAGTTAAAAGCGTTCGGTACACTTGGTAAGTTAATAGTAGGTACTCGTAAAAGAGCTTAGGTACACAATCATTAGTTTGCAATTTTAAGTGCTATTGACAAAGATCTAGGATATACAAATAAACACATTAATTTAATATCAAAAGGCTCCTTTGTACAGAATTATGTCATCCAGTTGTATATTGAGATAGGCGTTCATTAACGAGCGCCTCAATTTGGGTTAATAACACCCCGCCATTTAAGGTCAGGAGCGAATAGATTCGTGTACTAAACTTGATAAAATTGTATTTGCAAGGGTCTTGAGGTTAATCAAACCTTAATGGTTAAGGATGGCTTTCTAGTGGCTAGACTATTTATCTTTATTGAGGAACTGACTTAAGCGGTCGAGAGAATTATGGTTTCTATTTGCCTAGTAGTATTCATGTCTTTATACATTTTTTTTTATATTTATTTCGCTTTATTCTGGTGTGTTCATTTATTAATAAAATCTATTAAAGTTTCCATTGGAGGTCGCATATTTATATGTTACTGTACTGTAATCATATTGAACACATGTCTGTCACTGATTTAAAATTAGCATAGTTACGGTTGTTTATGTTCTGATATACTTTTATAACTTGTATCTTGTGAACCACGAATAAATATACTCTAGCACACTGCAGCTCTTATTCTTATTCCAATAGTTTCTATTTCAACTACTGAACTGATTTTAATGAATGAAGTGTCAAACATTCGTAATAATGGCCCGAGTGACATCTATCTACATACTATTATTATAAACGGGAAATTTTGTAAGTAGGATGGATGGATGGATGTTTGTTACTCTTTCATGCAAAAACTACTGAACGGATTTGGATGAAACTTTACAGTAATATAGCTTACACATCAGAATAACAAATAAGCTACTATTTGCCGCGATAACAAGTAAAAAAAAACTCATCTCATATGGTGGGGTGTACGACAGATTTCACCGGCTCCTAAACCAGCAAAAGGTAGTAGAGCCACGCTGATTTCAGCACG
The DNA here is from genome assembly GCA_949125395.1 of Diaphora mendica. NCBI lineage: Eukaryota > Metazoa > Arthropoda > Insecta > Lepidoptera > Erebidae > Diaphora > Diaphora mendica. The sequence continues at coordinate 3,672,675 of OX421334.1, forward strand.
AATGGGCCGGCTCGACCGGGGCGGTACTACCCTCGCACAGAAAATCAACGTAAAATGACAGCGTTTGTGCTGTCGTGTTTCGTTGGTGAGTGCGAGACCGGAGGCCCAATTAGTCTAGTCAACAAGTTCCATACTTGTTGACTAGACTAAAAGATGCACAAGCATCACTAGGCCGCCATAGTGTGGGTCGCCATACTGCATTGCTGTATTCGCAATGAGTATGGTGGCCACCACTCGTGGATTCTGCTAATGCTTTCCATCAGGCAGAGTAGAGTCATTTTGGCAGGCCAAACATAAAAAAAAAAAAAAAAAAAAAAAACATATTGAAGCGATGGAAATCGTACGATACTGCGCTACCGTATATTTACGATATATTTCCTATTTTTTAACAAAACACGTACAGGCCAGTGGACGGACACAAAGGCAACATTCATACAACCCTCCTTTTGTGTTCCCCCTATCGGAACATGTGTTTTGTGTGGAACACACCTTACCTATAGTTTTTAGTGTAAGTACTTCCGGATGTATAATCATTTTGGTAAAATGGATGTGGCACTCCTATCTATTTTTTATCATTTTTACAAGCTTTTTATTAACTTGCAATGTATGTATGCTTGTATGTTCGGGTGGAATCTTGCTACTCAATTTTGAAGCAGATATCTTCAACCGATTTTGCTGAATTTTTGCAAGCATATGTATACAGCGTGACAATACAATATTATAATGTCATGGAGCTGATCTGATGCTGGAGCTAGAAGGTGGCCATAGGAACTCTGTAAAGAAACGTCGCAACATCATCGAGTTTGGGCTCGTTTTATTCGTCTCGAGGCATTCCAGTAAAAGCTTGTTTTTAAAAACCTTTTTTTATTTAAATTTATTTATTGTATAAGGTAAGGTATAATCCAAGAGTGGTGGCCTTGTGACGTAAGCATTTTTCTTCGAGATGAGCATTGTATGATACGGAACTGTATGTGACAGATATCTATTTCAAAGTTTAGTTAAGAGGTGCTAAAATACATTTCTATGTTCTGATGTAAAAAAAGTTAAAATAAAAACACAATGATGCAGGCATCACTAGGCCGACCACCACTCTTGGATTCTGCTTATGATTTCCATCAGGCAGAGTATAGTCACTTGGACTGACAGATACATAAAAAGATTGATTGAAGCCTGATAAAAATGTATTTTACAAAAATATTTGTTTAGACTTAAGTGAGTGCCTTGTTGGTGAAGTTTAAAGCGTATGCGACTGCTGTGCATGGGGTCTCGGGTTCGATTCCCGGGTCAGACCAAATGTTTGTATGATTTGCAAATATTTGTTTAGGAGTTTGGGTGTTTTCTATGCATAATACGTATCAATTTACAAAAAGTATATCATAATACAAGCTCTGCTTAGTTTGGGACTAGATGGCGTTGTGTGTTTGATGTCCAAACAAAAATTTTTGATGAAATCTTTAACTATTATATAAAAAGCAATACTTTAAAATACATGCTAATTTTAAAAACATATTTAATTCAAATGAATTAAATATGTAACAATTACGAGACATTAGAAACATTTACATCTAGGTTATATCTACATTAAAAAAATATAAAATGTTTATTTCTTAAATACTTGCAAAAATATGACGTTTTCATTGCTTTAATTTCATTTACAATTTCAAGGTCAATAGAACAAAATTTGTCATAAAAATCTCAACACCAGTCTATGTATATTAAAATTTTGACAACAAGAATATATATGAGTAAATCTGCCTGATGAAAAACATGAGCAGAATCCAAGAGTACTTAATGGCAACCTTACTCATTAGACAATGCAGCATGGTTACCTACACTATCACGATCTATTGAGATGGTTCTGCATCATTGAACCTCTGGTCTCGCACTCGAAAGACCACAGCATAAATGCTGTCATTTTAGGTTGGAGAGAGGGCAGTACCGCCCCGGTAGCCGGCCCAACCGTGCTGAAATTAGCGTGGCTCTACTACCTTGAAACACATTAATGTATTCTTAATCTGTATGTATTCTGTCATCACGTCGAAAATATGATACATAAGTAATCCGATGTCAAATCTTTGTCAGATTGAACATCTTTGTCAGATTGAGCTAATCGCGTCTTTAATAGCATCGTTCATTCACCAATAAAGTTCTCGTAAAAGCAAATCTCATGTGTCTAATCTTAGCATGAATGAACATGAGGACCTAACTCGTACAAGACTATAGATCCATTAAAACTGTCGTATGCACAGTACTTAGTACCACAATGAACACTTGCGGTTGGCGAAATGTGAAATAGGTATACTTCGAAGTGCCTTAAGACTAAGAGCTCCGGAGTGAGGTTTTGAGGGTTTGAAATGTTTTAAGGGTTGGTTTTTGGACATGTTTTAAAATAATAAACTACAAAATAGTAAAATAACACCTTTTTTACTGATCATATCCTGGTATTTCATTGAAACAAAATGAAACGTAGTAGTATTGAAAAATCCGTTCGGTAGTTTCTGAGATGTTCCTGATGAACAACTAGAAATACAGACAAACATATTTGTGATCTATTCCTCCTTTGTCATTCTCTTTCTTTTTTAACCGACTTCCAAAAAGGAGGAGGTTCTATGTTCCACTGTATGTATATTTTTTTATATTCTTTTTTTATATATGTTACCCGATTACTCCGTCAGTTGTGGACCGATTTAAAAAAAAAATTGTATTCGAAAGGGTATGCTTCCGAGGTGGTCCCATTGCCAGCATATCAGGATCTGATGATGGGATCCCAGGGAAATCGAGGGAAACTCTCATTTTTTATAGGCACATACTATGTTTTTCGTATATTTTCTGAAGTTACACCCGTATTTGCGTCTGGTAGTCATCATTTGATGATGATGAGCTGATGATGTAAGGTACAACTCCTTAACGGTTAGGAGTTGGAGGATAAATCTTTAAATATCAGATGTATATATGTTACCTTTAGTCGTATTCTTTCAAATTATTTAGGTAAGCTGATGATAGAAGGTGGAAGGTACAACTCCTCAACGGTTAGGAGTTGGAGGATAATTCTTTCAATATCATACGTATCTAAAGACCTTCAGTCGTATACTTTCAAGTTATTTAGGTGAACTGATGATAGAAGGTTAAACTCTTCAACAGTTAGGAATTAGAGGATGATTTCAATATTACACGTACGTTTAGACCTTCATTTGTATTCTTGATGATGAAATTTGATGAAATAGTTCAACTTACTACTTACCTACGATTGTTTGCACTAAAAACTGAAAGATAAAAACTTTTTATAAAAAAAAAATTAGCATTAAGTAATGCAGATGTGTACTGTGAAGAACTGGAGAGAATGATGGAGAAGCTTGCACATCTGCAACCAGCTTTGGTCAATCGGTCGTCCGCACTGCTCCTTCACGACATCGCGCGAACTCCATACTGCGCAACAGACAGTCTCCAAGCTGCAAGAGCTGGGGTTGGAAGCTCTCCCTCATCCGCCATACTCACCAGACCTTGCACCTACCGACTATTACTTTTTCCAAAATTTAGACAACTTTTTAGTGGGTAAAAAATTCAATTCCCGAGAGGCAGTACAAAATGCCTTTGAAGAGTTTGTTGCCTCCCGTCCGGCTGATTTTTACAAGAAGGGCATCAAAAAAATGCCAATGCGTTGGCAAAGATGCGTCGATTGCATGGGTGATTACTTCGAATAACAGAAATAAAAAAGTTTGAAAAAATAAGTACTTTCACTTATTGCATACAAAACGGCAATTTCATAGGTAAAGACCTAATATAAAGATGCACTTGGTGCTGCTCTTTTATAATATGACTAGCCGAGTCCCGCGGTGTTACCCGCGGTTATTGTCGTACCGTGGGTAACGATGCGGGGCGAAACTAGTCTCAAAAAAGTAGCCTAAGTTACTCCTTATATCATCAACCTCATCCAGCTACCTATCAGTGAAAGTCCCGTCAAAATCGGTCCAGCCGTTCCAGAGATGAGCCAGAACAAACAGACCGACAGACAGACAAAAATTGTAAAAAATGATATTTTGGTATACGTACCGTGTATACATATGCATTTAGTAAAAAGTGGTTATTTTAATATTGCAAACAGACACTCCAATTTTCTTTATTTGTATAGATTACTCGTATGATATAATACTTTGAGTTTTATAAGAGAAAGCAGAATTGGTTATAAAAGTGCATCATTACCGATTTGAAACCCACACAATAAGTGTGGGTTTGGACGTGGTTGTGGTTCGGGTAGTTTATCTGTGTGGGCTAGCAAGATTATTTGTATTAGTATGATATGAAAAAAAAAAAAATAGTTTGACTATATTATCCTACTTCCTACCAATATTATAAACGCTAAAGTTTGTAAGTATGGATGGATGGATGTTTGTTACTCTTTCACGCAATAACTACTGAACGGATTTGGATGAAACTTTACAGTAATATAGCTTATACATCAGAATAACACATAGGCTACTATTTACCGCGATAACTATCATACACGCGGGCGGAGCCGCGAGCAAAAACTAATTATGACTATAATAGTCTATTAGTCTATTGGTTAGCGATCCTGATTACGAAGCTAGGGTTCGTGGATTTGATTCCCGCCCAGGACAGGATTATTTGTTCTGCGTCCAGGTGTACTTTATTTACAAAATATTGGTATTTAGAATTGGGTATGTTTATCAGTAAACTAGTTGCCATAGTACGGGGTCTGCTTTCTGTATACTTTATAGATTTGACATTGACCACCTTCCACATCTAGTAAGTCCTTAAAAGTAGACCTGCATTCATCCATCTATGCACAAACAATATCCGTCTAGTACATTGGATTGTACTTCACACATAAACAATGACAATATCTCCTATGGATGACCAAACAAAGAGGGATACTATGCGATACGAATAATATATAATTGGTACCCTTTTAGAATCCAACTTAAATTCAACTGCTTGTACAATAGTTTGAACAGAAAAAAGTTAAAAAAAAATTAAACCAGTTTACGTAATATGTTTTGATAAAATTTAAATAGCTGTCATTTGAGCTATTATTACAAATCTATTGATACCTCATTCATTAAAATCGGTTGAGTAGATTCGGCGCTACAGTGGAACATACATACAATGAAAAAACTATTTATCCTTCCTTTTTAACCGACTTCCAAAAAGGAGGAGGTTCTATGTTCCACTGTATGTATTTTTTTTTTTCTTTTTTTTTATGTATGTTCACCGATTACTCCGTCAGTTGTGGACCGATTTTGAAATTTTTTTTTGTACGCGAAAGGGTATGCTTCCGAGGTGGTCCCATTGCCAGCATATCAGGATCTGATGATGGGATCCCAGGGAAATCGAGGGAAACCCTCATATTTTATAGGCACATACTATGTTTTTCGTATATTTTCTGAAGTTACAAGTATTTGCGTCTGGTAGTCATCATTTTATGATGATGAGCTGATGATGTAAGGTACAACTCCTTAACGGTTAGGAGTTGGAGGATAAATCTTTAAATATCATATGTACATATGTTACCTTTAGTCGTATTCTTTCAAATTATTTAGGTAAGCTGATGATGGAAGGTGGAAGGTACAACTCCTCAACGGTTAGGAGTTGGAGGATAATTCTTTCAATTTCATACGTATCTAAAGACCTTCAGTCGTATACTTTCAAGTTATTTAGGTGAGCTGATGATAGAAGGTTAAACTCTGCAACAGTTAGGGATTAGAGGATGATTTTAATATTACACGTACGTATAGACCTCAATTTGTATTCTTGATGATGGAATTTGATGAAATAGTTCAACTTACTACTTACCTACGATTGTTTGCACTAAAAACTGAAAAATAAAAACTTTTTATAAAAAAAAAACCGACTTCCAAAAAACATCCAACGAAAACTCTTTGCCAAAAAAAACACTCAAAAGCGTAAAATAAACTGGTTCTTCATAAATTGCCTATACCTAATTCTTTATTCATTTAAATAGTAGTATTATAATGTGTGCTAGGTACCTAAAATCTGTTTGAAGTCGGTGCTAAGCCAAAAAGAATACAAACGAACAATTACAAAAGTCTAAGCGATGGTCACTTGGCACCGACTTCAAACAGATTCTAGGTACCTAGCACACATTATAATACTACTATTTAAATGAATAAAGAATTAGGTATAGGCAATTTATGAAGAACCAGTTTATTTTACGCTTTTGAGTGTTTTTTTGGCAAAGATTTTTCGTTGGATGTTTTTTGGAAGTCGGTTTTTTTTTTGTTTTACCATAGTCGCGTAAAAAAGTAAACATAAAATGTTCTCACTTAAAGTTTTCTCTAAATCAGATAAGTATGGGTTTTGATCACTGTATTATTCCTACTAGATGTCGGTTATCCAAGTTAGCGACATCCAGTCAGAATGTACGATATATAACCTGTCAGTTTATGACCACATCGTGCATCACATTACATCAACAGCCCTTAACAATCCACTCCTGTACATAGATCTCTCCTTAGATTGGAGTTTTTGGCCGAGTATGGTATACTCGATGACCAGAAACGAGTTGGTAATGGATTGGGTTTTTTTGTGGAATAGGGGGCTAACGAGCAGACGTATCACCTGATGGTAAGCGATTGCCGCGGCCCATGAACACCCGCAACACCAGAGGCGTCACAAGTGCGTTGCCGGCCTTTGGGGGAGGGGTTGGAGTATGGGCCTCCGGTATCGTCACTCGCTCGGTGAAACACAGCGCAAGCACTGTTTCACACTGGTTTTCTGTGTGGCCGTGGTATCACTCCGGTTGAGCCAGCCCATTAATGCCGAAGCGTTGCTTTCCCACGCTAGAGTTTTCCCACTATTTTAAGTTTTCCTTCTCTTTGCAGTGATGTTTTCCTGCTTGGTTTGCTTCATTAGCCTGCACTTTCGACGCTCGAACCACATCTCTTTGACATTCCGTATTCTTATTCCGTCACCACAAGGAGAATCAAAACGATATATTATAGGTAGTAGAGCCACGATGATTTCAGCACGAATGGGCCGGCTCGACCGGCTCGGTACTACCCTCGCACAGAAAATCAACGTAAAATTACAGCGATCTTGCTGTCGTGTTTCGTTGGTGAGTGTGAGACCGGAGGCCCAAATAGTCTAGTCAACAAGTTCCATACTTGTTGACTAGACTAAAAGATGCAGCAGCATCACTAGGCCGCCATGGTGTGGGTCGCCATACTGCATTGTCTGCATTCGCAGTGAGTATGGTGACCACCACCCTTGGATTCTGCTTATGCTTTCCATCAGGCAGAGTAGAGTAGAGTAAAAAAATATATAAAACGACGGTTTGAAGTTAATATAAATATCAGGATTCAAATATGTAACCTATTAATGTTAACGCTGTCACCCTTTGTATGCCCATCTCGCTCAACTAAATTGGCTTGTGAATGGTCTCGAAAAAAAACCGGCCATTGTTGCGTGTTAACTTTGCAAATGTACTACGACTTAGAATAATATATGAGAAAGTTTAGCATGTTATAAAAGTAGTGGAAAAATTTCGACTTGGGTCAGTATAACAAATAACTAACACTCCTCCAATCGAACCATATACAATATATTATTTATGCAAGTCTTACATTAATAAATACAAAAAAAAATAAAACAACAGCCCACCATAGCCGAAAACTTATCCTTTAAAGAACCAAAAACTATATCTATATAATTTCTGTTCACAAAACCAGTTTTTTATTACCCAACTACGTCGAAGCCAAAAGGAAGGGTAATACTTTTGCCAATCTAGGTATGTTCCACCAAAGCGCCTAAACTACTAAACCGATTTTAATGAGTGAAGTGTCAATACATGCGTAATAATGGCCCGAGTGACAGAGGATATATAAATTTTATCAAAAGTTTTAACATAGTCCATAGTTCTACCCGAGATAATTTTACAAGCAGCATCATGATTGCCTCACGATGAAACCCACTATAGTCTATTCAACTTTCTCTGAGACAAAAGGTAAACAAACCAGGAAAAGGTTCTTTAATAGGTCAAATTTTATATGCATCTATATAATCAACAATAAAAAATGACATTTTCTTTCTTTTTCTTAGAAAATGGCAAACTGTGCCGATGTCGACAATTCTGCCAGTGTCAAGTACAACGGAAATACGTGTGTTATAAAATAATTGCAACTGTCCAAATTTTCCGAGTGGACTGACTAAAAAGTGACATTAAAAACACCTAAAACTGTAGCTGTTCCCAAACTTTGAACGTATTATAACACTACTAAATTGAAGAGTAGTAGGCAAATAATTACGTAGAAATGTGAAATTTTGTAATTAGTTTGGTTACACCGGCCATCTTTACTCTCGATCAACTCGTTTGAGAAACATTGGTTTCTTTGTTTACCTTTTATCTCAGAGGAAGTTGCCTACAAAATAACGATGTTATTGATGGTATTATAAACTTGGAGAAATTTAAACTGCAATACTAAGATAATTCCACCCGATATTGAGAATCAGAACCATGACCTTACAGCCTTTCGAAACGTATCGCAGCAGTAATGAGGCAACTAATACCGAGAGAGTTTATTCGAAATGTTGTGAAATCATGTTCTAAATGGTGTATTAGTTCACTTACTATGTACAGACCTGCATTTTGATATACGCATTGAGGAGGTGGTAATGTAGATATTTAATGGAGTTCTGAGCCAATGAGAATCAAATAAATCGTAGCATGTATTATTTTATCTCCTTTTTAGACGCCTTTTTTTACGAAATCGGGTTAAAGTCTTTTTAATTTCATTGTTATTAGCAGTTTTGTTTTCGTCATTTCTTGTCAATGCATCGAAAATGTGCTATAGCAAAGCAAGGTAGAGTATAAATAGAAAAACATGTAGGTAAGTATTCCAAACAGTACCTATGGCCAACTAAAAGACCCACCAATTCTTTTCCGCAAACAAGTTTGGGCTGTAAGTTTACTATGATACGGCTGAACTTCTAATTTTTACTTGAAGGGACTGCCATGGGATCTTCACAACCAGAAATTTTGTAGGAAGACTGTTTTCGGTATTTTCAGGTCTTTAATTACCCGTAACAAATGCCGCAGATGTTCATATGCCAACCGGGACCGACTGGTTAGCGTGCTCTCCGAGGCACGGATATAGCTAACTAAAAGTATTACATAAAAGTCGTACCTATGGGTCATATAATAAATATACCTAAGCATGATATGTTCGGACGCTCGTACGCTCACCTTGTAGCTAAAGCCATTAAATTTGATCGCGGGCACGTACCAGCTTAAAAGTTATTGCGTTCACGAGATCGACTCATCGATCTCAGAAGCTAAAGGTATTAACTGCCAGATTAAAAGTTGAACACAATGTGAAATAGAGTAAAGAAGCTATTTCCTAGGTAGCCATATTATAAGTAAATATGAATACTAGCTGACCCGGCGAACTTCGTACCGCCATATTTACATTTCTGTCTCAGCTTCCCACAGGTAGTGTACAGTCGCGGACAAAAAAAAAAAGACTTTTCCCGTTATCTTTTATTTTTTTCTTTCTAGCAAAAAAGAAACAATGAAATCGGACCATGTGTTATTGAATTACAACTATGTAGATATTTTGACTTTCATCCCCTCCCCCCAGGAAACCGTGCTGAATATCGGGATAAAAAGTATCCTATGTCCTACCTCGTAAAATGAACTCAAGTCATGCCAAGTTTCATTTGAATCCATTCAGTAGTTTCGGCGTGATGCGCGGCCAAGGTACAGACAGACAGACGGACAGACAGACAGACAGACAAAAATGAAAAAAATTACAGTTTTGGCTTCAGTATCGATAATAGAGAGCCCTCCAAAATTTTTTTTCAAAATATCTTTAATGTACACAATTGGACCTGTTACATTTTTATTATAAGTATAGATATACATATAGATGATTTGTAACAAAATAAAATAACTTCGTACCATTAACATCATCATCAGCCTATCGCAGTCCACTGCTGGACATAGCATAACATCTGATTAAAAAGTTCTATCAGTAAGCGTGTTTACCGTTAAAACGGTATAAAATAAGCTATTTTAAAAATTCTCTCCTTAAGTATAAATATGGCTGAACTCTCGCATAGCTTTAGGAAACTATTGACGAACATCTATGGTATAAGTGCCTTTGCCAATAAAACAAAGCCTCTTGGAAGCGCCACAGCTCAATAGCTCAAAAGAAGTTTGGGACAGCTCTCACTTCTCTCTCGCCTTCCTGAATGTACACCGACACTATTCATATTCAGTCAAAAAATCCACCAAATTCATAAGGATTCTTTTCTGTGATTGGCTCCTTTAAAGAAGTTGTAATGCCAAGGCCTAATAAGTCGTGCATATGGCTTCCTAATGATTTAGCAATCCAATTTACTGTTTTATGTTTGTACTACGTATTTGTAATGTTAAATAGATGGGTAAATAAGTAGTAAATACCTTAAGAAGAGTAGAACCACGTTGATTTTAACACGGTTGGGTCGGCCCGACTGGGGCGGTACTACTCTCTCACAGAAGACCATCCTAAAATGACAGCATTCGTGTTGTCGTGTTTCGTTGGTGAGTGCGAGACCGGAGGCTCAATGATGCAGAAGCATCTCAATAGGCCGCCATGGTGTTTGGTCACCATGCTGCATTGTTGCATTGTCTGCGTTCGCAGTGAGTATGGTGACCACCACTCTTGGATTCTGCTTATGCTTTCCATCAGTCAGAGTAGAGTCGATTAGGTAGGCTCATGCCTAAAAAAAAGAATTCCTACTAATGTTATTATCAATCTGCCGAAGTGTGAGCTTTACTTAATATATGATTAAAATAAAGTCGTCAGCATATGGATGTACATAGGTACTGTAGTAGTATATAGTTTAATCTCTGTGACAGTTATATCTCAAATGAAGTGCAATACATTATAAATATAAAAATTCACACCTAAAATAAAATTTGTAAGTTCTAAAATCGCCTGTTTTCTCCGGCTCTGTCGTGGATGCTGTCACAGATATCAAACTATATTTAACTAGCTGACCCGGCGAATTTCGTACGTTATCTGGGGGCACGGTCGTGCCCCCGCCAAGACGAGCCAAGCGAAGCGCAAGGGCACTACCTACCTTTTCTCGAAGTGTTTCGTCGTTTTTTTGAACCCTCATAACTTTGGTTCCCGATATACCAGATTGTTTAAATTCTCAGGATATGATGTTATCAATAGACTAATGAAACATACAAAGTTTCAATTGCATAGCTCTGATACTTAAGATTTTATTGATACCTAAAAAACACCGATTTCGTCACTGACACACTGATGATCATCAAAACTGTTAGGGTACTTCCTGAAGTGCTAGAAAGCTGAAATTTGGTATGCAAACTAAGTTTAGTATACAAACAACAACAAAAATTCATAAACCTATTACTTTTGCCCCCGGAACCCCAAATTTGGGGGGTGAAAGTTTGTATGAGACTTTCACAAATGTTTATGCTAGAGGTTTTATTTTTGGTACATGGAGTTTTTCGAAAGAAGAAAGAAGATGTACAAGAAATGCAGCCCAGAAAAAGAAAAAAAAACTGCCTTAAGCAACTTACAAAAAGAAATGAAATCCCACCAAACACATTTTCATGTAAAATGTTGCCAAGACGACTGATGGCTTACCCTGTGAAAAAGATATCAGATCTCATGTAGAGCCAAGGTTCTCAATCTACACGTCCTAACTCTACCAACCCTAACTTCATAAACCCTATATCTCAGTAAAAATGTATGGCTTGGCTGTTTCGTCACTTCAGAAACTAAATATTCGTATAACACATTACTTCAAAAACTAGATATTTGCAAACACAAAAGGCGTTCGTTTCCCCTTCGTGACGGTATGGTAGCGAAACGGCGAAGCCATACATTTTTACTGAGATGTAGAGTTTATGAAGTTAGGGTTGGTAGAGTTAGGGCGTGTAGATTCAGAACCTTGGCTGTACATGAGATCTGATATCTTTTTCACAGGGTAAGCCATCAGTCGTCTTGGTAACTTTTTACATGAAAATGTTTTTGGTGGGATAGTTATTTTCGTAAATGTTTTCTAAATTACCGAAAACTTCTTTATTATTTGAACCGCATCAACTTCTTCCAAGGCCGCAGTGTATGGGACTAACTGGATTAAGAAAATATAATATTTCCGGTTTTCTTTTAATTTTCTTCTATACAAACCTTATTTATATTAGTCATTCTCACGGATATACTCGAAATATTTCTCAAGATTTTAAACAGTTCTTGCAACGCAATTCGCCGTCCCCTTTAGTCCATAAACTGGATGGACACGTATGGATTTCTTCATAAAAGGTATAACAGCGTGTGACCAAATGCATTTAATTGCAATCCACATTGGACACCCATTTATGATGCCAGACGGTTGTAACGGATTGCTGATGCCTTTTCTGTCAGTGTTTTTATGTTTGTTTAACTACCAGTACACATTCCTTTGTAGAAAGTATAGATCTACACTGAAAGTTCATCATCATGGGGTGCCATCTTCAAAATGAAGTTTGGAGGTCGGCAGACGGTATCCCTCGCGATCATGAGCGGCCTCTTTTAATTGGTGATATTTTAGTCCAGTCTAGGCCCTGATGTCATCTATCCATTTCTATCTTTTTACAAAGGGGCCCTCAACGTGAATTCTTGAGGCTTCTTTTAGAAATAAAAATACGAGGCAAGAAGACACCAGGTCGACCACGAAGAAAGTGGATAGATGACACTGAAAGTTACTTTTGTTAAATCGAAGAAAACCACGCTGATTCCACTGATTCCAGCACGAACGTGCCGACTCGACCGGGGCGGTACTACCCTCTATCAAAAGACCAATCTAAAATGACAGCATTCATGCTGTCGTGTTTCGTTGGTGAGTGTGAGAACGGAGGCCCAATGATGCAGAAGCATCTCAAAAGGCCACCATAGTGTGGTGACCCACACTATGGTGCATTGTTGCATTGTCGGCATTCGCAGTGATTATTGTGATCACTGCGCCTGGATTCTGCTCATGCTTTCCATCAGACAGAGTACAGCCACTTTGGCAGGGTCAAATATAATAAAAATGCGGCCAATTGTGAGTCGGACTCGCCCATGGAGGGTTCCGCAGCAGCAACTAACATATATATATATATTTTATATTTGTGTTGATTGAATGAAAGGTAAATTGCAGTTTACGATTTATGACGTATTAAAAAAAACTACTTACTAGATTTCGTTCAAACTAAATTTCGGTGGAAGTTTACATAGTAATGTACATCATATATTTTTTTTAGATTTATCATGCTCTTATTTTAGAAGTTACAGCGGGGGGACACACATTTTACCACTTTGGAAGTGTATCTCGCGCAAACTATTTAGTTAAGAAAAAAATGATAGATAGATAGATAGATGATTAGAAACCTCAGTATCATTTTTGAAGACCTATCCATAGATACCCAACACGTATGGGTTTGATGAAAAAATTTTTTTTGAGTTTTAGTTCTAAGTATGGGGACCCCCAAAGTTTATTGTTTTTTTTTTATTTTTGTGTGAAAATCTTAATGCGGTTCACAGAACACATCTACTTACCAAGTTTCAACAGTATAGTTCTTATAGTTTCGGAATAAAGTGGCTGTGACATACGGACGGACAGACAGACAGACGGACGGACAGACAGACAGACAGACATGACGAATCTATAAGGTTTCCGTTTTTTGCCTTTGGCACGGAACCCTAAAAAAGTGCTTTAAGCCGTTTACGTCACTCTCGGTGACCTATATAGAAAGTATACCTAATTAGTAACCATTTTAATATTATTAATACATACAACCTTTAGCATCCAGTTCCATAACTGGTTTCGAAACGATAATTGTACCAGTACAGTTATCACTGCGCAGACGCAGCGGCGCCGGCCCGGCTTGCGTAGCGGTTCTGTGACCCTTTTTGTTGTAAGGTCCCAAACATAAGCGAATAGCGATTTGTTGCTTATAGTGAAATGCGAATGTTATCCAAATAAATCTGTCACAAAAGATAACATAGATTTACAGTCTTTTTAGAGAAAGTGCCGGATTATCAATGGACTGAATTGCGGACTGTTGACAGGGTGTCAATGTCAGGTGTTACCTGATGGTAAGTGACTACCGTCGCGTATGTAGGTAACGCCGCATGAGTCACAGAGAGTTTTTTCGTGCGTGCAGCCGGCTCCATCGAATTATAAGACGTTGTCAAAAACTCAATTAAATATTTATTTGAAGCATTTTCTGCCAGGAATTAATAATACATAGTAATTAAATCTAATTCATTAATTTCATACATTCTGTGATAAATCAATCAAATTCATCACAAACATATGACAAATGCGATTGATTTTTTTAATTTGCAGTCATATTACAAAGTAATAATAATACGTAGATTTAGATAAATTTTACCAGTGGGCGAAATTGTACATAGGAATGTGCTCTTATACCAACTTAGTTTAACAAAAAAGAAATGTTTTCAATATCTATATTTGTGTCATCTATTATTTTACAATTTACTTATATTTCACAAGTAAAGAAGTTTGTTTATCTTTGCGTAAAATTATATAATTGTTTCTTGTAACTTGCGCAACACTTACTGCTCTAATTGTGGACAATTTCACGTTTGCGACGTCCGCATATTATTACCACTCATTAAACTTGAATCATTTCATATTTGTGTGTGAACTTAACCTTTATACAAACAATTGTTTTTACCTTATGGAGGAGGAAAGAAGAGGTATTATTATTAACTGACGACCTGTTTAAACTACTTATAACGCATGTCTCTTAGTTTTAATCTAAATAGAAGATTGAAAATTTAGGAATAGTCGGAGAACGTATACAACAGACCAAAAATATTGCTTTTAAATTAGGTCAATTTCTTTTTAGTATATTTTTTACTAGCGTAGCCTAGTCTTTCCTTAAGATTACAGGTATCTCCATGCCAAATGTTATTGAAATCGGTGCGGCTGCTTAGCGGTGAATGCGTATAGACAGATAGACAGACTTACTTTCAATTTATAATATTACTAGCGACCCGCCCCGGCTTCGCACGGGTGTATTTCAGATGCCCCCGCCGACGACATGATTCGTGCATTTTAAATCTGTAATATCTTCGAATATATTCATTTAAATTAGATACTGTACAGGGCCATTTTGATCTATATTAAATGCACAATGTATTTAATTTACTTAATTGTGTAAGGATTAATTCCGTATTGCTTAAAATCACTTCGTAAATAAGCCATTATTTCTCGTAAAAAGAAAGGAATAAAATGGTTGTTGTGGGTTATCCCTAACAGATAGACATATACCGTCGCGGACTTTTTTGTAGTACTTTTTAAGGTGTACAATACTGTAGTACATTATTTTGATCTATCTCTTAGGGTGCAACCAGCGTTTGCAATGTAAGCGCAAAAAAATGTGTTTATTTGCTACATCACATTAGAAACCTCGAAAATTAACAGTGTTTCCGTACTATATTATGCATTTATTATACACTAGCTGACCCGGCGAACTTCGTACCGCCATGTTTACATATCTGTCCCAGCTTCCCACAGGCAGTGTACAGTCGCGGACAGTACAGACTTCAGTATGGATTATAGAGAGCCCTGCAGAAAAAAAAAACAAAATATCTTCAATGTACAGAATTGGACCTGTTACACTTTTATTATAAGTAGTATAGATATAGATAAAAACCTTCCTCTTGAATCACTCTATCTATTAAAAAAACCCGCATCAAAATCCGTTGCGTAGTTTTAAAGATTTAAGCATACACAGGGACATAGGGATATAGGGACAGAGAAAGCGACTTTGTTTTATACTATGTAGTGAAGTATAAAAGTATGGATTTGTTTTTTTATTTAATTAAATAGGGGGCAAATGAGCAGACGCATCGCCCGATGGTAAGGCCGTACGTAATTAACGCACTTGTGACGCCTCTAGTGACGCGTCACAAGTGCGTTACCGGCCTTTTAAGAAGGAATACGCTTTTTTCTTAAAGGTTTGAAGGATTGTTTAGTCAAGTTAGTAAAATTTTGGTGTATAGCATGGACGCGTGTAAATGTACTAAAGGTACATGGACAGTGGACATGCTTATTTGCATTATTCCATATTTTCCTTAACGAAATAGCAAAGTTGCTTTTTAACCGCGTGCTCAAATTTGATGATCGAGCAAGCGAAGGATTCTAAAATTTAGAATCCTGAGCGTTAGCGAGGTAATCAAAAGAGCACGAGGTAAAAAAAAATTGCACTCGAGTGCAACACGTAACTTTTCATCCCACCTCAGCTAGGAAATGACTAAATGACGTGAAAGGAAAATGGCTCTGGCAAAGCAAATCACAAAAAAAGTACACCAAGAAGGTTCCGAGTCTCAGTTTTTAACAAATAAAAAAAAATGAAAAATTCGGCACCATGGAGGTAGAAGTAAATAGTTTTAATGATGTTTTGACTACACAAGCTTAGTGCACACGATGTTCTAAATTCAATTTTACTTTATCCTCTAGCGAATAAAAACGGCTTTTGCACTCAGATATCGAAAGGCAAAAATACTCTTTCCGAGATGGTGGGATGAAAAATACATTTAATTTTTTTTTAAAGTTGTAGGTATTACCAATTTTGCTTAGTGTTTAATTTATCATGGTATCATGTAGCAAATAAGTTTATTATTATAGTCAAATAGATTTTACATCAGTTTCGTCTCGATCTAACCTAGTATAATACGAACACAAATTTCAAGTAAACGTATACAAACTAATAAACTCCTAGTCGTTAATAAAAGCTCGTTATTATGCTTTATGCTGTTAAATCGATATTATTGTTATTTTATCGTGCAATGTCTAGACATAAGATCACAAGGTTGCTTATAGATCGTACGGCTGGGACACTTAGGACGTTTTGAAATTGAGATAGATAGCCCTTAATTAAAGTCTGGATCGTTGATCGATGGAGACACGTTATTGACATAATGGTAATTAAGAATTTTCGATTGGTAACTTTTGATAACGCCATAGGGCAAAACCAGGCAGGTTAAGTTAACTAGTACTACTAGTTTTGATTTAAAGGATTCGTTATATTTTTGACGTGATAACGTCTAATAAATTGATGAACGCCGGCTGCATGCGCGAAAAAGGATGACCCATTGTCCTGTTACGCTCATTGTCCCGTTGCGCTCATTGTACGTCGTTGTATGATCATGTATCATTTCATCAATGTTTTGTTATGACGTTGTCACGTTAAACTATCGACCGTAAACCGACTTTAGAGACAACCAATTTTTTAGTTAAAGTCTGTGTATACCCCTGAAAGTAGAACTGAAGCGATGGTAGAATTTTATAAGTTTTGTGTTTAGTTTCAAATATCCTGAAATGAGTCTATTGCCGTTTACAAACTCAATGCAGTTTTTGACAATTTTCTGTTAAATAATTTAGAAAAAAAAAGTAACGTAAATGTTGTTTTTCTCACATACTCTTACTCTTTTTATCGACCTGCATTTTATTACTGTAATAAAAAATCTATAAAACTGGTAGAACATATTCGTTCGATGCTGTTCTTAAAGGGCGTCATAACTTTTCTTTTTTGTTGGAACTAATCACGTCCAGACGCCCACCATTGTGACTCCTGTACACCAGGATAAATAGCAGTGACCCTCGAGCATATTGAGTTATAACACATCACAGCTTGTGTTTCAGATGTCCATTTGCGACAATAGTCGTAAGTGACATCAATGACCACCCTATTCATTTGTTGAAAACTACCTTTAAATTATCAAGGAAACATATTTCAAGAAACCAAATAATATATTACTTTACCTTAATCTGACAACGACGTAATGAATAGTGTGATTTCTGTGAAACCTACGAACTGACAGTCTTAATACCGCATTGGCCTGATTCCCTCGTTCACTACACGTGTGGGAAAGTAAACACATTTTCTTTGTTAATAACCTGATCCGTGTTAAAGGATGGTTTGATTGACGAGCTCTACTTACAAAGTGTAAAACCTATAGTTTTCGTCTCTGTCTCACTCACTTGAAATCCCATAAACGAGAGTGAGACAGTATTTCTGGTAATAATGTTTTGATGGTTTTCAGTTCATTTATCTGTGTCAGTTAGAGTTTGCATAGTTAATTTATCGTTTTTAATAGACCATTACTGAAATAAAGAATATATGTGTGGTGCGGAGTACTGCACGTCTTATAATTAATGAACTTAATACTATTTATTTACTACATACAAGACTTATTATATCTACTTATTAGCTGACTCGTGCAACTTCGGCTGGGTCCCCCTACTGGTCGTAGCGTGGAATAAATACCACAGTGCGCCAGCATTTAAAGGTATAACTTTTTACCGACTCCATAAAAGGAAAGGAAAGTTCTCAATTCGAATGTATTATTTTGTTGACCTTTTAAAGAACGTTAGAGGTAAATAAAAATATTTATCCTTAATATTTTAAATGTATTTGCAAGTTACGAGTAAATTTTCGTGCGAATCATCATCATCTCAGCCAAAAGAGAAAAATATGCACTGAAAAGTAGCCGATAATAAAGGTTTTATTAGTCGTATATCCGCGGATTCGGGTACGGATATCCGGCACACTGGTAATGTACATATGTATCACTGGCTCTAATTAGAATCAACAATGTTAAAAAGTGTCACACACATGTAAATTTGAAACGTAATGTAATCTAAAAATTTAGTTAAATTTTTATTTTTTATTATTGAAACTGAGTGCAAAACTTAGTTTCAATGAAAGTAATCGTAATACATAGTCATGTTGTTACCGTTGAAATTTAAAACTGATTACGTAAATTTACAGCAATGCGTTCAACCTTTTTAGGAAGCTATTCTGCCGTGCGTGACCGATAACTTGCTGTATTAGTATAATTACTATTTACTAAATGTATGTCTTCCTTGGATGAAGTTAGGCTTCCTATAGCCGCAATATTTTATACCAAATTTCGTAAAACAGGATGAGTTTGGATTTGTTCATAGCAGTTTCACTTAGGCTCTTTGTACATACCTATTATTGGTCAGCCGTGAGGTCGACTTTCGCTTGTGACGTTCGCTTAAATTACCCAAAATCTTATGTTATACATCTACTAGTTAATAACAAGTAAATTATTTAAAAGAATACTTAAGTTACAAATGTGTGATTGCATTTTATATCATTTTCAGATACAGTGTCACACTCATAATTTAAATGATACTCAAACGCTAAAATCCATTTAGTCATTTAGGCAACATGCAACAAAACGTAGCAAAAAAATAAACATATGACATACACTCTACTTACACTCAATAAATTAAATAGCTTTTTAAAAACAAGCTTTTACTGGAATGCCTCGAGACGAATCAAACGAGTCCAAACTCGATGATGTTGCGAAGTTTCTTTACAGAGTTTCTATGGCCACTTTTCAGCTCCAGCATCACATCAGCAACATGTCATTAAAGTATTGTATTGTCACGCTGTATATGCATATGCTTACAAAATTTTAGCATAATCGGTTGTAGATATCTGCTTCAAAATTGAGTTGCAAGATTCCACCCGAACATACAAGCATAATACATACATACATTGCAAGTTAATAAAAACCTTGTAAAAATAGGACCCTTCTGGCGCAATCACAAATTTATCATATCAATTTAACAGATCCGTTTTAGGCTTTTTGAAGTGTAACCGGTGATACGGGTCTCTTTTAGTCGGATATCCGCGGATTTGGATACGAATATCCGGCACATCGCTATTAGGTATATATCAATAACTCCTTTAAGAATCTTTCAAAAAAGTTCAATGTTTGTAAACACATTTAACTGTAGTGAAAAAACACTGCAAGCAGTTTTCATTAGATCGTGTTCAACTTAAGCAATCGATTTTATATTTATTCCGCTTCTTATGCGTCCTTATGACAAACATCACGCTTCTTATTCCCAAAGGGTTAGGTAGATTTGTATTCTGTTCCGCTACCTTTTTAGTTAACATGCAGTAAGTATCGAGGCTATTGCCCCATAGCGGTCACATTTCTAACCACCAGCTGTACAATATACCGTTTATGAACGAACCTACCTACATTAGAATGTTATATCTAATACCGAGATTGGATTTAGGTCATAGAGTTCAGAATTCAGTCATTCAGAATTAACTGCACGGTTGGCCTGGTGGTTTAGGCGGTTGCCACGCCGCTTGCCAATTCGCCAAGTGTTGTGGGTTCAAATCCTACACGGGACAACACTTTGTGTGATCCACAAATTGTTGTTCTGAGTTTGGGTGTTAATTGTGTCCGTTTTATGTATGTCTGTAAAGTCCCCCGCGACACAGGATGTTTATTCCTAATGCGGGAGTTGTCTTTAAAAAAAAAAAAATATTTTACAAATATTTATCTACGTAACCCATGCGGAATGGGAGAGGAATGCCTAGGTATGCGTTCTGGTGGTATTCATTCAATCTTAATAATATTAATCTATACTTATTCTAATATACTTCAAATTTTGCCACAATAACCGATTCCCCGTTGACGGCATCCAACATAACTGACTACAAAAAATATTCTCATTTTGATATTTTCGTCATTTATGAACCTGTTTGAAAATAACATGTCATCCTTCTTCCAGTTTCTGTTTAATTTAAAAGAAAGATGGAAAACTAAAAATAACTAAGAATACAGGTTACCAGAACTTAACCCAAGTCCTCCCAAATCTCAGAGGAGAGGGCTCACATCCCCAAACATCGGCAACGCACATGACATGACATGTATTGTGTGTGTCTTTTGATTGACTACTCTGGGAGTGACTTGTCCGCTCGTTTGTCACATATGCCATAAAAGAAAGTTTAATTTTTATCAGAAGAACACAACACCAATGCTCCAACTTACTGTTTTGCTCAATAATCGTGTGTCATGTTCGTTCCGTTTCGTTACCCCGCGCCGCATGTAAACTAAACGTTACACAATATAAGCATGATGAGTGTAAGAGATGTATTGTTTTATGTTTGAATTGTTGTTATGATGCAATAAGAAGCTTAACTCTCGTAATAAAAATTTGTTCAAATTCAGTTTTTAACTTACAAATATTATAAAAGATATTAAAGTATGAAACGTTCAGTATTGAGAGTAATGACATTCAATTGGTTTATGAATTGACAAAATATGAAAGTAAACCTACCAATGTAATCTATACTTCTATATCTTCTATATCTATACTCATATTATAAACGCGAAAGTTTGATGGATGGATGGATAGATGGATGGATGTTTGTTACTCTTTCACGCAAAAACTACTGAACTTTACAGTAATATAGCTTATACATCAGAATAACACATAGGCTTGCAATAATTGTTTTTAAACTTTCGCGACTATACATATTATTCAACTGTAAATCTGTACCTCATAGATATTATCGCGATTAAGACCCGATTTACAGTCGAATAACACATAGGCTACTATTTGCCGCGGTAACCGACATATATGCGGGCGGAGCCGCGGGCAACAACTAGTATGATTATAATATCTTATTTTGACTGAAAGTTGAATCGGTGTTCTGTTAATATTAGTACTTTACTACTTATGAGAATATATTCAGGAGACCCATAGTAGACTGGAACTTATTTCTGAACGAATGGCCAATTCAAAATTACTACTAGCTGTCTTCTTACTTGAATTTAACGTCATGTAAAAAAGGGTATCTCTTCATAAACGTTTCCTCATCATTCAGAATCGTCACTCCTATAAGCCAGTTGTTCTTCTCCGACTGATACCAATGACACAATATACTATAGACCGTCCCTCCCTTGGCCAATACTGTACGCCGTAAAAAGCTAGAAAAGTTCAACTAAATCTAGATGGCGCTCAAAATAAGCTCTAAAAAGCAGTTTAACAAAGTTTAACAGTATTTTATTGATGTGCTTCAATTCTAGTAACTATATTATTATTTTTCAAATATAAAACTTGCTTTGTATTGCTTGCTTTAAAAAAATGATTTTCAATTGCATAACTAAAAGTTAACACCTATGTTTAGGAGATGTCGTTGCAATCGATTTAAATAAACTTGAAAATAATGACCTATTTACTACGCTAGATGTCACATTTATAAGTTATTTGGTTGAATCAGAGAAACAATGCACTCATGAATGGCAACATTGCAAAAATCGTTCATATCTTCCAGTAGTTAATACGGAACGGCAACGTCGCTTGAGCCGCGTACTCAGTTCAAAAATTTAATTAATATGAATGTTTATTTTAACCGACTTCAAAAAAAGAAGGTAGTTATCAATTCGACTGTATTTTTATTTTTAACCGACTTTCAAAAAAGGAGAAGGTTCTATGTTCTACTGTGTTTTTTTTATGTATGTTCACCGATTACTGCGTCAATTGTGGACCGATTTTGAAAATTCTTTTTGTATTCGAAAGGGTGCTCCCAAGGTGGTCTCATTGTCACCATATCAGGATCTGATGATGGGATCCCAGGGAAATCGAGGGAAACCCTCATTTTTTTAGGCACATATTATGTTTTCGTATATTTTCTGAAGTTAACCCGGTATTTGCGTCTAGTAGTCATCATTTCATGATGATGAGCTGATGGTGTAAGGTACAACTCCTTAACGGTTAGGAGTTGGAGGATAAATCTTTAAATATCATATGTATGTATGCTACCTTTAGTCGTATTCTTTCAAATTATTTAGGTAAGCTGATGATCGAAGGTACAACTCCTCAACGGTTAGGAGTTGGAGGATAATTCTTTCAATTTCATACGTATCTATAGACCTTTAGTCGTATACTTTCAAGTTATTTAGGTGAGCTGATGATAGAAGGTTAAACTCTTCAACAGTTAGGGATAAGATGATGATTTTAATATTACACGTACGTATATACCTTAAGTTGTATTCTTTCAGTTATTCATATGGATCGTTTTATTGAGTAGACATCCACTAAGGAAGGTATTTTGGAATTTCTACCCCTAAGGGGGTGAAATACGGGTTGAAAGTGTGGACGAAAGTCCGTAATTTTTAAGTTAGAAACATGAAACTTTAACTTTGGGCTACTGATTAAAAATGAGTAGATACGTATTTAACCGTTTCTGGATATTATTTTACTTGGTTACGCGCGACGCGACGTAATATGACCCCTGCCTCTGGTAATACCACGGCGTCACAGAAAACCGATGTGAAAAAGTGCTTGCGCTGTGTTTCACCGAGTGAGTGAGGATACCGGAGGCTCATACCCCAACCTCTCCCCCCATCCCACTCCACTATGCCCCAAAGGCCGGTAACGCATTTGTCAAATTATTTTAGAAATAATCAAACTTTACAAAATATACTATAAAACAATATATTAGTTTCTGTAAATAAATGCAAAAAGTCAACAACACGCGTGGTATTCCCAGGCGGTCACCCATCCAATTACTAACCACGCCCGATGTGGCTTAACTTCGGTGATCGGACGAGAACCGGTGCATTCAACACGGTATGGACGTTGGCAATCAGTTTGTTATATTTAACGTTGAGTATCCAGCACTATGACGTCAACTCAATGTTAAGTGTCGCTACAACTTTTGGCGCGAAAAGCGCGTTAGGGAACTTCGTTCCAAAAACATTTCTGATTGTTTTATTAATAACTAGGTTTCGCCTGCGACTTCGTTCGCCCGCGACTTCGTTCGCATTTAATAAAAAGTATCCTATGTTACTTACTTCTAATACCTCTACAAGAATATGTGTTTCATGATGATCAGATTGATCAGCTAAGTAGTTTTCGCCGGAAAGCGTAACAAAGGAACTTACGTTCGCATTTTTAACATTAGGATTATTTATAAGACACAAACCGAAAGAAAATCCTTAATTACACCTTTTTGTCATCTACAGTTGTTAATTAATATGTGCAAGCAATTCTCGACATTATCAACTCATAATTATCAAATTTTTTATTTGCATACATTCACGATCAACAACATTTATAAACGCCAAAAACTGTTTTTAGACATGTGTCATTAAGGACGGGAATTGCAACTGCAACATGCAACTGTATTTTATTAATTCATCAATTTTTATTTTGTTTTTTGAATCCATTAAAAAAATAAAATGTCAGTCCTTAGTTCCTTACCTATGTCAATTGAGAAACATACATACAAAGTTTAAAGTGAATCCATTGAAAATAAAAAAAGTTTCAAACAATTAATAAAAAAAAAGATTGTAAAGAGAAAAGCGGTTATTTTAAAATTAAAAACAGACATTTCAATTTTATTTATTTGTGTAGATCTCTCTGACGATAAAATATTACATAAATTATGTAGGTACTAAGATAATTAATTATTTAAAAAACGACATCTAGTGGTACATTTCGCAATAATACAATGACAATAAACTTGACAGTTGACTGTTGGGTTCGTATTGGTGTTGGGGGTCAGAAAATATCGTTGTAATTCACGATTTGATGCACTTAGTGACATCTAGGGAACATTAAGCTTACTATAAATCCGCGTACAGGTCTCGCCTAGTAGAGTGTTGGTCTAGTATATATTTCGTCAGTGCTGATACTGTCCTTCGTTTGATAGAAAGCGGTGTTCTATCCATCTGTTCGGGCTTTGATCTAAAAAGGCAAAAGTCTTTCTTGAAAACAGTATTATCATAAGACAAACGAACTTTTCAACGATTAGTGATGGTTCTAGAGTTTAGGACTTTCATTTAAAAAAGTTGTACTATAATAAACTATAGGCATTAATAGAGTAACGAAACGAGACAAGGCGATGTTTTACCGTTTGGATTCATACCCAATAACCGGTTCAGAAATGCGCATCTGTCGAGAGGCTTCCGGTACATTTTTCTGCCTTTTGTTGCAGTCTATCAACCTTTTAGATATAATTAACTAAAAGTTTATATATTTTAGCTTTCATTGTTTTAGTTCTTCTCCAAAGATCAGTCTCCAAAGATCTTTTATCTAACAGCCTATACCTTGATATTAATTTTATCTTAACTTCAAATCTGAAATAAAGTTCAAGTGAACATCAAACCTTTCGAAGTTCTTATGTAATCTGGATCATATATTTAATTGTACTTTGATCGTTTACCTCTTATTCCTTAAAATGTAGAGATCATCGAATCGGGAGTAATATTACTTCTAGTACTACTTATTTACTATACTTATTAGGGCTTTATTGATAATTTCTACTACCTTAATTCTCTTATCAATTTTTTTTAACACATGCGCAATAGCCACGTCTTCATTCCACGAGTAATATATTTTTAATAACATTGAAATATACAAAGTAACGCGAAAGCTTGTAACTTCTTTACACTCAAACTGATGGATCATTATTGATAAAAATTGCTATAGTGATTGTTGACACCCTGGATTTTCGCATAGCTTATTTTTATCCTGAAAACTGTAGTATTCTGGGCACAAGAGAAAGCAAAACGTACGAAGTAACTGGTATAGCTACTATAGGTTAACTTCACAAGCAATTTCAAAGCACACACCGATAAGTATCTAATTGTGCTAATAGATGCCATTAAAACCAGAGATGGGTTAAAACTGGAATTATTCATGAACTTAATGATAATAAATACCGTGGGCGTAACGGGTGAGGGAAATCTATAATTTACCCTCCTCTGACGTAGACCGACAAAAACAATTTTTGCGCCATTTCTTGGCCAAAAGCTGTGTACACTCGCGGATAACACATAAACTCAGGCTATTTTAAAGAAAAAGCCTATTATAATTTCATTAATGAGAAACAAAACTGAAACGAAAATACTAATATATATATTATATATATATATATAGAAAATATATATGAAGTGGTTCGTCCCGATCTCGATTAAAAAATGTAGGTCAATCGGTGCATATCTTTTTGTGTTTTTGATTTTATAAAAAAACTAGCTGACCCAAGCAACCTCGTATGCGTCCAAACTACCATCCCCCGTTTTAACCCCAAAAGGGGGTTGTCTTAATAAAAAATTAACATTAGTAGTAATGTTCTAATAATATTTCTAAAGATATATTATTGGTACACCTTCACACCGTCCATAGAGTGTACATTTTAAAATTCAGTTCTCTTAATTCAAAAACGTAGGACTTTCATACAAACGTCCAACCCCCGTTTTACCCCCTTAGGGGTGGAGTTTCGTAAAATCCGTTCTTAGCGTATGTCTACACCCTATAAGGAACCTACCTGCTAAATTTCAAGTTTGTAGGTTAATATAATAATAGTTTCTGAGATTTCGTGATTAATAAGTGAGTGGTATTTCGCTTTTATATATATAGATAAACGAAGCAAAAGGGGAGTGTTTGGACCGTAGCAAGTGGAGATCGATTGCCTCTGCTACAACTCTGGGAAATAGATGTAACTCTTTCTAATGTAGTTACTGTCTAGTGAGACAAGATGCTCTAAAACTCAAAACCGCTATCACAAATTGAATAAAACTGTCATCTATGAGTATCAAACTAACAAACAACACTTTGAAAATAGATGATAAGATCGTTGCATCATTTGCGACATTCATGCAATTGATTTTCAAATGTTAATTCTGAACCCGTTCATGACATTCTCATATCTTACCTTGGGTCGAATGTACAACCAATATTGATACAACTTCATTATTCTGCCGCTATATTGACACAAGTGTCCTACTCTCGTTAGTAACACATTATTGTAATATATCAGAACTTTATTTGCTTGGACAATAGTTATATTTGTCTATTGATATTGTTACAAACGTTTTTCTTTCTTTTCTCTCTCTCGTATGTGTCTCTGTGTAGAAGTGTTCTTTACTTTTAGATGTATTTTTGATCAATAGTGAAGAGTATATACCACTTTAACTGTTGATATGTTCTGTACTAGCTTTGCCTGTGGTAATGTTAATTTTTAAGATACAACATATTTTTATCCTATTCCAGTCTGTAACCTATCTGTGTTCCAAGTTTCATCCATTTCTGTTCAGTGGTTCTGGTCTGATTGAGAATAAACTTTAAATCCATTCTACGCTTACAAATTTATAATGTTAGTATAGATTACGGTTGTATATTTATCTTTATTCAACAAAAGCCAAAATACATAACACCATCGTCTCTGCCTAAAATATCATGGCGCTTGATCATTTACTGAACCCTTTAATTGACTTTTTAGTCTGTAACTCTACAGATACTTTAATGATTTGCATCTTTGCAACTTGTTTCTTAACTTCTGCAATCGCTTCATTCTTCTGGTGGACAATTTTTTTGAGTTAGGTGAATAGTTGCTTCCAGTTCTCCTTGCTAACCTCAAGCTCTTTAGTCACATCCAACAGTTTATTTTCTGACTCAGCCATTAAGGACTTGAGGTAAGTGATGACACTTTGCAGGGTGGTTATGATCCTGTTCTTGTCATAAACTATATTTTCTAAAGACTGTCACTCTACTCAGCTTACTCTGTTACTGTACATCACCGAGACATTTTTATAGGGAAAGCACTTGGCGTCCTGAAAAGGTATTTTTAGAGGACCAAGACCTTAGAAATACTGAAACTGTTGATTCTTTCTTTGTAGCTTAGGAAGTTTCAAACCCTTATCAATCACCCTTTTTTCATAATAAATACAAAGGGTAGTCGTGTCGTAGAAGCCGTTCCCGTGTAGTGGGACACCAGATAGGAACGAAGTTCCTTATCAAAAAAATATTAATTTCAAGTTCTATTCAAGGTATAAAGAAAGTAACTATTCAGGTATATATTTTTTATTATGATTTTTTATCGATAAAAATAGTTTTTTTCGGCGCCGTCCGACAGCTCCGTACCACACTACCACCTGAAAGGTTAAGTTCTTATTTAATAAAGTTTATTTTGAACTGTTAGATTTTTTATTTAATTTATAAGTTATTGTAAACATATATACTACAGATTACAGAATTAAATTAGAATACATATTATCGATAAAGTACACCTAGATACATGACGAAACTTAGTGGAATCGTACCCATAATCTTTTATTTATCAGCCAGGATCCCTACAAAAAGCTAGTCGAAACACAAAGAAAACTCCAGAAAACGAAGATAAACGCAGTTGTCTTATTCTTAGTACATTCTAATATTTTACGTAAAAACACTCCTGTCCTCCCGTGACATGTCGTTGAATATTCATATGTTCTGTTCCTTTGTTATACATGTTTTGAAACCTTTTGTGTGCGTACAATGATAAGGGCCGGGGAGCATCTTGAATTTTTTTCGGCATTCCCGTGTTGTTTTTAAATACTAAAATGTTCTTTATACGTGGTGCGTAAATAGTTGAAAGAGTTTTTTTTTACTTCTAAGTTGACCCAATATTCGTCTGCTACAGCTCTTGCGATAGAGTCCAACTTAGATATAAGTCAATCTATTTATCATCAGAAGAGTTTAATCGACTGTATTCTCTAGCAGAAAAAGAAACCTTAATAATTGACTGTCGAATTTTGAAAATTACTACACAACTAATTTTACCTTTTTTGGGTTGACATTTTTTAATACATTTCCTTAGTGGTTGTTAACAATGTAAAAAGCATCAGCCGCCAAAATTTGAAGTTTATAGCCCCATCAGTTTAGGTTTAGGCATTTAATTGAATTCAGCTGTTGAGGATATTTCGCGCTATCAACAAAAAAAACGAAATGGTTTATTTTTAATGGTAATTACGGATAAGTTTCCACTTCTAGGCTAATTAATTCTGTATACTACGATTACATACATTGACTTATTATTCTTGGTCGATAAATTCGCATTGACTTCAATAAATTAACTCATTCTTTGTACGAACAAAAGAATCGTTTAAGTGTCATCTTAACCATAACTGATGTGGTATTCTTGGATAATGGATCGTCCTAATTTTTTTCAAGGCAGTCTTAACAATATGTTTGACTTGTTGTAACTGAAAAAATTATGAGATGTTCTCGGATTTGAAGTGAGGTCTCTAATATTTTGATGACGGTTAGTAACTATGTATGCAAAGCTTTTTGATGTTCCTATTTCATCATCATCATCTAAGCCCCCAAGGTTCTCCGCAACAGCCGGTCCTGTGCTGCTCTCGTGCAACGGCGTACTACGACCTTCACTGTATTTCTATTTATCAAGGGGAAACCCCCATGAATTATCATTTTACGTTACATATAAGCCTTTGCAATAAACCCGGGTATAGCTAATATAGGAATGAAGCTCCCGAAAACCCCGGCAGATTCTAGCCGCTATAGACAGCCATTCTTCTTGCGGATAAGGTGCATATCAGATTTAAAAAAATATTTATTGAAATATGAAAAGAAGGTTTTTATACTTTAACCATATAAAGAAGTTAAAACTAGTTATTGATTTCTTTTGATAGGAAGTGCAACACGGTTTGAATCCGCTATCTACTTCGTAATTAATCATAAAGGTAATCAAAGGATGTACGCTTCCTTTTCGTATTCCTTTTGTGCAAGAGTTTAATCAGAAGTTAACATAAACAATACATGCGTTTTCTTCCGCTGGAGAATTTAATGTCAAGATTTTTTTTTTTATGTATGGGCCTGCCAAAATGACTCTACTCTGCCTGATGGAAAGCATAAGCAGAATCCAAGAGTGGTGGTCCCCATACTCATTGCGAATGCAGACAAGGCAACAATGCAGCATGGTGACCCACACTATGGCGGCAAGTAATGCTTCTGCATCATTGGGCTTCCGGTCTCGCACTCAACAAACTAAACACGACAGCACGAACGCTGTCATTTTACGTTGATCTTCTGTGCGAGATTAGTACCGCCCCGGTCGAGCCTGCCCATTCGTGCTGAAATCAGCGTGGCTCTACTACCTACTATTTTAACCTTTTTCTAAGTAAAAACAAATACACGTGCTTTACAATTCCTGGATGCTCATCATCAACTGCCTTTTATTGTCTAATGGATTGTAGGTCTTTCCTTAGAAAGAAGGTTTTGACCTACCATACCACGCTGGCCAGACGGATTACATTTTGATTCTCTTTGTGGTGCTGCTTAGTTTTCTCTTTTAATTAACTCTTATGACATCTATGGAATGAATAAGTGAGACTAGACTTAATTCGTCACTACACTGATTGAAAGCTTTCTGTTTCTGTTGGCTTTTGGTGAGAACAATTTCTGTATTTATCCGTCGCGGACAATCTATCACGCTCCGTCCACTTGAATCCCCCGCTTAGATCCCCTGGGGGATCCAAGTGTAAATTTCGTCCACACTGATCCCCTAGGGGATATATTTGGATTTCAATTCCATTTTGATCCCCCAGGGGGTTCATTTGGACGATTTTCGTCCACTTGGATCCCCTGCTTAAACCTTGGGGGATTTATTTGGATTTTTCGTCCACACTGATCCCCTAGGGGATCTATTTGGATTTTTTATACATTTTCCTTCACAATTAGTTTAATTTGGAAATTCTTCTAAACAAAAATCCCCTACATATTTATATTTTCATTTCGATTAAAATTAAATGTCTTTTAATGAGTTATCATTACATGCAGAGGATAAGATTGAAGTATTGAAACTAGTTACTAAACGTATCATTCCTATTTCGGAATTAATCTAATCTATATATTACCACGTGAAGCAAAAAAGTTGTACACCTTTTTACGAAAATTAGGATGATGCGACCATGCGACGAATAATTTGATTGCGAATAAGTCCCGCCATACTACAAAAACTATGTGTAAAAGTCGCAATAGTTTAAAAACAAATATTTTTGAAAATATTTATATTTTCTCTTTGACAACTTCGACGAGTAAATATATTAGTATATTATTTTTAATAATGAAACTTTCTAAATATAAAGTTGGTTAGACATCTGTGATGAGTACTTTTGGATGGGAGCCAAAACTATTTGATACAAGGTCTCTTATAGGAAGAATAAATTTGGACACTTGACCTGATATGATATATGTAGAAAAGGGGGCCACACTGCAGAATATTTATGGAAAAGTTAAATCCGTGTGACTAGCTTATGAATTTCTATTAATTAGAATGTGCGCTGTAAGAGAATCTATACTAATGTTATTAATTCGAAAATAACTCTGTCTGTCTGTTACTCTTTCTCGGCTAAAGCACTGAACCGATTTGGACAAATTTTGGTATAGAGATAGATTGGACTTTGGAGACAGACAGAAGGACATAGGCTACTTTATGCGGGCGGAGCCACAGCCAAAAGCAAGTAAGGAATAAGGCAAATAAACAATCCTTGGAAATGATGAAAACTTGAAAGTATTTGTAACTAGAATACTTTATCTAAAGTTGTGAGCATAATTTCTTTCTGGTCTGTTTTAACTTGTGTAGTTTTAATGGCTATTTGTAACAAGCATTAAAACGATTTGAAGAAAACGCAGCAAAGGAATGCTAATTACCCAAGATAAAATTGTATACAGTAAGGATCTCCTTGTATTTGATGGTTTACAATTACTCGCAGAGGTGATACTGGTTATACTTCGGGTATTCATCCTCCATGTACTTGAAAACTTTTGGTTGCAATAAAATCAATAATTACGATCTATTACTAATCTATGGGTATCAATCTGATGATGGAATGGTTAGCAATACCTGAATTCAGTAGTGGATCTCAATAGGTTGAAATATTATAAGCAAGTACATTTGATAGTTTTGTTATACGAGTACATACCTATTTAGTCTTAAAACATACCTACTATTACCGAACTATCCAATGTCCTTTGTCTTCGTATCATAAGTACCTTACGTTAGTTCCTCACTGATATCATTATTAATATTACAATTGGTTTTGTTATTAAGTACTTTTTCTTTGATATAATTTATACTATAATATATTATCTTGCCCGGAGTGATACCATGGCCTCACAGAAAACCGGTGTGAAATAGCGCTTGCGCTGTGTTTCACCGAGCGAGTGAGGATACCGGAGGCCCATATCCCATACCCTCCCCACATTACATCCCTCTTCCCATCCCCCAAAGGCCGGCAACACACTTGTGACGCCTCTGGTGCTGCGAGTGTCCATGGGCGGCGTTAATCGCGTACCATCAGGTGATACGTTTGCTCGTTTGCCCGCTATTCCATAAAAAAAAACTTAAAATAAAGTTAAAATACTAGGAAATAATAATAAAAAATAAAGCAACAATATTTACATACATGCGTCAAAAAATTCATCCGCATCATCCTACTGGTAGTGTTTTCAGAATCCTGGCAGCATTGCCACGTTGAATGGCAATGCTAATTCTCTGTGCTAGAAAAAGGCCGGCCTTCACGTCTGACCAGCGTGGTATAGAGTAGACCAACATTTCCTTCTTAAGAAGAGTTATAGCATCAATCAAAGTGAAACAGGATCTTATATTATTGAATAAATATTACAAACTAGCTGAGCCCCGCGGTGTTACCCGCGGTACAAAAACAACTGCGATTAACGCCGTAGGGAAAAGTAAAAAAAAACTTTATAAAAGTATCCTATGTCTGTCTCCTCGTTCTAAGCTATCTCCCCACCAATTTTCAGCCAAATCGGTTCAGCCGTTCTTGAGTTATAAATAGTGTAACTAACACGACTTTCTTTTATATATATAAGATTTACCTATACTAAACCCGATTGTATCTCAGTACATCGTTAATGAATAGACTGTGTTCAATTTCCATTAGAAGAATCATTATTTAATGAAAGGATCATATGGATAAGGCAGAGAGGTCAACGACCTGTACTTATAATCCTCGATATTTCAATGCTCTAAGATGTCTATCGGGAGCGTAATGTCAATGTGACCGATCAATAGAGTGTAAGACAGAAGTCGTGGGCGTCTCTCAAGGTCGCATGTGACGTGAATGAGTGAGAGAATGAAAGTGGGTCGCCGTAAGCTTGTTATGCTCTTTCATAATGCGTACGAAATTAGTGTTTATATTATGTAGACGTCAATTTTGTAGACAAGACACATAATTGACTTTTGATTGGTATGACTGTTACACAAAATATCTACTACTAAATATTACCAAATATTTAACAGGATTCAGTATACGCTCTTACCGTGGGAGAGCCACGCTTCGGCATGAATGGGCCGGCTCGACCGGAGTGATGCCACGTCCTCACAGAAAACCGGTGTAAAGTAGTGCTTGCGCTGTGTTTCACCGAGTGAGTGAGTATACCGGAGGCCCATACCCCTACCCCTTCCCCTATCTCCCTCATCCCCCCATCCCCCAAAGGCCGGCAACGCACTTGTGACGCCTCTGGTGTTGCAGGTGTCCATGGGCGGCGGTAATCGCTTATCATCAGGCGATACGTCTGCTCGTTTGCCCGCCTATTACATTAAAAAAAAATACATTTTTCGGCATTATTCTATTCTATGTCTTTCTATAAGTTGGAAGAGGTAACAAATACACAGAAACAGTTTCGCATTTACAATATGGACATTGATAACATTTTCAGTTCTGGGATCGTCACGAACGTTTGTGTATGGATGTAATTTATCTCACTGGCCCAGACTGTACTTTTTATATCTGAACGTAACAAAGTACCTACAACTCTGGAGAAATGTTTCTTGAAAATATATATAAAATATAGTCTCTTTTTAACACTCTATGATAGAAAGAGAGCGTTAATTGCTCTCAATTTGGTCCCCAAAACCCTTTTGTAAATGCTATGGGCTAAATACTTGGCATTTATATGCGGTTTCTTAATAAAAGTCTGTCAGTAAAAATTCATAAAACGAATTTCACAATGGAATACCTACGCCCATGTGGGATGCAGTGGGATTAAAGTGTTGTAACTAAGCTCTGAATTATCAAGGTGTCGATAGATTTTGATAGATTATTTTTACCCGACTACGCGAAGCCAAAAAGAAGGGTTAATAGTTTAGGCAGTTTATATTCTATACATATTTTGCTGGATGCGAGTAGCCCAAAATCGATCAGCGTGGCGTAAAATGAGAGAGGCCTATGTCCAGCAATACACTGCAATAGGCTGACGATGACTTTATTAGGGTTCTATTGCCAAAGGCTTTACATCTATAATCAATGATTTTATCACTGATACTCAGTTAATTGCAATATTTATAATTAAAAAAAAACTATATTGAATTTGTAATATAACGACTAGTATTTTATTCATAACTTTACTAATAAGACTTTTTTTGTTACAGGTAATAAAAAGCTATCAAGAATACTGTAATCAATACGGCGTGCTGAGAGAAAGTAAATGAATTTATAATGAAATTTTATTTTTACCATAATATTGGCCTCTTTGGATTACACGGACTTGAAAGGCCACAAACCTGCCTCGCAAGTTGCAGACGACCATAAACAGCGAAAATCATTTTCCATCATGACATGTTTGGTCATTTCCCGATATGTAATGAAAAATAACAGTCAATACAAAACTATGATCATGATTGTCAGTCCGTTGCAGTTCACAGCCAGAATATACCTCTTGCAAAGTCCCAAGGAACACCACAGAGTCCGGTCTGCTGTTGATTTGCATTCAGTTGCCACCTCCCCTTTTGCGCACGTTGTCCTGTCATCTGGCTAGAGGGCGTCCAATATTCCGCTCCGAATCACGCTTACTCCAGTTATCGGTTCGATTTGACCTTTTAAACTATAAGTAATTAAATTTACAGGAGTAAACGCGTAACATAATAGGGCACAGCAAACCTGTCATCAGGGCCAATGTAAACTTAGCCGGAAAATCAGACAGTTCAAAGCAATGTTAAGTACATTGCTTTGAACCTCCTATACTAATCGTGAGGCCGTTAAATCTCGTAAAACTATATTTATGAAACTTGTGAAGAGAATTTAAACTTATTTTGCAACGATTTACCTCCTAATTTTAAAAGGAAATTGTGTTCGTTCCAATTACTGAATATCCTATTGTTTTTAATAATGAAATACCATATTCTACACACGGACTTCCTACGTGTCATGATATCCGAATTGAACATCAAATTATCGATAATCGATACCCATATTCGAATCACGTTTCTATCACAACCTGCCTACATGTCATTCACCACTAACAGTAATTATGAATTTAGACTTTATGGCTTTAAAAATAAAAGAGATTATGATGTAAACGGTTTACATCGCTGGGTCATTTCAATTCGGATCACATTGAAAGGCTCCATGCAAAGCAATAATAGACTTTTAATTAGTTTCGAAAGTAAACATTAGTTGGTCTAGGACTCGTCTAGCTTCGTCTATATTCAATTGAAAGTGTATGTGATTGGTAATAGTCACAAGGAAACTATGTCGTAGTAACGTTAAGCTTAAAGTAAGTAGTTAGCAGGAGAAGATGCTTATTGAATGAATATGAATCGCTAGTTTCATCGGATTAAAGATGGAGTCCATATCTTATGCGATATCGTGGTTTGCACAGAATGTGACAAAAATAGAAAATGAGAGACGCATGAGGATATAAGTCTGGGGTTCTATTCACGGGTCGGGCCAAAACCTGTAATTGGGTTTTTACTACATTTGACTTACTGCACACTAACATTACTACGGCAGAATAGTATTAAATTCAATTGTTTAAACTTTGAAGTCACTCAACCTACAACTTGAAAATGAAGTACCTATAAAAAAAGATTTCGTAAACAATATCAATTTGTATGCAATAAAAGCCACAAAATCAAACCATAAATGTCGTATACATGTGCTTTCACAATAAACTGTTTGAACAAACAATCAGGGCAGGAAATTGCCATAACCACTGCGCAGGCAGATTTATAATAGCAGTGAAAAGCCCGTAGGTGAACGCCTGCACTCCATGGTCCACTTGACTCCTCAAATGCGTAGGTAATGCACGTTAATTAATAATAAAATATGTTT
The DNA here is from genome assembly GCA_949125395.1 of Diaphora mendica. Classification (NCBI taxonomy): domain Eukaryota; kingdom Metazoa; phylum Arthropoda; class Insecta; order Lepidoptera; family Erebidae; genus Diaphora; species Diaphora mendica. The sequence goes on from OX421334.1 coordinate 3,708,419, forward strand.
TACTATGTTATTTTTTTTTAAATGGTCGAATTTCGACTACTGGGCGACCACTATTTCTAAATCTTTCAAGATTATATCAAAATTTACTATTAAAAAAGTATGTCTGTATTAATGCTGTATTATTTTTAATTCTTTATTTTTTTTTATCTTAAAGATAAAATATTGTGGTTGATGAAAATACCATTTTTTTCTTCAAGAAAGAAATTTACATATCTGTTAAGTAATTTCGTGGTAAGGAACATAAAAAGGGAACGACTTTGAACACAGACATAAAGTATTCAATACCAGTCATAATCGTAATATTGAAAATTAATATCACTGTTCCTTCGTTGAACTCAACCTAATATAATATCAGAGCCTGTTTTAATATCGTAACTTGAAGTCGCTGAGCCCGACAAACTCCCCTAATTGGCCTTTACGATATCCATGGAAAAGTTTCAGACATTTCAATTTTGTAACAAAAATGTTAAGAATGGTACAATCTTTTCTAAAGGAACATTATTTTAACATCTTCATGGCGCAGCAAACAATGGCCAACCATTATTCTTTGTCACTGTTTTGTTATTCTGGTCATTAATCTATCTCCGTGTGTTTCGTGGCACCTTAATATACCTCTTATTTCATGAAATGAATAGTTTTGAATGCACGTAATATCTAATTTATCATCTGTGTTTTGCATGTATGTGGGTTATCGTGGTAAAGAGTAGCATATATCCTTCTTTAAGAATCGAAGTATCTCTATGCCAAATTTGATTGAAACCGGTTCAGCGGCTTGCCGTTAAAGTGTAACATATAGAGTTATTTTCGAATTTATAATATAAGGATGGATAGATATGATTTATCCTGCGTTTGAACGAGACATGCACCTCTTTCACATTCATTAGATGTGTTAGGTATATAATATGTATATGCTCGTCAGTTGCAGATGCTTGTTATTTCTTTGTTTTTTTATATTTATGGGCCTGCCAAAATGGCTCTGCTCTGCCTGATGGAAAGCATAAGCAGAATCCAAGAGTGGTGGTCACCATACTCATTGTGAATGCAACAATGCAGCATGGTGATCCACACTATGGCGGCATAGTGATGCTTCTGCATTATTGGTCCTCCTTGTTTGGTTTAATGTCGATGTAGATAGTATATGTATCTTCACGTAGAATCCTTCATCACATCAACAGCCTTTAATAGACCTCTGCTTAAGGACGTAAGCTTCTCCATAAAGGTTTTGGCTACTATGGTCAGACGGGTTGATATAGGGTTTGTTTCCAGTTTTCCTTTTCTTTGAAGTGATGTTTTTCTGCGTAACTTGTGCTTTGCGACAACCACCGGATGAATTGTAGTTTTGACACTCTGTATTCTTAATTTGTCATCACACGGATGTAACAGCATATCTATTGTTTACAAACCATTACTCATATTTTCAACTAAATCATCCTAAAACCATAGTTTTTGATTTTGAATACTACCTACTTCTTCTTTTTCACGTTATGAAATAATGACATTAAAATACCAATCAAATTAAGAACCTCCTCCTTTTGGAAGTCGCTTAAAAATAGTAGCTCGTACGTCCGTCACTAACTTAAGCAGATTATTTTAACACATAATCAATCGTTTTACGACGTCATCGTTATCATTTTTAGCACAAAAAGCAGCCTATAAAGCTAACTTTGAAGCCTATTCATTAATATGTTGCTATCTGCTAAACCCTTTAAATTTTACTGACGATTTAGGTCAAAGCCGACCTAAGGCTTCATCACTAGGGTTGTCAAATACCAGAGTTTCTGTATGAATAAATTTATTTGATTCAAATTAGATTGCTATTCACAAAGGAACCAGTTTATTCATTATGAGAGTTGTAAGTAGCCTTCTGTTTACTGACTGGTCTAGTTTGGGGAACATCATGACTATCATAACATGATATATATCAGAGACGTTGGATCTTGTGTTACCACAATGTATCATTAGTTTGTTCTTGCTCCCTCCATGTATACTATGGTTCCTGCGGCCCCAAGGATCAGGAGATCCGAAGGGATTTTCCACTTCGTCAACAAAAAAAATATCATATTCTATTATAAATTTTGACTTGTCAAGGCACCAAAGTCATAAAGATATACAATATGTTCAAAATGTTGAACATGACTGCCAAGTAATCTGTATGTTTAATTAAAACTAGCTGAGCCCCGCGGTGTTACCCGTGGTCATTATCGTACCGCGGGTAATGCCGCGGGGCGCAGTTAGTCTATACAAAGTAGCCTAAGTTACTTCTTATATTATCAGCTACATATTAGTGAAAGTCCCGTCAAAATCGGTCCAGCCGTTCTAAAGATTACCCGTAACAAACATACACACAGACAAAAATTGAAAAAAATTATATTTTAGTACATGTACCGTGTATACCTACATATACATATGCATTTATTAAAAATCGGTTATTTTAATATTACAAACAGACACTTAAATTTTATGTATTTGTGTAGATACCTAAAACAGCTGTACTGATTCTAGAGAATTACCCAATCATACTTTGCCAACCCTAATCTACTTAAACCGCGCTTTTGTTTTTAATTGACCTAAGTGGAGGGGATTCGGGCTGATTATCCATTGTGAGGGTTTACCTCAAAGTCTGTTTAAGGCAAAATTATATGGCCAGGTAGAAGGGATTATAATGTCACAAACAGTAAGGTTTTAATTTTTCATTTTTTAGGGTTATGTATATATCCAAGAATATTATAGTGAGCTGTTTATGACTTTGGGTACAGTAGCATGACGAGTAGTAATTTTGACGTTATTTATCAGATTTCAAAAGGAAGCTAAGTTTTTAATGATGGAGTTGTAGATCATCATAAATGTAGAGAACATCTATGATGATCTACAACGCCATCATTAAAAACTAACACTCCTTTAGTGGGCAGAAATGCCTATGTGAAGTTGAAGAGGAAGATCAAAACACGTTTAAAAATCATTTGAGATTAAACAACGCACAATTTTTTTTAGTTGTCGCCATTTTGTTTTCATAAAATGATCCGAGTGAGCTCGAAAAATAGAGCAGTGTTAGAGTATACTCCGATTTGATGCCAGCGTCCGAGTGCGCTCGGATTAGGTGTTTACATAATACGAGTACCGTCCAAGTAGACATCCGAGTGCACTCGGTCCGAGCCAACTCGTATTGTGAAAAAGCGGCTTTAGTACTGTTTTGTGGTAATCAGTTTGTCATATACCACCACATCTTACTTTTTTATTTGAAAACTTAATTCCTACTATTTCTTTCTTTCAAAATATTTACCTTCTTTTCACCTTAAGCGCAATTTCCCTAACAATTTCCGCGTTTCCTCACTACAACCTATTTAGGAAACATTTACCTAACCCCTTCGTCTTCAACAACGAACTTTGTATCTCAATTATCATCTTAAGACTCAATTTCAGATGTTAAACCATCATGTTTCGTTGCATTTTGATCTTTAAGAACTTTCTTTTCAAAGGCATTTTACTTGATCATTGTTTGTTTAATTTACTTAGAAGTTCGGCTTCAGAAGGTTGTAAGTCAAGTTAATTTTGCACTAGAAATTTGAACTTTGAAAAGTGGCATAATAAAGGTGGTTATTGATTATTATCTCGTAGCTGTGTTTGAAATTACTGATAGCGTGATTATCATTAGTAACTTAAGCGTTACTGCTTACCTTAAGACATATTGAGGTGAACGCCACCATTTGCTCTAAGATTACTTTCATAATCCGTTGAAGGATTTCTTTTATAACAAGCTTTTTATTAACTTGCAATGTATGTATGTATTATGCTAGTATGTTCGGGTGGAAATTTGCAACTCAATTTTGAAGCAAATATCTTCAACCGATTTTGCTGAAATTTTGCAAGCATATGTATACAGCGTGACAATACAATATTATAATGACATGGAGCTGATCTGATGCTGGAGCTGGAAGGTGACCATAGGAACTCTGTAAAGAAACGTCGCTACCTCGCAACATCATCGAGTTTGGACTCGTTTGATTCGTCTCGAGGCAATCCAGTAAAAGCTTGTTTTTTAAAAGCTTTTTAATTTAATTTATTCTTAAACATTTTCGTCATTGGAAAACCAAACAGCCCATTCTACGAGGTTTTTTTTAAAATTGATTACATTCTGGTATCAATTGCCCAAATAGATTTCCTCTCCTTGGTGTTGATATGTTACAATAAACTTTTGTATGCCCAAACAACGATAGAATAACCAAACAGCCTTGTTTTTGTGGATCACATCACTATCGATGTTTCCATCAAAATCTCCTCTGCTCCAAACCATAAAAAGTCGGGGCAAGCTTGTACTATACTTAGGGTAAGATAAGCAACGAACGTTGTTAAAGCTACCAATTTATTCTAAAGCCGCCGGATTACAAATAGAGGACACGGTGGACTTAAATCAATCGATCTCCTTAGGGCTGGAGTCCCGATACAAACAGTAAATCCATAGATATGTAACTGGAGACAATGCACCGTCACAAAGAAAACTCCTAAAAATGTATAAATTGTATTTGATGATTTTTAAGAAATACACACATCAAAAGTGTCTAGGGATCAACATATGTGTACAGGGATCAACATATATTTTTGCAATAACTTTTCTCCTGATTGATATTAATTAAAATTTTCTTTAAGGATTCATCAAATAAAGTGTTTTCGTTTGTCACAGTAACGATAAACCAAATCACCTTTGCATTAATAAAGAAATTTGCCATTTTCCTAATAAAGGGATTTTTGACATTTGAACCACTAACATTAAAGTTCGGAAAAAAGACTGAAATAACAGTTTTCTTTAAAATTTTATTAGGTAACTTAAACAATTAATAATCCGTGTTTCTACCGCGAACACTAACACAAGAACATCGGTTTGGCATACTCAAAATGAGTTCATCCAAATCACGCTGTGGAATGGCCACCCATGTTCGTTGCAACAACAAAAAAAGGTCTTCTTGCGACTGGATACCCTCCATATTCGGCAGAGCTCTTCTCTGTAGCATATCCCATGCATGCTCAATCGGGTTCAAGTCTGGCGACTGAGCAGGCCAGGGCCAAAGCCACATCTCAATCTCAAGAAATCCGCATAAAAATGCTCGATCCCTAGACACTTTTGATGTGTGTATATATATACATGTGTCGATGTATGCATGTATGTCGATTATCAGCGGTAAGAGTAGTAGTAACTCTAGTCAGCGAGCGTGATTTGTGAAAGTTTCAATGCAATGCCGAAAGCTGTCACGGTGAGGATCGAGTTGACGTATAAACTCACACTAGGTCCTCAGAATTGGCTGTATTTTAATTAAAATTATACCAATATTATAAATTTGCAAGTAACTCTGTCTGTCTGTTACGCTTTCACGGCTAAATCGCTGCACCAATTTCAATGAAATTTGGCTTAAAGATACTTTGATTTTTGAGGAGTTCATCCTCAAAAATCAAAGTATCTTTATATCGTATAGCCTACTCTTAACTACGACAACCGAGATACACGCGGGCGGAGCTGTCGGCAAAAGCTATTAACTTATGTGACAGACCAAGCCTATTTTATCTCCTTTATCTATCTATCTATATATATAAAAGAGAAGGATGACTGACATAGCCAGAGATCAACACACAACCCAAACCGCTGAAGCTAGAATCCTGAAATTTTGCATGTAGGTTCTTTATGTAACGTAAGTGAGCACTAAGAAAGGAAAGAAAGAAAATTTTGAAATTCCACACCTAAGGGGGTAAATCGGATGAAAGTCTGCGTGAGTAAAAAGCTAGTATAGTATAAAATAAAGTCGCGTTTTTATAACTCAAGAAAAGCTGAACCAATTTGGCTTAAAAAAAATTGATGGGGAGGTAACTTAGAACCAGGAGACGGACATAGGATAGTTTTTACATTGTTTCTTTTTTACTTTGCCACTCGGGGTTAACCGCGGTTGTTTGATTTTTGGTTAAAGACATTTATTTCTCAAAAGATTACAATAATCACTTACAGAGAAAAATATAGTTTTAATTAAACAAAAGCATATTACCTAATTAGCGTGGTTAGTAAGGTAGTTGTGTTTTTTTTTTAGTTGGGTAGTGGGTACAAATATCTTTTATAAAATTGTAGATTGAAAATGTTTGTGGAGAAATAATGTGTTTACTAAGGCCTATGACTTAGTGACATATCGATTGATATTAAACATTTTGTTTGCTAGTAAAAAACAGTGTAAGAGGTTTAATTTGTAGTTAGTATATTAAATATTTTCTAAATAAGCGGAGTTTAGTGTCATTATAGTTAAGTTGTGTTTTGTATATTTTTTTTTTGTTATGTAATTATAATTTATTTTATTTTATTTTATTTTATTTTACAATTATAGGAAAACTTACAGCTATATTATTCCATTATACAAACTTTATACAAAACAAGAAGGCCAATTAAAAGTTTTCACAGATAGCAGAACAAGTAAGTGGAAATAGATAGAAATACACATTCACACAACAACACAGATACAAGCAAGAGAGACATAATGAATAAATAAATATCATCAATCCTGGTTGCAAGAAGCGAAGAAGGAGTCAGTCAGGGTTTTCCTGAGCTGGTTGTTTCCATGCACAAACAAGTCCATATCAACACTCCGGCATGTCGCATTGAACATACGACTCGCTCGAACAATATATGAGTTTTGCCTGTAGGTCGTATTTGCTTTAGGTATGTGTAGCAACTGTGCTTTACGTAGGAACGTAGATGGCACGCGCAAGCCTACTTTACTCACCAGTTCACCAACGTTTATTAAACCTTTCGCGATTGTTGCCAGTAGGGATAGATCCGCAACTTTTCTTCTTTCCTCTAGTGGAAGAAGATGGAATTTTTTACACCTGCTGTAATAGTTAGGTAAGTAGCAGTGTGATCGATACTGAATGTATCTCAGAAATCTCTTCTGTATGGCCTCTAAACGATTTTTGTAGATGTTATAACACGGGTTCCATACTTGAGATGCGTACTCAAGATGACTGCGAACGAAAGAACAGTACAGAATTTTTATAGTTTTGATGCTTTTGAAATCTGCCGAAACTCTGAAGACGAAACCCAGCGAGCGAGATGCTTTTTTAATTATGTTTTCAATGTGCACATCAAACAAAAGCTTAGAGTCAAAGGTGACCCCGAGATCCCTAACCGTAGTCATTCTAGCTAATGTGGTATCTAAGAGCTTGTAAGTGTGTAATATTGGGATGGGTTTACGGGTAAATGAGCTGACATTGCATTTAATAGGATTAAGGTCAAGCTTGTTTCTTAAACAGTACGTCTGAAATCTCTGTAGGTCTTCCTGCAGTAGCATAGCGTCGTCAGTAGAATTAATTTGTTTCATTATTTTCATGTCATCTGCATACAAAAGTATTTTAGAATGTCGAAAACAGCAATCAATGTCATTAATAAATATGTTAAATAAAAGTGGTCCTAACAGGGATCCCTGGGGTACCCCGGAAGGTATAAAAACGGATCTCGAAGAGTACCCATTCAAGACCACTGTCTGGCACCTATTGTCAACGTAAGATTTGAACCATCTAAACAGATTACCCCTGATACCGATGGCAAAGAGTTTGTTAATTAGGGTGTCATGATCTATCCGATCGAAACATTTACTGTAGTCGGTATATATAACGTCGACTTGTGAACGTTGTGACATACAGTCCGAGATAAAGTCGCTGCAAAGGATTAAATTTGTTGTAGTGGATCTTCCTTTTAGAAAACCGTGTTGTTGTTCTATGAAAGTGTGCTGTAAAGCGGAATATACTTGTGCATATACGATTTTTTCTAATATTTTTGCGAACACGCATAGTTTAGAGATCGGTCTATAGTTCTCTATATCGTTATTTGGTCCTTTTTTGTGTATTGGGGTTATATATGCCGACTTCCAAACCGAGGGCATGACACCGGCGTTAAGGGATAACTGAAACAAGATGGTGAGCGGCACTGCAAGACATTCAGCGCAGTGCTTAATGAATACAGGTGATACGTTATCCGGGCCCGCAGATTTGTTAGTGTCGACTTTTGAAAGTAACGATATTACATCCCTAATATTAACATTTACGCTGTAAATATCTCCAGATTTATACTCAGGCAGGTTCGTGTATTGGTCTGACGCAGAGGTGGATTCAATGTCATTACGTTCCAGGAAATTTGAGTAGAAGTAGTCACTAAACATGTTACATATTTCCTCGCCATCGTCAGATGTATGTTGTCCACGCTTTAATGTTGAGGGAAAAGAATTCGATTGTCGTTTTGATTTAACATAACTCCAGAAAGCACGAGGATTGTTTACGATGTCTGTTTCAATTTTTGTTATGTAGTCATCAAACATTTCTTTTTCCAGTACTTTAGCCCTTTGACGCAGCATGACAAAAGAGTGGTAGTCAGAACAATTTTTATACTTTTTGTATTTTGTGTGAAATCTATATTTTTCCCTAATTACTTTTAATAGCGGTGCTTTGTACCACGGCGGATATTTGGAAGAGCTTTTCACGATCTTTTTTGGAGTATACTGGTTACGTAGTCTATACAGAGTATCGTAGAAAAATGAAACAGCATCTTCCAGTGGTCTAGGGCATAACTCGCTCTCCCAGTCAATGTTAATAATTTCGTCTCTGATAGCAACGTAATTGGCAGATGCATATAAAAACTTAGTGTAAGGTTGGATTGGTAAACTGTGCAGTTCAAAAAACTCCGCAGAGACACATAACGCTCTGTGATGAGGATCCTCTGACACCATAGGCGAGTCGCAACATGTAACAGTCAAATCATCGTTCGATAGTATTAAGTCCAGTATTCTGTTATTTTTGTTAGGGTAAGAGTTGTATTGTGACAGATTACATGTATTAAAATTGTCAATTAGATTCGTGTAAATCTCATTTTGTGCGTAAATAGGACGTTGTGAGCGACCATCTTCGTCAGGTTGCCAAGTGATACCCGGCTGATTAAAATCACCTAGAACTACAAACTTGTCAGCGGAATGTCTAAGAAATACGTCAGTTAAATTGTCAGAAAAAAGTGTAAGTTGTTTTGATAGTGAGTGGCCTGCCCCCTGTGTACAGATATATACAACACAGATATGCATTTTGTAAATTACTCTTGGTCGTTTACGTTGCAATGTTAGGGTAACCCACAGATCCTCAGCAGAGGAACACCATTCCATGCGGGCGTCCGCGATAAGTTCCCGCTTCACTGCTATTAATACGCCTCCGCCTAATGCCTGATTAGTACTAGCGTAGTCCCTATCCCGTCTCCACACAATATACCTGTCATCAAACAGCTCACAGTCAGATATGCCATCAGTAAGCCAAGTTTCCGTTAAACAAATGATGTCATATTTATTGATACATACATTTCTGTAAAATAACCCTGTTTTCGTTCGCTATGTTTATCTTAGCAAGTATATAAAACAAAAATATGTGTAGGTATAGAAATTATTATTACTATTATTTATTTACCGCGGGTAACACCGCGGCGCGGGGCACAGCTAGTTAAGATCAGTACTTTCGTTACTAGCCGTCAATTTTATTATCTTAATTAATCTGTGCCCTGTGCGTATATTTTGATTGTAGAAATGATTGCAAATTGTCTTTAATTAAAAACAAATTACTGAACAATTGGGCAATGGTTTAATTGATATGAATTTTAATTGTGTGTCATATTTCCATATTTATTCAGGTCAATCTAATATAATGAAAATATAACGGTCAATTTATCTTAATGTAGGATTTTGTGTTGGTGTTAAATATTACGTCATCATGAACAACCTTTAATAGTCCTATGTTGAACATAGGCCTATCAAAGGCCGTGGTACAGTAGATTAAAAATAATTTGTAGCCTACTATACCACGCTGGGCAGATGGGTTGCTTTTTGTTATGTATGGGCCTGCCAAAATGACTACTCTGCCTGATGGAAAGCAAAAGCAGAATCCAAGAGTAGTGGTCACCATACTTATTGCAAACGCAGACAATGCAACAAAGCAGCATGGTGACCCACACCATGGCGGCCGTGAGATGCTTCTGTATCATTGAGCCTCCAGTCTCGCACTCACCAACGAAACACGACAGCACGAACGCTGTCTTTTTACGTTGATTTTCAGTGCGAGAATAGTACCGTCGAGCCGACCCGTTCGTGCTGAAATCAGCGTAGCTCTTTTACCTTGAAAATTTGTTTTGTTTAATTGTGTTTCTTTCAAGATTTACTTCTCTTTATACTGATGTTGTTCTGCATAGTTTACTCAATTGTCGTTTTGACGTGGGAGAGCCACGCCTCGGCATGCATGGGCCGGGTCGACGGGAGCGATACCACGGCCTCACAGAAAACCTGTGTGAAACAGCGCCTGCGCTGTGTTTCACCGAGTGAGTGAGAATACCGGAGGCCTGTACCCAACTCCTCCTCCATCCCGTTCCCCCAAAGGCTGGTAACGCACTTGAGACGCCTCTGGTGTTGCGGGTCTCCATGGGCGGCGGTAATATCTTACCATCAGGTGATACGTCTGCTCGTTTGCCCATACAACAGTCAATTTATATTAATGTCAGGTTTTGCGTCTGTGCCAAATAATAGGTACGTCATCATTGAGAACCTTTAATAGTGTGCACTAGACTATCCTTAGAAATATGGTTTTGGCATACTAAAATGGGCCAGATGAGTTGGTATTTGGTTATTAAGGTTTCCTTCTCTTTGCAGTGATGTACTGCATAGTTTTTTCCTTAATTCGCTTCTTACGACACCCATGGGATGGATAGGGGTGTTAACACTCTGTATTCTTAATTCGACACCACACGGAAAACTGTCACAACGGGTAAAACCATTTAGTGTAACTTTATATATTGACCCACTAATAACTGACAGATATTTATAATATAAATATTTCGGACATCTTACACACAATGCCATCTAGTCCCAAGCTAAGCAGAGCTTGTGTTATGCATACTAGACAACTGATATATATTCATATATACTTTTTTTGTTGTTAATACATACATAATAATACATAGAAAACACCCAAACTCCGAAACAAATATTTGCAGGTCATACAAACATTTAGTCCGACCCGAGAATCAAACCCGAGATCGCATACGCTGCCACTGCGCCACAGAGAAACGTTTGTTTGATTTATGTTTTATTTTCGCCTGTCAATAATTTAATAGGCAGGTAAACAATTGAAAATTAATCATTTCGACTTGAATATTATACGCATATGCTACAGGTAAAACGGAAAGCTGTATGATGCCGGATATGAGGACAGCCTCGAAACCGGATATCCGGATATTCATCGATTTTCGGGTGGAACATCGGAGATTTATTGTTTTGTGTTGAAACTATGCCTTTAAAATAAATCAAATAATTGTTGTTTTACCAAACATTATTAAAATGTATTGGAGGTCTTTGCACAGTAGTGCAAACAGCGTTCGGCTGATAGTGATGATGATGACCATGAAGGTCTTGGGGCAAGATTTCAAACAAAGTGAAAATTGTTGAAGCTGTAAAACTCAACAGACACTTTCATTGGATTGGTCATCCAGGTACTAAACTTTAACTGTGCCAAATTTCATTCTTCTCTGTTCGCATAATATTCGTAAAAAGGGGTACAAAGTTTTTGCTTCACGTATTAATACATAGTATAGTAGTATATTTTTATAAATGGTTTTTTGGCAACATTGGGACTATCCAAACGTCATCTTTTTGTTATTTTTCTTCCAATAGTTTAGTGGCGCCCTCTCTTGGTACGCCCTGATACTGTTTATTCTGCAACTTATTCCAGTATAGTTTAATGTAGTTCGCTCGAGTTGCGATAGATGGCGCTAGATGTACATTCAGTTTATAAATTTGATTGTTAAAAACACGAATAAAACGACATTTTCTAAAAATGAATGCTAGCTAGATCGATTTATCGCCCCCGAAAACCCCTGCATATAAAATTTTCATATTATAAAAATATATATATATACAAGAATTGCTCGTTTAAAGGTATTAGATTAGATACAGATTTGTGTTTTTTTGGAACGAAGTGCCCAATGGGAAGTTGCGGAGGGGTACCCTAGCCGGCAAAAAACGTCCGTAACTGTTTAAAGTAAAGTGACTATTTAAACCACTATGCTATGCAGCGATTCCACGAACCCTCCTATATCGGCCACAATGCCATAGACATAGACCGTATGGTTTTACTCCATTTAATTCCATCACATCGTCTTATGTCGAACCCCGGTGAGTTAACTGTCCGAGGGGGCTTCCACATCATTACTACACGCACAAATATAATGAAATGAGTTATTAACCGTTGAAAATAAACGTATTATAACTATTATATAACATTTTATTCACAACACATAATCTAATATCTCACATTGTACGATTTTGGTCATTCTCAGTCCAACATATGACTTAATTAATAATCCTAGAATATAACAAATGCCGTGGTAAGCTTGTCGTTTTGTTACAAGCGTCCTGACCCACTAGTAGTTTGTTCAGTAAATGCACATGTATGCACAAAGAATGCAAACGACGACACAGATTCCATCTCTTATCTGAAGTACGAGTGATAACATTGCCGTGTCTAAATCTAGCGCAGCTGAAAGAAGATTATATTAAGATTACATAATGGCAGTTCGAATGTAATCATGAATTACTGAATTATAATAATAATAATTATGTCGGACATCTAACATACAACACCATCTATAGTAGAATTATTTTGTCCGTGCAGTTTGGGTCATAAAACATAGGTCGGCTTCGGCCCGGCTAGAGCGGTGAGCAAGTTGCGCGGGCGCAACGCCATTATCGATAAAAACAAATGAGTCATCGAAGGCAGGTACACGGCGGCGCTGCGGAAGTAAGAAAAATGAAGTTGCCACCAAAAACAGCACTTTTAAAATTTCAGACGTCGAAGTGTTACTGCATGAAGCAATTTCGAACGTTTCGTAAAATAACTGGGAAGATTGTGTGAAGCATGGAGAAAACCTCCAAAAGTTGACTTTGAGAGACTTGAAGAAATCTCATCTGGCAGAAGAATTCGTAACAAGCAAGATGTTGCCAATCATTTCGCACAAACGTTTACTGACAATGTTAAGAAAATAGCACCCAAATGTTCTAGCCCGCTTCTGGACAAATCCACTTATATAAAAGCAGCAAATGTCTCAATGAGATACAGACCTGCGACACGTAAATGTATAGCTGCAATCATAAAATCCACGAACGCTAAAAAATCACCAGGTTTAGACGGTATACGGGCACAGGACATTAAAAAACTTTGCAGTAAAATAACTGGTATAATTACCAACTTAATAAATAAAAGCGTATACAGTGGAATATATCCTGATGCACTAAAAACGGGAATAGTTAGACCCCTACATAAAAAAGGCAACCGTGCTGAGTATTCGAACTACAGACCAATTACTATTCTGCCACTTGTAGATAAACTGGTTGAAAAGTATATAAGCAAAGAAATGTATGAATTTTGCGGGCAAAACAGCATCCTCTCGTCACACCAATACGGTTGTCAACCAGGAAAGAATACAACTCAACTCCTTAGTAAATTCACAGATAGCGTTTATAACCACCTTGACCATAAGCGACATGTGTTAGTGGTGTTTATAGACTACAGCAGTGCCTTTGATACGCTCAGTCATTCCATACTGTTGGACAGTCTCGAACAATGTGGTATCAAGGACAACCTTCTGAGGTGGTGTGGTGATTATCTCAAAAACCGAAATTTCGTGGTTAGGGTGGATGGTGTTGATAGCGACCTAACAGAAGTGACAAGTGGCACGGCCCAGGGATCGGTATTGGGACCGCTGCACTTCCTTACATACGTCAATAACTTACAAAACCTAATTACGAAGTGTGAAATATACCAATTCGCTGATGATACTTGCCTTTTGGCATTTGGCAACTCAGTGGAAGACGCACTTAATAAACTGCAATACGACTTCGATTTAGTAGCAAAATGGTCTCATGACGTCGGGCTTGTCTTAAACGAAGATAAAACTAAGGTAATGTACATCAGCTCGAGTCAAAATAGAGAATCCACGAAACCAAATCTTATCGCACACAAGCACGAATGCTTTCATAAAAATAATAAAAGCACACCTAGTAGATGTGCCTGTGGTTTTATCGATGTAGTAGATCAGCAAAAGTATCTTGGTCTGATAATAGATAGTCGGATGTCGTGGAAAAGCCATATAAACCTAGTTTGTGATAAACTGAGAGGTATTTTGGCTAAGTTCTCTCTAATAAAGAGAAAAATACCCTATCAGATACGACTACAACTGTATACAGCTCTGGTTGAATCGATAATCGGTTACGGTCTATCAAGCTATGGAAGAACGTACAAAACCCATCTTGACTTAATTTATACCCTTCAAATGAGGTTGCTAAAAGTAATTGTACCCCAGAATATTAAAAAAAAATATGAAAATAATTACCATGCATTGTTTGGGTTTTGTAAAGTATTACCGATCCATGTTAAAATTAAATACACGCTACTAAATGAAGAATTTTTTAATGAACATCTAAAAGAAAAAAGGAAACACAACAATAATACCGTTCAAACACGTCATATTTTAAAAAAATTCCTAATTTTGCCTAAATACAACAACAACTATGGTAAAAGAAAATTGGCATATGTCATTCCATTTCTGATTAATGAATTACAAACGGTACTGAAGGATCAACTAACTCCCAAAAATATTAAAAGTAGATTGAAACTGTACTTCTTGCAAAATATAAACAATTTATAATTCTGTATTATGTTTGTATACATACATAATTACTAATAATTGGAAATTGAATATATTTCAGAATTTTCAACTCTGTTTTCTAGTCTGGTCGTGTTCATTGTTTAGTATGTTTATAGCATGAATAATTTTTTGTTTTGCTTTATAGTAATGTATCACTCTGTATAATAACGGGATAAATGTCGCTGCTTAAAAGAATATGTATTGTGATTGTGATCGGATCATCGAGCGCCGGTCGGCAATGATCGGTTATGTTCGGTGTCGCTGATGAGCGCGACTTGGCAGGGTAGATACAGATAAATGTCGATGACTACCCTCTCTTATTTATATTTAATTGTTAAATTCTTTATTCCTTACTGTGTTTCATTTCTTACAATTGAAACCAAACATGTGATTTGATGATGTATTTGGGAATGCTGATTCATTATATAACCCTAACAATGTATAAAATTAGAAATAATTGTGTGTAGTATATAAATAGATTTAAATATGCCTTGGTGATGACACTGATGCACGGAAAAACTCGAATGAGTTTATGTGGCATCTTACATATAAGTTAAAATTTGTACCTTTTCAATCAATAAATAAATAAATAAAAAATAAATAATGTGGATGACGATGACTCTGATGATTCTGATGTAGAATTTTAATGTAAATAGTTTTAGATTTAATTTTAGATATAAGTTATTATCATTATTATCTTTCTTTTCTGTTCATTTTAAACTAAGGTATAAGTACATATATATATTTATTTTTAACATTCTAAACTTTTGTACTTATAGTTTTTTAATACATAGATACCTAATTAATAATTAATTTATTTTATATAATTATTATTCTTCTTTTAATGATTATGTTGTTTTATCAATTTTTTTTCTTTCTTTTTTATCACTAACCCACATAATGCTAAACTATATACACTATCGATAACGCTTCGACAACAATAATGCGCATCACTATGCCCGCCCATAAGGCCCATGAGTGGGAGAGAGAGCGAAATACTCGCTTCACCGCTCCAACGGTTTATGACCCAAACCGCACGGACAAAATAATTCTACTATAGTCCCAAACTAAGCCCTTTTTTCATGATCATTAATTTGATGTAGTTTTGCAGGTATGATTATAATTAGTGTATAATAAAGTTTATTCTTAACTATTCTAAGCTCATTTAAAATTGATGGACTAACTCTGATGATGCAACAAAGTTCCTTTTTGAACGACTTCTTTGAGAGTGGCTATTTTAGTTCGCCTTACCTTTGTATGATTCTTTTACGTCTACTCTAATTATAAGTCTAAAATAGATTGAAGATACTTCAGTCGATAAGTTATTTGTGGAAGCTGTTGTTTAGAAAGTCACTAATTTGTTTTTTTTTTTTTAGTTTTTAAAATACTTAAAAATTGTTTTTACGTGTGTGTGACCTGTGATTCTGTTTTGTGGATATATTTCACGTTTTTAGTTAGGTAACCGGTAATACACTTCATAAGCAGCATTCACATTATTATTTTTTAATTAATTGACAAAATGCAGTTTCTATATTTCAGACTAGGGTCTTGGCATTAGGTATATAATTATCGTACTAGCTGACCCAAGCAACTTCGTTTTAGTCCAAACTACCATCCCCCGTTTTAACCCCAAAAGTGGGTTGATTTCTAAAGATACATTATTAGTACACCTCCACGCCGTCTATAGAGTATACATTTTAAATTTCAAGTCTCTTACTTCAAAAACATTGGACTTTCATACAAACGCCCAACCCCCGTTTTACCCCCTTAGGGGTGGAGTTTCGTAAAATCCGTTCTTAGCGAATGTCTACATACTATAAGGAACCTACCTGCTAAATTTCAAGTTTGTAGGTGTTATAGTTTCTGAGATTTCGTGATTAATAAGTAAGTGGTATTTCGCTTTTATGTATATAGATAAATAGTATACTAATTTCAATTTCGAAACAAAGAAACTGTTAGGCCCATGGTGAAATTAAACTCATCATCAGCCCGTTGCAGTCTACTGCTGGACATAGGCCTCTCCCAAAACACACCACAAGAACAATTTTTGTATGTAACAATCTGAATCTGTCCATGTCCAGTCTCCATGAAATATAGTATGCAGGGACTTTTGGGGGACGTTGAATAGATCTATCTAGGATTCATTTAAAAAAAATATCGAGCAAAGTTCGGTCATCCAGATATTTAAACTTATCACAGTAAATTCCATAATACGAAAAATACAGTCCATTTAAAAGTCCCCCTTTTATAATGCCTCTACCACATACTGCACCTGTTTCAGGTGTATTCTACTGCTTAATTGCAGTACTTCACGCTTCACAGGTGAATACGTTGTCCCAATTTAGTTTCGTTTATGTCAGTTTTATATTTATTTATCGTGGAATGCAAATCGTAAAAAAAATGTGTTGAAATAGGGTTACCCAAACTTTGTTTTAAGCTCCCTGCTATATTTTGTAGTATAAAAAATTTAACCGTGGGAGAGCCACGCTTCAGCATGCACCGGAGTGATACCACGGCCTCACAGAAATCCGGTGTGAAGCAGCGCCTGCACTGTGTTTCACCGAGTGAGTTAGGATACCGGAGGACCATACCCCAACCCCTCCCCCCATCCCTCTCTCCAACGCCTCTGGTGGTCGGCAACGCACTTGTGACGTCTCTGGTGTTGCAGGTGTCCATGGGCTGCGGTAATCGCTTACCATCAGGCGATACGTCTGCTCGTTTGCCCACTATTACATAAAAAAAGTCGCTTTTGCTGTCTGTTCGCATAGATCTTTTAAAGTACTCAATAAATTCAAAGTTTTTAGCAATAGATAGAGTGATTCAAGAGGAAGGTTTATAAGTGTTAAACATGCATAGTATAGTAGAGAAAATCCGAGAATTTAAAAATGGTCAAATCTGATCTAATCTAAGAGGAACATTTTCAAACCCAAACGTATAATAAAAAAATAAATTTAAAAAGCTTTTTAAAAACAATATTTTACTGGAATGCCTCGAGACGAATCAAACGAGTCCAGACTCGATGATGTTGCGACGTTTCTTTATTGAGTTCCTATGGCCACTTTCCAGCTCCTGCATCCGATCAGTTCCATGTCATATAATATTGTATTGTCACGCTGTATACATATGCTTGCATTTTAGCAAAATCGGTTGAAGATATCTGCTTCAAAATGGAGTTGCAAGATTCCACCCAAACATACCTACAAGCATACTGTATACATACATTGCAAGTTAATTAAAAGCTTGTAAAATGTAAGTTTTTTATTGCATCAAGAATATTAAGAATATACTTTTCGTGTGCCCTATTTCTTGGCTGCATTGTTTAATATTAAATTTACTTTATGTAGCGTCTGTTCTATATCTACTTGGTTTTAACATCACCAATGGTATATAATACATAATTTTAATAGCATTTTAGCCTAAACATATGAAAGTCTTTACCGTTTTCTCTTGCCGTAATCCCTCTTCATTTTATAAGAATTTTTGACCACATGTTTTGTAGATCAATAAACAACACCGTAGCGATTGTGTGCATCTAAAGCGGGAATATAAACAGCGCGTGCGCAACTAATCTTGCATCGTTCTGTCAGCATCGTTTGATATTACATATGTACGTTTTTATAACGACTCCGTATGTTGAACGTGTGTTTGACTTATGTATTAGGGTTGTCAATTGATTAAATACTAGTTGTTGCTCGCGGCTCCGCCCGCGTATATGTCGGTTATCGCGGCAAATAGTATCCAGTGTGTTATTCTGATTACTATATTACTGTAAATTTTCATCCAAATCCGTTCAGTAGTTTTTGCGTGAAAGAGTAACAAACATCCATCCATCCATACTTACAAACTTTCGCGTTTATAATATTAGTAGGATTTTTTTTTAATTTCTAAACTTGACAAAAGCTTAAGATTAGACTTTCAGCATCATCATAAGCCCATTGCAGTCCACTGCTGGACATAGGCCTCTCCCAAGGAACACCACAGAGCCCGGTCTGTTGCTTTCTGCATCCAGTCGCATAAGATTAGACTTTGTCGAGCTACAAAGTCAATGCCGAAGTTCCAGAGGTAACTGCTCCCGTAAATGCTCCAACTGTGATTAATCTCTCTTTTTGTATGTTTTCAATTAAACACTGTACAATTTTTGAGTCAATTCAAATTGCAGGCGTTCGTATCGTATTCATCGGGAACCGTTTTACCATCGGAATGGAATTATGAGGATATGGTAAAAAATAACTTATAACTTATAGTATCATATCAACCGTTAGCTTTTAGTTCAGTCTATCACACTTATGGAAATTAAATGTGGTTAAAAATTAGTTTATATTTCTAATGAGTAATTAGGACATTACAATTAATATACTTTTGCTGTATGTACTGCATATCTAAATTATTATGTATACGTTTATAAAAAAATATGTGACAAAAAAATTCTCGATTCTTCATGTATTAACATTTATATTTTTTTGACGTGATAACGTCTTATAAATCGATGAACGACTGCTGCACGCACGAAAAAGCATGACTCATTATCACGTTCCGCCTGACCAGAGCGTGTAAGTGAGAGCGCGGAACAAGCAATAGAGAGGCCCGATCGGCTTAAGCCTTCGGCTTGTGACGCATATTCTTCATCAATGTTTTCTTGACGTAATCATGAAAATTATCGCCCGTAAACCGACTTTACAGACAGCCAATTTAAAAAAATAACAATATTATAAAAGCGACAACCCTAATCTTCGTTTACGTTAAAACAGTTCGTATCCCGCTCGTATTTTTGTCACGTCCAGCCGGGTGAATGGACACGTCGTGCATGCCATAAAGCCAGCAATGATATATGGCTTTGATAAGGTATTATATGATATTATGTTAATCGGGTCGCTAGTACTTCCTATAGTTTTATTCATTGACATTATAGCCTTAAGAATGATTATCTTATAATATCATCGTGGTGAATTATTAAGAGTGGTAGACAAACGCTCTCGAACTAAACAGTTCGGCTTTTCCTTCTAGTGCCAATCGATTAAAAGCTGGAACTCACTACCAGCGAACCTATTTCCGTTCTACCATGATCACAGGTCCTTTAAGCGGAGCGTGAAAAAGCATCTCACTAGGCGGCTATAGTGTGGAGGAGAATGGTGACCACTCTTCTATTCTATCCAAACATTCCATAATGTGTAATTGCGAGTGAGTGAGGACACAGGAGGACCATACCCCAACCCCTCCCCCCATCCCCCTCCCCATCCCCCAAAGGCCGACAACGCTCTTGTGACGCCTCTGGTGTTGCGGGTGTCCATGGGCGGCGGTAATCGCTTACCATCAGGGGATACGTCTGCTCGTTTGCCATCTATTCAATAAAAAGCAAGTTAAAATAAAAAAAGAATTATATGAACTGTATTCTTCGTTCCTTAATATTCCAATTTAGGGCTGCTCTTTTTTTTAATTTTAATAAAACCAATCTAGAAATGGGAAAGCCTTGTTTCTGCACATATGGCTAAAGCTCTACCAGAGTGGTCACTCAGCAAATTGGTGCACAAAAATATTTAGTAAAACTTTTTACACAAAAAAAAAAACCGACTTCCAAAAACATCCAACGAAAACTCTCTGTCAAAAAACACTTAAAAGCGTAAAATAAACTGGTTCTTCATAAATTGCTCATACCTAATTCTTTATTCATTTAAATAGTAGTATTATAATGGGTGCTAGGTACCTAAAATCTGATTGAAGTCGGTGCCAAGTGACTATCGCTTAGACTTTTGTAATTGTTCGTTTGTATTCTTTTTGGCTTAGCACCGACTTCAAACAGATTTTAGGTACCTAGCACCCATTATAATACTACTATTTAAATGAATAAAGAATTAGGTATAGGCAATTTATGAAGAACCAGTTTATTTTACGCTTTTAAGTGTTTTTTGACAGAGAGTTTTCGTTGGATGTTTTTGGAAGTCGGTTTTTTTTTTTATAAAAAGTTTTTATTTTACAGTTTTTAGTGCAAACAATCGTAGGTAAGTAGTAAGTTGAATTATTTCATCAAATTTCATCATCAAGAATACAAATTAAGGTACGTGTAATATTAAAATCATCCTCTAATCCCTAACTGTTGAAGAGTTTAATCTTCTATCATCAGCTCACCTAAATAGCTTGAAAGTATACGACTGAAGGTCTTTAGATACGTATGAAATTGAAAGAATTATTCTCCAACTCCTAACCGTTGAGGAGTTGTACCTTCCACCTTCCATCATCAGCTTACCTAAATAATTTGTAAGAATACGACTAAAGGTAACTTATATACATATGATATTTAAAGATTTATCCTCCAACTCCTAACCGTTAAGGAGTGGTACCTTACATCATCAGCTCATCATCATAAAATGATGACTACCAGACGCAAATACCGGTGTAACTTCAGAAAATATACGAAAAACATAGTATGTGCCTATAAAAAATGAGGGTTTCCCTCGATTTCCCTGGGATCCCATCATCAGATCCTGATATGCTGGCAATGGGACCACCACGGAAGCATACTCTGTCGAATACAAAAAAAAATTCAAAATCGGTCCACAACTGACGGAGTAATCAGGTAACATACATAAAAAAAAAATAAAAAAAAATACATACAGTGGAACATAGAACCTCCTCCTTTTTGGAAGTCGGTTAAAAATGAAAAATAGTTGGAATATAAAAAAGTTTATTTACAGCTTTTCAAACTACCGCCCTCCAATCCCAATGCATTTATGCATTCGGACGAACCAGCTTTCAAAACATTTAGAAAATGTATCTTGCGGGAGGTCGAAAAATAACCGCCGATATTCTTCGACGGCCTCGTCTTCAGTGCTAAATTTTCGCCCGCAAAGCATTTGCTTCCTTGATCGTCTTTATTTTGAATCGTGCGTGTCATACCACGGAATGAATAGGGGCGGTGACACTATGTATTTTTAACCCGTCATCGCGTCACTACACGTAACATTACTGCCTACTACCAAATAAAATATCAGAACCGGTTTATAAATGACGATATTCAGAGCTAACAAAACATAAAAATATAACATTTTTTTAGTTAAGTTATAAAAATGGTACGGCTCTTCTACAGTAGTTGGCCATCTTATTCAGAATGTTATTTTTAACCGACTTCCAAAAAGGAGAAGGTTCTATGTTCCACTGTATGTTTTTTTTTTTATGTATGTTCACCGATCACTCCGTCAGGTGTGGACCGATTTTGAATATTTTTTTTGTATTCGAAAGGGTATGCTAGCGGTAGGGGTATACATATGGTAGCGGGTAGGTAGACTTCAAACAGATTCTAGGTACCTAGCACACATTATAATACTACTATTTAAATGAATAAAGAATTAGGTATAGGCAATTTATGAATAACCAGTTTATTTTACGCTTTTAAGTGTTTTTTTGGCAGAGAGTTTTCGTTGGATGTTTTTTGGAAGTCGGTTTTTTTATTTTAGTTTATTAGGGAAACAAACAGATACAAAATAGAGAACAATAACATACAAGTAATTTACAAATAATTCGAAACAGTTTCCACAAATTAATTTTACATTTAGCGCCAAACTAAAAATAAGATTAAGGAAAGTGAAACAAGTTAAAATGTTGTTTCATAACTATGAATTCTCAAAATTAAAAAAAAACCCCGACATAATAACCTGAGTTCCCTTTAAAAAGTAAAAAAACACGTTATGCGCTTTCATTTGAGACCCCACTCGATGATATTTTTGCAGACATTCGGTTATTCTTCCCCACTTTCACCCCCATAACTTTTAAACGACTTAACCGATTTTCATGAAACATGTCTAAGAACACTCGCACGTAGCTCACCTTTCATACAAAAAAACTAAATTGAAATCGCTTCATCTGTTCGCGAGCTACGGTGCCACAGACAGACAGGAAGACATACACGTCAAAGTTATAACACCCCTCTTTTTGAGTCGGGGTTTAAAAATACAATTTTGAATCCTGCAAATAAGATGAATTATACAAAAACAACAAAAAAATTACAAAAAACAATTTTTTTTTTAAATATTTAAGTTCATGTTATCATGACAGTAAAATTCCTTAAGTTATATCAGAGGTTCACTTAGCATTTGTTGGAAGGACGTTAACGCGGGCCAAAGTTCGCGACTTCTTATATGGCTTTTACAGCTTTTAGCACTTTCGTCGCACATTCCCATTGTAGCACTATAGCGCCTAAGTTCTAGTTTGTGTAATGTGATCATATAACAGAAATTGTTTATTACTAGAGGTCGTCTGGCGTTTGGGGTGGAACTTCGGCAGTTTTGAATGTCTTGTTTTATTACTTTGACCAGTATATCGTGGACTGTCTCTATATATCTATATGTACTATATATACATTCGTACACGTATATACTTCGGTAATAGTTTGCTTGTTGTATTATATCCTACTACGAATAAAATTATAAACGCGAAAGTTTGTAACTATGGATGGATGGATGGATGGATAGATGGATGGATGTTTGTTACTCTTTCACGCAAAAAATACAGAACGGATTTGGATGAAACTGTACAATAATATAGCTTATACATCAGAATAATACATAGGCTACTATTTGCCGCGATAACCGACATACACGCGAGGGGAGCCGCGAGCAAAAACTAGTTCAATAAAAGGTAGCCCAAGTTACTCCTTATATCACCAGCTAACTATCAGTGGAAGTCCCGTCGAAATAGGTCCAGCCGTTCAAGAGATTAGCCGGAACAAACAGACGGACAGACAAAAAGTGTAAAAATGTTATTTTGATGAAAAATGATGAATTTGGTATATGTATCGTGTATACATAACATATATATGCATTAAGTAAAAAGCGGATATTTTAATATTACAAACAGACACTCCAATTTTATTTATTTGTATAAATAAAAAGTTTTTGGCACTTCTCAAACATAAACTTAATATTCTAAGGGCCGGTTTTTCAATAGTCAGATAAACAGTCAAATAGCATTTATTCCTCAGTTAGCGTAAGTTTGGGTCTTTCAATAGTCAGACATCAGTTATCAGACGAATAAAGCTGTAATCTGACTGATAACTTTATCTGTGCTTTCAAACCTCAGTTAGTGTTTTATTCTGTAGAATAGTGATTTGACGTTGTGTATTTCTCTTGTACCTATTTGTGGTAAAGTTTAAGTACGTTGTCGTTATTGAATATTTGATAGATTATGGATGTTTTTGACTCGATTGACTTTTTGTTCTGAGGTAAAAAGGGTTATTAGAGAAATATAGGTTATAGATACTATAGAGAAGATGAAGATTTTTTATTTCACACACTGCTATCTAGTTCGAAACAAAACAGAGCTTGTACTATTGGTAACGAGAAGATTTCCCTAGTGGCCGTTTGCGGAACTAACGTATGACAGACACTTCTACCTGGCAGTTTAATGTACAGAGCGAGTGCATTGTTATTGTTTCATTGATAGACATCTACGGAGAAGTAAAAAATACGTAGGTATTTTAAAAGTGGAATGTTAACGTGTATACGTATTTTTATCTGTCATACGTTAGTTCTGCGACTTGCCGCTAGGGAATCTGCTCGTCACCATTTAAATTCTTTCTACAATGATTTCATTGATTGACGTCTACGGAGTAGTAAAAAAAATACTTTAGGACCACTTCGTGAGGGTAAACAGTATTTTAAAAGTGGAATGTTAACGTGTATACGTATTTTTATCTGTCATACGTTAGTTCTGCGACTTGCCGCTAGGGAATCTGCTCGTCACCAATAGGTACAGAGAACTGACATAAATACAAATATACTTTTTACTTTTAAACACATATTTATTAAACGTAGAAACACCCGTTTAAAAAATTACTATGCACCACCCGCAAACCCGGCATTTCATTTTTATAAATTTTGTTTTTTTTTTTTTTATAAATTAATTTTACTACAGGAATATCATAAACGACTTTTTACTAAATTATTATTTACTACATCTATTATAGACAAATAATAATTATAATCGAATGCTTTCATTTCATTTAATTAAATATCCCAAACCGGCAATCGTATAAAAGACAAAAAGAAATAGAAAAAGAACAGTCAACTTGAATGTTGTCTAAAAGTTTCTGGTCCTTATCTAACGTGTGACTACCTGTATAGCTGCATCTCACTTACGCATAATTACAGTGAACATAGCTGTGAAGGACCATCAAGTAACTATCTGACTGTTTACTCCCGATTGAAAAACACAAAAAGTTTATTCGCTTGTTAAAGAGCTGGATACATTTATTCCCTTGTTAGTTATTAGACCGTTTAACTGCGGATTGAAAAACCGGCCCTAAATGTTATATTTCTGTCTGTCCGCGGTTGCTTAAAAATTCGTCCAAAGAATACTAACGTAGAATTAGTTACACAAAATGTGATAATTTTAAACATTACACATTATGTTTACAAAAACGTTTACCGCAATAGTTACATAATTTGCTCAAAGGCTACCAGGTTTACGTCTCGTAAATAGTCCGGCTGTGTTTACTCGACTAAGGGCCGGTTTTTCAATAGTCAGATAAACAGTCAAATAGCATTTATTCCTCAGTTAGCGTAAGTTTGGGTCTTTCAATAGTCAGACATCAGTTATCAGACGAATAAAGCTGTAATCTGACTGATAACTTTATCTGTGCTTTCAAACCTCAGTTAGTGTTTTATTCTGTAGAATAGTGATTTGACGTTGTGTATTTCTCTTGTACCTATTTGTGGTAAAGTTTAAGTACGTTGTCGTTATTGAATATTTGATAGATTATGGATGTTTTTGACTCGATTGACTTTTTGTTCTGAGGTAAAAAGGGTTATTAGAGAAATATGGGTTATAGATACTATAGAGAAGATGAAGAATTTTTATTTCACACACTGCTATCTAGTTCGAAACAAAACAGAGCTTGTACTATTGGTAACGAGAAGATTTCCCTAGTGGCCGTTTGCGGAACTAACGTATGACAGACACTTCTACCTGGCAGTTTAATGTACAGAGCGAGTGCATTGTTATTGTTTCATTGACACACGTCTACGGAGAAGTAAAAAATAGGTAGGTATTTTAAAAGTGGAATGTTAACGTGTATACGTATTTTTATCTGTCATACGTTAGTTCTGCGACTTGCCGCTAGGGAATCTGCTCGTCACCATTTAAATTCTTTCTACAATAATTTCATTGATTGACGTCTACGGAGTAGTAAAAAAAATACTTTAGGACCACTTCGTGAGGGTAAACAGTATTCTAAAAGTGGAATGTTAACGTGTATACGTATTTTTATCTGTCATACGTTAGTTCTGCGACTTGCCGCTAGGGAATCTGCTCGTCACCAATAGGTACAGAGAACTGACATAAATACAAATATACTTTTTACTTTTAAACACATATTTATTAAACGTAGAAACACCCGTTTAAAAAATTACTATGCACCACCCGCAAACCCGGCATTTCATTTTTATAAATTTTGATTTTAATCATTGTTATGGACTACAGGAATATCATAAACGACTTTTTACTAAATTATTATTTACTACATCTATTATAGACAAATAATAATTATAATCGAATGCTTTCATTTCATTTATTTAAATATCCCAAACCGGCAATCGTATAAAAGACAAAAAGAAATAGAAAAAGAACAATCAACTTGAATGTTGTCTAAAAGTTTCTGGTCCTTATCTAACGTGTGACTACCTGTATAGCTGCATCTCACTTGCGCATGATTACAGTGAACATAGCTGTGAAGGACCATCAAGTAACTATCTGACTGTTTACTCCCGATTGAAAAACACAAAAAGTTTATTCGCTTGTTAAAGAGCTGGATACATTTATTCCCTTGTTAGTTATTAGACCGTTTAACTGCGGATTGAAAAACCGGCCCTTAACTAATAAAATGTGTGCCATCAAAACGTCTAAACTCATAACTGCGAGCATAACCAGAGTCTACGCAGTAATGAGTTTAGGTGTTTTATAATTTGTGGTTTGCGTTTACGAGATTTGAAATTAAGAAATCATGCAGATTTGTCCATAGAATTGAACTATTGAATAGAGTTTTTTGAATGTCTAAAGAGAGAAAAAATAGTAATAGGTACACACTTAATACAGCTGTCCAATTAGAACTAATTCGGTAGAAGTTGCTAAAGACCGATCGTAGGTAGTGGTTCCTTTAGTTATCGCCAGTTCTCATATTTGCATAACGTTATAGTTTATATACCTCAGAACTGTCAAGGACTTCAGAGATAAATACTTATACTATGACTAGCTAACCCGGCGAACTTCGCACCGGCATATTTACATATCTGTCTCAGCTTCCCACAGGCAGTGTACAGTCGCGGACAAAAAAAGACTTTTCCCGTTACCTATCTTTTATTTTTTCTTTCTAGCAAAAAAAAAGAATGAATGAAATCGGACTATGTGTTATTGAATTACAACTAAGTACATATTTTGACTTTCATCCCCTCTCTCCAGGAAACCGTGTTGAATTTCGGGATAAAAAGTATCCTATGTCCTACCTCGTAGTATGAACTCAAATCATGCCAAGTTTTATTTGAATCGATTCAGTTTTTTCGGCGTGATGTGCGGCCAAGATACAGACAGACAGATAGACGGACAGACAGACAGACAAAAATGAAAAAAATTACAGTTTTGGCTTCAGTGTCGTTAATAGAGAGCCCTCCAAAAATTATTTCAAAAATCTTTAATGTACAGAATTAGACCCGTTACATTTTTATTATAAGTATAGATAAAAACCTTCAGGTACTCCTCTGTATCACGCACTTAGGGTTGCCTAAGTATATTGATAAATTATTATTCTCGATCTTTGTAATCGATAATTTAAACATCTTATTCGGTTCAATTTTCACAATACTCTCTAGTGTTTACCGATATTCACTCCGACATCGATACTCCTGAGATTAAAAGTCGGAACAAAAAGATGGACAGCGGAATAATCCGAACGAAAACATCTAACGAGTTGTTTCATTCTTTTTGAGGAAATAAATGCTTGCTTCAAACTAGACGGAGAGTAGTAGAGTCCAAGGTAGTAGAGCCACGCTGATTCCAGCACGAACGGGCCGGCTCGACCGGGGCGGTACTACCCTCGCACAGAAAATCAACGTAAAATGACAGCAGCAGTGCTGTCGTGTTTCGTTGGTGAGTGCGAGACCGGAGGCCCAAATAGTCTAGTCAACAAGTTCCATACTTGTTGACTAGACTAAAAGATGCAGAAGCATCACTAGGCCGCCATGGTGATGGTTGCCATGCCGCATTGTTTGCATTCGCAATGAGGTGACCACTACTCTTGGATTCTGCTTATGCTTTCCATCAGGTAGAGTAGTCATTTTGGCGGGCCATACATAAAAAATAAAAAAAATAAAAAATGCTATGTTGAATATTGCTAATCTTTCTTAAGTATATAGTTACATAGATATAATTGTTAATTTATATAATATATAATTTATTTAACAGCATTGCCATTCAACGTGGTTAATGCTGCCAGTCTTTTGGGAACGCTACCAGTAGGCGAAGATGTGGAATTTTTTGACGCTTGAATGTAAATATTGTTATTTTTTATTTTATTTTTATAATTTATGGTTATGTACATAGGTTTCTATATTATGTAATAAATAATCTATAATAGTAAATAAAATTCTCACACATTATGTAAATACAATACCTTCATCGTAATGTCTAAAAGTCCTATATCAAGGTCTAATTTCTCGTTAAAGAGCCCCAGTTTGCGAGACGTTGCCAGCGATTTCCCTAACAAGGTGGGGTCGTTGACTTTTATAGGTCCACTTACACGGTACGATGGAGTGATGAGATTCAAATTAGGTAAGTGGGCTAGATCTTGAAGGGAGGTATGAGAGTATACGTGACAGTTTATGTGTGAGAATTGCTTTTGGAAGAACCGACGGATTCTTACTTGTGACTCTTTAATTGAGTAATTGAGTAGATTATCTGTAATTTACGTTCAAGCATAAACAAAACTAAAAAGTTTCTAATAATAAAAATAATATATTATTATGTATTAGAAACATTTTCAGGTCTATGCACGCGCACCCATACACAAAACATAACTAGGAGAAAGGTGAATTTACAATGTTTGTATTTTAAATAACATGTTTTTTAAATTAGGCCATGTTTCACCACTTGCCGATAAAGCCTAGCTGGACTATTTTTAACTAATTTGTCAAATCACTCTACATTTTGGATTTACAAGTCTCGGAGAGAGTCAAAAATACAGACAGTTAACCATAGATAAAAGTTGCTGAGTTAGCAACTGGTGAAATTGGCCCTTGTTAATCAGAGAGTTAATAAACTAAAATTCCTGCAGGAAACAAACGCAAACCAAACTAAAACAATGTAAAAGCATTCGAATTTCTATGAAACTACGAGTAGCGAGTAGTACACTGCCGTAATATCGTGTCGTAACTTATAAAATATGCGGTTGGTAGATAAGTTCAGCCCCCCCTAGCCAAGTTGCAAGCGTTATTCCTTCTACAATTGTTAACGGCTAAATTCTCGTGTATCATTGGCTAATCTTAGACAAAGTATTAACCAATGACACACGAGAATTTAAGCGTTAACGATTAGTGGTTAGATAGCGTAACATATTCAAGCACTTAATCCAGATTCACCGCGTCCTTCTGTTGAGTGTTGTGGGTTCGATCTCTACATGGGACAGCACTTTGTGTGATTTAAAAATTGTTGTTCTGAGTCTGAGTGTTTTATGTGTCCGTATCACGAATGTCTGTAAAGTACCCCGCGACACAAGATGTATACTGCGCATTCAGGAGTTGTCTTTTTTAAAATAAAAATATTTAAAAAACATATTACATGATTCGACAGAAGTAAGTATATATTACATGAAAGCAGCAATATGCAAACTTAATAACTAAAAAAACTATAATTACTTTATTATGATTACATTACACCTTGTTATAAACTATACTATAAATAATGATAATATTTCTTTAAAGGTTCCAGTTCCAGTTTTATGTCACTCTTGATTGTTTTGTCTGTCTGTAGAATGTTCTGTCGTCAGTCCTGCGGGTGTTTGGAGTTAGTCGATGAACGAGTCACGTTATTACCGAAGTACCTGGATGACCGAGTTCTGCTCAGTATTTTTTATTGGTAAATTTTCCAAAAATGAATCCTAACTAGGTCGATTTATCACCCCCGAAAATCCCTGCATACTAAATTTCATAAAAATCGTTGCAACTGTTTC
The DNA here is from genome assembly GCA_949125395.1 of Diaphora mendica. NCBI lineage: Eukaryota > Metazoa > Arthropoda > Insecta > Lepidoptera > Erebidae > Diaphora > Diaphora mendica. The sequence continues at coordinate 3,738,370 of OX421334.1, forward strand.
CGTGATTCAGATTATATGTACATTATATATATTCAAGAATTACTCGTTTGAATGTATTAGATATCGTGTACATTTTCCAAAGCTATCACGAAATAATACACCTTACTCAGATTGATCTCCATCCACAAATTATTTTTACGGGAATTAACACGATCACTTATTAAAAGGTATTACATACCTCTAATTTGCCTGATGTTTCGACCAGGTTGCACTGGCCGTGGTCACAGGCAGAGTCAGCCTGTGGGCACGGCCAGTGCAACCTTTTAGTAATGCGTTAATTAGCGTTAATTCCCGTAAAAATAATAATTAATATATCATGGAACGCGAAAGTTTAAAAGTTAGGATCCACAAATTGTTGTTCTGAGACTATGTTATTGACATTCAAGAAATGGACACAAAAAGCACCTTAATGTTTTTTTTTGTGTCCGTTTCATGAATGTTTGTAAGTCCCTCTCTGCGCATGATATATTTTTAGTGACTTGTTATGGGACGTTGTTTTAAATATATAAAATAGCGGATCTATATCTATACCGATAGCTATATAAATATAAAAACGTTTTACAGAAATGACTGCACGGTTGGCCTACTGGTTAAGGTGGTCGCCACACCACTTTCTACTACGCCAATAGTTGTGGGTTCGAAGGGATTTGAACCACACGTGGCGTAGATGTGGGAACATAGGACAACACATTGATTTTCTGAGTCTGGGTGTTCTTTGTGCCCGTTTCATGTATGTTTGTAAAGTCCCTCGCAAAACAGGATGTATATTCCTTATGCGGAGTTGTCTTCTAAAATGAAGAAAAATAAACCCTAAAAATCGTGTCGTGTCCGTACCGTGCAGTGTTAGTGCTAGCATGTCACACAAAACGTTATTACGGTCGTACTGACAATCGGCACTGGGCCTACTCACCCAAAATGGAAGGGTTGGACACTCTTCTGTTGAGAGGGTTAATTGTTTGCTTCAAAAATAGAATTTTATTTCACAGTTGTGCTCGTGTCGGGATTTTCTTTTTGTGTTTCAAGTGCTTGTTTGTCCATTCCGTTTAATTAAATAACCTGACCAAGTGTGGTTTCGAACGGTTTATAAGTCTATTAAGTAAGTATATCTACACAAATCTGGCTGTCTTTCTGTTTAATTTTAAAATAACAGTTTTTCACTATTATCACTTATGAATGTAAATAGAGTACTTACACCAAACCAGCAATTTTTTTTGTGTTTGTCTGCTTTTTCCGGCTAATCTCTGGAACGGCTGGAACGATTTTGATAGGACTTTCACTGGTAGATGGCTGATGATTAACTTAGGCTACTTTTATTTTAGACCAGCTGCGTCTGTCGGCGTTACTCGCGGTTGTAAATGTATAAGTTCAAACCTTCAAGAAAAGAGCGTACTCCTTCTTAAAAGGCCGGCAACACACTTGTGAAGCCTCTGGTGTTGCGGGTATCCATGGGCAGCGGTAATCGCTTACCATCAGGCAATACGTCTGCTCGTTTTCCCCTCTATTTAAGTACAACAACAAGCGCGGGTAACACCACAAGGAGTAGCTAATGATCAATAAAGCACTGAGTTTCAAAAGAAGGTTTTTATTACGTCAGCGTTCATCGTCATCACCTGTGGATTCAATAACCTTTTTCCCCCGCGTTTTTCGGGTCTTTTAAGTTCTTTACTCATTTTCACATCACATTGCTTTTGACGAGGGTGCTGATTAGTTTAGTTTAGCGCTATAGAAAATATGTGATGATACACGGTATCTGGGACTAAATGACGTTGTGTGAAAGTGTTAGAATCGATACTATATATTACTATAAATGTGAATGTAAGTTTGTTTGTTACGCTTTCACGCGAAAACTACTTAACTAAACTTACTTAAATGTCCGCGAAGCCGCGGGCAAAAGCTAGTATTACATATATATATCTAATACAATGACTGCGTCATGTAGAACATAATATTTAATAGAATGCTCGTATTTATAAAATTCTTATCTGTTTGCAATTCCGATGCGTTAGTGTATCTTTAAATATAACTTTCTGGTATAAAACTTTCAGTATTTATTTTCATAACTTTCTGGTTGTTTCTAGGTTAATAATTTTAAGTTAGTGCCAATCCGCCTTATAAATAAGTTAAGTACAAGAATAAGCAGAAGCATCACTAGGCCGCCATCGTGTAGGTCACCATGCTGCATTGTCTGCATTCGCATTAAGTATGGTACTCTAGGATTCTGCTCGAGGTTTATTCGGAAGCAACAGCAATGCAAAACTAGGTACTATTTGTCTCAATAAATCAGACCAGGCCTCGAAATTTGTAAGAAATAATTAAATAGCCAATCATTTTCGTAATTACTACACGCCAGCACACGTGACGTCACCTAACAACGAATCCTAAACAAACAACTTGGATCAGATAGGGATCAAACGTTATACACGATTAAGTGAATTAGGGTGGATCTTAATGAGGTAATTTACTTCATAGCTTACTTACTTAGTGTTGGGCGGAATCGATTCATTATAGGAACGTAAGAAGAATCTTACAATACTGGAGATATACCTCTTTAACTTGAATTGTCATTGTAGAGAGTTTTGCACCATTGCAGACCCAAACTTATACTGGACCCTTATAGCTTTATGCAGATTTCCAAAATGTATAGCTTTATACGGCACTTTATTTCTAAATTTAAAGCTTTTTGCACTTATTTTATTTGCAAACATTAGTTATATCCTACTTCCTACTAATATTATAAACGCGAAAGTTTGTAAGTATGTATGGATGGATGGATGTTTGTTACTCTTTCACGCAAAAACTACTAAACGGATTTTCAGAATAACACATAGGCTACTATTTACCGCGATAATCGATATACACACGGCCAAAGCCGCGGGCAACAGCTAATATTCCATATAAAATACTTCAGTCCATACTTCGATACTATTATTATAAACTAGCTGACGGAGAGCTACGCTTCGGCATGAATGGGCTGGCTCGACCGGAGTGATACCACGGCCTCACAGAAAACCGGTGTGCAATAGCGCTTGCGCTGTGTTTCACTAAGTGGCCCATACCCCAATACCTCCCCCCACCCCCCTGCCCCCTCCCCATTCCCACAAACCCCGGCAACGCACTTGTGACGCCTCTGGTATTGCAGCTGTCTATGGGCGGCGGTAATCGCTTACCATCAGGTGATACGTCTGTTCGTTTGCCCACTATTCCATAAAAAAAATCCTGGCTCCTTTGCTCTATCTATAATAAGTTAATAACTCGTATGTTTTTACCCAACTACTACGATGTCAAAAGGTAATAGTGTTGACAGTCTATGTATGTTTGTATGCTATGATTACTGGTTCTTGAAATTTCTCCCCTTTTAGAGACTTGGAAAAGCTATGAAACAATTATTTTTTGTTGAAACGTACATTTTCTTTTTCTTATTTGTTTATTTCTTATTCTTAAATCTAAACACAAATTTTATATCTATCTTTCTTATTATAGGTGTCTCAATTTAACCAAATTTGAATAACGTATAGGTGATGTCGTGTGAAATGTCAATAATGTTATTTATTAAGGACGAGATTATCTGACCGATGCGCCATGTCACGATGTAAACTATTGACTTGGTGTCAGTAGACTGTCACCCATATGTTTGATAAGTGTTATTTATATATACACTAGACACCCGCCCCGGTTTTACACGGGTGCATTATTGATTAGTATATCTTCTAATCTGTTCAGTACATATGTATTAGTAAGGCTGGTATTTCTGCACCCCTCCCTGCTTTCTTACACGGCCAATGGCAGCAAAAGCGCAATTATTTTACTGGGTTATTGTTTTTATTTCGTTTACAACCTCCATATTGCACCTGAATTTTAATAACTATAATTAAAAAAATTAAAAAACCCCATACGCAGCATCAGGTCGAAGTTATCAATTAATTGTCATTTAACGATTATACTGGCACGACAAACACTTAATCAAGTAATCATACGCCAAAAATGCCATACATCATTTTGTAAAAGAGCTCTTACACTGCTGGACCGATATTAACCAAACATAGCTAAGAACCACCGCAAGGAAACTGGCTTTCAAATAAAAAAAGGCCTTTTTTTTTCTTTTTTTTTTAAAGACACCTCCCGCACTAGGAATAAATCCTGTGTCGCGGGGGACTTTACAAACATACATGAAACGTACACAAAGAACACCCAGACTCAGACAACAATTTGTGGATCACTCAAAGTGTTGTCCTACGTGGGATTTGAACCCAAGACTCTTGGCGAAACAGGAAGCGGTGACCGTTAAACCACTAGGCCAAACGTGCATTGAAATCGGTCCATCCGTTTGAGAGCTACGATGCCACAGACAGACACACAGAAAGATAGACAGACATCGACGTCAAACTTATTACACCCCTCTTTTTATTGGGGGTTAAAAAAATCTTTCTTAGAGACCACATACTGCAAGTTTTATGTCTCAGGAATATTTTTACAAAATTTCATGATTCTAGATATAGCTGTTTCAGCTATAGCTACGTTGATCGATCAGTCAGTGAATCAGTCTGTTAGTTTATTCATTTAGAGATATCGATAGAACGTTATTACCTTGGAGAGCTTCATTTGGAATTTTATTTTTCTGGAAATAGTTTGAAATATACAGCTTTGTAATAAACATTGTTAACGGGCTTATTGATCTACTAGTTAATGACCCTGACTGCCAAAGGCCGTACATTCGCATCCCGCCCAGGACAAATAGTTGTTTAATGAGTAGCACGATCACGTGTTCTGTGTCTGAGAATTTATCTGTTATATCTATGTATTTAAAAAAAATATTCAAGTGTGTTAATCAGCATTCTGGTTTTCATAGTAGGTATTGGGTCTGCCTTATTTGGAATTAAATTGCTGTGAGTGAGATGTGTGTTAACAGATTATTCTCTAACCTCAATCTTATCGTCTTCACCCTAGTCTTTATTACTTCCAAGATTATTTGGGGTCAGCTACTAGTTCAACCGGTTTTACCTGACTATCAGTTTTTCCATGCAACAAATGGCATTGGACCTCCACAACCGCACTGGCATACTCCGGGCTGAAACTTCCATACTCCGGGCTGAAACTTCCATACTCCGGGCTGAAACTTCCACACTCTGGGCTTGTTATTAAAGATTTCTTGAAAAAAAAAAACAACAACACTTTCGGCAGGACATTATCTTAATATTATTAAACAAGCTAAAATTCAAAATTTAAAAAACCTCCTACTCAAGCACAATCGAGTAATCATACGCCAATGATATTTTTGCAGACATTCTGTTATTGTTCCCCACTTTCTCCCCCATAACTTTTAAACGACTCAATCGATTTTCATGAAACATGTCTAAGAACACTCGCACGTAACTCACCTTTCATACAAAAAAAACTAAATTGAAATCGCTTCATCCGTTCGCGAGCTATGGTGCCACAGACAGACAAACAGACAGACAGACAGCCACGTCAAACTTATAGCACCCCTCTTTTTGCGTTCAGGGTTAAAAATCTATCACACTACTGTAAAAGTAAATAAAATCACACGATTAATCTTAACTTATTAAGCTGTGTTAGAACACTTAATAAATTAAGTACCTGAATTAAAAAAACACATTTTACTAAATGTATATGTTGTATGTATACACGATACCAAAATAACATTTTTTAAAATTTTTTTCTGTCTGTTTGTTCCGGCTAATCTCTGGAACGGCTGGACCTATTTTGACGGAACTTTCACTTTAGGTAGCTGATGATATAAGGAGTAACTTCGGCTACATTTGTTAGTCTAGCTTTGCCCCACGGCGTTAACCGCGGTACGACAATGACCCCGGGTAACACCGCGGGTTTCAATTGTAATAAATATAGCTGACCCACGCAACCTCGTTTACGGCTACTATTGCCGGTAGCGTAATAATTTTCCCCCTTTTTTGTAACATTCTTCATTGGTGCTCCGCTCTTATTGGTCTTAGCGTGATGATATATAGCCTATAGCCTTCCTCGATAAATGGGCTATCTAACACTGAAACAATTATTCAAATCGAACCAGAAGTTCCTGAGATTAGCGCGTTCAAACAAACAAACTCTTCAGCTTTATAATATCATAGTATAGATATACAAGAATTTCCTGTTTAAAGGTATTAGATAGTAAATTAAGATCAATCGTATCATGTGATTGGTGTCACACAGCTATATCTGAGCATTAAATTACGTTAAGTGCGAACCTGATTGAAATGTTCTCGACTTGTTCTTGAATAAACAATTCAATTAGAGTATAAACGCGCATACTTCGGTGATCTCATCAGTATAATTTTGGCAATGGTCTGTTATAATTATTGGTTGTGGACCTTTAGAATCTGACCAGTCGAATATTAGTGGGAGAGCCACGCTTTCGCATGAATGGGCTGTCTCGACCGAAGTGATACCACGGCCTCACAGAAAAACGGTGTGAAACAGCGCTTGCACTGTGTTTCACCCAGTGACTGAGGATACCGGAGGCCCATCCCCCTCCCCAGCCTCTGGTATTGCGGGTGTCCATGGGCGGCAGTAATCGATACGTCTACCACCAGGCGATACGTCTGCTCGGGTGCCGCCAATTGCATAAAAAAAAGAAATAAAAACGGAAAGAGACAAAATCTTAATATAAAATCAAAAGATGATATGCTGTTCACTTTATGAAATCCGACTAAGAGAGCGGATTACACAAGAAAATGGGATTGCAAGTAGAAGACAATCTTGAAACAATTAGGCCAAAACCGTATTTCTAAGGGGAGGCCTATTTTTTTTTATTTATTTTTTTTATATGGAATAGGCCGGCAAACGAGCAGACGTATCGCCTGATGGTAAGCGATTACCGCCGCTCATGGACACGCGAAACACCAGAGGCGTCACAAGTGCGTTACCGGCCTTTGGGGGATGTGGGGGGAGATAGGGGGAGGGGTTGGGGTATGGGCCTCCGGTATCCTCACTGACCCGGTGAAACACAGCGCAAGCACTATTTCACACCGGTTTTCTGTGAGGCCGTGGTATCACTCCGGTCGAGCCGGCCCATTCATGCCGAAGCGTGGCTCTCCCACGGTGAATTTAGCAGTGGACTACTGCCGTTGACGATGAATTAAGATCGAAAGTAATAGACGATGAGTACATACATATTTCTGGCTCGATCGATCATAGATTCTTTGAGTCGAAAACTACTGTTACCGAAATACAATCCTCAAACTTGGGAGAATTTCGATGCAGTTCAAACTACACAGTATAAATATATACTCAACCGACGACAGTCATTCGTAAACCAGAAAATAGTAAAATAACTATCATGCACAACCTTTAATAGCCCGGTGTTTTGGTCTACAAACAACGACTTATAGTAATTAGACGAATTGAATTTCTGAAAAAAATACACTAGGTGGTGATTTTATTAGATTATCACTAGTGATATTAATAGTAAAATTACTCGGTGATTGAAATAGTAAAATCACCATCATTAACAGCCTTTAATAACCTACTGCTTTGGCCTACAAACATGAAGTATCCAATGTGTATTTCATACTCACCTATTGGTATTAACCAACTGTTCCGCTCTTGGGTAACGCCTGCACTACAATTACATACAAAAACATTTCATACTTTGTAAACCACCTTACTTATTGCTCAGTTCGACGCCATATCCGTTTCTTGTGAAAAGAAAAAAAAAATCCTCCATAACCGTTGAAATTACTTAAACTATGTAACAATTACAGGTATCCGTTCACCTGTATTGTCTTGCTGACAAAATACTCCCGTCCGCATGCTCAAATACCTTGAAAATGTCATATCATATACATTCGAATTAAAGTCCAAAGACTTCTTGTATACAGTCGAGAATCCAACATCAGATCTCTATATGTGTGAAGGCTGTCGAAAATGCAATTTCTGTCTTAAATTTACGTAAAGAAATTTGGGAATTGAATACGTAAAGTTTATTTGTTAAGCATGTATGTCATGTATAAGACTTTGACTAGTCTGCTAGATTTTGTAGCTTGTCTTCAGACTATTTTATTCAGTGAAAGATTTGAACCTAAAAAGTAAGCAATCCCTGAGCAAATAATGGTTTTATAACATAAAACGTTCATACACATTATAACATAAGCGTTCTTCGTTCTGCAATCGTTAACGCCTAAATTCTCGTGTGTCATTGGCTAATACTTTGTCTATGATTAGCCAATAACACACGATAATTTAGGCGTTAACCATTGCAGAACGAGGAACGCTTGCAACTTGGCTATGGGGGCAGGTCTCTAAACCTGATAACAGTGTATCTACCTACAATAGTGTCGCTGGCTTTAAGTAAGATCTTCGAGTGAGATTACTGGATATGTTTTTTAATTAATTGTAATGGAATTAAGTAACGTTTTTTATGTATGTAGTATTTTTATGTACTTAGTCTGATAGAAAGCATGAACAGAATCTAAGAGTGGTGGTCACCATACTCATTGCGAATGCAGACAATGCAACAATGCAGCATGATGACCCACACTATGGCAGCCTATTGAAATGCTTCTGCGTCGTTGGGCCTTCGGTCTCACCAACAAAACATGCCTTCGGTCTCACCAACAAAACACGACACCCCGAATGTTGTACTATTCAACCTGTTTCGCCTGAAGGCAATTTCAAACATTGTGGTATCGCAAGTTCCACTAAGTATCATCAACAGTATAAATTATAGGCTATCTACACTCCCCTCGGGGTTAGCTTTCGTTGTTGTTGTACCTTTACATCAACAACCGCGTGTGACACTGCAGTAAGTTACTAATTATATAACCAACTATCTGCCGGTGAAAGTCCCGTCAAAATCGGTCCAGCCGTTCCAGAGATTAGCCCCAACAAACAGACAGATTTAAGAATTGCTTTTTCGGTGTAAGTACCGTATATTTACTGCCGTGTGAATTTTGTGCAAAACTGTTACAAACAGGCACTTCAATTTTATTCATTTCTATGGATATTTGAATAAATGTCGAATACGTTTTCATGGCTCTCAATAAGCTTTATTATTCTAAAGCTGTTATCATTCTTTTTACCAAATTATGTCTCTCCCACAGTGGGTACTACGAGTATAATGTCCTTCCTTACTATTTGCTACCTTTACGCAAAATTACAGACAAACAAACAAACTCAGTTACGCCTATATAACATGATGACAACTTGCCGAAATCCATATGAGCGGAACAGTTGTAAGCATAAACTTGAATACGCCGACTAACAAAGCATACATTCAAATTGAAACCAGATGAAACTAAACCTCACCGAATCAATTATAAAGTATACATTTGTATACCACACTTCATATAGCTTATAATATAACCAGATGAAACCGAACCGCATCTAGTTATAATAAAGTATAATTTTGTATACGAAGACTGATACAGCTTTTCAAGCGAGCAATTAGTGTGGGCTACAGATTGCTGATGTAATTGTAACAGGCGCCGCATATTAATTTCACAGCCTGTTGTTAATATACTAGCATTTTGCAGTGCTATTCATTGATACATTTTAAATCTCTGCATTGATTTAAAAACGATATCTTCAGTTAAAGTTTGTTACGTGCATCTGATATGAGCAATAAGAGTGACAAATGTCATCATTCATATTCGACTGCCTCGGTGGCGCAGTGGTATCGTTTGTGATTGCTGAGCTGAGGTCTCTGGTTCGATTCTCGACCAAATGTTTATATGATCTGCAAATATTTGTTTCGGAGTTTGGTAGTTTTCTATGTACAGTACATGTTAAATAATTGTATAAATTCTCAAAATAAAAAAAAACCCCCACATAATAACCTAAGTTCCCTTTAAAAAGTAAAAAACACGTTATGCGCTTTCATTTGAGACCCCACTCGATGATATTTTTGCAGACTTTCGGTTACTCTTTCACCATCATAACTTTTAAACGGCTCAACCGATTTTCATGAAAGTATGAAGCATGTTTAAGAACACTCGCACATAACTCATCTTTCATACAAAAAAAAACTAAATTGTAATCGCTTCATCCGTTCGGGAGCTACGGTGCCACAGACAGACAGACAGACAGACCGACAGACAGACAGACACGTGAAACTTATAACACCCCTCTTTTTGGTCGGGGGTTAAAAACTCCTAACATATGTATTTAAGCATGGCTTGTTTAGTACATGTAGGTGTGCGTGTTGTTAATGTAGTTGTAACAACTGTATAAGCAGAATTAATATTATTTTAGCACAGTTCGAAAAATATGATAAACACATGTTTTTTTTTTATGTTTGGCCCGCCAAAATGATTCTACTCTGCCTGATGGAAAGCATAAGCAGAATCCAAGAGTGGTGGTCACCATGCTCACTGCAAATGCAGACAATGCAGCATGGCGACCCACACCATGGCGGCCTAGTGATGCTGCTGCATCTTTTAGTCTAGTCAACAAGTATGGAACTTGTTGACTAGACTAATTGGGCCTCCGGTCTCGCACTCACCAACGAAACACGACAGCACGCTGTCATTTTACGTTGATTTTCTGTGCGAGGGTAGTACCGCCCCGATCGAGCCGGTCCGTTCGTGCTGAAATCAGCGTGGCTCTACTACCTTCAGTCATAATTTGACTGATTTACTTATTAAATGGTATAAATCTCATAACCATTCATTACATAATGCCAGAGGTACAAGATCTGCCATTCTCCTTTCAAATGGGCGACCATTCGTTTCTATGATTTGACATACATAGGTACATGCAACTAATAATTGTTATTATTTTTGTTACAGAACAGCGCACCAATGTGGGAGGAGTTCATCTCGAAAGCGACGAAACTGCATTCGGCACTAAAGTACGTGTTTTTTTGTTGTGTGGTACCTATTTTTTGTACAAGTTAACTTTACATACGAAGACTACCAGTTGCAATCGTTTAGAATCAATTGAGCTGACCATCGAGTTACAAATTGACTGTCATATGTAGGGTTTTGCTACATGATACATCGTTGTAGGATTGCTCCTATTTAGTAAGATTGCTAAAATTAGCAGTGTTCTTTGCAAAATTTAATAGAAAACTAACTGCAGCCTCTATACAGCTAAATAGGATAAGAGGAGTAGAAAAATTGTTACGAAATTTTGTTATCTATCGAAAAAGAAAGAAATTCAACTGCTATTATGTTTATAACACACTAGCTGACCCACGCAACCTCATTTGCGTATCCTATTGCCCGTAGCGTGATAATTTTCTCCCGTTTTTGAAACATTCTTCATTGCTGCTCCGCTCCTATTGGTCTTAGCGTGATGAAATATAGCCTATAGCCTTCCTTGGTAAATGGGCTATCCAACGCTGAAACAATTTTTCAAATCGGACCAGCGGTTCCTGAGATTAGCGCGTTCAAACAAACAAACAAACAAACAAACTCTTCAGCTTTTTATAATAGTATAGATATGTATGTATCAGTCCACTGCTGGACAAAGGCCTCTCTTTTGAGAGGAGATTTTACTGCTGTACCACTGGGCCGAGACAGGTTGGTTTTGTTTCAAGTATTCCTTTTATTTGACGTGCTGTAGTCTTACATAGTTTGTTCCTTAGTTGCCTCTTACGAAACCTACAGCAGAATGAATAAGGGTGGTGACACGCTGCATTCTTAATCTGTCATCTAACGGAGAATATAATATACACTTATGTATTTGCTCTAAATATTCACCTATTTTAATTTATACTCTCGATTGTCGGCACTTGATCGAACTTGTTACAATACATTCTAGAATCAAACTCACTTGTACTTATTCCATTATTAACCGACTTCAAAAAAAGGAGGAGGTTTCTCAATTCGACCGTATTTTTTTATGTTTTTTATGTGTGTTCGGGGATAACATCGTCGTTTATGAACCGATTTTGATGATTCTTTTTTTAATGGAAAGGAGATATCCAAACGGTGGTACCATGATAAGGACACTAAGATCTGATGACGGCATCCAAGAGAAATCGAGTCGAACCTTGAAGTCGGTTTTTATTTTGTTAAAATTTTACTTGTTTTAATCAAAGGCTTTGCTAATGCCCTAAAGCGAAACTGATCAGGTAAAACTTAATTAAAATAGAGGAATAAGAACAAGCGATGAGTTTGATTCTAGAATGTGATGCACCTATTTATTTTTAAATGATGCAGAAGCAGAAGCATTTCAAATAGGCCGCCATAGTGTGGGTAACCAATCACCATGCTGCATTCGAAATGAGTGAGGTGACTACTCATGGATTCTGCTAATGCTTTCCATCAGGTAGAGTACAGTCACTGAGGCAGGCACATGTTTAAAAAAAATGTATCGTTTTGCCAATGTTTGTTTAAGGTAATGGTACTTTTAACCCCCGACGCAAAAAGAGGGGTGTTATAAGTTTGACGTGTCTGTCTGTCTGTGGCACCGTAGCTCGCGAACGGGTGAAGCGATTTCAATTTAGTTTTTTTTGTATGAAAGGTGAGTTACGTGCGAGTGTTCTGTTGTTTCATGAAAATCGGTTGAGTAAGTGGGGAAGAATAACCGAATGTCTGCAAAAATATCATTGGCGTGTGATTACTCGATTAAGTGCTTGAGTAGGGGTTTTTTTAAATTTTGAATTTATAGTTATAATTTGAATTATTTATATTTTAACAGATCAGCCCTGGTTGCGATCGCTGCGTTTCTGGATGCGTTCCAGAAGATTGCAGACGCCGCTACCAATGCCAGAGGTAAGTCTAGTAGTTAAGTTTGTAAAAAGAATATAATTCTTAGGTGTATATAAAACACATTAGTACATACTGTTCTGTACTCGTGTTATGTAATATCTTATGTTCCTCAAATCTACATAATTTTTACCCGACTGCGAAAGGAGGGTTATGTTTTTCGAGTGTGTGTATGTATGTATGTATATTTCTTTGGCACGCCCTAGAGCCTAAACGGCTTGTCGTATTTTTATGTGAGTGGTGTCAATAGATTCATCTTAGTCGTGAGAGTGACACTAGGTACATAAAAAAAAGGATTACTGGCGCCAAAAAGTAATATAAAAATATATGTTTTCAAAATACATCGAGTGTGGTATCTAAATAAATATTTTTTTACGGTGATTACGAATATATAAAACTTATATGTTTTTATTGTTAAATATTGACGCAGTCGGGTTTTTAATTTTTAATAATTTGTACTTGTTGTTGAATAACATCTATTATTCAAACAAAACTTATCTGTAACACGGTAACACCTATCCTCTCACTTTTGCGCAATTTGACATATCCAGTTCCTCATTTTCTTATTAATGATATCAAAATGTGACACACCGAAACGTGCCAGAGTAGAGAGAGGTGGTATATACCTACTATAAATGTATAGTATAATAGGTATGTAGGCACAATAAGTGGGTGCGAACATAATATGGAGGTAAATAAAATTCGAAATATCCATATAGGTAACATATTTATTTAAAAAAATACCATTTACGCTTTATTTATAGTTTAAATTACAAATAGTAATTATGTTCATCAAGTTTTAGATAAAATTAGAACAGTTTCTCAAGAGAGTAAATATAATCTAATTTTACAATGTACAGACACGTGACCTACGTACGTGGTACTTTTACAGTTCCTGAATATTTAGAAATATCTTTTAACTTTTAGTTACTTTCAAAGTTTCGCTACTAAAACTTTAAAATAATCACTACATATCTTTAAAACTACGCAACGGATTTTGATGCGGGTTTCTTTAGTTAGAGTTATTCAAGAGGAAGGTTTTTATATATAACTAGCTGATCCGGCAAACGTTGTTTGGCCACAAAAAAAAAAATTGGGGAATAAAAAATAGATGATGGTCGATTCTCAGACCTACCCGATATGCACACCAAATTTCATAAAAAACACTGAAATACTGTTAATTTTCGAGGTTTCTAATGTGATGTAGCAAATAAACACAGTTTTTTGCGCTTACATTGCAAACGCTGGTTGCACCCTACGAGATAGATCCAAATAATGTACCAAATATCCAAGTATTGTACACCTTAAAAAGTACTACAAAAAAGTCCGCGACGGTTATATGTCTATCTCTTAGGGATAACCCACAACAACCATTTTTTATTCCTTTCTTTTTACGAGAAATAATGGCTTATTTACGAAGAGATTTTAAGCAATACAGAATGAATCCTTCTATAATTACGTAAATTAAATACATTGTGCATTTAATCTAGATCAAAATGACCCTTTACAGTATCTAATTGAAATGAATATATTCGAAGATATTACAGATTTAAAATGCACGAATCGTGTCGTTGGCGGGGGCATCTGAAATCCACCCGTGCGAAGCCGGGGCGGGTCGCTAGTTATAGATATAAATTCATTTCATTCAATTTTTTAAGCAACTACCGCAGGAATATGTCCTGTATCGCGGGGGACATCATCAATCTATCGAAGTAGACTGCGATAGGCTAATAATGATGATGAACCAAAAATAGCTATTTAGTTCAAAACATTCTTTTTAACCCCCGACGCAAAAAGAGGGGTGTTATAAGTTTGACGTGTCTATCTGTCTGTTTGTCTGTCTGTCTGTGGCACCGTAGCTCGCGAACGGATGTAGCGATTTCCATTTAGTTTTTTTTGTTTGAAAGGTGAGTCACGTGCGAGTGTTCTTAGACATGTTTCATGAAAATCGGTTGAGTCTTTTAAAAGTTATGGGGGTGAAAGTGGGGAAGAATAACCGAATGTCTGCAAAAATATCATCGAGTGGGGTCTCAAATGAAAGCGCATAACGTGTTTTTTACTTTTTAAAGGGAACTCAGGTTATTATGTCGGGGTTTTTTTTTTAATTTTGATAATTTTTAAATATTATGCATTTATTACACAGGTCAACTAATATGCATACTGGAAGCTATCCAATCGCAATTTATTATCACAACTGGATCGATTTGTTTTATATACCTAACAATTAAAATTAAAGGTGTGACGTTTAGGTCAGTCTGGCAATTTAAAGAAATAAAAACTAACGCTTATAACTAATTTCTTTCTCACATTTTATTTTCGAAATCTTTATTGAAATATTGTCTTAACTTGTTCTAGTTTTACACCATCGACTTAACGAGGACAAAAATGTACTTTGTACTAACTAAACTAAGGAGAAATGTTACTCTTAATCCAAGAATCGTATTGATACACGTGTGTGTAGACTGCGGGGATATTTTCTGAGCCACATTCCCTATGGCCAAAACTGACAATACCGACCACTTCATGTCGTCTATTCAGTTCGTACATTAAAGGACCTCCGGAGTCACCTTTGCAAGAGTCTTTTCCTTTCACACCTCCGGCACAAAACTGATTTCTCGACAACGGCCTCCGCTTATTTAAGCTTAAAGCCTGTTGACATCTCTGAAAAGCAACAACGTCTAAGAGTAATATATATAAAAAAAATACATACATAAGTATATTTCTGTCTGTGTAACATATACCTACGTTAGTGTCATATGTGAGAAAAGGACGTCACGATATCACGAAATCACGAATAACAACGTCATAAAATTTACCTTTGTATAGATGTTTATACATCTATATAAATAATAAAATTGGAGTGTCTGTATGTAATATTAAAATAACCGCTTTTTACTAAATGCATATGTATGTTATACGGTACATAATTATACCAAAATAACATTTTATTAAATTTTTGTCTGTCTGTCTGTCGATCTCTGTCTGTCATCTGTCTGTTTGTTCCGGCTTATCTATGTAACGGGTGGACCGATTTTGAGGAGACTTTCACTGATAGGTAGCAGATGATATAAGGAGTAACTTAGGCTACTTTTTTAGACTAGCTTCGCCCCGCGGCATTACCCGCGGTTATTGTCGTACCGCGGGTAACACCGCAGGGTTCAGCTAATAGTAATATATATTACTAATTCAAGTATACTCATTCCTAATTCAATTTTCCGTCACAATATGGTAAAATAACATTACAGTCAACGTTGGATGTTTCATATTTTACTACAAACCGAAGATTATACACTTTATCGAAAACCTCTTATTACCTACTGAGAATTGTTTGGTCTTATTTACCCGACTACGGCAAAGCCAAAGGAGGGTTATGATTTTGACAGGCTATGTATGTATGTATGTATGTTCATTTGTTCCCTCATAGCTCCTTAACTACTTATTAGAACTGGACAAATGAGGTATCGTTAGTAGCGTCTTGATCGTCTGCTCGTTATAGGCTATATGACGTGTCGCTGAATCTAATGTGGCGCCCTCTAGCCGACATAATGTAACGGATTTTAAAAAAAATGAGATAAATATGCCGTGTTTGGTATCATTGGAAAGGGCGTTACGTGTACATTTCAAATATATATATATATTATGTATTAATAATGCACCAAAACATTTTAAATAAGAAAAAAGTAAAAACTAAAACCCAACTACGATAAAATACGACGCTGAAAAAGTATGAAACAAGTTTGAAAAGCCGTAGTCATACGTTACATAGAAACGCACCATAACACTTTAACAACGTGTGACTACGGCTTTTCAAACTTGTTTCATACTTTTTCAGCGTCGTATTTTATCGTAGTTGGGTTTTAGTTTTTACTTTTTTTTGATTGAATATATAGAAATAGAAAATAAGAGAAAACTGTAAAACAAAGTAATTGTTTATAATAAATGATTTGATTTGACTTACGTCGAGGGCGACAAAAGGCAAGTCTACAAAGAGTTTAACTCGACTGCTCCTTTCTGTTAGCTCAAATCCGAAAGCTCCCCAACCAGCTGTAGTGAGATTCTCAGCAGCGCTAATGGTACGCGTTATGTCGCGTGTCGGGAGACAGATGGGACGGATAAAATCTTAAAACAGAAAATTAATTTGTATTGTCAAGCTAATAATATCTTACAGCTCCTAACTGCTGTTGCTTCTACAGCTTTTTTTTTTATTTTTTTATGGAATAGACCGGCAAACGAGCAGACGTATCGCCTGATGGTAAGCGATTACCGCCGCCCATGGACACCCGCAACACCAGAGGCGTCACAAGTGCGTTACCGGCCTTTGGGGGATGGGAGGGGGGAGATAGGGGGAGGGGTTGGGGTATGGGCCTCCGGTATCCTCACTCACTCGGTGAAACACAGCGCAAGCACTATTTCACACCGGTTTTCTGTGAAGCCGTGGTATCACTCCGGTCGAGCCGGCCCATTCATGCCGAAGCGTGGCTCTCCCACGATCAATGTGTGATCATGTAACGGATTTTTCTCATTATCTTTTGTCTTTACTATACCTGAAGGTACAATTTTCTTCTGACAGTATATAGCTACGGAATTGACGGTCATACCCCTCTTCTTAAGGCAGCGGTTCGCGCCGCGTCCGCGACAAGCGACCGAGACAGGAGACCGCGACCGGAGACCACGACCGTTACTTGACCATAGGCAATGTATAAGCAACAGCGAGACTGAGACAGGAGACAGAGTACAGTACCTACATACAGAAGAGACCGAGACACTTGTCGCGGTCTCCCGTCTCGGTCGCTTGTCCTT
Organism: Diaphora mendica; assembly: GCA_949125395.1. Taxonomy (NCBI): domain Eukaryota; kingdom Metazoa; phylum Arthropoda; class Insecta; order Lepidoptera; family Erebidae; genus Diaphora; species Diaphora mendica. The sequence continues at coordinate 3,755,856 of OX421334.1, forward strand.
GTCGCGGCACGAACCGCTTCCTTTAGAAAGTAGGTTTTCGCCTACGATACCACGCCCCGGGCAGACGCGTTAGTATAGGTCATAGGATTTGTTTGAAGGTCTCCTTCTCTGTATAGTGATGTTGTCTTGTAACGTGGTGGTGGTATTTGTAATCTATCACCACACTGATGTGGAATCCTAGTTATATTTTATTGTTTGTATGTTATTATATTTAAAAAAAGTTACATACCTGTGTAAGGTGCCAAACGGTTCAATCTGATCAAACCTATATCGTGCCATCTGGGTCCTTTCCCGGTGTTATATTCTGGATGTACTATCGTCTTCTCAATAGGTATTCTGACTACACCGTCTGTGCAGTCTTCACCGCCAGCCTCTACTGGCGCACAATCAGGCCCTTCGTGAGTCTGGTCGTACTCCCCAAGACGGACTCTTGTACTGGAACACATTGTTAATATCACTCTTCAAATAAAATGTCGTGTGTGTCGTCAGCTTCTACGCACAACTGAAGCCTAAATAGCGGTCAACATTATTTAAATTTTAAAACATATATATTTTATATGCGAATCGGCGTAACTGATATTTTTGGCACTTCTTGGGAAAGCCTTCGTTCAGCAGGGAACAGCGATAGAGTGATTATGAAAATATATTTAAAGTAAAACATTGCTTACGGTCTGCCACTCTTATCCAAAATTGGTCCAATAAGACAATGAGCTGCAGTCAGAACATATCTGCCACTGATCAGACTACCGCCACACGATGTCTTTGTTTGTCCCAGCTTCGTGTACTCTATAAGTACTAGCCACGGGTATTGATCTATTGATGCCTCCTCACCGCCTGGAATAACATATATTACCTATAACAGATCATAGTTTTTAAAATAACAAGGCACTTATAAGCTAGAAACACTGAACACAATCCGCCATACATGATGTACGCATGCCGGAATATATATTTGAGAATAGCTTGACTAGGGTGTTACCCCCGTTATAACAACAAAACGCGGGTGACGCCGCGGGGCAAAACTAGTCTGAAAAAAAAATCACAAAACAAAACAGCTATCTGCCAGTGTAAGTCCCGTCACAATCGGTCCATCCGTTCCAAAGATTAGCCGGAACAAACAGAAAAACAGGCAGACAAAAATTGTAAAAAAAAATATTTTGTTGATATGTACCGTGTATACATACACATGTAGTTAGTTAAAAGTGGTTATTTTAATGTTACAAACAGACACTCCAATTTTATTTATTTGTATAGATTGAATGCACGGATGGCGTAGAGGTTCTAGCGGTGACTTCGCGAAACTGAGTTCAAACTCACATGGGATAAGTGTAGGTATTCTTTGGTCCTTCGCGAACAGAAATATTCCAAGTGCAGGAGTTGCCTTTTTGAAAAAAAAGTTACATACATATAATAAACAAAATTCTCGTGTCGCGATGTTTGTTACCAAACTCCTCCGAAACGGCTGGACCAATTTTATGAAATTTTGTGTGTATATCGGGTAGGTCTGAGAATCGACCAACATCTATTTTTCATACACCTAAATGATAAGTATGACCCGCGCCAATTTTTTTTATATATTGCAAATCAACGATCAAGACACAGAACAAACAAACGAGATCAGCACGCAAACAATTCTCCTAGGTTGGAATTGAACCCGCTACCCCCGGCTTAGCAGTCAAGATCACTGACAGACTAGTTGCTATAGATGGTAATTAGGATAAATATGAAGTTACTAACCAAATATCTTATTACTGGTACTAGAATCAACACCACAGCATCCAGACGAGAAATCCGGTGGTATAGCAGATACTGTTGCTTGGCAATGGTCTCTCGGCTTTACGAGTACTTCATTGGTTGCAGAAGAAGGGCAACATACACTGTTTGCATCGGGACCATTACATCTGAAAACATAAAAAAAAAACTATAAATCCAAAGGATACAGGAACCCGACAAACTAGGAGTTAAACTCCTAGCTTTTCGAGTTATCGTTTACAATACTACTGGTATGGTCACAGGGTATGATGTATGTACTTGAGCCGACTAACGACAGCTTTCTTCGCTGTCCGTCTGTTACCAGGCTGAATGCTGTATCTCGTTATAGTCACAGTTGAAATTTTCAGAGATGATGTATTTCTGTTGCCGCTATAACAACAAATACTAAAAAACAATAAAATAAATATTTAAGGGGGCTCCCATACAACAATAGTAATTTTTTTTGCTCGTTTTGCTCGATATTGTTAACGGCAACAGGTACATGCTTGAAATGTATAGATAATGGTGCGGAACCGACTCGCACTTGTCCGATTTTTTGAGTATTTTTCAATATAATTGATTCAATACTTTCATTGATGCAGGATTAATTTTGAACACTCTTTTACAAGCTTTTTATTAACTTGCAATGTATTTATGTATGCTGGTATGTTCGGGTGGAATCTTACAACTCAAGTTTGAAGCTAATATCTTCAACGGATTTTGTTGAAATTTGCAAGCATATGTATACAGCGTGACTAAACAATATTATAATGACATGGAGCTGATCTGATGCTGGAGCTGGAAGGTGGTCATAGGAACTCTGTAAAGAAACGTCGCAACATCATCGAGTTTGGACTCGCTTGATTCGTCTCGAGGCATTCCAGTAAAAGCTTGTTTTAAAAAGCTTTTTAATTTAATTTATTTAAGGTACATTGAGAACGTTTTCAATAAACTATCTGTAGTTAGAAGTGGAGATAGGTTATTGATAACGGCAGTTAAATCGCACACATTATCAGAAGGCCAATTATCATATTAAAAGTTCGGTCACAATTCAGTTCCGATCACAACAGTGTTGGCATAATCCGTATTCTCAATTACCATTACTATTTAGATGCTACTACCATTTCGTAAATTTAGCTATGAATTAACCAAGTATCAAATACAATCTAATATATAAAATTCTCGTGTTGCGGTGTTTGTTACCAAACTCCTCCGAAACGGCTGGACCGATTTTTATGAAATTATGTGTGCATATGGAGTAGGTCTGAGAATCTGGCCATATATTTTTAATAATAATAATAAATAAATAAATATTTCGGACATCTAACACACAACGCCATCTAGTCCCAAGCTAAGCAGAGCTTGTGTTATGGGTACTAGACAACTGATACAAATACATATATACTTTTTTTTTTGTAAATACATACATATTATACATAGAAAACACCCAAACTCCGAAACAAATATTTGTAGATCATACAAACATTTGGTCCGACCCGGGAATCGAACCCGAGACCTCATGATCAGCAGTCGCACACGCCAACCGCGAGACTAACTAGGCAGTTAAAAAATATTACTATTATACTATTATAACTTATGCCCGCGGCTTCACCCGCGTATAATGTTGGTTATCGCCTATGTAACAAACAGATAGTGTTACTTTCGAATTTATAATATTAGTATGGACATGTTTTATAAAGTTTATCTATGTATGTTGAAGTATGTGAAGTGTAAATATTTTAATAATATAATTATTATTATGCTGCATATTTTCCTTATAAAACAAGTTATTATAAATTCTACTTTAAGTTTTAAATAAAAAACACTGCGGTATTTTTGTAGGTTTGTCGTATTCAGATATTATTAGAAAAAAACATATTTTTTATAAGAAGGATACACCCAGACTAGACATATCACTGCTACCCAGATAGACCCTGCGAGGTCTTCGAGGAACTGACCATTAAAGTAATAAAAAAGACAATAAAGTAAAAAAAACAAACAATCTGAGTTAAATAAAAAAATCCGATTGAAATCAAATTAATCCAATTTTTTTTGTTTTTTTTTTAAATCATGATTTTTATCAACCCTGTGAAACAGGCACAATGAACACCCACACTCAGAACCACAATTTGTAGATGACACAAATTAGTGGTGTTCCATGTAGGGGTCGGAACTGCGAAGTGACCGCTTAAATTACTACATAGATATGTATGCATATATGTGTATATATATATTTATGTATATATTTTATGATTAAACACCATCATAGCTTTAAAACACCTACACTACCCTTTATTTCGTTTATTTCTTTCTCCGGACAATATATCCATCCAAAGGTTGTCTGGAAGAGATTGCTTTTGGCAATAAGGCCGCCCATTGTACACATCTTCCTGAATTTTAAGTGTAACAATTTGTAATTGGTGTACAATAAAGTATATTCTATTCTATTCTATTCTAGATACAGGGCAGTCGATCAGTAATTCTAAATGAATGTTAAATGATCGTTATCATTTGAATCCTTGACATTCCAACTACCAGTTATTATTACGATATTTTTGCATATTGACTTTAAATCTGACGTTCTTTCTATATTTTATTTCCTTCATTGTCCTTTATTGCTATTCATACTAATCATATGGTAAAACATCAATGTATATAAAAATCAATGCCACTTGTCGTTGTAATTTTATAACTCAAGAACGGGCTCACCTATCCAAACCAAATGTTTTGGCTTTGTTCGGACTATTTAGTAGATGGTTTATGTGAAGTTTGCACAAATTCGGTAGAGCGGTTCTTCATTTATCACATTTCCAACGAAGTGGGCACGGGTCAGCTAGCCTGATATATTAATACGTGAAGCAAAAACTTTGTACCCCTTTTTAAGAAAATTGCGCGGACGGGGGAGTATTAAATTTCGCACACTTATAATTTAGATAGAGAAGGAGTGTGGAATGCTATTTTTTTTGTTAATTATGCACAAAAAATACATTAAATTAATAGAAATATCACTTCACACATTATCATACGTATGACACACATATACACAAATATGTATAATGTATATACATAAATGTACGTATGTTCTTATGTCAAAGTCAAACTAAAAAAAGAATATAATTTTTTGTCTGTCATACTAGATGTCAAAAGTAGCCATAAAATCTTTATTAGAGAAGTGTAATATAGCCTTTGACAAAACTAGTCTAGTCTAGTAAAAAAAGTTTGAGCTCAAAAAATAAAAGAATTATAGTCGTATTTCGACCTCTGGGCGACCACTAGTACTAATAATGTGGCAAAATATTATATGTATAACTAGCGACCCGCCCCAGCTTCGCACGGGTGGATTTCAGATGCCCCCGCCGACGACACGATTCGTGCATTTTAAATCTGTAATATCTTCGAATATATTCATTTAACTTAGATACTGTAAAGGGCCATTTTGAGATATATTAAATGCAGAATGTATTTAATTTACTTAATTGTGTAAGGATTCATTTTGTATTGCTAAAAATCACTTCGTAAATAAGCCATTATTTCATGTAAAAAGAAAGGAATAAAAAATGGTTGTTGTGGGTTATCCCTAAGAGATAGACATTTATATCGTCGCGGACTTTTTTGTAGTACTTTTTAAGGTGTACAATACTGTAGTACATTATTTTGATCTATCTCGTAGGGTGCAACCAGCGTTTGCAATGTAAGCGCAAAAAAATGTGTTTATTTGCTACATCACATTAGAAACCTCGAAAATTAACATTGTTTCCATACGATATTATGCATTTATTATACATAAAAACCTTCCTATTGAATCACTCTATCTATTAAAGAAACCCGCATCATAATCCTTTGCGTAGTTTTAAAGATTTAAGCAAACTTAGGGAAATAGGGACAGAAAAAGCGACTTTGTTTTATACTATGTAGTGATGATAAGTGATAGGCTGTTGTGTATGAATGTATATGGAAGAGCCATCATGTCACACACATCTTACCATGTTTATACTGCTAAGTTAAACTGTGTTTAGATATTATGGTGTTTCTTGCCGATTCTTCTCCATAGGAATATCATTTTGGAAGTGTCCGAAAAGATCCATTTGAAATAAAAGCTTTTTGCTTTAGATTCTTGAATATCTATATATTAATACGTGAAGTGTGAAGGTGATAAATTGGAACTTGGAGAAGGACATATGCTATTTTTTGTCGTCATAACCAATAAACCGCCGCTGGCCGCTGGCAACAGCTAGTTAATAATAAATTATAATGTGTCAGATTATTCATAAAAAGATTAATAATATTTTTATTTACCTTGAATTTTGCACGTATTGAATATTTTGTGCCGAAGCAGATTGCTCCAACAAATTAATTAGTACTGGACAGGAGTATACGTTGATACATTGTCCAGTCTTGTAGTCGGGTGTGGTACATTGGATGTTCTGTGGTGGTGGGGGTGGCGGTGGCGGGGGTGGTGGTGTTGGTTTTTGTTGAGGACAGCAGACCTGCAATAGAATTTTGTAAAATATAAGAAATTTGGTGTACAAAGTTAAAACTATTTGATGAAAATCAATGTAGGTATGTTAAAGACAAAAAATTGTAAACTAAAATCAAAGAGGAATGGAAGAAAGAATGGGTACAAAAAGAAAGGGAACACGGCTTGAAAGGATCGAGCAGGTCAGACTAGTGGCCGCCCGCGAGGAGGCGACGTTACGCGTGTGCCGTACGTCGCCTAAATTGAGATGTTAACAGCTGACGGTGCCAGCTTTTGTGCGGGCAAGCGCTGGGAGGGGTCCGGACGTGTTAACAACTGCAGTTCCCGGATTCCTCCCTGCCTGTGCACACTCTGCGCCTGTGCGCAGAGTGGCACACCGTGTGGTTTTAGTCGGTTCGAGTCCGACACACCGCCCCGCCGCAAGCCCCGGTGGGGTGACGGTCCGAGGGGATTTCCACACGTTAAAAAAAAAAAAAAATTGGTCAGACTATTTATTGTCGGAAAATCCAAAACTTTCTTACATTCTACAAGTTTTATAGAAAAAGCTATAATCATCAACCAATTAGCATAATGATCTAACTTTTTAACTTTCGCATTCCGTGACATGTAATCTATACTTAATATTATAAAGCTGAAAAGTTTGTTTGTTTGAACGCGCTAATCTCAGGAACCGCTGGTCAGATATGAAAAATTCTTTCAGTGTTGGATAGTACATTTATCGAGGAAGACTATAGGCTATATATCATCACGCTACGACCAATAAGAGCGGAGCACCAATGAAAAATGTTTCAAAAACGGGGGAAAATTATCACGCTACGGGCAATAGGAGACGCAAACGTAGTTGCGTGGGTCGGCTAGTTATTAATATGTGTATGGGAATTAACGCGATTACATAATAGCCACAGCTAGGAGTTAGCCTGTAAGACAGTGCGACTTGATTGAAAGTCAGGAATTTTACATATCTTCGTCATTTATCGGTGCTAGACATAAGCCTCTCCTCAGTAAGAAGGATTTGGTCTACTATTTACTATACCACGCTGTCCAGACCGTTTGAGGCATTAAGAGTTGATAATAGTTTTACTGAAAATCTTAGGATTTACCACAATTCAGGCATTTACAATAACATATATACATACAATACTGGTCAGCTTCATCCATCGATTACATCCTTATGTAATCAATATAATTTATATATATATATATATATATATTTATTTTTTTATATTAAAGCTTATATTGAAGCTGTCTCTCGCAGCTAGTAACTACAATTCCTTAATTGTAGTTACTAGCTGCGAGAGACAGCTTCGACACATAGATCGGCTCGACCGGAGTGTTTCTACATATAATAATAAATTCATTATAAATTCTTTATTGTAACAAAAAGAGAATTACAATACGCAGTATACCCCTGAGACACAATTAGTACTTATGTTTTGACAAAACAAATGTCTTATTTTTAAATCAACAAGAAACTAGTACAATTTCACAGTCCATTTCTAAGACAGTGACTTTGATATAAAAAAATTGGATAACGATATTTAAAAGTAAGAGATATTTCTTATAGAAATTTAGTCAATTTAATTATTATAATCGACAGGACCACATCTCTACGGTGGGTGGGTGAGTCTTAAAGACGAAGATCCATCTCTAAACACAAATTGCAAGTAAAACTCTACCTAATGCCACAAGCATAAGGTTGTAGTTTAATATTATATTCATTGAGTAACTTGGACGAATTAGGATAGACTTCGTTATGTGTGTATAATATTATTAATCGTTTATGGGTAAGTACCGGCGACATATTAAGATTACTTACGAAATTACGTCGAAGGCATTTCTATTTGTTCTGTGGTTTTCGATAGTTTTAGAGGAGGTATACACAAATACATATACATTCAAAAATAATAACGTTTGTACTATTATCAATCTACAAAACAGTTTCCTGGTCTACCTACAGCAGGTACGCCTTCCACACGACCACAGTCTGACCTCCTCAGTAAGTCTATATCCTGCGGCAACATCCTCTTGGCGAGGGCTAACAGCTCCTCACAGCTATATATCGATATGCATTGTCCCCGTCCGCCGCTCGCCGTTCTGCATATCGCGTTTTGCGCATTCACTGAAACGTAACAGCAACTTTTACACTATATCACAATACACTGTTTACACTTCAATCTTTTACACTATTGATGTGAAGTACTCCTAGCCGATTCCAGCCACGGCGGACAGGCTGAACGGACGCCAGCCAATTACCCAGGAGATATTATAGTGCACAGGTGTGTGCGCAAACACAGGTGCGCTCTCTTTCTTCTCTCTCTTCTGCGCTCTCTTCACTATCGACACGACCGGGGAAAGATCAAGCGCAGGACCGATGGCTGTACGTGCTCTCCGAGGCACGGTCGTTACAACCTCAGCTTCCTAACTACGGACTGTATCTGGGGGCACGGTCGTGCCCCCGCCAAGACGAGCGTAGCGAAGCGCAAGCGCAACCTACCTTTTCTCGAAGTGTTTCGTCGTTTTTTTGAACCCTCATAACTTTGGTTCCCGATATACCAGATCGTTCAAATTCTCAGGATATGATGTTACTAATAGACTAATGAAACTACAAAGTTTCAATTGCATAGCTCTGATACTTTAGATTTTATTGATACCTAAAAAACACCGATTTCGTCACTGACACACTGATGATCATCAAAACTGTTAGGGTACTTCCTGAAGTGCTAGAAAGCTGAAATTTGGTATGTAAACTAAGTTTAGTATACAAACCACAGAAAAATTCATAAACCTATTACTTTTTCCCCCCAACCCCCAAATTCGGGGAGTGGAAGTTTGTATGAGACTTTCACAAATGTTTATGCTAGAGGTTTTATATTTGGACTTTTTGAAAGAAGAAAGAAGATATACAATAAATACAGCCCAAAATAGAACAAAAAACTGCCTCAAGCAACTTACAAAAATAAATGAAATCCCACCAAAAACATTTTCATGTAAAATGTTGCCAAGACGACTGCATATGGTTTAACCTGTGAAAAAGATATCAGATCTCATGTAGAGCCAAGGTTCCAAATCTACACGCCCTAACTCTACCAACCCTAACTTCGTAATGTCTACATCTCAGTAAAAATGTATGGCTTGGCTGTTTCGTTACTTCAGAAACTAAATATTCGTATAACACATTACTTCAGAAACTAGATATTTGCAAACACAAAAGGCGTTCGTTTCCCCTTCGTGATGGCATGGTAGCGAAACGGCGAAGCCATACATTTTTACCGAGATTAGAGTTTACGAAGTTAGGGTTGGTAGAGTTAGGGCGTGTAGATTCGGAACCTTGGCTCTACATGAGATCTGATATCTTTTTCACAGGTTAAGCCATATGCAGTCGTCTTGGCAACATTTTACATGAAAATGTTTTTGGTGGGATTTAAGCATTTCTATAATCAGAAAAACTCGATAACACTTTTAGGACCGACCCAGAAGTTTACACTATTAATAATAATAGCAATAGCCCGTAGTAAAGAGTACTCCTCCGTAACGACTTGATCGATTATAAGGAATTTTACCCGACAGCGAAAGAAGAAGGGTTATGTTTTTCGAGTGTATTTATGTGTGTATATTTCTTTGGCAAGCCCTAGAGCCTAAACGGCTTGTCGTATTTTTAACCGACTTCCAAAAAGGAGGAGGTTCTATGTTCCACTGTATGTATTTTTTTTTTTTTTTTATTTTTTTTTTTATGTATGTTCACCGATTACTCCGTCAGTTGTGGACCGATTTTGAATTTTTTTTTGTATTCGAAAGGGTATGCTTCCGAGGTGGTCCCATTGCCAGCATATCAGGATCTGATGATGGGATCCCAGGGAAATCGAGGGAAACCCTCATTTTTTATAGGCACATACTATGTTTTTCGTATATTTTCTGAAGGTACACCGATATTTACGTCTGATAGTCATCATTTTATGATGATGAGGTGATGATGTAAGGTACAACTCCTTAACGGTTAGGAGTTGGATGATAAATCTTTAAATATCATATGTATATATGTTACCTTTAGTCGTATTCTTTCAAATTATTTAGGTAAGCTGATGATGGAAGATGGAAGGTACAACTCCTCAACGGTTAGGAGTTGGAGGATAATTCTTTCAATTTCATACGTATCTAAAGACCTTCAGTCGTATACTTTCAAATTATTTAGGTGAGCTGATGATAGAAGGTTAAACTCTTCAACAGTTAGGGATTAGAGGATGATTTTAATATTACACGTACGTATAGACCTTAATTTGTATTCTTGATGATGAAATTAGATGAAATAGTTCAACTTACTACTGACCTACGATTGATTGCACTAAAAACTGAAAAATAAAAACTTTTTATAAAAAAAAAACCGACTTCCAAAAAAACATCCAACGAAAACTCTCTGCCAAAAAAACACTTAAAAGCGTAAAATAAACTGGTTCTTCATAAATTGCGTATACCTAATTCTTCATTCATTTAAATAGTAGTATTATAATGTGTGCTAGGTACCTAAAATCTGTTTGAAGTCGGTGCCAAGTGACTATCGCTTAGACTTTTGTAATTGTTCGTTTGTATTCTTTTTGGCTTAGCACCGAGTTTTCGTTGGATGTTTTTTTGGAAGTCGGTTTTTTTTTATATAAAAAGTTTTTATGTGAGTGGTGTCAATAGATTCGTCTTAGTCATGAGAGTGACACTGTGTACATCAAAATTTCAAAGAAATTATACGCAGTCGGGCAATAATTCATTACGTGTTTCTTTGTATTTTTCGTATGTTCATTTTTAATCGCGATTTGATTTATTTGGAAATCATATACCAGATTAACGTTTGCTGGGCCTGCTTGAAATGTGTATTACAATTAAATCCATTTTATTTCTACCTTGATAGGGATCAAAAGAACAAGTTGCTTAAAGTTAAAAATGAATAATTTTTACAAGCTTTTTATTAACTTGCAATGTATGTATGCTTGTATGTTTGACTGCCTCGTTGGTCTCGCGGTTGACGTGTGCCACTGCTGATCATGAGGTCTCGGGTTCGATTCCCGAGTCGGACCAAATGTTTGTATGATCTACAAATATTTATTTCGGAGTTTGGGTGTTTTCTATGTATAATATGTATGTATTTACAAAAAAAAGTATATAATATGTATTTGTATCAGTTGTTTAGTACCCATAACACAAGCTCTGCTTAGCTTGGGACTAGATGGCGTTGTGTGTTAGATGTCCAAAATATTTACGTAGGCGGTCCCACAATGAATTGGCCTAACTATTAACTAATGAAGGAAATGAAACGAAACCATTTTTATTTTTCAATATAATCACCATGAATACTAACACACTTCTGACATCTGTGAATCAACATCTCTAAGCCTTTATAAAAATAATCACAATTTTTATCCTCAAAATGACCGAAGACGGCCGCCTGCAACTCTTCATCGCTTGAAAATTTTCTTCCTCTTAAGTCCTGCTTTAAATTTGGAAATAAATAATAGTCGGACGGGGCCATGTCTGGACTGTAAGGTGGATGTTCCACTTCTGTGAACCCGCATTGACGAACTGCATCCTTCGAAACACCAGCGGTATGAACAGGGGCGTTGTCATGGAGCAACAGGACACCTTTAGACAGCTTGCCTCTTCTTTTTTCCTTTATCTTGTCTCGTAATTTATATATTAAAGAAGCATAATATTCGCCGTTCACGACTGTATTACGTTCTTTAAAATCCATCATTAAAATGCCTTGAAAATCCCAAAAGATTGTGCACATCAGTTTTTTAGTCGATTGTTGCACCTTTGCCTTTCTAGGGGGCTTTTCACCCTTATAACGCCATTCCATTGAATCGCGCCTGCTTTGTGGATCATAATACAAGATCATAGTTTCATCACCAGTCACTAGCCGCTCGATCACAGTCCTTGAATTTTTGCCACAAAGATCCTAAAACTCCGAAGCGCAGCGCACTCTTGCCTGTCTCTGTACCGATGAAAGAAGTTTCGGTACCCATCTTGCACTCACTTTTTTCATGTGAAGATGTTCATGGATTGCACGATGAACGGTACTTTTAGAGAGCTCTGGCCTAGCTGCAATTTCTCTAATCTTCAAACGGCGGTCACTCAGAACCTCCTCTTCGATAAGAGCAATCGTTTCGGGAGTGAGCACTTCCACAGGTCGACCGTCGTGGCCAATGTCTTCTACGGTTTCTCTCCCGAGGCGAAACTCTTTTACCCAATTTTTCACTGTGCTATAGGAGGGGGCAGACTCCTTATACACGCCATCCAATCGTTCTTTTATTTGGGCAGGGATAAACCTTCTTTAAACAGAAACTTTATGACACTTCGATACTCAGTTTACGACATTTTGAAAAAAATTGCGACTCTCGTTATTCAAATGCCTGCTAAACTAAGACTAAGCATTTCACGTCGATGCTTGTTTCTTATATTAAGTACACGATAAATGTACTATTTAATGCAACACAACATGTAGCGACATGTCGCGTAGAACTATATCAGGCCAGTTCATTATGGGACCGTCTGGTATTTATGTTCGGGTGGAATCTTGCAACTCAATCTTGAAGCAGATGTCTTCAACTGATTTTGTTGAAATTTTGCAAGCGTATGTATACAGCGTGACAATACAATATTATAATGACATGGAGCTGATCTAATGCTGGAGCTGGAAGGTGGTTATAGGAACTTTGTGAAGAAACGTCGCAACATCATCGAGTTTGGACTCGATGGATTCGTCTCGAGGCATTCCAGTCAAAGCTTGTTTTTAAAAAGCTTTTTAATTTAATTTTACCTTTTAATTCGATTTCAAGTCTGCAGACTTCTTTTGGTTTTTTATAGACTACAATTGATATTATTATTACCTACCTATTTTATTTTGAATGCCAGAACAACATTTGTAGTTACTGGCCATGTTTTTTTATTATTATTTAATAATGTGAATTTTGTGAAGACAACAGGTTTGAAGCCACAGTGATGTTTAATTGTATTGCGTTTCCGTTTTGTTTAACCTTCAACTGGTTTTATTATAATTTTGAAAATGACGTCAGGCGTAAAACATTGTATTATTATAAAGTACTAATACATACAAATGGGGTTGTTGATATAGTGATTAGAGACTGTTTAGGATAAATGGGTTCGATTCCCACTCAGGATAAATATTTTGTGAAGAGCACGATCAGTCGTTCCGATCCGGCAAACGTTGTTTTGCCATAAAAAAAATTGGGGTAAAAAAAATGTTGGTCGATTCTCAGACCTACTCGATATGCACACCAAATTTCATAAAAATCGGTCCAGCCGTTTCAGAGGAATATGGTGGCTAACATTGTGACACGAGAATTTTATATATAAGATAATAATAATAAAGTTTATTTGTATAAACACAGTATACAAACCAAAATACTGTTTTACAGGATCCCATTAAGTAACTTACAGAATAAATAAAATCTTCTATATACATATACAAATTTATTACCGAAATGTAGTACGCTCATAACTTCCGATCGGCTGCACCAAATTGGATTATTCTTTTTTTTAACTGCTGCTACGGAACCCTCCATGGGCGAGTCCGACTCGCACTTGGCCGCTTTTTATTAGCTTCACCTGTATGTTGGTATGTATGTTTGTTTGTACCCGACTCCTTTGGACTTGATTTTGACCCACTCCAAACGGTTAGGTTACATTTAAACTTAGTAGACATATCGAGGACCGATGAAATACAATAATTTGAAAAATAAATTGTTTAAAATCTTAAAAAAACACGCTGTTATAAATAAACCAAACTATTTTTTTTAACGTCCTCTTATCCCTTATCAGGGACATAGGGCTCTCAGAAGTAACCTTCATTTCTCCCGGTTTTGTACTGCAACCTCGAGAGCGGTCTAGCTGTAACCGACAGTTGCAGCCTCTCCATCGACTGATCGTCTCGAAGTGTTTCGAGGGCGGCCGCGTTTTCTTTTGCCGTGCGCTTGCCACTTCAAGCTCTGCTTGGAGATATGGTTGTCAGGTCTCCGCAATGCATGACCAATTCAACGCCACGCCTAATCAGAATCTCCTCTCCTATTGGTTTCTGGTCGGTTAACTAACACAGTCTTGTATTAGTGATGGTTCGTGGCCACCATATACCCAGTATACGCATTAGGTATTTGTTGTTGAATACCTGATGCCTAGCGGTGACCTCCTTCTTGACTAACCATGTTTTGCATCCCTACAGGAGAACCGATTTTACGTTCGAGTTGAATATTCTGACCTTCGTGTGGCTTGTTATTGTTGATGACGACCAAACCGGCTTTAGCTGCGCATAGGATAGAGTGATAAATAAAATAAATTATTTTAATTTAAAAGAACGTGGGGCGACATTATCGAAATATTTTCAGAAAGCATAATTTCTTTTATTTATCACTATCCTTAATTTGAATCGCTCTATTGTTGGACCAGCATTGTATTTTTAGCCAGCGTGGTATAGGAGTAGTATGTGACTTCACGGTTGGCCTAGTGGCTTAAGCTGTCGCCACGCCGCTTCCTACTGCGCCAAGTGTTGTGGGTTCAAATCCCACATGGGACAGCACTTTGTGTGATCCACAAATTGTTGTTCTGAGTCTGGGTTTTCTTTGTGTCCGTTGCATGTATGTTTATATAGTCCCCCGCGACACATGATGTTTACTCCTAATACGGGAGTTGTCTTTTTATAATTAACTCGTCAAACGTCTACTGCACACACGGGTGTGCATAAGAAATAGCGTCCCGACGCGCCTTATGCACACACGGGTGTGCATAAGCGATACGCTCCTATTGGTCGTCGATTTTTTACGTTTCAATTCAACCATGACACAAACCAAATTCACAATGCGTTAGCCTAGTTTATAATCTATATTCTTCAATCTTTTTTATAACTTGCCATAACGGAATGAACACCAAAAAAATAAAAAATAAATAGTCCATCGTCAAATTGACAAGAAAGGCGCCATCTTTCAAAAACTGCTGTCGAGTGACGTTATCGAATTGGACAAATTATTTGATTATCAAAGGAAACGGTGAGTAGTTTTATATGATATTTATACAGAATTACTTGGAAATTAATTAAGTTTCTGTGATGTGAGATACATTTGAGAATCCACAGTATGAACATAGAATAAAATGTAAATAACTTTTATAGTGTGTTTACTTTTACGTGAGTGGGACAGATATTTTGTCACATTTGATAAATAAATCAGCTTCTGTGTGTTCTGAAATGCACATAAGTTTTTAGATTATTTATCTAAAAATACTTTGATAATATCAGTTTTTTGTATTATTACATTATTCAGGTGTAATGATGTTTTAAACAGCAATTTGCGCCAATTCCCCGAAATGTAGCGAACGCCATATTTGAAGTAGGGTCAGACAGATAAAAAAAAATAGTGTTTTTTTTTAACAAGAAATTAAAATTGATTTATTTAATAACTAAAACTATATTTTTTTTTAAATATAATAAATGTTTATTTTAGATATGCTAGACTTCGATCGTCAATTCGCGGTCAAGGTCTGAGACACCGCTACCGCGCGCGTAGTCCGACGCGTCATGCGTACGAAATATCCAACCGTCGACACGTTAACGCACGACGCGCTCTTTCGCTGAATCTCATAAATGCTGTCTTTTTAGGGTGTTCTGTGAGTGTACTGCCCCGGTCGAGTCGGCCCGTTCGTGCTCAATTCAACGTGGTTCTACTACCTTGATGTTGAACCCTACTTAATTGGATTACAATAAAGAAAAGAGGATGACAAGGGAAACAAAAAAGTAAACCATACAGTGAACATAGTAGATTTTTTATTTTTTCTCAGGCACCAATTTGTAGGAAATTATCAAATTGTAAACTTTGTATGATTTCATTTGTAACAGACAAAAAATATATAATACAATATTGTATATTAATATCATGCCTGTAACGTCATAATAGCATAAAAGTAATAATTTTACTAATCATGTTTTAGCAAATACCTATGTAATAAACAAATATGTATGAAGCACGTGTTTAATTTCTTTTGTAAAAAGTAGACAAAAACTGTTTCAGCTGTTCACTACGTACAAATACGTAAGTATAAAAGTTTTGTTATGGTACTTTTCGAACAATTGTGATTATACCTGTCGGGACAGCCATTTAGGTTAACTGATCTGTAGGTTATTCAGTTAGATTAGTGTAGGTAGATCAGTTATTGGGACACAAAAACTACGCCATCTGGCTGATCTAACTATGTATTTGGGACAGGGTAGTAGGGTAAAACAACCAGTAGTCAGCCTTTTAGTGAGTAATAAAATTTGATTAATTAGTATTTATAATACTAAACATTTTGAATAAAAACAATCATTTTTTTCTGAAAGGTTATTTATTAAATTTACTTAGGAAATCAACAAAACATTATAGTAATGTTAGGATTAAAGAAAAAAATAACAATAAACAAATTATAACACTTTTTCCCAGTGCTCAGCCTCATTTCTCCACAAGTCAGCCACGGCTTACCCTGTAGTCAGCCTCTCACTTATTTTTACATTTTTGGCATAAAAAATTCTTATTAACTACATTTTCATATGGTTGCCCAGCGAATTCGGTGCATTTTAAATGATACCACGAAGGGCAATTGTCACATCCAATATTTTTCAGATCATTTATTTCCGTATCGCTGGTCATTTCCTCTTCACAATCATAACATCTTATTTTATTTATGGTACATGTCGTATTTTTCTTCTTTTTTTTATTGTTGGTAGAATTCAACAGCTTTTCCGCTTTCCTTTTTTGAGATTCTTCTTTCTTTTTTAGTTTCTCTTCGTTTTTCTTTGCCTTAATTTCAAGTCTCTTTACTTTTCTATTTAGTATGTCGTTCCTTTTCTGTTCCTTCATTTCTTCTTTTTGTTTCTCAAATTGTCTCCACTCTTCGGAAGAAATAGCTCCTATTCTATTCATAAATTGTATTTTTTTCGTTGATCTAGCTACAGCAGGCAAGGTTAAATGCTTATTAAAAATTGGGGATAGCTTTCTCGATTCGATAACTGTGTTGGACAAAATGGTTATTTTGTTTTTTATATTTTTTGGACTTTCATTTACATATTGCATATTTTTTGTATCGTGTTGTTCAGTGATATTTTTGATTGGATTACATTCTGAATTTATACATTTTACATTGTCCACAATACAATAATTATTTATGTCTCCTGTATTTTCTATACCATGATGGTAAGTATTTAATTGTTGTCCAATATATTTATTTTCTTTGTTATCTTTATCAATTATATCTTGGTTATTATTTATAACTGGCTCAACATCTTTATTTTCCATAAATTTTTCGAAATTTGAATTAGGTGTGGGATTAGTAGGACATTCCTTGACGCAGAAGCTTTCTTGATTATTTGCAATAATTAAAGGTGTTTGAGATTTATGTGTTTCTGGTATTTCACGATTTTTGTAAATCACTTCAAAGTCGGCTATGACTTCGCATTCATCCAAGTATATCTCTCCTTCGTTGAAGTTATTCAAATTATTTTCCAATGTACAATCACCTATAACTGGCAAACTTGTGTTAAGAATTTCGTCTGATTCTAATGTAATTTTTGATTGGTTTTTATCGGTATGACACGTAGCACTATTATTAATTTTGAAAGCATCACTACCTCTAGTTGAGTTTTCTGTTGAGTTTAGACTTTGACTTTCAGTTCCGGTCATATTTTTTGCTGCGCTCAAAACACTGACAACGGTTTTTGCGTCCACTCCAGCATTTTCTAGCTCGTTACTCAGCTGATTAATACACTTGATGGCGGTATCCAAATGCCTGTTCTTAATTTTGGTGCTTGGAGATTTCAAGTTCTTGGTAACGTTATGTTTCTGGAGATTGTTCAGCACACATTTTGAGTAGTCCAAAGCGTTTGGATTACAGGGATATAACCCACATTTGCGAAAACCGTTAGTGATTGTTACAGGCAAATTTTCTTTTTCCAAGACCTTTTGAAGCAATGGACAAAACGTTGCCTTGGTCAACAGACTATTGGCATTTTCAGGTTGAGTTGACCATTCGTGCACCGTCTTTTTCCATTCTACCTTCAAAGGTTTAAATACACTGACATCAGCAGGTTGAATCAAATGTGTCGCATTTGGTGGAAGTGCATACAGGATAATACCATTTTCGTAACAATATTCGCTGAGATGCATTGTTAAGTGGCTCTTATGGCCATCAACAAACACGAGAACAGGTTTTTGTATTTGTTTTTCTTCTACCCATTTGTTTAGACCTTTAATAATATAATCTGAAAATATGTCTGATTTCATCCAACCTGTTTCGGACTTTCCCAATAACCATTCATCAGGCATACTGTTAATAACTTCTTTTGGTGGTCTTACATATGGAAAGACTACACAAGGAGGTAAAATTTTACCAGAAGCTGATATAAATATAAGGACAGTAATAGCGTCTTTTTCCATGCCCTTTACGATTTTATAGACATTCTTGTATCCTCTTGGTGCAATGACTTTTCCAGTCTTGGGGCATATATAAAAACTAGTTTCATCACCGTTAAATATTCTGTCAGGGTTGGTCAAAATATCACTCGCATTTATGTCTTCTAAATGTTTCATAAGTTCAGCAAACCACTTCCGAATACCTTCTTCGGTTACAGCGGCTCGACCTTTAGATATATTTTCGGGGGTCCTCTCACTTAGCTCAGGATTTCGTCTCAGAAATGATTGGTACCATTTTTTCCCCGGCCTATTATTTACAAATGGGTTTACCCTTTTATCTTCAGAAATAATATTATGGACCGTATTCAGGAGATCATCACATTTTAAAGGGAAGCCACATTTTGCTAAAGCTATACACCAGTCTTTCAAGGCAGTTTCTTCTGTTTTGCTCAGCACTGAATCTGGTCCCATTTTACAGGGCAAATCTGGTACCCTTAAATGTATTCGATCTTGTAGCGTCCCTCGCGGAACTTTAAAAACTCGACTAGCTTCCCTTATCTTCATCCCATTCCTAATCACCGTCATAGCTTGTGTTAATTGCTCTTGTTTGTATTGGTTGATTGGTCTCTTTGACATGATGGAACTCTGAAATAAGCGATTTTCATTCTAAAATAACCGTCCATAAATTAAACTCTAATTAAAGAGGCTTTAAAGTGTTATTTAGTGCAACAGGACTATTGGCTGACTATTGGATTCGTAGATCCATTGCTCGGCCCCTGATATGCAATTACATTTGTACGCGGCTGACTACTGGTAAAATACACTTTTCGTATATATAGAGTTAAGTCTAAAGTAATGAGCAAAATTGGAACTATTGGCTCCGTTAATTTCAACTACGTATAAGAAAATCACTTATAAACCAGTAGTCAGCCACTAATGGCTGAGCACTGGATCTACATTAAAATTTCGAAACCCAGTAGTCGGCCACCAAAATTACAATATATTAAACAAATAAAATGCATGTAACAGTTACTTTTATGGCAAAATAAACATTTTATTGCAACATAATATCATAATCCACTACAAATAACAATAAATAGACACAAAATCTTACCGAAAACTCGAACGTGTTTCCTTAAGAAAATAACTGAAACAGCGACGCGCGTTGTCATGTCTCTGGCAGCAGTGCAAATGAACGAGTATAGCTCGTTAAACCGAAATGCTATCGGTTTGTGTGTGTGTGTATTAGCCAATAAGGAAACAAGGATTCGTTCAAATGTTAATTTAAAGGTATAAACAAATTACAACACTATTCATAAGGAGATAATGTCTATAAAGGCTGAGTACTGGTGCAGGGCTGACTATTGGATGTTTTACCCTAAGTACTTTGGAACATTTAATTTTGGCGACACGCTGTCGAGTGTAAACGTCCAATATGGCCACTTAGGCCGCGCGCTATAATTCGAAGTTCTCTTCATTCAGTCGCAGTTTGCTTACATCGCGTATAGACGTACGTGCATGTTTCGTTCGTAGGTTACATTACAGTGTATCGGTGGTGAGGCGCCCAGTCGCGCCCCACTCCTTGTTTATAACCCTTAAAGTATACATCAGACTATTCTCAAGTAATCATTTAAGCCTAGCTTGCGCTATCATATGCGTTAAGTGGCAGGGCCTATACCTATAATGATTTGTATTGTATATCCTCACATCCTAACACATTTCACACACGATCGTCTGTTCCAAAACTAGGCAAATAGTTAAAAAATAGTACACGACTATGATAACCAAGCTGCTGATAGACATGCTTATATATTTCTCAATATGTACATACATGTACATAGATTAATGACACCCAGACAAAGAAAAATGATCATGTTAACTACACAAATATTTGTCCTGGGTGGGAATCGACCCCACGACCTCTGGCTTAGCAGTAAGAATCACTAACCAAGAGACCAACAGGCCACTATTTTACTGTTAAGTACCCAATAATCCTTACCCGAGATCACATTTATCTCTCCACCAAAATTCATGAATATCGGTTCAATAATTGATTTGGTGTAACGTCACATACCGGCAGACTACTTTCACAATCACAATATTAGTTTCTAGTCAATACTTTGTAGGGAAATAACATTTTTTTTAATGGAGTTATAAAGTGTAAATCATTCAAGATACCGCGTATTTGGAGGTTAAGCGGAAACTTTCGACTTATCGAAAAAAAATGCCATTTCCTTCCGCTTATCGGAGGATATCAACTAACGAGATCCAATTTATAGATATTACACTGTATTGTCAAACTTAAACCTTATATAAGTACAGTTAATGTTTTATATTGTAACAGAATATTACTAATGTGACCCAAGCATTCCAAAACAATAAACAGAGTTTCAACTGTTCAAAGCCACTCGACAAAATGTCGTCTTCAAATTACTTGATTTATGTGTTTGGGTAAAGTATAAACATCAGATATGATTGGAGCAAAAAAATCACAGTACGGTCGGAAGCACAATAATTTTACTTTTTATGAAATTTTGAATGTAAAACAAAAACACACACATACAGAAAGTATTTAACGATTAATTACTCACTCTGACATAATTTAGAAAAAAAAACACAAGTAATTCACGTTTGGTACGTTTGGCCTAGTAGTTTGGCGGTCACACGCCGTTTCGCCAAGTGCCGTGGGTTCAAATCCCACATAGGACAACAGTTTTTGTGATCCACAAATTGTTGTTCTGCGTCTGGGTGTTCTTTGTGTCCGTTACATGTATGTTTGTAAAGTCTCCCGCCACACAGGATTTATTCCTAGTGCGGGAGTTGTGTTTTATAAATAAAATAGAATCTGTTCAGCTGTTTGGATTTGTAAATGTAAGCAACGATTTTAAGTACCTACCTATGTACAATATAATTATTAGGTGTATTTACCACTACTACACATTATAGTTGTAAATAAAACAGAAAAACCTTATCTATATTTTACGAAGCAGTTTTAGTATAATCTTATATATAAAATTCTCGTGTCACAATGTTAGTTACCATACTCCTCTGAAACGGCTGAACCGATTTTTATGAAATTTGGTGTACATATCGGGTAGGTCTGAGAATCGACCAAAATCTATTTTTTATACTGATTTTTTTATGACAAAACAACGCTTGCCGGAACAGCTAGTGATATATAGATGTATACAATTGTCAAAATAAAACACTTTTCTAATTACTATTTTACGTAAAAAAATATTAGCGTTGGAGATTATTACATAATTATCTAGTGATAAATAAATTCATTTAACCAAAAATATAATAATAGATCACCAAACAATAATATCACCAGTTTGATTTCATTTGTTCACTATCACTTGAAGAGAGTAAATAAATCATAATATTAATAATTTCATTGTTGACGCTACTTGTAGCCACTCATAAATTTATTCTCGACCAATCAGAGGTCAATATTAGGTCACGCGAACGGGTGCCCGGACTGCCCGGTAGTTCAAACGCCGCGCGGGCCCATGTTGGCGCCATTTTGTTATTGTTAAATGTAAATATTAGTTTTATAGTGATAGATTTGTGTTGTGCAAGTGATTATTGTGATGTGTTATGTACATAAATACATATTTGGTATTTTAAAAGTTATAGTGTATGTGTACAAGTTATATATTTTATAATATGAATGGAAATACTGACATCAAGTAAGTGAAAAATCATAACATACAAATATATCACATGATTTCTCCAATATGTAAGTATTTCTCGATAATTGAAGTAGTTAACGACACGGCAAATTTCATAACGATGATAATGGTGTGCAAATCATGTGTTATAATTACATTTTAATATGAAAAAAACTTCTTTTTCTGTGACTACTACCAAAATATTTTGCGAATAGTCTCAAGGTCGACATTAGTGCGTTTCTCCGCAAAAAAATTTGGCGCCTAACGGGTTAATTAATTATTAGTATGCCAAAACGTCTTTGCTAAAGAGAGGCCTATGTCCAGCAGTGGAATATTATGAGGATAATGATGATTATATATTATAGGCTATGAATAAATCAGTTTCAGATTATGACAAAATCAACTTTGTTGGACTTTAAAAATGTCACGCGAACCTAAATACGACGTGTTTTGAAGAGGTGTGCGCTAACCTTTACTATGTCGCTACTATCAGGTGATAAGTCTGCTCGTTTGCGCCGTATTTCATAAAAAATAATTATACTCGTAATACTCGTAGTAATATCTTCATATACTAGTCTAGTCAACAAGTGCTTTTTTGGTCAACTTTTTTCAGCAGCCTCCGAAAATTATGATTGAGGTGTCATTCGATTTGGAATGGCATCTAGATGATTTTTGAAAAAAATGAAGTTGCGCTTGCAAGAATTGCAAAAGTTATTAACAATTTGAATTAATTAAAAACACAAAATGGGGTTTAGTTTTTTGCAAATTTCTCAAAAACTAATTAAGATTTTTAAATTTGAAAAAATATTCGAAAAGAAGAGGAAATTTCCTAAAAAAAATTCTGACTCCCGGAATTGTATTTTCAACCCTCTGGTTATATAATAAATATTGGTCCTACAATTCCGGGAGTCACATTTTTTTTATGAAATTTCCTCCTCTTTTCGAATCTTACAAATTTGAAAAATCTTAATTCGTTTTTGAGGAATTTGCAAAATACCAAACCCCTTTTGTGTTTTTAGTTAATTGTTAATAACTTTTGCAATTTTTGCAAGCGCAACTTCATTGTTTCAAAAATCATCTAGATGCAATTCCGAATCGAATGACACCTCAATAACAATTTTTGGAGACTGCTGAAAAAAGTTGACCTAAAAAGCATAAATAAAAAATTATAAAAAGATCTGATGATGGCATCCAAGAGAAATCGATTCGAACCTTGAAGTTGGTTGGTTTTTATTTTGATAAAATTTTTCGAAAACAATAACTAAACATATAAAAATAATCTTCTTTGAGTAAGTTTCGATTTAACGAAACTTTAACTTTTAGTTTCTCAATAATCGTTACGAATAAGTTATGCAAGTATAAAAAAATCAAAAACTTACATCCTTTTATCACATAACAGATAATAAACAAGATGGACAATAATTTGAAATTATTCATTTTAAAAAAATGCTTGTTGCTCTACATAAGTATATCTTGATCTTAAATACGTGTGCACTGGACAACGGTCGACCACACTGTGAGTGCAGTGTATTATAGTGTGGTTCGCATAATAATATAGTCGAAACAAATTAATGTCTTAAAAAGAACAAGATATAATGATTTCCAATTTTCCACATACATATTTATACAAAGCGTTTTCTTAATTATGAAGTTTACGATGATCGGGTAAATATTTAATGTACGAAACCAGCGTTGCATGGTTTTTTTGTTAAATCGGGATTTAGAAACTTTTTTGTGAAAAAAGCGGGATTCTTTGGTCGAAAGTGGGACAAAGTAAAAAAAAGCTGCCAAGTGCGAGTCGGACTCGCCCATGAAGGGTTCCGTAGCAGCAAGTAACATACTATAAAAATTCTTGTAGTTCGTTTTAACTTTGATCGATGTTTTAATAATAGTGCTTTTTTACAAGCTTTTTATGAACTTGCAATGTATGTATGCTTATGCTTGTATGTTTGGGTGGAATCTTGCAACTCAATTTTGAAGCAGATATCTTCAACTGATTTTGCTGAAATTTTGCAAGCTTATGTATACAGCGTGACAATACAATATTATAATGATATGGAGCTGATCTGATGCTGGAAGGTGGCCATAGGAACTCTGTGAAGAAACGTCGCAACATCATCGAGTTTGTAGTCGTTTGATTCATCTTGAGGCATTCCAGTAAAAGCTTGTTTTTAAAATGCTTTTTGATTTAATTTATTTAAAGCTAAATTGCGGCTTACGATTTATGACGTATTAAAAAAAACTACTTCCTAGATCTTGTTCAAACCAATTTTCGGTGGAAGTTTGCATGGTAATGTACATCATATATTTTTTTAGTTTTATCACTCACTTATGTTAGAAGTTACAGGGTGTACACACATTTTACCACTTTGGAAGTGTTTCGCGCAAGCTATTCAGTTTAGAAAAAAAATGATATTAGAAACCTCAATATCATTTTTGAAGACCTATCCATAGATACCCCATTTATAAAATAGGGGGCAAACGAGCATACGTATCACCTGATGGTAAGTGATTACCGCCGCCCATGAACACCCAACACCAGAGGCGTCACAAGTGACGCCTCCGGTCTTTGGGGGTTGGATTTTACACCGGTTTTCTGTGAGGCCGTGGTATCAATCCGATCGAACCGGCCCATGCATGCCGAAGCGTGGCTCTCCAAGTTCAGTTTTTTCAGTTCTAAGTATGATTTATTGTTTTTTTTTTCGAAAAAAAAAGTGGCTGTGACATACGGACGGACAGATAGACAGACATGACGAATCCATAAGGGTTCCGTTTTTCGCCATTTGGCTACGAAACCCTAAAACAGCTAAGTGAGAGGGTTCCGTACAAACCTGAAGGTATATTATATGATGTAACTAAAAATTTATGCTTTTCGCAATTTTCCCTTCATCTGTGCTGTAAGACGTTGCTTCGTACCAAATTTCAAGATTCTGAGTTCACGGAAAGTACCCTGTAGGTTTTGATTTCCTTGCGAGTGTCGAAAATTAGCAGCATAAACGGCTTTGTCTTTTGATTGCGTTGGCTTGATGTTTAATTTTTGACAGCTCCAAGGGACAGTAGATCTGGGTATTTGATATCTGGGTTTTTCCTTCTGAGGTACGGAACCCTAGGTAGCATGTTTACTTTAGAAATACAGGTACGTATTTAATGCTTTATTTATAGTTGCTTTGTTTTTGTTTAAATTACAAATTGAAATAATTTTCATAAAAAAATATAAATAAAAATTAAGTATATACTAAAACCCACCTACGACAAAAATTACTGTGAAAAAGTATGAAATAAATTTGAAAAGTCTTAGTCACGCGTTGTTAAAGTGTTGTGGTACATTTCTATGTAACGTGTGAGGACGACTTTTCAAACTTTTTCATAATTTTTCAGCGTCATTGGGTATTAGTTTTTTATTTAAAATGTTTTGGTGCCGTTATAGTAGGTATTAATTTCTTTGCTAAGTATATTTTTAAAAAACACCATAGAAATATAACAATTATCAAATAAATAAGTCACGAGAAAATGTTAATAAAATATATATATATATATTTGAAATTTACAAGTAACGCCCTTTCCAATGATACCAAACACGGCATGTTTATCTCAAATTTATTTTTTAACACAGTACTTTACTATACTAGAGGGCTTTAATTAGTAGTTGAGACAGAGACTTATTTTGTATACCTAAATTTTCAAACTAAATATGCATAAGTTTGTATAATTGATTATATGAAACCGACGCGGCGACGTTTAGGTAAGTCTGGCAATAAAGGAAATAAAAACTAACGCTTATAACTAATTCTTTCTCACATTTTATTTTCGAAATCTTTATTGAAATATTTTACCTATTATCTTAACTTGTTCTAGTTTTAGACCATCGACTTAACGAAGACAAAAATGTACTTTGTACTAACTAAACTAAGGAGAAATGTTACTTCTAATCCAAGAATCGTATTGATACACGTGTGTGTAGACTGCGGGTATATTTTCTAAGCCACATTCCCTATGGCCAAAACTGACAATACCGACCACTTGATGTTGTCTATTCAGTTCGTACATTAAAGGACCTCCGGAGTCACCTCTGCAAGAGTCTTTGCCTTTCACACCTCCGGCACAAAACTGATTCTTCGACAACGGCTCCCGTTTCTTTAAGTTGTTGTAAGCCGGTTGACATCTCTGAAAAGCAATAACGTCAACGTAAGATTAATATATTATACAGATGTCCCGAAATTCAACGGCAAGTGGGGGGGTACGTGACTGTATGACACCTTTAAATAAAATATTAGGTCTTTACCTATGAAATTGCCTTTCTTCAGTACTGGTCATTTCAAATAAAAATAGTTTGTAATGGCTCTGTATTCTAAATTCAAATTAATTTTGTTTTAAAACCATGACATTCTATTTACAAACTCAGTCTTTTGTTTTTTGATTAGCGTTGTATTTTCATTACATTTGAACATTTTTCGTCATAGTGGATACTTTAAAAATTCGTGTAATTATGGAATATGAGTTCCGTCGTGGCAGCAACGCTACACAAACGGCACGTAACATCAAAAACGTTTACGGAGAGAACTGTACAAACGAACGCACAACCCGTTATTGGTTTTCCCGGTTCCGTTTTGGAAATTTTGACTTGAAAAATGAAGCACGTGGTCGTCCGGAGACTTTGGTTAACAATAATGAATTAAAGGCGATTGTGGAAGCTGACGAAACTCAATCTACAGCTGAGCTAGCAGCAGCTTTTAATGTAAGCATCAAAACAATATTGATCCATTTGCGACAAATTGGCAAGGTAAAAAAGCTTGATAGATGGGTGCCCCACGACCTTAACGATCACCAGCGCAACGTACGCGTCGAGACCTGCCTTGCGCTGCTCAACAGGCAAAGAAATGAAGGAATTTTGAAACGAATTGTTACGTGCTACGAAAAATGGATTCTGTTCTCCAATCGAAAGCGCTCAGCAAGTTGGTTAGACCCTGGTTCAGTACCAAAGCAATTCCCTAAACCAAAAATGACCCCTAAAAAGGTGATGGTCACTGTTTGGTGGTCTAGTGCGGGTGTGATTCACCACAGCTTTTTACAAAACGGCAGGAGCATTAATGCAGATGTGTACTGTGAAGAACTGGAGAGAATGATGGAGAAGCTTGCACATCTGCAACCAGCTTTGGTCAATCGGTCGTACCCACTGCTCCTTCACGACTACGCGCGACCCCATACTGCGCAATAGACAGTCTCCAACCTGCAAGAGCTGGGGTTGGAAGCTCTCCTTCATCCGCCATACTCACCAGACCTTGCACCTACCGACTATTACATTTTCCAAAATTAGGACAACATTTTTGTTGGTAAAAAATTAAATTCCCGAGAGGCAGTACAAAATGCCTTTGAAGAGTTTGTTGCCTCTCGTCCAGCTGATTTTTACAAGAAGGGCATCAATAAACTGCCAATGCGTTGGCACAGATGCGTCGATTGCATGGGTGATTACTTCGAATAACAGAAATAAAAAAGATTGAAAAAATAAGTACTTTCACTTAATGCATACAAAACGGCAATTTCATAGGCAAAGACCTATTATTTTAAAAAATCCATTTCAATTTTTTTTTGCCAAGTTACTTTTAAATGTACTAAGTATTACATCAAGGTGAAAAATGATTTCTTTTATAAAATTGGATGGTGCATACTTTGCTGTGAACCAAAGATTGTACTTACATCTTGGGAGACAAAAGGCAGATCTACAAAGAGTTTAACTCGACTGCTACTTTCTTTATTGCTGACAGCTCCCCAACCAGCTGTAGTGAGTGTCTCCGCAGCGCTAATGGTACGCGTTATGTCGCCTTTCGGGAGACAGATGGGGCGGATGAAATCTAAAAAACAGAAAATTAATTTGTGTTGTCAAGCTAATATATCTCCCAGCTCCTATACTTAAGGCATTGACGGTTTATTATTATTATATTTATTAAATTCTGTGACCGTCATCATCATCACCCTTAAATAAATCCATTACTGGTCATAGCCCTCTTCTTAGTAAGGAGGTTTTCGCCTCCTAAACCACGACCACGCCTGGCAGACGATGGTATAGGATTTGTTTTAAGGTTTCCTTCTTGACATGGTAATGTTGTCCTGTAGCGTGGTGGTGCTGAAACTTAGTATTTTACAAGCTTTTTATTAACTTGCAATGTATGTATGTACGCTTGTATGTTCTGGTGAAATCTTGCGACTCAATTTTGAAGCAGATATCTTCAACCGATTTTGCTGAAATTTGCAAGCATATGTATACATATTATATTGACATGGATCTGATCTGATGCTGGAGCTGGAAGGTGGCCATAGGAACTCTGTAAAGAAACATCGCAACATCATAGAGTTTGGACTCGTTTGATTCGTCTCGAGGCTTTCCAGTAAAAGCTTGTTTTTAAAAAGCTTTTTAATGTAATTTATTTAATCCGATTCCACAATCCACACCGATGTGGAATCCTAGTTATATTTTGAGCCCTTTTTAGGTGACCAAAATCATGGAACTCGCGTCATCTTTACCGAACGCTTTCTGTAAGCTATAATTTCAACCGACTTCAAAAAAGGAGGAGGTTCTCAATTCGACTGTTTTTTTTTTAATGTTTGTTACCTCATAACTTTGGACTGGGTGAACCGATTTTGATGATTCTTTTTTTATTTGAAAGCTGGTGTTTCCCGAATGGGTTAAATTTAAATTTGGTCCAGTTCTGACATGTCATCCATGAGAAAACCATATAAGTCTTCAATTTGCAGTACGCGACAAATTAACGAATAACTCAATATTCCCGTATTGTCCCTGTTAGAAATTTAACGTCATTATAATGGCAACATTTTTGATTGTCATTTTTCTTGTTTGACGTTTTGACGTAGACAGATAGTACTATAGAGACGCTTGCCGGCCGAACACGGTTTGTCGCATTTGTTTGTCGGTTTAAGCTAATTGAATTGATATTAAGCTAATTTTCCAAAGACTCGGTTTTCGTCGGTTACCGTTATGATTGGTCTGGTTTGGACTCGCGAGTTTTTGTAGGCGCGTTCAAAAGGGCGTGATCCGTGATAGCTAATACGAGTTTATTGTAATTCGAATACCTTGAAAGATATACAGCACTTTGGAGCATGTTTGTGTAAACGTACCAAGACAAAGTAGTGGGGTACCCCTTCAACGGCGCCGAGAACAAGGAGGCCACACAACTCCAGTTGTGGATTATGGCTATCATGATATGAGCTTTCATCTGAAGGAGGTCCCTGGTATTCAGCGTATCCTGGGAGTGGACATTGAAAGTATGCCTCTCAGGTGTTCATCTGATTTGTTTGCTGGTGACGAGACCAAGGCGGGAGAGCCCACTGCAAGTTACTCTGTTCCAAGGTAATGCAGCTGATCCAGACTACAGGTTAATTGGTTGTGATGCTGTCATCGCTATAGAAATGATTGAACAGTCCCATTTAAATTTGGTCCAGATTGAAGTCGGTTTTTTTTTGTTAAAATTTGTGATTATTGATGTGAAACATCTATAGGCGAGGGGAAAACCTGATTTTTGGCGTGACGAGAATTTTGGGGTGGCGAAATTTTTGGCGTGGCTAGTATTCTGGCGTGGTGAATTCTTTTTTACATCTGCAATTGTTTCACATCTGCCAGGCGTCCCGTGACGGCTCACTTTTTTTAGTTTTTTTATCGCGTATTTTACATGTTTAAAGAGCAACGAGGTTAATTTCAGGTAAGCTTAAACGACTGTTTGTTTATAGTTTTACTGCTGTCGGCAGTCCTCATGACTACTTGACAATTTTATTATTTGTATGTATGTTATAAAATTTAAAAACGTTACAAACCTGTGTAAGGTGCCAAGCGGTTCAACCTGATTAAACCTATATCGTGCCATCTGGGTCCACTTCTTGTGTTATATTCTGGATGTGCTATCGTCTTCTCAATAGGTATTCTAACTACGCCGTCTGTACAGTCTTCACCGCCAGCTTCTACTGGCGTACAATCAGGCCCTTCGTGAGTCTTGTCGTACTCCCCAAGACGGACTCTTGTACTGGAACACATTGTTATTTTTCTTTTATATGGGCCTGCCATGCTGACTCTACTATGCCTGATAGTAAGCATGGACGGAATCTAAGAATAGTGGTCACCATACTCATTGCGAATGCATACAATTTAACAATGCAGCATGGTGACACACACTATGGCGGCTCATTGAGATGCTTTCACATCATTGTTGTTGAATGTCAATATCACTTTACAAATAGAATTAAAGTAAAAGCGAGGTTCAGCTGGTTAGTATTGGCACGTAGGTTGTATTTAAATATCAGATCCTATTCATTATCATCACATTTTTTTTTCAAAAGAACCTATACTGCCGTCGATTGAAATGATAAAAAACCCCTAGGTTTATATTATGTGTATATATATAATATGTATATAATAATAATAACTGTAAATATATGCTAAGTTTTCAGGGATAGAGTAGCTTTTATTTTAGTGATACTGCGAAGTGAACTTTTAATATTTGTTTGTATTGTTTGGATACTTTAGTAAGTAGTATATAAAATAAAGAGTATAAACCACTATGTTTCAAATTTTGTTCAAATATTGTTTTCTGTTTGCTCCGTGTCTCGGAGAGGACATTAAGCCGTCCGTCCCGGTTGTCATGAACATCTAGGGCAATCGTTATTGGTAAGTCAGTGCCCTCAAATATACTGACAACTAGTTAAACCTTTGAATTTAGTTCGTCCTCAGGGATGTGAAAAACTGATATTCAGGTATAACGGGTTGTACTAATAGCCAACCCCATATAATATTGGGAATAATAAGAGCTAGGAAGACGGTGATTATTTTCAGTTTGGTACTTTAAAACATATGTATTTTATAGGCGCATCGGCCTAAATCGGCCTGATATTTTTGGCACTTCTTGGGAAAACCTTCGTTCAGCAGGGAACAGCGATAGAGTGATTATGAAAATATATTTAAAGTAAAAAATTGCTTACGGTCTGCCACTCTTATCCAAAACTTGTCCAACAAGACAATGAGCTGCAGTCAGAACATATCTGCCACTGATCAGACTACCGCCACACGATGTCTTTGTTTGTCCCAGCTTCGTGTACTCTATAAGTACTAGCCACGGGTATTGATCTATTGATGCCTCCTCACCGCCTGGAATAACATAAATTACCTAGATCATAGTTTTTGGAACAGAAAGGCAAACACTAAACACAATCCCTAACAGATGATGAACGCATGCCCGAATATATTGTTTTTTTATGCAAACGAGCAGACGTATCACCTGATGGTTAGTGATTATCGCCGCCCATGGACACATGCAACACCAGCGTCACAAGTGCGTTGCCGGCCTTTGGAGGTTGGGGATGGGGATGGGGGAGGGGTTGGGGGTATGGGCCTCCGGTATCCTCACACACTCGGTGAAACACAGTGCAAGCGCTGTTTCACACCGGTTTTCTGTGAGGCCGTGGTATCGCTCCGGTTGAGCCGGCTCATTCATGCCGAAGCGTGGCTTTCCCACGGTCTAATTATATTTAATGTTACATACATATATCATCATTAGCCTATTGCAGTCCATTGCTGGACATGGCCTTTCCATTCCCTTCCACACTGATTAATTTTGGGCTCCTCGTATACAGCTCCTGTCAGTCATCTTGCGCAAGTCATACATTATAAATAAATTCGACACAGACTAAATAATCTTGATGATCGCGCAAATTTTTACCTTGGATTAGAATTGAACCCGCTACCTCCTGCTTAAAAGTAACGATCACTGACCACTAGATCACTGCACTGACCAGCACTCTCCACTTAGACTGGTTGCTAATGTTGCTATAGATGATAGATAAATATAAAGATAGATACTAACCAAATATCTTATTACTGACACTGGAATCTACACCGCAGCATCCAGACGAATAATCCGGTGGTATAGCAGATACTGTAGCTTGGCACTGGTTTCTCGGCTTCACTATATTAGATACAGACGATGGGCAACATACGCTGTATGCATCGGGACCATTACATCTGAAAATGTTAAATAGAGTATGAAATGAAACTATTTAAGTATAACTCTGTAGGATATTTAACACACATTGTTGGTAATTTAAATATTATAAATAAATTAAAAATATTTTTAAAACAAGCTTTTACTGGAATGCCTCGAGACGAATCAAACGAGTCCAAACTCGATGATGTTGCGACGTTTCTTTACAGAGTTCCTATGGCCCCCTTCCAGCTCCAGCATCAGATCAGCTCCATGTCATTATAATATTGTATTGTCACGCTGTATACATATGCTTGCAAAATTTCAGCAGATTCCAAGCATACATACATACATTGCAAGTTAATAAAAAGCTTGTAATAATATTATATTATTTTACCTTGAATTTTGCACGTATTGAATATTTTGTTCTGAAGAAGATTGCTTCAGTAAATTAACTAGTACTGGACAAGAGTATAAGTTGATACATTGTCCAGTCTTGTTGTCGGGTGTGGTACATTGGCCTTTCTGTGGTGGTGTGGGTGGCGGCGGCGGTGGTGGTGGTGGCGTTGATTTTTGTCGTGGACAGCAGACCTGCAATATAATTTTGTAACATATTAGGAATTTGGTCTACAAAGTCAAAACTATTTGATAAAAATCAATGTATATTGTAGTGATCGCGACTACTCCCCGGAAACCTCAATAGGTGTAATTATCACTGGCTCGCTACTACCGCAGATGAGAGCACAAACGCATATATCTTGTACAGCGTCCACACAGACCGACTAGTGATACGACTCCGACCAGTGTTGCCCTCTCTGCGGTACATGAGACAATGTATATATCTACTTTATAGATACAAACACTACATATATGTTATAGACAGCAACATTTTAAGCTAAAGTCAAAGAGAAAAAAAACGACTTCAAGAACTGGATCAAATTGATAGGGAAGCACTAGTTTTCAAATAAAAAAGGAATTATTAAAATAGGTTCACCCAGTCGAAAGTTCTGAAGTAACAATCATAAAAAATACAGTCGAATTGAGAACCTTCTCTTTTTTTGAAGTCCGTCAAAATAAAATACAAAGAGTGGGTCAGTAATATCTCGATGGAGTGGGTATAAAAGGGCACGGCTTGCAAAGATCGAGAAGGTCAGACTATTTATTGTCGGAAAAACCAAAACTTTCTTACATTCTACAAGTTTTATAGAAAAAGTTATAATCATCAGCCAATTAGCTTAATGGTCTAACTTATTAACTTTCGCGTTCTGTGACATGTTAAAATTAAAATGTGTGCGTGGAATTAAAGCGATTACATGATAGCTACACAAACACAGCTACCAGTCAATCTGAACGAAATGATTGAAAGGATTGTTTTTATGGATGGTAACCTGACCTGATGGTAAGCGATTACCGCCGCCCATGGACACCTGCAACACCAGAAGCGTCAAAAGTGCGTTGCCGGCCTTTTGGGCATGGGGGGGGGGATTGGGGTATGGGCCTCAGGTATCCTCACTCACTCGGTGAAACACAGCGCAAGCACTAATTCACACCGGTTTTCTGTGAGGCCGTGGTATCACACCGGTAGAGCCGGTCCATTCATGCCGAAGCGTGGCTGTCCCACGGTACCAAAGCGTGGTTCTACTAATAATCATTATAGCAGTCTTTAGCAGTGTACTGCAGGACATCGGCCTCTACGTAAAAAAAAGTTTTAACCTACTGTACCTTGCTGGTCAGATCGTTCTTATAGGGTTTAAGTTTGCCTTCTCTATGCTGTGTGGCCTGTGTGGTTTGCTCTCTTTGTCGGCTCTCCACACAAATATATAATTACGTTTATACTATAATTGTTAGTCTATAGTACAGTTTTCTTGTCTACCTACAGCAGGTACGCCTTCCACACGACCACACTGTGATCTCCTCAGTAAGTCTATATCCTGCGGCAACATCCTCTTGGCGAGGGCTAACAGCTCCTCACAGCTATATATCGATATGCATTGTCCCCGTCCGCCGCTCGCCGTTCTGCATATGGCGTTTTGCGCATTCACTGAAACGTAACAGTCAAATTTTACACTATATTACAATACACTTTTTACAAATCAATCTTTTACACTATTGATGTGAAGCCAGTCTGAAGGGAGACCAGCCAACTACGCAGGAGATATAATATAGTGCACAGGTGTGTGCTTAATCACAGGTGCGCTCTCAGTTTCCTCACTCTCAAAATCCGATTCGGCGGTTATCCGACACGACCGGGGAAAGATCAAGCGCAGGACCGATGGCTGTACGTACTCTCTGAGGCACGGTTGTTACGACCACAGCTTCCAAACTACGGGCTGTTATTAAGCATTTCTATAATCAGAAAAACAACGACGACGAAAAACACTTTTAGACCCTACCCAAAAGGTAGTAGAGCCACGCTGATTTCAGCACGAACGGGCCGGCTCGACCGGGGCGGTACTACCCTCGCACAGAAAATCTACGTAAAATGACAGCGATCGTGCTGTCGTGTTTCGTTGGTGAGTGCGAGACCGGAGGCCCAAATAGTCTAGTCAACAAGTTCCATACTTGTTGACTAGACTAAAAGATGCAGCAGCATCACTAGGCCGCCATGGTGTGGGTCGCCATACTGCATTGTCTGCATTCGCAGTGAGTATGGTGACCACCACTCTTGGATTCTGCTTATGCTTTCCATCAGGCAGAGTAGAGTCATTATAGCGGGCCATACATAAAAAAAAAAAAAAAAAAAAACAGAAATCGAACTCAAGACCTCTTGACCAACGAGGACACACTATTAATAATAATTGCAACGGCCTGTAGTAAAGTTTGTTTTTTAAACTTGGTTGATAAAAGAAGACATTGAAATTGATCTAAATTTGACTGCCAGACGTTCTCAAGTTTTTATAGCTATACTAGCTGATCCGGCAAACGTTGTTTTGCCATAAAAAATAAAATTGGGTATAAAAATAGATGTTGGTCGATTCTCAGACCTACCCGCTATGCACACCAAATTTCATAAAAATCGGTCCAGCCGTTTCAGAGGAGTATGGTAACTAACATTTTGACACGAGAATTTTATATATAAGATGAAGGATGCTTAAATATTTGCAAAATAATAATATACAAAGTGGTAATTTAACAGGAAAATGTTACCAGTTATTATGACGGGTAGTAATTGAGTAAGAAGTTTTAAATTCTTAGTGCAATGACCTCATGACATGAGGTTGATTAACAGTCCTTGATGTCTGTTACAATGGATACGAAACCGGCGAAGTAACTTTGAACAACCGAATTTATTTTGTATCTTTTTTTTATATATGGCCCTGCCAGAATAACTCTACTCTGCCTGATTGAAAGCATATGCAGAATCCAACAGTGGCGGTCACCATATCTACTCATTGCGAATGCAGACAATGCAACAATGCCGCATGGTGACCCACACTACAGCGGCCGAGTGATGCTTCTGCATCATTTTTTTGACTGCCTCGTTGGTATGGCGGTTGGCGTGTGCGACTGCTGATCATTAGGTCTCGGGTTCGATTCTCGGGTCGGACCAAATGTTTGTATGATCTACAAATATTTGTTCCGGAGTTAGGGTGGTTTCTATATATAATATATGTGTGTATTTACAAAAAATAAAGTATATATGTATTTGTATCAGTGGTCTAGTACCCATAACACAAGCTCTGCTTAGCTTGGGACTAGATGGCGTTGTGTGTTAGATGTCCGAAATATTTATTTATTATTTATTTATTTATTTATTTACTTATTAGGCCTGCCACGTTTTCATTCTTTATGTGTTTATATCACAAATAATACTAATATCATAAACTAGCTGACCCACGCAACGTCGTTTACGTCTCCTATTGCCCGTAGCGTAAAAAAATTCCCCCGTTTTTGTAACATTCTTCATTGATGCTCCGCTACTTAACCGTAACAAACATTTTAAAAAATACAGTCGAATTAATAACCTCCTCCTTTTTTGAAGTCGGTTAAAAACACACAAAAGTCGGTTGCAATAACAAACATACATTTAAATGATGCTAATAAACGCGTTTTAAATGAAGAAGAACAAATCGCATTTTGGATTCGGTTTTTTTTATTTTATTAGGCGACCGAAAAAAACCATTTGTGTTGATATTATTCGTCTGTTAATCGGGTCTTAATCGCGAAAATATCTATGAGGTACAATACCTTTTTTGATAGCCCGACGTTTCGATCGAATTGCACAGATCGTGGTCACGGGTAGACAAAAAAGGTATTGTACGTCATAGATATTATCGCGATTAAGACCCGATTTACAGACGAATAATATGTATAGTCGCGAAAGTTTAAAAACAATCATTTGTGTTGATGTTATCATAGTATCTGATGTTTGTATGTAATTGTCGGAAATATGTATTTAGTTTTTATTCTTGTTTTATATTTGTAAATTTTTCGAGTTAATTAAGAAATAATTTACATTAATGATTTAATATACATTAGGTTTAACTTGGTATTTGATAAATAAATGAGGTGTTCTCCTTCTCAGAAATTGAATACTTAAATTTAAATATGTACAGAGGTTATTAACATTAATTGTTATATCACACTATTAATACATAATCTATCTATATATATAAAAGAGTAAGGTGACTGACTGACTGACTGACATACCCAGAGGTCAATGCACAGCCCAAACCGCTGAACCTAGAATCCTGAAATTTTGCACGTAAGTTCTTTATATAACGTAAGTGAGCACTAAGAAAGGAATTTTTGAAATTCCACCCCTACGGGGGTAAATCAGGGGATGAAAGTCTGCGCGAGCGAAGCCGCGTGCAAAAGCTAGTTATAAATATAGGTATTTATAATATGAACAATGGGAGGCTTAATTACAAGAAGCGATGTCTTTCTGGTAATCTTTGTATGGCTAAAGATATATTAATCTGCGTGGTTCTAATGTCTGTGACAGGATTGCATAAGTATAAATAATGTTATAATATTAATAGATAAATGTATTACAATACCATGGTATTATTGTTTAAAAATCTATTACGTCATGCAAAAACTTTGTACCCTTTTTTACGAAAATTATGCGAACTGTTACACGGGCCTTCAGGGTTGATGTTTTAAAAAATATTTTTGAACTTTCACACTTTAATGTATTTTTAAATTATAAAATGGAGTCACAAAATAATGTGAATTAATAATAGAGATTGAAACGAAAAAGACGAGTGTTCAAATCGAGAGCTCAGAGAAGACTGCCTGTCCCTATGCACAGGCACACCGTGTTCATCTTGACACCTGATATCTAGGGGGGAGATGCTTAGGTCAGCCAAGTCCCATACAGCAGGGATTCGTAACAGAACGAAGGAGTATGAAATTTGGCACATTTAAAGTTTATACAGAGGAGTAAGCTAAGAAAACTAAAAAAATAATATATGGTCTGGATGGTATGGAATTTCGACCGATGCGATGGGCGACCACTAGTATATTAAACTTTCTGACCCACGCAACGTCGTTTACGTCTCCTATTGCCCGGACTAGTAGTTCCTGATATTAGTGCGGTCAAACAAACAAACAGACTGTTCAGCTTTTCAATATTATAATATACTAGCTGTTGCCCGCGGCTTCGCCCGCGTGTATGTCGATAAATGTCGATGGTCGAACCACTCGACCGATTCTGTGCAAACTTCACATAAACCATCTACTAAATAGTCCGAACAAAGCCAAAACATTTGGTTTGGATAGGTGAGCCCGTTCTTGAGTTATGAAATTTCAACGAAAAGTGGCATTGATTTTTATATATATAGAAATATTTAGATAATTACATGGATCTCAGATCAATGTGTCTGCCTAAAATCGATCAGAGTAGCGGAAGATCTGAAATGAGAGAGCTTTTGCCCGCGGCTGCGCCCGCGCGTTTTTTGGTTATCACGGGCCGGCAAAGAGTAGCCTATGTCCTTCCACAAGAATCAAAATATGTCCATGCCGAATTTCATTGGAATCGGTAGAGCGCCTTAGCTGTGGAAGCGGGACAGACAGACAGAGTTATTAGTCTTGTAATATTAGTATGGATGGGTACACTAAAATATAAAGCAGTTTAACTGGACAAGCTTCTTTTCATTTTTCTTTTATAAAAAGACAACTCCCGCACTAGGAATAAATCCTGTGTCGCGGGGGACTTTACAAACATACATGAAACGGACACAAAGAACACCCAGACTCAGAACAACAATTAATGGATCACACAAAGTGTTGTCCTACGTAGGATTTGAACCCACGACACTTGGCGAAGTAGAAAACGGCGTGGTGACCGTTAAACCACTAGGTCAAACGTGCAGTAAATTATATCATTCAGCTTATATCAGTACGTATATTTCAATTTATACTAGCTGTATCCTGCCACGCTTCGTTGGGGCACATATTGGTTGCAGGTTGGTGAGAAATCAGGAAAGAAACTGATTAAAAAATAGATATAAAACCATCTGTGAAGTAGGTTGTATTTCGTGTCAAAATTTGAGCCCAGTTAGTGCATTTTTAACCGATTTACCGACTGTATTTTTTTGTGTTTGTTACCTCATAACTTACGACTTTCGGGCTTTTTTTATTCTGGCTAGAAGATCCAAGAGACTGACATTTGTGTTTTCGTGCACAAACACGTCGATTTTATTACTTTTGAAAGATTTTACATACCAATACATGTAAGTAATATTTAAGTCTAATAATATGGTAACCTGACCTTGCCAGCTTTTGTGGTGTGGTGTTTATTTAGGTATCATAAATGTTTGCATTACATGCACAAAAAGTACTCACGTCTCTAATGAAAATCAGACACAAATCGATTTTAACATGTCAATTTTTAAAACCCGTGACTGTTGACTTTTGATATTAATCATCCAAATCTAATATTTAAATAACGAAGATTATTATTTATTCGTTTTTTCACGATCGAACGAACGATTATCAGACTTGCCGTCCTGCATGGATCTGAGTGTTAGCCAATAAAGAAAACGGATGAGACACGCCTGCGTGTAGCTGAAATGCAATCGACAGATATAAGAGTTGAAGACGACCAATGAAAAAATTGATGGCCAGGTAAGGAGAAAGCATTAAACTGGCATTAAGTCCGCCTCTTGCAAATGTTATTCAGAAAGTATTAATAAATAAAATAATACAATAAACTGACGAGTGATAGAGAAGAATGGAAAAAGAAAACTCATTGCACCATCGATCGTAGACATTGCACCGACCCTAAGTAAAGTTGGGAAAAGGATAGGGAGATGATTATGTGTTCATTTTTAAGCTATTGCATAGCTTTTATCGCGGACTTTGAGCGCGGCCAAACCAAGAAATTCCGTAACGAAAAAACTTAACACCCGAAGTTCGCACGGATCGAGACGAGCTGCTCCGAACGACGAATCAACGAAGCTGTCTGTCTCTTCGTGCGTGACAGACACAGACAGATTCGTTGACGAGCTGCTCCGAAATCACAACAGTCTGGGTTTGAGAAAGTACATAGGTATCTATCATATCTTTATAATGCCAGACTCACCGCATGTGCGCCCCGTAAGTATACATATTCAAAGAAAAAAATAATACTGCATAAACAAAAACCGGTCAGCGCCATCTGTTAAAGATGTTTCGCAACTACCAGGTACACTAACGCCCTCTTTTATTTAAATACTTTTAGAATAATATTAAATGAGAAACTGGCAAAAAAAAAAAATTGCATAAGTTGATAAAAATAATAGCTTTACCGCGGCAGTCCTCGAGTGCCACACGTTTTTTTTTATGTACAGCCGTAATCTACTCCTTGCGATATATTAAACGACATAGGGTTCCCTTGTTCTTGTAAAGGAAAGAGAAGAGAGAAAGGATTATCATTCAAAGATAAATGTTTTGAACTATTTATTCACAACATTTGAATTGTATACAGATCATTTCATTCATTTATCCAGAAACAATTAAAATAGTTATGTTTGGATGTATCTTTGTTTAGACGTGATTGTAAAATAGTTCTGAATAAAGTTAATTACTGATTTAGCTCAAATTTTATCAACCGCTGGATTATAAGTATATCCTAACTGTTATTTTGGTAAGGTGATCCTGGTTGGGTAGTTTTTATACGTTATCTGCCAAAATACTCTATTTTGCCTGATGGAAAACATGAGTAGAATACAAGAGTGGTGTCCACCATACTTATTGCGAATGTAGACAATGCAGCATGGTGAAAAACACTATGATTGTGTTGGACTGATTCAGACAAATACAGGAATAGATTACTACAAAGGGGAAATTTGAAGTGAGATCTTCTTTAGGCGCGTTGAGCACTTTTTGGGCGAAAAAAACTTGGAACTCGCGCAATCGTCACTGTTTTCCATAACCTGTATTTTTTAAATTCTTTATCGCGCCTTTTATTTAAAGAGCAAAGAGGTTCATTTCAGGTGAGCCTAAACAACTGTTTGTTTATAGTTTTGAGTTTTCACTTCTGTCGATGACTGCTTTGTTTTTTACCCTAAATTGATATTTGTTCATGTCCGTGTTTTTGTTTTAAACTATAATTTATATCTTAATTACATGTTTATGGTAATTTTTGAATGCTAGAACAACATATTGTAGTCACTGGCCAAGTTTTTTTTAGTTTCTTTTTGTTTTTTGAATAAGCGAGCAAACGAGCAGACGTATCGCCTGATGGTAAGCGATTTCCGCCGCCCATGGACACCTGCAACACCAGAGGCGTCACAAATGCGTTGCCAGCCTTTTGGGGGATGGGGGATATAGGGGAAGGGGTATGGGCCCCTGGTATCCTCACTCACTCGGTGAAACACAGCGCAAGCACTATTTCACACCGGTTTTCCGTGAGGCCGCGGTATCACTCCGGTCGAGCCAGCCCCATTCTTGCCGAAGCGAGCTCTCCCAAACAATTATTTTACTAATGTAATTTTGTGTAGGCAACAGGTTTGAAGCCACAGTGAGGTTGTACCTATTGTATTGGGTTTTTTGTTTTACTTTGCCGTCAACTGGTTTTATTATAATTTTGAAAATCAGGCGGAAGACATTGTAATTTTTTTTCGTAATTGTTTAGTATCCACATACATAGCACATGTATTGTAGTTTATAAAGAACTTATATTACAAACTCAGATCAAATAAGAAAAGGTAGATATCGCACCGCCTTGTTCTTGTTGAAGCAGAAAAAAGGCTCGTAGTTCCAAGTAAACACACGCGATACGCACTAACTATGCTATAAACTGGGGTACTCTTCTACTACTGCAGGTAAAAAAGTAATCTAAGGTACTCCTTATAAAATCAGCTATCTGCCAGTGAAAATCGGTCCAGCCATTCCAAAGATAGATATAACAGAGACAGATAAACAATTTAAAAACTGATTTTTTAACCGACTTCAAAAAAAGGAGGAGGTACTCAATTCGACCGTATATATGTTTTTTTTATGTGTGTTCGCGGATAACTTCGTCGTTTACGAACCGATTTTAATGATTTGTTTTTTAATGGAAAGGAGATATCCCAACGGTGGTACCATGATAAGGACACTAAGATCTAATGACGGCATACAAGAGAAATCGAGTCGAACCTTGAAGTCGGTTTTTTTTTGTTAACATTTTACTTGTTAATAAGTACCTACCTATACTAAATGCATACGAGGTGTTTTAAAGAGGTTTAAGGACCTTACTATAATGGTAGTACCTATACAAAGTTTCATTACGATACGGTAGTCTGAACTAGACAAAAAAATATTCTTAACCTTTGTTTTCATAGTCAAAGATGAAGCTTATAAAAACCACTTAACTTGAAAATACTAATGGATACTTAAATGAGTACGCTAATAAACGAACTTGAATCTTTTACAAAACAAAAACGAATCATCTAATCACACTATCATCATACTAATAAAGGCGAAACTTTGTGAGTGTGTATGTTTGTTACTTCTTCACGCAAAAATACTGGACGGATTTGGATGAAACTTTACAGCACTTTAGGCTACTATTTGCCGCGATAACCGACATACACGCAGGCGGAGCTGCGGATCAAACCTAGTATGTTATAAAACAGGTAATAATAAAATAATCTTCCTTGTATAAGTTTCGATTTACAAAATGTTAACTTTAACAGTTAATTTCTCAATAAACTTTACGAACAGTTAATTCAAGTATGAAAACACAAAAACTTACATCCTTTTATCACACAGCTGATAATATACAAGATGGACAACACTTTGAAGTTATTCATTTTGTAAAAAAGTATTAATTCACTACATAAACATATATTGGTTTTAAACACGTGTTTACTGGTCAACGATCGACAACACTATGAGCGTATTCAGCGTATTATAGCGTGGTTAGCATTCAGTCGAAACAAGTTGCTGTCTTAAAAAGAACAAGAATTAATGATTTCCACATATACATAATGAACAAAGCGTTTTCTTTAACATAAATTTATATGGCGATGTTTTTAATTATGGGTTTTTATCGGGTTACAATCCGTATAAGTGTATGTGAATTTGCTCTGTGGGATATCCCAGTACAGAAACATATTGATATTGATGATAATCGGGTAAATATTTTATGCAATTATCAAAAGCAGGTTCCGTATAGTTCCTCTAGCGTTTTTGTTATTAAACATAATTATTCAGATTTTTTAGTCGATTTTTTTGTTGTACTTGTTCCGTTAGTTTTTATATTTACTTTTGTAGTATTGTAGACGTAATAGTGCCCAGAATGATGATAATTTACAAGAGTTATGAAATCGTATTAGACTGCCTCGGTGGCGCAGTGATAGCTTTATGTTTTTTTCTTTTAAGCTATTGCATAGCTTTTATCGCGGGCTTTCTTTTGGGAATTTCTTGATTCGGTCGGAGGTTGAGGCCTTTAAGCGCGGCGACCGAATCAAGAAATTCCGTAACGTAACGAAAATAAAACCTGACGCGCGAAACTCGCACGGATCGAGAAGAGCTACTCCGAACGACGAATCAACGAATCTGTCTGTCTCTCTGACAGACAGATTCGTTGACGAGCTGCTCTGAAATCCACACTCAGCGGCCTCTGTTGTTTGTTGTGAAGTATTCGTATCTTTTTGTTTTGTGTAATTTTGTATTACTTATTTAATGAATACCTATTTACCACAATATCC
This sequence comes from Diaphora mendica, assembly GCA_949125395.1. NCBI lineage: Eukaryota > Metazoa > Arthropoda > Insecta > Lepidoptera > Erebidae > Diaphora > Diaphora mendica. The sequence goes on from OX421334.1 coordinate 3,799,290, forward strand.
AGGAAAAGTTCACAAGAAGACCACGACGCCCACTTGAGATTTGAACTCGAGGCAAACTTTGTCATAAATCATTCACCTACAACTTTGAGCCAATGTCTCCTTACTACTAATTGTTAAAATTGTTGTTCTTGTGCTACTTGATAAATTCTAACGGTTCGGTAATTCCAAATATACATTTGTTTGTTGTCAGTTTGGCACCAATTATATAGATGAAGGTGTACTTCGAATGCGATGGAGCATTTGAAAGATAGTTTAGTATTTTTCATTCACAATATTATACATACTGCATAAAGAAAGATTAAAAAATTATTATAATTGCATAAGTTAATAAAAAATGCTATGCAATAGCTTTACCGCGGCAGTCCCCGAGTGCCACACGTCTTTTTTTTTCTAAAATAAAAGATACTCCAAGTTACCCTTATAACATTAATTATTTGCCTGTGAAAGTACGAGTCCGAGAGCTTAGCCGCAAACAGACAGATAGACAAGCAAAAAAAAAGAGTTTATAATGAATTCACGTTACTTTCATATGAATTTAGTAGAAACCTGTTGATTTGAAGTAACAAACAAACACTTAAATTTTATGTATTTGTATAAAGCCAAGTCTCCACAGAACAAAAGCTGTCAACTTTTGTATTGTAAACACGTGTTGGTGGTAAAAGTTTCTGTAAAGCCGAGTCTTCACCGAACAAAAGTTGGCATCTTTTGTGTTGTCAAATTTCGGTGGAGACGCGCCTTAAAGTATGAACATTTATGTTGAAAAAAAAAAAAAACCGACTTCCAAAAAACATCCAACGAAAACTCTCTGCCAAAAAAACACTTAAAAGCGTAAAATAAACTGGTTCTTCATAAATTGCCTATACCTAATTCTTTATTCATTTAAATAGTAGTATTATAATGTGTGCTAGGTACCTAAAACCTGTTTGAAGTCGGTGCTAAGCCAAAAAGAATAAAAACGAACAATTACAAAAGTCTAAGCGATAGTAACTTGGCAATATTTTTATTTTTGTTTTATTTTTTATATTTTTTATTTATTTTATTTATAGGCAATTTATGAAGAACCAGTTTATTTTACGCTTTTAAGTGTTTTTTTGGCAGAGAGTTTTCGTTGGATGTTTTTTGGAAGTCGGTTTTTTTTTTATAAAAAGTTTTTATTTTTCAGTTTTTAGTGCAAACAATCGTAGGTAAGTAGTAAGTTTAACTATTTCATCAAATTTGATCATCAAGAATACAAATGAAGGTCTAAACGTACGTGTAATATTGAAATCATCCTCTAATTCCTAACTGTTGAAGAGTTTAACCTTCTATCATCAGTTCACCTAATTAACTTGAAAGTATACGACTGAAGGTCTTTAGATACGTATGAAATTGAAAGAATTATCCTCTAACTCCTAACCGTTGAGGAGTTGTACCTTCCACCTTCCATCATCAGCTTACCTAAATAATTTGAAATAATACGACTAAAGGTAACATATATACATCTGATATTTAAAGATTTATCCTCCAACTCCTAACCGTTAAGGAGTTGTACCTTACATCATCAGCTCATCATCATAAAATGATGACTACCAGACGCAAATACGGGTGTAACTTCAGAAAATATACGAAAAACATAGTATGTGCCTATAAAAAATGAGAGTTTCCCTCGATTTCCCTGGGATCCCATTATCAGATCCTGATATGCTGGCAATGGGACCACCTCGGAAGCATACCCTTTCGAATACAAAAAAATTTTTTTTAATCGGTCCACAACTGACGGAGTAATCGGGTAACATACATAAAAAAATAAAAAATACATACAATGGAACATAGAACCTCCTCCTTTTTGGAAGTCGGTTAAAAAACAACTAATAATATCTATTAGTTTCTCTTGAACAACCTTTAAGTCCAGTGCTGGACAAAATAAATGAATAGGGCTAAATTACCAGAAAATAGAAAGGAACTTCCCGCGTGTAAATGACTAATTTCAGTTGAACTTTTTAACCTTTCCTCTCTGCCTGGGTATTATTATTTACGGAAGTTGATTTCTGTTCTGTGTAGCTTGTTCAAAATTTAATCTCAAAATACATTTCATTCTCGTGTCACAATGTTAGTTACCATACTCCTCTGAAACGGCTGGACCGATTTTTATTAAATTTGGTGTGCATATCGGGTAGGTCTGAGAATCGACCATCGTCTATTTTTTATACCCTATTTTTTTTGGCTAAACAACGTTTGCCGGTTCAGCTAGTATTATATATATATTATATAAAAGAGTAATGTGACTGACTGACTGACAGACATACCCAGATATCAACGCACAGCCCAAACCGCTGAAGCTAGAATCCTGAAATTTTGCATGTAGGTTCTTTATGTAACGTAAGTGAGCACTAAGAAAGGAATTTTTAAAATTCAAACTCAAACTCAAACTCAAAAATATTTTATTCATACAGGCACTTATTTTACAGGCACTTATGAATAGTCAATATTTAATATAAAAAAATCGAGTGATTCTAGTCGCCAGTTCCAAGTGCAGCCTACCCTTCATGGAGAAGAATCTGGCAAGAAACTCCATTGTTGCTCCTTTTAAAAAATAATAATACTAATATATATATTCCACCCCTAAGGGAGTAAATCAGGGGGTCGAAATGTGCGTGAGTGAAGCTGCGGGTAAAAGCTAGATTTATATAATATACATAGTAAAAAATTATAAGCATTTTTGAAATCGAATCGAAAAATCGAAATAGGTACAAGATTAATAGACTCTCAGCATTTCTTTTCAGAGTGAGTCTTAGGAAATGGCGGTGCCTTTGAGCTAAAAAATCCGACTTGTAAAAATAACTGTTAAAGATTTACTTTGATTTGATTTTCAAGATAGTAGTCACTCTGATTTTAGAAGAAAAGACCAACCCAAAATGTAAGCATAAGTGTTTCGTTGGTGAGTGCGAGACCGGAGGCCCAACGATGCAGAAGCATCAAAATAGGTTCAGCGGTTTAGCCATGACACCGTAACAGATCAAGTTACATTCGAATTTATTATTAATATGAATATAATTATGTATGTATGTATTTTAGAACGAAGGGGTGTATTTATTATATGTGTTTGCATTTACTTATTTATTAATGCATATTTAAATTATTTAGTTCTTGCTTGTTCATTTTGTAAGTTCTAACCAAAGTGTAGTGCGCCTTCTCACTCATTTCGCCACCACCCAACGGAAGACTGTTAGAGAATGCCTTTGGCATTAAGTCCGCCATTGTATGTAAATTTTGTGCGTAAAGTTATTCAATATACTCATTTCCTTGATCTACAAAACTCTTACGCACATGAATACATAAGTTTTTAATGGTACTAATAATTATATTTTCATCCCACCAGCTCGTAAAGAGTATTTTTGCCCTTCGATATCTGAGTGCAAAAGCCGTTTTTATTCGCTAGAGGATAAAGTAAAATTGAATTTAGAACATCATGTGCACTAAGCTTGTGAGGTCAAAACATCATTAATCCTATTTACTTCTACCTCCATGGTGTCGAATTTATCATACAATTTTTTTTTAATTGTTAAAAACTCGGACTCGGAACCTTCTTGGTGTACTTTTTTTTTTATTTGCTTTGCCAGCGCCATTTTCTTTTCACGTCATTTAGTAATTTCCTCGCTGAGGTGGAATGAAAAGTTATGTGTTCCACTCGAGTGCAAAGATTTTTCACCTCGTGCTCTTTTGATTCCCTCGCTGACGCTTAGGATTCTAATTTTTCCTTCGCTTGCTCGGTCATCAAAATTAAGCACGTGGTTAAAAAGCAACTTTGCACTCTTGTATAACAAATAACTATTATGATGAATTATTTATTGTAACAAAAAAGCCATGCAATTTAAGTGCAAGCTCTGATTTCCAAACTAACAAGCGCAGTTTCTACGGAATTAGTTTTTTTTTATAGAATAGGCGGGCAAACGAGCAGACGTATCGCCTGATGGTAAGCGATTACCGCCGCGCATGGACACCTGCAACACCAGAAGCGTCACAAGTGCGTTGCCGGCCTTTGGGGGATGGGGGAGGGAGGAGATAGGGGGAGGGATGGGGTATGGGTCTCCGGGATCCTCACTCACTCGGTGAAACACAGCGTAAGCACTATTTCATACCGGTTTTCTGTGAGACCGTGGTATCACTCCGGTCGAGCCGGCCCATTCATGCCGAAGCGTAGCTCTCCCACGGTACAGATGTGCGGCATGTAGATTAACTCGAGTAAAAAAAGCAAAGGGTTCCTCTCAAATTGACACCACTGTTTTCATTGACATATCTCTTACTATTTAAGGTAGAGATAAGTTAGATTTGAATGTATTAAAGGTTTAGGGTACGATAGGGCTGACATGGTCTTATGATAAATAAATTTAAAATAAAAAAAGTACATATCTAGGGAGGTAGGTAATGATGGTAAGATATAATTAGAGTAAAATAAATAAAAATCTAAAAATAATGTTACAAAATATTTATTTTATTAGACAAAAACATTAGGTACTAAAAACTAGTTATATATTTGCCACTAAGTTGGAAATTATTAATTTTGTTTCATAATTTTTGGGTCATCCGATAGCTTATCTTAGATGGATGTGGACAGCACAGGACCGGTTGTTACAGAGGACCTTGGAGGCGGTGATGATGAAGATGGCTTAGATTTACACTACATTAAATGCACTTGAACACAAAAGTAGATTGTTGACTGTCGCTTGATGCATGTTGAGTTTTTATTCTTTTTCACTATTCACAGCCACGAGAAGATATAGGATGTTAAATAGACATAAAGAAAATATTCAAAATTACAAAGTTACTGTCAAAATATTATTCAAAGTTCCACTTCAGAGTTCTTATTCTGAACGATTCTCATCAAAGCATCCTGAAACTGATGATGTACTTATTACTTTTGTACTTTAAAATGGAATCCTTAAAATTTAGAAATACCATTACGTTAAGGAGAAATCTTGCTTCTTATCCAGGTAATGTACTCATATACGTTGGTGTAGACTCCAGGTATGTTCTCTAAGCCGCAAGGTAAAGGACCGAAACTGACAACACCGATCGCTTCGAATATCCTGCCGTTCTCGTACATGAGTGGGCCTCCAGAATCACCTTTGCACGAGTCTTTACCCTTCTCCCCACCAGCACAAAACTGACCCTTCCATAAGGTAACACTACGCCCAGGAACTGCATACGCCGGCTGGCAAACCTGTAAAGACAATAAAGCAATGTGTTATTTTCTTTGAACTGTAGCTAGATTTTGTGACGATGAGCACGATATTAATCTGGACAGACTAAAGATGTTTAATCATAGAATAATAATCAAATTATCTTCAGCATCATCCTGCTGGAAATATGCCTCTTCTAAGAAGAGTGGCCTACCACCGCGCTTGCCACATGAGTTACTTTATGGTTTATTTCAAGGTGACCTTCTCGTATTTTGTTTACATGACTATATTTTGCTTATACCTGACTTGTAAAAGATGTTGACTTGACTTGTCACTTGCAGAAGATATATTTTATATCATTAGATACACATTGAGATAATGTATTGAATCTACATATAAAATGCACACTTACACTTCTGCTCACAAATGGTATTTCGACGTGCAATTTTACGTTGCTGCTAGACTGTTTCGTGCTGACTGCACCCCAGCCAGCAACTGTGGTATTGAAGGGAACCGTTCCTTGCGTCATATCAAACGTTGGCAAACAAATGGGACGGATGAAATCTGCAAAAAATAAATCAAATATGTAATAAAGTGCCTTTGGGCGCACCTAGTTATACAAATAAACCTCCCTCTTGAATCGCTCTATGACCTTGTCCAGAAGAGGCGAATTCGCCACGATTCTCTCGCGACCGTTGTGCCCAGAAGGAGTGCGCGAGTATTATACATTTCCGTATCAAAATTTTGGCGCTCCATTTCCCTCGTTACGTGCACTCGCTCTGGAGTTCGCGCGTTAACTGGACGCAACAAGGCGTCTCTAGTATCTCGACTCGCGCGCAATACGCGAATCACGCGCGAGTCGAGAGTCTGGTGAAGTACACGCGATTTACGCGCGTATTTGGTATTCGCGCGATGCTTGTGAACGCGATGTATTGGTGCCTAGTATCTCGCTAACGTGCGAAGTATTTCGCAGCGAATTCGCCCCTTCTGGACAAGGTCTCTGTATTGCTGAAAACTACATTAAGGTATGTTGAGAAGTTTAAAAGATCTAAGAGAACAAACAGCGCAAGCGACTTCATTTAACGCTATGTAAAGATAGTAAAGTAGTATTTAATTCATACCTGTATAGGGTGCTAATCGCGTCATTTTAATCAAGGCTATGTCGTTCTGCTTTTGCGTGCTAGCAGGGTTGTATTGAGAATGTGGTATCGTCATCTCAATTGGTATTGTCATAGCTCCATCTGAACAATCATTAACGTCTTCTTCAGTCTTCATACAATCGGGACCATCGTTGGTGGTGTCGTATTCTCCAAGACGAATGCTAGAGCTAGAAACGTAATATTTTTGTTGGATCATAAATCGTATCGTATGTAAGTCGATAGTAAAATAATGGCATGCATAGCTATGACTCTGTAACCAAAGAATTTACTTTTATTAATGAATAATTAATCTATTATATATTAATTAATCTACATTACATTAGTTCTCTTTTTTGGAACGAAGTTCCTTATGGGGCGTTGCGGAGAGGTAACCTAGCCGGCAAAAAGCGTCCGCAACGTAAGATTGGCTGCCTCGGTGTCGCAATGGTAGCGTATGAGAATGCTGTGATTGAGGTCTCAAATATTTTTTGATCTGCAAATACTTATTTTTTAGGAGTTTTTCTATGTAAAATATGTATATATTTAAAAAAAAAAAAAAATTATTTATTTAGTGAACGAAAAATTTAGTATAGCGTAGTAATCTGTAAGTTGTATGTAACAAGTATGGAGTAACTCTAGACAGAACTTGTTTCAGTAGAGATTACTAGGTGGCAGCACAAGTGAAAAGTTTAGTTTTATTTTTATTTTTATCGATAAAAAATCATAATAAAAAATGTATGCCTGAATAGTTATTTTCTTTATACCTAGCATATAACTTTTACATATTTTTATAAATCATTTTAAAGAAAATAAAGGTGTTAAGACAATTTTGTGGTTTTTAAAAAGCGTGAACGAAAAATTTAGTATAGGGCCATCTGTAATTATTTATTTAGTGAAAGAAAAAATTTGTATAGTGACATCTGTATTTTTAATAATGAACTTCGTTCCTATCTAGTGTCCTACGATACTACACAACTTTTTAATATTTTGGACATCTAACACACAATGCCATCTAGTCCCAAGCTAAGCAGAGTTTGTGTTATGGGTACTAGACAACTTATATAAAAACTTATATACATTTTTTTTGTAAATACATGGTTACATTTTATACATAGAAAACGCCCAAACTCCGAAACAAATATTTGTAAATCATACGAACACTTGGTCTGACCCGGGAATCGAACCCGAGACCTCAAGCACAGAAGTCGCATACGCTACTACTGCGCCACCGAGGCAGTCACCTTCTGACGCAGTCGGGTAAAAAGAGTAAAAATAGTTACTTACGGTCTGCCTCGAGTCAGTACTGGTCCAGTCACACAATGGGCTGCAGTCAGGACATATTTGCCACTGATAAGAGCTCCACCGCACAGTGTTTTTACGATACCATCCTTGACGTATTCGATTAGTACCAGCCATGGATACGAGTCCACCGAGGTTGGTGATCCACCTGAAGTAATATAGAATTGGGGAAATTAAGCTGCTCCTAAATTAAATAGGCTAACCAAATATCGAATAATATTAATACATTCCATAATGTGTGTGATACAGTCTTTGTCTATATCTAAGTGCATAAAAACTACACATTTTCAATGTATTTTATGAAACTGAGCTCTGTATGAATGTATAAAAGTGGTTTCTGTATTGCATTTTTTATCAGTGTGTGTGCTTTTACATGCGTAAATCATTGGTGTATTTATGAAAGTGCAAAACATCGATATGGGGTTGTGTATTTATAGTTGTGTTTTTGCAATAGTATTATATTTTACAAATTTTGGAATACAAAAACACACAGAGTAGGTCTCTGTGTGTTTTTGTATTCCAAAATTTGTAAAATATAATACTATAAATTATTATTATAATTCCATCTATCCATCCATCCAACATCCTGAGAGTATTCTTTTTTGAAATTTTGAAAAAAAAAATGCAGGTACGCTGAATTATAGAAACATGCATTTCATAAGTGATAATATAAATTTGACACGCTTCAGTAGCATTGTAATTTATTTTTCACCGATCGGTATGAGTTTGGTATTTATTACCATAGAACAACACGAAGGGAGTAGCCATACGCAGACCTTCCCCTCTGTCAAAGGTGGAAAAAAAACATGCTAACTTACGTTATTTTGGGATTTTAATTTTATCTGAATCTTATTATCTGAATTTTATATAATTTCATTAAGTATAATATTTTAAAATATTTTCCAATCAGCCAGACAAAATCTGAGGGGCCTATGAGGTCTAGGGGCCTATGAGGTCTAGGGGCATTATGTGTGAGTTCGTAGTGACAGGCGATTGTTTTTGTATGTGAGTCTAAAGTGACAGACTGTTTTGTATTGCCAAAAGACGCTGTGGCAAGTCCCCTCCGATCTTCGCGTCTGTGTTGCTGTATGTTTGTAGCCAACCAGAAATAGCAAACGTAGAAAACTAGTTTTCGAGTGATAATGAAAGCGTTGAAGGTCCCTGATCGTTTAATTACAAAAAGCGGTTTTTTATGAAACGTAAATGTTTAGTAACCAAATTTAATTGAATGGATATTAATGATTTAATATGAGAAGTAATTTCTTACCACCATTTTAACTTTATAATCACAGCGTTAACCATTTTAACGTACGCGAAGCATCGCTTTCATAAATACACCCGTTAAAAACTTTCTCAGATTCAAAAGTATAAAATATATAGTAAACTAACGACCCAGCTCGGCTTCGCACGTAAGTCCTTGAAATTCTCGAATATAATATGTATATGTATTATAACACCCAACCTCTTGATTCACTCTACCTATTGCAAAAATCTGCATTAAAATCCGTCGGCTATCTAGTTTAAAAGATTTAAGCTAACAGCGGGAGCGACTTACTTCACTTTATACTATCCAAAGATAAAAAAAATATACGAGAACGATGTAGATTTATTAATTTAAGTAATTAATTTTATCGTTTACTTTTTTTTATAAAAACAAAGGATTTAAAGCATACCTGATCAAATTAACTTTTATATTCTTAAAGTTTAAATCTAATATATTTCGGTGAATGTTAGACGTCTCTATATTAATATGTGAAGCAAAAATTTTGTACCTCTTTTTACGAAAATTATGCGAACGAAGAAGAATGAAATGCCACAGGTTGAGTTTATATAAACAAGGAGTTCGGAAAGCTAAAAAAGTGAATTATGGTTGAATTCCGAGCGCGACCACTAGTTTTTAAAATATATGTGCATTGGTATTTCTATTAGCCTTTAGGCATTGTACTAACCGACAATTTTGTTCTTAGTACTCCCATCGAGTCCACAGCATTCAGTTTTAGGATTCGGTGGAAATGCAGTAACCCTAGATGCACAATTTCCTTTCTCGACATTCTGGAAGTCAGGTACGGGTCCACAGCACACGCTGTATTGGTCCGGACCAGTACATCTGAAAATATAAATAAAATTGCTATAATATATCCCGTTCACGATTTGGGACCATTTTGAGAGCCAATCCTTCGTTCTCACTTTCCTTTGCAAATTTTATTTCGTATCTAGCTGCGCCCCGCGGGTTTGGTTGCTTTTAAGTCGGATATTATTCACTATAATATCTTTTTTCTTTTAATAAAAACACTCAAAATTACTCCTTATACCATCACTTTTACCTTCACTTCATCACCCCAAGGGAGAAAACTACGCAAGACAACATCACTGCAAAGAGAAAGAAATCTAGACAAAAATCCTGTTCCGACCCTAAGTAAATCAAATCTTTTCTAAGGAGAGGCTTATGTCCAGCTGTGGACTATTAAATGATGATGGAGATATAGGGATGGGGTATGGGCCTCCTCACTTACTCGGTGAAACTCAGCGAAAGCGCTATTTCACACCGGTTTTTTGTGAGGTATCACTCCGGTCAAGCCGGTATATACACGGTAGTAGACCAAAACCTGCTTTCTACGGCGAGCATATATAAATAGCCACATGTCGAGCAGTGGACTATTAAAGACTGTTGATGAGGGTGATGATAAATAGATGTGTTATTTAGTGTCTAATCTAAGTTTGTAAATCTTTTAAAAAAAGCAAGCAGCAATAAAATTATGCAGAAGTATCGTTTTCCCCAACACTTTTTTAGCAGACCTGACGCGTCTGTCAAAACGAGTTATTCTAGTCTGTGTCAGTTTTGTCATATTACATTTGAAGCTAAGATATTAACTTAAATTTATTTACTTAACTAGCTGACCCGAGGAACTTCTTTCCGCCTTAAACAGATTATGTTTTTTTAATGAATTTTTATGTGTATCATATTTTAAATTTATTATCCTACTAGCTGTTGCCCGCGGCTTCGCCCGCTTGTATGTCGGTTATCGCTGCAAATAGTAGCCTATGTGATATTCTGATGTATAAGCTATATTACTGTAAAGTTTCATCCAAATCCGTTCAGTAGTTTTTGCGTGAAAGAGTAACAAACATCCATCCATACTTACAAACTTTCGCATTTATAATATTAGTAGATTTTCGGACCAAGACGAGTCCGTAAACGCCTAAATAATAAAAATTGGTCCCACCGTTCTTGAATTATAAATGGTGTAACTAACACGACTTTGTTTCATATATTTTATTTGACTGCCTCGTTGGTCTCGCGGTTGGCGTGTGCGACTGCTGATCATGAGGTCTCGGGTTCGATTCCCGGATCGGACCAATTGTTTGTATGATCTACAAATATTTGTTTCGGAGTTTGGGTGTTTTTTATGAATAATATGTATGTATTTACAAAAAAAAAGTATATATGTATTTGTATCAGTTGTCTAGTAACCATAACACAAGCTCTGCTTAGCTTGGGACTAGACGGCGTTGTGTGTTAGATGTCCGAAATATTTATTTATTTTATTTATTATATGACTATATGTAGACTAGATGACCCACGCAACGTCGTTTACGTCTCCTATTGCCCGTAGCGTAATAATTTTCCCCCGTTTTTTGTAACATTCTTCATTGATGCGCCGCTCCTATTGGTCTTAGCGTGATGATGTATAGCCTATAGCCTTCCTCGATAAATGGGATATCTAACACTGAAAGAACCAGCAGTTCCTGAGATTCGCGCGTTCAAACAAACAAACAAACTCTTCAGCCTTATATATTAGTATAGATAACTGTATCATAACAGTTTTAAAATCGATTTATCGATAATCGCTTATATATATTATTGAAACCTGTGTAAGTTATAACGAGTAAATGTTTGGATGGTTCTTTCCAGTGCCGAGTAGTTAGAACTGGAACTTACTACTAGCTAGCCTACGTATTTTCTAGCCAGTATGATCCCGGTTCCTTAAGCGGGGCGTGAAAAGGAACTTACTAGGCTGCCATAGTGTGGGCCACCACGCTGCATTACCTATGCACAATGAGTATGGTGACCGCCATTGTTAGATTCTTTAGGAAGAGTAGAGTCATTTTGACAGCTTCTAGTATAAAAAAAAATATCCTTACTTGGATTGCTGCACAAATGAGATTATTTCACTGTTGACTGGAGGTTTCAGCAAGTTTGCTATATCTGGACAGGAGTACAGACTGACGCACTGTCCTGGCTGGCCTGCGGGTGTAAAGCATTGATTGGTGGGCTTCGGTGGTTCATTATTTGCCGGACAGCATACCTAAAATATAATGAAAGATGTACTAAACAGTAATACGAGTAGGTGACGAATTACCAAAATATACTGGACCTTAACTAATATGTATATAAATGTATACATATAAACCGCCAGCCACGGCTCTTTCAAGCCGCATTATCATTTATAACTTGTTTGTCGGTTTGTCTGTATGTTGGTGTGTGCTAATCTCAGTAATGGCTTAACCAGTTTTGATAAGGTTTTTATCTAATGTATTGTTGTAAACTTCACATAACATTTAGTGTTTTTGGATTAATACGTGAAGCAACAACTTTTTACGAAAATATAGTAAAAAATAAAGCTATACTTACAGCAGGCTCTTGCCCATCAAACCCGCAATGTGACTTCTTCAGCACATCCATGTCTTGTGGCGTCCTGTTTGGTTTGTTCACTATGTCTAGTAATGGCTGACATTTGTATATTGACTTGCATTGCCCCTGGCCACCGCTTGCTGTTGCGCATGGTCCTTGCTCTGTAAGAAAATAATATTTATTTATTTTATTTGTTTACTAGCTGAGCCCTGCGGTGTTACTCGTGGCACAGCAGCAACCGCGGGCTACGCCGCGGGTTGTTATATAGGTTGAAGTTTTCCTTCGCTTTGCCTGTTATGTTCGTTTGTAGTTGGCTCCCTTTGACGGCTCTTACAACACCCATAGGATAATTAGGGGTGGTGACTATCTATATTTTACAAGCTTTTATTTAGTTTCACCTGTCCCGAAGTTTGTCTGTAATAAAATCCTGCAAGTTAAATTTGAACCACTTCCCGATTTCCAATTGAGTTGAAATTTGAAATATACCTTTAGTTCTGATGGCAATGCAATTATATATAATCGTTATTATTATTATTACAAAATGGCTGCCGTAACAAAATGACGGCGTACATATTACTGAATAACCCACCCAATATGGGTATCAAATGAAAGGGCTTAAAGTTATTTTTAGGGTTCCGTGCCAAGCAAAAAACGGAACCCTTATAGATTCGTCATGTCTGTCTGTCTGTCCGTCTGTCTGTCCGTCCGTATGTCACAGCCACTTTATTCCGAAACTATAAGACCTTTAATGTTGAAACTTGGTAGGTAGATGTATTCTGTGAACCGCATTAAGATTTTCACACAAAAATAGAAAAAAGACAATAAATTTTGGGGGGGGGGGGAACTGAAACTCAAAAAAATTTTTTTCATCCAACCCACACATGTGGGTTTCATCCATCTATCTATAGATAGGTCTTCAAAAATGATATTGAGGTTTCTAACATTATTTTTTTCTAAACTGAATATTTTGCGCGAGAGACACTTCCAAAGTGGTAAAATGTGTGTCCCCCCTTCTAACTTCTAAAATAAGAGAATGATAAATCTAAAAAAAATATATGACGTACATTAGCATGCAAACTTCCAACGAAAATTGGTTTGAAATAAATCTAGTAAGTAGTTTTTTTTTTAATACGTCAAACGTGAACTGCAATTTACCTTTCATTCAATCAACACAAATGTAAAAATATAAAATAAAAATTATATTATGTTACTTGCTGCTGCCGCTTCATGGGCGAGTCCGACTCGCACTTGGCCGCTTTTTTTATTAACAAGTAATAAAAGCTTGTAGTTAAAAAAAAACTTTTTAAATTAATCACTTGTTTATCTTGTCCCCTCGCGGAAAAGTAAATAGGACGCCCACTAATTAATCCAAATTGTTAGTGTCTAGATAGCGGTTTCAGCTTGCAGCTGCAGGAGTTTTGTGGTTTCAAACTCCACATGGAACAACACTGTGTTGTTCTGACACGCGATACAGGGGTTATTACAAGCGCGGTTTTAAAAAAATTAAAATACAAAATAAAATAACGCAAATAACTGATCTCGTCTGGGCTGAGCCTACGTTTGTAAGCAATATTAATATGTATGTATAATCAAAATAGTTTAAAGTGTGTACGTTTTTAAAAAAATGTACAGTTTAGTAAAACTAAGCAACAAATACATGCTAATATTATAAAACAATAGAGTCTCAATACTCCTGATTCGAATTGATAAAATCTTTTACAGTTACGATAGTCCATTTTAAGTGGAGCCTCATTACGACCAAGAGGAGCCGAGCATTCATGAAAAACGATTTAATTTTGCTCATTTAAAGGTAACCTTAGCTATCATTGCTCCAAGCCCTTTAATATATTTTTATCTCCGCTTTATTGTATTGAACTGTCTGCACTGTGACCCCAGGAGCCGATATGAATTGTTTGTATACTTTAACCTAGCGACATCTAATTCCGACATTTAATTAAGTTAAGATTTGTTTGTAACTATTTTCTGTATAATTTTCTTTAATAATTTCCTTTTTCTCTTAATTAGTTTGTTCTTGTTTAAATTTTCCTTTATTTTATCTCTTTCTTGTATCAGTTCTACTTAATTTTCATCTTTCTTTTTTTTCTTAAATACAAATTGTTGATTGTTTTAGTTGCAACTTATAAATGAAAACATACACACATACTTGGATAATGTAAATGAATACATGATGGTACCTTGGTACTTATCTAACAATGTTTCCCAATTTATTAAATACGCACTTGTTATTGTATGAGCACCTTGTCGACTATGACTATTATTACTTATTAATTTCTTTGATATTGACCTGATGATTTGCCGTGCGGCCTGAGTACGCAGCTCAACTATGGTTGAATAGGTCGATGGCTGATCCATGCGTCTTACTCTATTTTACATTTGTGACATTTATTGATTATTTTATATTTGGACATATTACATCTTTTTAAATTTGACTGTGAGTGAAAGTGCTGTTTGGATTTTATTTTCCATAAGTGGTCCTCACAATATAACAATACAATGTCACAATATAACAATGTAAAAATCTTGCAGCTATCAGTAAGAACGGCGCATGATTGGTTAGCTCATGGCTGTGCAGCAATGACTCCAAACCTTTTATTTTGTTTTCTTTGGTCGACTTCGTTCTCATTCAAGTCTCTTAGTGAAAAAAATATTGTAAACCGTATTATTATTTTTTAAAAGGAGCAACAATGGAGTTTCTTGCCAGATTCTTCTCCATGAAGGGTAGGCTGCACTTGGAACTGGCGACTAGAATCACTCGATTTTTTAATATTAAATATTGACTATTCATAAGTGCCTGTAAAATAAGTGCCTATATGAATAAAATATTTTTGAGTTTGAGTTTGAGTTTGATAAAACGCAATCAACTTCGCTGAGTTTTGTATTCTCTCCTATAAATAGAAACTATTAAACATAAACTATTTACCGTGGGAGAGCCACGCTTCGGCATGAATGGGCCGGCTCGACCGGAGTGATACCACGGCCTCACAGATAACCGGTGTGAAAAAGCGCTTGCGCTGTACTTCACCGAGTGAGTGAGGATAACGGAGGCCCATACCCCAAACCCCTCCCCCTATCCCCCAAAAGTACGTTGCCGGCCTTTGGGGAATGGGGAGGGTCCTATTCCCCAAAGGCCGGCAACGTACTTGTAACGCCTGTGGTGTTGCGGGTGTCCATGGAAGGCGGTAATCACTTACCAGGAGATACGTCTGCTTTTTGCGATTTTTTTTTTTAAATTCGGTCCAAAATCGGTCCAACTATTCCAGAGACTAGCCGTAACAAACAGACAGACAGACGAATAGACAGACAAAAAATTTAGAAATAGTTTATTGATGTATGTACTTTCATGTGTGAAAAGCTGATAATTTGGAATTACAAATAGACACTTTAATTTTATTGTTTTGTTAAGTTAAACTTAAGAAAATAACATACATATCTATGTATGTTATTTTCTTAAGTTTACTGACCCTGACTCACGTGCGCAAATAAATCTCACATCACTTGTAGCGTTCTCGTCGAAGGAGGAAAATGAACACTTATTTGTACAGTCTAGATTTCTAGAATCGCCTTCGGCTCGCTTATTATTTGTATGTACGTTTGGTTATCACATAATTATGCTTCTTAACATAATTGTTTTCTCCTTTGAACACTTTCTTTGGGATTTATTGTGTAGCAGCTGACCCACGCAACTTCGTATTCGTAAACAAATTTGATTACCTTAAAAAAAGTCATAGTGAGGCAACCTTAAAACCAAAGCGTTAACAGTTTTTTTTGCTTTGAACAAACAAAACACAGTTTAAAACATTAGTCAGGGTTTCATATTGTTTCTAAATCTCATCTAATCTATATAATATATGAGAATGATATTTCAACTACGTAGTCGTAGTAATAGATGTGATATTTTGGGCATAATGCATGATGCTTAACATGACGTAATACCCACAAGGTTCTGCCGAAACCGGTTATAATGATCAGAATAAAAACTTAAGTGTAAGTCTCTTAGATACAGACTACCCTGCTTTAAGAGGCAGCGTGTTACACGCGGTTTTTGTAGTAAAGTAGCTGACCCGGCGAACTTCCTACCGCCATATTTACATATGTGTCTCAGCTTCCCACAGGGAGTGTACAGTCGCGGGCAAAAACAAAGACTTTTCCCGTTAGCTTTTAATTTTTCCTGTACACAAACTTTGTCCTTACAATAAGAAACATATAAAAAAAAGAATTATTTAATTTGGTGCAGCCGATCGGAAGTTATGCGCGTACGTACATGTCGGCGATTCATTTTTATATATATAGATATATATACGTATATACTTCGATTATATTAATTTATTGTAGCTAACCGTACTAATATATGTAACTAAGTCGGATTTGAACATTTATTTTTAGCATTTAAAGGTCTCATTTTCAAGAAAAGATAGTTAACAGTATCATTAATAATTACACTTAATATATGAAGGCGAAAGTTTGTGAATATGTTTGTTACTTCTTCACGCAAAAACTACTGAACGGATTTGGATGAAATTTTACAGTAATATAGCTTATACATCAGAATAACACATAGGCTACTATTTGCAGCGATAACCGACATACACGCTGGCGGAGCCGCGGCGAACAGCTAGTTCACCAATAAAATTGTGGTTACGGGTTATCTATAAATATATAAATCATTCCTTAGTATTACAAACTAAGTAACAGTTGCTTCTAACTATGTAACTTAAGCCATATCATTTATGTATGTATTTCCTCAACGAATGCATTTCTGCGTTATATTAAAGACAAGTCGCCCATCGTTGTTTATGACTGAGATTGAAACGATATCTATACTAATATTATAAAGCTGAAGAGTTTATTTGTTTTAAAATAAAAATCTACGGGATTGCTACCATGTACCTTTTTGTTTGTGAGTTCCCTCTTTCGCAGTCTTTTACAACAGTGGTACCGGGGGCGATCGTAGTAAAAGACTGCGAAAGATGGTAGACCGATATGTCTGCCAATAACATCCCACCCGCAAGATCTTCAGTTACTCCGTGATCATGGCGCTTGCAACAGCGCCGAAATATCGGATACTCACCAACAAAAAGGTACATGGTAGCAATCCCGTAGATTTTTATTTTAATGTTAAGGACCATGAAAGTTTAAAACAATATATTTGTGATATATTGTTTTACATGATGTGGGAGCAATTCGAAGTTCAATTCATGTAGTTTTGCCATTGTTTTGATTGACTTGTGACACGGTGCGTTGTCTTGATGAAACATTTTTTTTTTGCCATATGCGGTCGTTTCTTTGCAATTTCGGCCTTCAAACGTTCCAATAACGCTATATAATATTCACTGTTAATGGTATTTCCTTTCTCAATATAGTCGATGAATATTACACCACGAACATCCCAAAATACCGAGGCCATAACCTTTCCAGCCGATTGTTGTGCTTTCGGGCGCTTTGGACGAGGTTCACCAGTTGCTGTACACTCAGATGACGATCGTTTTGATTCCGGAGTGAAGTGATGGATCCATGTTTCATCCGTTGTCACATATCGACGCAAAAATTCCAGTTTGTTACGTTTAAACATGGCCAAACACTGCTCAGAATCATCAACACGTTCTCGTTTTTGGTCAACAGAGAGCAAACGCGGCACCCACTTTGAACAGAGCTTTCTCATAGTCAAATGCTCATGCAATATAAAGCCAACACGTTCTTTTGATATATTTACGATGTCAGCTAACTTACGCAACTTCATTTTTCGATCATTCAAAACGATTTTGTGAATTTTTTTTATGTTTCCTGGTGTTACCGCCTCATTTGGACGTCCACTGAGTTCTGCAGCAACGGCGTCTCTACGACCACGTTGGAAGTCAGCAAACCAAAGTTTTATTGTTGTTTCTGATGGAGCGGAGTCCCCATAACACTTTTCAAGCCATTGCTTCGCTTGAACGGTATATTTTCCCATCAAGAAGCAGTGTAAAATTAAAACACGAAATTGTTTTTGATCAATTGTTTTGAAAATAACAAAAGCAGCGTCACTCTTAGCACAATAACTCACAAACTAATGAATAGAATATCATGAAATTCTAAGAGCTGTCTCTTGAAGGTTAGTATTAACTGAAAAAAAGGTGACTGCAATAAAACTAGCGCCATCTATGTGTTAGGCCCGGGACTTTTCAGCCCATGTAAAATGTAACTTTATTTTTGAAATCCCCTTTTAATTTTCTTGATACCCTATTTAATAGGTTTGGTTATTTTTTTTTCTAACCTATTACTATATTGACTGCCTGGTTGGTCTTGCGGTTGGCGTGTGCGACTGCTGATCATGAGGTCTTGGGTTCGATTCCCGGGTCGGACCAAATGTTTGTATGATCTACAAATATTTGTTTCGGAGTTTGGGTGTTTTCTATGTATAATATGTATGTATTTACAAAAAAAAAGTATATATGTATTTCTATCAGTTGTCGAGTACCCATAACACAAGCTCTGCTTAGCTTGGGACTAGATGGCGTTGTGTGTTAGATGTCCGAAATATTTACTTATTATATTGCGCGAATAACATAACTTTTCTTTGGCATAGTTTTTTTTGGCTACATGTTGTGACCACGAGCAAAGTAACCCGTTCGATGCGTCTAGAAAAAAAAGGTATCGTAACCTTTTAAAACAATTTCACCGCGAATAGGTCCCGCTATAAATAATAAAATTAATAAATAAATAATTCGAACATTTAACACACAATGCTATCTATTCCCAAACTACCCTTAGTACAAGCTCTGCTTAGGCAGAGCTTGTATTATGGGTACTGGACAACTGATATATAAATACGTTATATACTTTTTTTTTGTAAATACATTCATACTATACATAGAAAACACCCAACCTCCGAAACAAATGTTTGCAGATTAAACAAACATTTGGAACGATCGACACGGGAATCGAACCAGTCGCATATGCTACCACTGGGCCACCGAGGCAGCAACAAAAACGAATCTGTGCATAATTCGCGACAGTTTAAAAACAGATTTTCATTAGCAGTCTGATTGAAATAATGCAAAAATGTCGACGTATAAATGTTTCTGCCATTCCACTTTACCGAGATATCGAAGTAGGACAGGGAAAACGATGAGAAAATTACAACAGTATTGTTAAGAATCATAACAATATCCCCACAAAATTATTTTGTCACGAACATTTTGATGCAGCTGACCTTGGTTATCTTAAAAACAGGCCGCCCTTGTCCTAACCTGTTTGCAGTATAAATGTTATGATTAAATACCCGATTTATTTCTAATATGCATACAACTTTTAAAAACTATATTTTTAAACTATAATAAGATACTTAATATAGTTAACACTTTCCGGGACAAACCGCCTTTCGACGTTATCTCGGTATATCGTGATGTAACAGTACGGCTACGGGCGGTGAACTTTATTTGATGTAATTTGGCAAACCGTCGCTAGCCGTTCTTTCTAGAAATGTTATGGGCAAGCACCCATAACATTTCTAGAAAGAACATAATCTAGTATCACATCACGCGACTTCATGCGTTTGTAGGTGTCACAGCAAACTCTTTTGGAGCCTTTCTCAACACATACATACGCAGTGCTTATGCAACAAAATTACACCGCCGACAGGCGTATAAGTATAAATCTCGATTTTCGAACTAATCCCGGTAGAGGATTCGCCGCCATCTTGTTTTAAAGTTCAATTTTTTCTGAAATAACTCGTTAATTTTCAACTTTAGAGCAAAAATGGTAGTATCCAAAGTTGTTGGAAATTTAATTCACAAGTTTAGTCATTATCATTTTTACGCTAGGATCAATATTTGCAGAGTTATACTATCAAGTTTATCAAAAAAAAATCGAAATGGGTGGAATTTTATTTTCTTCAACTTTGGTTCTCGCACTTTTTTTACTCAATATTTTCGGATGTATACTCAAATCGGAGGTGAAATTGTTTTTATTTTTCATATATTTTGTTTATTATCTAGTTTATTTATAAAAAAATTGTAATGGAGAATGTAGAAGGGAATGTTGTGTCTTTTACATCTGGTTATTTATTTTTTTATTATCCTATACGCTTATGTAGGTACTTAATTACACAAACGCCTTATTAATTATACAAAAAGTGAGTCAATTATCATTGTAACTGTGATCACCTATGCAATCATCATTAACGAAGTTATTCGAAACTAGTTGTCTGGTTTTTCCTTTGAACTGATTTATTTATTAGGTTAGTGTGGCAATTTCTTGACACTTTTACATGTTTATATCTCAGATCAAATAAAAAATTAAGATCAAATAGATCAAGATCAAAATAAAGATTAGTTTGTTTACAAGCTTCATTTATGTACTTCTTATTCATGTAAATCATAGTTATTTGTTATACAAGAGTGCAAAGTTGCTTTTTAACCGCGTGCTCAATTTTGATGACCGAGCATGTGAAGGATTCTAAAATTAGAAATTAGAATACTGAGCGTTAGCGAGGGAATCAAAAGAGCAATAGGTAAAAAGAAATTGCACTCGAGTGCAACACGTAACTTTTCATCCCACCTCAGCGACAAATGACTAAATGACACGAAAAGAAAATGGCGCTGGCAAAGCAAATAAAAAAAAAGTACACCAAGAAGGTTCCGAGTCTGAGTTTTTAACAAATAAAAAAAAATTGTATGATAAATTCGACACCATGGAGGTAGAAGTAAATAGGATTAATGATGTTTTGACTTCACAAGCTTAGTGCACATGATGTTCTAAATTCAATTTTACTTTATCCTTTAGCGAATGAAAACGGCTTTTGCACTCAGATATCGAAGGGCAAAAATACTCTTTACGAGCTGGTGGGATGAAAAAAATTTTTTTTTTACTCTTTTGTTTCTGTTTACATTCTTAAGTACTTACACTTAATTTTTTACTATAATTATGCCCTTTCAGTGTATACCCATGTGGACACCGTTTTTTAAACATTTTTCAATTATGACTTTACATCCTCTAGAGGGCGCCATATTGGATTTACGGCACCTCATTTGTTATGTTAATTTTGTGTTACTTCTAAACGAACAGACAAACATACACACATATATCATACATACGTGTGATTTGGTGTGTTGTCCGCAACACAGGTAACCTGGCCGACAAAAAGCGTCCGTAACGTTAAATAAAAAAAAACGTAAGATTTTAAAAAAATTGTATAACGCCATCTGTAAGTTGCATATATTATTAAATTTTATGATAAGGAACTTGGTTCCTATCTGGTGTCCCACGACATCACACGACTTTATTTTTTTTAAACCCTAAGTAAGCAATATCGATATTAGGCGTCATAATAAAATCACTTGGCTTTATTTCCGTCTCTAACAATGTTAGATTTAAAACTGTTTTTTTGATATAGTTGAACTCACTAATCGTTTCAACTAACCTAATGCTATACAAATACGTACAGACGGCGATTGATTTTAGATTCACGTGAAATCGCTTCGTAATGAATGCAAAAACATGGAAGATACGCACACAGTATTGGCCTGAGTACGGTCGTCACGCAAGTCGAGAAAGTGACTCTTTTATTCTGCTCATGCAAATCAATACTGAAATTCTGTACAGTATGGAAAATTATCAGAGCCCTGTTTTTTCCCACTTTTTCCTGAACTGACTTTAGAAATCTAGACTAGCCTTGACACCAAAATCACACCTTTTTTAACCCCCGACGCAAAAAAAAGAGGGGTGTTATAAGTTTGACGTGTCTGTCTGTTTGTCTGAACGGATGAAGCGATTTCAATTTAGTTTTTTTTTGTATGAAAGGTCAGTTACGTGCGAGTGTTCTTAGACATGTTTCATGAAAATCGGTTGAGTCGTTTAAAAGTTATGGGGGTGAAAGTGGTGAAGAATAACCGAATGTCTGCAAAAATATCATTGGCGTATGATTACTCGATTAAGTGCTTGAGTAGTAGGGTTTTTTAAATTTTGAATTTTAGCTTGTTAAATTTAAAGACAGCTCCTGGAGTAGGAATAGGTATTCCTGTGTCGTGGGTGACTTTACAAACAAACATGAAATGGACACAAACTCAGGCTCAGGACTAATAATACCTTTATAACTCAACTCGCTACAAAGAAAAAGTATTCGATACCTATGACACATCGACCTTCATACAGGGGAATAATCGGATAATTACATCGGATAATTAATGGGTGACACTGAATATTTATAAGGTGACTCCTTAAGCAAACCGGTTCTGTAGTCACCGATTTTGTAATAACTTGTAAACGAACGGGTGTTCCCTGCTCACATGGGAATCTACACGCATTTATACTACCACTAGCTGAATCCCGCGGTGTTACCCGCGGTTATTGTTGTATACTTACAACCGCGGGGTAAAGCTAGTCTAAAAAAAGGAAGACTAAGTTACTCCTTATTTCATCAGCTATCTGCCAGTGAAAATCGGTCCAGCCGTTCCAGATATTAGCAGGAATAGACATACAGACAAAAATGGTAAAAAAGTTATTTTTGTTTATGTACTGTGTACACATACATTTTTATACATCAACAACCTATAATGTCTCCACTGCTGGGCTCGGGTCTTTTTTCAGGAGATGGTTAAGGCCCTACATAGGTACATTTGCATTTAGTAAAAAGCGATTATTTAATTATTACAAACAGACACTCCAATTCTATTTATTTGTATAGATAACTAGTTGTTGCCCGCGGCTCCGCCCGCGTATATGTCGGTTATCGCGGCAAATAGTAGCCATGTGTTATTATATCCAAATCCGTTCAGTAGTTTTTTCGTGAAAGAGTAACAAACATCCATCCATCTATCCACTATTATTTAATATATTGCCATGCCGAGTCATCACGGTTTTCAATTATGCAGTCTTTTAATAACCTTATTTTACCAGTTTTAAAAAGCAGTTACTTTGGATCGTTGACACAAGATTTTTTTTAAATGTAATTGGGGCAAACAAGCAGGCGTATCACCTGATGGTAAGCGATTACCGACGCCCATCTTAATATATATAAATCTCGTGTCACAATGTTTGTCCTCAATGGACTCCTAAACCACTTAACCGATTATAATAAAATTTGCACACCATGTGCAGTTCGATCCAAATTGAGAGATAGGATAGTTTAAATCTCAAATTATAGTCGCAATTTTAATTTATTGCTAATTATTGTATATAAATATGGCGGTACGAAGTTCGCCGAGTCAGCTAGTATTTATATAATTTAACAGCCACGTTGTCCTACAAATTGCGTGGTACGTTATCACGGCCCTTCGCTCAAAAGTTTTTTTCCCTGTTAGTTCCCACAATCGTTTTTTTAAGAAGAAAAGTGGGCCCTCTTCAAAATGAAGCGACTCACGAAAAATTTGCTTGTTAGTAATAACTTGTAAAATTTGTTCCGGGGATCCCGGACTATATCCTATGTCTTTCCTCAATAATCAAAAGATCTCTATTGTAAAATTAGGATATGCAGAGGACAAAAGCTAGTGTTTCAAAATTTTGTTCAGTTACCAATCTGTACCTTTATGTTGTGTTATATGCGTATATAACGCTGTTGGTTACACCTTCACTTAGATTGTATGCTTCACTTAAATTGTCAAATCAAACCGTGTAATTGTTATTTATGAACACTAATATTATAAAGACGTAAAGTCTGTTTGGTTGAACGCGTTTATCTCCGAAACTACTGGTTGGTGTACAAAAATTATTTTAGGTTTAAATAACTCACTTATCAAGAAAGGCTACATAAGATCGCGCCACACCTATAGAAGCTGAACATCAATGAACAAAGTTGCAAAAACTGTGTAGGTTAGGTATATTGATTTCTTTTGAAAGACGCGAACCAAGTTGTACAGGATAATTGGATTCAAATAAAGGAAATAAAATAAAAACTATCACACTAATATCTTACTAATATTTTTGCGATAGATAAACTGCGTTGAGACTTGAGAAACTTGAGTTTTTTAAAATGTAATGTTGGATAAATATTGTAGGTACCTTTGTGATCCTACAATAAACTTACATTTTTCCTCTGCAGAAGAATAATCAAATAAACAAAACTGAAGTGTCTATTTGTAATTTCAAACTGACAGCGTTTTACTGAATGTATATATACCTATATATCTATTATTTATGAAGAATTCGTCAAATTATTTATCAGATAAGCTATCCGAAACTTATCTGTAACTGGTGAAGCAGGGTCTATTATTATCTTCTACTTAACTCTTAAGTTTTTAATGCCCTGTTGACAGCAGTGAAGTGCTAGCACTGCTAGCGACAATAGAACCAAACAATACAGGATCTTATTATTTACAAGCTTTAATTTAGGCGTTTGTGTTATTAAATATTTCGCCAACCTTACCTTGACCAAACTCGCTTCTGACAAAATAACAAAACAAGAAAAACTTACGTGCATTCACAACACAGAAAACCGTGAATAAAACAGGTAATGTTGTAAAACTAATCATTTTTAGATCATATAACGTTTTATATTAACACTAACTAAATATGCGTGTTTACCGTGCGAGAGCCGGTAATGTTATGAATTATGTACTACCGTGCTCGTGCTCCGCGGGTACTGGCCATCACACACACATACACACATGTATATACAAAATGATGTCCACGCGACGGTCAATACAACCTAAGACTAAATAAACAACAATTTAAACTTTAAAATGATAAAGATAAAACATAAAATCGAACGTATGATATAGTCAGTATGCTAATGTTGAAGTTTGACCGGTATTTCGAGTAACTTCATGCTACCTCGGAATATCCTATCTATGCAAATACTTTACGGTTCGCTAAGTTTCAAATAATCCATACAAATAAAATAAAATTGAATTGTATGTTTGTGATTTCAAATTAACAGCTTTTCACTACTTGCATATGAAAGTATACACGGTATAGTCTGGGTTCCCCGGAACAAATTTTACAAGTTATTACTATCAAGCTAATTTTTCGTGAGTGGCTTCATTTTGATGAGGCCACACCTTTCACCTTAAAAAAAAATCAATTGTGGGAACTAACAGGGCTAGCAGGGGAAAAATTGCCACATTGTCCTACAAACCGCGTGGTACGTTATCACGGCCCTTCGCTCAAAAGTTTTTTTGCCCTGCTAGCCCTGTTAGTTCCCACAATCGATTTTTTTAAGGTGAAAGGTGAGCCCTCATCAAAATAAAGAAACTCACGAAAAAATTGCTTGATAGAATTTGATAGATGTAAAATTTGTTCCGTGGATCCCGGACTAGTACATACATAAAAGCATTTTTTTAAATATTTTTCTGTCTTGTTTGTTCCGGCTAATGTCTGGAAGGAATGGTCAGGTCCGATTTTAACGAGACTTTCACTGGCAGATAACTGTTGATATAAGGAACAACTAACTTTATTTTTTTTAGACTTGCATAGCCCCGCGGCGTTACCGCAGTTGTTTTTGTAAATATTCGACCACGATCGCATGTAACACCCGGCCCATTTGGTTGTAAGTAAATGCAGCATTACGTTTCATCAGAAGCCTGCCGTCATGTCATGTGTTCGGTTCCCAATATGGTCAAATAAAAATTTTTGTTATGAGGTCCATGATTTATTACGTGGATGCGATTTATTTACAATACCAATGAATTAAGTGATAAATAGATAGGTTAATAGATAGGAATAGGTTCCGTACCAAAGGCAAAAAACGGAACCCTTATAGATTCGTCATGTCTGTCTGTCTGTCCGTCTGTCCGTCCGTATGTCACAGCCACTTTTTTCCCAAACTATAAGACCTATAATGTTGAAACTTGGTAAGTAGGTGTATTCTGTGCACCGCATTAAGATTTTCACACAAATATAAAAAAAACAATACATTTTGGGGGTACTTAGAACTGAAACTCAAAAATTTTTTTCTCATCAAACCCATACGTGTGGGATATCTATGGATAGGTCTTCGAAAATGATATTGAAGTTTCTAACATAATTTTTTTCTAAACTGAATAGTTTGCACGAGAGACACTTCCAAAGTGGTAAAATGTGTGTCCCCCCCCCCCCCCCCCCCCCCTGTAACTTCTAAAATAAGAGCATGATAAATCTAAAAAAAATATATGATGTACATTACCATGCAAACTTCCACCGGAAATTGGTTTGAACGAAATCTAGTAAGTAGTTTTTTTTTAATACGTCATAAATCGTAAACTGCAATTTACCTTTCATTCAATCAACACAAATATAAAAAAAAAAAATGTTACTTGCTGCTGTGTAATACTAACACTATTGTACCTGAAAATCAGATTTTGAAAAAGAGTAGCCATGAGTTTCTTTGCCAGTATTCTTCTCATGAGCTCTACGCATTTTGGAAACTGGAAGTTATGGATCGACACAGGCAGGCAGTAGATTTTGGTGTTTTCGCCTAACTTACCTCGACAATACAGCACATGCTGTGGCCTCTGTTTGTGTCGATCTATGATTTTTAACTATAGCTTCAATTTGACGTTCATAAGTGTCACTTGGTGTCTTAGATGAATAAATGATTTTGATTTGATTTGATTTGATTTGTGGAACCCTTCATGGGCGAGTCCGATTCGCACTTGGCCGCTTTTTTAGTTTTAAGCTAGATGACAATGAGTGTCAGATATCCGAAAATAAACTAAACAAAAATATACATACCTAATGGTTAAAAAAAAAATGTTTTTTTTTATTTTTATGGAATAGACCGGCAAACGAGCAGACGTATCGCCTGATGGTAAGCGATTACCGCCGCCCATGGACATCCGCAACATCAGAGGCGTCACAAGTGCGTTACCGGCCTTTGGGGGATGGGGGGGGGAGATAGGGGGAGGGGTTGGGGTATGGGCCTCCGGTATCCTCACTCACTCGGTGAAACACAGCGCAGGCACTATTTCACACCGGTTTTCTGTGAAGCCGTGGTATCACTCCGGTCGAGCCGGCCCATTCATGCCGAAGCGTGGCTCTCCCACGGTTATGAACATAATATTAAAAAAGATGAAAACCGTATGGCTGAACCATAGTACGGCACAAACGGACTAGCTGTACCAGAGTAATTCTATGGCCTCGCATAAATATGGTGTTAAGCCATTCTTTTGTTGCACTTCCTCCCCTAATTCAGGGCAAAGATCCAAGAGTGTCAATGCACTTGTGACTCGTGGGTTGAAGACGTACCGCCCTTACCCTTACCGCCATGACACTTGATATCCATCTTACTTATAATTACCTATAACGTCAGAACCAGGACCCCTTTACAACCTTTTTTAACCGACTACAAAAAAGGAGGAGGGTCTATGTTCCACTGCATGTATTTTTTTTATAAAGTACATAATATAATAGACAATATTATATTATTTAACAGCAACATAGTCCTACAAATTGAGTGGTACGTTATCCCGGCCCCACGCTCAAAAGTTTTTTTCCCTGCTAGCACTGTTAGCTACCACAATCGAAAACTTTTTTAAGGTGAAATGTGGTCCCCCCGTCACAATGAAGCCACTCACGAAAAATTAACTTGATAGTAATAACTTGTAGAATTTGTTCCGGGGATCCCGGACTATAGACTGGTAGAGAATGCCTTTGGCATTAAGTCCGCCATTGTTCATTTTGTGCATAAAATTATTCAAAACTAGTTGTTGCCCGTTGCTCCGCCTGCGTGTATGTCGGTTATCGCTGCAAATAGTAGCCTAATATGTGTTATTCTGATGATTAAGCTATATCAAAGTTTCATCCAAATCCGTTCAGTAGTTTTTGCGTGAAAGAGTAAACAACAATCCATCCATCCATTTATACATACTTACAAACTTTCGCGTTTATATTATTAGTAGGATACTCATTTACTTGATCTAAAAAACTCTTACGGATATGAATCCTTAAGTTATTAATACTTATAATTATATTTATGATGAATTCTTTATTGTTATAAAAATGCCATGCAATTTAAGTGCAAGCCCTGATTTCCAAGCTAGCATGACAGGTTTCTTGGAAATCAGATTTGCCATATGACTCGAGTAATAAAAGCAAAGGGTTCCTCTTAAATTGACACCACTGTTTTCATTGACATGTCTTTTTACTATTTAAGGTAGAGATAAGTTACATATGAATGTATTGAAGGTTTAGGGTACGATGGGGCTGACATGGTCTTAGGTGTGACTACAAGCTCATAAATAAAGTAAAATTTAAAAAAAAATACATCTTGGTAACTAAAGCTGTTTAACAGATTATATGTAATATACATCTTAGTAGACACTGATCTTAGAATCATAATCAAATTGTCATCAGCATCAATACGCCTGCTGGAAATGTGCATCTCCTTAGAAGGGCTCCCTTCTACTACCGCGCTTGCCACATGAGTTAATTTATGGTTTATTTCAATTTATTTAAGATTGGTTTTAATATAAACTAGCTGAGCCCCGCGGCGTTACCCGCGGTACAACAACAACCGCGAGTAACGCCGCGGGCAAAGCTAGTATATATTAAAACCAAAAAGGTTTCTTAACAATTTCAAACTCTAAAAACCAAATATAAATCAATACAGATTGCGAGAACTTACGCCCTAAAACTCACCTATTTAAAAATATATTAGATGTGTTCACAATAGTACCTATATCATACTTATTTAATGTATTTATGTAATATATTATGTCTTTACCTATGAAATTGCCTTTCTTCAGTACTGGTCATTTCAAATAAAAAATAGTTTGTAATGGCTCTGTATTCTAAATTCAAATTAATTTTGTTTTAAAACATTTAATGACATTCTATTCACAAACTCAGTCTTTTGTTTTTTGATTAGCGTTGTATTTTCATTACATTTGAACATTTTTCGTCATAATGAATTAAAGGCGATTGTGGAAGCTGACGAAACTCAATCTACAGCTGAGCTAGCAGCAGCTTTTAATGTAAGCATCAAAACAATATTGTCAATAGTGTTGACAGACAGTCTCCAAGCTGCAAGAGCTGGGGTTGATAGCTCTCCCTCATCCGCCATACTCACCAGACCTTGCACCTACCGACTATTACTTTTTCCAAAATTTAGACAACTTTTAAGTGGGTAAAAAATTATATTCCCGAGAGGCAGTACAAAATGCCTTTGAAGAGTTTGTTGCCTCCCGTCCAGCTGATTTTTACAAGAAGGGCATCAATAAACTGCCAATGCGTTGGCAAAGATGCGTCGATTGCATGGGTGATTACTTCGAATAACAGAAATAAAAAAGTTTGAAAAAATAAGTCCTTTCACTTATTGCATACAAAACGGCAATTTCATAGGTAAAGACCTATTATTTGCTCAAACGTAAATTTAAATTCTCA
Organism: Diaphora mendica; assembly: GCA_949125395.1. NCBI lineage: Eukaryota > Metazoa > Arthropoda > Insecta > Lepidoptera > Erebidae > Diaphora > Diaphora mendica. Next base: position 3,828,812 of record OX421334.1, read on the forward strand.
TAATTTATTTTTTCTTTTCAGGTAAGTCGATTGCATGCATACATCACGCAAATGTATCCTCAAGAACCGCATAAGTGAGTATTGAGCACCCCCATTCGAAGAATACTGCTTGTACCCAATCAATAATGGCATGTCAATTATGATTTACTATGATGATTTACGCAACGTCGTTTACGTCCTCTATTGCCCGTAGCGTAAAAAAATTCCCCTGTTTTTGTAACATTCTTCGTTGGTGCTCCGCTCCTATTGATCTTAGCGTGATGATAGCCTTCCTTGATAAATGTACTATCCAATACTGAAATAATTTTTCAAATCGAACCAGCGGTTCCTGAGATTAGCGCGCGTTCAAACAAACAAACAAACCAACTTTTCAGCTTTATAATATTAATAATAATATAACTATAGATATGTACGATACATTAACAGAAGCCGTTACAGGCTTGACTATTTATGAAGTATTAGTTGTTGCCCGCGGCTCCGCCCGCGTATATGTCGGTTATCGCGGCAAATAGCAGCCTATGTGTTATTCTGATGTATAAGCTATATTACTGTAAAGTTTCATCCAAATCCGTTCAGTAGTTTTTGCGTGGAAGAGTAACATATCCATCCATCCATCCATACTTACAAAGTTTCGCGTTTATAATATTAACTCTTCTTTGTCCACCCCTCTTCCCAGTTTAGCTGGGGTCGGGTCTCCTTGTACGTCTGCGCCAGAGAACTCTGTTCTGGGTTGTCTGTGTGCTCAGATTCTCTTGTTCTGATCTCTTTCTGCATATTTGACCACCAGTTGGCGGGTGGTCTTCCTCTTCCTCGTGGGCGGTCAGGGATATTTAGGGCCTTTTTGACCAGGTGTTCGTCATTTCGTCTGATGATGTGGCCGTACCAGCGCATTCGGCTTTCTTTCAACTTCTCAGCAATCGGTGCTACTCCAAACGATCCTCTGACATACTCATTTCGCACTTTGTCCAAGCGGGTTACACCTCCCGCCCATCTGTGCATTTTCATTTCGCTCGTGTGCAGTCGTTGTTCATGCGTCTTCTTCATGGTCCAGCACTCTGCACCGTATGTCATGGCGGGTCGGACTACCGTTTTGTACACTTTCCCTTTAACTCTGATGGGCATTCTGCTGTCACAAAGAACTCCTGATAGCGATCTCCATTTAAGCCAGGCTGTGTTGATGCGGTGGTCCACGTCTTTATCAACGTTCACATCAGGAGTGAAGACAGAACCTAGGTATTTGAATTTGTCTACTTTGGGTAATGCACGGTTGTCTATGTATATTTCGCATCCCGTCTCTGCTGTCCCTCCATAGTCGCATTCTAAATATTCGGTCTTGCTCCGGCTTATGCGCAGCCTATGGCGTTCTATTTGTGTTACCCATTGATTTAGAGTCTCTTGTAGCTCTTTTGCGGTCTCTGACATAAGAACTATGTCGTCTGCATAGAGCATACATTCTGGGGTTGGTTTTTGTATGTTCCTTGTGATGTAATCCATGCACAGATTAAACAGTAGTGGGCTTAGGGCTGACCCCTGGTGGACTCCCACTTCTACGTGAAAATACTCACTGAGGCCAGCGGGGCTTTTCACGCGCGTTTTGGTGTTTCTATACATATCTTGGACCAGTGCTATATAGTATTCTGGAATATGTTGGGCTCTCATCGCCTGCCAAACAAGGCTTCTAGGTATCCTATTAAAAGCCTTTTCTAAGTCGATGAATAGGAGATACTGGTTTTCTTTGTTCGATCGGTGTTTTTCCATCACAACTCTAATGGTCTGAATGGCGTCTGTGGTCGATTTGCCAGGTGTGAAACCATACTGGTTTTCTGTTATTTGGGAAATGTCACTTAATCGAGAGGCGATAATTCTCTCGAACAATTTCAGAGTATGTGATGTGAGCTTGATACCTCTATAGTTGCCACATTGCGAAATGTCCCCTTTTTGCTTGTAAATGGGGCATAAGGTGCTATTACGCCATGAGTCTGGAATTTTGCCCTCCCTGATAATGTTGTTAAAGAGCTTGGTTAGCCAAGGAAGTGCAGCGTCCCCGTAATATCTTCCACATATCTGCCGGTATTTGGTCAGGGCCAGTAGCCCTGCGGTACTTCATTTTGGACACCGCCTTTCTCACCTCTTCAGCTGAAATGTGTCTTATGGGGCCTTCAGTAGGTGGCATGTATGGCATTTGCTTGCTAGGAAATTCATCGTTCATAAGTTGCTCGTAGTACTCCTTCCATCTTATGTTGATATCCTTATTTGCTGTTAAGAGTATACCCTCGGCGTTATTCATGTATTTAGGATCAAGGATTTAATATCAAGCGTTGATTTGTGGCGCTGACGAGCTATTTTATAAATGGTGTTTTCATTTTCAGCGTTTTCCAGTTTGTCATAGAAATCTTGTCTAGATAGTGCCATTGATTGTGCGACAGCTGCTCTTGTTATCTTTTTGCAGCTTTTGTACTCTCGACGATCATTATTATATTACATTATATTTATAGGGACTAATCCCGCCCACACGCCCACCACTGTAACTCCTGTACACCAGGATCAACAGCGGTGACCCACGAAAACACCGAGTTATGACACTCGGGAAGTCCCAGGAAAAATTTAACTGTCTTGGAACCCGCAACGAAATTAATCAGAAGAAAACTGGAGGAGTTGGAAATATAATAAGTCCACTTCCCTCCTTAGCAAAGCGGGAGACAAAATGGAGTCAAAATAGGCAGACGCCTTTTTCAAACCGGGAAGCACCACGGATAAAAATATTATGGGTCCTAAGTGAGCTATATTTGATTTCTATAGTATGTATGGCAGAATCGCTTAAACGCACGGAAATTCACCGCAGTTGACACAAGATCCCCATAATATACTACCCCAGACGTCATTTGTAAGCTATTTAGCATCATGTTACGTTCATTGTACCAAAGACTACATTCCCAGAGGATATGATGAGCCGACTGTTCACAGCTAGAATCAGGTGTTGAGCATTGACACAATGGTGAATCGACTAATTTAAATGAGTATAGTTTGCTCTTAAAGTTACCGTGGCCTGTAAGAAATTGAGCGACACAGTGATCTACCTCGAGCCATGTCCTTGACAACCTTTCGCGAACAGATGGAAAGAACTGGTAAAGGTGGCGCCCCTTAGATGATTCGTCCCATCGTTTCTGCCATTCATCCAAGAGGTCGTTATAGACATTGGTTTTTTGTTGAAACAATCTTATGATTTTACCGCGGTCTCGTATGCCCAAAAAATCGCATTCCATGTTTTGTAGTGTGGAATAGTACATGGCTGCACGTCTTTGCACCTCGAGATCGACCGGAAGAACACCTGCCAACACCGGTAAAGCCTCAGTGCTAACCGTCCTATATGCCTTGCACAAGAAAATCAATGCAGGTCGTTGGCCTTGTAACAGTTTGCGACGGACAGCACCTACAGTCGCTCTATCTGCCCATACAGGAGCACCATAGCAAATAGAACCCAAATAAGTAGCTCCATATATGATCTTTAGTGTATTATATGACAGACCCCATGTCGCAGTTGATATCCTCGTCAGTGCAAAGAAACTCTTTTTAGACTTTTCATTAACTGTTCTAATATGTTCAATAAATGAAAAATTTCTTTCTAAAACCAATCCTAAATAACAAACCGAGGTTTTATTTTTAATAGTAATATTTTCAAATTTAATACAAGGCGGTGATTTGAGGTTACCTTTCAGAAGTAGCTGGAAGGTTTTGTTTGGTGCAAACGTCAACCGATTACGCCCACCCCACCGAGATATTAAGTCGAAACATTCACTGGCCAGCCTCTCAAGCCCCGTTCTAGTATCCGACTCTATCAATAACAAACCGTCGTCCGCGTACGCATTCAGGGTACATCCGGACGGCACAGGCATTGCCAGAAAATCGTCGAAGCCTATGTTCCACAAGTATGGTCCTAGCACTGACCCTTGAGGACACCCCATCGTAAGCGCCTTCGACACAGAATGATGCCCAAATCTCAATTTAGTAGTACCTTGTAAGAAGTACGAGGAGATAAGGGAATAAATATTTTTAAAGCAACCTCTTAATTTTAATTTTAGCAATAGCATGGGCCACCACGCATTGTCAAAGGCGCCAGATATATCTAAGAAGATGCCTAAAACGTATTGAAAACTTGACTCGGTGACAGTTTTCCTTACAGATATAACCGCATCAGTTGTCGATTTTCCCAACGTAAAGCCGAATTGTCTATCATGAAATTTAACTCCACCCGGTAGAAGTCGTGGTACTACAAGACGCTCTAAAAGCTTTCCCAGCGATGGTAACAGTGTTATGGGTCGATAGGATTTAGGATCGTCCGGCGGCTTATCGCCGCTTTTTGGTATTATTCGAATATTACCGCACCGCCAAACACTAGGAAATACTCCTTCCGCAATGCAACGTTTAAAAACTGTTAAAACCGTATCACCCGAAAGTTTACAAGCTTCTTTTATCATTTTGTTTGATATTTTATCGTCGCCCGAAGCCTTATTTAGTGGCAATGACCTAACAATACTGAGGAATTCGTCTGAAGATGGTAAGTCAGACATTGGAGACAATGGTGGTTCAATAGCCCACTGCCTAATTTGTCGGTGATAATCCGTGTCATCCTCCGGCCGATCGTCAGGCACAAGTGATTCTAAAAGATATTCTGTGGTTTGTTCTACTCCTGTAGTATAACTATTATTAATTTTGATGTTCTGTACGTATGCAAGGTCGATTGATCTATTTGCTTTAAATTCATGATACAAAGGTGACCAGGGACCCTCTCTATCGAGTTTATCAACAAGTTTACGTATTAAATTTCCCTTTGATTTCTCCACAGCAGCTCTATAATGAGACCTGGCAACTCTAAGAGCAATAAGAGCATTATTGTAAATATCTCCTGTTACGTTACGCTTTTTAATGTCATTTAGTTTTTACGAGCTTTTCGATAGATTATACGTAATTCGACTAATTTATAATTCCACCAATCACATCTACGAGTGTTAGTGATAGATCCACGGCCGATACAAACATCAGCACAATATGTGAAAGTATCTGATAATATGTTTGCGCTTTCCTCAGCTGATAGACCACTGCGACTGAAGTCTTTGGCATGTACTGCAAAGAGTGAACCAAATAAAGCCCAATTTGCCCCTTTAGTTTTATACCTAAAATTGTAAGGAGTTCTTTGTGGATATTGTGCAACCATTGGTATGAATTCGTACACGATTAAGCGGTGATCACTACAGGATGCGTCCGGTAGGACACGCCATCCAGATATCGAGACGTCGCCGCGCGTAAGCGTCACGTCAATAGAAGACTCACCCATTGGGCTGCAAAAAGTTGGTGGTGCATCAGGGGTATTGTGGATAGTAAGATTCATTTCCGCAATAAAATCTTCAACCGCACAGCGACGAGCCATGTCAGCTGCACGCAATTTGCCATACCATAAAGTAGAAGAAGCATTGACATCAGCGCCAATGATAATTTTGTGTCCTATGAGGGACCGCAAAACGAAACGTAAATGATGTAGATGAGGATCAATAGGATGTGAAAATTGAAAATAACAGCTCACTATGTAAACCCTACAGGTAGAGGATGAGATCTCAGCAACGGACAGGATAACAGATGTTACCGTAAAATTAGAACTTGCAACATATATCCCAGCCCGCGACCGGCCATCTAGTTGTACTACATAATTCCGCAATTGAGCGCTTTGATATTGCTCTTGTATAAGGACAATGTCTAACTTTTGTTCCAAAACTAAGCGATCTAATTCTGACGTGGCTATTTTATCATTATGAAGATTTAACTGGCCTATTGAGATATTATCCATTTTATTAAAAAGGTACTACAGCTACTACTGTATAAGCTATTCAGTAATTAGTATTTAGGATTAGCTGCTCTAATTTAAGTTTATATGTGGAGCAGTCTTGTGATCCACATCGATGGTCACATGGTTTTTTGTACCGGCTGCATTGTGCGCATTTCGGTTAAAAATCTGGTGTGTCCTTATCCGGGCAAGCCCTTGTATCGTGGCTGGCCGCGCAATTAGCACACGTAGGAGTTTTAATAGTGCAAAATTTTTGAACATGACCGAATTGTTGACAGTTTAAGCAACGAACTACTTCTAAGTCGTCTATAAACCTACATGTGGCCCAGTCTATATATAATTTATCTTTTGTGCTAGCCAAGTGTTTCCTAACCTCTGTCTCTAATTCTAAGCCTATCCATTGACGTCCGTTTTCCAGTTTACGATGCCTGACAATTTTGGTCGTTTTTAAAAAATCGCTTTCGCTTAATTTTAATTCGTCCTTGATATTCTGACGATATAAAGCTGTTAGGAAGGTACGATCCTCCATAGAACCGGGCACGTCTTTTACAATTATACGGGGCCTTCGGCCTTTCGGCTTTTCTAAGCGTAAGCCTACAGATTTAATGGCGTTTACTGCTTCTAGTTTTTTAAGCTGCCGTTCATTTGCGACCCGCAAAACGACGCCTGCCTTTGCGGTTTTTTTGACGCCTACAATTTGAAAACCTTCGTCGCTAGGTTTAATAGCCTTCATGAGAGCTTCTTTTGTAGCTGACGAAGTTGCATAGTCCGCTGAACGTTCCGTAGTAGGATACGCAATAACACACGGCCTAGATACGCGCGCCTCAGCGGACACCGGACACGGGGCTGATCCAGGTGGTAAGCGAAGCCTAAGCTTGTCCGCGTACGTCAAGCCCGGCTGTTGAACGGCGACACCCCCCACCCGGCGCTCGAGATTCGCTAATTTCGTTTCATTGCTAGCAGATTTAATTGCCAACAATGAGACGATACCGGTAATCCGCTGGGTTACGTCCATAATGGCGGTCCTATTCCCCACATTCATTCGCGACCCCTGATCGTTTACCAATTCGTTAATTTTTGCCAAATATTCGGTTGCCTGAGACACCAACTCAAAATAATCATACTCCCCACAGTTATCACGACCACTAAGAGACGATAAAACTATAATAATATTACATTATATTATTATATATATTTTTTTTTTTTTTTTTTTTATGTTTGGCCCGCCAAAATGACTCTACTCTGCCTGATGGAAAGCATAAGCAGAATCCAAGAGTGGTGGTCACCATGCTCACTGCGAATGCAGACAATGCAGCATGGCGACCCACACCATGGCGGCCTAGTGATGCTACTGCATCTTTTAGTCTAGTCAACAAGTATGGAACTTGTTGACTAGACTAATTGGGCCTCCGGTCTCGGACTCACCAACGAAACACGACAGCATGCTGTCATTTTACGTTGATTTTCTGTGCGAGGGTAGTACCACCCCGGTCGAGCCGGCCCGTTCGTGCTGAAATCAGCGTGGCTCTACTACCTATATATTTATAATATTAACATAATAATATAATATAAGTGTAGAAGATTACGTTTTATTTAACTATATTTTATTTATTTATTTATATCTTTATGCACAAATACATGCGTCGGGGCGGACTTACTGCCTAAGGCATTTTCTGCCAGTCGACCGGTTAGGCAATGCAGAGAAAACATGAGGTTGGTGCACTTAATAGGCGAATACTAAATTATAGAGATTTTAATACAATTAACCTATTTACACTATTTTTTTTATACATAATACAAATACAAGCAGTAATACACACATGCATATACTATATTCATAAATATTTCACAATAACTATAAATTCTCAAAATTAAAACAACCCCGACATTATAACCTGAGTTCCCTTTAAAAAGTAAAAAAACACGTTATGCGCTTTCATTTGAGACCCCACTCGATGATATTTTTGCAGACATTCGGTTACTCTTCCCCACTTTCACCCCCATAACTTTTAAACAGCTCAACCGATTTTCATGAAACATGTCTAAGGACACTCGCACGTAACTCACCTTTCAAAAAAACTAAATTGAAATCGCTTCATCCGTTCGGGAGCTACGGTGCCACAGACAGACATACAGACAGACAGACACTAGAAACTTATAACACCCCTCTTTTTGGTCGGTGGTTAAAAAGAGATAAAATGCAAGGTTATGAACTAAGAGCTCGGCAGTGCTGCCAATTCACCCAGTAAGAGCTCCTAGCCGTATCATTAGATACACATTGAGATAATGTTTTGAATCTACATATAAAATGCACACTTACACTTCTGCTCACAAATGGTATTTCGACGTGCAATTTTACGTTGCTTGGTCACGCCAAATATGTTTTGAAGGCTTCGATAATTAAGTAGACTGTTAATGGTTCATTAAAACAAATGGAACACTATTTGGTAAGGATAAGAAAGGAATCACACATACCCTTCAGCTGCGCAGCGGCTCCTCTGTGTCTCTCCAGTAGCGGGCCCGCCACTGACTCTGATCCAGGGTATCTCCAGGTGTTCCACTTGCAGTAATTCGCGGCAAGGCGTGACTCATAAGAAATAATTACAAAGGCGCAATGCCGTAGATTTATATGTACAACGCAAGTTGTAAGCTCGCGTGGCGGATTATTTAATTTGTACTAAATTGTGTAATTGCACTAATTAACACATACGACGTGAAGATATTTTAAGTCTTCAGCGCGGCGGATCGATTTGAGTACTTGTCTACGGTAGTTCTAGTAGGGTCCTATTACTTAGGTAAATGTAAATAAAATAGAGTGAACTGTATAAATAAGACTTGTATTTAGTATAAATAAATACATATGTAAGGCAAGCGTCGCTGTCTAATGCGTTGCGCGGAGTGACGTAGAACCGAAGGCTCCCTCCTCGCGCCGTTGTCCTCCTGTCCCCCGCCGCTGCTCGGTGCCCGTGCGCCGACATACTGCCCGGGTTGAAGTACCTCATACTTCAATTAAAAGGTAAGGGGCAGATGGAGTTGAACCCTCGTGTGATGCTGCCCGTCTTCGTTCGGATCTCGGCCACCCTTGTGATTCGGTCGCTGCCAGGAAATACCTTAGTGACTCGGCCAAGTGACCACAATAGAGGTGGCTGCGTCCTGTCTCTGATCAGCACCATCATGTCCGGCTTCAAAGTTCCCGTAGAAGCGCTCCATTTTGACCTTTGCTGCAGTGTAGAAACATATTCATTAGCAAAACGTTGCCAAAAGTGAAGTTTAATGTTTTCCACTCGCTGGAAGCGCTCTAGATGCGTGATGGTCTCGTTCGATGTGACCTGTGGGTGCGGAACAGACGTTAGTGGTCGTCCAATCAGAAAATGGGCAGGTGTTAATGCGGAAAAATCTAAAGGATCAGAGGAAGCAACGGTGAGAGGACGAGAATTAAGAATGGCCTCAATTTGGACCAAACATGTCGCCATTTCCTCATACGTGAGGTGAGTAGAGCCTAAGACTCTTTTGAGGTGGCTTTTGGAGGACTTGACGGCTGCTTCGGCGATGCCATTAAAGTGAGGAGAATATGGAGGAGCAAAATGAAATTCTATACCCTCTTGGGCTATGTCCGAAGCAACGTCCGGACCTGAAAGGAGGCTACACAACTCGTTACAAACTCCAACGAAGTTTGTCCCATTGTCGGACCAGATGCTGCGGGGTTTGCCTCGACGTGACATGAACCGTCTAAGAGCAGCCATGTATGCTTCTTTTGTCAATGCTGTGACAAGCTCGAGGTGAACAGCCTTTACTGCAAGGCACACAAAAATGCATAAATACGACTTAATCAGTCTACACCCTCGGCCCTTCCGATCAGCGATCAAAATTGGCCCTGCATAGTCCACACTACAATTAAGAAAGGGATATTGAAGGTCAGTGCGAGACGGAGGTAATTGACCCATAATAGGTTGTACATTTTGTGCCCTATATCTAAAACATTTAATGCAATTTCTAACAATGGCTTTAGATAAGTTTCTACCCCCTAGAGGCCAGTATTGCTGACGTACCTTTGTCAATAAAAGTTGTGGTCCAGCATGAAAAAGCTTTAAGTGTTCGCATTGGAATATTAACTTTGTTATAGGATGCTTACAACAAATTAAAATTGGATGCTTTACATTAAAATCGTAGGGAGAATTGTCAAGCCTACCGCCAACACGTAGAATGCTATTAGAGTCTATAAAAGGAGATAAAGACATGAGACGATTGTTACGCGGTAGGGACTTCCCTGAGTGCAAAATGGTATACTCTTCGGGAAACATTTGAAGTTGAGCATTGTATATAACACAATTTAATGATATTTGCAGTTCTTGTGTTGACAGAAAACTTGTACGTTTATGACGTGAATTTTTAAAATTGTAAATAGCTCTAAATACATAAGCAACTACTCTTTGTAAATAATTGAAATTAGAATATTTAAGAATTAAATCACTAATTATTATAGAACTAAGTTGCGTTTTATTAGTAATGAGCTGATTATCAACGCCACTAACTACATTACAAACTACGTCTGGTAGATCTTGTTTTACATTACTGTTGGGCTTTTCTGGCCAATCATTTTCTGATTTTAATAAAAATGTTGGACCAGACCACCACAGGGAACTGTTGCTGATTGCATCAGCCCTCAGCCCTCGGGAAACTAGATCTGCTGGGTTGTCCTTCGACGGAACGTAGCCCCAGGTACAACCAACAGTACCTTCTTGGATTTCGTTGACTCTGTTACGTACAAATGGTTTGAGGTGATTAGGTGACGTGCATAGCCAGGCAAGAACAATTGTGGAATCGGACCAAAGATAAATTTTATCTATTTGCATCGTAAGAGAGTCACGCACCTTCGTACACAGTCTTGTAGCTACCAAAGCACCGCATAGTTCGAGTCTCGGTATTGTAGTAGGATTAATAGGAGCTACTCGATTTTTAGACACTAACAATTGTACGCGAACGGAGCCTGAGTCATTAATAGAACGAATATAAAGACACGCTCCATATGCTTTTTCCGAAGCATCGGCAAAGACGTGAATTTCGTTTCTTATTGGGTTACTGCACGATACGAATCTAGGTATTTTTAGTTGATTAAGACACGATAAAGTACACGCAAATGAGGACCAAAGATCATTTATGTTTGTGGAAACTATGTCGTCCCAGTCATATTTCTTGATCCAAAGTTGTTGCATAATGATCTTAGCTTCGACAACGCACGGTCCCACTAGGCCCAGTGGGTCGAAAATCTGACTGATTACAGACAGTATGTGACGTTTTGTAATTTTTTCGTTATTTTGGTTGATATTAATGGAGAAAGAAAGTGAGTCTGAATCACATAACCAGTGTAAACCTAACGTTTTAGAAGCTACATTAATGTTACTATTATTAAATTCTAAGACATTATTAGAAGAAGGAATTTTATCTGTATTGTTATTTATTTGTTTTAAAATGCTAGGTTCATTTGTTTGAAATTTACGTAAATTAAATTGTGCCGATGAAAGAGTGCTTATGACGCCCCGACATAGCAGTACCGCGCCTGAGATAGAGTCACTCCCACTCAAAAAATCATCAACGTAAAAATCGTGCTGGATGGCGCGCTTAACTCGCTCATTGTCGGCCACTGCGGCTAGACTAGTAAGACATTTAGTAGCTAAGTATGGCGCTGAAGCAGTACCATATGTTACCGTGTTTAAGGTATAGACTTTAAGCGGCTCCTTCACATCAGATCGAAAAACTATACGCTGAAGTGATCTCTGAGAGGGATTTATGTCTATGGCTCTGTACATCTTCTCGATGTCGCCCGATATAACATATCTATGCTGACGGTAGCGCAACAATATAGAGAGAAGATCATTTTGTACCACGGGGCCAACCAGTTGGATGTCGTTGAATGAAAGACCGGTGGTAGTGGCTGCAGAGGCATCAAACACTGTACGTAATTTAGTTGTTGTACTAGACTCGCGTATGACTCCGTGATGAGGTAAAAAATAATTTATTTCTTTACCATGAACCGCAGAAAAGCTACGAACAGTAGTGGTAAATGTCATATGTCCTAACTGTTCGTATTCACGCATGAACTTTACGTACCGTTCTTTAAATACGGAGTCACGTTGAAAACGTCGCTCAAGAGACACAAATCGCTTTATAGCCAATTGTAAAGAATCACCTAGAAGGTTTGGGTCTTTTTTAAGAGGAATCGTGACTACAAAGCCCCCTTTGCTATTGCGATAAGTACTATCAGCAAAAATATGTTCGCATGAGTTTTCCTCTGCAGTTAATAAATGCTTAACCGGTACCGAGTCTAGTTCCCAGAAACGACTTATATTGACTTCGTCTTTTATAGCATTACAAAAATGAGACGAAGCATGTGACGTAGGGCAATTGGTATTAGAATAGGATATATGCCCCGAAATGATCCAACCTAACTTCGTTTCATGAAGCTTAGGTTTATTTTTGCCTAAATTAACAGAATTGCGCCCTAAGACGTTCCAAAATATTTCAGCCCCGACCAGGATGTCTATTGCCGAAGGTATATTGAATGAAGGATCAGCTAGACGCATCCCTGAGGGAAGAGGGACCTTATTGACGTTAATGAAACGCGATGGCAGCAATTTTGTTATCTCGGGTAAAACAATACAATCTAATTTGACCGAATAGTCACCGCAATAAGACTCGAGCGTGAGATTACAAGACTGTGTACTATAAGAGGTCTGATTGTTAATACCTGTGACTGTTGAACCAGTGCCGTGTTGTGACAAACCCAGCTTGCTACATAAAGCTTGTGAAATAAAATTAGCAGTACTTCCGTTATCCAGCAAAAGTCGGGCGGTGTGCTTAGTGCCATCGACACCATGCACCCTCGCCAAGGCTGTGGAGAGGAAGACAAATGAAGATGAGTCATCGTGCTCAAAATTAGTTGAAAGGGCAACATTATCATTGTTTGGCATTAGATTAAGAGAGCTGCGTTCAGGTTCTTTATGCAAAAGAGTGTTATGCCGTGTTTTGCAATATTTGCAGTGTGACAACCTACACGTATTGCTTGTGTGGCCCGCACGCAGGCAATTCATGCAAACTTTAAACTGTTTTGCCTTTTCAATGCGCACTTCTACTGGCAAGCTCCTGAATGATTCACAACTGTAAAGTAAATGGTTTTCAGTACATAATAGACATTTATTTGTAGATTTAATTGTATTGTTTTTAGATGCTATAACAAAACTTTTAGGTTTGTTTAAATTATTGTTGTTTTCTACTAATTTAATAGATTTAAGGTTGATTTTACTATTCTCTTCTAATTTTTCTAATAAGTTAATCTGATTTTCTATAAATTTAATAAATTGATCTAAAGTTGGAGGCTTTAATAATGTATTACGATGCTCTTCCCAGTAACGGCTTGTGCTGTTATCTAGTTTTTGAGACATCATGAAGATAACGAGCGTGTCCCAATGTTCCGTAGGTTGTTTTAACGTTTTTAATGCTCGAATATTCTTATTAGTAACGTCTATCAAGTAACGTAAGCCTTTACTAGATTCTTTAGAACACGGCTGAACACTGAACAACGCTTGTACATGATTATGTATAAGTAAGTTATTATTGTCATATCGCTGACACAGCAGATCCCAAGCATTTACATAGTTGTCGCTCGTAAAATCTAAATTTTCTATAACTAAAAGTGCACTACCGCGTAAACATGATCGCAAATAATGAAACTTCATTATGTTATCATTGCAGCTATTGTTATGAATTAGGGAAATGTACGTGTTTTTGAACTCAAGCCAACTTTGAACGCTGCCATCGAAATGTGGCAAGTCAATTTTCGGTAGACGGACATTTTTGTGTGCCTTACCTGACCCATCACAGCTAGGATGAGTAGAAAGCAAGCTCCGAGCTAGGGCAGCAGCGGTGTGGTACTGTTCTTCGAAATCACACCGGCTTTTAAATTCCTCTGCGGGCGTGTCTAACAGCACCTCAATCTCCGTCTGTAACGCGTCAAAGTCACTATATAAGTTTTGGAGTCGTTCATAACGTCCTTCCAGCTCAAGACGCTGCAAATCGGACATGCTAGAAGTACTACTAAGCGGATAAATATAGTTTTTAAAAATGGTTAACTTGGCTTTAAGTGCACCTCGACGTTTCTTTAATGTTTCAATAGTCTCACTCATTGTGAATAAAATTAAGCGGATAACTAGTTAAAGTCTATACAAATGAGTGAGAACCGGTTTTGTAAGCAACAGTATGCGAGCCTTGACCTTGAAACGGCTAGATATAAGACGCGTTAGTTACCGTTAAAATAAAAAGATGCACAGCTGTTAAGCAAATTATAATAAATGACAATTAAGACTGCGCTTTTATGAAGATTAAAAATACAAATATGAAAATTAGCAATTAAAATAATATCAATAAGTAGGTAGGTAACCGTACCTATCTCAAAAAATAATTAAATCTCAGCGCTTAAGCCACATAAATGCAAATAAGCGCAATAAGATGTGATGACAAGCAAGACTGAGCGTTAAATTAAATGTTACGTTGATAAAAAAATGTTAATATGAAAATTAGGTAGGTACCTATTACTAAAAAATAATTAAATCTCAGCGCTTAAGCCACATACATGCAAATAAGATGTGCCAGCAAGCAAGACCGAGTGTTACATTAAATGCTTAATCCAAATTGAGGCGAAAAAGGTATGAAAAAAAATTACGAAAAAATCGTAAATTGGAAGTATAGATGAAGAAATAGGAAATCTGATTGGAACGAACTCACTTATTTATCCGAACCGTCCCACCAAGTCAGATGTCTTCAGCTCCGCAGTCTAGCAGCAACGTAGTAGCGGGCGATCCAAAGTCCGTATCGGGTTTAAAGTTCGCCAACGCCGCTTTGTAGGTAACTCGCTGGTTTTTTCCGGAATCGGTTTTATTCAAAAAAACTTAAGGACCAATGTCTACGGTAGTTCTAGTAGGGTCCTATTACTTAGGTAAATGTAAATAAAATAGAGTGAACTGTATAAATAAGACTTGTATTTAGTATAAATAAATACATATGTAAGGCAAGCGTCGCTGTCTAATGCGTTGCGCGGAGTGACGTAGAACCGAAGGCTCCCTCCTCGCGCCGTTGTCCTCCTGTCCCCCGCCGCTGCTCGGTGCCCGTGCGCCGACAGTACTAGTTTAACGTAAATTTCGATAATTTACATAAATCAATGCGGAGCTGTAAACTCGCACGGCGGGAACTTTAATAGCACTAGAAAATTCTTCTAATCTGTCTTCATATCCGCTAGGGGCGCTGTCCTAGCGCAGGGTGTGTGTATAAAGGTATATAGGTAGGTATGTGGAAAGGAACGTTCCATTAAATAATTTGTATAACTAACAATGTGGCGCAACCATTTCCACCCGCCCTTAAAGGGTCACCTTTAAAAACAAACATAAGGTAAAGATAAATTAAGAATTATAAATATCTTTAGATAGAGAGAGAGATCTATAATAGAGCTGGCTCTATAGTAACGAAATATAAAATAACTAAAATAAAGAAAAAATGTATATATAAATAAATTTGAGTATTGTGGAGTGGGTCTACTATTGCGTGGGAAGAGGACACAAACGAACGACTGGTCGAAGGTAAGTTCCCTTGGCAGTCCTCACGGTTGCCACGCGAATAATGCCGTCCTTAAAAGGGTGTATCATCTCCACGATTGCCAGTGGCCAGGCTAGGGGCGGTATGTTATCATTAATAACAACAACAACAGTACCTATTGTAATAGGTACAGAAGGAGAATTCCATTTCTGCCTAACCTGTAAAGTGTGAAGATATTCCATCCTCCAGCGGTTCCAGAATGACTGGACTAATTTATCGAGAAGCGAATGTCTATGAACTATACTTTCAGCATTGCTGTTAACATCAAGAGCGGGTAACGACAATAATGGTGCGGTATTTAAAAAATGACTTGGTGTTAAAGCTGAAGGCTCTGCGGGGTCCGAACTCAGTACTGTCAGCGGGCGCGAGTTAAGTAAACATTCAACTTGAATGAGGACAGTACTAAGCTCCTCGTATGAAAGAAGTTGTTGTCCGATTACTCGAAACAAATGTGTTTTAACGACCTTTACCATACTCTCCCAAGCGCCTCCAAAATGTGGAGAGCTGGGACATATAAATTTCCATATTATACGACTCTCAGCATACTCTTGCTCTAGCTTAGGACGGTATTCTTCATTGAGAAATTGATAAAGATCGCGTAAATATGAATTGGCACCCTTGAAATTAGTTCCATTATCGGAATACATAAACTGTACGGGGCCTCGTCTAGAGAGAAAACGTTTCATCGCAGCTAGGAAACTTGGAGTACTGAGGTCGGTGGCGACTTCGAGGTGTACGGCACGAGTAGTGAGGCATGTGAACAAACATATATAAGCCTTCTCGCTGCGAACACCCCGGCGGCGTACAGGAGTATAGGCGATGGGACCGGCGTAATCGCATCCCGTATGCGTAAATGCTTTCACTACCTGACGCGTACGACTATCGGGTAAGTCAGCCATTAGCGGGTAATTAGGACGTGGTTTAAGTCGGAAACAAGTATTACATAAATGCACTCTCCGTCTGACGACGCGACGTGCAGACAGGATCCAGAATCTCTGACGCAGTAGAGACATTAAAACTTCTGGTCCGGCGTGTAAATTCTTTACATGAAAATAATCAATGATCAAGTTCACAACATGATCATTGTGCGGTAGAATAACTGGATACATATGCGCATAGTCCAGTTCAGAGTTGACAAGACGACCACCTACTCGAATAAGATCGTTGTCAATAAAAGGCCTCAAGCGATTAAAAACTGATGAGCAATTCTCATTGTTAGATATGTGTGAATATTCCGCTGCGAAGTGTTTTCTTTGTACAGAGATAACTATTTTATTCTCTGCGAAATCCATATCATCTGCAGTCACTGCAATAGTGCTGCGGCGAGGCAATAGCTTTGCGAACCTATAAATATATGTTATTATTCGAAGAAGCTTACTCCAAGAGGAGATTCGAAGCGCAAGATTGTACAGAAGGCAATGCTTTACAGGCGTACAAACAATGTGCGCTAAAACCTTCTGCTCAGGTACGTTTTCAATACATTGATCATCAAGTGTCCGAAGAGGCCACTGTGATGGATCCAATGAAGCCCACTGAGGCCCATGGAGCCACAGGGGGTGAGACAATAACTTTTGTGGTGTAATACCACGTGAAAGTATGTCTGCGGGGTTCTCTATGCCTGCTACGTGGTAGAAGTTATTAGAAGAAATGTTGTCAGTGATTTGCGACAAACGTTTGCCATTTTTGTGGTGAACTCTTTATCCAGTATAAAGCCACTTTAGAGTCAACAAATGCGTATACACTAACTGCAATATTCGGAGAGTAATTATCGATAATTGTGCGAAGCAATTTCGACAATAAAACAGCTCCACAAAGCTCGAGGCGCGCTATGGTAAGCGGCTTAGTGGGTGCGACTTTAGTTTTAGCGCAAACTAATTGGACAGTGTTACCACCGATAGTTTTAACGTGTAGATACACTACTGCACCGTAAGCCTGCTCGCTAGCATCAGAAAAACCTAATAAGGTAACAACGCAGTTCTCAGTTACACCTACGTGTCGTGGGATGCGTAAGTCATTTAAAGCTGGCAACTCAACGCAAAACTGCTTCCATCTCTTAACAATAGAGAGCGGTGGTGTATCGTCCCAATCGAGGTGCAATTGCCAAAGTTGTTTTATTAGTAACTTAGCATACACGATTGCGGGCGCAACAAAGCCCATTATGTCCCACAAGCGGGCGACGGTGGACAAAATAGAGCGTTTAGTACACATTATATCAGCGGGAGCGGATGATTTAAAATAAAACGCGTCATCTTCTATAGACCAATGCAACCCCAATATTTTATGTTGCACGGACCTATCAAATTCTACCTCGGCAGGCAGTTTGTGTGAGGCGGGAAGACTATTTAAGACGACTGGACAGTTGCTATTCCACTTTACGAGATCCCACTGCGCGCCCTTAAACATGTCAATAAGCTGACGAGACGCAGCAATGGCTTCCGATTGGCTGGGAACCGAATAGGCTATGTCATCCATGTAAAGGGAATTAGATGCTATCACACTCGCTAGGGGGTACTTTGAGCCATCATCTTCAATTAGCTGTCTCACCGTACGAAGCGCATGGTATGGACTTGACGATAGACCAAAGCACACGCGATTAAAATGATACAGCGTGAGCGTATCTTGCGGGTTAAAGCGATATAAAAAACACTGATACCTACGATCAGCTTCGCGCATAACAATTTGAAGGAACTGCTGGCGACAGTCTGCGGTCATTGCTACTGCATGTAGGCGAAACATTAATATAATTTTAAACAAGTCACCCTGAAGGTTAGGTCCTGAATGTAAAATATCATTCAATGATCGCCCGGTGCTAGTCTTACTGCTAGCGTCCAGAACGACGCGGAGGCGGGTTGACGTGTGGTCCTCGCGTACGACTCCATGATGCGGTATGACGTAAATCGGATTGGGGTCATGAGGGTCGTACTGAGGTGCGGGTGAGACATATTGTCTTTTGAGATAGTCTTTTATGACGTCATCATAAGCCAACCTAAGCTTAGGTGAAGCTTCTAATCTTTTTTCAAGCCACAAAAATCTTTTGCGAGCGGACTCGTATGAATTACCTAGAGTATAAACATCGTCGTTAAATGGCAGGCCGACAACGTATCTGCCACTAACGGTATCGCGGGTCGTTGTTAAGTTATAAAAGAATTCACATTCAACATCAGCGGGGTGCTGAATGGGCGGAGAGGAGGGAGGTTCTTCCAGCTCCCAAAATCGTCTGACTAAATTGTCAATAACGACAGGCTCTTGTGCTAAACAGCACGTCAAGACCTGGTGTGAGTATAGTGCGGGTATAGTGGGTACGGAACCCATAATAACATACCCCAACGCAGTATGCAACGCTGGGGGCGCCGACGAGTCGCAAGGAGGACGAACTACGTCAGGGAAAAATATATGCGGGAAGAGAGAGGCGCCTATTAATGCATCTATTTTATTAGGCGTCCCAAAACTCTCATCCGCTAGCGGTAAGCCCGATAAATGAGCTAGACATGATTTGTCTACCACTGCGGTAGGTAACAAGTCTGTGATTTGATCGACAACGAGCGGTGATATTTTAAAATTAACGTTATTGTCAAATCGCGAATAAAATCTAAAGTTAATTTTATTATTTTTAATTATTTTCTCAGCTCCACCGAACCCCTTAATAATCGTACGGTCAGTAGCGTATAGCGGAATACCCAATAAATCACAACAATCCTTTGTTATAAAATGGCTCTGTGATGCGGAATCAAGTAATACGCGTACTATATGTCGAGCGCCCTTTGTGTCATAGGCGACGACTTGAGCAGTCGACAACAAAACAGTAGTGTTATTATAACTCGCGGTCTGAACGTGTGATGGCTGTCCGGAGGGCTCGATGGATGTGTGAGTAGACTGAGTAGCGCATAGGGTGACGTCACCACAAGCGCGTGACGCAGTTACAACGGGCTGCGCGGGAGTGGGGGCCGGCGAAGATGTTGCCGGCGAAGTAGGCGATACGCACTCCGGCGCATGGGCGCGGGTTCGATTAAAATGCATTAATGTATGGTGTCTTTGTTTACATACGCGACAACCAACATTTGAAGAGCAGTTAGTTACTCTGTGGTTTAAACTGAGGCAGTTCACACAGGCACTGTTACCCTTTACAGCATTAAAACGTTCCTGAGGGGACATTTTATTAAAATCAGCACATTTAAATAAATGCGAGTGTGTGAAATTAATACAAAGACATTTGCGCCCGGAGTCTGTTGTATTAACATACGTTTGATACTTCGGAGGCGGAGCATTCGATCGTCGATAATTATTTTTATTATTATTATTAGAGGCACCGCTCACCGATAAAACAGTATGAGTGCGCTCCAAAACCTTTGTGCGTGTTTTTATAAATTCGACTAAGTCGTCAAAGGTTGGCATTTTAGAACTAGAACAACTTAATTCGAACGCGCGAACAGTATCAATGTCTATTTTCTTAAGCGCGATATGTAGAATAATAAACTCATTGAGATTATCTAATTTTAATTTTTTTAAAGCGCGTACTGCACTAGTGAATTTATCTGTAAATAAATCAAAGTTACTTGCGGAAGCGGATTGTAAAGGTTTTAATTCAAACATTTGATTTAAATATGTAGAAGCAAGGAGACGCTTGTCTTCATATTTATCAATTAATGATTCTAAGAATAAATTATAATTCTCAGCGCATGGTGATATACCTGAGCACACAGACTGAGCCTTATCTGACAGTTTACCCAATAAATAATATAACTTTTCTGCATCCGTGAGCGATGGATTATCATGAACAGTCGATTTAAAACTGGCATAAAATAATGGCCACGAACGAATATCACCAGAAAAAGTCATTAATTCGATAGGCGGCAATCTAGGTCTAGATTTGTGCGGTACGTAAACATTATGTGTAGATAAACTCTGTTGTGCATACTGAGACCGAACTCTTTTAATCCTGCCACATAAAGACTCGAAAGCGACAAGACTTTTATATTCCGGTTTAGCGGTAGGATTTGTTTTCAATAAATGACTGTTACAACTATCTAATACTTCTAGAAACTCCCTACGTAATTCATCAATGTTAGAACTCTCGTCAAGGAAACTTTCCCTCCTCGAGGCGTCCGATTCAAGGTCAGAAGAGAGGTCATAAATACGCTGAATTATTTCGAAAAAGGCTTCGCGTTTAGCGATCAACATAAGCATTTTCGAATCGTGTGTATCCTCATAATCTGAGCCTTCACTATGACCCGACTGCTTCTTAGGTGGCATTATGAAATACTCGTATTAATTTGGTCGAGTTATATATAATGCAAAGAAACAATAATGACTTCTACGAACGAAGGTGAATGTATATAAAAGTATTGAGGGTGTAATGCGGTAGATAATGCAACAATAATTTCTATGCAAAGAAACAATAATTACCTTTACGAATGGAGGTGGGTGCATAAAAAATTATTGAAGGTATAATGCGGTGGAAAAAATGTAACAATAATGTTCTATTTTGGTAATAGATTGCGGTTAATGTAATAAATAACATGTAGTTATACATACAATACTTATACTACAATACTTATAACACGTAAATATATATATTACGGCGATAAATCTGTGTTTTAGCGGTACAATATGGATGACGCAATGTCACTATATACGATATTTTTTACAAAAATATTGCAAAATCACTTATTAGGGGCCTACAACGGCAATTCTAATAAGGGCGGCTATATAATACAGGTACAAAGGACCAATTATGGTCTGTAAATCACTTATTAGGGCCTAAGAAAGAATCCTAATAAGGGCGGCTAAGTAATACGTTTACTAGGGACTACTTTGCTCTTCTAGCGATATAGTAAATCACTTATTAGGCCTGAGAAATAATCCTAATAAGGGCGGCTGGAGTATCCGGTTTCGAAGGACCACTTTATGGTCACGCCAAATATGTTTTGAAGGCTTCGATAATTAAGTAGACTGTTAATGGTTCATTAAAACAAATGGAACACTATTTGGTAAGGATAAGAAAGGAATCACACATACCCTTCAGCTGCGCAGCGGCTCCTCTGTGTCTCTCCAGTAGCGGGCCCGCCACTGACTCTGATCCAGGGTATCTCCAGGTGTTCCACTTGCAGTAATTCGCGGCAAGGCGTGACTCATAAGAAATAATTACAAAGGCGCAATGCCGTAGATTTATATGTACAACGCAAGTTGTAAGCTCGCGTGGCGGATTATTTAATTTGTACTAAATTGTGTAATTGCACTAATTAACACATACGACGTGAAGATATTTTAAGTCTTCAGCGCGGCGGATCGATTTGAGTACTAGTTTAACGTAAATTTCGATAATTTACATAAATCAATGCGGAGCTGTAAACTCGCACGGCGGGAACTTTAATAGCACTAGAAAATTCTTCTAATCTGTCTTCATATCCGCTAGGGGCGCTGTCCTAGCGCAGGGTGTGTGTATAAAGGTATATAGGTAGGTATGTGGAAAGGAACGTTCCATTAAATAATTTGTATAACTAACAATGTGGCGCAACCATTGCTGTTAGATTGTGTCGTGATGACTGCACCCCACCCAGCAACGGTAGCATTGAAGGGAACTGTTCCTTGCGTCATATCTAACGTTGGCAGACAGATAGGGCGGATGAAATCTGCAAAATATCAAATTAAATATGTAATAAAGTGCCTTAGTATATAACCTACATTAAGTTTTTAGTATCAAAATTCAAAGCAATCCTTCATTTATTTCAGTACTAGCCGTGGCCTGCGGTTGGTGTTGGCCAGGTACGACGACAACCGCGAGTAGCACCGTGGGGCGCACCTAGTCATGCATATAAGCCTTCTTCTTGAATCACTCTATCTATTGTTGAAAATCCGTTGAGTAGTTCAATAGATCCAAGCGAACATATAGTGGAAGCGACTTCATTTTTACTCGACTACGGCAAATCCAGAGGAGGGTTATGATTTTGACAGTCTATGTATGTATGTATGTTCCTCTGTTCCCTCATAGCTCCTCAACTAATTATAAAAACTGGACAAATGAGATATCGTTAGAAGTGTCTTAATTGTCCGCTGGTTATACCGTCGTGTCACTAAATCTAATGTGGCGCCCTCTAGCCGATATAAAGTATTGTATTAAAAAAGAAATTTGAGTTAAATATGCCGTATTTGGTATCATTGGAAAGTTACTTGTACATTTCAAATATATTATATATTAATAACGGCACCAAAGCATTTTAAATAAAAAAAAAGTTAAAACTAAAATCCGCAAAAAAAACGACGCTGAAAAAGTATAAAACATGTTTGAAAAGCCGTAGTCACACGTTACATAGAAACGCACCATAACACTTCAACAACGTTTTTTGTCGTAGTTGGGTTTTAGTTTTTACTTTTTTTTACCCGACTACGGCAAAGCTAATTACACCTACACTATGTTAAGATAGTAAAGTAATATCTGCCTCGGTGGCGCAAGTGGTAGCGTAAGCGACTGCTGTGCTTGAGGTCTCGGGTTCGATTCCCGGGTCGGACCAAATGTTTGTAAGATCTGCAAGTGTTTGATTCGGAGTTTGGGTGTTTTCTATGTATAATAATAATATGTATAATATGTAATTCAAACCTGTATAGGGTGCCATTTGCGTCATTTTAATCAAGGCTATGTCGTGCCGCCTTTGCGTGCTAGCCGGGTTGTATTGAGGATGTGGTATCGTCATCTCAATTGATATTCTAATAGCTCCTTCTGTACAATCATGAACCTCTTCTACAATATTGATACAATCGGGACCTTCGTTGCTGGTGTCGTATTCTCCAAGACGAATGCTAGTGCTAAAACGTAATATTTATTTTGGATTAATCTTAAATCATATCCGAGAATGTTATGGATGTGTATTTTCGAGCCATTTACTATGATTCGCAGTGGTATGGTACTGAATAATGTGAATAAACATCCAGTTATATTGAATGTATGAACGCAGATTATTTAAATGATATTTATTTCGTCAGTAAATCGTTACAAATATTTAACTTTACAGCTAGAAGAGGCCGGCATTTCCCTTAGGATATACCTTATAATTATATTCTAAGTCTTAACTTAGAATATAATTATAAGGTATATCTTGCTATAGGGTTATAAGTGGGTGAGTTGATGGTAGCGTCTCTCACTCGGCCACCGTATATATAAAGCCTAATGACTTAAGAGCGCGGCGACCGAAGCTCGCAACTGCAATTTGAAATTTGTTCGGAATATTGCTTTATCTAATATATAATAAAATAAAATCATTTGTTGCCCTAGTTACTACCAATCTTACTACCAGTTGTAATATCGTTAATTTAGATTACCCTTCCTATTACTCCACTATTAAGCTGTTAGATGGGTAAAAATAAATAGCCCGTGTTACTACCGTGAATACCTACTTAGTATCTCGTCACTGTATCTCGGTAAGCCATACCTGGCGTAGTATATTGACATCTGTTTGCTGCGATAGCACTATTAACTATTTGCTTTTTATAATAAATATGAATGTGTTGTAGACTACCAAAAATCATCAATGAAAACTCAATGTTTTTTCATTTTCGTTTCGATAATTAGTAATTTGATAATACAAGCTATGCTTTTTTATAATAAATATTATACGTATTGCTGTTTATAATATAGAAAAAACAAACTTAAAACATGCCATTTACGCTGTAAAAATGTGCAAAATTAAATTCAACTTTTTCGTTACTTTACGTAAGTTTTTTTAAATAAAAAGGGAAAAGGAGCCTGAATAAATACTGTTTAAATATCAACATAATATGGTGGAAATATGTTCAAACTACAAATTATTTTGATATTCAATTTGTATGGAGGACTCAGTGACCGCCGGCCCCTTTAGAAGAGCGACCTATATGTCAAGATCGTGGTAACTACTACCTCTGCCTACTCTTCAAGAAATTAAGACCTGAGAGTCTCTTGTTATATCATGTATTGATTGATATATGATGATCGATATATGTAGGTCTCTTCTACAAATTTTGGCAAACTGTATCAATCTGGTCAGACGGCTTATATAAAACTAGCAGCTCTCCGCTGCTTCACCTGCGTAGTTTCCGTTCCTGTAGGAATACGGGAATTAAGCATAGCCTATGTCACTCAGGGATAATGCAGGATTATAATGATGAATGGTGACGTATGGCCTTAACCCTCTCCTGAGAGGAGACCCGAGCCCCGTAGAGGGATTTACTAACTGTTGAAGAGTTTAACCTTCTATCATCAGCTCACCTAAATAACTTGAAAGTATACGACTAAAGGTCTTTAGATACTTATGACATTTAAAGATTTATCCTCCAACTCCTAACCGTTAAGGAGTTGTACCTTACATCATCAGCTCATCATCATAAAGTGATGACTACCAGACGCAAATACCGGTGTAACTTCAGAAAATATACGAAAAACATAGTATCTGCCTTAAAAAAATGAGGGTTTCCTTCGATTTTCCTGGGATCCCATCATCAGATCCTGATATGTTGACAATGGGACCACCTCGGGAGCAAACCCTTTTCAATACAAAAATATTTTTTAAAATGGGTCCACAGTTGAAGGAGTATTCTGTGAACATACATTAAAAAAAAAAACATACAGTGGAACATAGAACCTCCTCCTTTTTGGAAGTCGGTTAAACAATACAAATCTTTCCTCTTTAATAATGTTATTGTAGAAGACTAAAAATAGTTATATACTGTACCTAGCTGGTCAGACGGTCTTCAAAAAAAACAATAATGGTAACTCACGGTGTGCCTGCACTATGTACTACTGGTCCAACCACACAATATTTCAGGTATACTGTCCGGCAGATACTACGCAGATTTATTGCACGCCGTGGAAAACAAGCGGAAATATGTTCCGACAATGGGCGAAATTTTGTTGCAGCAGCTAGAGACATAGGTAGATTTTTAAGCAATAATAGTTAATCTCTTTCTGAGTTTGCATCAGGAGAAGGAATAAAATTTTCTTTTATACCTGCTTACACTCCTCATTTCGGGGGAATCTGGGAGGTTATGTACAAGCGCCTACGTCATGATATTGAGGACCAGCCTACCGTCAAGTAGTGGCTACTAATTTTATATTCTGTCAACAATTCACAAAGTGTCGGTAGATTTTTTTCCATTTGACATATTATTCATTATCTGGTCTCGACTGCACCGAACATTGTATTATTGAGGAATTACACTATTATCAACATATTCACCGAGTTTTACTTAAGAAGCTCCAATCTTGTGCCAAAACAAATAATATATTAATTAAAGATACAAAGTTTCAATTGCATAGCTCTGATACTTTAGATTTTATTGATACCTAAAAAACACCGATTTCGTCACTGACACACTGATGATCTTCAAAACTGTTAAGGTACTTTCTGGAATGCTAGAAAGCTGAAATTTGGTATGTAAACTAAGTTTAGTATACAAACAACAAAAAAAATCATATGCCTATTACTTTTGGCCCGCAACCCCCAAAATTAGGGGGTGGAAGTTTGTATGAGACTTTCAGTAATTTTTCTGCTACAGGTTTTATTTTTGGTACACGGACTTTTTCGAAAGAAGAAAGAAGATGTACAAAAAATACAACCCAAAAAAATTTAAAAAAAAACAATAAAATATACTGCCTTAAGCAACTTACAAAAGAAATGAAATTCCAACAAAACCATTTTCATATAAAATGTTGCCAAGACGTCTGCATATGGCTTTTACCTTGTGAAAAAGATATCAGATCACATGTAGAGCCAAGCTTCTGAATGTACACGCCCTAACTCTACCAACCCTAACTTCACAAACTCTACATCTCAGTAAAAATGTATGGCTTGGCTGTTTCGTTACTTCAGAAACTAAATATTCCCGTAACGCATTACTTCAGAAACTAGATATTTGCAAACACAAAAGGCGTTCGTTTCGCCTCCGTGACTGTAGCGAAACGGCGAAGCCATACATTTTTAGCCATACATACAGGTACATACATCAAAAAATATTTTTTTTGAATATTTGTCTGTTTTTCTGTCTTGTTTGTTATGGCTAATGACTGAAACGAATGGACCGATTTCGATGAGACTTTCACTGTCAGATAACTATTGATATAAGGAACAACTTACTTAATTTTTTTAGACTTTCATCGCCTCACGGCGTTACCAGCGGTTGTTGTTGTAAAGATTCGACCACGATCGCATGTAACGCCCTGAGCTCAGCTAGTTGTAAGTAAATACAGCATTACGTTTCATCAGAAGACAGCCGTCATGTCGTGTGTTCGGTTCCCAATATGGTCCAATAAAAAAAAATTGTTATGAGGTCTATAATGTATTATGTGGATGCAATTTATTTACAATACCAATGAATTTAGTGATAAATAGAATTAATCTATCAGCAGTCTGGTTTGAATAGTACAGGTTCAGCATAGTTTGAAATCAGACGAACGCGTCTGCGCTGACTCAAACAGTTGTTTTATGTTTACATTTACTCAAACAAATTATTAACATGAATAATGAAAACCGTCGAAAAAGATAATACTGTCTTAAAATCGTTTGTCTCGGTGGCGCCTTGGTAGCGCAGTCGACTGTTGTGTCCGTCTCAGGTTCGATTTCTAGGTCAGACCAAATGTATATATGATTTACAATCATTTTGTTAGTTTTAAGCTAGATGTCAATGTGTGTCAGATATCCGAAAATAAACTTAACAAAAAAATATACATACCTAATAGAAAAAAAAAGATTAGGAACATAATATTAAGAAAGATGAAAACCGTATGGCTGAACCATAGTACGGCACAAACGGACTAGCTGTACCAGAGTAATTCTATGGCCTCGCATAAATATGGTGTTAAGCCATTCTTTTGTTGCATTTCCTCCCCTAATTCAGGGCAAAGATCCAAGAGTGTCAATGCACTTGTGACTCGTGGGTTGAAGACCTACCGCCCTGATCCTTACCACCAAGACACTTAATACCCATCTTACTTATAATTACCTATAACGTCAGAACGAGGAACCCCTTTACAACCTTTTTTAACCGACTTCAAAAAAGGAGGAGTTTCTATGTTCCACTGTATGTGTTAGAAATTTAACGTTATTGTAATGGCAATATTTTTGATTGTCATTTTTCTTGTTTGACGTTTTGACGTTGACAGATAGTACTTGAGACGCTTGGATCGGCCGAACACGGTTTTCGCAATTTTGACTGCCGGTTTAAGTTAATTGAATTGATATTTAGCTAATTTTCCAACGACTCGGTGTTTCGTCGGTCACCGTTTTGATGGGTCTGGTTTGGACTCGCTAGTGTTAGTAGTCACGTTACCATTAGGCGCGATCGGCGATAGTTAAATCAGGTGTGTTATAATTCGCCCGAAGAGGTACGCGAGTGGCGTGAAGCCGCCCGTCGAGCCACTATGGCTAGATGGTCGTTCCGGCTGGAGACTCCACGCGCTGGCTTTGCCGCCGTGGAGGCTCTCCAGCCGGTCATCCTCGAGTGGGCAGGGCGGCAGCACGGGACCCTTTCCTTCCGACTGACGCAGGTCCTTTCCGGGCACGGTTGCTTTGGGTAGTACCTGCACTCGGTCGCCAGGAGGGAACTGAGTCCCGCCTGCCACCACTGCGACTGCAGTGAGGACTCGGCCCAGCATACGCTGGCGATCTGCCCCGCATGGGCGTCGCAGCGCCGGGCCCTCACTGCAGTCATCGGAGGAGATCTCTCGCTACCGGCCGTCATACGCTCCATGGCCGGTAGCGATAGCAGTTTTACCGCGGTCGCAACCTTCTGCGAAGATGTAATCTCGCAGAAGGAGGTGGCGGAGAAGGCCCGGGAGGACGATGTCCACTCGGACCCAATCCGCCGCCGGCGAACTGGGCGGCGGAGGCGCGCCTATCAGCGCCTCATGCCGCCCTGAGTGTGGCCGCGGATGGTCGGGACGGGCTTTCCCCTCCATCCGCTCCAGTGGCCACCCGCGAGGGGGCGACGTACGCGTGTGCCGTACGTCGCCTAATTAGAGAGTCCAACAGGTGACGGTGCCCGCTTCTGTGCGGGCAGGCGCTGGGAGGGGTCCGGACGTGTTAATAACTGCAGTTCCCGGATTCCTCCCTTCACAGGCGCAGAGTGGCACACCGTGTGGTTTTAGTCGGTTCGAGTCCGACACACCGCCCCGCCGCAAGCCCCGGTGGGGTGACGGTCCGAGGGGATTTCCACACGTTAAAAAAAAAAAAAAAAAAAAAAGGTGTGTTATAATTATTAATGTGTTATAAATACCTTGGAGGATTGTACATCATTTTGGAGCATGTATGTGTGAACGCGGCAAGATAAACGGCAGTGGGGTACCCCATCAACGGCCGACGAGATCAAGGACATCACGCATCTCCAGTAAGTGCTTGATTACATTAGCTTAGAATAAGAACACGGTGAATCGCCGTCACGTTCATTGCTCTCGCCAGTGAACTAGTTTAAGCGATTGTATGCTTATAACATGGGCCTATAGGTATTGCAAACGTCACTAGGTGATCGCTGCATTGGCGAGAGGATTGAACAGTATGTATTATTTTTATAAAATACATGTTATAATAGACAATATTATATTATTTAACAGCCTACAAATTGCGTGGTACGTTATCCCGGCCCTACGCTCAAAAGGTTTTTTTCCCTGCTAGCACTGTTAGCTACCACAATCGAAAACTTTTTTAAGGTGAAATGTGGGACCCCCGTCACAATGAAGCCACTCACGAAAAATTACTTGATAGTAATAACTTGTAGAATTTGTGGGGATCCCGGACTATAGACTGGTAGAGAATGCCTTTGGCATTAATAGACCAAGAGCCCACGACAGCCAGACCTTCGTTATTTTATAAAGGCTGAAAGTTTTTCTGTGCATGACCCCTTTATAGGTAAGAACGACCAGCGACTATAGAGTTTGGGTTGTGGTTACTTTGGCAGATAACAGGTAGTAAAGGTGTATAAAATAGTACCTAATTTTCGTTAAAGTATAAAGCTCAATTTTTTTATATTTTCTTCGGGATAACTTTAGAAACTCGTCATCCATTGCCGGACACTTATGACAGTTGCTACCCCCTGCCAGACACCCCTAAACTTGAATAAATTATAGTTATACTTTCGTTATAGTATAAAAGCTAAATTTTTAACCGACTTCCAAAAAGGAGGAGGGTCTGTGTTCCACTGTATGTACTTTTTATTTTTTTTATTGATTTTATTTTATGTATGTTCACCGATTACTCCGTCAATTGTGGACCGATTTTGATTATTTTTTTTGTATTCGAAAGGGTATACTCCCAATGTGGTCCCACTGCCACCATTACTGGATCTGATGATGGGATCCCAGGGAAATCGAGGGAAACCCTCATTTTTTCAGGCACGTACTATGTTTTTTGTATATTTTCTGAATTTACTCCAGTATTTGCGTCTAGTAGTCATCATTTCATGATGATGAGGTGATGATGTAAGATACAACTCCTTAACGGTTAGGAGTTGGAGGATAAATCTTCAAATGTCATATGTAGTTATGTTACCTAAAACTTGACAGTAACAACTAAAGGTATATAGATACGTATGAAATTGAAAGAATTATCCTCCAACTCCTAACCGTTGAGGAGTTGTACCTTCCATCATTAGCTTGCCTAAATAACTTGAAAGAATACGACTATAGGTAGTATACATACATATATACTATAACGAAAGTATAACTATAATTTATTAAAGTTTAGGGGTGTCTGGCAGGGGGTAGTAACTGTCATAAAAGTCCGGCAATAGATAACGAGATTTCTAAAGTTATCCCGAAGAAAATATGAAAAAAATGAGCTTTATACTTTAAAGAAAATTAGGTACTATTTAATACACCTTTACTACATGTTATCTGCCAAAGTAACCACAACCCAAACTCTATATTCGCTGGTCGTTCTTACCTACATAGGGGTCATGCACAGAAAAACTTTCAGCTTTTATAAAATAACGAAGGTCTGGCCGTCGTGGGCTGTTGCTCTATAAGGCCGCCATTGTTCATTTTGTGCATAAAATTATTCAAAACTAGTTGTTGCCCGTGGCTCCGCCTGCATATATGTCGGTTATCGCAGAACATAGTAGCCTATGTGTTATTCTGATGTATAAGCTATTTTACTGTAAAGTTTCATCCAAATGCGTTCCGTAGTTTTTGCGTGAAAGAGTAACAAACATCCATGCGTCCATTTATCCATACTTATAAACTTTCGCGTTTATAATATTAGTAGGATACTCATTTACTTGATCTAAAAAACTTAAGTTTCTTAAGTTATTAATGGTACCTACTTATAATTATATTTATGATGAATTCTTTATTGTTATAAAAATGCCATGCAATTTAAGTGCAAGCCCTTATTTCGAAGCTAGCATGGCAGGTTTCTTCGAAGTCGGATGTGCCATGTAGATTAACTCGAGTAATAAAAGCAAAGGGTTCCTCTCAAATTAACACTACTGTTTTCATTGACATGTCTTTTTACTATTTAAGGTAGAGATAATAGTCTAAGAGACGGTGGAACATCGACCTTCACCGATCTGATAACCAGATGAGACGTATTTTTTATCAAATAAAATGTATGAACAAATATGCCTATGAACACTTGCCTATCAAAAAGTGCTCATGGCTATTTTTAATTTAATTAACTTTAATCAATTTTCTTTCATCACTTTCACTGTTTTGATAACCAAATGAATTTTATTTCAACTGATAGTTTTTAACACACAGAATATGCCTAGGTAGACTTGCCTACTCATTTCTGCATATGGCAGGTAACCAATCGCAAAGCAGGTAAGCAAGCAGATGTGAACAGGTAAGTCAATATAGATAACTCCACCGATCTGATAACCAATCGAAATTCATATCAAAGGTTAGATAATTTTATTACAAAATCAATTACATTTACTTGACCGCAAAAAATTGTACTTAAAGTATTGTTGCCGAGCTAAAAACTTTTAGAGTTTTAGCCATTTGATAGGTGCGAGAGAGAAAGTAGAGCGTCCAAGGTTGCAAATAGCGAGAAAGTTTTAGAGGATAATTTTTTTAGGGTATTTTTTTGGGAATGTTTAATTCGTCAAAACATAAAAAAAATAATTCTTCAATTATGAATTTTTAAAATGACATGTTCAATGTATATACTAAAGCAAACTATAAGTAGAGCTCTCGGCAGTTATAACTATAGGTACATTACAAACTTATTGTATCTACAATAAGTTTGTAATGTTCTATTTGTATATTGTATTTATGTATTGTAGTTGTAAATCTATAGCTATAGTCCATCTGTACTATAGCTATAGATTAACGAACCTATATTATAGTATATGAATCATGTTCTTTTAAAAATTGATAATTGAAGAATTGTTATTTTTATATAAAAAAAAAATGTTCTTACGAATTAAAAATTCCCAAAAAAATACCCTAAAAAATTTATTTATTTTCCGCTATTTGCAAAATATCCCTAGATTTAGGGGAAAATCCCCTAAGTTGGCATCACTGACTCGGATATATTTAACGGTCAGATAGCGTGCAGCTGCTATGTTGTGTCCTGTTCTACCACACGGACCTCGGACGCTCTACTTTCTCTCTCGCACCTATCAAATGGCTAAAACTCTAAAAGTTTTTAGCTAGGCAACAATACTTTAAGTACAATTTTTTGCAGGCAAGTAAATGTTATTGATTTTGTAATAAAATTATCTAATCTTTGATATAAATTTCGATTGGTTATCAGATCGGTGGAGTTACTTATATTGACTTACCTGTTCACATCTGCTTGCCAGGTAACCGTACCCAGAAATGAGTGAAAGTGATGAAAGAAAATTGATTAAAGTTAATTAAATTTAAAATAGCCATGATCACTTTTTGATAGGCAAGTGTTCTTAGGCATATTTGTTCATAAATTTTATTTGATAAAAATACGTCTCATCTGGTTATGAGATCGGTGAAGGTCGATGTTCCACCGTCTCCTCTACAATAAGTTACATACACGAAGCAAATACAAAGAGGAGATGGCACAAGCGCATAGGTCCCGTGACAAAATACAGGTCCCGACGTCATCGCAGTTTATCGCGACTTACAAATTAGACTGTCAACGTCAATGTTCTAGAACTTTATCGAAAAATTGCAATCCTTGAATATTCTCGGTACAATTAAGTAAAAGATGAAGTGTTGTGTTTTATCTTGTACAAATAACTTGGATAGACGTTCTGATGCCATGAATGGCTTCATATTTCATTTGTAAGTAATTTTATACTTAATTTCTTAAAATAGTTCTAGAAAAATCTCTCAGTGTGTTGTTGAAATATAGTTAAATCTATTCGCCACTAGATGGAAAAACTTTGTGTGATGGGAAATAAAAATACAAAGGTTCGTAGAGCTGAGTATTTATAAAGTAAATCATAAAAAAATATTGAAATACGTTCTGCATTCTTTCCTAAAGAATTTTTAATCGAAAAAGTATAATTTTTTGTATTTTTTGTAATCATTTTGTGAACACTGACGTCTATCGTCAACTAGGAAAACAA
This sequence comes from Diaphora mendica, assembly GCA_949125395.1. Taxonomy (NCBI): domain Eukaryota; kingdom Metazoa; phylum Arthropoda; class Insecta; order Lepidoptera; family Erebidae; genus Diaphora; species Diaphora mendica. The sequence continues at coordinate 3,861,795 of OX421334.1, forward strand.
ACATCAACAGAACAAAGAGACAGGGTCGTAATTAGAATTAATTTTTTATCTATATTCAAATTATATCTATATTAATCTAGAGTTTAAAGTACTTGAAAATGAAACAAATTTTACTTATACTGATTATTTGATAGGTTTTTTAATTAACTAAAATTCTATCCCAGGAATCCCAGGAAAATTAAACTTTCTCGGAACCCACAACGAAATTAATCAAACGAAAACTGAAGAATTTGAAAATATAATAAATGAAAAACTAATTTGTAGAAACATTTATTTTTTTTGTATTATACTCCTACTTGTATGTTATTGTTCTCTTTATTGTATGTGTTTGTTGTTGTACTATATTTCTTTGTTTTTGTTCTCTCTCTTTAATATATATGTTACCGTCAGATTGTCAAAACCGTTAGATTGTAATCTATCTCGCGAGATTGTAAAATGGTATCTACGAATCGCAAGTCGCGCGCTGATTGGTTGAACAGCATATGTCCCCGCGCCGCCATATTTGTTTGTTAATTTGTCTTTGATGCCAAATGTAAAGTATTTCTGTGATTGTAAATTGATTTCATGTTGAAAATACCTCACAGCTTTAGAATTAGTTATATAAAGTTGCTGTGGCAGAAAAAATAATTTGTGATTAATCAAAGAAGTAATAACCTAAACTATCTCTATGGGAATTGATCGGCCTACTATAAAACCGAACAATCAGGGACAGTTGACAATTTGACGCGCGTAAGTAGTATATCACAGTTAACAATCTATCGATAGTTGGCAATCTCGCTAGGTAGATTATAATCTAACGGTTTTTATAATCTTACGGTGACATATTTAAATAAGTAATAAATCAAATACATCACCAAGGTTACGGGGAAGATATAAAGAACACACATACTTTCACTTTTATACTATACTAGCTGACCCACGCAACTTCGTTTACGTCTCCTATTCCCCGTAGCGTAATAATTTTCCCCCGTTTTCGCAACATTCTTCATTGGTGCTCCACTCCTATTGGTCTAAGCGTGATGATATATAGCCTTCCTCGATAAATGGGCTATCTAACACTGAAACATTTTATTTTCAAATCGGACCAGTAGTTCCTGAGATTAGCGCGTTCAAACAAACAAACTCTTCAGCTTCATATATTAGTAGGTATAGAATATATTAGTATAGATGTTATGTACGATGTTTTTTACTAATAATATTTTTGCGATACATGCATTAAAATGATTTACAAAATTGACTTTAAAAAAATAACTACCTGATAAGAAAATTCTGAGTACGTCCCTGTATGACCCTTACATCGTACGCTTAGTGTCAAATAGCTAAACTACATAGCAACATCAACATGTAACGCTGCAAGTAGTTTTGCTATTGATTGGTAGATGGCAAAGGGCAAAGTAACCCCCCCTCACCCCCGCAAATTGTCACGCATTGTTTCATACAAAAATTTCATTAGGGCGTCTCCTCTTTGTATTTGCTTCGTGGTTACATATGAATGTATTGAAGGTTTAGGGTACGATGGGGCTGACATGTTCTTAGGTGTGACTACAAGCTCATAAATAAAGTAAAATTAAAAAAAAAAATACATCTTGGTAGGTAGGTAATCATGGTAAGATAATATATAATTAGAGTATAATAAATAAAAAGTTAAAAATAATATTACAAAATATTTTATTAGATATCGGTCACAAAAATATTAGATATCCTAAAAACTAGTTACATATTTGCCGCTAAGTTGGAAATTATTAATTTTTGTTTCATAATAATTTTTGGGTCACCCGATAAATTAAAATTTTGAAATTCCAATTCGATCGACTTATTACATTAAGGAGAAATGTTGCTTCTTATCCAGGTAATGTACTCATATACATTGGTGTAGACTCCTGGTACGTTCTCCAAACCGCAAGGGAAAAGGCCGAAACTGACAACACCGATCGCTTCGAATAACCTGCCGTTCTCGTACATGAGTGGGCCTCCAGAATCACCCTTGCACGAGTCTTTACCCTTCTCCCCACCTGCACAAAACTGACCCTTCGATAAGGTAACATTACGACCAGCGACTGCATACACTGGCTGGCAAACCTGTAAGGCAATAAAGCAATGTGTTATATTCTTAAAACTGTAGCTAGGTTTTGTGACGACGAACACGATATTAATCTGGACGGACTCAAAGAACACCCAGACTCAGAACAACAATTTGTGGATCACACAAAGTGCTGTCCCATGTGGGATTTGAACCCACAACACTTGGCGCAGTAGGAAGCGGCGTGGCGACCGCTTAAACGACTCGGCCAACCGTGAAGTCAAATCTATCTACTGTCGGTATATCATATCTACTATAGGTATTGTGGAAGTAGAAATCGAATCCATAATATTTAAAGTCCGCACTGACCGCGCCACGGGTTGGGACAACACCTCACAACTAATAGTAAAACAATGTCGTCATATTTTAATACCTTCTATCACACCTATATGCAACCTGGCAAGAAATACAGGAACATTACCAGAAATGCTTAAAAAAGCGATAATATACCTATCTACAAGGGTGGGGACAGAGACTGTGTCAATAACTACCGTCCCATATCGGTGCTATCCAGCATCTCAAAAATTCTAGAGATTGTTCTAAACCGTATTAGCTATTTATTTATTTATAATCAATAAGGTTTTCGATCAGGTTACTCAACTGAAGATGCCGTTCTAGATTTAACGACAGCTATAGTGAAAAACTTTGATGTTAAAAATAGATGTTTATGTTTATTTATATTTCTAGATCTCTCTAAAACATTTGACACGGTCTCTGTCCCCATACTTCTGGCTAAATTGGAGAAGCTGGGCATACGAGGAAATGCGCATAAAATTATTAAAGACTAAACGTCAGACAAATCAGAGGTATGTAATACCTTTAAATAAGTAATCGCGTTAATTCCCGAAAAAAAAATTATTATGTATGTAATTTATGTATAATAAATGATCTCTGCCAACTCTCCCTCCGAAACACTAACATCTTCACGTATGCGAATAACACGGCAAAAAAAAAACACAAAAAAGCAACATATTTCGTTTTTTTTTATTTCGCTGATTTTACATCGCCATTTTTAGACCTCAATTTTTGTCTGGGGACCGGACTCTAAAGGCGCGTCTCCACCAAAATTGTTGACAATTTTAGTGTTTCCAACTGTTTGCAACACTTCAAAAAATCGCCAACTTTTGTTTTCATTGTGTCTACACCGAGTCGCCAACCATTTGAAAAACATTCGAGCTAAGCGTCACCACAGAGCCAATAACAAGCGTATTCTTGGACGTTTACCGCCAAAAACAGAAACACTGTTCCCAACATTTGTTGACAATTTTTGTTGCCAACACAAGGAAATTACAGAAACTTTTGTCACCAACACGTGTTGACAACACAAACACTGACAACTTTTGTTCGGTGGAGACCCGGCTTAACACTGTTATAGAAAGAGCTGAGTATTCCTTATTAAAAATTATGCACTGGCTTACTGACAACTTACTGACGTTGAATCTCTCTAAAACACACTTTATCACGAAAATTAACTCCCCACCACAAAACTACTCTATCACAGCCCATAGTTGCCTTTCACAGAAGGCCTGCACGTGTCGACAAATTGCTCGAGCCGATTACGTTAAGTACCTAGGAGTATACATCGATAGTGGACTGAAATGGGACAGGCAGTACAGTCACCTCCAGGGTAAGGAGGCTGATACACATATCTAAATGACTAAGAGACTGTGCTCCACTAGAGAAACTGAACCTTGTCTACTTGGCTCTATGTCAGTCCATAATCCAGTATTGTATTCCAGCTTGGGGTGGTGCCGGCAAGACCCTCCTTTTGGGTCTCGAAAGAGCACAAAGAGCCGTGCTCAAAGTAATGACTAGGAATCCTCATCTATACCTTACAAAAAACCTATACGCAGACTGCAAAGTATTATCGGTTCGACAGTTGTTTGTGCTGAAATCCATCATGAGAAGACACCGAAGTGTCCTGCGCCTTAATCCAGGCAAACGTAGCAGGATGTCTGTATGTCCACGCTTTACCTGTGAGCAAGACATCCTTCGCCAGAAAAAAATCATGCAACTAGCATAAAGTTATACAACGACATATACAAGAAACTTAACATCGTAGGACTAAACAGCCATAAACATACGGTCCACTTATGATCTTATTTTTGCATATAGTCATGATTGTGTGTACAGAAAGAGTGTAATTCAGATTCAAATACATGACTTAAAACTGCCACCCAAAACACAAATATCTGCTTAGTTTAGGAGACAGGATCAATAGCTAAAGTGTAAAAAAAACACACTTACGCTTTTGCTCACAAATGGTACTCTGACGTGCAATTTCACGTTGCTGCTAAACTGTCTCGTACTGACTGCGCCCCAGCCAGCAACGGTGGCATTAAAGGGAATTGTTCCTTGCGTCATATCAAACATTGGCAAACAGATGGGGCGGATGAAATCTGCAAAATACCAAATCAAATATATAATAAAGTGCCTTTGGGCGCACATAGTTATATAAATAAACCTTCCTCTTGTATCGCTCTATCTATTGCTGAAAACTGCATTAAGGTACATTGAGTAAAAGATCTCAATCTAAAAGATCTAAGAGCACAAACAGCGGAAGCGGCTTCATTAACCCCCGATGCAAAAAGAGGGGAGTTATAAGTTTGACACACGTCAAACTTACACAGACAGACACCTGTCTGTCTGTCTGTGGCACCGTAGCTCGCGAACGGATGAAGCGATATCAATTTAGTTTTTTTTTGTATGAAAGGTGAGTTACGTGCGAGTGTTCTTAGACATGTTTCATGAAAATCGGTTGAGTCGTTTAAAAGCTATTTACTTTTTAAAGGGAACTCAGGTTATTATGTCGGGGGTTTTTTATCCTTAGATTATTTTACACAATGTAAAGATAGTTAAGTAGTATGTAATTCAGAACCTGTATAGGGTGCCAACTGCGTCATTTTAATCAAGGCTATGTCGTTCTGCTTTTGCGTGTTAGCAGGGTCGTATTCAGGATGTGGTATCGTCATCTCAATTGGTATTGTAATAGCTCCATCTGAACAATCATCAACCCCTTCTTCAGTCATCACACAATCGGGACCATTGTTGTTTTTGTCATATTCTCCAAGACGAATGCCTGAGCTAAAAACGTAATATTTTTGTTGGATTACTCATAAATCGTATAGTAAACTAGCTTTTGCACGCAGCTTCTCTCACGCAGACTTTCACTCCCTGATTTACCCCCTTAGGGGTGGAGTTTAGTAAAATCCGTTCTTAGCGGATGTCTACACCCTATAAGGAACCTACCTGCCAAATTTCAAGTTTGTAGGTGTTATAGTTTCTGAGATTTCGTGATTATTAAGTGAGTGGTATTTCGCTTTTATATATATAGATTAATTAATGGCGTGCAGAGCTAAGAATCTGTAGGTAACTAAATTATTAATTGAATTCATGAAAATCTACAATATTATTGAATGCTGTGGATGTGTATTTTTGAGCCATTCATTATGGTTCGCAATGGTATGGTACTGAATAACGTGAATAATGATTCAGTTAAATGGAATGAATGAACGAAGGGGAATTATAAGGTCTTTGTGAGTGAATGAGTCAATGCTGGCGCTTCTCACTCACCACCTAGTATGAAAGGCTTGATGACTGTGAAAGATCGACCTATGTGTCTAGATTGTGGCCTGCCTATTCCTCATGAGAATGAGCCCTGAGGGTTCTTGTTGTATGTGACTATCTATATAACATCATTATCATCATCATTGGTTGTCCATTGCTGGACATAGATAGATAGAGAACTCTTTATTTGTACACCATAATTTTACATAGTTCCAAGAGTACATAAAATGTAAGATGTAGTGTACAAAGGGTGGCCTTATTGCCAAGAGCAATCTCTTCCAGGCAACCTTAGGATGGATCAAAATGTATGGGAGAGGCAGTGCTAGTTAACGGTGCAGTGAGTTTTTAATTAATTATATTATTTGCTAATAAATATAACGAAAAACATATATTTATATATACACATACATATATATATTCACATACTTATACATACTAATAGATACACATACATATATAGATGACTAAATCACGTATGAATAAATATAAATCCACAGCATACCCTAATTTGTGCCTGCTTTAATTAAAATAATGTTCATGAACCAATTTCTTGAATTCGTTTATTGTCTACGCTTTCTTGATTTTTATCGGCAGTGCATTCCACAAACGTACAGCTTTAACAGTGAAAGACTGGTCGTAAAACTTTGTGGAATGCAGAGGCATCTCCAGTGTCAAATTCTCGGATGACCTTAGACATTTTTTATGTGTGTCATTAAGGAACTTGAATCGTTCTTTGAGGTAGAATGGGGCTATGGGATTAAACAAAATATTGTAGAGAAAAACAGCATTCTGGCAACAGCGAATCGGAAGCCACTTGAGCATTTGACGGAATTTAAAGCCGTGATCATATTTACAAAGGCGAAATATGAATCGTATACAGAGATTTTGTAGTCACTCAAGCTTATCAAGTTGTGCTTCAGTGAGATTCAGGTAGCTTACATCGACATAGTCGAGAATTGGAAGTAGAAGAGCTTGTGCAAGTGCAGCCCTAGTCGCAATCAGAAGAAAATTACGAAGTCTTCGCAGAGAACCTAGAAGAACCTAGGCAGAAGCAAATATCTTTCGACTGACCTCTTGTATCTGTGAACCCCGAGATAAAGTATTGTCTATGTAAATCCCTAAACTCTTGACACCAGAAATGATCTGAAGAATGGCGCCACCAAATTGAATTTGGTGGTGGCAGTTGAGTACAGTTAACTCTTGCGATCATCCTGGGACTGCTAATAACACATAACCGCGTCTTAACAGGATATATTCTATTAAGACGTATACCTTCAGTCCATAATTATGACTCCATTCGCCAATGCGACGCAGGTCAGCATTAATAGTGTTGAACGCCTCTGGTAACAAGTCAATCGGAGCTTGTGTATACATTTGTAAATCGTCATTTGTAAAGATAGTAGAAGGAACTTAATTGAATAGTGATTGAGTTTATAAAAACAGCGAAGAGTAAATGAGATATAACGCCACCCTGTGGTACACCAGCAAAAATACTGCACCACGAGGACACCAAGTCTTCAATGCAAATACGTTGTCGGCGACCAGACAGGTAACTAAGAAACCAATCAATTGTCCTTGGAGAAATGTTAAGAGACCGTAGTATTCCAAGCAGAATTTCAAGATCTACAGTATTAAAAAGATTACTAAAATCAAGCAAGATGAGTACTGGGCGTATTTTTCGACGGCTGCGTGTTTCTATGTTGTCCGACTCTTTCACAATCGCCTTCATTTGACTCTGGAAGGACTTTAGCGTCTCGAGGACAAGAGTCGAATATTGTGAAGTCCTCTGCGAGACCGGCCAGACTAGCAGCATTCGAAGCTTTCTTCGAGAGATCTGCTTCGAAATTTGCTATCCTCTTAGAGCAGTCCTGCAACTCTTATAGACTGTTCATAGTGATGCTGTGATTTGAGTGATTTTTCACTTTTTAATTTTGAAGACTTTAGTTATTATTATGGCAATAAGACTAAATTAGCAGGTATTTATTATTAAGGACTTATTATATTCATAAAATTTATAAAAAAAAAAGAATTATTTCTATTTTTATTTTAAGTTATTTAAAAGAGCTTTTAAGTTGTATGTTGTACAATTTTTAAAAAAGAAAACAATAATAGTAACTCACGGTGTGCCTAAACGTAGTACCGGTCCAACCACACAATGGCCTGCAGTTAGGACATATCTGCCACTGATAAGAGCTCCACCGCACATTGTTTTCAGGACACGATTCTGGACGTATTCGATTAGCACCAGCCATGGATACGAGTCCACCGTCGTTGGTGATCCACCTGAAGTAATATAGAATTGGGGAAATTAAGCTGCTCCTAAATTAAATAGGCCAACTAAATACCGATTAATATTAATACATTCCATAATGTGTGTGATACATTCAGTGTCTATATCTAAATGTATAAAAACTACACATTTTCAATGTGTTTTATGAAACTTAACCCTGTATGAATGTATGTGCGTGCTTATATAGCAAATATCGTTGGTGAATTACACTTTATACAATGCAAAGATAACGATTTTATACGAGAACGAACTAGTTTTATCAAATTAAGTATTTCGTTTAATCGGTTACTTTTTGTATAAATACGAATAATTTTCAGCGTACCTGATCAAATTAACTTTTATATTCTTAAAGTTTAAATCTTATATATTTCGGGGAATGTTAGACTTCTATATATTAATATGTGAAGCACAAACTTTGGACCTCTTTTTAAGAAAATGGGAAAATCTTTTTATGCAAACGGAGAAGAACAAATTTTGCCACAGGTTGAGATTATATGGACGAGGAGTTCAGAAAGCTAAAAAAAAGTGAATTATGGTTGAATTTCGAGAGCGACCATTTTTTAAAGTATATGTACGTTTGTATTCCATTAGCCTATAAGCATTATACTAACCGACAATTTTGTTCGTAGTACTCCCATCAAGCCCACAGCATTCAGTTCTAGGATCTGGTGGAAATGCAGTAACCCTAGGTGCACAATTTCCTTTCTCGACATTCTGGAAGTCAGGTACGGGGCCACAGCACACGCTGTATTGGTCCGGACCAGTACATCTGAAAATATAAATAAAATTGCTATAATATATCCCGTTTTTTTTAATGTTATAGCTGCGCCAAAATGACTCTGCTCTGCCTGATGGAAAGCATGAGCAGATTCCAAAAGTGGTGATCATCATCCTCAATGCGAATAAGGACAGTTCCAGTTTTGACCGCTCGGTACAGAAAGGACGAATTGTTCATGATTTGAGACCATTTTTAGGGTTCCTTGCCAAAGGCAAAAAACGGAACCCTTATAGATTCGTCAGGTCTGTCTGTCTGTCTGTCCGTCTGTCTGTCCGTCCGTATGTCACAGCCACTTTTTTCCGAAACTATAAGACCTATAATGTTGAAACTTGGTAAGTAGATGTATTCTGTGAACCGCATTAAGATTTTTACACAAAATAGAATAAAAACAATAAATTTTGGGGGTATTTCCCCATACTTGGAACTAAAACTCAAAAAAAATTTTTTCATCAAACCCATACGTGTCCATGGATAGGTCAAACCATCTATGGATAGGTCTTCGAAAATGATATTGAGGTTTATATTATCATTTTTTTCTAAACTGAATAGTTTGCGCGAGAGACACTTCCATAGTGGTAAAATGTGTCCCCCCCCCTGTAACTTCTAAAATAAGAGAATGATAAATCTAAAAAAAATATATGATGTACATTACTATGCAAACTTCCAACGAAAATTAGTTTGAACGAAATCTAGTAAGTAGTTTTCGTAAACTGCAATTTACCTTTCATTCAATCAACACAAATATAAAAATAAAATAAAAATTATATTATGTTACTTGCTGCTGCGGTACCCTTCATGGGCGAGTCCGACTCGCACTTGGCCGCTTTTTTAAGCCAATCAATCGTTCTCACTTTCCTTTGCAAATTTTTCTAAGGAGGCTTATGTCCGGCAGTGGACTATTAAAACAATGATGATGGAGATATAGGGATGGGATATGGGCCTATTCACTTACTCGGTGAAACTCAGCGCAAGCGCTATTTCACACCGGTTTTTTGTGACGCCGTGGTATCACTCCAGTCAAGCCGGCCCATACACGGTAATAGACCAAAACCTGCTTTCTACGGCGAGCATAGATAAATAGCCACATGTCGAACAGTGAGCTGTCAAAGGCTGTTGACGGATGACTATTAATGAAAACGTGCGTAAGTTTTAAGGAGTAAATGTTTAAATGGTTCTTTCCTGTACCGAGCAGTCCAGAACTGGAACTTACTACCAGCGCACGTATTTCCTAGCCTCTATGATCCCTGTTCCTTTAAGCGGGGCGTGAAAAAGCATCTTAATAGGCTGCCATAGTGTGTGCCATCCCGCTGCATTGTCTATGCACAATGAGTATTTAATTGTGACCGCCACTCTTGGATTCTGCTCATGCTTTCCATTAGGAAGATGGAAGAACTATAAAAAAAAAAAGAGTATAGTCATTTTGGCAACATCTAGTATAAAAAATAAATATCCTTACTGGGATTGCTGCACAAATGTGAATATTTCACTGCTGACTGGCGGTTTCAGCAAGTTTACGATAGCTGGACAGGAGTACAGACTGACGCACTGTCCTGGCTGGCCTGCGGGTGTAGTGCATTGATTGCTGGGCTTCGGAGGTTCATTATTTGCTGGACAGCATACCTGAAATATAATGAAAGATGTACTAAACAGTAACAGATGAGTAATTACCAAAATTTATTAGAACTAAATTTTCCTACCTAAAGTTTCGGGTGATACGGTTTTAACAGTTTTTAAACGTTGCATTGCGGAAGGAGTATTTCCTAGTGTTTGGCGGTGCGGTAATATTCGTATAATACCAAAAAGCGGCGATAAGCCGCCGGACGATCCCAAATCCTATCGACCCATAACATTGTTACCATCGCTAGGAAAGCTTTTAGAGCGTGGTACCAACCACGACTTCTACCGGGTGGAGTTAAATTTCATGATAGACAATTCGGGTTTACGTTAGGAAAATCGACAACTGATGCGGTTATATCTGTAAGGAAAACTGTCACCGAGTCAAGTTTTCAATACGTTTTAGGCATCTTCTTAGATATATCTGGCGCCTTTGACAATGCGTGGTGGCCCATGCTATTGCTCAAATTAAAATTAAGAGGTTGCTTTAAAAATATTTATTCCCTTATCTCCTCGTACTTCGTACAAGGTACTACTAAATTGGGACTCGGGCATCATTCTGTGTCGAAGGCGCTTACGATGGGGTGTCCTCAAGGGTCAGTGCTAGGTCCATACTTGTGGAACATAGGCTTCGACGATTTTCTGGCAATACCTGTGCCGTCCGGATGTACCCTGAACGCGTACGCGGATGACGGTTTGTTATTGATAGAGTCGGATACTAGAACGGGGCTTGAGAGGCTGGCCAGTGAATGTTTGGACTTAATATCTCGGTGGGGTGGGCGTAATCGGTTGACTTTTGCACCAAACAAAACCTTCCAGCTACTTCTGAAAGGTAACCTCAAATCACCGCCGAGTATTAAATTTGAAAATGTTACTATTAAAAATAAAACCTCGATTTGTTATTTAGGATTGGTTTTAGAAAGATTTTTTTCATTTATTGAAAACATTAGAACAGTTAATGAAAAGGCAAAAAAGAGTTTCTTTGCACTGACGAGGATATCAACTGCGACATGGGGTCTGTCATTTCATACACTAAAGATCATATATGGAGCTACTTATTTAGGTTCTATTTGCTATGGTGCTCCTGTATGGGCAGATAGGGCGACCGTAGTGCTGTTCGTCGCAAACTGTTACAAGGCCAACGACCTGCATTGATTTTCTTGTGCAAGGCATATAGGACGGTTAGCACTGAGGCTTTACCGGTATTGGCAGGTGTTCTTCCGGTCGATCTCGAGGTGCAAAGATGTGCAGCCATGTATTATTCCACACTACAAAACATGGAATGCGATTTTTTGGGCATACGAGACCGCGGTAAAATCATAAGATTGTTTCAACAGCAATCCAATGTCTATAACGACCTCTTGGATGAATGGCAGCAACGATGGGACGAATCATCTAAGGGGCGCCACCTCTACCAGTTCTTTCCATCTGTTCGCGAACGGTTGTCAAGGACATGGCTCGAGGTGGATCACTGTGTCGCTCAATTTCTTACAGGCCACGGTAACTTTAAGAGCAAACTATACTCATTTAAATTAGTCGATTCACCATTGTGTCAATGCTCAACACCTGATTCTAGCTGTGAACAGTCGGCTCATCATATCCTCTGGGAATGTAGTCTTTGGTACAATGAAAGTAACATGATGCTAAATAGCTTACAAATTACGTCTGGGTTAGTATATTATGGGGATCTTGTGTCAACTGCGGTGAATTTCCTTGCGTTTAAGCGATTCTGCCATACATACTATAGAAATCAAATATAGCTCACTTAGGACCCATTATATTTTATCCGTGGTGCTTCCAGGTTTGAAAAAGGCGTCTGCCTATTTTGACTTCATTTTGTCTCCCGCTTTGCCAAGGAGGGAAGTGGACTTATTATATTTTCAACTCCTCCAGTTTTCTTCTGATTAATTACGTTGCGGGTTCCAAGACAGTTTAATTTTTCCTGGGACTTCCCGAGTGTAATAACTCGGTGTGTTCTTGGGTCACCGTTGTTGATCCTGGTATACAGGAGTTACAGTGGTGGGCGTGTGGGCGGGATTAGTCCCATTTAGACCTAAATTAACCAAAACTACGCTTAATCAAGCGGGATAAGAGCAGTAACACCATGGCACCGTCTACCACGCTGGTCGTGGACTTTTGCTATATCAGGGGATTACATAGCAACCTTAACGCTGTCTATCACCACCTCGAGACAGCAAAGCGAGCCTTGCTCTTCTTGACCGAGACGCAGATAGCGTCTCCAGCGGACAATTCCTACCTATTTTACCCTGGGTACACTCCTTCATCTCTAAGGCCGGAGTGTGCGTGTACGTCAGAGACAATGTCAGCTCTCGTCGCCTCAGCAACCTTGAAGGTAGGGACCTCTCCATCTTATGGCTCCGTGTAGACAGCGACGACCATCCCCGCGTTATGCGTGCCTCTATAGGTCCCATGATGGTGATGCCGAAACTGACCGACTCATTGAGCGCATCCAGATGGCTGCAGATCCCCTCCGCAGAGATCATCGTACTTGGCGATTTTAACGCCCACCACGCCGACTGGCTCAGTTCCAGTAAAACGGATCATGCGGGGAGATCTGTTCACGACTTCGCCCTGGCATATGGCCTGACACAACTGGCCACGCCCACGCGAGTCCCAGATGTGGAGGACCTGCATCCTTCACTGTTGGACCTTCTGCTGACTTCTCATCCGGACGGTAACTGCGTATCCGTTAACGCCCCACTTGGCTCCTCAGACCATTGCATTGTCCGGAGTAAAGTTCCTATCACACCCTCGCCGCGATCACGAGTCGCACGCAGCCATCGTGTGTGGCACTACAAGTCAGCAGATTGGGATGGGATGCGGTCCTTCTTTGCGTCCTACCCTTGGAGACAGTTGTGCTTCTCGCCGGATAATCCCAACGCCGCTGCTGATTTTGTTGCTGATGTTGTGCTACAGGGTATGGAGCTCTTCATCCCATCCACTGTGGTCCCCATTGGTGGCAAGTGTCGGCCCTGGTTTGGTCCATCTTCCAGAAAAGCTTCTCGCATAAAGCAGGAGGCTTACCAAGCTTGGGCTGACGCGGTGGCGCTACGGGATCAAAATACCAGCGCTCTGAAAAAGAAGTACAACTTTGCCTCCAGGTCCCTCAAAAGAGACATTGCAAGGGCGAAGTCGGAGCACATTGCCAGGATTGGTGGGAGGCTTGAGCGTCTACCTTCGGGAACTCGGGCATTCTGGTCTCTTGCCAAGGCTATCGAAGGCAACTTTTGTAAGCCATCCTTTCCACCTCTGCACATAGGAAATAATCCGTTGACCTATGACGCAAAGCAGAAAGCCGATCTTCTGGCAAAACACTTTGCGTCCAACTCGACCTTGGATGACGGGGAACAAGAGCCGCCTACCATACCGCGGTGCGAGAGCTGTATGCTGGAAATCCAGTTCCACCAACGCTCAGTGCGCTTAGCACTTTTATCCCTTGATATCCATAAGTCGAGTGGCCCGGATGGAATCCCTCCTATTGTGTTGAAGATGTGCGCTCCTGAGTTGGCACCGGACTTAACGTGTCTTTTTCGGCTCTCCTACTCTTCTGGCATAGTCCCGACATCATGGAAGGCGGGAAAACGTCATTGAGAGTCGAAAAAAACTTGTGTCCCAAATTGAGACCTCTTTAGAAAAGGTCTCAGATTGGGGTAGACTCAATTTAGTCCACTTTAACCCCACCAAGACACAAATTTTCGCGATCACCGCTAAAAAACTGCCGTGGGCCGTATGCCCTCGGTTTGAAAACACTCCCCTGTCTGCCTCAGCCAACATTGGAATACTTGGTGTCGAGATATCGAGCGAAGTCCAGTTCCGTGGCCATTTGAAGGATAAGGCCAAATTGGCCTCGAAGAAGCTTGGCGTGCTCAACAGATCGAGACAGTATTTCACTCCGGCCCATCGCTTTCTGCTTTATAAGGCGCAGGTTCGGCCACATATGGAATACTGTCCTCGTCTTTGGGCGGGGGCACCCCAGTACCAGCTCCTCCCTCTGGACCGCATTCAACGGAGAGTGACTCGATTCGTCGTATGCCAGGAATCTTCAAATCGGCTGGTCTCTTTGGCGCTGCGTAGAGATGTGGCTTCGCTTTGCATCTTCTACCGCATTTACTATGGAGAGTGCTCCGAATAATTGTCCGGGCTGATTCCTGCCGCCTCTTTCCGCCATCGTCCTACGCGACAGCAACAACAAAACTGTGGAATGAACTGTCGCCTGCGGTATTCCTGGACCAATACGACCTTCAAACCTTCAAGAAAAGAGCGTACTCCTTTTTAAAAGGCCGGCAACGCACTTGTGACGCCTCTGGTATTGCAGGTGTCCATGGGCGGCGGTAATCACTTACCATCAGGTGATACGTCTTCTCGTTTGCCCCTTACTCTATATATAAAAAAATACGTTATATAACGAAGCTATCGTTCAGCGGTTTGGGCTGTGCGTTGATCTCTGGGTATGTCAGTCAGTCAGTCACCTTCCTCTTTTATATGTATAGAGATTATATGTCACTCTTCTTTTGTTTGCAATAATAGACGTCTCGCGGGAAGCTTTTCGTGCTATGATTTTCTATGATCAGGGTTAAACTTCAAGGAATCTCAAAAAAAAAAAATACATTTACCGGCCGGCCACTAACTGCAGTAACTCATGAAAACGTCATCCACATCGTACAGCGGCTATTGCGGGAGAATAGACATATATACACATCGAGAGATGCAGATTGAACTAAACATTGGATCACAGGCAGTTTTCACCATCCTGCATGAACACCTTAAAGTTAGGAAGCTTGTTTAGCGAGGGATACCTCATTCTCTCACCGATGAGCAAAAATGCCGTCGTGTTGATTGGTGAAAATTTATATTCGAAAAGTTCGAAGGAGGAACTACGCAAAACATATCCTATATTCTTACAACTGAAGAATCATGGATATATAATATATAGCTACGATCGTCTCACGAAGCAGCAATCCACGTTCCACAAAAGTTGTTCGCGGTCGGAGCGTTAACAAAAAATAATACCGATTTTTTTAGTCCGTAGAACAGTTACTAGTCAATGGTATAGCGAAGTTTGTCTGCTTCAAGCTTTCGGGGAGTTGGATAGCGACCGCCCAAAGAACGGTGTCGGTGGCATTGTTTTTCACCAAGATAACGCACCTGTTCACACAGCTGCTAGAACTATGGACTATTGGACAACTTCGGGGGTACAAATTTTACCCCATCCTGTGTACAGCCCAGATTTAGATCCATTTTCTATTTCCCATGGTAAAAAAAATGCTTCATGGGCGAAAATTTAGCACTGCCGACGAGGCCGTCGCAAAATACGTTTTGTAAATATTTTAAAAGCTGGTTCACCCGAATGCATAAGTGCATTAGGATTGGAGGAGGATATTTTGAAAAGCTCTAAATAAATTTTTATATTATAACTATTTTTCTTGTCACTATTTTTGGAAAACCCACGTATAAATATATATACGTAAACCGTTACACAAATTTGAGCCCTAGGAATTATCATAGACCCGAAGTTAAACTTCGTTGAACATAATATGGATTCCATTTTTGTAAAGTACTTGCGAATGCTCGGATTTATAACACTTGAATCTAAGCATTTTAAGAAAGCTTCTACCAAAACTATATTGTTTAATTCATTGGTAAGGAGCCATCTAGAATACTGTAGTGTAGTGTGGTCTCCTAGTTATAGGAATCACATAGATCGACTTGAAAGAACCCAAAAGCGCTTTATAAGACACTTAAGTTACAGTCTTAACATGTGCAAAGAACTAACATCATATAAAAAAAGACTCTCAAGAGAAGGCAACCCAAAGTTGGTTGCCTTCTCTTGAGAGTCGCAGGAAGATGTTGGATAGTCTTTCTACATACATTTTCGAGTGGAACTATAGACTGCCCCGTGTTGCTTGGCAGGATTGGTCTTAATGTTCCTATAGTAAACGCTAGGTGTTGTACTAGGCGAGAATATTTCTGTAGATCAAAATGCCATACGAACTTTAAATGCCTGCACGTTTGGCCTAGTGGTTTAACGGTCACCACGCCGTTTCCTACTTCGCCAAGTGTCGTGGGTTCAAATCCCACGTAGGGCAACACTTTGTGTGATCCACAAATTGTTGTTCTGAGTCTGGGTGTTCTTTGTGTCCGTTTCGTGTATGTTTGTAAAGTCCCCCGCGACACAGGATATATTACTAGTGCGGGAGTTGTCTTTTTAAAGAAAAAAAAAACACATTACCTACTCCATGGCCCGATTATTTGCAGCTTTGCAACCTTATGCCGATATAATCTATATTAACTTCACATCCGTGCCTCGGATCAAAAGAACTGTGTTGGATACAGGGATTGTAAGCTTATGCCTTCCCTGATTTGTTTTTGTCTTTTTTTTAAGTTTTATAATATTTTTAAGTTTTTTTGTTTTTTTTTTCTTCTTAATTTTTATTGCGATTTATTGGTCCGAGCTGTTTATTTTTAGTACAGATACTTAGTTTTAAGAACCGTTTTTTTTGTAATTTCATTGTAATAGTGTACGAGCCGTTAGTGGCCTAATAAATAAGTAAAACCTAATCTCAGAAATCTATTAACCAGTTTTGATAAGGTTTTTATCTAATGTATTGTTGTAAATTTCACTTAACATTTAGTGTTTGTGGATTAATACGTGAAGCCTCAATTTTTTACCCCTTTTTACGAAAATATTGTTAAAAATAAAGCTATACTTACAGCAGGGTCTTGTCCATCATACCCGCAATGTGACTTCTTCAGCAGATCCGTGTCTTGTGGTGTTCTATTTGGTTTCCTCACTATGTCTAGTAATGGCTGACATTTGTATATTGACTTGCATTGCCCCTGGCCACCGTTTGCTGTTGTGCATGGTCCTTGCTCTGTAAGAAAATAATATTTATTTATTTTATTTCTGTACTAGCTGAGTCCTGCGGTGTTATTCACGGCACAGCAGCAACCGCGGGCAATGCCGCGGGTTGTTATATAGGTTGAAGTTTTCCTTCTCTTTGCCTGTTATTTTGGTTTGCAGTTTCCTCTCATAGACGGCTCTTGCTACATCATGGGCTGAATAGGCGTGGTGACTCTCTATATTTTTATTTTCTCCCCACGCGGCGAAGTAAATAGGACGACCACTAATTAATCCAAATTGTTAGTGCATAGGTAGCGGTTTCAGCAGTCGAGGAGTTTTGTGGTTTCAAACTCCACATGGAACAACACAGTGTTGTTCTGACACTTAGTGTTCTTTGTGTCCATTTCTTGTACATTTTGCAGTCCAACGCGACACAGGGGTTATTATTCCTGGTGCGGTTTTTAGAGTTCTCTGCCAAAGACAAAAAACGGAACCGTTATAGATTCGTCATGTCTGTCCGTCCGTATGTCACAGCCACTTTATTCCGAAACTATAAGAACTATACTTTTGAAACTTGGTAAGTAGATGTATTCTGTGAACCGCATTAAGATTTTCACACAAAAATAAAAAAAAACAATAAATTTGGGGGTCCCCATACTTAGAACTGAAATTAAAAAAAAATTTTTTCCTCAAACCCATACGTGTCTAGGATCATAAGGTCATCTATGGATAGGTCTTCAAAAATTATATTGAGGTTTCCAATATCATTTTTTTCTAAACTGAATAGTTTGCGCGAGAGACACTTCCAAAGTGGTAAAATGTGTCCCCCCCCCCCTGTAACTTCTAAAATAAGAGAATGATAAAACTAAAAAAAAAATATGATGTACATTCCATGCAAACTTCCACCGAAAATTGGTTTGAACGAGATCTAGTAAGTAGTTTTTTTTAATACGTCATAAATGGTAAACCGCAAATAAAAAACACTATTATTAAAACATCGATTAAAGTTACAACGAA
The DNA here is from genome assembly GCA_949125395.1 of Diaphora mendica. Taxonomy (NCBI): domain Eukaryota; kingdom Metazoa; phylum Arthropoda; class Insecta; order Lepidoptera; family Erebidae; genus Diaphora; species Diaphora mendica. Next base: position 3,880,003 of record OX421334.1, read on the forward strand.
TTACAAGCACTTTTATATTATGTACGGAACCCTTCATGGGCGAATCCGACTCGCACTTGGCCGCTTTTTTAAGTTAACATTAGTTACCGACCGAAGATTCGGTTTCGGCCAGTTTCGGCGGGTCGAAAATTTGGAGGTGCTGCAAGTACAAAAAACACATTACACCCGCCACATTGACATCAATATAAACTATCAATATTCCATTATTTAACCATTATTTATGAATTACAAGTAAGCCAAGAAGTTCGCTGACCGAAGATTCGGTTTCGGTTTCGATATAATTTAACAGCCACATTGTCCTACATATTTCGTGGTACGTCATCCCGGTCCTACGCTCAAAAGTTTTTTTTACCTGCTAGCTCTGTTAGCTACCAAAAACGAAAATTTTTGTAAGGTGAAAGGTGGGCCCCTCATCAAAATGAATCCACTCCCGAATAATTAGCTTGATAGTAATAATTTCTAAAATTTGTTCCGGGGATCCCGGACTACTACGTTTGCAAGCAATATTAATATGTATGTATAATCAAAATAGTTTAAAGTGTGTATGTATGTTATTGAAAAAATGTACAGTTTAGTAAAACTAAGCAACAAATACATACTAATATTATCTCGTGGAAATAGTGAAACTTCGTAATGTGCTGTGCTTTCATACCCCCCTCTATGGTAGCGTTAAACGTTTGAAAACTTCGTAATGTGCAACAGTGCTTTCATACCCCCTCCGTGGTAGCGTTAAACGTTCAACGCAACCGTTAAACGTTTAACGTAACCTTGTTGGAAGTCGCATTAGAAGTTTAACTTCAAAAACCGGCCAAGTACGAGTCGGACTCGTGCACAGAGGGCTCCGTATAAACCTGTATTTATATTATCTGATGTAACTAAAAATTTATGCTTTTCGCAATTTTTCCTTCATCTGTGCTATAACTCGTAGCTTCGTACCAAATTTCAAGATTCTGAGTTCACAGGAAGTACCCTGTAGGTTTTGATTCCCTTGCGAGTGTCGAAAATTTGCAGGATAAACGGCTAATTATATGATGTAACTAAAAATTATGCTATTCGCAATTTCTCCTTTATCTGTGCTATAAGACGTTGCTGCTTTTTAATGTATTTTTTATCTCCACTTTACTATATTGAACTGTGGATACTGTGACCCCAGGAGCTGATAAAACGCAATCAACTTCGCTGGGTTTTGTATTCTCTTATATAAACAGAAACTATTTTTTTTCTGTTATTATCTGTATGGTTGCCGATTAAGAATACGAAGTGCAACCATCCCTGTTTATTCCGCAGGCGTCTTAAGACGGATTGCAACTGCTTTTGAGGATAATTCGCGTCCTTGTCATTTGACAGCTGCTTTTTTACCACCGAACTAGAAATCACCCGATTATCGTATCATTATAAATATGAAGAGTTTTTTAGAACGTTTTTATGTCTAAACTAGAGACCTGTAAGGTTTAACAAGAGATATAGGATGCCTTTCATCATCCAAAAAGTATCCTGTACATTTTATAGCATAGGGGTAAACAAGGAGTCCTCCTTGTTTACCTCAGTAGTCACTGGATGTTAAGCTGCTACCATCACCCACTGAAACCAACTCAAGAGTTGTGAGAATTAAGAGAAAGGAGATTTGGGCTTCAGTACCCTCGGTTACAAGGTGAAAAGATACGAAAGAACGTTGATGTTGAATAATATATTTTTCATCCCCCCGTCTCGAAAAGAGTATTTTTGCCCTTCGATATCTGAGTGCAAAAGCTAGGCTAGAGGATAAAGTAAATTGAATTTAGAACATCGTGTGCACTAAGTTTGTGAATTCAACACGTACTTTCTTACTTCTACCTTCATGGTGCCGAATTTATCATACAACCTTTTTTAATTTGTTAAAAACTCAGACTCGAAACCTTCTTGATGTACTTTTTTTTAAATTTAGTATCTTGTGATTGTAAATGTGTTTTTTTGCATTTAGTTATTTCCTCACTGAGGTGGGATGAAAAGTTACGTATTGCACTCGAGTGCAAAGATTTTTCACCTCGTGCACTTTTGATTTCGTGCTCAGGATTCTAGTTTTAGAAACCTTCGCTTGCTCGATCATCAGAACTGAGCACGCGGTTAAAAAGCAACTTTGCACTTTTGTATAGCAAAAGTAAGTACTTATAATGAGCGAAGCCCTATATACAAGTTGTAGCTTTTGCGCATGGCTGCAGGGCATAAAGAGTAGTCTAGTCAGCGGTTTAGCCGTGAAAGCGTGACGGACAAAGTTACTTTCGTATCTATTACTATATATGTATCTATACTTATAATAAAAATGTAACAGGTCCAATTCAGTACATTAAAGATATTTTGAAAATTTTTTTTTCAGGTCTCTCTATAATCGATACTGAAGCCAAAACTGTATTTTTTTTTCATTTTTGTCTGTCTGTCTGTCCGTCTGTCTGTCTGTATCTTGGCCGCGCATCACGCCGAAACTACTGAACGGATTCAAATGTAACTTGGCATGATTCGAGTTCATACTACGAGGTAGGACATAGAATACTTTTTATCCCGAAAATCAGCACGGTTTCCTGCAGAGAGGGGATGAAAGTCAAAATATGTACTTAGTTGTAATTCAATAATACATAGTCCGATTTCATTCATTCTTTTTTTGCTACAAATCAAAAAAAAAGATAACGGGAAAAGTATTTTTTTGTCCGCGACTGTACACTGCCTGTGGGAAACTGAGACAGATATGTGGAAATATGGCGGTACGAAGTTCGCCGCAGCTAGTTATATTATCTATCTATATCATCTATCTATATAAATGAATGCGAAATACCACTCACTTATTAATCACGAAATCTCAGAACCTATAACACCTACAAACCTGTACAAACCTGAAATTTAACAGGTAGGTTCCTTATAGGATGTAGACATCCGCTAAGAACGGATTTTACGAAACTTCACCCCTAAGGAGGTAAAACGGGGGTTGGACGTTTGTATGAGAGTCCTATATTTTTGAAGTAAGAGACTTGAAATTTAAAATTTTTGCTCTATAGACGGTGTGGAGGTGTACTATAATAATGTATCTTTAGAAATCAACCCCTTTTGGGGTTAAAACGGGGGATGGTAGTTTGGACGCAAACGAGGTTGCTTGGGTCAGCTAGTCTTATATATGGCGCGCCTGGCCACCTGGGGTGTTTCTCTGGTGGTCGGGCGCATCGAGGCGCTGGGCTTACGGGTGGCCCTGGACAAGACGGAGGCCCTATTATTTCATGGGCCCCGTCGTGGTCCGCACCCCGGCGCCTCCATAGAGGTCAACTTGGTCCTCGTACCGGTTCGGGCCCAGATGAGGTATCTGGGCCTGATCCTCGACGGTAGGTGGCTCTTCGACGAGCACTTCCGACAGCTTGGTCCTAAGCTGGTCGGCGCTGCCTCCGCCCTTGAGCGACTTTTGCCCAACTTGGGTGGAGCCAGCGTCGCAACGCGACTCCTGTACACGGGGGTTGTCCGGTCGATGGCGCTGTATGGTGCACCGGTGTGGGTGGCGGCTCTGACTGCCCTAAATAAGGCCCGCCTCTGGCGGCCTCAGAGGGTATTGGCTGTCAGAGCCATACGCGGATACCGCACGGTGTCGACCGAGGCGGCGTGCGCCCTGGCGGGAACACCCCCGTGGGATTTGGAGGCGGAAGTGCTCGCCGAAGTTTATCGGCGGGTGGCTGAATATCGGGCGGAGTATGGCTATCGCCCTCCGCCCGAAGAGGTACGCGAGTGGCGTGAAGCCGCCCGTCGAGCCACTATGGCTAGATGGTCGTTCCGGCTGGGGACTCCACGTGCTGGCTTTGCCGCCGTGGAGGCTCTCCAGCCGGTCATCCTTGAGTGGGCAGGGCGGCAGCACGGGACCCTTTCCTTCCGACTGAAGCAGGTCCTTCCCGGGCACGGTTGCTTTGGGAAGTACCTGCACTCGGTCGCTAGGAGGGAATTGAGTCCCGCCTGCCACCACTGCGACTGCAGTGAGGACTCGGCCCAGCATACGCAGGCGGTCTGCCCCGCATGGGCGTCGCAGCGCCGGGCCCTCACTGCAGTCATCGGAGGGGATCTCTCGCTACCGGCCGTCATACGCTCCATGGCCGGTAGCGACAGCAGTTTTACCGCGGTCGCAACCTTCTGCGAAGATGTCATCTCGCAGAAGGAGGTGGCGGAGAAGGCCCGGGAGGACGATATCCACTCGGACCCAATCCGCCGCCGGCGAACTGGGCGGCGGAGGCGCGCCTATCAGCGCCTCATGCCGCCCTGAGTGTGGCCGCGGATGGTCGGGACGGGCTTTCCCTTCCATCCGCTCTAGTGGCCGCCCGCGAGGAGGCGACGTTACGCGTGTGCCGTACGTCGCCTAAATTAAGAGTCATCAGATGACGGTGCCCGCTTCTGTGCGGGCAGGCGCTGGGAGGGATCTGGATGTGTTAATAACAGCAGTTCCCGTCTCAGGCGCAGAGTGGCACACCGTGTGGTTTTATTCGGTTCGAGTCCGACACACCGCCCCGCCGCAAGCCCCGGTGGCGTGACGGTCCGAGGGGATTTCCACACGTTAAAAAAAAAAAGCTAGTCTTATATATAAAATTCTCGTGTCACAATGTTAGTTACCATACTCCTCTGAAACGGCTGAACCGATTTTTATGAAATTTGGTGTGCATATCAGGTAGGTCTGAGAATCGACCAACATCTATTTTTTATACCCCAATTTTTATTTTATTTTTTATGGCAAAACAACGTTTGCGGGACCAGCTAGTAATATTATAAAGCTGAAGAGTTTGTTTGTTTATTTGAACGCACTAATTTCAGGGACCACTGGTCCGATTTGAAAAATTATATCAGTGTTAGATAGCCCAATTATCGAGGAAGGCTATAGGCTATATATCATCACGCTAAAACCAATAGGAGCGGAGCACCAATGAAGAATGTTACTAAAACGGGGATTTTTTTTACCCTACGGGCAATAGGAGACGTTTGCGTGGGTCAGCTAGTTTGAAATATTATAAATGTGTATTATATACTTTGTGTGATCCACAACTTGTTGTTCTGAGTCTGGGTGAACTTTGTGTCCGTTCCATGTATGTTTGTAAAGTACCCCGTGACACAGGTTGTAAATTTCTAATGCGGGAGTTCTCTTTTTTTTTAAAAGAAAAAGAAATACAAAAAGGAACCAACACGGTGGTATAGTCGGTCAAAACCTCCTTTCCAAAGAAAGGCCTATGTCCAGCAGTGGATTATATAATTAAACAGTCTTGATGTGTTGACGTAATAATATGTAAGTACCTACAGAAAACTCCTCATGTTGTTTTTGCAGTCAATTTCTTTATCAAAACATTTTTATCTTCTGTAAGAATTCACAAAGATATAATTGCATATTAAATTTAAACTCTGACCTGTTATCAGTCCACGCTTATAATACTGAGCAAGACAAAATAATGGACAAACACATGAAGAAATTAAAACGGATTCAGTTCACGAAATATCTGAGTGCTAAGCTGAAGGTTATCCGGCAGAGAACCAGGGTCATCGACATATTCTTGAGTGGAGACCGCGTCTCGGCAAGCGTAGTGTAGGACGTCCACAGGCCAGGTGGAGGGATGATTTGCGCAAGACGGCTGGCAGGAGCTGGATGCGAGTAGCCGAGGATCGAACTAAGTGGCGTGCAATTGGAGAGGCCTATGTCCAGCAGTGGACTGCGGTGGGCTGCAGATGATGATGATGATGATGAAGCTGAAGGTAGCGAGTTCGATTCCAACTCAGGACTAATAATTCTGTGATGAACACGATCATATGTGCTGTGTGCAATTAAATATGATTTGACGGCCCTGTTCGTCTAGTGGCTAGTAGCCCTGCTAAGCCGGAGGTCATGGCTTCGATTCCATCTCAAAACTAAAAGATGTGTGATGAGTAAATTTTTTTTTCTATGTATGACCCTGCCAAAATGACCACTCTGTTTGATGGAAAGCATAAGCAGAATCCAATAGTGGTGGTCACCATACTCATGGCGAATGCAGACAAAAAAAGTAGACTATTCTTCAAGAAACAAAGTGTCTCAGTGACAAATTTCATTGAAATCGGTGCAGCAGTTTAGCCGTGAAAGCGTAACGGACGGAGTTAATTTTGAATTTATTATCTACTAGTGACCCGCCCGGCTTCGCACGGGTGGATTTCAGATGCCCCCGCCGACGACACGATTCGTGCATTTATTTTTATTTATTTTTTTGTTTTTGTTTTACAACTTCCGCACTAGGAATAAATCCTGTGTCGCGGGGGACTTTACAAACATACATGAAACGGACACAAAGAACACCCAGACTCAGAACAACAATTTGTGGATCACACAAAGTTTTGTCCTACGTGGAATTGAACCCACGACACTTGGCGAAGTAGGAAACGGCGTGGTGACCGTTAAGCTACTAGGCCAAACGTGCAGTGCAAATTTTAAATCTGTAATATCTTCGAATATATTCATTGAAATTAGATGCTGTCAAGGGCCATTTTGATCTATAATAAATGCACAATGTATTTAATTTACTTAATTGTATAACGATTAATTCTGTATTACTTAAAATCGCTTCGTAAATTACCCATTATTTCTCGTAAAAAGAAAGGAATAAAAAATGGTTTTTGTGGGTTATCCCTAAGAGATAGACATATACCCTAGCGGACTTTTTTGTAGATCTTTTTAAGGTGTACAATACTGTAGTACATTATTTTGATCTATCTCGTAGGGTGCAACCAGCGTTTGCAATGTAAGCGCAAAAAAATGTGTTTATTTGCTACATCACATTAGAAACCTCGAAAATTAACAGTTTTTCCGTAGTATATTATGCATTTATTATACAAATTATTATAAAATCTTCCTCTTGAATCACTCTATCTATTAAAAAAAATCGCATCAAAATCCGTTGCGTAGTTTTAAAGATTTAAGCATACATAGGGATATAGGGACAGAGAAAGCGACTTTGTTTTATACTATGTAGTGATATCTATACTAATATTATTAACGCGAAAGTTTGTAAGTATGGATGGATGGATGTTTGCTACTCTTCAACGCAAAAACTACTGAACGGATTTGGATGAAACTTTACAGTAATATTGCTTATACATCAGAATAACACATAGGCCACTATTTGCCGCGATAATCGACATATACGCGGGCGGAGCCGCGGGCAACAACTAGTATTGACATATATCTCCGTCAGTTATGAACCGATGCAAGAGATTCAGAGTTGATTAAAAAAATTACGTGAGTGGGTGGGCCTTAGGGGCTGCCATCTTGCTATTATTTCGCCTTCGCGAGAAAGTCGAAAGCGCTTGAGACATTGCGTTAAAATTTTGAAGAGTAGGTGTTTCGTCTGGGTTTATTTAAATAAGTACTTAGATTCAATATAATATAATAATTTATATATCATCAGAAAGGGAAATAAGTCTAGTTTGTTGTAAAATTATTATATTGACAAAAAATGCAACAATCGCTCCTCGTAATGTAAAAAGATAGAAATGAATTATTATTTTTCTGAATTATACGTTTAACCCGACTTTACGAATTCTATAACTTAGTATTTAACAATGTAGATAAGTTTATTCTAAGGTAAGTAGCTATGTAAGTTTTTATCGCAGCGCCGGCGGAGCTGCAGAGTTGAGCGCGGATCGAGAGCCGTGAACGGCTGGACGTTAGACCGAAACACCGTCGCGCGGGCTGGACGTTACAGTGATTAGTGGTATGGATTATATATACGACTAATATTGACAAGGTATTAAGGTTGCGAATTGAAACTTAAATTTACGCCATATAAATTAAATATTTCGCCGATATAAACTTGACCAAACTCTCTTCCGACAAAATAACAAAACAAAAAAAACTTACGTGCATACACAACACAGAAAACGGCGAGTAAAGCTGGTAATGTAAAACTAATCATTTTTAGATCATATCACAGCGTTTTAAATTAACATTAACTAAATATGTGTGTTTACCGTGCGAGGGCCGGTAATGTTATGAATTATGTACTACCGTGCTCGTGCTCCGCGGGTACTGGCCATCACACACACATACACTCATATATATACAAAATGATGTCTCGACGACGCGACGCGACGGTCAATACAACTTAAGACTAAATAAACTTAAACTTTATAACTATAACGATAAAACATATAATCGAACGATTAGTTAGTCAGTACGATAATGTTAAAGGTTATGATTTAAGCTATCGCCAATTAAATTGGTTTTGTATTTGTTGAAAATAGTGTTTTTCCCCAAAATAGTAGATCTGTCACCAATTTGTAGTCATCAAACAATATAAAAACAATTCCATCATATATAATAATAATAAATCGCTTTATTGTACACCAGATTACTTATCAAAGGTAACTTAAAGCTAAGAGGTACGAGCGCCTGTACAAGGTACAGGCGCGTTGTCGTGAAGCAGCTGCAAGAGCTGGGGTTGATAGCTCTCCCTCATCCGCCATACTCACCAGACCTTGCACCTACCGACTATTACTTTTTCCAAAATTTAGACAACTTTGTAATGGGTAAAAAATTCAATGCCCGAGAGGCAGTACAAAATGCCTTTGAAGAGTTTGTTGCCTCCCGTCCAGCTGATTTTTACAAGAAGGGCATCAATAAACTGCCAATGCGTTGGCAAAGATGCGTCGATTGCATGGGTGATTACTTCGAATAAGAGAAATAAAAAAAGTTTAAAAAAATAAGTACTTTCACTTATTGCATACAAAACGGCAATTTCATAGGTAAAGACCTATTATTATATAAGGTTATAGTAACATCTAGTGTTGATGATTAAATAAATACGTAGAAATATAAAATAATAGATATTCCATATGACTCCAGTGGAATTGGAGACCTAATCCAGAGCAAGGTCGGTTACGAGTCTTTGAAGTCTTCCAGGTAATATGCCTTCACTAGTCTCTTGAACGCAGCTAATGTCTGCGCAAGTCTTATTGTTACTGGTAGGGCGTTCCATAACCGAACTGCTTGGACAGTGAAGGAGTGATCGAGGAATTTGGTACTATGTCCAGGCATTCTCAATTTCAGGATCTATGAACAATTTGGAGTGTGTGTCATGTAGAAAGGTGAACCCAGATTTAAGGTAATATGGAGTAAGAGGATTTAATAAAATATTATAAAGAAGAGAAAGAATATGAGCATTCCGGCGAAGGCGAATGGATAACCACTTAAGCTGTTTACGATAATCGGAGACATGATCATATTTGCATAATCCAAATATAAACCTTATACAGAGATTTTGGAGTCTTTCAAGCTTATTCAATTTGTCTTCAGTGAGATCTAGATAACTGGCATCAGCATAATCTAGGATTGGGAAAAGAAGGGATTGTGTAAGAGCAATCTTGGTTGGATAATCATCGGGATATATTATCAAGTATCAAATAAATAATTTTGTATTTATTATAATAGGTTTATCCTGATAACTGTGTAATCAAATTAATTGAAAACAATCATTAAAAAAATGAAATATGTCTGTAATTGATTTCATGTTAAAAATACCTCACAGCTTTCGAATTCGTTATATAAAATTACTAGCTGACCCAAGCAACCTCGTTTGCGTCCAAACTACCATCCCACGTTTTAACCCCAAAAGGGGGTTGATTTCTAAAGATACATTATTAGTGTGGCGTTTCGTAAAATCCGTTCTTAGCGGATGTCTACACCCTATAAGGAACTTACCTGCTAAATTTCAAGTTAGTAGGTATTATAGTTTCTGAGATTTCGTGATTAATAAGTGAGTAGTATTTCGCTTTTATGTATATACTAGCTGTGCCCGCGACTTCGTCCGCGTGGAACGACTTTGTGTAGTATTTTTAAATATTGAGGCTAATATTATTTTACAAATAAAACACACACGTTTCACTATTAAAAACTTATTTAAGTACTAGCTTACCCGGCGAACTTCGTACCGCCATATTTATATACAATAATTAGCAATAAATTAAAATTGCGACTATAATTTGAGATTTAAACTATCCTATCTCTCAATTTGGATCGAACTGCACATGGTGTGCAAATTTTATTATAATCGGTTAAGTGGTTTAGGAGTCCATTGAGGACAAACATTGTGACACGAGATTTATATATATTAAGATTTATTTGTATAAGTACATAAAATATAAAGTACGTATTTATATGAGCTTATTTCGACATTCGACATGGCCAAGGCTTTCGATCGGGTCTGGCACCGCTCGCTTTTCTCCAAGCTCTCGGCATTCGGTCTGCCTCCTTTTCTTAATCAAGGCCGCATTAGGGGCCTTTGGGATGGCGGGGCCTCTGATTTTCTCGAGGTAAACACTGGCGTACTTCAGGGTTCAGTCCTGTCGCCCACGCTATTTCTTTCGCATATCAATGACATGTTAGCCCTTGGCAATGTATATTGCTATGCAGACGATAGCAGAGTTCATGGGCGATATTTTGGACACCGTGCAGCCAAGCTGGCAGACGTTGAGGAAAATCGACAGAAGCTGAGCTCGACCGGGTTTTAAACCGAATTTTAAAATGGGGTGATGAGAATCTGGTCGAGTTCAACACTAAGAAAACACAGGTGTGCACATTCTCTACCAAAAAGTCTCCATTTTTTTCGCTCCCCACTTTTCAGAACACTCAACTGCCACTACGGGATAAGCTCGGTGTCCTGAGCATGGATATTTGCCGGGACCTCAAACCACGGAAGTACATCGAGAGCATCACCTAGGCGGCCTCGCGGAAACTTGGCGTACTGAACAGGGTGAGACGGTTCTTCGCGGCCGAGCATTTATGTTTTGTTTATAAGACCCAGGTTCGCTCGTGCGTGGAGTACTGTTCTCATCTTTGTGATAGATCCACGCACCACGATCCTGGCTTTGGGAAACACCGCCTCAGAGTCTTACAAATACGCTCTCAAACCAAACCGTTTGGTTCTTCCTTCCTGTGCCGAGCAGTTAAAAACTGGAACTCACTACCAGCGCAGGCAGCGCACGTGTTTCCCTTCCACTATGATCCCAGGTCCTTTAAGTGGGGCGTGAAATTTATTGATGCGTGAAAAAGCATCTCACTAAGTCGTCATAGTGTGGCACGCATTGTCTGCTTTAGCAGTAAGTATGGTTGCTTCCACTGTTGGACTCGGCTTGAGTTTTCCATCAGACTGACCAGAGTCACTTTGGCAGCCTCAAGTATAAAAAGAAGTACAATTTTTTATGTGCGTTTTTTGTTTTGCCATCTTTTGCCAAAATATAGAGATTTAGGGTATTTGATACACGTGGGTATATTGCCCATGGGAAAAAATGAACTGCAACTTTAATCGTCTTTCCTTGGGCTTTGATAATATTGTTGTAATATTGTGACAGCAAAAATACAGGTATGACATTCCGCAAGCTACACGGGGTGACGTCACTATCCAGTTACCACTTTATAGCAACATAACATGAAATGATGGAAACATTTTCAGTCACCATTCTATTAAAAAAAAAATGCAAAATGTAATGTAAAATGCATTTAAATTGTTGTTTTGTGTGCATAATCAAACAAAATATTGGATTTTAAATATATGATAACGTAAAACTTTATTGTTCTATCGAATTCACAAAGGGAATAATGGTGGTTGGGAGTTATTATTTCATACTACTGGTAACACTGGAACGTGCTATGTCAGTGTTTTTCCGTATGTCGTTACCTTCGTTACATGCATAAGTCTGTCTCGTTCAGTGCTAGTGTATACAGCTATTCTCAAATATTTATTTGTATTTATAAGATAGACAGACAGAGTTACTTTCGCATTTATAATATAAGTATGGATAACATAATGATTTGTTGTTCTATTCGGAACTGTAAGAGCAGAGCTATAAAAGGCGGTACAATAATTTTTTTGATCGAAGCAAATGCTTCTAAAAGATTATGGGCAGAAGCAATACTACATGGAAATGGAAATGGATTAATATAATACAATCATCTCTACATCTTAGGTATAGGTGGTGAAGCGCATCTTGAAGCTCAGTTGATAAGACTGATAAAACAACGTAAAAGTTTTAAATAATATATTTGCCAAACACAATAGGATACAAGATTATAAAATTATAGTAAAACACGGAATGTATAAGTAACAGATGTAACAGAAGTAATATATGTAATGTTCCTAACAAACATATTCAAACATCCGTCATCTCTTATACCAGCCAGTCTGAGTCACGCTTGCAAACCTCTTTCTAACAATAGGCTACGGAAATGACTACGATAACCGATATGCATGCGGGTGGAGCCGGAAAAAAAAACGGCTCCACTTTCGGCTTAGTGAGTACCCATTCCTTTCTGAGTAAATGTTAGACTACCGACCCTTAAAATTTCATCTTTCCTAAAATGACGTAATTCTGGGCTGACTCTCAGTCTATATAGTTTTTCCCTCACAATCAGGATCAAAACTTATGTATTTAAATTATTTACTGAATTTTAATTATTGACTAAATTAAATAGATTATAAAATCTCCCCAAAAGTATAAAGTTTCAGAACCAGCCATAGTGATGATGACGTCATCTCGTGCGTCATCTCGTGCTTCGTGTCATGGTGACAGCTTTGTTTATTTGTTGTCAAGACGCCCGGCGTAGGTAACGCGCATGCTATGGCGAGTGAACCACCCGACTGCTATACAACCCTTATTCTTCCATTTAAACCCCTTACAACCCTTTTTTCGCATTAAAAAGTAGCCTTTGTCCTTGTGTCCTTTCTCAGGCTCTAGACTATCTGTGTACCAAATTTCATTGAAATCGCTGCAGGGGTCTGGCCGTGAAAGCAGGACAGACAGAGTTACTTTCGTATTTATAATATAAGTATGGATAGATTGTGATTAATCGAAGCAGTTCTAACCTAACCTAACTCTATGGCCATTGAACGCCAGTTGTTGTTGTAAAGATTCAACCACGATCGCATGTAACTCCCGGTTACACCCGGGGCTCAGCTAGTTGTAAGTAGGAAAATACAGCATTACGTTTCATCAGAAGTCAGCCGTCATGTCGTGTGTTCGGTTCCCTATATGGTCAAATAGAACATTTTGATGTTCAGATGTGCCATGTAGAGTAACTCGAGTAATAAAAGCAAAGGGTTCCTCTCAAATTGACACCACTGTTTTTTTCCTTGACATATTGTCTTTTTACTATTTAGGGTAGAGATAAGTTAGATATTAATGTAATGAAGGTTTAGGGTACGATGGGGCTGACATGGTCTTGTGTGTGACTACAAGCTCCTAAATAAAGTAAAATAAAAAAAAAACAACATATCTAGGTAGGTAAGAAATCATGGTAAAAATAATTAGAGTAACATAATAAACAGCTAAAAATAATGTTACAAAATATTTATTTTATTAGATATCACTTACAAAAACATTAGGTATTTCAAAAAAAATTCTAAAAAAACATAGGTAGGTAGGATTTCAGCATGAATGGGCCGGCTCGACCGGGGCGGTACTACCCTCGCACAGAAAATCAACGTAAAATGACAGTGATCGTGCTGTCGTGTTTCGTTGGTGAGTGCGAGACCGGAGGCCCTAAATAATCTAGTCAACAAGTTCCATACTTGTTGACTAGACTAAAAGATGCAGAAGAATCACATCACAGGCCGCCATGGTGTGGGTCGCCATACTGCATTGTCTGCATTCGCAGTGAGTATGGTGACCGACACTCTTGGATTCTGCTTATGCTTTCCATCAGGCAGAGTAGAGTCATTTTGGCGAGCAAACATAAAAAAAAGGTACCTATTAAAAACTAGTTACATATTTGCCGCTAAGTTGGAAATTATTTCTTTTTGTTTCATATTTTTTTGGGTCATCCGATAGCTTAGCTTAGATGCATGCGGACAGCACAGGACCGGTTGTTATAGAGATCCTTGGAGGTGGTGATGATGAAGATGACTTAGATTTACACTAAATTAAACACACTTGACCACAATAGTAGATTGTTGAGTATCGCTTGATGCATGTTGAGTTTTTATTAATATCATTTCATTTCCACTTCACAGCACGATAAGAGACAGGATGTTAAATAGACATAAAGAAAAGCTTCTTCAAAATTATAAAGTTTGAGTCAAAAAAAATATTCAAAATTCAACTTCAGAGTTCGTACATCGAACAAATATCATCAAGTCAAGATACAGCTCATAAATCATGAAACTGATGATGTACTTATTACTTTTGTACTTTAAAACGCAAACCTTAAAATTTCGATATTCCAATTCGATCGACCTATTACATTAATCAGAAATGTTGCTTCTTATCCAGGTAATGTACTCATATACGTTGGTGTAGACTCCAGGTGTGTTCTCCAAGCCGCAAGGGAAAGTGCCGAAACTGACAACACCGATCGCTTCGAAAACCCTGCCGTTCTCGTACATGAGTGGGCCTCCAGAATCACCCTTACACGAGTCTTTACCCTTTTCCCCACCAGCACAAAACTGACCCCTCCATAAGGTAACCCTACGACGAGGGACTGCATACGCTGGCTGGCAACCCTGTAAAGACAATAAAGTAATGTGTTATATTCTTAAAACTGTAGCTAGATTTTTTGACGACGAACACGATATTAATCTGGACAGACTAGAGATGCTTAACGGAATATTTGTAATATACGTCTTTGTGGACACTCTTCTTAGAATAATAAACAAATTATCATCAGCATCATCGTGCTGGAAATATGCCTCTCCTAAGAAGGGAGGCCTCCCACCGCGCTTGCCACATGAGTTACTTTATGGTTTATTCAAGTTGACCTTCTCGTATTATGTTTTATTTGACTATATTTTGCTTATACTTGCCTTGTAAAAGATGTTGACTTGGCTTGTGACTTGCAAAAGATATATTTTATATCATTAGATACACATTGAGATAACGTATTGAATCTACATATAAAACACACTTACACTTCTGCTCACAAATGGTATTTCGACGTGCAATTTCACGTTGCTGTTAGACTGTGTCGTGCTGACTGCACCCCAGCCAGCAACGGTGGTATTGAAGGGGACCGTTCCTTGCGTCATATCAAACGTTGGCAAACAGATAGGGCGGATGAAAGCTGCAAAATACCAAATCAAATATGTTATAAAGTGCCTTTGGGCGCACATAGTTATATTAATAAACCTTCCTCTTGCATCGCTTTATCTATTGCTGAAAACTGCATTAAAGGTACATTGAATAGTTTAAAAGATCTAAGAGAACCAACAGCGGAAGCGACTACATTTTTACCCGACTACGGCAAAGCCAAAGGAGGGTTATGATTTTGACAGGCTGTCCGTTCACCTTGCCTGAGGCCTTCCTACGCTGCGTTTGCCGTCACGTGGTGTCCACTCAAGAACCTTTCTGCCTCATCCGGCCATCGGTCACGCGTTGTTAATGTGTTATGGTACATTTCTACCTAACGTGTGACTACGGCTTTTGAAACTTGTTTCATACTTTTTCAGCGTCGTTTTTTGTCGTAGTTGGGTTTTAGTTTTTACTTTTTTTTATACGCTATGTAAAGCTAGTAAAGTAATATGTATTTCAAACCTGTATAGGGTGCCAATCGCGTCATTTTAATTAAGGCTATGTCGTTCCGCTTATTTGATCTAGCAGGGTTGTATTGAGAATGTGGTATCGTCATCTCAATTGGTATTGTCATAGCTCCATCTGAACAATCATTAACGTCTTCTTCAGTTTTCACACAATCGGGACCTTCGTTGCTAGTGTCGTATTCTCCAAGACGAATGTTAATGCTGAAAAACGTAGTATTTTTGTTAGACTAATCATAAATCGGATCGAATATAAGTAGTAAAATAATCACAAATTTTAACAAAAAAAAAATGGGACGGGAAGCTTTTAAATAAAAAAAAGAATCATCAAAATCGGTTCACCCAGTCGAAAGTTATGAGGTAACAAACATAAAAATAAAAACAGTCGAATTGATAACCACCTCCTTTTTTGAAGTCGGTTAATAATGGCGCATATAGCTAAGACTCTATAAATAAATAATTATTTGAACTAATGCAAATCTACAATATTAGTATTGAATGTTGTGGATGTGTATTTTCGAGTTACTCATTATGGTTCGCAGTAGTATGGTACTGAATAACGTGAAGAACGATTGAGTTAATTGGAATGAATAAACGAAGAGGAATTATAAGGACTTTGTGAGGGAATAAATTAATGCTGGCGCCTCTCACTCGCTACCTTGTATGAAAGGCTTGATGACTGTAAAAGAGCGACCTACATGTCTAGATCGTGGTAAGTACCTACCTCTGAAATGAAATGAAATGATATATATTTGCAAGAATGTAGTACAAAAACAGGTCACAATAATTCTATAAAGATCGAGTACATTCTACCATAACAATGGTGTGCAACTAGCAATGTCTTACATTACATTAATGGCATGCAATACACTAAATGTCAGTGTCAATTTTAATTGATTTCAATAATTTTATTATGATTTTAAAATAATAATAAAAAAAAAATAACAATTCAACAAATCAAATAACGAATGTCGAAAAAATAGTAGGTTTATTAAATGTCACAATAGATAAGATATGTCAATTTAGTAAATGTCAAGATAATTTAGAGATGTCAATACAATTCAAAATCAAGGCTACTTAGGGATTAAAATTAGGATTAAAATTAATTTAAGGATAATTAAAAAAAAAATCTGCCTATTTCTCATGAGAATGAGACCTGAGGGTTGTTGTTGTATGTGACTATCTATATAACATCATTATCGTCATGATAATAGTCTATTTCTGGACATAGGCCTCTTTTTTAAAATTTTGGAATACTGTATACCCCGAACCAAACTTTATGACGTCTGGGAACATCGTGCGAGTCGATGCGCAGCATACAATTTTTGGTATCAGAGGGAACGTACAGGGGTGCGGGTGTAGACCAATACACGGCGCATGTTCCTTGTGTGTGTGACCGTGTCCGTACACTACACATGCACTCATAATCTTGTTTACGTACAGTCGAGTTGTTAATAGTTTTGAATTGTTTCGTAACCTACTTGTTTTGTGTTTTTTTTGTTTACTTGTTTTATTATTGACTGTTGTAGTTTAGTGTATTTTGCGTTAACTTTTCAATGGTTAACATATTTGATGTGTTGATTAAAATGACTCGCGGACTGTATAATCTTCTAAGTCAAGGTCATTTATTTCTGTAAATAGGTTTTCACAAAATACTTCAACTTGCTAGAAAACTTTTAGTATAATTAAATAGAATTAGATTAATATTTGAGATCATATTTTATTTGCCTCGAACAACATCTCAGAAATAATTATTCGGTTTATAGTTGGATAAGAACGGTAGGAACCTACTCATGTTTTTATAAATTAATATGCTAAAAAATAAGTAGGTACATGTATTATTAAATTTCATATTATAATTATATCCAGTCATCTAATTATTTTAGACTTAACTGTACCTGCGCCGTCCTGCTTGCGCAGCTAACTTCAGAAACTTATAACTAGCTGGTCAGACGGTCTATTTAAAAAAACTAATAATAAAAACTCACGGTACGTTTCCACGTAGTGCTGGTCCAGTCACACAATGTGCTGCAGTCAGGACATATTTGCCACTGATAAGAGCTCCACCGCACAGTGTTTTCACGACACCGTCCGTTATATCAAGGTATTCGATTAGCACCAGCCATGGATACGAGTCCACCGAGGTTGCTGATCCACCTGAAGCAATATAGAATTTGGGAAATTAAGCTGCTTCTAAATTAAGTGGGCTAACTAAATATCTATTAATACATTCCATAATGTGTGTAATATTCTTTGTATATGTGTACATGAAAAAAAAACTACACATTTTCAATGTGTTTTATGAAACTTAACACTGTATGAATGTATAAAGGTGGTTTCTGTATTGCATTTTTTTATCAGTGTGCGTGCTTAAATGCATATATCGTTGGTGTATTCCACTTTACATTATGCAAAGATAAAAAAAATATACGGGATCGAAGTAGTTTTGGCAATTTAAGTATTTCGTTTTATCGGTTTGTAAAAACGAATAATTTTCAGCGTACCCGATCAAATTAACTTTTTTATTTTAAATTTTTAATCTAATATATTTCGGGGAATATGAGACGTCTATATATTAATATGTTAAGCAAAAAATTTGTAGCCCTTGTTAAGAAAATTATGCAAACGGTGAAGAACAAAATTTTGCCACAGGTTGAGTTTATATGCACGAAGAGTTCAGAAAGCAAAAAATAGTGAATTATGGTTGAATTTTAAGCGCTGGGCGTAGGCAACCACTAGTTTTTAAAAATACGTGCATTTGTATTCCTATTAGGATAAGCATTATTCTAACCGACAATTTTGACGATAGTACTCGCTTCAAGCCCACAGCATTCAGTTCTAGGATCTGGTGGAAATGCAGTAACTCTAGATGCACAATTTCCTTTCTCGACTTTCGGGAAGTCAGGTACGGGGCCACAGCACACGCTGTATTGATCCGGACCAGTACATCTGAAAATATAAATAATATTGATATAATATACCCTGTTCACGATTTGGGACCATTTTGAGAGCCAATCATTTGTTCTCACTTTCTTTTGTAAATTTTATTTGGTAAGTAGCTACGCCCCGCAGGTTTTGTTGCTTTTGAGTCGGATATTTTTCACTATATCATTGTTTTTTTTTTCTTAAATAAACACAGTCTAAGTTACTACTTATAACATCAGTTTGACCTTCACTTCATCACCCCAAGGGACAAAACTACGCAAGACAACATCATTGCAAAGAGATAGAAATTTAGACACAAACCCTATTGGGATCGTGCGAAGTGTTTGATGGAGGTATAGAGGAAACGATCACAGCGCTTGCCGTGTCAGAAATGTACAACAGTAGGGGCTTAGTGAAACTTGTCAATTTGCAATTGCTTTCAAAATGGGTCAATATTGTTAATATTTAATATTTCGGACATCATACATACATATTATACATAGAAAACACCCAAACTCCGAAACAAATATTTGTAGATCATACAAACATTTGGTCCGACCCGGGAATCGCACCCGAGACCTCATGATCAGGCTGTCAAAAAAAAACTGTGTGTGTTGTTGTAAATAAACTGCAAAAACAACAGCAGAAATAGTAAGTGGAAATTTGATGTTTTTCCTAAAGCGGCTTTTCAAAGTTTAAAGTTTTATCAAAGATTTTAATGCATATAATAAAACATGGACATGTGGCGACTTCCACATACAGTGCAACAGAAATATACTAAAGCGTCATCTACCGAAGTTATACTGAACTACGGGGTAACGAAGGAAACTAAGAAAATACCAATCCTGAATCGCGCAGTGAAAGTTCTCGCGCTTGTTATCGTATAAACACATCCCAACATCAACCGTTGGGCAGTTGGCTCGCCAGGCATGATTATCTCGCCTGGTCGGAGGATCCTCTCTTTGTGTTGGTGGGACATGAGCCACCTGTCCCCCACAGACTTAATAAAGCAGCAGTATGTTTGCACTTGCCGCACTGGTTATAACGCAACTACATTTTACTCTAACGACCCGAGAGTTTTTGACATCATCATCAGCCTATCGCAGTCCACTGCTAGACATAGGCCTCTCCAATTGCCATTTGGTTCGATCCTCGGCTTCTCGCATTTTTTTTATGTATGGCCCGCCAAAATGACTCTGCTTTGCCTGATGGAAAGCATAAGCAGAATCCAAGCCAAGAGTGGTGGTCACCATACTCATTGTGCTCCTGCCAGCCGTCTTGCGCAGATCATCACTCCACCTGGCATGTGGACGTCCTACACTACGTTTGCCGAGACGCGGTCTCTACTCAAGAACCCGTTTACTCCAACGGTAATCAGTTCTGCGGCTAATTTTTACTGAGATGTAGAGTTTATGAAGTTAACTCTATCTACCCTAACTTCATAAACTCTACATCTCAGTAAAAATGTATGGCTTCGCCGTTTCGCTACCGTCACGAAGGGGAAACGAACGCCTTTTGTGTTTGTGTCTAGTTTCTGAAGTCGCGAAACAGCCAAGCCATACATTTTTACAGAGATGTAGAGTTTATGAAGTTAGGGTTGGTAGAGTTAAGGCGTGTTGATACAGAACCTTGGCTCTACATGAGATCTGATATCTTTTTCACAGGGTAAGCCATATGCAGTCGTTTTGGCAACATTTTACATGACAATGTTTTTGGTGGGATTTCATTTCTTTTTGTAAGTTTCCTTTTCTTCTTTTTTTGGGCTGTATTTCTTGTACATCTTTTTTTTTCTTTTGAAAAAGTCTGTATTCCAAAAATAAAACTTCTAGCATAAACATTTGTGAAAGTCTCATAGAAACTTTCACCCCCCAAATTTGGGGGTTGCGGGGCAAAAGTAAAAGGTTTATGATTTTTTTTGTTGTTTGTAAACTAAACTTAGTTTACATACCAAATTTCAGCTTCCTAGCACTTCAGGAAGTACCCTAACAGTTTTGAAGATCATCAGTGTGTCTGTGACGAAAACGGTGTTTTTTAGGTATCAATAAAATCTGAACTATCAAAGCTATGCAATTGAAACTTTGTGCGTTTCATTAGTCTATTGGTAACATCATATCCTGAAAATTTTAACGATCTGGTATATCGGGAACCAAAGTTATGGGGGTTCAAAAAAACGACGAAACACTTCGAGAAAAGGTAGGTAGTGCCCTTGCGCTACGCTTGGCTCGTCTTGGCGGGGGCACGACCGTGCCCCCAGATAAATTAATTGAAATGTTATTAGATATACTTTATCTACTGTAGAATATTAAAATGTGTGTTCGTTTTAGGTTGGGAGAGAACTTACATTTCAACTTGTTTATAGGGTGTTAAGATCGCCAATCATGTTGATCGTATTTTATAACTATTGCTATTAGTTCTTCCACATTCCTTACATGTTCTGCTAAAACCAATTTATTTTCTTTCACCATAGTTTGGCGCTGGAAATTTATATTGTGTTTTACACTCTTAAAACCACTTTTTATGAATACATCCATTTTTTCTATTACTGTTTGTAACAAATGCCTCTAAAAACACTAATATATATCTTTCTGTATATGATTTATTTACTTTCCTTTTATATAAAACTTGTTGTTGCCCGCGGCTCCGTCCGTGTATATGTCGGTTATCGCGGTCAAAAGTAGCCTATGTGTTATTCTGATGTTTATACTACTATATATTACTATAAAGTTTCATCCAAATCCGTTCAGTAGTTTTTGCGTGAAAGAGTAACAAACATCCAACCATCCATCCATCCATACTTACAAACTTTCACGTTTATAATATTAGTATAGATAGTATGAACTGGTCATTCAATATTTGACAAACGCCCCGAAAGTTACGTTTGCGAGATGGCGCAGTAGTCGTGCACGTTCCCAATACCGACCCCAAGTAAGCTAAAACCTCTTTTCTAAGGAGAGGCTTATGTCCAGCAGTGGGCTATTAAAGACTCTTGATGATGGTGATGATAAATAGATGTGTTATTTTTCTAAGCTAAGCTTGTAAATCTCTGTCAGTTTATGATGCTAAATCAAAAATGCTCAAAATTTAGCAGAAGTGTCGCTTTCCTCAAAAATTTTGCAGAAGTATCGCTTTCCTCAACACTTTTTTGACGTTTCTGTCAAAACGAGGTTTTCTAGTCTGAGTCAGTTTTGTCATTTAACATTTGAAGCTAAGAATTAACTTAAGTTTATTTACTTAACTAGCTGAGCTGACGTACTTTTTTCCGCCTAAAAGTTGATGTATAAACAGATTATGTTTATATAATGATGTTTTATGTGTTATAATATTAATTATTTTTACGGGAATTAAGGCGATCACTTATTAGAAGGTATTACATACCTCTGATTTGCCTGACGTTTCAACCAGGTTGCACTGGCCGTGGTCACAGTGAGTCAACCTTCTAATAAGTGATCGCGTTAATTCCCGTAAAAAATATTATTAATATAACATGGAACGCGAAAGTTTAAAAGTTAGTATGTTTTATGTATATCATATTTTATATTTATTATCTTATTTCGGACGAAGACAAGGCCAAAACCGCCTAAATCATAAAAATTGGTCCCACCGTTCTTGAATTATAAATGGTGTAACTAACACGACTTTGTTTTATGTACGTAGATTACTGTATCATAATCGATTTATCTAAGTATTAGCTTTGATTTAGACTCGTCATCGACAACGTCATCAACAGCCTTTAACAGTCCACTGCTGGACATAGGCCTCTTTTAGAAAGAAGGTTTTAGCCTATTTATACCTACTTTACACCTGCGGATCATTTGAAACAAATCCTAAAGGAACCTGTCTGTCCAAGCGTGGTATACGAGACCAAAACCTGCTTTCTACGGCGAGCATATATAAAAAACGAGACTGTTATTGAAAACCTGTCTAAGTTATAAGGCGTAAATGTTTCAATGGTTCTTTCCTGTGCCGAGTAGTTGAAACTGGAATTTACTACCAGCGCACGCATTTCCTAGCCATTATGATCCCGGTTCCTTTAAGCGGGGCGTGATAAAGCATCTTACTAGGCTGCCTTAGTGTGGGCCACCATGCTGCATTGTCCATGCGCAATGAGTATGGTGACCGCCACTTTTGGATTCTGCTCATGCTTTCCATTAGGAAGAGTAGAGTCATTTTGGCAGATTCTAGTATAAAAAAATATTATTATTACTGGGATTGCTGCACAAATGTGATTATTTCACTGCTGACTGGCGGTTTCAGCAAGTTTAGGATAGCTGGACAGGAGTACAGACTGACGCACTGTCCTGACTGGCCTGCGGGTGTAGAGCATTGATTGCTGGGCTTCGGTGGTTCATTATTTGCTGGACAGCATACCTGAAATATAATGAAAGATGTACTAAATATTAATAGATGAGTAATTATTAAAATTTATTAGACCTAAATTAATAAATACATAGGTATATATACGAGTACATAATAAACCGCCAGCCACGGCTCATGCATGTCGGTTATCGCGGTAAAGAGAAGTTTATGTCCTTCCTCATCAAGTAAAGTATCTCCATGCCAGATCATTATCCTTTATGACCTTTTTGTCGGTTTGTCTGTATGTTGGTGCGTGCTAATGTCAGAAGTGGCTTAACCTGTTTTGATGAGTTTTTTCTAATGTATTGTTGTTAACATTTAGTGTTTGTGGATCAATACGTGAAGCATCAATTTTAGAATAGAATAGAATAAACTTTATTGTACACCAGTTAAAATAAATAACATTCAGAAACTTATCAACTTAAAAACCATGTACAAATGGCGGTACAATTTTTTTGCCCCTTTTTACGAAAATATGGTAAAAAATAGTAAAAAATAAAGCTATACTTACTGCAGGCTCTTGCCCATCATACCCGCAACGTGACCTTTTCAGCAGATCCGTGTCTTGTGGTGTCCTGTTTGGTTTCCCAACTATGTCTAGTAAAGGCTGACATTTGTAGATTGATTTGCATTGCCCCTGGCCACCTCTTGCTGTTGCACATGGTCCATGCTCTAAGTAAGTGGTAAGAAAATTATATTTATTTATTTCTTTCTGAACTACGAACGAGGCTCGAGGAGACGATGGCGGTAGACCCATCCCAACAGGCATAGCTATATGCAATAGGCCAGTGACGGGCAGCAGCGTCACCGGTGCAAAGAACTACGCCCTACGACCACCAACCCGCCTGCCTAGCGTGGTGATTATGGGCTATAAACCTCCATGCAGCTGCAATATAAACCACGACGCCCGGTCCCCGGCAGTCTCGCTATTCCTAGTCATGGTGGCGACCACGGTAACGGCGAGGCGGGGGGTGCTAAGAATCTCCGGGTTACAGCAGGCTACCACAACCGCCCGTCGTGGTCCACCCGCCGGCGCCTCCATCGAGGTCAACTCGGTCCCCGTACCGGTTCGGGCCCAGATGAGGTATCTGAGCCTGATCCTCAATGGTAGGTGGCTCTTCGACAAGCACTTCCGACAGCTTGCTCTCAAGGGCGACTTTTGCCCAATTTGGGCGGAGCGAGCGTCGCAACGCGACACCTCTACACGGGGGTGGTCCGGTCTGTATGGTGCACCGGTGTGGATGGCGGCTCTGACTGTCCTGAATAATGCGCGCCTGGGTCGCCCTGGTACTGGTGGTCAGAGCCTTAAGCGGATACCGGACGTTGTCGACCGAGGCGGCGTGCGCCTTGGCCGGAACAACCCCGTGGGATTTGGAGGTGGAACTGCTCGCCGAAGTTTATCGACAGGTGGCTGAATATCGGGCGGAGAGTGGCTTTCGCCCTCCGCCCGAAGAGGTACGCGAATGGCTGAAGGCGTAAAGCCGCTCGTTGAGCCACGACGGCTAGAAAAATAAGGCCACCACAACCGACTGACCCTGGCTACGTATAATGGCCGCACATTACGGCTAAACTCACATCTAACACAACTCGAGGTGAAATTTGAGAAGATAAGATGACATATCTTAGGGTTATGTGAAGTCCGAAGAGATGGGGAGTGCACTACAACCCTCGAATCACGCCCTCTCATGTACTTCCGAGAGGGAGACCAACAATCGCAAGGTGGCGTTGGGTTTCTGGTTAACAAGTCCCTTTCTAGCAACGTTGTGGAAATATCTAGCACGTCGAACAGGGTAGCGTACATCATTGTCAAGCTCACCGAGAGGTATAGCCTCAAGGTAGTGCAAGTCTACGCACCGACCTCGGTCCACTCGGACGATGAGGTGGAGGATATGTTCGATAACATATCGAGAGCCCTCCACTTCACTACTGAAACCCACTACAGCGTTGTTATGGGTGACTTTGACGCCAAAGTGGAAGTACAATATTGCAGCGTATCCGTAATAGGATCCCATGGATTTGGAAACAGAAAGTATAGGGGGCAATTGCTCGTCAACTTCCTCGAACGAGAGAGGCTGTTCTTGATGATCTCTTCCTTTAAAAAATGGCCCCAAAGGAAGTGAATGTGGCAAAGCGTGAGATCAATTTCATCATGACGGACAGAATGCACATATTCAAAGACGTCTCAGTGATCAATAGGTTTAACACCGGCTCGTCCGAGGCTCTCTGAATATCGACTTTAAGTCTGAACGTGTCCGTTTTATGAAATCCAGGCTCCGACCAACTCTGCTCCAAGCCGCGATGATATCTGAAAAGTTCCAGTCAAATCTGGAAAACCGATTTGCTGCCATGGAAACCACAAAAGACGTAAAACAGAACCTGGAAAATGTGGTTCGAATCTTCAGGGAAGAAGGTACGAGATTTTGTGAAATGCAGCGTAAGGGCAGGAAATCGAACCTTGCGGAAAGGACCCTAGGACTAATGAAGGAACGACGTAAAAACCCACTTCTTACTTCGTCGGCAAGGCGGACTCTAAACCGAGAGATCAGCAAACTCGTACGACACGACCTCCGATGCTCCAATACTCTGTCGATCGAAAGAGCGATTGAATATTGAGCAAAATCGAGGGTCAAAAGTGCGCGATTCTACGCTCAAAAGTTTTTTGCCCCTGCTACCCCTCTTAGCTACCCCAATCGAAAAAAATTGTAAAGTAGGCCCCTCATCAAAATGAAGCCAGTCACGAAGAATTAACTGATATTAATAACTTGTAAAGCGTAGGTCTGAGAATCGGCCACCATCTATTTTTCGTACCCCTAAATGATAAGGGTGACCCAAAAAATAATTTAAGTGTCTATTTGTAATTTCATACTAACAGCTTTCCTGTCAGATAAGCTATCTGAAGCTTTTCTGTATCCGGTGAAACGGGTAATTATTTTCTACGCAGCTCTTAATTTTTTTAAGTTTATTTTTCTGAGGACAGCAGTGAAGTGCTAGCAACAACAGAACCAAACAATATTACTGAATCTTATTAGTAACAAGCTTAAATTTAGGTGTTTGTGTTATTGTAATAATGTTGCCAATTGAAACATAAACATACGCAGATACGCCCGCCATATAAATTAAATATTTCGCCAATATAAACTGACCCAACTCTCTTCCGACAAAATAACAAAACAAAAAAAAACTTACGTGCATTCACAACACAGAAAACGACGAATAAAGCAGTTAATGTTGTAAAACTAATCATTTTTAGATCATATCACAGCGTTTTAAATTAACACAAACGAAATATGCGTGTTTACCGTGCGAGGGCCGGTAATGTTATGAATTATGTACTACCGTACCGTACTCCGCGGGTACTGGCCATCACACACACACACATACACACATATATATACAAAATGATGTCCACGCAACGGTCAATACATCATAAGACTAAATAAATACCAATTTAAACTTTATAATTATATAGATAAAACATAAAATCGAACGATTAGTTAATACGATAATGTTGAAATTTGACCGGTATTTCTAGTGACTTCATACTGCTGTCTACTGGGAATATCCTATTTACGCGAAAAGATAATGTTTACGGTTCGCTAAGTTTTAAAGAATATTATACAAATAAAATAAAATTGAAGTACCTATATGTTTGTAATTTCAAATTAACAGCTTTTCACTACTTGCATGTGAAAGTATACGTATAAGTACATATAATGTAAAGTGTACGGTACTTATACCAAAACAATTGTTTTAATACCTCTTTGTTCCAATTAATGTCTGGAACGAATGAACCGATTTTGACGAGACTTTCTCTAGCAAATAGCTGTTGATATAAGGAATGACTTAGACATGTTTTTTAAAGACTAGCCGAAATAGCTTCACACCGTTGCGTTATCCGCTGTTGTTTATTTGTTTAAGCATCTCACAAAGAGCAATACCCCGAAAAGAATTAACAGAATGACTCGTTATGTGCATCATCTCTTATGGGAGACCACATCGTGCACAAGAATGTTCACACAAACATAAAAATAGGAATACAATAAAGTTTATCTATAAATAATAAAAGTATACTAACTTTTAAACTTTCGCGTTCCAATTTATAAGAATTATTTTACGGGAATTAACGCAAACACTTATTTAAGGCAAATCAGAGGTATGTAATAAATTAAAGAAGTGTTCGCGTTAATTCCTGTAAAATAATTAGTATAAATATAGGTAATGTTACAAAACTAATTTGTTGATTACATTCATAAAAGTCTAAATCTTTTGGGCCTGAACTCCTAAACAATTTTTCTTTTGTATCAGCTAAATAAAAAACTATTAAGGTCCTCAAATGACTCCCTGCAACATACCTCATACTTAATCCATACTAATTTTATAAATCCGATAGTAAACTCTAGCTGGTTGTCTATCTGTTTGTCTGTTACCCTTTTACGTCTAAACCGCTGCACCAATTTTAATGAAATTTAGACTACTCTTTTTATTGTTCCAAGTTTTCCTTCTTTTTACCCGACTACGGCAAAGCCAAAGGAGGGTTATGATTTTGAAAGGCTATGTATGTATGTATGTTCATCTGTTCCCTCACAGCTCCTTAAATACTTATTAGAACTGGACAAATGAGGCATCCTTAGAAGCGTCGTGATCGTCCTCCGGTTATAGGCTATATGACGTGTCACTGAATCTAATGTGGCTTCCTCTAGCTGACATAAAGTACTGCATTAAAAAATAAATTTGAGATAAATATGCCGTGTTTGGTATCATTCGAAAGGGCGTTATTTTTACATTTCAAAAATATATATATTATTAGCATTTTCTCGTGACTTTGTCCGTATTTATTCGATTATTGTGATATTTCTATGGTACCTATTTAAAATATACTTTGCAAGTAAATTAATATTATAGAGGCACCAAAACATTTTAAATAAAAAAAGTAAAAACTAAAACCCAACTATGACAAAAAACGACGCTAAAAAGTATGAAACAAGTTACAAAAGCCGTAGCACAGAATACTTGGTAGGTACATTTCTACGTAACGTGTGACTACGGCTACTATTAGGTATTCTGTGCTACGGCTTTTGAAACTTGTTTCATACTTTTAGCGTCGTTTTTTGTCGTATTTGGGTTTTAGTTTTTTGCACTAATGTTGTCCTGCATAGTTTGATCTTTAAGTCGTCTCTTACGACACCCATTGTATGAAAAGGGGTGGTAATACTCTGTATTCTTAATCCATCATCGCACGGAAAATTTTAATAGGTTTACTGCTAATCAAGCCAAAGATGAACCCATAACGACACAGATGATAAAATTAGTCTTACTGTTCTTGACAGTAACCAATACGATTTTTGTGTAATCTAACCCTGCTGCCGCGAATATTGCCCTAACACACTCCTGTACTCGCGATGTTCATCGCGTTGTTCCTCATTCCAGTATTCGCCTTGCAATGGACGACAATGTTCTAGCAGCGTAGGCATTATGTTTTTACAGCATAGCAAATACTTTAAATGTATAAATCAATTATATGTATTTAAAAACTGTGTAAGTATGTATGAATCATTTATTCATGATATTAAACGTAGTTATTTATATTTATACAATAGCCCATTAATAAGGACTTTTAAACAAACTTTCGACCCTTATTAAAACCCCTTTAGGAGTAGAATTCCCATAAATGCTGATACAAGTATTCATTTATTTGTAAACAAAAAATTTAAAAATTACTGTTACAATACGTGCCAAGCACGCGAGCGCTCGACGCAAAGCAAAGTGAGTGCATCGCGCGTGTGTGGCTGGTCACTCGCGCTCGTATTGCGCTTCTTTGATTCGCGCCAAAAAACCGACAAAAAATGGATCGCCGGGCATGACGAGCGGCAGGACGAGCAGCATGACGCAGCCACACTACGCCTCTGCCCATTTCTCTCGCTATTTCTCTCGCCACTCGTCGAGTGTGTGGCCGCACTATAATATAAAATAGCTAATAAAAATGCTCGTGTCGTGGTGTTTGCTACCAATCTCCTCCGAAACGGATTTACCGATTTTGTGAAATTTTGTGTGCATATCGGATAGGTTGGAGCATTGGCCAACATCAATTTTTCATACCCCTAAATGATAAGGGTGACCCACCCCTAAATAAGTTATTATTTTTTATGGCAAATCAACGTTTGCCGGGTCAGCTAGTACATATATAAATGCCTCGTCAACTGCCTAGCCTTTATTATTCCCAAGATTTATTTGGGTCGGCTACTAGTGCAAGCGGTTTTACCTGAATATATTTTTTTACTGGCATCGGAACTCCGCAACCCTGAGGGTGAACTGAATTTGAAGATAAACTAGTTGTCAGTATATTTGAGGGCACTGACTTCCCAATAACGATTGTCATAAATTTTTATGACAACCTGGACTGACGGCTTAACGTGCTGAAGATACGAGTGGGAACGCACGCACGCACTCATGGTTCCAAAACCATTGCAATTTCATATATCTTTTTGGAAGTAAATATTTATTATTATTTTGTATTAGAACTAGACATAGGCTTACTCTAAGTAAGGCCTACGTCGGCACTATCCTGTCGTTAAATATTTTGCTACCTATACGACATTTGCTTTATGCTAGTAAGCCATCCGCAGTATAATAATATGTTTGTTTATTTAAAGAAAAGTCATTACAAATAATTGTATATTATATTGTTAAATAAAAAATATAGGTATTAATACTTAGGGAACAATGTTTTTTTGAATCCAATCGTTGTACTTGTATACATTTGTATAAACTGAAGGTATGTCTTCTGTGCCACATGGTTTGGGCCCAAAACTAGCGATTCCAGCAAATTCGTACCGCGTTCCGTTCTTGTACATGAGAGTACTATCACCTTTGCAAGTATCTTTGCCCTTTTCCCCTCCGGCGCAAAGATGAGTCTCCCTTATTACGACAAGCCTAGGCTTAGAAGAATATGCACGTTGACATTGCTGGAAATAAAAGATAAATAACATTAAATATTTTCGGCCATCTAACACACAACGCCATCTTGTTAATATCGCAGGCGACAGTTCATTCAGTTTTGTTGTGCGAGGCAGAAAGTTCTTAAAAAATGTTAACAAAAACCGACTTCAAGGTTCGACTCGATTTCTCTTGATTGCCATCATCAGATCTTAGTGTCCTTATCATGGAACCACCGTTGGGATATCTCCTTTACATTAAAAAAATAATCATAAAAATCAACTCATAAACGACGAAGTTATCCGCGAACACATATAAATATATATATATATACAAGGTGAATTTGACAATACGATATTAAATGTAACCGTGGGCTATTTAAATGTGTTGGTTTACTTTGGGATTGTTTAATTTATCCGAAAACGGATACAAAAAAATTAAATTTTCAAACGAACTAAATATTTTAAAAATACAAACCAATAAGGACACCATTTGTAATTTAAGGTCACTAACCTGAGTGGCCACGGTACCGGCTGGCGGCTGTAAAATACACACATCAAAAGTGTCTAGGGATCAACATAAGTGTCTAGGAATCAACATATATTTTTGCAATAACTTTTCTCCTGATTGATATTAATTAAAATTTTCTTTAAGGATTCATCAAATAAAGTGTTTTCGTTTGTCACAGTAACGATAAACCAAGTCACCTTTGCATTAATAAAGAAATTTGCCATTTTCCTAATAAAAGGATTTTTGACATTTGAACCACTAACATTAAAGTTCGAAAAAAAGACTGAAATAACAGTTTTCTTTAAAATTTTATTAGGTAACTTAAACAATTAATAATCCGTGTTTCTACCACGAACACTAACACAAGAACATCGGTTTGGCATACTCAAAATGAGTTCATCCAAATCACGCTGTGGAATGGCCGCCCATGTTCGTTGCAACAACAAAAAAAGGTCTTCTTGCGACTGGATACCCTCCATATTCGGCAGAGCTCTTCTCTGTAGCATATCCCATGCATGTTCAATCGGGTTCAAGTCTGGCGACTGAGCAGGCCAGGGCCAAAGCCACATCTCAATCTCAAGAAATCCGCATAAAAATGCTTGATCCCTAGACACTTTTGATGTGTGTAGTTACCTAAACAACGCGCGATGTAGGTTTACAAAGTAGATACTAACTTTATCGCCGTGAGCTAAATAACACTAGTAATATTTATTACGTATTTACGTAAATTTGATCATCTCGTGTCGAGTTTACAACCGGAAGAGCATTATCTCTATTAGGAATAAAAGTTTGATTTTTCTCGTATGTACTGGATAGTATGTACAATAATCCGACTATTGGTAGGTAGGATTAATGAACATTCTCCCTAAATTAATATCTTATCCGTAGTAAAATATTTACTAGCCAATATTTTACTACGGATAAGACTAAGTAACCGAGTCGAGGCATTGTCTAAACTCACACAAAATAACACAACGCTCCGTAATAACTAACAAACTTAACTAATGAGTCATGTCACTGTAAAATCACTACAAATAAATACCTATTAATAATCAATAGGTACAACAACGCGACACAGGGCACCAGGGCTACTTCAAAGGTTCAAAGGTAGCGCTGCGCGTGCGACGACGCGACGCCCTCGGTCATTAACCCAACAACATCGTGTAGTAAATTTCAAAAAGGAAAAATAGTGTCCTATGGCTAAACTACTGAACCAATTTTATTGAAATTTTGTTGGTAGAATTGTATCATGTGTAGGTGGGTCTAGTTCAAATTAATATCGTATTGTCATATCCACTCTGTATACGGTTTTGAAGTCGGTTAAAAACCGCACAGTTGTGGATTGCCAGCCATCTAAGTGATGAGGGTGAAACTGCTGTCGGGTAGAATTATGGCGGAAAGAGGCGGCAGGAATCAGTCCGAACAATTCCTTGGAGCACTCCCCATAGTATATGCGGTAGAACATGCACAGCCACATCTCTACGCAGCGTCAAAGAGTTTAGCCTAATTGATATTTTCTTGGCAGTCGACGATTTGAGCTGTTTTCCCTTGAATGCGGTCCAGAGGGAGGAGCTGGTACTGGGGTGCCCCCGCCCAAAGATGAGGACAGTATTCCATATGAGGCCGAACCCCATTAAAAAAAGGACATCCAAGTTCCTTAGAAAGACTGAGCCAGGAGCCCCTCTACGACCTTTTTTTATAAAATACATGTTATAATAAACGAGGTATAATAATACTTATATCATTACTAGCTGACCCGGCGAACTTGTACCGCCATATTTACATATCCGTCTCAGCTTCCCACAGGCAGTGTACAGACGTGGACAAAAAAAATTGACCTTTCCCGTTATCTTAATTTTTTTTCTTGTACACAAACCTTGTCCTAACAATAACAAACACATGAAAAAAATATTATTTAATTTGGTGCAGCCGATCGGAAGTTGAGTCGGAAGAGCTGGATGCGAGAAGCCGAGGATCGAACTAAGTGGCGTGCAATTGGAGAGGCCTATGTCCAGCAGTGGACTGCGATAGGCTGATGATGATGATGATGATCGGAAGCTATGCGCGTACATATATTTCGGCGATTCATCTTAATATATATAAATCTCGTGTCACAATGTTTGTCCTCAATGGACTCCTAAACCACTTAACCGATTATAATAAAATTTGCACACCATGTGCAGTTCGATCCAACTTGAGAGATAGGATAGTTTAAATCTCAAATTATAGTCGCAATTTTAATTTATTGCTAATTATTTGTCTGTTATTATTTGACAGTCACAATTATCTGTTAACTCCAAATGATTCTAACAGATGTCGATACCTGTCGACTGGGTTGAGTAAGTAATCAATAGATGGCGCTGCTATGGTAAATCTACGAACGTGTCATATAAGCTAGCATAAGCATTGTTCCTCTTAGATTTAGCCACAGCAACGCGTGGCCGGGTCAGCTAGTTTTTATATATAGACGGGAATAAACTTTGTCTCGTAATTGGTACTAAATGCCTTGGAATTGATTGGCGTTTCGACCAAGTTGTAACTGACAGACCTGTTGATATAAATCTAACTATTTGAGTTAGCTAACAAGAGATAGTACATAACAAGAAGGGATAATTTCGTTAAACAGGTCTCGAGATGGAATCTCCTTATTCTTTATCCATCAGCGTACGGATGAAACTTATAATTAAAATATAAGTAAATATATTTATACACGTACCTCCCGGCTTACATAAGGTAGATCCACATGATTTTTTAAATTCGACGAAAATATCCTAATACTGGTTGCACCCCAACCGGCAGCAGTTAAATAAAACGGTTCAGATTGTAACGTAACATCTGCAGTAGGGAGACATATCGGTCGGATAAATTCTGAAAATAATGATTTTTAAACATTAAAGAACTTTATAATTTTTTGTACACTGTACACGGTACACTGGGGTTTGCGGTAGTATGGTGAAATCGAACCGACTTATATCTTGTTTCGTGCTCTTTCTAGCTTTTATAATTCCTAAGATTATTTTGCGTCGACCGCTAGTTCAACCAGTTTTACCTGAATATCAGTTTTTTAGGAATCGGCTGGCAACGGACCTCCGCAACCCTGAAGACGAACTGAATTCGAACGTTGAACTAGTTGTCAGCATATTTGAGGACGCTGATTTTCCAATAACGATTGCCATAGATGTTCATGATAATTTTAACTTCGAAGTATACCCAGGGTAAGATAATGAAGGCTCAAGAAGAACATAGTTTCAGTAATCCCTATTTTATATATTCTCGGTAAAACCTTCGACTGCACGGATGGCCTAATGGTTTAAACGGCTTCCTCACCGCATTCTATTGCGCCGAGTATTGTGGTCTCAAGCCTCGTATGGGACAACATTTTGTGTGATCCACTAAGCATAGTTCTGAGTCTTCGTGTTCTTTGTGTCCGTTTCATGTATGTTTGTGAATGTAAGAATCTATACACTTTTATGGTCGTATAGTTTCTTATTTGTGAAACATCGATAGCAGTAAAGAGTACATTTTCGACAAACCTGAATAGACCGCATTTTGCTTCATTCTTATCAATGATATATCGTTAATCTTCAGTATTGTATTGTATTCTGGATGTGGTATAACCTCCTCAACTGGTACTTGAACAGCTCCATCAGTACAGTCTATACCACCTCCCTCAACTTTAACACAGTCAATATCACCTCGGTTACTGGTGTCATAATCTCCAAGAATTATGTTAACACTAAAAGGAAATAATGTTTTTTAAAACTGTGTTTTCTTAGTATATTCTACGTTTAGTGGTCACTTATTGGAAACTCTCTGCTTCTGTTATTGTACACGATTAATTTAATAAGGAAACACTTAAATCTATGTGCCATGATGCCATGCTTAGTCATCATCTACAATGCAGCCAAAATATGTCAACTTCCAGATATAGGCTTCTCCCAAGGTTCCTCAGAACAGCAACAGTGCCCTGTATTATACTTATCGTATCAAATATAAGAACCAACACGCGTCTATCTTCTTTGTGTATTTATTTCAGTTGCATGTAATTTCGGTATAAACCAAAACTATTTTGAATACTAGTTTTTCCTCGTTGCTCCGCCCGCGTGTATGTCGGTTATCGCGGTAAATAGTAGCCTATGTGTTATTCTGATGTATAAGCTATATTACTGTAAAGTTTCATCCAAATCCGTTCAGTAGTTTTGCGTGAAAGAGTAACAAACATCCATCCATCCATACTTACAAACTTTCGCGTTTATAATATTAGCAGGATTTCAGCACACAAAAGTAACTAAGAGAAACAGGAACAAAAAAGTAATGTCTAACAATGATATGGTATACCTACATTTTACCCAGGATTTCGCCTTTAGCTACTGAGGCGGGAGCCAAAACATATTTCCCACTGATAAGGGTTCCCATGCCTTGCACCTGGCGCTTACCGCTTTTATTAAATTCTATCAGCACCAACCATGGGTACTGGTCGATGGATGTCGCATTACCACCTGTAGACAATAGCACATCGTCAAATAGCCAGTATCTTAAAGTTAAGTAAAATAATAAAAGTCCTACTATATGACACTAGTATCTACATATATAAAAATGAATCGCCGAAATGTACATATGTACGCGCATAAATTCTGATCGGTTGCACCAAATTAAATCATTCTTTTTTATATGTGTTCGTTATTATTAGGATAAGGTTTGTGTATCAGAAAAATTAAAGGTTAACGGGAAAAGTAATTTTTTTTTCCGTGGCTATACACTGCCTGTGGAAAGCTGAGACAGATTGTTAATATGGCGGTGCGAAGTTCGCTGGGTCATTTCTGTGCAGCCGAAGTTATGTACCTAGTACTACTACGTTTGAATGACATACTGATACAGATCTCACTCAAATCAGAAATTATAAAATTTACTAGCAGACCCATGCAACCTCGTTTGCGTCCAAACTACCATCCCCCGTTTTAACCTCAAAAGGGGGTTGATTTCTAACGATACATTATTAGTACACCTCCACACTATCTATAGAGCATAACATTTTAAATTTCAAGTCTCATACTTCAAAAACATAGAACTTTCATACAAACTTCCAACCCCCGTTTTACCCCTTTAGGGGTGGAGTTTAGTAAAATCCGTTGTTAGCGGATGTCCACACCCTATAAGGAACCTATCTGCCAAATTTCAAGTTTGTAGGTGTTATAGTTTCTGAGATGTCGTGATTAATAAGTGAGTGGTATTTCGCTTTTATATATAGATTTGCCAAATACACTATTCCTTATATTAGAAGCTCTAGAATTCTTACATAAAAAATATTTGTAATCAAACAATCCAACAGCCTTTAGCAGTCCACTGCTGTACATTTGTCTGTCCTTGGGTTCTGCTCTACCATACCTCGCTAGCAAAACAGATGAATATACGATTTGTGTGATATTTTTGATAGGGTAATAAGAACTTTTTTCGAAATATCTTGAAGTTATTTAAAGAATTGGAACGAAGTTCCTTATGGGGCATTGCGGAGGGGTACCCCAGCCGGCAAAACACAAGCACTGCTTGGCTTGGGACTGGATGGCGTTGTTGTGTGTTGTTCTCTCTGTGTGTGTGTGTGTGTAGATGGCCGAAATATTTATTTATTTATTTCGTGAACTAAAAATTTAGTATAGCGTAGTAATCTATAAGTTATATGTAACAAGTACAACCCTACACAGAATTTGTTTCAGTAGAGAGAGTTTTTTATTTCCTTCGATAAAAAATCATAATAAAAATGTATACCTGAATAGTTATTTTCTTTATACCTCGCATAGAACTTCTATATATTTTTATAAATTATTTTAAATAAAATAAAGGTGTTAAGACAATTTGTGGTTTTTAAAGAGCGTGAACGAAAAATTTTGAATAGCGCCATCTGTATTTTTAATAAAGAACTTCGTTCCTATCTGGTGTCCCACGACACCACACGACTTTCTTTTTGTAGTTTTTTAACCCCCAACGCAATAAGAGGGGTGTTATGAGTTTGCCGTCGATGTCTGTCTGTCTGACGGTGTGTGTGTGTGCTTGTCTGTGGCATCGTAGCTCTCAAACGGATAGACCGAATTTGATGCGGTTTTTTTTCATTTTAAAGCCAGTTTCCTTACGGTAGTTCTTAGCTATGTTAGGCTAATATCGGTTCAGCAGTGTAAGAGCATAAGCTCTTTTCCAAAATGATGTTAAGCATTTTTGGCGTATGATTACTCGATTAAGTGCTTCACGCGTGCTAGTGTAATCTTTAAATGATAATTAATTGATAACTTCAACCTGATGCTGCGTAGGGGTTTTTTTTATTTTATTTATGATTATTGTCCATCGTATTGGTGAATAATTTAGAAATGGGTATTTTCGCGAAAAGTTGCAAGGGGGCAAAAATGAGTGTCCACTACCTTTAGCAAAGCAATGCCACTATTTTTGAAGCATTTAACACAAATTATTTATTTAAGCGATAAGCAAAAGAGTTTTTTTACTAAAAATGAAATAAAAATATCGCTATCCTAATCAAAATTGAATGCTTCAAACTTGGTATATATGTATAATAATATATCCATGAAGCATTAATGCTTATTCAATTAGATGATAAAGTTTTAAGCATAAAATGCCATTGTAAAATAATTTATCAGGAAATGAAAAAAACCTCGTTTCAAACCTGTCCATCAATTTCGCGTAAGGTGGAAGAAATCTTACATAGTCACGACAATAAAATGGTTTTTTAAACAATTTGTTTTATTGTAAACTAATAAAATGTTTGTGATTCCGTGTGAGTTAAAAATAGTTTCCACGATAGTCACGGTTTTTTATCCCAAATGTAAGTGTTTTTTTTTTTATTAAATTTAATTAATTGCTTAATTGTTTATTTAAATAAGTCAATTGGTAAAGAATTCTTCCATCATAATAATAATAAAGCATGATATTGTGGCATGAGACAATAAGCGTCACGTCCATTACGTCACGTTAAAATGTTCCAGTTTTCCAAAATTCCACCTTCGTCACGTTTGCAACTTTTCGCGAAAATACCCAAATACGTCTTTCCGTTCTCAATAACAATAGTCTTGAAGTGTTGGTCTATAAAATTCTTACAAAACTTGGTTTTATAAAATATAAAAACCAAAGTTTTTGTGAGTGTGCGTTATGCGACATTCTATACCTCGCAGTTATGAGTTTCCTTCGATCTTACGAACCGTAAATTTTATTTTGAAAGCTGCTGTCCACCCCACAACATTCGGTCCTGGGATCAGGTGGGAAAGCTGTAAGTTTACAGTTTCCTTTCCTGACAAAGCTTGGGACGGGACCGCAGCAAACACTGTATTGGTCTGTATCGTCACATCTGAAAAAATATCAAACACTAGCTTTTACACGCGGCTTTGCTCACGCAGACTTTCATACCCTGATTTACTGCCTTAGGAAAATTCCTTTCTTAGTGCTCACTTACGTCATATAAAGAACCTACATGCAAAATTTCAGGATTGTAGCTTCAGCGGTTTGGGCTGTGCGTTGATCTCTGGGTATGTCAGTCAGTCAGTCACCTTCCTCTTTTATATATATAGATATATATAT
Organism: Diaphora mendica; assembly: GCA_949125395.1. Classification (NCBI taxonomy): domain Eukaryota; kingdom Metazoa; phylum Arthropoda; class Insecta; order Lepidoptera; family Erebidae; genus Diaphora; species Diaphora mendica. The sequence goes on from OX421334.1 coordinate 3,917,832, forward strand.
AATAACATCGTCATCATTAGCTCATTGCAGTCCATTCCTGGACATAGTTCTCACGTATTGCAAGTCATTCTGATCAACTGTGGTCTAGTATAATTATAAAATTACATGGTATTAAACAAAAAAAATAATTTTATACATGTTATTAGGGTTCCGTGCCAAAGGCAAAAAACGGAACCCTTATAGATTCGTCATGTCTGTCTGTCTGTCTATCTGTCCGTCCGTCTGTCTGTCTGTGGGTCCGTATGTCACAGCCACTTTATTCCGAAGCTATAAGAACTATACTGTTGAAACTAGGTAAGTAGATGTATTCTGTGAACCGCATTAAGATTTTCACACAAAAATAAAAAAAAACAATAAATTTTGGGGGTCCCCATACTTAGAACTGAAACTCAAAAAAATTTTTTTCATCGAACCCATACGTGTGTGGTATCTATGGATAGGTCTCCAAAAATGATATTGAGGTTTCTGATATCATTTTTTTCTAAACTGAATAATTTGAGCGAGAGACACTTCCAAAGTGGTAAAATGTGTGTGTCCCCCCTGTAACTTCTAAAATAAGAAATTGATAAAACTAAAAAAAATATATGATGTACATTACCATGCAAACTTCCACCGAAATTAGGTTTGAACGAAATCGTGTAAGTAGTTTTTTTTAATTAATCGTAAACTGTAGTTTACCTTTCATTCAATCAACACAAATATAAAAATAAAATAAAAATTATATTATGTTACTTGCTGCTGCGGAACCCTTCATGGGCGAGTCCGACTCGCATTTGGCCGCTTTTTTTTCTTTTATAGACGCAACTCCCGCATTTCAAACAGACGATTTTCTTGATCAGTAATATTATTAGTATGTATTTTCTTGATCAAGTAATATTATTTAAATTAACAATAAAACAGTTACAGTAATGTATTCCACTCTTGTCTTCACTAATGTCTTTACTCTGTGGCGAATACTGTTTACTTACTGTGATTTCTGCACGAATTCCTTTATATCATCCGTCAAACGTTGCCTTAGCAAAGTCAGAATTTGAGAGCAAGAGTATAAGCTGATGCATTCGCCTAGCTCGCCTTCTGGAGTAAAGCACGGTTGAGTCTCATTCTGTTTAGGACAGCATACCTACAATACAAACGTTTCGTTACGAAATATCAAGAAAAATTTGCAAAATAATAAGCTGGTGATGGATTACTACACACATCAAAAGTGTCTAGGGATCAAGCATTATTATGCGGATTTCTTGAGATTGAGATGTGGCTTTGGCCCTGGCCTGCTCAGTCGCCAGACTTGAACCCGATTGAGCATGCATGGGATATGCTACAGAGAAGAGCTCTGCCGAATATGGAGGGTATCCAGTCGCAAGAAGACCTTTTTTTTGTTGTTGCAACGAACATGGGCGGCCATTCCACAGCGTGATTTGGATGAACTCATTTTGAGTATGCCAAACCGATTCTTGTGTTGTTAGTGTTCGCGGTAGAAACACGGATTATTAATTGTTTAAGTTACCTAATAAAATTTTAAAGAAAACTGTTATTTCAGTCTTTTTTTCGAACTTTAATGTTAGTGGTTCAAATGTCAAAAATCCCTTTATTAGGAAAGTGACAAATTTCTTTATTAATGCAAAGGTGACTTGGTTTATCGTTACTGTGACAAACGAAAACACTTTATTTGATGAATCCTTAAAGAAAATTTTAATTAATATCAATCAGGAGAAAAGTTATTGCAAAAATATATGTTGATCCCTAGACACATATGTTGATCCCTAGACACTTTTGATGTGTGTACTTGTTATTCTTATTATCGTTAACTGCCTCGGTGTCACAGTGGTAGCGTATGCGACTGCTGTGCTTGAGGTCTCGGGTTCGATTCCCGGGTCAGACCAAGTGTTTGTATGATCTACAAATATTTGTTTCGGAATTAGGATGTTTTCTAAGTGTAATATGTATGTATTTACAAAAAAAAAGTATATATGTATTTATGTCAGTTGTCTAGTACCATAAGGCCTTATGGCACAAGCTCTGCTGAGCTTGGAACTAGATGGCGTTGTGTGTAATACTGTGAATAAAACAACCTGTTCAATGACGAAGACATTTATTAAGAATAGTTTAAACCGTTTATAGTTTACTGTGTAACGAAACCATATCGCTACTTAAAAAAAGTGATCAACGCCATCTAGTGACGATGTTGGTACAAATTTTAATAGTTTAGTATTTTTCATTCACAATATTATACATACTGCATGAATAAAAAATAAGTAAATAATTATAATTGCGTAAGTTGATAAAAATGCTATGTAATAGCTATACCGCGGCAGTCCCAGAGTGCTTTTTTTTCCTTGCACATATATACTTACATACCTTTACCTTGCACATGCGGTGAGTGTGGCATTATAAAGATATGATAGATACCTATACACCTATATACTTTCTCACAAACAGCTGCTTAAGCGGACATATACGTTCAATTTAAAATACTCAAACTTTCATGCCTGTCTTTAGTTTTCAGTTGATGTGATGTGATATATCACAAACAAATTTTGAATTGTGTCAAAAAACTCTCAAAATCTTAGTTACTCAAATCCCGAAATGCATGTCACCAATAATGTATTCAAGTGTTAGTATGAGGTATATAATGTTTGAAACACCTACAGCTGGCGCATCATCATCTATACCACAGTATGAGTTGAACAGCAGATCTTTTTCTTGGAGCGTCTTCTCTGGTTGGTTGACTAAAGACAGTAATGATTGGCACTTGAAGATTGACTTGCATTGTCCTTGACTGCCGTTTGAAGGTATCACGCAAGGTCCTTTTTCTATAAAAAGAAAGATATTTTTTTTAAATAAACACATATGAAATACAGCAATATATCATTATCATCAGCCCGTTGCAGTCCACTGCTGGACATAGGCCTCTCCCAAGGAACACCACAGAGTCCGGTCTGTTGCTTTCTGCATCCAGTCGCTGCCAGCCCTCTTACGTAAGTCGTCCCGCCATCTGGCCAGAGTCCCACACTACGTATATGAAACTAGCTGACCCACGCAACTTCGTTTACGTCTCCTGTTGCCCGTAGCCTACGGCTCGACCGATTTTGTGCAAACTTCACATAAACCATCTACTAACTAATCCGAACAAAGCCTAAACATTTGGTTTGTATATGTGAGCCCGTTCTTGAGTTATAAATTTACAACGAAAAGTGGCATTGTTTTTTATATATATTGATTGATACACATAATGTTAATCTATACAAATAAATAAAATTAGAGTGTCTATTTGTAATATTAAAATAACCGCTTTTTAATAAATGCTTATGAATGTTGACTGCCTCGTTGGTCTCGCGGTTGACGTGTGCGACTGCTGATCATGAGGTCTCGGGTTCGATTCCCGTGTCGGACCAAATGTTTGTATGATCTACAAATATTTGTTTCGGAGTTTGGGTGTTTTCTATGTATAATATGTATGTATTTACAAAAAAAAAAGTAATATATGTATTTGTATCAGTTGTCTAGTACCCATAACACAAGCTCTGCCTAGCTTGGGACTAGATGGCGTTGTGTGTTAGATGTCCGAAATATTTATTATTTATTTATTTATAATGTATACACGCTCACGGTACATATACCAAAATATTTTTTTACAATTTTTGTCTGTCTGTCTGTTTGTTCCTGCTAATCTCTGGAACGGCTTTACCGATTTTTACGAGACTTTCACTGATAGGTAGCTGATGATATAAGAAGTAATTTAGGTAACTTTATTTTAGACTAGTTACGCACCGCGGCGTTACCCGAGGTACCACAATAACCGCGGTAAACACCGCGGGACTCAGCTAGTATTATAATATGAACGTATCATACTCGCTTTAATAAATAAATGATATATAAACTTATAAAATAAATACATAAATAGGCATAATCTATACTCATATTATAAAGCTGCAGAGTTTGTTTGTTTGTTAGTTTGTTTGAACGCGCTAATCTCAGGAGCTACTGGTCCGATTATAAAATGTAACCCAAGGTGTGAAATCGAAAACTTATTTTTGCGTGCGCTGCAATAACTATTGACAATAGAAGAAAATAATGTATTACGGTGTGGCGACTTCCACATACAGCGCAACAAAAATATACTACAGCACCGTCTACCAAAGTTACACTGAACTACATAGTAACGAAGGAAACTAAGAAACTACCAATCCTGAATCGCGCAGTGAAAGTTCTCGCGCTGATAATCACATATACCACATCCCAACATCAACCGTTGGGCAGTTGGCCCGCCAGGCATGATCACCTCGCCTGGTCGGTGGATCCGCCCTTTGTGTTGGTAGGACATGACACCCTGTCCCCCACAACAGGTTTGTAGGTCTCATTAAGATCTACAAAAATACAAAAAAGTCCGCGAGAGCATATATCTAACTATCATGGTTTGGTTACAATAACCGCTTTTGTGTTCAAAAAAATTATTAAATCGTCTGAAGAAAGAAACTACGTTTAATATGTATCGTAATATTAATCCTTATCCAAATTAAGCTTTATGTTATCAAGGGTATTTATGTAGAAGTAAAATACTTTTTGTTTCATCCCAACCGGAAATTTCGTTTAGAAGTTATCACGAGTATAAGATGATAAGAGTAATCCCACTAAAAACATTTTCATGTTAAATGTTGCCAAGACGACTGCATATGGCTTACCCTGTGAAAAAGATATCAGATCTCATGTAGAGCCAAGGTTCTGAATCTACACGCCCTAACTCTACCAACCCTTTTTTTTTTTTTTTTTTTTTTTTTTGTGCGGAAATCCCCTCGGATACCACCGGCTGGTGGTTATGTCGGACTCGAACCGACTAAAAACCGCACACCATCTCGGGTACTAGAAGCCGGGGAACCAGATGCACCCTCGAAAGGAAAATCCCTGGAACCCCGACGTACCTCGGACCACCCACTATTTGTAGGTGGCCCCCTCCTGTGTAGGAACCCTAACACTTCTATTAACTCTACCAACCCTAACTTCACAAACTCTACATCTCAGTAAAAATGTATGGCTTCGCCGTTTCGCTACCATACCGCCACGAACGGGAAACGAACGCCTTTGTGTTTGCAAATATCTACTTTCTGAAGTGATGTGTTATACGAATATTTAGTTTCTGAACTAACGAAACAGCCAAACCATACATTGTTACTGAGATGTAGAGTTTTGAAGAAGATTATTGACTGCCTCTATAGCGCAGTGGTAGCGTATGCGACTGCTGTGCTTGAGGTCTCGTGTTCGATTCCCGGGTCGGACCAAATGTTTGTATGATCTGCAAACATTTGTTTCGGAGTTTGGGTTTTTTCTATGTATATGTATGTATTTACAAAAAAAAGTATAAATGTATTTGTATCAGTTGTCTAGTACCCATAACACAAGCTCTGCCTAGCTTGGGACTAGATGGCGTTGAGTGTAAGATGTCTGACATATTTATTTATTTATTATTTATTTAATCATCTTTGCCTAAAACTCTTGAGTCGGATTTTTAATTTTTATTGATTTTTACCTTGAATTTAAAAGATTTAATTAGATAATGACTTCCTAAGTATTGTCTATTTGTCATAGATTCATTCTACACTTGCTGTGTATTCTGTGAGTCGTAGTTTATCATCATGTCACGTGTTACTACTTTAGTTCTTTTTCGTTCTTGTATTACTGTTAACTCTTGCACAGTATTTTAAATCAAATCCGCTAGCCACTCACTAACTTCTAACTATTAGAAGATCTATCACGTCATTCAAAGTAAATTGTTATAGGTAGTTTTTTTTATAAAAAATGTGTATCAACTTACGTCCAAACACCACGTAGCAAGGAGCGAATAATGCCAATAATATTGATAAATAGTTCATTTTATACTAAAATATCACAGATCAAAACTTATTGTAACCAATACGTCTTTACAAAATAATGTCGTTTTCTGTCTGAGTCAAGATGTCTTTGGAAAAAGGATTCAAGTTAAACTTGTTTTGGTATTGCTTCTGTACTGCAAGTAGCTCTGTCTCTTTTGTGTCTTCTTGGTTTGTATACAATTTTGGCGTTTTTAACCGACTTAAAAAAGGATTAGGTTCTACATTCAACTGTATTTTTTATGTTTTTTACCGACTGGTTGAACCGATTTTGATGATTATTTTTTTATTTGAAAGCTGGTGCTTCCCGTGTCGCTGAGAGCGAAAGCTGCAAGAGCTGGGGTTGGAAGCTCTCCCTCATCCGCCATACTCACCAGACCTTGCACCTACCGACTATTACTTTTTCCAAAATTTAGACAACTTTTTAGTGGGTAAAAATTTCAATTCCTGAGAGGCAGTACAAAATGCCTTTGACGAGTTTGTTGCCTCCCGTCCAGCTGATTTTTACAAGAAGGGCATCAATAAACTGCCAATGCGTTGGCAAAGATGCGTGGATTGCATGGGTGATTACTTCGAATAACAGAAATAAAAAAGTTTGAAAAAATAAGTACTTTCACTTATTGCATACAAAACGGCATTTTCATAGGTATAGACCTATTATTATAAATGCGAAAGTTTGCAAGGATGTGTGTGTCTTTGTTACTCTTTCACACCAAAACTACTGAACGGGTTTTAATGACACTTTGCAATAATATAGCTTAGACATAGGAATAACATAATAGGTTATTTATTTATAATTTGGTCATAATATAAAGATAACTGTCAAGTAAGTTGGAAAAAAATGTGCCCTCTGAGATCTATACTAACTTTTAAACTTTCGCATTCCATGATGTAATAATAATAATTATTTTTTGAAAAATCAAGCACAACAGAGGTATGTAATACCTTGAAATAAGTGATCGCATTAATTCCCGCAAAAATGATAATTACCTCTGAGATCTATCTTGGCGTGCGCTGCCAAAACCGTTGGAGTTACACAAAGGATAGGATTATTTGTCTCAAATAGTTATAAATAAAAGTCCGCGACAGCATATTTTATGTGAAAGTCACTATGGCCAAAATAGTGAACCATAAATACAATTACATTGGATATTTTTTGACAATGCACATTTTAGAATATTTATCGAACTCTTAAAAAATTGATACATTTTCCACTTTAAGTATTGAATGTAGAAAAGCTTTGTCTTTTACACTAAGTAATTTGGTCGAAAGGAAATCTCTGGAACCTCGACGTACCACGGGCCACCTACGGTTCGTAGGTGGCCCCCTCCTGAGCAGGAACCCCGATGTTCTCTTGCTAAAAACAGCTCCTACTTCTGCTAGAGTGGCTGGTGGCCTCACCTGTCACCCCGACGGAGATCATTCTGCGACCTCCGGCGCCTGAGTCGTCTGCGGTACCGAGCCCGTTCCCGGGCCTGGCGGACCTGGAGAGTTCTAAACCTCTCCCGATCCCGCTTCGCCGTCTCCTTCGCAAGTATAAGTTGCTCGCAGAAAGAAACGGCGGAGCTCCACGTGCTCTCGCTCCGTAACATGGCCGCAATCATGTTACTGAGCCAGAGATCCATCACCCCGATGGCCGCCACGAGGTCGCGCCTTGGCTCCTTCCACGCCGGACATACTGCCAGCGTGTGGAGCGTGGTGTCTACGGTCTCGCCATCGCAGTGGTGGCACTCAGGCGTTGGCTCCTTGCGGATCAGACACAGTTGATCTCCGAAGCATCCTTTTCCAGAGTCAGCCGGTATGAGAGGGTCCCGTGACGCCTCTCGAGCCAATCCTCCATAACGGGTCTTACCGCCGCAATAACGGCGTGCCCACGTCATTAAACGCGTACTAAGAGAGATAACGGTGCGGGGGGCGCGGGGGCGGAGGTGTAGTCAATATATTGCCAATATTAAATTATGTTAGTATAGATGCGAAAATAATTAGGTCTCTCTGTTACACTAAATTTGCCATGGAGATCATTTGATTCTTATTCGTGCGTACGGCACCACAAACAGCGTTGGGCGGCCCCGGTATCCGTCTGGGACAGAAAATCGAATCTCTTGCAGGATGGCTGGTTTATTTACTTCACCCCGTAATACTTTCAATAAATAAGTAACCAAGACTACTTCTCTACGTACCTCTAATTTACTATAACCTACCATACTGGTTCCGAGTGTAAACAGGTTGTATTATTACTTACTATTATGGATTAATTTTATGAAGAAACGGCAAAGGTATGAAATAAATATAAATTACTAGCTGTGCCCGCTACTTCTACACACTTTTTTGGTAGCCCGGTATTGTACCTTGTAGATATTATCGCGATTAAGTCCCGATTTACAATCGAATAATATGTATAGTCGCGAAAGTTTAAAAACATTTAACACAATTTTTGTTAAATAATAGTGTTTACGTAGACGTAGACGTACAGCCAATTACGTAGGCTGGAGCCGGAGGTTGCGAAGAAAACCAAGTTAGTCCTTAAATTTAATTTAATATTCAAATATTACAGAACTAACTATAATTAGGGGGTGATAGTTGGACGATGTGAGTACCAACAATCACGTTAAACTAACTATAACTAAGGAGATGACAGTTGGACGATAGATACGTCATCTTCCTAGCCTTTATTATTTCCAAGATTCGTACTATCCTGTCGTTAAATCGTTTGCCACCTATACGACATTTGAGTAGTAAGCTATCTTCCGACGTATTTTTTTTTTCTTTAAATAAAAGTCATTACAAATAATTGTATAATATTATATTTTTAAATAAAAAAAATCGAGGTATTTATACTTAGGGTGCAATGTTTTTTCGAATCCAATCGTTGTACTTGTATACATTTGTATAAACTCCAGGTATGTCTTTTTGTGCACATGGAACGGTACCAAAACTAGCGATTCCAGCTAATTCGTACCGCGTACCGGTTTTGTACATGAGAGCAGCATCGCCTTTGCAAGTATCTTTTCCTTTTTCCCCTCCGGCGCAAAGGTGAGTCTCCCTTATCACGACACGCCTACCTTCAGAAGAATATGCACGTTGACATTGCTGGAAATAGAACATGAATAATAATAAAATCATTTATTGTGCAATTAGGTCACATGAACACTTTCGAAAGTTTTTGAGCAGAAGCTATTTTTGAGCAGATGAGTTTGACTTTTCCTAACTGGACTAGCTCTGAGAAGAAAGGACGAGACAAACTCAGGGATCACCGTCTCTTTTAATGTCCAGACAATCTTCTCATAATGCAAAGGACAATCTATCACTAAATATTTTCGGACATCTAACATACAAAACCATCTAGTCCCAAACTAAGCAGAGCTTATGCATACTAGACAACACTCCGAAACAAATATCTGTAGATATACGAACATTTGGTCGGACCCTGGATCGAAACCGAGAGATTCAAGTACAGCTTTAGAATTTCAGTGTGATAAGCGATTCTGCTAAACATATAATGGAAATCAAATATAATATCTCACTTAGGATCCATTATATTTTATGTCCATGGCGCTTCTCTGTTTCAAAATTGTGTCCATTTTTACTTATTTTATCTCCCGCTTTGCTGAGAAGGGAAGTGGACTTATTATGTTTCTAGCTCCCCAGTTTTCTTTTCATTGTGTTGCGGGTTACAAGACAGTTCAATTGTTCATGGGACTTACTAAATGTCATAGCTCGGTGTGTTCTTGGTTACTGCTGTTAATCTTTTGTATAGGAGATAGTGGTGGGCATGGGGGCAGGATAGGTCGCATTAAGAATAGGGAAGTTTTGTAGAAAGACTGAGTACACTGACTACAACCATATTATAAAAGACATGTTATAATAGACAAGACTTAATAATGCCTACGTCATTATGTATAATAGACGGGAATTAACGTGATCGTGTGTTAAGTATTAAATGTCTTGGAATTGATTGGCGTTTCGATGAAGTTACAAATGCGAGGCCGGTTGGTCGGTACTGCCTCTTGTTGGTAAACTCGAATAGTCTAAGGATGGATATCGAGTCACCACACGTATAAACCTCATAGGTAATTAAATATATGTACACTTACGTCTCGGTGTACATAAGGTAGATCCACTTGAATTTTTATATTTGAAGACGATTGCTTGGTACTGGTAGCACCCCAACCGGCAGCAGTTAAATGAAAAGGTTCAGATTGTAACGTAACATCTGTAGTAGGGAGACAGATTGGTCGGATAAAGTCTGAAAATAATGTTTTTTTTTAAATTAAAGTACTTTATAAATTTTTGTACGGGTAAAACCACTTGACAGGTTGTTACACCACAGGAGTTTGCGATGGTATGGTGTCTTGGAATCGAACCGAACTTAATCTTTTTTGTACTCTTCCTAGCCTTTATCAATCTTAAGATCATTTTGGGTTGGCTACTAGTTGAACCGGTTTTACCTGAATATCAGTTTTTTACGAAGCGGCTGGCAGCGGATCTCCCCTGAAGACGAACTGAATTCGAAGGTTGAACTATGTGTCAGCATATTTGAGAAGGCTGACTTCCGAACAACGATTGCCATAGATGTTCATGATATTTTTAACTTCGAAGTATACCCAGGGTAAGATAATAAAGGCATAAAAACAAAATAGTTCAAGTAATTCACAAACGTGACTAATGGCGTAATAGTTTAAACGGTCACCGTTTTCTACTGCGCTGAGTATTATTGTGGGCTTAAGCCTCAAATGGGATTTCGTGTGATCGACTAAGCGTAGCTCAGAACTACGCTTAGTCGATCTGGATGTTCCTTGTGTGTGTTCCATGTATGTTTGTAAACTTAAAAATCTATACACTTTGATAGCAGTAAAGAGTGCATTTTAGACAAACCTGAATATAGCGCATTTTGCGTTATTCTTATCAGTGATATATCATTAATCTTCAGCATTGTATTGTATTCGGGATGTGGTATAATCTCTTCAACTGGTATTTTAACAGCTCCATCAGTACAGTCTTCACCACCTCCCTCAACTTCAACACAGTCTCGACCTTGGTTACTGGTGTCATAATCTCCAAGAATTATGTTAACACTAAAAAGAAATAATGCTTTTTTAAACAACTGTTTTCTCTTAGTATATTCTATGGTTAACGGTCACTTATTAGAAAGTTACTACTGCCTTAAGGAAACTCTTGAATCCTTTTATGTACCATACTTTTGTCTCGACTTCCACATACAGTGCTATAAAAAAAACACTTTACGATGCAATTCACCGAAGATAAACCGAACTACGGAGTAACGAACTGTATGAAGATACTACAAATCCTACATAGTGCAATAGGCATTCTCGTGTCGATTAGCATAAATACTACATCCCAACATCAACCGTTGGCCGTTGGGAGGTCCATTGTGCTGGCCACGCTTCGGCATGAATGGGCCGGCTCGACCGGAGTGATATCACGGCCTCTCAGAAAACCGGTGTGAAATAGTGCTTGCGCTGTGTTTCAGCGAGTTAGTGAGGATACCGGAGGCCCATACCCCAACCCCTCCCCTTATCTCCCCCCATCCCCCAAAGACCGGTAATGCACTTGTGTTGCGGGTGTCCATGGGCGGCGGTAATCGTTTACCATCAGGCGATACGTCTGGGCATGAGACCTGTCATTTTTACCAGCTTTTATTTAGTTTCACCCGTCCCGATGTTTGTCTGTAATCAAATCTTGCAAGTTAAACTTGATCCACTTCTCGATTTTCGATTTGAGCTGATATTTGAAATATACCTTTTGTTCTGATAACAATGCAATTTGTATATAATCGGTATTATTATTAATCCGAAATGGCCGCCGTATCAAAATGGCGGCGTACATATTTCTGAATAACCCACCCAGTACGGGTAACAAATAAAAGGGCTTAAAGTTATTTTTTTCTTAGCAAGTAATACAAGCTTGTTTTTTTTTAAACTTTTTAAATTAATCACTTGTTTGTCATCATCCCCCACACTTTCATCACAACAATGCCCTATATTATACTTGTCATGCCAAATATAAGAACCAACACGCAAGTGGGTGTAATTTCCTTGTGAACCTAAAGTATATTCAATATTTCAGCACCACAACTAGCCAAGAAAAAGAAAAAAAGATATGATTAACAAAGATTCTATACCTACATTCTGCCCAAGATTTCGCTATTAGCTACTGAGGCAGGAGCCAAAACATATTTCCCACTGATGAGGATTCCCATGCCATACACCCGCTGCCTACCGTTTTTATTAAATTCTATCAGCACTAACCATGGGTACTGATCGATAGCTGTCACATTACCACCTGTAAACAAATAGTACATCAACAAATAGCCAGTATCTTAAAGTTAAGTAAAACGATAAAAGTCCTACTAAAAGTGAATGTATAATGTAGATAAAAACTTTTTATAAAAAAAAAAACCGACTTCCAAAAAACATCCAACGAAAACTCTCTGCCAAAAAAACACTTAAAAGCGTAAAATAAACTGGTTCTTTATAAATTGCCTATACCTAATTCTTTATTCATTTAAATAGTAGTATTATAATGTGTGCTAGGTACCTAGAATCTGTTTGAAGTCGGTGCCAAGTGACTATCGCTTAGACTTTTGTAATTGTTCGTTTGTATTCTTTTTGGCTTAGCACCTTCCATTATTACAACTTCAGAAAATATACGAAAAACATAGTATGTGCCTATAAAAAATGAGTTTCCCTCGATTTCCCTGGGATCCCATCATCAGATCCTGATATGCTGGCAATGGGACCACCGCGGAAGCATACCCTTTTGAATACAAAAAAAAAATTTTAAATCGGTCCACAACTGACGGAGTAATCGGGTAACATACATTAAAAAAAAAATACATACAGTGGAACATAGAACCTCCTCCTTTTTGGAAGTCGGTTAAAAATACTATTTCTGTGTCGCCGCACTCATGTATGAAGTTTTCATTTGTGAATGACATACACACACATACACAATTACACACATCTCACTCATATCAGATATGCGAAAAGATACACTATTCCATAAATTTGAATGAAGGCAAAAGCTCTAGAATTCTTACATATAAATATATATTATCAAATAATCCAACAGCCTTTAGCAGTCCACTGCTGTACATTTGTCTCTCCTTGGGTTCTTCTTGGGTTACTATACCATGCTAGCAAAACAGATTAGTATAGGTACGATTTGTATCATGTTTTTGGTATGGTAATCACAACTTTTTAACCGACTTCAAAAAAAGGAGGAGGTTTTTTTAGGTTTGTTACCTCATAACTTTCGACTGGGTGAACCGATTTTGATGATTCTTTTTTTATTTGAAAGCTGGTGCTTCCCATGTGGTCCGATTTCAAGTTGGTCTAGTTCTGCCATGTCATCCATGAGAAAACCATATAAGTCTACAATTTGTACTAACTCCATATCACGCCAACCAATTTCGATGATTCTTTTTTTTTTATTTGAAAGCTGGTGCTTCCCGTGTGGTCCGATTTCAAGTTGGTCTAGTTCTGCCATGTCATCCATGAGAAAACCATATAAGTCTACAATTTGTACTAACTCCATATCACGCCAACCAATTTCGATGATTCTTTTTTTTTTATTTGAAAGCTGGTGCTTCCCGTGTGGGCCCATTTCTATTTGGTCGTTCTTGAAGTCGGTTTTTTTTGTTAAAATTTTGTATTATTTCGAAATATCTTAAAGTTACATAATGAATTATTTCTAGTTTTTTTGTCATTCGTTCTGGTGAATAATGCGATTGGCGCGTCAACGTGCGTTATACGATATTCTATACCTTGTAGTTATGAATTGCCATCGATCATACTAACCTACAATTTTATTTGGGAAGCTGCTGTCCACTCCACAACATTCAGTCCTGGGATCAGGTGGGAAAGCTGTAAGTTCACAGTTTCCTTTCACGACGTCAAAGCTTGGAACGGGACCGCAGCAAACACTGTATTGGTCTGTACCCTCACATCTGAAAAAATATCAAAACATATTATGTAATATCGTATTGACCAGCTCATTGCAATCTACTCCTGGACAGGAGGTCTCCTATTGTAAGCCACTTTGATAAAATGTGGGCTAATATAATAATTATTATTATTGCTTCATACCTTGTAATTACAAGCTTTTTATTAACTTGCAATGTATGTATGTATGCTTGTATATCTTGCAACTCAATTTTGAAGCAGATATCTTCAACCGATTTTGCTGAAATTTTGCAAGTAAATGTATACAGCGTGACAATACAATATTAAAATGACATGTAGCTGATTTGAAGCTGGAGCTAGAAGGTGGCCATAGGAACTCTGTGAAGAAACGTCGCAACATCATCGAGTTTGGACTCGTTTGATTCGTATCGAGGCATTCCAGTAAAAGCTTGTTTTTAAAAAGCTTTTTAATTTAATTTATTATTATTACAAGGTATGAAACAAAAATATACATATATTTGTATACATGTTTTTCTTATATAGATACAAATCCCGAAATTCAAATACATTATTGGGAGTAAAGATTTTTTTTTCTTGATCAGTAATATTATTAGGATTTTTTTGATAAATTAACATTATTAAAATTAACAATAACACAGTTAAAGTAACGTATTCCACTCATGTCTTTACTCTGTGGCTAATACTGTTTACTTACTGTGATCTCTGCACGAATTCCCTAATTTCATCCGTCAAACGTTGCTTTAGCAAAGTTATAATTTGTGGGCAAGAGTACAAGCTGATGCATTCTCCTAGCTTGCCTTCTGGAGTATTGCACGGTTGTGTCTCATTCTGTTTAGGACAGCACACCTACAATACAAAGGCATCGTTACAAAATATCTAGAAAAATATGCATAATAATAATGTATTGCTATAGAGCTAAATAACTCAGGCGCATGTACTGTAGGGGAGGGGAGGAACCGTCTTTTTCCAATACAAAACAGTCTGTCATTTTTTCGGGGGGAAATCTTTACACATACACATTTTAGACTCACATACTAAAACAATCGCCTGTCACTACGAACTCACACTTAAGAAATAAAACAAAACATTCACAATGTTACATGACATTAGCTCATGATTATTGACCATTTTACAAGCTTTTTATTAACTTGTAATGTATGTATGTAGGTGTATGCTTGTATGTTCGTGTGGAATCAATTTTAAAGCAGATATCTTTAACCGATTTTGCTGAAATTTTGCAAGCATATGTATACAGCGTGACAGTACAATATTATAATGACATGGAGCTGATCTGATGCTGGAGCTAGAAGGTGGCCATAGGAACTCTGTAAAGAAACGTCGCAACATCATCGAGTTTGGACTCGTTTGATTCGTCTCGAAGCATTCCAATAAAAGCTTGTTTTTAAAAAGCTTTTTAATTTAATTTATTAAAATACTTAGATTTACTTAGTCTGGACTTAGACCTCGCTTTAGTACTCCGTTGATATGATGTGATATATCGCAAACAAATTTTTAATTCTCACAAGCTCAGTTACTCAAAATACCTACAGCTGGCGCATCATCATCTATACCACAATACGACTTGTACAGCAGATCTTTATCTTGGAGCGTCTTCTCTGGTTGGTTGACTACAGACAGTAATGATTGGCACTTGAAGATTGACTTGCATTGTCCTTGGCCGCCGTTTGAAGGTATCACGCAAGGTCCTTGTTCTATAAGATGAATAAGATAGAAATATTTTTATTATTAACCGACTTCATATTTATTTAATACAGCATGCACTTTTGATGCATTACGGAGTTAATGCCGTCGGCATTCTCTAGCAGTCATCGCTTCGGCGATACAAAGAAAACAGGAGATAGGTGCATTTTCGTTAGTTTTTTTTATGTTCGAGCTACCAAAATGTCTCTACTCTGCCTGATGGAAAGCATAAGTAGAATCCAAAAGTGGTGATCACTATCAAAAAAAATGTAGCGCAGCGACAAGTATAGATTTTTTAATCAAATGTTGCTACAAATTTTCTTGGAAATTGCTTGAATTAAATTGAATTTGCTTGTGGTAGTATCTGTATTTAGTATCAGAGAACAGGATACATACGTTTGAATTGCCGGAACTCATTCTCGCCTTTATGTCGATAATCATTTTTATACTCAAAACAGGTATATTTGTTGTTACTTTCACCATTCTCAATCCATTCTTGTTATAGCTCCTCTACACGTTGGTCCATCATTGAGTCAACATTGGGCCATCAATCAAGTGCCAGTGGGATGGTTGCGAGCATCTATACGTTAGTGACGTTCAGTGTTAATTTGATCGTTTGTCAAGATGGACGTGGAAGCTATCGCTGCTGCGACAATATATCTATGGAGTTCCAGTGAACACTGAGTGGTGGGCCACGTGAAGACGCGTGCCGCCATCATTATGCCAATATCCTTTGATGTGCGGGCGAAAAACCGACTCCGACGCCAACCCAGAGCCATCGCACGCGCCAAACAACCAACTAACGCCAACCTACGCCACTACGCCCTCTTCACGTTGGCTCATCATAGTGGGCCAATGTGTTGGGCCAACGTGAAGAGGAGCTATTACACCTCAAATACATTTCATCATACATATAATCACCTTTACCTAAAACTCTTGAGTCGGATTTTTTATTTTTATTGATTTTTACCTTGAATTTAAAAGATTAAATTGGATAATGACTTCCTAAGTATAGTCTGTTTGTCTTATATTCATTCTACACTTATTGTGTGTGATCTTAGTCGTAGTTTATCATCATGTCACGTGTTACTACTTTAGTTCTTTTGTCGTCCTTGTATTACTGTTAACTCTTGCACAGTATTTTAAATCAAAGCCGCTAGCCACTCATTAACTTCTAACTATTAGAAGATCTATCATGTCATTCAAAATAAATTGTTATAGGTAGTTTTTTTATAAAAAATGGATCAACTTACGTCCAAACACCACGTAGCAAGGAGCGAAGAATGCCAATAATATTGATAAATAGTTCATTTTATACTATAATATCACAGATCAAAACTTAAGGTAACCAATAAGTCTTAACAATAACAATGTCGTTTACTGTCTGAGTCAAAACGTCTATGGAAAAAGAATTCATGTTAAACTTGTTTTGGTATTGCTTCTGTACTGCAAGTAGCTCTGTCTCTTTCGGGTCATGATTTGTGTACAATTTTGGGGTTTTTGATTATTATGGATTAAATTTAGAAAAAAACGGCCAAGGTATGTAATAAATATAAAGTAAGTATGTCTTACTTTTAAATTTTTTATTGTGTACTATAGTATCGCATCGTATGACATTATTTGACAAAATAACAACAACGAAGGCAACAACATGCAACGAAGGCATCTTGGTAGAGTCTATGTGCCGATTATCTTGTTTTTTCAGTAACGTTGTTTAATCAGTGTCCTGAACATCTTGTTTCATAATTTTTCAGCATCGGCTTTTGTCGTAGTTGGGTTTTAGTTTTTACTTTTTTTTTGACAGGCTATGTATGTATGAATGTTCATCTGTTCTCTCATAGCTCCTTAACTACTTATTAGAACTGTCAAATAAGGTATCATTAGAAGCGTCTTGATCGTCCGCTGGTTATAAGCTATACGTCGTGTCACTGAATCTAATGTGGCGCCCTCTAGCCGACATAAAGTTCTGTATTTAAAAAAACATTTGAGATAAATATGCCGTGTTTGGTATCATTTGCTGGTTGCATTTGGCGTTATTTGTTCATTTCAAATATATATATATATATTACTAGCTCATCCGGCAAACGTTGTTTTGCCATAAAAAAAAATTGGGGTATAAATATAGATGTTGGTCGATTCTCAGACCTACCCGATATGAACACCAAATTTCAAAATCAGTCCAGCCGTTTCAGAGGAGTATGGTAACTAACATTGTGACACGAGAATTTTATATATAAGATTAGCATTTGCTTTTGACTTTGTCCGTATTTATTCAAAAATTTTTATATGTCTATGGTATTTAAAAAATATACTTTGCAAAGAAATTAATGTTATAACGGCACCAAAACATTTTAAATAAAAAAAGGAAAAAGTAAAACCCAACTACGACAAAAACCTACGCCGAAAAAGTATGAAACAAGATGTTCAGGACACTGACAGACACACAACGTTACTGAAGAAACAAGATAATCGGAACATAGACTCTACTAAGAGTTGTCGTTGCATGTTGACAATAATTTACTTTTTTTATTTAAAATGTTTTGGTGCCTCTATAATAATAATTTCCTTGCAAACTATATTTTAAATAGGTACCATAGAAAAAGTATGAAACCGTAGTCACGCGTTGTTAATGTGTTATGGTACATTTCTACGTAACGTGTGACTACGGCTTTTGAAACTTGTTTCATACTTTTTCAGCGTCGTTTTTTGTCGTAGCTGGGTTTTACTTTTATTTTAAACATTATGTTAAGTATTTTTTCTTCTATGATTATTAAATGATGATGTCCAGCCGTTATTACATAAGTAATCATGTATGGTAGAGAGAATGGCAGTGTTAATACGATAAGGTTTTATTTCCAAGGTAATTCAAAATAAACTTCGTTGTACTTTTAATTTTTTTATTTCGTCTATAAATTTTCTAATATTCTGCATAACAGTTAAGTCTATTCCAGCGACAGACTACGCCGCAATGTTGCTTCTAATCCAGGAATTATACTCATATACATTTGTGTAAACTGTGGGAAATCCCCTTTGTCCACACTGCTTAGCGCCAAAGCTGACGATACCAGCATACTCGTACGTCATACCGTTCTTATACATAAGAGTACTGTCACCATTACAGGTATCTTCGCCTTCCACGCCGCCAGCACAGAGTTGCCCTTTATCAAGTGTCAAGAATGTATTATATGCCGCTTGACATTCCTGAAACAAAAAGTCAAGTAATTAGTTTACTGAATTTACTACAGTCGATTATTATAATTTAATTTAATAAAAAAATATTAAGGTCCTAAAATGGCTCCCTGTAACACACTTCATGCTTAATAAATACTAATATTATAAATTCGAAAGTAACTCGTATCTAGTTGTTTATCTGTTACGCTATTACGAATAAACCGTTGCACCGATTTTAATTAAATTTCTGATCTTGAGGATAGACTACTTATTAAAATGATAAGAGGCACGTTGCTACGGTGGCTGGCAAAAGCTGTGTTAGTATTGTAACGAAGAAAGAACATTCCAGAAAAAGAGTCGACAACGCCTAAACGCCGTGAAAATTCTAGTTGGTTTCCAGAGGTACGGAACAATGAACCCATAATAATATCGTATGTGGATTGACTGTCGCGCGTTTTGACTTGTTTACATTTCTCGGAAACGTCATGTTCGGGATGTTTTATCGTTGTTACGTCGTTGTAGATCTACTAGAATTTAAGAGTCGCTGTCGCGTTCAATATAATAACTATAAATTCTCAAAATTAAAAAAACCCCGACATACTAACCTGAGTTCCCTTTAAAAAGTAAAAAACACGTTATGCGCTCGATATCGATATCATCGATAACTCGATGATATTTTTGCAGACATTCGGTTATTCTTCCCCACTTTCACCCCCATAACTTTTAAACGACTCAACCGATTTTCATGAAACATATCTAAGAACACACGCACGTAACTCACCTTTCATACAAAAAAAAACTAAATTTAAATCGCTTCATCCGTTCGCGAGCTACGGTACCATAGACAGACAGACAGACACGTCAAACTTATAACACCCCTCTTTTTGCGTCGGGGGTTAAAAGGGACCTTCGTCGACAGCAGTTCAGTTCAGTTTGAGTTACAGTGCGACAAATATCTAAATGATATCAGTGATTAACCCAGCGACCTCGACGATCATTAAGAATTATTATTCGAAGTTATTCTGTGGTTTTAAGAGTGTTTTTAATAAAGTCTATTAAATTCGTCTTTAACCTTATTACTCAAATTCGTTGAACCCTAGCAATTAACAGTATATTGTTTAGTTGTCTATATCAGATCTGATACTAAAAAAAATGCATTATTTACTTACATCTCGGTTTACGTAAGGGACATCAATGTGATTTTTAATATGACTCCTTTTTATTTCCGTGCGTATTTTAGTTGCGCCCCAACCGGCTGCAGTAAAGTATAAATCATCGGTCCTTTCTGTAATATCTATACTCGGGAGACAAATTGGTCTGATGAAATCTGTAAAGTCAACATGAATCATATGTTATGTAATGCAAAAGTTTTAGAAATCAGGATTGTCAACTATTTATCGTCTGTTTCAATGCAACATGGAACAACTCAATATATGTATAGTTGACACAGTCTTCATTAGAATGAAACCTACATTCAATTCAATGAGCTTGCAGCCCTGATTTCCGGACTAGCGTGAGCTTTTTATCTAGACTAATATATAAAGCTGAAGAGCTTGTTTGTTTGTTTGAACGCGCTAATCTCAGGAACTACTGGTCCGATTTGAAAAAATATTGTTGTGTTAGATAGCCCATTTATCGAGGAAGGCTATAATATATCATCACGCTAAGACCAATAGGAGCGGAGCACCAATGAAGAATGTTACAAAAACGGGGGAAAATTATTACGCTACGGGCAATAGTACACGTAAACGAGGTTGCGTGGGTCAGCTAGTTATATATATAACAGTTAGTCAAGGGAATAACGAATCTATTCTTAAGGCGTGTCTCCTGCGGCTAAAAATAACAAAACAAACTAAGAAAACTTGTTAACTAAACATGTTGGCGAAAAGTTGCAGGAGACGGACTTTTAAACGAACATTAAACACGATTACACGAAAAGCATAAATCTTTTATCTACTCGAGTACACTTACTTACTTACTTTTATAGTATCAATATGAATAATATAAGTATTAATGTTAGTTCAGTTTAGTTTCATTATACGTGAAGGATACGCTGGGATGTTTTCAGTCCGCTTTGGATAACATGTTTGCTTGTTAAAATTAACAAAACAGTTAGGCCACGCCCATATTTTGATAAATATGTGATGTTTTGTGTTTAAAAACATAAAACAGTGTCGCAGGAGACCCGGCTTTAGCGCCCTCGTTAAGTTAACCATAACATTGCAACGAGATTATAAGAAACTAGCCGACCGGTGCCCACTTCATGGACGTTAACCGCGCCCGCTTTTCTTCGACTTGATACACAAATACTATTATTATTTACTGAATTGTTTGTTCAATCACAATAAAATATGGCCTATGTCACTCCTGAATAGTGTCGCTTTCTGTTAGTGAAAGAATTTTCAGAATCGGATCAGTACTTCCGAAGATTACCCCTACAACCTTACAAACAAATTTAGAAACTTTACTTCTATATGTACGCGCATAACTTGCGATTGACTGCACCAAATTGGATAATTCTTTTTTCTATGTGTTTGTTATTGTTATGACAAGGTTTGTATAGAAGAAAATTAAAAGATGACTGCCTGTACGAAACTGAAGTTTAAGGATTATGCCTAATTACCAAAATAAGTTTTTCAGAAATTTCGAAAATATTTACAAAAGAAAAATATGGCTGTACAAAGTTTACCGGCTCAGCTAGTATTTTTTTTTTTGGAATAAGCGGGCAAACGAGCAGACGTATCGCCTGATGGTAAGTGATTACCGCCGCCCATGGACACCTGCAACACTAGAAGCGTCACAAGTGCGTTGCCGGCCTTTTGGAAATGGGGGGGGGGAGGTAGGGGATTGGGGTATGAGCCTCCGGTATCCTCACTCACTCGGTGAAACACAGCGCAAGCACTATTTCACACCGGTTTTCTGTGAGGCCTAAGTATCACTCCGGTAGGCCGGCCCATTCATGCCGAAGCGTGGCTCTCCCACGGTAGTATTATTATAGATGGAACTAAATAGTCACAAATTAGACAAAATGATAATGATAATTTCGTCATCATCAGCGTATTGCAGTCTGCTACTGGACATAGGCCTATCCAATCGCACTCGATTCTATTTTTCGATCTAGATTTTAATCATTTGAATTTCATAAATTATTAGAAACTTGATATTTCTTATCATGTTTATTTACGGGAAAAAGTTTCCATCGATCCGTGATTATGGCGCTTGCAACAGTGCTGGAATAACGGAAACCTATTCCCGATAATAAATTATATAGTAAATATTATTGGTAATATTTACTTGATAACTTGTTACTTTCGTGGGAGAGCCACGCTTCGGCATGATAGGGCCGGCTCGACCGGAGTGATACCACGGCCTCACAGAAAACCGGTGAGAAATAGTGCTTGCGCTGTGTTTCACCGAGTGAGTGAGGATACCGGAGGCCTATACCCCTTCCCCTATCGCCCCCATCCCCCGCCTCCATCCCCCACATCCCCCAAAGGCCGGCAACGCATTTGTGACGCCTCTGGTGTTGTAGGTGTCCATGGGCGGCGGTAATCGCTTACCATCAGGCGATACGTCTGCTCCTTTGCCCGACTATTCCATAAAAAAATAACTTAAGTGAAAATGATCACAGTAGTATAAATTGAATACACGAAGGATTTCAGCCCTTAAATATTTTATGAATTATGATTTCATTATTAAGAACTCTTGACTTATATAGGTTTAGAGGTCAGTCAGAGACAGGTTAAAAATATTGTAAAAATATAACTAATAGTCTTAAAATAATTTTACCTAGTCCTTAGTAACAAGAGGTGGTTACGAAGATATATCTTTTTTTTCACGCGGGAATGCTTTTCGCAACATACCCTCCGCGGGGAAGACGAAGGACGTGTATGGGACTCCAGGCGAACCGGTCTACCCACTAAACCCCGCGGCGACCTACCTCGTCAGTCGGGGGAAGGTTCAGGAACACATCAGCGGTTATTGGAGTCCCCCTGCCGTACCCTACAATTGAGGTAGATCCCGGGGTAACCAAAGTCCCGCCCGAGGTAGACCGCTGTCGCGCCTCTCACCGCGTCTACGTTAAAAATAGACGCAAACCAAATCTATGATTTCCAAATCTAAGTCAATTTCACACCAACCTGTATAAGATGCCATTCGGGTCATTCTAACCAATGCTATATTATTGGTCCTTTTTTCTGGATCGTACTGTGGGTGTGGTATCGTTTTCTCGATTCGTATTCTAATGGCACCATCAGTACAGTCCATACCGCCACCTTCAACCGCCTCACAGTCCGGACCTTCATTACTGGTGTCATATTCTCCAAGAATAACGTTTATACTGAAATGAAATAACTTTTGTTTAAAACAATTGAATTTTCTCAATCAATTTTTTAGTAGTGTGAAGATGGCGGTTCGGGCCGCAACAGAGACAAGCGACCGAGACAGAAGACCGCGACCGGAGACCGCGACAAGTGTCTCGGTCTCTTCGGTATGTAATGTAGGTCGAGACCGAGACCGGAGACCCCTTCCCGGGTCGAACCAAATGTTTGTAAAATCTTCAAATAATTGTTGAGGAGAGTATTTTTTTTATTAGAAAATCTATATTATATGTATTTATATCTGTTGTCTAGTACCCATAATATAAGCTCTGCTTTGTTTTGGACTAGATGGCGTTGTGTGTTAAACGTCCGTAATATTATTATTATAATTAATTAGAAGTCAAGAAAGATCATTTTCGCTATTAGTGAAGATGCACCACATGTTTGATGACAATATAGGAAGTGTTGAATGTGCTTTTTGAGCGCGACACGAGACACTACCAGTCCGGGGCAGCGACAGTCTCGCTGTCTCCTGTCTCGCGTCTCTGTCTCCTGTCCGGTCTCGCTCGCAAACTTGCTTAAGGTAGCGGTTCGCGCCGCGACCGAGACAGGAGACCGCAACCGGAGACCGCGACAGTCACTCGACCATAGGCAATGTATAGGCAACAGTTCGCGAGAGAGACCGAGACAGGAGACAGAGACGCGAGACAGGAGATAGCGAGACGGTCGCTGCCCTGGACTAGTAGTATCTCGTGTCGCGCTCAAAATGCACATTAAATAATTCCTATATTGTCATCAAACATGTGGTACATCTTCACTAATAGCAAAAGTGATATTTCTTGGCTTCTAGTTAAATATAATAATAATATTATGGACATTTAACACACAACGCCATCTAGTCCCAAACAAAGCAGAGCATGTATTATGGGTACTAGACAACTGATATAAATACATATATACTTTTTTTATTAAAAAAAAATTACCTACACTCCTGAGTAAATATTTGTATATCTTACTAACATTTGGTCCGACCCGGGAAGGGGTCTCCGGTCTCGGTCTCGACCTACAGTACATACCGAAGAGATCGAGACACTTGTCGCGGTCTCCGGTCGCGGTCTCCTGTCTCGGTCACTTGTCTTTGTCACGGCGCGAACCACTACCTTTAATACGTTGCCTATGGTCAAGTGACTATCGTGGTCTACGGTCTCGGTCTCCTGCCTCGGTCGCTTGTCTCTGTCGCGTCGCGAACCGCTACCTTTACACCTATGTCAAACAATATACTATTAAATCCTGCTGATGATTATGGAGTAAATAAGTACGTCGTGCACCTGTTGCTAAGTGAACAGATGTTCAAGTTTCTATTAAATGCTTTTTTTCCAAACTTTACTTCCTCGGCATAATACGAGAACATAATAGAGTTTCACGTAGTACCAATATCATGTTTATAAGAATTTTGGCATTTACAAGTATACGCCTTAGGTCTTAGGCAGTCCGATCCAATCGTCGGCCCATCGGCGTCGAAGTATGCATTTCTCGTATAGAAATAATGTTTTTGTCTCTATAAGAGTGAAACCTATCATGCACCCTGAAAATCTACTCCAAAGAGGGCCACAGTTAAAGATAAATCTCAATTGTTCGAAAATTCTACATGAATGGTTTCAAAATCATGTTCAAAGTTACGCCGACTCCAATTGATAATTATGTCGCTTTTTGGTTGCAAATGGGACATTTTTCTAATTTCAATTTAGTTACTTACGGCCTGCCAACAAATTCTGTGACCACCGCCGTCGCAATGGTCAGAACGTACAATCCACTAATCAGAGCTCCACTACCGTGTGTCCTCAATGCACCATTTTTGATATATTCAATCAACGTCAACCACG
This sequence comes from Diaphora mendica, assembly GCA_949125395.1. Lineage (NCBI taxonomy): Eukaryota > Metazoa > Arthropoda > Insecta > Lepidoptera > Erebidae > Diaphora > Diaphora mendica. The sequence continues at coordinate 3,942,713 of OX421334.1, forward strand.
GGTACTGGTCTATTGCTGTTGCGTTACCACCTGAAATATAACGCTGCTGAAGTTATAGTAAAAAGTAGGTTCGATCGCAAAAATTAATGTGGATTTGGGGGTCAACTATTTCGAAGCTCTTTGCTTGTACTATCATTAATTGAATTATTAGTAGCAGTATAGATCTAGAAAATGAGTCCGTTAACAGGCACTATACTGTCTTCCTTTCCAATATTATTATTAGAATCGAAAATATAAAGTGAAAAAATCGAAGGGAAAGTATGAGGTGTGTGACTCTTGTGACAGTATTTTCAGTGATCGGTATTATCAATATGCGAACCTAATATTTTATTCTGGTATCTGCTATCGACTCCACAGCATTGACTTCTGGGATCAGGTGGAAAGGCACTAAGTTCACATTTCCCTGTCATCACATTGTCAAAGTCCGGGACAGGACCGCAACACACACTATATTGAAATGAACCATTACATCTGGAATTGGAATTACATTGAAATATTAACTTTTATGAGCCTAAATCAGATTCAGCTGTACTATGCCACCGCGTCGTTTACTTTGCTTTTGAAGTTTCCATTCGTAGAGGTTATTTTTTTATATTTTGTTAAAATGACTCTAGGTTCAAAGTTTTATATATTTTATCGTTTCAACGACTGTATCGAATGTCAAATAACAGGTGTACTTTCAATTAGAATTGATGCACAATCACTTCAACGAATGATATTATCTTGGAGCAAATGCACGATACACTGACCTCGATAAGTTTATCTGTAATTCGGAATGGGACACCATTTTAGTTCTAGAGGACCCCGGTTTTAAATCCTGACCTGGTAAAAGTGAGATCAACTGGGAGGGATTTAAAGAAAATGGAAGATTTCTAAATTCGAGTAGTTAGGTTTGTGTACATTGTAAAATACTTACTTTGAATTCTGGACGAATTTGATTTTGTCATTTGACAGGGGTGTACTTAGCAATCTTGTTAAAGTGGGACAAGAGTACAGACTAATGCATTGGCCTGTTTTGCCTTCCGGAGTGTTACATTCTTGTTGGTCGTTGTCTTCGGGACAACACACCTAGAAAAACCTAATTGTATAAAATAAATTATAAGTGCCTTGTTTTATTATGTCATACTCTTAATAATATGAAATAACATACCAAGGAAGCGTTTATATAACTGATTGTACTATTCAGAATTTCATGTTAAATGTTTATACTCGTATTAAACAGACCGCACGTTGTGCTAGAGTTGCAATATTTTTTCATGTGTTTTATGAAATATCGATTTTCCAGCTGGGTTATTACTCTAATATCGATGAATTGGTCAAGAAGGTCGATGCAAGGTTGATGTAAATTATCCGAATATTTGAAATGTGTCCAAAATACCTACAGCTGGCGCATCGTCATCAATACCGCAATGTGACCTCTTTAGAAGATTTTTGTCCTGCAGCGATTTGTTCGCTTTGTTGACCACAGACAGCAACTTTTGACACTTGAATATTGATTTGCATTCCCCTCGACCGCCATTCAGAGCTATTTCGCATGGTCCTAGTTCTAAAAGACAGTACAGATTTATTTGTAATGGTAAATAGCTGTCATTTGGACACAAATATTAAGTATCCTACTCGAAACTTTACCTTATGTCGTGTACCATACATAGCTTCATATTAGATACAAGATTTTACCCGCGGCTCCGCCCGCGTGTATGTCGGTTATCGCTGTAAAAACTAGCCCATGCCCTTCCTCAAGAATTAAAGTATCTCCATGCAAAATTTTATAGAAATCGGTGCAATCGTTTAGCCGTGAAAGCGTAATGACAGACAGATTGATATTAGTCTGGATTGTTTTGAACAATTCCAGTGAACAGCTCAAAATTCTATTGTTACTTCAAAATGCAAAATGTTTAATTCCTTTCTCCTGGGCTTCATACTTGCAGTAAGTAATTTTTACCTGCCCTTGCGGCCCAAAGACATAGCCAGTAAATCGAATAACTATCCTCTGGGGAGAGAAGTTAACTCTGAGGCGTTTTTATTTATTTATTTCATTACAAGGTCACTCTAAATCCTTCGAAGACTTAAATATTTATTTTAGTTTTAACAAAATTTTGTTGTTGAAACAAGTTTTCCTTGTAAATAAGTTAGTAATTAAATACTTACGTCCATATATCAAGCAGGAAGCAGCAACACATGTAAACAGTGTAATCCAGAAATGCATCTTATTGTTTTATTGTCACATTTCAAATAGTAAAGAGTAATTTGAAGTAGGTACGTCTTTTCACTATGAACTTGTACAAATGACATAACTCGGTGTGTTTATATTATATTAAACGCTTATACTATGAAGGATCTGCAAGATGGTAGATGAAACTGCAGCGATTTTGAACAGTAAAACATTAGTGTTAGAGTATAAATTTATCTGGCGTATCTTACGATGTCTGGCAGAATCGAGTGTAACTGGTATTTCAAGTTATTTCACAGTGAGAATCGGCACAACTAATCTTTGCGATTTTGTTAACGGGTCAAAATTTTTTTTCAAAAGTTCACGAAAATACTCGTTTTATGTTCGTCGTGTTTCTTTTAAACTAAACAGTGTAAATTTTGCTAGGATCTGGTCTAGCTCGTTTTTTTTTTTTGTTTTAAATTATATTTTGGACATATGGACGCACAACGCCATCTAGTCCTAAACTTAGTAGAGCTTGTACACTATGAATATTATACCACTGATAGACTTGTTTTTTTTTTTTGGAAATACATATAACCACCTAAACTCCGAAACAAATATTTGTAAGTAGATCACAAAAACATTTAGTCCGACACGGGATTTGAAACCGAAACCTCAAACACAGCAGTCGCATTCACTACCACCGCGCCACCCAGGCAGTCAATCACCGAGCAGATTAACAATCGGTCATATATTTCATTTATTTTTTTTACACTTTCTTTGGTTAGTTATATTAACGAAACACTATTAAATAGTGCTTAATTGTACTGCCCCATCCACACTCTCCACGAGGCTTCACGAGGCAACGCGAGTGCGAGAGTGAGGACGGTGCGCTCGTGCCCTCTCGTCTTCGCTCGCCTCGCCTCGCTGTCGCTCCGCTTTGTGTCGGTTTTTGGGCGCGAGTCAAAGGACGCAAGGGGCGACACGAGACAGTCAACCACACTTCCGCGAGAGTGTGGTTGTAGCCTCCTCCACTCACCGAGACTCGTGCCGAGGCGTGAGGCAAGGTGCGTCGCGAGAGTCTGGATGGGCTATACGATGTCACGCCTCGGCACTAGTTTCGGCGAGTGGAGGAGGCCATAACCACACTCTCGCGGAAGTGTGATTGATTGTCTCGTGTCGCCTCTCGCGTTATTTGACTCGCCCCCAAAAACCGACCCAAAGTGGAGCAACGCGAGCGAAGACGAGGGGGCACGAGCGCACCGTCCTCACTCTCGCACTCGCGTTGCCTCGTGTAGCCTCGTGGAGAGTGTGGATGGGGCATAACATGTTTTGGGTTAAGTTTAATAAACCTATAAAGAAATAAATCACAGGTCATGATGTCACTTTCATTTAGTTGCAATATAATTCTATGTTTGGATCGAATTGGTCTAAAACCTACATCCGAAACCTTGGCTTCTAAAACGCAATATATATCAACGGCAGCACCAGTGTAGTAGGTAGGCTGTAATTTAGACTTTTTAGCCATTCACATGGTTTTTTAGCAGGATTTATTCGGGGTACGGTACATAATGGTACGAGCAGCATAACCCGGTCGAAACGTCGGGAAATGGAAGATATCGTAGTCTTTTATATAATTTTATCGCGACTTAGTACCCCTGTATAAGGAAAACTATGTGTAAGTGTAAAAGTTGCGAAAGTCTGAAAACAATTTTTAGCCATTATTAATCAGTACCTGGATCACTGAGCTTTAGTTTAATCCTAGCTAGCTCGATTTATCGTCCCCGAAACACTTACTAAATTTTTAGCCATTATTAATCAGTACCTGGATCACTGAGTTTTAGTTTAATCCTAGCTAGCTCGATTTATCGTCCCCGAAACGCTTACTAAATTTTAGCCATTATTAATCAGTACCTGGATCACTGAGATTTGGTTTAATCCTAGCCAGCTCGATTTATCGTCCCCGAAACACTTACTAATTCTTTAGCCATTATTAATCAGTACTTGGATCACTGAGCTTTAGTTTAATCCTAGCTAGATCGATTTATCGTCCCCGAAACACTTACTGAATTTCAAGAAAAAGTTTGTTTTTTTATGGAATAGGGGGCAAACGAGCAGGCATATGACCTGATGGTAAGTGATTACCGCCGCCCATGGAAAGCATAAGCAGAATCCAGTGGTGGTCACCATACTCACTGCCAATGCAACAATGCAGCATGGTGATCCACACCATGGCGGCCTAGTGATGCTTCTGATTCATTGGGCCTCCGGTCTCGCACTCACCAACGAAACACGACAGCGTGAGGGCTGTCATTTTACGTTGATTTTCTGTGCGAGGATAGTACCGCACCGGTCGAGCCGTCCCGTTGAATTGATTATAATGAAAAACAAAAGTATTATATTTCTAGTTACCTGAAGATAATTGATAACCCGTTATTTATGTTATTTTATTACAGTATTATCTTTAAATAACATTTTACTTTTTAAGTTAGGCACTTAATGTATTCAAAGATACTTATCAAGAAACCCAAGTCAGATGAAACCTCAAGTCTCGCAAATACCAACGCATTTCTACATACGGTCCTAACACACCTCTTTTGTTTTGTCCACATCTTTCTTCCCACCAAAGTGACTTGATTTGCCTGATGGAAACCATGAGCAGTCTCCAAGAGCAGTGGTCACTTATTGCGAATACATACAATGCAGCATTGTGACCCACACTATGGCGGACTTTTGGGATGCTTCTGCATCATTGGGCCTCCGGTCTCGCACGCACCAACGAAACACGACAGCACGAGTGCTTTCATTTTACGTTGGTCTTCTGTTCGAGGGTGTTGTTGATAGGGTGATACGTACTAAACCCGTATTCTCTTTTGCATCCATACTAATATTATAAACGCGAAAGTTTGTAAGTATGGATTGATGGATGGATGTTTGTTACTATTTCACGCAAAAACTACAAAACGGATTTGGATGAAACTTTACAGTAATATAGCTTATACATCAGAATAACACATAGGCTACTATTTGCCGCGATAACCGACATATACGCGGGCGGAGCCGCGGGCAACCACTAGTAAAATATGTTTTCATGTATTCCTGGAAATAAAAAGAACAATATTATCGTTCATTTTTTATTGTTCTAAAATACAGAATATAAATAATATTAAGGAAGAATTGTTTCCCTTATCCAAGACGTGTATACATAAACGTTTGTGTATACTATAGGTACGATATGTTGGCATGGTATAGCACCAAAGCTGTTAATTCCGACACATTCATACACCATATCATTTTTAAACATCAATACATTGTCGCCTTTGCACGATTCATCATTTTGCAAATTTCTAACACAAATGTGCCCTGTTCCTAGATTCACTATAGAAGCCTGCGGAGAATATAAATTTTGACATTGCTGAAAAGAAATAGGATTTCATTAGTGCATTGTAATCAACATATAATGTTAAATTATTTAAATTGCAATCTGAAGAAACATTAATCCATATTAATTCAAGAAATAATTTAAAATCTGTAACCCGACTACGTAAAAATTGTGATTGGAAGAAATCGCCGTGAGCGATAAGACCGCCAATTGTTATGTCTATAGCTTTGTAACTCATATTTTGTTATTGCTATGTGATAATGTTATTTTTTTGTTTTATAATAAAAATACAAAAAAAAAACTTGACAAAATATATGTATATACATATATTAGTTATTACTATCAAGCAAATTTCATTCAAGGCTTCATTTTGATGAGGGGCCCACCTTTCATCTTACAAAAGTTTTCGATTGGGGTAGCTAACAGGGCTAGCAGGGACAAAAAACTTTAGAGCGTAAGACCGGGATAACGTACCACGCAATTTGTAGGACATTGTGGCTGTCAAATTGTATAAATATTAACTAAGCAACTGTCGAAAAATCAGCTAGTTAGTATTATTTTTGATGACCTGGTTATCGAAGGATCAAACCATACCTACATTTTTTAGGACATATATTTTTTTCCAGTAAGTAATAATATTAGTTAATATTTATATAATTTAACAGCCACATTGTCCTACAAATTGCGTGGTACGATATCCCGGTCCTACGTTCAAAAGTGTTTTGTCCCTGATAACTGTTAGCTAGCACAATCGTTTTTTTTTGTAAAGTGAAAGGTGAGCCCTTCATAATTAATTACTCACATTCCGAGACAGGTAAGAAACGTCGGCATGGAATTTAGTATCACTTATCATTGGCCATAATCCAGAGGTGCCCCAACCGGCTGTAGTCAATTGGTAATCATCAGTCCTTCGTGTGATATCTGCAGTTGGCAGACAAATAGGTCGGATAAAGTCTGAAAATCACAGAGGTATATTAAAATCTTAGACTGCCTCGGTGGCGCAGTGGTAGCGTATGCGACTGCAGTGCCTGAGATCTCAGGTTCGATTCCCGGGTCGCACCAAATGTTTGCCTGATCTGCAAATATTGGTTTCAGAGTTTGGGTGTTTGCTATGTTTGTTATGTATGTATTCACAAAAAAGCATATTTGTATTTATATCAGTTGTCTGGTACCCATAACAGAACCTCTGCTTAGCTTGGGAGTAGATGGCGTTGTTTGTTAGATGACTGAAATATTTATTTATATATTTTGGCTTTCTGGAAACCTTAGGTAGTACATAATAAAATGAAATTAAAAGTGGGTTCTTTTAGAATATATATATGAATAAGTAGGTATATAAGGGTCAGCGTCAACTAGTTACCACAATTCAGTAACAGTTAAAATTCAACCTAAACTTCTTTAGAATAGAACTAACTATGTGAAAAAAAGCTATGAAGGAGTGTTTATTAAAGTAACAGAACCTAAAACAACAGTTTTTAAGAATTTTTGCGCATTAATCAACTCAACTCCTGTCAGGTCGTTTGAAACCCAGACCAAGTAAAATATTCATTAAATCTTTATTTACTTACTAATATTATAAACGCGAAAATTTGTAAGTATGGATGAATGGATGGATGGATGGATGTTTGTTACTTTTTCACGCAAAAACTACTGAACGGATTTGGATGAAACTTTACAGTAATATAGCTTATACATTAGAATAACACATAGGCTACTATTTGCCGCGATAACCGACATATACGCTGGCGGAGCCGCGGGCAACCACTAGTCAATAATAAAATTAACTATCTACCTTTTAGTACAGCACGTGACAGTATGATCAGAAATTCTACAAACCTGTATATGGTGCATTTCGGATCATCCTAATTAATGCTATATCGTTTGTCCTATCTTTTGCATTGTAATTCGGATGTGGGATTGTGGTCTCAATAGGTATCGTGACCGCGGCATCGGTGCATTCCTCTCTTCCACCTTCAACTGTAGTGCAGTCAGCACCTTCGTTACTGGTTTTGTAGTCTCCAAGACGGATGTTGACACTAGAGTATGAATAGGAGAGAGTGACATCACTTTTAAACTACTACTACTACTTACTCTAGTAAGTCACTTCATAATTAAGTGCAAGCAATATAACTGCAATATAAGTACTGTGCTTGAGGTCTCGGGTTCGATTCCCAGGTCAGACAAAATGTTTGTATGATCCGCAAATATGTTTCGGAGTTTGGGTGTTTTTATATATAATACTAGCTGATCCGGCAAACGTTGTTTTGCCATAAAAAGATAGGTATACAAATATAAGTTGGTCGATTTTCAGATCTACCCGATATGCACACCAAATTTCATAAAAATCTGTCAAGCCGTTTCAGAGGAGTATGGTAACTAACAGTGTGACACGATAATTTTATATATAAGATGAATGTATTTACAAAAATAAGTATATAAGTATTTATATCAGTTGTCTAGTACCCATAACACAAGCTCTGCTTTGCGTGGGACGTCTGAATCATCTGGACCATTAATCAATAAATTGAAAACTTTTATACTTATTAGTTGCAATCGAAGTTCAGTCGTAGACTTACGGAACCCTAACCTAGTTTGGATAAAAAGCCTGGAGGAAGCAAGGTACTCACGGAATACCACTTTTACGTTTAGCGTCAGCAACTGCTCTTCCAGCAGTCAGAACATATTTTCCACTGATGAGGACTCCACTGAATTGGAATTGCAGCAAACTGAATCTGTCGTACTGTATCAGCGCCAGCCACGGGTACTGGTAAATTTTTGTTGCTTCACCTGCCGATACTAGATTTTTTTGACAATTTAATTTACGGAACGGAAGTAAGATAAAAGCTAAAAGACACAAAAGGGTTTATATCAGAGATCATCATCATCAACGGTCTTTAGTAGTCCACTACTTGAAATAGACCTCTCTGATTTGTCCTACTAACTATGACAAATCCTCTTGATTTGTCCTACTAACTATGACAAATCCTCTCGATTTGTCCTACTAACAATGCTTGACAGACGGGTAGATATAAGGCTTACAGGACTTCTTAGGAATAAACCGGTGTTGCGGGGACTTTACAAACATATATGAAACGGACACAGAACACAAGGTAGTAGAGCATCGCTGATTTCAGCACGAACGGGCCGGCTCGACCAGGGCGGTTTTACTCTCGCACAGAAGATCAGCGTAAAATGACAGCGTGCTGTCGTGTTTCGTTGGTGAGTGCGAGACCGGGGGCCCAATGATGCAGAAGTATCACTAGCCCGCCATGGTGTGGGTCACCATGCTGCATTGTCTGCGTTCGCAAAGAGTATGGACCACAACTCTTGGATTCTGCTTATGCTTACCATCTGGCAGAGTTGAGTCACTTTGGCAGGGCCAAACATTAAAAAAACTTAGGCTCAACAACAATTTGTAGATGACACAAAGTGTTGTCCCATGTGGGAATTGAACCCAGCACAGTAGAAAGCGGTGAGGTTACTACTAAAGGTACTACGCTATCCGAGCAGTCGAGTATTTATATCAGTTATGTACTGTTTATTGAACGAACGAACCAAGTGGTGCGCAATTGGAGAGGCCTATGTCCAGCACTGTGGACTGCGATAGGCCGATGATGATGATGTACTATTCATTGCTAAGAGTGTTTCCTGAGCAAAATATGACGTCGTGATCATCATCAACAACCTATAATAGTCTACACAGCTGGATACAGGACTCTATGTAGAAAGAAGGTTTTCGCCTCCCACACCACGTTGCCGTTGGCCAGGCGGATTGGTATTGCTAGTGTTAAGTTTTACTTGCTTTATAGTCTAGTCAATAAGTGCTTTTTTGGTCAACTTTTTCAGCAGTCTCAGAAAATTATGATTGAGGTGTCATTCGATTCGGAATGGCATCTAGATGATTTAATAAAAAAATGAAGTTGCGCTTGCAAAAATAGCAAAAGTTATTAACAATTAACTAAAAACACAAAAAGGGGTTTAGTATTTTGCAAATTTCTCAAAAACTAATTAAGATTTTTCAAATTTGAAAAATGATTCAAAAAGAGGAGGAAATTTCCTAAAAATAATTAGACTCCCGGAATTGTAGGACCAATATTAATAATGTTACCAGAGGGTTGAATATACGCCCGAAAACGGGTACTCCGGCTTGCGCAAGCCAGGCCTCCTTCGTACCTTCAATGAATAAATATTATTTAAACTTTTTTTTTATGGCCCTACCAAAATGACTCTTCTCTGCCTGATCGAAAGCATAAGCAGAATCCAAGAGTGGTGGTCACCATACTCATTGGGAATGCAGACAACGCAACAATGTAGCATGGTGACCCACACCGTGGCGTCCTAGTGATGCTTTGCATCATTGGGCCTCCGGTCTCGCACTCACCAACGAAACACGACAGCACGAACGCTGTTATTTTACGTTGATTTTCTGTACGAGGGTAGTACCGCCCCGTTTGTGCTGAAATTAGCGTGGCTCTACTACCTTGATAATTTGACTACTACCTTAGACGGCTCTTACAACACCTAGAGGAAGAAAATTCTGGTTTCTGAACCCACAGACTCTGACTCCTTGCTGCACTGTAAGTTTTTTATTCAATTTTTTTTTGGAACTTTTATGCACAGCGTATGTCAGTTTCAGTTTCACTGTAAGTTTGGAACTATACAAATACTTGCCACTAAGTTTAATGTTATATCTGCTATCGACTCCGCAGCATTCACTTTTAGGATCTGGTGGGAAAGCTGTAAGAGTGCAAACTGCTTTCGTTACAACTTCGAATCTTGGTACGGGACCGCAGCACACACTATATTGGTCTCCACCGTCGCATCTGACACAGTATAAAACACAAGTACATAAAATATTATACTTAAAAATCCGGCCAAGTGCGAGTTGGACTCGCGCACGAAGATTTCCGTAACATTTTCTATAAAAACTGCAAAAAAAATGACGTTTGTTGAATGGGAGCCCCCTTAAATATTCATTTTAGTCTGTTTTTTAGTATTTGTTGTTGAAGCGGCAACAGAAATACATCATCTGGGAATATTTCAACTGTCTAACTATAAAGGTTCGTGAGATACAGCCCGGTGACAGACGGACAGACAGACGGACGAACAGCAAAGTCTTAGTAATAGTCCCGTTTTACCCTTTGGTTACGGAACCCTAAAAATCATCCCGTCTTAAAAATAACAATTGATTACATCTTTGTAAAGCGGCAACAGTAATACATCATCAGGGAATATTTCAACTGTCTAACTATAAAGGTTCCTGAGATACAGCCCGGTGACAGACGGACAGACAGACGGACGAACAGCAAAGTCTTAGTAATAGTCCCGTTTTACCCTTTGGTTACGGAACCCTAAAAATCATCCCGTCTTAAAAATAACAATTGATTACATCTTTGTTAACGCGGACTTACTATAAAGTTGTCACTAGATTGCTATTTAATTAATCTACTTAGTATAATTGGCTTTTTGACATGTATGTTGGTCGAGTTAGGTCCAGGTCCAGCTGAACCAGAGGTCGTGGGTTTGATTTACACCCCAATAAAAAATCTTGTACAATGAGTACCATCGCTTCATCTAAGTCTGAATGTAATTTTAAACCCCTGACGCAAAAAGAGGGGTGTTATAAGTCTGTCTGTGGCACCGTAGCTCGCGAACGGATTAAGCGATTTTAGTTTTTTTGTATGAAAGGTGAATTACGTGCGAGTGTTCTTAGACATGTTTCATGAAAATCGGTTGAGTCGTTTAAAAGTTATGGCGGTGAAAGTCGGGAAGAATAACAGAATGTCTGCAAAAATATAGTTGGCGTATGATTACTCGATTAAGTGCTTGAGTAGGGGTTTTTTTAAATGCAAGAAGTTATATCTATAGTATACATGTATTTAGACATATAAAGGTATATTTGAGAGCGGTTTGATTCCTATAGTATAGGCTCTACCTAATTTGAGAGCTGTGGGAGAGGGAGAGCCACGCTTCGGGATGAATGGGGCCGGCTCGACCATGGCCTCACAGAAACAGTGCTTGCGCTGTGTTTCACCGAGTGAGTGAGGATACCGGAGGCCCATACCCCAACCCCTCCCCCCATCACCCCCCTCCCCATAGGCCGGCAACGCCCTTATGACGCTTTTGGTGTTGCAGGTGTACATGGGCGGCGGTAATCGCTTACCATCAGGCGATAAGTCTGCTCGTTTGCCTACTATTCCTTAAAAAAAAGATATTCGTGTCTGAGATGTGTAAAGTTTTTATAAAAATAAATTGACGCGAATGTGAAAACAGGTGGGTGGGTAGATGAATACATATATACAGTCGTGCTTATAGACTCACATCTATATCCCCGAAGTACTCTTCGGGGATATAGATGTGAGTCCAAAACCTATTTAAATGTGAAATAAATTTTATTAATATCTGAATTTGCTTCATTTTCCTTCTCTGGTTCCGTTATGTGTAATTTGATCTCCTCACTTGTCTGTACTTCTGAGTTATTTTTAAGTCTTTTTCTGCATGTGACCACTAGGTGATTGCCGGGCGGCCTCTGAATAATTAATGAAAATTGTGAAATGCTTACTTTGAATCCTCCACAAACTGTAATTTTTCTTTCGAAACGGGTGGCTTCAGTAAGTTTACAAATACAGGGCAAGAGTATAAGCTGATGCATTGTCCTGGCTTGCCTTCTGGAGTATTACATGGCAGTGGTTTTCTTGGTATAGGACAGCATACCTGTAACAGAACGAAACATAACTAGTGTAGCATTAACATTAAAATAATTTATTTGAAATATGTCAAATGTCAAAATTTTATGGAGTCTATCATTGGTTATTATATTCAAAGGGAGAAGGCTTTTTTTACACGGGGAATGTTTTTCCCACCATACCCATCGTAGAGCATGAAGGGTGTGTGGGACTCTCGGAGAACCGGTCTACTGACAAAACCCTGCGGCGGCCTACCTCGGAAATCGAGAGGAGATCCAGGAACGCATACGCAGGATAAAATCACTGCAAAGAGAAGGAAAACTAGAAGAAGAGAGAAGAAGAAGAAATACTATATTTATACCGTGGGAGAGCCACGCTTTGGCATGAATGGGCCGGTTCGACCGGAGCGATACTACGGCCTCACAGAAAACCGGTGTGAAATAGTGCTTGCGCTGTGTTTCACCGAGTGAGTGTGGATACCGGAGGCCCATCCCCCAACCCCGTAGCCTCCTCCAAAGGCCGGCAACGCATTTGACGCCTCTGGTGTTGCAGGTGTCCTAGGGCGGCGGTAATCTCTTCCCATCAGGCGATATGTCTGCTCGTATACGATAGGCTAAAACCAACTTGCTAAGGAGAAAATGAGAAGTCTATGTCCAAAAGTGGAATACAAAAGGATGTTGATATGATGTGAAGATTCGTCATTTCACACACACAGTCTATAATTATTTTCTATGGTCTTACTTTTCCCTTTAATCTTATACTTTCGTACATAACACTTTCTTCGCCATATTCTAATTGTAGTATTTTTACTTTTTGTTTTCTCAATTCCTTATTGCCCACCATATCGTTACAGAGATGTTACATTTTATTTTGTCAGTATGTTTGAAATCTATCGGGCAAGGCAAAGTAGGAGAGAGGATGACATGATCGTGCTAAAGTAACTACTTTTAACCGACTTCAAAAAATGAGGAGATTATCAATTTGATATATATATTTTCGCGGATAACTTCGTCGTTTATGAACCGATTTTGATGATTATTTTTTTTAATGGAAAGGAGATATCCTGACGGTGGTACCATGACAAGGACACTAAGATCTGATGATGGCATCCAAGAGAAATCGAGTCAAACCCTGAAGTCGGTTTTTGTTTTTGTTAAAAAAAAATATTGTTCCGCGTTCTAGTCATATTTTTTCCCAACGCCAAAAGACGTTTTGAAATTGTTCATTCTCATCAGAAATATAACCGTTATTAACCAAAAAAATTTAACAAAAGAAACCGACTACAAGAACTGGACTAAATTGAAATGGGAACTCGGGAAGTACTAGCTTTCAAATGAAAAAAGAATCATTAAAATCGGTTCACTCAGTCGAAAGTTCTGAGGTAACAAACATAAAAAAAATACAGTCGAATTGAGAACCTCCTCCTTTTTTCAAGTCAGTTAAAAATTGGGGATTTTTAGACAAATTTAAGATGCAAGACTTTAACTTCCAGATGATACCGTTATAATAACTGTATGTCACCATGTCGCGGCACGCGAAGGTTTAAAATATCTTACTTAAAGATATATAAAACCTTCGTAACCAGTTTTCGGAAATATCGCCAACATCCGCGTTCATGTTTGTTATTTAGGCATATTATAATAAATATTCAAAGTTTTTTTTTTTTTTAACTTTGTACGTTGTTTGTTTGCCAAATCCTTTAACCTGGTCAATTTACGGCGTCTTTTATTACTGTGTTAGTTGCTGACTGGGATTTTAACGGGACCAAGACCTGTTAGATATAATGCATATTTTTTGCGCAGTAGTATGTAGATGAAGAAGCCGCAGAAGAAGAAGAGGCAGAAGAAGAAGATTAAGATAAGAAGATTAAGATAAAAAGTTCAAGTCTTATACGATACTAGTTGACCCGACGAACTTTATAACGCCTTAGAGCGTTTTCACATTATCCGATCCGACATCGGTGTCGGGCGCCGATACGATATCGGCGGAGGTTAAATGTATGAAATATGTATCTGTCTTTCACATTGTCCGGCTTGATATCGGATATCGGAGCCGACATATACATACATTTTGCTTCCTCCGATATCTTATGGGCGCCCGACACCGATATCGGATCGGATAATGTGAAAACGCTCTTAGAATGAATAAATATTGTAATTGGTTAATAGCTGATGATGACATACGGACAGCACCACCAGGTTCAATTGTGTTTTCAAAACATCCAGGAACCCATTGAAATATACACACAAAGTTCATCCTAATCTGTTCGCAGTTTCGGAGGAGTTAGGTGACACGTACAGAAGAATTGTTGTTAAATAATGCTGAAATTGTAACTACACCACCACCTAAGTTATGAATGACTATAATACCTACAGCTGGCGCATCATCATCAATACCGCAATGTGACCTCTTCAGAAGACTTTTGTCCTGTTGTGTCTTGTTGGGTTTATTGACCACTGTCAGTAATGTTTGACACTTGTAGATAGACTTGCATAGTCCGCGACCTCCGTCAAGTGCTATTTCGCAAGATTCCTCTTCTAAAATTTAATTAAACTCAAATGAAATATGACACTATGGAAAATACAATTTTTCTTTACAATACACTATGATCCCGGATATAACTAGGCTGCCATAGTGCTGGTCGCCATGCCGCACTGTCCTTGTTCGCATTGAGGATGGCGACCACCACTCTTGGATTCTGCTTGTGCTTTCCATCAGGCGATTCAGAGTCATTTTGGCAGCTCAAATATAATAAAAACAGCGTATTTTCTGTTTGTGTTCTATTTTAAATCTGTTTACCATTAACATTAGTTGCGCGTTATTAACGTAAAAACTCATTTTCAAGCATTAAATCCGGTAACAAAGTCAACGATACTTCTAATGGGATTATTGTACAATAACGAACAGAACATTTGCATATATTACTAGGGTCACTGACTGATCTTTAAAAAAATTAACACAACAAACCTTATACAGGTAAAATTTTGAATTAAAGTAGACACAGATTAAAAAACAACTTACGACCATATATAACACAACAAAGAACAAGGAATACGAACAATATTATTCCATGTTTCATTTTGTCTATTGACATCAGACTAAACGCGGTGGTACTTTACCTGAGTACGTTTAACGCAATGAAGTTTTCTCGGTAAGTCAAAATGTTTAATTCATAAAAAAAAAATACATGGTATATCTATGTGTGATGAACGACGGTAAAATCAATTTCAACGCTATTGCTTTAAAGTTAAAGTATATTTTTAATTGTTCATTTCATATGACGTTATTCAAGGTTAACAACTATTGTAGGATACACAGAGTGCGAGTCAGAATTCTTATTGGCGAAGTTCGTGGTTATCAAGCAATGTTTTTATTTGTTTTTAATGACGTTTTACTGCTGCTTCCTTCTTGCCTCAGTGCCTCCACCAATCACAGAAGACTTGCAGTATGTCTGTATGGCTGCATGTACGTAAAGAAAAGACGCCCTAAGTATTTGACTGATTTGAAATTGAGCTAAATCTGTATATGTTTGGGACTGACAGATAAAGATGATATAAGTTTTTCCAGCTTTACTAAATATGTACTAGCTTTTTCACAAGGCTCTGTTTCCGTGTATGTCGGTATCATAGTAAAAAGTAGCCTTTGTCTTTCCTCAAGAACCAAAATATTTCCATAGCAAATTTCATTGAAATCGGTGCAGCAGTTTACGGTAACAGAGAGATGGACATAGTTGCTCTCGAATCTATACTAATAAATAAAGCTGAAGAGTTTGTTTGTCTGTTTATTTGAACGCGCTAATCTCAGGAACTACTAGTCCGATTTGAAAAATTGTTTTAGTGTTAGATAGCCCATTTATCGAGGTAGGCTATATATCATCACGCTAAGACCAATAGGAGCGGCGCATCAATGAAGAATGTTACAAAAACGGCGGAAAATTATTACGCTGCAATTGGAGACTAGTTAATAATATTAGTAAAGATATTTTATTTATATTTTAACGTAAGCATTGTTTGATAAAAATTATCTCACTTAGTGTGACAAATTAAATCAGTATTTATGTGTTTCTGGAATTTCCAAATATTATTCGTATCGTATTTACATTACAGTATACCTACATACTGGTGTTTTTAAATAGTCATACAAACAAGCAGAGATAGTATGTATTTGTTTCACAGTTATCGTATCTTTGGGTTTTTACAATTGCCAGATAGCTGTTATCGGGGAAATAAAGCTTAAATTAAGTTGTTATTTTAAACCTCAGTTAGTGATAGGTACCTATCTCTCAAATTGTGTTTTTGATGTATGTGTATTATCTATACTAATATTATAAACGCGAAAGTTTGTAAGTATGGATGTAAAGATGGATGGATGGATGGATGTTTGTTACTCTTTCACGCAAAAACTACTGAACGGATTTGGATGAAACTTTACAATAATATAGCCTATACATTAGAATAACACATAGGCTACTTTTTAATGCGAAAAAGGGTTGTAAGGGGAGATGAACGGTTGTATAGAAGTCTGGCGGTTCGCTCGACATACTCATGCGCGTTAAATACGCCGGGCGTCTTGACAACGAATAAACAAAGCTGTCACACTCATTATAAAGATTTCACTTTTTCATTGAAGACTTAATTATCTATCTATACTTATAAAATAACAAGCCCTGACTGACTGACTGATTGATCATCGCCGAGCGTAAACTATTAGAGTTAGGGCTATGAAATTTGGTGAGTAAGATCTTTTTATTGTGTGGATATCCACTAAGGAAGGAATTTCGGAATTTCTACCCCTAAGGGGGTGAAATAGGGGTTGAAAGTTTGTATGAAAGTCCGTCATTTTTTAAGTAAGAAACATAAAACTTTATTTTTGGGCTACGGATTAAAAATGAATAAATACGTATTTAAGCGTTTCTGAATATTTTACCCCTAAGCGGATGGAGTAGGGGTTGAAAGTTTGTATGGAAATCCGTCATTTTTGAAGTTAGAAACATGAAACTTTATTTTTAGGCTACTGATTAAAAATAAATAAATAAGTATTAAAGCGTTTCTGGAATTTCGACCCTTAAGGGGGTGAAATAGGGGTTGAAAGTTTGTATGGAAGTCGGTCATTTTTAAGCCAGAAACGTGTAACTTTATTTTTGGACTACTGATAAAAAATGAGTAGATACGTATTTAAGCCTTTCTGAATATTCTACTCATAAGGGGATGAAATAGGGGTTGACATTTCTTATATAGGTGGGTCTGGAAGACCGACATTTTTGAAGTCAGTAGCCTGAATCTTTGTCTTCTGGCTTTTGATTATAAATAAATGAATACTTATATCAGCATTTATGGGTATTCTATTTCTAATGGGGTTAAAATAAGGGTCGAAAGTTTGTATGGAAGTCCTTTTTAATGGGCTATTGATTTAAAATAAATAAATACGTTTAAAAGCATGAATAAATTATTCATAGATACTTACACATTTTAATTAAATACATAAAATCAACTTCCACGCGAGTAAAGCCGCGGGCAACAGCTAGTATATTATATATTCGACCATAATTCTTTTAACTTTTTGGTTAGGTTCTTTTTAGGATTTCTTTTGTGTAAAGCTATCACACCTCTTTAATTAAAGATGTCATCATGGCTACTTTTGACATTAAAGGCCGGCCATACTAAAGCCGGACATACACGTTCAAGTATACTTGCGCAAGTCTGTCTGTCTGTCTGTCTGACCCGAAGACGTAAGATTTGAAGACTTTAATATGTACTTGACATTGGAGAAAATAGTTAATTAGCTGGTTGCCATCTCATAAAAAGAAAAAGAAGAATAATTAAGTTTGACTTTGAAATACCTACCTATATACATTTGTGTACGTATATGCATTTTTGTTTATTAACCGACTTCCAAAAGGAGGAGGTTCTCAATTTCATCGGTATTTTTTTTTTTTTTAATTAATGTACACTGATTACTCCGTCAATTCTGGACCGATTTTGAAAATTCTTTTTGTATTCGAAAGGGTATGCTCCCCCCATATCAGGATCTGATGATGGGATCCCAAGGAAATCGAAGGAAACCCTCAAATTTGTTAGGCCACGTACTATGTTTTTCATATATTTTCGAAAGCTATTACAGTATTTTCATTTGTTAGTAATCAGTTCATGATGATGAGCTGATGATGGAAGATAAAACTCCTTAACGGTTAGGAGTTGGAAGATAAATCTTTATATGTCATGTGTATGTATGTTACCTTTAGTCGTATTATTTCAAGTTATTTAGGCCAAATGATGATGAGAGACTTGAGAAAGACTAAAAAGCGAAAAATAAAAAATAAACATCAACAACAGTTTAAAGTCGGCTTTTTTAAACGAAGTTTTTTTTTATCAATCAATCAAACGTTTATTTGCGGAAACATATGTTAGATATGTAATCTTATGCTTATTTTAGGGGTACACTATGTCCTACCACATTATGCGGTGTGCATGGTGTGTATTTCTGTATGTGTGCTGTGACCTCCGCATGATACTCTGTAGAATGTGTTTTTGTTAATTACATTTATTTTTATGCATAATTTATGCATATAAAAAAAATTTAAGCTTTTTAAAAAAAAGCTTTTACAGGAATGCCTCGAGACGAATCAAACGAGTCCAAACTCGATGATGTTGAGACGTTTCTTTACAGAGTTCCTATGGCCACCTTCCAGCTCCAGCATCAGATCAGCTCCATGTCATTATACTATTGTATTGTGACGCTGTATACATATGCTTGCAAAATTTTATCAAAATCGGTTGAAGTTTCCACCCGAACATACAAGCATACATACATTGCAAGTTAATAAGAAGCTTGTAATATTAGCATTCTGCACTCCTCTATATAAACTCGCGCAATTTTCATAAAAAGGGGTAAAAAGTTTTTGCTTAATATATGGATTCCCTTTGTACGAATAATAATGCAGAAGACAGTTCTCCTTGACACAGTTTGTATAGTGAGGAGTATCTTCCCAGAATGAGTCGTAGGAAATGCCGGTCTCTTCTAGCTGTAAAGTCCGACGTGTAAAAATATCTGAAAAGATTTAGTTACAAATAAATATCATTGCGACTAGGCAAACGTAGTGTAGGGCGCCCTGCGGCTCGGTGGACTGACGATCTAAGGAAAGTGGCTGGCAGCGGATCGATGAGGACTGCCCAGGACCGGGATGGTTGGCGCTCCTTGGGGGAGACCTACGTTCAGCAGTGGACGGCGATTGGTTGATTGATTGAAATATCATTTCATTTCATTTCCCTTTCTTTAAACTCCTAACCTCCTTTTTTTTGGTCCCTGTACCCTAAGTCGGCGGTCTACAACTTTTTATATTACTTAATATGTATTTTCCTTTTCAAATATGTTTAATAATTTAATAGATACATAATAATACGTAATAAAGAGAAAATAATAATATTTCGCTTATTGTACACCAGATGAATTACATCAATAACTTAAAACTATGAGGCACAAGTTGCGGCCTTATCACTTAAATACAGTCGAATTGAGAACCTTTTACATTTTTGAAGTCGGTTAAAAAAAATTGGTTGAGTTGCAGGTATCCCTGGGCAGCGGTAATCGCTTACCATTAGGGTTCCCCGTACCTCAAAAGGAAAAAAAGATAATCCTTATAAGATCACTTTGTTGACATATTCACAAATATTAATATAATTTATTTGCTTGTTGCAGGAGCCACAAAGGAGATCGGTACAGCACTGACACGCGTCTGCTTACGTCATCGCGCAATTGAAACCAGGATGAAGACTTTTATAGGGTAAGCTTATATTTTCGTGACTTTTGCAAACATTTTGGATCTGTTTCTTCCTACAATCTTCTTACCTCCATGCGTGTTAAGTAAAAATTACTTTAAATTGTTAGTAAGTAAATTACTTACTAACAATTTACAATAATTTTTCGAACGAACGTGTCTCAGCTTTAATAGTTAATCTTTTTCGGAGATCTAACACACGACGCCATCTAGTATCAAACTAAGCAGAGCCTGTATCATGAGTACCTACTCGAAAGCTGAGATAAATACATACACATACTGTTTTTTTTTGTAGATACATACATGTTCTAAATAAGTTTTAAGAATGATATTCTAAGAAATATTTTAAGTATATCTATACTTCTATATAAAGAGGTAACGTTTGTGAGTTTGTGACGTTGTAGGGGGTAATCTCTGGATCTACTGAACCGATTTTGGAAATTCTTTTACCAATAGAAGGCTACGTTATTTGGGAGTGACACAGGCTATATAATAACCCGAAAAGTGGAAAGACTTTCGTGGTAGCTGAATTTGCAAAGTAAGTCGTAGAAAAAAATGTTTACCGCCCAACGAAGTGGACACGGGTCAGCTAGTGTTGTTATAAATACATTTCAGGCCTAACCGTTGAACTTGGCACCCATTTAGATCTCATTTATTTTGTCGTTGAAGTGAACAATCAACAGCTCTCATTTCACATTTATGTTTTTGATTTATTTTGAAAGTGAATATACAACTATATATTTTGTGAACATTTCAAGCGCCTACCTGCTGCCGTTATTAATATCGAGCAAAAAATTTAAAAAAATCACGTCTGTGAGCCCCCTTTAAATAAATATTGAATTATGTATTAGTATTTGTTGTTATATAGGCAATAGAAATACATCGTATGGGCTGGTGATAGAAAGACCGATGAACGGATGTACAGACGAACAGTAGTCTTAAAAAATAGGGTTCTATGTTTACCCTTTGGGTACGGAACCCTAAAAATATCATTGAAATTCTTTCTATGACTACTATTCTGACACACTATTGTCACTGGCACTGTAACAATTGCGCTATTGATGTCAATAACAATTATGTTATTCAATATTGTATAACTATTATAACAATTCTGAAGCAAGTGCAATGACACATTACAAGTAGTATTTCTTAGAAACGGTCCTAAATCTGTTTCATTATTATATAAATTCGTATAAAAATAAACGATGCAAAGGAAAGACTAATATCTATAAGAGTTACATAGTCATTTTAAGTTTCAATATATTATACCTCATGGTGACCGTTGCTGGAAAGCTATCGTGGTAAATAAGTGTATTCCGGTTGGGGTCTAAATTCATATGGGAAAACAGATAACTTGATAATACGATAAGAGGAAATTATCATCATCATCATCTCGTCGTCCACCGCTGGACATAGACCACCCCATAGGTTCCCCACACCAACCAGTTCTATGCTGTGCTCATCCAGCAGTGCAGCAAGAAGAAATATGTGTTTATAATTATTTCAAAAAAATATGAAACAACATCTAGTCATTATAGTATCAATGACATTAGTGTGGCGAGGGCAATGTGAAAAAAGTGATGATTTTATGAAGAATTCCAGCAGTTTGGTACAACAATATGTTACAGATGGCTACGATGAGATGTTCACGATTGAAGAAAAAATGTATCCAATAAATATGGACAGAGCTCAAGTCGTAACCTGTGATCATTGGTATGATAGGTGGTGGCGAAGTATCAAGATTTTTTTTAAAGAAGTTTGGGAGTGTATAAAATGGCCATTTCTATGGATACATAAAAAACTTTCGTAGAAGTAATAACTATTATCACAATTTAAAAATATTGAAAACGGTTGACGGTGTAGCAATGAACAAGCACTGTGATAGCAACTTTGAATATTCTTTGGCTGCAAAGTAGGTGATGGGAGACCACGAATCGATCGCAGCGCGCATCGTGGCCAAAAATGGGAGACAAAATGTCAATTTTAACTAACGAAATTTTACGTATCCGTTATATTGTGTCATTGGTATCCGTTAGAAAAAAAACCGCTTGCATGGCGTCGATGCCACGAAGTTTGAGGAATTACACAAGCTTCAATAGTGTTGCTCATATTCTTATTTATTTCGTCATTACAATACAATAGACAAAGCATTACAATACACATTTAATTATGATCTTCACATTGGATTTCTTTTACGTCTTGCATTATGTAGAGTCAAAACTAATTGCTTTTCTTTTATTGTTGTTGAAAAGAATTGCTCGGAATAAGGTTTTGTATTTAATTGTATATTAACTGATAATCACATTTTTTTAACAAAAAAAGACCGACTTCAAGCTGGACCAAATTTAAATGGGAAAGCACGGGAACTTGGCTTGAAACGCTGCCCCGTGTCAAGCCAAGTTCAAGCTAACAGAACAGAACGGAACAGACCAAACAGAACCTTTATTATTACGAGACGGTCAAAGTCTAACATATCATCTGAACAAATATTTCTTAGAATCCCCATATAAAAAGGAAAACTGGTTTAATTATTACGAGTTCTTCAAATTAATGATACTACTGGAAAAAACTAAGTGTTGAATTTGTTTTAGAAAAAAACAAATAAGTTAAAGGTACCTAATTGCAGCGTTGGGGTACAAAACACTGGTAAACTATTAATGGGTAGTCGCAGTTTTCGTGCATTTGCAATTCTAGAGGCATTTGTTACGTTAGAATCTTGCAATAATTATTTTACTAGTTGTTGCCCGCGGCTCCGCCCGCGTGTGTGTCGGTTATAGCTGCAAATAGTAGCCTATGTGTTATTCTGATGTAAAAGTTATATTACTGTAAAGTTTCATCCAAATCCGTTCAGTAGTTTTTGCGTGAAAGAGTAACAAACATCCATCTATCCATCCATCCATACGTACAAACTTTCGCGTTTATAATATTAGTATAGATATAGATACAAATTGGTCCCTTTACGGGTTTAGATTGTGGCAAATTTTCTTCCATTCAATATAATATTTATAGTCCAGGAAACTTTTGATATAATACAATAATAATAATTTCCAAAAAGCATGCTGTAACTACTGTATACTTTAATATGGTTATGTTACCAATATATAAAATAAGGCTTCTGGACAGTCATAGTCAATCATCGACAGCCTTTTACAAAGAAAGGAGGTTTTGACCATATCCATCATGATCCATATATGTTAGGCTCTTAGACGCACGTGCCCACTCAGCGTCGCTCACAGTTGACTGAACTGTATCACGACCGCACGTACACTAGAGATGACATAATGCTTCCTTCTCATTCATTCACAGATTCACAATGAGTGAGTGAATGAATGAATGCGTTACTGAGTAGACGCATACACTACAGGCCTACTTATACCACGCTCGGTCGATATATAGACCAGGGTAGAAGCCTTTAAAAATTATAAAAAGTGAAAAAAAAATAGAAGGATGAAACCCATTAGAAAAGGAGGACAATATTATAAAATGAAAGGAAAAATAATTTACGTAAAAAACGGTTTTTCTCGATTTCCGGCAAAACTAAAAGTCCTATGGAAAAAAGCCAAATGGCAAAGTTGTAGGTAATAAAAAGATGTAAACTTTTGTATTTACACTTATATCACATAACCTCAAAATTTATGTGAAAAATTAAAAAAACCAAGGTTTTTTATTTTTATCTTTTACAATTTTCTTTTTTTTTCACGAAATTTGGTGAAAACTTACCTTTTTATGTCCCAAATACGCTGTAATTTAATTGATTAGAAATATTTATTTTTTCACCTTATATTGAACCAATGACACAATAATTGAACTAATATCGAAAAAGCATCCTAATTTTCAATCGAAAATTCACTCGTCAAAATATCAGCTTTTTTCAAAAAATTTGTATGTTTTCTGTTTGTTGAAATGTCTACTTCCGATGGTGAAAAAAAATATAAATGTTTCCATAGTAAATCTTCTCAGAAAATGCAAAAAATCGAAAAAAACTCCAATTCTAAAATTTGTTTTAATTATTCAATTTTGAGCTACACACATCAAAATTGTCTAGGGATCAAGCATTTTTATGCGGATTTCTTGAGATTGAGATGTGGCTTTGGCCCTGGCCTGCTCAATCGCCAGACTTGAACCCGATTGAGCATGCATGGGATATGCTACAGAGAAGAGCTCTGCCGAATATGGAGGGTATCCAGTCGCAAGAAGACCTTTTTTTGTTGTTGCAACGAACATGGGCGGCCATTCCACAGCGTGATTTGGATGAACTCATTTTGAGTATGCCAAACCGATTCTTGTGTTGTTAGTGTTCGCGGTAGAAACACGGATTATTAATTGTTTAAGTTACCTAATAAAATTTTAAAGAAAACTGTTATTTCAGTCTTTTTTTCGAACTTTAATGTTAGTGGTTCAAATGTCAAAAATCCCTTTATTAGGAAAATGGCAAATTTCTTTATTAATGCAAAGGTGACTTGGTTTATCGTTACTGTGACAAACGAAAACACTTTATTTGATGAATCCTTAAAGAAAATTTTAATTAATATCAATCAGGAGAAAAGTTATTGCAAAAATATATGTTGATCCCTAGACACATATGTTGATCCCTAGACACTTTTGATGTGTGTATTTATGAAAATTTACACTTTAATTACTCGAAAAAAGGAAGATTACATGTTACATTGATAAAAACCCGACCTCAGATCGCCCGTAAATTATTTTTCCTTTCATTTTTATAATATTCCCCTCCTCTTCTAATGGGTTTCATACTACTATTTTTTTTTTGTTTTAAAACTTATCGACACTGGTCTAATAGTGTTTAATTAAGTTTCCCTTCTCTTTGTAGTACTGTTGCCCAGAGTAGTTTGTTTCCATAGTCGGCTGTTACGATACCATGGGATCAATAGGAGTGATGACACTCCGTGTTCTTGTCGTCACACGGACATCAGGACATTCGCATATATATGTGTACTAGCCGACCCACGCAACCTCGTTTGCGTCTCCTATTGCCCGTAGCGTGATAAATTTCCCCCGTTTTTAAAACATTCTTCATTGGTGCTCCGCTCCTTTTTGGTCTTAGCGTGATGATACATAGCCTATAGCCTTCCTCGATAAACGGGTTATCTAACACTGAAATAATTTTTCAAATTGGATCAGTAGTTCCTGAGATTAGCGCGTTCAAACAAACAAACAAACTCTTCAGCTTTATATATTAGTATATAGATGTATTTATTATACTCTTCTAAGATCTAATACTCATAATCAACAACACATTTATTTGGGTAAAGATTAATATTAGGTATTATGTTGATAAAAACTCTTTGGCAAATAACTCATACACTCGTGATAACTTCTAAACGAAATGTCCGAATGCGATGAAACAAAAAGTATTTTACTTCTACACAAATACCCTTGATAACATAATGCTTTATTTGGATAAAGATACGATACACATTTAACGTAGTTTCTTCCTTCAGACGATTTAATATTTTCTTTGAACACAAAAGCGGTTATTGTGGCTAAACCATGATAGTTAGATATATGCTCTCGCGGACTTTTTTGTAGAACTTAATGGGACCTACAAAACCGTAATACAATATTTTATTCTATTGTCAATAGTTATTGCAGCGCACGCAAAAATAGGTTTTCGATTTCACACCTTGGGTTACGAAATAGCAATTTTCTTACGGATCCCTAATTTTTTTGAAAATAAAATATAGCCTATAGCCTTCCTCGATAAATGGACTATCCAACACTGAAATCGGACCAGTTGTTCCTGAGATTAGCGCGTTCAAACAAACAAACAAACTCTGCAGCTTTATAATATTATAGTATAGCCTAGCGTCCCGCCCCGGCTTCGCAAATCTATAGTATCTTCGAATGTATTCATTTAAATTAGATACTGTAAAGGGCCATTTTGATCTATATTAAATGCACAATGTATTTAATTTACTTAATTGTATAACGATGCATTCTGTATTGCTTAAAATCACTTCGTAAATAAGCTATTATTTCTCGTAAAAAGAAAGGAATAAAAAATTGGTTGTAGTGGGTTATCCCTAAGAGATAGACATATACCGTCGCGGAATTTTTTGTAGTACTTTTTAAGGTGTACAATACTGTAGTACATTATTTTGATCTATCTCTTAGGGTGCAACCGGCGTTTGCAATGTAAGCGCAAAAAATGAGTTTATTTGCTACATCACATTAGAAACCTCGAAAATTAACAATGTTTCCATACTATATAATATTTATTTTATTTATTTATTATACATAAAAACATTCCTCTTGAATCACTCTATCCATTAAAAAAACCCGCATCAAAATCCGTTGCGTAGTTTTAAAAGATTTAAGCATATATAGGGATATAGGGACAGAGAAAGCGATATATATTGTTTTATACTATGTAGTGATAAGTATAGAAGTATAGATTTGTTATTATTTCTCATAATTAATATTTTTAGGATTCCGTACCTAAAAAGGAAAAACGGAACCCTTATAGGATCGCTTTGTTGTCCGTCTGTCTGTCTCTCAAGATCTTTTTTCTCAGGAACACGTGAAGGTATCAAGCTGAAATTCATATGAAATAGTGAGGTCTACTGCCCCTTGGAGCTGTGAAAAAATCAAACTTCTAAGCCAACGCAATAAAAAGATACAGCAGTTTATGTTGCAAATTTGCGACACTCGTAAGGGAATCAAAACCTGCAGGGTACTTCCCGTAAACTCATAATCTTGAAATTTGGTACGAAGCAACATCTTATAGTACAGATATAGGAAAAATTGCGAAAAGCATAAATTTTTAGTTCCATCATATAATTTTTTTTTTAAACTTACTACCTCTTTCCTCATGAACGCGTAAAGTTATTAAATTGAAATTCATATCTCATTCACTCAGGTCTATAATACCTTTAAGCTGTAAGAAAATCAAACTTCTAAGTTAACGGAACCAAAAGAAACAGCAATTTTAATATACATCAAAAGTGTCTAGGGATCAAGCATTTTTATTCGGATTTCTTGAGATTGAGATGTGGCTTTGGCCCTGGCCTGCTCAGTCGCCAGACTTGAACCCGATTGAGCATGCATGGGATATGCTACAGAGAAGAGCTCTGCCGAATATGGAGGGTATCCAGTCTCAAGAAGACCTTTTTTTGTTGTTGCAACGAACATGGGCGGCCATTCCACAGCGTGATTTGGATGAACTCATTTTGAGTATGCCAAACCGATGTTCTTGTGTTAGTGTTCGCGGTAGAAACACGGATTATTAATTGTTTAAGTTACCTAATAAAATTTTAAAGAAAACTGTTATTTCAGTCTTTTTTTCGAACTTTAATGTTAGTGGTTCAAATGTCAAAAATCCTTTTATTAGGAAAATGGCAAATTTCTTTATTAATGCAAAGGTGACTTGGTTTATCGTTACTGTGACAAACGAAAACACTTTATTTGATGAATCCTTAAAGAAAATTTTAATTAATATCAATCAGGAGAAAAGTTATTGCAAAAATATATGTTGATCCCTAGACACATATGTTGATCCCTAGACACTTTTGATGTGTGTATATTGTGAAACTTGCAACTATTGGCAAGGGAATCAAAACCTACGGGGTACTTCCCGTGAACTCAGGATCGGGATAAATACTAATATTCAATTAGCTTTGCTCCGAACAAAATCAATACCTATATCTTTTACTAGCTGTTGCCCGCGGCTTCGCCCGCGTGTATGTCGGTTATCGCTGCAAATAGTAGCTTATGTGTTATTCTGATGTATAAGCTATATTACTGTAAAGTTTTATCCAAATCCGTTCAGTAGTTTTTGCGTGAAAAAGAAACAAACATCCGTCCATCCATACTAACAAACTTTCGCGTTATTAATATAGGTAGGATTTTTATCGATATAAAATCATGATACAAAATATATTGGTACCTGAATAGTTTTATTTTCTTTGCCTCGCATAGAACTTTTAGATATTTTTATAAATCAGTTTAAATAAAATAAAGGGGTTAAGACAATTTTGTGAAAACTAAAAATTTAGTATAGCGCCATCTGTAATGATTTATTTATTTCGTGAACGAAAAATGTAGTATAGCGCCATCTGTATTTTTGATATGGAACTCATTCCTATCTGATGTCCCACGACACCACCCGATTTTTTCAACCGACTTCAAAAAGGAGGAGGTTCTCAATTCGACTGTATTTTTTTTATTTTTATGTTTGTTACCTCATAACTTTGGACTGGGTGAACCGATTTTGATGATTCTTTTTTTATTTGAAAGCTGGTGCTTCCCGAATGGTCCCATTTAAATTTGGTCCAGTTCTGACTTGTCATCCATGAGAAAACCATATAAGTCTTCAATTTGCATTATGTATGTACGCGACAAATTAACGAATATCTCAATATTCCCGTATGGTCCCATTTAAATTTGGTCCAGATTGAAGTCGGTTTTTTTTTTTTAATTTGTGATTATTTACATATTATTTATATTTACAATACACACATTTACTATTAAAAACTTATTTAAGTATTTATATATGTACATAAAATATAAAGTGTTTATATGAGCTTATTTCGACATTTGACATCGACCGGGTCTGGCACCGCTCGCTTCTCTCCAAGCTCCCGACATTCGGTCCGCCTCCTAGACCCTGTCACTGGGTTGACGCTTTTCTTCATCAGCGCCGCATTATGGGCCTTTGCGACGGCACGGCCTCTGAT
Source organism: Diaphora mendica (assembly GCA_949125395.1). Classification (NCBI taxonomy): domain Eukaryota; kingdom Metazoa; phylum Arthropoda; class Insecta; order Lepidoptera; family Erebidae; genus Diaphora; species Diaphora mendica. Next base: position 3,971,403 of record OX421334.1, read on the forward strand.
GTTCTGGATGTAAACGCTGGCGTACCTCAGGGTTTAGTCCTGTCGCCCACACTATTTCTTCTGCATATCAATGACATGTTAGCTCTTGGCAACATACATTGCTATGCAGACGATAGCACAGTTCATGGGCGATATTTTTGACACCGTTCAGCCAAGCTGGCAGTCGTTGAGGAAAATCGACAGAAGCTTGTCGCTGAACTCGACCGGGTTTTGAACCGCATTTTACAATGGGGTGATAAGAATCTGGTCGAGTTCAACGCTACGAAAACACAGTTGTGCGCGTTCTCTACCAAAAAGTCTCCATTCCTTTCCCTTCCCACTTTTCAGAGCACTCAACTGCCACTACGGGGTAAGCTCGGTGTCCTGGGCATGGATATTTGCCGGGACCTCGAGTACTGTTCTCATCTTTGTGATGGATCCGCGCAGTATTTGCTTGATGCTTTCGATCGGTTGCAATGGCGAACAGTCCGCTTTACCAACAGTCCCGAAGCCACCGAGTTCCTTGAACCTCTGCAGCTGCGTAGAGATATCGCCTCTATAGCAGTCCACTACCATCTGTATCATTGGAAGTATTCTGAGGAGCTCTTCTAACTGGTCCCCTTCTCCCTTCCTCTGCAGAATAACATGTTCACTCTCAAACCAAACGGTTTGGTTCATCCTTCCTGTGCCGAGCAGCTAAAAACTGAAACTCACTACCAGCGCACGTGTTTCTCTCCCACTATGATCCCGGGGCCTTTAAGTGGGGCGTGAAAAAGCATCTCACTAAGCCGTCATAGTGTGGGTCGCAATACTGCATTGTCTGCTTTCCCAGTGAGTATGGTTGCCCCCACTGTTGGATTCTGCTTGAGTTTTCCATCAGGCTGACCATAGTCACTTTGGCAGCTTCAAATAAAAAAAGTACAATTTTAATAACTACGTTTTTTCTTTTGCCATATTTTGCCAAATTTTTTTGGAGATTTTGTGGATTTGATATACGTGACTATGCTGCTCATGAGAAAAAAAAACTGTATCTTTAAGCATCTGTCCTTGGGTTTTGATAATATTGTTATTGGAAATGCTGTTTTCAGCGGAAACTGCATTCTTTTAAATTAAAATGTCAAATAAGTTGGAATTATTGGAATACGGGGAATTAAAACATTATCTTCTTTTGCCATTCCATGCGTCATCATTGTAGCTTTTACAATATTGTACCCCAGTTGTGTAATATTTAGCCATGTACTATTACATTGCTTTGGCGCTCAAGATACCTCATTTAATAGTACTGGAATATTAACTTGCGGCCTCAACTTATGGGTAGGCACTCCTGATATTTCCAAAGACTTACTAAGTATTCGAAAACATCTCCCTCCACGCCTGACATGATCCGTTCGTTTAATTGATAACTATCTCATTAGTCAGCTGATCAGGATGGATATTATTTACATTTTTATTCATATCTAACCAACAGCTAGCTTATAATGACGATACTTCTGTAGAGAATTTTGAAGTTAAGAAACGCTGTTAATTAATTATATTAATTTGGCTTATTTATTTCTATTAATATAATGAACACACAAATCAGATTGACGAATATATACTTAATATCTTAATATTTAATTTTTATATACATAATATCGTTGCTATCATTGTTAAGTCTTCATTGAAAAAGTGAAATATTTTTTATGATTGTGACAGCCTTGTTTATTCGTTGTCAAGACGCCCGACGTAGGTAACGCGCAGGCGTGTGGCGAGTGAACTCCCAGAACAACCTTTCATCGACCTTACAACCCCTTTTTCGCATTAAAAAGTAGCCTATGTCTTTTCTCAGGCTCTAGACTATCTGTGTACCAAATTTCATTCAAATCGGTGCAGCGGTTTGGCCGTGAAAGCAAGACAGACAGACAGACAGAGTTACTTTCGCATTTATAATAATCAAATTTTTCAAATTGGACCAGTAGTTCCTGAGATTAGCGCGTTCAAACAAACAAACAAACTCTTCAGCTTTATATATTACTATAGCTGACCCACGCAACGTCGTTTGCGTCTCCTATTGCCCGTAGCGTGATAATTTTCCCCCGTTTTTGTAACATTCTTCATTGGTGCTCCGCTCCTATTGGTCTTAGCGTGATGATATATAACCTATAGCCTTCCTCGATAAATGGGCTATCTAACATTGAAAGAATTTTTCAAATTGGACCAGTAGTTCCTGAGATTAGCGCGATTAGCTGACCCACGCAACGTCGTTTGCGTCTCCTATTGCCCGTAGCGTAATAATTTCCCCCCGTTTTTAAAACATTCTTCATTGGTACTCAGCTCCTATTGGTCATAGCGTGATGAAATATATATATATATATATCATCACGCCTATAGCCTTCCTCGATAAACGGGCTATCTAACACTGAAAGAACTTTTTCAAATTGGACCAGTAGTTCCTGAGATTAGCGCGTTCAAACAAACAAAAACTCTTCAGCTTTATATATTAGTATAGATGTATTTATTATACTCTTCTAAGATCTAATACTCAAAATCAACAACACGTTTATTTGGATAAAGACTAATATTAGGTATTACGTTGATAAAAACTCTTTGACAAATAACTCAATAATAGGTACCAACTCTTAGCGTCTTATACTCGTGATAACTTCTAAACGAAATGTCCGAATGGGTATGAAACAAAAAGTATTTTACTTCTACATAAATACCCTTGATAACAAAATGCTTTATTTGGATAAGGATTAATATTACGATACACATTTAACGTAGTTTCTTTCTTCAGACGATTTAATAATTCTTTTGAGCACAAAAGCGGTTATTGTGACTAAACCATGATAGTTAGATATATGCTCTCGCGGACTTTTTTGTAGATCTTAATGGGACCTACAAACCCTTAATACATGATTTTGTTCTATTGTCAATACTTTTTGCAGCGCACGCAAAAATAGGTTTTCGATTTCACACCTTGGGTTACAAAATAGCAATTTTCTTACGGATCTCAAATTTTTTTGAAAATAAAATATAGCCTATAGCCTTCCTCGATAAATGGACTATCCAACACTGAAAGAATTTTTCCAATCGGACCAGTAGATCCTGAGATTAGCGCGTTCAAACAAAAAAACAAACAAACAAACAAACAAACAAACAAACAAACAAACTCTGCAGCTTTATAATATTAGTATAGATTTAGTATAGGAATTTCCTTGAATGTATTTTTATATTTTCCTGTTTATTTTGAGTTTGTTTTGGTGCATCGTTGTAACATGGTCGATAAAGGTCATTGTTTTTGTTGAGATACAGTGTTACAGTCCTATTGAATTAATTGTTTGATTTTCCTTCTTTTCAACATATTTAACTATGTTTTGCAGTTACATCCACGTCTATGATTTTATTCACATAAATTGCAACGTCCAATTGTAATCTATATAACATAGAAAATAGAAAAAGAAAAACAGACTACATCAAAGCCAAAAGGAAGGGTAGTAGGCTTGACAGTCTATGTATGTTAAACTGCTGAACCGACTTTAATGTATGAGGTGTCAATAGATTCGTAATAATGGCCTGGTGATAATTCTCGAATCAAGTTATTGCTCATCATGAACTCCCATACTATCTAACCGGTCTCACAGAAAACCGGTTTAAAACAGCGCTTGCGCTGTGTTTCACCAAGTGAGTGAGGATACCGGAGGCCCATACCCCAACCCCTCCCCCCACTCCCCTTTCCATCCCCCAAAGGCCGGAAACGCACTTGTGACGCCTCTGGTGTTGCGGGTGTCCATGGGCGGCGGTAATCGCTTACCATCAGGCGATACGTCTGCTCGTTTGCCGCCTATTCCATAAAAAAAAACATAGGGTGGCATCCCTATTCCATAAAGTTTTATTTTCACGGTATTCCAAATAAAAGATGTGTTTTGCTGACGCTCCTGAGAAAGGATAGTTAACATCACGATGCCTGATGGAAAGCATAAGCAGAATCCAAGAGTGTTGGTAACCATACTCACTTCGACAATGCAACAATGCAGCATGGTGACCAACACCATGGCGGCCAAGTGATGCTTCTGCATCATTGGGCCTCCGGTCTCGCACTCACCAACGAAACACGACAGCATGCTGTCATTTTACGTTGATTTTCTGTGCGAGGGTAGTAGCGCCCCGGTCGAGCCGGCACAACCGTGCTGAAATCAGCGTGGCTCTACTACCTAATAAAAGGTTAGACCAATAGACGCCGAGCGTGATTGGAAAGAAACGCCGACGCCGACGCAGTTAAGTGGGTCAGTTAGTAGGCTAAGATAAATTTCATCAAAAGTTAAGTAGTCGGGCTATAGTTTTTTGAACTTTTTCTTCTCTTCTGTCCTCTTGTTTGGCAGTCAGGTTCGAAATTACCAGATCAATAGCCAAATCAATATAATATAATTCTAAAATGTCTTTTCCCCAGAGTTTTAATGGACACTCTAGTGACACCTCTATCGGAGCGTGCTGACGAGTGGAGGCGTGGTGCGTGCGCTCCAGGTGCGCTCAGCCGCGAGCACGCTCGCGAATGCAAACGAGCTCGGGCCGAGTTACGCCGCAGAGTCACTGAAGCACAACGACACGCTAGGAAGGCGAGGAGAGCGCCACCTGATGCTAAGAGAAGGAATGAAGTTTGTTTGCAGGTTAGATATACGCCAGTAGAACATTCTTAAAACCTTTAGACGAGTAAGTTTCGGCGTAAAGCCTGCGGCTTCCCCGGGTAAGAATCTGGTTATTCCTAGAGTAGTTTTAGAGGAACAAATAGTAGGGCATCTGAGACCGGACGCTACGCTGGTTTTTAGTGGAAACACAGCATACTTTCATGCCAGCACCATCGTAATACATTAGGGGTGATGGTGGATATGTGAAAGAGATTTCTTAGAATGAGCTTCAAACAATGTTAAAACATTGTCAAACTTTCGCAAATGAATATGAATGCTTTTGCACTGTACTTAAAATAATCACAAATTTTAACAAAAAAAAAACAACTTCAATCTGGACCAAATTGAAATGCGACCACACGGGAAGTACCAGCTTTCAAATAAAAAAAGAATCAACGAAACCGGTTAACCCAGTCAAAAGTTATCAAACATAAAAAAAAAAAAATACAGTCGAATTGAGAACTTGTTCTTTTTTTGAAGTCGGTTAAAAATCCTTTATGTATCTGCTTGTGCATCTCACATGTATGTCACGCTTTTATTATGAGATAGTTATTGCGATAAAGAGTAATTCAGTTTTATGCATGCTTAAAACATCAGTCTAATTATCAGGAATGTCGACTTAGTAAATCGCCACAGCTTTCAATTGAGAAATAATTTTAAGGAATTTGGATGACTACCTAACATTGTTGATTCAGCAATGATGAATAGTTACAATGAGCTGGTTTTGCTTTGTGCCCTATCTTTGTGTGACTTTATTACAAGTTCGTTAATTGTAATAATAATAACTGAGAAATCTTTACTTAAAATGACTTTAAATTCCTTTCAGGATATACAAGAACGCAAGCAACAGCTTGAGGAAATGGAGGAGAAAGCGGTGAAGGCCGCGCTGATTGAAGAACGTAGCCGATTCTGCCATTTCGTCTCACTGCTTAATCCAGTTGTGGTAACATATTTGCTAAGTTTATTTTGTGCTATCAATAAGTCTCTTAAATTACAATTTGAGGCGTTATACGTAATTCGAAGACAAAAATTTACTGCCTCGTTATAACTGTCTCTAGATAAACTTACTTACTACGTAACTTCATTATTAAAATACTCCATTAATAAACTCCATAATTTTACCGTGGGAGAGCCACGCTTCGGCATGAATAGGCCTGCTCGACCGGAGTGATACCACGGCCTCACAGAAAACCGGTGTGAAATAGTGCTTGCGTTGTGTTTCACCGAGTGAGTAAGGATACCGGAGACCCCCCCCCCCCATCCCCAAAAGGCCGGCAACACACTTATGACGCTTCTGGTGTTGCAGGTGTTAATGGGCGGCGGTAATCGCTTACCATCAGGCGATACGTCTGCTGGTTTGCCTGCATATTCCATAAAAAAAAAAGATCTTCTACCGAAGCATTGCTATCCGTGTCGTGGATGATTAAGAATGTACAGTATTACCATCCCTATTCATCCTGTGGGCGCCGTAAGAGTCGACTAAGGTAACTAACTACGCAGTTCAACAGCACGGCAAGGAGACGGAAAACTGGAAACTACAGCTCTAGCAACGTGCCAGCGTGTTTTTTTTTATTGAGTAAGGGGCAAGCGAGCAGACGTATCGCCTGATGGTAAGCGATTACCGCCGCCCATGGACACCCACAACACCAGAGGTCAAAAGTGCGTTGCCGGCCTTTTAAGAAGGAGTACGCTCTTTTCTTGAAGGTTTGAAGGTCGTATTGGTATGGGAATACCGCAATTCATTCCACAGTTTTGTTGCACCGCACAGTTGTGGACTGCCAGCCATCTAAGTGATGGGGATAAACTGCTGTCGCGTAGGACGATGGCGGAACGGATGGTTAGAAGGCCTCCCTCCTTTCTATCGAAAGGCCTATGTAATGTCTTTAAGTGGACTTAATAGTCCACAGTAAAGAAATGAATTAACAGTTCACGATATATTTATTACAGGAATCTGAAGTGGCAATGCTGGCTGAAGTTGGCCATCTACAAGAGGGTAGTGAGCAACTTATCAGACACACTGCAGAGCCCAGGACATTGCCCGCCGCCAGTTTGCAGGTAAATTAATTTATGCGTGTTCCTGTGGATAAAAATAGCGAAGTTGATGTATGGAAATAGACTTTAGAATAAACACTATAATTGCCGACGGTTATTTCTTAGCAAATTTATACTTAAAATAAATGTATTTTGTATTTATATATAATATGTAAAACTTCAAAAAGTTTGTGAACAGCTGGACCTGGCCTTTCATGATTTCGGTTTTCTTGGATTCATTTTCACCCCGAACAGCATTAGCAAATGTTTATGTTAAAGGTCGTTTTTAAGCTTGAAGTTGTGTACTGAGCCAATTGGGATGAAATTTGGCAAGCAGTTACTTTAATTTTTGCATTGCTTAACAATAGGTATACATATAGGCATAAGAACGTTGCCATGCATATAGACATACTTTTAACGATATGTACATGTGGGAGCTAAAAGCTAGTTAACGATAAAATCTGACATGTATTGATAGAAAAAAGTCACTAACTAAAGAAGAGTATCTAATAGAACACTAGTCAGCGTTTTTTTCTTAACTGTTTGTCGTGTTGCCTGTTGATTTTATAAAGGATATCTTAGAGATATCCTTATGAGTAGTTTTTTTATGGTAAAGTACCAAACGCAAATCAAGAGTCACTAGATGAAAACTTGAAATAAGCTGTCGATAATGAAGATGACATCTAAGGATATATCTATGTTCAGCGCTGTTGAAGACTATTATCACAAAACAATAATGACATTTTCTAACTTTTCCAGGTGATTTGCGATATCAAGTCCTGCTACAGCGGTTGGGCGGAGAGTGGTTCCGCTCCGCACTCCCCGTCGGCCTCGTCACGCCTCGGCAGCCGCAAGTCTTCTCTCACCTCCATCTCCTCGCTCAACAGCCAGTGCTCCGACCATCAGCACGGTAAGGAATCTTAGAATCTGCCTAAATAAAAAGTTTTACTTAAAAAAGTATAACCAGCTTCAGTTCTATCCACCTACACATCCTTTCCTCAATTTTAACCATAAAAGGGGGAAATAGGCTACTGAAAGATGAAGCTGAAGACCCTTAAGGGTAGATCTTTTTGATCCCATTCTATTTGTGGGATTTTCCCAATCGATGCGTGAATGAGTAGTTCTAAGTAGTGTTGCCCAAATTCAAGAACAAGACCAGTCTTGATCTCAGTCTTGCGCAAGAGTCTCGCAGTCTTGCAATTACCTATTAGCCCATTGCTATTTATTAAACGTTACTTTATATCTTAGAACAACTTAACATCATTGTTAGGACGTGTCTTAACAGTGTTGTTAACAGAATAGGCTAATAGGTAATTGCGAGACTTGCGAGACTCTTGCGCAAGACCAAGACTGGGCTTGTCTTGCCTTTGGGCAACACCAGTTCTGAGATAGCAAACCGAATTGAGAGAAATGAATTTTAGAAATAACTCTACTCTACTCTGTCTGATGGAAAGCATACGTGGAATCCAAGTGTGGTGGTCACCATACTTATTGCGAATACAGACAATGCAGCATGGTGACCCTAGTGAGATGTTTTTTCACGCCCCGCTTAAAGGACCCTGGTGGTAGGAAAACACGTGCGCGTGATAGGGAGTTTCAGATTTTGACTGCTCGGCATAGGAAGAAAGAATGGACCCGTTCACAGTGTAGTATATATATTATTATTGTGCAAAACGACCAACAAATTATGAATCTTCCAGGTGTTTCTGGTTCCACAGTGAGCTGTTCCACTCCGATATCCAACGCTTCATCAGCTGGCACTATCCCGGCACCAAGCGAGTCACAGCACTGTCTCAGTCAGGTATGGCAGAAGAAACAATTACTTATTTATCACTTTTGTGGTAGAATATTGATGTGATAGACAATGTGTGTGTGTGACAGTAGAGAAATGTCTATTAGTAGAAAAGGCATACAAAATTCTTGCTCATGGCTTAGGAACTCAAGATTAAAATTATAGTGACGTTGAAAAGGTTTCTAAGAAAAAAACTATGTAGAATATATTGGTTTGTTAAACAGATTAAAATAAGTTAAGAATTGTACGTAATGTGATAAATGATTACTATAAAAACAAAAAACCTGACTGTTTAAAAGTAATGAACTGAAAAGAGAAAAACAAGTATCACAATCTTAATATATATATTTCTTGTGTGCGTGTGTATGTGACTGAACTCCTCCTAAACGACTGGACCAATTTTGATGAAATTTTTTGTGTGCGTTCAAGGAGATCTGGGAATGGTTTAGATTCACAAAAAAGACTGGACCGATTTTGATGAAATTTTTTGTGTGTGTTCAAGGGGATCTGGGAATGGTTTAGATTCACAAAAACGTAAACGATGTTACGTGGGTCATAAATATGGCGGTACGAAGTTCGCCGGATCAGCTAGTATCTATATAAAATTCGAAATTGACTACATAATATTATATTCAAAGTAGTCAATCTAAATACTATATGGTGGCACATGCAGTGATAAACGTAAATTTGGTAGATTTTTCTTTGCCCGTACGTAACATAGTATTCTTTGTGCCCGCCTGCAGCATCATAAAATATTTCAGTTTCTGTGAAATAGAAAACTGATTAGAGTAATCCTGAATTGTTATACCTATGTACTTGCCTTCATAATGAATAAGTTTAGAGGTTACGTGACTACTTATTCTCATATGTAGTTCTTTATGTCTATCGAATAATAACTAATCAAACTTATTTAATTACAATCGCAATATGCGACCGTAGGTATTAGTGTGATGATAAAGTATCGCTTGTAAAGTACCTTTTTTATTTATTCGGACATTTTTTTGTTTTGTACACATTATATTATTATTTTTGAATTTTATCGAATGGTCCCTATCTTGATGTATATATCGACACCAGAATAAGGTTCCGTTCATATATATTTTTTTTAGTAATTTTGTTTTGCTTTTTTTGCTTAATATTTCATTTATCCGTCGTATAGTCCGCGTTCCGGTTGGCAAGCGTATGCAGCGCTGACTCCGGATTTCGCTCACAAGATACCCTACAACGACGCTCGCTCTACGTTGACAATGTAATTTTTATTTTATTTTGCTTTTAGTTTTTGCTTCTGTTTTCTAGGAAACTGCTTTAATTTACATATATTCAAATGTAAAAGTCTTTATAACACTCGAATCTTTTAAAAGATGATTTTCACCGAACGACTGGCTGATCGCAGGCGCCTTCCACGACACGCGATCACAGCTGCACTTGGGAAAATACATTTATATACTGCTTATGATTGTAAAAGAGCCGATCCCGTTCACTGGATTTAATGGAGGCGTTTGGAGCCGTTGAGTGGGTTAAATTTGATCCAGCTAATATAATATCACGAAGTATCAGTGGGCCTAGTGTGATTTTATTTAACATCAACTCGTTCTCAATAGCGACCGCGTTCGGCATGGCGATTGGTGAAGATTTCAATAATGACCAATCGCAACGCTGAACGCGGGCACCGTGACGCAAAAGTAGATATGAAAGATACTCACACTAGGCCCGTAGTCCTATACATATTAATTTGGTGAATGTATCTGTCTGCACTTTGCAGGGTTCCGACAATCAGAGCGTAAGCAGCGAATGTATGACTCAGACGAAGAGTAATATCGAAGACGATCATGCCGATGACAGCCATGACGTCATTGGCAACGCAGGTAAGCGTTTCATCATCAACAGCCTAGATTAGTCCACTGCTGGACATAGACCTTAGAAAAGAGATTTTGACCTTGGGGACCAACACAAAGGAAAAATCCCTGGACGGAGACGGGATCATGCCTGGCAGGCCACGGCCCATTGCTTGATGTTGGGAAGTCGTGTACAAATGATAAACAGCGCGAGAATTTCTATATCGCGATATAGGATTAATAGTTACTCCGTAGTTCAATGTGTCTTCGATAGATGGCGCTATAATATGTTTTTTTATCGCTATATGTTGAAGTTGCTGGAACTTGCCAGATGGTATAGGGTTATTATCAATTTTTCCTCCTCTTTGCAATGCTGATCTTGGGCGTTTTTTGCTCTCTTAGTCGTCTTTTACAAAACCCACGGGATGAATAGGGGGGGTGACACTCGGTGTTCTTGATTCAACAACTAACCGTGGGAGAGCCACGCTTCGGCATGAATGGGTCGACTCGACCGGAGTGATACCACGGCCTCACAGAAAACCGGTGTGAAATAGCGCTTGCGCTGTGTTTCACCAAGTGAGTGAGGATACCGGGGTATCCAAGGGGTATCCCAACCCCTCCCCACATTCCTTTCCCCATCCCCCAAAGGTCGGCAACGCACTTGTGACGCCTCTGGTGTTGCGAGTGTCCATGTGCGGCGGTGATCGCTTACCCACAGATGATACGTCTGCTCGTTTGCCAGCAATAACATAAAAAAATACTATAAGGAATGTAAATAATAATAATTACTTGTCTATGGTCTTTCATGTGGAACTAAATATTGCTTTTTTTTGCAGCGTCAGCAACATGGCCAGATTTGAAAGACACAGCTCAGTTCGAGAGGGCAGCATCCGCTATCATGGGTGGTAGGCCACACACTATTTCAGCTGGTAACATTTTTTTTGTTTGTTCATTTAATGTTTATTTATATTTGATTTAGTTTTGTACTTATTGCGTTTTATTTCGTTAGTCAGCATAATTTGAACTGCCATTTCTGTATCATATAAGTACTTATTTATCACTACATATTATAAAACAAAGTCCTCCGCCACGTCTGTTTGTCTGTTTGTTCGCGATAAACTCAAAAGCTACTGCACGGATTTCGATACGGTTGTTACCAATAGATAGAGTGATTCTTGAGGTAGGTCTTCATATATGCTTAGTTAATTTTTTGTGTATATTGAGTAAAACTGTTTATAAAAAAGTAAAACCGACTTCCAAAAAACATCCAACGAAAATTCCCTGCCAAAAAACACTAAAAAGCGTAAAATAAACTGGCTCTTCGTAAATTGCTGTGTGCCAATTCTTGTCTATATCTAATTCTTTATTCATTTCACGGTGCGGTACATTCGTGCGAGCTCGCAGATATTTGCGATGCGTTGCGAATTCGCAGTTATGTGTGGGAGCCCTTAAGATTCAAAGTATCTCCACGTCAAATTTCATTGAAATCCGTGCAACGCTTCAGTCGTGAAAGAAAGACAGACAGTTACTTTTGAATTCATAATATTATAATTATTTATAGTATAAATACTTTTTACCGTTTGACTGCCCACCCTCATTACTTACATATTTTTAATAGTATCTAGGATTCGTTACTTTTAAAAATGAAGACCAGCCAGTCAAGTAGACCTGGCATTTAATGTTAATTTGACGTTTTAACATTCCATTTAAAGTTGGTTTTTCTATTCCAGCGTATGAACGTGGCCACCCCCGGCCTGCCCTCAGCGTCCACACCTTCACTCACTCCGAACAAGAGATGTCCCAGCAGAGGGACGGCGGAGGGATATACGCTAGACCTCCCTTGCCTACTGTGAGAAACTACATTTTGAGACTTTTTTTTTAAATTTTCGGACATCTAACACACAACGCCATCTAGTACCAAACTAAGTAGAACTTGTGTTATGGGTACTAGACAACTGATATAAATATGTACATACTTTTTTTTGTAAATATATACATAGATATTACATAGAAAACATCAAAATTTCGTAACAAATATTTGCAAATCATACAAGCATTTGGTCCGGCCCGGGAATCGAACCCGAGATCTCGGAAACAGCAGTCGCATACGCCACCATGTTTCTATGATCTGTTTTTTTTTAAAGACAACTCCCGCACTAGGAATAAATCCTGTGTCACGGGGGACTTAACAAACATACATGAAACGGACACAAAGAACACCAAGACTCAGAACAACAATTTGTGGATCACACAAAGTGGGATTTGAACCCACGACACTTGGCGAAGTAGGAAACGGCGTGGTGACCGTTAAACCACTAGGTCAAACGTGCAGTCGAAATATTTGTTTCGGAGTTGCGGTGTTTTTATGTATAATACCTATGTATGTATTTACAAAAAACGTATGTAAGTATTCTGTCAGTATATAGTCGCTGTCATACAAACTCTGCTTAGTTTGAAACTAGATGGCGTTTTTTACCAGATGTCCTAAATATTTATCTATTTATTAATAAATTTAATAATTTCTCCAGAGATGCTCATCACTGGAGCGGCCGACAGTCCCGACCAAGTCGGGCAACGCCAACACCTGCCAACAAGAGTTCAAACCGTCTAAACCATCATCGTTGCCGCCACATCTTACTAAAGGTAAAGTTTTTTTTATGGAATAGGCGGGCAAACGAGCAGACGTATCGCCTGATGATAAGCGATTACCGCCGCCCATGGACACCTGCAACACCAGAGGCGTCACAAGTGCGTTGCCGACCTTTGGGGGATGAGGAGGGGTATGGGCCTCCGGTATCCTCACTCATTCGGTGTAACACAGCGCAAGCGCTCTTACACACCGGTTTTTTGGTATCACTCCGGATGACCCGGCCCGTTCATGCCGAAGCGTGGCTCTATCACGGATAAATTACTGAACGTTTTCTTCTACGAATTTTCTTCTATTTAGGGTTATGCACCTCAATGTGTGTGTGTACCTGTATGTATCAAATCATATACATATATAAAGCTAGGGAAGAGATAAAGCGAAGCCAGAAGGCTCGCGAAGGAGGTCCTTCCGCTCCGTTCGGTATGTCAGTCGAAAACTGAATGTGTAGGTTAGGTTAGGTTTAGGGTTATGCACCTCAATACTTGGCTACAGCAGTAAGCTGAGATAGGCGCCTTTTCTGGCATCGCACAGGGCAATATAACTGTTTGTTCTCTTCTATCTTACGTCTGTTTAAAACCATGTACTGTCCTGTGTATGTCAGAATAAATAATGTTCTTTCTTTCTCAATGTGTGTGTGTACCCGTATATATGTATATTTCTTTGGCACGTCCTAGAGCCTAAACGGCTTGTCGTATTTTTATGTGAGTGGCAATAGATTCGTCTTAGTCGTGAGAGTGACACTGTGTACAACAAACAAAAAAGAAAAATAAAAAAAAACATCTTTTCTTTTCATTTCTTTCTATCTTTACAGTTCTTCAATGAATTTAATAAAGATGGCAGATACTGACGTAGTCGTTTTTTTTTTTTTAATAATTCGTTAATTCTTGTTTTTTATATAAGCTTGCCAAAGTGACTGTACTCTGTCTGATGGAAAGCATGAGTACAATCCAAGAGTAGTTGTCACCATACTCACTGCTCGTGCAGACAAAGCAACGATGCAGCATGGTGACCCACAGCATGGCGGGCTAGTGACGCTTCTGCATCATTGGGCCTCCGGTCTCGCACTCACCAACGAAACACGACAACACGAGTTGAAACTAAAACCATAATATACTCAGATCTGCTATCTTGAACTTCAAAATTTTTAACTTATAGGTTCACATGTTTAATACGCCCGTTTGTGCCACAAAAACGCATTGTCCGACATTCTCTAGGTAATTCAAATAAATAAATATTTCGGACATCTAACACACAACGCCATCTAGTCCCAAGCTAAGCAGAGCTTGTGTTATGGGTACTGGACAACTGTATACAATAAATATCAATATACTTTTTTTTTTTTGTAAATACGTACATATTATACATAGAAAACACCCAAACTCCGAAACAAATATTTTCAGATCATACAAACATTTGGTCCGACCCGGGAATCGAACCCGAGACCTCAAGCACAGCAGCCGCATACGCTACCACTGCGCCACAGAGGCAGTAAAAAATGATTTTGTCTGCCAACCCGAATGGACTATATCGCCGCTATTTTCTTTTCATTAATTTTCAAACACCAACGATACTTTAATTTCTTGATACAATTGCAATGTAATTTAAACCTAGTTACGGATATCATAAGGTAGTAAATGTAAATTTTATTGCTACACAGAAATGCCACAAGCTCTGTACGTGAATATGTCGGAGCTGGCAACACTGGCCGCTTCACGCGCTCAGCAACACAACGTGGAACATCCACAGCAAGAAAAGGTTAGTTTATATTTATAAGATAACTGCTACACAAGAACACAACAGATACCTAGACTCAGAACATTAATTTGTGGATCTCACAAAGTGTTGTCACATTTGGAATTTAAACCCATAACCCTTAGCCCAGTAGAAAACGATGAGGCGACAGGTCCACCACTGCGCCATCCCTGCAGGTATTTAGTCTAGCAATAGTCATCATCTATCAATACGAAATTGAAGAGACGTCTCTATAAGAAAAAAACTTTTTTTAAAGAGATTGTTGAACCCGGTTTCACTTTTCAATCATTTTCATCATCGCCTAGATATGGTCAAACAAATGAAAATTAACTCTATTGTCAGGTGCTTAAGATACATTTTAAAAGACAGTTCTTTAAAATAGTTTATAAAATAAATGACTATTGTAATCTCCCTCTTGGAACCTAAGTATTATTCATCATAGTTTCAAAGAATATCTGTCGAAATAAAAATCAAAAATCTGCTTAAAATTTGATTTTAAAAAGCATAGTTCAGTCAAACAATCTATTTTGAAATGCACACCTAATTCAAATTAACAAAGATATATAATACAAGATATATACATACATAAGTGTATTCAATTTTATTATCAGTTTTATTTGTCGTCGCAACAAATAAGGGCAATAATTGTTTAAACACGAATACGTCTTAAGACCTTATTGCCCCTTATTCCCAAACAAAAAAATCTCAAATCCTTTTAGTGATCATCAGACAACAACAGATAACAAACTTTTAATAAGAATACTTCCTTTAACAGTCTTGATATAATAAATGACAAAAGTAAATACGAAAGTAGAGTGATTGAATGATAAGATGGAAATGAATGATGAGTGTTCAATTCTCTCGCCAATGCAGTGATCACCTTGTGAAATTTGCAATGTCTTAGGGCCCATGAATAAGTCATACAATCGCTATGTCACTGGAGAGAGCATTGAACTGACGGCTTTTTCACCGTGTTCTTATTCTAAACTAATGTAATCAAGCACTTACTGAAGATGTGTAGATTCCTTGTTCTCGGCGCCCAAGGGATCCCTTTGGTATTCTCTCTGCGTCGTTACACATTCATGACTCCTAAAGTGCTGTACAGCCTCCAAGGTATTCGAATTACAAAACACTCGTTTAATTATCGCGAATCGCGCCCAATCGACGTGACTACTAAAACTCGCGAGTCCAAACCAGACCAATCATAACGGTAACCAACTAAAAAACCGAATCTGAAGACAATTAGCTAAATTTTCATTAAACGGCACTTTTTTAACGAAGCCCAGCTCGACCGTTCAAAGTGTCTCGATAATTCTATCTTGTCACTTCAAAACGTCAAACAAGAAAAATGACAATCAAAAAAGTTGCCATTATAATGACGTTCAATTTCTAACAATGAGTGAATGAATGAGATGAATGAAAGAAGGGAAATAAAATATGTCGTTTGAAAGAAGATGTATTAACGAGAATTGAGAACTATTTCATCGAATGGCATGAGTGAAAAATGAATAAGTCAATGTATTTTTAAGGCCTTAAAAACAGCTACAATCGACATTTTTAAAAATTCTGATGAATATTGAAGAGGCGTAAACTGGGGCCTTGTGTGAATTTATTTCACTTCAACTCATGATGACCGCACCGCATTCACACACACACTAGGCCCCCTGTATGGCAATTTACATTCTATTGGCTCCACCTGGGAATATGTCTTTAAATAAAAATAAAATAAATGATTGATAACTCAAGTGATTATTATTCTAAAATTATCTACTACACTATAGATATCATGGCTATTGCAATCCCTGTACAACATGCTTATCCAGTTTGGATAATTTATATTTATTTCCATAGTTGATATCTTAATTGTTGGCAAACAGTTCTTAATTGATATAATATTATTGGCGAGTGTCAAACATTCTCATATTCGTCGCTTTGTCAAACACGTACGTTGGCTTATCTCGTCTTACGCGTGTAGATCTGGAATAGAAAATTACATATATGTACACACATCAAAAGTGTCTAGGGATCAAGCATTTTTATGCGGATTTCTTGAGATTGAGATGTAGCTTTGGCCCTGGCCTGCTCAGTCGCCAGACTTGAACCCGATTGAGCATGCATGGGATATGCTACAGAGAAGAGCTCTGCCGAATATGGAGGGTATCCAGTCGCAAGAAGACCTTTTTTGTTGTTGCAACGAACATGGGCGGCCATTCCACAGCGTGTTTGGATGAACTCATTTTGAGTATGCCAAACCGATGTTCTTGTGTTGTTAGTGTTCGCGGTAGAAACACGGATTATTAATTGTTTAAGTTACCTAATAAATTTTTAAAGAAAACTGTTATTTCAGTCTTTGTTTCGAACTTTAATGTTAGTGGTTCAAATGTCAAAAATCCCTTTATTAGGAAAATGGCAAATTTCTTTATTAATGCAAAGGTGACTTGGTTTATCGTTACTGTGACAAACGAAAACACTTTATTTGATGAATCCTTAAAGAAAATTTTAATTAATATCAATCAGGAGAAAAGTTATTGCAAAAATATATGTTGATCCCTAGACACATGTTGATCCCTAGACACTTTTGATGTGTGTATATCGAAAGCTTGGAGGTAACAAAAATAAAAAAATATAGTCGATTGAGAACCTCCTCCTTGTTTGAAGTCGGTTAAAACGGCCGTAAGTGTTTGGTCTGTGGAATGCACATAGTAAACATAGTTGTTGTGTACCTAAATGTTTATGGGAAAATAATCTTTTAACAAATTTTATTTAAGATTTATTGGTTTAGAAAGTAAAATATTAAGTATTTTAATGGATACGATACATGAGATAATATGAATGAGTAGTTAGATTTGTCACCCTTTTTTTATGGGTCTGTCAAAATGACCTAATGCCCGTGGCGGTCACCATACTCATTGCGAATGCAGACAATGCAGCACGGTGACCCACACTTTGTGATGCTTCTGCATCATTTAGTCTCCGGTATCGAAACACGACAACACGAATGCTGTCACTTTAGGTAACTTCTGTGAGAGGGTTTTACCGCCCTGGTTGAAGCGGCTAGTTCATGCTAAAATCAGCGTGACTCTACTACCTTGCAAATCTATCTGCCACTGATTGAATACTTAAAAAACAATACAAGCTTCGGAAAACCAAGATACTTACACTTTATCCCAGTTGAATTTAGAAGCGAGCGCTTCTGAGATTTGTCCCTCCTTTAACTGTTTCTTGACGACTCTTTCCACGAGGCGTAGTGACGAGAACAACGTCTGGACACTGCTTGGTTGTCGGTTACGGGAGGTTGTCTAAAAAAAAGTGATAAAATTTATTTTCTTATTACATAACTAACTTTTATCCATGACTCCGCCCGCGTGTATGTTAGTTATCGTCATAGAAAGTAGCCTACGTCCTCCGAATCAAAATATCATCATGCCAAATTTCATTGAAATCGATGCAGTGGCTTAGCCGAGAAAGCGTGACAGACTGATAGACAGAGTTACTTACGAATTTATAATATCAATAAGTATAGATATTTAGTTTAGATTGTCTCTCGATTACCGCCGCCCATGGACACATGCAACACCAGAAGCGTCACAAGTGCGTTGCTGGCCTTTTGGGGATGGGGGGGAGGTAGGGATAGGGGATTGGGGTATGGGCCTCCGGTATCCTCACTCACTCGGTGAAACACAGCGCAAGCACTATTTCACACCGGTTTTCTGTGAGGCCGTGGTATCACTCCGGTCGAGCCGGCCCATTCATGCCGAAGCGTGGCTCTCCCACGGTTAAAACCTTGGTTAAAATCTCTATCACGGTTAAGCCGCTGAGTCATGGAGATACTTTGATTCTTAAGGAAGAACATAGGCTACCTTTAATGCGAAGCCCGTGCTATAGTACACTTGTAATAAACTTTTTTTTTTTTATAAATTACCTGCCATAGTGACTCTGCTCAGTCTGATGGTAAGCTCAAGCAAAATCCTACAGTGGGGGCATACACACTGCGAAAGCCTTTTTCACGCCCCGCTTAAAGGACCTGGGATCATAGTGGGAGGGAAACACATGCGCTGGTAGTGAGTTCCAGTTTTTAAGTGCTTGGCACAGGAAGGAAGAACCATACCGTTTGGTTCGAGAGCGTATTTCAACGACTCTAAGGCGGTGGCTTCCAAGGCCATCACGCGTTGTTCTGTAGAGAAAGGGAGAAGGTGGGATCAATTGGAAGAGCTCTTCAGAGCACTCTCCATGGCTCCACTTAGCTAAATATTTCTAAATACACTCATATTATAGTTATAATACTCCTAGACACATAACAAATTGTAGCGCTCATAACACAGTATTTGTCGTGGTTGGGAATCAACCCATGTCCTTAGGGCTTAGTTGTCAGGGTCATTAACCTTTAGCCCAATAAGCCCATCTGTAATACGTTTAAATTTAAATGATCTTCAAATTGAGAAGTCGCAATTCTTAGACTCAAGAAGAACGAAAATATTATGAACTAGCTTTTGCACGCGGCTTCCCCCGCATGTATTTCGGATATTGTGTTTTTACAAGCTTTTTAATTAACTTGCAATTCATGTTTTTTTTTTATGGAATTGGCGGGCAAACGAGCAGACGTATCGCCTGATGGTAAGCGATTACCGCCGCCATGGACACCTGCAACACCAAAAGCGTCACAAGTGCGTTGCCGGCCTTTTGGGGATGGGGGAGGGAGGTGTGTCCTCCTCCGGTGTCCTCACTCACTCGGTGAAACACAGCGCCAGCACTATTTCACAACGGTTTTCTGTGAGGCCGTGGTATCACTCCGGTTGAGCCGGCCCATTCATGCCGAAGCATGGCTCTCCCACGGCTGGCTCATTTATGTATGTATGTTAGGGTGGAATCTTGCAACTCAATTTTGAAGCAGATTTCTTCAACCGATTTTGCTGAAATTTTGCAAGCATAATGTATACAGCGTGACAATACAATATTATAATAACATGGAGCTGATCTGATGCTGGAGCTGGAAGGTGGCCATAGGAACTCTGTAAAGAAACGTCGCAAGAACGAGTTTGGAATCATTTGATTCGTCTTTTTTTTTTCTTTTTAGAGCATTCCAATAGTAAAAGTTTTTTAATTTAATTTAATAATAATGTGGCTTTCTATTGCTAAAAGATTTTTTATAATCGGTTCGGTAGATCCAGGGATTATATCCTACAACTTCACAGACTTACCTCTTCATAATATTAGTATAGACAAACATATTTTTTCCCTTCCACTAAAGAAATTCTTCCAAGTATCTTGTACATAGAGCTAGCAGAAACTATAGTAAGTTCACAATGAATTATTATGAAATGATTTTACGATAGCACAACTGCGCCGTTGCCTGTTATCGCATTAGAAATCATGGCCTATGGCTATGCATATTGAACCGTTTGCACTCATGGTATGAGTTTTTAAGTGTTCTTATTCTTTCAGCTAATTACAGTTTTTTTTTCTATATTTTCTTAACTGTTTAAATCATAATAACTTAATACTCACAATATTATTGGGGGTCGGCTACTAGTTCAACCAGTTTTACCTGAATATCAGTTTTTCTGGTATCGAACCTACGCAATCCTGAAACTCCTGAGAGCAAACTGAATTCTGAGGTTGAACTAGTTGAACACTGATAAAATCATACTAGGAAAAAGCAACTCTTAATTTGATTTTAAGGGACGTATAAGTAAGGTTTAGGATTTATTTCAAGTTTTCTTATTTATGTATGATGTGAAGAACATACATACATAATATACATAAATAAAAGTAAATAAACAAAAATACTTTACCATAATCTCGACAGCGTCAAATAGTTTCCCCATCTCTTTTCTCTCTCTGTCGGTAAGAGTCGGGTCTTCCCAATCAAAGATTTCACTCTGTTTCAACTTGGTCTTGATCTTCTCTAACGTTATAGGCGCTGATTGGTCGGGGATTTCCCCTGATTTGTAGGCGGCTTTCATTTCAGCTTGCACGTTTAGAGGACTGAAATCGGTATAGAATATTTTTGAAATTATGAAGCTATTAGTACAAGTTACAGTTATTTATTTAGCTAACCCACGCAACTTCCCTGCCATCAAATCATTTTTTTTTTTAAGTTTTGTAACATACATTAATATTCGGTTCTTATTGGTCCTAATATCTCAATAGTTTTTCGTACGCCCGCGTGTTTAATCCTTTGAACTTGAATAACTTACGAGACGCAGAGATTTTATGAGACTTTTGAGACCAATTTTAGAACACCAAAATGGTGGTGTATATGAGTTTACAGCTTATTAGCTTTCATTCCAAGGTTGGCCCCTTTTTCCGCTTAAATTATTGGACTAAGATCTGCCATTCTCGTTTAAACCCAACCGGTACAGAACTATCTGAACATCTAATATACTTAATATCATAAATTAGGTAGGAAGGAGGTAAATTTTCTAACTTAGTTTGTATAGTTGTAGGGGTAATCTTCGGAAGTACTGATCCGATCCTGAAATTACTTTCACTAACAGAAAGCGACACTATTCAGGAATGACATAGGCCATATTTTATTATGATTGAACAAAAAATCAGTTAAAAATAATAGTATTTGTAAACGCCCAACGAAGTGGGCATGGGTCGGCTACCAATAAATATGTTGATGTACCCTTATTATTGTACTCACCATGCCCAATTTATTCGTATGTTGACAGCTAGTCTGAAAAAGAAATATAATGTAAAAGATTATTGCGTAAATGTTCATAATCATGTGCCCTTTTGACGGAAGAATGTAAAATTTGGAATATGAAAGTTCAGATGTAGAAGAAAGAAACATTCTGGGTTATCAATTAAGCGAAAACGGCTCAAAAAACAACCACAGCGGTAAAGTACAATTAACCATGATTTATAACTGTCCGATTTATGAAAAATTACTGTTAGTAATACATTGTTAACACATCATCATCATCAGCCTATCGCAGTCCACTGCTGGACATAGGCCTCTCCAATTGCACGCCACTTAGTTCGATCCTCGGCCACTCGCATCCAGCTTCTGCCAGCCGTCTTGCGCAAATCATCACTCCACCTGGCCTGTGGACGTCCTACGCTACGTTTGCCGAGACGCGGTCTCCACTCAAGAACTCGTTTATCCCAACGGTTGTCGGTTCTACGGCAAATATGACCAGCCCATTGCCACTTCAGCTTACACACACAGCTAACACATCACGTTTTTTTATTTATTTATTCCTGGGTCTAAAGGATAAAGGGGTCCTGTGTAAAGTCTATAAAGCGCTATATTTACTAGGATATTATTACACGAAGATTGTATTTAATGAAGTCAAACGTCTCTCTGCCTTTTTCAATAGGTTCTAGAAGATACCTATGTCCAGTAATAGAAGACCTATATTAAACTTATTTTTCTTGAAAAGACAACTCCACCACTAGGAATATATCCTGTGACGTGATTAACTTTACAGACAAACATAAAACGTATACAGAGAACGACCAGACTCAGAACAACAATTTGTGAATCTCGCAAAGTGTTATTCCATTTAAGGATCGAACCCACAACACTGCACAGTAAAGAAGCGGCGCGGCTAGGTGATCGCTTAAACCACTGCGCCATCCGGGCAATCAAGTCAAGATAAAAATAGACCCTTTGATGTAATGCATACTGTTGTTAGTATTCCTTTCTGAATGGTGGAGCCGTTAGTTTTCCTATGAAGGAATGTTCATTGTTTCGTCGCTTATGTTTAATTGTAGTAGGTTTCCTGGCTCAGGTGGATACATTTAATATTGTATCACCTTATCTATCGTGGTCACTCTTTGTGGTAAACTGTTTATTCACCTTACTCGTACGTTTTTACACTGAACTAACTTTGACCGCAGTAAAGAGCGGGCTATGTACTTCCTCATGATTCAAAGTATCTCCATGTCAGATTTTATTGAAATCGGTGCAGTGGTTTAACCTTGGTTGTTTTCTGCTTTCGAATTTATAATATTATCATTAGCAGCAGCATTTAATATTCCTCTTCTATACATTGGCATCTCCTTAGAAAAGAGCTTTTGGGGGACTATATCACGCTGGTAGACGGGTGTATATAGTTTGTTTCAAGTTTTCCTTTTTAACCGACTTCAGAAAAGGAGGAGGTTATTAATTCGATTGTTTTTTTTTTGTTACCTCCTAACTTTCGACTGGGTAAACCGATTTTGATGATTCTTTTTTTATTTGAAAGCTGGTGCTTCCCGTGTGGTCCCATTTAAATTTGGTCCAGTTTGAAGTCGGTTTTTTTTGTTAAAATTTGTGATTATCTTTTCAGTGCTGTTAAAACACCCATGGAATGGATAGGTGTGGTGAAACGTCGTATTTTTCCTTCCTTCACAGTAATGAAGAACTATTGCGAGTCTATTAAACGGATAATTGTATCTTTTCTTCCCCTTTTTATGTGCACCCGTATCTCCTTTCTCGGCATCGTCCAATTCGTAGGAAATACGAATACCTCGCAGTGCATGAGTTTCCATTCCACTATGATCCCAGGTTCTTTAAGCGGGGTGTGAAGAAACATCTCAGTAGGCAGCTATAGTGTAAGTCACCATACTGCATTGTCCACGTTCGCATTGACGAGGGCACCACCACTCTTGGATTCTACTATGCTTTCCATCAGGCATAGTAGAGTCATTTTCGGCAACTCTTACATTAAATAAAACCTTGAAAAAGAAGAAGAAAAGGTAGATTCATTTTATTTAAAAAAAAATGGCAGTCATAAGGACTGCCGATAGAAGTAAAAACTTTTATCTAAGAATGTTATTTGTAAAATGAATGTGTAAAATCCTAAAGTTTAAATTAAAATTATCAACATCAACAAACATTAGCATGTCGGTGACGCGAACCTATAAGATTTTCTCCTACCAAAAAGTGCTCAACGATACTAAAGAAGTTTTCACTTCAAAACACTGCTTCCGCAAAGTTTTTTTGCTGTCATTAAAATCCAATCTAGTTTTCCAATACAGTTATTTCTAATATCAACAAAACTATACTCACAGTATGTGAATAAAAACGAATATTGCGTTCCCAAGCATGACGTTTTTTTCTTTTTAATTACTGATTAAACGAAACACAAGATTAACACAGTATGAACTGTTTGTGACCGCCGCGCCGTTTGAAATGAAATGCGTTATATTGCGAACTGTATGCAGATTATACCGATATATACTTCTGTAGGTAGGTACACTCATTCAGTTCACACGTTGCAGCGCGACTAAATGATTTTGATCGTTTATGGATGATTTGTTGTGATAAGGAATGCTTGGGTTTTTTTGCGGATATAGTTCAGTTGTATGGGTAATTAATATTCACTTGCATAATCCAAGCATATCAAATCTTTCAAGTAAATCAGTATTAACAATTGTGATCATCATTTTGTTATAATCTTACTAATATTATAAACGTAAAAGTTTGTAAGTATGGATGGATGGATGGATAGATGGATGGATGGATGTTTGTTACTCTTTCACGAAAAAATTACTGAACGGATTTGGATGAAACTTTACAATAATATAGCTTATACATCAGAATAACACATAGGCTACTATTTGCCGCGATAACCGACATGTACGCGGGCGGAGCCGCGGGCAACAACTAGTTCTTTATAATTTAGATTAGCTTCTATACCTGTATTAATAACTGACACGTGCACCTTCATCCTTCATCTGCGTTAAAAGTATAGAAAATTAAAATCTATATATTAAAACGTGAAGCAAAAACTTTGTTCCCTTTTTTACAAAATATATTCTAAATCAATCCAGTAGTTCTTGTTCTTCATTAAACCTCTAATATTCTGTTTTCAAATATTCGGTCAGCGTCGGTCTTTTCTGGCAACAGACATTTCAGGTTCTTATGCGACCCTAATCTGTTTTATCATTGAGCTATTGTTATTATCATCATTATCAACAACTTCTGTTAGTCGACTGCTATAGTTAACCCTCTCCTGCGAAAGAAGGTTTTGATGTACTACCCCATGCTGCCCAGACGGTTTGATATAAATATTGTATAGTATAGTTATAGTAAAATATGAGAATTCGGTACACCTTTGTCTGCACCTTTAGGAAAATGGGAGTGATTATATATTAAGTATATACTAACTTTTGCCGCGGCTCTGCCCGCGTGTAAACCTTGATTCTGCCCCAAGAATCAAGGTATCTCCATAGCAAATTCAATTGAAATTGGTGTGGCCGTTTAGCCTGGAATGTAACAGACAGACGTATTGATAATATTAGAATGGATGTCCTCCTTAAAGTATCAAAACGTCATAGCGGTTTATTAGATAGTGTTCATAACCTCATGCCATTGTTCGCGTTCATGAAAACTTCCATTAAATACGGTACAGTAACAATGTGCATACATTTCGGCACTGTGTCCATTTAAACAATACAAACGTTATGTAATTATATTTATATTATCAATAATAACGGCTCTGTAATATTTTCCAACATTTGTTTTCAAAATTCATCTTCCTGCTTGTATAATCTATACTTATAATAAAAATGTAACAGGTCCAATTCTGTACATTAAAGATATTTAGAAATTTTTTTTTGGAGGGCTCTCTATAATCGATACTGAAGCCAAAACTGTTTTTTTTTTCATTTTTGTCTGTCTGTCTGTATCTTGGCCGCGCATCATGCCGAAACTACTGAACGGATTCAAATGAAACTTGGCATGATTTGAGTTCATACTACGAGGTAGGACATAGGATACTTTTTATCCCGATATTCAGCACGGTTTCTTGGGGGGAGGGGATGAAAGCCAAAATATGTACATAGCTGTAATTCAATAACACATGGTCCGATTTCATTCATTCTTTTTTTGCTAGAAAGATAAAAAATAGAAGATAACGGGAAAAGTATTTTTTGTCCGCGACTGTACACTGCCTGTGGGAAGCTGAGACAGAAATGTAAATATGGCGGTACGAAGTTCGCCGGGTCAGCTAGTCTATACTACTTACAAACTTGCGCGTTTATAAAACGCGCAAGTTTGTAAGTATGGATGGATGGATGTTTGTTACTCTTTTACGCAAAATTTACTGAACGGATTTGGATGAAACTTTACAGTAATATAGCTTATACATCAGAATAACACATAGGCTACTATTTGCCGCGATAACCGACATATACGTGGGCGGAGCCGCGGGCAACAACTAGTAATAGAATAAAACAAAGAAACCAGAGCCCATTTCTAAGTGTTGTTCTGTATGTTTGGGTGTGTATATTTTGTTTTGTTTGAAGTATGAGAACTCATGAGAACTCGCAATTATAAGTCAATTCATAAAAAGGTCAAGAGAAAAGAGAAAGCTTTTCTCTTTCAATTCATTTTAATGAGTTTTTAACCCCCGACCAAAAAGAGGGGTGTTATAAGTTTCACGTGTCTGTCTGTCTGTGGCACCGTAGCTCCCGAACGAATGAAGCGAATTCAATTTAGTTTTTTTTGTATGAAAGGTAAGTTACGACGAGTGTTCTTAGACATGTTTCATGAAAATCGGTTGAGCCGTTTAAAAGTTATGGGGGTGAATGTGGGGAAGAATAACCGAATGTCTGCAAAAATATCATCGAGTGGGGTCTCGAATGAAAGCGCATAACGTGGTTTTTACTTTTTAAAGGGAACTCAGGTTGTGTCGGGGTTTTTTTTTAATTTTGAGAATTTATAGTTATACGAGTAGAATAAAAACTGTTTCTTTTTCTTGTAGGAGAAGATCCGGCCCTAGATCGACCTTCACCGAGCTGATAATTGAATAAAACTTATTTTATAATAAATTTCTTATATTAGAAAATATATTAAAAATGGGTTGTCTAAAAAAATCCGGTACAGAATAATTTTTGATTAAAAAATTATTATTTTTTGTTTATAATAAAACTAATAAATTATTAGACAATATAACATAAATTAAACAAATAATTATTCTGACTGCACGGTTGGCCTAGTGGTTTAGGCGGTCGCCACGCCGCTTGCCAATTCGCCAAGTGTTGTGGGTTCAAATCCTACACGGGACAACACTTTGTGTGATCCACAAATTGTTGTTCTGAGTTTGGGTGTTAATTGTGTCCGTTTCATGTATGTCTGTAAAGTCCCATCCGTAAAGGATGTTATTCCTAATGCGGGAGTTGTCTTTAAAAAAAAATCGTTTAATATTTTATTATTAATATTTATTAGTTTCATTTTAAACTATACATAATATTTAATTAATTTTTTTGTTTTTAAATAAAAAGATTCTGTCCAGAATTTTTCTAGACAACCCATTTTTAATATGTTTTCTAATATACTACATTTATTATAAACTAAGTTTTGTTCTTTTATCACCTCGGTGAAGGTCGATGTAGGGTCGGATCTTAGACCATTGAGGATAGATGAAATATAAATATATTTAAATATTTCGGACATCTAACACACAACGCCATCTAGTCCCAAGCTAAGCAGAGCTTGTGTTATGAATACTAGACAACTGATACAAATACATATATACTTTTTTTTTGTAAATACATACATATTATACATAGAAAACACCCAAACTCCGAAACAAATATTTGTAAATCATACAAACATTTGGTCCGACCCGGGAATCGAACCCGAGACCTCATGATCAGCAGTCGCACACGTCAACCGCGAGACCAACGAGGCAGTCAAATAAAACTCGCTTTAGGAATTTATAGAGCGAATGTGTGTGAAAGTGTCGGTAGAGGTCATTCATGGTGAACATTTACCTACAGTCCTTACAGAACAAATTGGTGATGTTCTGAAAAAAGGACTGCGTGAAATGGATTAGGAACCGACGCGTATGCATGCAGCGATTGATGTTTACCACTGACGAAATATATACTAGACCAACACTCTACTAGGCGAGACCTGTACGCGGATTTATAGTAAGCTTAATGTTCCCTAGATGTCACTACGTGCATCAAATCGTGAATTACAACGATATTTTCTGACCCCCAACACCAATACGAACCCAACAGTCAACTGTCGAGTTTATTGTCATTGTATTATTGCGAAATGTACCACTAGATGTCGTTTTTTAAATAATTAATTATCTTAGTACCTACCTAATTTATGTAATATTTTATTTTATCGTCAAAGAGATCAACACAAATAAATAAAATTGAAATGTCTGTTTTTAATTTTAAAATAACCGTTTTTCTCTTTACAATCTTTTTTTTATTCATTGTTTGAAACCTTTTTGTATTTTCAATGGATTCACTTTAAACTTTGTAAGGAACTAAGGACTGACATTTTATTTTTTTAATGGATTAAAAAACAAAATAAAAATTGATGAATTAATAAAATACAATTGCATGTTGCAGTTACAATTCCCGTCCTTAATGACACATGTCTAAAAACAGTTTTTGGCGTTGATAAATGTTGTTGATCGTGAATGTATGCAAATAAAAAAATTGATAATTACGAGTTAATAATATCGAGAATGGCTTGCACATATTAATTAACAACTGTAGATGACAAAAAGGTGTAATTAAGGATTTTCTTTCGGTTTGCGTCTTATAAATAATCCTAATGTTAAAAATGCGAACGTAAGTTCCTTTGTTACGCTTTCCGGCGAAAACTACTTAGCTGATCAATCTGATCATAATGAAACACATATTCTTGTAGAGGTATTAGAAGTAACATAGGATACTTTTTATTAAATGCGAACGAAGTCGCGGGCGAAACCTAGTTATTAATAAAACAATCTGAAATGTTTTTGGAACGATATTCCCTAACGCGCTTTTCGCGCCAAAAGTTGTAGCGACACTTAACATTGAGTTGACGTCATAGTGCTGGATACTCAACGTTAAATATAACAAACTGTTTGCTGACGTCCATACCGTGTTGAATGCACCGGTTCTCGTCCGATCACCGAAGTTAAGCCACAACGGGCGTGGTTAGTAATTGGATGGGTGACTGCCTGGGAATACCACGTGTTGTTGGCTTTTTGCATTTATTTACAGAAAATAATATATTGTTTTATAGTATATTTTGTAAAGTTTGATTATTTCTAAAATAATTTGACAAATGCGTTACCGGCCTTTGGGGCATAGTGGAGTGGGATGGGGGGAGAGGTTGGGGTATGAGCCTCCGGTATCCTCACTCACTCGGTGAAACACAGCGCAAGCACTTTTTCACATCGGTTTTCTGTGAGGCCGTGGTATTACCAGGGGCAGGGGTCATATTACGTCGCGTCGCGCGTAACCAAGTTAAAAAATATCCAGAAGCGGTTAAATACATATCTACTCATTTTTAATCAGTAGCCCAAAGTTAAAGTTTCATGTTTCTAACTTAAAAATGACGGACTTTCGTCCACATTTTCAACCCGTATTTCACCCCCCTAGGGGTAGAAATTCCAAAATACCTTCCTTAGTGCATGTCTACTCAATAAAACGATCCATATGATTAACTGAAAGAATACAACTTAAGGTCTATACGTACGTGTAATATTAAAATCATCATCTTATCCCTAACTGTTGAAGAGTTTAACCTTCTATCATCAGCTCACCTAAATAACTTGAAAGTATACGACTAAAGGTCTATAGATACGTATGAAATTGAAAGAATTATCCTCCAACTCCTAACCGTTGAGGAGTTGTACCTTCGATCATCAGCTTACCTAAATAATTTGAAAGAATACGACTAAAGGTAACATACATACATATTATATTTAAAGATTCATCCTCCAACTCCTAACCGTTAAGGAATTGTACCTTACACCATCAGCTCATCATCATAAAATGATGACTACCAGACGCAAATACCGGGTTAACTTCAGAAAATATACGAAAACATAATATGTGCCTAAAAAAATGAGGGTTTCCCTCGATTTCCCTGGGATCCCATCATCAGATCCTGATATGGTGACAATGAGACCACCTCGGGAGCATACCCTTTCGAATACAAAAAGAATTTTCAAAATCGGTCCACAATTGACGCAGTAATCGGTGAACATACATAAAAAAAAACATTCAGTGGAACATAGAACCTCCTCCTTTTTGGAAGTCGGTTAAAAATAAAAATACAGTCGAATTGATAAATACCTTCTTTTTTTGAAGTCGGTTAAAAATAAACATTCTTAATAATTAAATTTTTGAACTGAGTACGCGGCTCAAGCGACGTTGCCGTTCCGTATTAACTACTGGAAGATATGAACGATTTTTGCAATGTTGCCATTCATGAGTGCATTGTTTCTCTGATTCAACCAAATAACTTATAAATGTGACATCTAGCGTAGTAAATAGGTCATTATTTTCAAGTTTATTTAAATCGATTGCAACGACATCTCCTAAACATAGGTGATAACTTTTAGTTATGCAATTGAAAATCATTTTTTTAAAGCAAGCAATACAAAGCAAGTTTTATATTTGAAAAATAATAATATAGTTACTAGAATTGAAGCACATCAATAAAATACTGTTAAACTTTGTTAAACTGCTTTTTAGAGCTTATTTTGAGCGCCATCTAGATTTAGTTGAACTTTTCTAGCTTTTTGCGGCGTACAGTATTGGCCAAGGGAGGGACGGTCTATAGTATATTGTGTCATTGATGTTTACGAAGCAAAAGTGTGTTAGGACCGTTGTAAGTGGAGATCAATCATCGCTGCCTACCCCTCTTATAAGTAAATATTTCAGACATCTGACACATAACGCCATGTAGTCCCTAAGTACACAGAGCTTGTATTATAGGTACTAGACAACTGATATAAATGTGGGAGAGCCACGCTTCGGCATGAATGGGCCGGCTCGACCGGAGTGATACCACGGCCTCACAGAAAACCGGTGTGAAATAGTGCTTGCGCTGTGTTTCACCGAGTGAGTGAGGATACCGGAGGCCCATACCCCAACCCCTCCCCCTATCTCCCCCCCCATCCCCCAAAGGCCGGTAACGCACTTGTGACGCCTCTGGTGTTGCGGGTGTTCATGGGCGGCGGTAATCGCTTACCATCAGGCGATACGTCTGCTCGTTTGCCGGTCTATTCCATAAAAAAAAAAAAAAAAATACATATATATAATTTTTTGTAAATGCACACTACACATATTATACATAGAAAACACCCACACTAAGTACTAAACAAATATTTGCAGGTCATACAAACATTTTTGCAGCAAATGAGCAGACGTATCGCCGGATGGTAAGCGATTAGCGGGTCACAAGTGCGTTGCCGGCCTTTGGGGGTTGGGGGGGAGGGAGATAAGGGGTGGGGTTGGGGTATGGGCCTCCGGTATCCTCACTCACTCGGTGAAACACAGCGCAAGCACTATTTCACACCGGTTTTCTGTGAGGCCGTGGTATCATTCCGGTCGCACAGCCGAGACCTCAATCACAGCAGTCGCATACACTACCACTGCGCCACCGAGGCAGTCAGATCCCTCTTACTATTAAACAATTCTTTCTTTCAGGTATGCTCTGAGAGCAGTGCAAGTGAATCTTCTCTAGAGTCATCAAGCGGGTACGGCAGCCAGGGCGCCTTCGCCGCCGAAGACCACGGTCACCAACACCAAGTGCAGCACACTGATGGTAAAATATACCCTATGTTTATGCATATAAAGTTATGTTTAGTTTGATTAGATTAGATGTCGTGAGTGTTTTTAGGTAGCAAGTTATGAACGCATTAATGAAAATTCAATTCGTTTTAAGTTTATCTAAAAACTGGCTGAACCGGCGAACTTAGTATAGCCCATTCGTTTAGATAGTATCGGTGCACCCGCACGCAATAGGGTAGTTGACACCTTAGTCAAATGAGTTACTTTTTATCATCTGTCAAAACGATAACTTGCATGAAAAAATTACTAAAAACTAACTTGTGACGTCACTGTTTTAGATTACTCAATTGAGCAATATATTTCAATGTTCATTAGATTAAAATTTGTAATAGAAATGAAAAGATGTAATAATTACATTTTCCGAGATGTTTTGTAGTGTGTTAATGAAAAAGACATCGGTATTTATTTACTATACAGTCAACTACCCTATTGTGGTTATTGATGTGAAATACGAGTATATTTTAATTCATACAACGGCGTAAACTCACAAGTCATACTTGCTTGTGGGTGTAGGCGTGCCCTTTGATTTTGTGGCGCACGTGCGACGGCGCCGGCGCGGCGACGCGATCAAGGTGACCGTATGGCGTGCGTGGCGAATGGACTATATTATATATATATTATACCGCCATATTATTATTTTTTCTTTTTAGTTTTCGAAAATCTTGTTTTAACACTTATAAGTGTACAGTGGCAGACTAAGAAAGTATAACCCACGTCCTTCGATTCCCATCAACTCCTTAGTTTTCTTTGAATTTTCTTCTATACAAACCTTTCCGTGGCAATAACAAATACATTTAAAAAAAATTGCAATCTAATGCAGTCGATTGGAAGCTATGCGCGTACATACATTTCGGTGATTCATTTTTATTTAGATAGATTAGATTGCACACTGCCACACTTTATTTTTACTCCATCGAAATATTACGTACTACGTACTAGAGGAGCCACTCAAAACCAATTATATGTTCCGTTTATATTTGAATTAAAACTAAAAATCGCTGCAGCGCAGCCAAATAATAATTAGTAGTCTAATCCAACAGTATTAACAAGCAGCGCTCTATCGCATTTGAGCTGTAGTTTCCTCGCGAGCGAAATGTCATAAGCGCCGTGATTTTCATGGCGCTTACGCGTTTTGGCCAACAAACTGATGCAAAGATTCGCTTTCATAGAGTAAGCGCCAAGCAACAAAGCAGAACGGATAAATAGCTTTATACCTACGAAGCTTTATTAGGAAATTCACACTGAGTAAATAGTACTTCAATAGCTTTGCCAGTTTCAGTTTTTTTTTGTAGAATGCATCGAGGTATAAAATATAAAAGCCGAATATTCCATTTTTTTATTATACTTTAAGTATAATTTTAAGTATAATTATTACAAAAAAAATATTATGGGTTATTTACGAAGCTATTTTTAACAACATATTATTTTTCCTTATGCAATTAAATATGTTGTGCATTTAACGTCAGTTAAGTCTACCTAAATATCACTTCTGTATGTTTTAATCTATGTACTCTATGTCGAGTGAGGCAACAATGGCGTCTTAAAGTATTTTGTTCGTATTTTATTTTAAAACAATTATATCTAGTTAATTAATGGTGAAAAGTTATTCCTTTGTTTTTCTCCGTATTCCTTGTATTATTAGAGCAATATCTCAAGACACAAAATGTCATATTTCACGAGTTTTAGAACGTTTTTAAATGTAAACAATCACACGCTTAAGCCACCGCTTCAGCAGAGTGTAGCTAGCAAGCGACTGAAGGAAGTGCGGCGCAATCGCCGCAATTGCATGGAACACCGCACTTGTGAGTGTCGTCTTTTCTATTCATTATGTTTTACTCATTTATGGGAAAATTTGAACGAAACTGATATGAAAAATAGATAAAAACAATCTTCGAAGCGGGGTATACCTTGTCAAAATTTGAGCTAAATCGATATAGCAATACAGCATACATAAACCACTTAACTTTTATTTACACTTTTATTTACACACTAGCTGACCCGGGGAACTTCGTGCCACCCTAGAATCGATAGATCTTGCCGTTAGGGAGAAGTTAGGTAACAAACACACATAAATAAATAAAAATCTAAAAAAATATTAAGTATAATAAAATATTTAACACTTGATTTATTTTGTATTTTCTTACCATGACGGGTCATTTCTCTTCAGTCACGGACGTCAAAAGTTCTTAACACGAATTTCAGTTGTATTTTTAATGCGTTCATAACTTTAAATTGGTTTAAAATTTTTCAGTGTGTTTTATATTTGTATGATTCATGTTATACTTCAGACCATTTTCACTACTTGCTGATAAACTTCCTGATAGACTAATGTCAACTTATCTGTCAGATGACAAACAGATTTCAGTTTCACTAAGTTTTGCATAGAGACATAGATATGCATTGTTTATCTGACATTCCACAGTGGAAATATATCTAATCAGCTACTTCAGTGTTTAGCAAGACCGTTAGACTATTTAAAAATAGTGTTATATATGGCAGATAACTGTCTGAGAATTTATCAGAAACTGGTGAAACTGGCCCTTAGTCGTGTGATTGTGTTCTGTAGTTCAATGTTAGTTGATTGTAGATGTGCGTGTCTGCCTGTTTCTCGATTTTGTTACCTTTCTTTAGTTATTTTCTAATTAAAAAAAAAAACTGATGGCTGAATGAGCACTTATTATTTAATATTCTGTTCACATATCCTGCCATTATATTAATTAAAGTAACAAGAAAAAAAATTAAATAAATATAACCCGACTACATAAAAACTTTTGAAAAAAAAATAGTCTATGTCACCTGGGCCATTACTATGAATCCATTGACACCACATTCATTAAAATCGGGTCAGTAGTTTAGACGCTACCGCTACCGCTGGAACAAACAAACCACCAAAAATATTACCCTACCTTATGGCTCCGCTGTAGTCGGGTAAAAATAACAGATAATGAAATATCTGGTTACATATTTATTGCTATTAAATGAAAAAAAGATAATTAAGAAAATGAAAAGAAGATAATTTTAGTGAAAAATATTTATAATTAATTAATAAAAAGTTTATCTTTTCATTAATAAATAAAAGAAAATCATGGTTGATACTTTGTGTATCAAAAATAATTTATTTATTTTTTCTAATCTTGTTTTACTTATTTTTTTCATTACATTTATGTTATTTCTTTTATGTTTATTTTTTTATTTTGTTTGTAACGCTGCTTTGCATGCATTCCGCACTATAGTCGAATCGGAGATCGTGACTCTCCGTCGGGACAGCGACGCCTCGGTAGCAGCTGCCCGAGAGAGTTTCTCTATCTCACTCGGCAGCTTAGAAGAAGCTGTGAGATCATTAGACGAAGCGACTGACACTCCAGCGTTTGCAACAATCGGGAAGAAACCGGCCGTTCCTAAACGACGGCCTGTCTCTATGACTGGTGAGACAGCTATATAATTTCTCCATTGTACCCTTTTCAGCAGTCTCTATTGTACTCCTTCAACTTCCCTCAAGTAAAGGTTAGCTAGATAGGTATTAGGTAAAAAACGTAGACTACACACATATCGCCCATTGAATAATACTTTAGAAAGATTTTGTAAAATTTTAATTTCATTTTTTTCTATTCACTCTTGCACGTTTTAGAAAAGTCATATACCTACTACTGTTATATTTGCAATTTAGGTTTACATACTATAATCTAAGAATATCGGGATGTAAATCATATAGAATATGTAACCAAGACTTAATTCTTATTCTGCAAAAAAATTTTAATTATTATTTTTTATTCTAAGGATTCTGTTGGAGCTATTCACACAAGTAACATATACAATACTTTGAAAAAAAAATTGTTGGTACTTTTTCATATCTTTGCGTATAATAGAGTTTATTATATTTATTTAGCATCCGTGTGGACCCGCCGTGGATCTTCGAGTTCTTTGGGAAAACCACCACCACCAGTGCGACGGTCCTCGTCTATATCTCGACCTCAAAGGCCAGCTTACGTACAACAGGTAAGGTTTACATTTATGACTAAATTATTTTTCATAATTATTTATAAATGTTAATTATAATTAATTATTATTGAATAAATAATTATTTAGACATCATCATAAAAATTAATGAATAATTATTTATGATGATTATTTCGCTATAGCTTATTATTTATGAGGAACCATTGCTATGTCGGAGTTTGTGTGTTTTCTTTGTATAATATGTATTTACAAAAAAGTATAAATGTATTTACATCAGTTGTCTAATACCCAGAGTATGTACAAGCTCTGCTTAGTTTGAGACTAGATGGCGTTGTGTGTCAGATGTCCGAAAAATATGTAATATACCTATATCTTATTCTTTATACATCACAGAACAATGGCCAGCAATCTCAGATGGGTTCTACAGAAGCTGACAACCTGCCTCCCCCGCCAGCATTCCTTCTACAGCCAGACAACGATACAAGTGGCGGTGATTATGACGACTGTATATACATAGATTTTCTTTTAAATCACTGTTTGTCATTGTGTATTTTCGTGCTTTTCATTTCACTTTTAATTTTTTTAAATTAGCACCTTTCCTAATATATAATTATTAATTATGTTTATTTGGCTGAGCCAAATCCACGCGGTTCAAGGACAATGTAACCTGGCTAAAACGTTTAGCATTTCAAATGTATGTACTTACGGTCCTTGAAATATAGCTTGATTTCTGTGTCAGATTGCAACGAAATCGAGAGCGATGAGGTAACTTTGAACAAGCTATTTTATTTTGCATCACTCACATTTTTATTCTTTGTATGCCAGTTGTATCACAAATGAAATACAATCACACTTATCACACTTAATATTATAAAGGTGGTAGTTTCACGGGAAAACTACTTAACCGATTATCATGAAACTTTGTACACATATCATTGGAGGTATTAGAAATAACATATGATACTTTTTCTTAAATGCGAGCGAAGCCGCAGGTGAAAGCTAGTACATTATAAATGTGAAAATTAGCTAATGAAAACCATCACAGAGATCTCAAGCTATTTAAGAACTGTAATAACTATCGTCAGCGAGTTAATTCCTGTAAATTTAATTAAATATTTTCATTGTTTTAATAAATTCAATTCAGTTCAATCAGTTCAAATAATATTTATATTGGTAGCGATTAGATTTAGTAATTGACGTAATGCTATCATTCTTTTTGCTTACACACTTTTTTTTGTAGAAATATAAAATATTCCAAGAATGACATGCTTCTGTTTCATATTTGTTTCAAATAGTATACAAAAAAGTACTTTACGTAATCATATATTTATTTAAGTCGCTTTTAGAACTTTTTAAAAGCAAACTCATGTTATCTATACTTTCTGGCTGCATTTCATTTCTGACTTTACCAGTTTTAATTAAAGACATTCTGATAACTTGTATTTTTATTTTCAGCCCACATCACGGTAGCAGAAACTGTAAAGCAACTCACTGACCTGAAACACATGCCTGCGTCCCCAGGCATAGTCCGTCGAAGCCTCCAACAGCTCCAAAACCAAAACAACGCCAACCCCCAATCGCCAACACAACCCTCTTTGAGCACCTTCCAACAAGCGAAGAGCAATTTCTCTTCGAACACCAGTTTAAATAGCACTGGCAATCTGAACCCGATCTATGGGCAGACGGGTCACAGGATAATGGCGTATGTTGAGAATTCTATGTATGTAAGGAAAAATAGCTTGCATAGTTCTAATTCGGATCTTGTGAGGGAAAACTCAGGTAAGTGATGGTGATTTAATGAATATCAATAATTAATCAGTATTTAGATATCTAAATCATCACACTTTAGGTCGAGATTTATAAGTATATTTATCAGCAGTCTGGATTAATGTGAGATGTGGTATGTTGTTATTACGTATGTTGAGATGTATTAAGGAAATTTTGTAAATATTACTTACATTATAAGTAAGTAATAAGTTTTTGAAAGAGATCTCGTCAATGAATAAATTTAAAATATTCAATTATTTACAGTTTAAATTATGGAAATTATTAATTAATATTAATAACTAAATCATTAAAATTAAAAATTAAAAACATTGTACTTTGTAGTTAATGGTTTTGGAAGATCATTATTATGCCTCTTAAACGTAGAATTGTTGATCAATAAATAAATTCTTGGAATATCATAAACATCATTTCTAGTTCCTGAACGTATCCTAAATAGTTCTCATGTTTGCCATTGGTGGCGCCACTTATCCATATCCATACTAATATAAAAATCAGAAACAATCTCTGTCTGAATCGATTCGTATGAATTGCTGTACAGAGATACTTGACCTTAGAAAAGAACATAGGCTACTTTTTATATATTATATGTCATCGTAATATTGTAAACATCGTTAGATTATAATCTACCTAGCGAGATTGTAAACTGTCGAAAGATTTTCAACTGTGACTATTTTTCGTTTAATTATAATGTATCGCGCTTCAAATTGTCAACCGTCCCTGATTGGTCCATCTTATGGTAGGCCGTTCTATGGCCATAGAGCTAAGTTAGAACTTCTTTGATTAATCACAAATTCATTTTACTGTCAAAATAATTTAATGTAACTAATTCTAAAGCTGTGAGGTATTTTCAACATGAAATCAATTTACAATCACAAAAATACTTTACGTTCGGCAACAAACGAATTAACAAACAAATATGGCGGCGTGGGACATTTGCTATTCAACAAATCAGCGCGCGAGATGTGATCCGTTGATACCATATCACAATTTGACGGCTTCACTTCGATAGATTATAATGTTACTAAAAATAGTACGTTAAATTGTAAGCAGTAATTTACAGTTTACAATCTTTCGACAGTTTACAATCTGACGGTTTTGTCAATTTCACGGTAACATATACATATAGGCGGGCGAATTCGCTGGCAAAAGCTAGAGTCTATAAATATACGTATCGATTTATGTCGTGTCTCTTAATTTTGTTATTCTTTATCAAGTAATAAAACAGTTTAACTAATTCTATTCGAGCATGATTTCTACATAAATATGTTCGTTTATTTACAGGAGGCATTTATGGCGAAGGACGTGGTTCTCCCCACGGCTCAAGCCCTTCTACGCCAAGTTATGGAGAAAATAATTCTTTCTCCAGCTTTGGACCAAGAGTGTCCAACGAGTCGCATTATGGACAAACTGGTGAGTTTATTTAGTGAAGATTTTTGTTCTTGTACTGAATGAACGCAATGAATGAATGACTGAATGTAATCGGGATGATGAAATTGATTAATTTGTTTCATTTGTTAGTTGTTAATTTTTATGATTAGGATTTTAGATATTTATAAGGTTAAAAATAATGATTTACATATCCATAAAAGATATACTCTGAATGCTTTTCCAGGAATATTCATAATATGAAATTAAATTGTTTGTTGATTGTAAAGGAACTGCACACACATCAATAATGAGATTGATTTATTTCAATAGAAAGAACTTGGTACAACGAAAATAAGATAACATTTTACTATCCGTAGTCCACGGTTTATCAGAAGCACTGTCATATCAGGACAAAAAGTAGTATGTGTTGATCTAGGGTGTTAACTAACTCTATACGAAACATTCAAATTGGTCCAGTTATTTGAACGTGCTAAACATACAAACTGAATTGAACCTGAACCTCGTTGTCATAGGGTTCAAGGTCCAACAAGAGAAGAAGTACAGTCAGAACACGATATACGCGCAGCCGTCGGAGATAATCGCGGGCTTCAACAGCGTGGCGCTGTCCCCGCACTCCGCGCTGTCCCCGCACTCCCCGCTGTCCCCGCTCGCGCGCCGCAGCCTCGCCGCGCGCTCGCACTCCGCCGAGCGACACCACGCCGAGCGTACGTACACACTCTCTCACACACACCGACATACTTGAAATCAACAGTTTTCAAATGTTTAAATACTTACAACTGTTTTATAATTTACCGAATTTCCAATTCCTCAATTTACTAGTTTGAGCTATATGTTTTGGTTTTCCATCTGTCTTATGTTCACTTCTCAGTGCACCTTAATTTTTTTCCATAGTAAATTTGCAAACCCATAGGTTAATGGTAATTGTCAATGCAAACGGAACTAAATATTAGTTACTAAATGTTAAACTCTGTCGTATCCAGAGGGCGGGCTGATAGCGAGCCTGAGCGCGAAGCTGGCGCCGGCACTTTCCCCGCGCACGTCGCGTCGCGCGCTCTCCGCGCTCGGCGCCGGGGCCGCCCCGCACCTGGGGCAACACTCGCCCCACTCGCATCATGCCGACACACACAAAGGGAAAGGTAACATTTCTCTCGCCGACTGTACTTTTCTCACAGTTCTTTTTTTTTATTGAATAAGGGGCAAACGAGCAGACGTATCGCCTGATAGTAAGCCATTACACCAGTTTTCTTTCGGCCCTTTGATTTTGTTTCGGCTGGCCGTACGTGCGGCGGCGGCGGCGAGATGACCGTATCTAAGCGAATAGACTATATCCAATTACAAACTCTGCTTAGTTTGGGATTAGATGGCATTATGTGTCAGATGTCCAAAATATTATTATTATTTAAACTTGAAGAATTAAGAGAAGAAATAAATTCAGTACCGAAATTGAAAAAAA
Organism: Diaphora mendica; assembly: GCA_949125395.1. Lineage (NCBI taxonomy): Eukaryota > Metazoa > Arthropoda > Insecta > Lepidoptera > Erebidae > Diaphora > Diaphora mendica. The sequence goes on from OX421334.1 coordinate 4,011,226, forward strand.
TTTTTTTTTTTTACTTATAAATTGATCTTACTTTTTCGTAACCTTAAAACTAATGTCATAAAATCTGTGACACACAAATTTAGAGAAATTATTATTTTGTATTTAGTGAAATGAAAATATAAAAAAATCCATTCCAGGTTCGTTACCATCTGCAGTACAGCCAGCGTTCTTAGACAAGTTATCTGCAACGATACAGCAACAACGGCGGCAACTTGACTCGACCAGAGCTAAATCTATCAGGGACATGATCAGTGCTCACGCGCAGGTAATTTAACAATTCATCATAAAACTTGATAACATTATGTACTCTATTTACACTTTTATTACATTTATATTTTATTGTATTCCTATATTATATTTGTGTGAACTTTCTTGTGCATGCTCTGGTCTCCTATAAGTGAGGAAGCACATAACTTGTTATTCTGTTAATTGTTTTTGTGTATTCCTCCTTGTGAGGTCCTTAAATAAATAAATCTGCAAAAATTGTTTCCGAATTTTAGTGTTTTCTATGTATAATATGTATGTATTTACAAAAAAAGTATATATGTATTTATATCAGTTGTCTAGTACCCATAACACAAGCTCTGCTTAGCTTGGGACTGGATATCGTTATGTATTAGATGTGCAAAATATTTATTTATTATTATTTCCCCAACAGCCAGACCCTCGAGTGTGCCACACGTCGTTAATGGAACAAATCAAACGTGGTGCAACACTACGCCGCAACAAGCTCTGCAACGACAGATCCGCTCCCAAGATACGTTAGACGTTACAATACATGTTACTGTATCAATGTTTTTTAATATTGCGTGTATAGTCTGTATATCTATCTGGTCTTGACTAGAAGTGACTTATAAACTTATATCTTCAAGACAATCTACGTCCAAAAGAAAACTGACAAATTTCTAAAAATAAAATTTTCTAACTTTGCAACGAGTTTTTGAAACTAAAAAAAATGGGTCTATGAAATACTATACAAAGTTTACGATTAAAATAAACCTTTTTTGAACTATTATCGCATGTTTAAACCAATTTTTATTCACTTATATATATTTGAAGCTTAATCAACAAAGTTTTTAACCTTTCGCGTTCCATGATGTAATAATTATTATTTTTACGGGAATTATTATTTGGCCGTGGACCACGGCCAGTGCAACCTGGTCGAAACGTCAGACAAAACAGAGGTATGTAATACCTTGAAATAAGTGATCGCGTTAATTCCCGTAAAAATAATAATTATTACAATTAATCAACAAAGTATTTTTATACCTAGAATGACCGTATCAGTAATCGAATAGTTATCGAAAAAACGAAAATCGTTATGACTACTTTTCTAAGGAAAAATACGTTAATAACCAAAATGGATTTCTGAGATAACAGTAATATGATCGATTACTGAAAACTTTCATACAAATAAATCTAAATGAAAAATAAACGTGTCTTTTGATTTTAAATATTACTAATTATTCACAAACATCAATAAAGTAAAATAAATGCAAAGTTGTCGTTATAATTCAATTCTTAAAAAACAAAAAGTTGAATTTATGGATTGATTCATTTTGGCATAACACGGTCCAATAACACACACATTCAAACATTATATTTGTGTATATAAAATGTATTTCCTGCGATAATAGTGTCATTTAAAAACAGTCCTTATTGTCACTTGCTTACGAGTCATTTATCGAAACCTTACTTTCTATTTAATACCTTGGAACTGTTTGACTAATGCTGACTAAATAAGCGTTTACTAATAAAAAATAAATAAACGACTTTTTAGAAATATAAATTATTAGTTTTAAGACAAATATTATCAATCGTTAACATACATATAATGAAACATTTCATTTGTTTTGCTATGGAAATGTTTTTTAATTATATACAGATTTCATAGACAAATAAAAGCGAAGATTTTGGAACCATATCAGATTGCTATTGATTAAAATTGATTCAGGTTTAGGTTTCTTTCTGTCAATGGCAATTGATTGGACAAAATTGCCAATGTTCGTAATTTTATCTAACATTTTGTAGTATACTATTAAAATAATATAAATGTGGAAATTCTTTGAGAAGCATATACTAACTACATATCTTTTTCTTGGGAGAAAATTTTCATAGAGGGTGTTTCCATGGATGCGACTCTGTTTAGCTTTAAGATTAGTTAGAAAAGGTTTGTCGGGCTAATTTTAGTTATGTTATGCATGTTTTTAGGAAGGATGAAAAGTTATTGTACCGACAGCAAATAAATGCTGGAAATGAGTTGACGATGATGGCTTGTAGGGTTAGCATGAAACTGTAGTAATTTTGTTGTGAAAAAATATGTTTGTGTCTTGTGTAAACCAGACCGAATCCTTTGTATATTAATTGCAAATCTTAGTAAGAAAAAAATACTTTTTTTTTCTTCATTTAGTCTTAATTCTGCTTGTGAAATCATAGGCCTTATTTAGTTTAATAAAAGTCGCGTTCATGGAACATAACCTTAATTTAGCGTCTGTAAAAATATATTTGCATACCTATTACATATATACATATATTTATATTAAAATGTTTTATAGATCAATATTTTAGTATCTTAGGTAGACAAAATAATATTTTTCACGCCTAACAAAACAGCCTGTAACTTTTAAACTGTAATAAATATTATAGTTTCAATATTAGTATAATTAGTTACAGACGCTATTCTTATATTTTTACTTTTTTTATAGTGAGGCTATATTAAATAGTGTTGTACCTCATCGATAAAATAAGAAGGTTAGAATTTCTCACGATTATTTTATAATACTGTTTTCTAAATATTTTGCGACGAGCAGTACTGAATGCTAATATATGTATGTATAACTAGTGTAAGTGTGTCTATAGCATGTAGGGTAGGTGTTTACATATCTGGGTAATATAGTTTGTATGTACGTCCATTTTGTCGCCGAATTACTCTTTTCCCCTTGTGTGTTAAAGTTTTAGTGGAAATTATAAGACGAATACTTTTTACCGGTTCACCATTGATCTATATTTAGTTGAGAAATATTTCCTGAAAGTTTTCAATTTTTATTATTAGACAAATGATATAGAATTTTAAATTATTAAATAATAATTATGTATAATCATTATGAACAGTCTCTGACAACCCACTGCCGTCGTTTGCCGTTATTAAAAATTATTCAATTTTTTTTATCAGCTACCATGATAATAATATATTTAGAACCGGATTGCCTCGTTGGTCTAGTGGTTAGCGTAAGCGACTGCGGATCAAGAGGTCTCGGGTTCGATTCCCGGGTCGGACTGCTATTGGGTTTTTCTTACCAGAAATTTTAATAGCAGCAATTTTATGGAAGATGGCGGTGTTTCCCGCCCGTGCCTCAGATAGCACGTTAAGCCGTCGGTCCCGGTTGTCATGAACATCTATGGCAATCGTTATTGGGACGTCAGTGCCCTCAAATATACTGAAAACTATACTCTGTCCATTACTTTATTTTCTTTTTGACAGTTCAAGAAATTTTGAAATTAGTGACGCCCTCACTCATTACCGATTCGATTTGACACAAATAGCGATTTTATTTATGAAGAACTTTCAATCGTTTTAATTAAATATTTTTTGTTGAAATATTAATTATGCCTTCATTAGTTTTTTATATTATGTAAGAAATAAACAAAAATATAAATAATAAATCAGTAAATTAGATGAATGAACAGAGTTATTGTTCTTTACTCTTGGTTTGATCCTAAATTCCAAGATTTCGACTTAATTCCTTGCAAAAATTCAATCTTGGAGTCATAGATACAATTTTTATTTCCTTTTTTTATTAAATTTACAGAAAAAATACTTACATGAAGTCAAATTATTTTTATCATATGATCAATTTGTCGTATTTCAAGTACTGTTTTATAGTCTGTGGTTGTTTGTTATGCACAGACCACTTCACTAAAGTACCGTCACCGTCAATAAAGTACGACATTACTGTAGTACATAATTCCGAAAAAAAATATGATAATTTATAGGCGTGAGCTGTCAAAAAGAAAATAAAGTAATGGACAGAGTATAGTTCAACCTTCGAGTTCAGTTCACGCTCAGGGTTGCGGAGGACGGATGCCAGTGACTCCGTGTAAAAACTGATATTCAGGTAAAACCGGTTGAACTAGTAGCCGACCCCAAATCTTGGGAATAATAAAGGCTAGGAAGAATAAGAAGAGACCATCATATATTTAGAAGAAAATTGGTTCTCTGTAAAGACGGTTTACGGACGATAATTTTAACGAGATACCATCATAAGTGAAATTAGAATGATCGTGCCTCTCTATCGCTCTCGCTCGCTCGCTCGTCTCAGGCGGAACGTGACAATGAGTCATTCTTTTTCGTGCGTGCAGCCGGCATTCATCAATTTATAAGACGTTATCTCGTCAAAGATAAAATGTATTTTTTCTTATTTTAAAATGGTTCCGTCAATAATTTCCACTAAAAGTAGTTCCACAAGTGACTTCCGGTTTACTAAACTATTAATTAAGGGAAACGCGTATGTAATTGATATCAAATGGTGAAAATATAATTATGTCCCCCAAGTGTGTGTTTTATTTATTTTCGTATACCCGCATGATTTACACTCTTACGTAACTGCGTAAATTGACTACGGATACGTAGCTTTTTTCTTTTTTTTATGGAATAAGGCCGAACGAGCAGACGTATCGCCTCATGGTAAGCGATTACTGACGGCCTTTGGAGGATGGGGGGAGGAGTTGGGGTATGCCTCCGGTATCCTCACTCACTCGGTCTAACACAGCGCAAGCGCTATTTCACACCGGATTTCTGAGAGGCCGTGGTATCACTCCGGTCAAGCCGGCCCATTCATGCCGAAGCGTGGCTCTCCCACGCATATATAGTTGGTAAATGAAACAAGGCAGATGGCCTAGTGTGAGTTTATTATACATCAACTTGAACTCGAAGACACTGGTGTTGGGTGTTGTGATATGGGCAGATTTCATTAACACCGTTAATAGTCCACTGCTGGACATAGGTCTCTCAATTCAATGGTCCATTACTCTGGCCAGACAATTTGGTGTAGGATAAGTTTATTTATTAGGTCTCGGGTTCGATTCCCGGGTCGAACCAAGTGTTTATATGATCTGCAAATATTTGTTTCGGAGTTGAGGGTGTTTTCTATGTATAATATGTATGCATTTACAAAAAAAGTATATATACACACATCAAAAGTGTCTAGGGATCAAGCATTTTTATGCGGATTTCTTGAGATTGAGATGTGGCTTTGGCCCTGGCCTGCTCAGTGGCTAGACTTGAACCCGATTGAGCATGCATGGGATATGCTACAGAGAAGAGCTCTGCCGAATATAGAGGGTATCCAGTCGCAAGAAGACCTTTTTTTGTTGTTGCAACGAACATGGGCGGCTATTCCACAGCGTGATTTGGATGAACTCATTTTGAGTATGCCAAACCGATGTTCTTGTGTTAGTGTTCGCGGTAGAAACACGGATTATTAATTGTTTAAGTTACCTAATAAAATTTTAAAGAAAACTGTTATTTCAGTCTTTTTTTCGAATGGTTCAAATGTCAAAAATCCTTTTATTAGGAAAATGGCAAATTTCTTTATTAATGCAAAGGTGACTTGGTTTATCCTTACTGTGACAAACGAAAACACTTTATTTGATGAATCCTTAAAGAAAATTTTAATTAATATCAATCAGAAGAAAAGTTATTGCAAAAATATATGTTGATCCCTAGACACATAATATGTTGATCCCTAGACACTTTTGATGTGTGTACATATATACTTTTTTGTACTTTTTTTGTACTAGACATCTGATACAAATACATGTATTTGTATCAGATGTCTAGTACCCATAACACAAGCTCTGCTTAGCTTGGGACTAGATGGCGTTGTGTGTTAGATGTCCAAAATATTTATTTATTTATTTATTTCATGGGATGAATACGGGTGGTGAACTGGTGACACTCTATATTTACTATACAAAAGACAAGACGGTAAAGATTTCAGTGCGGGCCAATCACAACGCAGAATACGGTCACGGTAAATATCGAGTTGATGTGAAATTAACTCACACTAGTAGTAAATGTTGTTTTGGAAAGGTAAGTGTAACAGCCTCCCATTGAGGCTATGTACATTACACAGGCTCGTTCAAGCACGTAATGGACTGACTTATCAACACGTCTGCTTTCGCCAACGGCTCTTGCATTACTAATTTCTATATTAACAATGTACTCTGTGATTACTAATTACTAACGTGGTGCGTACGAGACTGTATGTATGAGTGAGTGAGTGCATGAATAAGTAACCGAGTGAGGTGACTGGATAGACCATAGACAAATAAGAATAGACCACGGGAGTGGGCGCGATATGCGATAGCTCGATAAAAAGAGAACGCAACAATAAATGCCCCCTCTGTCTCTTTTTATTTGCGACTGCGCATCAATGAAAACACGCTATCTATACATAATAAATATATGTATATATCCGTGACTGAGCATGCGCATGCAGTAAGTACACGCCCTAAACAAGGACAGAGAGGGCCTTTATTGTTGCGTTCTCTTTTTATCGAGCCATCGCATCTACTTACACGAGCTAGCGCGGTCTATACTTATATGTCTATGGGGATAGACGCATACACTACAGTGAGTTATTGATTCGAAGACACGATTTTTAAATTGCCACGTAAAGTTTTCCAGTTGCGGGACTGAGTGGTACAGAGTTACGTGGAAGAGGAGTTTTTTGGGATGGTTCAATTTTGATCAAATAAAAACTCAAAACAGTCTTTTGTTATTTATTTACATTCCATTGTAACTTAATGAATAGTACAGTTAAAAGAAAGAATATTGCTTAAATATTTGTTTTTATTATATCGAAGATTAAAAGAATACAAAATAAAAAAAATAAAAAAAACAACCTCCATAATAAGTATCTCGAGGGACTACTTTATTTATTATATTAATTATTTTATGTTCCTTTTAATTTTTGCATATATACCTAGCCATTTAATTAATATTATTTGGAACAAAAAAAAAGACAATCTCTTCAATATAATCGTTAATTGTCAAATTAAAGTTTTTACAATTAGTCTCTTCTAAATTCTAGAGGTAATTACAATAATGCAAAGTACTGACAGAGGTTTAGGTAATTTCGGGTTAGGACCCCCGCCCTCCCCCAATGACTCTAAATATTGAAGACGAAGAGATTTTTTTTCCTGATCAAAATTTTCAATTTATTCATTTTTCAACTAAACACCACAAGCGTTTTAAAATTTTCCGTATTAATAATAGAAAACATACTTTATTTTGATTAGTAAAGCATTTAAACCAATTTTTATTTCCCACACATAACTGCGATGCGATGCGGCGGGAAGTTCTTGCGGTACATTCGTGCGAGCTCGCAGATATTTGCGATGCGTTGCGAATTTGCAGTTATGTGTGACAGCCCTAAAGGGCAACACGAATAGGTACTAGCAGAGCTTAACTTACTATTACTACTTAAGTCCAAACGACACTAAGGTAAAATATTACTTCTTATCCAACTGTTATACTCGTACACGTTAGTATAAACTCCGGGGACATTTATTGTTCCACAATCTCTATGTCCAAAACTAGCAATCCCAATAATATCGTAACGCCGGCCACTAAGATACATCAAAGGACCTCCGGAGTCACCCTTGCAGGAATCTTTTCCCTGCTCACCTCCGGCACAAAGTTGACCTTTCAAGAAAGTAACTTTGGTCGATAAGCGGTCATATATTTGTTGACATTGCTGCAAAAATAATAAGAAATTAAAAAGTTGCAATCTAGAATTATGCTGACTTGTAGTTACATATCTGACCGGTTTCGCCCTGTAGTACCTACTATCAAAGGTTATTTTAAAACTAGCTGACCCACGCAACCTCGTTTGCGTCTCCTATTGCCCGTAGCGTGATAATTTTCCCCCGTTGTTGAAACAGTCTTCACGATGAACTAGTCTTTCTCGATGAATGGGCTATCTAACACTGAAATAATTTTTCAAATCGGGCCAATAGTTCCTGAGAGTAGCGCGTTCAAACAAACAAACAAACTCTTCAGCTCTTCATATTAGTATAGATTATTCATATCTACGTTTTTTACATGTCATTGTGTCTTTTGCTGGCGTGCCTGAGTCTCTTTTGGCTTTTGATGCTTGGCTCGTATTGGCCTAAGCATGATGATAACTATCCTATCCTATAAGATAAAATAAAAAAGAATACTATACTTATTATTTGTGTCCAAAATATAGAAAAAAAAACCTTTGCGTTAGTAATTTTGTTTCATGTTTATGTTTCCAACCCATAGATAGCGCTGTAAGGGTTGGCTGAATCACGCTTTTGAAAATGTGTTTAAATGCAATAAATAAAGGGGAAGTAGGCAACACAAGCAATATAGTATTACCAATAACCATTAATTCTATTGTACAATGAAGGATATAAGAAAACCTCCTAAAATTACTGATTTTAGAAATCTGTTAAACGAATTAAATGCAAATAATTAGGATAAGAGGCGCTCATAGCCCAGTTGCACTCGGTGATTAGAAACAATCACCGAGGGAAAGCAACGACGGCGCGGTTAGTACCTGGATGGGTGACCGCTGGTCGCATGATACCATGAGCGTCTCTGTGATTCGGAGGTCACGTTAAGCAGTCGGTCCCGGTTGTTATTATAGGATAACAGTCGTCAAGCTTAGTTGGAGGCCTTTGGGCGGCTTAAAACATCCAACGGCAAGATTACGTAGCCACAACGTTGTGTTGCCAGTCCCCAACCCGCACTTGGCCAGCGTGGGGACGTATAGCCTTAACCCTCTCCTGAGAGAAGACCCGAGCCCAGCAGTGGGACATTATGGGTTGTTAATTGATAATTAGGATAATACCTTTGTTACTAAATTTGTGTTCGTAATAAATTAAAAACTTACATTTTGATTGACAAAGGGCAGGTTGACATACAGCTTTACAGCGCTAGACCGTATTCTGTTACTGATAGCTCCCCAACCGGATGTAGTTAAGTTGTACGAAGAATCAGCAGTCAACGTGATATCCATTGTTGGGAGGCAGATAGGACGGATAAACTCTAAAAAAGGAAAATAATTGCTCTTAGGAATAACATAATAAACTATTGATTTTCCTCACAGAAGCCTTGATGCCAAATCCTTCAATTCCTCTCCTTAAAAATTCAAAACCAACTTAAAAGTTTAAAATTGTCAAATTGGTAAGAGTTGATTTCTATATTAATTATTTTACGGGAATTAACGCGAACACTTATTTAACGTGGTCACAGGCTGACTGGCTCAGCGGCGCTTTTTCGACATTCGACAACGGAGGGCGTGCGCCGCTGAGACAGACAGCCTGTGACCACGGCCAGTGCCACCTGGTCGAAACGTCAGGCAAATCAGAGGTATGTAATAACTTAAATAAGTGTTCGCGTTAATTCCCGTAAAATAATTATTATATTATGGAACGCGAAAGTTTAAAAGTTAGTATAGTTAATCAACTATACTAATCGCAATCGCTAGTCGGCAAAAAATACGACATCGTCCTACGCGACAGCAGTTTCATCATAGATGGCTGGCAGTCCACAACTGTGCGGTTTTCTAGGAACTTTCTGCCTCGCACAACAAAAGTGTGGAATGAACTGTCGCCTGCGGTATTCCCGGACTAATACGACATTCAAACCTTCAAGAAACGAGCGTACTCCATCTTGAAAGGCCGGCAACGCACTTGTGACGCCTCTGGTGTTGCGGGTGTCCGTGGGCGGCGGTAGTCGCTTACCATCAGGCGACACGTCTGCTCCTTTGCCCCGGTATTCAGTAAAAAAAATCTATTTTCTGTGATAAATACAAATAAATTACTGGATTTGTAAACTGTATGACCTGATAAAACGGGTATTGACTATTTGTACCCAACTAGGTAGATGAATGTACCACAAAGCAACTAATTTAACGTTTACGATAAGAGTAAAAAATGATTTAATCTGTTTAAAATTCAATACAAACCAGTATAAGGTGCTAAGCGGCTCATCCTAATCAAAGCTATATCATGCCATCTGGAGACTTTGTCAGGGTTATATTCTGGGTGTGGTATCACCTTCTCTATAGGAATTCTGATTGCGCCATCAGTACAGTCAATACCTCCACTTTCGCCAGTTTTGCAGTCAGGCCCTTCGTGATCTTTGTCGTATTCTCCGAGACGGATTCTGGTTCTGCAAAATATTAGACAAAATCAGGACTACCTTCCATCTCCATTGATTTTCCAACTACTGTATGTATGTATACTATATTTTATTTTTTCCACCACAATCATTCTCATCTTCAAGGTAATAGAGCCACGCTGATTTCGGCACGGAATGACCTGCTTGATCAGGGCGGTACTATCATCTCACTGACCCTAAAATAACAGCATTCATAGTAGTCCACCGAAGTGTGAGTCACGCACCATACTACATTGTTGCCTTGTCTGCATTCGTAACCACTACTACTACTTGTACACTGTTTTTGCGCCTGACTTTAACCTTGTAGCATCTTGAAGTTTGGGATTGCGTTTTTACCTGGTCAGGCGGTACCAAATAGTTAATTTTATTCTTCTCAAATCTAGTACTTCTACTTTTTGTTAATTACAATAGGTAACTAGAAGTTGTAAACATTTATTAAGAACCGCATTAAAGGTCAATGTCACAAGCTTCAGTGTACCCCCTACAAGATAAACGCCTGCTTCTTGTTGCTTTTCATAAATCCTGCATAATTAATGTTTTTCGCAGTACAAATTGTATAGTATACATAAATTGAGATAGAGCTACACGGTAAGGAATAGCCGTACGCAGGCTTTGCCTTCCGTCAAAGTATAAGGCCAAATGGGCCTACGCACTACACTGTTATGAGTTATGACACAGAATGTATTCATGTGTGTGTGAAATAGTGAATGTTTTCACGAATGTTTCGTTTTAACCTATACCTCTATAACTCTATAACCTCTACCGTGGGAGAGCCACGCTTCGGCATAAATGGGCCGGCTCGACCGGAGTGATACCACGGCCTCACAGAAAACCGGTGTGAAATAGTGCTTGCGCTGTGTTTCACCGAGTGAGTGAGGATACCGGAGGCCCATACCCCAACCCCTCCCCCTATCTCCCCCCCCCCCATCCCCCAAAGGCCGGTAACGCACTTGTGACGCCTCTAGTGGGCGGCTTACCATCAGGCCTGTGTAATTTCGTAGTGGCAGGCATTTTTTTTTATGCGAGTCTAAAATGTGTATGTGTGAAGATGTTTCCCCGTAAAAATGACAGAAAATTTTGTAACGGAAAAATATACTATGGCTACTCCCCTGCGGTCCATCGCACCGGCCTGTGCATGCATCACACAAAATTGGACTAAAAGCGAAAATATAATATAAATAAACGAAAAAATAATAAATAAACGAAAATACTACTTACGGTCTGCCACTATTCAAACTCAGTCCAACAACACAATGGCCCGCAGTCAGAACGTATCTACCACTAATAAGACTACCGCCACATAATGTTTGTACGACTGAATTTCTTTCGTATTCTATGAGCGCTAACCACGGATACTCGTCTATTGCTGTCTCTGTACCACCTGAAATAACATGAGAAAGGAATTATTAATAATTTTTGTTTCTAATCTGTTTGAAATCCAGCGGTTTAGCGACATATATGACCAGTATATTGCCACTACTAACTTTCAGAGCTATGTCGGTCATTTTGAATCTCAGACTTACGTATTCTACTAACCAAATATCTTATTGCCAGCAGTGGCATCAAGTCCACAACATTGGGAAGTTGGATCTGGCGGTAACGCAGAAACCGACGCTTTGCATTTGGTGTTTATATTAGTACTCCCACTGGTTGTGTCTAATTCGCAACATACGCTGTCTGGAACGGGACCATTGCATCTGAAATCAGTAAGATTTATTGAGTTTCTGATATTAGCTTAGCAAATAGTGTTACTATATTCACAAGTACTGATGTGTTGTATAAGGACTGAATCGGAATTATAAAGAGAATGAAGGGTCCGTTCACACAGACCGGCCCGGAGAGCATCGGCTCTCATTTTTGTTTTCACACAGACCGGATCGCTTGGAATTGGCCGGAGCGGAGCCGCCAACAATTTCAAATAGCCGGCTGTGGAAGAGAATCAGAGCCGATCGGCTGCGCGAGCGACAAAGAGCACGCAATCGGAGCCGGTCGGCTCCTCTTATTATTTCACACTAAGTGCGTTCAAGCATTCTTGATTACAAAAGAAGTGCACATGCAAAAATAAACCTTACTACAAATACTCAATCCTCTGTTACCCATGTGATAAAAATCTGTTCTCCTCACCGAGCCGGTCTGTGTGAATGGACCCTAAATCTGTGCAGATAAAAAATAACATTTTGTACAATGCTAATAGGCAAGACCGTAAAAAGATATTTCGGCTTTTATTTATGAGCCTATTTCTATTTCTGCTACACCTATATGATAATTAGAATACCAAACATAAAGTCCAATAAAAACATTTTATGTAAATATTATTCATTCATTCATAAATATTATTTACCTGAAACGAGGATCCTTCGGCGTATTAGCAAGACGTGGGCAAGCGTGCACACCTACACACTGACCGACCTTATTGTCTGGAGTGGAACATTGATTTCTTGGCGGCTGAGGATTAGTAGGTTGTGGGCCTTGTTCTGGACAACATACCTAGGAATAGATTTAGCTATTAGGTTATTTTTATGAAATATGGGGTTAACCAGGAAGATAGGTCACCTTGTGATAAGTGGGTAATAACCGTGGGAGAGCCACGCTTCGGCATGAATAGGCCGGCTCGACCTGAGTGATACCACGGCCTCACAGAAAACCGGTGGCAAACAGTGCTTGCGCTGTGTTTCACCGAGTGAGTGAGGATACCGGAGGCCCATAACCACACCCCTCCTCCTGTCTCCCCCACCCCCCGCCTCCAATCCCCCCCCATCCCACAAAGGGCGACAAAGCACTTGTGACGCCTCTGGTGTTGCAGGTGTCCATGGGCGGCGGTAATCGCTTACCATCAGGTGATACGTCTGCTCGTTTGCCCGCCTATTCCATAAAAGAATATAAAAAAGTGACTATCGCCTCTAAGAGTGGATTGCCTGGATGGCGAAGTGATTCAAAAAGATCTCAAACCCCATAATATGAGATAACATTATTGTTCTGAGTGTTCGTATGTCCGTTTCATATACGTTTGTAAAGTTCTCTACGACACAGGAATATATTCCTGTATAGAAGTTGTCATTTCGTACTACATTGCCACAAATAGTTATGGTGGCCCAGAACTAAGAAGAGAGGATGGGTTTTCCTGTTCAATCTATACTTAATATTATAAACGCGAAAGTTTGTAAGTATAGATGGATGTTTGTTACTCTTTCACGCAAAAACTTAACCGTTTTTGGATTAAACTTTACAGTAATATAGCTTATACAACAGAATAATACATGGGCTAATATTTGCTGCGATAACCGACATATACGCGGGCGAAGCCGCAGGCAATCACTAGCAAATTATAAAGTCTTACTTACTTTAGGTGTATTCCCTGAGAATCCGCATTGTGATTTCCTCAACAACTCTTGAGCACCTTTCTGTCTTTTCTTGACTATTTCCAGGAGCTGTTCACAGTTAAAGAGCGATTTGCACTGTCCCGGCTCTCCTTCCGGCGTTGTGCACTTTCCTTCCTCTGCGGGAAATTATAGAAATCTCCTTTTAGAATTGCCACTAGGATTGAAGAATAGTATATTGTACCTTGATCGATTATTTTTTAAAAGAGTTGGGTCGGTCCTTCTACGTGTGAACGTTGAATGTAAAGAACAGCCAATAGGCAGTCTGCCCTTTAGATTCTCAACCGAGATTTAGGCGAGTTTGGACGAGACGCCAGACAATAATACCCGTTTAGTGGATGTTTTTGGAAAAAAAAGAAAAAAAATGAGATACTTTTAAATAAAACAAAATCTGTTGGTTGAAGATAATACAAAGGGACAAATATACTTTAATGTTTTTTTTGCAATTAGATCACATGCACACTTTTGCATGATAAACTTTTTTTGAGCAGAAGTTCGGCCTTAACTAACTGGAGTAGGGCTAGTAGAGTAGCCCTACTAGCCCTTTCCTCTCAGCCCTGAGAAGGGCTGAGAGGAAAGGACGAAACAAACTCTAGGACTATAGATTTTTTAAGTCCAGACAATCTTCTGAACATGCAAAGAACATTACAATTTGAGGCTCAATTGTTAAGATTGGGTAAAAAAAATACGATAATAACTCTAGTTACAGGTAAATTTGTTTGAAATTATCGGCCCGTCAAAATAAGAAAAACATAATTATTTAATAAATTAAATTAATTAAAAACAAGCTTCTACTGGCATGCCTCAAGACCAATCAAACGAGTCCAAACTCGATGATGTTGCGACGTTGCTTGACAGAGTTCCTATGGCCACCTTCAAGCTCCAGCATCAGATCAGCTCCATGTCATTATAATATTGTATTGTCACGCTGTATACATATGCTTGCAACATTTCAGCAAAATCGGTTGAAGATATCTGCTTCAAAATTGAGTTGGAAGATTCCACCCGAACATACAAGCATACATACATTGCAAGTTAATTAGAAGCTTGTAAAAATAAACAGCATGTTTAGAATAAGCAGCTCATTTCTTGGCGGTTTTACACACATCAAAAGTGTCTAGGGATCAAGCATTTTTATGCGGATTTCTTGAGATTGAGATGTGGCTTTGGCCCTGGCCTGCTCAGTCGCCAGACTTGAACCCGATTGAGCATGCATGGGATATGCTACAGAGAAGAGCTCTGCCGAATATGGAGGGTATCCAGTCGCAAGAAGACCTTTTTTTGTTGTTGCAACGAACATGGGCGGCCATTCCACAGCGTGATTTGGATGAACTCATTTTGAGTATGCCAATCCGATTCTTGTGTTGTTAGTGTTCGCGGTAGAAACACGGATTATTAATTGTTTAAGTTACCTAATAAAATTTTAAAGAAAACTGTTATTTCAGTCTTTTTTTCGAACTTTAATGTTAGTGGTTCAAATGTCAAAACTCCCTTTATTAGGAAAATGGCAAATTTCTTTATTAATGCAAAGGTGACTTGGTTTATCGTTACTGTGACAAACGAAAACACTTTATTTTATGAATCCTTAAAGAAAATTTTAATTAATATCAATCAGGAGAAAAGTTATTGCAAAAATATATGTTGATCCCTAAACACTTTTGATGTGTGTATTATTGAGATATTCTACTGAATATGTCCTTTTGTAGATAACAAAGATATAAATATATAACTGTACCTATTCTTAAATTTAAACATCAATATTCTATTAAACACAATTAGTGCTTCAAAAATTCTTATTTTCCTATGTTGTCGGGTGTTTATGTGACCTGGATTACTAGGAACCTACTCTGGAAATAGTGATACTTCACATAACATTATAACAGTTAGCCCTACCTAGGTACTAATAGGAGGAGTACATAGCCCAGTTGATTGTTTCTAATCACCGAGGGTAAGCAACGACGGCGCGGCCAGTACCTGGATGGATGACTGCTGGTGGTATGATACCATGAACGTCTCCGTGATTCGGAGGTCACGTTAAGCAGTCGGTCCCGGTTGTTATCATAGGAGAACAGTCCAGAAGCTTAGTTAGAGGCCTTTGGGTGGTTTAAAAAGTTCCGACGGCAAGATTACGTAGCCGCACCCAGCCAACGTAGGGCCGTATGGCTTTAACCCTCTATCTACTATATCCGAGCCCAGCAGTGTGTTGGATTGTTGATGTCAATGACTAATAAAAGATTAGGCTCTTTTAAAACTAATATAGAACCTTCCAGATTCTAATAAAATAATCACCTGGTAGCAAGTGTAGTAATTATGTACCATTTTCCTTAAACCTTGTTTTTATTACACATAAATTATATTAAAGACGCTAGCACATCTCTGACAGTTCAACAGGAAAAACTTGTATCTTAGCTCACATCAAAGCAGGAAAAACCTATATTAACATAACGGGTAATGTTTATGCAAAAACATAAACCTACCGATGTAATTGTAACTTCTTATAATGGATTAACTGACACGCATCTTGTCCGCATTTTTAACCGACTTCAAAAAAAGGAGGAGGTTCTCGATTCAACTGTTTTTTTTATATGTTTGTTACCTCATAACTTTCGACTGGGTGAACTGATTTTGATGATTCTTTTTTATTTGAAAGCTGGTGCTTCCCATGTGGTCCCATTTTAATGTCATCCATGAGAAAATCATATAAATCTTTCATATAAATGTGCGCGACAAATTGACGAATAACTCAATACCACGCCGACTGATTTCGATGATTCTTTTTTTATTTGTAAACTGGTGCTTCCCGTGTGGACCCAATACAATTTGGTCGTTCTTGAAGTCGGTTTTTTTTTTTAATTTTTATATTTAAAAGGAATATTTTTCGCCCATCTGTACAATATTTTTAATAATGCTTGGCTCCTATTGGTCATAGCGTGATGTTGCATAGACTTTAGCCTTTCTTGATAAATAAGTTATTCAACACTTAAAGAATTTTCGAATTCCAACTACTACTTTCTGAGATTATTGTGATAAATAAAACGGTGTATGTGTGTGTGTTTGTGTGTGTGTGTGTATGTGTGCGTGTATGTGTGTGTGTGAATACCTAGACTAGACAACACACAGTATTATCCAATGTAGGGTTTGAACTTTGAACCCACAGTACTAAAAAACGGTAGAGGTAACCCCTAAATTACTACGATACCGGTTCAGTCTTTTTTTTCTTTCTTTTTTTATAAGATAACTCTCGCGTTAGGAAAATAATATATTATAAATTCTGTGTCGCGGGGGACTTTACAAATATACATAAAACTGACACAAAGAACACCTACACACAGAACAACAATTTGCGGATCACACGAAGTGTTGTCCCATGTAGGATTTGAACCCACAACACTTGGCGCAGTAGAAAGCGGCGTGGCGACCGCTAACCACTAGACCAACCGTGCAGTCAAAAGTCTAAATAAAATGCAATATATATTTAATATAATTTTAATAAATTAAATTAAAAAGCTCTTTAAAAACGAGCTTTTACTGGAATGCCTCGAAACGAACCAAACAAGTCCAAAACTCGACTATTACAGAGTTCCTATGGCCACCTTAAAGCTCCAGCATCAGATCAGCTCCATGTCATTATAATATTGTATTGTCACGCTGTATACATATGCTTGCAAAATTTAAGCAAAATCCGTTCAAGATATCTGCTTCAAAATTTAGTTGCAAGATTCCACCCGAAGATACAAGCATACATACATACATTGCAAGTTAATAAAAAGCTTGTAAAAAGTTTTACATACTTTTCATCAAAACATTTACGTGTTCAATTGTAATTACCTACTCCATTTTTTTATAAGTTTTGTATTAACATTTAATGTTGGGATTTTTTGTTTGTTTTTTAATTATAGTATATAAGTATTCATTATACTCACAATAAAGTACTTAACTAACGAATATATTATTATATAGCTGTTTATATTATAATTCTACAATAAAACTGTGTATAATCGAGTTAGTAATAATTTGAACAATATAATATTTTTGTTCAACATTTTCTTATTTTAATTATAATTTTGAAGCAAAAAAATAAGACGTAGCTAGGATAATTTTGTAGTATTTCAAAAATGCCTTTTGGAGAGAACTCATCAACTTATACAAAATAATTTTATACATAAAAATTCTCAAGCAAGACAATAGGTATTGTTTAAAAAGAAACAAGGTATTCCCCGTCAATATAAAATTGACTCAAGTAGCTTTTTTAATACAGGAAATATTTTTAAATGGATGCGATCTGAATATCATAAATATTTTGGACATCAAACATACAACGCCATTTAGTCCAAAACTTGATGGATACTTTCGATAAAGTAATTAGTCATTACATAGTGGTCATTACAACACAATACATATTTGTAATTGTTTACCAATTACAAATATGTATTGTGTACACACAGCAAAATAAGTAAAGGAAAGATTTAAAAGTATAGCGTATTACAATGCATCAGAATATTCATTCGTATTCAACTTTCATCTTCCTGCCTAGCCTTTATTATTCCCAAGATTCTCTGGGGCTGACTAACAGTTCAACCAGATTTACCTGAATGGACGGAACTGACTGATGGAACGGAACGACTGTCATTGGCCCTCCCAAACCCTGAGGTTGAACAGAATTCGAAGATAGAACTAGTTCTCAATACATTTGAGGGCACTGACTTTCCAAATAAAGATTGCTATAGATGTTCATGACGATCGGAACCGACTGCCTAATGTGTTCTCTGAGGGACGGGCGTGAAACACCGTGAAATTTCGATATTCCGGGCTGTTATTGGGGATTTCTTATAAGAAAAGCCCAACACTTATTGGTCCCAACCGGGAATCGAACCGAATTCAAGTCTGTTACACTTTGCTTTTATGAAAGAGCTGTCAAAATTACTCTACTCTGCCTGACGGACAGCATGAGCAGAATCCAATTGTGGTGGTCACCATCCTCATTGCGAATGTGGACAATGCAGCACGATGACCCCACACTATAGCGGCCTAGTGAGATGCTTTTTACGCCCGCTTAAAGGGCCCGGGAGCAAAGTAGCAGGAAAACACGTGCGCTGGTAGTGAGTTCCAGGATTTAACTGATCGGCACAGGAAGGAAGAGCTTTTTAAACTTTTAAAAATTACATAATTAAGTAAGAGTGAATGAACGACACCGTAAGAAATATGTTTAATCTACATATTTTCGTTCAAATGAGTCATTGAGTTCCTGCGCAATGTCGTGATAAATGTTATGGACACATTTCCTTAAGAATAGTTCTTTAGTTCAAGGTAAAAATGAGAAAATTGCAACGGTAGCACTATCGAACAGGTATTTAACCCGAGTCCGGTTAGGTATAATATTTAATGTTCAAGCATTTTGTCACAGAATAACTAATAGTACGTGTTTTTGTCTCGAGTCCGATCCATAGCGTAACACTTGTCTTTGTGTGGTCCAAAAATTGGTGTAATGCATCTATGTATGTTTGTTAAGTCCCCTGCGACACAGGACTTATTTCTAGTGCACAAAAGTATTTGTTCATGACACATATGAATTACTTAATGCACTAGGACATTTTATAATTAGGCAATTGGACACCCTCTTCTAAACTAGGCAGGTGGGAACCTGTCTGTATCTTAGGAAAGAGTATCCAAATTCAACAGTCTTATAGCGATAGGTATCAGAGAACGTGCAAAGTGGTTTGTCATTATAAGAAAAAAAACTGCCTCGGCGGCGCAGTGGTAGTGTATGCGACTGCTGTGCTTGAGGTCTTGGGTTCAAATCCTGGGTCGGACCAAATGTTTGTGTGATCTACAAATATTTGTTTCGGAGTTTGGGTGTTTTCTATGTATAATATGTATGTATTTACAAAAAAAAAGTATATTATGTATTATTATGTATTTATATCAGTTGTCTAGTACCCATAACACAAGCTCTGCTTAGCTTGGGACTAGATGGCGTTGTGTGTTAGATGTCAAAAAAAATAAAAAATATATGCCGCGAAAGTAAGCCTCTATGTGATTAGTCTTATCAATACATAGGTATAACAAAATAGCAACTGGTCACTGTCTGTACATGCAAGATATATAAAAAAAAACTATTAATTATAAGTTTACTGGGGGGTTTTATGAACACAATGGAACTTAAAACAACGATTTTTAAAATTTTTGTCTCTTTGTCTTTACGTTTGTGCACGCTAATCTCTAAAACGGATTTGCCGATTTTAATGTGGTTTTAACTAATGCTTTCGGCTTGCTCCACTTAATATATTTTAGTGTCTTTTTCATTTTAATTGGTTGACAAATAAAAAAAGTTATACCAATTTAAAGAATCACTGCGATAACCGACATATTATGGGGCGGAGCCGCAGGCAAAAGCTAGTTTAACAATATTAATGAAAAAAAAAATTAAGACGTAAAAATTTTAACAAAAAAAGAACCGACTTCAAGAACTGGACTAAATCGAAATGGGACCACACGGGAAGCACCAGCTTTTAAATAAAAAATATATCATCAAAATCGGTTCACCCAGTCAAAAGTTATGAGGTAACAAACATTTTAAAAAAACAGTCGGATTGATAACCTCCTCCTTTTTTGAAGTCGGTTAATTAAATATTTTGACTTAAAAATATTAATGCTTAATATCATTGTCTATGCTAAAGTGAATGTTGACTGGCTGTGAATGACTGTCTGATATGCTTTCATGGCTAAATTGCTGAACCGTTGTGCCGAACTAATGTTTGCACTTTGTTTATTGAAAAAGGATATAGGCTACTTTATATACACGCAAGGTTATATTTACGTGCTTACTTTATTTAAATATGAAAATAATATAGAATAAATATAATAATATATTTAATATATCCTACTAACATTATAAACGCGAAAGTTTGTCAGTATGGATGGATGGATGGATGTTTGTTACTCTTTCATGTAATAACTACTGAACGGATTTGGATGAAACTTTACAATAATATAGCTTATACATCAGAATAATACATAGGCTACTATTTACCACGATAACCGATATATACGCGGGCGGAGCCGCCGGCAACAACTGGTATAATATATTTTCTCGCGACCAGAAGGCCGGCCTTTTTCTAGCACAGAGAATCAGCATTGCCATTCAACGTGGTAATGCTGCCAGTCTTTTGGGAACGCTACCAGTAGGCGAAGATGTGGAATTTTTTGACGCTTGTATGTAAATATTGTTTTTTTTTTTAATTTCTGGTTATGTACATAGGTTTCTATAATTTGAAATTAAGATCTAAGATTAACAACCCGCCGTTAGTGACGTGTAGGTATGTCTGTGAGACCGGGGGATTCGATTTTTTAAAATATATTTTTGACCTGCTGTCGATACGTGTTGCAACTTCAAGTAGCAGCCTGATTTTACGTCCCTCACCGGGCCACGGACTCATATACAAGAGTTTTGGCCTTAACTCGGTCCGTGAGACCGGCGTCACCAATAGGGAATATGCATGTCTTTTTTTTATTTCTTAATCTGATCTTATAAGTCTCCATAACATAGAAAAAAACATAAATAGGCTTGAAAATAGTCAAACTAGTTTTCAAAGTGAAATTTAAAACACCCGACTAAATTTGAGCTATTTAAACGCCGCCATTTTTCGCGCGCTATTGACATAACAAATGACGTCATTGCCATTTCGTGTTTATTTACTATTGAGTGTTTCAGTTATTTTATACCTATTTACAGTTTTGATTACTATAAAAATCATGGAAGAAGTTATTTTTTCTCACAAACACAGTAGGAATTTCGAAAATTTCGATAATGTAACAATCGACGTCACATTTCGTTTCGACCAATAGGACGCGTTTTGTAGGTTTGAATTTCCCTCCCTTAATTTTCACTTTTTATTTAATATTTTCTGGGTTTAAATAATCACTAAATAAAAAATACTTTTTATGTATATTGTACAGACAATAAAGAATCTAGAAAAAAATGTTTAGGACAAATAACAATTTTATGCATATTCCCTATTACGTAAGTAATTATTGACAGATGAATTTGCGTTCTTTTCTTAAACTGTGTGAAAATCACAAAAGTAAGTGTTACAATTACTGTTATTTTCATTATAGTATCATAAACTCATTTAAATAATCAGACCTTTTTTTTGACATTTTAGGAAAATCACACTTCACACTATCACATCACATCACACTAATAATATAAAGGCGAAAGTTTTCGAGTGTGTATGTTTGTTACTTCTTCACGCAAAAACTACTGAACGGATTTGGATGAAACTTTACAGTACTATAGCTTATACATCAGAATAACACATCGCGACAACTATTTGCCGCGATAACCGACATATACGCGGGCGAAGCCGCATTGACAATAAATATCTATCCTAGTCCTGAATATCCGTGTCCAAAGCAACATGATTTTCTTGACGCTTTTAATAGGTACGCCTGCGCGGCCGGCTGTTGAGACATTTACAACCGGCTTGTAACTGCAGATGCGAATAAAGACGCTACACCTATATGTAAGACATGCATATATTTTTTTGCATATATTTATTAATCTGTCAGGTAGTGTTCCATGACAGATACCTATCTGAAACTTTGTAACGAACTGGTGTACCTGACCCTAAGT
This sequence comes from Diaphora mendica, assembly GCA_949125395.1. NCBI lineage: Eukaryota > Metazoa > Arthropoda > Insecta > Lepidoptera > Erebidae > Diaphora > Diaphora mendica. Next base: position 4,033,451 of record OX421334.1, read on the forward strand.
TTTCTTTATTATGTCAGAGATTTTTTTTCTATCATCTTTAGCCATTTTCCCGATTCCAATGGGGGAACCACAAACCACTTATAAGTTAAGTGTTAAGATTGATTTCTTTCAACCTTATTTGGTGATATAAATTTCTTCACATATGATAATGTCGAAAGAAAAATTGGTAAAAGAATAGGTAACGTAAAGAGATTGTTAAAATCTTTCTTAAAAACCAAATCTTTACTATAACTTCGAATATACTCTAAAATCGTTCAAGCTTATTTGTGCATTTGTACAAAGCGTTACATCAAAATTTGTAAATGATTTCACAAAACTGTGTTTTCCAAGTTATGCTCAAGATGTCTTATTGGGTTTTACATGACTAGAGGTCGTCCAGGGGCCGCAATTCGACAATTTTTTTTAAACCCCGACGCAAAGAGGAGTGTTATAAGTTTGATTACTCGATTAAGTGCTTGAGTAGGGGGTTTTTTAAATTTTGAATTTAATAATATTATAATTTTAGCTTTCTACACTTCTTCTCCGTATGAACTTTAACTGTGCCGAATTTCGTATTCCTTCATTCTCATTAATTTCGTAAATAGTCATTATAAAAAGGGGTACAAAGATTTTGCTTCACGTATTTTTTTTTGTTATGTATGACCCTGCCAAAATGACTCTACTCTGCCTGATGGGAACCATAAGCAGAATACATGAGTGGTGGTCACCATACTCATTGCGAATGTAGACAAAGCAACAATTTATGTGGAGATAATCTTTAAGAATTCAAAGATATTCACAATACCCTTTTAAATACATAAATGCGTAGTTTGTATACCAAAATCCATATACATAAAAGCGAAATACCACTCGCTTATTAATCACGAAATCTCAGAAACTATAACACCTACAAACTTGAAATTTGGCAGGTAGGTTCCTTATAGGGTGTAGACATCCGCTAAGAACGGATTTTACGAAACTCCACCCCTAATGAGGTAAAACGGGGGTTGGACGTTTGTATGAGAGTCCTATGTTTTTGAAGTAAGAGACTTGAAATTTAAAATGTATGCTCTATAGATGGTGTGGAGGTGTACTAATAATGTATCTTTAGAAATCAACCCCCTTTTGGGTTTAAAACGGGGGATGGTAGTTTGGACGCAAACGAGGTTGCGTGGGTCAGCTAGTATTTTATATAATTAAAAAACAAATAAACTTACGTCCTTCAACTAGGCCATTAAATATGAACAAAATTGACAACACTGTTGCACACCGCATTTTGTTTAAATATCACACCGCGAGTCAAAACTTGGAACGGTCTTATAACATGTTATTACCGGCCGACGGCTGGTATTACTATGACGCAGGTCTGTACATATAAACTACTTATATATGTATGTACATAAAAAAGGACAAAAATAATGTCTGATTCTTTGGGGATTTTGGTTCGGTTTGTTGACCGGTTATACCGGATATCTGAATTACCTATTATACCTACATTTAGGGCATCAAGCAAGTATTGTTTTACGTTACGGGCGTTTTCCTTCTAATGCTGCCAGTGATCGTTTGATCTATCTTCACACAGGACAAATCTTTTTGTGATAAACACAATCATTTGTTGTGTGCCTGAATGTAATTTAATATGTACTAGCAACCCGACCCTGGTTCGCATGGGTTAATGAACCCATGCGAAGCAGGGTCGCATGTATGTAAGTATGGATTATTTTCTTCGATCAACTTCTTCTTAAATTCTAAAAAGGTTTATTTCTTTACTAGTTGTTGCCCGCGGCTCCGCCCGCGTGTATGTCGGTTATCGTGGCAAATAGTAGCCTATGTGTTAATCCAGGCTGTCAGCTTCCTGCATACCAAATTTTATTAAAATCGGTCCAGTAGTTTTTGCGTGAAGAAGTAGCAAACATACACACAAATTTTCGCCTTTATATATTAGTGTGATAATGCGGATAATACATTTTTTTACAAAAAAAACGACTTCAAGAACTGGACCAAATTGAAATGGGTCTACACGGGAAGCACCAGCTTTCAAATGAAAAAGAATCATCAAAATCGGTTCACACAGCCGAAAGTTATGAAGTAACAAACATTAAAAAAAAACGAATTGAGAACCTCCTCCTGTTTTTAAGTCAGTTAAAAATTGTTTTTAAAATGTTTATTCACCTTGAAAAAGTTAAGGTACCTATAGGTATAGTCTAAAGCCGGACATACACGTTCAAGTATACTTGCGCAAGTCACACACGACGACAGACAGACTTGCGCAAGTATACTTGAACGTGTATGTCCGGTTTTAGGACATATTATACTAAGTTGATGTTAGATTTTGAGCTATGTTCATTTAGCTATCTCTTTAACTTTAAGTTAGTGATGAATGGCCCATTTACATCTATACAAGAAAATATTATGATTGAAGTTTGTAATGTATTTTTGTAAATTCAAATTAACTGATTTGCACTAAATGCACATGCATTTTTTTATTGTCTGTCGGTTTGTTCTGGCTAATCTCTAGAACGGCTGGACGTTTTTTGACGGGATATTCAGTGGAAGATAAGAATAGTAATGTAAGAAGTAACCTAAGCTACTTTTTTTAGACTCGATTCGCCCCGTGGCGTCACCAGTGGGCAACACCGCGGGGCTTAACTAGTACTTAATGCTTTTGAGGTATGTTAAGTTATGATATCAAATTTCATCCAAGGTTAGTCGGTGGCCTATTAATTAGAATATACGATACAACAAGGTCTAAAACATTTGCATATTTTGGGATTTCAAAACTCCAATCAGACATGACGTATATGTTATTAACCGACTTCCAAAAAGGAGGAGGTTCTATGTTCCACTGTATGTTTTTTTTTTTATGTATGTTACCCTTCGATCAAATATATTATAGATGCACAGTTCCATACAAAAGTAAACAAAATACTGTCCACTCTTCTATACGTACTTAGGTACATGTATACCACTTGAGATATAGCGAAAAAAGTCCTGAACTGGCATACAGCTTAACCTAATTTCAACTTTAAGCAATTGACATACGGACGGAAATAAATCCATATTAAATTCACTACATATTACCTTTTAGTTTCATGACAGGATAGGACAATGAAATTTTATGACTCTTACAAAAATCGGAAATAAAACAACACATGCCCAAAAACAAGTGTATTGGAAAATTAAACTTAACGTATTACAATAAAGCACATAATAGTACAAAGAATAACGAGAGTTACATTCCACTGACATTAAATAGTGTGTTCTCGCGTCCGCTTTTATTTGGACATGGAAAAAAAATACGGTAGTTGGATGGACCAACAAATAATTAATTCTTCACACAATTTTTATTTCTTCTTTTGATTCTGGTAGCTAAATTTGAATAGAATTTTATTATAAATTATGATATGTATTAATTTAACATTGAATATTCCACCCAGATATTAGACCTTCTATACCTACGTGCCTGTACTTATACATATATTGCACTGTTCCATAAGATGGACTATACCTTAACTGTAATCATAAAAGATATTTTATATTCCAACTTAAAGGTTTTTCAAATATTTACGAACAGACATACATATAATTTTGAATTTTGGTAATCACGTTTAGAATCTGGTATAGACCAACATTTATAAACAGTTTGCAATTTTGACAAAAATACATACATGCAGATCGAATTAATAACCTCCTTTTTTAAAGTCGGTTAAATATTCTTAGTAGATTATAATACCTACCTGTAAAGTTGGTAAGGCTGTCTTTTTTATTCTCCTGAATTATTTTTCTGTTGTGTATATATCATCTTCACAAAAATGATTGGAACACACCACACTAGATGCTTTTGATTTATATAAATTTCGGAAAACTTAATCAAAAACAAATCTTCAATAAACCTAAAAAAATTGTAAAGGCGACTCCATCATTATCCTACTGAATTTGTTCGCTAGCACTAGGCTTGTCTAGTTGTCTCTTATGAGCATCGCCCGTGAGTGTGAAAGGGATGGATGCGTACATTAGAAGCCGTTGTAAATCACAAATTTTATCAAAATATTAATAAAATTAGCCTTAAAGCATAACGAAAATATGTTAGATTAAAGATGGACTTACTGAAAATATGATATTCCATCCTTCTTTTGCACTTTTAGAGTGTTTTACAATTTTTTACTACGCACTTCGGCATTGCTAATTGTGTAAACACGAGCGCGGCCACCAAGCGAATGAGAGCGAAACAAGGCATATTGTTGTTTTATGCCTTGTTTTGCCGGTGCCACTTTTTAAGCGGCAACAGTGCATCTATGATATATTTGATCGAAGATGTTACCCGATTACTCCGTCAGTTGTGGACCGATTTAAAAAAAAAAATTTGTATTCGAAAGGGTATGCTTCCGAGGTCCCATTGCCAGCATATCAGGATCTGATAATGGGATCCCAGGGAAATCGAGGGAAACTCTCATTTTTTATAGGCACATACTATGTTTTTCGTATATTTTCTGAAGTTACACCCGTATTTGCGTCTGGTAGTCATCATTTTATGATGATGAGCTGATGATGTAAGGTACAACTCCTTAACTGTTAGGAGTTGGAGGATAAATCTTTAAATATCAGATGTATATATGTGTTACCTGTAGTCGTATTCTTTCAAATTATTTAGGTAAGCTGATGATGGAAGGTGGAAGGTACAACTCCTCAACGGTTAGGAGTTGGAGGATAATTCTTTCAATTTCATACGTATCTAAAGACCTTCAGTCGTATACTTTCAAGTTATTTAGGTGAACTGATGATAGAAGGTTAAACTCTTAAACAGTTAGGAATTAGAGGATGATTTCAATATTACACGTACGTTTAGACCTTCATTTGTATTCTTGATGATGAAATTTGATGAAATAGTTCAACTTACTACTTACCTACGATTGTTTGCACTAAAAACTGAAAAATAAAAACTTTTTATAAAAAAAAAAAACCGACTTCCAAAAAACATCCAACGAAAACTCTCTGCCAAATAAACTGGTTCTTCATAAATTGCCTATACCTAATTCTTTATTCATTTAAGTAGTATTATAATGTGTGCTAGGTACCTAAAATCTGTTTGAAGTCGAAGACATCATCGAAGAAACCATGGCTGTACGTCTTATATGGTCACCTTTTTATAGAGGTAAGTAATTGTTTTCGCTGGCTTGATATACTAAAAATTTGATTTCGGTGAATCCTTTCTTTCATGTATACTTTAAACTATCATATTTAAAATATAAAAATAGCATATATTACATGTAATAGATTTTAGTAGAAAAAATAAATATTAGCATTTTAAATATTTTTTTACGTTATTTACAAAATATCTTATTATTTTGATTTCAGTGGTATTGAATTCGGTCGTTTCCGTGGCAATGTGTCCACCTTCTACTAACTTTTTAAGACCGTAAATAATAAAATATTTATCTTGTTCTAGTGTTGTCATTATGTCAGATTCCAAGCAAGGTTACTTGGCTAAAAAAAGATTGGCTAAGACGTCGGAGAGCCCGAATCAAGAGTCATCCAGAACTTTACGCAAAACACAAGGAAAAAGACAGGAAACGTTATTATAAAAGGAAGAATGAAGGTAAGATAAAGCCTGTTAGTGAATTAATTCATCGTCAACAACGCCTACATAGAGAGAGAGCAGTAGAATATCTTCGGACAAACATAATCGGAAAAAAGGCTCAGAGAGTTGAAATGCCTTGAAGAAGATTTAATAGTCATACCAGAAGTAGTCGATACAAATGATGATCCTTAGATAACTTTACAATCGTAACTGAAACTTTTATACTAGCGCAAAATAATACCATCGATAGTAAGAAGTCGGCTTAGCACTCAATCGAGTTACTTCGGTGATTTATTACCATAGAGTCAGTCAATAATTTCATCTTCCTTAACACAACGTATTGAGACTTATCAAGGATCGTCAGAACCATTGAGTCCATCTAGTGATGCCAGTTTTGCTTCAAACTCACGAACTGGAGTTGCTAGCTCTTATGACTGATAGCCTTTGACTCTAAAGGCTAATGGGACCAATCCCGCCCACACATCCACCACTGTAACTCCTGTACACCAGGATCCATAGCAGTGACCCACGAACACACCGAGTTATGGCACTCGGCAAGTCCCAGGGAAAATAAACTGTCTTGGAACCCGCAACGAAACTAATCAGAAAAAGAAAACCGGAGGAGTTGGAAATAAAATAAGTCCAGTTCCCTACTTAGTAAAGAGGTAGACAAAATAAAGTCAAACAAAATAGGCAGACACCTTTTTCAAACCGGGAAGTACCACGGATAAGAAAATTATGGGTCCTAAGTGAGCTTTATTCGATTACTATAGTATGTACAGTAGAATAGCCTAAACGCACGGAAATTCATAGAAGTTAACACAAGATCCACATAGTATACCACCCCAGATGTTATTTGTAAGCTTGAATAGCATTATGTTACGTTCATTGTACCAAAAGTTACATTCCCAGAGGGCATGATGAGCTGACTGCTAGAATAAGGTGTTGAGCGTTGCCACAATGTGTGACAAAGGTGAATCAACTAATTTAAAAGAGTGTAGTTTGCTCTTGCCTTGGCCTGTGAGAAATTGAGCGACACAGTGATCCACCCTCGAGCCATTCCCTCGACAACCGTTCGCGAATAGATGGAAAGAACTGGTAATGGTAGCGCCCCTTAGATGATTTGTCCCATCGTTATTACCTTTCATCCATGAGGTCGTTGTAGATATTGGACTGCTAGACCGACTCTAGAGACTAATAAAAAGCCAGATAGCAAAGTTATTATACGTAGACTTAAATACTGCATGAATATTTATGTAATTCATACATCTTGTATGAATTACAGAGAAATGTAAAGGCAAAGTCAAGGCAAGTCAAATCGACCACCGATCTAACATAAAATAGACGTACAGACGGACTTCTATCAATGATTAGAAGTCCGTCTGTACTGGAAATATTTTTTTATACTGTTTGTTTCAAGCTCGCCTACACATAAGTATTATTGAAATAAGCAGCTTTATCAAGCCTACAAATTGACTAGTTATTGAATCAACGTTTTCCAAGTGGCAATTTTCCATCGTCAATGGGTAGCGGTTCTGGCGACAGATTGGTGCAATGGTGTCATGGAGCACCTGGTTTTGTACCCTTGTGTACCCTTTAACGGCCAAGTCACACAACATTAACTATAATAATAAAGAAATCACAGTAAGGCACCTTAGACTTAGCATGACTTTGTCTAGATTTCATTACCTTTTACAGAATGTTTTTGGTGGGATTTCACTTCTTTTTGTAGAAACGTTTCATATTGCGTACTGCATATTGATTTATTTTATTAGATTTTCTTATTTGACACATTTTTTTTCTTTTTAGGAGTAGTTTTTTTATTATTACAAATCTTTCTTTCCTTTTTTTTTGTCACGAAGTACTACAGATTTTCGATTATCGTGGTTTTATAGTTTTCCCTTTATGTGGCCATTAAACCCTAACTCTGTACCAAATTTCAGCTCTCTGAGTTTATAGGAAGTACTAGTTCTATTCTGATGATCATGAGTGAGTGAGTGTCATAAATGCGAAACTTTGCTTTCGTTTAACTTCGGAACTAAATGACACTAACTGACATAACTACAGACTTGTTTTTTTTTATTTTAAGTGTGATTTTATAGCTTACTGGATGACGAAAATTTCTGCGTTCTGGTCTTATCCAAAGGTTCTCAAATAGGGGCCTGAAAATGGGGCAAAATGGTTCCAGTAAAGGATGGTACGGCAGTGTTTGCTTCGCGCTCGACTTGGCGGGGGCACTGCCGTGACGCTGCTGATTAGTGATAGTACTGATAAAGATTGAAAATAGCAAAGGAGATAAGACTCCTCCCTGTGGCACACCTGCGGATGTGTTCAACTAGTTGTCATCAAAACGGGTACGCTGCCGGCGACCAAACAGGTAACTAAGAAACCAGTCATAATATCTAAATATACTAGCTTTTGCCCGCGGCTCTGGTCGGTAATCGGGATAAAAAGTAGCCTATGTAAATTCCTTAGGAATTAAAGTATCATCATTTGAATCTTTGTCGCTCACAAGTATCGCTGTGAATGTTGCTATAGTGACACCAGACCAGAAAAAGATAGAATAAATGGACTTTTTTGCTCAGTCTACATGGAGAAATTTGTTAACGTTATGGGTGTTCTTTTACTGGAAACATCTTTAACCGTTTTGCCGAATAATCTTGAAAGTTACTTTTAAAATGTGAGAGGCCGAAGATCGAACCAAGTGGCGTGCAATTGAAGAGGCCTATGCCCAGTAATTTTTAAAATAGCTATTCTATAATTAAATAATTTATTTAAAAATATACCTTTTCTATATCCATTTTATATTGCTTATATGTCTCAGCTTTCCGTCGCGGACAAAAATAAAACTTTTTCCGTTATCTTTTAATTTTTCTTGTAAACAAACCTTGTCCTAACAATAATGAACACATAAAAAAAGAATTACTTAATTTAGTGCAGCCGATTGGAAGTTAGGTGCGTACATACATTTCGGCAATTAATTTTTATGTATATAGATATATATAAACCATTACATTTACAACATAAAAGTTCCATAACAATTCCGTTAATCCAATATTACACAATTCATTTTGTTGAAGTGTTTATACTATACATATTTGATTGTATCAAGAAGACGTGGCTCAAATACAAATTTCGTTTAAATCAATGCGGTGGTTTAGCCATGAAAGCGTGATAGACAGACAGACAGAGTTACTTTCGAATTTATAATATTAGTTTGGATAGGAGGCGCTCATAGCCCAGTTGCACTCCGTGATTAGAAACAATCACCGAGGCCAAGCAACAACGGCGCGGTCATTACCTGGATGGGTGACCGCTAGTGGCATGTTGCCATGAGCGTCTCCGTGATTCGGAGGTCACAATATGCAGTTGGTCCTGGTTGTTATCATATGATAATAGTCGTGAAGCTTAGTTGGAGGCCTTTGGACGGCTTAAAAACATCCAACGGCAAGATTACGTAGCCACAAAGTTGTCTTGCTAGTCCCCAACGCGCACTCGGCCAGCGTGGGGTCGTATGGCCTTAACCCTCTCCTGAGAGGAGACCCGCGCCCAGCAGTGGGACATTATGGGTTGTTGATGATGGATATATAGTATAAAAATTGTGAAAAAAGGGTTTAGTATCTAAGTAACTAGTGTTAAAAAAATCTTATTAATTAAAAAATATACAGAATTTGTGCTTTAGGTATTAGACAAATAGGGGAACGGTAGGTTAGACTTTACTAATGTGTGCAAGCTTGGGTTGTTACCCCACCGGAGTTTGCAACGGGGTAGTGTGTCGGAATTGAGTTGGTTAAAACCAGCAGTTCTGCCAATGTTCGCCTGAAATACATCGACTTCGACTGCACGTATGGCCCAGTGGTTTTAGCGGTCGCCACACCGCTTCTTACTTCGCCAAGTGTTGTGGGTTCAAATCCTACATGGGACAATACTTTGTGTGATCCACAAATTGTTGTTCTAAGTCTGGGTGTTCTTTGTATGTTTGTAAAGTCCTCCGCGACATGGGATTTATTTCTATAGCGGGAGATGTCATTTTAAAAAAATAGGAGGGTTCCACGAACAGCTGTTATTGTATTAAGACTTCTGGACTAATATATTTTTACGGCTCAAGGAGTTCCCCTCAGACTACCCGTTCTGTGTTGCGTGGCTTTCTGCAAAAGAGGTCTTGTGATATCAGCTGGTATACTGGTGCCGCACGACTTACTGTCAAGCTCACTGCTGTTCTAGCTTGCTATTCTAAAAGGTCACGTAATTTTAATTATTTGTTGCTACTCACATTAGCTAGCACCTACCTGTGATCACCGAATTACGTTTACACCAAAAAACCAACAAGAAAGCGAAGCACAAGGTACCTCGATCTTGTGGAAAGACGATTGGAAGAAGAGGCCTGGTGGAAGTCTGCCCGAACGTGTCACCAACCGCCGAGGGACTTCTTTCCTTAGCTTTTAATGTTGACTAACCTACTTTTTTTTTTATTGTGTTAAATTTATTCCCACAAAACTTGTAAAATTTTATATCTTTTATTAATTATCTGAAATTATATGTATGTTTAACTGAGGCAAAGGTGTTTTCTCTGAAGAGTTCCTTGGGGCTCCCATACACACACGCACACATTTCTCTTTCTGTTTTTTAAGGCGCCCTGAGCTCATAATATCTTCCGCTGAGTGGCCGGTGAGTAGCCCGCCTGATAGGTTTAGTGGTTACAACTTAATTCTTATTTACGTACCTTTGTCGCTTCAATAGTATGTAGATACAGCTTAATAAGCACAATGTAAGCAATATTGAACTGCAAATTATCACCAGCATATTCAGGTCAAACACTTCTGAAGGTGGACCTACCTCACCTGGAATCGATAAAAAGTACACTTCCGTAAGGCCCGTATTCACTTTGTATAGTTCGAGTGCAGGTGTGAAGTGAGGTGATCAACGATTGGTAGAAAATACGTGTGGATCGCGAATTCGCTGTCCACGCGTACTTTCCACTAATTGCTAATAAAACTTGCACTAAGCAGTTAATATGCATGCAATAATCTTTACTTGGCAGTCTGGTAAAAATAATGGCGTGGCAATTTAAGTGGTTACCTGGCCGATATCTACTGCGCTGAGTATAGTGGATTCAAAACCTGGGACAACACTTTTTGTGTGTTTCATATATTGTTGTTCTGAGGCTGAATGTTCTTTGTGTCGCTTTATTTATGTTTGTAAAGCCCCTATTAGTTCTAGTTATTAGTTATTATTATTAGGAATACCTAGTGATGGGAGTTTTATTTCAAAGAACAAAATAATAAATAAATAAATATTTCGGTCATTTCACACACCGCCATCTGGTCCCAAGCTAAGCAGGGCTTGTATTATGGGTACTAGACAACTGATATAATTACATATATACTTTTTAGTAACATACATATTATACATAGAAAACACCCAAACTCCGAAACAAATATTTGCAGATCATACAAACATTTGGTCCGACCCGGGAATCGGACCCGAGACCTCAAGCACAGTTTACGCTACCACTGTGCTACCGGGGCAATAAAAATATCACATTTAATGCGAGTAAAGTTGCGTGCTAAAGCTAAATAGAAATTCTTTAACATTTGTAATTTAATACAGTTTTGTACATTTAACCTCTACTATTAAAGGATTATGAATTCTGAGAAATTTATTTGGTAAGTATTAATTTGATTGCATTCGGAAAAAAGTATGACATCAGCTTTTGTGATGAGTAATATTTAACAGACAGGCGAGATAGTTTTTTTTTTATGCGAAGTTTTAGTGCGGTAGGTATATATACAAACTAGCTGACCCACGCAACCTCGTTTGCGTCTCCTATTGCCCGTAGCGTAGCAATTTTCCCCCGTTTTTGAAACATTATTTATTGGTCTTAGCGTTATATACAGCATATAGCCTTTCTCGATAAATGTACTATCCAACACTGAAAGAATTTTCCAAATCGGACCAGCGGTTCCTGAGATTAGCGCGTTCAAACAAACAAACAAACTTCAGCTTTATAATATAAAGTATAGATAAATACAACTTAGTGTCTGTTTGCGATTTCATATTAACAGCTTTTCACTAAATGTAAATGAAAATAAATACAGTTCTTATTTCCATAAATCAATATATAAATTTTGTCTTTCTGTTTGTTTCGATTAATCATGGAACGGCTGGAACAATTTTGAAAGGACTTTCACTGTCAACTAGTTTATATATATAGGTATCTGATGTAAGAAGGAGTTACTTATATACGGTTATTAAAAAAAAATTGAACGAAATTTAACAATACCTACAAAATTTAAACAAAAAGAACCACTTCAAGAACTGGAGCCACCACCAGCTTTCAAATAAAAAAGGAATCATCAAAATCGGTTTACCCAGTCGAAACTTATGAGGTAAGAAACAAAAAAAAAAACAGTCGAGTCGTATATTTATTTATTGAATTCGGTTAAAAATAGTAAACAGCAAACATACTAATATCCTGGGGTTTGGACTGCAACATTGGTTTAGCGGTTAGCATATATTATGACTGCGGATCTAGAGATCTCGGGTTTTATGCGGGGTTGGCTCATAAGTATTGTTATGTTTCTCTTAAAAGAAATTCTTAATAACAGCCCAGAGTATGAAATTTTGCCAGTGTTTAACTTGTGCACCGGAGAGTATGTCTCCGGGTTCAATCTTTTTTTTTTTTACATCTAACACACCAACGCCATCTAGCCCCAAGCTAAGCAGAGCTTGTGTTATGGGTAATATATTTAAAAGGCGAAACAGTATTAGCAGTAACTCCGTAGTTCAGTGTTTATTTGTTAGATGGCGTTAAAAGCTCCTATACCTGACCGGCGAAATGCAATCAACAAGCCCGGCGGCATAACCAGTAAATACAATTTTATCATGATAACTTTTAAACACTTGACAAAGCCCTTTAATAATAATAAAAAAAACTTGTAAACACTTAATGTTGAAGATAAGTTCATCTATGTACATTAAAACATTAAAAACGACAAAATGAAATGCATTCATTTTGGTAAGAATTAAAAAGCATCAGATGGCAAGCAAGTGGATGATTATTTTAAATGCTTTTTGCAATGACTTCTAATCGCAAGCTAAATTAAAAATTTAAAAAACCCCCTACGCAAGCACTTAATCGAGTAACCATACGCCAAAAATGCCTTACATCATTTTGGAAAAGAGCTGATACTCTTACACTGCTGGACCGATATTAACCAAACATAGCCAAGAACCACCGCAAGGAAACTGGCTTTTAAATGACAAAAAGCACATCGAAATCAGTCCATCCGTTTGGGAGCTACGATGCCACAGACAGACACGTCAAACTTATAACACCTCTCTTTTTGCGTCGAGGGTTAATAAATAATTAAATATTTCGGACATCTAACACACAATGCCATCCCAGTCTCAAGCTAAGCAGAGCTTGTGTTATGGGTACTAGACAACTGATATAAATGACAGGACAACTGATACCTGTGCTCTAATCACGATAGAAATCTTCGCTCAGTTAACAATCTGCTTCTCTCATGTCCCTCCCATAACTCCGACTTCGTGAACTGTTCGTTCTTTGTTCAAGCAGTACTACTCTGGAATGCGCTCCCGCTCGAAATCGGGATGTCCACTAACCGCTTTACATTAAAAAAGAAAGTGCATGATCTCCTTCTCAATGAACTGGCAGAACTATCTAATTAATAGCATACCTTACTATTCGTAGTGTATATATTACAATATTTGTGTATATGTCAATCTGTATCTGTATATATTTGTATATGTATGTATGTGTATGTGAGTATGTATGTTGTTATTAATTGGTATATATAGTAGTAGTATGTTTGAATATGTTGTAAATTTTGTACATTTTAACTTACTTCACGAGAGGATAACCTCTGTGCCCCTACCTTATAAGATTTCTACACCACCCAATGGTTGACTGGAAGAGAATGCCCTGGGCATTAAGTCCGCCGATGTACATATTTAGTGCATAAAGTTAATAAATAAATAAATAAATACTTATCTACTTTTTTTTTGTAAATACATACATAAAACATAGAAAACACCCAAACTTCGAAACAAATATTTGTAGATCATACAAACATTTGGTTCGACCCGGGAATCGAACCCGAGACCTCAAGAACAGCAGTCGCATACGCTACCACTGCGCCACCGAGGCAGTCAGGAATAAATACCAATAGAATTGTCAAAGAATGCTTGCTATATATAATTACATAGGAAAGGAATGTAATAAACTATAAATAACCAACATCAGTGAATAATTCTTCAATTCAAGGAAAATTCTAGTGTGACGTACCGCCAACATATGTGTTATTAATAATTTAACATAAATAATTTCCCATGTGACGCGTGGTAAACATAGACTCAATAATGATTGCACGGTTAGCCTAGTGGTTTAAGCGATCGCCACGCCTACAGCGCCAAGTGTTTTTGTTTCAAATCCCATATAAGACATCTCTTTGTGTGATCCGGAAATTGTTGTTCTGAGTTTGGGTGTTCTTTGTGTTCGTTTCATGTATGTTTGTAAAGTCCCTCGCGACACAGGATGTATTTTCATAACTCGGGAGTTGTCTTTTATACTGGGATTAATAAATAAATTTGACATATCGAAATGCGTAGGAGTCAATACCTCAAACCAATACACCATTGTCTATGGAGGTAAGGGTGCTAAGTTCCTCCAACACAAAGGGAGGATCCTCCGACCAGGCGAGGTGATCCTGCCTGGCGGGCTACGGCCCAACAGTTGATGTTGGGAAATTGTATATATTACTAGCAGATCCGGCAAACGTTGTTTTGCCATAAGAAAATTGGGGTATAAAAAATTGATGTTGGTCGATTCTCAGACCTACCCGATATGCACACCAAATTTTATAAAAATCGGTCCAGCCGTTTCAGAGGAGTATGGTAACTAACATTGTGACACGAGAATTTTATATAAGAATATAAAACTAGAAGTCAGAATTAAATAAAAGAAAAAGATTGGAGGTAGCCCAACCTCAGTTCTCTTTCTTATAATTAAAACACTAAACAGTTCACATCAAACGATTTTATAATTCGAAATTTGATTACAAGCAATTCACGAAATACATAACAGATCGACATTAAAACGATAAAGAAATAGGTTGACATCGAAATGAAATTAAACGACAAGATATGGTTGACGTATGTCGCACGACCTATCAAGACCGTGTGAGAGCCACGCTTCGGCAGGAATGGGCCGGTTCGACCGGAGTGATACCACGGCCTCACAGAAAACCGGTGTGAAATAACGCTTGGGCGTGTTTCACCGAGTGAGTGAGGATACCGGAGGCCCATAACCCAACCCCTCCCCACATCCCTCTCCCCATCCCCCAAAGGCCGGCAAATGACGCCTCTGGTGTTGCGGGTTTCCATGGATGGCGCTAATCGCTTACCATCAGGTGATAAGTCTGCTCGTTTGCCACCTATTCTAAAAAAAAGAAAACCGAGCGCTGCCCGAACAGCAAGTGAGTGAACATAGCCAAGTACCGTCTTTTATAGGTTCGCTCTGCATAATTTATCGGTGAAGTAGGGATAAATCTAAAAATATGCTAATTGGCGCGAGAATTTTTATATCGTGATTCAGGATTAGTAGTTACTCCGTGTAGTAATTTACTCTGTAGTTCAATTTATCTTAGGTGGATGGCGCTGTAGCACGTTTCTGTTGCGCTGTATGTAAAAGTCGCAACATTACGTCCCTCCAAGACCGGAGGTCGTTATATTGATGAGTCAGCTGGCTGTGTTCTGTTGTGGAGCGTGCCAATGTCAGGAGTGAGCAGTAAACAATCATCAACGACTAGATTGAGTAGTGGTTTAACTGGTAACTTTGCCGTTTCCAACAGCGCCGAGTATTACGGGTTCGATCCCCATTGAGTCTGGGCGTTCTTTATATTCTTTGAACAAATGTGATCACACGTAACACGGGATCTATTACTAATGCGGGCGTTTTATTTTATTGTAGCTTTTGCCCGCGGCTCCGCCCGGTGTATGTCGGCTATCGCGGTAAAATGTAGCCTATGTTCTTCCTCAAGAATCAAAGTATCTCCATGCCGAATTTCATTAAAATCGGTGCAGCGGTTCAGCCGTTAAAGCGTGGCAGACAGAGTTACTTTCATTATAAAATTAGTATTCATAATGAATAATTTTGTATCATTAAAACATCGGACCTTCCATACTCCTTGGTAATACAGTGAGAGTATCATGAATCATCATCATCAACAGGCGGTCGGCTCGAGCGAAGTAATTGTGTCCTCATAAGTAACTGGTATAGTCTATTTGATTAGATAGTGTCACTTTGATCGTCCCGATATATATTTTTTTATACTTACTTGTGGGCGTACGCCGCAAGCGGCTCCTTTGTATTAATGTCGGCTTCGCGTTGACAAGAACCCGGCGGCGGCACGATCAAAGTGACACTATCTAAACGAATATACTATATATTGGGGCTACATTGAACAGTTGCAAACACGCTGTGAATGTGACACTCTCTTGTAAATAATTTGGTTTGTTATCCACTTGGAGAACAGATGAGGCGCAATTGACTATGTCCTGTGGCATATTTTCCTTTCCTTCAAGCCTTTTTTCATAAATTAGATTAGAGTCGACTTTAAATCGACTATGATACTTCTGAACTTAATACTCGTAATAGGTACAAAATCTCCATTATTAAATACCTGTGCGGTTAATATTTAAAGCGCCTATTATGTATATACGACATAATGTGGGTAATTGGCTGGATTTCCCGTAAAATATATTAACATACTTACAAAGAAAACGGTGACTCAGCAAAGTTTCTGTGATATTCTCATAATGTAAATTTAAAATAATTTATACGTATATTTATTATTTACCCGATAATTATATTGTTGTGTCGGAACACAAAACCTCAACCGTAGCTCGACTGTGATACCAGTTTTTGTTTATTTTTTTCCCCTTCAATTAGGGAAATTACTTGTTAGTCCAGACATTAGTAAACCTCATTTCTATACTAGGTTCCAAACCTCATCTGAAAGTATTCTTTGGTGATACATACAATTATTTCTGATAATTGTTACATACAAACAATTTGTGGATGTTTCTACAAATTGCTGTTCTGTGTCTAGATGTGTTTTATGTCTTTAACTTGTGCTTCAACACATAATTGAATGGTTGAGAATGATCGATAGTACGAAACTTGATTCCTAGGTAGGTACTTACCGTATAACCGCAGAATATTAAAAATAGTTATTTGTTATACAAGAGTGCAAAGTTGCTTTTTAACCGCGTGTTCAATTTTGATGACCGAGCAAGCGAAGGATCCTAAAATTGAATCACGAGCGTAGCGAGTGATTCAAAAATTAGAAACCTGAGCGTCAGCGAGGGAATCAAAAGAGCACGAGGTGAAAAATCTTTGCACTCGAGTGCAACACGTAACTTTTCATTCCACCTCAGCGAGGAAACAACTAAATGCAAAAAAAGCATTAACAATCACAAGATACTTTTATTTCAGTTTAGATATTAATATTTATTAGGTACTACATTATGATAGGTAAGTATTACAGATTAATTTTTAAATTATTTCAAAAATACTTAGGTACTCGCTCAAACCCGCGGAGTTACCCGCGGTGTATGTCGTACCGCGAGTACCACCGTGGGACAAAGCTAGTCTAAAAAAAGTAGCCTAAGTTACTCCTTAGAATATCAGCTATCTGCCAGTGAAAGTCACGTCAAAATCAGTCCAGCCGTTCCAGAGATTACCCGGGACAAACAGACCGACAGACCGACTGACAGACAGACAATGTAACAGAAATTATAAAAAAATATTTTAGTATATGTACCGTGTATACATACATATGCATTTAGTAAAAAGTGGTTATTTTTAATATTACAAACAGGCATTTCAATTTTATTTATTTGTATGGATGTATAGATAAATTAAGAAAAATTAAAAGTTAAGTTGCTATAGTTACTTTAGAAGAAAATGGTGCGGGCAGAGCAAATAAAAAACTACACCAAGAAGGTTCCGAGTCTGAGTTTTTAACAAATTAAAAAATATTGTATTTTTAATTCGGCACCATGGAGGTAGAAGTAAATAGGTTTAATGATGTTTTGAATTCACAATTTAGTGCACTCGAGCGATGTTCTAAATTCAATTTACTTTATCCTTTAGAGGATAAAAACGGCTTTTACACTCAGATATCGAAGGGCAAAAATACTCTTTACGAGCTGGTGTACGAGTACTTTTGGTAAAGTACTTGTAAAAATAAAATAGTAATTTATTTTAGCTTTTTATAATTTTTACACGAAATTTACACGCAAAACCACAATATTATAAAAAGTTAGTGCATAATAAAGGTTGCCGAGAGTTTGCATAGTATGTAACAGTAACTGAAACATCGAGATATAATGTAGTACGTAATATCTCGATGAACTGAAATAAAAATCATAATAATAGGTCTTTACCTATGAAATTGCCGTTTTGTATGCAATAAGTGAAAGTACTTATTTTTTCAAACTTTTTTATTTCTGTTATTCGAAGTAATCTCCCATGCAATCGACGTATATTTGCCAACGCATTGGCGGAGGCAGTACAAAATGCCTTTGAAGAGTTTGTTGCCTCCCGTCCAGCTGATTTTTACAAGAAGGGCATCAATAAACCGCCAATGCGTTGGCAAAGATGCGGAATATTTATATTTTCCCATTTTTCTATGAGATCAATTTAGTGATTCCTATTAATCGGAGATCGATTTTGTTGTAGCGTCTTAACTCTCGCTTAGCATGCTTGACTAGTGACGACTGGATCTCTACACCGTTATCACTTCCTCGGTGGCGCAGTTTTAGCGTATGCGACTGCTGTGCTTGAGGTCTCGGGTTCGATTCGAGGTTCGAGATCGGACCAAATGTTTGTATGATCTACAAATATTTGTTTCGGAGTTTGTCTAGTACCCATAACAAAAGCTCTGCTTAGCTTGGGACTAGATGGCGTTGTGTGTTACATGTCCAAAATATTTATTTATTGATTACCAGCTGAATCCCGCGGAGTTACCCGCGGTTATTGCCGTACTGCCGGTAACGCCGCGGGGCGAAGTTAGACTAAAAAAGTAGCCTAAGCTATTCCTTATATTTTCAGATACATATCAGTGAAAGTCCCGTAAAAATCGGTCCAGCCGTTCCAGAGATTAGCCAGAACAAACAGACAGACAGGTGGACAGACACACAAAAAATTAAAAAAATGCTATTTTGGTATGTACCGTGTATACATACTCAAGCATTTAATAAAAAGCGGTTATTTTAATATTACAAACATACACTCCAATTTTATTTATTTGTATAGATCTGTATCATTCACTCGACCTGGGTCATTGCCCTCGAGTGTATGTCTATCTTAGGACTGTCTTGTATATCTAAGGACCAGAATGCATAAAATTAACATTACACATATCTTGCTTATAGTTAAAGTTATATTCACTTCAGCAGCCTTTAGAAGTGTACTCAGTAGTAGACTATTACAAGATATTGATGTGACATAAGCCTCTCGTTAAAACGGCAGTAGTAGCTTACTACTAATATCACACTAACCATACGCATGTGTATAGAGTTCCTCTCAAGTTTGAATGGCGCTGATAGCCCAGATGCACTCGGTGATTAGGACAACCACCGAAGGTAAGCAACGACGGCGCGGTCAGTACCTGGATTGCGATCGCTGGTGGCATGATACCATGAGTGTCTCTGTGATTCGGAGGTCACGTTAAGCAGTCGGTCCCGGCTGTTATCATATGATAACAGTCGTGAAGCTTAGTTGGAGGCCTTTGGGCGGCTTTAAAACATCCAACGATAAGATGCCGTAGCCACAACGTTGTCTTGCCAGTCCCTAACCCGCACTCGGCCAGTGTTGGGACGTATGGCCTTAACCCTCTTATGAGATGAGACCCGAGACCAGCATTGGTACGTTATGGGTTGTTAATGACAAGTTTGAATTCTCTTTGAAGTGTAGTAGTCATGCATATTTTAGCCCTAACTAGGATCTAACGATACACACGGGACAAACAGAGGTGGTGACAGTTCCTAATCCACACAGAATACTCTTGTGAGAAGGTGAGGTGACGCATGAATATTTCCATAAAATAACAAAGGAACCATACTTGTTTGTGGGTCTACGCTGCAGGCGGGCCCTTTGATTTTATGGCGGCTTGCCACACGTGACTATACTATATCTATCTAATCTAATACCTTTAAACGAGCAATTCTTGTGTATATATAATCTGAATCTCGAAAACGGCTCCAACGATTTTCATGAAATTTTGTATGCAGGGGTTTTCGGGGGCGATAAATCGATTGAGCTAGGATTAATTTTTAAAAAATGTCGTTTTATTAGTGTTTTTAACAATCAAATATATAAAATCAATGTACATCTAGCGCCATCTATAGCAACTCGAGCGAACTACATTTAACTATACTGGAATAACACACACACACTTCCCTCCGCGGGTCTGTACGGTTCACGTGTGACGTCGCGTTTTAATAATTTAAATATTGTTTTTGTGTATCCTTGCGACTGTTACCCGGTTTGTGGGCGGTATAAGGTTGTATATAGTGTTTTTGACAAATAATCTGTAAGTTTTACGCCTTATAAATACAAATATTGTGTTAGTTTCTTTTACTACGGCTATCGGTAAGTCAATTTATTTTATTCATAAAGGTAGGTAGGAGTAATATTTTGTTTGTATTAATTTTCTTTTCGTGTTTTTTGATTTTGAAGTTGTTTTTATTGATATTTCTTTTGTCTGGTGTGTCTTTGTTTGGCCATGTCGGTTGTTGGCGAGTTGCCGGATCCCGGTGGTACAAATGAATTTCGAACACCAACCGGAAATAAATTGTTTGGTAGAATGTCGCCATCAAATTTATCGTCAAATGAAAGTAGAACTGAACGAATTAGGGCTTCGGACTTGGGCGAGAGTGTTTCGTCTCTTAGTGGTCGTGATAACTGTGGGGAGTATGATTATTTTGAGTTGGTGTCTCAGGCAACCGAATATTTGGCAAAAATTAACGAATTGGTAAACGATCAGGGGTCGCGAATGAATGTGGGGAATAGGACCGCCATTATGGACGTAACCCAGCGGATTACCGGTATCGTCTCATTGTTGGCAATTAAATCTGCTAGCAATGAAACGAAATTAGCGAATCTCGAGCGCCGGGTGGGGGGTGTCGCCGTTCAACAGCCGGGCTTGACGTACGCGGACAAGCTTAGGCTTCGCTTACCACCTGGATCAGCCCCGTGTCCGGTGTCCGCTGAGGCGCGCGTATCTAGGCCGTGTGTTATTGCGTATCCTACTACGGAACGTTCAGCGGACTATGCAACTTCGTCAGCTACAAAAGAAGCTCTCATGAAGGCTATTAAACCTAGCGACGAAGGTTTTCAAATTGTAGGCGTCAAAAAAACCGCAAAGGCAGGCGTCGTGTTGCGGGTCGCAAATGAACGGCAGCTTAAAAAACTAGAAGCAGTAAACGCCATTAAATCTGTAGGCTTACGCTTAGAAAAGCCGAAAGGCCGAAGGCCCCGTATAATTGTAAAAGACGTGCCCGGTTCTATGGAGGATCGTACCTTCCTAACAGCTTTATATCGTCAGAATATCAAGGACGAATTAAAATTAAGCGAAAGCGATTTTTTAAAAACGACCAAAATTGTCAGGCATCGTAAACTGGAAAACGGACGTCAATGGATAGGCTTAGAATTAGAGACAGAGGTTAGGAAACACTTGGCTAGCACAAAAGATAAATTATATATAGACTGGGCCACATGTAGGTTTATAGACGACTTAGAAGTAGTTCGTTGCTTAAACTGTCAACAATTCGGTCATGTTCAAAAATTTTGCACTATTAAAACTCCTACGTGTGCTAATTGCGCGGCCAGCCACGATACAAGGGCTTGCCCGGATAAGGACACACCAGATTTTAAACCGAAATGCGCACAATGCAGCCGGTACAAAAAACCATGTGACCATCGATGTGGATCACAAGACTGCTCCACATATAAACTTAAATTAGAGCAGCTAATCCTAAATACTAATTACTGAATAGCTTATACAGTAGTAGCTGTAGTACCTTTTTAATAAAATGGATAATATCTCAATAGGCCAGTTAAATCTTCATAATGATAAAATAGCCACGTCAGAATTAGATCGCTTAGTTTTGGAACAAAAGTTAGACATTGTCCTTATACAAGAGCAATATCAAAGCGCTCAATTGCGGAATTATGCAGTACAACTAGATGGCCGGTCGCGGGCTGGGATATATGTTGCAAGTTCTAATTTTACGGTAACATCTTTGCGTAACCTTATGACGTCACACTGCGCCGTTGCTGAGATCTCATCCTCTACCTGTAGGGTTTACATAGTGAGCTGTTATTTTCAATTTTCACATCCTATTGATCCTCATCTACATCATTTACGTTTCGTTTTGCGGTCCCTCATAGGACACAAAATTATCATTGGCGCTGATGTCAATGCTTCTTCTACTTTATGGTATGGCAAATTGCGTGCAGCTGACATGGCTCGTCGCTGTGCGGTTGAAGATTTTATTGCGGAAATGAATCTTACTATCCACAATACCCCTGATGCACCACCAACTTTTTGCAGCCCAATGGGTGAGTCTTCTATTGACGTGACGCTTACGCGCGGCGACGTCTCGATATCTGGATGGCGTGTCCTACCGGACGCATCCTGTAGTGATCACCGCTTAATCGTGTACGAATTCATACCAATGGTTGCACAATATCCACAAAGAACTCCTTACAATTTTAGGTATAAAACTAAAGGGGCAAATTGGGCTTTATTTGGTTCACTCTTTGCAGTACATGCCAAAGACTTCAGTCGCAGTGGTCTATCAGCTGAGGAAAGCGCAAACATATTATCAGATACTTTCACATATTGTGCTGATGTTTGTATCGGCCGTGGATCTATCACTAACACTCGTAGATGTGATTGGTGGAATTATAAATTAGTCGAATTACGTAGAATCTATCGAAAAGCTCGTAAAAAACTAAATGACATTAAAAAGCGTAACGTAACAGGAGATATTTACAATAATGCTCTTATTGCTCTTAGAGTTGCCAGGTCTCATTATAGAGCTGCTGTGGAGAAATCAAAGGGAAATTTAATACGTAAACTTGTTGATAAACTCGATAGAGAGGGTCCCTGGTCACCTTTGTATCATGAATTTAAAGCAAATAGATCAATCGACCTTGCATACGTACAGAACATCAAAATTAATAATAGTTATACTACAGGAGTAGAACAAACCACAGAATATCTTTTAGAATCACTTGTGCCTGACGATCGGCCGGAGGATGACACGGATTATCACCGACAAATTAGGCAGTGGGCTATTGAACCACCATTGTCTCCAATGTCTGACTTACCATCTTCAGACGAATTCCTCAGTATTGTTAGGTCATTGCCACTAAATAAGGCTTCGGGCGACGATAAAATATCAAACAAAATGATAAAAGAAGCTTGTAAACTTTCGGGTGATACGGTTTTAACAGTTTTTAAACGTTGCATTGCGGAAGGAGTATTTCCTAGTGTTTGGCGGTGCGGTAATATTCGAATAATACCAAAAAGCGGCGATAAGCCGCCGGAAGATCCTAAATCCTATCGACCCATAACACTGTTACCATCGCTGGGAAAGCTTTTAGAGCGTCTTGTAGTACCACGACTTCTACCGGGTGGAGTTAAATTTCATGATAGACAATTCGGCTTTACGTTGGGAAAATCGACAACTGATGCGGTTATATCTGTAAGGAAAACTGTCACCGAGTCAAGTTTTCAATACGTTTTAGGCATCTTCTTAGATATATCTGGCGCCTTTGACAATGCGTGGTGGCCCATGCTATTGCTAAAATTAAAATTAAGAGGTTGCTTTAAAAATATTTATTCCCTTATCTCCTCGTACTTCTTACAAGGTACTACTAAATTGAGACTTGGGCATCATTCTGTGTCGAAGGCGCTTACGATGGGGTGTCCTCAAGGGTCAGTGCTAGGACCATACTTGTGGAACATAGGCTTCGACGATTTTCTGGCAATGCCTGTGCCGTCCGGATGTACCCTGAATGCGTACGCGGACGACGGTTTGTTATTGATAGAGTCGGATACTAGAACGGGGCTTGAGAGGCTGGCCAGTGAATGTTTGGACTTAATATCTCGGTGGGGTGGGCGTAATCGGTTGACGTTTGCACCAAACAAAACCTTCCAGCTACTTCTGAAAGGTAACCTCAAATCACCGCCTTGTATTAAATTTGAAAATATTACTATTAAAAATAAAACCTCGGTTTGTTATTTAGGATTGGTTTTAGAAAGAAATTTTTCATTTATTGAACATATTAGAACAGTTAATGAAAAGTCTAAAAAGAGTTTCTTTGCACTGACGAGGATATCAACTGCGACATGGGGTCTGTCATATAATACACTAAAGATCATATATGGAGCTACTTATTTGGGTTCTATTTGCTATGGTGCTCCTGTATGGGCAGATAGGGCGACTGTAGGTGCTGTCCGTCGCAAACTGTTACAAGGCCAACGACCTGCATTGATTTTCTTGTGCAAGGCATATAGGACGGTTAGCACTGAGGCTTTACCGGTGTTGGCAGGTGTTCTTCCAGTCGATCTCGAGGTGCAAAGACGTGCAGCCATGTACTATTCCACACTACAAAACATGGAATGCGATTTTTTGGGCATACGAGACCGCGGTAAAATCATAAGATTGTTTCAACAAAAAACCAATGTCTATAACGACCTCTTGGATGAATGGCAGAAACGATGGGACGAATCATCTAAGGGGCGCCACCTTTACCAGTTCTTTCCATCTGTTCGCGAAAGGTTGTCAAGGACATGGCTCGAGGTAGATCACTGTGTCGCTCAATTTCTTACAGGCCACGGTAACTTTAAGAGTAAACTATACTCATTTAAATTAGTCGATTCACCATTGTGTCAATGCTCAACACCTGATTCTAGCTGTGAACAGTCGGCTCATCATATCCTCTGGGAATGTAGTCTTTGGTACAATGAACGTAACATGATGCTAAATAGCTTACAAATGACGTCTGGGGTAGTATATTATGGGGATCTTGTGTCAACTGCGGTGAATTTCCGTGCGTTTAAGCGATTCTGCCATACATACTATAGAAATCAAATATAGCTCACTTAGGACCCATAATATTTTTATCCGTGGTGCTTCCCGGTTTGAAAAAGGCGTCTGCCTATTTTGACTCCATTTTGTCTCCCGCTTTGCTAAGGAGGGAAGTGGACTTATTATATTTCCAACTCCTCCAGTTTTCTTCTGATTAATTTCGTTGCGGGTTCCAAGACAGTTAAATTTTTCCTGGGACTTCCCGAGTGTCATAACTCGGTGTTTTCGTGGGTCACCGCTGTTGATCCTGGTGTACAGGAGTTACAGTGGTGGGCGTGTGGGCGGGATTAGTCCCATATACTGGAATAAGGTGCATGTTCGCGCGCTTAGCGCACACATATAAACATGCGCGCGAGTGACGCGCGGGCAACCTCGGGGCCTGCGGTGCGGCGCGGCGGACGGGGAAGACAGGCGCGAGTCATCGACCCGTGGCAGCGACAGACGGCTTGGCGTGCTCATATACTTATAACGTGCGCATATAAGTTAACAATATACAATATACAGATATACAAGAATACTTCAGTCCACTCATTTATACTCCTTCCACACCAACAGTGGTTTAATTAAAGGAATCACACAAACAGTGCAGAATAAACAGTATCAGGGCGTACCAAGAGAGGACGCTACTAAACTTTTTTTTTATTGTAAGAAAAATAACAAAAAGGTGGTGTTTGGGTAGCCTAATATTGCCACTTAAACAGAAAAATATGACTCTTTATTGAAATATAATTTCTAAAAAATACAATTTGTCAAAAAAAAAATACATACAACAGCTCGGTCATCCCGGTACTATATATTATACTAGCTGACCCACGCTTACCCGTAGCGTGATAATTTTCCCCTGTTTTTGAAACATTATTCATTGGTGCTACGCTCCTATTGGTCTCAGCGTGATGATATATAGCCTATAACCTTTCTCGATAAATGGGCTATCTAACACTGAAAGAATTTTTCAAATTCGACCAGTATTTCCTGAGAATAGCGCGTTTAAACAAACAAACAAACTCTTCAGCTTTATATATTAGGTCTTTACCTATAAAATTGCCTTTCTTCAGTGCCGGTCATTTCAAATAAAAAAAGTTTGTAATGGCTCTGTATTCTAAATTCAAATTAATTTTGTTTTAAAACCATGACATTCTATTTACAAACTCAGTCTTTTGTTTTTTGATTAGCGTTGTATTTTCATTACATTTGAACATTTTTCGTCATAATGGATACTTTAAAAATTCGTGTAATTATGGAATATGAGTTCCGTCGTGGCACCAACGCGACACAAACGGCACGTAACATCAAAAACGTTTACGAAGAGAACTGTACATACGAACGCACAACCCGTTATTGGTTTTCCCGGTTCCGTTCTGGAAATTTTGACTTGAAAAATGAAGCTCGTGGTCGTCCGGAGACTTTGGTTAACAATAATAAATTTAAGGCGATTGTGGAAGCTGACGAAACTCAATCTACAGCTGAGCCAGCAGCAGCTCTTAATGTAAGCATCAAAATAATATTGATCCATTTGCGAATAATTGACAAGGTAAAAAAGCTTGATAGATGGGTGCCCCACCACCTTAACGATCGCCAGCGCAACGTACGCGTCGAGCCCTGCCTTGCGCTGCTCAACAGGCAAAGAAATGAAGGAATTTTGAAACGAATTGTTACGTACGACGAAAAATGGATTCTGTTCGACAATCGAAATAAATAAACGAAATAATCGAAATAATTTTTCAATTCGGACCAGTAGTTCCTGAGATTAGCGCGTTCAAACAAACAAACAAACTCTGCAGCTTTATAATATTAGTATAGATTATTATACATATCATACGGCCGTCTGTATACTAGATAGAGCGTGTGCTCTGGTAACCGGACTGGTGATACTTATACACCAGGGTAGAAGCCTTTAAAAATTATAAAAAGTGAAAAAAAAAATAGTAGGATGAAACCCATTAGAAAAGGAGGAGAATATTATAAAAATGCAAGGAAAAATAATTTACGGGCGATTTGAGGTCGGGAAGGGGATGGGGGGGAGGTTTTAAGGGTAAAAAACGGTTTTTCTCGATTTCCGGCAAAACTAAAAGTCCTATGGAAAAAAGTCAAATGGCAAAGTTGTAGGTAATAAAAAGATGTAAACTTTTGTATTTACACTTTTATCACATAACCTCAAAAATTATGTGAAAAATTCAAAAAACCAAGTTTTTGGTTTTTTATTTTTATCTTTTACAATTTACCCTCCATTTCTAATAGGTTTCATTCTACTATTTTTTTTTTGTTTTTAAAACCTATCGACACTGGTCTATTATGTATTTTAAAATAAATAAAATTAAAAATCTTTTTAAAAACAAGCTTTTATTGAAATGCCCTCATAAAGTACTCGTCGAGCCGAATCAAATGAGTCCAAACTTGAAGGTGTCGCGACGTTTCTTTACAGAGTTCCTATGCCCATCTTCCAGCTCCAGAATCAGATTAGCTCCATGTCATCACAATATTGCATTGTCACGCTGTATACATACAAAATTTCTGCAAAATCGGATGACGATCATCTTCAAAATTGAGTTGCAAGATTTCACGCGAACATCTATATCTATACTAATACTAGCTGATCCGTTGTTACGCCAAAAAAAAAATTAGGAATAAAAAAAAGATGTTGGTCGATTCTCAGACCCACCCGATATGCACACCAAATTTCATAAAAATCAGCAAACCGTTTCAGAGGAGTATGGTAACTAACATTGATTAAGTAAGATTATGAATGCGAAAGTTTGTAAGGATGGATGGATGGATGTTTGTTACTCTTTCACATACAAATACACTTATAATCTCCAAAATATTACCCTTCCTTGTGGCTTCGTCATAGTCGGGTAAAATGATGAAGAGGTTTAAATTTAAACACGCATGATGTATGACTGTATTTTGTACCTATTGGGTTTTGGGGACACACATTCATCGCAAAATTTTCTGACCTTTTCCACTGTGCCTAATTCTGATTCATATTCCAACGTATACCATTTTTAACAGTACCCTTGCTGAAATTCTGTAACTGTTACCGCAACTGAAGTATAGTAGTAGGATCGAGAGGTTTGCGGTCTGTAGATATTCCTCAACCAGAAAATTTACTCATAGTACCTTCAGGATTTGCCCATCCAATAAGGAAACTTAGGTACGTACGTACTTAGGAAACGTATATATGTATCTAGTGGTTAGCGTAAGCGACTGCCAATGAGGAAGTCTCCGGTTCGATTCCCGGGTCGGACTGCTGATCGGTTTTTCAAAATAAATTCTTAATTGCAGCCCGAAGTATGGAAGATAGCGGTGTTTCCCGTCTGTGCCTTAGAGAGCATGTTAAAAAGTCGGTCATGAACACCTATGACAGTCGTTATTGGGAAGTCAGTGCCCTCAAATATACTGACAACTGGTTCAACTTTCGAATTCAGTTCGCCTTCAGAATCGCGGAGGTCCGATGCCAGTCGCTACGTGGAAAAACTGATATTCAGGTAAAAGCGGCTGAATTAGAAGGCTAGGAAGAAGAAGGTGGACTTTGCAGTAAATTCGTATCAAAGGATTCTATTCTGTATGAATACCTATCTGGACAGCGTGGTATAAAGCAGGCCAAAGTCTCTGTTTAGACCATCCACCAGGGCTGCTTCCCCCCTGAAGGAAGGAACCCTGGTGAATAGGCTTATACGGGCCCAAAAGAGAGACAACCATAATTCACAATATTCCTTTTACAAATTAATAGTCCGGCCCACGCCAACACACGTCCGTACGTGATACCTATGTCCATTTAGTATCATCATGAAATGTGCTTTAATAGCAGCTCGGAGTGTGAAGTGTGATTTTTGTAAGAAAAACCTAGCAGCAGTCTGACCCTTTTTTTTAACGCAGGAAATGCTTTTCACACCATACCTTTCGTGAGGGAGCTGAAGGGCGTGTGTGGGACTCCCGAAGAACCTATCTACCCACTAAACCACCGCGGCGGCCTACCTCGACAGTCGGGAGGAGCTACAGAAATGCATCAGCGGCTTCTGGATCCCCTCTGCCGTACCCCACTATGAGGTACATCCCGAGGTGGTGCGACCCGGGAATCGAACCCGAAACTTTTTGATCGGCGGTCGCTTACGCTAACCACTAGACCAGCGAGGCAGTCAGGTTGGCATTTAATTAAATAAGTTGCTTGTAAACGTGAAAATGCTCACGCAATATATTGCAATACTAATACATTTGCCTATATTATAATAGTGATATAAAGTTTGTAATAATTGGGTAATACTTTACATGCAGTATTCGGTCAGTTGCCGGCTAGTCGTGACCTTAAATTTCAAGTAACGTCAACTTCAATTAAAGTTAAAATTTAGAAACATAAAATAAAATAAAAAAAGTGACCGGTTAAGTGCTGTCAAAGAGTTGACATTTGTATTAGCACACGTTATCTTAATGTGGACATTCTGTAGCTCATAATTGTTTAAAAGAAATTTGTGTTATCTTTATAAAATAAAGTGCAAATAGTTGGATTATAATTTATTGTTTCTGAGGCACATAGAGACTTAAAGGTACGTTATTTATTTATTTTTTTATAAAATTATTGCTCATTATTACGGTTAATCTATATACATAAAAGAGGAAGGTGACTGACTGACATACCCAGAGATCAACGCCCAGCCCAAACCGCTGAAGCTAGAATCCTGAAATTTTGGTTCTTTAAATAACGTAAGTGAGCACTAAGAAAGGGTTTTTAGAAATTCCTCCCCTAAGGGGGTAAAACAGGGGATGAAAGTCTGCGTGAGCGAAGCTGCGTGTAAAAGCTAGTACTTTAATATTTTGAAAATAATTAGTTTTATATTGTGTGCTTTTAATAGTCGTTAAACAAGATGTTACCTAATGTATTTTTATTATGGAAACTAAAATACGTCTTAATTTATAAATGTTTATTATTAATTTGTGTATTTTTCTTATTATTTTATTTATAAATGCCTCGTTGGTTCAGTGGTTACGGTATACAACTGTCGAAAAAGAGGTACCCGGGTTGGGCCAAAAGTGTTATTGGGATTTTCTGATAAGAAATTCTTAATAACATCCGAGAGGCGTAACACAATGTCAAAGTTCCATTGTTTGGCAGTGTTTAACGGTCATGCGTCGAATAGCGCGTTTAGCCGTGGGTTTCGGTTGTCATGAACATCTTTGGCAATTGTTATTGGAAAGGTCAGTAAAACAAACAAACATACTGAAAACTAGTTCGACCTTCGAATTCAGTTCGCCCACAAGGTTGTGGAGGTCGGATGCCAGTCGCTCCGTGGATAAACTGATATTCAGGAAAACCGGTTGAGCTAGTAGCCGACCCCAATAATCTATGAAATAATAAAGGCTAGGAAAAAGATTTTATTTATGAATATTATTTTAAAGAGGAACAAAACGCGATAAACAACTTTTAAGGGTAGTTTAACTAACAATCATTCGTGATTATTATTATTACTTATTATACCAAAAAGCTTACATGAATTAACGACCTTTGTCCCTCAAAACAGAGTTGACTGGAAAAAAGAGTCACCTCACCATACATTTCTCAAATCTCATTTTTAGGGTTCCGTGCCAAAGGCAAAAAACGGAACCCTTATAGATTCGTCATGTCTGTCTGTCTGTCTGTCCGTCCGTATGTCACAGCCACTTTTTTCCGAAACTAAAAGAACTATACTGTTGAAACTTGGTTAGTAGATGTATTCTGTGAACCGCATTAAGATTTTTACACAAAAATAATAAAAATACAACAAATCCCCATACTTAGAACTGAATCTCAAAAACATTTTTTTTTCATCAATCCTATACGTGTATGTATCTATAGATACGTCTTCAAAAATTAGATTGAGGTTTCCAATATCATTTTTTTCTAAACTGAATAGTTTGCGGGAGAGACACTTCCAAAGTGGTAAAATGTGTGTAACTTCTAAACTAAGAGAGTGATAAAACAAAAAAAATATATGATTGGACGAAAATTGGTTTGAACGAGATCTATTAAGTAGTTTTTTTTAATACGTCATAAATCATAAACCGCAATTTATCGATCAAAGTTACAACGAACTACAAGAACTTTTATATTATGTTACTTGCTGCTACGGAACCCTTCATGCGCGAGTCCGACTTATACTTGGCCGCTGTTTTTTAAAGAGAACTTATGCGCTAGAAATGTTACTGTGCCGCGAATACTTTACATTGGTAAAATGCACTCTTACTGAGACACCCTGTATATTTTTTTATATAGGCTGCCTCAGTAAGAATGCACTTTTTCATTTTAGAACAAAAATATATATTTTTAAGAGAGTTGTGATTTCCGCATGGGATTGTAAAGAACACATGTGTTCCGATTAAGTATTGTATAAAATATTTATTTGTGGATCCTTAACTCAAAGTATAGTCCCGTATCTCTGAGTATTTTGGTTTGGTCCCACAATACTCAGTAGAAAGCGGCTAGATGATCGTTTAAAACACTTCGCCAATTATGCAGTCAATTACTAACTAATTTATTGATAATTACAAATATTAATTTAAAAAAACCGACTTCAATCTGAACCAAATTTAAATGCAACCGATTTTGATAATAAAAAAATATCAAAATCGGTTCACCCAGTCGAAAGTTATGAGGTAACAAACATAAAAAAAAACAGTCGAATTGAGAACCTCCTCCTTTTTTTGAAGTCGGTTAAAAACCTGCTGAGCCTCCTGGTGTATTGTATTGTTATACCTTGACAAGAACAACCACAGGTAACGCTGCAAAGCGAAGATAGTCGAAAAAAAGTTGCTTAAGTTACTCCTCATAATATCATCAGCTATTTGCCAGTGAAAGTGCCGTCAAAATCGGTGAAGCCTTTCCAGAGATTAGATTATATTATTAAATTAAAATTACAAACACTTCAAAATTATTTATTTGTATAGATAGTGTCTTATGAACTTCAATAAATCAATTCAGTAAACTATTGATATCAATAAATATCACGGAAACTCGCAACCATTGAACCTGACAGTTATAATTGTGTGATAAGATTATCATTTGCAAAAGTAAACCACATGACGCAATTGTGTAGAGATGAAGCTGTCGACGTATGACTCACTCATGATATATTTAATCTGATTCGAAATTGAGATGACGGTTAAACATTTAGCTTTAGTGCTGTTGTGTTTGGTTGGTTAAATGGTTAGTGTGAGACCGGAGATCTAATGATGCAGAAGCATCTCAATAGGCCGCCATAGCGTGAATCACCATTGTTGCATTGTCTGCATTCATAATGATTATTTTTTTTATTTTAATTTTTATTTCGGTGTGGAAAACCAACAGCTACATAAATGAATATAGTTAGTTTGATAAGCAACATCAAGCCAATTAAAGGTTTTCACGAATTGCAACATAATAATTTAACAAAAGTTCTGGAACACTAACCAATACACTACACCATCACAATAAACAACAATAAAAAAAAACAATAATGTTTGTTGTTGTTATTGTGACCACAACTCTTGGATTCTGCTCGTGCTTTCCATTAGGTCGAGCTGAGTCACTTTGGCAGGCTCATATATATAACAAAAGAAGAAATAGTTAAAAAAACACCTAAAACCAGACAATGTGAAAACTTTTTGATAAAATTTATATAGCTTATGTCACCCGAGTCATTATTACGACACCTCATTTTACCATATTAATAAGTATCTTTTTGTGTTTCGACGTAGCGCCTAAACTATTGAACCGATTTTAATGAATGAGTTGTCAATAACTGGAATTATGAATGAAATTATATTTCCATAAATTTACCTTGAGATCGAACGATATATTTTATATGATTACAGACCCATCTATTTATTTGAGAAATAAGTAAAACTACTACGCTGAGTTGTGTTCGTACCCGATACATAGATGGCGGCACTGCGCTTTAGTTACATGAAGTTTAATTTTTCAAGAAAATTAGGATAAAACATTATGAATATTAACTGTTAAAAATACTTAATATTGTATGAATGTTTAATAGGAAATAATGTTTAATATCTTATTAAATATGTATGATTAATTAAGATCTGAAAAGGATTTATGGTCAACAAAATGATTTTAATTAGTACCTATTAATTATAATCGAAATAATTGGTTCATTCTACAACATTTTCAAGATTTTGGTGTTTGAAATATTAACTTTACGCAAGATGGTTGGCAGGAACTGGTAGAGAAAAGCTTAGTGGGTCATCAAAAGGGTATTTTTTGCCAGATCAGTAAATTGAAATCTCTTGATAAAATTTCAAAATGTCAGGATTTTGAAGTATTTATAAACCGAAACTTAAAATATATACTATATATAGTAATTGGTGTTAGATTTCACGGACTACTAATTTAGTTCCTTGTAGTGTGCCCATAAATGCATGTGGCCAATGGTGATCAACACTTGTCGCAAACAGTCATAATTGAAAGCAGAGTTGCACCCAGTACAGTACGATTTCTCGTCCAAAACTACAAACTAGATAAGTGTTATTTACGCCTTCTGCATCGTCATCTTCATCATTCTGGCATTACTCATTTATTTTTGCGTCTGACGTCAAATTATTCAAATCTTTCAGAATTTTCTTATTAACTGTGCTTTACTGCGATTAGATTTTTGCTTTACCACTTATTTTCACTTAATTTTCTTAGCATTAGCATTTCTTTACTTTCCTTTACAACCAGAGTGTCTTTGATTAGTATTGTAGTTATATTTGTAGCGTGCTGTTTTTCTTCCTTGTCTTCTTAAAATAAGGAGCTTTCTTAGGCCAAGCCTGGGGGTGACAGGTGAGGCCACCAGGCCCCGGCCCGTACCCGAGACGGTGTGCGGTTCTTAGTCGGTTCCAGTTC
Organism: Diaphora mendica; assembly: GCA_949125395.1. Taxonomy (NCBI): domain Eukaryota; kingdom Metazoa; phylum Arthropoda; class Insecta; order Lepidoptera; family Erebidae; genus Diaphora; species Diaphora mendica. Next base: position 4,067,050 of record OX421334.1, read on the forward strand.
CACATAACCACCAGTTGGTGGTATCCGAGGGGACTTCCTCACAAAAAAGGAGCTTTCTAGGAGATGCCTAAGCATTTTGATGAAATATTGAATATTGACCAGATTCCAGGATAAATTGGTTTTTGGATTGAGATGATAATGCAGTCGCTGGTTCAGAAATTAAAAGACACTGTATAGATGTAGTTGGAATATCTTGTTCTAGCTCAACAGTATCTATTTGTAGAGAAACATAGTCAACAGTTCTAGTAGCAGTCGAGGGGTCACTATTCAGGCAATTAGAGTGAAAATGGAAAAAATAGATTTCCGCGCAGTGTTAAAGTACCTGTAGAAATGTCAAGACGAGATTTTTTTTGGATACTCAGCAAACGTTATTGGACAATTCCGTATCCTTTTCAGAATTTTTAAAATATATTATTAATCTTTAATTATCAATACAACATTTAACGACTATTGCATAGCACAAGTCACAAGTACATAAATAAAGATTTAGTTAATAAAGACTTACCTTCGGTATAATCAACTTGTAAAATTATATCAAAATATCGCGATTCGCACGTTCATTTCTCTCCATAAATATTTCGGACATCTAACACACATCGCCATCTAGCTTCTAACTAAGCAGAGCTTGTACTGTGCAAGCTAGATTGACTGATAGAATACTTACATACTTTTTTTGTAAATACATACATATTATTCATAGAAAACATCCAAACTCCGAAACAAAATACAGCGGTTGCAAACGCTACTACTGCGCTACCGAGTCTGCTATTAATTATTCTGTGCCGAGGCACTTGAACTACATAAAAACTAGAGTGTAGTTGTTTGTTTCAGTCACTAGACCGGTTCTAGTAATTTTAAGGTGATCACTGTTACTAACTGACTTTCATTGCCTTTATTCTGATATATTTTATAGTTGATTACAGTCTGATTGTATTTTACAGCACTGTCTTCTTCCTACATGCGGAAGCTTTTAATTGGCTTAAAGAGAACCAATATTTTAAGTACATTTTAAACATAGCTTTAAGCTCCCCGAATCAAATAAAATACAAATAAAAAAATCTCTGTGGTAGTAAAAATGGATTTACCCAACCCGTGTAAAAACTGCTTCATTGCCACTCCGAATTTTTGCAAATTGCCAATCGGAATTTTCAAAGTTGAGGTACACGATACCAACCTTCCATCTTTATTTTTTTATTTATTTATTTATTCAGGATAACAACAGTCTTTTACAAAGTCAATTACTTATATAATATTTACTAGGATATGACCAATTACAGTTATCCACTTATACATAATTATTTCCAAAAAGTGCAAAGAACAGAATTCCATATTTTTTTTTATATGTAGGTAATTACACAATAAACCTCCAACATTTACAACTTTTTAAACTTTAAACATTACATTGTTAAACTAAATTGTTTTCAGAACTTGTAAAAGTAAACAAATAAAAATATGAGTTGCATTGCGGAATGTAAACATGTGTTATCTATCTCAATCTATCTATTAAAGCCGGCGCATCATGCGGGTCGAGCACTCGCCGCTCGGTCGGAACTCGGGACCGGTTTATGTGTGGCATAATGGTAAGTAGGTGGCAACAAAGACATTTACAAAAAATAAATATTAGAGTGATTTTTCTCTCTCAGTAGGCAGCCTAAGGTTAAAAGTTCATAAAATTATACTGTATCATATTTTTTTTTAATGTTTTAAGTAGATGTGTGCGTGTGAAGTACATAACTGTTATTTATCGCTTATTATATTATTTTTTTAATAGACATTAATGTGGTTTTAGTCATAATGAATGGGTCCACAGAATTAAATGTGGTATTATACGATCGTGCGATTCTGGTCATCACAGCATTTTGCCCGTATGATGTAGAATGCGATGGGACATTTAGTAATTGTGTGTGCCGGGTACGATAACTGGGAGTATTAAATCCCACTTTTCCAAGAAGTGTGGTGCAGTCTACGCGATCACGTATTATATCATAAAGTAGCCCCATATTCATCAAAGATCGTCTGTTCTCTAATGTTTGCAAGTTATACAATCGACAGTTCTCTACGTAGTCTAAGTTAGGATTATTAAATTTATAGTTCAGGCTAGTTCAGGTAATTTATAAATTTCTTTTGAATGTGTTCTATTTTATTAATATGTAGGTATTGCATGATAAGGTGACTAGATTTGACATAGATATTCTAGATTGTTTCTGACGTAATTTTCCTCGTAATAATTAATATCTAAATGAATTAGAAATTAAAACTGATAACGCGATGTAACAAAATAATATGATAAAACGTAATAATTATGCTGTTGTGTACAGGAAAATTATTAGGATATTTATTGACTTCATAATCATTACGTTTACAAAGCGTTGTTGTTACGTAGTTGTGTTAGGTATATGACTTGTGATAAGTATATAAGGAAAATGGAACCAGTGTCTGAAGAACGAAAACTTTTTCCAAACTTGATTTAACTGGTAATCCCGTAATACTGTCTCGTACAGAGACATCTGAGAAAGATCTGTCATGTACTATAACTCAGTTGTTTATTTGATGAGTTTGGATGTTTTTTGTTTATTTGATGACTCGTATAGAGACATCTGAGAAAGATCTGTCATGTACTATGTCTCAGTTGTTTATTTGATGAGTTTGGTTGTTTTTTGTCTATTTGATGAGTAATAAATTGTGGTTTTAATACTAAAAACAATAACATTGGTAATTTGAAGTAATTGTAAGGTGAGTACTATAGTGTACGCTTTATGCTAAGAGGCATTCATTGCTATGTGAATGACAGTACAGGCGATGCTCTCTACACCGGCCGCGCTAATATTTCTCGGGAAAACGTCATTGAGAGTCGAAACAAACTTGTGTCTGAAATTGAGACCTCTTTAGAAAAGGTCACAAAGACACAAATTTGCGCGTTCACCGCTAAAAAACTGTCGTGGGTCGTATGTCCTCGGTTTGAAGACACTCCCCTGTCTGCCTCAGCCAACATTGGAATACTTGGTGTCAAGATATCGAGTGAAGTCCAGTTCCGTGGCCATTTGTAGCATAAGGCCACATTGGCCTCGAAGAAGCTTGGTGTGCTCAACAGATCGAGACAGTGTTTCATTTCGGCCCACCGCTTTCTGCTTTATAAGGCGCAGGTTTGGCCTCATGTGGAATACTGTCCTCATCTTTGGGCGGGGGCACCCCAGTACCATCTCCTCCCTCTGGACCGCATTCAACGGAGAGCGACTCGAATCGTCGACTGCTAGAAATTTTAAATTCGGCTGGACTCTTTGGCACTGCGTTGAGATGTGGCTTCGCTATGCATTTTCTGCATATGCGTTGAGTGCTCCGAGGAATTGTTCGGACTGATTCCTGCCGCCTCTTTCAGCTATCGTCCTACGCTGCAGCAGTTTCATCCCCATCACTTAGATGGCTGGCAGTCCACAACTGTGCGGTTTTCTAGGAACTTTCTACCTCGCACAACAAAACTGTGGAATGAACTGTCGCCTGCGGTATTCCCGGACCAATACGACCTTCAAACTTTCAAGAAAAGAGTGTATTCCTTGCAACGCACTTGTGACGCCTCTGGTGTTGCGAGTGTCCATGGGCAGCGGTAATCGCTTAACATAAGGCGATACGTCTGCTCGTTAGCCCCCTATTCAAAAAATAAATAAATAATAAGATGTCAATATTACTTTTGACATAATCCACACGTTTGTGTGAGTCAAAAGTAGGAAGTAATATTTTCTTTTGCCAGTTGGCGGTCTCATGAACACATTACATGTGTCATATTTGGATTATAGCTTTGTAGTGATGCATTAAGAATACCTCTATCCCCCCGTTGGGTATCATAAGAGCCAGTCGGAGTGAAAACCACGCAGGATTACAGCACTGCAAAGAGAAGGAATAATTAAAAGAAATTCTGTATTGCACACCCAGATAAACAAAGATGTAGGAAGATTATACTTACTTTACAGTAGAATCAAAAACTGTTTAACCGGATATATTTATTATGTTGCTATGATCTTTTGTAATATTACAAAAACAAACCTGGCAAGTGCGAGTCGGACTCGTGCACCGAGGATTCCGTACAAACCTATAGGTTGTACGTTGTATATTATGATGTAACTAAAAATTTATACTTTTCGCAATTTTTCCTTTATCTGTGCTACAAGACGTTGCTTCGTACCAAATTTCAATATTCTGAGTTCACGGGAAGTACCCTGTAGGTTCTCATTCCCTTGCGAGTGTTAAAAATTTACAGCATAAACAGCTGTATCTTTTAATAACGTTGGCTTAGAAAATTCAGTAGACCCGAGTATTTACCTGCTTAGCAAGCTGTCATGGTCCAGGGATTACAACCGATATGCGACTAGACCATCGTCCTACCTTATGAGCACACCGAGACACAGGACTGCTGCGTTTAGAGGCAGTTTCAAACTAGCAGCAACCCGCTGCTGGAATGACCTCCCACCGCCGATCCGTGCACTGACGACAGTTGCCAGCTTCAGTACCAGATATAAAAAATACCTTCTCGACATCCAACAGCAGCATTCAAATTGACACTCATGTTACCTCTTTAACAATAACACGAACAAGTACAGTTACAAGTCACATAAAACAAACAGCTCATATCACCGCAAAACAACACAACAATCAAAACACCCGTCACGATTTTTATTTACACTCAGAATATTATTAAATCTCACAAGCAACATTACGTTCCGCGGGCTCTCTTCATTACTGTCCCTCAGAGCATAAATGCTCTAAGTCACTGTCTATTCTTCATATATATCTATTTTATTTTATTTTTTTACGGATAAATGCATATATATAATAGGTCTTTACCTATGAAATTGCCGTTTTGTATGCAATAAGTGAAAGTACTTATTTTTTCAAACTTTTTTATTTCTGTTATTCGAAGTAATCACCCATGCAATCGACGCATCTTTGCCAACGCATTGGCAGTTTATTGATGCCCTTCTTGTAAAAATAAGCTGGACGGGAGGCAACAAACTCTTCAAAGGCATTTTGTACTGCCTCTCGGGAATTGAATTTTTTACCCACTAAAAAGTTGTCTAAATTTTGGAAAAAGTAATAGTCGGTAGGTGCAAGGTCTGGTGAGTATGGCGGATGAGGGAGAGCTTCCAACCCCAGCTCTTGCAGCTTGGAGACTGTCTATTGCGCAGTATGGGGTCGCGCGTTGTCGTGAAGGAGCAGTGGGGAGGACCGATTGACCAAAGCTTCAAGCTTCTCCATCATTCTCTCCAGTTCTTCACAGTACACATCTGCATTAATGCTCATGCCGTTTTGTAAAAAGCTGTGTTGAATCACATCCGCACTAGACCACCAAACAGTGACCATCACCTTTTTAGGGGTCATTTTTGGTTTAGGGCATTGCTTTGGTGCTGAACCAGGGTCTAACCCTAGTGGTTTAACGGTCACCACGCCGTTTCCTACTTCGCCAAGTGTCTTGGGTTCAAATCACACGTAGGACAATACTTTGTGTGATCCACAAATTGTTGTTCTGAGTCTGGGTGTTATTTGTGTCCGTTTCATGTATGTTTGTAAAGTCCCCCGCGACACAGGATTTATTCCTAGTGCGGGAGTTGTCTTAAAAATAAGAGATAAAGTGAGACGGAGATTTTTCTTTGTTTAGTCTGTTATCGAAATTATCTACCTATTTGTTATCTTTGGTGATGCATTTTGGAAAATCGACTTATGACCCCGTAGATCGGTCAAATACCCGTATGTGCGCCGTGGCCGTAATCGGAACATCATTTGTTTAATCCTTATTACGTGACTGAGACATGATAATGAGAATGAAAAACTGGTTATAATTACTAATCCATTTCTTTAATGATTTTTTGCCATAATAGGAATTCGAAAGTCGTCATTATGCCTAAATATGAACACACGAATGAAACATATTTTTGTGTTCATGTTTTTTGTGGTCACAGGAATTACCGACACAATTATGCCCATGTTCGTGTGAATCAAATATCAGGAGACGTTATTTGATTATAACAAAATGGGAGAATTTAATACGCGTTTCCTTAATCTGTCGGAAATAAGCAACTGTTTTATTAATTAACATGCTGAATCAGAAGATTGGGTTTAGTGGTGTCTATGTCCAGCAACGGGCAAATGATGAAGAATAAGCATGCTACTTTCGATTGCCTTTTAGGGTTACTTGCCAAAGGCAAAAAACGGAAACCATATAGGTTCGTCATGACTCTGTCTGTCTGTCCGTCCGTATGTCACAGCCACTTTTTTCCGAAACTATAAGAACTATAATGTTGAAACTTGGTAAGTAGATGTATTCTGTGAACCGCATTAAGATTTTCACACAAAAATAGAAAAAAAACAATAAATTTTGGGGATGCGGACCCCCAAGAGAGCTTAGAACTGAAACTCAAAATTTTTTTTTTCATCAAACCTTACGTGGATATGTCTTCAAAAATTATTTTGAGGTTTCTAATATCATTTTTTCTAAACTGAATAGTTTGCGCGAAAGACACTTCCAAAGTGGTAAAATTTGTCCCCCCCCCTGTAACTTCTAAAATAAGAGAATCAAAAAACTAAAAAAAATATATGATGTACATTACCATGCAAACTTCCACCGAAAATTGGTTTGAACGAAATCTAGTAAGTATTTTTTTAATACGTCATAAATCGTAAACTGCAATTTATCTTTTATTCAATCAACACAAATATAAAAATAAAATTATATTATGTTACTTGCTGCTGCGGAACCCTTCATAGGCGAGTCCGACTCGCACTTGGCCGCTTTTTTATACGTGCTCTCTCCGAGGCACGGGTGGGTAACACCGCCAGTCTTCATACTTCGTGACTCTATTAAGTATTTTTTGTAAGAAAGCGTCTGCAGTCTGACCATTTTTTTCAACGCGGGGAATACTTTTCGCTCCATACCCCTCGCGAGGAAGCTGAAGGGCGTGTGTGGGACGCCCGAAGAATCCTATCTACTCACACGACTGCTATTCATGAGGTCTCGGGTTCGATTCCCGGGTCGGACCAAATGTTTGTATGATCTACAAACATTTGTTTCGGAGTTTGGATGTTTTCTATGTATAATATGTATTTGTATCAGTTGTCTAGTACCCAAAAAAAAAAAAAAACACTGCGGCGGCCTACCTCGCCAGTCGGAAGAAGCTACAGCCATGCATCATACCCTAGTGCCGTACCCCACTATGAGGTACATCCCGGGGTGGTACGACCCGGGAATCGAACCCAAAACCTTTAGATCGGCAGTCGCTTACGACTAAGACTTGTATAATGGGTACTACGCAACTGATATAAATAAATATATACTTTTTTTTGTAAATACGTACATATTATACACTAGCTGACCCGGCGAACTTCGTACCGGCATATTTACATATGTCTCAGCTTTCCACAGGCAGTGTACAGTCGGACATAAAAAAATACTTTTCCCGTTATCTTTTATTATTTTTCTTTCTAGCAAAAAAAGAATGAATGAAATCGGATGTGTTATTGAATTACAACTATGTACATATTTTGACTTTCATCCCCCCAGGAAACCGTGCTGAATATCGGGATTAAAGTATCCTATGTCCTACCTCGTAGTATGAACTCTAATCATGCCAAGTTTAATTTGAATTCATTCAATATTTCAGCGTGATGCGCGGCCAAGATACAGACAGACAGACAGACAGACTGACGGACAGACAGACAAAAATGAAAACAATTACAGTTTTGGCTTCAGTATCGATAATAGAAAGCCTTCCAAAAAAAAATTTCAATGTACAGAATTGGACCTTTTACATTTTTATTATAAGTAGTAAGTATATAGAAGATAGAAAATACCCAAACTCCGAATCAAATATTTGCAGATCTTACAAACATTTGGTCCGACCCGGAAATCGAACCCGAGACCTCAAGCACAGCACTCGCATACGCTACTACTGCGCCACCAAGACAGTTAAATTAAATAAGTTTCTTGAAAACGTGAAAGTGCTCACGCAGTTTATTGCAATGCCAATATGTACATGTGATGCGTCTGTATTGTAATAATAGAATATGTTTATGGTATAAAATAATTTGGTAATATTTTACAGGCAGTATTCGGTCAGTCGTCGGCTAGTCGTGACCTTAAACTTAACGTAAATACTAAAAACATTTAAAAAAAGTTTAAAAAAAGTAAAAGTGACAGGTGCTGTTAAAGTGTTGACATTTGTTTTAGGATACGTTAACCTAATGTGGACATTCTGTACCTCATAATTGTTTAAAAGAAATTTGTGTTATTATAAAATAAAGTGCATCCCAAAAAAGTTGTAGGTATTATATTGGATTAGAATTTGTTGTTTCTGAGGCACATAGAGAGTTAAAGGTACGTTATTTATTAATCTTATATGTAAAAATCAATTGCTGTTCGTTTGTCTCGTTAAAACTCAAGAACGGCTGGGCTTAGCTGATTTTGGTTTTGAAATGTTTGTCGTAGTCCAGGGAAGGTTTAAACGGTGAAAAATTAAAAATAACTTGAAAATCCAAATGTCACGTGTACTAAGTAGTGGGCACAGCTAGTATTTTTATAAAATTATTCTTCATTGAAAGTGATTAGTAAGGTAAATACTATTATATTTGGAAAATAATTAGTTTTATATTTTGTACTTTTAACAGTCGCCAAACAAGATATTACCTAATATAATTATTATAAATGTATTATGGAAAATAAAATACGACTTGAATGTCTCGACTGCCTCGTTGGTCTCGCGGTTGGCGTGTGCGACTGGTGATCATGAGGTCTCGGGTTCGATTCCCGGGTCGGATCAAATGTTTGTATGATCTACAAATATTTGTTTCGGAGTTTGGGTGTTTTCTATGTATGATATGTATGTATTTACAAAAAAAAAAAAGTATATATGTATTTGTATCAGTTGTCTAGTACCCATAACACAAGCTCTGCTTAGCTTGGGACTAGATGGCGTTGTGTGTTAGATGTCCAAAAAAAAAAAAAAAAATGTGTTTTATAAATGTTTATTATTAATTTGTGTATTTTCCTTGTTATTTTATATATAAATGCCTCGTTGGTTCAGTGGTTCCGGTATGCAACTTTCGAAAAAGAGATTTCCGGGTCCGGCCAAAAGTGTTATTGGGATTTTCTAATAAGACATTCTTATAACATCCGAGAGGCGTAACACAGGGTCAAACTTCCATTGTTTGACAGTGTTTAACGGTTATGGGTCGAATAGCGCGTTTAGCCGTGGGTTTCGGTTGTCATGAACATCTTTGGCAATTGTTATTGGAAAGGTCAGTAAAACAAACAAACATACTAAAAACTAGTTCGATCTTCGAATTCAGTTCGCCAAAAAGGTTGTGGAGGTCTGATGCCAGTCGCTCCATGGATAAACTGATATTCAGGAAAACTGGTTGAGCTAGTAGCCGACCCCAATTTACCTTGGTAATAAAGCCTAGCCTTTGCTAGGAAGATGATAATGGATGAGTGTCCTATGAACTACAATAAATCAACGGGCAGAAACTATTAATATCTAAATATGACGAAAACTCGCAACCCCTGAACCTGAGTGAACAAAAAAGTTAAAATTGTGTGATAAGATGAAAATATGCAAAAGTAAACCGCATGACGCAATTGTGTAGATATGAAGCCGTCGACGTATGGCTCACTTATGATATTTATATCTGCTTATAAATTGAGATGACGGTTAAACCCATAGATTAAGTTAACATTCGTGCTGTCGTGTTCGTTGGTGAGTGCGAGACCGGAGATCTAATGATGAAGAAGCATCTCAATAGGCCGCCATAGTGTGGATCACCTAGCTATATTGTCATTGTCTGCATTCATAATGAGTATAGTGACGACAACTCTTGGATTCTGCTCATGCTTTTCATCAGGTAGAAAAGAGCCACTTTGGCAGGCTTATAAATATAACAAAAGAAAAAATAGTTTAAAAAAACACCTAAATTAGACAATATGAAAACTTTGATTAAATTCTTAGATGACACCTCATTTCACCTTATGTATCCTTTTGTGTACCACCATAGCGCCTAAAATATTGAACCTATTTTAATGAATGAGTTGTCAATAACTGGAATTATGAATGAATTTATATTTCTACCATGTGATCGAACGATACAATTTATTTATAAATATAAATAAATAAATATTTTAGACATCTAACACACAACGCCATCTAGTCCCAAGCTAAGCAGGGCTTGTGTTATGGGTACTAGACAACTGATACAAATACATATATACTTTTTTTTTGTAAATACATACATATTATACATAGAAAACACCCAAACTCCGAAACAAATATTTGTAGATCATACAAACATTTGGTCCGACCCGGGAATCGAACCCAAGACCTCATGATCAGAAGTCGCACACGCCAACTGCGAGACCAACGAGGCAGTCAATTTGAATACAGACCTATCTACTTATTTGAGATATAAGTAAAAATTACTACGCAGAGTTGTGTACGTACCCGATACATAGATGGCGGCACTGCGCTTTAGTTACATGAAGTTTAATTGGTCGAGAAAATTTGGATAAAACATTATGAATATTAACTGTTAAAAATAATAATTATGTGAGTGTTTAATAGGAACTAATGTTTAATATGAATGATTAATTAAGATTTGAAATCAATTTATGGTCAACAGAATGATTTTAATTTCTATTAATTAATTCGAAATGCTTAGTTCATTCTACAATATTTTAAGAATTTGGTGTATTAAATATTAACTTTACGCAAGATGGCTAGCAGGAGCTGATGGAGAAAAGCTTAGTGGGTCATCAAAAGGATTTGAAATACATCGCGGGACGCATTTAGGTAGTAGGGGTAGGATTGCCAAAACAGTAAATTGGAACCTCTGGATAAATTTTCTAAAAGTCAGGATTTTGGAGTGTTTATCTGGAGAAATGAAACAAAAATTTAACATTTAGCTTTTTAATACTAAAACTTAAAATTTCACTTATTTTATAGTTGCCACATATCGGTGTTTTATTTCACAGACTACTAGTTTAATTCCTTGTGGTGTGGCCAAAAATGCACGTGGCCAAATGATGATCAACACTTATCGCAAACAGTCATTATTGAAAGCAGAGTTCCACCCAGTACAGTACAATTTCTCGTCCGAAAATAGGTATAGTCCATTCGTTTAGATAGTGTCGGTGCACCCGCACGCTATTGTGGTCATTGTTGTGAAATACGAATATATTAATTCATACAAAGGCGTTAACTGACAAATCATACTTGCTTGTGGGTGTACGCCGCAAGCGGGCCCTTTGATTTTGTGGCGGCTTGCGGGACGTGCGACGGCGCGCTGCGGCGGCGCTATCAATGTGACCGTATCTAATCGAATGGACTGTACTACAGTATATAAATTACAATATAAATAAATACTAGTTGACTCAACCCGCGTGTATGTCGGTTACCGCGTCAAATAGTAGCATATGTGTTATTCTGATGTATAAGCTATAAAACTGTAAAGTTTCATCCAAATCCGTTCAGTAGTTTTTTGCGTGAAAGAGTAACAAACATCCATCCATCTATACTTACAAACTTTCGCGTTTATAATAATAGTAGGATTTCGGACATCTAACACACATCGCCATCTAGCTTCTAACTATGCAGAGCTTGTACTATGAAAACTAGAGTATCTGATAGAATACTTAAATATATACTTTTTTTTGGTAAATACGTATGTATTTACCTAGAAAAAGTATATATTTAAGTTTAACATAGGAAACATCCAAACTCAAAAAAATATATTTACAGTTCAAACAAACATTTGGTCCGACCCGGGAATCGAACAAAATACCTCAAATAAAATATAAATATATAATATACAAATCAAAAAAACAGCAGTCGCAAACGCTACCACTGCGCTACCGAGGCACCTGAACTACGTAAAGCTACCACGTAGTCGTCGGCGATCGCTGACTTGTTTATTTGACGGTTTTTCACAGCCGTGATATGTTCTTTGACCTGTTCTGCGATTGTGCGTTTGGTCTGACCAATGTACGAACTAGGTATTGTACCTTGTTAATATTATCGCGATTAAGTCCCGATTTACAGTCGAATAATATGTATAGTCGCAAAAGTTTAAAAACAATTACCACGTAGTTTTTTATTTCAGTCAGTAAACCGGTATGTATGTGTCGGCTTCGATATCCGATACCGGGCCGAACAATATGAAAGACAGATACATATTTCATACATTTAACTTCCTCCGATATCGTATCGGCGCCCGACACTGATATCGGATCGGATAATGTAAAAACGCTCTAAGGTGATCACTGTTACTGACTTTCATTGCCTTTATCTCTCCTATAGCAAAAATGGAAATACCCAACCCGTGTAAAGACTATTTCATTGCCACTCCGAGGAAGGAAGATTCAAATGGTTAGGTACACAATACCAACCTTCCATCGTTTTCCTCGTCATAACTAATATTTAAATGAATTAGAAATTAAAACTGATAACGCGATGTAACGATTCATAAACAAAATGATATGATAAAACGTAATAATTATGATTTTGTGTGCAGGAAAATTATTAGGATATTTATTGACTTCATAATCGTTACGTTTACAAAGCTTACGTAGTCCTGTTAGGTAAATGACGTGTGATAAGTATATAAGGAAAATAGAACCAGTTTCTGAAGAACGAAAAGTGATTTGAAACTTGATTTAACTGGTAATCCCGTAATGCTTTTTTTTTTGACATCTAACACACAACGCCATCTAGTCCCAAACTAAGCAGAGCTTGTGTTATGAGTACTAGACAACTGATATAAATACATATATAGTTTTTTTTGTAAAAACATACATATTATAGATAACTATAGAGATACTATAGAAAACACCCAAACTCCGAAACAAATATTTGCAGATCATACAAACATTTGGTCCAACCCGGAATCGAACCCGAGACCTCATGATCAGCAGTTGCACACGCCAACCGCGAGACCAACGAGGCCGTTATTACACAATACTGACTCGTATAGAGACATATGAGAAAGATCTGTCATGTACTATTAGTTACTTTGTTGTTTATTTAATGAGTTTGGTTGTTTTTGTATATTTCATGAGTAATAAATTGTGATATTTTTTATAGTTTAAGGCTTCAGTAAAAAACACCTTCAGGATTGATGTGGTTAATTCAGTTCACACAGTGTAGTCAATTCGCAGTCTGGAATCAATCTCCCTGACAATAAGAGGAAGTGCTTCCATGACACACTCTAGTGACGTTACATTTTACATACATACTAATTACCTACGATTCATGTAGGGGTGCGACATCCAAACAATATTTATACAAAAAACAATAACATTAGTTAGTAATTTGAAGATATTCTAAGGTGACCACTATAGTGCACGCTTTATTAAGCTGAGAAGTCTTATTATTACTTATTATTAGGGCACGGATAAATATGTATTAAAAAATTCAAAATATGTACATATAATATGGACCAAAAAATGAAAAATATGGAAAAAATATTGAGTATTAAATAAGAATATCTTTCATATTAAACATAGGTTTTTGTGAAAAATTACACAGTTACAGTTACATTAAAAAATATAAAAAGATAGCGGAATTTTCAAGTAATTCAAATAAAAAAATATTCCATAAAAAAAAAATAAAAAAAAAAGTTTTATCCATCTTCAACTAAATCTGTCTTATTAAATTTATTGCAGTACACAATTACAAGGTCCCAGAGACCTTCGTTCAGCAGTGGACGGCGATAGGTTGATACTAATTCACAATTACATGCTTTTTTAACTATCGAAAAAAAAAAACTCTAAATATAGCTTTATATGGGCTGAAAGATCTTTCCACGTCACATGATGTATCTAATGGGAGCGTACTTAAAGACGCCTAGTTCCGTAATTGTGTAAGGCAGGTACCCTCAAAACTTTATTCATCGTTTTTAGGGTATCAAATCCTTTTATTTTCGTCTAAAATAATGGGTCTTTATCTATGAAATTGCCGTTTTGTATGCAATCAGTGAAAGTACTTATTTTTTCAAACTTTTTTATTTCTGTTATTCGAAGTAATCACCCATGCAATCGACGCATCTTTGCCAACTCATTGGCAGTTTATTGATGCCCTTCTTGTAAAAATCAGCTGGACGGGAGGCAACAACTCTTCAAAGGCATTTTGAGGCATTTCTGCCTCTCGGGAATTAATTTTTTTACCCACTAAAAAGTTGTCTAAATTTTGGAAAAAGTAATAGTCGGTAGGTGCAAAGTCTGGTGAGTATGGCGGATGAGGGAAAGCTTCCAACCCCAGCTCTTGCAGCTGCTTCACGACAACGCGCGACCCCATACTGCGCAACAGACAGTCTCCAAGCTGGGTAAAGGTAAAGACCTATTATACTTGCTATTTCAGCAACAGGGCCTTCCGCTTCAGAAACGTTTTTTTCTATTTCTTCAATAATCTTCAGGTTTTATTTAGTGATGTTAAAGGATTTTCTAGTGCTTATATCATGTGAGATACAAAGCAATAATTGCTTTTTATATAGATCAAATCATCAAAAGAGAAGAATCTTCAAGAAGTTCTTCATGCTAGCCGCGCGGGGGCAGATAATGTGGAATAAATGAAGTTAGAGAATCAAAAATCAAATTACGACGAATAATACGCGAGAGAAATGAAACACGTGCGGCCGTGTGGTGTCGAGAATGCAAACACGTAAAATAATATAAATTTTCGTGAACTAACTCATGTTCTATGATATAAAAATCGTAAATATGGACAATTGTGACATTTTTTTTAAATATGGACTTAACCATGAAATATGGAAAAATATGGAAAATAAAAATTAGTTTTTCACAATCAATATGTGTACCAAAAATCGTGTAAATTAAAAATATGTATTTATATATTAATCCGGGCTCTACTTATTATTATTACTTTTGGCATAATCAACACGTTGTAAATCAAAAATAGAAAGTAATAAATAAATAAATATTTCCGACATCTAACACACAAAGCCATCTAATCCCAAGCTAAGCAGAGCTTGTGTTATGCGTTACTAGACAACTGATACAAATACATTTATACTTTTTTTTATACTTACATATTATAACCACAAACAGACAAAGTCCACAAACTTTCGTTCCCGATCCCCTTTCGGCCAATTGTCTGCAGCGTCGTTACCCATTGAGTTACTATGCCCTTTTATCCATTGCAGGGTGATTTTGTTTGTGGTTGCAATGGACTGAAGATTGTTATGACATTCCTTGATGAGGGAAAAGGTCATCTTGTTGTTTTGCAGAGCTTGAAGCACGGATGCACTGTCAGAGACAATTTTGATGTTTAAGTCTCTCACATCTCTGGCTGCAACTGCTTGTGCTGCTTTGATTATGTCAACACATTCTGCTTGGAAGATTAAGTTTGTCTTGGCTTAGAGTACCTAGTTGATATCTTGATGTTTTAGTCGTTCTAGAAGACGTCAGCTCCGGTACCCTTTTGTGGTTTGAAGCCGTCTGTATATATCCTAACTTCGCCGACGCCAGAGCTATCATTTGTTTTGCTATCAGTTGAATTTAATAACTTCAATCGAAGACATGTTGACATGAAGTTCTGTCCATGGGTGTCTCGAGGGGTGGAATCCTTAAGGATCCCAGGTTCTGCAGAACTTTTGAGTTTACGTGTAACATATTTGGGTAATAGCTTTGTGGTGATGGAATAAGAATACTTCTATTCCTCGCGTGGGAGTCATGAGAGCCAGTCAGAGAGAAAACTATGCAAAACTGTTGTCCTACACAGCAAAGAAAAGGAATAGGTAATTAAAACAAATTCTATATGGCACACCCAGATAAACAAAAATGTAAGAAGAATAAACTAATACATAGAAGAATCAAAAACTATTAAACCAGATATAATTATTTATTATGTTTTTGATTCTGAGGAGACAATATTCCATGTGGAGCTTCGTTGTGCATTGGTCGGTCCGCCTATCGCTGCTCGGTTTGAAATTACTAGAACGATTGTTTATGGCGCGCCAAAGTGTCTCTACTCTGCCTGATGGAAAGCATAAGCAGAATCCAAGAGTGGTGGCCACCATACTCATTGCGAATGCAGACAATGCAGCATGGTGACCCACACCATGGCGGCCTAGTGATGCTTCTGCATCTTTTAGTCTAGTCAACAAGTATGGAACTTGTTGACTAGACTATTTGGGCCTCCGGTCTCGCACTCACCAACGAAACACGATAGTTGATTAAGTTGGAAGCGAACTTATCTTCGGAACTTCGCCGCAGTAAGACAGCTCCGCGGCGCTCGCCAGAGGAGCGTGCGGTCCCTCGCCCGCCCTCGGCTCCTGTACACCAAGACAGATTCTATGATGCAAAAATGATATTTTTTTTATTTATGTTTCTTCTTCTTCAAGTGCCTCTTCAATCTCGAAGGTTGGCCGTCAGTTTCTTGTACTCCTCCTTGTCATTGGTCAGGCGAAACAGTTGTTTATATATGTTGTTATTTATGTTTATATTTGCTCTTAAGACTTTTTTCTTAGTTATTACTACTTTTTATACGATTTTACCATCGCTTTCTAAATTACTGTTATACTGTAACCACTCATCTTTCACGAATAGCGATATTATCTTTGCAGTGTGTGTCCTGCGTAGTTTTCTTACCGACTGGCTCTCTCTCTCTCCCGGCCCCCCCGACCCGATCGACCGACCGACCGACTGACGGGAGTACCTACATAATTATGCACACGTTCATATGAATCAAATAACGTTTCCCGATATTTGATTCACACGAACGTGTGCATAATTATGTCGGTAATTCCTGTGACCACAAACAGCGATGAACACAAAAATCTATTTCATTCGTGTGTTCATATGAAACACACGGTGAAATTACGCATAATAACGACTTTCGAATTCCTATTATGGTAAAAAATCATTTTAAAATAATTGATTAGTAATTATAATCAGTTGCTCATTCTCATAAATCATGTCTCAGTCACCTAATAAGGATTAAAACCATATATTATGAAGTGAGATAGGAGGAAAATTGAGAGACTATTTAAAATGAAAACAGTATAGAAAGGATGAGAGACAGGTTCGATTGAAACTTAGCTGTTACCGGGAAAAGGAAAGGAAATCTATATCTATCTATACCTGGAGAAGGAGCACCAGCCGCAGAAGTTGCGCCCAATGCCAAAAATGCTTCTGGCGAACAAAGACAACCTGCAGATAATTCTACAACTGTTGACAAGCTGGTGATCGCAGTACCTAGCTAGAATCATTTATCTGGTGACGTGGTCACAGTGGTCACAGTGATGTGGTCATACAGCCACGAGTCGACGCAAGAGCCTCGTCCGTTGTTAGGCAGGGTATTCCGCGTGCAGGTGAAGGGCTTTACGAAGATTGTGATGGATAAATGATATGTAAGATTATTTGTTCTAATAGATATTTTATGTTTACAACGAAGACCTTTAAAGATGAAAAATAATAAAAGTACCTACCTAGGTAGTAACAGTATTTGAGTACGTGATTCTAAGTAGGTATGTTTAATTAGTCGTGGTTACATCAGTGATTAATATCAAGGATAAATGACTAATAAAGGAGGTTTTTATTTTATTAAGCAATATTAATTTCTAATATAAACAGTTATCATTAACAAAAGACTTCAGCACTGCAGAAGACTAAGACCTCCCTTCTAAGTATAGACACATATCCAACGATATGTGTCTATACTTAGAAGGGAGGTCTTAGTCTTCTATACCCCGCTGGAAAGACGGTTTGAGTTTGTTTGATGTTTACTTTCTCTTTGCAGTGATGTTGTCTTGCTTAGTTTACTGCCTTGTCACACTTAAGACACCCAAGGAATGAATAGAAGTCGTGACACTCCGTAATCTCAATTCGTCTCCACACGAATAAGTTCAGACACCCACCTGTTCGTTTGTCCTCTATTCCATAAAAGAGTTCACATTACGTCACGTATAATAATTAGTAGTTTCGTAAGAAAGTGGTTTATTAAAGAGATCACCTACATTCAACGAATTCTATAAAATCCTTACGTACGCAGTGTTTACTGGTAAATATAATATTAACGTCATTCATTTAGATTAAATGTGTGAGGATGAAGTTATTTTATGTTATGAGGAAATCATAAACAGTCTACGAAAGTCTACTGCTTAATATTATCCTCTCTATAGAAATGACATTTTAGCCTATAATACGTACGGCCAAACAAGTCGGGCTACAATGAGTCAACATGATTAAAATCAATATTACATACGACAAAGAAGGCGACTCACGATTTCTCGCCAAACGTGGATTCTGGAACCCGATTTCAGAACAATTTAGGAGATCCAATGGAATCTTGCCCATTAGGGATCCTACTTACGCTTTACCACGCAAAAAGGACAGTCATAAGGACTGCCGATAGAAGTGATAACTTATAACTTAGAATGTTATTTGTAAAATTTAAATGTAAAATTTGAAATTTCATAATGATTAAATTAAAATTATCAACATTAAATATTAACTTATGATTTTCCCCTACCAAACAGTGCTCAACGCGGCCAAATAAATTTTCACTTCGAAAATGTCATGTCGGCATGTCGGTGACGCGAACTCATAAGATTTTCCCCTACCAAAAAGTGCTCAACGTGGCTAAAGAATTTTCACTTAAAAAAAAATGTCGTAGAATAATATGAACAAATAAAGAATTGAAACTATTCAGTGACCTGGTTCAATCAACCTATCACCGTCCACTGCCGAAGTCCCCCAAGGAGCTCTAATTATCCCGGTCTGGGCAGTCAGCATACATCCACTACCAGCCACTTTCTTGAAATCATCGGCCCATCGTGCCACATCGCATCCTGCACTACGTTTGTTTAGTTGCAGTCTCCGCTCTAGCACATTTCAGCTCCAGCGACCATAATCTGGTCTGGGGACATGACCGGCCCACTTCCACTTCAGCAACCTGATACTCCGTGCGATGTTGCTCATTCGAGTTCTCAGTCGAATAGCCTCATTACGCTTATACGCACACAAATATCATTAATTTTGTTCCAGGTCTGTAAGAACAGTTCAGTTGATATAGAATAATATTAAACAGGTACACAAGGTAGTAGAGCCACGTTGATTTCAGCACGAACGAGCCGGCTCGACCGGGGCGGTACTACCCTCGCACAGAAAATCAACGTAAAATGACAGCCTTCATGCTGTCGGGTTTCGTTGGTGAGTGTGAGTCCGGAGGCCCAATGATGTAGAAGCATCACTAGCCCGCCTTGGTGTGGTTCACCATGCTGCATTGTTGCATTGTCTGCACGAGCAGTGAGTATGCAGACTCACTGCATACTCACTGCGAATCTTATCCACCACTCTTGGATTGCTTATCCACCAATCCAAGAGTGGTGGATAAGCAGAATCCACCACTCTTTGATTCTGCTTATGCTTTCCATCAGGCAAAGTAGAGTCATTTTGGCAGGGTCAAACATAAAAAAAAAACAGTAGGTACTGTCTAGACTCCCGAACAAAGGGTTCTGGAAAATGCATCAAGAGGATTACACCGATCCAAACCCTGCATAGATAGATAGAAAACTCTTTATTTGTTTTTTTATTATATTACAGTTATATTTAGTATTACAGTTTTACAAAAAAGTAGAGAAAGTGACAAATATATAATGTACAAAGGACGGCCGTTTTGCCGTAAGCAATCTCTTCCAGGCAACCTTAGGATGGATCAAAATGTATCGGAGAGATAGTAGCAGTTGACGGTGCAATGAGTTTTGAAGAATTATAATTTTTCACTTCGAAATTTTCACTGCATACTTTGCTGCAGCCTAATGTGGTTGCATTAATCTATATCTATACTAATATAATATTATAAACGCGAAAGTTTGTAAGTATGGATGGATGGATGAATGAATAGATGTTTGTTACTCTTTCACGCAAAAACTACTAAACGGATTTGGATGAAACTTTACAGTAATATAGCTTATACATCAGAATAACACATAGGCTACTATTTGCAGCGATAATCGACATATACGTGAGCGGAGCCGCGGGCAACCACTAGTGAAAAATAAATCAATACAACAACATTTGGATACAAATTCTATGCTCATACTTGTTCTGAGTGAGTCAAACTTCAAAAATGAAAGGCCAATGTGCCACAAAACCTCAAAAGCAAAACATGAATAGTGATAACACGTTAGTGACGTTTTTAACCTACACTTTCTATGAAGGAAAAATAGTTTACTATGACTCATTGAATTAAGTCCTTGATGTTTTACAAAACAGTCCCGTAAATGTGGATCTAAATGGGACTTTACCCGATTCGAACGCAACTAAATCACTGTAGGTATTGTAATCATATAAAACGGTTGTGTGTATGGTGGTACTTATTTGTCCATGGGCCGGCTCAACCGGAGTGATACCACGGCCGCACAGAAAACCGGTGTGAAACAGTGCTTGCTTCAAACCCATACGTGTAGGTTATCTATGGATAGGTCTTCAAAAATTATATTGAGGTTTCTATTATAATTTTTTTCTAAACTGAATAGTTTGCGCGAGAGACACTTCCAAAGAGGCAAAATGTGTGTGTGTGTCCCTGTAACTTCTAAAATAAGAGAATGATAAAACTAAAAAAAAATATGATGTACATTACTATGCTAACTTCCACCGAAAATTGGTTTAAACGAGATCTAGTAAGCAGTTTTTTTAATACGTCATAAATCGTAAACCGCAATTTAACTTTCATTCAATCAACTCAAATAAAAAAAAAGGATTATGTTACTTGCTGCTACGGAACCCTGCATGGGCGAGTACGACTCACACTTGGCCGCTATTCTAACTTCATTTTGTCTCCCGCTTTGCTAAGGAGGGAAGTGGACTTATTATATTTTTTCCCGAGTGACATAACTCTGTGTGTTCGTGGGGCACAGCTGTTCATCCTGGAGTACAGAAGTTACAGAGGTGGGCGTGTGGGCGAGATTAGTCCCATTAAAAAGAATGCCAAAACTACTACCCTTCCTTTTGTCTTTGCCGCAGTCCGGTAAAAACTTTTAGACCGTGGGAGAGCCACGCTTCGGCATGAATGGGCCGGCTCGACCGGAGTGATACTACGGCCTCACAGAAAACCGGTGTGAAATAGTGCTTGCGCTGTGTTTCACCGAGTGAGTGAGGATACCGGAGGCCCATACCCCAACCAGTGCCAGTTTTTTTGGCAGAGAGTTTTCGTTGGATGTTTTTTGGAAGTCGTTTTTTTTTTATTTATAAAAAGTTTTTATTGAGCAGATGAATTCGGCCGTTCCTAACTGGACTAGGCCTGAGAAGAAAGGACGAAACAAACTCAGGGATCATGGTCTCTTTTAATGTCCAGACAATCTTCTTTAAATACAAATGACATTCTATCAATAAATAAAAAGAAAAGATGATTATAATTTGAATCAAACTATCATATTAAATTGGTAAAAATAATATTATCGTCACATCAAAATAAGAAACAGAGCTAAATTATAAAAATAATCAGCATGTGCAGACTCTATAATTTTCAATAACTTGCATAAAATTATGAAGAATAACAACTCATTCATAAGAATAATGTCAATGAATTTCACATTGTAATAATATATGAAAAGGTCCACATAATTGTTTACGCTGAGAAGACGTCAGCATATAAGCCCTTGGTAATTACAGTATAAGTTGTCAATCCCCTGTTAAAGATGCTACAGGAAACAATAAAATAGACCACGAGTTGTTCGAAGTTGTGACGCAGGGGACGCTTGTTATTATTTGTGTGGAAAACATAGTCACGAGTAACATTTTAACTATTTAGCAAGCCGATAACTAAGTAAATAACGTATAAATCTTGTTGAAGCCGCATTTTCCTATTAAATTAAATGCTATTATTACAAGCTTTTTATTAACTTGCAATGTATGTATGTTTGGGTGGAATCTTGCAACTCAATTTTGAAGCAGATATCTTGAAGCGATATTGCTGAAATTTTGCAAGCTAATGTATACAGCATGACATTGCAGTATTATAATGACATGGAGCTGATCAGACGCTGGAGCTGGAAGGTGGCCATAGGAACTCTGTAAAGAAACGTTGCAACATCATTGACTTTGGACTCGTTTGATTCATTTCGAGGCATTCCAGTAACAGCTTGTTTTTAAAAAGCTTTTTAATTTAATTTATTTTTAAATATTACTGGTTATACGTACCTACATAATGTTTTTGCAACAATATAATTAAAAAACAAAACAAAAAATTGTGAACGTGAGAGAAGGCGTCTAAATTACGACTTTCTAATCCAAGAAAGGTAGCACTCCTGACACGGGGAGGAAGAGGCAAAATATAACTAATATTAATATAGAAAACTAAATTACGTTAACATATATAATTCTTCTGTAAAATAAGTCTGTAATATACAAATTTATTCACCATTAAAAGTTATAGTAAGCAAACCATATAACCAGGCTTTTTTAGCATCTATATCTATACTAATATTATAAACGCGAAAGTTTGTAAGTATGGATGGATGGATGTTTGTTACTCTGCAAAAACTACTGAACGGATTTGGATAAAACTTTACAGTTCTAAAGCCTATACCTCAGTATAACACATAGGGTACTATTTACCGTGATAACTGACATATCATATACGTGGGGGGAGCCGCGGGAAATCACTAGTACCTACATATATTTTGCCTATACATATATGCATATGCTTTTTTAAAGAACTTTTAAAGGGTACGACTACGGTACGAATGCGTACGAATTCGTTCATACATTTTTTTTGTAAAACTTTAGCTGTTTACGCAGACCACGCAATGAAAGTTCTTGAAAAGAATATATTTTGTTAATACTCCGCTCCTTTTAGTTGAAGCGTGATGGTATAATAGCTTATAGCCTTCCTCACTAACTGGACTATCTAACAATGAAACAATTCATTTAATCAAACCAGTACTTCCTGAGAATAGTATGTTCAAACAGCAAACAAACTCTTCTGCTTTATAATCTATACTTATCTATATCTATACTTATAATAAAAATGTAACAGGTTCAATTCTGTACATTAAAGATATTTTGAAATTCTTTTTTGGAGGGCTCTCTATTATCGATACTGAAGCCAAAACTGTAATTTTTTTAATTTTTGTCTGTCTGTCTGTACGTCTGTCTGTCTGTCTGTCTGTATATTGGCCGCGCATCACGCCAAAACTACTGAATGGATTCAAATGAAGGACTCAGAATACTTTTTATCCCGAAATTAAGCACGGTTGCCTGGAGAGAGGGGATGAAAGTCAAAATATGTACTTAGTTGTAATTCAATAACACATAGTCCGATTTCATTCATTCTTTTTTTTTTAGAAAGAAAAAAAATAAAAGATAACGGGCAAAGTGCTTTTTTTTTGTCCGCGAGTCCGTACACTGCCTGTGGGAAGCTGAGACAGATATGTAAATATGGCGGTACGAAGTTCGCCGGGTCAGCTAGTATTAGTATAAATATAAACTTTATAAAATGTTACTATGTAAGAATATGCTGTATTGAAAATGATTGTGTTTCATTAACGTGACGTGGAAATATACACAAGCTCACTTGGAGTTCCCCTTCATACTGGTTATTAATGCATTACTGTACAAAATTGGCAAATATTTCGATTTACAATATCCTGTAGCTACCTACATAAATAAATAAATATTTCGGACATCTAACACACAACACCATCTAGTCCCAAGGTAAGCAGAGTTTGTGTTATGGGTACTAGACAACTGATATAAATACATATATTCTTTTTTTTTGTAAATACATACATATTATACATAGAAAACACCAAACCTCCGAAACAAATATTTGCAGATCATATAAACATTTGTTCCGACCCGGGAATCGAACCCAAGACCTCAAGCACTCTACGCCACCGAGACACTACTACACCTCTAAATACCTGTTTCATTGTAGCATAAATATCAGTACCTGGATGAGCGAGCTTTTCTTGGTTTTACCAACTGCAGATGCTGTTAACGATAAGCGACGAAAAATAGCTTCATCTCGCTCTCTCAGAGGCATGTACATAGCTTAGAAAGAGAAATATAGATAACATGCTGCGCGAACGCAGTCACAGATTCGGTGCATTTGTGATGACGTCATCGCCACGCCTCTCAACTGGAGTTCAAATCGTTATCTATATAATACATAATATGTATTTACCATTATTAATGGAAATTAGAAATTGTCTGGCGAGTGACGCAGATACACCAAAACGTGTTGATAAATAATACTTCTATAGTCAAGTGCGGTGTAGTCGATAAAATTGATCTACAATTTATTCTTGAAACAAACAGAAATCAAAAGGTGTTTCTAAGGTAATACTTTAGTAGTGATACTTTCCGATATACATTTTTTTTTATTCCCACGTTTTGAATAAATCCTGTGTCGCGGGAAACTTTACAAGCATATGTAAAAGCAAAGAACACCTAGACTCAGAACAACAATTTGTGGATCACACAAAGTGTTCTCCCATGTGGGGTTCTAACCCACAACACTCAGTGCAGCGATTACCGCCGCCCATGGACACCCGCAACACCAGAGGCGTCACAAGTGCGTTGCCGGCCTTTGGCGGATGGGGAGAGGGAAGGAGGGAGGTTGGAGTATGGGCTCACTCGGTGAAACACAGCGCAAGTGCTATTGCACACCGGTTGTCTGTGAGGCCGTGGTATCACTCCGGTCGAGCCGGCCCATGCATGCCGTAGCGTGGCTCTCCCACGGTAGACGGATTAATTCAAATTCAATTCAAATTCAAAATCATTTATTAATCCAAGACACCAAGTGACACTTATGAACGTCAAATTGAAGCTATAGTTAAAAATCATAGATCGAGACAAACAGACGCCACAGCATGTGCTGTGTTGTCGAGGTAAATTAGGCGAAAACACCAAAATTTCTTTAGCTATATAATATTATATACATACAAGTACTTATAGATTTGA
Source organism: Diaphora mendica (assembly GCA_949125395.1). Taxonomy (NCBI): domain Eukaryota; kingdom Metazoa; phylum Arthropoda; class Insecta; order Lepidoptera; family Erebidae; genus Diaphora; species Diaphora mendica. The sequence goes on from OX421334.1 coordinate 4,092,005, forward strand.
ATCTCAGAATCGGCTCTAACGATTTTCATAAAAAATTGTATGCAGGCGGTTTTGGGGGCAATAAAATCGATCTAGCAAGGATTCATTCTAGAAAATTTGCCTAAACAATCATCCAGGTGTTAGATGGTTCTTCACGCAAACATTTGTTCTCTCATTACGCCAAGAGGCTTGCCACGTATTAGTACCTACATTACCTAACCATTAATAACATATTTAACCATTATTAATATTATTTTACCTCAAAACTGCGTATAGATGACGTCGATTTTATGGCATAGATACTTGTATAGGAACTACCATGTTTAATTACTGATGAATGAGAGTGGTTTTCCTTTAGTTGCAAATACTAATGTTACTTTTTGGTTATATTAACATTAATTACTCAATGGTGATTCCGCGCCTCGGAGAGCACGTATACAGTCGGTCCCGGTTATCGTGGACACTTACGTGACTTGTGACAATCGTTATTGGGAAGTCTGTGCCCTCAAATATACTGACAACTAGTTGAACTATCACCATCAAATTCAGGTAAAACCGGTTGAACTAGTAGTAACCCCATTAATCTTAGGAATAATAAAGGCTAGGAAGATGATAAATTAAATTTATGAAAGTTTATGAAATGTGCAAATATTTTTATTTTAGTTCGACTAGAGGACTTATAGTATAGACTAGCTACGTGTAATTTTGATACTTACCTTAAACACTTATCTTATGACATTGTGTTTATAAAAAGTTCTAGTTACGTGATCGACTAGTTTCGACCTAATTTACTGCCTCGGTGACATATGCGACTACTGTTTGAGGTCTTGGGCTTGATTCCCTAGTCAGATCTATATTGTAAGATCTGCAAATATTTGTTTCGGAGTTTAGGTGTTTTCTGTGTATTTACAAAAAAAAATATTTATATCAGTTTTCTAGTACCCATAGTGCAAGCTCTGCTTAGTTTGGGACTAGATGGAGTTACGTGTGAAATGTCCAAAAATAATATTTACACTTGCCAATAAAACTTTAACTGTCATTGAAAAGGTTTCCGTACAATCATGAGGCTCTTTCGGCTCAATTTTTAAGGTTTCTTTCTGCCTTTACAAAAATTACCAATATACCAATCTAAAATGTATATAGCCTATGTCCCCCGAGCCATTATCATGGATCTATTGACACCTCATTAATTAAAATCGATTTAGGTAGTTTAGGCACTACGGTTGAACATACAAATATTAAACATACAGAGATTGATCCCTTTGGGATTTTGGATTAGAAAGACAGTGAAACAAACTCATGAATGCAATGTTTTAAAGAAACAAATGCTATACGACACGTACAAGCGACGTTTCATCATGGCACGTATGCCTCAAATGAGTTACGTGGCAATGAATCGGACGTGTGATGTGGCAATAGTAATAATCTCACACAAAGTTTAAACATTATCTAAATAGTTAAGATAGTTCCACTGTTAGTAGAAGATATGTTAGTTGTGCTACATTTCTAAGTGTTCATCGACTCAGCAATGACCGTAGCCCAGTCCAGTGTCAGTTAAAAATGCTGCTTGACATCGTTTGACTCGTGGTTTGTACTTACACCTTTGCTTTCCGTGTGTTGTTCTGTGTATGCCAGAATAAACGATTTTTCTTTCTTTTTTCTTTCTATAAAAGTTAAACGTTCATGGTGCACCCATTCTAGTGAGAATTGGAGACTCTACGCTCGAAGTTGTTGACGATTACCATACCTAGCACAAACTATCCAACTAGGTAGGTCCAACTTTGAGAAAGAGGGCAATCAATGCTGCGTGACATTTTCTCATTCGAAATACCGCAGTATTCCAAAACGAAAGTTTTTGATCAGTGTTTGTGAATGACCTGTTATACAAAGACGTGGTCGATCGCAATAAACCTTATATTAGGTAACTTAGAATTATATATGAAAACTTACATGACACACTAAAAATAATAAAACCTTTTTATAAAATAAAAAAACCGACTTCCAAAAAACCATCCGACGAAAACTCCCTGCCAAAAAACACTTAAAAGCGTAAAATAAACTGGCTCTTCATAAATTGCTATGTGCCAATTCTTGTCTATACCTAATTCTTTATTCATTTAAATAGTAGTATTATTGTGTATGCTAGGTACCTAAAATCTGTTTGAAGTCGGCGCCAAGGCCAAGGCGCTATTTTTCCATTTTTAGTGCAAACAATCATAGGTTATCAGTAAGTTGAACTATTTCATATAATTTCTGCTGATGCCAATAACTTTAGTGGTTTGAACACGTATTAAAACTGAGTATGATCAGTTTCCAAAATTATGCTAAGATGCAAGATTTCTGTTACCGAGAACGTGGTCTACGGGGCAATAGGAATCGTGTCCAAGCTTAAATGTCGTGATGAAATAGAAGCAGGCGAGTATCTTAAAGCAAAATACATTAAGGGGTTAGTCATCATAGCGCTTGTGACATCAGCTCACTTATATAACTTAAAAGTATACAACTAAAGGTCTATAGATACGTATGAAATTGAAAGAATTATCCTCCAACTCCTAACCGTTGAGGAGTTGTACCTTCCACCATCAGCTTACCTAAATAACTTGAAAGAATACGACTAAAGGTAACATACATACTTAAGACATTTAAAGATTTATCCTCCAACTCCTAACCGTTAAGGAGTTTTACCTTTCATCATCAGCTCATCATCATTAAATGATGACTACCAGAGGTAAATACCGGCGTAGCTTCCGAAAATGTACGAAAAACATAGTTCGTGCCTGAAAAAAATGAGGGTTACCCTCGATTTCTCTGGGATGCCATCATCAGATCCTAGTTTCCTTATCATGGTACCACCGTCGGGACATCTACTTTCCATTAACAAAAGAATCATCAAAATCGGTTCATAAACGACGAAGTTATCCCCGAACACACATAAAAAAATATAATATACGGTCGAATTGAGAAACCTCCTCCTTTTTTTGAAGTCGGTTAAAAATAAAAATTTGGAGCTTTTGGAATATAATTATCCTGTTTTAATTATTTTTCAAAAATTTATTTAACGCTAATTTCAGCACAAACAGGCCGGCTCGACCGGGGCGGTACTACCCTCGTACAGAAAATAAACATATAAAATGACAGCGATCATGCTATCGTGTTTCGATGGTGAGTGCGAGACCGGAGGCCCAATGATGCAGTAGCATCACTAGGCCGCCATGGTGTGGGTCACCATGCTGCATTGTTGCATTGTCTGCATTCGCAGTGAGTATGGTGACCACCACTCTTGGATTCTGCTTATGCTTTCCATCAGGCAAAGTAGAGTCATTTTGGCGTGGCAAAACATAAAAAAAAGGAAAATTCTAAAATTTTAATGTGTCTTTTTATTTCAGTTTTCAGAGAGCATAGGTATTATGTAGATACATTGTACTACTACATGTCAATACAGTTTATTTAATAGTATTAATATATAAGTTAATAGTTACTTATAACAAAACTTTGTTACCGCAGAGACCCCTGGTGAGTTATCATCGTAACATCTATCTAACAACATGTATCAATTAAACTAGAGCATATCACGAAAAACCACACCAAAATCGGAAAAGTAGTTTTGGAGATAGGTAAATGGCAACATTAACTTACACAAACAACCTCTCATCCCCAAACTGTTCCGCCGTGGGTAAAAATAATAAATTCGAAGTTCTAATTTTAGTAGGTGGTTATTATATTTAAAAAACTCTTATTGCTTTCGTAATTTAGTTCTTTGGAAAGGTCCCAACAAAGGTAGGTATGTGTACTACAGTAAAGGGGGAAAAAGGTTTGATTAAGCTACAATCAATTGCAATAAAACACTTATACGAAGTCAAGTGCTGCCGTTGAAAAATAATCTTAATAGTGACTCGGTATCAATACCAATACTATGCATCTGGCGTCACTATTAGGGCGGAGCTAAAGTGCTTGGGTGTGCTTGTAAAACGTACGTCCCTCCACTTTCTACGCCTACAGTGCACTGTAATCAACGTTTTTTATATATTAAGCTTACTTTCATTCATTTTCAGCATTTGAAGTAAATAGACGTTACTGATAGGCAAAAGTAAAAATTATATCCATTTTCCGTACACTTCAGGAAGGTATATATCAATTCTACATGGATTTACTCGAATACGTAATATATAGTAAATATAAGGAAAATGTGAACAAGTTTAAATATGAATGATTTTGTTGCAGGGAACCAGTCGCTGCTCGCGCTTCGGATTGTACGGTCAACTATAGTCGAGTCTCGTACTCGCGGTTGTACCGCCGATCCCATCCTTAAAACCTTTGTAAGGTCAGGATATATAGTTCCTAGCTTTCTATGTAAGAAAAAAAAGTTTTAAAAATGAGTTCATTTGTGTTAGTGTTTGCCGTTCTGTGTTTATGTGGAGTTTGGGGTATGAAGTTGGACTGGTGGAATAACGGTAAGACGGTTTTTTTACAATTAGTTAATATTACCAGATTTATTAATTCTCAGGAAGCCACGCTTCGGCATGAATGGGCCGGCTCGACCGGAGTGATACCACGGCCTCACAGAAAACCGGTGTGAAATAGTGCTTGCGCTGTGTTTCACCGAGTGAGTGAGGATACCGGAGGCCCATACCCCAACCCCTCCCTCTATCTCCCCTCCATCCCCCAAAGGCCGGTAACGCACTTGTGATGCCTCTGGTGTTGCGGGTGTCCATGGGCGGCGGTAATCGCTTACCATCAGGTGATAAGTCTGCTCGTTTGCCGGTCTATTCCATAAAAAAAAAAAAAAGATGATTTAAACTGCATTTGAATATTAATTTTGATGTGGATATAATGAAGAATCTCACAACTATTCTTTGTTCGAATTAACAAAGAATAGTTGAGAGATTATATGAATTTCTTTTCAGCGAACTATATTATACGTACGTATTCCGTCAGCTAATTTAAAATGTGATAAATTAGATAAAGATAACGAATCTGATACTATTCGCAGCTAATTAAGGAAAGCATTTTAATTATTCATGAATATTGACTGTTTATAATTTTAATATCATAGTACTGAATGATTTATTTAACATACATCAACAAAATTGTAAACTTATATCACTCACTGCTAAGTAAGTTGATATAAGGTAAAAATATTCTTCTAATTATAATTTTGTATTGTATTGTTGTTTTAGACTTGTTGTTTTAGGTACACGATACCTAGAACCCCCCTTAGTTACTACATGGTCGAAACTACTAATATGACCCGATATTAATGACAGAAAAATATTTAATTCAATAATTGAAACTTTAAACTTAAAATTATAAGTAGAATAATATATTAAATAATAACAATTAAAGTTGCTTCCAACTTCCTTCTACACTATTTTTTTTGCCTCATTGCCAGTAGTACTTACAGCTTCCACTGGGTAAAATTTATTATCTACATTCTCATACTTAATCAAAATAATACTATATATATTATAATAATACATCTCGTAAATAAGGAAAACTATGTAACAATAATATGAAATCTTTAAATAATTTGAATAGATAACTAATTAATTAACTAATTTCCTCATTTTTTTTTGTCCTTATTATTTTAGTTAATAATAAATGTTTGAGTTACAGTTAAAACTCTCCCTGTGCCTAACTCAAAATTATTCCGAACTCAAAACTTACTAACAAGTAAAATTTTAACAAAATAAAAACCGACTTCAAGATTCGATTTCTTTTAGATGCCATCATCAGATCTTAGTGTCCTTATCATGGTACCACCGTTGAGATATATCCTTTCCATTAAAAAAAGAATAATTAAAATCGGTTTATATACGTCGAAGTTATCCGCGAACACACATTAAAAAAAACATAAATACGGTCGAATTGAGAACCTCCTCCTTTTTTGAAGTCGTTTAACAACTTTTGTCATATTTTTACTGTTTTATTCATGACAACCTCTGGCGACATTCTTCAGGTTTCCAGAGTAGTTCTAGTTTAGAGCCAAGTACTTTTATGTTAAAAGTGTGGTCCTACATCTTTTGACGTCAATAACTTATGGCACGCGTCAATAGTGATACCGTGACGCGTGTACCCGTTATATTGGGAATACCGTTTGTGGTCAGGGTTTTGTTAACCATAGTAGGCATACCATTTAAATGTAATTGTAGTTAAGAGGCACAAATTCCGGAAACTTTAGCCACCTTATTGTGAAGAGGTAGAAATATTTTACCTGCTACTTTTGCCTAAAACGTGGCTTATATTTACATAAAAATAATTTATATAATATTTTTAATATATATATTTATATATACATACGGAAAAATATTTTTCTAGCATACTTTCATCGTCTTAACGATATATTTTATAGATGCCTTGTTAAAGTATCGTTGTTTAGCACCTTTCAGAATCTCGATATAAAATACTTTTTACTTTACTTTTTTCATGACCTTTTTCAAAATCAAAAAAATCATTTCCATTGCTGAAGCTAGGATTTGGTATAAAATCCATGTTCATAATTATCATAATGTTTTCTTCGCAATAATGTCATGCAACCAATTACAGAACTTTGGTTTTCCTCATTCATGCTTGTATAACATAATATTTGGTTTTAATATTATTAAGAAAATAAGTTCAATGCTACTTGTAACTGAAATGAATATTTAATACAAATCTGTGAAAGTATCAAGACTCTATAAACTACAAGCAGTAAAGGTCAATTGTCAAATTCAATTTGATGATTTCAAATTTATCATTTCTGTATTTAAAATTTAGCATTTCGCGTCCTCTATTTCACTTTCACATATTTATGACCACATACTTCAGTAAGGACTTCTTTTAGTTCTTCTATATCGTACCGACTATCACGAAGTATTATTTTTTCCACAGTAAAATAGAAAATGTAAGATTTAATTTTGAAATTCAAAAGTTGATTTCAAAAATATTAATACAAAAAAATCCCTCATTTTAGTTTGTACAGTTCCATATCACTCCAAAATATGATCAAGCAATCAAAATTGAGTCTTCCTAAGTTAGACATAAAGCACTATTAAGTATGTCTGGGTTTGATGAAGTTTTTTTCAAATACCCTTTGTCTTTGTTACAGTCGATTTAAAGTGCGGCGTGGAAGCAAGCAATCACCTCGTCCACCACAACCCGTGGTTGGTATATCTCGAGTATTGGCGGAAGGATCTCGTGGATATCAGATGCGCAGCTACTTTGATTGACAAGCGTCACCTTATCACCGCCGCCCATTGTATTAAGAAACCTCGATTTAAACAGTAAGAGTTCATTTCTATGATAATAAAGACTATGGAACCAAATTTTCAAACTAGCTTTAAACTACGTTGGTTATTTTCATAAACAATAGCCTATGTCCTGCTCCAAGGTCTATCTCTATATCGATAAATTCATCCAAATCGGTATAGCGGCATAGCCGTGTAAGCGTAACAGATAGGAAGACAGAGTTGCTTTCAAATTCATAATATTAATATGGATGGTACTAGATGTAACAACAGCTACATAAGGTTTTACATGTTTACTGTATTTTCCTGTCGTAGTACAAACGTTTATACTATGATAGTGCAAATTATATTGGTCCATGAAATTTTTATATAGAATTTACAAGGATGGTTATCATCACGACCAGTATATCTTCTCAGTACTCCTTCAAAATTATGCTAATGACAGTAATTTCGATGTTTCAGATTAGTAGCACGTCTGGGAGAATACGACTTATTGTCAGACAAAGATTGTGTACAGGGTGTTTGCGCCGATCCCTTAGTGAAAATCGATATAGAAGATGTTTATGTGCACCCTGAGTATGATGGAAAAGAACACGACATCGCTATTCTAAGACTGGCCGAAGATGCTCCTTATACTGGTTGGTATATTATATAATTTATTTGTATTCGTAATACGTATGGTCTTTCTTGAATTCTGCTCATGCTTTCGATCAGGCAGAGGAGTCATTTTGGCAGGCCCATATTTAAAAAAAGATATAAATTTGCTGTCACGTTATCAGATGCTAAATAGCAATCGCTACTCATGAACAACTGGAACTTACGAGACACAAAACAAAGTATCGGTCTTGATACTTTACCAAGATCCTTCATTGAAGCGTTTGAAATTTCTCACATTTCCCGGACCTAAATGATCTATAATGCAAGTTTGGTTTGTATATTGGGTTATAATATTAAGGTCAAATTGGCCATCTAGCCACTAGCTCACCCAAATTATCGCAGCATTTCATTTTGAACTCTAGTCTTGCAAATTTCACGTGCATACTCACATGTAAAAAAGTAAAGCAGTTTGATTTGTTATAACCAAAGTTACACCAAATCGGAATAAAATACATAGATAAATATATAAAAGATGTTTTATTTACAGATTTCATTCGTCCTGCCTGCTTACCAAAAGGAGAACTTAAGACTGATACAACATTCTTCGCGGCTGGTTGGGGCGAAATCCCTTTGAAAGGTATCTACGCTCACGATAAGAAAATCATTCCTCTGCCTTTATGGAACAAAAAAGACTGTCAAGCTGCCTATAAACACATCGTCTTACCACAGAGTGTGATCTGCGCTGGCGGTCAGGAAGGTATTGATACATGCAGAGGCGATTCTGGTGGCCCATTTACCAGGGTCCAGGAAACAGTTGAGTTATGGGGTGTAACGAGTGGTGGTAATGCCCGTTGTGGAACTAAAAACTACCCTGGCATCTACACAAAAGTGATTGATTACCTCGATTGGATTGAAGCAGTAATTAAATCTTAGATTAAGACTCGGTTCCTCCCATGTCATCCTCAGCATAATGATGTGGGAATATGAAGGGAACGTAACTATATAACGAAGACAGCATTGCTTAATGGAAATATTGATTTAGAAGAAACTTTTCCAGATGATCTCGTACGAAAGAAAGTAGAAGTCAGTCAAATAGATTATTTAAACTAAATACTTAATACATAGAATTGTTAAAATATAAAGCAGAAAAATTCGGAGCTATATGAAACACTTACATTTTATCCATTGCGTACTCGCTTTTAAGCTTGTGAAGATTTTTATACATCGAAGAGGGTTGATCGACTTGGAGTCGATTGGTTGTCTCGGAGTGCTATTTAGTGTTTGTTTTAGGTATAATGGAATGTACAGGCTGTTAGAAAAATTGTGGTCAAATTTTGGAAGCCAAATTAATTGAACCTCAAAAGAGATTAAAAATTGTTTTGGGAAATGCTATTATTAAGAATATTTTTGAACACTAGAGTTAGTATAGATTTTGAAGATGAAAGTCAATAACTTTGTTTCATATATTTTAATTCAGAAATATACAGATAAATTTCAACATTAGTTTATGTCAGCAGTCTATCATAGAAGATTATTAGCCTGAGCTAGATACCTTTTCCGATTTTGAAATGCAACTTATTATTTTAAAAAAAAATCTGTGGTAAAAACTTTTTTATTTTGTGAATTGTCAAATGGTATACGTTATTCACCGAGTCAGTTTTTACACTTTAAAACGTGACCACGCTTTTACGTAACAACCTGTATCGTATTATTGTTAATGTTATGATAACTTGTTGTATACATGTTGATTTAACTACATTTATATTAAAATGTGCCTTGAATGTAAAAAGAAGACATTCTTAAAACTTTTTTTACTTATTCTAAGACGTAGGTACGTAGCGTTCTAAGCGAAGTATTAAATTGTTTACTATCATACTTGAACAGAATTTGTATACAAAATGTATTCACTAGAGAACAGTATATTTTTATAAAACTATTTTATAAAAAATGCCATGACGTAGGTGATGTGATTAACAAAAAAATGCATTTAAACATTTTATTTATGTTATATTATAATATTAACCTTTTAGTGTGTTGAAATGTATTTTTTCTGCGTTACCATAGCTTGGAGAAATGCAATATATTTGTAACTGAAGCTTTTTATACTTATTAAACTTTAAGAAAACAAGCAATCATTGTAATTGGTTTAAGCAAAGAAGTGTCTTATTTCTCACTAACTTACATGAAAAAGAAAATAAAATATAAATTAAAAAATTATTTATCCAGTTTCAACAAAGTTTTTTAATTTCTTGTCACCCTACTCTTTGTTTATTTTTAAATCTGTTTTATTCTTTAAAAGTACCTAACGTAATCAAAGACAAATTGAGTCTTTCAAAATTCAAGTTTAGGAATACCCAGAAGGGTCAGAAACTGTATTGAAAGTATTTTTTTTAATGGAATAGGCGCCTGATGCCGCCCATGTACACCTGCAACACCAGAGGCGTCACAAGTGCGTTGTCGCCCTTTGGGGGATTGGAGGGGTGGATGGGGGAAGGGGTTGGAGTATGGGCCTCCTCATTTAGTCGATGAAACACAGCGCAGGCGCTGTTTCTCACCAATTTTCTGTGGAGCCGTATTATCACTCCCGTCGAGCCGGCCCATGCATGTCGAAGCATACATAATTCATTGGACCTCTGTAAGCCTGAGGGGGAACTAAAGTCGACCGTTGATAGTATATTTGAGGGCACTGGCCTCCCAATAACTATTGCCATAGATGTTCCTGACAACCTGACTGCTTAGTGTGTTTTCTATTCTCCGGACTGGTATTAAAAAAATCTTATAAGAAAAACCCAATTACACTTTTGGCTCGACCCTAGAATCGAACCCTAGACAGATGATGGGCAGTCGCATACGCTGACCGCTAGACCAATGAGGCAAAGTTAAAGTTTAAGCTTAGTATGCTTCACGTTGCTTTGCAGGGTGCAGGTCAGCTCAAACGCCATCCTGAAGGTAATAGCGACGGCTGAAAGTAAAAGGTACGAATCTCCAACAATTAATGATATTGTTTGTTATCAAGGCACTAGAGTCACGCTGATTTCAGCACGAACGGGCCGGTTCGACCAACAGATCAACGTAAAATGTACGCGTTCGTGCTGTCGTGTATCGTTGGTAAGTGCGAGACCGGAGGCCCAATGATGCAGAAGCATCACTATGCCGTTATGGTGTGGGTACCCATGCTGCTTTGTTGCATTGTCTACATTCGCAATGACCACCACTCTTAGAAAATTTGAACATCCACTGTTCTTTGGTTGTTTCATCCACTGTTGTTTTTTATCGTAATAACAACATTTGAACTACTCTACCTACTCGAAAATTGGACAGATCTTGTATTTAGACTGCTGATAAACTAACTTAAATATTTCTAAAATATACAGGGTTACTGGTATACAATACTTTATGGGGTGATAGTAGAGATCATTAGCTATTAAATTGTCCTCGGGTAAATGAGTCAAAAATATACCGATTTGGAAATAATAGGTCTTTACCTATGAAATTGCCGTTTTGTATGCAATAAGTGAAAGTACTTATTTTTTCAAACTTTTTTATTTCTGTTATTCGAAGTAATCACCCATGCAATCGACGCATCTTTGCCAACGCATCGGCAGTAGGTATTGATGCCCTTTTTGTAAAAATCAGCTGGACGGGAGGCAACAAACTCTTCAAAGGCATTTTGTACTGCATCTCGGGAATTAAAATTTTTACCCACTAAAAAGTTGTCTAAATTTTGGAAAAAGTAACAGTCTCCAAGCTGCAAGAGCTGGGGTTGGAAGCTCTCCCTCATCCGCCATACTCACCATTATGGCGGATGAGGGAGAGCTTCCAACCCCAGCTCTTGCAGCTTGGAGACTGTCTGTTGCGCAGTATGGGGTCGCGCGTTGTCGTGAAGCAGCTGCAAGAGCTGGGGTTGGAAGCTCTCCCTCATCCACCATACTCACCAGACCTTGCACCTACCGACTATTACTTTTTCCAAAATTTAAACAACTTTTTAGTGGGTAAAAATTTCAATTCCCGAGAGGCAGTACAAAATGCCTTTGAAGAGTTTGTTGCCTCCCGTCCAGCTGATTTTTACAAGAAGGGTATCAATAAACTGCCAATGCGTTGGCAAAGATGCGTCGGTTGCATGGGGGATTACTTCGAATAACAGAAATAAAAAAGTTTGAAAAAATAAGTACTTTCACTTATACATACAAAACGGCCATTTCAAAGGTAAAGACCTAATAATATAAAATAAAAAAAACTATTTTTTTTAAGAAAAGTGGATCACGCTACTTCAAAGTGCTCTTAAAAAAAACACTTGCATATTTAATGGTTGTTGTTGGTGTTTTTAGTTTGCTAACACCCTAACATAAAAAAGAACATAAATATAGTACCGTTAGTGAATAATAATTCAGGGAATCTAAAAATTTTCATACATTTTACTGTTTCTTATGATAAAATGCAATTTCATTTAAAAAAATCAGCTTACAATTTTATCGGCGCAATAGCTTAAAAACAAGTATGTTTTATAAGCTATCCAGCGAGGTATAAAAAAATTAAATACGTTGACAAATGGCTGAGTAAATGAACTTAATCGGGAACAGTGTAGGGAGTAAGTGAAAAATTGTAATTTTTAAAATGTAGTTATTTTGCGATCTAAACTGAAATTTACAGTCGATTTTCAAAGTGTGAGCCCCTATTTCTAATGCAAGCACGCTTTCTTGTCCACAATTGAGATTTTACAACACCACTAGACAACGAGTTTTTTATTTCACTTGCGGCATTAACTATGCGGATCCTTAAACCTACAATATTTGATACAGGCGAGACATCATAGACCAGGCTCACACACACGTAATAATCCATCGGGACAACTTGCTGGTCCTGGGGTAGATCCTCCCCTACCAATATAACTCATGTGTCAAAACTCGAAGACATGTTTGGACTTCTTGAAGTCGTACATTTGGAAACAAGGCGTATGACGTGGTATCAGCATGATGGATGTCCATTACAGAATTACCGTCCGCCAATGGTTAAATGAAAATTTTCCTGATAGTTGGATTGGTAGGGAAGGACCTACCCCATGACCAGATCTTACCTTGATGGATTATTACGTGTGTGTAAGCCTGGTCTATGATGTCTCGCCTGTACCAAATATTGTGAGTTTAAGGATCCGCATAGTTAATGCCGTAAGTGAAATCAAAAACTCGTTGTCTAGTGGTGTTGTAAAAACTCAATTGAGGACAAGAATGCGTGCTTGCATTAGAAATAGGGGCTCACACTTTGAAAATCGACTGTAAATTTCAGTTTAGATCGCAAAATAACTACATTTTAAAAATTACGATTTTTCACTTACTCCCGGTTAAGTTCATTGACTCAGCCATTTGTAAACGTATTTAATTTTTTTTATACCTCGTTGGATAGCTTATAAAACATACTTGTTTTTAAGCTATTACGCCGATAAAATTGTAAGGTGATTTTTTAAAATAAAATTGCATTTAATCATTAGAAACAGTACAGTTTTTTGTGTTATTATAACGTATTGGGGCGTTAGCAAACTAAAAACACCAACAACAACCATTAAATACGCAAGTGTTTGTTTTAAGAGCACTTTGAAGTAGCGTGATCCACTTTTCTTAAAAAAATGAGTTTTTTATTTTATTTCTAAAACGGTACTTTTTTGACTCATTTACCCGAGGACAATTTGATAGCTAATGATCTCTACTATCACCCCTTAAAGGGATTACTACATGTTACCTATAACCTTGTATACATCATGTAATTTTCAGATCCGTCATTATAATCGAGTTATATTCACATTCACCTACACTGTACCATGTACCTACATATTCGTCGAACCAAGTGTGCTGTTCTGGGTTAGTCCCGGAACATTCACAATTTATTTATAAATTTACCTCCAGAATGCCCAGAAAGTACATTACACGTGTCGTTTATCTACCAAATTGCAGCCCACAAATGGGTAAAACCAGTGATATAACGCATCCACAGAATTCATTCTCATTTACGGAAAAGTGTGGTTAAGAAGTAAAGCGTTTTAATTTCATTTGTAACAGAATTAGCATAACTTAAATAATAATAAATTACAATAATAATTTAAATCCATACTAATATAGAGCCACGCTGATTTCGGCACGAACGGGCCGGCTCGACCGATGCGGTACTACCTTCGCTCAGAAAATCAACGTAAAATGACAGCGTTCGTGCTGTCGTGTTTCGTTGGTGAGTGCGAGACTGGAGGCCCAAATAGTCTAGTCAACAAGTTCCATACTTGTTGACTGGACTAAAAGATGCAGAAGCATCACTAGGCCGCCATGGTGTGGGTCGCCATGCTGCATTGTATGCATTCGCAGTGACCACCACTCTTGGATTTTGCTTATGCTTTCCATCAGAGTAGAGTCATTTTGGCGGGACAGACATAAAAAAAAAAATTCGCCTTTCTGTCTGTTAAATTTTTATGGCTAAAATGCTGCACCGATTTCAATAAAAATTGGTATGGAGATTCTTTGAAGGACATGGGCTCATCTTCTTATTTTATGGAATAGGGGGCAACCGAACAGACGTATCGCCTGATGCTAAGCGATTACCGCTGCTCTTGGACACCAGCAACACCGGAGGAGTTACAAGATCGTTGCCGGTCCCGCGATGGGGGCGAGGAATGCGGAGGAAGCACGGGGGAATGGAGAGAGTATGGGGAGAGGGGAGCATGGGCCTCCGGTATCCTCAATCACTCGGCGAAATACAGCACAAGCGCTGTTTTACACCGGTTTGTGGCAGTTGTTGCGGATCCGCGGTCAATCGCTAGTATAACAATTGATTGAACACTCAGATTATGTGCTTCCTACTCTTTCAGATTATACTAGGTTGTTAAATGTATTCGAAACCAGAGACTTTTACAATTGCATTCAGCACTAATATTTAGAAGTATGAATATACTTTATCATATATTTGCGCGGGACGGCTAAAAATACGAAGTCTCCGTCTCTATTCATTCCGTGGGTGTCATTCTAAGGGAGCAAAATATACAGTAATAGTGGTTACCCCCGGCTCCGCCCTCGTGTATGGCGGTTTTTTTTTTTTTTTTTTTTTTACGTGGTGGAATGCATTTACGCACTTCGCTCGCCTCCCGCGGGGGCAGGGGGTTCGCTTCGTGTGGGACTCCTGACCTCAAAGAGAAGCCAGACTACCCACTAAACCACCACGGTGTTCCTCCTTCACCTAATCCGAGCCACGGGATAGTTTGCTCACCGCGACTCGGCTAGGGACGCCCTTTGTTGTCGGGCACACCTGATGAATGCACCCCAGAAACACAGAGGGGCGCATTCCGCCACATTAGCATGGGGCGGCAGATCCCCCGATCCACCGCCCGTGGCCACTCTCACCCAGGGACGCGTGCGGACTTCGCCCACCGGCATCCCTCCCCGGGACGCGTGCGAACTCCGCCCGCCGGCGTCCCCGTGGCCCGCGGGGCGAAAGAGCGAGCCCAGCCCACTCCCGCCCCAGCAGAGCCCCTCCTCTTGGCCGCCATCAGCCGTGAGGCGACGGCAGCCCGACACTCATCGCCGCCGGCCATAGCCGGAGCCACAGCCTACGGCGAGAGGTCTGCTTTTTACGACTTTGCTGTCGGGTTTTAGAGTCTTTTCCTTGACGCGGGCCGGCCAGTTAAGGCAAGCCCTCCGGCCAACAGGTTCTCAGCATACCCTCCTGGAGCCACCAGTCAGGTCACTGTTGAGCCCCTGTTGGTTACGGAACGCGAGAGGGTGGCTAAGCCTCTCTCGCCGACGGTGGCACTAGTGCCTGTCAGCCCCTGAGTTAACAGTGGGCCGACCCGCCCCTCGATCCCGCCGAGCCCTGAAAAGGGCTGCTGCGGATCCCACCCCGCGACCCCCTCGTGCAATGGGGTACGCTAGCCCTGAAAAGGGCTGTCGGGTTATTGGTCAGACGGCCAGCATACAGAGCTCCTGAGAGTCAGAGTATCCTGACCGCCTGTCCAGGGCGCACCAGCCTCCACGCTTCCGCTCCCCAGGACCGGAGTCCAAAGGGGGAAGAAACGCGTAAGCCAACGTGGAGGTTACCCGACGCCGCGCCCCCGTGTATGGCGGTTATAGCAGCAAATAGTAGGCTGTGTTTTTTTTTTTTTTTTTTTTTTTTTTTTTTTAACCGACTTCCAAAAGGAGGAGGTTCTCAATTTCATCGGTATTTTTTTTTTTATTTTTTTTTTATGTATGTACATTGATTACTCCGTCAATTGTGGACCGATTTTGAAAATTATGAATGATATAAACGTTAAATGGTCATTTATAATTATGATAACACGTCCAAATTGTTTAAAAAGCAGTACCCGCGCGGTTGGTCGGCTCCCTACGCGACACACGCACCCAAATCGACTTAAAAACTCAGTAGTAGTTCTTGAATGTAAATTCGGATAAAAAGTTATTTTTGGAACTATTTACTTGATTTTTGTTCTACCTACTATAAATATTACTTGGTATTATAATATTTCTTCTGTATTTTTAACCGACTTCCAAAAGGAGGAGGTTCTCAATTTCATCGGTATATTTTTTTTAACCGACTGCCAAAAGGATGAGGTTCTCAATTTCATCGGTATATTTTTTTTTATGTATGTACACGGATTATTCCGTCAATTTGTGGACCGATTTTGGAAA
Organism: Diaphora mendica; assembly: GCA_949125395.1. Classification (NCBI taxonomy): domain Eukaryota; kingdom Metazoa; phylum Arthropoda; class Insecta; order Lepidoptera; family Erebidae; genus Diaphora; species Diaphora mendica. Next base: position 4,108,464 of record OX421334.1, read on the forward strand.
TTATTTTTGTATTCGAAAGGGTATGCTCCCCATGTGGTCCCATGGCCACCATATCAGGATCTGATGATGGGATCCCAAGGAAATTGAAGGAAACCCTCAAATTTACGTGAGCGCCTGCAATAAAGTTAAGGCAATTGTCTGCATGCTTTCATATTCTGTAAACATCATGTCCGAAATATTTATTTATTATTCTATACAGTATGTTGTATGTTACCTTTAGTCGTATTCTTTCAAGTTATTTAGGTGAAATGATGATGAGAGACTTGAGAAAGACTAAAAAGCGAAAAATAAAAAATAAACTTCGTTTAAAAAAACCGACTTCAAAAACTGAAAAGTATAAAATAACTTAATTTGTATGTGCTACCTATTCATAGGTTTGAAGTCGGTGCCGAGCCAAAATGTAATAGTAGGACTCGCCGCGCGTGACTTTGAGCGGGATAGCTGCTCTTCGCGTAGGACAAAACAACCGAAGCGTCGGTGACGTCGTTGACGTTCGTCTCGAAATATAGCGAGTGTGGTACCTACTATTACATTTGGCTTGGCGCTGAATTCAAACCTATGAATAGGTAGCACATACAAATTAAGTTATTTTATACTTTTCACTTTTTGAAGTCGGTTTTTTTAAACGAAGTTTTTTTTTTTAAAAGACAGGAATAAATCCTGTGTCGCGGGGGACTTTACAAACATACATGAAACGGACACAAAGAACACCAAGACTCAGAACAACAATTTGTGGATCACACAAAGTGTTGTCCTACGTGGGATTTGAACCCACGACACTTGGCGAAGTAGGAAACGGCGTGGTGACCGTTAAACCACTAGGCCAAACGTGCAGTCAGTTATTGTGATGTATAAGCTATATTACTGTAAAGTTTCATCCATATTCGTTCAGTAGTTTTTGCGTGAAAGACTAAGAAACATCCATCCATCTATACTTACGAACTTTCGCATTTATAATATTAGTATAGCAACAACATCACTGCAAAGACAAGGAAAACTTGAAACGAATCCTGCTAAAAACCTTGAAACAAATGGACAGTATTGGTAATTTAATTCTGAGGCGCTGATTGCCCAGTTGCACTCGGTGATTCGAAACAATTGAGTGCACGGTTGGCCTAGTGTTTTGAGCGGTCGCCTCGCCACATTCTACTATGCCAAGTGTTGAGGGTTCAAATTCCACGTAGTGTGTGATCCACAAATTGTTGTTCTGAGTCTGGGTGTTCTTTGTGTCCGTTTCATGTATGTTTGCAAAGTCCCCCGCGACACAGGATGTATATTCCTAATGCGGGAGTTGTATTAAAAAATAAATTTTAAATAAATTCCCGTGTACCAAACATCAACCACACCACCAAACAAGACGGCGTCACATTAGATTCAGTGACACGTCATATAGCCTATAACCAGCGGACGATCAAAACGCTTCTAACGATACCTCATTTGTCCAGTTCTAATAAATAGTTAAGGAGCTATGAGGGAACAAATGAACATACATACATACATAGGCTGTCAAAATATAACCCTCCTTTGGCTTTGCCGTAGTCGGGTAAAAAATTTAAATACCAGGAACTCACAACATACATGGTCTTATTCGCTGTGTGCGCGATGACCGGTCCCTAGTGACCAAGATTATTGTGAACTTGGGATCAGCACTGAAAATAAAAAAAAAGTTAAAACTAAAACCCAACTACGACAAAAAACGACGCTGAAAAAGTATGAAACAAGTTTGAAAAGCCGTAGTGACACGTTTCATAGAAACGCACCAGATTCTGAGAGAGAAATCTGAAAAGATTTACTTACAAATAAATATCATTTCATTTCATTTCATTGACACTTTAACAACGTGTGACTACGGCTTTTCAAACCGTTTACTTTTTTTTATTTGAAATGTTTTGGTGCCGTTATTAGTATATAATATATATATATTTGATTATTTATTTATTGTCGGCTAGAGGGCGCCACATTAGATTCAGCGACACGGCATATAGCCTATAACCAGCAGACGATCAAGACGCTTCTAACGATACCTCATTTGTCCAGTTCTAATAAGTAGTTAAGGAGCTATGAGGGAACAAATGAACGTACATACATACATACATACATAGTCTGTCAAAATCATAACCCTCCTTTGGCTTTGCCGTAGTCGGGTAAAAATAAAAAGGGGTTGCAATTTTATCACAAAGAATTGTAAAAAAAAAAAAAAATGTAATATCATGCTAGGTTAAGTTGTTTACCTTTGTCTCTTCACAGCAGCTATTCATTTATTTCTTTGCTCCAATTTCCATTTTGATGTTGGAAACGAATAAAACTTGTTACCTTATATTATAACGTAAGTGGAACCAAATTTCTAGAGGGCAAAATGCAAGCGTTACTTCTTACTTTAAGAAAAAGAAATATAAGCAGAATGCGATGATTTTGGTGAAAAGTAAAAATAATGCAGTCTGTAAATTACACTTTTACTGTTAAGCAGCTAATCCACTTTTAACAAAATTTGAGGAAAGCCTAAGTAGCGGTTCGAGAGACAAGCGACCGAGACAGGAGACCGCGACCATCACTTAATCATAGGCAATGTATAAGCAACAGCGAGACCGAGACAGGAGACAGACAACAGTACATACAAAAGAGACCGAGACACTTGTCGCGGTCTCCTGTCTCGGTCGCTTGTCTCTGTCGCGGCGCGAACCGCTACTTTAAGGAATCGTCTCCACAGGCGAGAAGATCGCGACGGATCCGTCCTTCTATTGTCGGTTGGTTAATCTCCACAAACAACCGATTATTCTTTCAGCATATTGTCGCGACTGGTAAAGGAATCGCCGAGTGTATAGAAACATTTGACCTGTGAGGCATTTACGGGGATAACCGATATGCACGTGGGTGAAGTCGGGGCAAAAGCCAGTTTTTAATATTTTTATTTTAGTGTAAAAGTATACAGATTAAATAAGTATATAATATAACGTTTCGTCATAGGTGTAACGGGTAAAAGTGGTTTAAAATGCACTTTTATCTTTTGTTGGGGAAGAACCTCACTCAAGGGGGAAGTACCGATCGAGTAAGGTCCTGATTCGATTGAACATTTCATCTCTATACAAATAAATAAAATTAGAGTGTTTGTTTGTAATATTAAACTAACCACTTTTTACTAAATGCATATGTATACACGGTATATATAGCAAAATATAAATTTTTGTCTGTTTCTGTGTCTGTCAATCTGTCTGTCTGTTTGCTCCGGTTAATCTCTGGAACGGCTGGACCGATTTTGACGAGACTTTCACTGGCAGATTGCTGATGATATAAGGAGTAACTTATGCTAATTTGTTTTTAGGCTAGCTTCGCCCTGCGGCGCTACCCGTGGGAGTTGTTGTGCCGCAGGCAATCCCGCATGGCTCAACTAGTTTTAAATATTGTTCAATTTAAATTATTTACTGAAATATTTTGGAAATTTGAAATTTTGTACGACTAGTACATAATTTCAAATTTCCAAAATATTTCAATTTGGTTACAATGATTACTTTAGTATGTTAAACTTTTTTGAGCATAGGACTCCGGCGTTTTCTAACTGGACTAACCATTTTTTTCTTTTTTCTTCTCAGGAGAAGTTTGAGTCACAAATATCGTAGTTTAGAATAAAATGACAATAAAGTATAATTAAAAGTTGTATCAACTTATACATTTAAAGCTGTTGCCCGCGTCTTCACCCTTGTGTGTGCGGGTTATCGTGTAGTAAACTATGTGTTATTCTGATGTATAAGCTATATTATTGTAAAATTTTCATTCAAATTCGTGCAGTAGTTTTAGCGTGAAAGAGTTACAAGGATCCATAAATTCTCACAAACTTTCGCATTTATATATATAACAAGCTTTCGCCCGCGGTTTCGCTCGCATTTAAGTAATAAAAAGTATCTTATGTTACTTCTAATACCTCCAAGAATATGTGTACAAAGTTATGATAGGTTAATTAGTTTTCGCGTGAAGCGTAAACAAACTTACATTCACCTTTATAATATTAGTGTGATATTAGTAGGTACATATTATAATATATATTATTATCATGAATCATAGTAAATAAGAAACAAATAAACAGTATGTGCCGAATGAGCAGCTCAGCAAAGTGTATTGTTTATGATAAATTACTGTTATTTTTACAAGCTTTTTATTAACTTGCAACGTATGTATGTATGTATGCTTGTATGTTCGGGTGGAATCTTGCAACTCAGCTTTGAAGCGATCGATCTTCAACCGATTTTGCTGAAATGTTTCAAGCATATGTATACAGCGTGACAATATAATGACATGGAGCTGATCTGATGCTGGAGCTGGAAGGTGGCCATAGGAACTCAGTAAAGAAACGTCACAACATCAACGAGTTTGGACTCGTTTGATTCGTCTCGAGGCATTCCAGTTAAAGCTTGTTTTTAAAAAGATTTGTAATTTAATTTATTTTATTAGTAACTAATTTCGCCAGACAAGTCTACTTTTATGCAACAGAAAAATACTATTACAATTTTCTTTGTAGTTTGAAGTCCAAAAAATTGTTTTAGTTTTATAGTACCTAAGTATTTTACAATTTCCAATAATAAAAAATAATAAAATTCCAAAAGAATACATACTGTTGTAATGGTCTTGTCAGATATGCATACAAAACAGTCTTTTTTTATCTGGTACATATAAAACTCGTGTTACATTGTTGCTCCGAACTATCTAAGCGAATTTCAAGTTTAAATATGCATTTTGCTGGCGTACCTTAGATAAAATAGTTAACATCATGATTAGACCGATAGGAGCCGAGCATCATTGAAAAGAGACCCAGATGAAGTTGCGTGAGTCAGCTAGTAGTTATATGATAGATACACTAACTGAAACGTTATCAGGAACTGGGGAAAGTCCCTTACAGGAGAGAGGGAGAGTCATACATTTCTAATTACTCATAGACTCAATGATGATAAACGCCACGCGTCACGAATTACAACTATTTATATATAGACTATTTATGCATCATCAACAAAAAGTTTAGGTTATGGATGAATGAAATAATAACAATGGCGCGTCATATTTGGCGTTGGTTAATTTCCTTATATAGAAAACGATTTTAGACTAGTTACATTGGTCATTTGCTTCGCCGTCTGCCGTTATTTAAAATAGCATTAATTTATTTTTTCATTACCATCTCAGCCGAAGGAAATCCATTACTGGATACAGTAGTGGATGTCCTGCGTTGCCCGCATCAACCGGCATCTCGCTCCTTTACTTGATCCTCAGACCACCTTGTATTTATTTTTTATCGTATTCTATTATTTTCATTCTATTGAAAAAAGAAATTGTTGAATGACGGTAGTATATCAGATTACCCGTCGCCGTTTTGCAGCACGAGAACGAAAACTATGGCGAAAATCAACGGAGGAAATGCTTAATGTTTGGGAGATCGTGGTATCACTTCTGTCAAGCCGGCCTATATTTAAAACCTTACAATGAGCAGTTCTTGAATATATATTTATACCTAATCTGAATCTCGAAAACGGCTTCAACGATTTTCATGCAATTTTCGGGGCGATAAAAACCAAAAAAAAAAAATACCGGTCGTTCATGTACTGTACCTAAACATGACTTTCTCATTAACACACACTCACACATAAACAGAGTTACTATTCCGTAGAAAACTAACGTACATATACCTATTTTATCAGACTAAGCATTAAAACACGGTGGCATCTTTTGACAATTTATTGAATTCTATGCTACGGGTAATTTGCAATCATCTTTCCGATTACTACGATCCCTCATATCGCACATAAAGCAATGCACAATTCGAACAATAAATAAATACTAAATAAATCAATATTTTCGGACATCTAACACACAACGCTATCTAGTCCCAAGCTAAGCAGGGCTTGTGTTATGAGTACTAGACAACTGATACAAATACATATAATATACTTTTTTGTAAATAAATACATATTATACACAGAAAACACCCAAACTCCGAAACAAATATTTGCAGATCATACAAAGATTTGGTCCGACCCGGAAATCGAACCCGAGACCTCGTGATAAGCAGTCGCACACGCCAACCGCGAGACCAACGAGGCAGTCAAAATAAACAATAGTGCGATAGTGAGTAGGTAAAGTTTTTAATATTATGACTATATGACGTATGACTAAACTCATTGCGCCAGTTATGAAATCCATACCTCTAAAGTGTAGTAAATCTATACTAATATTATAAAGGTGAGAGTTTGTAAGTATGGATGGATGGAGGGAGGGATGGATGGATAGAGGGATGGATGGATGGAGGGATGGATGGATGGATGTTTGTTACTCTTTCACGCAAAAACTACTAAACGGATTTGGATGAAACTTTACAGTAATATAGCTTATTCATCAGAATAACACATAGGCTACTATTTTCTGCGATAACCGACATATACGCAGGCGGAGCCGCGGGCAATAACTAGTATTATTATATAATACAAAAATACCAATCAAATTGAGAACCTCCTCCTTTTGAAAGTCTGTTAAAAATGTACTTATGATACTTAAAAGTACTAATTTGGGAGAAATAAACAATTGTGTTCAAAATTGTTTTCAAATGTTTAAAACCTTTTTTAAACATTAAAAAAAAAGGAACAGATTTTCTTTTCAACTGTATACTTTTTATGTTTGCTCCCTCACAATTCTGCCATGTTTTTTTTAAGAATTAACCAAAACATTTCAAACAAACAAACAAATGTTCCGTTTTTAAATTCAAATTTGGAAGAAAACTTTTGAAGAGTACAAAATTTTCAAATGAAGAATGTGGTTCACATAATACAAATTTGAAATTGAACTCGTTAATTTTCAAAGTCAATCATTTTCACGCAAGTAAATCACACATTACAATCCCTACTCTACACTCCATTTATAGGCGTAGTCTTGTGGCTGGAATTCTACTCAAAAACATTTCAGTAAAAAACCTTTTCCCATATATATAAATATGTACATACTGTCCTGCCCATTGGCCCTATCATAATAACGTCACTTGTTCATACCCATTTTATTACAATAATAAATGGCACGCGCCGCGTACTTGGAATTTCCATTAATTCGCTATCAACTGGTCATACATAAAGTTACCTCATTATTTGATTTGTGCAAAAATTTCGTAGTCATTTGCGCAACAAACAATACTATTGAGCAATTTCAAATTGTAAACAATTTTGTTTTGTTGTTTGATGCAACTCTGTGACTAATAAATCAATGCTTTCTTTAAAACTGTGTGGACATACAATCTCCCCGAAGCGTCAAGTGGTAAGAACTAACTATATTAAATAACGTGAAGCAGAAACTTTGTACCCTTTTTAACTGACTTCAAAAAAAAAAAATAAGCGGCCAAGTGCGAGTCGGGCTTCCGGGTTCCGTTTTTTGCCTTTGGCACGGAACCCTAAAAAGGAGGAGGTTTCTCAATTCGACCGTATATATATATATATATATTTTATGTGTGTTCGGGGATAACTTCGTCGTTTATGAACCGATTTTGATGATTCTTTTTTTATTGGAAAGAAGATGTCCCAACGGTGGTACCATGATAAGGACACTAAGATCTGATGATGGCATCCAAGAGAAATCGAGTCGAACCTTGAAGTCGGTTTTTATTTTGTTAAAATTTTACTTGTTTATAAAAATTATGCGAACGGAGCAGTATGAAATTTGGCACAGTTCAAGTTAATATGAAGGAGAGGTGTAGAAAGTTAAAAAGAAATTAAAACTAAATGAATTATGGTTGAATTTTGAAGATTGGTTTGAATCATTGCATCATTATTTAGGCCAGACGCTTTGAAATTATATATTCATTATAGTGTTATCATCGTAGACCTTCACCAGAACACAGTTCTTGCTGTAAATCTGCTGTGACGATGCTGAAAAAAGTGACCAAAATCTAAAACTTCTATTGATTCAAGTTGTGTCAACATGGATGTTTTTTGATTGCATTGCTATTATAGCTTACCGTAGTTCCAATTATTAACACAAAAATGGCCATATTCTCAAGTATTCTTACTTAGTTTACAGGTCTATAGCTCCTTCAAAAGAATACCTCTAAAATATAAAATCTTAGAACAAAACCGGTTAGGATTGAAGTAAAATAAAATAGTGGAACAAGTGAGTCTTATTCTAGAATGTACCTCTAAAATATTTGTCAACACACAAAAGTTGCTTCGTTTAGAATAATGCCCATTGTTTACTACATCACTCAAACCATAGATGGTCAATGAAAGTGCATTAACCCACTACCTACGACTTGTCAGGTAGTAACTGAGTCAGAGCTTGTCGTCATACAATTCAGCGTAATTAGAATAACACGTAAGTACTCAATCACACTTTTCATTAATAATAAATTATGGCTAGGTAAATATATATTATACACAGGTTATTTTTAACCAGCTGCAATAAGAGGACGTCTCTCAATTCACTTGTTATTTTCTTAAATGTTAGAAAGTTGAGTTAGAAAGTTAGCGGACTGATTTCTATGAGGCTCTGGGTATCATTTGAGTCGAGACAGTCTGAAACATGACTCTCTCACATTATTATTGTGTGGCGGGTTTCGCAGAGAGGGCAAAAATGGAGAGCAACCCACGACACCCCATGTACGGCTACACCCTGCCCCAACAGAGACTAAAGAGCCGTAGGAGTTTTGCGAAATTTATCGTCCCATTGACCTTAGGCCCATCTCAAGCGAGGTGCAAATTGTGGAGCGACAGCGTGTCATTGCCATTGTAGTGATCAGCCAGTGCCAGATCCATTTGTAGTGCCGGCTGAGTGCCTACAGCCTGGACACGAATTACCGTGGCCGACCTGGAGGTCTTTAAACAGACTCCGTACTCAGGTCGGCCGGAGCAAGGAAAATATGTCCAGGTGGGGATTTGAGGACGGTGACAATCTGGGCTGTCTATGCGGTGAAACCCAAACGATGTGCCATCTTGCATCATGCCCTGCCTGCCCGGACACCTGCATGGGGGAGGACATGATGGCTGCCACCGACAATGCAGTCAGAGTGGCCGCGTTCTGGTCTACTAAGATCTAACTACACTGACACGAATCGTTTGCCATCGAAACGCTAAGAAGAATATTATTATTGATGGTGATGATGTGCTACTAGCCAATCTCGACCTCGGCGGCCAGTCAGAACGAAGACCAGCGAACTACGCAGGAGATAAACTGCCTCGTTGGTCTCGCGGTTGGCGTGTGCGACTGCTGATCATGAGGTCTCGGGTTCGATTCCCGGGTCGAACCAAATGTTTGTATGATCTACAAATATTTGTTTCGGAGTTTGGGTGTTTTCTATGTATAATATGTATGTATTTACAAAAAAAAAAAAAAATTGTATCAGTTGTCTAGTACCCATAACAAGCTCTGCTTAGCTTGGGACTAGATGGCGTAGTGTGTTTAAAAAAAAATAAAAAATTATAGGGTACAAGTGTGTGTGCAAATACAGGTGCGCTCTCTGTTCCCACACTTCTCACTCCCTAACCAAAGAGAAATTACTGTTATTTCTAATCTCGGCCATAATTTCATACCTACACAATTTCGGTGATTATCACCACGATCTGCTTTTAATAGACCAGTGCTGGACATAGACTAAACTGTAAAAAGTAGATTTTGGCCTATAATAAAACAATAGGTGTAGGTAGTAGAGCCACGCTGATTTCAGCACGAATGGCCCGGCTCGACCGGGGCGGTACTACCCTCGCACAGAAAATCAACGTAAAATGACCACGTTCGTGCTGTCGTGTTTCGTTGGTGAGTGCGAGACCGGAGGCCCAAATAGTCTAGTCAACAAGTTCCATACTTGTTGACTAGACTAAAAGATGCAGCAGCATCACTAGGCCGTCATGGTGTGGATCGCCATACTGCATTGTCTGAATTCGCAGTGAGTATGGTGACCACCACTCTTGGATTCTGCTTATGCTTTCCATCAGGCAGAGTAGAGTCATTATGGCGGGCCATACATAAAAAAAAAAAAAATACAGTAGACACAATCAAAGTGTTATTTTACATCTGGTAATACATAGGACACGTTACTGTAACCTGTCTACGTAAAGCCAATGTGACACATAATGAATACTATTTATTGCAAACTATTTGTTATTGTTTGAGAAAGTCTATGTACACTGTCTGTCACTGTCTATGTGCACCTGACTCTAAGTCATCATGAACTTTCACAACAATAACAGCTCGGTGTAAAAAAACGGGATAAATACGACTCTAGTTGGCGTACTGAGGGTTGCAGTTGCACGTGACTGCAGGGTTCGCCTAGTGGTTTAAACTGTTGCCACGCCGCTTGCTACCACGCCAAGTGTTGTGGGTACAAATCCCACATGAGACAACACTTTGTGTGATCCATAAATTGTGAATCCCAGGTGATTTCATATCGGTTTTTTTGCTCCTGCTAGGGAACAGAACCATAGCAATGGATGGTTTTAGTTTTCCTTCTTATTGACAGTTCAACTAATTTTCCGCCTACATTCCTTGAAACGCTATATATATAATATTAAATTATTACGCTATATTATTAATACATATATAATATCTCTCTTTAGTATTAACGACCGGGAATTAACGTGGTATATAGGTAATATGTATTACTCAAGTATAGGAATAGTTTCTCAGGATAGTCGGTGCGTGCCCACGCCTAATGGAATCCCGTCGAGATATTAAATTCAAATGTAGTTGCAATACTTATTAATCATACTAATTCCCACTTATTAGTAACAATTTATGTATCATGGAAAATTGAAAAGTTTGGCATTCTCTATAAAATTGTTACGTGAAAATTTATATTAAAAATTGTAACATCAATGGGAAAGTAAGAAATATGAAAGAGATCAAAGCGCTGGATTGATCTGTACTGACACAGAATAGAAAGGAATGGAGCTTTCTACTGCCGGAGAGCAAGGCAGATTTCGGGTCGCTCAGGCAGTGTGATAAATATTAAAAAAATTAGAGAAATAACAACCCCTAGCTTCTGCTCATGCTTTCCGCCAGGCAAAGTGCAGTCACTTTGCAGGCCCATAACATTAGTTTAGAATTTTAACCAACTTCAAGAAAAGGAGGAGGTTCTCAATTCGACTATTTATTTTTATTTTTATGTTTGTTACCTCATAAGTTTTGACTGGGTGAACCGATTTTGATGATTCTTTTTTTTATTTGAAAGCTGGTACTTCACGTGTGGTCCCATGTAAATTTGAAATTTGGTCCAGATTAAAGTCGGTTTTTTTTTGTTAAAATTTGTGATTATTTATATACATTGTCCAAATTATTGGAATATTTTCACACGCTTCGTTAGCTTAACCTGTCTGTCTGTTTATTAGTTTGTAACCAATTTTCTTAAACGTATCTTGTACTTTTTTTACCTACATTTAAGATTTCCTTTCAAGAAGGAGTACGCTCTTTTCTTGAAGGTTTGAAGGTCGGAATAACGCAAGCGACAGTTCATTGCACAGTTTTGTTGTGCGAGGCATAAAGTTCCTAAAAGACCGCACAGTTGTGGACTGCCAGCCATCTAAGTGATGAGGATGAAACTGCTGTCGCGTAGGACGATGGCGAAAACAGGCGGCAGCAATCAGTCTGAACAATTCCTCAGAGCACTCTCACAGCGAAGTCACATCTCTACGCAGCGCCAAAGAGTCCAGCTGAATTGAAATTTCTTGGCAGTCGATGATTCGAGTCACTCTCCATTGAATGCGGTCCAGAGGAATGTGAAGAAGAATACAAAACGAGACATGGCTTTCGCATACACGATACACAGTGTAGGTATTCATGACATTCTTCGGAAACTCCTTTCTCAAAAAATCGGCCAAATGCGAGTCGGACTCGCCCATGAAGGGTTCCGTAGCAGCAAGTAACGTAATATAAAAGTTCTTGTAGTTCGTTGTAACTTTGGTCGATGTGCTTTAATAATAGTGTATTTTTTTGCGGATTACGATTTATGACGTATTAAAAAAAAAGATCTCGTTCAAACCAATTTTCGGTGGAAGTTGTCATGGTAATGTACATCATATATATTCTTTAGTTTTATCATTCTCTTATTTTAGAAGTTACAGGGAGTTACACATATTTTACTGGTTTTACAACTACCTGTTTGGTCGCCGGCAGCGCATTAGTATTGAGAACACTATTTCTTCTTGGTGTTGCACTGCAGCTGGCGTACCACAGGGCGGCGTGCTCTCTCCCCTACTTTTCTCCGTTTTTATGAACACCATCACTAATGATCTTTCTTCTTCCTACCACCTATATGCTGATGATCTCCAAATTTACACTAGGACATCAACGATTAATCTGGCTGATGCTGTTAACCAAAATTTCAGTATAAGATTCATATTTGGATTACGCAAATATGATCATGTCTCCGACTATCGTAAACAGCTTAAATGGTTACCCATCCGCCTTCGCCGTAAAACGCACATTCTTTCTCTTCTGTACAATATTCTCTTCAATCCACTTACTCCACGCTACCGGAAATCTCGGCATACAACCAAATTCCTCGACCATTCCTTCTCTGCACCAGCAGTTCGCCTATGGAACGCCCTACCAGTCGTAATAAGACGTGTGAAAACATTAACTGCCTTTAAGAGACTAGTAAGGGAATTTCACCTGAGAGACGTCAATGTCCCATAGCCTGCTATACTGCATGGAATGTCTGTAGGTTTGTTTTAGTCATCTTATTGTATGTATTGACTTGGTCCCTCATACTACGTGTTGATATTATTTTATGTAATGTTTATACTCTATTTTACTTTCCTTTCCACCAAAAATACACCAAGCACTACCATATACTTTTTCATCCCTCTTCTTTCCATCCCATGGTTGCCTGTAAGATATTGCCTTGGAGCGATAAGGCCGCCACTTGTACATACTTCATATTATTATTAGTTTTAAGTTTACCTTATAATTTCATAAGCTGCTGTACAATAACAAGATTTATTATTATTATCATTTTTGAAGACCTATCCATAGATTTGACCCCACACGTTTGAGTCTGATTAAAAAAAAATGAGTTTCAGTTGTAAGTATTTATGTTTTTTTCATTTTTTGTGTGAAAATCTTAATGCGGTTCTCAGAATACATCTACGAGTACTAAGTTTCAACAATATAGTTCTTATAGTTTCGGAAAAAAGTGGCTGTGACATACGGACGGACAGACAGACTGATAGACAGACATGACGAATCTATAAGGGTTCCGTTTCTTGCCTTTGGCATGGAACCCTAAAAAGAAGATGTTACAAACGTGTAAAGAGAGATGGAAGTGAGTGGATCAAATATGATGCAACTTTAATAATATTTAATATTGTGGAGGAACGGGTGTCATGTCCCTCCAACACACGTTTTCCCCGTTTTAATTGTGTACGTATTTGTTCTGAATGAATCGTTCAGCGTTAAGCGCTTAAATAGGCTAACGCGTTCGGAGTTGACTCACTTCAAAGTTAAATGTACTGGAATAAACTTATGGTATTCGGATAGAAAACTCGCGTAGTGTTGTAACTCAGCTTTATCTATGATTCGAATAGTGATTCTACTACTATGTACAATTGGTGTTTTATCTTTCAAAATTAGAAGAGGTTAGTTTTATTTATTTTTCATATTTATTTGGAAATTTCTTGTAATATTTATTTATAGTTATCTCATAATTTTTAACCGACTTCAAAAAAGGAGGTGGTTATCAATTCGACTGCATTTTTTTTTATGTTTGTTACCTCATAACTTTCGACTGGGTGAACCGATTTTGATGATTTTTTTTGGTCTCATTTCCCGTATGGTCCCATTTCAATTTGGCCCAGATTGAAGTCGGTTGTTTTTTTGTTAAAATTTGTGATTATTTTGTTTCACTTACACATAAATTATTTTTTTCAGTTTGCAATTTATCTTTGCTGGAGTATTTGATATTATAATCCATACTAATATTGATAATTCAAAATTAACTCTTTCTGACTGTCCTGATCTCTCAACTAAACCCCTGCACTAATTTAAATAAAATTTGGCATGCAGATACTTTGAATCTTGAGGAAGGATAAAGGCTATTATTTACCGCGATAACCTACATACACGCGAGTGGTCAAAATATAGTTTTACATAATATAAAATGATAGAACATAATATTACACAATATTTAATTATGTCATCAAAAATTGCAGTTACTTAAAAACAATGTTTTGTTACCAGATAAACCCTGTGGAGTAGAAGCGAGTTCGAACCTGATTCATCACAATCCGTGGGTGGTTTTCTTAGAGTACTGGAGAGACGATTACCGCACAGACATACGATGTACCGGAACCTTGATTGACAGTTTGCACGTCATCACCGCTGCTCATTGTATTAAGAAGCCAAAGTATACTGGGTACTTTTTTTTTTGTATTCATATAATAATAATGTTATCCTGGCCGAAAACGGCCACGGCGGCCAGTCTCAACGGAGACCAGCCAACTACGCAGGAGATATTATAGTGCATAAGTGTGTGCGTAAACACAGGTGCACTCTCTGTTCCCTCTCTCTCATAATCCGATGGGACGGTTAACCGACACGATCGGGGAGAGATCAAGAGCAGGACCAACAGCTTTAAGTGCTCTCCGAGGCACGGGAATTTAGACACCAACTTCCATATAATCAGAAAAATATAATAACACTTTTGGCCCGACCCGGGAGTCGAACCTGAGACCTCTTATTCGGAAGTCGCTTACGTCAACCGCAAGACCAACGAGGCAGTTGGTATTGATAACAACATCCAACGGCTTCCCGTGACCTTCGCCAGGTGGTCAGACCACCTTGTCGGACCTACTTTATCCTGACTTTATCTTGGGGGATGCCTTGGATGATGATGATTGGTATAGTGTTATGACATTCAACTCCAGCGTTAAAGGTTTTGGATTCGATTCTAGTTATCGTATCTTTAAAATGCCATTTAATAGCTCCATTATTGGTATTTTATTATTGTAATGCTTTAATCACCTCTCTTAAGAATTATATTATTGTAACCCACAAAATGTGTGTTTTGAATATGTGGTTTTGATTATTTTATGGTAAAACCATATTTAATGCAACATTGAGATACATACACAAGGAATTTCATAATTACATGGGAATTCCTGTTGTACATATTAAGTGTAGGTATGACAGCATTTTTCCGTCGTTTTTCGTTGGTTGGTGAGCGTTCCAATGATGCAGAAGCATTTCAATATTGCCTATTGCATAATGACATCGTCTGCATTCGCATTAAGTATGGTGATCACTACTCTAGGATCCTGCTCATGTTTTTCAATCAGGCAGAGTAGAGTGACTTTGGCAGACCCATATACATAAATAATGTGATTGGTTTTTCTGTCACCATACTTACATTAATCAAATTTACCTTTTTTTTACAGAATAGTGGTTCGTTTGGGAGAATACAATTTGGCAAAACCAGTGGATTGTGTTGACGGTGTTTGTTCTTCGAATGTCATTAGGCTCAAAGTCATTGAAGAAGTCGTTCATCCGGATTACAATGGCAAAGCTAATGACATTGCTGTTTTGAGGCTTGAAACAGAAGCTCCTTATACAGGTAAGCTTTTGAAATCATAGTTACGTAACACACATTAGATGTTACAAAATTGTCATTTGTTTTAAATTGAAGAAATTATGTATTATACAGTAAAAAAGTTAAAACCAAAATTAGTGTGTATAAAAACACGGAGAAAAGGTCATTGAACTAAATTTTCTTTTCACAGATTTCATCCGTCCAGTTTGTCTGCCGTCAGGAGAATTACAACCCGAAATCACTTTCGCAGCATCAGGTTGGGGAGAAATTCCTCGTTTAGGGTACTACAGTGCCATCAAAAAAATCATCCCCCTGCCACTTTGGGAGCGAGATGCTTGTATAATCGCTTACAAGAACTTTGAAGTACCTCCACATGTCATTTGTGCAGGTGGAATTGAGGGCATAGATACCTGCAGAGGAGACTCCGGAGGGCCTCTTTTGTGGGTTCGAGAGAGGATCGAGTTATGGGGCGTGACAAGTATTGGAAATGTGAAATGTGGAACCAAGGGTTCTCCTGGAATATATACGAATGTGGCTGATTATTTGGAATGGATTCTTGTTGTTCTAGAGGCACTTAATGAGAAGAATGTAATTGATGATCAAGTGTGAAATAATATTGATGATTATAAGAGTTATAATCATCATAATAACGCATTGTGATGAAAATGTTTATTGCGGCCAGAGATGCGACAGAGAAAAAAGAGATTTAGATGGGTCAGCTAATTTATTTAACTATGAAGGTGTAACACAGAAAATTGCCATTTATGGTTACTATTTTTAAGTTTTCTATAACTAGGTCATCTATGGTATAGAATGCGTGACAGATTTACTGTCGCTTTTGAAGTTGGTTAATTTTCTAAATTTAATGAATTTTATGATAAAAGTTCCTTAACAGTAATCTGAGTTACTATAGGAGTATGTTAGACTGGTAGTAATGCGTTACCACTAGATAATTTACTCAAAGAGGGACACAAAAAAAACGAAGAAAAAAACATTGTAATAATTTCTTATTACGTACTTAAAATATGTAATTTAATTCAATAAAATTTTACAACAATATCGCAGTTTTATTTGCAATATAAGTACCTATTACTTAATTCGTGTTATTTAACACAATTATATAAAAATATATTACATCAGGTATGTCTTCCTAAATCATCTGCGATGTGACGTACTTTTTGTTGTAACGACACTTTTAACATTAAGTTGACGTCATAGTGCTGAAAATATATCCAGGAGGACTTTTGGCGTCATGTTCGTAGCGCAACGAATTGGCGTTCCTCGCTTCGGCAAACATTTTGCGCTGACATGTTGAAATCCAGTGACGTCACCGACGTCGTGCGCGTAAATGTGACGTTGCTAGCTCTCACTGGATTTTGTAATAATAATAATTTTTACCTTCTAAGCTACGTTGCTGAACACATTGCCCCAACCAATTTAGAATGCAACGGTAATGAGTATTTTTAACCAACTTCAAAAAAAGGAGGAGGTTCTCAATTCGTCTGTTTCTTTTGTTTGTTATCTCAGAACTTTCGACTGGGTAAATCGATTTTGATGATTCTTTTTTTATGTGAAAGTTGGTACTTTCCTTGTGGTACCATTGCCACCATATCAGGATCGGATGATGCAATCCTAAGGAAATCGGGGGAAACCCTGAAATTCTGTAGACATGTACCTACTACGTTATTCATATATTTTCTAAAACTTATGGTATATCTGGTATTCATAATTTCATGATGAGCTGGTGATGGTAGATACAACTCCTTAACGGTTAGGAGTTGGAAGATAATTCTTTAAGTGTCATGTGTATGTATGTTACCTTTAGTTGTATTCTTTGAAGTGATTTAAGTGAGCTGATGATGGAAGGTAAACCTCCTCAACGGGTAGGAATCGCAGGATAATTCTTTCAATTTCATACGTATTTATAGATCTTTATGGAAGGTAAAACTCCTTAAAAGTTCACTCAAAATTTCAATATCATACGTACGCATCGACATTAATTTGTTTATGATTCAGTAATTCACATAACTTATGATAAATAAAAAGTAAAACGATTAGAGGTTAGAGGACGATTCTATAAATATCAAACACACGAATAGGACCTAAGATACAACTTCTTAACGGTTACGAGTCGGAAGATAAATCTTGAAATGTCATGTGTATGTCTGTTACGGGACTCGGGCACACATGCCGATTATGCATGATTTTCGTCTTTTCTATTTTCATCCCTAGTCCCACTCGTTTTGAAAAGTCGTCCAGACTGTTAAGCATTTATTCCGTGTCCTGCAGAGACTCCGCCGGGACGACTATGTCGTCTGCAAACCGCAGGTGTGAGAGGAATCGGCCATTGATATTGATTCCCCGTCCGTTACAATCGAGCATCTTGAAGATGTCTTCCAAGGCATTAGTAAACAGTTTCGGAGATATAACATCTCCCTGTCTTACTCCTCGATGCACTAGGATTGGTCTTGTGCTCTTACCTTGTACTTGGACGGTCATCGTTGCAGCTTCATAGAGGCATCTCAACACTTCAATATATCGGCAGCCGACCAGGCATCTCTGCATGGATTCCAGAACAGCCCGGGTCTCAATGGTATCGAAGGCTTTTTCGTAGTCCACATACGCTAGACAGAGAGGCTGATTATATTCCTCTGTCTTCTCAATAATTTGTCTTAGAGTGTGTATGAGGTCCACAGTACTGAAGCCTTTTCGAAACCCAGCCTGCTCCACGGGCTGAAAGTCATCGAGTTTTTGGGCAAGACGATTCGTAATGACCCTCGAAAACAACTTGTACACATGGGTCAGGAGTAAAATTGGGCTGTAGTTCTTCAGTAGGCTTTTGTCTCCTTTCTTGAAGAAAAGTACTACCGCGCTCCGGTACAAGCCTCCGGTGTAGTGCCGGTATGAATGACGGAATTAAATAATTGTAAGAGCTCCACTAACATAGGAGTTCCACCAGCCTTTAGGAGCTCTGTTGTAATTCCGTCTTCACCTGGAGTTTTGTTATTGTGTAGTTGTCCGAGTGCCATTCTAATCTCACCCAGATCGATGTCGGGAAGCTCTCTGTGAGTTGGCGTGTCAGTCTAGCACGGAGGTCATCCGCGCTGTGGGTATCGGGTGGACTGGTTCGTGAGGAATATAGACCCTCGTAAAACTTTTCGACTTCAGCGAGAATCTCCGTTTTAGAGGTGACGGTGGTGCCTTGTACTGTTCTGAGCTTGGACAGGTGGTAACAGGAGGCCTTAGGCTTGTCAAAGACTTTTGAATCGCATCCTCGATCACTCGAGTATTCGACTGTAGAACGTCTTGTCTGACCAGCCTTCTTATCTGCCTGTTCATCTTCTTTTTTTATCTGCTTCTCGTCGTTTCCTCATGAGATCAAGAGTCTCGCTGCTAAGCTTTGACTTGCGTCCAATGCTCTTTGGTCGACAGTGTTTATAACCCACCTCGCGGACGACACGTACCAGACTGTCGGTGGCGTCGTTCACGTCCTGCACGGTTTAGAACGTGGCGAACCGATTTTGGAGCTCCAACTGGAAGCTTTCGCATCCAGCTTCGACCTGAGGCAGAGTTGGTCTAAGAGTCGACTTCATCAAGCGCGCCCGTTCTCTTTTGATGCTTAGATTCAGGGTACCTCTTACGAGTCGGTGACCACTTCCCGTGTTGAATCTGTTGATCACAGAGACATCCCTGAATATTTGGCGTTTGTTTGTAATGATAAAGTCGATCTCGTTCTTTGTCGCGCTGCCAAACAGCGCTTTGCCAGGTCCACTTCCTGTGGGACCCCTTCTGGAAGAAGAAATTCATTAGAAAGAGCCCCTGAGCCTCGAGGAAGTTTATCAGCATTTGACCTCGGTGATTTTTGCGCTCATAGCCGAACGGTCCCACCCTGGTCTCACCATAATCTCGTACTCCCGCTTTCGCATTGAAATTGCCCATGACAACCGTGAAAGAAGTTTTGTTACGAGACAGGGCCTTGGATAAGTCTTCTTACATGGCTTCAACTTCGTCATCAGGATATGTGGATGTGGGTGCGTACACTTGCAGAACCTACAAGGAATACCTTTTGGTTATTCTTAAGGCGAGGTACACTACCCTTGACGATACACTGCCAACTTCCTCCACGCTGCCCTTGAGCGATTTGAGGACCATAAATCCGACACCACCTTGGATGGTTGGTCTCCCTGTCGGAAATAGAGGAGGTGCCCAGAATCCAGGGCTATCATATCCTCACCCTGTCTTCGGACTTCTGAAAGCCCCAAAACATGCCAGTTTATGTTGTTCACCTCCGCCTCCAATTCCGAAAGGCGATCGTCCAGCCGCAGCGTGCGTCCATTATACGTCGCCAGATATAGACGTCGGTGGTACCCTGCCATTTAATGTGGTTTCTGTCCATGGGAGGAATTTGCCATAGTCACCACGCTTGGCAGGCGGGTTGGTGACCGCAGTGATGGGAATAATTTATCTGGTGACGCTGCTGCCCGTCGCCAGTATCGATATTTAGTGATTTCCGCAGTGGTGTGGTTATACCGCCATGAGTCGGTTGCCAGAGCCTCGTCCGTTATTTAGCAGGGTGCACCGCGCACAAGTGAGGTTGGCTATACAGGGCCTGGGATGGTAGATGGCCCCGTTTACACCCCCGTGACCGTAGATGGCGTTACTGTCGGGGTTGTGCAAGAATAAATCTATCTTGGCAAAACTATCCAACTAATCGGGAGACCGATAGAAGAATTCGTCTGAGCTGGGCGGCGTACGGGAAGCTACGTCATATCTTTGAGTCGCCGATATCGCAGTCATTGAAGAAAAACCTTGGGTTTTTAACTAGTGCGTCCTAACCGTGATCACATACAGAGCCGAGACGTGGACACTCACCATTGGACTGGTCCACAAATTTAAAGTGGCTCAGCGGGCGATGGAGCGTGCGTTGTTGGGTATCTCTCTGTCTGATAGAATTCGGAACGAAGCTATTCGACAGAAAACTAGAGTGACCGACATCGCACGGAGAATCAGTACGCTGAAATAGAAATGGGCCGGTCATGTCTCTAGACGTACCGATGGTCAGTGGAGCCGAAATGTGCTTGAGTGGGGCCGCGACTAGGCAAACGTAGTGTAGGGCGCCCTGCGGCTCGGTGGACTGACGATCTAAGGAAAGTGGCTGGCAGCGGATAGATGAGGACTGCCCAGGACCGGGATAGTTGGCGCTCCTTGGGGGAGACCTAAGTTCAGCAGTGGACGGCGATTGGTTGAAATATATGTCTGTTACCTTAAGTCGTATTCTTCCAAGTTGGTTAGGTGATCTGATGGGGATAGCTTCGGGCACTTTTATTTCAGACATTTTATTTTATAAAAATCCACGCGAATGAACTCGCGGGCACAGCGAGTTTCAAATGAAATCCTTCTGTGTAATGTTACACGTCCACTGCCGAACCACGATTAATATCTTATAAATACAATATATATCTTATTATTCATATAATAAGATATATATCGGATCTTATACAAATAAATACAATATATATATCTACATATAAAAAAGCGAAATACCAGTCACTGATTAATCACGAAATCTCAGAAACTATAATACCTACAAACTTTAAATTTGGTAGGTAGGTTCCTAATAGAGTGTAGACATCAGCTTAAAACGGATTTCACGAAACTCCACCCCTAAGGGGGTAAAGCGGGGGTTGGAATTTTGTATGAAAGTCCTATGTTTTTGAAGTAAGGACTTGAAATTCAAAACGTATGCTCTATAGATGGTGTGGAGGTGTATTAATATGTATCTTTAGAAATCGACCCCCATTTGGGGTTAAAACGGAGGATAGTAGTTTGTATGAAAGTCCAATGTTATTGGCGTTATTGGAAGTTAAATTGTAAAAAAGTAAAATTGCAATTCTGACGCCGCTGATACGTATGTCGACGCTGACCCTTCAAGGCGATTGACAATGATAATACCTACTTAATCATATCAAGGGGTACGTAATAAAATATATTTTTATTAATAAAACACAGTCTATTTATCTAACATTTATTCGTTTCATAACTAGATCAAAATTGTATAGAAAGGAAACAACATATTTGTTTAAAGTAAATTATATAATCAGTCTTTTGTAGATATATTTTTTAGCAGTTACCGCTACAACTTTATAAAATTCGACTTAAATGGTTCTGGTAATAAGTGACAGAATTCATTATACCATATATCATACGTTAAGCAAAAAAACAAACCTTTTATTTACTGATAGAATGTCCTTTGTATTTTGAGAAGATGCTCTGGACTTTTAAAGGAGACGATGATACCTGAGTTTGTTTCGTTCTTTCTTCTAGTACAGAGGAAAGGCCAAACGAACTTATCAGCTCAAAAATGTTTAACTGCAAAAGTGTCCATGTGACCCTATTGCAGAATAAATGATTTCATTTCATTTTACGAAAATGGAAGAGTATAAAATTTGGCACAGTTATAGTTTACTAGCTGTTGCCCGCGTGTATGTCTGTTATCGCGGCAAATAGTAGCCTATGAGTTATTCTGACGTATAAGCTATATTACTGTAAAGTTTGATCCAAATCCGTTCAGTGGTGTTTGCGTGAAGAAGTAACAAACATACACACTCACAAACTTCGCCTTTATAATTGTATTAGTGTGATGTGATATATAGTGATTATAATAAATACTAGCTGTTGCCCGCGGCTCCTCCCGCGTATATGTCGGTTATCGCGGAAAATAGTAGCCTATGTGTTATTCTGATGTATAAGCTATATTACGGTAAAGTTTCATCCAAATCTGTTAAGTAGTTTTTGCGTGAAAGAGTAACAAACGTCCATCCATCCATCCATACTTACAAACTTTCGCGTTTATAATGTTAGTATAGATATTAGTAGGATATGGAAGTATGCAGAAAACCAAAAGAAAATTTAATTAACTATGGTCGATTTCGACCATTGGGTAACCACTAGCAATAATAAATTAGTAACTGACATTGTAACACAATATTTTTTCAGTTTGGAAAAATTGCAAATAAATGCTGGTCAATCACCTTGTATAAGTGTAATAATTTCCACATTATGAATGTATATATGTAGTTATACATGTAAGTTTATGTCAGTTCTTTAAAATTTATGAAAAATATAGCCTCTGACTTCCAGCACGGTAAATCTCACCTTACGAAATTTCTACAGGTGGTGAATGCCTAGAACATCCAGCCCTCCGATGTACATGTGTGTATAAAGTTTTTAAATAAATAATCTATACTTATAATAAAAATGTAACAGGTCTAATTCTTTACACTAAAGATATTTTGAATTTTTTTTCTGGAGGGCTCTCTATTATCGATACCGAAACCAAAACTGTAATTTTTTTCATTTTTGTCTGTCTGTCTGTCTGTCTGTATCTTGGCCGCGCATCACGCCCCGAAACTACTGAACGGATTCAAATGAAACTTGGCATGATTTGAGTTCATACTACGAGGTAGGACATAGGATACTATATATCCCGATATTCAGCACGGTTTCTTGGAGAGAGGGGATGAAAGACAAAATATGTACTTAGTTGTAATTCAATAACACATAGTTCGATTTATTTCATTCTTTTTTTGCTAGAAAGAAAAAAAATAAAAGATAACGGGAAAAGTCTTTTTTTTGTCCGTGACTGTACACTGCCTGTGGGAAGCTGAGACAGATATGTAAATATGGCGGTACAAAGTTCGCCGGGTCAGCAAGTAAATAATAATAAATAAGTTAATACCGTGTGTCACTTATCACCAGATTATTATATTACTAGATACAATATATTAAATTCTATATAGACAAATATTTACAAAGTTTTACAACAATAATCCTTTATTATACAGAGAGGATTACGATAGATCATAATGTTTAATATTTGCTTATTTAAACTTCACATTGGCATTGGTATGACACATTCTTAGTAGCCGCATAACCGATGATCGATGGACTATGAGTCTCGCGTCTGGCGTGCACAAGTACAGGATTAACAGAGTGAGGATTTGCACAAGATGGCTTGCAGCAGTTGGATGCGAAAAGCCGAGAATCGAACCAAGTGGCGTGTATTTGGCGAGGTTTTTTTTTTCCAAAATGACTACTCTGCCTGATGGAAAGCATAAGCAGAATTCAAGAGTGGTGGTCACCATACTTATTGCGAATGCAGACAATGCAGCATGGTGATCCACACTATGGCGGCCTAGTAATGCTTCTGCATCATTATGCCTCCGGTCTAGCACTCGTTGATTTTTAACCGACTTCAAAAATGGAGGATGTTCTCAATTCGACCGTTTTTTTATTTTTTTTATGTATGTTCGCGGATAACTTCGTCGTTTATGAATCGATTTTAATGATTCTTTTTTTAATGGAAAGAAGATACCCCAACGGTGGTACCATATTAAGGAAACTAAGATCTGATGATGGCATCCAAGAGAAATCGAGTCGAACATTGAAGTCGGTTTTTGTTTTTGTTAAAATTTTCTGTCCACTTTTGGACTGCGATAGGATGATGATTATTTGTTGATATGATGACATTATGTACATGTTTGGAGGTTAAGTAAAATTCTGGAGTTATTGATGTAATGCGTTAGATTTTTCAATTCGATTTTTGTATTTACAGTTCAGCTTTTTATTAAAATCTTCTCGATTTTAAAGATATTTTATCTATACTGCAATTTTAGCACTATACTAAACTTAGAATTGAAATTGTGGTAAAGGAATCAAAGCTAATAAATTACAGGACGCCCTTGTTATAAAACAGATACAAAAAAATATTTGCGCTTGTTTTTCAGAATCATCTTCTATATGCATAAAATCAGTAAATAGCTTTGCTGAGTGATAAAGTTCACCTGTAGAATTAATTTTTTAACCGACTTCCAAAAGGAGGAGGTTCTCAATTCAAGTATTCACTTCAAACATACTAACTTAAACTACTAATACACTTTGCACAATGTTTATAATGTAACGTAACAATTTCATCAGAAAGTTAATGCAATAAATGTGTATAACTTAAATTAGTTATTCACTAAAGTGCATTCGGTTTTGCGGTTTGTGACGTTTATAATTTAACTGGTAGCTTTATCGATTCATTGAAATTATTATATTAAATCTGCGAAACAATTACATTATTCCAGTAACATCAAATACGTAATAAAGCAAATAGAGGAATATTGTAAACGATGTTCTATAATAAAGCAGAAGAGTCTGTTTTAGCTTGATGTCAATTTCCAGAATTTCGTTTATTGTTTAAAATTCAGCGGTAAAATGTTTAAGGAGGGCTTTTCTCATCTATTTAAATAAATACTTTTAGAAAACATAAAAAATAATATTGTAAAATGTCAATACATAATTTGGAATTGTTATTGTTTGCTTGTTAACGTATTTTCACTTACTTGTGTACGTTTTCTTACTAAAATTAAAACGTCATTTTTTTATAGTGTCTAGACTAATCATACTTTCCTCAAAAAGTCCCTAAATGTATCGTAAACAACAAAAATATTGTTAAATAAGCACGACATTCATTTGATCTTAAAGAAAGTGTACAATTTTATTTTTGTACAGGTCGATTAAGATTATTGTAAGAAATGTGTTGTATTGCCATAAAGTTTCGTAAATACAGATTCGGAAATATGTTTCAAAAGTATTCATACGTACGAATATCTTAGAGTTTTAGACGAATATTCAACGTTTTAGTTGTCAATTTTATACAGTTTACTTTTTATGGGATAAAAGCAGGTAAGTTTGCTCACACTTAATCGGAGAGGCAATACAATATATTTAAAAAAAAAAGCTTAAAATAATATTTAATAGCCACGTGGTAGTAGCTAGGTTTTAGTATATTCTAATCGTAAATTATTTACGACTTGAATATGCAAATCTCTTTGGTTAATTTTGTCTGGAATAATTTTGATTATCTTAATTAAAGGTCTTCTTATACTTTGACAATTTAAAGTACAGGCAGCGATCTCTTCATACTTGAAGTACCACGGTGATGCAGAAACTGGTCCAAAAACGAATATCCTTTTAAAATGTTGATTCTTCTCTATTTAGTTACCTATGGTGAGGCGTTCTGCATACTTCTGAAAAAATAAGAAAATGTTTGTATACAGGAAACTATTTAGATAATTTTGATACCTCAGTCCTCATACATTTTATTTTTTCTCAAAAGAACTTAGATCTTTAAATTAAACTTTATTGAAGATCTATAAGAAGAAACAGTTAAGGGTAGTTTTTTTATGGAATAGAGGGCAAACGAGCAGACGTATTGCCTGATGGTGAGCGATTACCGCAGCCCATGGACACCCACCCGCAACACCAGAGGCGTCACAAGTGCGTTGTCGGCCTTTGGAGGATGGAGGGAGGGGTTGGGGTCTGGGCGTCCGGTGTCCTCACTCATTCGGTGAAACACGGCGCCAGTTGTGTTTCACACCGGTTTTCTTTGAGGCGGTCGAGCAGGCCCATTCATGCCGAAGCGTGACTCTCCCACGGTGAGGAGTTCTCATCCTCCTCGTCTGGCCAGCTTGGTATAGTAGGTCAATGGGTAAGGTGAGGCCTATGTCCAGCAGTGGACTGTTAAAGGCTTTTGATGATGATGATGATGATGATGATAATGAGTGTAATCATCTCGTGACAGATTAATGGCAGATGTATTCATATTAGCGTACCTACAAGACAACGATTTAAAATAACAAAATGAAACAGATATATATTAACATGTAAAGTTGCAATGACGCTGTACAGTGGATTCTGATCTGAACTTTTTTTTTTTTTTGTTAAAAAGACAACTCCCGCACTAGGAATAAATCCTGTGTCGCGGGGGACTTTACAAACATACATGAAACGGACACAAAGAACACCCAGACTCAGAACAACAATTTGTGGATCACACAAAGTGTTGTTCTACGTGGGATTTGAACCCACGACACTTGGCGAAGTAGGAAGAGGCGTGGTGACCGTTAAACCACTAGGCCAAACGTGCAGTTTCACTTTTATTGCAGAAGTTTATTACTATTAACCTTTAAGTATGGACTTCATTTTTTTAACAGTAATATGGACGTGGAGTCTCACAGTCTCCTTGCACACATGTTTTTTTAGGGAATGTGATATAAAATCGCTTTAAAACTGATTGGATATTAAAGTTATGAAATTTAGCTATAAAATACCGTGCTTCAATAATCAATTTTATATAAATAATAATAAATAATAAATATAATAAATATTTCGGACATCTAACACACAACGCCATCTAGTCCCAAGCTAAGCAGAGCTTGTGTTATGGGTACTAGACAACTGATACAAATACATATATACATACATATTATACATATCATTGTCCTTATACAAGAGCAATATCAAAGCGCTCAATTGCGGAATTATGTAGTACAACTAGATGGCCGGTCGCGGGCTGGGATATATGTTGCAAGTTCTAATTTTACGGTAACATCTTTGCGTAACCTTATGACGTCACACTGCGCCGTTGCTGAGATCTCATCCTCTACCTGTAGGGTTTACATAGTGAGCTGTTATTTTCAATTTTCACATCCTATTGATCCTCATCTACATCATTTACGTTTCGTTTTGCGGTCCCTCATAGGACACAAAATTATCATTGGCGCTGATGTCAATGCTTCTTCTACTTTATGGTATGGCAAATTGCGTGCAGCTGACATGGCTCGTCGCTGTGCGGTTGAAGATTTTATTGCGGAAATGAATCTTACTATCCACAATACCCCTGATGCACCACCAACTTTTTGCAGCCCAATGGGTGAGTCTTCTATTGACGTGACGCTTACGCGCGGCGACGTCTCGATATCTGGATGGCGTGTCCTACCGGACGCATCCTGTAGTGATCACCGCTTAATCGTGTACGAATTCATACCAATGGTTGCACAATATCCACAAAGAACTCCTTACAATTTTAGGTATAAAACTAAAGGGGCAAATTGGGCTTTATTTGGTTCACTCTTTGCAGTACATGCCAAAGACTTCAGTCGCAGTGGTCTATCAGCTGAGGAAAGCGCAAACATATTATCAGATACTTTCACATATTGTGCTGATGTTTGTATCGGCCGTGGATCTATCACTAACACTCGTAGATGTGATTGGTGGAATTATAAATTAGTCGAATTACGTAGAATCTATCGAAAAGCTCGTAAAAAACTAAATGACATTAAAAAGCGTAACGTAACAGGAGATATTTACAATAATGCTCTTATTGCTCTTAGAGTTGCCAGGTCTCATTATAGAGCTGCTGTGGAGAAATCAAAGGGAAATTTAATACGTAAACTTGTTGATAAACTCGATAGAGAGGGTCCCTGGTCACCTTTGTATCATGAATTTAAAGCAAATAGATCAATCGACCTTGCATACGTACAGAACATCAAAATTAATAATAGTTATACTACAGGAGTAGAACAAACCACAGAATATCTTTTAGAATCACTTGTGCCTGACGATCGGCCGGAGGATGACACGGATTATCACCGACAAATTAGGCAGTGGGCTATTGAACCACCATTGTCTCCAATGTCTGACTTACCATCTTCAGACGAATTCCTCAGTATTGTTAGGTCATTGCCACTAAATAAGGCTTCGGGCGACGATAAAATATCAAACAAAATGATAAAAGAAGCTTGTAAACTTTCGGGTGATACGGTTTTAACAGTTTTTAAACGTTGCATTGCGGAAGGAGTATTTCCTAGTGTTTGGCGGTGCGGTAATATTCGAATAATACCAAAAAGCGGCGATAAGCCGCCGGACGATCCTAAATCCTATCGACCCATAACACTGTTACCATCGCTGGGAAAGCTTTTAGAGCGTCTTGTAGTACCACGACTTCTACCGGGTGGAGTTTAATTTCATGATAGACAATTCGGCTTTACGTTGGGAAAATCGACAACTGATGCGGTTATATCTGTAAGGAAAACTGTCACCGAGTCAAGTTTTCAATACGTTTTAGGCATCTTCTTAGATATATCTGGCGCCTTTGACAATGCGTGGTGGCCCATGCTATTGCTAAAATTAAAATTAAGAGGTTGCTTTAAAAATATTTATTCCCTTATCTCCTCGTACTTCTTACAAGGTACTACTAAATTGAGACTTGGGCATCATTCTGTGTCGAAGGCGCTTACGATGGGGTGTCCTCAAGGGTCAGTGCTAGGACCATACTTGTGGAACATAGGCTTCGACGATTTTCTGGCAATGCCTGTGCCGTCCGGATGTACCCTGAATGCGTACGCGGACGACGGTTTGTTATTGATAGAGTCGGATACTAGAACGGGGCTTGAGAGGCTGGCCAGTGAATGTTTGGACTTAATATCTCGGTGGGGTGGGCGTAATCGGTTGACGTTTGCACCAAACAAAACCTTCCAGCTACTTCTGAAAGGTAACCTCAAATCACCGCCTTGTATTAAATTTGAAAATATTACTATTAAAAATAAAACCTCGGTTTGTTATTTAGGATTGGTTTTAGAAAGAAATTTTTCATTTATTGAACATATTAGAACAGTTAATGAAAAGTCTAAAAAGAGTTTCTTTGCACTGACGAGGATATCAACTGCGACATGGGGTCTGTCATATAATACACTAAAGATCATATATGGAGCTACTTATTTGGGTTCTATTTGCTATGGTGCTCCTGTATGGGCAGATAGGGCGACTGTAGGTGCTGTCCGTCGCAAACTGTTACAAGGCCAACGACCTGCATTGATTTTCTTGTGCAAGGCATATAGGGCGGTTAGCACTGAGGCTTTACCGGTGTTGGCAGGTGTTCTTCCGGTCGATCTCGAGGTGCAAAGACGTGCAGCCATGTACTATTCCACACTACAAAACATGGAATGCGATTTTTTGGGCATACGAGACCGCGGTAAAATCATAAGATTGTTTCAACAAAAAACCAATGTCTATAACGACCTCTTGAATGAATGGCAGAAACGATGGGACGAATCATCTAAGGGGCGCCACCTTTACCAGTTCTTTCCATCTGTTCGCGAAAGGTTGTCAAGGACATGGCTCGAGGTAGATCACTGTGTCGCTCAATTTCTTACAGGCCACGGTAACTTTAAGAGCAAACTATACTCATTTAAATTAGTCGATTCACCATTGTGTCAATGCTCAACACCTGATTCTAGCTGTGAACAGTCGGCTCATCATATCCTCTGGGAATGTAGTCTTTGGTACAATGAACGTAACATGATGCTAAATAGCTTATAAATGACGTCTGGGGTAGTATATTATGGGGATCTTGTGTCAACTGCGGTGAATTTCCGTGCGTTTAAGCGATTCTGCCATACATACTATAGAAATCAAATATAGCTCACTTAGGACCCATAATATTTTTATCCGTGGTGCTTCCCGGTTTGAAAAAGGCGTCTGCCTATTTTGACTCCATTTTGTCTCCCGCTTTGCTAAGGAGGGAAGTGGACTTACTATATTTCCAACTCCTCCAGTTTTCTTCTGATTAATTTCGTTGCGGGTTCCAAGACAGTTAAATTTTTCCTGGGACTTCCCGAGTGTCATAACTCGGTGTTTTCGTGGGTCACCGCTGTTGATCCTGGTGTACAGGAGTTACAGTGGTGGGCGTGTGGGCGGGATTAGTCCCATACATATTATACATAGAAAACACCCAAACTCCGAAAAAAATATTTGTAGATCATACAAACATTTGGTCCGACCCGGGAATAACCCGGCAGTTATAAAGAATCTTCAATATTCTCTTCATTGTCAGACTGATACGAAGCTAACAACAATTCACTCATTTCTTGTTCGAAAGACGGATCTCCGGCACGAAAAGCTTTTTCGGGCCCTAAACAGAACTCGTAGATGGTCCTTTTGCTTTAGCACAACCGACTTTATTGTTTTTGGCAAATTGGACTACAAAATCTAAAATAAACATTATCGCCCTTATAAAATATATCATAGGGCAACAACTGAAGTGTAGCCTAACAGGCTCCGGTCAATAGTTTTGATGGTCATTACTTACGTGATATTCATCGGAAGACGTAACCTACTCCCGCGTTGGTGGTTTTACAACTAAAGCAAAAGCTACTGAGCCGCTCAATCGCGGGGAGTGAGGGGAACTAGGTGAAACTAAGAAAACGAAAACATCGAGTACCCTGTGAGACTCCACGTTCATACTTAAAGGTTAAGAAAAATATTCATCGCACTCATCGATTCAGTTCTTCCTTCCTGTGCCGAGCGGTTAAATCCTGGAACTCACTACGTGTTTCCCTCCCATTATGATCCCGGGTCCTTTAAGCGGGGCGTAAAAAAGCATCTCACTAGGCCACCATAGTGCTGGTCACCATTCTGCACTTTCCTTGTTCGCATTGAGGATGGTGACCACCACTCTTGGATTCTGCTTGCGCTTTCCATCAGGCGGGGCAGAGTCATTTTGGCAGCTTAAAAATAAGAAAAATAAAAATGTGTTTCAGAACAAAAGGGGAGATTACTTACTTCTGGGAACACTTTTTAATGTGGATTTAGATATACTATCGCTATCTTCTGATTCTGAACACACTTGGAAACTTGTTTCTGGAACAAAAAAGTTATTTAAAAGATTTATTTTTATCTGTAACGTCGTTTCAGTTTAAGAAAATGTAAAACACATGTAATTACACAAACGTTTATGCTTTTATTCCAAAGGGGTTGAATACGTATTGATTTTAGTAGCATTCGTGGGGCAAAAACTTATTGCCGTAAACTGCTCACCTATTTTTACTTTTTTTACAATTCATTCACATGACAAAATATATCTTCACCTTTAATTATTCTAAATCATTAAACATTCCGATAGGCTGTATCCTTCATAATTGAAATGTTCTATTCTATGGCATAATTATGTAACTGGGACAATTACAACCAAATAAATATAAAAAATAAATTTGGTTTACATATCGCAAAGACATCACCATATATATCTATAGTTTAGATTAAACAGTTTTATTTTTCTAACTCCACAACTTTTTTCTGATTAATTTTATCGCGGGTATCAAGACGGCTTAAATTTTTCTGGAACTCTCCTAGTGTCATAATTCGGTGTGTTCGTTGATGAGGAATGTTAATCCTGGTGTACAGAGGTTTCAGTGGTGGGCGTGTGGGAGGAATTAGTCTCATGACAATAAACATAAAAATCTATTGAATAATACAGAAATTCAACTATTAAAGTACCTGTATCATATCTGCTATGTTTCGGATGTCGACTTGGCATGTCTTGGTTCTCTACATGCCCAAAGGTTCTGAAGCCCACCGCAAACTGAGCATACGGACTTATCTCGTACAATTCTGAAGAAGTCAAGAGCAGGTCAAAATCATAGTCATGAGGTCAATACTAGAAAGAACATATCATCATAATTAATCATTAATATTATTTGTATAAAATTATATTGAATCGATTTTTATACCAGATGGTTCGATCACAATCGATTAAGTGTAAAACATTTTTATGGTATGAAGGCCATGTCATCTTATGGTAATAAGTGATTTTTGCCATCCATGAGCACCTGCACCTCAGAAGACAACTTTATTAACGAATCCTTGGGTGTCCCTTCTCCAGAGTTATTGGGGAGATTTCGTACTACCAGTAACTTCATTCAAAACCGAGTACGATGTGCATCGATATCGATTAAAATGCAATCGATACTTAACTCACCATGCTTGCTATTATTCCTCATGTGTATCGGGGCGCTGTATATCCTATTTTGAGCATTCAAAGCATTTTCTTTAACGTTTGCAAGATTCGTGTGTGAGGTATTAGCGGTAATGTTACCGCTTTCTGATTTATTGTCTACTGTTATTGAGTCTCGATATTCCGTCAAATTGCCGGTTCTGTAAAATATGAAAATGCTTGGATAAAATATTTTTGCATTGTCGGAGAATGCCAAAATTATACTAAAGGGGAAAATTATTAGTAAAATTTAAAATTAGCAGTATTTGGTAATAATAAAGAGGAAAATCGTTTATTCAAGGGCAATTAATTAAACACAATATTTAATTTAGTTGGTATTGTTAGTTTTAGGTTGGTATTTATTGTTCTGGTGTATATTTACGTATAGAATTTCACGTAGGTTAATATTTTTATTAGGTGGTCTTCCAAAAACGTATAGTCACATAACATTGATCATCGTGATAAAACCGCTATCTGATCCTCCTTGTGACGTTTTCCTCAATTCTGAGGGTCGTGACCCCCATTTGGAACCATTCTGTGAGCCCGCCACCTGTTCCTGTCTTGAACAGAGTGTTGAGAGCATGGATCCACTAGCAGTTTCAGAAAATTGATGATTTTTATATAAAAACACATTTAATATGTAGAAATTGTATTTTGAAACTGCCAGATATTGGTTTCCATCCAAGATAAATGACTGTGTATCTAAATATACATAATCTCTCATAATATCTGTGTACTATATATTTATCAATGACTAGCTTTTACACGCGGCTTCGCTCACGCAGACTTTGATCCCCTGATTTACTCC
Organism: Diaphora mendica; assembly: GCA_949125395.1. NCBI lineage: Eukaryota > Metazoa > Arthropoda > Insecta > Lepidoptera > Erebidae > Diaphora > Diaphora mendica. The sequence continues at coordinate 4,141,461 of OX421334.1, forward strand.
CTTTAAGGGTGAAATTTCATAAATTCCTCTCTTAGTGCTCACTTACGTTATATAAAGAACCTACATGCAAAATTTCAGGATTCTAGCTTCAGCGGTTTGGGGTGTGCGTTGATCTCTAGGTATATCAGTCAGTCAGTCAGTCAGTCACCTTCCTCTTATATATATAGATAGATCATAAATGAAATGTAAATATCATTTCATTTCATTTTATTCACAAATTAGATTCGACCGACGGTATTACACGCAGGTTTTGTTGCCTTTATTTTTTTCACTATTTCATTGATTTTCATTTTGTTTTCACGTAACTCATTTTTATAAACTGAAACTAGGCTAAGTTGCTTCTTATAACATCAACCATTACTAACTATTACTAATCGTTTATGACGTTCCTGAGAATAAACGGAAAAACAAACAGACAGATAAACAGCCACAAATGTTTGATGTAAGTATCGTTCTTCTACACATTCGATTCTTCTATGCCTTTCTTTGTCAAGATATATTAGCATGTTCATCAGTACTCTGGTTACTAAAGTAGAAACTGGCTTTTTTTATGCAATAGGCGGGCAAACGAGCAGACGTATCGCCTGATGGTAAGCGATTACCGGCGCCCATGGACACCTGCAACACCAGAGGCGTCACAAGTGCGTTGCCGGCCTTTGGGGGATGGGGGAGATAGGGGAAGGGGTTGGGGTTAATGTATGGGCCTACGGTATTTCACTCACGCGGACAGCGAAAGCACTATTTTACACCGGTTTTCTGAGAGTCCGTGGTATCACTCCGGTCGAGCCGGCCCATTCATGCCGAAGCGTGGCTCTCTCACGGTAAAAAGGATAGTTTAGGACCACTGATTCGCATGTTATTGTGTAAGATTATTATTACTACTTAATTCTTATTTACGTACCTTTGTCGCTTCACTAGTATGTAGATACAGCTTAATAAGCACAATGTAAGCAATATTGAACTGCAAATTATCACCAGCATATTCAGGTCAAACACCTCTGAAGGTGGACCTACCTCACCTGGAATCGATAAAAAGTACACTTCCTTAAGGCCTGTATTCACTTTGTATAGTGCGAGTGCAGGTGCTTAGTGCGGGTGATCGGTGATTGGTGGAAAGTACGTGTGGACAGCGAATTCGCGATCCACACTTATTTTCTACCAATCGTTGATCGCCTCACTCTGCACCTGCACTCGCACTATACAACCTGCCTCGTTGGTCTAGTGGTTAGCGTAAGCGACTGCAGATCAAGAGGTCTCGGGTTCGATTCCCGGGTCGGACTGCTGTTGGGTTTTTCTTACAAGAAATTCTAAATAGCAGCCCGGAGTATGGAATATGGCGGTGTTTCCCGCCCGTGCCTCGGAGAGCACGTTAAGCCGTCGGTCCCGGTTGTCATGAACATCTATGGCAATCGTTATTGGGAAGTCAGCGCCCTCAAATATACTGACAACTAGTTCAATCATCGAATTTAGTTCGCCCTCAGGGTTGCGGAGGTCCGATGCCAGTCGCTCTGTGTAAAAACTGATATTCAGGTAAAACCGGTTGAACTAGTAGCCGACCCCAAATCTTGGGAATAATAAAGGCTAGGAAGAAGAAGTTGATCGCCTCACTTCACACCTGCACTCGCACTATACAAAGTGAATACGGACCTTTAGTCTAAACTAAAGACTCGTGTAGTTTAAACCATATCTGTTATACAGGCATGCTGCTAACTAGTGACTGCACAGATGGCGTAATTGTAGCGATCACCCAATGGGGTGTGTTCTGGGTTTTAAAGAACAGACTTTAAGAACTGGACCAAATTGAAATAGGACCACACGGGAAGCACCAGCTTTCAAATAAAAAGAAACATCAAAATCAGGTCACCTAGTCGCAAGTTATAAGGTAACAAAAAAATACAGCCCAATTGATAACCTCCTCCTTTTTTGAAGTCGATTAAAAGTAATTTTTACTTGACGATACGGGGGTTAGCGGGGTTTAAAATAAGGCAAAGAAACTACATAAATGGCTATTATTGTATGTATCTTGAATAGATTAAATCCTACTAATATTATAAATGCGAAAGTTTGTAAGGATGTGTGTTTGTTGCTCCTTCACGCAAAAATTACGGAATGGATTTTCATGTGACTTTACAGTAATATAGCTTAGACATCGGAATAACATAATAAGTTCAAATAAATAGATATTTTTTATAATTTAAAATACCGACATAAACGCGGGCGGAGCCGCGGGAAACAGCTAGTAGGATCATAAAAACCAAGACTTTTGAATAGGCAACGAAACAATTGGTAGTGTTCCAGTTCTAGATTCTTGATTGAACCACATTTTGCAATAAGGTAAATAGGTATTTGGTCAAATTGCGTTAACTTATAATACCGATTTAATTGAATCTAAAAAATAATTAAAACAATGAATGACGTACGTACAGACGTCATTAAGGACTTGGTGTAGATGCGGTTAAAATTATTACCAAGATCGTTACGTGTTGATTAAAGAATTCTTGTGTTAATATTTTTTGTAAGGTATGGGGGAAGAAAGGAGAGGGGTTTTGCAGCCTTTTGCTTCCCCATCAGAATTTACCAGTTTTTTTTTAATAATCCTACTTCCTACTAATATTATAAACGCGAAAGTTTGTAAGTATGGATGGATGGATAGATGGACGGAAGGATGGATAGATGGATGTTTGTTACTCTTTCACGCAAATACTACTGCACGGATTTGGATGAAACTTTACAGTATTATAGCTTATTACATCAGAATAACACATAGGCTACAGATAGTTCAACTCATTTGTGCGCGCGGCGCTATGTGTGCGTGCGATAACCGACATATACGTGGGCGGAGCCACGGGCAACCACTAGTCTTCTTACATATAAAAATCAATTGCTGTTCGTTTGTCTCGCTAAAAATCGAGAACCGCCGGCCCGATTTAGCTGATTTAGGTTTTGAAATGTTTGTCGTAGTCCAGGGAAGGTTTAAACGGTGCAAAATTAAAAATAACTTAAAAATCCAAATGTCACGTGTACGAAGTAGCCGGCACAGCTAGTAATAAATAATCAATATTTCGGACGTCTAACACACAACGCCATCTAGTCCCAAGCTAAGCAGAGCTTGTATTATGGATACTAGACAACTGATATGAAAATAAAAATACTTTTTTATTGCAAATACACATAGAAAACACCCAAACTCCGATACAAATATTTGCAGATCATATAAACATTTGGTGCGACCCAGGATTCGAACCCGAGACCTCGTGCACAGCAGTCACGTACGCTACCCCTGTACCACCGAGGCAGTCGAAAGTTAATGGCTACTCCCACAGTGGATATATACCGTGTGTCACGGTAAACTTTACGAATCTGTATGAAAAGGACTTAAGAGCCACAATATTTAGATCAGTAAAAGTGTTTATCAATTTGTGGATCGTACCCATAGCAGAGCGCAGTAGGATACAGCAACGTGACCTTTGACTGAATTATATACTACTAGCTGTTGCCCGCGGCTCCGCCCGCGTGTTGTCGGTTATCACGGCAAATAGTAGCATATGTGTTATTCCGATGTATAAGCTATATTACTGTAAAGTTTCATCCAAATCCGTTCAGTAGTTTTTGCGTGAAAGAGTAACAAACACCCATCCATACTTACAATCTTTCGCGTTTATAATATTAGTAAGGTTTTATGGATTACTAGCTGTGGCGCGCGGCTCCGATCGCCTGTTTTTCGGTTATCGCAGCAAAGAGTAGCCTATGTCCTTCCTCAAGAATCAAAGTATCTCCATGCCAAATTTCATTGAAATCGGTGCAGCGGTTTGGCCGTGAAAGCAGGACAGACAGAGTTACTTTCGCCTTTATAATATAGGTAGGGATGAGCATGTAAACTTCAGTTTTGTTTATATCATGCAGGTATTAGACTTAAATCATGATCTTATAAATTAAACACTTACTTCCATCTTCATTTTTTGTGGCATAATTATAGGTGGTAGTGACGCTCCCTGCTTCATTAGTAGCGGTGACTCTAACCTGGTACCATGAACCAGGTGACAGGTCAAGTATAGCGTACGTTGGAATTTTGGTCTGGTACAAGGTTTGAAGGTTCCACGATAAGTCTGAGTAAGGCTGTAATAAATAAATTAAATTAAAAAGCTTTTTAAAAACAAGCTTTTACCGGTATGCCTCGAGACGAATCAAACGAGTCCAAACTCAATGATGTTGCGACGTTTCTTTACAGAGTTCCTGTGGCCAGCTTGCAGCTGCAGCATCAGATCAGCTCCATGTCATTATTATTTTTTATTGTCACGCTGTATACATATGCTTGCAAAATTTCAGCAAATCGGTTGAAGATACCTGCTTCAAAATTGGGTTGCAAGATTCCACCCGAACATACATACATACATGCTTGTAAAAAAAATTATGAATGTAAAAAGCGTAATTTGTTTTTAAATTTATTAATGTGTAGCTAAAACACCAAATAGCTAGAAGTGTGTTCAAGTTATAAGCTACTAGCATTTGCCCGTGGTTTCGCCAGCGTGTACATCGATTATTGGGGACACAGAGTAGCGTATATCCTTCTAGAGTCAAAGTATCTGGATGCCATATTTCATTGAATTCGGTGCATTCGTGAAAACTAACAGACATTTATTAAATTAGCTGCATTTGCAATGACTAAGGTGACCACCACTTTTGATTTCTGCTCATGCTTACCATCAGACAGAGTAGAGATACTTTTTCAGGATTATTATATTAAAAATAGTGAAGCAAGCATTTAACATGTCAAATATGTGTAACTTGAGTAATATTACACAATAATCTTAATCAAATGGAAATACCAGTTATATTATGGCTATTACGTAATCATAAGCATATTGGGTTGATTGAACAAGCTAAACAAAATGTGCCGAAAAGTGGCTCTGTTCTTGTGGGTTCGGCATGTATGGGCAGCTCAACCGGAGTGATACCACGGCCTCACAGAAAACCGGTGTGAAACAGCGCTTGCGCTGTGTTTCACCGAGTGAGTGAGGATACCGGAGGTCCAAACCCCAACCCCTCCCTCATCCCCCAAAAGCCGGCAACGCACTTGTGACGCCTCTGGTGTTGCTGGTGTCCATGGGCGGCGTTAATCGCTTACCATCAGGCGATACGTCTGCTCGTTTGCTCCCTATTCCATAAAAAAACATTGTCCATGGAAACTTAGGGTATCTCCTAAGTAAGGAGATATTCTCTGATCTCTAGAGGAGTTGCAACTCCGGTGACTCTCTCACGGTTTTAACTACACTAACAATTACAATAAACGGTATTACCTATATAGAAAAAAAAAAGTTGCCTGTAAAGTCTGTTTACGGACGATAGTTTAACGTGACAACGTCATAACGAAACATTGATGAAATGATGAGAGAGAGAAGATCTCGCTTGCACTTCAAGCCTTAAATGGAACGCCTCAGAGTGGGGCAACACCGCATGAATCATGTTTTTTCGAGCGTGCAGCCGGCTCCATCGAATTAAAAGACGTTGTCACGTCAATTTATTAGTAAAAGTTTGAAAATTTGTTCACCGATTGTTCACAGTAGTTACATTAATTTCTTAGCTTCTGCCAGTCTGTTAAATCATATTTTATACCTTCTTGAGCTTTTAATACGTACCATATTATTGTGAGCCCTGGTCCAAGTTCTAGCACCAAGCTGCCTGTATTCTACCTCCAGAGCTTTAAGGGCACAACCTCCGTGGTCCCACCCCGCCAGTTGTACGTAGATATGTGATGAGTTGCTCCAAAGCCACTCGTTTGTTGATGGTGGAATAGGTACTGTGACAACACAATTACACATTGTTATCGATTGTAAAGCATTACAATCGATAAGGAACTTTTTGGACAGATATTTTTGGGTGTCAAATAATAAGACGTCATTTTTTACAACTGATCACACTTCACTATGATGAAAATTGACGTGTGTGTGTTGTATGCTTGTGACTCTTCAAACGACTGAACCAAATTTGGTGCCAAGGTTGGACCAAACACATGGTATGGACCTCCATACACACAGCTGACACCATGGAGTAACATAGTCTACCGTGTATCTTGTATGAGATGAGGAAGGAGTTGAAATATATTAACGGTTAAATAACGCATGATTTAGTGCATCCGATAAAGAGCGGGTTAAACCGGACCGTAGGATATGATTATATCCTCCGGTCCGGTTTAACCCGCGTATGTTATGCTACACTAGATTTAATGTAGCATAACATCACCTTAACGCTACTTGAAATTGATTGGTCCAGGAAGACGGAACATGAATGCAATTTTTTCATAATTAATAAGAAACTCGCAACAACTCTTCTTCAGCTTTATATTGTAACTAGCTGTTGCCCGCGGCTCCGCCCGCGTGTATGTCGGTTATCGCGGCAAATAGTAGCCTATTTTATTCTGTTGTAAAGGCTATATTACTATAAAGTTTTATACAAACCCGTTCAGTAGTTTTTGCGTGAAGAAGTTACAAACATACACACTCACAAACTTTCGCCTTTATATACCTATTAGTGTGATAATGATTGATAGTAAGTCATAAATGACCTATTTAATCTTCGAAAATGATCCTGAATGATAAATGGTAGTTGTAATATTTAGCATGATATAAATTGGTCCGATATCTGGTAATTTTAGCTATTTTAGGTAGCTTTTGCGAAATATAGTTTTACATAAAAGGAATACTACTTACCTCCACCCAAAGTACTGACATCCAAATACGCTGGTTGCGAAGTACCCACTTTATTTGTGGCAGTAATTCTTAAAGAGTACTTAGTTCCACACTTGAGTCCGACAAGAGCATGCTTTTGAACGCCTGACAAGTTGGGTAACTTGTTGGTAGGCCACGCTTCTCGCCATGGACTGTTGGCCTCTTTCCAGGTAAGACTATAACCTAAATAAAGTTTTAACAAATAAAACGACTGCACGTTTGGCCTAGTGGTTTAACGGTCACCACGCCGTTTCCTACTTCGCCAAGTGTCGTGGGTTCAAAGCCCACGTAGGACAACACTTTGTGTGATCCACAAATTGTTGTTCTGAGTCTGGGTGTTCTTTGTGTCCGTTTCATGTATGTTTGTAAAGTCCCCCGCGACACAGGATTTATTCTAGTGCAGGAGTTGTCTTAAAAAAAAAGAAATCATAAAAATCATTTCAATAATACCTAACTCTATTATTCTTCATAAGTACACATTTGCGGTAGTAATTAATTCAATGCATGTTGTTTACTTTTTGTACCATACAACCTTACGGGTGTTATCAGTATTCGATTCCAGTTGGTAGTAGTTTTAACCACGGTTATAGGTACCGTTTCTCGCATTGTGATGATAAAGTTAGTTAAATCTATCTATCAAACAGTTGCATCTCAATTAGACGTAGATTTAATGCAAAACGATCTTGACCGAATTCAAGACTGGTGTCACGTTAACGATATGACACTTAATGCAGCAAAATGTTACCACATAAAATACACAAAAAAGAAACAACCCTTTCCCTCTCAGTATCAAGTCGACGGATCGTTTTTACAAGAAGTGCCTGAAATAAGAGATCTCGGTGTTACACTTGATAGCAAATTAAACTTTATAGCGCACATTGACGGAGTTGCTAGGAAGGCAGCTAAACTGCTTGGGTTTATTAAAAGAAGCACCAGTAGTTTTCGTCTAATACAAACAAAGATGCTACTTTACAACGCCTTGGTGCGAAGCGTCCTCGAGTTTGCATGTATAGTTTGGAGTCCCTCGTATGTTATACAATCGCAGCGAATTGAAGGCATCCAAAGGGCATTTACGAGACACTTAGCATACATATCGTCAGGTATCTCCCACAGAGCCCCCTACACTGACAGACTTGAATTCCTCAGAATGAACAGCCTTAATCGACGGCGTACAATTCAGGATCTTTTATTCCTCCACAAACTTCTCAACGGTGGAGTTGACTGCAGTCAACTGCTAAGTAACATCAAGTTAACAGTACCATACAAAATTCCGCGACACCCCATCACAAAAACCTTTCACATACCATTCTGCAGAACAAACGCTGGCAAACACTCACCACTAGTGCGTATGTGTCTCGAATACAATACTTTATGTTGACGCTCAGATGATCTTGACATTTTTCACGATTCCTACAGGGCATTTAAGCAAAGAATAATGCAGTAATAGACCTGGTTCTCCTTTGTGGAACTGTATTTGTGTTTTCGCTTTATTTTATTTTGTTTTTGCTTCTGCTTTTATTTATTCTCAATATTGTCAGAATTTTTGCATGTAATTGTGTATAACTTGTGTTGAATTATTTTTATTTTATATTTTGGTGTTATTCTTTACAAACATTGTTGTGTACATCTATAATAGATATACATATAAGATTATGTTTTCAGCTCCTAATGTTAACCAGTTTTGTATATGTATATTGTTGATGTTCCTTATATAAATAAATAAATAAATAAATCTAGGTAAAGTTAGGTAGATCTAGGAGAATAATTTTAAATTAATTATATGTAAACACTAGCTGACCCACGCAACGTCGTTTGCGTCCCAACTACCATCCCCCGTTTTAACCTCAAAAGGGGGTTGATTTCTAAAGATACATTATAAGTACACCTCCACACCATCTATAGAGCATACATTTTAAATTTCAAGTCTCTTACTTCAAAAACATAGGACTTTCATACAAACGTCCAATCCCCCTTTTACCCCCTTAGGGGTGGAGTTTCGTAAAATCCGTTCTTAGCGGATGTCTACACGCTATAAGGAACCTACCTGCTAAATTTCAAGTTTGTAGGTGTTATAGTTTCTGAGATTTCGTGATTAATAAGTGAGTAGTATTTCGCTTTTATATTTATATAGATTACTGCATAGCCTTGATCAGCAAATTAATTATTTGATTTGAAAGTTCTTATAATTTTATAACTCGGTCTGTCATATGTAAAAGTAATTTTAAGTCTGGGCTCATTTCAAAGCAGCTAAATAAACATCCAATGGTTGCCTATAAGGGCGGCCATACACAGACTGCTCGAGCAGTTAGCGGCTGAGCGACGTACACGGACCTCTCGAGCGGTCGGTTGTTGACTGCTCGAGCTGTCGCTACCTACCACTTGAGCTGTCGCTACCAACCGCTCGAGCAGTTTGATACCGATTTGATTTTTTTCTTGAACAGATTTTTATCAAAGTTCACAATTACTTGCTTGCAAATAATTGCCCACGCATTGTTCTTCTTTATTTTGTCGCTGTGTTCCTTAAGTTCCAAATAAGTTCTTGTGATTTAATTGCACTAATAAGCGCATCACTATCGCACACGCCCTCCATTTTCAAAGATCTGTCGACAAATGGTAGAGAGACAGACAGACACCGCGAGGCCACAAAGGCAGGGGGGAGGTCGAAGAGCTGTCGACTGCTCTAGCGCAGTCAACGGCTCGAGCAGTCGGTCTCAACTGCTTGAAGCAGTCCGTGTACGGCTGGCCTAAGAGATTGCACGCGGGCGATAAGGCCGCCAATTGTACTTCTCTAATTTTATGTTAACCTTGGAATGAGTCTGGTTTACGATAAAGAGATCTATTATTATTATAAGCTGTTGACTGACGCTTAGTTTTATGGCCGTATAACCGAAATTCCAGACATAATTTCGAAGAAACATCAAGATAGGCCTCCTCTATACTTTAGGGGATGTAAAGAATTAGTACTTACTTATTTTCTGACTAGCGCTTTTGTTGCTAATAGAATAGTATGGTTGTTCCCATTCAACTAAGATGGAATCCTTGTAAGGCGTTGCTCGGAGTATAGGTGCCTCTGGTAGTGGTAGCACGGTGACAGTGTATTCTACGGAGTCAGAGCCGTATAGATTTTTTGCCAGACAAGTATAATTTCCGCTTAGGGATTGATCTATATCTGAAGCAGAATAAAATAACAAACATTGTTACCGTACATGATATACAGCTTCTACTCATGTCATAACACATTTCATCTCATGACGGCACGTTATGTTTCGTCACATGACATCAAGTTACGTCACATAATATCTTATCGTGGCGATTCATCTCACATTAAATAATGTTAAATTAAAATATATAAAATTATAACTCTTTATAGCAGGTTTAAATGAAATAACGTGAACTGAACTTATTAAATTATGATGTAAATTAATTTTAATCTACTTTAAGCAATTAAAATACCAAACAATAAAAAGTCGAAAAAAATCCCCACAATATAATGTGATGTTTATATTACACTGTATTATGTTATTTATAAAATTACGAAAAATACTCAAATTATGCTTGATTCATAGCATGGGGGGTAGCTTCTTGCCCAAAAATAGATCATAAATTTGTTTGCCATCTTAATAACATGCAATCAATCCTTCAGTTAGAAATAATGTCATTGAAATAAAAGTCTTATTCTTATAATTATAAGATATAGTGTGTCTTTAAGCAATCATAATAGTACATTATGAAACTACTCATTTATTTAATGACTAGCGTTTGCCCACAGTCGGTTATCGCAGTAAAGAGTAGCCTATGTCCTTCCTCAGGAATCAAAGTATATGCAAGCTAAATTTCATTGAAATCGGTGCAGCACTTAAGCCGTGAAAGCATGACAGCCAGAGTAACTTTAGAATTTATAAATATAGATTTTCAAAGCCAATTATTCTACGTAGGCGAATTTTATTAATAATGATGTCAAAAAATAAATCTACTTACATTCTAGAATCAAACTCACTTAATTCTTAACTTAAGATAGTGGAATAAGTACAAGTAAGTTTGATTCTAGAATGTATTGTAACAAGTTTCATCAAGTGCCGATAATCGAGAGTATCAATTAAATCTACTTACTATTTATCAGCAAGCTATCGTCATGGTTCCTCGTGAACCTTGGATGATGTGTGATGATATTATGTTTGTGGTACCACACAGTGCGAGGCGGTGGTACTCCAACACATTGGCATACTAAAAGTAATGAGCTTCCAACTCCAACTGAGATGGTACCACCAAGAGAAGCCACTCCAGCAACAACTGGGGATTAAAAACACAGAATAACGCTTTGTTTGCTACAACCACAATAATATTAAAGTATTTCAGTCTGTGTGGAGACGAATAAAGAATGTGGCGACTTCCACATACAGCGCAAAACAAAAACACACTACAGTGCCATCTATCAAAGATACGTCGAACTACGCAGTAACGAAGAAAACGAAGAAACTACCAATCCTGAATCGCGCAATATAAGTTCTCGTGCTGATTAGCATATTAAACAACATCCCAACATCGACTGGTGGTCAGTGATCACGTCGCTTGGTCGGAGGATACATCCTTTGTGTTGGAGGGACACGATTCCCGTCCCTCCACAATAATATGGAGTGTCCTCACCCCAACTCATCCAATGGGTGTCGGAAAGGCGACTTAGGGATAAAACTACGCAGAACATCACTGCACAGGAAAGAAGAGAAGGAAAACTTTAAACAAACCCTATACTATATATATATATACTACGACATAGTAGAACAAAACATCATTTCTAAGGAGCCTAAGTCCAGCAGTGAACTGTTAAAGGCTGTTGTGTTGTGATGATGGTGTGATTAAACCTACTAGCTTTGAGGATGAATATCAGAAGGTAATAATTGAAAAAACGTTTTTTATATTATGAAAGTTGGCAACAACGCTAGTGTTGTTAGCCATTAGCATAGAATAAAATTTTATTTCATTCGAATTTTAAAACTGTTTTAATGGAGTTATTCACAACCTTTTGGAATAGTAGTTAATTTGAACTTTAACTTTTATTTAATAATAAGCAATTATTATTGAATCAAAACCAAATACGGATGTCAATTGAAATAAGTACTACAGATTATAGGTGCAATAACTTGGAAGTTTCTTCTACAGTTACTTTAATAGTTAATTTAAACTTTTGTAACGATAAAAAATGTTAATAATTACAAAGTACTCCTAAATAATTCAGATTAGATTCTCATAATCATTGATGAAATGATGAAATGGAACTCTCATACAACGATGTACAATCAACGTAACAGGACAATTAATCATCCTTTTTTCGTGCATGCAACCGGCGTTCATCAATTTATTAAACGTTGTCACGTCAAAAAATCTGAATTGATTGTTAGATCGTTTAAATATAATTTAGGCAGTCCTCATTATTAACAAGATTTGCAACGGTCATGTGTATGAATGATGATTAGTAATTACTTTTCCTCCCAGTAACAAAATGCCTGAAAATGTCTGAAGGAAAATTAAATATTTCCTTATGAACTTTAAATGTTATTTTTTATTACCATACCAATTACCATACTCGTATTGACGTATGCAATGAATTAGGTCATTAATTTACTATCGAGTATTGTATAATAAGCTAATTAATATGAATCTATTGATATTGAACAATAATTAAATTAATTATGTTACAAATCGTTTTGCAGTTACGTTAAGAGAAATTAAAAATACTCATCGTGTGTTTGTAAAATACCTACTGATTGTAATTGTTGTAAAACTCAATACTGATTTGGTCTAAACTAGCCAAAACTGAACAAAAGCATTGGCCCCAATATAGAGCCTTGGGGTAGCCTCTTCAATAAATATAATAATTTATAAGGGAAGTGTGAAGAAATAATCACAAATTTTAACAAAAAAAAAAACCGACTTCAATCTGGACCAAATTTAAATGGAACCACACGGGAAGCACCAGCTTTCAAATAAAAAATGAATCATCAAAATTGGTTCACCTAGTCGAAAGTTATGAGGTAACAAACATAAAAAAAACATACAGTCGAATTGATAACCTCCTCCTTTTTTGAAGTCGGTTTAAAAACTAAGAAAGAGCAGTGTTTTGTTTTCTGATTTTGAAATACCTCGATGCGTGGGAGTATGTGATACCCTTCTTGTAGCACCCCCTTCACCAGCGCTGGTACTAGCTGTCACCCATGCTTCGTAAGTTCTGCCCGAAACAAGATCCTTCACTTCAGCCGTTGTGCGACCCTCAGAGTCCACGCGGTACGTCTGTGGTGGACCATTGCTGTGATAATTGATATGCTGTACTACGATTGTCATTATTTTTGTCTTCAGTGAAAAAAAAAAATACTACAAGTGAAATGTTAACAAAATAAATACAAAATGAAAACAAAATATAAGTTAAGGTAAGGTAAGGGAGGTAACAAACATAAAAAAAACATCCCCCCTCCTTCTTTTTTTGAAGTCGGTTAAAAGCACACAAAAATTTTAGTCTGAAAAAAACTATAATAAGCAACTTTAAGTCCATGCTTTAAGTAACCGAAATAAATATATAAAACTAAATATAAATTTAATGATTTGATATACCATGTGTCCCAAAATTCAACGATAAGCGAGCGCCAAAAGGTAGACCTGCTCATGAGTACATAAGGAAAAAAAAATATATATATATACCTAGTTTTTTTTTAGTTACAAGAAAAATTTAGAATTTCTTTGAAAATTTACACCCTTCATTTTTTTTAATTTATTTATTACGTAGTGGTGTCCATACTTTTTTTTTACAAGATCATGAGTCAAAGTACACTAAGAGTAAAAATATTTCAAAATTGTAGGGAAAAAAATTATTTTGAACGTTTTTTGTGTAAAAACTGCGGGCAATTTGGTGTTTTTAAGAGTTGTGGTGAATAGTAGCAATATCATGAAAGGTATAAATTTTCAAAGAAATTCTACATTATTCTTGTAACCAAAAAAAAACTAGGTATATTTTTTTTATTTTTTTTCCTTATGTACTCATTAGCAGGTCTACCTTTAGGCGCCCGCTTATCGTTGAATTTTGGGACACCCTGTATGTAAACATTACTCTGAATATGAATTTCAGTTATTGAAAAGTAAAAAAGAATAGACATGTAATTGACAATAACCGACTTGGTTTTTACTACGCCGATCGCATCAATGGGCCGGCTCGACCGGAGTGATACCACGGCCTCACAGAAAACCGGTGTGAAATAGTGCTTGCGCTGTGTTTCACCGAGTGAGTGAGGATACCGGAGGCCCATACCCCAACCCCTCCCCCTATCTCCCCCCCCCATCCCCCAAAGGCCGGTAACGCACTTGTGACGCCTCTGGTGTTGCGGGTGTCCATGGGCGGCGGTAATCGCTTACCATCAGGCGATACGTCTGCTCGTTTGCCGGTCTATTCCATAAAAAAAAAAAAAAAATCGCATCCGAATAGTTCAATTACAATAAATACTTACCTAGAAGTAGGCTTCACGTAAACGGTATAGTGTAGAAGCTCTCCGTTTGGATGAATTGGTTTCTTCCAACTTATGAGAAGAGATGACGATGATAATACAAGGATTTTGATATCTGATGGGGGACCGGGAACTGTAAACAAAATAATGAAACAAGTAAAATTTTAACAAAAACAAAAACCGACTTCAAGGTTCGACCCGATTTCTCTTAGATGCCATCATCAGATTTTAGTGTCCTTATCACGGTACCACCGCTGGGATATCTCCTTTACATTAAAAAAAGAATCATCAAAATCGGTTCATAAACGACAAAGTTATCCACAAACACACATAAAAAAACATATATACGGTCGAATTGAGAACCTCCTCCTTAATTGAAGTCGGTTCAAAATAAAAAGAGAGATCATAGGGTTCTGCATTAAAATGACTGTTGATGTGTCTGGTTCTTAGAAGGAACAAGGTCCATTATTAATGGATATTTCCTTTTTAATTAATTAGCATTCGTAGGGTTTTATAGATACATATTCATAGATATAACGATGTAAGAACTATATCCATGTCTCCTGAGAAAGCAACCACGGTTCCTGCCAAAACTTTTCGTCAGCAAAACACTGCGCAATAAAATTTTTAACAAAACAAAAACCGACCTCAAGGTTCGACTCGATTTCTCTTGAATGCCATCATCAGATCTTAGTGTCCTTATTATGGTACCACCATTGGGATATCTCCTTTCCATTAAAAAAAGAATAATTAAAATCGGTTCATAAACGACGAAGTTATCCGCGAACACACATAAAGAAAAACATATATACGGTCGAATTGAGAACCTCCTCCTTTTTGAAGTCGGTTAAAATGAAAAATAAATAGAAAATATGAGTTGGCAACATAATTTAATTAAAATAATAGTATATACAAATAAAATACGATTGCAATGAGGTAAAAACCGCATAATTTTGGTTTGACGTCAGCGCTATGATAATTAATTAATGTATGGATAAGTTGCGGTTTCACTTGGCACTAAGTTCCGGGAACACTTGATAGTGTTCCCGGAATTTAGTGCCAAGTGAAACCGCGTGTTACTACCTTCTCACAGAAGACTAACCTAAAGTAACAGCATTTGTGCTGTCGTGTTTCGTTGGCGAGTGCGAGACCGGAGGCCTAATGATGCAGAAGCATCACTAGGCCGCTTGAGTGTAGGTCACCATACTACATTATTGCATTAGCTGCATTTGTAATGACCAAAGTGACCACCACTCTTGAATTCTGCTTATGCTTACCATCAGACAGAGTAGAAATACTTTGGCAGGATTATATATTATATAAAAAATAGTAAAGCAAGCACTTAAAATGTCAAATATGTGTAACTTGAGTAATATTACATAATAATCGTAATCAAATGGAAATACCAATTATATTATGGCTATTACGTATTCATAAGCATATTGGGTTGATTGAACAAGCTAAACAAAATGTGCCGAAACATGGCTCTGTTTTAAAATTCATATTTTTTTTTAAATATCGTGGGAGAGCCACGCTTCGGCATGTGTGAGCAGCTCGACCGGAGTGATACCACGGCCTCACAGAAAACCGGTGTGAAACAGCGCTTGCGCTGTGTTTGACCGAGTGAGTGAGTATACCGGAGGCCCATACCCCAAAGACCGGCAACGCACTTGTGACGCCTTTGGTGTTGCGGGTGTCCATGAGTGGCGGTAACCGCTTCGCTTACCATCAGGCGATACGTCTGCTCGTTTGCCCCCTATTCTATAAAATATATATATGCCCCATTCTCTTATTCTAGCAGTGGCAAAATTGCTGCACTGTCTGCATTCGCATTAAGTATGGCGAACACTACTTTTGGATTCTACCCATGCTTTCCATCAGGCAGGGTACAGGGTACAGACATCTTTAAAAAAAGACCGTGTTCAACGACTTCCAACAGCAACTTCCAATTAGCAATTTGTTTAAAATAGCTATAGACTAACCATCTTGCAAAGTAGCACACATAATTGGGTACGAGTACGGTCCAATGCCAAAGTTGGAGAATCCAGCCACTTTGACTGTATAGTTGGTGTACTTCAAGAGACCTTGGAGGTACAGTTCTGTATGCAGAGATGTTTGGTTTTGCCAAGCAGCTTCTGAAAAATGGTAATTAATATTTTTAAGCGATGTCTTCACCAATGATATATTTTTTTCTATTAGATTGTGAAAATAAAAAAAAAACTTCGTTAAAAAAACCGACTTCAAAAACTAAAAAGTATCAAATAGCTTAATTTGTATGTGCTACCTATTCAAAGGCTTGAAGTCAGTGCCAAGCCAAATGTAATAGTAGGTTAATAACGAAGTTTTTTTTTATTTTTCGCTTTTTAGTCTTTCTCAAGTCTCTCATTATCATTTCACCTAAATACCTTGAAAGAAAACGACTAAAGGTAACATACATACTGTATAGAATTGAAAGGACTTCAGGTAATTTTTTGTAATAAAATCTCAAATGGACTATCTTCTGTAGGTTACTATAATTCAAGTGATTTTAGGTAAACTGACAAGTTTACTCTTTAAGACCTGTTTTATTTATTATGAAATTAAATGATGTCTACAGAATATGAAGGCATGCAGACAATTGCTTTAACTTCATTGCTGGCGCTTACGTAAATTTGAGGGTTTCCTTCGATTTCCTTAGGATCCCATCATCAGATCCTGATATGGTGCCCATGGGGAGCATACCCTTTCGAATACAAATAATTTTCAAAATCGGTCCACAAATTGACGGATCCGTGTACATACATAAAAAAAAAAAAAAATACAGTGTCGAAATACAGAAACATTGTTGTTACGAGTTACTCAGACTATTCTGGACAAGGAATACGGTGTATAAACGACACATGACGTGTGTATCCTAGGAACATACTTAGGAAACAAGGTACCGTGCGAGAGCCACGCTTCGGCATGAATGGGCCGGCTCGACCGAAGTGATACCACGGCCTCACAGAAAACCAGTGTGAAATAGCGCTTGCGCTGTGTTTCACCGAGTGACTGGTGTTGCGGGTGTCCATGGACGGCGGTAATCGCTTACCATCAGGCGATACGTCTGCTCGTTTGCTCCATATTCCATAAAAAAAACAAACTCCCCAGGCAAGAAGTAGAAAAACTTGGAATAAATCCATTTTTTTTGTATAATAGGCCAACCCCCTTTCCTAAGGATAGTCCTTTATCCAGAAGTTATGATGAATAGTTTTTTGTCTTACCATCTGTTGCAAACAGGATTGTGTATCCAACTAGCGAGTTACCCTGTCCTGGTAGTCCAACAGGCTGCCAACCAACTCTAAGGGACGTTGAGGAGACTGCAGTGCATTCTACAGATGGTGGGGCCTGTTCCGGAGCTATAACATCAATGTCAGAAAAATAAATAATGCTTGAAATTATAATTTGAACTTTGCAACTTGTATTTTTATCTTTGTTAACAAATAAATGCTAGTTTCTTTTGCATTTTTGCGGTTTTTTTTTAACTATGCTTGCCGTTAATAAGTAATAGTACTCAAAATTTTGCAATAAATTTTGTTTAAATTTTAAATAGGAGGTTAAGGTAAAACAAAATGAAAAAAATATGTAAGTGTAAATCAACTTATAGAAGTATATCTTGATACAAGTTGTATTGTAGTCAAAGATCATGAAAAATTGAATTGTCAGAGATTTAGTAAATACTTTGATGTATAAGATAAAAAATGGAATTACCTCCTTCTCTAGTATCTTGAAAAACTGGTAGTGAGAATGGTCCTGAACCTGCGTTTGTAAAAGCTGATATAGAAACTGCATATCTGAAAGATAAAACAAACAATACAAAAGTACTTGTACAAATAAAGTAGGTTAACCAGATATTGAGAATTTTTTATATATGATCTCCCCACTTAACCAAACGACAAGTGTTTCTCTGACGTTTCTCTTTCTACAATCGTTAACGCCTCTATTCTCTAGTATCATTTGCTAATATCTCGTTTTGACCATTGACTTACCGTAGAAATGACGTCATTTCGTTTTTGACGTTGATTCGATATCAATATATATATAGTTGATATTTAGATATATATGCCAATGAAATGGTATTTACACATGCGTCTTTAAAGATATTCCATTAAGACAGACCGAAAGAACATTAGGCATTAAATTAAATATTAATAGCAAATGTGCTTTGATATTTGAAAACTTAAATATTCACAAATTTTAACAAAAGAAGAACCGACTTTAAGAACTGGACCAAATTGAAATGGGATCACACGGGAAGCCCTAGCTTTCAAATAAAAAAAGAGTCATCAAAATGGGTTCACCCAGTCGAAAGTTATGAGGTAACAAACAAAAAAAAAACAGTCGAATTGATAACCTCCTCCTTTTTTGAAATCGGTTACAAGGAAGTTGTATACCTAAAGGTTTATGAGTCTGGCTAACTAAAGTTTATTATTATTCTAACGATATACGACAATACCTGAAACAATATCCTCAATGCCATACCTAGTATTCTTTAAAAGTCCACTTAGTATTGTTTCTTGCTTCCCAGATAGTTGAGATACTTTGACAGTTCTAGTTTCAGCTTCATCTGAAACTAGAAATATTTAGATTTCACATTATAAGTTCTTACTGAAACATATTCAGCATCGTACACGATAACTTTCTTTACTAGGTACTTCGTTAACGGTCTGCTTTCACGTAATGTCTTTCTTTTCATAAAACTTTATTTCATGAGTCAGAACTTTAGTTTTTCATTGTCTTATGTTGTTATATAGCGAAACTTATTAGTTATAAAATTATTTAAAAGGTTACGATTACAACTATGCAACAAAAACTATATGTAAAATTCGTGAGTCTAAAAACAGTTAACGTCTTATGTGTTAGATAATTTTATACCTGTTCCCACATTTTGTGCAACGGCTTTTACGTGATACCCGATAACGACACCATTATGTGAGTCCTTTAAGGGTGGTGACCATGAAATATATAGTTCTCCAGGATTTTCTGTTTGTTCTACTTGCACATTTAGTGGCGCAGATGATGGAGCTGGAAGGCAAAATAACTTTAAATTAAATAATAATAAATGCTTATATGACTGAGCTTACCACTTCATACACGATATCTCACAGTTTGTAATATTGTGAAGTGTTTCAGTCTAAATGTAGAAATATAGGAGTAGTTTATACAACGATCTCAGCACGCAGCATTCGGACGGTCATGTTTCGTTGGTGGTGGAGTGTGGTTCATCATGCTGCATTTTTTATTATTTTTTATGGAATATACGGCAAACGAGCAGATGTATGCGATGGTAAGCGATTACCGCCGCCCATGGACACCCGCAACACCAGAGGCGTCACAAGTGCATTCCCGATCTTTAGGGGATGGGGCGAGGGATGTGGGGAGGGCCTCCGGTATCCTCAGTCACTCGGTGAAACACAACGCAAGCGCTATTTCACACCGGTTTTCGGTGAGGCCGTGGTATCACTCCGGTCGAGCTGGCCCATTCATGCCGAAGCGTGGTTCTCCCACGGTAAAGCATTGTTGGCAATGAGCATGGTGACCAATACTCTTGGATTCTGCTTATGCTTTTTATCAGGCTGAGTCACTTTGTCAAGCTCATACATAAAAAAAAGGTTTTTTAATCAAATCAAGAGCAATGTTCATAAGGGAAGCCATGAAAATAAGTTAGCAATAATTTATTGTTTTCCTTACCTTCCTCATGCGTAGTAAAATGTACAGGCGCTGTATATAAACTGATTCCAACTTGATTGCCTGTAGCTACTCGTACTGCATAAGCAGTTGCTGGGCGCAGATTTTGTAGCTCTACTGTTTGCCGAAGGTCTTGATCTTTTCTGGAAAAATAAATGACAGTCTGAGTATTGCACTTTGCTTTGCATTTTAGCATCTAGGTCTTAATTCATTAAGAGCTTAAATTCTTCGTTCATAAGATAATAAAATACAAATGCAGCATGATTTTGAATGTAACTGAATTTCGAGTCACTGCTGTGTGCAAAGTCTACAAATTGGCAAAAAACTCATAGCGTATTTTAGCGTTGAAAATAACAATAATGTAACAACAATATATAGATAGAAGGTAGTAGAGCCACGCTGATTTCAGCACGAACGGGCCGGCCCAACGTAACATGACAGCGTGGGCTGTCGTGTTTCGTTGGTGAGTGCGAGACCGGAGGCTCAAATAGTCTAGTCAACAAGTTCCATACTTGTTGACTAGACTAAAAGATGCAGAAGCATCACTAGGCCGCCATGGTTTGGGTCGCCATGCTGCATTGTCTGCATTCGCAATGAGTATAGTGACCACCACTCTTGGATTCTGCTTATGCTTTCCATCAGGCAGAGTAGAGTCATTTTGGCTGGCCATACATAAAAAAAAACAATATCTTTTTTTAGAGCATTTTTATTACCTGCTGATATTGATTGTATTAGCATGATCCCAAACAGCATCGTTGTAATGTAAGTGTGAATACTGAAGGGAGTAATATCCGGCGTGAGCCCGAAGTGTGTCCCGCCAAGAGATTGTAGACGTGCGAGATCTAACAGATTCGATGCGAACGTCTGAAGGTGGAGTCGGGGGTTCTGGAAGATTGCAAGATTAGATATATTACTTAAAGCTTTATTTATCTAAACAAACAAATTAACAAAATTGAGGCATCTGTTTATAATTTCAAATTTACAGCTTTTTACTAAATGCATATGAAAGTATAGTTGAAACGGTTTTATAGGACTTTTCACGGGCAGACAGCTGATGATATAATTATATTCGTATACATTATATATTAGGCTTTTTTTAAGCTTATTTCACTCCGAGACGTTAACGTTTGTTATATGTACCTTTACAGCAATAACAACCGCGGGGCTCAGATAGTATAATATAATAAAGTTTAAATCGAGCTTCGCATTTGGCAAATTCTTTTTGTGGGTTCTTTATGTACACTACATAACACATTATATAGATAACATTATTTGCTTAAGTTTTGTCTGTCTTCTCTCTCGTTCTGTCTTCATACCGACTTCTAATCCAAATTTAAGAATCTGGTCAACTGCTGTAGAGGTACCATTTTAGAACAGAGGATTAAACAGTCAGCTCTTGAATGAAGGATCATCAAAGATATAAAATATTATTTTTTTATCGCTAAGATGTAAGATAAAAGAAATGTTTTTGTTCTGATGAAGTATCCTAAGAATGTACTTACCTAATATGGTAAGATGTACATTAAAACTAGCAGCTCCATAGGGATTGCTGGCTCTGCACTGATATATACCAGCATCGTTGGCTTCTGAGTATTGAAGGTTAATGACGCTCATTACTCCTAGCGCAGTTTTGGTTTCGGTTATTTTAACCCTGCAACAAATTCCGTGTTCTATTAGATTTTAAGGAGTTACTTACCCTCTTGAAATAACAGTTAGTTGTTGCAATAGTACCGCTCGCGAGAAAATGAAACAAAGTAATAGTTTTAACCGTGGGAGAGCCACGCTTCGGCATGAATGGGCCGGCTCGACCGGAGTGATATCACGGCCCCACAGAAAACCGGTGTGAAATAGCGCTCGCGCTGTATTTCACCGAGTGACTGAGGATACCGGAGGCCCATACCCCAACCCCTCCCCACATCCTTTTCCCCATCCCCCAATGGTCGGCAACGCACTCGTGACGCCTTTGGTGTTGCGGGTGTCCATGGGCGGCGGTAATTGCTTACCATCAGGTGATACGTCTGCTCGTTTGCCACCTATGCCATAAAAAAAAATAACAGCAAAGGAATAAATAGAGAGATAGAAAGATATTATTGAACAACTAGGGAACCAGTTCCCTAGTTGTAAAAATAATACGTTAGATCCCAGGCACCAACGTTTTATTTTTACAAGCAATCGGGAAGAAGATAATTATGATGTTGAACTAGGGATAGACGAATTCGTTGCAAGTTATAAATCTCTTAGTGTTATGTTACCGGAATATTTATTGTGTATGTTAAAATACCGCCGAAGTTAACATGTTAGTGTAGGTAATTTACCTCTGATTATTAAAATCCAACATGCTTCCATCATGCGTCCACGTTACTCTAATTGGTTCATCACCCATTGGCTTACATTCAAAGGTGACAGGATGTCCTAGTCTTGATGTAACATTTGTTGATGATGCTTCAAAATGAACTGGCTCTGGAATATATATTTGTATTTACTGTAGAATGTAACTAAAGAACACGTACAGATGAACACACGATGACGAGGTTACTCATTATAGATATAATGTAGACTGTAACTTCTCTCTCTCATAGTATTGACGGCGCGACAGAAACGGTGCATGTATAGGAGGCAAATGAAATAGAGATTTCAACTAATGGTACATTGAACAAGTGCATTGGCTGCCTTTGAATACCTCAAAGTAATGAGATAAGAGGAAGGATCCCCCTCTAGTAACAGCACTCACTAGGTGAAGTTAAACGCAGAAAATTGTTCAAAATCGTTTTTCTTGTAAACTCTAAGGTCAAGTGGATATGATATCAGTCAATATGATACGCACATGGCCATGATTACGGTCCCAATAACAAGTACGAGAAAAGAATAAAAAAATATATGTTAGTTGATTCTACAGTATGTACAGTACAGTAGTGCAGTATATTTTTTTTATTAAATATTATAAAAAAACCCTATAGTTTTAGCCGAGTTTATAATTACTTTTTTCTCGAATTTCTTACTTACTGTTTACACTCATCCAAACAGTCTTGCTTAGCGGTTGTCCAACTCCATTTTCCACATTGCAGGAATACAAGCCTTCATCCGTGAGGGAAACTTCTTCAATCACAAGAGTACCGTTAGGAAGGCTCAGTATGCCACCACCGGTTAACTCGAGCACTGGTTGCCAAGTGCCAAGAATGGCTGGAAATATTATTATTAATTTAAATTTTAAATTTACTTACTCAGTGCATATTTTGTATGACCTAGTGGACGACTGCACGTTTGGCCTAGTGGTTTGGAGGTCACCGCGCCGTTTTCTACTGCGCCAAATGTCGTGGGTTCAAATCCCACATAAGACAACAACAAATTGTTGTTCCGAGTCTGGGTGTTCTTTGTGTCCATTACATGTATGTTTGTAAAGTCCCCCGCGACACAGGATTTATTCCTAGTGCGGGAGTTTTCTTTAAAAATAAAAAAATATTTACATCTTTATGCACAAATACATGCATCAGCGGACTTAATGCCTAAGGCATTTTCTGCCAGCCATATTTGTTAGTGGAATCATACATTTGTATTTGCGTTAAGATTTCAAATGTTTCATTTTTATAACTATTATGGCATTTTTGCATGGCAAAATGATATTGTTAATTATACTTGAGTCTATTGTTATCTACTGCTAAACGAAGGTATCACTCAAAGAGCGCCAACCATCCCGGTCGTAGGCAGTCCGCATCCGTTCCCTGCCATCCACATTGCTTACTCGCATTTACATACGTCAATGGGTACGGTTATATTAAAGTGCTGATAAAATGAAGTGCAATATAGTTGTTTACCATCTTTCTTCATCCAATGCACCTGTGGTTGTGGGTAGCCGCTGGCACTACAAGACACAGTTCCTCGTCTTCCCAGTAATAAAGAAGAGTTGTTTGGTTCTTCTAACCATTTTGGTGCCACTGGAACCGAAAAAAAATTTACTTTGATTTTGTTTTACAGAAATATAAATATTTAATTACAGACATTTAGTTCAAAAGTCCTGTTAATTAGATAATTAGAATAAAACTCTGTTGGAATACTGTATAGGTATTTTTTACCAAGTATCTGCTGGCATGGCCAATACCTCTAATATTTATTGGCCAATAATTAAGTAGCAAGCTCATTTCTACTACTTCTTTAAGTACGTTTGCATTGAGGACAACATTTTATATTTTAAAGTTTCAAACTAGCTGTTGCCCGCGGCTCCGCCCGCGTGTATGTCGGTTATCGCTGCAAGTAGCAGCCTATGTGTTATTCTGATGTATAAGCTATATAACTGTAAGGTTTTATCCAAATCCGTTCAGTAGTTTTTGCGTGAAAGAGGAACAAACATCCATCCATACTTACAAACTTTCGCTTTTATAATATTAGTAGAATTATTCATATTCCAATCAAAGACACTAGTAATTTGGAAAATTCGAAGCTTGATGAAGACGAACAAAAGAAATTATACATAATGTAACTATTACCTTTGATATATAATTCTGTAGACCGATTTACTTTGGCGACGTGATTAGAAGCCACACAAGTATATGTTCCACAATGCTCTAAGGACACCTTCTTGATTACTAAGGCACTGAAAAGCTCTGAATTTCGTTCAACAACCTGTAAAATTATTTTTGTTTACAATAATTTGGTATTTGTATAGTATGAACTTAAATTTAAGAATTTAAAAATACGCAGAATCAAGTAAAATATACATTGAAAGAGACAAATAAAGGCAAGTTAGTTACTCAAAAATTATATTTTTTGCAAATCTCATTTCCCTCAACCATTATTTTAAAGAAAATAACTTAATCCTACCAAAAATATTTTCAAAGATGAAAAATATATCAGGTCTCATGTAGAGCGAAGCTTCTGAATCTACACGCCCTAACTCAACCAACCCTAACTTCACAAACTCTACATCTCAGTGCCCTTGCGCATAGCTTGGCTCGTTTTGGCGGGGACACGACCGTGCCCCCAGATAGCAAAGTAGTTTAAAAATGGTAAGTTGATTAAAATCATATTTAAAAACACCTACTACATTTTGTACTTACCTTTAAGTTACTAGGAATTCTTTTACCATCTTTTAACCATTCAAAATGGATTGGCAAATCTCCAGTTCGTACATTACAATATATATTTACAATTTGCCCTTCTTGCAAGTTAGTTCCTAATAACAGATCATCTAATACTGGAGCCTCAATGACCTGGATTTCAAATGCTCTTCTAGCCATTTCACCTGAAGGACTAGTGACAATACAGGTATAAATTTCTCCATTGAATTCTTTGGAGACTTCAGGAATGGACAAGATTCCATTTATATTAACGCTAGGAGCATTTCGTCTTGTTTTCCGTTTTAAGTGTCTTTTATAACGTGATTGGAAGATCGCATTAGATGTCAAGAGTTTTCCTTTATATTCCCAATCGATTTTACTGAAAATCATAAATAATTAAAGTTCGTTTTGAATAACTTTTGAAGTAAATGAACGTCAAATCATGGTTGAAGGTACATAAAAATAATCCACACACATGGTTAATTTATGATGAAATTTTGAGGATTCTGATTATGCCAAAAAAATTTACGCTATGATAAATATATGTATAACTATTAAGATATTCAAGAAACGTTTTTGACAAAACTTAATAAACTAGCGGTCGCCTAGTGATTGCAATTCGACCATAATTCATTTGAAAATGATTTATAATTATTTTAACATTATTTTTTCTAGCTTTCTTTACTCGTCCTTAATTTAAATTTAACTGTACCGAAGTACCGAGTACGAAAGTACTCCTCCGCTCGCGTAATTTTCGTAAAAAAGAGTACAAAGTTTTTGCTTCACGTATTAATAATTATAAATTTAAATGAAATGTGAATAAGAAAACTGATCATTAATTTTAAGTAAGTTGTATTACCTAATAGGATATCCATAAAATGGACATCTCAAGTTGACTGATTCTCCGCTTTGAACTTTTACCGGGGGCAACGACCTAATGTAGGGTGGACCTGGAAAATAAAAACAAGTATATATTAGATGCAGGTATCAAGCCTTCAAAGTATTTTACAATCAGACCAATTATGAGCACGAGTAACCTAAAATATATCGAAGTTTAAATTTTTAAAAGATCGGTGAGTATGTTTAATGATAATCATGATCATACCAAATGGGGATGGGGAGGGAGATGGGAAGAGGGGAGGGGTATGGGCCTCCGGTATCACACAGCCTCACTCACTCAGTGAAACACAGCACAAGCGCTGTTTCACACTGGTTTTCTGTGAGGCCGTGGTATCACTCCGGTCGAGCCGGCCCATGCATGCCGAAGCGTGGCTTTCCCACGGTATATTAATATTTTATTATTGTTATATCAACCCATCATTCTAATTTTAAAACCAACTTTGGGTCAAGGTATTTTACCATATACATCGAGCCTGTTCTCGTGTGCAGCAACATGATCTCCTTCTCTGGCTGTACATGAGTAAAGTCCTCCATCCTCTACTCTCACCCTTGTTATATTTAGTTGCGTCACCACGGAGTTGTCTGACGTCATCAATTGACCTAGTGCATATCTGAAATGAGATAACAAATATTTATAAAATTATTGATATAGAAATTACAAAAACACTTAAATACCTGTAAAAGCTTGCATGTTTATCTTCGTCACAGGCTGAGGAGTTTTTTTTTATTTAATAAAGATTTCAGCACGAACGGGCTGGCTCGACCGAGGTGGTACTACCCTCGCACAGAAGATCACCGTAAAACGTCAGCGTTTGTGCTGTCGTGTTTCGTTGGTGCGAGACCAGAGGCCCAATAATGCAGAAGCATCACTAGACCGCCATAGTGTGGGTCACCATGCTGTATTGTTGCATTGTCTGCATTCGCAATGAGTATGGTGACCACCACTCTTGGATTCTGCTTATGCTTTCCATCAGGCAGAGTAGCGTCATTTTGGCAGACAATTTTGGCATACAAACAAAAAAGATTTTACTAAACAAAATATTCTTTTGTAGCTAATTTTACACGCTTAACATATTTAGCGTTTCAAAATTTTCTTCATTGTTTTATCATTCTCATTAACAACCTTTAACAGTTCACTGCTAGTCATAGGTTTCTTCTAAGAAAGACTGCGTACCAACTTAACAGACTTTCATTTGCCAGTTAATAAACAGTTCATGGTTATTATTATTACTTTTATTAATATCAAACTTTCCTAGTTAGGTGTTTGACAATTTTATCAGAAATCGAATGATTGCAATATTAATTTGTATCCTTTATTGTTGCGTTTATATACTTCATATTATACATGACCTTTTTTAAGAACCGATCGTTAATCATTAAATCAAATTCATTCCGTCATATTATTGTTACCTAGGATCAGTATTGCTAGAAACCACGATGCCATCTCTCTCCCACACAAATTGTGGTGGTCTGTCACCTGTAGCCGCGCATAACATGCTGATCTGAGGAAATGAAGGATGTTTTATTAGGAAAAATTACCAAATTCATATGATAGTGGTCACTAAGATTAACAGAATGCAGTAAATCGCATCACTTCTTGATAAAGTACTTAGTTGAGTCAGGACTATGATTGATTCAAACTTTTATCAGCGTATTATTACATATTATCATATATATTAGTAATGCTTTTGTAGAATAAATTATATGTTTCGTAGGTTAATGCCATGTTTTTGACTTGTACTCGTACAAGCCAACCACCAGCTTACAATAATATCAGTCGATCTAAGTTGCCTGGGGGAAATTTCTTTGAGCGATAAGGCCGTCCTTTGCATATTATTCCTACAGTAGATTTTCTATTTTAAAGTACCTTTAAAAACCCTGGTGTATTAATAAAGTATTATGTATCTATCTTATGTTTCCTAATCTATTCAAATACTATATTTCTAACCAGTGACCTGTAGCGTGAGTGTCATAACTTACATCACCACCTGGAGTGACAGTCCTTTCTGTGAAGTGCTGAGTGATGATAACCCTGGCGTCTGATAATCTTTTTCTTCTGTCCAGACCTGGAATAGTAAAAGAGCAATTTAGCATCAATTTATTTAGCTCGTAAATAGATACATTTGTATATTAAAAGTAAGAACAAAACACCTAAAAATACTTGCACTTTTTTTTCAGTCTGTATTCAGTATTTGTTAAAAGTTTTTATTTTTTGAAAAATATTCTGTCGTAGTATTGGAGCCTCTAATTTTTTTTATTAGTTCATTACTATTGAAAGATGTATATCTTACTGATTAGACTTCCAATAACCCTCTTACATGAGTAGTAATTAAAAACAAAGAAATCAAACCTAAGCTCAACTCGAGCCAAAACCCACCCTTTCTCCTATTTCTGAATGGGAAAGCACTCTAATGGCCCTAGATGGGGCAGAAGGTGTTCTAGGTGCATCGCCATCCCGTTCTGTCTTGAATATCTTGCTTGATTTGGTTCCAGGTTATTTTTATGGAACAGGGGCAATCGAGCAGACGTATCGCCAGATGGTAAGCGATTACTGTCGCCCATGGCCACCCGAAACACCAGAGGCGTCACAAGTGCGTTGCCGGCCTTTGGAGGATGGGGGGAGGGGTTGCGGGCCTCCGGTATTCTCACTCACTCGGTAAACAGCGCAAGCGCTGTTTCATACCGGTTTTCTGTAAGGCCGTGATATCACTCCGATCGAGCCGACCCATTCATGCCGAAGCGTGGCTCTCTCACGGCCAATAGCCTTCGCTTCATTGATGATAGTGAGCCACCAGGTTCGTTTTGGATGGCCACGCTTGCGTTTTTCTTGGGGATTTCAGTCAAGGGTTGCCTCTGAATATGGTTGGAATCTCTACGGAGGGTGTGGCCTATCCAGTTCCATTTGCGTCGTTTGATCTGTTAGTCGATTGGGACTTCATCGCCGCTGCAATGTGGGATCGCTATCCCACAAGTGATCCAGATCCGGTCCAGAATATACCGATGTATATGGCGAAGGTATTGAAGTTGATGGCCACGCTTGCGTTTTTCTTGGGGATTTCAGTCAAGGGTTGCCTCTGAATATGGTTGGAATCTCTACGGAGGGTGTGGCCTATCCAGTTCCATTTGCGTCGTTTGATCTGTTAGTCGATTGGGACTTCATTGCCGCTGCAATGTGGGATCGCTATCCCACAAGTGATCCAGATCCGGTCCAGAATATACCGATGTATATGGCGAAGGTATTGAAGTTGATGCGATGCGAGATAACCTTTGTAACCTTGTTGTATTGCAGCATCATATCATATCAACAGCCTTTAACAATCAGACCAATCAGGGACAGTTCACAATTTGACGCGCTTAAGCAGTATATCACAGTTGATAATCTATTGACAGTTTACAATCTCGCTAGGTAGATTATAATCTAACGGATTTTACAATCTTACGGTGACAGAGACACTATGTATTCTTAATCCGTCGCCATACCTCTGGCAGGGTTTTTTTTTATAGTCTGCTGCCAAAATGACTCTGCCCTGCCTGATGGTAAGCATGAGCAGAATCCAAGAATGGTGGTCACCATACTCATTGCGAATAAGGACAATGCAACATTGTGACCGACACTATGGCGGCCTGGTGAGATGCTTATCATGTGACCATTTATTATATTTACCATCATTTTATTTACCTTGCATTTATCTCTTATCGTGAAACCTGTCCTCTCGTTAGCCTCATATTTTATAAAAAAAAACTACTCATTTTTGTGGTAGCCTCAAAAAGTTTTCCGTTTCTTTTTTCATCAATTTATAATCACTTCAGAATCCCTAGATACATATTACATGATTTACAAATGTAATATTAAACGCTAGCAAGGGTAAAGATACCAATTATCGTGGGAAGGGCCAAGGGAAGCGGTATTAATAGCCATTTAGCTTCGTCACTAAGTGCCTGATTTACATAAATTTGTGCCTAGTTGCCGACCGTTGCCGCTCGTTGCTAGGAGACCCGTCGTCACCGATATATTAGCGATATTCAGGATTGGACGTGAATGTCTCGATGAAAGCTAATTTAGTAGATATGTACACTTGCGGTGAAAATAATTGTATCGTATTTAGCATGTATTATAATGTAGGTATAGATGCAGATCTAAATACTAAACTTTTCTTTGATATATTTATAGTGTCGAAATCGCCGGATGGTAAGCCATTATCGCCGCCCATGGACACCTGCAACACCACCAAGCGTCACAAGTGCGTTGCCGGCCTTTTGGGGATGGGGGAGGGAGGTAGGGGTAGGGGATTGGGGTATGGGCCTCCGGTATCCTCACTCACTCGGTGAAACACAGCGCAAGCACTATTTCACATCGGTTTTCTGTGAGGCCGTGGTATCACTCCGGTCGAGCCGGCCCATTCATGCCGAAGCATGGCTCTCCCACGGTACAAATGAAAGTTCATAAACCTAAAACTATAGGGGCATACAAGTGTGTTATTGACTTTTGAAAGGTCTATAAAATCATGGAAGGGGCCCAAACTCATGACGTCATTCTCGGTGCTCCTTCTTGTTTTAAAAAAAAGTAGAATTAAGAAACCCAAATTGAAATATTAGATATATCAATATTTTAGCAATAGTTGTGTACAGGAATAAAAACAAGTTATTGTTGAAAACAAGATAGATAAGAAACCAAAACCTTCAAGCGATTCTTTTATTTATTTATTTGTATAAACTTTCTGCAAACATATTGCACAAGGCGGACTTAATGTAATAGGAATTTTCTTCTAGTCAAACCTTTAGGTGTTACAAAACAGTGCGTGCCAGGTGTATATTTAAAATATAGGTCTATACTTATATTCTTTGTGACAATATTTTTCGTATTATGTTATAAAGAATATTTTTCATTATATCGTTATCAAAATAGTCTAAGTTATACCTTTGTTATTTTAACTAAAATTGGAATAATGAAACTTGTTTTGACATAGAAACCAACTTAATCTAGCTGCCTACTTATTCTGGTCGCAAGTGTAGCACGAACATTAATTGGGAGCAAATTCGTCTTGAGCTAATCAATCAAGGAGATTTTAGTTCGTTGATTGCACGAAGGTAGGGATGAGCGGTTCTAATTATCTAAAAGGCTGTATATAGTGTATATGGGTGGGTTTGAATGATTAATATTACGATTTTATCTATTTATAGTATATTCGAGATCGAAACAGTTCTCAGTGAAGATTCTATAATGTAGGAACTTAACATAAGATAACACTAACAGCTAATTTTGTGTACTACAGAAACCCATGACAATCAGGATCCCTGAGACATAATAAAATAAATTAAATTAAAAAGCATTTTAAAATTTTAAAAACAAGCTTTTACTGGAATGCCTCGAGATGAATCAAACGAGTCCAAACTCGACGATGTTGCGACGTTTCTTGACAGAGTTCCTATGGCCACCTTCCAGCTCCAGCATCAGATCAGCTCCATGTCCTTATAATATTGTATTGTCACGCTGTATACATATGCTTGCAAAATTTCAGCAAAATCGGTTGAAGATATCTGCTTCAAAATTGAGTTGCAAGATTCCACCCGATCATACAAGCATACATACATACATTGCAAGTTAATAAAAAGCTTGTAATAAGAAAGATAACACTAACAACTAATTTTACGTACTACACAATCTCATGACAATCAGGATCCCTGAGACATATTATAAAATTAAATCACTTCCGCTATCTGTTCGCTTAGATCTTTTAAACTACTTAACGGATTTCAATGCAGTTTTCAGCAATAGATAGAAATCACTCCAGCTCATGAATCATAAAGAAAAAGGTTTAAATGTCTAATACATACATATTATTATTATAGTAGAGGTTTTTTTATATGTAAGAACTGCCAAAATGATCCTACTTTGCCTGATGGAAAACGTGAGCGGAATCAGTCGATTCGTTGGCACGTTTGGCCTAGTGGTTTAACCGTCACCACGCGACAAATTGTTGTTCTGAGTCTGGGTGTTCTTTGTGTCCGTTTCATGTATGTTTGTAAAGTCCCCCGCGACACATGATTTATTCCTAGTGCGGGAGCTGTCTTTAAAAAAAAAAACACACTAAGAGTGGTAGTCACCACGCATCACCACGCGTGGTGGCCTAGTTAATTGTCCATATTAACATAGGTTCATATTTAACCGCTGTCAGCCAATAGTGTCTTTCTGTGTGAAAAATAAACACATTTTCATTAAAATAAGTGCAAATATCGTGATGAGTATCACGCACACATATAGTCCACAGAAACATGCCTTCATACATACACGCATTGCAATTGGGATAGCTCCTTTGATGTGGGTTTCTGGGCCGGAAATTGATTGGCTCTTAATTGAAGTATTCTACAGTGATATGGTAATGAATGTGCAGTTGTATGGGGAATGACATTGCAGACACTGTATATAGACGGATGCAATAATAACTTGTCACATTTCACACAAATCTCTCTGATTTAAAACTAGACACAGGCTGCCTAGTTTTGGTTGCTTATGGTAGTTAGATAGCTGATAAACACACATGTCTTTAAAGTGACATATCAAAGATAAATGACACTACGAGTAAGTTTTTTTTTATAATATAGGGGGCAAACAAGCAGACGTAACGCCTGATGGCAAGCGATTACCGCCACCCATGGACACCCGCAGCACCAAAGGCGTCACAAGTGCGTTGCCGGCCTTTGGGGGATGGGGAAGGGGAAGGGGGAGGGGTTGGGTTATGGGCCTCCGGTACCCTTACTCACTCGGTGAAACACAGCGCAAGCGCTGTTTCACACCGGTTTTCTGTGAGGCCGTAGTATCGCTCCGGTCGAGCCGGCTCATTCATGCCGAAGCGTGACTCTCCCACGGTAAAATGAAAGAATGTACTAATCATCATGGTCATTGCACAATTATGTGACCTGGAGTCGAACTAATAACCGTCTGAATGGTACAAGTCCTATCGTCATCAGTGATCTGGTCTCTTTTCCCTATTTTTTATGGAATTGGGGGCAAACGAGCAGACGTATCACCTGATGGTAAGCGATTGCCGCCGCCCATGGACACCCGCAACACTGGAGGCGTTAGAGGTGCGTTGCCGGCCTTTGGGGAATTGGGGAATGGGGAGAGGGATAGGGGGAGGGGTTGGGTTATGGGCCTCCAGTACCCTTACTCACTCGGTGAAACACAGCGCAAGCGCTGTTTCACACCGGTTTTCAGTGAGGCCGTGGT
Source organism: Diaphora mendica (assembly GCA_949125395.1). Classification (NCBI taxonomy): domain Eukaryota; kingdom Metazoa; phylum Arthropoda; class Insecta; order Lepidoptera; family Erebidae; genus Diaphora; species Diaphora mendica. The sequence continues at coordinate 4,174,558 of OX421334.1, forward strand.
ATCACTCCGGTCCAGCCAGCCCATTCATGCCGAAGCGTGGCTCTCCCACGATCTCTTCTTCTTGAGTTTCTCACTCGACTCGACACAAGACTTTACACCGATCAAACAAACAAGCAAAAGTTTGAAAAACTAGAACCCGACTGCGTGCGTCACCTGGTCTATTACGAATCTATTGACACCTCATTCACTGAAGTCGTATCAGTAGATTTTGGGCGGCGACGAATACACGAACATATGTGGCTCACAATGCCCAGGTGATGTAGTACCGGATGAGTTAGGTTATCAGACCACAAAATGTAGTGTGCATTTTGTGGTCTGATAACCTAACTCATTCGGTAAAAAGTAGTTAAGGAACTGTTCAACACCAATTTTCTTTAAGATCGTGATATCACTTCGGTCGAGCCCGGACATTTCGAAATTCTAAATAATTTATTTTCTTTTATTGAAAACTAAAACAAATATTGCAATGAACTCTTAGCTAATAATTATGTCCCCCATATGTTATAACATCCACCACTTAACCCAAAGGTAATTTAACTTTAATCTATATATATAAAAATGAATCGCCGAAATCTATGTACGCTCATAACTTCCGATCGGCTGCACCAAATTGGATAAATCTTTTTTTTTATGTGTTCGTTATTGTTAGGAGAAGGGTTGTAGAAAAAAAAGATAACAAAAAAGTTTGGGGGAAGCTTAAACGGGCATAATTACTAAAAATGTTCAGAAATTTAGAAAATATTAACGAAAGAAAAATGTGGCTGTACGAAGTTCGCCGGGTCAGCTAGTATATGTATATTGTACAGAGAGATGAGTTTTCTAACACAAACTTAGAGTACAAACTTGATCTGGGTTTACCATTATGTTTGTTATTTTGGCGTTTTTACAAGCCTTTTATTAACTTGCAATGTATGTATGTATGCTTATATGTTCGGGTAGATTCTTGCAACTCAAGAAGAAGATATCTTCAACCGATTTTGCTTAAATTTTGCAAGCATATGTATACAGCGTGACAATACAATATTATAATGACATGGAGCTGATATGATGCTGGAGCTGGAAGGTGGCCATAGAAACTCTGTAAAGAAACGTCGCAACATCATCGAGTTTTGGCTCGTTTTATTCGTCTCGAGACATTCCAGTAAAAGCTTTTTTTAAAAGGCTTTTTAATTTAATGTATTTTTACGTACAAATAATTTATTTTTTAATGATGAATGATAATTAATTGTATTCAAGAACTAATTCAAATATTTATAATTCCCTGTTTTCATTCACGAAATATACACATACATTTAACGGTTTCAAAATACATTACAGAACCGTTTTATAGCTATACATATTAGAACGGTGTCGTCCATTTGAGCGCTAGACCGCAAACTTCAATTACGGTGTATGATTGCCTCTGACTTTACGCTTTATAGCTGTAGATACACTATGTATCTTAAATATTGATAGATACGTCTATGTATCGAACTACAAGCTATTTCGGTACGTAGTGATTTAAGGTTAGGGTGTTTTTTTAACCCCCGACGCAAAAAGAGCGGTGTTATAATTTGACGTGTCTGTCTGTCGGTTTATCTGTCTGTCTGTGGTACCGTAGCTCGCGAACGGATGAAGCGATTTCAATTTAGTTTTTTTTTATGAAAGGTGAGTTACGTGCGAGTGTTCTTAGACATGTTTCATTAAAATCGGTTGAGTTATTTAAAAGTTATGGGGGTGAAAGTGGGGAAGAATAACCGAATGTCTGCAAAAATATCATCGAGTGGGGTCTCAAATGAAAGCGCATAACGTGCACACTACACAAAATAATTATGGCGTATGATTACTCGATTAAGTGTTTGTCGTGCCAGTATAATCGTTATATGACAATTATGTAATTGATAACTTCGACCTGAAGCTGCATAGGGGGTTTTTGAAATTTTAAATTTATAGTTTTTCGATACCTATAGAAGAAAAGTCGCTTAACATTAAATAAAAATATTGAGGACTCTTCAGAAGTTGTTCAACAATGAATGTAAAAAAGAATATGATTTGGTGCTTTTTTGGAAACAAATGTTATTATATAAATACATATTGGTGTGTCAATGACAGTAGAACAGAGCGAGATAGAATAAACTTTATTTCCTACCTTTTCTATAAGGTTCATCATCATCATAAACAGCCAATAACAGTCCACTGCTGGACAAATGCCTCTCCTTATAAAAAGGTTTTGGCCGACTATACTTAGGGAACAAACTACACAGGACACCGTCACTGCAAAGAGAAGGGAAATACGTATTTTTTTTTTAATAATACAATTAGCAGCAATCAGCTTCAGCTGTAAGCAGGTGAGTTCCACGAATATTGTCTTTGAGTGTATCTTTCAGTAAAGACATCTACTCATCCTTAGACCACTGTATAAACAATATGTATGGCCAGTATGTCCTTTCGCTTCAGCCTTTTACTATAGCTACATGTTGTCAGCTGGATGGCTAGTGCATTGGGATGCTTTTCAAGTCTCCCTTTATATATCTCTGTACATTTCCCAATTTCCTCCTGATGTTGGTGTATTTCTTTATTTGTAATAACCATGGGGCATTACATAGGTTTCTGAGTACCATATTTTGTACTCGTTGTAGTATGATTATGTTGGAGTTGCTGGCGCTGCCCCATAGTTGTAAGCCATACATCCACACAGGCTTAAGCACACATTCGTAGATGAGCAGTTTGTTGTCTCTAGACAGCTTACAGTTTCTGCCCAGTAACCATGACAGACTGTGATAACGGAGCTTGAGTTCATGTCTCTTGGTCGCAATGTATGGTCTCCATGTTAAGCGTCGATCGAGATGTAATTCGATGTATTGATAACATTATTATGCTGTTATTGATAACCCCTGTAACACGTCCCCGAGGCGAATACACACACAGGTAGCAGAGCCATGCTGCTTTCAGCACGGTTGGGCCGGCTCGAACGGGGCGGTACTACCCTCGCACAGAAGATCAACGTAAAATGACAGCGTGTGCTGTCGTGATTCGTAGGGGAGTGCGAGACCGAAGACCCAATGATAGTGTGGGTTACCACGCTGCATTATTGCATTGTCTGCATTCGCAGTGAGTATGATGATCACCAATCTTGGATTCTGCTTATGCTTTTCATCAGGCAGAGTGGAGTCATTTTCGCCAAGGTTAATTATCTCACAAAATGCTTAAAGCGTTTTCTGAGATATTTTTCTTTGAACAAACTGTTGTTACTACGATGACTTTTTATACGTTAGAGTTACTTTACCGTTGTGGGGGACGGGTGACATGTCCCTCCAACACAAAGGGAGGATCCTCCGACCAGGCGAGGTGATCATGCCTGGCGGGCCAACTGCCCAACAGTTGATGTTGGGATGTTGTATGTATCTTAATTGGCGTGCGAACTTTCACTGCGCGATTCAGGATTGGTAATTGGTACTTTCTTAGTTTCCTTCGTTACTCCTTAGTTCGATGTATCTTCGGTAGATGGCGCTGTAGTATGTTATGTTGTTGTTGCGCTGTATGTGGAGGTCGCCACATCACTCCCCTCCAAGACCGGAGGTCGATACGTTGTTAAGTCAGCTGTCTGTGCTCTGTTGTGGAGCTTGCCAGTGCCATGAGTGAGCAGTTCCAGTGAGTTGGAACTGAGTGCCGCAAGTTCCAGTGAGTCGGAACTGAATGCCGCTAGTCCCAGTGAGTCGGGGCTGAAGTCCGCTGATCCTAGTGAGTCGGGATGGCAGGCGGTGCACGGTGCTGCGGTGAGGTCCCCAGTGAGTCGGGGCGGTTGCTGCGTAGTGGCTGGCTGCTGCATAGACGGGAGAGATATGCTCTGCTTACGTAGACCGTAGCTGCAGTGTGCTGTGCCTAGACGCTGATGAGGCCGTAGGGTTAACCAGGCTGGAGCGGTCGCGTCCTGCGTGTGGTGTATCCCTGTTGAGGCCGAGGTTGCTGGCTGGCTGTGAGACTTGCTGTGGGAGTGAACAAGATGGTGGCGTGCTGATGCTGCATCGAAGGCTGCTTCCAATCACGTCAGTGTCACCACTGTGGAGTACGGGCGACATGTCCCTCCAACACAAAGGGAGGATCCTCCGACCAGGCGAGGTGATCATGCCTGGCGGGCCAACTGCCCAACAGTTGATGTTGGGATGTTGTATGTATCTTAATTGGCGCGCGAACTTTCACTGCGCGATTCAGGATTGGTAATTGGTACTTTCTTAGTTTCCATCGTTACTCCTTAGTTCGATGTATCTTCGGTAGATGGCGTTGTAGTATGTTATGTTGTTGTTGCGCTGTATGTGGAGGTCGCCACACCGTGATAATTTTGGATTTAAAGCAAAATATCAAGGTTTTCCTAGCAGTGTTATCAGCTCCTCAATACAGCTTTTAAAAATAAAAAACATATATCGAAACTAGTATATTATAATCTCAGATAATTGAATTATTTACGTTGATGTAAATTACAAATTCAAACTCTAATATATAAAAAATATAAATAACATGAATATTTTAAGTAGCTAATGAAGATGATATATATTTTATTTGCAGTTAATTTTTTTGTGATCGCAAACAACTGCAATTATTTAAATTTTTACAAAACAAAGAATCTTTGTGTGTGATGAGTAAAACAGGGAACACAAAATGGACGAAGATAAATAAACAAGAACACATAAAAACAAATAGACAGATCCTCAGCTGAGTCAGCGTAACTCACACGGTACGACGAAATTACAGAACAAAAAACAAAGAAGGCTTCTCACATCTGGAGGATGTAAAAGGAAAAAAAACATAAATCACTCATACAATTCATCTAACACCAAAAGCTGTGCGAATTATATAAGGTTTGCTGAATGGGGTACGGCAATGAATCATTACGTAACAAAACAAGCATGAGTCTGGCCCGAAACAACAAAAGGCGTTCCAATAAAATAGTGTAACACTATACCGTGGTGTATCAGCGAGCGTGTTCTCATCATTACTAGACCATTGATGGACCGCTACAAAGTCCGTGTAATACAAAGTGCGTGGCGCTTTTCTAAATAGAAAAGGAGCATTGACCGTGGGAGAGCCACGCTTCGGAATGAATGGGCCGGCTCGACCGGAGTGATACCACGGCCTCACAGAAACCGGCGTGAAATAGTGCTTGCGCTGTGTTTCAACGAGTGTGTTTCAAGTGTGTGAGTGAGGATACCGGAGGCCCATAACCCAACCCCTCCCCCTACCTCCCCCCCATCCACCAAAGGCTGGTAACACACTTGTGACGCCTCTGGTGTTGCGGGTGTCCATGGACGGCGTTAATCGCTTATCATCAGGCGATACGTCTGCTCGTTTGCCGACCTATTCCATAAAAAAAGCATCGGGGTTCCAGGAGGTTCCACAAGCCAGAGGTGACCCGAGGTACGTCGGGATTCCAGAGATTACCTGTCGAGGGTGCACCCGGCTTGTAGTACCCTAGATGGCGTGCAGTTTTTAGATCGGTTCGAGTCCGACAAAGCCACCAACCAAAGGTGGTATCCGGGGGATTTTCACGCAAAAAAAGCCTCTGATGGACATTGGTCTCTCCTTAAAAATGATATAGTATAATAGAAATGATTTAATATAGTTGTTAATTTAATATAGTAGGCAAAAACGATTGTGAGATGGATTAGTATAGAGTTTGTTGCAAGTTTTCCTTCTCTTTGCAGAAGAGAAGGTTGTTCTAGAAATGTTAACTGTTACATAGCGGATAAACCTTATAATAATTTCAATAGGTAATTTATTTTATAGATAAGTACACACACAGTGTTAACTTAAAAATTATGCTGTTATAATGAGAAAAATAAGAGCGAAAAATAGAAAACGAAAAAATGAAGAAAATAAATGAATGAAAGAAATGAAGAACTGAAAAAATAAGAAACATACGTCAACTAACATTACATTTCAATTAAGTATTTAAAGTATCCGGTGAATTTAAAACAATTTAACTCTGAACCTTTTATCTTTTATACAAAGTCCTATTTTGAGTAATAGGTTTCAACATAAAGGTGTTGTCTAATAAATATTTACGTAACGGTGTGACCCACAGCCACTCACAAACGGTGACGGGAAGTAAAGCCCACTCCACACGGCCGGTGTCACGGGCAGATTATTTATTGCCATTATTTATCTACGTAACGCCGACTCAAATGTCTGAATTGAGTGCGACTCGTGTGTGTAAACCGCCTAACTTTATGTATTTATACGTAATTGGGTTTGTGTACTTTTTATATGTGAAGTTCATAAAAACTGAACTGAACCGAATAAAGTGTAGATATTATGTTTGTTGCGGGCATATAACACAACTGAGGCCTTAGTCGTTTTATACTATGTGGTCTACAGGCCGATCGAGTGCAATTTCAAACTTCAAGGTAGTCAAGCTGATCTAATTGTATAATTTGAACCCGAAATATTTTCGCACTTAAACATAAATGAAGTTAACTGACCTTTTATGGTGCTTATAGGTTGTAGGTTGGGATCCCCATTGATGAGTCTGAAATAAAAAGAAAAATAATTAATACCCTTCGTTGTGGATGATTTGAAGAAAGTGGGTGGTATCGGATGGATGCGGAGTGCCCAACACCGGAGTAGTTGGCGCTCCTTTGTCCAGCAGTGAACGGCAATAGGTTGATATATTATATATGTATGTATTTAGGATCGACTTTGAAAATAGCTCTTGGAATGTTGAAGCCAACGATGTCTTAAACTTTGAAACACAACCTCCAAAACAAAAATCTACTGTCAGACAATTGCTGATATCAAATGACAGACCATTGCTGATCAAATGTCAGACCATTGCTGATCAAATGTCAGAAAATTGCTAATCAAATGTCAAACCATTGCTGATTTAATGTCAGACGAGGGAGGTGGCGTAATTGTAGCGTATGCGACTGCTTTGCTTGAGTTCTCGGGTTCGATTCGCGGTTCGGACTTAATGTATGTATGATCTGCAAATATTTGACGGCCTCGTTGGTCTCGCGGTTGGCGTGTGCGACTGGTAATCATGAGGTCTCGGGTTCGATTCCCGGGTCGGATCAAATGTTTGTATGATCTACAAATATTTGTTTCGGAGTTTGGGTGTTTTCTATGTATGATATGTATGTATTTACAAAAAAAAAGTATATATGTATTTGTATCAGTTGTCTAGTACCCATAACACAAGCTCTGCTTAGCTTGGGACTAGATGGCGTTGTGTGTTAGATGTCCAAAATATTTATTTATTTATTTATTTATTTGTCTTGGAGTTTCGGTGTTTTATATCTATATTAATATTATAAACGCGAAAGTTTGTAAGTATGGATGTTTGTTACTCTTTCACGCAAAAACTACTGAACGGATTTGGATGAAACTTTACATTAATATAGCTTATATATCAGAATAACCGACATATACGCGTGCGGAGCCGCGGGCAACAACTAGTGTATAATATGTACATATTCACGAAAAAAAAACTATGAAAGTATCTTATCAGTCAATCCAGCTGTCAAAGTACAAGCTCAGTTTGAAGCAAGATGGCGTTGTATGCAAGATTTTCCGAAATAATTATTTTATTTATTCAAAGATAATCAAGTGAAATCCATTGTTACGTATATCATGGAAAGCAATATTAAAAAAAATATAAATAGATTATGTTTATGGTTTCCAATTATTATTGAAAAGCCACCGTTTTTTCTAATCGCACAGAACATGGATAGTTTAAAACTGTGGTGGCTTGCACACACAAAGTAAATACCAAAGCCATTGGTTGTAGCAAGACATTCCCGAGAGACCAGATACGGAATAAAAAAGCTTTTTCCGAAACAAGTTTACGTTACCCACTTAAATTGTCAATTTCAGTAGAAAAAAATAAGTTTGTGGTATGTATTGTTACCCAACAAAGCCAAAAGGAAGTGTAATAATATTTTTTACAGTTTATATTTGTTAGTTCGCTGTAGTGCTTAAACTACGAATGGATTTTAATGAATGGAGTGTTAATAAATTTGTAATAATAGCCCGCGTGATGTAGACTTTACATATAAATTTTGTCTGATGTGTTTCCGCAGTCGTGTTATAGGTTTTCAAACTGTTTCTTGTTACAAATATTTATTATTTAGTAGCTGTTCCTCGCCACGTTTGACTGTAGGATATTGTGGTTGCATTAATGGAAAATGAGGAACATAAGTGAAAGAACACTAGATTAAAATAATCGTCTTTGAAGCGAGTTGTATATTCTGTCGAAAGGCGAGCTCATTCAAAACATATTTTTGAGTTTTGAAGCATACACAAATCAGATTAACATTTTTATTTACACAAGTAAATACATATAAAGTCTCTGTTTGTATTTTCAAATTAAATAAATAAATAATAAATATTTCGGACATCTAACACACAACGCCATTTAATCCCAAGCTAAGCAGAGCGTGTTTTATGGGTACTGAGACAACTGATATTAATACGTATATACTTTTTTTTTTGTAAATACATACATATTATACATAGAAAACACCCAAACTCCAAAAAAAATATTTGCAGATCATAAAAACATTTGGTCCGACCCAGGAATCGAACCCGAGACCTCAAGCACAGCAATCGCATACGCTACCACTGCGCCACCGAGGCAATTAATAGCTTTTCACTAAAAGTATATAAAATATACACTTCACTTTATCAATAATCAACCATTCTGTTTGTTCCGGCAAATTTCCGGGACGGCTGTATCAATTTTGGAGAGATTTCACTGGCAGATAGCTGATGTTATAAGGAGTAAGTTAGGTTATTTACATTTTAGAAAAAAATAGGGGAAAAAGAAAACCAAATTAAATCTAATGAAATAGTTAAAATATTAAAAAAACAACAAAAAGAAGGTATACATAGAGGATGTATAATAGGTATACTTTTTTATACAAAGACAGTTAGTCAGCCAGGTATTAAGATGATCAAATGTATAATAAGATAATGATTGTAATTAAGATTATATCTCAGAAGTTTTAGGACAAAGTTGTATTACTTTCGAAGGAGAACTTTTCAAATTATCTCATACCGTCATTACAGAAGAGATTAATTGCGTAAAAGATAACATAAACAAGAAATCATGAGACACTAACTGATACAAATGTAACTTGTATGTTGTATGTATCTCTTTATTTAGATAGTTTACTTCGACACCAACAATTTATACTACGCTAACTCGAATTTTAGGTAAATTCGTTTTTTTGCGCTAAGTTGCTTAGAATTTAGTATTTTATACAGACAAACAGACAATATGGAGATATTGTTAACGCCAATTTAAAGATAGGCTCTCATTTACCCAAAACTGAACAATGCGACCTCTGTCATCAATACAACTAGCCCTACAGAGCAATTGAAAGAAAAGTTCACTAAATATCAAGCAGAAAAAGAGATTTTCCGTAAATTAAAATTGGAATGTAAGCAATTATCTGCTTCTAGTGACAACATAGCTGTATTGTATTTTATTTTGAAAAAGTTTGATTATATCTGAACAAAATGAGGAGAATGTAAGTGATGATGAGGTGTGAATGTAACTGTTAATGAAGTATGAATGTAAGTGGTGATGTTCGAGTTTAAGTAAAGATGTTTGAATGTAACTAATAATGAGGTATGAATGTAAGTGGTGATGTTTGAACGTAAGTATAACATTCAATTAGATTTATTTTTATAATACTAGATAACAAATGCCTACTGTTTAAATATTATGATTTATAATTAGTTATTATTAAGTGTACTAAATACGAAGTCGAAGTGTGATTGACCAGATCTCTTGTAATTAATTATGAGTACTGACCTGTACCTCAAATTTTAATAAACAGTTGAATATTACGATCTTGTTTTAATTTTATATTTGTCTACATAAAATCTGTACAAATTTATCTAGACTTTACAAAAAAATCAATACGTATTAAAGTTCAACAGAAAGCTAAATGATACGCTAACTTGTGAGGCAGGCCGATGTACCTACTGACGCGTGAACCGATAAAACAAAGCTAACTTTTTTTTTGTTATTTAGCATAATAATATACAATCATATTTCTTGTAAATATATAAACAAACCTAAGGTTACAATTTGTGCAAAAAAATATTATAAAATTAATATGGCAACATAATAAAAATTACACTTTTTTAGCAACATGATCTCCCGTAATACACTACGCTAACATTAGTTAGCCGTGTATAAGTTGTGAAACCTTATTGAAGAATTACGCGTATATACGGCTAACTTGTACTAAATAAAAAACTATTGATAATTAGGGAAAAGTAAATATAATCAAATATAAATGAAATCCTGTTTCAAAGAACGTAATTTGTGACTTGCCATTAGGTGAGACATTTTCTCATTTGTGTCCAATGCCTTGGACACTAAAGATATATTATGTTCTATTCGGTACCCACAGTTTTCTTGTGATTAACTTCGTGGCAGATTCCAAGACAGTTAAATTTTTTTCTGGGACTTCCCGAGTATCATAAATCGGCGTATTCATGGGCCACTGCTGTTGATTCTAGTACACAGAAGTTGAAGTTGAAGAGTGATGTACGTGTAGGAGGGATAAGACCCCACAAAATAACTCTGACAACATGATTACAGAATTACAGAATGCTGATTCGTTAAGCCAAAATAGAATTAGATAAAACTCAGGTAAATTTATTATTATTTGAAACAATCAACAAAGTACACTCGTGAACAATATCTGCATAAAGAAAGTCAAAATAAATAAATAGTTTCCTATCACATACTTGATATATGTAATATTACCGATGAGCATGACATGAAATATGTAATTTTTGCCATATTTGACAAAGGAGAAGCCGATGAAAATGAAATGTCAAAGCTCATACCCTCTCACCCGATTGCACACGGTACAGTCGGATGCATAAATATGGATATTGTTGGTGTTGTGAAATTCTAGACGTATTAGTTTGTTGGTTTCTGGGGTGTGAAGATTTCTGTAAATAGGTATCGGTCGTTTGGTTTCAAGATATTTTTGAAATAGAATTTGATTTTGATTTAAACTTGCGATTGTAACTTAGTTTATAAATATCCTTATGTTGCTGGTATTAAAGAAGACGGTTTTTTATATGCAGGTAGTGTGTGTGTGATTTCTTTGTATTTCAAAGTAGATATGTTTTGCAAATCATATTATAGTTTCAATACTAATCGTTTTATAGCTTGATACGTGCTCATTGTTTATGAGCGTAGGATGATATTCACAACAATTCTTCTCTTGTTTTTTTACTTTATTAACTAGATTTTGCCCGCATCTTCGCCCGTGTGTATATCGGTTATCGCGGTAATGAAAAGTTTATGTCATTTCCCGAAAATCAAAATATTATTATCTCTATTCCAAATTTGTTTCGAATACGGCGGCGCGGGATATATTATGCTGTTGAACATATCAGCGCGCGAGATTCGACCCGTTGCATACCATATCACAATTTGACGGTTTCACTTCAATAGATTATAATCCAATTAAAAATTATACGTTAAATTGTAAAACACTCACGGTAACACATACGTCAGCAATAATACTGAAACCTTTATATGAAACGTTGTTCATAGTTTAAAGTAGCTTTCACCTGTAGCCTTGATTTACGCATCAATATCCCTTGATAACAGTACTTTTCTCGAGATGAAAGGTACTCAAAAAATCAGGAGTATTCGTCCTGACATATAATTATGACACTTGGAAATCTATTAATAAAATTGAGACTGACAGAAATATAAATAACGGATTTGAAAGTTGCTTGATTTTAGGAGACTATGGCTCAGTTTCACCGCTTACTGATAAAGTGCCTGATAGAATGATTTGAACTTATTTGTCAGATAAGTACAATACACACACAAGTCGTCAATACAATAGAAGTCAATACACAAGTCACAGATAGGGACAAAAATGTTAGACTATCTTACTACTTACCGTGGGAGAGCCACGCTTCGGCATGAATGGGCCGGCTCGACCGGAGTGATACCACGGACAGAGAAAACCGGTGAAAAATAGTGCTTGCGCTGTGTTTCACCGAGTGAGTGAGGATACCGGAGGCCCATACCCCAACCCCTTCCCGTATCTCCCCCATCCCCTGCCTCCATCCCCTCCCCATTCTCCAAAGGCTGGCAACGCACTTGTGACGCCTCTGGTGTTGCAGGTGTCCATGGGCGGCGGTAATCGCTTACCATCAGGCGATAGGTCCGCTCGTTTGCCCGCCAATTACATTAAAAAAAAGAACATCAGTAACTTTTATCTGTCTCAAAGATTGACTTGTAAACAACTCCTTAAGTTTTAATTTCGTTTATGCATACAGTACATTAAGGGCCACTTGCGCGACATATCTTAAATACATTTAAGACATACTAAATTCGTTATAAAAGGTTAAACACAATTGGCATCGTGCACAACGATACATTTTGTGCCAAACATTTTTAAAAACTGCCGAAGTTAAACATCGAAACTCGGCTATTTAGCGGTGCTAAAAGTGTTTAACGTGTGCATGGGTGGGAGTGCAACACTAGGATACTGCCGTCTCGCCCACACTCGCAGGGCGCGCCGGCGCGCTACCCCTCATCATATTTAACTAAATCTACCTGCTGTCATCATTGTGCAAGAGGACGCAATTTTTTTTTTTTACACTTGCATTTAACAAATTTTGTTTAGTAGCTACTTAAGTCAAACGTTGTGCAAGTCGCCCTAAATATAGCAGTAATTAAGTATAGCATAAGCATCAGCAATCATCAAAAACAAAACTTCAATCACCCTGCAATTTATTTGTTTAAAATATGAATTTCGGTCACCTACGACTACCTAGCAAAACCAATTAATTTACTACTATAATTTCGTATACCGTCTACAAAAGAATAATAAAAACAAGTTATAACATGTCATTCACGGTGCTGAAAGGACAAATTATGAATCCCCGAACACCACTAGAGGGCGCCACTAGACTCGGTTGCTTGAATAATTCATAATTCAGTGCATCCTTAGCTTTATTCAAGCAACATGGCGAGACGAACTCCACGAGTACTGGCGTATGTAAGGAATGAAAAATAAATATTATATTTTTAGCTCTTGATATTTAAGCGCAATATTTTTAGATCCAATGCTATATTTTTATAAGGTTAAGGAATTAAATATGTATTAGCAACTTATGATTCCGATGTTTCACAAATATTATTGCATGTTATGATATTATAGTGTGTGGGCAAAAGTGGTTTCTTATGTATCGTTTCCTTTCTCTGTTTCTATCAATTTTATCCAGGATATTTGAAGTGAAAACTTCATTAGTCGCGTTGATAACTTTTTAGTAGGAGAAAATCTTATGAGTTCGCGTCACCGACATGCTGACATGACATTTTCGAAGTGAAAACTTCTTTGGCCGCGTTGAGCACTTTTTGGTAGAGGAAAATCTTATGGGTTCTCGTCACCGACATGCTTATGTATGTTGATAATTTTAATTTAAACATTATGAAAATTCTAATTTCATACATTAATTTAGAAATAATATTCTAAGTTTTTACTTTCACTTCTATCGGCAGTCCTCATGACTACCAATTTTTGAAGTGAAAACTTCATTAGTCGCGTTGAGCACTTCTTGGTAGGAGAAAATCTTATGAGTTCGCGTCACCGACATGCTTACATGACATTTTCGAAGTGAAACTTCTTTGGCCGCGTTGAACACTTTTTTGCAGGGGAAAATCTTATGAGTTTTTTTTTATTTCTTGACGATTTATCCATCTAATCTGATTTATGCATGTGATGCATACCTCAGATATGAATTAGGAGTACTTTATCTATTATATTAAAAAAAAGGACTTTATCACTATGTTGTACTCTGTTAGTCTTTGAAAACATTTTTTTTTGAGAACGTGAACATGAACCTGGAGACACAAATTGAAATTCCAATTGGAAGTCCATAAAATATTGCTCTGTCTTATATTTGACTATTCCGACGGTAAATCGAAACCTATTGAGGTCATCGTTTGACCAAGGGTCATAAGATTTGGAAAGAAAACGGGTTCATATAGCTTAAGTAAAATTAAGAAGTCAAAAATCGAAAAATTCCGGCGAAAAAGAGAGAGAAAAGGAACCCATAATGTCCAACTGCTGGGCTCGGGTCTCCTCTCAGGAGAGAGTTGAGGCCATACGTCCCCACGCTGGCCGAGTGCGGGTTGGGGACTGGCAAGACAAGACAACGTTATTGTGGCTACGTAATCTTGCCGTTGGAGGTTTTTAACCGCCCTAAAGCCTCCAACTAAGCTTAACGATTGTTATCATATGATGACAACTGGGACCGACTAGACGCTCATGGTATCATGCACCAGCGGTCACCCATGCAGGTACTAACCGCGCCGTCGTTGCTTACCCTCGGTGATTATTTCGAATCACTGTAATTTTAACCAAAACTATTAATTAGATCATAAAACTGAAAATCACTTATGATAACAATCTTTCCATTATTAAAAGTAAATAAAAATACTATTTCCCTCAAAAAATAATCCGATAGAAATCCTGAGGTATCCATTTTGCTGGCGTCGATATGAACCGAGGGCTTCTGGTTCAACGGAGCGGAATCCCCTGGACGTATCGCTTTTATATGAAACGAAATGTTTGTGATTTTTCAGCATGACAGTTTTACGAGGCTTGGTATTATAATATTGTGTTGGTGAGAGCATTAATATATAGGATTGCAGAGTAAAAGCTTTAGTATTAGCTTTGACCGTATTTAAAAAATCTTATTTAAAGTAGCCTTAGTCCGTCCTTCCTTATCAAAGTATCTCCAGGGTAAAATTTCATTAAAATTGGTTTAATATTTTAGTCGTGAAAGCGTGACAGATAGATATAACCACAAAAATACGTAGACACTTTATTAAATGGAACAAATACATTACATTATTTTCCACATTCACACAGTATTCAAAACCAATTGTCATATAACTCGTATACATTTGTTTGTTCCCATTCAATGCGAGCCAACAACTCCGTAAATTGGCTACCTAGCTGGCCAGCGAGCCATGGAACCATGACATGAGGGTAGATACAGATAATGTCCGTCCGTGAAATAAGGTTTCGACTGAATGTACGAATAAAATTATTCGAGTTCATTTTATTAACCTAGTTTGGTGAATAATAGAGGAGATTTGTGGAAGTTCCTTTGCTGTTTAAAGTGTTACTTTCCAAAATATTGGTTTTTTATGGTCTAAGGAAGAGATGAAAGGAGCAGAAGAGCCATCTACATGGTAAATGATGACCAGTGTTCATGAGCACCCAAAGGTTCCTACAAACTATGCCGCCGGCATAAACGTGCGGCATATCCTATGGGCACGCTTGTTTGCGCGGCACGGCTGGTGGTAGTGCCTCCGGACCTGGGGTATGGGCCTCCGGTATCCTCACTCCCTCGGTGAAACACACCGGTTTTCTGTGAGGCCGTGGTATCACTCCGGTCCAACCGGCCCATCCATGTCGAAGCGTGGCTCTCTCATGGATCTCTCTTTTTGTTGATGTGAGAGGAGTGTAATAGAAAAAATGTAATACCAAAAATGTATGACCACAAACGGGTGTAACCCGTTCGAAACATCGGGAAATAGAAGATAATCCTAGTAACTTTATCGCAAATACATTCTAGAATTAAAATAACTTGTACTTATTCCACTATTTTATTTTTGTTTAAATGTGAAGATTTGTGGGTTTTAGATGTGAAGATTTTATTTTGTATAACCAGTAACCTTTGATGATGCCATATGGCGAAACCGGTCAGATGTAAATAAAAATAAAATAGTGGAATAAGTATAAGCGATTTTAATTCTAGAATGTATTTTAACAAGTTCCATCAAGTGCCGACAATCGAGAGTATAAATTATCGCAAATAAGTCCCGACAACAAAAACTAAATGTATTACTCATATTTTTAATTAACAATTATATCCACATATTGAAATTTCAACGAATCAACTTTATTTTTCAGTAGGTATTACAATATAAAATTCAATATCCATTCGATCACGATGACATAACATATAATGGTACTCGTTAACAATAATGCGTCGTAAAATCTCAATTTATAGGTGCTAGTAGCGTTTAAGTTATACCATTAGGAATCATATATTATACTTATGAGATGAAATATTACTCGTATATTTAAAATATTTAAAAATATACATCTTATCACATCTGTGGAATAAACTGTCACCTACGGTATTCCCGAACCAATACGACCTTTAAACTATCAAGAAAAGAGCGTACTCCTTTTTAAAAGACCGGCAACGCACTTATGACGCCTCTGGTGTTGAGGGTGTAAAAGGCGGCAGTAATCGCTTACTATCAGGTGATCCGTCTGCTCGTTTGCCCCCTATTTCATAAAAAAAAAAACACTTGCCTCCTGGTTCCAAATTTGACGGCGCCTGTACTATGTAAAACAGACCGCTGAGTAACATACTTGCTTTTACATTTTTTTTTATTTCTTGGCAACTAACACAGTACAATTTATTGACGTACTCATTTTACGTTTATTTGTTCTGGATGGGCACCGAATTCACAGCCTCTGGTTACGTATCTAGGGTCACTAACCATTAGCACTGTTCATTCATTCTTCTATAAATGCCTCGATGGTGCAGTGGTAGCGTATGCGACTGTTCTGTTTGAGGCCTCGGGTTAGATTCCCGAGTCGGACCAAACGTTTGTATGATCTGCAAATATTTGTTTCGGAGTTTGGGTGTTTTTACACAAAAAAAGGTTTACATGTATTTATATCAGTTGTTTAGTATGACTGCCTCTGTGGTGCAGTTGTAGCGTATGCGACTGCTGTACTTGAGGTCTTGGGTTCGATTCCCGGGTCGTACCAAATATTTGTATGATCTGCAAATATTTGTTTCGGAGTTTGGGTGTTTTCTATGTATAATACGTATGTATTTACAAAAAAGAATTATATATGTATTTATATCAGTTGTCTAGTACCCATAACACAAACTCTGCTTATGGACTAAGAGCCCGTGAACCCCAGATTTTCGTTATTTTATAAAAGCTGAAAGTTTGTCAGCGCATGCTCCCAACACAGGTAAAAACGATAGACCATTATGAAGTTTGGGTTACCGTGGCTTTGGCAGGTAAACGGTACCAAAGGTGTGTAAAATATCGATCTAAATTCGTCTAATAATAAAGCGCGATTTTTTTGATGGACCTTCAGAATATTATTAAAAATCACGTTATTCATTGCCATACACTTAACATAGTGGCAACCCCTTGCCAGACACCCTTAATGTTCATGAAATTAAAATTTTACTTATGTTATAGCATAAAAGCTGATTTTTAACCGACTTCCAAAAAGGAGGAGGTTCTATGTTCTACTGTATGTTTTTTTAACCGACTTTTTTTATTTTTTTTATGTATGTTCTCCGATTACTCCGTCAATTGTGGACCGATTTTGAAAATTATTTTTGTATTCAAAAGGGTATGCTCCCGAGGTGGTCCCATTGCCACCATATCAGGAATGTGATGATGGGATCCCAGGGAAATCGAGGGGAAACCCTCCTTCTTTTAGGCACACACCATGTTATTCGTACATTTTCTGAAGTTACACCGGTATTTGCGTCTGGTAGTCATCATTTTTTAATGATGAGCTAATGAAGTAAGGTACAACTCCTTAACGGTTAATAGTTGGAGGATAAATCTTTAAATATCTGTATCTGTATGTTACCTATAGTAGTATTCTTTAAAATTATTTAGGTAAGCTGATGATGGAAGGCACAACTCAACGGTTAGGAGTTGCGAGGATAATTATTTTAATTGCATACGTATCTATAGACCTTTAGTCGTATACTTTCAAGTTATTTAGGTGAGCTTATGATAGAAGGTTAAACTCTTCAACAGTTAGAAATTAGAGGATGATTTTAATATTACACGTACGTATAGACCTTAATTTGTATTCTTTATACGACTAAAGGTCTATAGATACGTATGAAATTGAAATAATTATCCTCGCAACTCCTAACCGTTGAGGAGTTGTGCCTTCCATCATCAGCTTAACTAAATAATTTTAAAGAATACGACTATAGGTAACATACATACATACGATATTTAAAGATTAATCCTCAACTATTAACCGTTAAGGAGTGGTACCTTACTTTATCAGCTCATCACTAAAAAATTATGACTACCAGACGCAAATACCAATGTAACTTCAGAAAATGTACGAAAAACATGGTATGTGCCTAAAAGAATGAGGGTTTCCCCTCGATTTCCCTGGGATCCCATCATCACATTCCTGATATGGTGGCAATGGGACCACCTCGGGAGCATACCCTTTTGAATACAAAAATAATTTTCAAAATCGGTCCACAATTGACGGAGTAATCGGAGAACATACAGAAAAAAATAAAAAAAGTCGGTTAAAAAAACATACAGTAGAACATAGAACCTCCTCCTTTTTGGAAGTCGGTTAAAAATCAGCTTTTATGCTATAACATAAGTAAAATTTTAATTTCATGAACATTAAGGGTGTCTGGCAAGGGGTTGCCACTATGTTAAGTGTATTGCAATGAATAACGTGATTTTTAATAATATTCTGAAGGTCCATCAAAAAAATCGCGCTTTATTATTAGACGAATTTAGATCGATATTTTACATACCTTTGGTACCGTTTACCTGCCAAAGCCACGGTAACCCAAACTTCATAATGGTCCATCGTTTTTACCTGTGTTGGGAGCATGCGCTGACAAACTTTCAGCTTTTATAACATAACGAAAATCTGGGGTTCACGGGCTCTTGCTCCATTAGCTTGGGACTAGATGGCGTTGTGTGTTAGATGTATACATATTCATAATATGAAAGACATTTATTTTACTTCGAGGTAATAGGTGTTAGTTTTAAGTTTAAAACTGTATTCTCTATAGACATCAAAAACGAGAAAAATCATGCAAACTAATAAAAAACACAACAAACTGCGGTTGGTGTGTAGTCAAAATAATTGGGAAACTGAATTTATGTTACGTAACGAGTTCTGGCCTGAATTTTAGATAATACAACTGGGATATTTGTTTTGTCTTATAGTTTATAAAATAATTAAGGAGCATGGTGTTGTTGCTATCTATACTAATATTATAAACGCGAAAGTTTGTAAGTATGGATGGATGGATGGATGCTTGTTACTCTTTCACGCAAAAACTACTGAACGGATTTGGATGAAACTTTACAGTAATATAGCTTATGCATCAGAATAACACATAGAATACTATTTGCCGCGATAATCGATATATACGCGGGCGGAGCCACGGGCAACAACTAGTTACAAATATGTTGTACAAAATTTTTAGTAGTAGTTTCTAGTAGATTACGTAAGCCGGACTAATTATATTGTAGATGTTCTCTGACCGTAAATTTTTTAGTATCCTAGAGACGTGTCAGCAAAAACTGGTTTTTACCCACTTTCACAAAATAAACACATGTTTAATATATAATGTACTCGTACATATTTTCGCACCTTATTTATACCGACCCTCAAGTTGAAGAACTTTGTTTACATAACAATGCATGCGCTATAACAAGAAAAGTTTTAATAGACTGGTCTGGCCCGACGTCATTATGTGGCACATTTATTGAAGACCAACTCATGCCGTAGCCTTCAAAGTATTTCGTAAAACTTTTGGGAGCGTTTAAAATTACGAACGGATTTTTGTTGGTGTTTAATGACGCTTAAAATGACAGGTAATAATTACAGATAAAAAAAACAAAATCGTACTTTGTAAATCTTAAAATTGTTTTTTTTACAAGCTTTTTATTAACTTGCAATGTATGTATGTATGCTTGTATGTTCGGTTGGAATCTTGCAACTCAATTTTGAAGCAGATCTCTACCGATTTTGCTGAAATTTTGCAAGCAAATGTATACAATACAGTATTATAATGACATGTAGCTGTTCTGATGCTGGAGCTGGAAGGTGGGCATAGAAACTCTGTAAAGAAACGTCGCAACATCATCGAGTTTGGACTCATTTGATTCGTCTGGAGGCATTCCAGTAAAAGCTTGTTTTTAGAAACCTTTTTAAGTAATTTAATTTATTTTTGCTTTGAAGTCTCACATGTAACCACTGTCGGAATAATAGTCTGTTTTCTTTATATAGGAGTAACTGATGTAATTGTGTTTAGTTGTGGTTTAGGCGGTCGCCACGCCGCGCCGCTTGCCAAATCGCCAAGTGTTGTGGGTTCAAATCCTACAGGGGACAACCCTTTGTGTGATCCAAAAATTGTTGTTCTGAGTTTGGGTGTTAATTGTGTCCGTTTCATGTATGTTTGTAAAGTCCCCCGCGACACAGGATGTTTATTCCTAATGCGGGAGTTGACTTTAAAAAAAAAAAAGATACTCTTGATTGTCGGCACTTGTTGGAACTTGTTGCAATACATTCTAGAACCAAACTCACTTGTACTTATTCCACTATTTTAATTAAGTTTACACCTGACATTTGATAATGCCATAAGGCGAAACCGGTTTGATTCTAGAAGTAACTAAGGGTAAGGAAATAAACATATTAAGCCTTCAAATACTTAAAATAACTGATCTAATTTATCACTTGTATTAGCTCGTCAATTGGCTCATGACTATTTATTTTACAAGCTTTTATTTAGCTTCACCTGTCCCGATGTTTGTCTATTCCCAAATCTTGCTAGTTAAATTTGAAGCAGATATCTTCTACCGATTGTGCTGAAATTTTGCAGGCATATGTAAACAGCGTGACAATGCAATAATATGACGACATGGAGCTGATCTGATGCTGGAGCTTTAAGGTGGCCATAGGAACTTTGTAATGAAACTACGAAACCCATTAAGTGCGGAATCGTTTGATTCGTCTGGACGAGTACTTTGTTTTGATAGTATTCACGATCTGATGATGGAGCCGCAAGGTGGTCATTGGAACTCTGTAATGAAATGACGAAACCCATTGAGTGTGAAATATGTAGCTTAATTTGTTTTGTCGTCTTGACGAGTATTTTATGTTTTGATAGAA
The DNA here is from genome assembly GCA_949125395.1 of Diaphora mendica. NCBI lineage: Eukaryota > Metazoa > Arthropoda > Insecta > Lepidoptera > Erebidae > Diaphora > Diaphora mendica. Next base: position 4,195,542 of record OX421334.1, read on the forward strand.
TCCAGAGTCTGATGATGAAGGCCAAAAATGGTCACAGGAACTCTGTAATAAAACGACGAAACCCATTGAGTGTGGAATCGTTTGATTCGTCTTAACGAGTACTTTATGTATTGATAGTATCCAGAGTCTGATGATGGAGTCTGGAAATGGGCATAAGAACTCTGTAATGAAACGTTGCAACCCATCGAGTTTGTACTCGTTTGATTCGTCTTGACGATTACTTTATGTATTGATAGTTTCCAGAGTCTGATGATGGAGTTTGAAAATAGTCATAGAAACTCTGTAATGAAACGAAGAAACCCATCGATTGTGAATTCGTTTGATTCGTCTTGACGTCTTGATCAGTACTTTATGTTTTATTATATCCAGGGTCTGATGATGGAGGCGTAAGGTGGTCATGGGAAACTCTGTAATGAAACGATGAAACCCATGGAGTTTGGAATCGTTTGATTCGTCTTGACGTCTTAACGAGTACTTTATGTTTTGATAGTATCCAGGGTCTGATGATGGAGCTGCAAGATGGTCATAGGAACTCTGTGATGAAACGACGAAACCCATTGAGTGTGAAATAGTTTGATTCATTTTGACGTCTTTTCGAGTACTTTATGTTTTGATAGTATCCAGGATCTGATGATAGAGCCGCAAGGTGGTCATTGGAACTCTGTAATGAAACGACGAAACCCGTCGAGTTTGTACTCGTTTGATTCGTCTTGACGTGTACTTTATGTATTGATAGTATCCAGAGTATGATGAATGAGCCGGAAAATGATCATAGGAACTCTGTAATGAAACGACGAAACCCATTGAGTGTGGAATCGTTTGATTCGTTTTGACGTCATGACGAGTATTTCATGTTTTGATAGAATCCAGAGTCTGATGATGGAGCCGGAAGCTGGTCATGGGAACTCTAATGGAACGACGCAACACAATCGAGCTTGGAATCGTTTGATTCGTCTTAACGAGTACTTCATGTTTTGATAGTATTCACGGTCTGATGATAGAGCCAGAAGGTGGTCATAAGAACTCTATAATCAAACGACCCAACCCATCAAGTTTAAAATAGTTTGATTCGTCTTGACAAGTACTTTATGTTTTGATAGTATCCAGGATCTGATGATGGAGCCGGAAGGTGGCCATAAGAACTTTGTAATGAAATGACGAAACCCATTGAGTGTGGAATCGTTTGATTCGTCTTGACGAGTATTGTATGTTGTGATAGTATCCAGGGTCTAATGACGAAGCCGGGTGGTGGTCATAGGAACTCTGTAATTAAACGAAGCAACACCATTGAGTTTGGAATCGTTTAATTCGTCTTGACGTCTTGACGAGTACTTTATGTTTTGATAGTATCCAGGGTATGATGATGGAACCGCAAGGTGGCCATAGGAACTCTGTAATGAAACGACGAAACCCGTCGAGTTTGTACTCGTTTGATTCGTCTTGACGTGTACTTTATGTATTGATAGTATCCATAGTATGATGAATGAGCCGGAAAATGATCATAGGAACTCTGTAATGAAACGACGAAACCCATTGAGTGTGGAATCGTTTGATTCGTTTTGACGTCATGACGAGTATTTCATGTTTTGATAGAATCCAGAGTCTGATGATGGAGCCGGAAGCTGGTCATGGGAACTCTAATGGAACGACGCAACACAATCGAGCTTGGAATCGTTTGATTCGTCTTAACGAGTACTTCATGTTTTGATAGTATTCACGGTCTGATGATAGAGCCAGAAGGTGGTCATAAGAACTCTATAATCAAACGACCCAACCCATCAAGTTTAAAATAGTTTGATTCGTCTTGACAAGTACTTTATGTTTTGATAGTATCCAGGATCTGATGATGGAGCCGGAAGGTGGCCATAAGAACTTTGTAATGAAATGACGAAACCCATTGAGTGTGGAATCGTTTGATTCGTCTTGACGAGTATTGTATGTTGTGATAGTATCCAGGGTCTAATGACGAAGCCGGGTGGTGGTCATAGGAACTCTGTAATTAAACGAAGCAACACCATTGAGTTTGGAATCGTTTAATTCGTCTTGACGTCTTGACGAGTACTTTATGTTTTGATAGTATCCAGGGTATGATGATGGAACCGCAAGGTGGCCATAGGAACTCTGTAATGAAACGACGCAACCCTATCGAGCTTGGAATCGTTTGATTCGTCTTAACGAGTGCTTCATGTGTTGATAGTATCCAAGGTCTGATGATGGAGCAGCAAGGTGGCCATAGAAACTATGTAATCTTTATATTAGTTTAGTCATGTATTTAGTATTAAATGGTAACCAGGGTTTGACGATAAAGTTGATAGGCGTTTATAGGATTTGTTTTGACAAGTGGCTACTGCGGTCGTTAGCTATTGATGCGTGTGAATGAGATGAACAGACTGATAAACCTATCCAGCGATAACGAAAAAGTAATAAATAAATTAAATAAATAAAAAACTTTTTAATAACAATACGCTTTTGTATTATATAAATTATGTAATGAAATTATAAGTTGATAGAAAAAGATTTCAAGGAATACTTTATTTTATTCTTTTTAGAGCATTCCAATAAAAGCTTGTTATTAAAAAGTTTTCTTTTTATTTAATTTTTGTAGTAAGTAGTTTGGGATTCATAAATATTAGTAATATAATAGTAATATAATATACAAATAAAAATTACAAATTGTTGGAACACGAATAAAGATTTATTTATTTGAATAAAGATTAAGACATACGGTTTTATTTAGTTGTATATATATCTACGAGTACAAAACGTACCAGAAGAAGTCGCTCGTAATTTGTAACCATCTGATATCTTGTTCACTATCTCAATAAATATTCAATTTGATCTGATATTGTCAATAAGAGCAGAAGAATGGTATATATTTTCGTTCCTTTTCATTTTTTTTGACTGCCTCGTTGGTCTCGCGGTTGGCGTGTGCGACTGCCGATCATAAGGTCTCGGGTTCGATTCCCGGGTCGGAACAAATGTTTGTATGATTTACAAATATTTGTTTCGGAGTTTGGGTGTTTTCTATGTATAATATGTATGTATTTACAAAAAAAAAGTATATATGTATTTGTATCAGTTGTCTAGTACCCATAACACAAGCTCTGCTTAGCTTGGGATTAGATGGCGTTGTGTGTTAGATGTCCAAAATATTTATTATTATTTTTTTAATCGTAGATTGCTGGTAAAAGAAAATAAGTTACATACTCTATGATGATGATAATTATAATCAGTGAACATGTTATTATAAACACCATAAGCTGACGCCATTAGCTTCTTATTTCTTACCATAAACTTATAATTATCCCTGAAGTGACTCATTCTGCCTCGTTAGTGTGTAATCTGATAGTTTATAACAGCTCCATTTTCTGTGTAAGGTAAATATTTTCTTTGATTATTCTAAACTGTGTAGACTGCCTCGTTGGTCTCGCGGTTGGCGTGTGCGACTGCAGATCATGAAGGTCTCGGGTTCGATTCACGGGTCGGACCAAATGTTTGTATGATCTACAAATATTTGTTTCGGAGTTTGGGTGTTTTCTATGTAGAATATGTATCTATGTATTTACAAAAAAATGTATATATATGTATAGCAGTTCTCTAGTACCCATAACACAAGCTCTGCTTAGTTTCGGACTAGATGGCGTTGTGTGTTAGATGTTCGAAATATTTATTATTATTATTATTTATTTTAAACTGTGTACTTTGAAAAACATGGTACTGTAATATTTTATCTTACTGATACCACAATGTATTGTCTACACTAGATCAAAATTGCTGGATTTACTTGCAGAATCACTAACGAATTTGAAAACTTTAATCAAGACTGCTTGCCAATTCGCCAAGTGTTGTGGGTTCAAATCCTACACGGGGCAACACTTTGTATGATCCACAAATTGTTGTTCTGAGTTTGGGTGTTAATTGTGTACGTTTCATGTATGTCTGTAAAGTCCCCCCGACACAAGATGTTTATTCCTAATGCGGGAGTTGTCTTTTTAAAAAAAAAAGTAATAATTTTTTTGTTGTGTAAATATTTATCTACCAAAAATAATCAACAACACAGATTCAAAGGGAAAGAAACCAAAAATTTCGTAAAGAATAACATCTTAATTTTCATTTTAAAGCGATCCGATCTCTGTTTGTGTTATTGATTATTATTTTTGGTAGAAACCTAGTGGCAATAGCTAAACACTAGCGGACCCACGCAACCTCGTTTGCGTCTCCTATTGCCCGTAGCGTGATAAATTTCCCCCGTTTCTGAAACATCCTTTATTGGTGCTCCGCTCCTATTGGTCTTAGCGTGATGATATATAGACTATAATCTTCCTTGATAAATGGGCTATCTAACACTGAAATAATTTTTCAAATCGGACCAGTAGTTCCTGAGATTAGCGCGTTCAAAGAAACAAACAAACTCTTCAGCTTTATGTATTAGTATGTATTTATTTTTACCTAATTTCCCAAGAAATAATTCATATCACACTAATATTGTAAAGGTGAATGTAAGTTTGTTTGTTACGCTTTCACTACTAACTTAACCGATCATCATGAAACTTTCTACACAAATTCTTGGAGGTTTTAGAAATAACATAGGATACTTTTATGAAATGTGAGCGAAGCCGCGGGCGAAAGCTAGTTACAATTTAATTCTTTTACTGCTCAAAACTTATCTATCGATTATTTCATTTTTGAGAAAAAAATCTTAAACTATCACAAATCTACACTAATATATAATCTACACTAATATGTAATCTACACTAATATATAAAGCTGAAGAGTTTTTTTGTTTGCTTGAACGCACTAATGTCAGGAACTACTGGTCTGATTTAAAAATTTCTTTCAGTTTTGGATAGCCCATTTATCAAGGAAGGCTATAGGCTATATATCATTACGATAAGACCAACAGGAGCAGAGCACCAATAAAGAATGTTTCAAAAACGGGGGGAAATTGTCACGCTACGGGCAATAGGAGACGCAAACGAGAATGCGTGGGTCAGCTGGTAAATTCTATTTAGAATACGCGATACCTAATAATTGCTGATGAATTGACATTATTATATTATTGCAAATTGAGTATCATCAAATTGATGGTAAACTGTTACTATTAGCAAATTATTTCGACGTTTAAAAATGATACGTAATCCAATGAACTGCCTTTTTCCTATCACCATGATAAAGATTATTATTAAGAGAGGTGATTTCATATCGCTGGAAGTGGTACTACTGGAGGACAAGATTATTTTAATAATCACCTCTATTACTACGATACATTTCTTTAAGTTTGCATAAATTAAATTAGTTTTGAACGGTAAAAAATACATAACGTGTTCTATTTACCCGGGTGAGCAATGGGCAAAAATAATTTTCCGTAGTTCACCTCAAATGTCTATGAATAAACAAAGTTTCCTATGTATGATATACCCAGGTGGACTATGGGAAAAAATAATTTCCCTTGGTGCACCCAGGTGTTGGTGCAGATGAAGTGGCAGTGGGCTGGCCATATTTGCCGTAAAACCGCTAACCGTTGGGGTAAACGGGTGGTTAAGTAAAGACTGCGTCTTGGCAAACGTAGTGTAGGACGTCCACAGGCGCCAGGTGCAGTGATGATTTGCGCAAGCTGACTGGCAGGAGCTGGATGCGAGAACCCGAGGATCGAACCAAGGGGTGTGCAGTTGTAGATGTCCAGCAGTGGACTGCTGTAGGCTGATCCTGATGATGATGATTTGAAGTTACTTCAACAGTTTATAAGAACGACGATAGTTACAGTTTGTAGCGGTTTTTTTTAATCTACAGTTAAATAGATGCTCCGTAAAGAAAATTTGATTACATTTTCTCTAAAAGACTACGCGTAGATTTTAATCTAAATGTTGCTAAAATGTCGTGACAAGTCAAATACCTTATTCAAATATCGCTTTGAGTGTTTCATTTCGTACATTTACTATTCCGTTTGGGGATAGATGGACTTATAAAATATGTAGCCCACTAGCGGACAGTATCATGGAGAGCTTTGGTACAATGTTGTTGAATCGTGTGGGATGGGCTCTTAAATAAATATTAAGTACGTGTAAAACATTGTGCCAAATAGGTTCTGATAAATAAATTGGGAATAATATTGGCCAAAAATCTTTTAAGAAATCTAATCTTTGATGATAAAGTCCAGTTAAAAGGCATTATCCAGTTTCTGTCATAACAGTTTAATAATTTTTCGGGATTTAAACACAAACATTTCATTTAGGTTCAGCATAATGTGTAACATGCCAGAGAGTTCGGCTAACCGCTTGCCTAATGTTAACCCTCCCTTAAAGAGTGATTTATTTTCAAAAAAGTTAGAAGTAAAATTAGCGAGAGTTAGAAATACCAAAAACACCACAAGATGTGAATACGAAACTGGGATTAGAGGAGCTCAAAGAGTATGGGAGGCATGTATCAAAGCAACTGAGACAGATATCTCTTTTTTTTTATGTATGACTCGCCAAAATGACTCTACTCTGCCTGATGGAAAGCATAAGCAGAATCCAAGAGTGGCGGTCACCATACTCACTGCAAATGCAGACAATGCAGTATGGCGACCCACACCATGGCGGCCTAGTGATGCTGCTGCATCTTTTAGTCTAGTCCACAAGTATGGAACTTGTTGACTAGACTATTTGGGCCTCCGGTCTCGCACTCACCAACGAAACACGACAGCACGAACGCTGTCATTTTACGTTGATTTTCTGTGCGAGGGTAGTACCGCCCCGGTCGAGCCGGCCCTTTCATGCTGAAATCAGCGTGGCTCTACTACCTACCTCAACTGATAATCGTTAAAAAAACATTATATTTTCTTTCTTATTCTCAGAAAGTTGCTGATTTTTATCGAACCATAGAAGGCAAATAATTAGGTAAGTGACCTGATTGTATTTAAAAGTGCACATGGAAAAATGCAGCTACTGTTTTGCTGCCTTTCAACCTCACCTTACTCAGTAAACGATCAAAGTTAAATTTTTAAGCTATTGCATAGCATTTTTCGCGGGCTTTGAGCGCGGCGACCGAATCAAGAAATTCCATAACGAAAATAAAACCTAACACCCGAAGCTCGCACGAATCGAGACGAGCTGCTCCGAATTCGGACGAATACGTAAGCAGCTGTTTGTAAGAAAGTATGTAGGTGTATAGGTATCTATCATATCTTTTTCGTATTAAAATGTAATTATAGCACATAAAATGCACATCATTGTCATCGTTATGAAATTTGCCGTGTCGTTAACTATTTAAATTATCATGAAATACTTACATATTGGAGAAATCATGTGACATATTTGTATGTTATGATTTTTTCACTTACTTGATGTCAATATTTCCAAAAAAAAATACTGCATAAATAAATAAATAATTAAAATTGCATAAGTTAATAAAAATGGTATGTAATAGCTTTACCGCGGCAGTCCCCGAGTGCCACACGTTATTTTTTTATTTTAATCTTTTACCATTTTATGTGCCGAAATAATTTAAAAAATCTTCTTTAAAGTATTACTCCACACCCGTTTTCTGTAAAATATTGCTATTACTTCAAACAAGCCGGCTCATTAATGGTATAATATAGCTGTCCTACATGACTGTTATATTTGTGTATTTGCTCCATAATTAATTTTTTTCTGTTAACAAATCGTTTTTTGAGCTTCATCATCGTGATTATCATCATCGATATTTTAGTTCCTATATTCATTTACAATAGTGATTGACAATCGAAGGTAAAACAAGACACATCCATAAATCATGGATAACGATGCTGGTTTACTGAAGATTGCTGTATCATTCATGTAAACGACCCTTTTGAGGGGTTAGTTATAAAGCTTTGTTGTTCGTTATTTCTTGGTTATTTTGTGAGTTTTAAATGTATATTTATGTATTTATAAAATGCTAAGTTTGTTTGCTTCAAAACCTCAAAAAGATTTGCTCAGTAAATCTTGTCCATGCACTCACACGCTTCAAATATGGTTTTTATATTTTTTGCCAATTATATAGTGTCATAGTAAAACTTTGGCATGATACAGCTAGTTTATCAAAGTATATATTATTTACTATTAATTTTCATTTTGATTTATTGAATTATTCATTAATATTCAAACTAAATCTGCATGCAAAGTTTCAGAATAATCACTGGAAAAATACTTTAATATTCTGTTGAAAATTTGAAAAATAAAAGCTGTTACAATCGGATAAGTATTATAGTATGGAATATTTTGATTATTTTCCAGTATTTTTTTGAAACGGTGTATTTTGCAAGAAAATATTCAGGACGAACTTAAAGTCCTTGTGAAAGACCCAAATTATTTTTCAATAATTAATTTTTTTTAAAAAATGACTCTCGAACTTGCATTTGTATACAAATGTTGTCTAAAAGTGGTCAAGATTCTGAATAAAAGTTTAATATGTTAATAAATAAACAATTGTAAAAAAAAACAAATGTTATATAAATAACACTTTCCGTAATTCTGTGTAGGTTTATTTTTACACATTTAAAAATACCAACGAAAGTTTTACAAACATAACTGTATACAGTTGTGTGAAAGAACCCAACTACCACCAAAAAGATTATTTTGCAAATGAAATCGTCGGGGACGTGTACACAGCAATTTTCAGCTCCGTTGGTCCGAATAATGTTATTTATCTACTCAAATGACAGCATCCGATATAAATAAGTAAAATTATTTTTGCTGTGATACGTTTAGCAGCTTGTGTAAACATTTAGATGGAATATTAAATTTAGCCATTATGATACCTGCTTATTTAGAATAAATTAAAACAGCAATCAGGTATAATTGGATACACCGTTTTTTAAATAAGAAAATCTGGACTAAAAAACATATCGTCAGATATACCTCTAAATTGTTTAGTATTCATTTGGGAAGATGTTACAAACTAAGCATTGGTTGCAAGTATTTATAAACCGAAATGTGGCATTCATATTTTTACATATACTCAGGTATATATGTTTATCCTTAGTAACCTTATAATACATATTTCGGACATCTAACAAACAACGCCATCTAGTCCCAAGCTAAGCAGAGCTTGTGTTATGAGTACTAGACAACTGATACAAATACATATTTACTTTTTTTTTGTAAATATATACATATTATACATAGAAAACACCCAAACTCCGAAACAAATATTTGCAGATCATACAAACATTTGGTCCGACCCGGGAATCGAACCCGAGACCTCATGATCACCAGTCGCACACGCCAACCGCGAGAAAAATGAGGCAGTCATCTGAAGGTAAGTTTTTGTCTATTTATGTAACACTTTCATACTTGACTGCACGTTTGGCCTAGTGGTTTGAACGGTCGCCTAGCCACATTCTATTATGCTAAGGGTCGTGGGTTCAAATCCCACATAGGACAACACTTTGTGTGATCAACAAATTGTTGTTCTGAGTCTGGGTTTTCTTTGTGTCCGTTTCATGTATGTTTTTAAGTCCCCCGCGAAACAGGATTTATTCCTAGTGCGGGAGTTGTCTTTTAAAAAAAAGAAAAAAACAGCCTAATACCGGTGTGAAATAGTGCTTGCGCTGTGTTCACCGAGTGAGTGAGGATACCGGAAGCCCATACCCCAACCCCTCCCCCTATCTCCCCCCCATCCCCCAAAGGCCGGTAACGCACTTGTGACGCCTCTGGTGTTGCGGGTGTCCATGGGCGGCGGTAATCGCTTACCATCAGGCGATACGTCTGCTCGTTTGCCGGTCTATTCCATAAAAAAAAAGCCTTCTTAATAAAAAATATCATACGATTGTCAGGATTGCAAGAAGGACATACATAAATTAATATGAACCAGAATTATTAAGTGGAACATAGCAATTTTCTTCAAGAACGTCTTCGAATGCCTTACTACTTTACTACAAAGAAGCGGCCTGTTTATAATAATAATTATTAATTTGATGGAAATTAAATGAAGAATAAGAAACCCCTAATCAACCATCAGAATTCCCAACATTTAAACGGCTCAAGGGGAATTGCAATAGATCTGGTTGACAGAAACACACTTACGGTCTTACATAAGGCCTGACTGTCATTTAGCCAACTATGCTGACAAAATATTGATGTCTGTATTGTGCTTCCAACTACCTCTTAAGTGAATTTATGAATGTGTTTACAACTTACTTATTTATACACCCATTTCAGCAAGTAATGTAAAGCTCTTCGTAAGTGTGTTGTAAGAACATTTCTTTGACATCAAGTGGATGAACATTGGCTCTATTAACTCCTTTTGCTAAATGAATTCCTACTGCTCATCTCATCATCATCAACAACCCATAACGTCCCACTGCTGGGTTAGGGTCTCCTCTCAGAAGAGGGTTACGGCCATACGTCCCCACGCTGGCCAAGTTTGCTGGTTGGGGACTGGCAAGACAACGTTGTGGCTACGTAATCTTACTCGGTGATTGTTTCTAATCACCGAGTACAACTGGGCTATGAGCTCATAATGTCATAATATAAGCTTAGCTTAATTAGAAAAATCGTGGAAGCGAGCAATAACACAATCAGCTTAGTTTAACGTCATTAAGAATATTAGGTAAAGAAAATGTTCTTGCATCACGGTCTTCATAATTTGTGTCTGTTTTTAACGACTTTGTAAAGTCATATATGAATAATATTCACAGATGTTTTTTTTCTTGTTGTAGAAAAAAAAACTTCTGCGGTAGAAATATATCCTGTGACTTTACACATACAGTCATATTATGAAACGGACATGAATAGCCCAACAATAATGTGGATCACAAAAGTATCCTATGTGGAGACCCACAACCCACCCGCCCACAACAATTAACGCATCAGAAGCGACAAGGTAACCGCTAAAAACAAATCATCATCCATGCAGTTCAATGCAATTATATCCAAATTCCATAAAAACTAATGACTACATATCCAATATCATCACGTATTTTAAAAAGTTTTTTTAAAAAACAAAAACGAAACAAAAAGAAGTCAACTTGTAAACCAAACTAAACATAAATCTCTAAGATCAAAACGTGAGTCAACCAGCCCTCAATTTAACTGATTTAAAAATACCTTCTTAAAATAAAGTGAAATAATTAAATTACAATAGTTTTGTCTTCGACTCTGAAATGATTGAAAATAAACATAATCTGAGAGAAACTATTTGATAGAATAATATTCAAAGAGGTTCGTTTGTAGGCGAAATATTCGTTATATAAATATATTGGTGAGTTTACAAAAAAAAAATTGAACATAGAAGCATGAGGGATTTTGACTTGACGACATTTAGTTTTTGCAACTTTGAAGTTCAAATCAAATCAAATCAAATCAAAATCTTTATTGCTAACTAAGTGTAAGTACATTTGTGATCTTAGAATATAATTTGTCTCAACTTAGTAGCCTTTTACAGGCATTGCAAATTTGAGAGAAGATGACGATGTTACTCACATTCCATACGTATTAGGTTATAAAATGTTAGAATTATATAAAGATAAACAAATTAATAAGTATAACTAAAAAATTAAGTAATAAAGTGAACCATTTTAAAATCCTTAAAAAATTAAATAAAAAGTTCTTCGTAAGTATGTAAATAAGTCTAATAATATAGTTTAGAATTTATGAAATAGTAGATATATTGCTTATCCCAATGCAGATACCTTCATTAATAAGCATTTTACGTTACCCATAATACTTTATATCCTTGGTGCTTCCCTTCAACCAAGTCTGAATTTCTGTATTAGGCAGTAGGATACTATGGAAGAGGTATCTGACAAATTTTCAGAATGCCTCAAACACCTAATCCAAAATGGCTACCAGCTCTCGGGCCATGAGTATATACTCAGATCGTATTTTGGACACAGTAAAAGTTTTTTGGCTACAATATTGCAATAAATCAATCGTCATATACTTGAAGTAGATTTTCCCTAAATAAAAGCGATGATAAAATATATTTTCATAAACAAATTAATAAGTATTAAAACTGACAAATTCCAGACGGATTTGCAATAAATTTAAAGTAGCCACTGCAATTTGCTGTGAACACGTAAGATGCAATATATATTTTAGACGAAAATCAACTTTACTCCATATTATCAAAGTCCAATTTAATTTCAACAAAATATCTCACATGTTGCCACCGAAAAATCAGTTTTAAATCCGTAAAGCTATGGTTATATTTTTCTTGTTGCGGAGTTGAAGACGTTTTCAGTACCTACATCTGACAGGGATTTTGTTTCGAGATTTCGTTTCGTACACAAAGGGCGGAGAAATATTGCTGGCTAAATATGAGAAGACAGCTCTGTTGTTTGTTGCCTAAATATACGGCAGCGTGGTCAGGGCTGCCAACGCTTGTATAACTAACGAGCAATATATTCTGGTAATTTCTAGTTTCACTTTGATATTCATGTTTCTTTGTGTACCTTGTATAGAAAAGAATTTTGTTCAAAACAAAACCTACTGTTGACCAAATCTTTTTTAGATTTTTGCTTGGAGGATATTTTTCATAAGTCTGGGTTTTGTTAGTATTACGTGGGGTATTTATAAATACTAGAGATTATAAAGTGACTCTACTCTGCCTGATGGAAAGCATGATTAGAATCCAAGAGTAATGGCCACCACACTCATTACGAATGTAGACAATGCAACATTGCAGTATGGTGACTTGGTGACCCACACTATGTGATTTGCAATAAAATATTTTTTACAATATTGGTTTCTATATCAAACACTAGCTTTTACACGCGGCTTCGCTCACGCAGACTTTCATCCCCTGATTTAACCCCTTAGGGGTGGAATTTAAAAAAAACATTTCTTAGTGCTCACTTACGTTATGTAAAGAACCTCCATGCAAAATTTCAGGATTCTAGCTTCAGCGGTTTGGGCTATGCGTTGATCTCTGGGTATGTCAGTCAGACAGTCAGTCTGTCAGTCAGTCAGTCAGGCACCTTGCTCTTTTATATATATAGATAAGGTAATGTTTTTTTTTTGAATAGTTACGAATAGACAGGCAAACGAGCCGACGTATCGCCTGATGGTAAGCCATTACCGCCGCTCATGGACACCTGCAACACCAGAGGCGTCACAAGTGCGTTGCCGGCCTTTGGGGGATGGGGAAAGGGATGAGGCGGGGGGTGGGGAGATAGAGGAAGGGGTTGGGGTGCGGGCCTCCGGTATCGTCATTCAGTCGGTGAAACACAGCGCAAGCACTATTTCACACCGGTTTTCTGTGAGGCCGTGGTATCACTCCGGTCGAGCCGTCCCATTCATGCCGAAGCGTGGCTCTCCCACGGTTTGATTACCTCTCCCATGATTTTGACAATCATATTCCTATGTACGATAGGACATTTCTTTATGTCATTTAGGTTTGTTTTGTGGTAACCCTATATATAATTTATGAATCCTACTTCGTTTAAATTTGATTATCATAAATAAAAAATGACAACCCTATATAAAGCAATATACTCGTGGATATACATTTTGAAACAAACGCAAAGCGCCTAAGGTCGGATTTAGCGTGAAAATGTAATTCATTTAGAAATGACAGCGAGGATTGTTTGACGTTTGACAAATTGTCAGTGTCTTATATGTTGGAAGAAAATTATTTAAAAGTTACATATGTCAAACATTATAACGCAAGTAAATTTCGCATTTTCCCAACACCATCTTTTTATACAATGTTTGGGCCCAGTATTATACACTTTTTTTTTATACAATATTTACACTTTTTTTTTATGTTTGGCTCGCCAAAATGATTCTACTCTGCCTGATGGAAAGCATAAGCAGAATCCAAGAGCGGTGGTCACCACACTCATTGCGAATGCAGACAATGCAATATGGCGACCCACACTATCGCGGCCTAGTGATGCTTCTGCATCTTTTAGTCTAGTCAACAAGTATGGAACTTGTTGGCTAGACTATTTGGGCCTCCGGTCTCCACTCACCAACAAAACACGACAGCACGAACGCTGTCATTTTACGTTGATTATCTGTGCGAGGGTAGTACCGCCCCGGTCGAGCCGGCCCGTTCGTGCTGAAATCAGCGTGGCTCTACTACCTACCCCTGTACCCCATTAAAGTAATAGTAGCTGTATCAAATCAATCGAAGTTGTGTAAATTAGCGAGATTTCTTGATCAACTAAGAAATGAGCTGATTATTTTCACAAATTATTACTAAGGCGTCAGCTTTAAAAAAAAAACCTCATTATAATCCATTCATTAGTTTAGGATTTACAATGGTACAGAATGTTGTAAATTTTGACATATTTGTGTCTCACAAATATGTAAAATTTTATAACATTCATCTTTTTGTCGCAAGGTGTAAAAAGAGAATAGTTTTGAGTTCAATAAAGATATTTCAGGTAAATTATTGATTGATTTGTAAAATTCTATCTCGTCCAAATGTTGTATATTTAAATAAATAAATATTTCGGACGTCTAACACACAACGCCATCTAGTCCCAAGCTAAGCAGAGCTTATGTTATGGGTACTAGACAACTGATATAAATACATATATACATATTTTTTTTGTAAATACATACATATTATACATTAGTCTTGCACCGCGGCGTTACTCGCGTCTCTTCAAAAACGTAGGACTTTCATACAAACTTCCAACCCCCGTTTTACCCCCTTAGGGGTGGAGTTTCGCAAAATCCGTTTTTAGCGGATGTCTACACCCTATGAGGAACCTACCTGCCAAATTTTAGGTTTGTAGGTGTTATAGTTTCTGAGATTTCGTGATTAATAAGTGAGTGGTATTTCGCTTTTATATATAGATAGAAAACACCCAAACTCCGGAACAAATGTTTGCAGATCATACAAACATTTGGTCCGACCCGGGAATCGAACCCGAGACCTCAAGCACAGCAGTCGCATACGCTACCACTGCGCTACATAGGCAGTCAAACTGCTCCATACATACTGTGTATTTTCTAGTTTTATATTCATTTCCTACTACAATTGCAACATATAAACAAAAAAATATTTAATTAACGGTGAAAAATTAAAAATAAATTGAAAATTCAAATGTCACGTGTACAAAGTAGCGGGCACAGCTAGTATTTATTATTATTGTTTTATCAACTGAACCCCTTTCCAAAACTCTTGTAGACAAACTACATACATAATCTGTGTTTATAAATATAAAAGACGGGTTAAGATGGCGTCCATTCATCACGGTGGCATTCAGCTACAGGATGTGATGCATTGGGTGTCAACCGTTATGACACCGCCTCTATTTCATGGCTTAGCTTGTGTTCTTAAAGGATGTCGTAAGGAACGAAATACATCAGTTGGCAGGCTTTTAGCTGACGAATTTAGTTTAAAATTGTAGTCACTTTTGTTTAAACTTTCTTACATATATTATATTTATATTTTCATGTTTTTCAAACGTATTTTTTGTGTATTAAGTCGTTTTTCATTTTCGTTGTAGACATTCTTTTTGCTTTTTTAAAAATAAAGAATGTGCATTACTAGTTTTGCTTTTTGTAGTGAAGGAAGGTAAATGAGTAGAAAAAACAGCTGATGGTCAGTGACTATCGTCACCCACGGACTTCTGAAACGTAATAAATTATTATGCTGGCAACGCATTTATGTTACACATCGTTATGTTACATCCATGCCACTTGGTTCGATCCTCGGCTTTGGGCACCAGTGACTAAAATCACTAGGTTTTTAACCAAAAAGTAAAGCTGTGTTATGTTAGAAACGGTTTTAGAACGTTGGTCTACTAGACATCGTGTGATAACACCTATAATCATTTGCCGCTGTATAAAGAGTTGTTTGAAGGGTTGGGAAGGCTTAGTAATGATTAGGATTTTTTTTACAACGGCTTTGATATTCTGTGAGTGATTTTGATTGTTAATTTTGTGATTCAAAATAATCCAGTAAAACTACTGCTGAAAACTAAAACTGAGGCTTTACCGGTGTTGGCAGGTGTTCTTCCGGTCGATCTCGAGGTGCAAAGACGTGCAGCCATGTACTATTCCACACTACAAAACATGGAATGCGATTTTTTAGGCATACGAGACCGCGGTAAAATCATAAGATTGTTTCAACAAAAATCCAATGTCTATAACGACCTCTTGGATGAATGGCAGCAACGATGGGACGAATCATCTAAGGGGCACCATCTCTACAAGTTCTTTCCATCTGTTTGCGAAAGGTTGTCAAGGATATGGCTCGAGGTAGATCACTGTGTCGCTCAATTTCTTACAGGCCACGGTAACTTTAAGAGCAAACTATACTCATTTAAATTAGTCGATTCACCATTGTGTCAATGCTCAACACCTGATTCTAGCTGTGAACAGTCGGCTCATCATATCCTCTGGGAATGTAGTCTTTGGTACAATGAACGTAACATGATGCTAAATAGCTTACAAATGACGTCTGGGGTAGTATATTATGGGGATCTTGTGTCAACTGCGGTGAATTTCCGTGCGTTTAAGCGATTCTACCATACATACTATAGAAACCAAAGCTCACTTAGGACCCATAATATTTTTATCTGTGGTGCTTCCCAGTTTGAAAAAGGCGTCTGCCTATTTTGACTCCATTTTGTCTCCCGCTTTGCTAAGGAGGGAAGTGGACTTATTATATTTCCAACTCCTCCAGTTTTCTTCTGATTAATTTCGTTGCGGGTTCCAAGACAGCTAAGTTTTTCCTGGGACTTCCCGAGTGTCATAACTCGGTGTTTTCGTGGGTCACCGCTGTTGATCCTGGTGTACAGGAGTTACAGTGGTGGGCGTGTGGGCGGGATTAGTCCCAAAATCCAGTAAAACTACAACGTTTACATGACCCGAAAACCCCCTAACATCACTTATTTACTTTGATGTTTATCGTTAAATTACACAGATATGAGAGGTCCAAACAAAAATATGTCTACTGGGAAATTAAGATGTTATCTTGTAATGTTTCGCGCAAAACTAGCGCTGCATAAAATATGATACGGTCTTGTTGTATACTTTGAAAATATCCAACGGAAAAGATCCTTGTATTTGATGTTTATTGTTCTCTAGACGTCTTAATAATGACAAATTTTAACAAAAAAATACCGACTTCAATCTGGACCAACTTAAAATGGGACCACACGGGAAGCTCCAGCTTTCAAATAAAAAAAGAATCATCGAAATCGGTTAGCGTGATATTTAGTTATTCGTCAATTTATCGCGCACATACTTAATGCAAATTGAAGACTTAGATGGTTTTCTCGTGGATGACATGTCAGAACTGGACCAAATTAAAACGGGACTACATGGAAAGCACCAGCTTTCAAATAAAAAAAGAATCATCAAAATCGGTTCACCCAGTCGAAAGTTATGAGGTAACATACATAAAAAAAAATACAGTCGAATTGAGAACCTCCTCCTTTTTTTGAAGTCTGTTAAAAATAAGTTTTTTTTTGGTAAATTTTAGGTGTATCACATCTTATTGAAGCTTTTGGTAGCTTCGATAGCATTTTTTTTGAGTAGCTCAGATCAAATTAAAAAAGGTAGATAACGCACCGCCTTGTTCTTGTTAAAGCAGAAAAAAGTAGCGTAGTTCCAAGTAAACACACGCTTACGAAGTAACTATGCTTTATACTACGCTAATTTTCGTCAGTATCGTGCAAGTTGTCGATACTTGTACGATACTGATGAAAAGTAGCGTAGTTTATAGCATAGGTAGTGCGTTGTGTTAACTTTTTTTTTATTGAATAGGGGGCAAATGAGCAGACGTATCACCACATGGACACCCGCAACACTAGAGGCGTCACAAGTGCGTTGCCGGCCTTTGGGGGATGGGGAGGGGGATGGGGGGAGGGTTTGGGGTATGGGCCTCCGGTATCCTCACTCACTCGATGAAACACAGCGCTGCTTCACACCGGTTTTCTGTGAGGCCGTGGTACCACTCCGCTCGAGCCGGCCCATTCATGCCGAAGTGTGGCTATCCCAATTGAATTCACACAGTAATTTTGACAAAAAACGTGATTTTCACTTCTAACACAGTTCCCGCTTTCAACACTGTTTGGCACGTATGTTTATGTACCATACAAAAAAAGCGATACGGCGATAAGGATAAAAATACTTATCTCTATCTTTCTCTCACACACTGGAAAATGGTATAATTATCTCACTTGCTCGTGGTTTCGCTGTTAGCGTGTCAAGTCTATGTAATATTTTGTCTATTTATGATGCGCCCGCTCGTATGCCGCTCGTCACCCGCTCATCGCCCGCTCCCCGCTCCGCTGTGTTCGTGAACACTCCCACACTATACATTTGAACTCTATATTGCATCTTTTCATGTGACTCTTCGGAACATCTTTATATCTGAGGAGTTGTCCGCCATGCTTTCGCTTGCTCTCCTCTAGCTCAGAGCAAAAGAAGCGCTTCGCCACTCTCTCCTCCGCCATCCGTGATACTTGACCGCACCACCGAAGTTGCCGACGCATCAGATATGACTCAATGTCACCAACATTGGCGCGTCTTAGAACTGCGGTATTACGCACTAGATCAATATAGAGCCCTCTCGTTGGGCAAGTTTGACAGCACAGCGACCGGAATGGCGCGAGATTGTGAAGAAGCAAATCCGCGAACTTGAGGAACAGCGTTTATCTGACCTCGACGCCAAGCGCGATGAGTTTAAAGCCCGTCCACTCGCCGCCATTCACTATAATAAAATTATGAGAGCGGTAAGCTGACTTGCCCACTTTGTGCAAGGGACTTTGCTGTGAGAATCGGCTATATAAGCCATCTCCGGGCGCATCAGCGCCAAGCCCTATAAGGGGTTGAAGTGGTCGCCATGGCCGAAATCGATCGGATTACATTATCATCATACATTTGAACGTGCCGCTGCCGCTCTGCTCCGCGCCCGTTCCGCTCCCGCTGAGTTCGTGTACGCGGCCATATAGTATACTTATTTTGACAGTTTCATATGCCTAGCACCTTCAGATAGTGCGCAATTTAGATAATGTAGAGTGTAGATGAACATTACAATATTTTAAAAATAAATGTGATAAAGACTCAGTGGCATTTGATTTACAACTCTACGTGTGTGACATAAGGGTTTTATTTCATTCATTTTGAAATCTCTTCGAATTTTATCGCTTACTTTGACTTGACATCTCATACGTTAGTGAATATATGAAATCATACCTTATATTAGAGCTGTGATATTAACAAAATTTACACTGGGGGATAAATCGATCTAGCTAGGATTCAGTTTAAGAAAGTTTATCAAAAAAAAGGAATACCCAGCAAAGCTCGGTCATCAAGGGACTTATACAATTATTTAATTTTAACGAAAAAAGGCAGTAAAATAAAAAAAACAAACAAGATTGGGCGGCTCGACCAGGGCGGTACTCTCCTCAAACAGAAGACCAACCTAAAATGACAGCAATCGTGTTTTGTTGGTGCACGTAAAATGCACATTTACAATCACGAGTCATATTTAAACAGGTTTTGATAAAAAGTAAAGTAAATACACTTAATTTAATCGTAATTTTATTCCTTAATTCATATTCAAAGTAAGCGTTTCAAATAAAACATTAAAAAACCTCTAATAACAGCCCAATCCTCTCAAAAGAAATAAATATTACGTTATTAAAATATTAATAAAATATTAAAGCTTTCCCTTGTGAAATTACGAAGATTTTCACTAGATTTTCTCACCTCTCAGAAGGCAACTTCTAAACAAATTATAAATATAACTGAAGATAAATGGAGATGGTTTAAAATTCAGAAGCTACTTACGACGCTGAATATTTCAGTGTGTACTTAGAGAGGTGAACACCTGTCGTAAACTTACGAACAAAAATAGCAACTGGAAAGTACAAGCTCTTAGCTTTATCATTTATATAGATAGGAATTTACTTTTCAAATTTCAACGTAGGAGCAAAACTTGGCCAGACAGGCACTTTGAAGCGAATTTTGAGAGTCAAATGGGTTTTGATTTTTTGTAAACGGGAATAGAAAATACGTTTTTAAGATCTAGCTTCTGAAGGTAAAAAAAGAATTCAAAAATATCCTGAATTTCATTAGAGAGTTTTTAGCTACAGCGAATTTGACTTAGCAAGTATTGACCCTTTTTAATTAATATTAAAACTCAAAATATATGTATTGAACTGGTTGTTATATAATTTTGGACTTTATAGCATACCGACTTTTACCCGCGTCTTCGCTTGCATTAAATAAAAGTATCCTATGTTACTTCTAATACCTCCAAGAAAATGTGTGCACATTCATGATGAGCGGTTAAGTAGTTTTCGCGTGTAAACGTAACAAACAAACTTTTATTCACATTTATAACATTAAGCATGATACTATTTACATACGTAGCATACGCTACCACTGCACCACAGAGGCAGTTGAAGGCAGCTTATGACTCAAGAGGCGGTAACGCGTTGGAAATCTGGAGTTGCAGGTGATCATGAACGTTGTCACATTCTCTCAGGTTATCCATCTGCTCACTAATCCACCACGCCGTATAATAAATGATGTAATAAAGAAATAGATTACAAGCCTAAATATCTTCGATACATAGTACCTCTCATGTCTTATACTTTTAATGGAAGGGCCCATTCTATAAATAAAAAGAAACTTTGAATATAAAACACAAAATTCTAAAAGAAATAACGTGTTACTAGAAGCTTCCAGCGCATCAAATATGCGGGGTCAGATTTGCAATCAACCAAAGTGCTTTCTTTACGTGAAGGTAGTGTGTGTACGCTTAAGAAAAATACTTTACCAGATATTAAACAGTATATCGTACAGTCTGTCAGTATTCTTGATTTGAATTTTTAATGAGTGAGTGTGATTAACGTTTGCTATAAATGCAAAAGTAGTGTGTTGTATGTGTTTCTCGGTGTAAATAAGTAACATCAATATTATAATAGTATTCTTCAAAATGAATGTAATTAATGTCAATTTCTAATTTTGCCATTAAAATTGCCTTATCTTGAGCATCCCACATACAATCTCAACACAAAATACATTCTTGAGTGACTTTACATTAGATAATTTACTTACTTTTAGATAGGGGGAGGGGTTGGGGTATGGGCCTCCGGTATCCTCATTCACTCGGTGAAACACAGCGCAAGCACTATTTCACACCGGTTTTCTGTGAGGCCGTGGTATCACTCCGGTCGAGCCGGCCCATTCATGCCCAAGCGTGGCTCTCCCACGGGTATCTTTGGTGTCTTACGGCATGTAGGTTCTTTATATAACGTAAGTGAGCACTTAGAAAGGAATTTTTGAAATTCCACCCCTAAGGGGGTAAATCAAGGGATGAAAGTCTGCGTCCGCTTGCAAAAGCTAGTATTATATTATAGTATTTTGTCAATGTTTAAGTAGATTATTTTATTTTAAAAAGAAGATGCTTAGAAAGGTTATAAAGTCAAGGATAGGTCAGTAAATAACAACAGTATAGGGCTGTTTATAAATCCAGAAGTTTTTGCACAAACAATATCTATTGACATTTTAAGTTCCTGTCTAAATTAAAGCACAAAACAAAGTAAAAGAACACAGCAAAGTGCTACTCAGCGTTATACAACTGATTGAAAAGGTTTCTCGCTTCTTGAATGCTTAGACACTAAACCACATAAATAAATCAAGCTGAATGTTGGAAGATGAGGTAAAAGTGCCAAGAATATTCTATTGTAAATGTTCGAAAATCAGTTTATTTACTTTCAAATTGTAACTTAATTTAAAAGTTTGAAATTAAATTTATAATAATTGCTCTACAGCTTTAGAATAAGGCGTGCCACTACCTCTATTCGTTGTAAGAGACGACGAAAAAGTAAACTATGCAGGAAAATAGCATTGAAAATTTTAACAAAATAAAAACCGACTTCAAGGTTCGACTCGATTTCTCTTGGATGCCCTCATCAGATCTTAGTGTCCTTATCATGGTACTACCGTTGGGATATCTCCTTTCGATTAAAACAGAATCATTAAAATCTGTTCATAAACGACGAAGTTATCCGCGAACACACATAAAAAAAAACATATATACGGGCGAGAACCTCCCCTTTTTAAAGTCGGTTAAAAAGAGAAAGAAATTTAGAAAAAACCTTATTCTAATCTATCTGGTCAGTATAGGATCATTAGGACAAGATATAATTGCTAAGGAGAGGTCTATGTATATTGGGAAATCAACAGCAGTGACCCACGAACACTCTGAGTTATGACAATCGGGAAGTCCCAGGAAAAATTAAACTGTCTTGGAACCCTGAAAAGGCCTATGTATATTGTGAACTATGAAAATCTATTGATGGTTAGTGATGGTGCTTTAAAAAGTATATATCAATATTGTACTGCTCCATACCGAACAGTATCCCAGTTGCTAAGAACTTTTATATAACATTTTTTCTCAGACTATTCAACAGATTCTGACTTATGTTAAACAAGTCACGTGCTACGGTTCAAAAGCTTAGCAATCATGAAACCATTATAGAAAAATAACAAGCACGTTTGGATTAAGATTATGGTTTCATATAATTCAGATTCTTCCCCTGCCAAAAAAATCTGCAGAATCGAACTTAATTTGAGTTCTTCTTCCCAATTTACTTTCATATAAACTATGTCTATCCATTTCGAGACAAGTGTTGTGCTTTATAGATATTGTTGCTTTAGCACGTTTTGTGACTAATTCAAAGTATTAATATTTCTGAAGACTTCAGAATGCCCAATGGCAGACTTCAGAAGTATTCATACTAGTACTACTTCACAGACGACAAAGTATTAGGCGACAACAAAACAAAGGATTTTAAAGCGAACAATATAAATGTTAAGCATCTAAAGAATGTTAAACTCTGAAGACGGTTTGAATTTGTGGAATGATATTCCCAGACTATTTTGCACTTCTAGTAGGCAAATGTGCTTTAAGGCAGACTATCTGAATAAAGCTTCAAGTGATTCTCAATAAGGATCGAGTCGCAGTCATCTGTTCTCGTTTGTAATCGAAATATTGGATTCCAGACCTTCGTGACCTACATTTTGATTTCCACTATTCTATAAATGACGGTAGTCGTAAATACACGAAATTGAGGATTGAAGGGTTTAGAATTTGATAGCCTATCCACCATTTCGACCTGATTTCGGATACTATTCAATAGATTACGACCTTTTGGAAAATTTAGTTAAAATGTTTTGTTTTAAGTTACACTAGTTTTGGCCGCTTGAATTGTAGATTTCGCGGTAAATATGCTATGTACTTTCTCAAGAATCAAAGTATCACCATGTCACATTATAATCTGTGCCACGGTTTAACAGTGTGAACGTAACAAACAGACGGACAGTTACTTTCTAATTTGTAATATTAAGTATGGATTCATTGAACTAACTAGCTAACAGTGTTCTGGACCGAATGAATCCTACTATCCTACTAATATTATAAACGCGAAAGTTTGTAAGTATGGATGGATGGATGGATGTTTGTTAATCTTTCACGCAAAAAGTACTTAACGGATTTGCATGAAACTTTACAGTAATATAGCTTATACATCAGAATAACACATAGGCTACTTTTTTCCGCGATAACCGACATAGACGCGGGCGGAGCCGCGGGCAACAACTAGTATTATAAACACGTTTGCTCTTTTGCTTCCTTTGTTAAAAAAAATATCTTTATATTGTAATGGGTGGAATTCATCAATTTTACAATTTTAACAAAATTTTTAGAATCAAAAATTTTAACGAAAAAAACCGACTTCAAGAACTGGACCAAATTGAAATGGGACCACATGGGAAGCACCAGCTTTCAGATAAAAAAAGAATCATCAAAATCGGTTCACCCAACCACACCAAAGTTATGAGGTAACAAACATAAAAAGCAAAAAAAATATACAATTCTCCTTTTTTGAAGTCGGTTAAAAATTTAAAGTATGTATAAGTCAAAACGCTTTGTCTACAAAACGCGAGTTTTAAATAGTTTTCTTAAACCTCATTTTGGGTGCAAAACTAGCTAAGATTTCCTGAATTAATCAAGCTATGTACGTGTAGTAAGTTACAATACTAATAATAAAAATTATTCATATTAAAAATCTTGGGAAAAAATAAGTAATGTCCTTCAAAAATGATGGTGTTCCTACAGCGTCAGCGTGAGTGATAAATGCGTGACATTCCATGAGACATGAACTTTAATGTACACCTGTAACCCTCGCTAGAAGGCATCACTGCGGTTTGTTTATGTACATAAACTACCTAAGCCTCGTGGTGTTGCCCGCGCTTGTTATTGTCTCTTTATAACAACAACCGTAGATAAAGCCAGTTAAAAAAGTCGCGACAAACATAAAAGCATATACCTCAAAAACATAATAATTTTCATTTTAAAATTGGAGTAAAACTTATCTGAAAACTCGAACGGCCTCAACGAAAATAATTATTTTGATCCGTACATTTCAACGGCGCGAGCGAGATATTCGATATTCTTTTTATTATATATAGCTGACCCGGCGAACTTCGTACCGCCATATTTATATATCTGTCTCAGCTTCCCACAGGCAGTGTACAGTCGCGGACAAAAAAAAAGAATTTTCCCGTTATCTTTTATTTTTTTTCTTTCTAGCAAAAAAAGAATGAATGGAATCGGACTATGTGTTATTGAATTACAACTAAGTACATATTTTGACTTTCATCCCCTCTCTCCAGGAAACCGTGCTGAATTTCGGGATAAAAAGTATCCTATGTCCTACCTCGTAGTATGAACTCAAATCATGCCAAGTTTCATTTGAATCCGTTCAGTAGTTTCGGCGTGATGCGCGGCCAAGATACAGACAGACAAAAATGAAAAAAAATACAGTTTTGGCTTCAGTATCGATTATAGAGAGCCCTCCAAAAAAAAAATTCTAAATATGTTTAATGTACAGAATTGGACCTGTTACATTTTTATTATAAGTATAGATTATTCTCTTCGCGGAAACACGTTATATCGAAGTGCTGACGTTTTAATTAAAAATATGTTTATGCGTTACAGCTAGCTGATATTTCATATCGTGAGTGCAACGATATTACTCTAGATACAGATACATTTTGTTAATTAATAGCCATTGATGAAGTGAAACAAGTAACGATTTATAAAAAAAAAAACCGGCTGTGTCAATATCTGCCATTTTTATTGAATTCATTAAAGAACTACATAAAATGATAGAAAGAACTGAAAATAAAAGTTTTAATTTTGATGTACCAGTGTCACTCTCACCAATAATAATCTATTGACACCATTCACATAAAAATTCTACAAGCCGTTTAGGCTCCAGAGCCTATTTTTATATTTTACTTGCTGTACCCTACTTCGTACACGTGATATTTGAATTTTTAAGATATTTTATTTAATTTCAGCTAAATGGGTCTAGCCGCTCTCCAGTTTTAATAAACGAACAGTAATCGATTTTTATATATAAGATTTGTAAGTCTATTGCCAAAAAATATACATACATACACACATACATAGACTCAAAAAAGTAACCCTCCTCCTTTCGCAGTCATGTAAAAACAGATAAAACTAGATAGATGCAGTAACTCTTTAATTGAAAACGGGCTAGTAGCGGAATCAGGTGTGACTATTAATAATAACATATGTAGTATTCCATATTACTTTTATAAATTCGAAGGTAACACTATCTGTTACGCTGTCACGTCTAAACCGTTGCATCAACTGTAATGAAATTTGGTATGGAGATATTTTTGATTCTTGAAGAAGGACTACCGTGGGAGAGCCACGCTTCGGCATGAATGGGCCGGCTCGACCGGAGTGATACCACGGCCTCACAGAAAACCGGTGTGAAACAGCGCTCGCGCTGTGTTTCACCGAGTGAGTGAGGATGCCGGAGGCCCATACTCCAAATCCACCCCCACCCCCCTCCCCATCCCTTAAAGGCCGGCAACGCACTTGTGACACCGTCAGAACCCTAAAGTGTGTTGGATGCAAATAGCGCTTTGTAAGTTTTCGCTGTCAAAAGCACTCGCAGTAAACGGAGGTGTTAGCAATTTACTGTTTAATGAAACTTCGCTCTAGTTGGTAGATATTTAAATTTGAATCCTTTTTAATAATACCCTATCATACTGAGATCCTTTCATTTGTGTTTTGTGATATATATTAGTTTTACCGAGTTTAAATATGATAACAAAATATTAATTACTTACACGCTATACGCTAACGTATAACGTATAACGCTAATCACACTAATATATAAAGGCGAAAGTTTGTGTGTATGTTTGTTACTTCTTCACGCAAAAACTACTGAACGGATTTGGATGAAACTTTACAGTAATATAGCTTATACATCAGAATAACACATAGGCTACTATTTGCCGCGATAACCGACATACACGTGGGCGGAGCCGCGGGCAACAGCTAGTATAGCATATATTTAATATTGACAGTCAATAGTATTTTTGGTGAATCAATTTGAGATTCCCAAATGAACCAAATAATATTATTATTGTTAAAGAATTGAGGCTGACATATTTTTATGTCGTGCGACAGATTTTTCTGTATGATGGATTTAGTTTTGAGATGACATGTCTTGACGAGGGTTTATATAAATAAAACTATGGTTATTTAATTTAGAGGATATTGATGGAATGTGTAGATTTGCCAGAAAATGTTTGAAAAAAAAAAGAAATAACTTATAGAAGTTTATGCGACAAATAGTATTTTTTGGAACGAAGTTCCTTATGGGGCGTTGCGGGGGGGTACCATAGCCGGCAGAAAACGTCCGGTACGTAAGATTGACACCTGGGTGTCAAAATGGTAGCATATGAGAATCATGTGATTGAGGTCTCGGGTTCGAATCCCGGGTAGGATTAAATATTTTTTTTCATCTGCAAATATTTGTTTTTTAGGAGTTTGAATTTTTTCTATGTATAATATGTATGTATTTAAAAAAAAAAGATTTATTTTGTGAACGAAAAATTTAGTATAGCGCCATCTGTAATTATTTATTTATTTCGGGAACGAAAAATTTTGTACAGCGTCATCTGTATTTTTGATAATGAACTTCGTTCCTATCTAGTGTCCCACGACACCACACAACTTTTTTTATTTCGTTTGTTAGAAATATGCAACTCTGGGACGTCTACGTTTTAAGATATAATACTGACTCAATACTCGTTTATGTAATACGGTAATGTTGCCTCGATCTTGATATTCAAATTATCTCTTCTGTGACACTGTATATAAATGTTACATCAGACATTTTGTCAGTCATGTACACTTACATCACTTCAATAATTCTATATTATTGAGGTGAAAACTTCTTTTGGCGCGTTGAGCACTTTTTGGGTGAACATAAATCATGGAACGCGCGTCATCGTCACCGAACGCTTTTCATGAGCTGTATTTTTACAAGCTTTTTATTAACTTGCAATGTATGTATGCTTGTATGTTCGGGTGGAATCTTGCAACTCAATTTTGAAGCAGATATCTTCAACCGATTTTGCTGAAATTTTGCAAGCATATGTATACAGCGTGACAATACAATATTATAATGACATGGAGCTGATCCGATGCTGGAGCTGGAAGGTGGCCATAGGAACTCTGTAAAGAAACGTCGCAACATCATCGAGTTTGGACTCGTTTGATTCGTTTCGAGGCATTCCAGTAAAAGCTTGTTTTTAAAAAGATTTTTCAATAAATTATTACTTCTTTATATCGCGCATTTTATTTAATGAGCAGAGAGGTTAATTTCAGGTGGGCTTAAACAAACTGTTTGTATAAAGTTTTGAGTTTTCACTTCTATCGACAGTCCTCATGACTGCTTTGTGAATCTGATCTGAACAGCCCGAGTTTGATTTTCTTAAACGCTGGTCAAGACTTATTATGAAAATCGTTACCTTACTTAATAATAGAATAGAGTACTTACATATCTGCTTGTGGGAGTTTGACTTTACTTCGGCCAACATCTGCAAAAAAAGAAAATATGATTAATTACTTGGCTTTACTTATTACAGACAGAAAAGAAGGTGTCGATGAGGTAGATGACCGTTAATCATCAAATCAATCAATCAAAATATTCGTATCTTTTTACCCAACTACAGTACAGACAATAGGAAGGGTAATCAAACCGTGGGAGAGCCACACTTTGGCATGAATGTGCCGGCTCGACCGGAGTGATACCACGGCCTCACAGAAAACCGGTGTGAAATAACGCTTGCGCTGTGTTTCACCGAGTGAGTGAGGATACCGGAGGCACTTACCTCAACCCCTCCCCACATCCCCCTCCCCATCCCCCCATCCTCCAAAGGCCAGCAACGCTCTCGTGACGCCTCTGGTGTTGCGGGTGCCCATGGGCGGCGGTAATCGCTTACCATCAGGTGATACGTCTGCTCGTTTGCCTCCCTAGTCCATAAAAAAAGTGATGTTGGTTCTAGAAAATCAAAAGTTTTTTATAGTTTTTTAAAACTTTTTCTTGGTATTAAACGCCAAAGCGATGGATTTTGCTTATTTATCTATTTTCAAGTCATTTATATTTAATCTAATCACATTAATTGGGAGAATAGTGACAATTTATAAGTATTTTATAATGTTGAGTTTACAAGCCAATATAAAATTATTTAAAACAGGCCAATGTTATTACAGTCCTGAAGTCGTTGAAACAGACGGAAAAGGAATTTAATTGCCTCGGTGGCGCAAGTGGTAGCGTAAGCGACTGCTGTGCTTGAGGTCTCGGGTTCGATTCCTTGGTCGGACCAAATATTTGTATGATCTGCAAATGTTTGTTTCGGAGTTTGGGTGTTTTCTACGTATAATATGTATGTATTAACAAAAAAAAAGTATACACACGCTCTGCTTAGCTTGGGACTGGAGGGCGTTGAGTGAAAAAATAAAATCTACACCCAGACCTTTTCCTGTACGCTAACATCTATAACCATAGAATAAATTTATACTGGATTGTTACATAGAAGTGTTATTGATGAAATGAGTTACGAATGAGATATTGAAAAACCTCTTCAGTCAGCATTTTAGTTCTCATTTAAACAAAAAAAAATTACAAAAAAAAAACGACTTCAAGAACGACCAAATTGAAAGGGGCACACACGCGAAGCACCAGCTTTAAAAAAAAAAGAATCATCGAAATCAGTCGGCGTGATATTGAGTTTTTCGACAATTTGTCGCGCACATACTTAATGCAAATTGAAGATTTATATGATTTTGTCATGGATGACATGTCAGAACTGGATTAAATTAAAATGCGACCCATCACAAGCACCAGCTTTCAAATAAAAGAAGAATCATCAAAATCGGTTCAGCCAGTCGAAAGATATGAGGTAACAAACATAAAAAAAACAGTCGAATTGAGAACGTCCTCCTTTTTTTGAAGTCGGTTAAAAATAGTTTTTTTTTCTTGTTGAAGCCGTTACATCAATCGTTATCAAACTGTTATTATAAGTAAAAAGACTTATTTTGAGAAAAGCTAGTTATTTATGAACACCTGATTAGATCTAAATTAAGTACATAGAAATTGGTTCATGGAAACTTTAATTGCTAATTGTTCATTGATAGTCATATTATTCTACTATGAGTGTGAGTAAAACAATTTAATCTATCCCATCATAATACATTCGTTTGCATAGCTTTAGACAATTTATTTTACTTGAACAAATTAGAATCCAATCTAAGAACTTTCTCGACCCTTAATTTTATGGGCCGCGAATGGGAAAAAGTTTCGAAAATTTCAACGCGATTTCTTAAAGAAATCGGTCCTAAAACTTATCCGAGTCTTTTGTGAAGACTCGGCCTTTCGACATAAAAAAAGATGAAATAAATTAGAAAAATGTTTAATTCATAAAATTAATGTCGCAAGACTTTAAAGGCTTTTCAGTTCAAGTCACTTTTGAAATTCGACGAAGATTATAAATTTGACTAGAAACGCTATGCAGATTATATTTGAAATTTAATTTTCGTTTCTTTTACAATTTAGAGGTCTATAATTTAAAAGTAAGAGTTTTGAGGGGTAATATAAGTGAATGTAAAATTGCGAAAGATAAAAAGTTTATGAACCACAGGATTTTATGTATTGTTTTTTTTTTGTTTTTTTATATATTTGGCCCTGCCAAAATGACTCTACTCTGCATAATGGAAAGCATAAGCAGAATCCAAAAGTGGTGGTCACCATATTGTTATATAAATGAACTTGCCAAAGTGACTCTAATCTGCCTGATGGAAATCATGAGCAAATCAAAGAGTAGTGTTAACCATACTTATTGTGAATCCAGACAGTGCAACAATGCAGCATGATGAGTAATGGTGACATCATCTACGGGGGCCTATTGAGATGCTCCTATATCATTAGGTCTCCGGTCTCGCAGTCACCAACGAAACACAACAGAATAAATATGGTAATTTTAGGTTAGTCTTCCGTGATATGTTAGTACCGCCCCGATCGCGCCGGCCCGTTCGTGGTTTAATCAGCGTATCCTACTAATATTATAAACGTGAAAGTTTGTAAGTATGGATGGATGGATGGATGTTTGATACTTTTTCACGCAAAAACTACTGAACGGATTTGAATGAAACTTTACAGTAATGTAGCTTGTGCATCAAAATAACACATAGGCTACTATTTGCAGCGATAACCGACAAACACGCGGGCGGAGCCGCGGGCAACAACTAGTCTCAAATAAATTTGGGCCTACAAATTATTATCAATTATTGTGACATTTTACTATTCAATGATATCTATCAAAGTGTAGTATTTTATAATTAACAAAATGGTAATACATGTACTTAAGGAATAATCATAGTATGAGAAAGTAATTATACGGATAAATCTTCAATACTGTAGTTTATGTGTTTGTGTGGGTATGTAGGTGTGTTCATGCATATGTATACGGGTGACTGTATGTGTAGAAAGTACTGTTGTAAAGAAAAACCAAGCAAGAACTAGTATGTTTGAACAATACATAAGAAATCTCATCTAGTAACATCTCGTCTGCGAGACATCTCGTGAATATTGAATTTTGTCGAGTACTTTTCGTCGGTTCCGCTGGCAATGTTTGACAGTTGCGGTTCGTAATTAAAACTGATTTCGGTACGAAAATTTTGAAGTTTACATTCTAACAATATTGGCGTTTTGCGACAGCCGAATTTGTTTCATGACATTGTACAAAGATTTCTATTGTGGTCTAATATAGGCGTGATAGTGTGTGAAGGTTTGGTAGGATGTGTGATTATTCAATCATATTGAAGCGGCTGACCAAATCTTAATAAAACTTGACACAAATATTAACTATGATATAAAATAATCATAAAAACATCATAATTGGACTAAAATAATAATAATAAATATTTTCAGACATCTAACATACAACGGCCTCTAGTTCCAAACTAAGCAGAGCTTGTATTATGGGTATAAATACATAAATAATATTATACATAGAAAACACCCAAACTCCGAAACAAATATTTGCAGATCATACAAATATTTGGTCCGACCCGGGAATTGAACCCGAGACCTCAGTAGCTGCGTGCGCTACCACTGTGTAGTCGACTGCGCAACGAGGCCGTTAATATGGCAGACTCATTCCCAACTAGGCAGAACCAATATTTCTAAAGACAATGATTTATTGCACACACACGCACACACACACACATACACGCATACATACACACACACACACACACACATACGTTAAGACACAGAAAAACGATCGCGCTCATACACTTCAAATAGTGGTTTATGCTGGGTGTGTGTGTGCGTGAGAGAGAACGTGGGAATCAAATTCCTCTGTCTTAGTATTCATAATCACTAAATACTAGACATATAAGCAATGAATTTGACCAAAAATTAAAATTAATTTAAGATCTGATAGGCATTCTGATGGACTAAACAGGCTCAAAAGAATAGCTGCCTACATACTCGTACACTTAATCACTAACATAAACTATCAACCGCTAAAAATAAAAGGTGTGGCGACTTCCACATACAGCGCAACAGAAATATTCTACAGCACCATTTACCGAAGTTACACTGAACTACGGAGTAACGAAGAAAACTAAGAAACTACCAATCCTGAATCGCGCAGTGAAAATTCTCGCGCCGATTATCATATATACAACATCCCAACATCAACCGTTGGGCAGTGGCCCGCCAGGTATGATCACCTCGCCTGGTCGGGGATCCTCCCTTAGTGTTGGAGGGACATGACACCCGTTCCCCCACTATAGGTATTAAAAAAATACTGCTGCTAAGACGGTCGTAGTATATTTATACTCTCATATACGACCGAGCAGAAGTCTCATGATACTAATAAGATAAATGGAAGGGTTTGTCTCGTCGATAAAATTTTAAGACCCTCGTCAAGAGCTGTATACAAATTTTAACAGGTCAAGATAAACAAATTGCTACAGACGATGCCGTCTATCACACCGTACTGATTTACGTTTACATTCGGTTGTGTTCAAGGTTAGATAATGAAGGTTATAAATTTATTATTAAATATATTTTAACTTTATTAATTGTCTTGGAAGGCCGATTCATAATAAAGATAATAATCATCCTTCTCTCTTTAGAAAGGAAGTTTTGGCCTGACGCTGGCCAGTTTCTTTAAAGTTTTCGTGTCAGTCAGCGTCAGTCTTTTTGTTCGCTTACTTAGCTGCCTCTTACGACACCCAAGGGATAAATAGCGGTACTGATATTCCGAATTCTTAATGTGTCACCACACCTAGTCTTAATTATAATGTATTTATTTTCAAGGAAAGCACAACAGTAGATAATATAATTAAGATAGAACAAACATTGATTTAAAACGGAATGCTACTATTTTGTCGGTAAATATACATAATTCAACTCAACTAAATACAACGTAGGTAAACGTTTTAAAGGTAGTTAAGCCACGCTGATTTCGGGCCGGCTCGACCGGGGCGGCACTACCCTCGCATTGAGGCGCATACCTATAGAGGCGCAAACTTCATTACCACGCGTCGCAAAAAATGTAACAGCTTTGAACGGTGACGATGTACCTTTGAAACCATTAGACATTTGAAAGTCAACATACGCATGTCTCACTTACACGCGTACAAGAACAATAACGTCCGCTATGATTAGACAAAGACGAAGCATAAACATTGGCGGACCAGTGTTGACTACTCTATGGAAATTTACCCATAAAAACCGAGTTTTATTTAAAATTGCGTACTTATATTTGAATGGAATAGGTATGATTAAGAAAATGGTTGTAATTTTTTTTAAAAGTTGAAGACTATAAATTCTTTATTTTTTTATCAAATATTTTTTAAAATAGTGGAATTATAATTGAACGAATAAACATGACTAATAAAACAGCTGAACACTTTTAGATAAAAAGTTAATAAAAAAAACAAACTCCGTTGTAAAGCATCAGCTTCTTAAACAATTCCCTCTTTAGATTCCTTTTTGTAGGTTTGAGGGAATAACTTATTTTTATGATAAAATTTTATTTTTAGGTATAAATAATGGCATATATTAGTATAAATGTATAGCTTCAAAGTATGTAGCAATGAAATTTCGCATACGTAGGTATTAATTCATACTTTCACAACTACAATTAAATTGCTAATTATTTTATCAATTATTAAAAATCTAATTGTGATGATGAAGTAATCCAATGCTAGTTCTTATCATGTTAATATCAACATATGATATGTAAATATCTTTATTCTCATGAATAAAATAAATAAATACATATTCTCCCACTAATTTGGGAAAACAAAAAGATGTGTAAAAGGTAGTAGAGCCACGCTGAAAAAGGTAGTAGAGCCACGCTGATTTCAGCACGAACGGGCCGGCTCGACCGGGGCGATACTACCCTCGCACAGAAAATCAACGTAAAATGACAGCGTTCGTGCTGTCGTGTTTCGTTGGTGAGTGCGAGACCGGAGGCCCAATTAGTCTAGTCAACAAGTTCCATACTTGTTGACTAAAAGATGCAGCAGCATCACTAGGCCGCCGTGGTGTGGGTCGCCATACTGCATTGTCTGCATTCGCAGTGAGTATGGTGACCATCGCTCTTGGATTCTGCTTATGCTTTCCATCAGGCAGAGTAGAGTCATTTAGGCGAGCCATACATAAAAAAAAAAAAATGTGTGAATGGCAACACTGTATTTAAATTTCATTTTTTTTATTTCGATTATAGCGTTATTTGCCTTAATTTCAACACATTTAGACTATATATACATGTGAAAAGTATTTCTGCTTCATTTCTTACAGTTTTTTGAGCTTGTATCGCATTCTTTCACTACGCAATTGCCCATTTTAATGATTGTTCTTGTCACGTGCCACTACGTCAACTTCGGTAGGTGCGACATTGAACACTAAGCTGACGTTTGCCTCGAATAAGAGAATTCTCTTAATTTCGGCCTGTGCGTTTTTGGTTCGTAATTGCTAATCTAGTGTATAATAGGTCAATGGCTTTTGTGCTGCCGTGTTTCGTTGGTAAATGGGAGACCAGAGATCTAATTATATAGAAGCATCACTAGGCCGCCATGGCGTGGGTCACTATACTGCATTGTTGCATTGTCTGTATTCGCAAAAAAAATATTCAACAATTAATGATAAATGCTTAGAGATTTACTAGGTAGTCTGAAAGTTTCCAAACTCAACGAAAAGATAGCAGCACTCGTTAATAAATGTAGTTGTGCATCTTTGCATTTACATTGTGCATAGCTAGCAGAAGTATGTAGAGTTCAAGAAGACTATGTGGTAAATAAAAAATTTAAAAATGTCTTCTATCATCGTTAGGCCAGAAACTTTTTAGACCACATACGTATATGTGTTTCCTGAATAGATTGCTAACACTAATTCCTGTCCAAACAAATATATCTCCTAAAGTTTATATTCCATAATCCAGGTGACTGAGATAAGCTGAGAAACGAACAATGCAAAATTTTAAAACCAACAAGTATTCCTGAACGGTGTAATACACGGCAGCATTTAAGGTAAAATTTAATATCGTACATTTGTGAGCACGACATCGATGGTACAACAGATGTCGTTTATTGTGTTAATTAGGATGTTTCAATGCTTATAGCAATTAAAGCTTTAATATATGCAGAGATTTAACTATTGATACTAAAACAAGCGATTTATGGAGTATATTTGTATAATATTTCTTTAGAATAGGCGGGCAAACGAGCAGACGTATCGCCTGATGGTAAGCGATTACCGCCGCCCATGGACAACTGCAACACCAGAAGCGTCACAAGTGCATTGCCGGCCTTTTGGGGATGGGGGGAAGTAGGGGTAGGGGATTGGTGTATGGAACTCCGGTATCCTCACTCTCACTCGGTGAAACACAGCGCAAGCACTATTTCATACCGGTTTTCTGGTGGTCTCCGGTGGATTTCAACAACACGACATATTCTTTTTAAATTTTTATCAAAAGCTTTGACATAGTAGGCATAGTAGTTGACATAGTGACATTTTTAAAACTTTTAATGGTAAAACGGGGTAAATGAGCAGACAGGTAACCTGGTGGTAAAAGGCCCCATGGACACTTGCAACTTGAGAGTGAGATGTGAGCCCTCCGTTTGAAGTCAGAGGAAAGGAAGAGGGGGTTAGGGCTCCGGTTACTTCAGAAGGGCCCCCCTTTCCGACAGGGCTCACTCACTCACTTGATGTGTTACGTAACTGCGGTTTCCTGAGCTAAACACGACTCTCTCACGTAAAATAAATCTGATGAACAACTTCGAGAGTTTGAAGTAGAACCAAGGTTTTTGGCTTGTATCTTCTGAGTTACAGCACTGAGGCGGTAGGCACTTTCCAACAGGTGACTTAAAGGCTCATTTGCTTCTATAAAATTATTACCATGATATTTAAAAAAAAAATATAAGAGAGGTAAAACCATTTTTATAAATAGTTTTACTAATATGTATTTTTAGGAGATGTCAACTTTTTTTTATAGAATCATAGCTGCAAACGAGCAGACGTATCGCCTGATGGTAAGCGATTACCGCCGACCATGGACACCTGCAACATCAGAGGTGTCACAAGTGCGTTGTCGGCCTATGGAGTATGGGGAAGGGGATGGGGGGATGTGTTGATGTACGGGCCTCCGTTATCCTCACTCACTCAGTGAAACACAGTGCAAGCGCTGTTTCACACCGGTTTTCTGTGAGGCCGTGGTATCACTCCGGTCGAGCCGGCCCATGCATGCCGAAGAGTGGCTCTCCCACGGTAGTACCAACTCAGTTTATTCACAATTTCTCAATTGAAAAAGACATCCATTGGATCTGAATTTGACACCGTGTGTTTACACGAAATACTCAAAATCCTTTATTTTATAACCTTTTTTTCACTTAGATTTATTCATATTATAATAATTCATATACATTAAATGTAATATTTAGAGTCGATTAGCAGTGACACAAATCAACAAATGACATATCCAGAAGCTAAATTAAGCCATTGTACCCCACTTTTCTTTCCTGCAACACATTTAGTCCTTCCTTTCTCGTTCTAATCAGTAACTACTTCTAACAATAGCATATAGGGTTGTACTCGTACAAAGGCGAGTTAAATTGAGATCCTAAAGAAAAACGCGGGGCCCTTGTGTTTGCAAGGCTCTTAGTGTATAACGAGGCTATTACACTTAGGTGCAAATTTATGGATGATATAACAATTTCAGTATTTTTTGTGTGGATTAAAAAGTTTCCTCTTTAATGCATTATGTCGGGGAAATACTCGATATGTAGTTGTAGATTATAGTAAGCTTGAATAGGTTGTGTTAACACACGGGTTTTTGTATTTATATATCTGAGTTTTGCAATGATTTTATGCGTGTATATCGTAACACGTTAAATTGTTTAAGTAGTATTTTTATGTGAAAATAATATTTTTTTAAATATTATTTTCATATATAATTTAACTTTACCAAACCAAGACTAAGTAGAAAAAATATTTTATAATATGATACCAAAAAAATGTATTGCTTGGCTGTCATCCATACTAGCGTGTCTCAGAACTAACGGTCAGTACATTATCATTATCTAGATCTCTCTTAAGTTAAGTTGTTAAGTTGATTTCGAATTTGAATTATTCAAATTTTAAGGCAGAAATATTTAACCCACCAAAGGGTCGTTTTTTTGGCCTACAGTGTACTCCGGTTTGTTAAGGTACTGTCGTAAAGTGACAATTTGTAAGGAGCAGTAAGTGGAAGGGTCCGGACAAAGACTAAAAGAACTATGTTTAGTGATATTGCTTTTCATTTTGGAAAACGTAGTCATTTCAACCAAAAGTATGACTACTTTCTGTGAATTAATAATTAAAATATAGCTGAGGGAGGATGTAAATAAGTTTATAATTACGATGTATTCAATTTCCAGATATATACACAGACATTATTATTTTAGACATATTATACTGACAGGACAAAGAAATCATCTAACGTATTTGACTGCCTCGTTGGCACAGTGATAGCGTATGCGACTGCTGTGCTCGAAGTCTCGGGTTCGATTCCCGGGTCGGACCAAATGTTTGTATGATCTGCAAATATTTGTTTCGGAGTTTGGGTGTTTTCTATGTATAATATTTATGTATTTACAAAAAATATATATATATGTATTTATATCAGTTGTTCTAGTACCTATAACACAAGCTCTGCTTAGCTTGGGACTAGACGGCGTTGTGTGTTAAATGTCCGAAATATTTATTATTATTATTAAGAAATGGCAAGCTATATAGAATAAGTATACATACATATTATATGTAGATTTTATACCAATATTGGAAGCTCAACAAACGAAAACAAACTCGGATAATACCAAAGCAGGTACCATCAAATGATAATTTAATTTAAAATTTTATCAGAACAACAAAGGACGAACTCCTGGAAGAATGGAAATGACCTTGTTTTAATATAACTACAGCCTATTCGTGTAGTTTCATCGAACAAGTGACAGGAAATAAGGCGGAAATTGAAAACGCTCAATACAACATCCATGACAGTTGTGTAATGGAAAGCTAGGCATTTTTTATACGTAGAATTTGAATAATGTTTTTATTATTCGTAGGTTTCTATGATGTATAAAGTTGAGGAATTGCCAAGTCAGTCTATAGATGGTTTTTTTATTTTTTTATAATTTTTTTTATGTAATAGGCAGGCAAACGAGCAGACGTATCGCCTGATGGTAAGCGATTACCGCCGCCCATGGACACCTGCAACACCAGAGGCGTCACAAGTGCGTTGCCGGCCTTTGGGGGATGGGGAGGAGGATGGAGGCGGGGGATGGGGGAGAATGGGGAAGGGGTTGGGGTATGGGCCTCCGGTATCCTCACTCACTCGGTGAAACACAGCGCAAGCACTATTTTACACTGGTTTTCTGTGAGGCCGTGGTATCACTCCGGTCGAGCCGGCCCATTCATGCCGAAGCGTGGCTCTCCCACGGTTCCAAGGGATGGATGACCATTCTTAACGCTTTGAAATCCTTCAGTGCCGTGATCGGTCAAAAACAAATCTCATACACATTTCAAAAATGGTTTGTATGTTATGGATTTTAAATTGTTTAAAACTCACAAACCATTAGAAATTTGTTTGTTCATACATACAACTTTGTAATGATTTGTTAGATTTTAATTGAGATAATGTCCATAGTCCTTACCAAAACGCATGTTTTGTTAAGGACTATAGATGTCGTCTCCAGCAACAATGGCAAAATATTATTGAAATTTATAAGAAAGATTGAGGCCCTATATTGTCTTTCGTTTTGCTAAAGAGAGACGGGAAGTTATGGGCTCCCACACATAACTGCGAATTCGTAACGCATCGCAAATATCTGCGAGCTCGCACGGCAAGAACTTCAGGCCGCATCGCATCGCAGTTATGTGTGGGTACCCTTTAACTGATATTTTACCATTTGATTACGTATTCCTTTACAGACGATCTTGTAGATAAACTGGAGATTTTGCGGTAGTAGGAAATAAATATATTTAAATCGGTGGAAAGTAAACAACTCTAACATAAAAGGCTTACAATTACTATCTATTTATATATAAATCTCGTGTCACGTTATTGATCACGATGAAATTCGAAATGATCTAACCGATTTTCGCGTTTTTTTAAATGTATGTTTTGACCAAAGATAGAGTATTTAACATCACGCTTAGACCAATAAGTTCCGAGCATGATTGAAAAGAGACGCAGATGATTGCGTGGGTCACCTAGTACCATGATTAAAAATACTAAATTCATAATCATCAAAATAAAAAACGAAGTCTACGTAAAGATATTCTAATTAAAGGTGCTAGCATGATACAATAACTAAACTGTTCTTAATAAAGTTTGGACAAGGCTAGATAAACAGTACCTGTTGGATTTCGAACGTCATTGTACTGGCAACATTTTGATTGTCTCTGGTTCGTGTTTGACGTTTTGACGTTTGAGGTTAAGTAGAAAAAATAGAACGCGTGTTGAAATGGCCGGTGCCGTAATTTATTGATTGTTAATTTTGTAGTACTCGTATAGTTTCCGCGTGAGATTGATAACACCGTGAGGTTTGTTGAGCTAGGGTACTTGTGGGCTCGCCGCCCAGCGTGAGACGAGATTAATATCGAAAATTGTTGAGAAGGCTGGTGAACAGTCTGCCGTTAATTGTGATTAGACTCGCGAGAATTGTAATACGTGATAGGCGCGTCCCGCGAGAACTAAAACAAGTGTATTGTAATTCGAATATCTGTGAAAAGTTGATTATTGAGAGTAAGTCGAATTCCTTGAATATTGTTCAGCATTCTGGAGCACGTATGTGTGAACGTACCAAGACAGACCAGGCGGTGGGGTACCCCATCAACGACGCCGAAAACAGGACGCCACACGAATCCAGTAAGTGTAGTTTAGATTAAGAACACGGTGACACAGCCGTGGGTCATTCTTCTTGCCAGTGGTATTAGTAGTGATTGTATATCTATCTATGGGTCCGTAGGTATTATAAACATCATCAAAGGGTGATCGCTGCCTTGGCAAGAGGACTGATCATTTTTGGTAGCAGAGCGTGGTTTACCTCCGGGCTGTAAGCACTCGTAGTGCACTCAGAAGGTGAAACATAGTTGTTAGGCAGGTAATTATACTGTTCCACTGTCCACATATCTTTGATTCCACTGATATAGCTATTTAGAATAGTATTTAAAACAATTTATTAGCATAATTATTGAACGTAGGTAGTGAAACATTTAATTATAAAACCTATACATAAATTGTAAAATTTGTATTACTAGTTGATGTTTACTAGTTTGAACTTATAATTGTAAAACTAGTAAATTGTATACTTGATATTGATTGTGTGGTCCATTATATTAACCCAATAACACATTGATTATTGGTAGAATTGTGAAACTTAATATTAAATATTAATCATTGGGACAATAAAGTTGGTCCAATATATTAGTCTAATACAATTAGATTTGCTAGCCCAAAGACAATATTACTAGAATCATATTGTTATATCATTCTAATATTGTTTAGTGAAGCTTAAATTCAATTATTTTTAATAATATTAACTTATTGTTAGTGGGCATTGATAAAGTGAAACTTGTAGGTAGATATATATCTGAGATTAAGTGACTGCACAAGCACTTAATAGGGTTTTATATAAAGTTCCTAATAGTGTTTGAATAAATAGTTTGTTACATACATAAAATACTGTAATATGTAAGGAGTGCAAAAGCACTTGATAGTTTATATACATACATAAAATATTGTAACTTGTAAGTATCGTTTTGCCGCTATGTCGTTCTCATTGTACCGGGCTAAGATTAGCACAGAATTGAGATGGTTTACATCGGTTCAAGGTCTCCTAGGCCGACCAGATAGATAAGATGCACTGTTGGCTCGAGCTTTTGATGCGCCGGCTAGGCTGGAGTTATTGAAACGCTTACCAAGGTCGAGGCCCTTGAGGAGGAGAAGGTCAGCGATCAGGTAAGGTCCGCGATGCAGGCTGATGTTGACCAGTGCCTCTCAATTGCTGATGACATTCAGCAGCGCATAGCTGAAATAAAGCGCCAGCGCAGAACTGGCTGTGATGAAGAAGCTGTGGAAGGCCCACACTCTCGCGGGGTTGTATCAAAACTGCCTCAGATACAACTACCCAGCTTTGATGGAGAGCTCGGTGAGTGGGTCAGCTTCATCAACTTATTTGACAGTCTGGTCCACTTAAGGGAGGATTTACCTAAGGCCTATAAGATGGCACAACTGATGTCAGCTCTGAAGGGAGAGCCTAGGGAACTGGTAGCCCATTTGACGGTGACCGAGGGCAATTATGAGATTGCCCTTCAAATGTTGGTAAGGCGCTACCAGAACAAAAAAAGGCTGGTTTATGCTCAGCTCAAGAGGCTGTTTAGCATCCCTTCGGTGACTCGGGTCTCTGCACTACAGGCAGAAGTGTTGAACCCGTTATTGAGTGTCACTCGGGCATTAGAAAATTTAGGCTTGCCGGTAGAAGAGTGGTCTTACATGTTAGTGTACATAGTACTGTCCCGGCTTCCAGTTGATGTGCAGACCAGATTTGAGCAGCATCACGGTCAGGGTGCAGACAACTTGCCCACCTCTTCTCAACTCATGGAGTTTTTGGAGGAAGAGTGTCGGAGGGCAGAGAACATGGGTATGTTCGTGATGCCCGCTGAGGAGCCACAGAAGGCTACTCGGAGCCCCGTGAGGAGGGGACTACCGCAGAGAGGACCAAGGCAGATGTATGGACACATGGGTGACTCAACACCTGTACAGGATGCCTGCCTGTATTGTAAACAGGATGGCCATAGTGTGGCCGTCTGCCTTCGATTTAGGGACCAGAGAGTCCAA
Organism: Diaphora mendica; assembly: GCA_949125395.1. Lineage (NCBI taxonomy): Eukaryota > Metazoa > Arthropoda > Insecta > Lepidoptera > Erebidae > Diaphora > Diaphora mendica. Next base: position 4,237,256 of record OX421334.1, read on the forward strand.
GGGCGACGCCAGATCACCAAGCAGCGTGGCTGGTGTTTTTCGTGTCTGGGTCCCCATTTAGCAAGGTATGGCGCTCGGTCCGCAATGTGTAAATTTTGTGGAGGCCGCCATAATGAATTGCTCTGCCTGAATAGGCCCGGCCAACACCATGCAGATGGACAGGGCCGGACTCAGGGACGGATGGGGTCAAGTACACAGGGCTGGACTTGGAACCTGGGTCCACGGGACCAGGGCCCTCATAGGGAAGATGTTGAGGGCGATGTTCAGGCCAACATCGCGCGCGGTTCCCCGACCTATTGGCAGGCCAGGGGCTCAGTTGGAGCTGGCACGGGCGGGTGTGCGGATGCACCCTCGAGTATGGAGCGGTTCGTTAGAACGCCGCCTCGGGTGTCATCGCGCTCGCAGATGACGACATTTCGTCGATTTTCGCCGCCCATCATGGAACACCCTCGGTTGGATCACCGCACCCCCCCTATACGTGGACGGCAACAAGTAGAGCGCTGCGACTGGAGGGGCACTTACGAGGGACCATGGGATCCCTACCACGCCACTGATATGCCCGGTTGTTCGGGTTATAATGCGTGGGGCCCCGGGGGCCCCCGCTAGGAAATTGCAGCTCAATCAAATTGGGTCCCCAACTGGAGGCTATAGTCTTGCCCACTGCCTCCGTGTGTGTTTGGGGTTTGATTTCGATACCCCAGGTACGGTTGACGTGCTACTGGGAGTAGACGTTCTGGGTGGGTTTTGTTGTCGGATCGGCGAGTCTTGCAGCATGATCGACTCATGGCTGTGGAGGCAGGTGCCAGGAGAATTGAACCCGTCGGATTGTGCATCCACGGGATGCCGGGCTCCTGAGTTGGTTAACCATCCGTTATGGTGGGGCTCTCCTTGGCTGGCAAGGAAGGAACCGGATCTGCCCCCTGATCGGGTGAATGAGACTAGGCCATGGGCGGGTGTTGTTACAGACTCTGCGGGCCCATTCATGGTGAAAAGTTCGCGGCTGCGGAACGCGAAACAGTACAAGGCGTACCTTTGCGTGTTCGTCTGTCTATCCACCAAGGCGGTGCATCTCGAGCTCGTTGCTGACCTCAAGACGGAAGCTTTTATAGCGTGCTTGGACAGATTCGTTTCCCGAAGGGGACTGCCAGCACTGATTCGTTCCGATAATGGAACCAACTTCGTAGGTGCAGAACGATACTTACGAGATGTAGTTAGGTTTTAAATGAAAACAAAGTGGATATTGGAACAGCCCTCTCCCGTCGGGGTATACAATGGACCTTCAGTCCACCAGGTTGCCCCCACTGGGGCGGGATTTTTGAAGCCGTAGTCAAGTCAGCTAAGACGCATTTAGGGCGTATTGTAGGTCAGACCGCGCTGACATTTGAGGAACTCGCGACGTTGTTTGTAAGATCGAAGCCGTTCTCAACTCGCGACCGTTGTGTCCGCTCAGCTCGGATCCAAATGACTTGGAGGCGTTGACTCCAGGCCATTTCTACTGGTCCCCCTAATGTTGGTGACCTCGTGCTGGTTAAGGATGCTAACCTACCGCCACTGCGTTGGCGCCGGGGGCGCATTGTTAACTTGTTCCATGGTAAGGATGGGACCCCCCGGTCCGCAGAGGTTCTTGTTGGGGACTCAGTTGTTAAACGAGCGGTAGCAACGTCGCCTGCCTGTAGATTAGGGAACAGGTACGTACCTGTTCGAGCGGGTGACTGTTGGATTTCGAACGTCATTGTGCTGGCAACATTTTGATTGTCTCTGGTTCGTGTTTGACGTTTTGACGTTTGAGGTTAAGTAGAAAAAATTTTGAAATGTAAATGAAATGAGAAATGGCCGGTGCCGTAATTTATTGATTGTTAATTTTGTAGTACTCGTATAGTTTCCGCGTGAGATTGATAACACCGTGAGGTTTGTTGAGCTAGGGTACTTGTGGGCTCGCCGCCCAGCGTGAGACGAGATTAATATCGAAAATTGTTGAGAAGGCTGGTGAACAGTCTGCCGTTAATTGTGATTACACTCGCGAGTGTATTGTAATTCGAATATCTGTGAAAAGTTGATTATTGAGAGTAAGTCGAATTCCTTGAAGATTGTACAGCATTCTGGAGCACGTACGTGTGAACGTACCAAGACAGACCAGGCGGTGGGGTACCCCATCAACGACGCCGAAAACAGGACGCCACACAAATCCAGTAAGTGTAGTTTAGATTAAGAACACGGTGACACAGCCGTGGGTCATTCTTCTTGCCAGTGGTATTAGTAGTGATTGTATATCTATCTATGGGCCCGTAGGTATTATAAACATCATCAAAGGATGATCGCTGCCTTGGCAAGAGGACTGATCAGTACCTTTAGAAACAAGCTAAAATTCAAAATTTAAAAACCCCCTACTCAAGCACTAACTTTCACCCCCATAACTTTTAAACGACTTAACCGATTTTCATGAAACATGTCTAAGAACACTCGCACGTAACTCACCTTTCATAAAAAAACAAACTAAATTGAAATCGCTTCATCCGTTCAGACAGTTCAGACAGACAAACAGACAGACAGACACGTCAAGCTTATAACACCCCTCTGTTTCCGTCGGGGGTTAAAAAGATCAACAAAGACCTACTAGAGTCATCAAATACTCAATCAGTCAATCTTTTTTGAAACAGAATCCGTACAAAAATATAAAAATAATTGTTATAATCAATCCAGGTAGAATTTAATACACGCTCTCAATAATTGAAGGCATCATCCTCCGCTCATTATAACCGACAATACCTAGACATTTTTGTTCGCTAATGATCGTAATACTGATTGTTCATACGTTCCCACCGAATGTGTTTTAATGAGGGTGGTTTTAGATGTATGAATGAGAGTGGGGTCAGCGAAATTTGATTCTGATGAGATTTTGCTGACAAAAGAATACATTTATGTGTCAGTTCAGGTTTAAAAATCATCAAGGATTTTGCGAATGCGAATAATGATTTTTAGACTCTGAGGCAGAGGTGTGGTTAGTTATCTGATATGTAGATCTGTAGAAATTCAATTCCTAGAAAAAAATAAGATTTCTTTAGATAATACTATTTTATTCAGTACTAGCTGACCCACGCAACCTCGTTTGCGTCTCCTATTGCCCGTAGCTTAATAATTTTCCCCCGTTTTGTAACATTCTTCATTGGTGCTCCGCTTTTATTGGTCTTAGGGTGATGATATAGCCTTCCTCGATAAATGTACTATCCAACACTGAAATCATTTTTAAATCGGACCAGCGGTTCCTGAGATTAGCGCGTTCAAACAAACAAACAAACTCTTCAGCTTTATATATTACTATATGGATTATATTATAGTATAGATAAGTCAATCTACTACATAAATTTTGATGTCTAAAACAAAATTCTAAGAAATGGTGCCGACTTTATTCCGTTCCATTTTTTTATATTGGTCTGGTACTATAATATTAGTGTAACAACTTTTTTTCTAGAAAACAAAAATTAATAATTCCAATTCCATAATCACGCGATCTGTTAGAATCGTTTCGCACTGATACTATAGATGGCGTCCATTCAGCATATTGATTTAATTGCTAGTTCGCCGATTGTGCGAGTGAGGGCGTAATATTAAAAGTTAAGTTAATGTGCTGTATGGTTTGGTTATCAGGCCACAGAGGGCGTTCACGATGCTTTGAATCGAAGTAGGAGTTGAGTGAATATAGTCATGAATGAGGATAGATCTTGTCAAAATTTAGGTGGGGCTTGGATTTGTTTCTGGAAGCTTCGAACATGAAAGTATAAATTAAGATGTTTTGTGTCTCAAGAGTCTTTTCTGTTCCTGTCTTGAAGAAATATTGATACCAACTGTTTGTGATAATGTATACTTTTCTTATATCAGTGTTAACATAACCGCTACATAGTGGGTTCAAGGGTCCAGCTAATGGTTCCCGCTTCAAGGGTCTAGTTATAGGATCAAGCTTCTAGGGTCCAGGTTCTAGGGACCCGCTTCTAGATTCTCGCTTCAGGGGTACCACTGATGGTTCCCGCACCAGGTAACCTGACCATGGGTGCGTCATCAGGTGTGCCATACGGTTGTGCCGCACGAGGGTACGTCACGGTGGCACACGGTTTCCCTGTTTTGCACAACCTTCCTTAGAAAAAGGTCATGTAATTTTTTTATTATTTATTAATATGAAGAGATAATGGTGAACTCGAACCCCAGCTACCTCGAGCTGGTGGGGAGACACATTTGGCATCAAACCACAAGCTATCTCGAGCTCAAATTAAGTAATTATTGATTTTATAAAGGCGCCCTGGGTACTCATGCTCTGTTGACTGACTGGGTCATGCCGGTGAGTGGCACCCCCTGTTCAGGTCAAGGGGACTCAAAGGTTCGAATCCTCCTTCTTGTTAGGTCCATGGGTTACGACTTGCTAACCGCCTGACAGGTTTAGGTGTTACATTAGGTATAGTGTTTTTACAATGTTTTGAAACTTTTTGAACAGCTATGTGTGTATGCGAATCCGTGAACTAGCCTTATTTAAAATAGGTAACATGAGTCATATTCATTTTGCTTTATAAAACGCTTTAGTGCCATACCATTCAAACCGTGGGAGAGACACGTTTCGGCATGCATGGGCCGGCTCGACCGGAGTGATACCACGCCCTCACAGAAAACCAGTGTGAAACAGCGCTTGAGCTGTGTCTCACCGAGTGAGCGAGGATACCGGAGGCCCATACCCCAACCCCCCGCCCCCTCCATCCCCTTCCCTATCCCCCAAAGGCCGGCAACACACTTATGACGCCTCTGGTGTTGTGGGTGTCCATGGGCGGCGGTAATCGCTTACCATCAGGCGATACGTCTGCTCGTTTGCCCCCTATTCTATCAAAAAAAAATCTCTTGTACCATTTTTGGACACATCGTGCCTAACAAATGTGATTGATCGATTCAAGAGCTGATTTATCAAGCACAGCAAGCACTCCATGCTTTTATATGAGTTAGAAAACTTGTTTACATTTTTAAGCGACTGCGGTTAATAACAGACCTTGCAACAATTAAAATAATCTACCAGGCCTTGTGCCAGTCAATCTTGGGTTACTGCATCGTGTCATGGGGTGCCGCATGTAAAACCCATCTCATCGTTGCCGAGCGCGCTCAAAGACTAATTCTAAAAGTGATGCTTAAGAAAAAAATTCGCTATCCAACAGATCAGTTATACGAAGTTGCAAAAGTACTTACAGTACGCAAATTGTACATTTTGGCAGTTGTTCTCAGATTTCACAAAACAGCACTTTCCACTGTACTTATAAGCGACCGATCACAGAGAAAATGCAAATGGCAAAAGCAAATCTGTAAACTACGATTTGGCAACAAAGCTTTCGCATTTATGGGCCCTCATCTATATACAAAAGTCAACAAGGACTTGAACGCTATTCAAACGACTAGATACGTATTTAAAAAGAAAGCTACAAACTTACTGATAGATTTGGATTACTCTAAAACCGAACAATTTATAGCTGTTTCTTGAACAAATTAACATATCCATACACATACCTGGACGCGCATAAACGCACGCATGCACACACACACACACACACACACACACACACACATACACACACACACACACACACACACCACACACAACAAAGACACCAGCAGTGAGCACGCACGTACACTTCCAACTATATGCACTCATACATTCAGACTTTGACATTGTGATGAAAGAGACTGGACCTCACAACACAGGGGATCCTAGTGTGGGGTTCCAGTGCTTAACAAATCAAATACTGTGTAAAAAAAAATTTTTGAAACTCAATAAATATTATTATTATTATTATTTGTGCATTTGTTGTTCTCGAAATTTAAATTTCGGTATTATAATGAAAACCACGGGCCTAGGCCAAGTGGAGTTCATTTGAGTGATTTGGGACTGAGGCTGTAATGTGTGATGTTGTGTCTTCCTGTAAAAACTTTCGAACAATACGGCAAGTGTTTAATATAGCGGCTTTTTGCATAGTAATGTATGTGTTAGTGGGGAGTTCAATCTGTCCTAGGAAGTGATGAAGATGTTTTGGTATAACTCCGGTGCTGGAGAGTACCAACGGCACAATGTACACTTTAGTCATTTTCCAAATTCTAACTATTTCTTCTTTTAATTCTGTATACTTGTGTATTTTGTCAGTAATTGTTTTTTGTAAATTGTGTGTGTTAGGAACTGCAATATCTATTAAGTATGTGTGTTTATTATGTTTATCTATAAGAGTTATGTCTGGTCTGTTATTGTGGATAGTTTTATCAGTTAATATGGCTCTATCGAAGTAAATCTTGTGAGTTTGGTTCTCCAATACCGGTTTTGGAGAATATTGGTAGTATGGTACTATTTTAGGTGGTATCAAATTATGTTTAATAGCTAATTTCTGGTGGACGATATGAGCGATTTGATTGTGCCTATGGGTATAGTCGTTTTGAGCTAGGGTTGGACATGCACTTGTGATGTGTTGAATGGTTTCTGCGGATCGGTGACATTTTCTACATTTATCATTTTGGATATTCGGGTCTTTCAAAATAAATTTACTATAGTTTTTAGTGTTAATAACCTGGTCTTGTATTGCAATCATAAATCCCTCAGTTTCAGGGAAAAGGGAACCTAACTGAAGCCATTTATTCGAAGACTCTAAATCTATGTGTATCTGTTCTAGGTCATGTAAATGTCTGCCATGTAGTTCTTTCGAACGCCATCTATCTACTTTTTCTTTTCTTAGTGATTCTGGGTTTTTATAGGTTTTGTCTCTATTGCATAAATTTAATGGAGTAAAGTTAGCATCAATTTCAATAATGGCTGCATGTATATTACTTTTTGTTGCTTTACTATAAAAGAAATCTCTCAAAATGTTTAATTGTCCTTCCCATAACGTTGTCAGATCTATGAGTCCTCTTCCACCCTTTTGTCTTTGAAGTGCGATTCTTTCTATTGCCGATTTTTGATGTAAATATTTGTGTTTTGTTAGTGTGGTTCTAGTCTTAATTTCTAAACGATTTATGTCAGTTCGTGTCCATTTCACTATACCAAATGAATACGTCAATATGGGTATGGCAAATGTGTTAATGTCTTTAAATAAATTTTTGGAATGAAGTTGTTTCTTGCATATTTGATTTAATCGTCTAGCGTATTCGGATGAGAGTTGTTTTTTAATTTCGATGTGATTGATGTTGTGAGATTGTTGAATTCCTAGATATTTATACGTGTCTGCTGGTTCCATACTTAAAAATTGATTAGATTCTAGTGTGTTGTCAGTATTAGTTGCTATTTTCCCGTTGCGTATATGTAAAGTTCGACATTTGTCAAGCCCAAATGACATATTTATATCCTGGCTATACTGTGTTGTTATTGTCAATAAATGATCAAGACACTTACTATTTCTAGCAAACAGCTTAATATCATCCATATACATTAGGTGTGTAATATTTGTGTTAGTGTCTAATTTATATCCGTTAGTGGTAGTTCTATTGAGAAGAGTGGATAGAGGATTTAACGCAAGGCAGAACCATAATGGACTGAGCGAATCTCCCTGAAAAATGCCATTTTCGATGGGTATCTCTTCTGAGACGATTGAATCTATTCCATTGGATAAATGTAATGTAGTACGCCAATCAGACATGGCATTTTTCAGGAAGTTAATAAGGATAGGATTAATTTTATAAATATGAAGAACACGAACTAACCAAGAATGAGGAACACTATCAAAGGCTTTTTTGTAATCAATATAGGAGATATTTAGATTCTTTTTGTGTTTATTTGAGTGTTTTAAAATTGTAGAGTCTATAACTAGTTGTTCTTTACATCCTTTATGGTTTTGCCTACACCCTTTCTGCTCTTCGGATAAAATATTATATTTTTCTAAATGTTTACTATTTTTCTTTGTGATTATAGATGTTATGAGTTTGTAAATTGTGGGAAGACATGTGATAGGGCGGTACTGTGAGGGATTGCTTGTATCGCTGCTCTTGGGTTACATGTAAGTGATACCTTTTGTTACAAATTTGGGTAGTTCTTGTTCGCCTTTAATAATTTCATTTATATTATTTGCTAACTTATGATGGAGAGTAAAAAACTTTTTGTACCAGAAATTGTGTACACTATCTATACCAGCCGATTTCCAGTTTTTCATTTTTCTTGTAGCTATCTCTATGTCTTCTAGAGTAATATCATTTAATTCCATTATCTCAGTATTTACCATTTTATCTTCTTCTTCTGCTATCCATTTCGCACTGTTGTTGTGATCCCTTTGTTTTTTCCATAAGTTAGTCCAGTAGTTTGTAAGTTCGCTAGATTGAGGTATATCGTAACATGTGTTTTGTTGTGTATTGTGGCTATTGAATGATCTGTAGAAACTCTTTTCATTATTGGTAAATAACTTATTGTCTTCTTTTCTCTGTAATGCTTTTAAGTATCTTGATAAGCGTTGCGATTTTAGTGTTAATTTTTGTTTTAGTGTGTCTAAATATTCTTCAGGTCTAACGTTATTTCGCTCATGAATTGTATGTACTTTTGTTTTTCTGAAAATGATCTCAGCCGCTGCTACTACTTTCCTAGACCTATTGTTATTTATATATTGTGTTAATCTACCTATATCGGCTCTTAAATTTTTAATGTCTGTTTCAATCCTTATTTGCCATGGTGGTTTTTGTGGTTTATGTGTATGTGGTCGAATGTTAGTATTATGAGATTTGATTTTATATCCTAAGTTCTGACATATAACAAGTGCGCTACAATATATGAGAGTGTGTAATGTATTTAAATCGGATACAAAAGAGAAAAAATAGCATAGTATTTGTTTGTTGAAAGTGCCTACATATCCGTATAGTTTTTTACTTTCTCTTAGTTTTGGTAGTTTAGGGCGTGTTGTTGGATCGGTACCTGTGTAAAATATTAAAGCGGTTTCTAACTGATTAATTAAATCTTGTGTAGACATATCGATTTGTGGCAAGTGGGACAGTTGTACATCTTCTATTATTTGTGTAATAGAGTCGTTATTATTGTAAGTGTTAGTCTGAGTAGAAGTGTGTGAATGTGTTAGTAAAGTTTGCTGTGTATTTAACGTGGCGGGTGATGTTTGGACGTGGGATTCGATTGATGATGAAATATTTTCTTGTGTTTGTGTGATTGGTGTTGAAATAGCCGCTGTGTGTGGTAATGTATTTTCTATGTCTTCTCTGCTTAGTTGCTCTGCTATTTCTTGTTTCATCATATTTATTACATCATCAGGTAACAATTTATTTCTGACAATGACTCTTCTTTGGTCGGCTACTCTTTGTGCTGATACATTTAAGTGTGGAAATTTTAGAATAAATTGATCGTGTAGTTTTTTACAGTACATAGTCCTATCAGTCTCAAGTTTAGTGATATACAAATATGTGCGCATGATAAAAGTATTTATTTCTTTGCTCCATTGCATACGCACACTAGGTTTGCCAGCTTTGGTGGTCGCAGATTGAGTGACAAGTGTCTCCTGCGAAACATCCTCGGCTAGGGTTATTATTCTATTATTATCGTGTTCATCTCTGTTGCTATGGACAGAAGGTGATGTTGCAGTTGATGGTGTATAAGAGATTGTACTTGGGCTGAATGGTTCTATTGGGCTAATTGTCCTGTCTGTAAGTCTGTCGGTTTCGTCATATTGGTCGGCTGTAATAGATTCGGAAGATCCGGTGGGAGCCCGCCTGCTCAACTCCTCACCGCTGACGGTTCGCATGCTGAAACACCCAGCGTCAGCTCCAGGTGTGCCCCGGCGATTGCCCCCGGGAAGCGGTCCTCTCAGTTTCTTTTTTGAACGGGTCTCCATATTTTATGGGTTACCAGTGCCATGTTTGCCGCGCCAGTAATTAAAATATCACGTGTCCGCCCCCCACGTGAGTCAGGTGTTCGACTCGGACGTATGGTTGGAATTTAGGGGGCTTATTATTATTATTATTATTTAGATTTTTAATTTTTCTCCCTTTTTAGAGGGGTAATTTACGTGTCATGCGGGCCAAAACCAAGCATGATACGTTAAATTGAGTAGGTAGATGATATAGATGAAGATGTTAGAAATTTACGGGTAATGCGGCAGGTATTGAGTATGGTGGCTTTTTGAAGCAGATAAATAGAGTGTGAAGGCATGTGAAGTAATTCAAGATTTTGAGTGAGAGTTTTGGGTACTATGCCTGTTGATGATAAAACTATTGGAACTATGTGAACTGTGTTAACTTTCCATTGGGTTTTGAGTTCTATTGCCAGGTATTGGTATTTTGAAAGTTTTTCTGAAATAGTGGTCTGAAGATTATGGCTGTTCGGGATTGCTATGTCTATGATGTAAATAACTTTAGTGACTTTGTCGTGAACTGTTATATCTGGACGGTTGTAATGAATAGTTTTGTCTGTTAAGATTGTTCTGTCCCAATAAATTTTACAAGCTCTGTTTTCAAGTATTGTGTCAGGTTTATACTTATAGTATGGAATCTTGTGACTGATGAAGTTATAATTATGTGCTAAATGTTGGTGAATTATTGTTGCTACTTGGTCATGTCGGTGTTTGTAGTCTGTTTGTGCTAGGGCTTTACAGGCACCGGTTATATGTTGTATGGTCTCTGGAGCGGAATTGCAATGTCTGCATAAGTCTATTGTCTGAGTTGGATCTTTAATGATAAATTTCTTATAATTCCTAGTTACTATTACCTGATCTTGAATTGCAAACATAAATCCTTCCGTTTCCGGGAACAGTTCCCCTTTCTTAAGCCATTCGTTTGACTTTTCTTTGTCGACGTAATCTTGGCTAAGGTCGGTTCGGTGTCTTCCATGGAGGGATTTACCAGCCCACTTTGTTATTTTCTGTTCTACTGTAGTAAGAGTTTCATTAAGTTGAGTATGCCGGTCGTGTAAGTTTAAAGGTGTGAGTTTGTTATCAATGTCTGTGATTTGTTTATGGAGAGGAGATGTTAGTGATTTGGTATGAAAGTAGTTTCTGAGTATTGTAATTTGTTTATTATGTAAATTTTGAATGTCTATTAAACCTCTTCCTCCTTCATTGCGTGGTAGTGTAAGTCTTTCTATTGACGATTTTGGGTGATGTTTCCGGTCTTTAGTCATATGTGTGTTAATTGTTCGTTGCAAGTTCTTAAGATCTGTTTGTGTCCAGTTAATAATACCAAATGAGTATGTCAATATAGGAATAGCAAACGTGTTAATGGCCTTGATTATGTTTTTTGAGTTTAGGTGAGTTTTTAAAATGAGCTTTAGTCTGTATTTGAATTTATTTACTAGATCTTCTTTGGTCTCTTTTTGAAGTATTCTTCTAGACTGCTTAAAACCTAAATATTTGTAAAAGCTGTAGCTATCCATTGGTTGAATATCTTCACCAGATTCTAAAATATACCTATTACTTTCAATTTTACCTTTATTAATCGATAAAATTTTGCACTTATCGACTCCAAATTCCATACATATATCTTTGGAAAATTGTTGAGTGATATCAGCTAGGAGAAAAATGTCGGATTTGTTGGTGGCAAAGAGTTTTATATCATCCATGTAGAACAGATGAGTTAGCAAAACCCTGGTGTCGGTAGTTACTAAATCGTATCCAGCATTGCTAATATTAAGCAGACTAGAGAGAGGATTAAGTGCAAGGCAGAACCAAAGTGGGCTGAGTGCGTCACCTTGATATATACCTCGCATAATACGTATGGGTTCGGTAGTTATATTAGTGGACTCATTTTTTAGTTTGAGTACTGTTTGCCATCTCTGCATAGAAGATTGTAAGAATGTTATAATAATCGGGTTAATTTTATATAATCGGAGTATATATAGAAGCCAACTGTGAGGGACAGAGTCAAAAGCCTTGCGATAATCTATGAACATAGTGTGTATATTTAGTTTCTTACGGTATGCTTCATTAATCGTTATTGCGTCTATTGTGAGTTGCTCCTTACATCCTTGGCTATTTTTCCTACAGCCTTTTTGTTGTTCGGCAAGAATATCATTCTCAGCCAAATGTGCGTAGATTGTTTGAGTGATGCAAGCAGTTAGAATTTTATAAACAGTTTGTAAGCAAGTTATAGGGCGAAACTTTGATGGGTCTTCTGTATTAGGTTCCTTTGGTAACATGTAAGTTACTCCGTGTGTTATATAGTCGGGCATTAAATGTGGTGATTGAATGAACATGTTAAGATGGTAGTGTAAATATGGGTGGCTGCAAGTGAACTTTTTGTACCAGTAGTTATGTAGGTTGTCGCTGCCTGGTGACTTCCAGTTGTGAGAGTGTTTGATGACGCGTGCAAAAGTGTCTATTGTAATTTGTTCGAATTCCATAACTGGAACGTGACTAGATATTTCATTAATAGTGTGTATCCTTTTTTAATTATGTTCGGAAAAGCTATAATTATTAGTACACCTCCACACCATCTATAGAGCATACATTTTAAATTTCAAGTCTCTTACTTCAAAAACATAGGACTTTCATACAAACTTCCAACTCCCGTTTTGCCCCCTTAGAGGTGGAGCTTCGTAAAATCCGTTCTTAGCGGATGTCTACACCCTATAAGGAACCTACCTGCTAAATTTCAAGTTTGTAGATAATAATTATAGTTTCTGAGATTTCGTGATTAATAAAGTGAGTGGTATTTCGCTTTTATATATATAGATTTTACTATAGTTTATTGAAATCGTTTATCACTTTGAGAATAAATTAATATGAACTAGAATTCCAGGCAGTTGAATTTTGACCATTCCGTAGATCTATATTTATAACTTTAAACCTACTTTCAAATTAAATGAAAAGTCTAGGACATAAAAACATTGATATATTGACAATATTTACATACATCAAAAAGATTATCCGCAACAACATCATCCACAGGCAGCGTTCCTAAAAGGTTGACAGCATTGCCACATTGAATAGCAATGCTAGTTCTGTGCTAGATAAATATAATACAATGTTTTAACAAAAAAAACCGACTTCAAAAATGACCAAATTGAAATGGGCCCATACGGGAAGCACCAGATTTCAAATAAAAAAAGAATCATCAAAATCAGTTCACCCAGTCGAAAGTTATGAGGTAACAAACATATAAAAAAATACAGTCGAATTGAGAACCTCCTCCTTTTATTGAAGTCGGTTAAAAAAGGCTGGCTTTCTGGTCAAAAGAAGCGTCGATGTTTTGTAATTTGGTTTATCTAGCGTTACGTGCATTAGATGGCTCTTAATATACTTCAAATACTTAGATATTAAACGAACAAAACATAGCAATCCTCTCATTCAAGTTGTTCATGGGAAGTGTGCCTTAAGAAGCTGACTGTAATATAATCCGAAGTTTATTGATACTGCATCGACTCTAACGATCTTTATATATTTTTTCTTACAATAAAAGCTATAGTCCTTGGTTTCTTTAACTTACTTATTTAGATCTCGGCAACATTTTTACGTATTTTATCGACTGTTTTCAATTGACTTGCTCCAATCGTTGTCATGCATAGACTCTCTCGGGAAATCAAAGTAATTTCATCTCGAGTAGTGCCAGAGATTGAGACTTTAATTTTTATGTTTTGCTGATTTATTTTAAACATTTTACTTTTATGTTGTACGCCTAAGCTTTGATTTTGTCAGACGACACATTTTTTACAGTTACACTTTCAACACTATACACTTTTAACTACTTGCTTTATTTTATCAGCATTATAAGCCCGTTGAAGTCCATTGCTTTTTGCACTGAGTGGTAACCGACCTTCTTACGCAAGTTGTCCCGTCATCTGGGCAGAGGGCGCCCCACATTTAATTCGTTTTATAGTTATAAATGTAGATGCACTTTTGATTGCCGTTAATTCGAAGTTGGAAAATTATTTTTTTAACATTTAGCAAACTAGTTTTTGCACGCTGCTCCGCCCTCCTGTGTGTCGGTTACCGCGATAAAGAGTAGCTTATGCCATTCTTCAAGAATCAAAGTATTGCCATGCCAAATTTCATTAAAATCGGCGAAGCAGGTTAACCACGATAGCAGACAGACATACATAGATAATTATTTTTGCATTTATAGTATGGTACGGATATAACAAAATAAAGTGGATTGTCAATTAATTAGAAATCACAAATCAATTGAAACTGCAGGTTATTAATGCCGATACGATTTTGTAAATCCCTTATTTCGAATACTATCAATTCCGTCATAATCCCAGATACACGTAGGTAGGAATTAGGTAAATGCAATCGGATTTAGCGTCCGAATCTGAACCTCGCAGCTGTGCAGGTGTATTCTATAGATTCAATGCAAAATGTAACGTGTAATATTTGAATATGTTCGTCTATAGGTTTAAATACAAGTGTTAATTGTTATAGGCATAATTTGGCTCTCCTAATTGAATATTCCAGGACAAATAAACGCTTGCACACGTATGGAAAGACTCAGTCGAAGTGATTTCATAGCTTTAGAAGACATCGGTGTCAAACAAAAGATTTTCTTTGTTTTTGATCAAGTAAGTCAGTTTAACAGAAGCCTAACTTTATCAAAACTAACTAAACGTAATACTTTAATTACATTTATGTTTATATTTTGGGTGGCTCCACTAGAAACTATTTTAATGGTAAATTTTATATACATAGATCAATATTCCGTACCATTTGAACTAGTTAGGACTGTATCACAGATTGGCGGCTCATTCATCGGTTTTATTAGGTACTATTCTAAAGTATAAATATGTGAGACGGATGGGGGTAGATTTCAGTATATTGAGTTAATGGTGTTCATATGTAGCGTTGGTCACTTATTATTAAATGACACATTTGCTCCTCCATCAAAGAAAGCGGGTGCCACATCGAAATTTCACAATGATTGATATTTTTGAACGTAGTGTAGGACGCCTACAGGCCAGGTGTAGATAAATAAGACTTGTGCAAGATGGCTGGCAGGAGTTAGATGCGAGCAGCTCAAAATCGATCAGAGGCAATGGGAGAGACCTATGTCATGCAGTGGACTGCAATAAGCTGATGATGTTTTCTATAGATTATTTACGTATTCAAAAGAAATAGGGTAGTTGACACCTTAGTCAAATTAGTTACATTTTAACATGTCAAAACGATGATTTTGTATGAAAAATATACTAAATACAAACTTGTGACGTCACTTTTTTAGACTACTCAATCAACACTAATAAAGAGGTAAAGTTTGTGAGTGTGTGACGTTGTAGGGGGTAATCTCTGGATCTACCGAACCGATTTTGAAAATTCTTTTACCCATAGAAGGCTACGTTATTTGGGAGTGACAAAGGCTATATAATAACGCGAAAAGTGGAAAGACTTTTTCGTGGTAGCTGAATTTGCAAAGTACCTAAGTCGAAGAAAAAAATTTTTACCGCCCAACGAAGTAGGCACGGGTCAGCTAGTTGAGCAATATATTTCAAAGTTTATTTGATTAAAATTTGTAATAGAAATGAAAAGTTGTAATAATTATATTTTTCCAGATGTTTTATAATATTCGTCTTAAGGAAAGAGTCATCGGAATTTGTTTACGATACAGTCAAATACCCTATTCGCTAGAATAACGCAGTTTACAATATTCCATTTTCATATGTAACTATCTTTAATGGTCTCTAAACGAACCATAGTAATAGCTAGTTCGATGTCATTAAATACACATTATAAACCTACTTTTCAGCCCTCATAATTGAATATTGTCGTACCCTAATGATGTGTGCCAAAGACCCGAGGTATGTGTGAATATGTATACTGTTTAATAGGGTAACTAAAATTCAATATCATGTTTTAAAATTTAAAAACAATCCATACTAACATTATAAAATCAAAATTAACCATATTTATGGAATTGGGGGCAAACAAGCAGACGTATCGCCAGATGGTAAGCGATTACCGCCGTCCATGGCCACCCGCGCGTCACAAGTGCGTTGCCGGCACTCTGTCTGTTACTATTTCACGGCTAAACCACTGAAATTCGATTGAATTTATAATTTTCGATGAAATTTATAATGAAGATCCTTTGAATCTTGAGAAAGGACTGAAGCAACTAACTGACGTACACGTGAGCGGAGCTGCAAACAAAAGCTAGTCAGCTTTCAAAATATAAAGTAAACTGAAATATTTAGAAGTAAAATAAAATAGACCAATAGTCCTATAATCTCATTTTCCAGTAAAAAAATCAGTAGAATTAAACACATATTCAGAAAACTAATTAAAATTACATTCGCCTTTATTACAAAAGTGCCTGTTATAAAACTAATTAACGTATAGCTTCATAATCTCACACAGAACAGCATTACATATGCTGTCAGTGTCGGTACTGAGACAGCTAACACTTGAATATTTATGGGCGTTCTGTTGTCTCACTGCGACGCAACACATTCAACCAAAATTATTTATGAATGTATCATTTGCTTTATTGCTTCTGTCTAGCTAGGAAATATTCATTACATTTCTAAAATGTTTATCATGCCTTTAACTTAACACAATAATGTATTAATGATAAAATTAATTCGTCACATCTTACACATGACTTGCTATGATACCTAGACGACTATGGTCTACGAAATCCGAAGGGATTTTCCACCCCGTCAACAAAAAAAAGCGTATATATAAATCTGGCTTTTGGCTGGCCTGTGGCTTCGTCCGAGGATATATCAGTTATAACGACAATTATTTTAACTGATAGGTATAACATTTTATACATGTCAACCGTTTGAAATAAAACAACACTGGAAGTTAAGTTTGCCTCAATGCTTTAGAGAAAACTGCATCCAAATATGTCAAGCTACTTTTAAGATTAGTGTGCATAAATACACAGACAGACATACCGACAAAAAATTACAGATATCAATTGCAATTTTAATCAAAATTTGAACAAAATAAAAAACCGACTTCAAGAACGACCAAATCGATCGATTTCTCTTGGATACCATCATCAAATCTTTCCATTAAAAAAAGAATCATCAAAATCGGTTCATAAACGACGAAGTTATCCGCGAATATTCATAAAAAAACATAAATACAGTCGAACCGAGAACCTCCTCATTTTTAGAAGTCTGTTAAAAATAAAATATCTAGCCATAAATATATCACCATATTACCTTTATTACTCTAGCATGGTTACAAAACATGAACAACAAAAGTATTATTATTAGTCTCAAGAAAACTCATAACACAAATCCGCCATTTTGTTTCCAACGCCATCTTGTCTGCTAGGTTAAACTTACCAAAAGTTCCCTTTTGTTAGCCGAGACAATGTCAACGTTATCACTATGATGTTTACACCAACTTCGCTATTATCAAAACTTGTTAGCTAACATTCTTGTTCATATTGTTTTGGACGTGACGTAAATATAAACTCCCTGCATCTTAAATATTTTAAGAATATTGAATGAGAAGCTTTGTTCTCGTTTTAAATCATATAAAATATTTTATTTAAGTAACAGTCCTCAGTTCACCATACTCATTGCGAATGCAGACAATGCAACAATGCAGCATGGTGACCCACACCATGGCGGCCTAGTGATTCTGCTGCATTATTGGGCCTCTAGCCTTGCACTCACCAACGAAACACGACAGCACGAATGCTGTCAATTTACTGTGATCTTTTGTGTGAGGGCAGTACCGCATCGGTCGAGCCGGCCGTTCGCGCTGAAATCAGCATGGCGTACCTTATCATAAGACCCTTAGAAGGCGCTTTAATTGAAATTAAAATATGTTCACGAATTAGTTATAAGTTTAGCTAACATAGTTACGTTAATATATAAAGCTAAGATAAGCATAGAATATACATGTAGTTCGAAAATTCACGAAAATTGAAAAAAAAAGTGTCAGCGCCATGAAATTCTTGGCGCTTAAGTCGCTTGGGTTGCGGGAAAACTATCCCTAATAATAAGCGTTCTAGCGCTGTTTGTTTTAACAGTTTGTTTGATGACATAACTAATGACAAAGCGCGTTCATAAAATTTTCGTATCGCGAACTAAATATGAAAATAGTTTCATATGGAAAAAACTTTAAAAAAAAAAACTGTTTTGCAAAGGCCGTAGTGCATCTCATACTCTCGTACACAATATGTAATTTCAAATTCAATTCAAATTTGATAACATCAAATCAAAGAGAAATATCATCCTTTTATTTAAAATATCTTTAATATCTTGCTAAACAAGAGCACACTAAGCCCAATTTCCTCAAAATTATGTTTTTCGTTTCAACAATCAAAAGCCTATCAAAAGCATTACTTACGGATATTAGGAAGCTATCTCTAAAACTTCAGATGAATTCCTTCACTCAATCCCTTTGCAAACCCTTCAATCACAATCATGAGCCTTCTTGTTTTATTTTGGAAAGTAAATGTACTCTTATATGTTATTCAACGTATGTAAAAGTCAGAATGAATACTGTATGGTGTACGATATAAGAGGATCGCGAACCAATGATATTTTAGTTTTTTTAGTATTTGCAATTTCACTATTTATTCATGTGTATGTTTTATGTATGTATTTACTTTTGAAATTTGTTTTCAAGCAATTTACGACTTAACTTAGTTTAAATGGTATTGTGGAGGAACGGGTGTCATGTCCCTCCTACATAAAGGGAGGATCCACGGTTGATGTTGGGATGTCGTATATATGATAATCGGCGCGATAACTTTCATTGCGCGATTCAGGATTGGTAGCTTCTTCATTTCATTCATTACTCCGTAGTTCGACGTATCTTCGGTAGATGGCGCTGTCATATGTTTTTGTTGCCGCTATATGTGGAAGTCTAACAGTGTTAACAGTCTTGGCAGGTTGAGTATTGTGGGTTCAAACCCCACATAGGACAATACTTTGTGTGGTTTACAAATTGTTGACGGAGCGTTATCGTGACAGCTATAGTTTAGAGTCGTACAACTGTAAGTTAAAAGACTTTTCTTCTTTTTGAAGTGAAAACTACTTTAGCCACGTTGAACACTTTCTGGTAGGAGAAAACCTTATGGGTTCGCGTCACCGATATACTAATGTTTGATGTTGATAATTTAATTCAAACATTATGAAAATTCTAATTCTACGCATAATTTTACAAATAAAATACTCAGTTGCCAATTTTTTTTTAAGACAACTTCTGCATTAGGAATATACTGCCCAATAACATACTGCACAACACTGAGCGTAGTAAAAAGCGGCATGGCAACCGCTTAAACCACAAGGACAACCGTTCAGGTAATTTAAAATACTTAACACTACAATAGTCCAAGCGATCTAAAAATAAACTACCCTGTATGTTATACTTTGTAGAATAAACTTATGGCGCGTATTCACCGAAATTGTTGGCGATTTTAGTGTTTCTAACTGTTTTCAACTCTTCAGAAAATTGCCAACTCTTTTTCTGTTGTGTCTACACCGAGTCGCCAAAATTTGAAAAACATTCCAACTAAGCTTTTACACAGAGTCAATAAATATTTACAACAAGCGTATTATTTTGATGTTTACCGCCAAAAACAGAAACACGGTTCTCAACATAATTTGATGGTAACAAAACTTTGTCAATTTTTGTTGCCGACACAAGGAAATTACAGAAAATTTTGTCACCAACACGTATTGACAGCACAATAGTTGCCAACTTTTAATCGGTGGAGATTCGGCTTTATGCAGCATTAAACCCACACATTGTAGGCAATTCAAGATATGGTTCCCAAGTAGTTCTAACGCAATTGGATTGGTAACACCTCGCTAGCGCTCTTATCCCACGCCTTTCATACATTATTCAGACAACCGTCTCTCGCCTAATGTATTAGAACCGTAACTAAATATTTATATGTGAATCCGCCAATTTACTAATGAATTTCAGTAGTGCAGCATAATTATGGTACATCAAATATCATGATTTATTCAGCGTAATTTGTATGAACGTGTTTAGGAATTATAGAATACTTTGTTATATATTTTGCTTATTTATGAGCTGGAGTTATTTCAAAATAAATAAAATATTGGAAAACGTGATAGGTAAAAGTGTAAAGTGCTCTTTTATTTAAATGAAGATCAAAATAGATGACCGAGTTTTTATGTATGGCCCTGACAAAATGACTCTACTCTGCGTGATGGAAAGCATAAGCAGAATCCAAGGTTAAAGAATAATTTAAATCTTAAATTAATTGAGATGATGATGAAAGACAAGGCAAAATATATCTGAGTAAGGATACCAGGAACTTCTTTCCTTGGTTACAGATAGTTCCTCCGGCTACTAAGAGGGCGTGCGGTTTTATGCGGTTGGAATTCAACATAATCAAACCACGAGTCAAGTTCATGAAACGATATGTTACCTGGAAAAATATTTTAAGAGTTTTATGTTAAGTGAATTTACTAAGAAATGATGTAGGTAGTATTGTTCCTCCACATTGGATGTTGCTTATTATAGTTCCTAACCCTGATTATTCACTAAAGTTTCAAAAACTTCTCGTACCGTAAGTGCCCTAAGTCAGCGCGACTTAGGGCAACGCATTGCAAATACACACATCAAAAGTGTCTAGGGATCAAGCATTTTTATGCGGATTTCTTGAGATTGAGATGTGGCTTTGGCCCTGGCCTGCTCAGTCGCCAGACTTGAACGCGATTGAGCATGCATGGGATATGCTACAGAGAAGAGCTCTGCCGAATATGGAGGGTATCCAGTCGCAAGAAGACCTTTTTTTGTTGTTGCAACGAACATGGGCGGCCATTCCACAGCGTGATTTGGATGAACTCATTTTGAGTATGCCAAACCGATGTTCTTGTGTTAGTGTTCGCGGTAGAAACACGGATTATTAATTGTTTAAGTTACCTAATAAAATTTTAAAGAAAACTGTTATTTCAGTCTTTTTTTCGAACTTTAATGTTAGTGGTTCAAATGTCAAAAATCCTTTTATTAGGAAAATGGCAAATTTCTTTATTAATGCAAAGGTGACTTGGTTTATCGTTACTGTGACAAACGAAAACACTTTATTTGATGAATCCTTAAAGAAAATTTTAATTAATATCAATCAGGAGAAAAGTTATAGCAAAAATATATGTTGATCCCTAGACACATATGTTGATCCCTAGACGCTTTTGATGTGTGTATTTGCGAGCTCGCACGAATGCACTGCAAGAACTTTATGCCGCATTGCATCGCAGTTATATCTGGGAGCCCTAAGAAAGCAAACTAAGCAAGACAATAGCACTACAAACAGAAGGATAACTTGAAACAAAATCTGCACCAACCCACGCGGGTTGCGCGTGTATTTAAAATTTTCAGACAACAATATTCTATATTAAGTATTTTTATTCACGATTTATAATAGTTTCTTAATTACTAACTAAAACAGCGAGAATGTTACAGCGATTTCAGAGGAAAATAAAGTTTAAATTTCAAATTTTTAACATGAATTAATTTTCAACTTTTCCTTTCTAAAACATTCATTACAATAGTAACGCGACACATCCTAAACCCACTTTAAACTATCAGATTATATACTATGATAACTAATCTGCCGAAAAAAATCTTATTAAATAAATAATCTTACAAACTTTTCGTTCGATCCGGAAATCAAACCCGATAGACAGCTAGTACAGCAGTCGAAAACGCTACAATTTCACCAAGGCAGTCGTAATATATTTCTAAATTTGTCCTGGACTTAAATCGAACCCAAAACCTTTGATACAGCAGTCAGGATCAAAAAACCACTACACCAAACCAAAACGGTCTAAAAATTATAACCTTATACAATAAATGACTCACTAGTTTGAAAATTGCAAAGCGGCAATCGCAAAGTAAAAATCCTTTGAACAAATCTGTTCATGTATAATCTAAATAATAATTTTTGTACATCCCTTGCATATGTCAGTCACACAGAAGATTGAAGATTGTCCTGAATCGAGTACATAAACATATGGTAATCTGGCATATCTCGTTCATTTCGTTTAACAAAAAACGTACAACAGGCAAACAGCTGGCCAAGGCTTTTACGTCAATGAGAGCCTAAATACGCAACAGTTTGTACAGGAAAATACTTTGAAGGAAGCCCTTATAACAACCTTCTATAATAACATTCTCGTTTAAAGAATAATTTTTTAGAAATTTTCGTGAGAATTCTTACTCTCAAAGTTTTATAAATATTTCTTGTAAAAAATAACCTCTACGAAAGTGCTACGTCGTCTACGAAATAGCTACGACGCTACGTAGGGAAAGGTATTAGATAAGTATACGGAGGATACGGAAAATCTGAAATTATTATACAGTTTCCTGAATATTATTTTGTAAGAAAGTTAATAGAACGTCTAGGTGATAGATTGTTCTCTTAACACAACAGGCTCCGGCTAAAAAGAGAGATATAGAGTGTGCATTTATGTTGCTTGTCGATATTGTATATTATTATACACACTAAATTATAGTTTATATAAAGTGTGAAATTTGAGTACAAACTATTCGTATTACGTCTACTATAGTTAATAAACAGTTTATTGTTGTATTTTAAGATTTTATGTAAAAACTCATTTCTGTATACCATCTATTAATGTGAATAATTGGCATTAAATGAAAGTTTATATTCCAAGAAATACTTCATTTGCTAACAATATCTTCCTACTCATTTTCTTTTCATTTTTATTAAGCTATTGCATAGCTTTTATCGCGGGCTTTGAGGCCTTTGAGCGCGGCGACCGAATCAAGAAATTCCGTAACGTAACGTAAATAAAACCTGACACCCGAAGCTCGCACGGATCGAGACGAGCTGCTCCGAACTTCGAATCAACGAACCTGTCTGTCTCTGTGGCTTTCCGAGATACAGTGACTAGAAGACAGAGAGATCGAGATGACGTCATCATCACTATAGCTGGTTGTGCTTGGTCAATGATATTATATAATATCATTGTGGTTGGTTCATTTCGTGTTATGTTTCTATAAAGTGGTAACTGGATAGTGACGTCAAATCGAGCCACTCTCGGAATGCGAGATCATGTTTTCTTAGACCATGAAGATGTCAACAGCCGGCCGCGTAGGCGTATTGAAATACGTCAAGGAAGATTCGTTGCCTTGAACACAAAGATTTAGCTTTACCGCGGCAGTCCCCGAGTGACACACGTCTTTTTTTTCCAAAAAAAAAATATGTTTAGATTTATATTTGTTTTAAGGTAACAATTTTTTTTTTTTACTCAATTAATTCAGTAGTTTCGAACTGAATGAACTGTAGCAAAACTTACCTCAGAACGTACGAGTGATCCTATAGAAGATCTATTTTTCACTACGGCATACAGAACCCTAAAAATTTATTTGAAACTTGTTATATAAAAGTCTCAGAGCACTAATAGGATTAGTTCATTTCTCATTTTCTTATTACATTAATTCGCTGCTGCATCTAAACAGGCCAACTTTTTTTTCCACTACGACATCTAGTCTCAAGCTAAGCAGAGCTTGTATTATGGGTACTAGACAACTGATATAAATACATTATATACTTTTTGTACCCAAACTCCAAATCATCCGAAACATGTTTGTACGATCTGCAAATAGTGCATTTCATCCAAAATTAGGTCCGACCCGAGAATCGCACCCGAGACCTCAAGCACAGCAGTCGCATACGCTACCACTGCGCCACCAAGGTGGTTAAAGGATTAAGTAAATTCTTATAAATCAATCTGTCATCGATAAGTATTAGACCCAAAACTGCCTGGTAAGGAGTAGCTTGTCACCTAGGAGACAAGGCATACTTGCTAAACTGTTTCTACTGTCAGATCGTATTTCACTATTTATTATAACATTTAATCTCTGTTATATCTGTCCGTATTTTGGTGGTGTATGTCTCTGTCATCTGTATGCTTACTTACTAGCTGATACGGCAAACGTTGTTTTGCCATAAAAAAAATAGGGTATAAAAAACAGATGTTGGTCGGTTCTCAGACCTACCTGACATGCACACCAAATTTCATAAAAAATGGTCCAGCCATTTCAGAGGAGTATGGTAACTAACATTGTGATACGAGAATGTTATATCTATCTATATATATAAAAGAGTAAGGTGACTGACTGACATACCCAGAGATCAACGCACAGCCCAAACCGCTGAACCTAGAATCCTGAAATTTTGCATGTAGGTTCTTTGTATAACGTAAGTGAGCACTAAGAAAGGAATTTTTGAAATTCCACCCCTAAGGGGGTAAATCAGGGGATGAAAGTCTGCGTGAGCGAAGCCGCGTGTAAAAGCTAGTATAAGATAATAGACTCCAATAATTTATACAAATAAGTGAAGTGTTTGTTTGTAATTTCATATTATCAGCTTTTTATTTAATGCTTTTGGCAGTTTTTTTTCTGTTTGGTAGCAAAATTTGGCAGTATATACGTTACTTACATAAAAAAAAACTATTTTAAAATTTTTGTCTGTCTGTATGTTCCGTCGAATCTCTGGAACAACTGGATCGATTTAGATAGAATTTTCACTGGCAGATAGCTGATGATACAAGAAGTAACTTAGGGCACTTTTATTTGAGACTAGCTTCGTCCCGCGATGTCACCCGCGGTTTTTACTATAGAGGTACAACAACAACCACGGGTAACCTCGCGTTTATGATATTAGTAGGATGCTAACAAGCCTTTTCCCGCAGCTCCCACCTATGATTTTCCTCAAGAATCAAAGTATCTCTGTTATAAATTTCCTTGAAATCGATGCAGCGGTTTAACTGTGAAATTTTAACAGACAAACAGAGTTACTCTCAAAATATTGAACAATCATCGGCATTGATACAAACAAAGCCTTGGGTAGAAGTTAATACCCCTACAAACATATAAAGTCTATTACATTTCGCGAAGTCCTGCCAAACGACGCAACACGCAGGCTCAACCGCTTGTCAAACTAAACTGATATATAGGACTCGTGTGGAATTATATGGATTATGTTGTCAATATTGTTCCTCTGTATGTTTTATTGCTATCCAGGGATTTTAGTTAAGTACATCTGATTAATAACCAAAGTCTTTGGTTTTGTACGTGTCAGTGTATTTTTCATTTACAGAAAGTATATTTAGGAAAAAAAAAAAAAAGAAAAAGTTTAAAAACTCCAAATTAAATACATTAATTTTTAGATAATACTAGCTGACCCGGTGAACTTCGTACTGCCATATTTACATATCTGTCTCAGCTTCCCATAGGCAGTGTACAGTCGCGGGCAAAAAAAAAAACTTTTCCAGTTATCTTTTAATTTTTCTCGCACACAACCTCGCCCTAACTATAACGAACACATAAAAGAAGAATTGTTTGATTTGGTGCAGCCGATCGGAAGTTATGCGCATAAATACATTTCGGCGATTCATTTTTAAATATTACTAGCAATTACTAGAAACCCGCCATGGCTTCGCACGGGCTTTTTATATACGAAAAATATGGTAGGTACCCTGAGAAGATGTGCGGTTTATTTTTTCCGACGTCTTCAACAAATATCATTATATTTTAGACAATATTCTCAATAGTTTAACAAATTATATACGAAAACCTTTGTCAACAATCTCTCTATCTATTAGTAAAAACCGCATCAAAATTCGTGCCGTAGCTTTTGAGTTTATCGCGAACAGACAGACAGACGCGGCGGAGGACATTGTTTTATATTATATAGTGATATATTAATATAGATTTAGCGTATGTTATCCGAGCCATTATTACGTATCTATTGACACCTCATTGTTTAAAACGGTTCAGTAGCTTAGACACTACGGTGGAATATACATCATCATCATCATCAGCTTACCGCAGTCCACAGCTGGACATAGGCCTCTCCAATTGCACGCCACTTGGTTCAAGCCTCGGTTTCGTGCATCCAGCTCCTGCCAGTCGTCTTGTACAAATCATAGTTTACCAAAAATATTACCCTAATTTTTCGCTTTATCGTAGTCGGGTAAAAATCCACCACTGATTTGGCAAGCCATAGGCCTTAAAAACATCTTTAGCGTGCGGTGATTTGCTAATACAAATTTCACAATTAATTAAATTTCAAAACAATAGTTCAGCTATTTAGCTGATAGAACTAGACAATAAATTAAATTAATAATATAAAATTTTAACAAAAAAAAAACCGACTTCAACAACGACCAAATTGAATTGAGCTATTCGTCAATTTGTCGCGCACATACATAATGCAAATTGAAGATTTATATGATTTTCTCATGGATGACATGTCAGAACTGGACCAAATTAAAATGGGACCACACGGGAAGCACCAGCTTTCAAATAAAAAAAGAATCATCAAAATCGGTTCACCGAGTCGAATTATGGGGTAACAAACATTAAAAAAAAAATACAGTCAAATTGAGAACCTCCTCCTTTTTTTGAAGTCGGTTAAAAAGCTTTTAAAAACAAGCTTTTACTGGAATGACTCGAGACGTATCAAACGAGTCCAAACTCGATGATGCTGCGACGTTTCTTTACAGAGTTACTATGGCCACTTCCCAGCTCCAGCATCTGATCAGCTCCATGTCATTACAATATTGTATTGTCACGCTGTATACGATCGGTTGCAGATATCTACTTCAAAATTGAGTTGCAAGATTACACCCGAACATACAAGCATACATACATACATTGCAAGGTAATAAAAAGCTTGTAAAATAGACGGCTTCGTTTGAAGTTTGAAGCCGTTTATTTTTAAAAAGGCAAAGAACATAAAACTGCTGAAGAACCTATATATATAAACGGTTTTAGAACGGGTATTTGAAGCGGCCATCAATCATGACATTGATTTTTATCGCACAGAAGTCCTTCGAACGTAACTTAGACGTTTATTGGAGTTGTTAGAAATCAATCGAAATTTAAATAACCTAGAAGTACCACTGGCGGTGGTAGTACAAGTTGTATATTTAAAGTTATAAACAAGAAATGGACAGTCATGCGTTCGAAACCATAGCAATTACTAGTTCCATAATGCTGTTGAATAGTTTTTTTTTTTTGAAAGTTGGTGTAGAAATGGTACTATTTCGTAGTAAAGTGATAATAGGAACCGCTCTTTTTTGTCGATGGGTGCAAAAGCCCTTCGGATGTCCGACTCCAGCCAGACGGAGCCAGAAGTATGTGATGATTCCACTAAAAATCACCTCTTCAGCGCTTTATTCTACGAGAACCCGGGACCATATTATTTCAGGTAATCCCTGAACCGACACCATGGCTAATCAGGTTCTATCCTTTGGGATCCCTATCTCGGGGGAACATAAGTACTGCCCTAATATAAAGGAAACGCGATAACACAAAACAGTATCTATGATTTGTTTAATAGCTTACTAAGTACTTATTGCGTCAATCATAGTAGGATTAATTTAATCTCCACTCGCATTAGCTTAATCGGATTACTGACACACGTATATTATTGTCTGTATATACTGGATGGCGCATTTGGAAATTTGCAAATTGGATTTATTATAATGATTATTTTTCATTGACAACCCATAACGTCCCACTGCTGGGCTCTGGTCTCCTCTCAGGAGAGGGTTAAGGCCATACGTCCCCACGCTGGCCAAGTGCGGGTTGGGGACTGATTATTATTTTTATTTCATTAAAATTTTAAATCAATAAAATCTTATTGTGATTGAAAGCCGAATCAGTAATCAGCTAGTCTTTGTAATATTCTAACACACTTCTACTATAATGCCTTTTATGACATTTGTGAGGTCTCGAGCAGATTGAAATTTAATAGACAATGATGCAGAAACATCGCGAAATTCCGCTATAGTGTGGGTATCCATACTACAATAGTATAGTTCGCATTCGCAATGTGTATGGTGACCACTAATCTTGGATTCTGCACATACTTTAATCAGACACTGTCACACTGCATAGTCACTTTGGCAGGCTCATATATACAAAAAAAGATACTGTGAAGTCTGTGAACAAGGCTATTGCTAGCACTAACGGCATTCTATTTCAATAAATATTATACTAATTGTGATGATGATTGATGATTATCTCAGCCAAGAGATGGCCACCGCTGGATATAGCCACCCTCCCATCCTCTGAAGGTTCACCACGACAATCGTTCTTGCCCACATCCAACGGTTTTCAGCGACCTTCACTACGTCGTTGGGCTATACTATTTGCGGATGTACAAACTAAAATATATTTATCACTATGGCATACTAGTAGTGAACTGTAAGTAACTTGATTCATTGTAAATTCCGGAAAAAAACATTCCTTCATTACGCCCCACAGATCCTACGTACGTAATCTTGTAAATACACAATTATACTTGCTGATATTTCTGGCAGTCGGCCTGTCAAAATATCATCATGGGAACCCTTGTCAAGCAGACGTGTCGGTAGACGTGATCCCGGCTTTGGTATGACGTCTCGAATATTGGCTCAATTCTCTTCGTACTTTGGTTTTATTTTTGAAGGCTCATTTTGATTATTATTTGTGTTAGTAATATTTGATATCATTGAATTTTTGCTTTATTAGCTTCAATTTACGATTTCTTTTACAATTTTTCAAAAAAATTTTTTATTGATTTTTTAAAAAAAAAAATCAATAACTTCATCAGATTCACATTTTATGACTCTATCATCATCATAATCAACAGCATTTAACTGTCTACTACTCGACATTTTTTTTTGTATGGGCCAGCCAAAGTCACTCTACTGTGCCTGGTGATAAGCATAAACAGAATCCAAGAGTGATGTTCACCATACTCATTGCGTATGCAGACAATGCAGCATGGCGACCCATGCCTTGCATTGAGCCTCCGGTCTCAAAATCACCAACGAAACACGATAGCACGAATGCTGTCAGTTTAGGTTGTTCTTCTGTGCGAGGGTAGTACCGCCCCGGTCGAGCCGGCTCGTTCGTCATGAAAACAGCTTGGCTCTACTATCTTTAAAACTGGACTGTCGTCGAATGAAGGTTTGACCTACTATACTTCGCTAGCTATACTGGTTGCTATAGGGTTTGTTACAAGTTTTACTTCTCTTAATTTTGTTCTAACATCACCCACGGAACAGTCCGTCAACACACAGAAAATAGACTCTATCCCGCATGACGAATCAACACATAATCTTGCATTTTAAAATACTAGCTTCACACCACGGCGTTGCCCGCGGTTTATGTCGTACCACTGGTAACATCGCGGGGATCAGTTAGTTATTAATATGGATAACTAGCTGAACCGTGTCCACTTCGTTGGAAATGTGAAAAACCGCTTGACCAATTTTGTGAAAACTTCACATAAACCATCTACTAAATGAAATCCGAACAAAGCCTAAACATTTGGTTTGTATAGGTGAGCCCGTTTTTAAGTTATAAAATTACAACAATAAATTTTCAAAATCGGTTCAGTATATCCAGAGATTACCTTCTACAACGTCACAATTTCACAAACTCACATACTTTACCTGTTTATATTATATAATTACAGTGTAGATAATTACACTATTATATAGTGTAGTTATAATATAATGTAGTAGATAATATAGTATAGATTCATACATTTTTAGCTCAAATACTTCAACGCTCGAATACCTAGCTGCCCATCCACACACACCTTCAATAATAACACTTATCAACATAAAAGCCAATATTTCGTTAACGCTAACCTTTTCTCTTTGATGTTCAAGTTGTATGCTAACATAATTCGTTCAAACACTTTGTTGAACAATTCATTTTTTTGATGTTAGTACTTCGTATTTGGTATTAGACAAAAGGAGGCAATAATATATTATTATGTTGTTTATATCGACAGAATAAAAACTATTTTATAATATTTTTCGACAATTGGTGTAACTGAAACTGAAGTATTTTTACATCTTATGACTTTTATTGACAGGATATTTCTCTGTTGAGGTAGAGATAAGCTAAAGTTGAATAAAACTATTAACTTATCCAAATTTTATTACGTCAATAGGTAGAATCAGACCCGGTTTTATTTCAATAGGTTTAAAAAAACGTCCTTCATAAACTAAAATTAAGTCCAAAAATAGTTTTACAAAATATTTTATACTAGTTGTTGCCCGGGGCTCCGCCCGCGTGCATGTCGGTTATCGCGGCAAATAGTATCCTATGTGTTTTTCTGATGTATAAGCTATATTACTGTAAAGTTTCATGGAAATCCGTTCAGTAGTTTTTGCGTGAAAGAGTAACAAAAATCCATCCTTACTTACAAACTTTCGCGTTTATAATATTAGTAGGATAATTAATATTTTTATAGTTAAAAGAAATACTCAATTCTTATAGACATAATCCAATATCATATAAAGACTTGAACATGCTATTAGAAGTCAATAGCATCTTGTTTATCCGATGATACGAAGATAATCCTGATTTATATCGACTCGACATATACAAGGTTGTAACATCGATTATAGCCGAGACACAACTTAGTGGGATGAGTGACGATAGTTTAATACTGTGTCTTCTTGTGATTTATAACTGATTGATTTATATTGAGTTAAGCTACTACTTCATGTTAAGTGTTTTTTTTTGTAAGTATTAATAATAATTTTATTTTTATGACTCATTCACAAAGGTAAGTACAGATTAGGTAAAACAATACAATCAACAACAATTATTCCTTTGTATGAGACTGGTGTCCATATTAGGAAAAACTGTGTTACAGATCACCAGGCTCCCAGCTCTTGGACCAACTTGTTTGATGGCTTCTATTACTATACATTATATACCCAATGTTTAAATGCAAATCAGAATAACAAATAGAGTAACAGCAAAATTACATTTATAGTTGTGTGTGCGTGTGTGTGTGTGTGTGTGTGTGTGTGTGTATGAGTGTCTATGTATGTGTGTGTATTGTGTGTTTGTGAGAGTATGTGTGCATGAGTGTGACATTTTTTATTTCATCTTATTAGATCTCTTGTAAATTATTATCTTAATGGAGTAAGTTGGTTTTCTGTATTATTGTATGATAAGTTTTGCAACCACGTAGAGAACGTAGTAAGTATGCCTTTACATATATGTTTACAAGTCAAAATTCACAGCTAGAAGGCGCCGTCATTTCCAAATACTCACTCCCGGAATAAATTCAAACAAGATTATTTTCAACCGACTTCAAAAAATGAGGAGGTTCTCAATTCGACTGTATTTTTTTTTATAATGTTTATTACCTCATAACTTTGGACTGGGTGTACCGATTTAGATGATTCTTTTTTTATTTGAAAGCTGGTGCTTCGCAAATGGTCCCACTTAAATTTGGTCCAGTTTTGACATGTCATCTATGAGAAAACCATATAAGTCTTCAATTTGCATTATGTATGTACGCAACAAATTAACGAATAACCCAATATTCCTGTATGGTCCCATTTAAATTTGGTCCAGATTGAAGTCGGTTTTTTTGTTGTTAAAATTTGTGATTATTTAAGACCTTGAACTATGTTAAATAAAACTATGTATAACACAATGTTAAATAAAAGTAGTAGTGTGACTGTCTAGAATAAGGATTAGCCTTTTGAAGAAAGGACCATAATTTCAAGTCGGCCTGTCCATGTACAAACAAGCCCCAGTAAGAAAAAATAAACAAATTGCAAACAAATGAAGTACAAAATACAAAAATAAATTTAATGCATTAGTGAGCAGCATCAATCCCGAGCAAATTTGTAATCTGAATAATCTGCAACTGTGTAGTAAGCCTTATCACATAATATCGTTTTTGTTTTAACGAAAGCATCACTCTGACATATTAACGTGGACGTGAACGTGACTACGACGTAACTTAATTCTTGAAATTTGCTTATAATATTATTGTACGAGTAGAATGACACAATCTAACATCTATTTTACTTACTTTTACAACCGACGAAATGAGTGAGAAGCATGACGAATAAATACGACTTGATTTCTATAAATGGAACTTTCACATATAAATTACATTTGCTTATATATACGCTAATGACTTATAGCTGACACCCCTAATTAATTGAATAAATTTAAAAATACATACAATCTATTGACTAGCAAATACCTAGAATAAAATCACAGCTAATTGTTATGTTTGCATTATTCTAAGTGCTTATTTGCATATTAATTTTATATTTAAATATTGTTTCAGGTACGAGTACAATATCAACACTCGATGCAATTTCAGAAAGGTACGTTACTCTATTTGATAATTAAATTACACTATTTTTAGGGTTCCGTACCTCAAAAGGAAAAAACGGAACCCTTATAGGATCACTTTGTTGTCCGTCTGTCTGTCTCTCAATCTGTCACTTTATCTCAGGAACGCGTGAAGGTATCAAACTGAAATTCATATAAAATACTTAAGTCCACTGCCCCTAGACGCTGTGAAAAAATCAAACTTCTAAGCCAACGCAATCAAAAGATACAGCCGTTTATGTTGCAAATTTGCGACATTCGCAAGGGAATCAAAACCTACAGGGTATTTCTCGTGAAGTCATCATCTTGAAATTTGGTACGAAGCAACATCTTATAGTACTGATAAAGAAAAAATTGCTAAAAGTATTAATTTTTAGTTACTTCGTCTAATAGGTCGTTTATGATGCAAATTTTCAACACTCGCTAGGAATCAAAACCTACAGGGTACTTCCCGTGAACTCGGGATCTTGAAATTTGGTACGAAGCAACGTCTTAGAGCATAGATAAAGGAAAAATTTAGAAAAGCATAATTTTTTCGTTTCATCATATAATAAAATATTTTTACAATTTTTAAACTTACTAACCCTTTCCTCATATACGCGTATAGGCATTAAATTGAAATTCATATCAACTACTCAAGTCTTTAATACCTTTAAGCTGTAACAAAATCAAACTTCTATGTTAACGCAATCAAAAGAAACAGCAATTTAAGCCCCATATTTTTAAACTCGCAACTACTAGCAAGGGAATCAAAACCCACAGTTCCCGTGAACTTAGAATCTTGAAATTTGGTACAGAGCAACGTCTTATAGCACAGATAAAGGAAATTTTTCGAAAAGCATATTTTTTTAGTTACATAATATTATTATAACAAAAATATTAAAAAATAAAAACTTACTACCCTTTTTTCACGATGTCGTGGAGGTATTCAATTGAAATTCATATCAAATACTCAAGTCTATGATATCTTTAAGCTGTTACAAAATCAAATTTCTAAATTAGCGCAATCCCAAGTAACAGCAATTTAAGTCCCATATTTGGAAACTCGCAACTACTCGCAAGGGAATCAACTATCTATGTATTACCCTTTGCCTCATGAACGCGCAGAGGTATCAAGTTGAAATATACACACATCAAAAGTGTCTAGGGATCAAGCATTTTTATGCGGATTTCTTGAGATTGAGATGTGGCTTTGGCCCTGGCCTGCTCAGTCGCCAGACTTGAACCCGATTGAGCATGCATGGGATATGCTACAGAGAAGAGCTCTGCCGAATATGGAGGGTATCCAGTCGCAAGAAGACCTTTTTTTGTTGTTGCAACGAACATGGGCGGCCATTCCACAGCGTGTTTGGATGAACTCATTTTGAGTATGCCAAACCGATGTTCTTGTGTTGTTAGTGTTCGCGGTAGAAACACGGATTATTAATTGTTTAAGTTACCTAATAAAATTTTAAAGAAAACTGTTATTTCAGTCTTTTTTTCGAACTTTAATGTTAGTGGTTCAAATGTCAAAAATCCTTTTATTAGGAAAATGGCAAATTTCTTTATTAATGCAAAGGTGACTTGGTTTATCGTTACTGTGACAAACGAAAACACTTTATTTGATGAATCCTTAAAGAAAATTTTAATTAATATCAATCAGGAGAAAAGTTATTGCAAAAATATATGTTGATCCCTAGACGAAAAGTGACTAGGGATCAACATCCCTAGACACTTTTGATGTGTGTATATCAAAATTAGGTCTGATTGCCTTTATTTAAGCTTTGAAAAAAAAATTTTTTTTATTCCGCATTTACACCGCATAATTTGAAACTCGCGACTATTCGCAAGGGAATCAAAACCTAAAAGCAGCTTCCTGTTGCCATAGAAAATTGCAATTTGGTAAGAAGCACACTAGCTTAACAGCACAGGTAACAGAAAAATTCTGAAAACTTTTACTTATATACCAACAGGTTTGTACGGAACCCTCGGTGCGCGAGTCCGACTCGCACTTGACCGGTTTTTTTTCTCATATATTTTTAAAATTTTATTTTTAATTTAAAAAGACAACGGGGATTTTACAAAAAATCATAAAATGAACACACCCAGATTCAGAACAGCAACACCTTTTTACAAGCTTATTATTAACTTGCAATGTATGTATGTATGCTCGGGTGGAATCTTGCAACTCAATTTTGAAGCAGATAATATCTTCAACCAATTTTGCTGAAATTTTGCAAACATATGTACACAGCGTGACAATACTATATTAAAATGACATGTACATGGATCTGATGCTGAAACTGGGAGGCGGCCATAGGAACTCTGTAAAGAAACGTCGCAACATCATCGAGTTTGGACTCGTTTGATTCGTCTCGACGAGTACTTTTTGTTTTCATAGTATCCATTTTTGGGCATTCCAATAAAAGCTTGTTTTTATAAAGGTTTTTAATATAATTTATATATCACACAATGCAATACTCAGCTCAGTAGAAAGCTGCATAGCAACTGCTTAAACAACTACGTCATCTATACAGTCTATTTTATTTTTATCTTCATAATTTTCCAGTTTCTGCAAATTGGCAATTCTATTATACGGTGGAGACCAAACTCATCATTAAGTCTAGTGCTAACAAAGAGGGAGTTTCCAATACGTGCCGAAACATGTTGTGACCTACCTCTTACAATTAACTAAAGAGAAACTTAGTTACCCAGACAAGACGTTTGTATAACATGTTAGGACAAGTTGTTCATATAAGATGTTTGTAAATCAATCAGGCGTATAGTATTTTTAGGATAATCTATATTTATATATAAATGAATCGCAGAAATGTAGGTATGTGCGCACATAACTTCCGATTGGCTACACCAAATTAAATAATTATTTTTTATTTTTTTTATTGAATAGGGGGCAAACGAGCTGACGTATCGCCTGATGGTAAGCGATTACCGCCGCCCATGGACACCCGCAACACTAGAGGCGTCACAAGTGCGTTGCTAGCCTTTGGGGGATGGAGAAGGGAAAGGGGGGAGGGTTTGGGGTATGGGCCTCCGGTATCCTCACTCACTCGGTGAAACACAGCGTCAGCGCTGTTTCACTCCAGTCGAGCCAGCCCATTCATGCCGAAGCATGGCTCTGCCACAGTGATTCCCCGGTGTTCGTTATTGTTCCGTCAAGGTTTGTGTAGAAGAAAAATTAAAAGATAAAGGGAAAAGTCATTTTTTTTGTCTGCGACGGGACGCTCAGACCGATATGTAAATATGGCGGTACGAAGTTTGCCGGGTCAGCTAGTTTTCATAAAAAAACTAATTTTCACACTGGATACAATTCAAATTAGTTATTTTTTTTCATATTTTCTTGTTTTTGTTTTATTTTACTGTCACTATGCTATTCATAAATAAATATTTCTTTCTTCTTTCTTTCTTTCTTTCATTATTTTGTTAAAGACCTTGATTGATTAAAGACAAATAGAACGCCATAAAATGCTGAAGTTAGGCGAGTTATGCAAATAAGTAATTACAGTTAAAGTAAAAAAGCTTAAGACTGACATTTAAACCTCAATAAGTTTGTTGAATAGATATTTATATGGTTCAAAAACAAATGAAAATTTACATGGAATACATATTTTACTTTGTTTTTAAACTTTCGCGACCATATATATTATGTGTCTGCCCGTGACCACGATCGATGCAATTCGATCGAAACGTCGGGTAACCAAAGAAGGTATTGTACCTTGTTAATATTATCGCGATTAAGTCCCGATTTACAGTCGAATAATATTTTACTTATGATACTGATGATAGTAACTCCACATTCTTAAGTGATTAAATTATTGGCCTTTGGGCAGCTTAAAAACATACAACGGCAAGATTGCGTAGCCACAACGTTGCCTTGCCAGTCCCCAGGCACTCGGCCAGCATAGGGACGTATGGCCTTAACCCTCTCCTGAGAGGAGACCCGAGCCCAGCAGTGAGACATTATGGGTTGTTGATGAAGTAATTAAAAATCAACATAAAATAATATTCCTTATCCACACTACTTCTTATATGTTGTTTCATCAAGCATTTTCTTCATAAGTTTCCAGTCTTATAAAGCTAGACAACAATTTATAAATTCTTGTAAAATAAATCTACAATACGATCATCTAAAAGCATTTCTTGTAGTAATAAGTTGCCTTAACAGTTTATGCAAATTCTTGCAGACTTTAAAAGGAAGCTTTGTTTAGCGTCTCTATTTCTTTACATAAATCTTGAAAACTGCTGAACGAATTGGAATAATTTACTTACTTTTGTGGTATAAAATTATCTATTAAAAATTAATGGTATGTAACTTTTATAGACTAATAAATTGAATAAATCTATCGATTTAATTCAACCGTAATATTGCAAAACCAAAGAGTACATTACAAACAATAAATCATAAAATCATAAATAAAGATCTAATTTGAAACAAAACGACTTTCAAAATATCTAGACAAATTCATTATCCTTTATAAATATTTGGGTATAATATTAATGCTTCTGAGAAACTCTTACTCCAAAATAAATACTATTTACTATATATTAATGCAAAGTAAACGTACATCTATAGTAGATATTTTAATTATTTTTATTTATTTCAATAAAGTATGATCTGTTTACGTAATTTTGATTTTAAAATAAATTAATTACTTACTAAGTTTAATGAATACGACTCATTACAATTCATAGGTCAGGTCAGGTATGAATTAAATTTTATCCTAGTAATCCTACTAATATTATAAACGCGAAATTTTTAAGTATGGATGGATGGATGGATGTTTGTTACTCTTTCACGCAAAAACTACTAAACGGATTTGGATGAAACTTTACAGTAATATAGCTTATACATCAGAATAACACATAGGCTAATATTTGCCGCGATAACAAACATACACGCGGGCGGAGCCACGAGCAAAAGCTAGTATTATAAGCGCGAAAGTTTGTGTAAGTATGAATGGATGTTTGTTACTCTTTCACGCAAAAACTACTGAACGGATTTGAATGAAGTTTTACAGTAATATAGGTCATACATCAGAATAACACATAGGCTACTCTTTAAGGCGATAACCGACATACAGGCGGGCGTTGCCGCGGGCAACAGTTAGTCTAATATATGATAAACTTCAAAAATGTCACTTACTCATATTAATGCATGTCTTAGACCTAGAAGAGAGTCCAAAATAAAAGTGTAGACCCAGACATACGTCTTAGTAATAATTTACAGCCACCTCAGTATGCAATATCGCTGAGTGCTTGAGACGACGCCCGGAGCAAAGTGCCAATATTAACTAATGCTTGCGGCGTACTCCTGTACTGCCACGGGACACATGAAATATGTGTTAAATAGTGTATTGCAGTGAACGTTGTCAACAGTTTTTTTATTATTTATTATGGCACTCGGGGACTGCCGCGATAAAGCTATTTTATAGCATTTTTTATCAACTTATGCATTTTTTTTTTTTTTTTTTTATATGCATTAAGTATAATATTGTGAATGAAAAATACTAAACTATTAAATTAATACCAACATCGTCACTAGATGGCGTTGATCACTTTTTTTAAGTAGAGATATGATTTCGTTACACAGCATACTATAAAAGGTTTAAACTATTCCTAATAAATGTTTTCGTCATTGAACGGGTTGTTTTATTAACAGTTTTTTTTTTTCTTTGAACATGTATACTTACTGGGCGCATATGCGGTGAGTGAGGCATTATAAAGATATGATAGATACCTATACACCTATATACTTTCTCACAAACAGCTGCTTAAAGGCGGGCATACAGGTTCAAGTATACTTGCGCAAGTCTGTCTGACTGTCAGACAGATTTCGGGGCAGCTCAGACATTTGATTCGTCGTTCGGAGCGATTCGTTGATTCGTCGTTCGGAGCAGCTCGTCAAAGGCCTCATAGCCCGCGATAAAACCTATGCAATAGCTTAAAAACACTTCTCTCTAGTACTTAATAGTTTTGTATAGGCTAGCTCGACTAGGGCGGTAGGTACTACCCTCGCACAGAAGACCAACCTAAAATGTAAGCTTTTGTGCTGCCGTGTTTTATTGGTGAGTGTAAGTCCTCAGTGAGGAGGCTCAATGATGCATGCAGAAGCATCTTAAAAGGCCGCCATAGTGTGGGTCACCATGTTGCATTGTAGCATTGTCTGCATTTGCAATGAGTATGGTGACCACTGGTCTTGGATTCGGAGACTACGTTAAAAGTAATGATATAAACAGTTTCCTCGTATTTTTTAAATTTTTGGTCTTAAATTGTTATTCAAATTGTTAGAAATAATATTAAGGGCCAGCTTCTGATAAAGTGACTGCACGTTTGGCCTAGTGGTTTAACGGTCACCACGCCGTTTCCTACTTCGCCAATTGTCGTGGGTTCAAATCCCACGTAGGACAACACTTTGTGTGATCCACAAATTGTTGTTCTGAGTCTGGGTGTTCTTTGTGTCCGTTTCATGTATGTTTGTAAAGTCCCCCACGACACAGGATTTATTCCTAGTGCGGGAGTTGTCTTTTTTAAAGAAAAAAAAAAAAAAAAAAGTTTCAGATAGTTTTTTGCCATATAACACTATTTGACAGATAAAAGTTCTTGAAGTTTCGTGAATTTTGGGTTAGGTTATGTCAATTCTAATGCAATAGCCTTTTATATTCTACTGCTATAAACAAGACTCTAATTAGAAATAGTGTTTTCGTTTTCCAATCGGGATGATATACGTTTAATTCTATATTTATTTAATGTAATGTAAGAAACCTATGTATGTACATAACCATAATTAATAATATAATAATATTTACATACAAGCGTCAAAAAACTCCACATCTTCGCCTACTGGTAGCGTTCCCAAAAGACTGGCAGCATTACCACGTGGAATGGCAATGCTGGTTCTCTGTGCTAGAAAAAGGCTATATACGTATACGTTTGTGTCAAATTTGCCTTCTTTCTGTGTATTTTGCTCCCTTTAGTCGGCTTTCACTACATGGTGATTCCAATTGTCCGAAACCCATAAGACTAATATTTTTTCAAACTCAAATCAATGATAACAAACCTTAACTATATTTGCATACATTACATTTATAATAAGATAAGTCTGATCGAAATTTTCTCTTAACTCCATTTTGTCTTGAAGTAGTCCTAAGATAACATCAATTCAATTATTCACTTTGTCATCGGTTGTAGAAATAATCGATTGAATTCGCTGTAACATGTTGTATATTTTTATTCATACTTAATATTATATTTTGTTACGCTTTCACGGCCAAAACGCTGCACCGATTTCAATATAATTTGGCATGGAGATACTTTGATTGTTGAGGAAAGACTTTATATATTCTTTACCGCGATAACCGAAATAGAAATAGAAAAGTTGGTACATAGTATTAGCTTGAATATTAAATAGAGTCAATTTATCATCAGTCTGTAGCATTTATATAATCATATAGCTTATAGATATACATATAGTAACCAAGCATATCGTTTGTATATCAGTGTTAATAAAATTTCAATGTGCTTCATGTGACGTCATTAATAAAACTAAATGATTTAATAGGTATCTGTGATAGTATCCTATCCTACTTTCTACTAACATGATAAATGCGAAAGTTTGTGTGGGTGGATGTATGAATATTTGTTACTATTTCACGCAAAAACTACTGAACGGATTTAGATTCAACGTTACAATATTGTCTTATACATCAAAAGAAAACATAGGCTACTATTTAGCACAATAACCGATTACGATATTTTACATTTTTCATTTAAATTGTTTTCTAAATATTTCAATACATTACATTACTCGCTTATAAAATGAATAATAAATCGCTGTCATGACAAATTACAGTACCTAGCTTTGCTGGGTATTTTATTTTTGTGGTACATTTTCTAAAAATGAATTCTAGCTATATCGATGTATTGCCCCCTGAATCCCACTGCATACTAAAATTCCATGCAAATATTTGGAGCCGTTTTCGAGATTCAAGTTATATATTTGTAAACAAATTTACCGTGGGAGAGCCACGCTTTGGCATGAATGGGCCGGCTCGACCGGAGTGATACCACAGACTCACAGAAAACCGGTGTAAAATAGTGCTTGCGCTGTGTTTCACCGAGTGAGTGAGGATACCGGAAGCCCATACCCCAACCCCCTACCCCTGTTTCCCCCCACCCCCAAAAGGCCGGCACCGCACTTGTGACGCCTCTGGTGTCGCAGGTGTCCATGGGCGGCGGTAATGGCTTACCATCAGGC
Organism: Diaphora mendica; assembly: GCA_949125395.1. NCBI lineage: Eukaryota > Metazoa > Arthropoda > Insecta > Lepidoptera > Erebidae > Diaphora > Diaphora mendica. The sequence goes on from OX421334.1 coordinate 4,277,549, forward strand.
GATACGTCTGCTCGTTTGCCCGCCTATTACATAAAAAAAAAATCTCGTTAAACTGACTAAAGTTATACCTATTTATATTTACTTAATATCCCGATGTCCAAAATTTTATGATAAATTATTACAGAACACACGGCCTATTACACAGCGGTATACTCTTTAATCTTCACTTTCCCCAGCAATTAATACCCAGCGCATATAAGGGAATTCTGATCGCCACCCCTAAACTATCCTTTCATCAATTTAATGAAACCCTTATTCAAAGGATCTTTGAACAGTTTCAATAGTAAGGGTTTGCGTTTAATTTAGATAAGGGTCTATAGACTCGATTACTTACTATTTTCCTTATGGATACGGTGTTACAACTATTTTGAAGATAATGAAATGTATTCTTATTTAACAGACACTTCAATTGAGTTAGAATCAATGAAAGGAAGATTAAAGTGAGGATACCGAAGGCCCATACCCCAACCCTCTCTCCCCCCATCCCCCCAAAGGACGGCAACGCACTTGTGATGCCTCTGGTATTACAGGTGTCCATGGGCGGCGGTAATCGCTTACCATCAGGCGATACGTATGCTCGTTTGCCCACCTATTGCACAAAAAAGAAGTAAAAAAAAACCGGGTCGGTAATAATTACGCAATCATCTCCGCATGCAGCATAAAGATTGCAAAATGAAATAAATAGTTTTCAATACCAATTTTATATTATACTTGCTTTTATCTCGCATGTTTATCGGTAATCACGGTTAAGAAGCATATGTCCTTCGTCAAAAATCAAAGTATCGCAATGACAAATTTCTTTGAATTCAGTGCAGCAGTTTAGCTGTAAGTAGTATAACTAACAAACTGACAGAACTACTTTCGAATTTATAATATTAGTCTGGATTAATGTTTAAACATTTTAATGTTAACATTATAAAAAGCATCCGTAAAAAGGAATTAACATTTTTTTTATGAATGTCCCGCCAAAATGACTCTACTCTGCCTGATGGAAAGCATAAGCAGAATCCAAGAGTGGTGGTCACCATACTCACTGCGAATGCAGACAATGCAGCATGGCGACCCACACCATGGCGGCCTAGTGATTCTTCTGCATCTTTTAGTCTAGTCAACAAGTATGGAACTTGTTGTAAAATGTTGCTAAAATACATTACTTAAGCAACAGTCATCAGTTCACCATACTCATTGCGAATGCAGACAATGCAACAATGCAGCATGATGAGCCACACCATGGCGGCCTAGTCAGCACGATCGCTGTCATTTTACGTTGATTTTCTGTGCGAGGGTAGTACCGCCCCGGTCGAGCCGGCCCGTTCGTGCTGAAATCAGCGTGGCTCTACTACCTTTGGAGTAGAGCCACTCTGTGCCAGCTACTATATGTCAGAGTTAACATGCGTTAACTCTGACATACAGTATAATTACAAACCTCAAAAATTGTGGACAACTCGTTGTACAGTCGACAATGATACACGGATTGTTCTTGACCATCATGCTTTCTCCGTCTATCTTCCAGCGTTGTAAGTATTATCGTTACGTAATGCCAAAATCTTATTCCCCTAAATCTGCATGAGTGGCAACACAATTGTATTTCTATATTAACAAGTAGCTAATTGCCATCATTTGACCTTATGAAATAAAAGAAAACAAGTGAATAGATTTACGAAACAAACAAAATGGATAGCGAAATCATACATTACATCTGTCTAAAAGTAACATACAAATATAAAAATACAAAGACAATCATCTCAATATTTTAGAAGTTCAGGTTTCTTTCAAAACAGTGAAATATGAAACAAAACAGAAAGAAGAATGTACGAACTACCAAGACGGGATGTAAAATATAGATATTAAAATTGGAAATAAACATACTTCGCTTTCCGAAGAAAATTTATGTACACTCTTTGAAAGTTAGGACCATTGGGTATGTATTACACCGAAGCGCTACAAATAGTTTTTTTATGGAAATCAAAAAATCGTAAGCGATTGCTGTACTTGAGTTTGATAATTCTGCAATTATTTCTGTCAGAAATTGGGTGTTTTCTATGTGTACTATAAATGTATTCAAAACAAAAGTAAATGTGTTTTTATTTCAGTTGTCTAGTACCCATATACAAGCTCTGCTTAGCTTGAGACTAGATTTCGTAGTGTGTTAGATGTCCGTTTTTTTTTTAATACTTATAATACGGTGTATTTGAGGACTGGGAGTTTTCTACAAAACCGACAGAGGTAGCATGGATATTTATTGAGACACCGTAATAAAGATATCCTGTTATTTAGTAAGGATGTCCTGGTTAGATACTATTGACAGAATAATACTATCAGTATAATTGTAACGTTAAAATGAAGAATTATTAAATGAATGTGAGAAATGAATGCTACAAACAATCTTAAGTGTTTCTGTATCATGAAGTTCTTACAATGTTCTTTTTTTTTTTTAACTTTATGCACTTTTATAATTAGGCGGACTTAATGCCCAGGGCATTCTCTACCAGTCAACCTTAGTGTGGTGTAGAAATCCTGTGAGGTAGGCGCGCATAGGTTTCGTACTTAACTAAAATAAACATTACACAGCATTACATATATAGGTATGGCAAATACGACAAATACATACACACTTTAAATATATATGATATTACTTATACTTAAATGTTACAATATGTTATTAAACAAGTTGTGGCCTGTTTGACGAACACTGGAAAAAGCGAGCTATGAGGTCTCGGGTTCGATCCCGAGTCAGATCAAATGTTTGTATAATCTGCAAATATTTGTTTCGAAGTTTGGGTTTTTTCTATGTAAAATATGTATGTATGTACAAAAAAGGTAAAATATGTATTTATATCAGTTGTTTAGTATCCATTTTACAAGCTATGCTTAGTTTGGGACTAGATGGCATTTTGTGTCAATTGTCAGAAAACATTTACAATAGATAAATGAATAACCGAAATGTAATACGCGCATAACTTCGGATCGGCTTTACTAAATTAGATGATTTTTTTTTTTGTCTTTGTTACTGTCAGGACAAGGTTTGTATAGAAGAAAGTTATAAGGAAACCGGAAGGGTTATATTTTTTTAATCCGTGACTGTACACTACCTGTAGAAACCGGAGGCATACATAAATAGTAAAACAAGTTACTTAGGTATGGCGGTACGAAGTTCGCCGGTTCAATTAGTAAATTATAAATTAAAGTATTAGTAGACGATAAACACGCGTCACATACGGCTCTAGATGAAAGCCGATTTTGGACAACAGATGTTTTATGTCGAAAATAATATTGATGGACTGTGTATTGTTTCCGAATAGTTTATCTTTTACAGACAAAAAGAAACATTTACAGTGTTTCTTTAGTTACGGTTGTTTTAGCTAAGTTTTCCTAAAAGAAAATGCAAGACAAACGAACAAATGCATGTGAAACATAACTCAGCATATGATCATTCTTTATATCTAAATATATAACAACTGCTTCGCAAAGAGCATTTCCACAGTGCAAACATTATAAATTTGCGAAGCGCATCTACACTACATGAATATCCACTTAGCAATTTTATTAGGGAAGAAAAATTTTCTCTCAGAAAACTTTTTAATATTCTAATGGGTTGTTTCTAAAGTAAAATAGGTATTCGTTATTTTCATTATGTTTAATTGGTAGTTTTATTATCTCTTTGCACTAGCTGTTTTTCGTTTTCTGATTGGCTCTTAATGTCACTATACTCTTTGGCTGTAGCATGATGCGTGGTGGTTTAATTTAAATTGCTTTAATTTACTACAGTTATTAATGATTTAATATATTGCGAATGTGGTACAGCGGAAATACTAAGTCATCATTTGTAAACCGCGGCAACTTTCAAGAGTGAAACGAAATGTTACCGAACCATGCCACGCACCATGCTACAGCGCAAAGACTATAGTATGCTTTTAAAGCTTTTACCGTTAAATTCCATTAACCGATAATCTTCCTTAATTAATCTTTAACGCAACAAGAAGACTGCCGCAGTGGCGCAGTGGAAGAGTTTGTGACTGCTGTGCTTGAAGTCTCGGGTTCGATTCCCGGGTCGGTCCAAATGTTTGTATGATCTGCAAATATTTGTTTCGGAGTTTGGGTGTTTTCTATGTATAATATGCATGTATTTATAAAAAAAAGTATATGTGTATTTATATTAGTTGTCTAGTACCCATAAGACTAGATAGGGACTAGATGGCGTTGTGTGTTAAATGTCCGAAATAATTATTCGTTATTTTTTATTAAAAGTTAACTAATAGTGCCTGAAATAACCTAAGAAAAAAGCTATTCGGTTTTATTACTCGGCTATTAGTCTAGGTAAAGAGAATTCCCTGGCGTCATAATGAGTTCCTATTGAGATTTACTATGTCCGCTTTCCGACTTGTATGGTGCGGGATCTGTAAGTTCTGTACCGAAACGATACCGCGTTGCTACTCACCTGTCGGTATTTTCTCGGTATAAAATCCTACAGTACCAAAGATGTCCTCTTCAAGTGATGACGATATTTTGGCGTACTATTATGTAAAAAAAAGAAAGCGTTATTGGCGTTATCCTGATATCGAAAATAATATTAATTGCCGACTTTTTATTGCGGCTAATGAACTTTCTCAAGATGACGAAAAATTTATATTGTTGTATACGAGTAGAATGTCAAAAAATACGTACCAAGAGCTTTTGAATTTGTTGACTATAGTATTAACAAAGCAAAATACAAGGTTTCGAGAACGTGTGTCTGCTGATACTTTTCAATTTCTGGTACTAAAACGACGTGAATATCTCGCTCCGCCATCTTGTTTGCATGACCGTGCGCGGTAAATGTCGAGCTGCGACTGGACACTGGAAACGTTCCCTCTCCGCTCCCGCACATACCGCGCCAATTAGAAGACACACAATGAAATATAGGCGCTCGGCAAGCTGTCAGTACCGCGTATACCAAGCGAAACGAATCCGCGCCGCTCCCGCACCGACTAGGTCACAAAGCGGCCTAAGAGCAGCAAAACAGTTATTCAGACATATAAATAAACATAGTGTACATCTTGAACCAAATATTTTAGCGAAGAATTTAATCTTGAGTAGCGAAGCTATTCACTTTTAAATGAAACTAACACTAAATATTGATGTCTATGTAGTAAAATACTATACGAATGTATGCCTAGACACCGGTCTTTGTCTTGTCAATTACTGAACAAAGGCTACTTCCAAGGAACGCAAACCATCCTGGTCTTGGGCATTCCGCATCTATCCTATGCCATTCATCCATCCAGCCATCTTTCACAAATTGTCGCGTCGGTATATCGTGCCGCAGGGCTACTAATACTACTAATTTGCCAAATCGCGGTCTCCACTCCAACACTCGTCGGCTCCAGCGACCATCAGTCTGCATGGAGACATGACCGGCCCACTTCCACTTTAGCGTGCCGATTCTCCGTGCGGTATCGGTTACTCCCTCTGAATTTTTTCGTTGCGGATTCTATCGACTTAAGACGATATGAGATAAATTAGGAAATAAATCAATTTTCTTGTTTTAATAAAGTAGCAACAGTGTCAGATCCCTGGTATTCTATTATCACTAAATTGTAGTGTTATAATAATTGTATTGCTTTTATTGTTTACAGATTTGCTGCCTCAAATCACAAACAAGATAGTATCGGTAAGTCAACATTCCTTATTTAAGTACTTTAACGTAAGGCTTAGACACATACGTTATTTATAAATCTAGTGAAGAAGATAAATCCTTACACTAACATCTAAGAAGTATTTTGAACTGATTTAGATAAATCGACTCGATTGGAACACGACCTCATTGCTAACTAGTTTTTTTTACCAAATCTTAACTCCCCCTCTACCTAATTTTGGAGGAGAAAGCTAACAGGGTGGAAATGCACTCTGTGACTCTATAGTTGCGGATCTCTTTAGGCGGCGGTAATATACACACATCAAAAGTGTCTAGGGATCAACATATGTGTCTAGGGATCAACATTTATTTTTGCAATAACTTTTCTCCTGATTGATATTAATTAAAATTTTCTTTAAGGATTCATCAAATAAAGTGTTTTCGTTTGTCACAGTAACGATGAACCAAGTCACCTTTGCATTAATAAAGAAATTTGCCATTTTCCTAATAAAGGGATTTTTCACATTTGAACCACTAACATTAAAGTTCGAAAAAAATACTGAAATAACAGTTTTCTTTAAAATTTTATTAGGTAACTTAAACAATTAATAATCCGTGTTTCTACCGCGAACACTAACAACACAAGAATCGGTTTGGCATACTCAAAATGAGTTCATCCAAATCACGCTGTGGAATGGCTGCCCATGTTCGTTGCAACAACAAAAAAAGGTCTTCTTGCTACTGGATACCCTCCATATTCGGCAGAGCTCTTCTCTGTAGCATATCCCATGCATGTTCAATCGGGTTCAAGTCTGGCGACTGAGCAGGCCAGGGCCAAAGCCACATCTCAATCTCAAGAAATCCGCATAAAAATGCTTGATCCCTAGACACTTTTGATGTGTGTATTAACACTAGACAATCTGTCAGCTCGTTGGTCCCCTAGCCATAAAAAGTAAATAAACCTATGAATTTTTCTCACCTGTTCACAGTAAGCCAAAACTCAAAGATCTATCTGCAATCTAACTGCAAGTTGATTCTCAAACTGCACTTTACAGAATAAACTGCTAGGCAGCAACCGAAGTTTTTAAAACAAATAACTTTCTATGAAGCAACTTTGATTGTCTCTAAGTAAGAGCTCGTTCTGGAGAGTAAGTGAGAGCTGAAAGTTCTCGAAATAAACCAAACACAATATACAGCTTTAGAGTTTGAGGACTTCTAAGGAGATGCTCGAGTGTTCCGTTCGTTTAGTTTCGCTAAATTCACTTTAGATTTGTCTAGTTCAGACCACACGGTCTGAACTATCGGTCGGTGTGTTTAATGTCTCTCGTTATTCAGTTTGGTGGAATAAATGATATTTATAACACTGTAAATTATATGTATACCTATTTACAGATAGTTTGCTGTGTGATGTCATTGCTATTATGTAGTTTATACTCTCAATTGTCGTCAGTTGATGGAACTTGGTAAAATACATTCTAGAATTAAACTCACTGGTAGTTATTCCAATATTTTTGTTGACTTAGATTAAAGGTTAACCTTTGATAATGAAATAGGGTGAAATCGGCATACAAGTGAGTTTAATTCTAGAATATTTGCTAAATGTTTCTTAACTTGAAATCGATTTTTATCGAGTAGAATTTAAACGTATAACAATAAATGTACTTTATTTATAAAATGTAAGAATTTAATTGTAAATTATTGTACCTTTTTAACTACATAAATATTATTATATTATATACTTTCTTATATAAAGAGGTAAAGTTTGTGCGTTTGTGAGTTTGTGGTGTTGTAGGGGGTAATCTCTGGATCTACTGAACCGAATAATAACCCGAATAGTGTAAAGCCTAAGTCGTGGAAGCCGGATTTGCAAAGTAAGTCGGGGAAACAAATGTTTACCGCTCAACGAAGTGGTCACGGGTCTGCTAGTTATATTATAAACCAAATAACAATTCACTCAAATTTCACTCCAATCATCATATAATTTATCTGCTATACACAAACTATTTAACAGACATATACTAATGATCAAGGTAGTAGAGCCACGCTGATTACAGCACGGTAGGGCCGACCGGGGCGTTACTACCCTCGCACAGAAGATCAACGTAAAATGACAGTGTTTGTGCTGTCGTGTTTTGTTGGTGAGTACGAGACCGGAGGCCCAATGATACAGAAGCATCACTAGCACGCCATGGTGTGGGTCACCATGCAACATTGTTGCATTGTCTGCATTTGCAATGAGTATGGTGACCACCACTCTTGGATTCTGCTATTGCATTCCATTACGTAGAGTAGAGTCATTTTGGCAGGCAAATACATAAAAAAAAAAACATAAATTTAAAAAACACTATGTAGCGTAATAGTCGTCCATCCTTCTTCCACATAAGCTTAACTAATGCGAAGTCCGCCCGGGTCGCTAGTAATCAATAATACTAATTATGATTAGGCATTGCACTTATATATTGGAATATAAAAACACATATACATAGTTACATACATATATAAACTCTAAAACATTATGTATGTAAAAATATTTTTTTCCATGTCATTTATAAAGCTTAATGAGAAACATAAAAATATAAGCTATTTTCTCAAAAGGGAAGATTGTGAAAGCCTCTCAAAAAACATATTTATCCGCAAAAATGAAACTACAAAATAACTAAACGATCGAATTCCTGGCGTTTGAGACCCAAACTTTTCACGTAGAAGTCCGTAAATGAAAATACGAGATGAGACCAAAAACTTTGAGGGTTCCATTGTCACCTTTGAAACCTTTATCTTGATAGCGGAACGAAATCGGGCTTGAGATCAAAGGTTTCCGAAGGACAAATTCTGTAAATACTCGTCCCAAATAACTCGGTGGGATAAATCAGAAACACCTGTAAAAATTGTTCTTTCTTCAACATATTCTAGTCGATTTTTCGACTTTTGAGAATTTCTTGACCCGAAAACTTTGGCACGTTTAGTGAAATCCCAAAGTCTTTGTAGCTGAAAGAATTCCTGGAACGTTAACCTAAAACTTCGGCTTATTTTTTTAGGATTTTCTTTGGAATGTGATCTTTCGTAATTCTACCTCATTTTCAATACTTTAAATTTATAAATTCTTATTATTTTCATCCGCAGCTTTTTAGATTTGACAATCTAAAGTAGTGTAAATAAATTTAATTTGTGTAAAACACCCTGCGGCATTATTATTTATTTATGATTAGCTGAGCTCGGCTGTGGTACCCGCGGTACAACAACAACCGCGGTTACCATCGCGGGATTTTTTTTTTTTAAAAAAACCTACGTAAAAAGTATCCTATGTCCGTCTCCTGGTTCTAAGCTACCTCCCACCAATTTTCAGCCAAATCGGTTCAGCCGTTCTTGAGTTATAAATAGTGTAACTAACACGACTTTCTTTTATATCTTGATATTGGACGCTCTTTGGGGAGGCCTTTGGTTAAGCAGTGTACGACAATTGGTTTATCTGGATCTAAATTAGGTATTTTTTATTAATGATACTTATTACCGCTACAAAAAGAAACTGTATTTGCCACAAAATCCAGTTATTATAGGTACCGTCCAGAAACCAAGTGATTAATTGCCAACCAATTTTTTTTTTGTTTTTTTAATTATTTTGTCCCAACACATTCCAAAAAAGGGAAATAAATTAAATATGATTGTGGATTAATGAACGTCACAACCTTCAACGATTTGATACAACGACTAACATCAAAGAATTATTTTATATATATACAAAGGCAGAAAACATTTTATTTTACGTCAAAGCAATTAAATATAGAAAAGTGAGGTGAATTACACATTATTTGAGAAGCATGAACAACGAAGAATTCGAATTTGGAATTATAACGCACAGCTTAAAAACGTATATTTACTAAGCTGTAAATATAATTTTCAATACTTTTGCATTTCGTACTCGCATCAAGACAAAGACATTTATACTACACCTGATCGGAACAGTAGTCATTATTCCCTGAAAATGAAAAGAGAACGTTAGTCTTTTCCTTGACCTGAATAAGCGGGAGGAAAAAATGTATGAAAATCCATTTCTAACGTGTTTTAGCGGGAGAGTAAGTTGTATAAATTTTCATTTCTCATGTGTTATCTTATCTATGGCGCGCGCCTGCCCAAGGAGTTTTCATATAATTTAAATATGGAATCTCCGTGCCACTGACATCCTTTTGTGAAGAAAAAAAAAACAAAAGAGCGCGAAATATCGGTCAAATTCTAAGCTAAATTGTGTCTTACATGGTGTCTTACGTTTTTTTTTTTATGATATAGTTGGCAAACGAGCAGACGTATCACCTGATGGTAAGCGATTACCGCCGCCCATAGACACCCGCAACACCAGAGGCATCACAAGTACGTTGCCGACCTTTGAGGGATGGGGAAAAGGGATGTGGGGAGGGGTTCGGGTATGGGCCTCCGGTATCCTCACTCACTCGGTGAAACACAGCGCAAGCGCTATTTCACACCGGTTTTCTGCGAGGCTGTGGTATCACTCCGGTCGAGCCGGCCCATTCATGCCGAAGCGTGGCTCTCCCACGGTTATGATTTCAATACTTTCTACAATACAAGTCTCTATATTTTCCTCACAGGTGCAGTATAAAGCACTGTGTAGCGCTCGGGTGAAAGTCCCATTCCTACCTCGGGAGTATTGTGGCCCTAGGCGCCTTCGGGCCACAAACTGCTCCCTCGCTATTAATCGGTCCCTTTCCTCCCCCGGTGAACAATGTACTATTTACTAAGCTATTCAGCCGCTTTTCATGATCTTTGCATATTGTAGAAAAAACAATCAAAGGTACCAAAGAGACTCAGATTGGACTCATACAAAAAATAGTTACAAATTGTAAATAGTTTTTTTTATGGAATAGGCCGGCGAACGAGCAGACGTACCGCCTAATGGTAAGCGATTACCACCGCACATGGACACCCGCAACACCAGAGGCGTCACAAGTGCGTTACCGGCCTTTGGGGGATGGGGAGGGGAGATAGGGGGAGCGGTTGGAGTATGGGACTCCGGTATCCTCACTCACTCGATGAAACACAGCGCAAGCACTATTTCAGACCGGTTTTCTGTGAGGCCGTGGTATCACTCCGGTCGAGCCGGCCCATTCATGCCGGAGCGTGGTTCTCCCACGGTATTTTTAAAGTAATTAGCTTTTGTAGTAGCTCTGCACGCGTGTATTTCGGTTATCGCAATAAAGTGTCAAATGAGAAATATAGTATGCGGATACTTTGATAATTTCATTTATATTAGTATCATTTAGCCGTAAAACCGTAATAGACGGACAGGCAGAATTACTTTCGAATTTTATAATATTAGATTATATACAGATCTTGAGCATTACGTGATGGTTTCTATCGTAATCACGTTTATCTACTGTCCCTGTATTGAGTTTTTTTGGATTCGTATTCAACATGAAGGCGAACTATAGGAAGAAATGTAAAGATTTCAGAGTTTATGTCTATATGTGAGTTTTTATCTCTATTTCCACATCACAGAACTTCTAAATGCTTGAAAAAAAAAATTTTTTTCATCTCTCGTGTGATACTGGTTTTAAATATTTCTAAAAAAATATTGTTCCCAAATCTGATCAGCATTTTGTTAGCAGACGGTTCCCACAACTGATCTTGGTAAACCATTGAGAATATTTATTCGTAGCATTGAAGATCACTTAAAAGATGGCATACCATACTTTAAGATCAGACATCTAATATATACGATTTTCCCATTGAGTTAAAACAAAACCCGAAAAAGGGCTTTAAAATTACGACTCTAAGTAACCTTCCAAAGATAATAAGTACATTTTATTACATAAGTTGTCATAAGTGTCATGCGTCTATGTTTTTGTTATATGTCGATAAAAGCTGTCACAACGATGCGATACAATTCCGCATGATTGAACATAACGATATCATAAATAAAATAGGAATTTGATATGATATTTATTTGATATTGTACACCAATTTTTCTTAGCAAGATTATTTGATTGTCCGATAATGGAAAAGTTTCTATAAGTAGTCTGTAATCTATAAGGTCTTTGAAAAACGTTACAACAGGCTCTCTTTCTTGGCTTGGCCTGTTATTTATTTTCTTTATACTCAACTCGATCAACAAATAATGAACACAAATAACCAGGCTTAGCTGATACAGGAATAAAAACGAATAAAATCGTGGTCGGACCACTTCCGATTTGCCGAGCGGTAAAAACCTGGAACTCACTACCAGCGCACGTGTTTCCTTCCCACTATGATCCCGGATCCTTTAAGCGGGGCGTGAAAAAGCATCTCACTAGGCCGCCATAGTGTGAGATACCGTGTGTTATGTGCAAAATATTTAAAAAAAAAATTAAAAAATTGCGAGTGTTATCAAATAAAACATTTCAATGATTTCTTTAGAGATTCCAATAATCTTGAGACCATAAATAGATTGAAGAAAATTGATATTATGTAACTTTGTGCTAAATAAAGTCTCAACATGCAAACCTTTTTTCTCAGGAGAGACTTTTGTCCAGAAGTGGACTATTAAAGGCTGTTGACGTGTTGGGACTGTACAATTAACTGACTTGTATTAATGCAGATCTATGACCGTAAGTCGACGAATTTATGGAATATGATATTAATAGTCTTTATATGTAATTCTAGCTAAGTAAAGAACCCGTAGGCAAACACGTAAGTACAAGGTATCAGGTATGTGTACTAATATTCGAATAAAATTTCGACTGCACGTTTGGCCTAATGGTTTAACGGTCACCACGCCGTTTCCTTCTTCGCCAAGTGTCGTGGGTTCAAATCTCACGTAGGACAACACTTTGTGTGATCCACAAATTGTTGTTCTGAGTCTGGGTGTTCTTTGTGTCCGTTTCATGTATGTTTGTAAAGTCCCCCGCGACACAGGATTTATTCCTAGTGCGGGAGTTGTCTTTTTTAATCAAAAAAAAAAAATAATCAAAAAAAAAAAATATGTAGGTAATAGGTAGGCTATCTACTAATCATGGTCAAGAATTTTCATTTGCAAAACAGTTTCATTATTTAAGATAATTTAAGTAAATCAATTAAGAGGATGTGTATGAATAAATTCTATAACTCATATTCTATACCATGCTGCATTTTCCTTATTCGCATTGAGGATGGTGATCATCACTCTTGGATTCTGCTCATGCTTCCATCAGGCAGAGTAGTGTCAATTTGGTAACCAAAACATTTAAAAAAAATGTTTCTGGTTAGGCATGACGACGATTCAAGGGGAACCTGAAATCACATGGTCCGGGTATTACCCAGAATAGAGTGTTTAAAGGTGGCTGTCTGGATGGTTTTTAGTATAATTACTTATGAAAAATCCCTATGAGGAAATTGTCTATGGATCACTATGATGCGTTTCCACTAAAAGCCATCCCGACAGACAGCCACTAGGCGCCCTACTCTAAGAATCATCCAGACCATATGATTTTAGGTGCCCCAGAAACGATGTCAGAACTAGAACCAGATTTCTTCCTGGATGCAGGCAGATGCTAGTTGTCACTCTCTAAGCGGCCCAATACTACGGTACGGTCCAATCGCGTTTTAATTTAATTAGACCGCCATCCTATCAAGTCTTGCAAATATAGCCTTACTAGTTGTTCACCGCGGCTCCGCCCGCGTGTATGTCGGTTATCGCGGCAAATAGTAGCCTATGTGTTATTCTGATGTATAAGCTATGTTACTGTAAAGTTTCATCCAAATCCGTTCAGTAGTTTTTGCGTGAAAGAGTAACAAACATGCATCCATCCATCCATCAAAGTCAAAGTCAAAAAGATTTTAATCAAATAGGATTAATTTACAGGCACTTATGAATAGTCAATATTTAATATTAAAAAATCGAGTGATTCTAGTCGCCATCCATCCGTCCATCCATCCATCCATACTTACAAACTTTCGCGTGTATAATATTAGTATTCGCGTTTATAATATTAGTAGGATTCTTATAAAGATAGTATCAAACATGTCTTATAACGATTTGTTACAGATTCTTTGAATTTAACTAAAATAGAAATCATTTCTCCTAGACTATTATGACAATCTCAGCGTAGGCCAGCCAAATACGCAGGAATTATCAAAGTGCACAAGTGTGTCCGCAAACAAAGGTGTACTCTCTATTGTCTCACTCATAATCTGATGGTACGATTATCTGACACGACCTTACATGCTTTACGTGCTCTCCGAGGTGCGGAGGTTCAGACCCCAACTTTCAATTCCCAGCTGTTATGAAGCATTCACATAATAAAAAAATTGTAACACTTTTTGTTCCGACTCGAAATTCAAACTTGAGACCTCTTGACCGATAAATGACAACGAGGCAGTAAATTGTACTAAAAATTGATCTGTTGATCTATAATCAAACAGTGTTGCAATTTTCTAACACGAACACGTGGATGACGTGTTTTATGCAACATTGCCTGTGGTATCAGAATATTGCAGCTGACAGCTGTCAAGTGCGGTTTTGTGGCTACCTACAATATATCAATGTGTCCCTAGTATATAATCTATATAAATAAAAATAAATCGCCGAAATTTATGTACGCGCATAACTTCCGATCGACTGCATCGAATTGGATAATTCTTTTTGCTATATGTTCGTTATTGTTAGGGCAAGGTTTTTTTAAAAGAAAATCAAAAAGTTACCGGAAAATATTTTTTCGTTCACGACTGCACCATGGGAAGCCGGGGTGATAAATACTAAAAACAAGCTTTTCAGAAATTAAGACAATATTTATGAAAGGAAAATATGGCGGTAAGGAGTTTGTCGGGTCAGCTAGTACGTACATAAAAATAGAATCACCATATATGTAGTAGTACTACTTTCTGACCCACGAAGCTTCGTCTGCATCTCTTTTCAAGCAAATTGGGCTCATCTATACTTATAATAAAAAAATTTTTTGGAGGGCTCTCTATTATCGACACTGAAGCCAAAACTGTATTTTTTTCATTTTTGTCTGTCTGTCTATCTGTACCTTGGCCGCGCATCACGCTGAAACTACTGAATGGATTCAAATGAAACTTAGCATGATTTGAGTTCATACTACGAGGTAGGACATGGGATACTTTCTATCCCGAAATTCAGCAAGGCTTCTTGGAGAGAGGGGATGAAAGTCAAAATATGTACTTAGTTGTAAATCAATAACACGTAGTCCGATTTCTTTCATTTTTTTTGCTAGAAAGAAAAAAAAACGTGAAAAATCTTTTTTTGTCCGCGACTGTACACTGCCTGTGGGAAGCTGAGACAGATATGTAAATATAGTTTTGGTCTAAGCGTGATGTATCCTAATGTCGTAGGTAGTACGTATGTAGGATGTTAACTATCCTATCTAAAGCAATATAGTAATACAGACATTTAAAAAAACATGAAAATCGGTAAGATAGTTTTGCAGGTCATCGTGAGTAACAATGTGACACGAGAATTTCATATAATATATAGTTAAAATTAATTTCCAAAAAACTGCACTCATTACACACTGAAAACAATCCTTAAATCATACTGTATATCAGATCAAACTTTCATTTCAATCGGTGCAGAATTTCTAGAGTATTTGAAGCGTAAACAAATCAACTTAACATCATTATGTCATTAACATCATCATCTTTAATACTCCTCTGCAGAACACAGGCTTCTCCTTAGAAATTAGGTTTTGGTCTAGCATTCATACAAAATAAACACTTCAAAATTAGTACCAAATACTATTAATAATATAAATACCACACGTAATCAATATGAACGCGATACAAATCTACCAAACACAATATTTAAGAAGAAATTTCTACAAGAATCAATTTACCTTGGCCTCGCTTCAAGAAAATTTCCCATAGGAAATAAGCTAAGTTTGAACTACCAAATTGAGTTGGAAGTGGCGTACAAATAACAAAAGGTACATTTTAGACGATCCTTTTAAAGGTCCTATGCCAAATATAGACCCCTGTGAGATGTTACGAGTTAGGGAAGGATCTTGGTAGGCTTAAGTTGCGTTTTGCCTTTCAATTTATTGGGAGCCGAAAGCCTTGTTGAAAGGTACGTTTTTATTTTAGGGTCTAAATATATGGGCAGATAAACATTGAGGTATTCAATTAAGGTGATTGTTAGAGAAAACAGCTGCTTTTTAGGGTTCCGTGCCAAGCAAAAAACAGAACCCTTATAGATTCGTCATGTCTGTCTGTCTGTCTGTCTGTCCGTCTGTCTGTCCGTCCGTATGTCACAGCCACTTTATTCCGAAACTATAAACTTTAATCTTGAAACTTGGTAGGTAGATGTATTCTGTCAACCGCATTAAGATTTTCACACAAAAATAGAAAAAAAACAAATAATTTTGGGGGTCCCCATACTTAGAACTAAAACTCAAAAAAAAATTTTTCATCCGACCCATACGTGTGGGGTATCTATAGATAGGTTTTCAAAAATGATATTGAGGTTTCTAACATTATTTTTTTCTAAACTGAATATTTTGCGCGAGGGACACTTCCAAAGTGGTAAAATGTGTCCCCCCCCCCTCTTTAACTTCTAAAATAAGAGAATGATAAATCTAAAAAAAATATATGACGTACATTACCATGCAAACTTCCAACGAAAATTGGTTTGAACGAAATCTAGTAAGTAGTTTTTTTTTAATACGTCATAAATCGTGAACTGCAATTTACCTTTCATTCAATCAACACAAATGTAAAAATATTTATTTATTTATTTATTATTTATTAAAAACTTTATGCACATTTGTACATTGGCGGACTTAATGCCCAAGGCATTCTCTTCCAGTCAACCTTAGGGTGGTGTAGAAATCTAGTAAGGTAGGTGGTGCACAGAGGTTACATGATCAATAAAAACAAACAAAACACATAAAAATAAACATAGACATGGTAAATACATAAATATTTATATAAATATACATACATACACGCATACACATTATATTCGTACACTATGACAGTCCGAGTCTAAGGTGAACCAATTATCGATTAGTAGTTCCTGCCGTTTCGCTAAGAAGGAGATCATGTACCTTCTTTTTGAAAGTAAAACGGTTTGTTGACATCCTGATTTCGAGTGGGAGAGCATTCCAGAGTAGTACCGCTTGGACAAAGAACGAAGAGTTCATGAAATCTGAATTGTGGGAGGGACATAAGAGGAGCAGATTATTTTCTGAACGAAGATTTCTGTCGTGATTCGAGGACAGATAACGGTAGTATTGAGCAAGATATGTAGGAGAAAATGGTGAGTTGAGAAATGAAAATAGGGAGGTAAGTGCTCGCTGATTGCGGCGCAGGCGGATGGGCAACCATTTTAGTTGGGAACGATAGGCTGACACATGGTCGTACTTCCTAAGATTAAAAATGTATCGAATGCAGTTATTGAGAAGGCGGTCAAGTTTATTGAGGAGATCTGCATTCAGGTCGAAATAACATACATCACCATAGTCAATTATTGGAATTATTAAGGATTGCATTAAAGTTGTTTTAGTGGTAGTTGGCAAGAAGTTTTTGAGACGATATAACGTTCGCATGTTTCCCGTTACCCTCCGGCTGACATAAGTAACTTGAGCTTGCCAATCAAGGGTCGAGTCGATGAGCAAGCCCAGGTCTTTAACTACGGGGCTGAACGGAATGACTGAGCCACTGAACACTATTGGTAAGATTGAAGCAGTATCGATTCTGCTTATCATGCGTTTGCTTCCTACTATTATCGCCTGGCATTTAGTTGGGTTAACCGACAAGCCAAATCTCGTCGACCATAACCTTATGGTCTCTAAGTCCCTGTTGACTTCTTCGATAGCTTGCGTTATGTCGTCCACTCTTGCCTGCGAATACACTTGCAGATCGTCAGCATACAGGTGATACGCACTCCGAAGTTGTTGAGTTATGAGGTTAATAAATATTGAAAATAAGAGAGGAGAGAGAATACCGCCTTGAGGGACGCCAGCGCGGAGGTCGCACCAACTCGATGTCGAGTCATCAACACGAACACACTGCTGTCGCCCCTGAAGATAAGTGGAGAACCATTCCAGTGCCTCGGAAGGTACCATAAGATATGTAAGGATAGATAGAAGGATTTCGTGACTGACGGTGTTGAAGGCATTTGAGAAGTCAACTAATACTAGTACTGTAACTTTAGTGTCTTCCATACCTTTCCTAATATCGCCAGTCACTTTAAGGAGAGCGGAAACTGTGCTGTGACCGGCCCTAAAGCCGGATTGCAGAGGGCTTAATAGCTGGTTTCTGTGAACAAAGTGTGAGAGTTGCTTGTGAACACAGGCCTCGAGTACCTTAGATAGAAAGGGAAGAATAGAGATAGGTCGAAAGTGTTCAGGATGTGTAGGATTATTTTTTTTTGGAAGAGGAATGATATAAGCCTTTCGCCACAGAGCGGGGAAAGTTCCGGAATCAAGAGAGAAATTTATTATGTGTGTGATTGCCAGGAGAATGCAGTCAAGTATGGTGACAATCATACGACGGCTTATGCCATCATATCCTACGGCATTGGAGTGGACAGATAGAATAATCTTCTTGATATCCTCGGGAGGCACCGGAGAAAATTCGAAGGAGTTGGTAGTGGGACTGGTGAGACCAGATATGTATTCCAGCGTTTGACACTTAGTTAGAAGATCCAGAGAAGGCGTAGATGCGAAATAATCGTTGATGTCATTCAAACCAATTGTATTATTGAACACTTGGTGTTGTTTTTTACCAATACCTAATGACCCAAGAAATTTCCAGATACTGGAAGAGGAAGAAGACTCTATGTTTTGTAGAATATGTCGGCGTTTAGCGTTGCGTATCACCTGATTGCACCGATTCCTTGCAATTTTATAAAGATTCCAACTATCTTCGCTGCGATTTCTCTTGAACCGATGAAATGTCTGATCCCTTCGCTTCATAGCTGCACGGACCTCATCCGTCATCCAAGGCGCTGGGGCCCGTTTTAATTTAACTGCTCTAATGGGAGCGTGGACGTCATACAGATTAACAATGTTGTCGTTGAAAATGATGATTTTGTTATCCACGTTTGTAGCAGCAGCCATATCTGTCCAGTCTATTGCATCAGCATCTGCGTGTAATTTTTCGACATTCATGCTTCGGAAACTGCGTATGTGTGCAATTTTGGGAGGTGGTTTGGGAGGTTTCAGGATATAAGAGAGGAAGAGTAAGTCGTGATGGGAAAAGCCAGGAGCAGAGAGTTGACCGTGGGATGAGACAAGGTGTGGGGCAGAGATGAGGATTAGATCAAGCCAGGTATCCTGATGCTCAATGTTATGATGAGTGGCTTGAAGCGGTAGGACATGGAGGTTGGTTGCTTGGATGATGTGAAGTAGACTGCGTGTACGAGGAGAGTTTTGGGCTAGGAGGTTGGTATTAAAATCTCCCATGATGATGTGATGCGAATGTTCAGACCCTAAAGATTCCAGAACTGTTTCCAGACTGGAGAAGTAGCTAACAGTTGGGGGGCAGTAAACTACACCCAGAATGACGTTGACTCCCCTGACACAAACCTGTAGGAAGAGATATTCTGCGCTGGTAGATAGATTGGAAGAGGAAGCGGAGACAATTTTGTAAGGTAAGAAGCTGCGAAGGTAGATTGCAACGCCGCCACCTCTTTTATCTGAACGGTCATTACGAATAAGGGTAAAGCCAGGCAGAGTATATGAGGTGGAAGGTAGGTGGGGTTTGAGCCAGGTCTCCGAAATCAGGATGGCGTGAACGTTGTTGTCGGAGAAAGTCTCAGTTAAATCACTGAAATGGCTGGGAACACTTTGAGCGTTTATGTGACAAACATTAAAATAAGGACGCGATTGAGGAAGAAATATTTGTCGCACTTGATCACCCAGAGTCTCTACTATGGAACTGAAACTAACATCTTCAGAAGAGTCATCGGCAGAAAAAAACACATCAACATCATCGTCGCTCATAGGTGTACCTATTAAAAATAAAAGTATAGGACCGTACCGCTAAAATAAAATAGAAATGTAATGAGAATCTAAATGCAAACTAACCAGATCGTATCTCTACACCACCCGCCAGCGGACACACATACAAAAATAATATATATTTTTTCCTTAATTTTTGGTGACATTGTGACATTTTTAAATAAGCATACAAAAAAAAAATATAAACAATAGATCAAGAGAAAAAAGAAAGAAACAAAACAAACAAAAAACAACCAAAATGAAAACAGACATACTTTCACAAATAAATACTCACAATTACTACTAACCTAACACGTTCTGAGCGTATCGGAACGGAAAACAATAATACGTGATCGTGACAGGTGACATTAGATATATAGTTGTCAGTTGCGTTGATTGCAAAACATGAAGGTATTTATTGTAAACAAAGCAAAAGGTAATATTGAGTGTTTATGTTTGGAATAAAATAAAGTGTTACTATTAAACGATACTTTAAAGTAACTGTGAGGAAGTTAATTGTTAAAAATGGTGACGATAGCAGTATAATCAATGTCGCCGTGAGCTTTTAGTGTTCGTGCTCGAAGTTGCTTTGGGCGGTGATGTTGCCTTAGGGTATTTTGCTATGAGAGGTTCGAGCTCGTCTGGTGATGTTATCTTCTGGCGGCTTTTATCAGAGGGCCTGACGACTATGATGCCGTCCTGTGTCCAGCAGGCCGACATACCGAAGTGTTGCCTAGCCATGCTGAAAGCCGTCTGTCGAGTTCGAGTCAAAAACTCTCTTACCGTGAAGCCGGAACCCTTCAGCGTTGTCTTCGCCTTCCAAACAGCAGCACGGGTCTCCACGGCAGAGAACCAGACCAGCATTGGGCGACGACGTTCCTTGGAAGGAGTACCAATGCGATGACAGCTTCTGATGTTGGATGCTGTGACCTCCTTGAGACCCATCCGCTGGTTAAGGATATTCAACACGGTCTTCACACAATCCTCCTGGATAGCTTCAGGCACTCCGAGAACCACTAGTGCCTTACGTCTGTGGCGTGTCTCAATGACATCTACCATTTTGTCACACTCATTAATCTGCTTGCGCAGCAGACCCAGCATGGTGAACATAAGCTCCCTGAATGCTCTGAATTCCTCAGATACTCGAGCCACAGTTTCCTTCGAGTTCCCACCAGATTGCAGTTGTGCTTCTAGCTGAGCCATTCTCTTGGAGAAGCTCTCTTCTAAACTGCTCTGAGCCGTTTGAATATCATTGAGCTGCGACATTATGATTCAAAATACCACTTAAGAGTTCCTTTCTTCTTGATGAAATTATAAACTGTGTGAATGGCTGGCAGGTGGTTAAGAACTTAATTCAACATATGCGCAGTACAGTAACTGTAAGTATATGAAAACTATTCACTTATTTTATTTAATTAGCACTAATATAAGTATTAAATATTTTTTCAATTTAGAGCCTTTTAAAAATCTGTGTTGACTTTTTAGCACCTACCCACCAAAAAAAGATAAATATAAAATAAAAATTATATTTATGTTACTTGCTGCTGCGGAACCCTTCATGGGCGAGTCCGACTCGCACTTGGCCGCTTTTTTTGTATATTTTTGTCTTAGTTAGCCTCGCTAGAATTGGATCCAATGAATTTTATATCTATAATATATTTAATAGATAGATATGTAGACTACTATACGTATATATTTGCAACTATAATTGTAACTTCACTTACATTATAATGGGGCAAGTCTATTGATCTTAAATTGTTGTATTTTTTTAAATCAAGATCTAGCAAAATGACTCTAATCTGCCTGATGGAAAGCATGAGCAGAATCCAAGAGTGATGGTCATCATCCTCATTGCGAATGTGGACAATGGGACTGGGACTAGTGAGATGCTTTTTCACGCCCCGATTTAACGACCTGAGATCATAGAGGCAGGTTTTAATTGATACTGCTACTCTGAACGGTGACTTCCAAGGGCAGCACTTGTTGACGTGTAGAGGAAGAGAGAAAGTGGGACCAGTTGGAAAATCTCGTTAGAATACTCTCCATGATAAAGGCGATAAAGGACTGCCATAGAGGCGACATCTCTTCGCAACTGCAAAGGCTTAGCATTTAAAATTTTATATAAAACATAATATTAAAAATTACGGCCTGACACATAAATGATTATGCTCATTAAATAACACATTTCATGTCTTTCTTAAAAAAAAAACCGATGATATTGAGAACCTCCTCCTTTTGGAAGTCGGTAAAAATACAAACCTTTGACCTCTGGCTTCCTGATTGTAGCGATTCTGAGATCGCTAGTCGATAGACCCACAGTCCCGATGAATTCCGGAAACAATGTATTTTTTTTTATTAATCTATTTCTTAAGAAAGAAGAGGAAAAGAAAGACGGCAATTAATAATAAATGTAATTTTTAAAATCTGAGACTTTAAAATAATAATTGGATTGGCATTGCACAAATTTAGTAGGTAGTAGTAGTAGGTAGTAGAGCCACGCTGATTTCAGCACGAATGGGCCGGCTCGACCGGGGCGGTACTACCCTCGCACAGAAAATCAACGTAAAATGACAGCGATCGTGCTGTCGTGTTTCGTTGGTGAGTGCGAGACCGGAGGCCCAAATAGTCTAGTCAACAAGTTCCATACTTGTTGACTAGACTAAAAGATGCAGCAGCATCACTAGGCCGCCATGGTGTGGGTCGCCATACTGCATTGTCTGCATTCGCAGTGAGTATGGTGACCACCACTCTTGGATTCTGCTTATGCTTTCCATCAGGCAGAGTAGAGTCATTGTGGCGGGCCATACATAAAAAAAAAAAAAAAAATTGTGACAGTCGTCATAGCCTTAGGGTAACTAAACCCTCTTGGAAATTAAATATCACTTCCTATATCTGCAAGAAATTATAAAAAATAAACAGTGAACTTAAGACAATACCTGTTTAAAATATTTTCTTGAACTTTATTTAGCGACTTCATGTCACTATCCCATCTAGGGTACTTCACGGTAAGAGAAGTGTATCGTTAACATTTTTGAACATTCGTGAAATTCTTATATTCCAGTATAAATCGATCGCCATTTAGTAGAACGCCCGGCCTACAGATGAAGCTACAAATGAAGCAAAATTTTCTTCACCGACGTAATTGAAATACCAAGAAATTAGTACAAATTTTCAAATTCTAAAACTTAACCCTTCATCAGTCATTATTTCTTTACAACCTTCAGGCAATTAATTAATCGGAAACTTTAAACCCATGTACAGAGCTTCACACAAGTTGTACGATATATACTATGTACACGTAGGCATTAATTAACAGACACTGAATGGTGTCGGGTACTCTTAATTAGTAAAGTTTTGGGCAGCGGTCACCTAATCTGGCGAAAGGTTAAACATGATGATATGTAGACTTACGAGGTAGGCTTAAAGCTGAAAGTTTACTGTAGCTATTAAACTGTTTATTTGAACATATAAATTAGGGTAGTACTAAATGCTGGATGAGTGATTCTAAGCGGCTCATTAACTGTGGAAATACTCATGACCAATATGACGTACGTATACAATATGATATAAGTTGATTCGTGGATCACAGCAACTGTTAATTAATAGCAAACTATATTAGAATTATTAACCTTTTCTTGAACTGCAACACACCTTCCTTTAATTTTTACTTACTACAAATCTTACTATTGCTAACTCTGTATGTCTGTTAAGCTTTAAAGGCATGGAATTGGGCATGGAAATACTTTGATACTTGAGGAAGGACATAAGCTACTCCACACCGTGATAACTGTCATACAGTTATCCGCAGGCAAAAGCTAGTAATAAATGCGAAGGTTTGTTAGAATATATGCACGTTTGTTACTCTTTCATGCAAAAACTTATTGAACTGATTAAGATGAAACTTTACAGTAATATAGCCAACAAATTAGAATAACACATAGGGTAATATTTACTACGATAATCGACCAAAACGCGGGTGGAGCCGCAATCAAAAGCTAGTAGATTACATAAGCTGGACTTATTACTGTGGGCGTTCTCTGATCTTCAACTTTCGAGTAATCTAGAGATATGCTCAACAAAATTGTGTGGGTAAGATTCAAAACGCTTAAAATATACCTGTCTACAAAAATAGATATACATACATTAATGAAAATATAATAATTACATAGATGTAATTTATACTCTCGATTGTCGGCACTTGATGGAACTTGTTGATAAGGGCGAAACTGGTCAGGATTAAAGTTGAATAAAATAGTGGAATAAGTACAAGTGGGTTTAATTCTAGAATGTATTGCACTGTTAAAATGAAGTTTTTTTTGGTCCTAGTAATTATTACACATATTTCTCGTGTCTCGTTGTTGCTTATAATGAACTCCGAAACTATCTAACCAATTTTTTTAAGATAGGGACGTAAACATCGCGTTTAGACTAAAAGGCGTCGAGCCCATGATTTAAAAGAGACCCAGACGAAGTTGCCTAGGTCTGTAAGTAAATAATTATATTATATCACACTAATACATAAAGGCGAAAGTTTGTGTGTATGTTTGTTACTTCTTCACGCAAAAACTACTGAACGGATTTAGATGAAACTTTACATCAGAATAACACATAGGCTACTATTTGCAGCGATAACCGACATACACGTGGGCGGAGCCGCGGTCTACAGCTAGTGTATACATAAACATATATACAGCTACCCAGCTATAAATCTACACAGTAAATTAACAACTTCGGTTTTACAAAATATGTCAATAAGCACTAAAAACTAGCAAATATTTCTCATACTGTTATTAGAATATTTTTGTTTTAAGCGTACAATAAATTAATCTAAAATTAGATATTGATTAATTAATCAAAACAGTACGAAGCGTTAATAGTTTCAAGCTTTCCAGGAAGTTTGAAGGTTTGCATTGATTAATTCCGCGACGGTTCAAAGTTTTAAGTAGTGTTGACTTAGAAATTTTAAAGGAAGCTAATATTGCGGAATCAAATACAACCTTCTAAAGGACTAATAGTGCCTTAATTGTTGAGGTTCAAGGCTTACAGCTTATTATTTTATTAGAAAATTTTACAGTACAGTTTAATAGTATCGTTACAATTAATGTATATGAAATAGTCTTACTAATATAATAAATATGAATATTTGTGAGAATGATTTTATATTTGTTACTCCTTCACGCAAAAACGTTTGAAAGGATCTGAATGAAATTGAGCGCACAGATCAATATTATAGTCTGAAAATATTCCAGGCAATAATTTAGATTTGATAGCCAAAATTAGGGCCACATTAGGTAAAATCTTAATGGCGAGTTTTTGATGTCTAGATATTGGCAATATCAATTAATCAAAATATGGCTAGTAAAGCCGTAATTTGTTTGTCGTCATCTGAAATTAGTTTTATTTCATTAATTAGGAAGTTGGACTGATCATGCATGGCTTTTATTAATATCGTCAAATGAACTTCTTTGAGTTATACTACTGTCGATTGTCGACACTTGAATAAACTTGTTAAAAACACTCACTTGTACTTTTATTCCACTATTTAATTTAAATTAGCCGGACTGATTTTGCTCTAACCTTTAATAATGCCATAAGGCAGTATCATCATAACATATTTGATCTAAGTGGAAATCAAACTCACGACCTTTGCTTTAACAGACAGGGTCGCTAACATCTAAACTAAGAGGCCTGTCAACAGCAAAACTTTGAAACAATTGAATAAATATTTTCATCCAGTGTTTGTATCATGCCGCTTCTATTAGCCTGAATAAAAACATTAAATGCTTTGAAAATGTATTTAGAAAAGATACTCTCATAATAAAACAGGTAGTCATTCACGTGAAGTTTTGGCACTGCAGTTTGCGTGGGTTTATTGATGAAAGTTTTAAAATATGAACATGTATTGTCCCAGGCGAAAAATACTGTGTGAATTGGAATAGAGTGGCTTTTAGCTAGCTACTGTTTCTGAGTTGTTTTTGTGTAGAATGGTTTCGTATTTTAAATTTCAAAATGATTATAAATTATTACACACATCAAAAGTGTCTAGGGATCAAGCATTTTTATGCGGATTTCTTGAGATTGAGATGTGGCTTTGTAATAAATTTATGATTTTATAAATTTATATGGATCCTTTTTGGTGCATTTCATAATTTGAATCAGGAACTGTCAATCAAATTCGAGTAAAAGATGAAAATCAGCTGTCAATATTTTCCCTATAAAAACATACAACGCATTGAAGACATTATTAGTGCTACTGTTTCCCTACTACTGATTAAAACCAACGTTATTATGGAGCGGCGACGTCATTTAAGCAGGGAAGAAATGCTCAGAGCCGTGGGAATAAAAGAAGCTGGTTCCCGGCAACGTACTGTGGCTTTAGCTCTGAATACAAGTCAGAGTGTTATCAGTCGACTTTGGACACGTTACCGAAGCACTGGTACCGTGGCTGAGCGCCATGGAGGACGGTATCGCTGCACCACACGGAGACAAGACCGATACATTCAAATCTTAACTCGAAGAGCTCCAACAATAACCGCCATGATGTTAGCCGTGAGGCTTCATCACTCTTCAGGGAACTTAATTAGCGACCAAACAGTCAGAAACCGCTTGCATGAAGTGAACCTTCATTCCCGAAGACCGCTACGGGTACCACCTATAGCAATGCACAATCGTAGGATTCGATATCAATGGGCTCTTGAACACAGAAATTGGGCAGAAGAACAATGGCGTTTCGTGTGCTTTTCTGATGAGTCTCGTTTTGGCATGAGACCGGATACAAGACGTATACGACACTGGAGAACCCCTGGACGCCAACAGCGATTAAAATCCTGCCAGGAAGTCCATCCTTATAGTGGTGGAACCATCATGGTATGGGCGGGTATTTGGATCGGCGGAAGAACTGAGTTGATTTGGATCAGAGGCAACCTCAACGCTCAAATTTATGCTGAGACGATTGTATCAGACGTCATCGTTCCTCTACAAGTGCAAAACGGTCCCTTATTTTAGTTAATGCATGATAATGCACGACCGCACACCGCAAGAGTTGTAAGACAGACTCTCGCCGCAGCTAACATCAATGTCCTGCCCTGGCCTGCCCAGTCGCCAGACTTGAACCCGATTGAGCATGCATGGGATATGCTACAGAGAAGAGCTCTGCCGAATATGGAGGGTATCCAGTCGCAAGAAGAGCTTTTTTTGTTGTTGCAACGAACATGGGCGGCCATTCCACAGCGTGGTTTGGATGAACTCATTTTGAGTATGCCAAACCGATGTTCTTGTGTTGTTAGTGTTCGCGGTAGAAACACGGATTATTAATTGTTTAAGTTACCTAATAAAATTTTAAAGAAAACTGTTATTTCAGTCTTTTTTTCGAACTTTAATGTTAGTGGTTCAAATGTCAAAAATCCCTTTATTAGGAAAATGGCAAATTTCTTTATTAATGCAAAGACTTGGTTTATCGTTACTGTGACAAACGAAGACACTTTATTTGATGAATCCTTAAAGAAAATTTTAATTAATATCAATCAGGAGAAAAGTTATTGCAAAAATATATGTTGATCCCTAGACACTTTTGATGTGTGTATATTCAACACAATTGTTGTATACGCGTATTTATTTAGCTTGCAATGTTGGGTATTTTTTTAGTAAATAAAATTTGTAATGAAGTTATTGCCTGAAGTGGAAGTGGATCGGTCATGTCTCCAGATGAATGATGGTAGCTGGAGCAGAAATATGCTAGAGTGGTAACCGCGACTAGGTAAATCACCAGTCAGCACAGTCACCACAGACGTCTCTTTAGGAAAGATGTTTTTTTAAGATCGGTAGTCTAACATAATAATATACTCAGAAAGGAATAGATACTCGCTAAGCTGAAAGCGGGACCGTTTAACAGTTAGCAGGTATCAAAGGTGGAAAAAATCCATGCTAACTTACGTCATTTTAGGAAGGCTAAATTTTAAATATATCATTAAGTATAATATTTTAAAATATTTTCCAATAAGCCAGACAAATCCGATGGGCGAAAGTTCATCCCAGACTTTTTTGAAGTTTATAGAAAGGAACGCCTCACTGTTCTCTAGTGGCAGACATACGCATCATGTGTATTGCTATATAAGTTAGCGTAGGCATTCATACTTCTCAACAAAGTAGACTAAACACTAACAACACACTAACTCAGAGTAGCCAGGAGTTGTAAAAGATAGATATTCACGTGTCAGAGTGCATCTCACTTGTACTTATGCTCTCAAAGACTACGTAGTCCAATTAGGTGGTCTTGATTAGACCACCTAATATCTTTCGTATCTGATTGATCCGAACAGCTCTGAACACCAATCTCCACGTTGCTCTTCATTCAACTAAGGAGAGAAATAAGTGGCAAGCAACTGTTTGGAAGAAGATCCTCCCACAACTAGGGAAGTAAGATCAGTAATAATAATAACAATGCAAGGAAGAGTTATTACTTCTATATTTAAAAGGAAGGGTTCGAATTGTTTTAACTGAAAGTCAGATCGGTACACAGGTTCTACTAGTTTGAATATTTGTCTTTTCGGAGATTCATTCAAGATCACACAAGTCTAACCCACCCTTACTTTTCCCAAACATAAAATAAACATACCGGCACTGATTTCACTAACAACAAAACACTGGACAAGAGATTAAGATAACTTATTCCATTACAGAATATTTATTACCAAAGTACGTCCATATTATTTGAATTAACGCCGTTCCTATACAAATAACGTAACTCAGCACAAACAAAACTTTCATTTCAACAATATTAGCATGTTATGTATTGGGTAGATTACGCAGCTTCTTGATTTGGTTATGAACGTTATAAACTTGCTGCTTACCTTTTAATGGTATATCAGATAACCTCGTGAACTTTGCATCACCTATATATATTTGGTCTTCAACTACCATCCACTGTTGAACGAAAATCTGCCATAAAGGGCCATCTACACGAATGAGAGTATCGCGAAGAATTCGCGCGTCTATCGTCGGGCTATCTCAATGTACGAGCGATTATTACTTCTATGTATTGTCGCGACTAGTGACGTATTCGCCGAGTATATACAAATATGAAGCACGACGATTATATTGTCGCAGTTCTCTCACCCGTGAAGACCGCTTCCAAGTACCGCTAAGTACCGCTATTCCTGTCTAGAGTAGTCTGCATCTATTTATATTTGTAAAATATGATCCTTTATCATAGTGGCATTATTAACTAACTTTTTTAATCTAAATACACGATTTTATCGACGGCCGACCACCCTTATTCAAAAATATTCATTTAATTTGAAAACTTCGTCACACAGACAACGGCATCAGATGTTTGACATGAAAAACAATTTAGTATGAGAAAAATAATGTAGTTTTCATCTCTTCTATTCATCAAGAGGATATCATAACTACAGAGGATAACAACGCTGCAAAGAGTTCTCCAGTCCTGTGGGAGAGCCACGTTTCGGCATGAATGGGCCGGCTCGACCGGAGTGATACCACGGCCTCACAGAAAACCGGTGTGAAACAGCGCTTGCCCTGTGTTTCACCGAGTGAGTGAGGATACTGGAAAGCCTGAGGAAGCCTATACCCAAACCCCTCCCCATTATGCTCCCTCTCCCCACGCCCCAAAGGCCGGCAACGCAATTGTGACGCCTCTGGTGTTGCGGGTGTTCATGGGCGGCGGTAATCGCTTACCATCAGGCGATAAGTCTGCTCGTTTGCCCCCTATTCCATAAACAAAAATCTCTTGTACCATTTTTGGACATATCGTGCCTATTAAATGTGATTGATCAATTCGAGAGCTGATTTACCAAGCACAGCAAGCTCTCCATGCTTTTATTCATAATAATACTAATATTTTTGTTAATTATTTTATTCCTTACTTACTTATCATGCACTTATGGCAGTGTATTTTTAAGTTTTTTAAACTATATTTATTTATAAGAGAAGAGAACTAAAGCTTCACAAAATCCTGTACCGGGTTGGTACAGTCTGATCAGCGTGGTACATATAATAGGTTAAAAACTACTTTCTTATGAAAACCTACATCCAATAGTAGAATTAAAGGCAAATGATTATAAATTGTGTGTAATATATATAATATCAACCTGAAAATATATTATTTAATTAATGTATTTTAAGTAATACTATTTAAGATCTTAAATTTAAAGCACTAGAATTTAATATTATATAACGGTTAAATTCCACTAAACGTCTATCAAAATTGTAATTCCTTAAACCGACCCTCCCATAAAATCTACAACTGAAACTATGTACCAATCTTGGCATAAGCCTGGCGTCAAACTTAGGCAATTATTAAGTCGCCAGAGGTATTCAAACTTTGTTTAACAACACTCCCAACAGATTTATCGGAGGCGTTGATTACTGTGTATAATTTCGTTATATTTCCTTTTAATTAGTTTTTGATTGGTGTTCCGAGATGGGTTTTGAGAATTACAAGATTTATTTTCGTTTATATTCCGTCTCTTTTGAACGTTTATTCCTCGGGTATATTTTGGCCAAAAAGAAATAACACTTTATAAAGTGTTTATACTGAATTATGTAACGTTTCGTATTTTTAGTTATTTCATATAAATATTGAAATCCAACGTATGTTGGCACCTTCTCATTACAACCTAATTAACTTCTAACCATATTCAATTTACGTATAATGAAACTCTCGAAACACAAGGCATCAGTAACGGACCTCCTGAAACTGTTACTATTAATATATATATATATATATATTAATACTTAGAACTTTAAAGCATTATAAATTGTATTTATTTATACTTAACTAAACAAATCGTTTTATCCGGAATCTCTGGATGTCTGGAACATAACTCATTACTTGTGGTAAGTCTCAAAGATGCTAGGAAAAATTAAAGGCAAATTACAGTCTGTTGGATAGATTTAGAAAATGCCTTTGGCTCAGTACAGCACGAGCTAATGTTATTTGCCTTG
Organism: Diaphora mendica; assembly: GCA_949125395.1. NCBI lineage: Eukaryota > Metazoa > Arthropoda > Insecta > Lepidoptera > Erebidae > Diaphora > Diaphora mendica. The sequence goes on from OX421334.1 coordinate 4,308,050, forward strand.
AAATGGTATAACTTCCCGCCAACAGTTTGTGAAATAATTGCATCATACTACAGTAAATTAAAATTTGTAATCACAGCAAAATAGGGACATACGAAACCCCTCGAATACAGAGTAGGGTTGTTCCAAGGTTGCTGCTTATCGCCAGTAGTATTTAATACAGTTATAAATATATTATTAGATAATATCGCAACATGCGAAAAGAGGTGGGGCTATCGGTTTCAGGTCAATGGAAAATATAGGGAATCCATCTTAGCGTTCACAGATGACCTTGCGATCATTACACGTAATCCAAAGCAGTGCCAAGAACTACTGCGTAAGGTAGATGACTTCTGTACCTGGACGGAGGGAATGAGGACAAAACCTAGCAAATGCTATTGCCTTTGTCTGGGCCGGCGAGGCACCAGGTATACCTCATGCGACCCCGGAATTACGATTGGTGGGCAAAGTGTTTCAATAATATCAGATACCGTGCCCTTTAAATTCCTTGGAAGAAAGATAGACTACAAAGGTCGTACTCCATCTATAAACGTAATAGTCGATGACTTCGTAAAAGACATTGACAAGGTAGACCAACAGCCAATTAGTAACGTAAAAGAAGCTTGGATTTACGACAACTACTTAACACCACGTCTCAACTGGCCGTATCTAGTATATGATATAAACCAGAACCACATAAGAACACTGGACGCGAAAGTCACTAAGACATTGAAGTCGTGGCTCGGGCTAGCACCATCTGCAGACCCGTCAACATTGTACAGGGGCTCGAATAATTTTGGAATGAAATTAAAAAAACCTTCGAAACTCTACAAACACCTAAGAGTTACCAAAATGCATATCTTGTCAAAATCCCAAGACGAAGTCGTTAGATCTCTTCCAAAAGACAAAAAATCATCAGAGCTAGAGTCACGGCTCCAATTCCACAAAAAATTCATGGTGGGTACACAGTCCAGTAGAGTTGGATTGGGAAATGCTACAAGACTATCTCTTTGTGATAACAAAATCTTTCATACAACAAGATGAAAATGAGACCTACAAGGTGCACGCAATGAACCTAGAAATGCAGAATGAATGGTTAACTCTAGGAGAATTTTGTATCCCACCAGCTTTGAAATGGCCGCACACTTTTATATGATTGGTCACCCGCCCTGTTAAAATTCTACCTCAATGCCTTTCAATTAACTCTTCCCGATCAAATCAACCTAGTAAGGTGGGGAAAAGCTACAGAAAAGGCTTGTACGATGTGCAATGCGGCAATAGGTACAGCCAGGCACTTACTGACAGGTTGTAAGGCGCTATTAGACCGGGGTCATTATTCACGTCGCCATGATAGGGTATTACACATCATACGCGAAGCTATGAGTTTATCACTGGCGAAAGTGAAAAAAGGAATAACAACAAACATAAAAACTAACATCGCGTTTGTAAAGAAAGGCTCAACAAAAAAGACTTCACTCACACAAAAGCCGTACTCAATTATAAATACCGCCAGTGACTGGACATTATTAGTGGACACGTATGAAATCACTACAGAATACCGGAGGATATATGTGCCTCGGCGTCCAGACCAGACATATTTCTTTATGCAATGTTAATTAAGCGTGTAGTACTAGTAGAACTCACGGTGCCGTGGGAAACGAACATCCCTAAAGACCACGCTTTAAAAAGAAACAAGTACTTTGACTTAACCAACGAAATAACTAAAAATGGTTATGTCGTTGCGCTGTATGCCGTGGAAGTGGGTGCGAGGGGTATACCAGCCAAATCCCTCTATAACCTGCTTAAAGATCTTGGATTGCCAAGAGCTTCAGTAAGCTCTTTTCTTGAACGAATATCCAAAGCGGCATTGCTAGGCTCATTTAAAATATGGTTAGGTAGAGGGGTTAACACGGCGGACAGTAGAGGTGAGCGTTGACGCGTCGTAAGGAGTGCTCCTTAAACCTAAACCTGGGTCGCAATTCCCAGGCACTGTCGAAGTCCCATGTGTTGCCCCCATCTATCACGCAATGAACCCGGCACCCGCATGGTGAATCCATGGAACGCTAAGAAATAGGTCTATATATAATAAATATGAACTTTAAAGCATTATAAATTGTATTTATTTATACTTAAATAAACATATCGTTTTTCCTTCGAGGCTTTATGTTGCGAACAGCGCTCTTTGCAGTAAATTACTATGAGCGGCGACTTAAGCAACATTGTTTGAGTATTAACTTTTTGCTTTTGTGTTATAAAAGTCCTCAAGGCACTTTATAAAGCACTCACCATCCACAACTTTTATGAAAAAAATTTAAATCTCCAAGAATGAAGTGTCGATGAGTTGTTGAATAAAGATTGTATGATTTAAAATCAGCATTATTCGTTTAGAAAGGGGGTTTAAGAAAGCTATTATACCTTTATATTACGATTCCTACATGTCACCAAACGTTTTTGGGTAAATAATTGTTTTTAGACGGGATACAAGAAAAATAAAAAATAAGAGGAAAACACTTTTTTTTTAAAGACAACTCCGGCACTAGGAATAAATCCTGTGTCGCGGGGGACTTTACATACATACGTGAAACGGACACAAAGAACACCCAGACTCAGAACAACAATTTGTGGATCACACAAAGTGTTGTCCTATGTGGGATTTGAACCTACGACACTTGGCGAAGTAGGAAACGGCGTGGTGACCGCCAAACCACTAGGCCAAACGTGCAGTCTAAACATTACACAAAAATTTAATCTCGCTCGACTTGATCGATATGAAACCACGACCTTATAGGAAGCCGCTATCGAGCAATCATTTCGTTGATTTCTAGGAAGTGAGTTAGGTTACGTTTTCATATGAGGGGGGCATGCACCCAAATGGTGGAAATGCACTTGCATGTCGTGCGAATAGTGGGGTTGCAATGGTTATTACTTATTATTAGGTGACATTTCTGCTAGATTGCTCCCTTTTACATAAATAAATATAGTTTAAAAAACTTAAAAACACACTTGCATGTAAGTGCATGTTAAGTAAGTTAGGAATAAAATAATGAACAAAAATATTAGTATTATTATGAATAATAATAATAATAATAATAAGCCCCCTAAAATCCCACCTTACGTCCGTGCTGAACATCTAGCCACGTGGGGGGCGGACATGCATACTATTGAAACTTATGTAGCTAACAAGGCAAGGGTAACCCTTTTAAATGGAGATATGAATAATAGAGTATATAATTTGAGGTCGCTGCCCGGGGGTCGCCGGGGCGCATCTGGAGCCGATGCTGGATGCTCCAGCATGCGAACCATCGGCGGTGCGGAGTTGAACAGGCGGGCTCCCACCGAAAAACATACTACAGCCGATGTCATCTCTCATCACATTACATCATCATCAACACATTCATCACCCACAAGTAGCCTTTTTCCATCACCCGCTTCATCCCCGCTCTCATTCGAAACTAATGTAAATTCTAGCCGTACATCATCAACAACATCACCATTGACAGTAGATGTTGTCCAGGAGGCAAATGCCGATGTTACTGGACCCACTACTGCCAAATCACGCGCAAGAAGAAAATGGACAACTGAAATTAATATGTTCATATGGCGCACCTATCTCATCACCAGCCGATTAGAAACACAGACTCGAGGATACCTAGACCCATTGCATAAGGCTTTCACAGAGAAATACCCGACAATGAATGCATCCAAACAGAGTGTAGGAGACCAGCGTAGGGCCATAATCAATAACAAATTACTTCCCATCAACACACTTGACGCAATTAGATTAGAGGTGAACAGCTATCTTACACAAAATACAGAACCAATACCAACACTTACACAGACATCAGCTAGAATGAGATGGTCTAGCGATATTAATGAAACAATACTGCGCATTTATTATGAAATAACAGAACTTGAAACCAACATGACAGCGCATCGAAAGAAGCTGCATGATAAATTCATTCAAACTTATCCACATTTATCACACATTTCAGAACAACGTTTATCAGATCAAAGAAGAGCCATAGTTAACAATGGAATGGTATCTGAAAATAGAATTAGGGAAATTAAAAACGATATAAAAGCACAAATACAATCATCACACACCACTGATCAATTAAACACAACCTATTCACAAACTGACTTATCACAACATGTGCCGTATTCAACGCAAAGAAATACAATCGAGGAAGCAGATTTATCTCTCTCTCAGGCAACTATACACATAAATGCAGAAGATCCATTACATGTCTCTACTAACTCTCACATAATAGATCAAGACAATGTTAATCAACAGTTTCATACAGCACTCGATACATTCAAAAATACTGACCCTACCTCTAGACCATATCTACCCCGACAGAAACCATCAAAAAGATTAGCTCTAATAGTAGAATATCTTAACAACAATATTTTACCCAATTTTTTAAGTGGAGAACAAGATTTTGCAACTTTCCAAACTATTTTGTACTCAGCGGCATATACAGCAACAGTATGCAACGGAATAAAAGTAAACACTAATAAAACCAGCTCAAAAGAGTTTAAACCAGCTTGGCGGAGAAGATTAGAAACCAAAATAGAGAAGTTTCGATCTGAAATAGCCCGACTAACACAATACATACATGGAAATAGAAGTAACAGGATCATAAACGCTGTAGAAATAATAAAAAATAAATATCGAATACACGCTCAACACGAAAACATCAACACAGAATTAGAACACTTTTTAGATACCCTTAAACAAAAATTAAATGCAGCAGCTAGTAGGCTTAAGAGGTATCTTACATGTACAAAAAAGCTAGGAAAAAACAGAATAATCAATTCTCACAAACAGAAAAAATATTTTACCGAACTCTTACATCTAACTCTCAAAACACAAATACACAAGAACTAAGTTCACCAACATCTGAAAGTTTGCATCGATTTTGGTCAAACATCTGAGAAAATACAACGGTCAGAATATCTTATTCAAACACAGACATCTCTTCTTTTTCTTCTTTATTATTCCCAAGATTTGAGGTCGGCTACTAGTTCAACCGGTTTTACCTGAATATCAGTTTTTACACGGAGCGACTGGCATCGGACCTCCGCAACCCTGAGGGTGAACTTAATTCGAAGGTTGAACTAGTTGTCAGTATATTTGAGGGCACCGACTTCCTAATAACGATTGCCATACATGTTCATGACAACCGGGACCGACGGCTTAACGTGCTCTTCGAGGCACGGGCGGGAAACTCCGTCATCTTCCATACTCCGGGCTGCTATTAAGAGTTTCTTGTAAGAAAAACCCAACAGCAGTCCGACCCGGGAATCGAACCCGAGACCTCTTGATCCGCAGTCGCTTACGCTAACCACTAGACCAACGAGGCACTCATTCAAACACAGACATCGTATATTGTAATTAGCCCTGCTATTGAATGCAGATTTACGTATATCATATGTGGAAATTAGTCCCTATATTTAGGACAGAGATAATCTGCATAAAGTCAATGGAATGATTTACAGTCTAGATTAGATATTAACCAAATTTAAGTCAAAATTAAACTTTGTGTTAATATCCCAGGACCACCTCCTGGGACATTGTTAGTTATGATGTGTAAATAAGTGTGTCCTAAGTGATAGTAGGATATAGTATCGTCACTGTTGTATATAGTATAATATCAAAAAAATAAAAAATAAAAACTTGTATTATCTAGTCCACTGGGCTCGTAAGTGTCATTGACTATTTTTTGAGTCAAAATTATGTTAACTTTCAAGACTAGACTAAGTTAATTCAAACTACTATGATTAACCATGTCTCTGTATCCAAGTTCTATAGGAGTTCAGGAGGATCAGGCCTTTTGAGAATGATTAAAACACAGTTAACTACTTAGTTTGGCGTAACCCGATCGTTATTACTGTATGAAATATTTTCCGATATATTTACTACCGTCACAACTATCCAATTCTAAGAATATCCGAAAAAAATAATGAGTCACGGATGTAGCTTCATAAAGTCCAACAATCTTTCTAAGTAATCTATATATTCAGGACTGAAAAACTTCCGTAATATTGTTGCCTTATGATCTAGAGATAGAAATAAAATCCAAAGATCCCTAGACATGCCCAACTACAAACACCCTACTAACATGTTTTAAGAGTGACCCACACATACAAAATATCTCATATACATACTAATGCTTCCTTTTCCGTTTCTCAACTGAAAGTGAAATAAAAAACAACTTTATGACAGCCCGTTTATAGGTCATCCTAGCTTCCTGGAATCTCGCACAAAGCTTGTTGGAAAATTTATTAACTTTGTTTACGTTTTGTAGGGCTTTGAATTCTCAAAGTATGTTTGGCTCAGGTAGAAGCCAACTTTAACGATGTATTCTAATAAAGAATGGTTGTAAATTAATTTAGAAGACCTTTACTGATTTAGAATTTAGAAACTTTGGACATCATAGGGTATTCAGTTCAAATTTATAGCCATATTTGAGAAAAAATAAAAGCCAAGGTGAAAAAGTTTCTAAGGTAAGTTCAATATTTCACTAAATAATAATTTGTATTATATTCTTTTGTAATTCGTAAATGAATTGTGCCTGCCTATAGGCAGAGGCCTTTAACGAATTATCTATACAAATAAATATATTTAAGTGTATGTTTGTAATATTAAAAAACTGCTTTTTACTTAATGCATATGTATGTATACACGGTACATATACCAAAATAACATTTTACAATTGTTTGTCTGTCTGTCGGTCTGTCTGCCTGTTTGTTCCGGCTAATCTCTGGAATAGCTGGGCCGATTTTCACGAGACTTTCACTGATAGGTAGCTGACGATAGAAGGTGTAACTTAGGCTACTTTTTAAAGACTAGTTTCGCCCGGCGGCGTTGCACGCGGTTATTGTCGTGCCGCGGGTAACACCGCCGGGTTCAGCTAGTCAGCAATATAAATAGTAATCAGTGTATTTCAAATGCCAAATTTTGTAATGACTACTAAAATGGAGACATCGCGTTGATGGTTTTTCGCGAGTAGTGTTTCTCCAACTTGTATATTTATTTATTTATTTGGACAACCAGTTGTTGTTACATTATATCTTATGTCTATATAAGAATCAGTAAGTTCACTAACTCTAGTTTAAATGCACAACATTTAAGGTGTCACAACATGCACCAATAGAAACAGTGAAAATAAAAATATATAAAAAAATAGACAAATATGAACCAAAACAACTAAAAGAAAGTAACGAAAACAGAAATAAATACAAACATATTTAAGTAGGGAGATTGATACCACCTACATTGCCATCGACACTCAAACTAATGCTTCAACAACTCAAAACAATCATCTTAAAAGCGGGAACTTTGTCGGCAAACACATCTACCTCTCCGCAAATTCTGTTGTAGGTTCCAGGCAAACGGCACACAGCCGAGAATTGCTTCAGATTGGTTCTGGCAAGCGGCTGATGCAACGTCCCGGCATATAAAGAAGTCAGAGGAGGAGTCGGGTCTCGTCACCTAATAAACCCAGGCCTATCCTTGTTAAATTTCAACAGGCCGTTACCAGGCATACTGGATGGTTCGCAAAACATAATTCGTTCAATTTCATGTATTCTTGAGGCCCCATAAGTCAATAGTCACAATTGTATTACCAACTTTTGGACCTTAAAACCAGGACGAAAGGGCTTGGAGTCCTGTAATCTCAGTCAATATGTGATATGTAGCGAAAGTATTCTACAATCTCAGTAATAGCTAGTTAAGGTTACAAGTACGTGTATCTGACTAGATCAAACTACTGATACAAGCCAATATCGTTATATCCCTTACCTCTAACTTTGTTTCTATCTAAATTAAATTATTTTAATATAGTTCTAATTTTCCCATCTTTCACTTCCATAGCGTCCGGTTGACAACAATAAATTTGCCTTGTATTATGTAAGTGAGAATAAAATATTATACTCGGTAAAATAATTTGTTCAAAACACCCTTGTCTACCCGTTTAGGGACACAAAAAAGAGTAAAAAGATGTTAAAACAATAATGTTATTAGGAGTGTCTTTGGAGAGGCCTGTATCCAGATGTAGACTGCTGATGAAATTTATTAAAAAAGAATTGATTGTCTGTAAAGTTAGTTTACGGATGATAGTTTAACGTGACAACGTCGTAACTAAACATCGATGAAATGATGAGAAACAGATACGGCGCCAGCGCCGTATCTATCTTTCATACAACGACGTACAATGAGCGTATCGGGTCAATCAACGTAACGGGACACTGAGTCATCCTTTTCGTGCATGCAGCCGGCGTTCATCAATTTATAAGACGTTGTCACGTCAAATGTTGGTTGAATCTTATTTTTCAAAAAGAAAATGCTTTCAATATAAAGGAATGAGTATAGAAAACACTCAAGAGTATTACGTAAAGAAATACTATTATATTCAAACAGCGTTCATATGTGCAACGAAGCCGTTAGCCAAAACTGAGGGATTACGCCAAATCTGGGCCGCAGACGACGGCACAAAGCCCTGAATTTATTGTTTGCTAGACCACATTGCTTCCTTATATGTTTTTGTACAAATCTGGTGTATTTTATGGATAACATATCTGACTTTACAGATACAAAGGATATTTTAAACTCGTTTTATAAAACTCTTTGAACACGAGTAATATATGAAAACGTTTAAACTCTGAGAATTTTACATAATCTTTACTATTATTATAAATGCGAAAGTTTGTAAGTATGGATGGATGGATGTTTGTTACTCTTTCACGCAAAAACTACTGAACGGATTTGGATGAAACTTTACAGTAATATAGCTTATACATCAGAATAACACATAGGCTACTATTTGCCGCGATAACCGACACGCGGGCAACAACTAGTTATGTTATGTTTGTGAGTATGTAAAACCTCATTTATTGTTCAGATTCCTCTTGTTATGACAGGTATATAATATGTAACTAGAGGACTTGATAAAAAGACTTAGTATTTGAATCTCTTTAAAATATATTTGATTACTTGACTCTGATAACTGACCAACATACGAACTTTTATTTTTTTATTTGGTTCAGAATGGTATTTTAAAATTATTGCATGTCGTTATCTTTCACTGTTGTTACAATTCAGGAAAAAAAAAAAGATTTTGTTACCAATCTTTCTTTCAAACTAAATGTTCCAGGAAATAAAAAAAATATATAAAATTTTTGTAAATCATGCATTAATATGGATGATTTACAAAATAACACATACATACATAGAAAACACCCAAAATAATAAATAAAATAAAAAATGTTTTTCTCATAGTTTTGAACATCGCACACACATATTTTCTTAATTTTAAAGATATCTCGTCAAACAGTATAATGCATCTATGTAAGCTCTTCGAATATAAGAGAAAAAATAATTCCCGAACGGTAACTATGTCCCTTAGTATTTCTACACTCTCTCTCTCCTGCAACCAATTTGTCCACGCCGACAGCATGTTCTATTTTACCCCTACTACATCCAATTTGTTGAGCAAGCAAGTAATTTTGGGCGCAAATTCATGCGTGCTTTTGCCAACTGAGCAAAATAAATTGGATAGCATGGGTTATGTATGACACGTGCAGTATTGCATATATCTCGATAACAGTGCAATATTAGTCGTAGCTTCAAAGGGTTTTCACTTGTTTTCATAAAGATGAGTTTAAAAACTTGTGTTGTTACCTCATTCTAAGTTTTAAAATGACGAAATTCTATGCCACCAGTTCAGCTCTTATAGTATCCCTTTAGAGGTGACCTCTCCAAAAATACTTTCTGAGTAGGTGCTTACAACAAAACAAACATCAACTGTCAAAATTTCAGATCTAAAAATAAAGTATTAACATTTAGAAATGGCATAAAAATATAAATTAAATAAAAAGCGTTTAAAAAACAAGCTTTTACTGGAATGCCTCGAGAAGAATCAAACGGGTCCAAACTCGTTGATGTTGCGACGTTTCTTTAGAGAGTTCCTATTGCCACCTTCCAGCTCCAGCATCAGATCAGCTCATGTCATTATAATATTGTATTGTCACGCTGTATACACATGCTTACAAAATTTCAGCAAAATCGGTTCAAGATATCTGCTTCAAAATTGAGTTGCAAGATTCCACCCGAATATAAATTGCAAGTAATTTCTTTGTTTTTTTTTAGTTTATTTTTCAAAACATGCAATAAAAAGCTTATAATAACAGCTCTTCATAATTCGTCTGTTACCTTTTATTTTGATTTTATAATAAGTGTTAGTAATAACGTCATAAAGCTTATCCCAACTTAGCAAGATTATGTTTCACTGATTGGCCCGGTGCCGGCTTTGGTCGGGAAAATCCGGTTAGGGCCGGTTTAAGCCTTATGCCTTAGGACATAAATTAGAATTTCCAGAAAGTTTAAGATAAATAGCATCAAGACTCAAACTGTAGAGTTATTAAATTCCATTACTTTATCATGACTTTAACAGAGTGGTAAGTTAGATATCTTTAGGCATTCTAAAATATATAATACAATCCTCTTAACACAGTTTCCATTTCTACATCATGCGGTAATCACCATAAAGAAAATATAGCTTACGCCGAATGGCTGAAGCCTGACTGTAAAAAAACAGTATTTTTTTGATAGTTAACAAAATGGCCCCTCATGAATTCTAATTTCCAAATGAATCCAAGAAGGAAAGAATTAGTCGTAGATTGAAACGGAATTTAAAATACGGCTACTTTGTTATTTTTTTTTTAATAAAAATATTTCGGACATCTTACTCACAACGCCATCTAGTCCCAAACTAAGCAGAGCTTGTGTTATGGATACTAGACATCTGATATAAATACATATATACTTTTATTTTTTAAATCATACATTAATGTGGATGATTTACAAAATAACACATACATACATAGAAAACACCCAAACTCCGAAACAAATATTTGCAGATCATACTAACATTTGATACGACCCGGGAATCGAACCCGAGACCTCAAGCACAGCAGTCGCATACGCTACTACTGTGCCAGCGAGGCAGTCATTGACAGATTGACAGACAGACAATTGATAAACAATATCGGTATACATATAAGAAGTTTCTCTATCTTCCACCTTACCAACACCTATATACTTCAACCTATCGCCGTCAACTGATGAACGAAGGTCTCCCCCCAAGGAGCACCAACTATCCACCTCTAGGCCAATTCGCATCCATCACTTTCTTGAAATCGGTCCAATTTTTTTTTAATGAAATTGGCTGGCAAACGAGCAGACGTATTGCCTGATGGTAAGCGATTACCGCCGCCCATGGACACCTGCAACACCAGAAGCGTCACAAGTGCGTTGCCGGCCTTTTGGGAGGAGGGGGGAGGTAGGGGTAGGGGATTGGGGTATGGGCCTCCGGTATCCTCACTCACTCGGTGAAACACAGCGCAAGCACTATTTCACACCGGTTTTCTGTGAGGCCGTGGATATCATCATTCCGGTCGAGCCGGGCCATTCATGTCGAAGTGTGGCTCTCCCACGTTAATGTGATACTGTGGTTAATATTTGCCTACTGTAGGCAAATATTAACCACAGTATGTCAATGGAAATAATCTAATTCCTGACATAAATTTATTTGACTACAAATAAAGCAGTTCACACAAACAGAACCAATTTAAGTGTTTGTTATTCCCTTGGTAACGACTATCGAAATCCGTATCTTACTGGATTTAACTAGATTTATGCAGTTCAAAAACCGGCTTTAGTCTGAGACGTAGAAAATGCAAATACAGACTCAAAGGTAGATCACGGGGAGAAATGGTGAAGTTTTATGTTGATCTCTTTAATACTTATTCTTTTTGGTTTTACTGATAAAATTAGGGAACCGTGGGAAAACAAAAGCTTCGAAAAGTCGTAAAATGTATGTAATGTATGAAGAAATGGTAATAAAATTTATAATAAAAGTACTCGTTCGGTCGATCGAGCCAAAAAAGGGTAATAATTTTGGCAGTTCATGCATGTTTTTGTGTTATACCACAGCATCTCAGCTACTGAACCGATTTTAATGAATGACGTGTTACTAGATTCGTAATAATTGCTTCAGTGACCATGACCATGTAAATTGAATTTAAAAAAAATACGTTTTTGTTATAAAGTTCTTTAAATTTTTCTTGTTAACTGATGTTTTCTGTATTTATTCATTTTCTTACTTATGAAATTTATCACATGAATAGCAGTTATATTTCCTCATAAGATTTTATTTTAATTTTTGCAATTTATTTTCTGTCACAAGCTTTTCTTTCCATCCCATGGTTGCCTGTAAGAGATTGCTTCCAACCGATAAAGCGGCTACTTAAACCTGCGTAGTTTTAAGGCACTTTGTAATTGATCTAGTGTACAATAAATAGATATATTGGAGTTATCTCCTTAAGAAAAGATTTTCGTATTTAGCAAACGGTATGAACATTTTATGAACAGTGAAATCGAGCGTTAATTCAAAGTGAGGCGTCACGCTGCAGCTTTTTATCATTAGTTTCTTCATCTAAGAAACTGTTAAAGCAAACAGCGCTAGAACGCTTATTATGAGGAACGCTAATCATAGTTTTCTCGCGACTAAAATGATGTAAGCGTATAGAATTTTAAAGGTGCTTATGCGTTTCGTTCAAGGTACAAAAGCGAAGAAGCTTGTGGCGTGATGTCAACTAGAGATGAAACGAATATCCGGCAACTATTCGGTATTCGGCCCATCCGGCCTTGTTTTAACTATCCGGCCGGATGCCGGATAGTAACTCAGTATCCGGCCGGATACCGGATAATAATATTACCTACAAAAAATTCTCATTGTTTTACACAACGCAAATCGTTCATGAATAGGTCATGAACACCGTTTATTTATATAATCGCAAGTCAAAAATGTTTCTTTTATTAATTAGTTCAGTACTCAATAAGAAGTAGTAAATTGTGGTGAAAGAGTACCAAATTTTCCGCATTTGTTGGTACGAGACACTCCGCTTGGCTTCGTATACCAGACCATCTTTTCATTGAAAATAGCCTTTCGCTGTAAACGCTACTGCCAGGCATTGAAAGATTAATTCGAGCAAAAGCTTGACAACTGCGGATACTGAGTCGAATTAACTGACCACGAAATCGTGTCGGGTCGTGATTGCGATCGATTCAAGATGTCTATAAGAAAAAGTCAATGTCGTTAGCAATTGGATTTTGTTTGATCGCGACAATCACTATTATTTGCCATTTCATTGAAAAAGTGTCATCAGCTTCACGTGTGAATTTGAATCCAGTTCCATCAGAGTTTTTTATATACTCAGTTCTATCACGATTTTCTGTCGGGCTTTTTCGGTTTCAAGAACCCCAAAATAGTTTAACTTGAACCTCGGGTCTAAAAAGGTACCAATTAGGTAGTTTTAGCTCTCTCTGATTGAAATGATCGCATCATGTAACGCTATAAAAGGCTGAATATCCGGTAGCCCGATATCCGGCGCTCCGGCCACGAAGCTTGCCGAATATCCGGTATTCGGTATCCGGTGAAACCACTATCCGTTTCATCTCTAATGTCAACTCTCGTCATGATTCGAAGCTGATACATACTTTATATTAGTAAAAACCTTTATCATCTACCTCGATATAATTCTAGCCTCAGTCTTAAGGAATGGTTGGTAATCACTAACGTCGAGATTCAGAGCTTGTGTCGTCGATGCATGGAGTCCAATCCAGGCTATTCCTCTCTCAGCCCACTTACAACTCTACCATCCGAACTGTTCCCGACCACCGAGTCGCCACGCTCCCGGGCTAGCCTCAGTCTTATTAGAAGCTCAACAAAAAGACAAATTCTCAGGGTCGTGACTTTTATATTTAACACAACTTTGAAGAACTTTGTAAGGGGATTGGTGACCACAAGGAAATGTTTGTTGGTTATTGTTGTTTGTGTCATATTTGGGAATTCTGTTTTTGTTGGAATTGCGTCACCTGACGATGGTTAGCAACCTGGTTTTCGCTTCTGCGATTTAAAATTAAGGAAAATAATTTGTACTTAAAAATATGTATAATAAATAATAATGTACTTGTAATACAGATAGTTCTGTACTGGATATACATACTTATTTACGTATAGTAGGTACAGAGGTATATTAAACCTCCACCTTTTCAAACTTCAATTTTAGTCCCATTAGTATGTACATACACACATATAAACATTACCTAATAAGGGCGAGGCTATAACTGTCAACCGGGAATATTTCAATCTATGTACATTTTTATCCATCTGCAAAAAAGGATGAGAGTAATGCATATACACTGTTGAATGACCAAACAAACTTAATTCCATCACCACTTCTAAGTATGATTGCAGGTAGTTCGGCACAGATGTCTTTATGACATTGTATCGACCGTTATTATAGCGTCATCGAAACGGTATATAAAGGGCCGACAGCGGTGCGGCGAGCTCATTCGAGCTCAAACGCTCAACGAGGCAACATCTCCTGAGGATGCCCCGTGGAGGGGCGAAACACGTGTCGAGTATAGGTTTGGTTGCATGGCATGCTAATTATTTCTCACTTGTTTTGTATGTGTGCATATGCATGATACCCATATGTGCATGTGAGTATGCATGACGGTGGGATTTGTGCCCTGCTTTCAGACCTGGGTATTTGTCTCGCGGAATTAAAGCTAAATATATTTCATAGCATTTATATATTTAGACTTACCCTCTTGGCTTGTTTTGTGATGTAGTAACCTGTGAACAAAATCAAATAACTATTTTAAATTGTTATAACATATAAGATATTTTTATTTGTGATTATCTACACGTAGTAAAGGAAAATAAAATTTACAATCGATCATAAATTTATATTCAGGTAAAATCAGTTGAACTAATAGCCGATCGTAAATAACTTTTAAAATAAGAAACGCTAAGAAAATGATGATGTTGATGATTAAGTACAAAAATGTTTTTTTTTTTAATTTACGAATATAATGTACTTTTAATAAGTAAACCATTTAATCTATCCATATTAATATTATAAATTCGAAAGTAACTCTGTCTGTCGGTCTGTTATGTTTTTACGGCTAAATCGCTGCATCGATTTCAAAGGAAATACTTTGATTCTTTATTAAAGACATATGATACTATTTACCGTGATAACGGACACACATAATTCGTATAAAAAAATCAACATCATCATCATAAACACAGTTACTTAAAGGTTTCTAAATGTCCACTTATTATGGATAAATTACAACCACTGAATTTGGAACCATTGGGACCAAATATTTACCGATCGATATCTCAAAGCCAAGCCCTGACTCTGTTTACATAGCAAAATCCTCTGTATCTCTGGGAACACGTTAAGCCTGCCGCTGTGTTTGCCAATACAAATATTCATGAACACAATTCTATTCTCGAATGCGTTATTGTCTGGACTCCAAATGATTATTACACCAGGCAAATCCATTTCCTAACCACTTTATTAAAAGTCAACCCACTGAATTTTTTGCAACATTTTTCCATACTTTCTCACCATTTTAATTCATTCTAGATTTCCACAAATCATTTGATACAAAATTTAGCCAAATCAGTCCAGCCATTCCTGACTTTTAGTAAAGCTAACAATTAGAAATTAACTTTTGTATAAAATTTTATTATGATTTAAGGCAGTTTAAAAATATGAATATAATATTCCATATCATCGATCACCACCATACATTGGACATCCGAACAAGATTATAAAGGGCTCATATTGTCAACATGAAGATAACAGCACTCGTGTGCTGGTTTTAATACCGTGTACTGTGGGAGAGCCATGCTTCGACATGAATGGGCCGGCTCGACCGGAGTGATACCACGGCCTCACAGAAAACCGGTGTGAAATAGTGCTTGCACTGTGTTTCACCGACTTACCGGAGGCCCATAACACCAACCCCCCCCCCCCCCATTCTTCCAAAGGTAGGCAACGCACTTGTGACGCCTCTGGTGTTCCAGGTGTCTATGGGCGGCGGTAATCGCAAACGAGCAGACGTATTGCCTGATGATAACATCAGGCAATACGTCTGCTCGTTTGCCCGTCTATTCCATAAAAAAAATGTCAGAAAACTATTTGAAACTCTACCATGTCAGATATATTGTCTGTGACCATACGTCAAAATGTAAATCGTCAAAGTAAAAACTGTCTGCTGTCTCTTCCTCCTTCGACCTCTAGCGATACACATTGTAAGTGATATAATAAAACGATATTACTGAAGATCTGAAGACTTTCCTTCCATCTCACCAGCTCCCCTGGGTTCTGCAAGTGCTCGACAACGAATGGTTGAACAACACCAACCATTGACATACCAGAAATAGGTAAAGTCGATCTTTGATATATAATTTTTAGTTTATAGTTATAGTTAAAGTTTATTCATCTATTTTTACATAATCTATAATATCGTTAAGGCTTATATTTTAAATTAGTAAACCTCACCAGCAGGATATTTATATAGAAGGAAATAAGTCTCCAATTAGGACCAATCTAGACTTAAACAGCTTGCACTCTTGAGCATAATATAAAAGGCATCATAGAATGAAAGCAATTTTAAAGTCTATTGGAGAAACTTCTCAAGACCGACGTAATAGGCTTTGCGTAGCTCAAGCGATGTGACTTTTAGCTGTTTGTTTAGAAACAGCAACTATATTTAAAAAATTGACGATTTTTTTGTAATAATTAAATTTTTAAATCGACTTCAAAAAAGAGGAGGTTCTGCATTCATCTGTATATTTTTGAGTTCTATCAAACTACTTTCTATACTATATATTACTGTTTTAATGTAAACTTATTTAGTGACTCTAGCACTTACTGTAGTTTTTCAATTAGATTTGTTATTATTTTTAAATTTTTAGTGCTTATTGCTATTATTGTTTGAAGTCGGTTCATTTTTTTCTTAAAAAGGATTTATATCACAGGCATTTAATCGGAAATAAATATTGCCCATGAAAAAAATAGAATTACATATTTCACTAATCTATTTTAGTAGCTATAAAGAAATTACATAGAAACTAATATCTCATCGAACTCTTAAGAGAAATTGAACATTGCCTTTCAGCGAGTAGCTTCCTGACATTTCAATTAAGATGTCGAAGTGCAATTTCGATGGCTCGATGTTCATGATAATAGCAATAGAGTTCCAATATTAGTAATTTTAATTCCGATAATAACGATATGAGAAATTCACCTTTGGAATTTACGTATCTATATTTCAAAGAATCATATTGTCTGCTGATCTTATTACACTTACTTAAAGTCCTTTGATTAGAATGTCCACGTCAATCTACTTCCCTATTTTTATCAGTTTGAATTATAGATCAATATGTTTCTAGAATAGAAAGTTCCCGAGTGAAAAATTCCTGCATATTTTTACAAAATTGTCTTCTAACGACTAGCGTCAGGCGTAAAAGTTTTATTCAAATTTCTATTTGCATTTCAAGCCCGGAGTTGAAATAATTCAGATCTGTGATTTTAAATACGCTCTTTAAATGCATGCGAAATCGTTCATATAATACCGAATTACTTTTATTTCACTTCACATTCCCATTATAATATTAAAACGACTTCCCCGAAAATCACTGAAAAATAAAATATATTCTGGTATATCTTAAGTTCAATATTGAATTTGTTGTCTCATCGAAAACGATGTGTACAATTTTTCGAAGATTTTCCGAGATAAGGAAATCACAACCGTAAAATGCTAAAACTAAAGTTGAAATTCAATAAAAAAACTTCTAGAATGAAAATGGTTAACCTAGACTTTAAGTGTTTTAAAAATAACAAGACAAAATGAAACTTGTAGACATAAAGATAAGGTTTAAAGTGCAACTTACTTGAGAGAATATTTTGCACCCGTTGCGTCAACATTGGCTAAGTCATGTGAGCTGGGAACAACCAACGCATCTGCAAACAAAAAACATACTGTTGAATATAAATAGTAGGATTCAGAAGGCTTTAGAGATTTAATAAGGCTTGGCATTGTTGCGTGTTTATTCAATCGGATATATTTTTGTTTTACTTTTCTTTGAAGATAAAAGTAGAGACTAAAAGATGTTTCTCTGATTTTAATTTTATGTTTAAATATAATTTATAGTAATAATTGTAAGGTTTCTTAGAAAAACTTTTTTACACGTCTAGGCTGAAGCCAAAAATGTTTTTTTTAAGCTATTGCATAGCTTTTATCGCGGGCTTTAAGCGCGGCGACCGAATTAAGAAATTTCGTAACGAAAATAAAACCTAACACCCGAAGCTCGCACGGATCGAGACGGGCTGCTCCGAAATCGGACGAATACGTAAGCAGCTGTTTGTGGGAAAGTATATAGGTGTATAGGTATCTATCATAACTTTTACGTATTAAAATGTAATTATAACACATAATATGCACAGCATTGTCATTGTTATAAAATTTGCCGTGTCGTTAACTATTTAAATAATCATGAAATACTTACAAATTGGAGAAATCATGTGATATATTTGTATCTTATGATTTTTTCACTTACTTGATGTCAATATTTTCAAAAAAATACTGCGTAAATAAAAATTAAATAAATAATTATAATTGCGTAAGTTGATAAAAAATAGTATGCAATAGCTTTACCGCGGCAGTCCCCGAGTGCCGCACGTTTTTTTTTGTTTTTTTACATGACAACTACTGGACTATGAATATATCTTATATCTATACAAACATACATGAAACGGTTATATAGAATACCCAGACTCAGAACAGCAATTTGAGAATGACATAAGTGTTGTCCATGTGGAATTTGAACCCAAAATACCTTGCAAAGTAGGGAGCCGTGTGCTGAACCGATTTTAATGAATGAGGTGTCCATAGAAGCGTAATAATGAGTCAAATGAGATAAGCTAGATATTCTAGTTTCATAACCTTTTCTTGTTTGCTGTTAAGTGAATTCACTAATGCCTCATAGAACGGTAGATAATTTTGAGAATGCTAAACGGCTTTTTATTCACAACTATTCTACACCATAAGTCAATAGTATAACAATTATCCCTGATTTTAACACTTTAAAAAGGCAAGGCACTGTTTTTTATATTTCATTTCATTATAATTATTTAAATAATATTTAGTTGTCTATTTGTCATACTAAACACAGTCTTTGTCTAATTAATCATTGTTAAATTTTCCTTTCTTAGACCCTTATATATATATTTTTTTTTAATATTTCGGACATATAACACACAACACCATCTAGTCCCAAGCTAAGCAGAGCTTGTGTTATGGGTACTAGACAACTGATAGAAATACATATTAAATACATTTTTTTGTAAATACATACATATTATACATAGAAAACACCCAAACTCCGAAACAAATATTTGCAGATCATAAAAACATTTGGTCTGACCCAGGAACCGAACCGGAGACCTCAACCACAGCAGTCACATACGCTGCCACTGCACTACCGAGACAGTCAAATTAAATATTACATCAACAGCTTTTAACAGTCCATAGACATAGGCCTCGCCTTAGGAGGTTTCGACGACCCATGACACTATGGCAAGACGAGTTGAGTTCTCTTTGCAGTAATGGTCTATTTTTTTTGTGCGGAAATCCTCCCGGATACCACTGACTGATGGCATGACGGACTCGAACCGACTAAAACCACACGCCACCTAGGGTGACAGAGAGCCTCACCTGCCACCTTTGGTCTCCTGTACTTACGTTGTCTGGTCTTACGTCACCCATGGGATGAATAGAGGTGGTGACACTGTGTATTCTTAACGCATCACCATACGGAGAGACTGCCATATACAGGTTTTTATTCACCGTCACCAACTACTTCCAACTTTTCAAATCAATTCAGCTTGTAGAATAGAGGGCATATAATTTCAACAATTAATCCTTTAAGTTTAATGGTTTGCAATTGAATCAATAAATACGAAAAGTTGAATCCAAACGTATCAAATTTTATACCAAGTAATAAAAATGAACCAAGTAAAGAAAACAATGCTTTCTTGTATTAACAGTTTTTAAATCATCAAACGGAAATAGAAATACTATACGTTTTGTAGATAGTACAAAAGTCTTACAAACCGCTTAACTAAGAACATAAATAATAGAAAAAACATCTAAGCCTTTTATAAAAGATTATTTTTTAAATATCCGTGGACAAGGAAAACTACATGCTTCTTGCTTATTATCGCAAAATAAAAAGGCAACTACGACCACCAAATTCACTTCCCAGCTTATCTGCGAGGTCTTCATTAGGTACGCCTGACAGTCCCTAACAAGGGAAGTGACATAATCCGAATTATAGAGATGACTTCGAAAGAAAGTCACCCAAAGCTATTTCTTCAAATATTGTTCGGAATATTTTCGTGGTTTTAAGATGAAATTTATTTTTTTTGAAGTGAAATCTTCTAAATGAAGGTTCTGATGGGGAGTTAATTCATGAAAGTCGTTATGGACATGGTCACGTGCACTGGTAAGGCTTGAGCCAGTTGTGAATGTGTACAGTGGGAGAGCCACGCTTCGGCATGAATGGGCCGGCTCGATTGGAGTGATACCACAGCCTAAAAAAAAACCGGTGTGAAATTGCTCTTGCGCTGTGTTTCACCGAGTGAGTGAGGATACCGGAGGCCCATACCCCAACCTCCCCACATCCCTTTCCCCATCTCACAAAAGTCGGCAACGCACTTGTGATGCCTCTGGTGTTGCGGGTGTCCATGGGCGGCGATAATCGCTTACCATCAGGTGATACGTCTGCTCGTCTGCCATCTATACCATAAAAAAAATACTCACTGGTGTGCGCGTAGCCAGTACACATTATATAAACAGGGATCGACAAATTTTAATTTAAGATCAAAGAATTAATTTGAATATCCAAAAATAACAACTGTTTATAATTTTAAGTTTTAACTTCTGTCGACAGTCCACATGACTGCTTTGTGTTTTGTCTAACGGCTATATTATAGTATTTACAATATTTATTAAAAAAACCTGTGCCCACTCCTTCGTACACGTGACATTTGGATTTTCAAGTTATTTTTAATTTTTCTCCCTTTAAACCTTCCCTGGGCCTGCAGTCTCGACTTAGATAGCATAACGATCGTAAACTAACGATCGATAAATGTTTACGAATATTTTCGCTTGCCGTAACGATCTTAATCACAAGGGCAAGTCTCTACTCATAAATTATCGTGCAAAATCGTAAAGTACTGCAGTCTCGACATAGATAGCGATCGTTAATGATTGTTACGTGTTACTACACACATCAAAAGTGTCTAGGGATCAAGCATTTTTATGCGGATTTCTTGAGATTGAGATGTGGCTTTGGCCCCGGCCTGCTCAGTCGCCAGACTTGAACCCGAATGAGCATGCATGGGATATGCTACAGAGAAGAGCTCTTCCGAATATGGAGGGTATCCAGTCGCAAGAAGACCTTTTTTTGTTGTTGCAACGAACATGGGCGGCCATTCCACAGCGTGATTTGGATGAACTCATTTTGAGTATGCCAAACCGATGTTCTTGTGTTAGTGTTCGCGGTAGAAACACGGATTATTAATTGTTTAAGTTACCTAATAAAATTTTAAAGAAAACTGTTATTTCAGTCTTTTTTTCGAACTTTAATGTTAGTGGTTCAAATGTCAAAAATCCTTTTATTAGGAAAATGGCAAATTTCTTTATTAATGCAAAGGTGACTTGGTTTATCGTTACTGTGACAAACGAAAACACTTTATTTGATGAATCCTTAAAGAAAATTTTAATTAATATCAATCAGGAGAAAAGTTATTGCAAAAATATATGTT
The DNA here is from genome assembly GCA_949125395.1 of Diaphora mendica. Taxonomy (NCBI): domain Eukaryota; kingdom Metazoa; phylum Arthropoda; class Insecta; order Lepidoptera; family Erebidae; genus Diaphora; species Diaphora mendica. Next base: position 4,329,788 of record OX421334.1, read on the forward strand.
GATCCCTAGGCACATATGTTGACCCCTAGACACTTTTGATGTGTGTATATTGTATGTTGTACTGTTTTGTAGCAAAAATAAATGGTTTAAATGGTTTTTAAATGGTTAAAGTTGCGAATTCGGTAGCTAATTCATATCGATAATTTTTTAACGATTTTTGGTAGTCTCTACCGTTGCAACTATCGATTTTCATCGGTATCGTATCGAATTTGCTGTCAATTTAACGACAGTCGCAAATCGCTTATCGAGGCATTTTGGCAGCCCGCTAACTCGATAATTATTCGAAAAGGATCGTTAACTGTGAAATATTATAAAAATAGAAATTGTATGAAGATACATATTTATCGGATTGTAATAATATCTTTTGCAAGTGTAGTGCACTAATTTATAATATTAATTGTACATAATGGCGGAGGTTTATTTGACTTATCAATGATAACAATTGATTCAGAATGTTGCAAGGATATAAATATGTGTCCTATTAAAAAATGACAATTTAAATGTATTTTGGATTTAAAACTATAAATAAAAACTTGAGAGGTGTCAAGGGACACCCGGATGGAACGAAGTTTATAAATATACATATCCCTATACCTATGCCTACGCCTACGCCTATACCTATATCTATACCTATTCCTATACCTTTACCTATACCTATACCTATACCTATACCTATACCTATACCTATACCTATACCTATACCTATACCTATACCTATACCTATACCTATACCTATACCTATACCTATACCTATACCTATACCTATACCTATACCTATACCTATACCTATACCTATACCTATACCTATACCTATACCTATACCTATACCTATACCTATACCTATACCTATACCTATACCTATACCTATACCTATACCTATACCTATACCTATACCTATACCTATACCTATACCTATACCTATACCTATACCTATACCTATACCTATACCTATACCTATACCTATACCTATACCTATACCTATACCTATACCTATACTATACCTTTTTTTTGATATGCTACTACTATTAAAAATTCGCATAAAATACTCAAATTATTTTAGAAATAATCAAACAATCAAATTTAGAACAACAACAAATCTGAAAATAAATGCAAAAAGCCAACATCACTTTACAACTTTGCTTCCAAAATGTCAAACTATAGATAGGATTTTCGTTAACTTAGCGACGTCCCTTTCGCGTTTATAATATTAGTATAGATTACAACATAAATGTAAGAGAGACGTGGTTCGACTCGAATCGACAGGTTCGACCAGATTCTCAACTGCCTAACTACACACATCAAAAGTGTCTAGGGATCAACATATGTGTCTAGGGATCAACATATATTTTTGCAATAACTTTTCTCCTGATTGATATTAATTAAAATTTTCTTTAAGGATTCATCAAATAAAGTGTTTTCGTTTGTCACAGTAACGATAAACCAAGTCACCTTTGCATTAATAAAGAAATTTGCCATTTTCCTAATAAAAGGATTTTTGACATTTGAACCACTAACATTAAAGTTCGAAAAAAAGACTGAAATAACAGTTTTCTTTAAAATTTTATTAGGTAACTTAAACAATTAATAATCCGTGTTTCTACCGCGAACACTAACACAAGAACATCGGTTTGGCATACTCAAAATGAGTTCACCCAAATCACGCTGTGGAATGGCCGCCCATGTTCGTTGCAACAACAAAAAAAGGTCTTCTTGCGACTGGATACCCTCCATATTCTCCATAAAAATGCTTGATCCCTAGACATTTTTGATGTGTGTATGTCTCTTGAGTTGCAAATAACCATTGGTGGAAATAGTCTCTTTCCATTACTTGACCTATTCATTTATCTCCGAGATCGTTAAACAAATACAACATTCATTTTTAAAGATATTTCATAGAAACACTTCTAAGGCGGTACTTTCTCCAACTTGTCCCGTGGGTGTCGTTCAAAATAGCAATGTTTAAGAAAATTGCAATTACATTTTCCTACGTGACAGTACATTAAAAATGTTCGTATTTTGAATTTGTTAGGATGCATTTATGTTTCATTCTCGTGATATTATATTATTTCACAAACACACATACACAGCTATACTAGCCTGGTGCCATCTTTCAAAAATAAGCTGAACTGCTTGAAAAGAAGCAATACTACATCGTGGTATGAAAGTTATCATTTCGATTTGAAGTAAGTATTGAGTCTGACTACTTATATTGATGGATTTATACTAAAAATAATAAAGGAGTTCAAAGATAATAAAATTAAACAATCTAAAACTAAAAAAAAAAACCCCTACGCACGCACTCAATCGAGTAATCATACGCTAAAAAGTGCCTTACGTTATTTTGCAAAAGAGCTGATACTCTTATCCTACTGGACCGATATTAACCAAACATAGCTAAGAACCATCGCAAGGAAAATGGCTTTCAAATAAAAAAAACCGCATTGCAATCGGTTTATCCGTTCGAGAGCTACGATGCCACACACAGACAGACATCGACGTCAAACTTATAACACGCCTCTTTTTGCGTCGGGGGTTAAAATACACATCAGAATTTAAAGTTAAAATGAAAATATCATAGTCAAACATAATTATAAACAGATATCATAACATGAATTCAAAGAAATTAATTGGAACATTTGTTCGTTGGTCATAAAAATGCAACAAAATAAATGCAATGCAACTTCATTATCTAGGCTAAGTCATTTGAATCTCTCCGAGGCACAAATAGTATTTCAAGCCAAAAAACAAAGTCGAAATAAAAAAATAAAATTGCACCATACAAAACAGCGGGGCAACGTATTCAGGCGTTTGCATACGGCTATGCTCTGTATTCATTAAAATGCATGAAGTGACGTCATTGGGGGCACAAAGTACTAGACAGATGTTTTGTGCCTACATGACAAGCTCTCTGTGAGGCATTGATGTAGTAAATTAGAAATGGTGGAGTTTGAATTCGGTTGAATTTAATGAATGAGTATGAGGATATGGTTGTGTTGACAATATTGTCTATTGAGAGACGTCATTATACGTAGAACTATAGATAGACTCTAAGATTTACTGATTATTATTATAAGGGTGAGAAAATATAAGTTATTTTAGAAAATATTAATAAAACTCATCCCAATCTATGATTTTCATCAGAGATATTTTGTTTTAGTATTTCCCAGACAACATTATTGGAAATTGTGTCAAAACCGTACATGATTTGTGACTTAATGATCATTATATTGCACTCCACCATTGGACATAGATCTCTCCCATTACACGTCACTCTGGTCGTTTTGGGCTTCTCACATCCAGCTCCTGCCTCCTCGTTCTCAATTTGTGAGTATACTAAATTTAAACTTAGGCACTCATTAACACATCATCACTACCATAAGATTTTATCAGTCTACTGCTGGACATAATACATACATGCAATTATTACTTTCATTAATAGGAACATTTTCAATAGAAACTAGAGGAGCTTCTTAACCCATGTGAATGCAATCAGTGCATACTAACCAGCTATTTTAAAAGTAAAATAATACTAGGTTTTGTCTGCGGCTCCACCTGTTTGGTTATCGCAAGCGCGTTAAAACAACCTATTTTCTTTTCCAAGGTCCAATCTATATCAATAAACAAATTCATCTAAATCGGTTTAGTGGTATATAATAGTAGTACAGTGAAAGCGTAACAGACAGAAACAGCAACTTTCGAATTTATAATATTAGTATGGGAGTATGAATAATACTTACTAGTATGGACTTAATCTGAGAAATATTAACTATGCATAACTGTACCATTAAGTTAACTACTTTTAAACGTAACAATGTAAATCAATACGAGTACTGTATAATAAATAAAAAGAGTTTATACCTATGTACCTTAGGTAGGTACATAGGTATAAACTCTTTTTATTTATTAACAAACAGGTTCAATCTCAGAGTATACATCGCTTCTACATCCACACTCTTTGGCAACTGCGCTTTATCATTATCATGTGTTTAGAGAGACTCTTTTACGATGAGCAATAAAAACAAGTTCGTGAAATAAAAAACATCATTCATTCAAACTTCAAATGGCTCCCGTATTCTCATTCATATATTATGAAGAAATACTAAAGTAAATATTTAATACGGACGGAAAGTGTATTAAAATGTAGATATTTCCATTAATTTTATATGAGTTCTGTAGCTTCTTAAGTGGAATAAAAACACTTAAAATGGGGTGAGAAGACCTCTTTGAGTACTATAAATGTGATCGTTTATCTATACTTTTATATAAAGCTGTAGAGTTCGTTTGTTTGAACGCGCTAATCTCAGGAACCGCTGGTGCGATTTAAAAAAATCTTTCAGTGTTAGATAGTACATTTATCGAGAAAGGCTATAGGCTATATATCATCACGCTACGACCAATAAGAGCGGAGCATCAATGAAAACTGTTTCAAAAACGGGGGAAAATTATCACGCTGCGGGCAATAGGAGACGCTAACGAGGTTGCGTGGGTCGGCTAGTACTCTATACAAATAAATTAAATTGGAGTATATGTTTGTAATATTAAAATAACCGCTTTTTACTAAATGCATATTTTATGTATGTATACACGATACATATACCAAAATATTTTTTATGTGTCAAGTGTCGTGGGTTCAAATCCCACGTAGGACAACACTTTATGTGATCCACAAATTGTTGTTCTGAGTCTGGGTGTTCTTTGTGTCCGTCTCATGTATGTTTGTAAAGTCCCCCGCGACACATGATTTATTCCTAGTGCGGGAGTTGTATTTAAAAAAAAAAGAAAAGAAAAAAAAACTATAAATAAATAGCTTTAAAGTAATAACTTATTGCAAGTTTAAAAAAAATCTTTCACTATACCAATGAAATTCAATACTGTGTCTAATTATTTCATAAACTAATAACTAAAATAACGACTTCCGACAACGGCTAAACACATAATTTAATTAATAATTATCACATATATGAAGTAGGGACGTATACGATCTCCCATCGCTTTTAGGTTTCTAATGACGAAACAATCTTCATGAATCCCTTTGAAGTGATATGAAAATTGGTCTTTGATAAGTTAGTAGAGGTAATTTTGAAATTATGTGAAATCGTGTTATGTCGCTGAAGATTCCTTTTGACTGAAGTTTGTGGATTCATTTCGGTAGCGTCCTTGAGTTTAAAATTTGTGTACCAAATTATTATTTTGGCTTAAGAATTTCATAGTATTTTGTAATAATGCACAGAGTAAAGATTAGTTTAAGTATGATGGAAATGTTGTAATGAGATATTTTTAATGTTCTTTAAATGTTATGTTTGAATGATTGTAATATATTTTATTGTAGTAGAGTCCAGGGTTCTACGGGAGTGATAGGGACTTTATGTATTGGCCTGCCAAAATGACTCTACTCTGCCTGATGGAAAGCATAAGCAGAATCCAAGAGTGGTGGTCACCATACTCATTGCGAATGCAGACAAGGCAACAATGCAGCATGGTGACCCACAGTATGGTGGTCTAGTGATGCTTCTGCATCATTGGGCCTCCGGCCTCGCACTCGCCAACGAAACACGAAAGCACGAACGCTGTCATTTTACGTAGATCTTCTGTGCAAGTGTAGTACCCCCCTGGTCGAGCCGGTCCAACCGTGCTGAAATCAGCGTGGCTCTACTACCTTTGATGACTTCACAAAAAAAAAACAATTCTTGTGAGTATTGTTACTCACAAGAATTGTGAGTAACAATTCTTGTGAGTAACAATTCTTGTGAGTAACAATTCTTGTGAGTAACAATAAGTAACGAGGCAACGACTGCCTCGTTGGTCTCGTGGTTGGCGTGTGCGACTGCTGATCATGAGGTCTCGGGTTCGATTCCCGGGTCGGACCAAATGTTTGTATGATCTACAAATATTTGTTTCGGAGTTTGGATGTTTTCTATGTATAATATGTATGTATTTACAAAAAAAAAAAAGTATAAATGTATTTGTATCAGTTGTCGAGTACCCATAACACAAGCTCTGCTTAGCTTGGGACTAGATGGCGTTGTGTGTTACATGTCCGAAAATATTTATTTATTTATATTATTTACTGAAAGCGCAACCCGGAAAGGGCTTCAGGGTCCCCTTGGAAATAGCCCTTTTCGGGTTGATCTAAGGGGAGGGGGAATATGTCACTCAAAGGGCTACACGAAGAACTCAGGACTTAACCCCATTACTCAGTATACTGTTCAATAAATATAAGCTTATAAGATGCATTTTGAAATTTCTTTGCAAAAGATATGTTTAACAGTGTCTTCATAAACATTGCACTTTCTTTTCTTCTTTTGTCACTGGTACTTGCTCAAACAGAGAAAAAACGCTGACACAGCAACAATAATAATCCAATCCAATAGCTTTCACAACATGCTGTATATACGATTAACGCTACACAGGATGTTAGAAATATATCGCTCCATTCGTCACCGTCAAAATGACTCAAGAAATGTGCGAAGGAATTGACATGAAAAATAGGGTACATTTATCATTTGGATATTATAGCATGTTTTTAGGACCACCTGTGAATGATGGGATAGCTTATAGAGGTAAGCGATTATAGCTGTTGGTATGTTTTTATTAGAAACATATACATAACATCCATCTTGAATATTAAAAAGATACAGGTGGTAGTTTTTTTTTATCTATTACATTTGTATATGTATACTACATTTTATTTGTATTTTACTTAATAAAGTTTTGAAATATTTACCGTAAAACATTAATTAGACCTGACATTACGAATCTATTTTCTTAAAAACTTGTATTAGTATTAGAATCGAATAAAATATTAAATTACCATCAAAAATAGCGATGCCATTGTTATAATATTAAAATGTTATAATGTATTCCTAAAAAAAAAACCAATGATATTGAGAACCTCCTCCTTTTAGAAGTCGGTTAAAAATCATACTTTTTGGATCTGAATCACTTGAAGTACCAATAATTGATAAAATTCGAAACTAAAATTTCAGATCATGGGACAAGGTTGTCAAGGATGTTAGTTGCAAATTTAAATCCATAATAATAACCTTTGAAAGTAACATTGTCTTTCTATTTATTTTAATGAAACTTAGCATGGAAATATTTTAAATCTAGAGGAAGGACATAATTTACTCTTTACCGTGATAACCGACATACACAGGCGGAATCGCAAGAAAAAGCTAATCACTAAAAAAAATGCCATTATTTATACTATTTAGCGGGAAGTTTTCCACTTAAAAGACAATAATCTAGAACTCAAGTCTCTACTTTCTTTATGGAAGCAGGTGCTGATATCGTTATTAGCCCATAAGGAAATTGAAATGCGAGGGATAACGTTCTATATATAAATGTTTTCAATCAAGGAAATTGAACTAATAAACGTCTTATGGGGATCTTTTAGGATTATGTTCATGTCCGTGTTGTAGAAATACAAGCAAACAAATTGTTGGGTACGTTTGCTATAAACCTTAAAATAAAACTTGATCTATCATTTTAGAACTTACGTAACGTTACGTAACAAAATTTTATAAAAATAACACCCTCTATAATAGAAAATCAATATCTTATAACGCTATTATAAAATCTGGGTTGAACCAACGCATGTACAAGACGTTGCTAGGTGGGATTCAATCGAGTTGCGGCATTGTTAATTACTTGTATAATTGGGCCAAAATGTCAGCACTGAATATTACCTATACTGTATCTGTGCTTAAATTAGACGTAGATATAAGAAGATGAAACTGGGTACATCTAAAAGCCCTTGTGTTTTCTGTTCACGTGATCTAATCATCAGCGTTTTGCAGTAATCAGCATCAGTACCTACTCCGATCGATTTTGGCTTCTCGCATCCAGGTAACGAGATTTTATGTGTATTATTCATCCATTGAAATTCTTGTGGTTTGGTATGTGGTTTCTGCCTTGAAAAGAATAACTGTACTTTAAAATAAACATTATGTTGAAATGTTCGTTTTAAAATTGTATACACTGCAGTTGCAATGTATATACCTTGTGGTACATGAGAAATAATATCGTAGATGAAAAAAGGTAAAAAGTAGATGATTTTGTAATATATTAATAATTTAAGTCTCTTAGTTAATATTCTTATATTTCAAACAGTTCAAGTTTTGAGTATGTTGCAAATTTTATTACTGCCCTACATTTTACTTCAAGATCGGTCTATATCGTGTGTCTGTAATTCTCACAACTCAGCGGCTTAAATGTTGCATTCAGATGGTTATTTTCTTATTCTTTCGTCTACAACCTTTAATAGGAGATTTTTTAATGATTCCGCTTAAAACACGCATTTATTTACTTCATTCCTGTATGAGAGCTTTATTACATAATATAGAAACCTATGTACATAACCATAATTTATAAAAAAATATAACAATATTTACATACAAGCGTCAAAAAACTCCACATCTTCGCCTACTGGTAGCGTTCCCAAAAGACTGGCAACATTACCACGTTGAATGGCAATGCTGATTCTCTGTGCTAGAAAAAGGCCGGCCTTCTGGTCGCGAGAAGCGTCAATCAGTTGCTTGGCTAGTTGTTTAAACATAGCGCGAGCACTCGGACCCCATGAACCTAGCGTCTCTACCCCAAACGGTTCAAAAATGTAATTACCTATTAAATTAAAAAATCACAAAAAAATATGTATACCGAAAATCCGTACCATGATTTTCTGGAAGAGATTGCCGTGAGCGATAAGACAGCCAATTGTTACATTTGCATATTTTGAAACTCATCTTTTCACTCATCATCAAATTCGAGAATGGCCTCGTTGGTCTAGCGGTTAGCGTAAGCGTTTGCCGATCAAGATGTCTCGGGTTCGATTGACGGGTCGGACTTCTTTGGGTTTTCCTTCCAAGGAGTTCTTAGTAGCATTCCTTAGTAAGGACGATTTCGATGTTTCACGCCCGTTCCTCGGAGAGCACGTTTAGCCGTCGGTCCTGATATTAAAACCGGCTGAACTATTAGCAGACTCCAAATAATCTTGGAAATAATAAAGACTAGTACTGGTATTGTTTTATATTGTTTTGTAAATACACAATAAAATTATAAATAAATAAAATATTTTAGTATCAATATGTGAGACAGATTACATAATTATAATTAAAGGCATCAAGATGTCTGCAAATGTAATTGTACATTAATTAAAATTTGATCTAATCACTGTAATAATACAGCGAGCACTCAGCACTTCAATTATCTGGAATTTCTAAGAACGTTGTTAACATCGACATATGAAAAATTAAAACTAAAATAATGAAGAGAAAACATAAACATGCGTTCGTCTTTATTTTCTCAATATATTACTATACTGTATCACAACCTTAAAAGTAAAGTTTACTTCAAACACACTAACAAAAGACACTAAAAAGAGAGAACATTGGGAAACTTATTTCAAAGAAATATATGCGACCTAGCATCAGTAACATGTAATATTTGGTATTTGGAATCGAAAAAAAAACAACGTTATTTTATTGAAATTGTTACAAACTTAAAGCAGTTTTTGGCAGCAATAAATAATTCACAAAGATTCCCATCAATTTCCAGAAACAGATATCTGACAAAGGATTTTCAACCTTACAGTATGATACCAAGGCTCAAATGGATTGATTTCAATTCGCTATTATTATTCATAAGATCTTATACTGTTAATTGTTTCTTTTGGAGCCGTTTCGTTGTGACAATATTAAAAAACCGAAATTACTTTATTACAAGCTTTTTATTAACTTGCAATGTATGTATGTATGTATGCTTGTATGTTCGGGTGGAATCTTGCAACTCAATTTTGAAGCAGATATCTTCAACCAATTTTGCTGAAATTTTGCAAGCATATGTATACAGCATGACAATACAATATTATAATAACATGGAGCTTATCTGATGCAGGAGCTGGCCATAGGAACTCTATAAAGAAACGTCGCAACATCACCGAGTTTGGACTCGTTTGATTCGTCTCGAGGCAATCCAGTAAAAGCTTGTCTTTAAAAAGCATTTTAATTTAATTTATTATAAAATAGATAGTGCATTGTGGCTTAATTTAATTTTTGAGTGCCTCCCTCCAACATTGGAGAGAAGGCTTGGGCTTATAGAGTTTACGTTTCGATAAAAAATCGACTAAAATAAAGATTAGAGGAAGAATTAAGAATGCAGAGTGTCACCACCCCTAAGAGGCAACTGAGGAAGCAAACTACGGAAAAAATCACTGCATAGAGAACTAAAACTTAAGACTAACCCTATACCAAGACCAGTGGCCTTCTGTCCAGTTTAGCTAAAACCTCCTTTCCTAGAAGCCTATGTCCATCAGTGGACTGTGAAAGGCTAATGATGAAAAAAGGTAGGTAGTAGAGCCACGCTGATTTCAGCACGAACGGGCCGGCTCGATCGGGGCGGTACTACCCTCGCACAGAAAATCAACGTAAAATGACCGCGTTTGTGCTGTCGTGTTTCGTTGGTGAGTGCGAGACCGGAGGCCCAGTGATGCAGAAGCATCACTAGCCCGCCACGGTGTGGGTCACCATGCTGCATTTTCTGCATTCGCAGTATGGTGACCACCACTCTTGGATTCTGCTTACGCTTTCCATCAGGCAGAGTAGAGTTATTTTGGCAGGGCCAAACATGAAATAAAAAAAATTACTCAACGCCGATTTTCTTTGGAGGCCTTTGTATCACTTTGACCAAGCCCTAGACGGGCAAACGAGCAGACGTATCGCCTGATGGTAAGCGATTACCGCCGCCCATGAACACCTGCAACACCAGAAGCGTCACAAGTGCGTTGCCGGCCTTTTGGGGATGGGGGGAGGGTAGGGGATTGGGGTATAGGCCTCCGGTATCCTCACTCACTCGGTGAAACACAGCGCAAGCACTATTTCACACCGGTTTTCTGTGAGGCCGTGGTATCACTCCGGTCGAGCCGGCCCATTCATGCCGAAGCGTGGCTCTCCCACGGTAGCCCTTATGTGTCAAAACATGACTCTCATACGATTATATTTCTCGCAGCTCAGTAGTTAGTACATAATAAAACTAGGAGTTCCAAGCCAGGTCAGTCTATAGATGGGTGACCGTACTACTTAATATAATAATTGTGAAAGTTTGTGAAGATGGGTGTATGTATGTTTGCTACTCTATCTGTCGAATGTGGACAAAATCAGCAAGGAGATAGATTATAGTATGGAATAGCAAATAGGTTACTTTTTAACCGACTTCAAAAAGGATGAGGTTATCAATTCTTTTTTTTATGTTTGTTACCTTATAACTTTCGACTGGGTGAACCGATTTTAATGATTCTTTTTTTATTTGAAAGCTGATGCTTCCCGTATTTTCATTTCAATTTAATCCAGTTCTTGAATTCGGTTTTTTCTTTTTGTTGAATTTTGTGATTATTATAACAAAAAAACACGCCTGTGTGCTACACTTGTGTTTTTGCGTGCAGTTAGTTTCTCAATATATTGAATCCCCTTCGTACAAAAGAAAGCATTACATAAAAAGGTCTAGAATTATGATGAAAAAAATTGTATTACAGTCTAAAATTATTTGGTAATCACTTACTCTAAAATATCATTTAAAAAAACTCAATTGAAACTCGTTCATTATTTGTGTTCAACAAATTGTAGCCGACGTAATGACGGACGGGAGAGTTTTCAAATATTTTTTTCTGCTAAATACAAAGAGGAGTTTTGTTTACGACGGCACTAGTGGACCCATCCAGCTGTACCAATTTTAATGAGTCCACCACTAGACCTTTATTCCAAGCCTCAATATTATCTGATGGCATATTGCAATATTTTAATGCAAGCCTTTGATAGTTCAGTTTGGAAATATGCGACTTTGTGTTTCTATAGGCAGAATGGTGTCAATGGGTGTTTGTTATTCGTTTGCAGAATTTCAGAGGAAAATGTAAGTAAACTTGTTTTTTTTTTTAATATACAAAAAGGCAATGGTATTCTACTCTGCCTGTATGAGCAGAATCCAATAATTGCAGTCACCATTCAACAATGCAGTATGGTCACCCACATAAAAATCGGTCAAATAATACAGACCATACCGATCTGCATTGGGCCTATGTTTTGCAATTAGTTAAAAAGCTTTTTATTACGAATACTATTTTTTTTATTTTTTTTTTATGTATGGCCCGCCATAATGACTCTACTCTGCCTGATGGAAAGCATAAGCAGAATCCAAGAGTGGTGGTCACCATACTCACTGCGAATGCAGACAATGCAGTATGGCGACCCACACCATGGCGGCCTAGTGATGCTGCTGCATCTTTTAGTCTAGTCAACAAGTATGGAACTTGTTGACTAGACTATTTGGGCCTCCGGTCTCGCACTCACCGACGAAACACGACAGCACGATCGCTGTCATTTTACGTTGATTTTCTGTGCGAGGGTAGTACCGCCCCGGTCGAGCCGGCCCATTCGTGCTGAAATCAGCGTGGCTCTACTAAAGTTAATGTTTATATTAATAACTAGCTGATCCCGCAAACGTTGTTTTGCCATAAAAAAAATTGTGGTATAAAAAATAGATGTTAGTTGATTCTCAGACCTACCCGATATGCACACCAAATTTCATAAAAATCGGTCCAGCCGTTTCAGAGGAGTTTGGTAACTAGCATTGTGACACGAGAATTTTATATATAAGATTATATTTGTAAAATTAAAGAAGTGTATTAAAGTTAGTTTTCACTAATAATAACGAAAACAGAAAAATTATGAATTAAAAAAATATCATCTTTAAAAGAAATTAACATGTTTTCTTTATTGAACGTTACCAAATGTTTCAAAACGCGAATTTAATATTTTCAAATATTTTTTTTATTTACAAAACAACATACATTGTTAATTTAACTTTCCCCATAAACACAGTCTTAATACAGATGAGAATCAGAAACAATTTCCTGAAGAAAACGACGTTATATTTTCCAGTTTTTCGCATTACAATTGTCAACAATTTGTCTTGCCCTCAACAAATCAGGTCCAATTGTAGTCTGGACGTCCCGAAATTGAAATATAAATTGTGTTGGCATTGAACAATCTTGTTTTGAAAATATTGTTCGTGTTTTAAAGCTTCGGATATTAGTATTCCATGAAAAGATAACTTCAAGACAGTGTGTCATAAATTTGAAACTTTGAAAGTTTGCACTAGTTTGTGAAATCGAATCTTTTCAAAGTCCGTTATATATTCAATAGCTAGCAGAGCCTCGTTGACACCACGAGGCTCTGCCTGAGGCCTGAGGTGGTTTTTGTATCTTTACCACAGCAACAACATGTGACACCGTGAGGCGAAGCTAGTTCATTAACAACAAATTATAAATTTTCCATTTGAATAAAATGAAGATAAAGAATGTACTTAAATTATAAATATACACTACTAGCATATGCACACTCGCGCAAGTGCCCTGCGCCGTCTTAGGTCAGGTTACGTGTCCTGACGAGTCACGTGTCTTGACGCGAGTTTTAAACTTTTTACCCATCCTAAAATAAATTTTGCTAAAGTGCACAATGCCCATAGAAGTTTTCACTTCAAAAATGAAATGCAATTAATATTGGCGACAAAAATCCATTTCTGTGTGATTCTATTATGGCAAAAATAAATGTCCTGGGTAATTGACTATACACTACTTCTCGTCATCATCATGAACCTATCTCAGTCCACCGCTCGACATAGGCCTCTCCAACTTCTTACATACTCTCGAAAACAACAGTGGGAGAGCCACGCTTCGGCATGAATGGGCCGGCTCGACCGGAGTGATACCACGGCCTCACAGAAAACTGGTGTAAAATAGTGCTTGCGCTGTGTTTCACCGAGTGAGTGAGGATACCGGAGGCCCATACCCCAATCCCCTACCCCTACCTCCCCCCCCATCCCCAAAAGGCCGGCAACGCACTTGTGACGCTTCTGGTGTTGCATGTGTCCATGGGCGGCGGTAATCGCTTACCATCAGGCGATACGTCTGCTTGATTGCCCGCCTATTCCATAAAAAAAAAGAAACAACAAAGTAAACTCATACTATCATCAGAGCTTCTTAAAACTTTCTCTCACCGAACATTCAAAACAAAAAATAAAATAATTCCACTTCACCAAAACCATTGTATTCACAACGTCACATACACGAAAAATCATTTAAAATGAAGCCTTATGAAAGGCTCCAACATAAATAGTAGCTGCAAACTTAATCCTAAATTAATTTCGAGATATAATTAAAACTTTGGACTGGCTTGCAAAATTGAAACGCTGTCATTCCCGCACTGGGCTGTTATGTAAATTATTTTATGAATAAATATCTATGGCTACCTGCCTATTGTGTTTTTCAAACAAAAAACTTTCGGCATTTGTAGATTGCTTTTATGTTAAAAAATTACCAATGTTTAACGTTTGTCGGTTTGAAGTAGGATTAGCAAAATTTTGGAGTGTCGTTGAGTGCCATCGAAAACAAAATATTGATACTTTAGATAATTTATAGTTGTAGGTTTATGAGAGAGATTTATTTAAAAGGAAAGCACAACTTAATTCATCACATCTTACCGACCATCATTTCAACCACCTCACTATTCCGACATTAAACCATCTACGGTAAGAATAGTAATACACATCTCATACACAACCATTATTTTTTTTAACCGACTTCAAAAAAGGAGGCGGTTTCGACCGTGTATATTATACCTATATATTCTTTTTATTTGTGTTCGCGGATAACTTTGTAATTTATGAACCGATTTTGATGATTATCTTTTTAATGGAAAGGAGATATCCTAACGGTGGTACCATGATAAGGACACTAAGATCTGATGATGGCATCCAAGAGAAATCGATCGATTTGGTCGTTCTTGAAGTCGGTTTTTATTTTGTTATTTTTTTTTTAAAGAAGATTCCCGTATTCGGAATATACATCCTGTATTGCGGGGGACTTTACAAACATAATAAACGAACACAAAGAGCACCCGTACTCAGAACAACAAGTTGTAAATCACACAAAGTGTTGTCCTATGTGGGATTTAAACCCACAACACTTGGCGCAGTGGAAAACGGCGTGGCGACCACTTGAACCACTGAGCCAACCGTGTAATCATGGTCAGTCAAGTTTGATTACAAACTAGGCAGAGTCTGTATCACGTCTGTATTGTGGTAATCAAACTGATGATAAACTTTGTTATATATTTCTAAACATTGCCTAGTAGTCCTTTCCGGGACTGTTTGACTGCTTCGGTGGCGCAGTGGTAGTGAATGCGACTGCTGTGCTTGAAGTCTCGGGGTCGGACCAAATGTTTATGTGATCTACAAATATTTGTTTCTTTTTAGTTTGGATGTTTTTTTTATGATATAGGTGGCAAACGGGCAGACGTTTCACCTGATGGAAAGCGATTACCGTCGCCCACGGACACCCGCAACACCAGAGGCGTCACAAGTGCGTTGCCGACCTTTGGGGGATGGGGAAAGGGATGTGGGGAGGGATTAGGGTATGGGCCTCCGGTATCCTCACTCACTTGGTGAAACACAGAGCAAGCACTATTTCACACCGGTTTTCTGTGAGGCCGTGGTATCACTCCGGTCGAGCCGGCCCATTCATGCCGGATATAATATGTATGTATTTACAAAATATATACATGTATATATACTTATATCAGTTGTCTAGTACCCATTACACAAGCTCTGCTCAGTTTGGGACTAGATGGCGTTGTGTATTAGATGTCCGATATAATTATTTATTATATAACGCAATTATTTGCTCTTGGTGCGAATCGAACCCGAAACCTTTGGATTATCAGTTAGTATCATTAACCACTATGTAAACGGGTTAGAAATGAGTATTTTCTTAATAAAAACCCACAAGGATTCTCCTAGTTTCAAGAGGAAAGAGACGTGTAATACTTGACTATTACCATGTATGTATACTCCATATAAGCATAATAATATAACATGGCACATTACGAAAACACATTATTTAAATATATGTACGTGATATAGGTTGCGAAGAGCCTAAATCTATAAATGAAAATTTTACTAATATTATATTTAATCTGAAAAGTTTTGTAATAGAATTTCGTATACTGTATCCAATGGTAAATGATTCAATATCTATTGTAAGGAATATAAGTAATTTCGCTTAAACTGACCCGTCGAAGCATGAGTAGTCACACTATTAGATTATACCTATGAAACAGCGTATTTTCACGGAATTGTTAAATATCTATGTATCATAGTAGTCCTCGTTGGTCTAGTGGTTAGCGTAAGCGACTGCAGATCAAGAGGTCTCGAGTTCGATTCCCGGGTCGGTCTGCTGTTGGGTTTTTCTTACAAGAAATTCTTAATAGCAGCCCGGAGTATGGATGATAGCGGTGTTTCCCGTCCGTGCCTCGGAGAGCACATTAAGCCGTCGGTCCCGGTTGTCATGTACATCTATGGCAATCGTTTTTGGGAAGTCAGTGCCCTCAAATATAATGACAACTAGTTCAACCTGCGAGTTCAGTTCACCTTCAGGGTTGCGGAGGTCCGATGCCAGTCACTCCGTGTAAAAACTGATATTCAGGTAAAACCATTTGAACTAGTAGCCGACCCCAAATCTTGGGAAAAATAAAGGCTAAGATGAAGAATAATTAAATGTATTTTAATCTATACATATATCATCGTAAGATTAGATTATAATCTACCTAGCGTGATTGCAAACTAACGATAGATTGTCAACTGTGATATACTGCTTGCGGGCGTCATATTATCAACTGTCCCTGATTGATCGGTTTTACTGTCACAACAATTTTATATAACTAATTCTAAAGCTGTGAGATATTTTCAACATGAAATCAATTTACAATCACCAAAATACTTTACATTCGGCAACAAAGACGAATTCAAAAACAAATATGACGGCGCGGGACATATGCTGCTTAACCAAACAGCGCGCGACTTGCGATTCGTCGATACCATTTCACAATCTTTCGACTGTTTGCAATCTCGCGAGACAGATTACAATCTAACGGTTTTGACAACCTTACGGTAACACATATATGTAAAACACACAGGTAAATTGCATGTTTTATTACTACTAGGTTGCCTGCCTACTTAGGCACGAATTATTATAAAATATACTTAAAAGACCTATGTATCTAAGTAAATATCAATTTGTATATACCAGTTTTTTAGAGGTAAGCAGCCTCTTTTATCTGTTTTAAGTAAATAATGATAAATATAGTAAACTTAATTTAAGCGAATCCACTGGGTAACGGTGTGAGAACTTCGGATAAACAAGACACCATACTCAAAACTTTGGCCTCAAGGAGAGGAATGAGTACAGCTGCTGGTCGATATGCATCTATTTTAATGCTAAACGTTTGTTTCCAATAAAATAATAATTTAAACATAAAGCATTTAGGTTTTTTTGTAATATTAGCTATCATGTATATGATTTTTAATTAAAATAAGTGAAAACAAAAACACAATACATGTTCATGTGTCTGCAAGTCAGAAGTCACAACCGCGTTACTGG
This sequence comes from Diaphora mendica, assembly GCA_949125395.1. Classification (NCBI taxonomy): domain Eukaryota; kingdom Metazoa; phylum Arthropoda; class Insecta; order Lepidoptera; family Erebidae; genus Diaphora; species Diaphora mendica. Next base: position 4,347,273 of record OX421334.1, read on the forward strand.
CCTTTGAACAACTTCGCGCCTGCAAGAAAAGAGTAATAGTTTTTTCATACGCTTTGGAGGTTGCTTCTGGAAATACCACAGATGACAGTTCTACAGATTATTTGGGTAGTGATTAATTTATTAATCAATTAAAAGATTTTTCAGCAGATGTATATAATTCCGAATATCTATACTCTATACTAATATTATAAACGTGAAAGTTTGTAAGTATGGATGGATGGGTGTTTGTTACTCTTTCACGCAAAAACTACTGAACGGATTTGGATAAACTTTACAGTAATATAGCTTATATATCAGAATAACACATAGGCTACTATTTGCCGCGATAACTGACATATACGCGGGTGGAGCCGCGGGCAACAACTTGTTATACATACATAAACCTCGATACGTATTGTGAATACAATAGTTAAATTATTGATGGTAGTTTATACCCTTTATTATATAGCTACGGTTGTAAAAATGGGTTGTGTAACTTGATCGCAACTTCAGGCTATAGTTCTTAAAATACAGATTAATCTCTAGAGACAGAAGGCTACGAAACTGACAAAGAGTTTGAACAAGCGTTTTTGTTTTGTATTTATATATTTTTTTTATGTATGGCTCGCCATAATGACTCTACTCTGCCTGATGGAAAGCATAAGCAGAATCTAAGAGTGGTGGTCACCATACTCACTGCGAATGCAGACAATGCAGTATGGCGACCCACACCATGGCGGCCTAGTGATGCTACTGCATCTTTTAGTCTAGTCAACAAGTATGGAACTTGTTGACTAGACTATTTGGGCCTCCGGTCTCGCACTCACCAACGAAACACGACAGCATGAACGCTGTCATTTTACGTTGATTTTCTGTGCGAGGGTAGTACCGCCCCGGTCGAGCCGGCCCATTCGTGCTGAAATGAGCGTGGCTCTACTACCTCCTCCTATATTCGTTATGTGCCAGTTTCATTACAAATGAACTATAATTCAATTTAAAAAAATCACACCTAAAGTGTACCTTGTAACTTTGTCAGTAGTAACAACTGTCACAGATTTAAGTTAAATTTTAGGGACAAAAATTTTCATTGTCACATTGGACAGACTGCACGTTTGGCCTAGTGGTTTAACGGTCACCACGCCGTTTCTTACTTCGCCAAGTGTCGTGGGTTCAAATCCCACGTAGGACAACACTTTGTGTGATCCACAAATTGTTTTTCTGAGTTCGGGTGTTCTTTGTGTCCGTTTCATGTATGTTTGTAAAGTCCCCCACGACACAGAATTTATTCCTAGTGCGGGAGTTGTCATTAAAAAACAAATAAAAAAAACAAATTGTTGGACATAATCATTAAATTGTTAAAATTTCAAATAAAATACATTTAATATTCCTGGTGCCGAAATTTATGTCAATCCACTTAAATTACGTTGACTACATTTGCGAATATGTCAATGACATACAATGGCAATTATATTTTACAAAAACACAATTGTAACTGACATTGACAATCGCTTTTCGATTTTGTTTCAGTTCAGCAAATCTTTCAATTATTCACAACTTAATTGTATTTAAGTGTCACTTTCATTGATCAAGCAGTATTCAAATTATTCGTTTTTCGTCGAATTGTCAACATACATTTTGTTGGTTTGGTCATAGGATATATGAAATATAAAATGTATTTCTTTTATAAAGTTATTAATTCTGTGTATTATAAAAGTACTAGCTGACCCGGCGAACTTTGCACCGCCATATTTACATATCTGTCTTAGCTTCCCACAGACGGTGTACAGTCGCGCACAAAAAAATAAATTTTCCGGTTATCTTTTAACTTTTTTTTACACAAACCTTGTTCTAACAATAACGAAGACATAAAAAAAAGAATTATTTAATTTGGTGCAACCGATCCGAAGTTATGCGCGTACATACTTTTCGGCGATTCAATTATATAATATAGATTCACTTTACAGATACCGAAAAATTGGCAGGAGTGACCAGTCACATGCTTACATAAACATGCTTGATGGAAAGCATGTGTAAAATCCAAGAGGAGTGGTGACTATACTTATTATGAATGCCAACAATGCAGCATGGTGACCAACTCTTTGGCGGCTAATTGAGATGCTCCTGCATCGTTGGGTCTCCGGTCTCGCACTCAATAATGGAACACGACAGCACGAATGCATATTTTAGGTTAGTCTTCTGTAAGAGACCGACTCGTACCGCCCTGGTCGAGTCGACCTGTTTGTGCTGAAATCACTTCGTTTTTACACTAAAAGTAAAACCGAATATTTAAAATTTTGTAAATTCAGCGGTTTAGTTTCTGCATTGCTGAATCAATCAATCAGGGCAAGCAATTTTATTCATGACTTGCCTAGGACATGGTGTAGTAGTCTGTTATCCTGACTGCTAACCGGAGGTCTAGGGTTTAGTTCCCATCCGGGATAGATATTGTTTGATAAGCATGTTATTTTTTTGTATCTAGGTGTAATTAATCTATGTATAAAACGTATGTATTTGAAACTACATAAGAATGTCAATCAGCATCATATAACAGGCTCGGCCTAAATTGGAATTTGACGGTTGGTGTGATATTTGTGAAGTTATTTTTATTTAGTTGTTATAACATCCAATCAATAATACAATAATTATGATGAAAGTCATATTACTCTCTGTAATCTCTGTACACCTACCGTAGCAAAATTTGCACATTACCCCAAGAGTGATTGCTGGAGATTCTTTCGGGCAATAAATAATAAAATAAATAAATAAATATTTCGGACATCTAACACACAACGCCATCTAGTCCCAAGCTAAGCAGAGCTTGTGTTATGGGTACTAGACAACTGATACAAATACATATATACTTTTTTTTTTGTAAATACATACATATCATACATAGAAAACACCCAAACTCCGAAACAAATATTTGTTATACAAACATTACAAACATTTCATCCGACCCGGGAATCGAACCCGAGACCTCATGATCACCAGTCGCACACGCCAACCGCGAGACCAACGAGGCAGTCAAAGTGCTAAGTATTACTTTAGAAGCTTAAGATCTTCTAACTTTTTCAAGTACAGGGTTTTTTACTGGCAACATTTGTTTACTTTGAAATCCAACCTCATATTGAAAAAGTTAATCTTTAAATGCTCGAGTTGTAATTAAATAATAAATAGTAATTAAAATAAAACTTTTAAACTTACGAGTTTTCAACGCTGATATTGATGCGAAAAAAATCAACGCCCTCGCAACCATTTTTGATGAATCTGGAACAAAAAGTAAGTTAAATTATTTTCATATTGAGAAAATATTCATTTTGTTACATAATTTTCTTATATTTGCAAGACGGAATGTATTGTGGAAGGTGTTGTGATATCTCTTTGAGCGTACGTAAGCATACCAGAAGGTTTCAACCTATGATTTATATTCTAATGTATAATATAAATGTATATAGTACAATAACACTGTACTGCACATTTGGCCTAGTGGTTTAACGGTCACCACGCCGTTTCCTACTTCGCCAAGTGTCGTGGGTTCAAATCCCACGTAGGACAATACTTTGTGTGATCCACAAATTGTTGTTCTTAGTCTGGGTGTTCTTTGTGTCCGTTTCATGTATGTTTGTAAAGTCCCCCGCGACACAGGATTTATTCCTAGTGCGGGAGTTGTCTTAAAAAAAATAAAAAAAACTGTAAGAAATGTATATACTTCAAAACTAGTTGAAAAGATTTCTTATTGTTGCTATGAATACCTTACTAAATTATATTGCAGAGGGTATTGAACATCATCAAGCTTGCCGTCACACGATAAAAAAGGATACACCTTTTTAAGTTACTTTACGGTACATGTTCCATTTAAGTCTAATACATTTATAATTATATTAATAAGATCTTCTTAAATTAATTTTAATTAAATTTTTACTTAAATATACCAAAGAAAACATGTCTAGAATTTTCATCATTAGAGTAAAAATCTCGTCAACATTAACTGAATTCGCATCAAGTGCTAGCAACTTGGTGGTATGTTGAAAGCGGCCCTTGAAAGCGTGCTAAGTATTACTTTAGAAGCTTAAGATCTTCTAACTTTTTCAAGTACAGGGTTTTTTACTGGCAACATTTGTTTACTTTGAAATCCAACCTCATATTGAAAAAGTTAATCTTTTAGGGAATTTCGTAAGGATGATGTTACAAAGGTTTTTTTGCTTCGGGGGTTTGCAGAATGGTCTGAAATTTTCCAAATATTGGGTTTTAATCTTTGCGAGTTTCAGTATACGAAGGATTAGTTGGAATCATCAGATCTTTTGTTATGTCCTTTGATATTTTCCAGGATTGTCTATTGTTACCGTTAAGGATTACATTATACAAAAGATACTTCGGCATTGAATTGTATATTCACTGTTTCGAGGTGAGTGCCCTGTCATGTACTTTCATTTTATATGATGTAAGGAGCAAGAAAATTTTCAGGTCACTTGATGCTAAACGACTCTCATCGTCTCATGACAGTTGCACTCCAAAAGGCACAAGTAAATTTTCATCTCTTCATTATCCTTTTGATCTTTTTAAACTTTCGCGTTCCATGTTAAATTATTATTTTCAAGGGAATTAAAACACAAATTCGCAAATTTGCAACATAAACGGCTGTTTCTTTTGATTGCGTTGGTTGGGAAGTTTGATTTTTTCAGAGCTCCAAGGGGCAGTAGACTTGAGTACGTCATATGAATTTCACCTTGATACCTTACGCGTTCCTGAGAAAAAGGGTCTTGAGAGACGGACAACATAGTGATCCTATTAGGTTTCCGTTTTTTCCTTCATCTGGCAAGCGCCGCATCTATTTGTCATCATTTCATCAATGTTTCGTTATGACGTTGTCACGTTAAACTATCGTCCGTAAACAGACTTTACAGAAAACCATTTTTTTGGTAATTTTCCCACAAATGAATCCTAGCTAGATCGATTTATCACCCCCGAAACCCTGTTCATACTAAATTTAAAGTAAATCGTTTGAGTCGTTTCCGAGATTCAGATTTTATATATAAATATATACAAGAATAGCTCGTTTAAAGATGTTAGATAAGTATCTACAAGCAAGTATTTCAGTGTATTAGAACTCGTAGTACAAACCACGTTTCATACTACTGTTATACTACATAAGCATATTATTATTACCAAAGGATAATCCTATTCTTTAATCAAAAATAGCATCCCTATGTCTATATTTCTTTTGGAAAATATAACACTGACATGTGAGTATAACTTTTGGTCTTTACTAGTGCGCTCGTATCACTCGACTCAATCCCTAACTTTATGTCCGTCCCCGCTGTTGCGTCAAATAAAACATTACGTCTAGATATAAGTTTGAAGAGCAGATTTGACCAGAGCGTTTGACCTCTCTATTTCATCTTTGTGGCAATATTTCAAGTTTAATCTAACCGGTTTGAGAGGCCACAGTACGATGGATGGTTTCTGATAGCGTTTTTAGTGGTATCCGACATTTCTATAAGTTTTTAGGGTACTATCCAAATATCTATTACGAAGTTGGATGGTTTCTGTAAGTCGTCGGTGTGAATAGTTCTTAAGTTTTATTTTACGGGTCTCCCCTAGATAATCTTCATCTCCTTGAAAGTTATTTAAAATTATTGCTTTTGGTTAGTTATAATGGTTAGTCGGTTTATAATAAAAAAAAACAGTTCTTCATCAGTTAGTAATCCAGATTACAGAGACAACTAATTCAACCTTCGAATTCAGTTCGCCCTCATAATTGCGGAGGATACCAGTCTTACGTGGAGAAACTGATATTCAGGTAAACCAGTTAAACTAGTAGCCTATCCTAAATAATCTTGGGAATATTAAAGGCTGGGAAGAAAAAGAAAAAGATTTTAGGAATAGAAATTAGACAACACTAGTTAAATTAAAGTTTAAATCTAGATATGAATAATTATATAAAGCCAAAATTGGAATTAGATTACATTCTGATCTTAATTTTGGTAAGTGCATACAGTCTGTTAATTAATTCTTTGTTTGCAACTTCAAGAAAGTACACATTCAGCTACATTTTAAAATTAAGCTAAGGAATCGCTTATTCTCCCAGCAAAACAATTTTTTATTATATATCTTTCGATGACAAATAATTCAACTGTAAGCAGATGAGGTGTAAGAACTGTTAGCGTTCAGAGCGTCGCTCCCAGCGGAACGTGCCCTTCCTTTATTTTTTCCTGGAATATCAATCATCTACTCGTTAGATATATCACGCCGCTTTTTGAGTCGACGTATGGTTTCCGGGATAGTGAGCCATCTCGCTAGCTAGATCGGGTGCTTTGACAACCTCAACTTGTAAGCAAAACAAACTAAAATGTTATTGTGTTGTATATCATGTCCTGTTTTTATACTCTGCACAGTTATTTGATGAGTCTACGACTAGTGGCCCAAACCAACTTGGTGAAATCAATAAGACTACTAAACTAGGTAGATCAAACGACTGTCACTCCTTTATTTAAGTTAATTCTGACTGCCTCGGTTGCGCTGTGGTAGCGGATACGACTGCTGTGCTTGAGACGGGACAACGGGACTCGGGAATCGAACCAAATATTCGTATGATCTGCAAATATTTGTTTCAGAGTTTGAGTGTTTTCTATGTAAAATATGTATGTAGTTACAAATAAAGTGCAGATGTAATTTATCAGACAATTTAGATGTGTAGGTACAAGCTTTGCTTATGGCGTTGTGTGTCAGATGTCCGAATATTTATTATTGTTATTCTGGATCGATAATAAAAAAAAAACATAGGCATTTTTTAAATATTTTGAGAGGGTTGATTATTTTTAAATGGTAATTGTATATTCATTTTTATTTTTACCAAGTGGCTTGCAATTGGAGAGGCCTATGTCCAGCAGTGGACTGCGATAGAGTGACGATGATGATGAATTGTGTATTTGAATCTCGGCCTTGACAATATAAACATACTTCTGAGAGAGAGAATCACCAAAATTCATGCGAGAGGTTAATGATAATTTTCTTTTGAAATAAGGCTCACGATCTTCAGTACGCCAATTTGAATTCTTAATCTCTTAATTATCAACCTTTGATGAAGAATATTTGCTTTAAATTGAAATAGAATCAATCCAAGTAGAAATAGAATTCAGAAAATTTGGTTCATAAATGTCGAGAATATTGTGTAACGTGGGTCCGGAAACAGTTTTTCAATCGAATCTATACTATTATAAAAAGCTGAAGAGTTTGTTTGTTTGAACGCGCTTATCTCAGGAGCCGCTGGTCCGATTTAAAAAAATATTTCAGTGTTGGATAGTACATTTATTGAGGAAGGCTATAGGCAATATAACATCATGCTACGGCCAATATGAGCGGAGCACCAATGAAAAATGTTTCAAAAACGGGGGAAAATTATCACGCTACGGGCAATAGTAGACGCAAACGAGGTAGCGTGGGTCGGCTAGTTAAGAATATTATCTCTTCTATATTAGAAGATATATCAGTAATATTTAAATACTAACTAGGGTTTTTGATTAGTTAAAAAAAAACTTTAGATTACTTATATATTAAAAGAAGCAGTGCTGACAGCACTGAACCGTATCAAATAAATAAAATTCTCGTGTCACAATGTTAGTTACCATACTCCTCTGAAACGGCTGGACCGATTTTTATGAAATTTGGTGTGCATATCGGGTAGGTCTGAGAATCAACTAACATCTATTTTTTATACCCCATTTTTTTATGGCAAAACAACGTTTGCCGGAGCAGCTAATATATACATAAAGAACAATCGAGCCTTTACCGCCGTTTTAGTGCAACCGACAAAAACCAAATTTTACAGCAGAAGGTTTTTTAAATATCTTCAAACAAAAATGTGCGAATAGATTAAAATTTTACATACAATAATGACTTTTAGATATTTACATATTTAATTTAAAAAAATATAAAAATAATAATGTTAATGTCATTTATGGCGCTTACATTATTTTTGCTGTCATAATCTAAGGTTATTTTGGCGTTTACGACAAAAACATTAAAAGGTTTTTAAATGAAATAGTCTTACACAACACTTGTAAAATAAATAAAAATCTGAAGTAGATTAAAAATGGAATAACCCTATAACGCTTGTAAATTATACCAGAGCGGTCGCACATAAAACTATGTTATATCATAAAATATATAGAACTACAGAAAATATATGACAAGTGGGTTGATTTTACGACCCTGTACTTACACTTTCATGTCGGTCATGAATTTTACTCTTTATTGGACGCTATACTTTGATGAGCATATATTAATATGAGCTTGTAAGAATAAAATATGTTGATATAGGTTTAGCTGAAGATTGTCTAAGATATATTGGATACGTTATATATTTTGGCCGTAATAAACTGGTTCAATAAAGTATTTACAGAGAGGTACTTAATAACTTATGTATTTGGTTTATAGAATACAATTTTTTATATGTTTTTATACCTCTGACAAGGCCTTTATAAAATTTCATGACAGTCAGCTGATTATTACAGGGGTGAATGGTTGCAGAAAAGAAAAAAGTATAAATGGTTTCGACAAATCTATTAAAACTATCATCCCGAAGTGCAGTGTTTCATTGTTGAATACAAGAGATTATTATGGATAAACTAATTCGAGTCTACTATTCCAAAAAGCTACAACTACCAAAATACACAAAATCATAAAAACTCTAAATTCAAATAAGGCACCAGGTATTGATAACATTAAAGCTGCAGATATTAAATACATAGGGGATGACATATCAATCGCTATATCCAACTTAATAAATAGTAGTGTAAAATCTGGTCTTTATCCGGATGAGTTAAAAAAAGGATGTGTAAGACCTGTATTTAAAAAGGGAAAACGAAATGACTACTTGAACTATCGTCCTATAACAATTCTCCCTACTATAGATAAAATAGTTGAGAAATTTGTCGCTGATCAAATGCAAAGTTTTTACCAAAAGCACGATATAATATACAGAAATCAGTTTGGATTCCAAAAGGGGAAAGGAACTAATGATTTACTGTCTGCATTTACAGATGAGGTCAATACACACCTAGATTCGCGGAAAATAGTACTGGCTCTCTTCATAGACTTTTCCCGTGCATTCGATGTTTTGGACCATAAAAAATTAATAAATAGAATAGGTAACTGTGGCATAGGGGGGCCTTTATTGGCCTGGTGTCAAAACTATCTTACAGGCCGCAGTTTTTCAGTAAAAATAAAAAACGTGCTTAGTAATACAATCTCAGCCACGGAAGGCACTGCCCAGGGATCGGTCTTAGGTCCACTACATTTTCTATCTTATGTGAACGATATGCACAACTGCATCACGAAGGGTGCATGCTATCAGTTTGCTGACGACACCTGCATTGTAGTGGCTGACAAGGACCCTCTAAAGGCACTTGCAAAGTTACAGACAGATTTTGATACCTTGCTGAGATGGTGCCATGATGCGGGACTGGTAATAAATTCGAACAAAACTAAACTGCTAGTTATTAAATCACCGTATCAACGGCAAACTATCACATCTGCATTAATTGCTCACACCCACAGCTGCCTGCATAAATTCCGAAAAGATGCGTGTAACTGTCCATCCATAGAAATTGTCACGTCACATACTTACCTTGGTCTAGTAATAGACAGTCAATTCAACTGGGGAAAACATATTGAACATGTTTGTAATAAGCTGCGGCAATTCTTAGCCAACATTATTATCCTTAAAAACAGAATTCCATTTAAAATCAAAATTATGTTGTATCATTCATTAGTAGAATCTTATATCCAGTACGGTCTTAGTAGCTATGGCCGAACCTATAAAAGTTAACTTAACAAAATCTACCAGCTACAATTGAAAATACTAAAGACAATTGTATCCCCAAAGATCAAATTATTATTTTATAACGACGAAATTAGCCTGTTTAAGCATTGTAACTTATTACCTGTCCAAACTAAATTTAACTTTACCATTTTAAAAGAAAACTTTTTTTAATAGCAAACTAAAAATTGTCACAGAACATGCTGTGTATACTAGAGCGGCGGCTCAAAACCGGTTGTGTACAGTGCGCGCGAACAACAAGTACGGTGAAAGAACTACTACCTACATTATCCCTCGCCTCATAAACAAGCTACCGCCGGATTTAGTTAATAAAATTACTCAGAGTATCATTAAAATTAAATTAAAGGTATTTTTCTTAGACAGCAGTTCTAATCTTTTTAGATGTAATTGATAACATTTGGGAGGCATGTATCTGGCTCTCGTGTTGATATAATACGCTTACAGATTGTGTAAAAACATTGTAATTTTATTTATACGATACCGAATAACTGTGTAACACAACACAAACCCTAGAGGTTTATCGTGTTATGTATCTTATTTAAGTCCTGTATTATTGTTTATATGATAAATAAAAGAAAAAAAAAAAATAGTATATTAATTAACAAAAAGCCATACAAATTTTTTTCTATCTCAAATTATGTACTTATTGTATGACTAAGATAGAAAAAAAATTGTATGGCTTTTTGTTTTTATTTCATAGAGATAGAGTGAATGTCAGTGTCTATGATAGTATAAACTGTGTTACAGACACTGGCGCCTTCCTATAACAATTTATATGATGTTCTTTGGCTTAGCATTGTCAAGTAGTTTTTAAGCTAACGCCTAGCTTTTATCGCGGACTTTGAGGCCTTTGAGCAACGGCGACCGAATCAAGAAATTCCGTAACGTAACGAAAAAAACCTAACACCCGAAGCTCGCACGGATCGAAACGAGCTGCTCCGAACGACGAATATACATGTTCAAATACGTATACATGTTCAAAGAAAAAAAACTGCATAACTAAAAACCGGTCAGCGCCATCTGTTGAGCTATTTCGCAACTACGAGGTACATTAACGCCCTCTATTATTTAAATACTTTTTGAACAATATTAAATGAGAAACTGGCAAAATAAAATAGTAGGTAGTAGAGCCACGCTGATTTCAGCACGAATGGGCCGGCTCGACCAGGGCGGTACTACCCTCGCACAGAAAATCAACGTAAAATGACAGCAGCAGTGCTGTCGTGTTTCGTTGGTGAGTGCGAGACCGGAGGCCCAAATAGTCTAGTCAACAAGTTCCATACTTGTTGACTAGACTAAAAGATGCAGCAGCATCACTAGGCCGCCATGGTGTGGGTCGCCATACTGCATTGTCTGCATTCGCAGTGAGTATGGTGACCGCCACTCTTGGATTCTGCTTATGCTTTCCATCAGGCAGAGTAGAGTCATTTTGGCGAGCCATACATAAAAAAAATATAATTGCATAAGTTGATAAAAAATGCTATGCAAGCATTACCGCGGCAGCCCCCGAGTGCCACACTTTTTTTTTATATATGCTTCACAAATTGAATCTGCTCTGTCTGATGGAAAACATAAACAGAATCCTACAGTGGTGGTCACAATACTCCATGTGAATGCAGCCAATGCAACAATGCAGCATGGTGACCCACATTAATGATGGCGGCCTATTGATATGCTTCTACATCATTGGGGCTCCGGTCTCGCACTCACCAACGAAACATGACAGCACGAATGCTGTCATTTTATGTTGGTCTTCTGTAGGGTAGTACCACCTCGGTCGAGCCTGCCTATTATTGCTGAAATCAGCGTGGCTCTACTATCTTTATATCTAAAACTAGTCTCTTATATACTTATGTTAGGTATTTATTTAGTAGACCATTTAGTTGTACATGTGTAACATACAGAAGCAGATATTAAACACGTTCAAAGTTAAGTGATCTTTCGAACTAAAACAATAACATACTACTTACGGCCCGTATAAGCTACAAACAATATTAAATTCTGGGAGAATCTTGTTTCAAAATTAGTTGAGTTACTAAATAGATGATGAACCGATCCAACTTCTCATTAAATTCCTTAGCTAATCGAAATGGTATTCAAAATTGTTTGAAATAGTTACTTATTATTCTAAGTTATGAAAATTGGGAGTGTTTCTATTAGTATTTTATAGTCTGTATATCTGTATGTCTAATATTTATTAAATTGAAGTTTAAATCCTATTATACAAAAACAAATTGTTAAGCTAAGGCATACGGATTAATATTTTGTTTATCACATCGAAACATTAATATTTGGTCTTTACCTATGAAATTGCCGTTTTGTTTGCAATAAGTGAAAGTACTTATTTTTTCAAACTTTTTTATTTCTGTTATTCGAAGTAATCATCCATGCAATCGACGCATCTATGCCAACGCATTGACAGTTTATTGATGCCCGTCTTGTAAAAATCAACTGGACGGGAGGCAACAAACTCTTCAAAGGCATTTTGTACTGCCTCTCGGGAATTGTTTTTTTTTATCCACTAAAAAGTTGTCAAAATGTTGGAAAAAGTAATAGTCGGTAGGTGCAAGTTCTGGTGAGTATGGCGGATGAGGGAGAGCTTCTAACCCCAGCTCTTGCAGCTGCTTCACGATAACGCGCGACCCCATACTGCGCAACAGACAGTCTCCAAGCTGCAAGAGCTGGGGTTGGAAGCATACAAAACGGCAATTTCATAGGTAAAGACCTATTATAAATTACACTGTTCCTACTAATGCTATGAAACTCGGATAAGTTCAGAGAATGACAAAAAAAATATAAAATGAATGTCCAAATTAATCTTCGTAATTAATAAAATAATGATTATATCATAAGGAAATCTAATTATTTCATGTTAGAAAATAATTTGTAAAATAATCTTTAAATCCAACAGGGAAATACTACATAGAATACGTGGAGTCTTTTGATTTTATTTGAGATGAAATTCTTGACCACTTTTTAACATCGCTCCGTTTACCATCGGCAAGAATAAAAGAAAATTATTATAAATTTATCGTCTACGATCAAATTTCCTAGCGATTTCTTTGACGTATTTTTTTAAGGTCGTCTGGACTTGGCTTAGTTTGGGCCTGAGGGTCCAAACGATAACTTTGAAAAAATAATTTTCAAAATCGGTCCACAAATTGACGGAGTAATCCGTGTACATACATAAAAAAACCGATGAAATTGAGAACCTCCTCCTTTTGGAAGTCGGTTAAAAATAGGGTAGTCATTTCATTTCATTTAAAAAAGACAACTCCCGCACTAGGAACACACTCAGCAGCACTCCTGTGTTGCGGGGAACTTTATAAACATACATGAAACGGGCACAAGGAACACCCAGACTCAGAACAACAATTTGTGGATCACACAAAGTGTTGTCCTACGTGGGATTTGAACCCACGACACTTAGCGAAGTAGAAAACGGCGTGGTGACCGTTGAACCACTAGGCCAAACGTGCAGTCGTTTAGATCTAGATTGATTTTCTTAATTTATTGAGTAATAAAATACGAGAATCAGAACAATATAGATTTTATTCCAGTGTTTATGCTCTTGTCAAGTCATATATGCATATAAAATCCTAAAAAAAACGAAATGCGTATACTGAACGGTGCAAAAACTTCATTGTGCGATTTAGGATTTACAGTTATAGAGTAGTAACATTTTTTTTACTAGATGCCATTGAGTTTGTAAGTCACCACGTTATTCACATTTAAAAATTGAAGTTTGCATGTTGTGCTCTTTAAAATAATGCTGACCATATTTTGGAAGTTCTCTCTGACATTAGAAGAACCTAGTCAATCCCGCATGTGTCAGTATTTCTGTTGTCCACGCTCTTTATAACAATAAAATCAGTATGTGTTTCAAACACAGAACAATTTATATTTGAACATTATAAATAAGCAAAATTTAACTACCAACCTAAAGTCACAAAATCTCAATCAGACTAATTGAATTTATCCACATTCATCATACACCAGATTGATTGTATTTATTATTATCACAGTAATAAACCAACGAACCATATCACACAGACACCTCTGACATAACCTTTATAAAAACTGAATGAAATGAGCCGCAAAAAGTAAACAGTCCCTAAGTGAAACCGAACCCCTTCATGGACAAGTGATCATGATTAATTGCAGGCTCATCAATAACGGCGCGTCAACTGGGCGATTAGTAATAGAGGGCGCTGTATCGCAGCGCGGTATGATACTTGGGATTAGTATTACTCGAATATAACTTGAGTGTTGTTAGTAATTGGAGGCGGTTGTCTGCGGTTTATAATTCAAAAACTTTTTTTTTTGTCATGGTGCGTGGGATCCTAGCCAATTTCGACTACAAAGGAGTTTTTTTTTCTTATGTTTGGCCCTGCCAAAATGACTCTACTCTACCTGATGGAAAGCATATGCAGAATCCAAGAGTGGTGGTCACTATACTCACTGCGAACGCAGACAATGCAAAAATGCAGCATGGTGACCCACACCATGGCGGGCTAGTGATGCTTCTGCATCATTAGGCCTCCAGTCTCGCACTCACCAACGAAACACGACCGCATTGCTGCTGTCATTTTACGTTGATCTTCTGTGCGAGGGTAGAACTCGTACCTCCCCGGTCGAGACGGCCCGTTCGTGCTGAAATCAGCGTGGCTCTACTACCTTGAAATATTGTAGTTCAGAAATATGTGCGCAAACACAGGTACACTCTCTGATCTTTTATATTCATAACTCGATGGGACGGCTATCCCATACGACCAGGAAGAAATCAGGTGCAAGACCGAAGGTTTTACGTGCTCTCCGAGGCACAAGGGTTAAGCCGCCAACTTTCAAACTCCGTGCTGTCATTATGCATTTATACAATCCGAAAAACTCAACAACACTTTTTAGCCCGACCCGGGAATCGGCTCTGAGACCTTTAGATTGGCAATCGGCAACTTCATCAACATGTTTGATCTGCTCCCCCCAGTCAAGTTGGGATTCTACAAACGTAAACGCTTTAAGAAAACTAAGAAATGTATGGGTTTAACGTCATCTTTTACTTAGTCACGTGGTCAAACAAAATATTAACCAATGAACCATAAGTGATTCTGTAGTAAAGTAAGTGTTAATAAAAAAAACCTTTGTCTTGGTAACAAAGGTATTCAGCTCACCTTGAAAGCTTGCTAGATTTCCCAAAAAACTGTAATGAAAGTAAAATTATTTAAGGTATATTATAGAATAAATAAAAATAAATAAATGCATTCAGATAAATAAAATAAACATTCACGTTAAAACCAAATTCAGTCAACAACGCCAATATTGAGCCTAAACTTTTCTAATTAGTAAAGTTTGTGTGATATCCAGAAACATCTGTGTTTAATAGTTTAACTAACGCAGCCTACAAAATTGTGTTGTCATTGGATAATTTGGGAGAGATTAATCAGAGCACAGTTTACAAAATTGTGTGGTGTCTTTTTCATTGTGCTGCAAAAAAAAACCAAAAAGAGACTTCTAAATCATTATTTGGAACTCTATGCAAGGCTATTTTAAATAGATCTTTGCTTGCTTTTTCTTCACTTTGTTTACTGTAGCAGTAGTTTGAAAATCACGAATGATTTGGTAGAAGACCTATTTATGATGACTTCGACAAACTTACTTCCTACCTATTGCTTTTTCCGTGATTAATCAAAATAGTACCTTAAAAACTAACACATACAAAAGCTTCAACTTTATAAACCCACCCGGTATAGAAACCATTAGGTTTCGAAGTTATTAAATAACTTCACTTTGAGCGTTTAGGTGTTTGGTAAACTGTCGGAATTTGCTGTCTTAATATTTCCATTGCAAGTAAATCTGCTGCGTAATAATTGTTCAGCTATATTTTGGATTAAGAAAGGATTTTACGAGAAATTTACTAAAATATCTTATCTAGTTAATAATACTAAAAACAACGTTTTGCGAGCAATGTGACAACATTGTATCTTTCATCACTGAAGGGGTAATAAACTAAAGCTAGCTTTACGAGCTATGGAGGAGACAATTCTTGGAGTTGCTCTGATAGACTGAATCAGTAATGAAAAGAAATATGTACAGATAAATGAAAATTACCTCGTAGCAGCCCTAATACCAGTACCTAGTAGCCTAATGAATCAGATAGCTAAAGTCGTAGTTGGCAGAGCACTTAGGTAGTACTTCGAGTGCATTATGACGTCGATAAGTTCGGACCGAATTAAAGGTAGTCAGCTTACAACTTTCTAGTCAATTATAAGTATATGAGGAATAATTAGTCTTATCTATAATGAAACTCTTTCCTAAATAAGGTTTTATCAGAGGCACTTAAAACTCAGACATATCTTTTTGCAAACAAGTTTTGATTACACAGGGGAGCGGGACCGGAAGAGGTTCAGAAGTTTCCTGGCCTGTCAAAACGACCAAGTAAAATAGACGGCATAGGTGTTTAACCCATAATCTCCGTACTCTATGAGCACTGAGCGGTGGGTAACAGATAAGGCCATTTGTAAAAGAAGAAGGTCAGAATCCGTCCTAGTATCAGGAGCTTCCTTTCTAAAGTACACCTGGCCCCCTAGGCAAGTTGCAAGCGTCTTTCTTTCTGCAATCATTGATGCCTAAATGCTCGTGTGTCATTGGCTAATCTTGGACAAAGTAATCTTAGACAAAGTATTAACCAATGACACACGAGAATTTAGGCGTTAACGATTGCAGAAAGACAAACGCTTGCAACTTGGCTAGTGGGGCTGGTTCTAATAAAGTAAAAAAAACTAAAATAATAAAACTAACGGTGGTTTACGAAAGTTAAATAACTATATTTAAACGTTATTTTAACTAATAACTTAGAATAACGATACCACTACTTTGGATGTCATAACGTATGGACATTATAAGCCCCATATGCGAAACTTAATACTAACAAGCAAACTAATAACTAAACTGACGCAAACTCACGTTCAGTTTTGGGTTATGAATTCCAAAACTCCTTTAATTAGCATGTTCTTAAGCCATATGAACTTTGGTGTTGAGTTTTGATATGACGCTGTGCAGATAAACGATCTACTCTCCTAATAAGTAAAATATTTTGAAACAATTTTCTTTGTTTTCTTTGTAAATACTATTTTTATTAAACGGTTTTATTTAGCTTGCCCTGATTATTTATTTATTTGTTTGTTGGGTCAAATCTAGTATTTCAAATTTGACCCACTTTCTGTTGACAGATTGATCTGAAATTTGGCACACACCTTTAGTTTTGGTGACAATACAATTATATCAATTCTGTTTCATTGTAAATCCAAGATGGTCGCCGATACAAAATGGCGATATACATATTTTGTCACGACTACCACTATATGGGTATCAGATGAAAGTGGTTGACTAGTAGAATACAGATGAGAACTACTATGTAATGACATTAAATTGGACCCGTGTTTCTATCCAGTCATCTCAGTTTACGCTACGCCCAACGATTTTATACCGAATATTTTTTACGAAATTATTTTTTTGATGTTAGTACATTATTTTCAATAAAACCGTTTAAATAAAAAAAAACTATTTTTTTTTCCTGTGCAGTCGCTGCCGAGTTCTTTACAAAAATATATAAAACAGAGACAAGGAACACCCATACTCAAAACTTTTTTTTTTTGAATTACACAAAGGTCCCATATGGAGTTTGAACCCGCAACACTTAGCGCAGTAAAAAAGTGGCAAGGTAACCATTTGCATAACTACGCTTTCTGTGTATTTCTGTGTTCGTTCAAATAATCCACACTAATATCAAAAACTTGAAATCAACTCTGACTAGCATCTCTGTATGTCTAATATGCTTTCATAGCTAAACTACGCACCGACTCCAATGAAATTTGCCATGGATATACTTTGAATCTTGAGGTTGGATATAGACACTTTACCGCGATAACCGAAAAACACGCAGGCAGAACCTTGGGTAGAAGCTAGTAGTCTTATAAAAACATATTTTATGTATTGGAAAGCTTATTTATTAAGGAAAGCTGTAAGCTATGTTAGAAGAGAAGAGCCTATAATCGTGAATGAAGTAATTAACGAATAAATGTGATTGAGTAGGTGCCTTCGGGCGTATAGGTCTGCAGTCAGACATTGCAGTTGTGTAATTTGTGTAGTTTGTTTAACTAAGAAAAAAAATACTCTTAACTATAAGCAGTTCTTTAAAAATATATTTAAATAGAATCAGTTTGTTAAAATCCATTTTTTTCGGTCGGTTGCAAAGGTAATATTAGATTATTATGTGGTGTACCTGTGAAGAAGCCTATGCCCAGCAACGGACTGATGATGATGATAAAAATCTTCTAGCTGAAGCTAGAAGGAAGTCAACCAATTAACTGTAATAATCTAGTTTCACAAAATAAAATAATAAAAACTTACCAACGCAACATATTGCACAGATAAACAAAGAAAAAAAATTAAAGCAGGTAAGAGTTGTTCTGAAATTTAAATATAGCAACACTTTAAACGTATATAACCCAGAAAAAACTTACTGCAAGAAGTAATTACTACAACGAAGCAGCATTATGGAAAATAATAACCGTAAGACTTAAACATACTGGCAACACTAATCTAAACTTGAAACATAAAATTAAAAAAATACAATTCTAGAGTACTTAGTTAAGCTTGCGGGCTCTGTGATCTCAAGTTGCTTAATTAACTATGTCGTCATACGGTGGACGGCTTACGAAGTAGGGTAATGAGTTTGTGAAGTTCTGTGATGCATCAGGTTCTCGGGAAAGGGGTATTTGCGGTCGAGAACAAACTTGCAGTAATAGTTGACTCTTCTGCCCCGGATCTATGGATATAAATAGGAACGTCTAGAAAAGTGGAAATGGTGTAAGCTAAAGTTCAGTAATGAGTTTTTATGTAATCATTACATTATTTTACATTTGATGAGAAAAAATATTTGTGAATAGTACAATCAAACATGCAAATAAAACGTGAACTTTTTTTTTATGAAATAGGGGGCAAACGAGCAGACTTATAACCTGATGGTAAGCGATTACCGTCGCCCATGGACACCCGCAACACCAGAGACGTTACAAGTGCGTTGCCGGCCTTTGGGGCATGGGGAGGAGGATGGGAGGAGGAGTTGGGGTATGGGCCTCCGGTATCCTCCCTCACTCGGTGAAACACAGCGCAAGCGCTATTTCACACCGGTTTTCTGTCTCTCCGGTCGAGCCGGATTCATGCCGAAGCGTGGCTCGCACGTTAAAAAATGGTAGTTATAGTTTTCCATTTTGATTTGTAATTCCTTTATCTAAGCATATTTTTTTGTAAGTAGTTAATTCTTTACAACAGGAGCTTTTGAAAAAGAAATTGTAAGAAATTAATTTTAATTGATTTCAAAAACCCTAAAGATTCATTATTAGGTTAACAGCCTTTAACACTCCACTTCAATGCATTGGCTTCACTTCGAAAGAAGATTTTAACTGTAGTTTAATGTTTTGTTTTTTTGAACCCTTAAAAATACATGCCTTGAAATAGCAGATCTTCTAATCGTGAAAGCAAACGGGGACATCACGCTCCCAGATACCAAGCATTCAAGGTACTACCGGACTAAACCTTCATTTTACATCTCACTTGACTGACAATGTAATCCTCCCCCTCGAAAGGCCCTTTAGATGAAAGTCTACGTTTAATTCCACGCCGAATTCACAAAGCAAGAAATTACAAAATAATTCAGTAGAGAACTGAGTGCTCTTATAATCTTAAGATCTCTCGCACCTTTAGACCGTTTATTACATAACACCTTGAATAAATAAAACCTTTGTAACGGTGCGTAAGACTAATGATACACACGGCCGAATAGATATGCCGACTGAGCATAATTATAAATATAAAATGAATAGGCAATTAAAATTACAATAACCGATACTTTGTGCTTAAGAAAAACGACATATTTTTAAACAGTTATAAATATTTTGCATAATATATACATTGTAAATATTCTTGTCATTCCTCCAGTTAAATAATTTTGTATTAGTTTAGAATTTGTTCTTTAAGATGAGATTAATTTATTCGCTCAAATACATGTGTACATAAAATAAACATTCTCATGCAAGATGTAAAGTTGAAGAATGCTCAAGACATGTTTGCCACATACCATAGCTTGCGAATATAATTATAATTGAATGTTTATGGTGTGGGTTCGAACCTGTAATCATAAAGTCGCAAGTTCGTCCGTCACTCGTATATTACACTTATTAGAAGTTTAATAGAGGCATGTTTCGGCATATATTTGGGGCGGTTCGTTTGGCTTAAATAAATTGTTGCTTTATAACAAATGAGTAACCACCGTCATCGGTCACCGGCACCCCGCCGATACCCTCACAGCTTTTCGGGGATACCTAATCACATACCATCAGGTGCAAATCATTTATCGAACTGTTTGATAAGGTAAATTCTGATGGCGTTTATTTTAAATTGTTTCTCAAATCGTTACAATAACTAAACCACCAAGTCAGCCGCTCAGAAAGGCTGTGTATCACTTCTGTGTTGCCACCTACACGCGCCGTCTGTATCATGCTACGGTGCTACGAGCAAGAGCTACGAAGCTCTACGTACGTACACGACGTATGTCTATCATATTATTATATTAAATCGTCTGAGTGATCGTCTTTGTTCATAATTCAAACTAACTACTATTATATATACGATATGTACATGACGAGACATGCTTGTGAAATGAAGTGAGAGCTGAAGCCACCCAGTTGAAGTGGTAAACTACTTTTGTAGTTGGTGTACAATGCACACTAATAATAACTTTAAAATTTATACGATAGAGTCTAAACTTATGTTTTTAATTTGTACATTGAAGAATTATTACGTGTACTGATTTTTGAAAATGATCTTCATTTGAATCCGTTACTTGTAAATTTATGAATAAATATTATCAATATGTTTGCATAGGAAATCAGTAAAAGAAAATACCCAAAAGAAGTAGCAACTGCAAATTAATTATTATTTCTTTATAGTTTATTTTTTTTGGAAAAAAATTAAATATTATTTACAATGAATACAAATTATTTTTACAAAAAAATATATGGAGCAGTAAACATAAAAATAAAGAATTTAGAACTTCACCTACGAATACAAAAGTTGTAAAGTTTGTGTATACATTGATGTTTAAAATTTTGTCTTAACTTATAATTCGGGGAAGCTCGACTTACCTCATGGTAACTGTCTATAGACACTTGTATTGCTGTTTTTTTAGTGCCTATAGCCAAAGTTTAGGATGGGGGATCTTCCATATAATAAAAATATAATAAAAAAAAACTTTTTTTTTTTTTTTTTATGTTTGGCCCTGCCAAAATGACTACTCTGCCTGGTGGAAAGCATAAGCAGAATCCAAGAGTGGTGATCACCATACAGCGAATGCAGACAATGCAGCATGGTGGCTCACACCATGGCGGGCTAGTAATGCTTCTGCATCAATGGGCCTGCGGTCTCGCACTCACCAACGAAACACAACAGCATAATCGCTGTCATTTTACGGAAATATATGCACTTATGCACTAAAAACATATTGTAGGTCGCGAGGGACTTTATCGACATCATAAAACAGACACTGAAAGTAATCAAAATCACACAAAAATGTAGACCCATGTTTCCATTTAACCCATAACACTAAGCTAAAGGAAGTCATGTGATAACTTTTTCGTCATTTGTGCAATTAAAATGTCTACATTACTGTATAGTCTATTTGTTCAGATAGTGTCGGTGCACCTGCACCCAATTGTGGTTATTGTTGTGAAATACGAATATATAAATAATAAATAATAATAATAATAATAATAAATATTTTGGACATCTAACACACAACGCCATCTAGTCCCAAGCTAAGCAGAGCTTGTGTTATGGGTACTAGACAACTGATACAAATACATTGTATATTTTTTTTTTTTTTTGTAAATATATACATATCATACATAGAAAACACCCAAACTCCGAAACAAATATTTGCAGATCATCAATAAAAATCAACAAACATTTGGTCCGACCCGGGAATCGAAGCCGAGACCTCAAGCAGAGCAGTCGCTTACGCTACCACAGAGGCAGTAATATATTAATTCATAAAACGGTGTAAACTGACAAATCATACTTGCTTGTTGTACATGTACGCCGCAGACGGTGTTTGCCGCACGTGTAAAGCAGACGCCTTCAAAGTGACCGTATCTAAGCGAATGGACTATAACCAAGTCGAAGCAACTTTTGATTTTTTAGGATTTTATACTTTTGATTTAAAATAAAGCCCTCTAATTTATAAGCTAAAGCCTGACCGAGACATGTCCAAAAATGATTTAGTAATTATTTTTGGCCAATGTAAAACAAAAGTTCGAGATGATGGATCGCTATTTCAGGTACCTTGTTAAGAATTGTGTACAACACAATGCCTATTAATCATTTAATGTTAACGTGACTAAGCTTGAGAGAAATTGCTTGCATTTTAGTTGTAATTAGCAGTGTTCGTGTATTGCATTTTATAGGGAACATGATGAGAGGTCAGTTTCATAATAACATGATTCAAGATGACCATATAATTTGAAGATGAAAATTTTTACATATTTTAGTATTTCTTTACTAAATTATGAAAACTTTTGGATTGGAAAGAATGGAATACCTAGTTATCCGTATCCTATCAAGTAGTGACTTGTAGGTCACAGAATGGAAATACATCTCGTTCCCGTCTTTATTTTATTCTTGTTTCTGACAGTTAAATTAATAGATAAATAGTTGTTTCCTGGTGGCATTGACTTCAAGCTTCAAAAAACCGTCCAGGCTCTGAATCTGGTGATAGATTAAGAATAGTGTGACTCCTTTCCTATGTTGACTTTGACAACCAGGTCGTTCGTCAGATTCGACAAAGGGAGTCGGAAATCTGACGACTGACCTGGTGTTTGTCGTAAAAGTCGGAGGAGCAAATTACTTATGATGACAGTACTACAAAGAATAGAAACTTGATACAATATACAAACTCGTGTGGTAAATTAGGTTAAAATGTCCTTCTATAGGACAGGCCTATGTCCAGAAGTGGACCTTCAAAGACTGTCGATGGTGATGATGAAGCCTGCCTGCACATAATTTAAATGCCTAGTAAATATCTATATATACCTAAGACTTGCAGGCTGTTTTATAGTGTAAAGTAAATCATTCTATTGTGTTTTGAATTGTTTGTGATAACAAATACTTGTACATTGGACACGTGTAATGGATTATCCTTTTCTTCCTTTAGGAAGAATATGTTTATTACTTTTTTGTAATTTTTATTTCTTTTTGCTTTGATTTACTTAATAACTGTATTTACTTTTTTGCAATTTAGCAAACAAGGCCACAACCTTTTTCTAAATTCCATCCAACGTCCTCTTTTTTGCAGGTAGGGCCTATTTTTAACTAATGAATTCTGGAAAACAACCATTCCCTTGGGTTTCAATATTCCTTCCTTCGGTAGTTTATATTTTTTACAGTATCCGGTTTTTTGAAAATATGAGTATTCTGATTGTAAAAACTATTAAAAATTATTCTAAATTAATCTTTTCTTCAAATTCTGCGAGTGATTTTATAGAGTGATTATATCTATAACTAGCTGACCCGTGCCCACTTCGTTGGCGGTAAAAAAAAAATCTCCGACTTGCTTGCAAATCCGGCTACCATGAAGTCTTTCCACTTTTTGGGTTATTATATATCCTATGTCACTCACAAAGAACGTAGCCTTCTATTGGTAAAATAATTTTCAAAATCGGTTTGGTAGTTCCAGAGATTACCCCCTAAAACGTCACAAACTCACAAACGCACAAACTTTACCTCTTTATATAATAGTATATATGTAGATAAATTATAAAGTTAAGGAGTTTTTTTGGTGTGACGCGCTAATTTTAGGTAGTGTTAGTTTAAATTGAAAAGTTTTTTTAGTGATGGATAATCCGCTTTCCAGGAGGCGATTATAAATAAAAAATATTATAAAATCGGTTAAAATTAGTTATTTAGACTATATTGTGTGGGCCAGCTGGTAATTATACAGTACCTGGATGACCTTGCTACGGAGGAAAAATAACCGAGCCACAGTTATATTTTTGGTAAATTTTCTAAAAAGGAATCCTAGCAAGATCGATTTATCTCTGCCGAAACCCCCTGCATACTAAATTTCATGAAAATCGTTGGAATCGTTTCCGAGAAACAAGAATTTTTCGTTTAAAGGTATTAGATTTACAACCTTTATACCGTGTAGGTAAACCAGTTTTCTATCACTATTATTAATACAAAAATAAGAATGAATGTTTGTTATTTAATCACGTAAGAGCGTCCGGATGGATCTGAATGAAGTTTAAGATAATAATACTTCACACATCTCACATATGGTAGTCCCATTCAAAACTAGGGAAGCCCTGTAGTCATGATAGTTATAGCAGCCCAGACTGTTAATGAATATATCTACGAGAATACTTATAATAAAAATCTAATAGGTCCAATTCTGTACATTAAAGATATTTAGAATTTTTTTTTTGGAGAGCTTTAATCGATACAGAAACCAAAACTGTTTTTTTTTGTCTGTCCATGTGTCTGTCTGTCTGTATCTTGGCCGCGCATCACGCCGAAACTACTGAATGGATTCAAATGAAACTGGGCATGATTTGAGTTCATACTACCAAGTAGACCTATTTCTTAGCGTTCCATGGATTCACCGTGCGGGTGCCGGGTCCATCGCGTGATAGATGGGGGCAACACATGCGACTTCGACAGTGCCTGGGAATTGCGACCCAGGTTTAGGTTTAAGGAGCACTCCTTACGACGCGTCAACGCTCACCTCCACTGTCCGCCGTGTTACCCCCTCTACCTAACCATATTTGAAGTGAGCCTAGCAATGCCGCTTTGGATATTCGTTCAAGAAAAGAGCTTACTGAAGCTCTTGGCAATCCAAGGTCTTTAAGCAGGTTATAGAGGGATTTAGCTGGTATACCCCTCGCACCCACTTCCACGGCATACAGCGCAACGACATAACCATTTTTAGTTATTTCGTTGGTTAAGTCAAAGTACTTGTTTCTTTTTAAAGCGTGGTCTTTAGGGATGTTCGTTTCCCACGGCACCGTGAGTTCTACTAGTACTACACGCTTAATTGACATTGCATAAAGAAATATGTCTGGTCTGGACGCCGAGGCACAGATATCCTCCGGTATTCTGTAGTGATTTTCATACGTGTCCACTAATAATGTCCAGTCACTGGCGGTATTTATAATTGAGTACGGCTTTTGTGCGAGTGAAATCTTTTTTGTTGAGCCTTCCTTTACAAACGCGATGTTAGTTTTTATGTTTGTTGTTATTCCTTTTTTCGCTCTCGCCAGTGATAAACTTATAGCTTCGCGTATGATGAGTAATACCCTATCATGGCGACGTGAATAATGACCCCGGTCTAATAGCGCCTTACAACCTGTCAGTGTCCAAGTGAAGTGCCTGGCTGTACCTATTGCCGCATTGCACATCGTACAAGCCTTTTCTGTAGCTTTTCCCCACCTTACTAGGTTGCTTTGATCGGGGAGAGTTAATTGAAAGGCGTTGAGGTAGAATTTTAACAGGGCGGGTGACCAATCATATAAAAGTGTGCGCCATTTCAAAGCTGGTGGGATACAAAATTCTCCTAGAGTTAACCATTCATTCTGCATTTCTAGGTTCATTGCGTGCACCTTGTAGGTCTCGTTTTCATCTTGTTGTATGAAAGATTTTGTTATCTCTTTGTCGGTCTGTCTTCTAGCATTTCCCAATCCAACTCTACTGGACTGCGTACCCACCATGAATTTTAATAGAAATAATAAATAAGATACTTTTTATCCCGAAATTCAGCATGGTTTCCCGGAGAGAGGGGATGAAAATCAAAATATGTACTTAGTTGTAATTCAATAACACATAGTCCGATTTCATTCATTCTTTTTATACTAGAAAGAAAAAAAAATTAAAGATAACGGGAAAAGTCTTTTTTTTGTCCACGACTGTACACTGCCTGTGGGAAGCTGAGACAGATATGTAAATATGGCGGTACGAAGTTATACATATAAATATAACTTTTCCGCTTGAACACGTAAAATATACACCCACACGCGCACGTAAAATGAATGACAATCATACATTTTGCATGCTCATTACACAAATCTTTATCATGAGGGGAAGAATACGAACCTACGACCTCTAGTTTAACAGTCAAGATCACTTACCGCTAGATCTACCGTGGGAGAGCCACGCTTCGGCATGAATGGCCTGGCTCGACCGGAGTGATACCACGGCCTTACAGAAAACCGGTGTGAAATAGCGCTTGCGCTGTGTTTCACCGAGTGAGTGAGGATATCGGAGGCCCATACCCCAACCCCTACCAACATCCCTCTCCCCATCCCCCAAAGGCCGGCAACGCACTTGTGACGCCACTGGTGTTGCGGGTGTCCATGGGCGGCGGTAATCACTTACCATCAGGTGATACGTCTGCTCGTTTGCCCCCTATTCTATATAAAAAAAGATTAATTTATCATGCAGGCCAAATATACAACATAGGCTACTTTTCAACCCGGAAAAATGATCGACGAACCCGACGTTATGCGAGCCACGTCACACGCAAAAAGAAGTAGGAAATATAAGGGCAACATTCGTTTTGTTTCTCTAAGGAATTGTGTAGGTTGTAAAAAACCTTGTAGGATTAACTTAACAGCATTTTAAGTGACCCTTTACGGTGTTCTGTGACGTGGGATATTCTCAAGAGGTTATAGCCGTGACCGCCTTCCAAATGATGGGGTTTGTTTTTGAAAAACTGTCGAATGTATTTGGAACTAGTACACAATTTATAAGTAAGCGTGGTTCGATTTTTTAGTTCAAAAAAGTAGTATTTGATTTTAAATTATATCCTGCAACTTTGACTGGATAATTTATTTTGCGTAATGCAAATGGACAGATGAACTACCATTTGGTAAGAGATTGAAGAAGATATCACCACACGATTTACATTATTATTATCACACACATTTTGATTATTTGATTATCATCACACGATTCTATCGTATAGTAGTCTCCATTCTTCGTATATTTAGAATTAGGTGAGAGAAGGAGGGGTTAGTACACTAAACTCACTCGCTTAGTGAAACAACTTCGACACACATAAAACATACACACATAGATAGATAGACACACTTACACACTCGATAATGAAAGTATTGTTCATAATAATCACAAATTTTAACAAAAGAAAATCGACTTGAATCTGGACCAAATTTAAATGAGACCACACGGGAAGCACCAGTTTCAAATTAAAAACAATCATCAAAGCGGTTCACCCAGTCGAAAGATATGAGGTAACAAACATTTTAAAAAAATATAGTCGAATTGAGAACCTCCTCCTTTTTTAGAAGTCGCTTAAAAAGTGTGTGGTTTCCTGCAAATGAATATTGGTGGATATTTTTTCAGTTAAAATTCTGATATATTATCATGCTTCTCTCCTTTTTCGGGGGAAAGGAGACGTTTAAACTCAGCTAGCCATACTCACTCGGTGCTATCACTTCATTCGGTATGGTCCATTTACGCTGATGCATAGTCATTCTAAGATGAGATTGTTTTTTAACTCCCTGTAATGCTATCCCACCTAGTTTAAACTTTTTACAGACAGTTTTCATAGTTAGGATCCTCCTCATATTTAATACAGCTTTGACTGAACTACACTTAATAAAAAAATCTGGTCATACTTTTGCTCAAGAATTTATTTTCTTTGCAAGACTAACATTCTTAATCCACTTAAGCTTCATATCTGCCTTTGCGGCAAAGCAGCTAAACCTTAATTGCACAGCTTGCAAACTCCGTTTACAGCGATGTTTTGATATAATTGACCTATCCGCTTTCCTCATTCATTTTAAATGTAAGCATAGACTTTAATTCGTATTCCTTCTGAACGTCAAATATTTGCATAGTTCGTCCTTAGTTCGTGTTTGTTGTTGAAATTTCATTGATATGCAAATACTTATATTTAGCTTCTGCTAGCAAACGCTGGCTATTTCCATATCCCCTCAGTTTTTCTAGCTAAGTATAGTAATAACGACTTCACACATTCCGCACATGGCAGTGGGATCCCAAACTGGATGGACGGAAAGCTTGAGTAGAGTCCAAGAGTAGGGGCTACCATATTCACTTTGAATGTATACAAAACAGTATGACGACCCACGCTATGGTGGCCTAGTCAGATGCTTAATATGTAACTCAACATAGGAATACTAGTGTGGCGACGTCAACATACTAAGAACAAAAATCAGACTTCAGTGACGTCTAATCTTGATGACCTCGGCATACACAGTGTAGTGTATGCGTCTATTCTCAGTCACTTCACTTAGTAACGCATTCATTCATTCACTCACTCATTGTACTATATGTGCGGTCGTGACACAGTTCAGTCAACTGTGAGCGACGGAGGTGAGCGGGCACGTGCGTCTAAGAGCCCATAATATATTATATGGATATACTACACACGGTATCATGTCCTTTAAACTTCCTTTGCGTTTGAACACTTACGATTGTTATTTTTATTTAGTTTTGTATATAGGTACATATATACGTATATAAATATACGACTGCTTAAAATACAGAATACAGTGAAGTCGACTGCTAATCATTTCATTGCTTTAAGCGTAATTAATAAAATTAACTGTTATTGTACGATTACTTATATAAAAAATGTAAAAACTCAACTACGACAAAAAACGACGCTGAAAAAGTATGAAACAAGATTTTCAGGACACTAGATTTAACAACGTTTTTAAAGAAGCAAGATACTCGACACATACACTCTACCAAGATGCTTTTGTTGTAAGTTGACAATAATGTCATATGATACTATAGTACACAATTATACACAAGTTTGAAAAGCCGTAGTCACGCGTTGTCGCATAGCCTGTCAAAATCATAACGTACAAACTAGCTAAAGTGAAGCTAAAGTAATTAATTTTCACGGTTAACGTAACATTTTTCATTGATACTCGGCTCTTATTGATCTTAGCGCGATGTTTTATAGCTCATAACCTTCCTAGATAAATGGACTATCCAATATTAAAAGAATGAGCAAAATAGGAAATAATTTTTAAATCAATAAAATTACATATTCCGTACACAAGAAGGTGTTCAACGAAATAATAGAAATAAAGCAGGAAATATTCTAACTTAATCATAACATTTTGCCCCGCAAATATCTGAAATGCCTTTCAATATTCCTTATACATTCTGGTTTACTCCCAAAGGCTCGAAATGTAATCATAAAGAACAAACTTCAGATTATCGTTACGTGGTCGGAATTAACTGACAGATGTGAGTTCCAAGTTTAGCTGTTTATGCAGAGTTAAATAATGTTTAAAAACATAAATAGTAAAATAGAGTATTTATTACATTATTATAGGGAAATACTAAGGGTCCGTTCACACAGACCGGCTCGGAGAGGAGAGGAGATTTTTATCACATTGGAAACAGAGGTTTGGGAAATTGTAGTAAGGTTTATTTTTGCATGTGCACTTTTTTGTCATCAAGAAAGCTTGAACGCGCTTAGTGTGAAATAATAAGAGGAGCCGATCGGCTCCGATTGCGTGCCCATTCCAAGCGTATACAATTCGGTCTGTGTGAAAAGAAAAAAGCGAGAGATGCTCTCCGAGCCGGTCTGTGTGAACGGACCCTTAGTATTTCCCTATAATAATGTAATAAATACTCTATTATACTATTTATGTTTTTTAAACATACTTTAATTCTGCATAAACAGCTAAACTTAAGATTAATTTAGATTAGATTAGATTTAGATTTAGATTAGATTAATGACCCTAAGAAATAAAAAAAAACAATATGTAATAATATTTACAGTATTTACATACAAGCGTCAAAAAGATTATCTGCATAATCGCCTACGGTAGCGTTCCCAAAAGACTGGTAGCATAGCCACGTTGAATGGCCAAATAAATAATATTAATAGCAAAAAACTTAAATCATGGTGTTATTTGACTTTTAACAGACTTAACAATAAAAATCTTAACAAACTATAACCTGACTACATTTAAATCCTATATTACTTGTAATTACCTCCAAGAATATGTGTACAAAGTTTCATGATGATTGGTTAAGTAGTTTCCGCGTGAAAGCGTAACAAACAAACTTACTTTCACCTATATTAGTGTGACATATAAACTGCCACTATGCCACATACATATGCTGGAATTTAAAATAATAACGAACTATATTTCCATAACAAAATGAAAAAACAATGACAAAAAAGATATCGATATAGCGATATCATGTTACCGCGTACAATATGTTTTCCATCAAAAATACACGGCATTGAACTTTATCCCCAATACTTAGAAAGTTCTTTGAAACATTTTCAGACAACGTACAAAGAAAAGTAAACAGTTTCTGTTTGAGTATCAAAGTTGTGAAAGTGACATAGTTTTCCTCAGTTCTCCGGAAAATTGGTGAAAATGTACAAATTGAAAGCCTCGTCTTCTTCAACTATACTGAGATACCGATAGAATCTTGAAATGTTGCCAAAAATTGAACTCAGCATCATCATCTTCTCTCAGGTTTTCTAAATCTATTTGAGATCCAATCTCTTTCAAGCAGTCCAATGACATCATCACAACATGGTTTTTACTAAGACTACCTGACACTGATCCTGACAAATCTCTGATAAATTATATACTGTGAAAATACTATGTGTTATTTGTAATACAATTTATAATAAGTGTGACTGAGAGTCACACTTATTATAAATTGACCGGCAAACGAGCAGACGTATCGCCTGATGGTAAGCGATTACCGCCGCCCATGGACACCCGCAACACCAGAGGCATCACAAGTGCGTTACCGGCCTTTGGGGGATGGGGGGGAGATAGGGGGAGGGGTTGGGGTATGGGCCTCCGGTATCCTCACTCACTCGGTGAAACACAGCGCAAGCAGTATTTCACACCGGTTTTCTGTGAGGCCGTGGTATCACTCCGGTCGAGCCGGCCCATTCATGCGAAGCTTGGCTCTCCCACGGTAAGATCATCTGTCTCAATCTCTGATCTCTGATCAAGATGATATCTGTATCATCATCCCGTCACCGACAAAAAAAAAAAAAATTTCCCGATATCTTTTTATTTTTCTTGTACACAAACCTTGTACTAACAATAAGGAACACATAAAAAAAATTGGTGCAGCCGATCCGAAGTTATGCACGTACATACCTTTTGGGCGATTCATAATTATATTATAGAGACTAGTTGACCCACGCAAGGTCGTTTACGTCTCCTATTGCCCGTAGAGTAATTATTTGCCCCGTTTTTGTAACACTCTTCGCTCCTATTGATCTTAGCGTGATGATATATAGCCTATAGCCTTCGTCGATAAATGGGCTATCGAACACTGAAAGAACATTTCAAATCGGACCAGTATTTCTTGAGATTAGCGCGTTCAAACAAACACACAAACACTTCAGCTTTATAATATTAGTATAGATTATATTAGAAATAACACTTGTGCCAATACCAATGGTATGTAGTAATCCATACTATTTACACTAATCTTAAAAAAATGAAATTTACTCTGTCTGTCCCGGTTTGACGGCTAAACCGACGCACCGATTTCAATTAAATTAAGCATGGAGATACTCTAATTTTTGAGGAAACATATAGGCTTCCCTTTACCCTAATAACTAACATACACACGGGCGGAGCTACGGGCAAAAGCTAGTTATAAACAAATCATTTATTCGCGAAAGACATCTCAATCTATATTGCAACTTCACAACAGAGGTAAAAAAAATTCATCAGTGTTTCACATAAACACAGTCAAGCCTACTGGCAATACCACATAAAATGCTATTATTAATACTAATAATATTCAAATATTATCATTCATAAACATGATGCAGTGGTAACAACAGACATCGAAATATGAACGTATACTCCCAAATTAATAATAGTAAATTAAATTAAAATGCTTTTTAAAAACAAGCTAGAATGCCTAGAGACGAATCAAACGAGTCCAAACTCGATGATGTTATGACGTTTCGCTACAGAGTTCCTACGGCCACCTTCCAGCTCCAGCATCAGATCTGCTCCATATCATTTTTGTATCGTATTGCCACGCTGGATACATATGCTTGCAAAATTTCAGAAAAATCGGTTGAAGATATCTGCTTCAAAATTGAGTTGCAAGATTCCGTCCAAACATACAAGCTTACATACATACATTGCAAGTTAATAAAAAGCTTCTAAAATCAATCCTACTCTCTTTTAACAGGCATATATAGGCAATAAGAAATTTAAGGTAAAAATAGAATCTAAGCTTATTACTACAACAACGCATTAAAGGTACTAAAACAAAAAGAAACTTGGCAATCAAACTGAAACAAAAAGAAAATAAGAAAACAATACACCTGCCTTCATACATCTTAACAAAGGAGGTTGCTTAAGTTTCCGAACCCTAAATCACGGACACTTCTAAACAACAAAAGAAAATTCATAAACTGAAAAAAGCGGCCAGTTTTCTGAATGTTTTTCCGACACGGAAATAAAAAAAGATGTTGTGTTTATGTATTGTCTATGACGGCGATATGTTTTAAAATTATTCTGAATTGAAACGCAATCTTTAATGACATCATGATTTAGTTTCGTCTCTAAGTAGGGAAACAAATTGTTAGTAGACACAAAATTTACATAATTAATAACGCACCTGTATAACCGAGCAAATTTTGGTAAATTTTCTAAAAATGAATCCAAGCTAGATCCATTTTCCGCATCGAAACCCCCTGCATACTAAATTACGTGAAAATCGTTGAAGCCTTTCCAAGAATCAGTATTATATACAAGAACTGCTCTTTTCAAGATAGTAGATAAACGCGTATAGTCATAAATTATGGTCTAATATATAAAATTCTCCTGTCATGTGCTTACGATGAATGATTTCACTTTTTTATGCGTTTTTGTGGCGTGCGTATGGTAGGTTAGACATCACGCTTATACCAATAAGATTAAATTAAGAAAAAATAATTATATATTTTTTTTCAGACATAATGATATCTAGTTCCAAACTAAGCAGAGCTTATATTAAGACACCTGATAT
Source organism: Diaphora mendica (assembly GCA_949125395.1). Classification (NCBI taxonomy): domain Eukaryota; kingdom Metazoa; phylum Arthropoda; class Insecta; order Lepidoptera; family Erebidae; genus Diaphora; species Diaphora mendica. Next base: position 4,380,217 of record OX421334.1, read on the forward strand.
AAGCACATTTTTTTTTTTTTGTAAATACATTACAAACATATTATAGTCCGGGATCCCCGGAACCAATTTCATAAGTTATGACTATCAAGCTAATTGTTCGTGAGTGGCTTGATTTTAATGAGAGGTCAACCTTTCACCTTACAAACATTTTTTTAGGACCGGGATAACGTACGACGCAATTTGTAGTTAAATGTGGCTGTTAAATTATAACATTTGAGCCAATCCAGGAATCAAACTCATGATCGGCAGTCGCAAACGCTAACCGCTAGACCAACGAGGCAGTCAAAAGTATATTACACAACGTCCATATCATATATTTATCTGTGTCTATATATTTATGTGATGTGACATTTCACTTCACCACTTACGTTTCCATCCAACAAAGTTTTCACATAAATATTTTTAATAGTTAACCAATAAACTTTCCTTGAGGAGTACCCACATCAAGCAGAAAGTAATGCTCGTGAAGTAATTCATAAATAATGAAGTTACGTAGACCTTTATATCAATAATATAAACTCTGAGTAACACTTTACTGATATATACTCCACAGAATTTTAAGGGAAAAATTTATTCTTTGTAAAATACTAGCTGAGTCCCGCGGTACTACATGCGGTTATTGTTGTACTTTTACCATCGCGGGTAACACCGCGGGGCAAAGCTTATCTAAATAAAGTTTCTCCTTAGTACATCAACTATCTGCCAGTGAAAATTCCAGAAAGTCAAAATCGGTCCAGCCGTTCCAGAGATTAGCCGAAACAAACAAACAGAGACACACAGATACCAATTTCATTTATTTGTATAGATTCTGATAATGTTAAGATTACATACGCTTTAGAGGAGTCTGAATAATAACTTTATGTATTACTTGCATAGTGATGTTTCTATGCGGAAACTCATCAAATAAAAGAAATATTTATTTATTTATTTAATCAGATACTGTCACAAAAGCTGGTATATAAAATGTATCGTACAATTTCATCAGCTACTTATCAGCGTCCGTGTACATATTAGAAATGAACAAAGTTAAATAACAACGGTTCATTTTTTAATTATTTAATATATTACTCGTATAATAAATTAATTCATACTGGCAACAGCAGTTAGAGTCACAAGTGTCAGTCAACACTGATGGATGAATTTATGTTGAAATTCGAAATGTTTTAAAGAATTTCTTGAAATGTAAAATTATTGACTGCCTCTATAGCGCAGTGGTAGCGTATGCGACTGCTGTGCTTCAGGTCTCGGGTGCGATGCCCGGGTCGGACCAAATGTTTGTATGATCTGCAAATATTTGTTTCGGAGTTTGGGTGTTTTCTATGTATAATATGTATGTATTTACAAAGAAAACGTATTTATGAATTTATATCAGTTGTCTAGTACCCATAACACAAGCTCTGCTTAGCTTGTGACTAGATGGCGTTGTGTGTAATATGTACGAAATATTTATTTATTTATTATTATTTTTAAACCATGTACTGTCGCAGTAATATAACTTCTCCAGGTGTAACTGAAACTTAGTACTAAAGTATTTTAGTACGTTACGAAATGTCTCTCGTGAAGCAAGATTTAAGCACTATTCACATTAATCTCAACTGTTTGTGACAGTGTAACATATATTAATGAGCTGTGTTACTACACAACGATCCAGACAGACTGGAATGTTGCGCAAAGAGTGAAAAAAATGACTAGATATTTTTTTGCGTCTTTTAATGAAGAGACTAAATTAAATAATAAATAAATGTCAATAGGACTCCAGGTCCTATTGACATTTATGACGCGTCATTTATTGACGCGTCTGAAAGATATAATAAACTAAGTATGTGACACGTATATCCGTTTGTGACTATCAAAAACAAATAATTTTCTCCATTTTGGAAACATTTTTCATTGATGCTCTACTCCTATTAGTCGTAGCGTGATGGTGTAGGTATAACCCATAAACTTTCTCGATAAATCAGCTACCTAGCTAGAATTCTTCTTTATTTCAAACAAGTAGTTCCCGAGGTTAGCGCAAACGTCAATCAAACAAACTCTTCAGCTTTAGAGTATAGATATAAAATTGTTTAACTATGAAATTCTAAAGAGTATAAATCAAATTCACGTAGTAAAATATACTTATTCAGTAAAAGGCGTGACCGTAAAAGCAAGAAGCGTTGTTCCCAAAAGTCTATAAAGTAGCTTTGGGAACAATAAAATTATCGGGAAAATGTTAAGTTTAAATCTTAAAGCATTTAAATCGAGTTTTTATTGAGCTAATCGCTACTGTGGGATTGTACGCGACTGTATATCTTAGGCAGGGAGCCAACCTTTATAAATATTTTGATAACTAATTTGGATTGTTAAAGGGTTTTTAATTATAGTACCTGTAGTGTATGTGTCTATGGTTAGTCACTTTACTAGTAACGCATTCATTCATTGAATGAATGAGAAGGAAGCATTGGGTCATCTCTAGGCATGTGCGGTCCGTGCCAAAGGCAAAAAAACCCTTATAGATTCGTCATGTCTGTCTGTCTGTCCGTCCCTCTTTCTGTCTGTCTGTCCGTCCACTTTATTCCGAAACTATAAGAACTACTGTTGAAACTTGATAAGTAGATGTATTCTGTGAACCGCATTAAGATTTTCATACAAAAATAAAAAAAAAACAATACATTTTGGGGGTCCACATACTTAGAACTGAAACACACAAAAAAAAATTCATCAAACCTATACGTGGTATCTATAGATAGGTTTTCAAAAATGATATTGAGGTTTTACTACATTTTTGAATTAAATCACTTGTACTTATTCCACTATTTTATTTTTGTTTACACCTGACCGGTTTCGCCTTATGGCATCATCAAAGGTTACTGAATCAGTAACCTTTGATGATGCCATAAGGCGAAACCGGTCAGGTGTAAACAAAAATAAAATAGTGGAATAAGTACAAGTGATTTAATTCAAAAATGTATTATAACAAGTTCCATCAAGTGCCGACAATCGAGAGTATAAATTACATAGATATTGAGGTTTCTAATATCATTTTTTTCTAAACTGATTAGTTTGCGCGAGAAACTCTTCCAAAGTGGTAAAATGTGTGTCCTCCCCCTGTAACTTCTAAAATAAGAGAATGATAAAACTATAAAAAAAAATATGATGTTCATTACCATGCAAACTTCCACCGAAAATTGGTTTGAACGAGATCTAGTAAATACTTTTCTTTTAATACGTCATAAATGGTAAACCGAAAAAAAAAACCACTATTATTAAATCATCGATCAAAGTTACAACGAACTACAAGAACGTTTATATTATGTTAGCTGCTGCTTCGGAACCCTTCATGGGCGAGTACGACTCGCACTGTGCCGCTTTTTTTTGTTTGTTAGTATTTTAGTGGCATGTGTGTTTTTATGGATTGTATGTAAGTGATTAGTATTAATCTTATGTAACTACGCTATTGTATTGGGTTGAGTGCCTGTGAGGATAGCGCATATTTGTAAATAAATAAATGTTTAGTTTTACTTTTTTTACTGCACTGTTGTCCTGTGTAGTTTGCTCCCGTAGCCGGTTCTTACGACACCCGTTTCATAAGCAAAATTAGTTATTTTGCTGCTGCCTCTGTGGCGCAGTGGCAGCGTATCCGACTGCTGTGCTTGAGGTCTCGGGTTTGATTCCCGGGTCGGACCAAATGTTTGTATGATCTGCAAATATTTGTTTCGGAGTTTGGGTGTTTTATATGTATAATATGTATGTAATTACAAAAGAAAAAGAAAAAAAATGTATATTATATCAGTAAGTTGTCTAGTACTCATAACACAAGCTCTGCTTAGCTTGCTAGCAGCTAGCTTTGTGTATTAGATGTCCGGAATATATATTTATTTATTATTATTTTAAAGAGATGTAAACTTTTAAAAGATTCTGCCATATAAGTTCCTACGAACACATAGAAAATCGTTGAACAGGATGTGCCACTCCTTTGTTACATAATATTGTCTAGAATGTAATACGTTTTGCGTGACTTGTTATCGTGTCACTTTGCAGCTGACACGCTAAGCATTCGTACGACACTTTTTCTCACTACACTTCGACATTCGAGGAAAAGGTGAATTTTTTTTTTTTTTTTTTTCTTTATTTAAGGAGTTTTAGTCCATCGGGACTACGCCACTCCACTAATGGAGTACTACTCTACGTAGCTACTTCTTCCAATGGTAAATTGTCTATTGATACAGTACAAGTATTCCTATTAATACCCTTTTTAAAAATACACATTTTACTTTTATAAGGGGAAACACTTAATCCCAAACATGCCAATGATCTCACTAAGGAATCTAATGCTTGCTGAAGAGTGTTACGACTGTCTACTAAGTTTCTTTCGGGACAAGAAATGTACAAGGCGAAGTCATCGGCATATTGAGATACAAACACACCAGTTATGGATTTACAAATATTATATGATGCAACGTTAAATAACAATGGGGACAGTGGATCACCCTGTGCTAGTCCTCGACCGGTAGTGCGGCTAATAAAACTATTCTCACATTTAATTTTTAAATTTCTTACGCTAAGGAAATTCCATAGGTAATTGCATATTTTGGTACCAACACCAATTTCATCTAAAATAGTTAGTAGCGCATCAATATCTATATTATTGTAGGCATTATCGATGTCAAGGAAACATCCCAAGGTCATAAAATCTCTAGAAAAACCTGATTGAATCCGCGCAACTAATCGTGTGAGACTATCCAAACTAGACTTTGATCTTCTAAAACCAACGGTTTCCTCTGAAAATAACCCTTTTTTTTCAAAAAACCACTCCAATCTCCTATTTAAGATTGAATGAAAAATCTTACAGATACAGGAAACTAAACTGATCGGTCTAAGGGAGCTAGTGAGGGTGGGATCACGTCCAGGCTTCGGAATAGGAACAACACTGATATCTCGCCACTGATGGGGAGTGAAACCTGTAGATAAAAATATATTGTACAGGGATAACAATATTCTCTTTCCAGTTCTCGGTAAATTTTTTGGGGGGTGGGGTAGTCTTATGCCTGTGGTATGTACTATTATACATAAATATATTAATCATTTACTTGTTAAATATTTTAATCTTCATGTACTTTAGTACAGCGACGGATTTAATGCCCAATTCATTCTGTGCCACACAACCTTAAGGTTGTGAAATGTTGTAAAGAAAGAATACATTACTTACACAAGCTTATACATACATTTACTCATATAAAATATGTAAATTATAAATACACAACATATTTTTATAAATATATATTTATTTACACACATATTTTTGTTATATTTGTACTCTATGACAACTCTAAAATAAAGTGTACCAACTATCGTATATACATCTTCTGGAAAACTGAAAAATAGATTTTGTTTATTTGGGATTATAAAGTTATTGATACCTTTAAGTTTAAGATTGATTTTAAAATCCACATTTAAACACTCTAGCTCTTATACTATTGTACAAACGAGTGGTTAATGCAAAAACCGAAATAAATTTCGCAGCAAGACGTCGGACCCATTCTAGGGGTGTTTAAAATTCAACCCCAAACGTACCTACCTCGCCTGAATTTGTGGCTACTAGGCATTTGCGATCTGTTATCACGATAAATAACCTATTGTTCATTTTGCTGCATAGAAAAGCTTAAAGAACCAGAATCTGGTAAAGTTAGTCTCAAAAATACCTTTGACTGCACGGTTGGCCTAGTGGTTTAGGCGGTCGCCACGCCGCTTGCTAATACGCCAAGTGTTGTGGGTTCAAATCCTACACGGGACAACACTTTGTGTGATCCACAAATTGTTGTTTTGAGTTTGGGTGATAATTGTGTCCGTTTCATGTATGTCTGTGAACTGCCCCGCGACACAGGATGTTTATTCCTAATGCGGGAGTTGTCTTTTAAAAAAAAAAACAACCTACATATTACTAAATAACGTGAAGAAAAGTTACTTAACTTAGAACTTCTTTTAAGACAGTTATTAATTTCTAATTTACGAGTCTTCATTATAGCGCAATTCGTAGATAAACTTTCTATCAAAATCAATTTGGATAAAGTGTACTATATAGCAATAAAAATGTATAAAACAAATCAAATTAAATGATATGCTTTGCGTTAAAATTATTTTCGATTGATTTATTTTATATCACATACAGTTCAACACTATTCCTCATAGAACATTCTTACAAACTCCATCTAGCGACAATCAGTCGAACTACTTGCAGTAACTACTAATCCTTCATCGCACAATGAAAATATTCGCATTGATTGGAACATTTATAATTATCTCTAACCAATCCTCTACGATCATGGACCATTGGTTCAACAATAAGCCGATTCGGTGTAGTTTTTATATTGAAAACAAAAATAAACGGTTTGGTACCCAAACTTGAAAAAACATAAAATACTCTCGCAGAAACTGAACCGCTGTTTTTATAACAGAAGTAGAATTTTACGGCTATAATGGTATAAATTATATAAAAGCTACTAAACTACTCGTAAAAACTTTACTACTGAATAAACTTTTTGATGATAATCTTAATTTTATTGCGTCATTTCAACCGGCACTTTGCTTACAGCTCTTTGAAGCTCTATAGATACATACCGAGATTGTAACTTATTCATTTTATGTAATGTAATAGTATATTTATTTATTTTGGGTTTCAGGCAAAAAAATCCTTTTAGTTTTCACACATATGATGTAAGGTGTCGTAAGAGGCAGTAAAGTCAAAAAATAAAAAACCATTTATTTGAGAGATGCAATTTTAGGCACTTTTTTAACGTTATATAATTAACTCTAGAGGCGCGGTTCTAAAATGTAATTCCAATAGAGAAGAGCCGGCAAGAAATTCTTTAAGGTACTCTTTTAAAACAGATATTTACAATACTTTATTTATATTTACATTATTTCAAAAATTATCTGTTGATACATGTACAAACCATACAGCACCAATAAATAATCATAGACATAATTATATCGAAATGCAGATAGCAGACTAAAAAAAACTGGCCGAGTGCGAATTGGACTCGCGCACCGAGGGTTCCGTACAAACCTGTAGGTATATTATATGATGTAACTAAAAATGCTTTTTGCAATTTTTCCTTTATCTGTGCTATAAGACGTTGCTTTGTACCAAATTTCGAGATTCTGAGTTCACTGTGAAGTACCCTGTAGGTTTTGATTCCCTTGCGAGTGTCGAAAAATTGCAGCATAAATGACTGTATCTTTTGTTTGCGTTGGCTTGGAGGTTTAATTTTTTCGCAGCTTCAAGGGTCATAAGACGCTTGATAGCTCAACGCGTTCATGAGAATAACGGTCTTGATAGACAGACAGACGGACATCAAAGTCATCCTATAAGGGTTCCGTTTTTTCCTTTTGAGGTACGGAACCCTAAAATTTACAAAATAATTCTAAATAAGGGAGCAATCTACGCAGAACAACATCACTGCAAGGAGAAGTAAAACTTAAAACAAAACCTATACCTACCAACCCGTCTGGCCAGCATGCCATAATAGTCCATAACCTCCTTTCTACGGAACGATCTATGTCTAAGGGTCCGTTTACACAAACCGGCTCGGAGAGCATCGGCTCGCATTTTTCTTTTCACACAGATCGGATCGTATACGCTTGGAATTGGTCGGAGCGGCCGCCAACTATATCACATAGACTGGCTGTGGAAGAGAATCAGAGCCGATCGGCTGCGCGAGCGACAAAGAGCACGCAATCGGAGCCGGTCGGCTCCTCTTATTATTTCACAATAAGTACGTTCAAGCATTCATGATGACAAAAAAGTGCACATGCAAAAATAAATCTTACTACAATTACTCGAACCTCTGTTTCCAATGTGATAAAAATCTGCTCTCCTCTCCGAGCCGGCCTGTGTGAACGGACCTAACAGTAGACTATTAAATCCTGTAGCAATGATGATACGCATATAGAACTGGTGTTAATATAATGAAAGTAGGTATGTGTTTATATTTTCTATTTGGAAATTAGCCTTCTCATTATTAGTAACCACATTATAAATGATAAACATAACACAAGAAGCAAACTAATTAGCATATTAACTGTATGCCTCAAAGGCATTTAGACTTGTGACGCGTAAATTCCTTTGTTCAATCTGTTTAATAAACTTTATAATGAGGGATGTGATAAGATGATAATAATATAATTGGCAAATTAAAGTATACACACACACACACATTTTGGAGAGCTATGACACTTTTTGGAGATAGTAATTTTTTTGGCAGTTTATGATAACGAAAATTGACCAGAACCTGTGCTATGATGATTAAACTGCTAATAAACATACGCACTTCTCTTGGGCTATGAGCGCCTACAAGGAAATATTAATAATTGGCATTTATTATTCAATTATACAACATGCTTCGAGAGCCATGACACTATCTTCAAGAGGAGATAGTGATTTTTCTAAGGTACTTTACTGACATAATAATAATTATTTTTACGGGAATTAACGCGATCACTTATTTCAAGGTACCACATACCTCTGTTTTGCCTGACGTTTCGACCAGTTTGCACTGGCCGTGGTCAGTGGCAGTCAGCCTGCGACCACGGCCAGTGCAACATGGTCAAACGTCAGACAAAACAGAGGTATGTAGTACCTTGAAATAAGTGATCTTATTTCAAGACTTGATATAATTATTATATCATGGAACGCGAAAGTTTAAAAGTTACTTGACTGACAACGTCAATTGACCAGAACCCCTGCTATGATGATAAAACTGCTGATAAACATACCCATTTCTATTGCGTGAGAATCAAAAGCAAAGTCTCTGGGCTATCCCAGATACCTAGCTATCGGTAACGATCATTATACACTGCTGGTGCTGGTGATGAGTAATAAGTGATGATTAAAATGAAAACAATTAGTTATTGCTGCAAGTCTGATATTGGATAATTCTGTTTACAAACGTTTCCCGTGTAACACACTCCCCAACACGACAAAGCAAACTATTTAAAATTGATTACCAAAATGTACTGAATTTGTCAGATTTATTTATAATACAAGCTAAAATTCAAAATTAAAAAAAAACCCTACTCAAGCACTTAATCGAGTAGTCATACGTTAATGATATTTTTGCAGACATTCGGTTATTCTTCCCCACTTTCACCCCCATAACTTTTAAACGACTCAACCGATTTTCATGAAACATGTCTAGGAACACTCGCACGTAACTCACCTTTCATCCAAAAATAAATAAATTGAAATCGCTTCATCCGTTCCCGAGCTACGGTGCCACAGACAGACAGACAGACACGTCAAACTTATAACACCCCTGTTTTTGCGTGGGGGGTTAAAATATAGATTTAGGTAAGGAAATTGTTGTTATCGTTATCATGATCATTTTGTTTTTTCCGAAAATTTAAAATATGGTTTTTTTTCTTTTGAATCAGAGATCTATGTTCTTCCTTTAGAATCAGAGTACCTTCATGTCAAATTTAGTTGAAATCAGTGCAGCGTTTTACATGTCAAAGCGTTACAGACAGGCAGAGTTACATTCGAATTGCAAATATTCTAAGGAAGTATGGATTCAATTTTCATTTTAAAATTACTTTCGTTTTTCATCAAGAGTAAATTATTAATTCTAATTTCAATGACATTCTTCAACAGCATATTTCCAAGATTAACCATGATTTAGAGTCGAAATCGAGTTATAAACAAATCCTCGACTTCCAAGCACTAAAACAAAAGCAACTAAAACTCATAAAACGAGCTCACATAGTTTTCAAAACTCTTGGTAAGGGAGCGTCTGTTCACTTGAATTCCAATGTAGCATTTGAATTGGAGATTTTGCAGGCTTTAATCTAAAACCGACGGTAGATGTCGCCTATCGCTACCCTACTAATTAAGAGCTTAATCTATGTAAATTGTATTTTTATCAAGTTTGTGATGGTAAAATTTGAAATGACTAATAAAATGTTTGTATTATCAACGGAGCTGATGGTTTAGTAGTCAGCAAACGTGTTAGTTTGATTTCTACCCGGGATAAACTAAAATATGAAAGTAGAATTATCTGTATTTGGGTGTAGTTTTAATCTATATATATAAAAGAGTAAGGTGACTGACTGACTGACATACCCAGAGATCAACGCACAGCCCAAACCGCTGAAACTAGAATCCTGAAATTTTGCATGTAGGTTCTTTATGTAACGTAAGTGAGCACTATGAAAGCTAGTTATAATATAATTTAAGCATAAGACTTTGGAACTGTCGATAATGTGGACTGCTCGCCGCCGTAACCGATCGAGAGTATCAAACAGATAATGCGCAGCTCCATCATAAAAAAGAACAGTAAAGAAGACAAAGATGTTTGAGCGAGAACACGTAAATACGTACATGTTATGCATAGTAAACACGGCAACAAATATTTGGCGAACATACAAATATTTGTCTTCTTTAAAAATCGAACTTAGACCTATTTCTTAGCGTTCCATGGATTCACCGTGCGGGTGCCGGGTCCATCGCGTGATAGATGGGGGCAACACATGGGACTTCGACAGTGCCTGGGAATTGCGACCCAGGTTTAGGTTTAAGGAGCACTCCTTAGACGCGTCAACGCTCACCTCCACTGTCCGCCGTGTTGCCCCCTCTACCTAACCATATTTGAAATGAGCCTAGCAATGCCGCTTTGGATATTCGTTCAAGAAAAGAGCTTACTGAAGCTCTTGGCAATCCAAGGTCTTTAAGCAGGTTATAGAGGGATTTGGCTGGTATACCCCTCGCACCCACTTCCACGGCATACAGCGCAATGACATAACCATTTTTAGTTATTTCGTTGGTTAAGTCAAAGTACTTGTTTCTTTTTAAAGCGTGGTCTTTAGGGATGTTCGTTTCCCACGGCACCGTGAGTTCTACTAGTACTACACGCTTAATTGACATTGCATAAAGAAATATGTCTGGTCTGGACGCCGAGGCACAGATATCCTCCGGTATTCTGTAGTGATTTTCATACGTGTCCACTAATAATGTCCAGTCACTGGCGGTATTTATAATTGAGTACGGCTTTTGTGTGAGTGAAGTCTTTTTTGTTGAGCCTTCCTTTACAATATATATACAATACAATATACTTTATACTAATACTATTAAGGGGTAATGTTTGTGTTTTTATTACGTTGTTCTATCTAATACTATTAATTTCTATTTAACATTTTTTTTTAATTCTTTTATCGATAGAAAGCCATAAAATTTCTGTGAGTTATAGAATAAATACCAACCCGAAAAATGATTACCGCGATATCCGGTTACACGCGGGCAGAGCTACGGGCAAGAGCTAATATACTAATAAAGACATATGTTTCGGTAATATTGTGACGCCACACTATAGTTGACTCTTTTACTGAGTGCCTCTATTGGGACCTAAACTTTATATTAATAAAATATAGACGTGAATCCACCCATATACCTTGAAAACTCTTTCATAACTCAAGTAATATTGTCAAAAGTAAATAACAAAAATAATATTTTTTCTCATTTGAACGACATATGAATTCTCCAGCTGACCTCCACGGCAATCAGTAATCCTACAAAGGGTCCCAGGAAAGGCAAAAGGAAATTTCCCATAATAAAATGCTTAAAGAAAAGGTAAAGGTCTATTCCTTTTATCACTGCTACTTGTTTAGATCTGTTGTACTGGCATGTAAGTATAGTTTGAACCGTATATATTGTTACTGAAAATAAGGGTGTTATTTGTAAAGTACCATTGTCAATGAAGGGTCAAAGAGATCTATTTGTGACTAAAGTAACGTAAGTAAACATGTGTTTGGTTTTCAAAAGGTTGGTTCTTATTGTAAGAGTTGGAATTCAAGATGTAACTTAAAACAAAATTTGAAAGATTTACCCATTTTCAAGATTGTTGTAGTTAAGTAAATTAAATGGCAAATGATAAAACAACAGAGAAAAAGAGAGAGATAAATATCGTTATATTACGACTGCCTCGGTGGCGCAGTGGTAGCATATGCGACTGCTGTGCTTGAGGTCTTGGGTTCGATTCCCAAGTCGGACCAAATGTTTGTATGATCTGCAAATATTTGTTTCGGAGTTTAGGTGTTTTCTATGTAAAATATGTATGTATTTACAAAGAAATAAAATGACATGAATTATATTTCATTATTTTTACCATCTTGTAACATTTAAAATAAATAAATAAGTTTTATTCAAGGTATAAAGAAAATAAATATTCAGGTGTATACATCTAATTTACAAAGAAAAAGTATATATATGTATTAAATCAGTTTTCTAGTACCCATAACACTAGCACTGCTTAGCTTGGGACTAGACGGCGTTGTATTTTAGATGTCCGAAATATTTAATTATTTATTTATCAGCATTTAATATTATGTTCAGCATTGAATTCAACACAACACAAAAACCTATATAAATAAACTAGCTATGTCCACGGTTGTAAATCGGTAATCGCGGTAAAAAGCAGTCATGTCCTTTCTCAAAAATCAAAGTATCTCCATGAAAAAATTCATTGATATCAGTGCAACTATTTAGCCATGAAAATGTAACAGGCAGACAGAGTTCAAGATAGTAGAGCCACGCTGATTTCAGCACGAACGAGCCGGCTCGACCGGGGCGGTATTATCCTCGCACTGAAAATCAATGTAAAATGACAGCGTTCATGCTATCGTGTTTCGTTGGTGAGTGCGAGACCGGAAGCCCAATGATGTAGAAGCATCACTAGGCCGCCATGGTGTGGGTCACCATGCTGCATTGTTGCATTGTCTGTATTCTCAGTGAGTATGGTGACCACCACTCTTGGATTCTGCTTATGCTTTCCATCAGGCAGAGTAGAGTCATTTTGAAGGGCAAAAAAAAACCGAGTATCTTTTGAATTTCTATGTTATAATATGGAGATGTAGATTTAAACGATGGGTATACCCCTTGATCTTTTAAAGTGTTATGGCAATACAAATAACAGATTCGTTTCGTTGTTGTTGTGTTACTCATTCCACGAGAACTAGCCTTCACCCACGGGTATGTGTACAGTAGATCCAGAGATCACCCTCTACGTCTACAGTCTTATAAACTTTACTCTTAACTTAACTCTTTATAATATAAGAATGGATTTAAAAAAAAAAGGCAGCCATTAGAACTGCCGATAGAAGTGAAAACTTTTAACTTAGAATGTTATTTGTAAAATTAATGTGTAAAAATAGAAATTTCATAATGTTAAAATAAAAAAATATCAACATCAAACATTAGCCTGTCGGTGACGCGAACCCATAAGATTTTCCCCTACCAATAAATTCTCAATGCGGCCAAAGAAGTTTTGTGACGTCAGCATGTCAATGACGCGCTGACGCGAAATCATAAGATTTTCTCCTACCAAAAAATGCTCAATGCGGCTAAAGAAGTTTTCAGTTCAATAAAAAGCGAACACATGACTTACCTAATGGTGGAATGCTCTAATTTTAAACGGAAAACTCAACCTCATAATTAAGTTGTCCTAGTTTTAATGTCCGTGAGCATTCCGACAGATGCCTCTGTCCTGCTAAGAGCATTATCATAACTAATGTTAGATGCGGCTTATTAATTACACTTGGTTCAGAAATTGTTAATAAAATTTAATTTACTGCATGGTTATGGTTCAAGCGGTCTCCAACCGTCAAGTGTTGTGGGTTCAAATCCCGCATGGGACAACACTTTGTGTTATCCGCAAATTGTTGTTCTGAGTCTGGGGGGTGTGTGTCCGTTTCATGTATGTTTGTAAAGTCCTCCGCGACACGGAATGTATTAGGTCTTTACCTATGAAATTGCCTTTCTTCAGTACTCGTCATTTCAAATAAAAAAAAGTTTGTAACGGGTCTGTATTCTAAATTCAATTTCATTAATTTTGTTTTAAAACCATGACATTCTATTTACAAACTCAGTCTGTTGTTTTTTGATTAGCATTGTATTTTCATTATATTTGACATTTTGCGTCATAATGGATACTTTAAAAATTCGTGTAATTATCGGAATATGAGTTCCGTCGTGGCACCAACGCGACACAAACGGCACGTAACATCAAAAACGTTTACGGAGAGAACTGTACAAGCGAACGCACAACCCGTTATTGGTTTTCCCGGTTCCGTTCTGGAAATTTTGACTTGAAAAATGAAGCTCGTGGTCGTCCAGAGACTTTGGATAACAATAATGAATTAAAGGGGATTGTGGAAGCTGACGAAACTCAATCTACAGCTGAGCTAGCAGCAGCTTTTAATGTAAGCATCAAAACAATATTGATCCATTTGCGACAAATTGGCAAGGTAAAAAAGCTTGATAGATGGGTGCCCCACGACCTTAACGATCGCCAGCGCAAAGTACGCATCAAGACCTGCCCTGCGCTGCTCAACAGGCAAAGAAATGAAGGAATTTTGAAACGAATTGTTACGTGCGACGAAAAATGGATTCTGTTCGACAATCGAAAGCGCTCAGCAAGTTGGATAGACCCTGGTTCAGGACCAAAGCAATGCCTTAAACCAAAAATGACCTTCAAAAAGGTGATGGTCACTGTTTGATGGTCCAGTGCGGGTGTGATTCACCACAGCTTTTTACAAAACGGCATAAGCATTAATGCAGATGTGTACTGTGAAGAACTGGAGAGAATGATGGAGAAGCTTGCACATCTGCAACCAGCTTTGGTCAATCGGTCGTCCCCACTGCTCCTTCACGACAACGCGCGACCCCATACTGCGCAACAGACAGTCTCCAAGCTGCAAGAGCTGGGCTTGGAAGCTCTCCCTCATCCGCCATACTCACCAGACCTTGCACCTACCGACTATTACTTTTTCCAAAATTTAGACAACTTTTTAGTGGGTAAAAAAATTCAATTCCCGAGTGGCAGTACAAAATGCCTTTGAAGAGTTTGTTGCCTCTCGTCCAGCTGATTTTTACAAGAAGGGCATCAATAAACTGCCAATGCGTTGGCAAAGATGCGTCGATTGCATGGGTGCTTACTTCGAATAACAGAAATAAAAAGTTTGAAAAAATAAGTACTTTCACTTATTGCATACAAAACGGCAATTTCATAGGTAAAGACATATTATATTCTTAATGCGGGAGTTGTATTTCTAAAAATAAAAAAAAAACGGTACATCACTATTAAGCGCTTTGACTGCACGTATGGTGTATTGATTTAAACGGTTACCTAAGCGGAAACGGTTGATAAGTTCAACCTTGTAATTTGTTTATGTACAAATAATAAATAAATTAAATAAATTATCTACTACACTGAGCGTAATAATAATTAATACTTATGTATTTGTTTTTATATTTATATTTAAAAATGAAAATAATGTGTTATATAATAAGTTTAATAAAGAGAATAATAATATTTCGGACATCTGACACACAACACCATCTAGTCACAAACTAAACAGAGCTTGTACTATGGTTTACTAGACGATTGATATAAATACATACACACTTTTTTTGTAAATACATACATATTTTACATATTAGCACCCAAATATTTCGTCCGACCCGGGAATCGAACCCGAGACCTCAAGCACAGCAGTCGCATACGCTCTCACTACACCACCGAGGCAGTCGTTCAAATTTTTTTTTTTTTTTTTTTTTTTTTTATGTTTGGCCCGCCAAAATGACTCTGCTTTGCCTGATGGAAAACATAAGCAGAATCCAAGAGTGGTGGTCACCATAATCATTGCGAATGCAGACAGTGCAGTATGGCGACCCACACTATGGCGGCCTAGTGATGCTACTGCATCTTTTAGTCCAGTCAACAAGTATGAAACTTGTTGACTAGACTAATTGGGCCCCCGGTCTCGCACTCACCAACGAAACACGACAGCACGAACGCTGTCATTTTACGTTGATTTTCTGTGCGAGGGTAGTACCGCCCCGGTCGAGCCGGCCCGTTCGTGCTGAAATCAGGAAAACAGTCGATATGGGTTCAAACTCCAATCGGAACAACACTTTATTTAATTTATAATATATAATTTATCCAACACAAAGTAAGGATCCTCCAACCAGGCGAGGTAATCGTACCTGGAGGGCCAACTGCCCAACGGTTGATGTTGGGATGTTGTGTATATGTTAATCGGCGCGAGAACCTCTTTTGCGCGATTCAGGATTGGTAGTTTCTTGGTATTGTACGTTATTCCGTAGTTCAGTGTAACTTCGGTAGATGGCACTTGTCTTTTTTTATAAATAAAATATTTTATAATTGTGTTCTTTTCACAAGGAACACCCATAAAAAGAATTTGTGAATCACTCAAAATATAGTCAAATATGAAGATCAAACCCGTAATACTCCTTACAGTAGGAATCGATAAAGTGACAACTTAACTACTATGTCATTCGTGCAAGCCCAGAATAACATTATGCATCCATTGAAAACAGAACTTGAACGAAGCTACGATGCTCAAGAATCACTTGCCATGTAAACATTATAAAAATTCAACGTTCGACGAGCAGCCACCTGAATACGGTCTAACAAACAGAATATTCGTATTGTGAAAATACCTTAAAAATACTACTGTGAGAGCATTTCAACTCTTGAGTGTATTTCTGCATTTAAATTCCACGGCTACATTTGAATTGCAGATTTGACTGCCTTTAATTTAAAACGCGAGTTGGATGATATTCCCAGAAGAAGGATAATTAAGGACTTATTATACGTAAAGGGTTTTAAGATCTTTGTCTTATCGCTTGCAGTTGTAATTTAAGCAATATGATCTTATATTCCTTGTTAAATAAATTATCCAATTCGATTAATAAAATATAAATACTTCAAATAAGTTGAATCAACGATAACAGAAGGCAGTCAATTATCCATATATTTAAACGTAAAGCTTAAAAAGTTTGTACCTCTTTTTTCGAAAATTATGTGAATGGAGGCTAATAAATCCCCTGGGGGATCAATATGGAATTGAAATCCAAATAGATCCCCAAGAGGATCAGTGTGGATGAAATTTCCACATTGATCCCCCAGGGGATCTAAGCAGGGGATCCAAGTGGACGGAGCCCGTATGAAACTTGGCACAGTTAAAGTCTAAATGAGGTGCTATATAGAAAACAATGCCCTAAATATTTTTCTTAAATTTTACCAACCAATGAATTAAGTGTAATAATACTTTCTACTTATGTTTTCATTTGTAGAAAACTAAATTCAAACACAAAAATAAAAAAAAACCGGTAACAACACACACACTCACAATTATTCACATCACTCACATCGCTGGATCCGAAACGAAGCAATTTATACTAAGAATTACCAGGTTTATAATAATATATAGATAATAATCTTATTTTTAAATTCATACATATTAGACAAACCACACGAAAAAGGAATAAATAGCCGTACTCAAATGACAATTATCACGAAGACCTCTGGTTTTACTAACTACTGCCAACTTGATCCTAAAGGCCACACAGTCAGTTGACTGCACGGTTGGCCTAGTGGTTTAGGCGGTCGCCACGCCGCTTGCCAATTCGCCAAGTGTTGTGAGTTCAAATCCTACACGGGATAACACTTAGTGTGATCCACAAATTGTTGTTCTGAGTTTGGGTGTTAATTGTGTCCGTATCATGTATGTGTGTAAAGTCCCCCGCGACGCAGGATGTTTATTCCTAATGCGGGAGTTGTCTTAAAAGACAGCCAATAAGGCATCACTTTTGTAATAATAATTGTGCCAAAATTAGCCCCACGTAAGAAGATTGCGATGGTATTTAAACATCGACGTCAATACCAGTCAGTAAAGAACTTAGAGTTATTTTTTCGAGTCTTTAAAAATACAAACCAATTTGAATCTATTTGCTTGAAAGGTTTCTGTTTATTTATGTTTAACAAGTAATTAAGTCGTGGATTGATGAATATTTTGAAGACTGTATGTACCAAAGTTTATGATTTTAATATCGAAAGCAATTTTTTAGATTCGTAATTATCGTTTTTTGTTCAACTGTGGATATTTTAAAATTGAATGGTGATTGTTATTGTGCTTTCCAATGAATATTATTTTCATTTATGTGGAGAAATTTAAAGAAATATATGTTTTTTTTTTAAAAAGCTAGCTAAGTCATTGAATGAAAGAAGTATAGATTACCCTCGTGACTAGAAGGCCAATCTTTTTCTAGCAGAAATTACTAGTATTGGTGTTCAACTTGAAAATGATGTAAAACTTCTTGAAATACGAATCTTGTCCTGACAAATATGAAGACAAAAACATTGAATTTAATGCAATCGTTCAGAAGTAAAGCACGTACACACATTTACCATGTTTGGCTCTGCGTCGCCCTAAAGTCGAGTGGGAGAATAGGTAGTAGAGCCACGCTGATTTCTGCACGAACGGGCCGGCTCGACCGGGGCGGTACTACACTCGCACAGAAAATCAACGTAAAATGACAGCATTCGTGATGTCCTGTTTCGGTGGTAAGTGCGAGACCGGAGGCCCAATGATGCAGAAGCATCACTAGGCCGCCATAGTGTGGGTCACCATGCTGCATTGTCTGCATTCGCAATGAGTATGGTGACCACCACTCTTGGATTCTGCTTATGCTTTCCATCAGGCAGAGAAGAGTCATTTTGGCATTCCCATACATAAAAAAAAGAACTAAGGTATACGGCATAAAGTCCACCTTCAATACAATATGTGCATTAAGTTTTAAAAAATAAATATATTTCGGTAACATATTTTTATTATGATTGTGTTTAATAATTCTTCTATAAATAAATTTATTGACCTAGTATTTTAAGCGGTCGCCACGCCGCTTTCTACTGCGCCAAGTGTTGCGGGTTCAAATCCTACATGGGACAACACTTTGTGTGATCCACAAATAAACACACAAACTTCTAGTCATGACTATGGTACAATATCTTCAATATCAATTAATAACAGTACAAATCACAAATCGGACGGTCTCAATGACAAAACAAATACACTGGAACATAGAACCTCCTCCTTTTTGGAAGTCGGTTAAAAAACAATGCTGTCAGTAGTGCGGACAAAATGCAGTCATAATAGTGTCGCGACATTAATAAGACTAAATAGAGACAGTAAAACATTTATATAGATATCAAAGGAATAATTATAAATATGATTTGAAAGATAGCAGCTAACTGTTAGCTAAAACTAATATAATTTGTTTAATACGATAATCTGGATATTTCCGCTCAGAAGAACTTTATCCCAAGTTTTGACCAGCCATTGTATTAATTTATACTGCAAGTGAAGCGTAGCGCATTTCCGAACGCAGATTCGAGTCTGTTCACGTGGGAAAGAAAATATAAAATAAAAGAGTCGGTATAATCTGTAGTACAATTTGGAATCCAATATTATGTAACTTGTACATTTATAGAATTCTGTTTTTTTATCTGATACTGACCTAGTTTTAATGCAAATTCTTTGTAAAATATTTTTATATTTTAACAGAAAACAACTTCAACGTTTGTTTTGTTGTGCAACTGTTTTTATAATCCAAACTTCGAATCCTACTCAAATCAATTAATCGTATGATGAGCGTAGGTAACATTTTTTTCTGTTTATGGATACTTTTTTTTTCTTTATTTATAAGTTTTCTTTTTAATTAAAAAAAATTTACTCATACCATGTTTAAAACACACCTACCTTTACCTATAAATATAAACATATATAGCTATATTTACCAATAGTCTGTTTACCATATATGTATATCTAAAATATAAATAATACTCTAAAATTATTATATTGAATATACATTGAAATTTTGATTCTTTAAAAATCCTCATGAAAACAGTTTAATTTTAATAACTCTGTCTGTCTGTCTGTTACGCTTTCCCGTCTAAACCACTGCACACATTTAAATTAAATTTGATATGGACATACTTTGATTTCCGAGGAAGTATATAGGCTACTCTTTAGCGCGATAATCGACATAGGGCTCCCACACATAACTGCGAATTCACAACGCATCGCAAATATTTGCGAGCTCGCACGAATGCACCGCAAGAACTTCCGAAGTGATTCGCATCGTGCGACGCCGCATCGTTTCGCAGTTAGGGCTCTCACACATAACTGCGAATTCGCAACGCATCGCAAATATCTGCGAGCTCGCAAGAATGCACCGCAAGAACTGCCGAACTGATTCGCATCGTGCGACACCCCATCGCATCGCAGTTACGTGTGGGAGCCCTTACGTGTGGAAATCCTAAGTTGCGGGTGGATCTGCGGGTAAAAGCTAGTAATAATGTAACACTGTAAAAATAATTGTTGTTTTTCTTAGTGTAACTTCAAACAACCTTAATGATAAATATATGGGTGTCAGTGTATAGTTTTCATTTCAAAAAAACTGTTTATAGGTTTTTAGGTTTATAAAGGTTTATAAAGTAATAAAAATCTCTCATTTCACACAACACTTAACACGAAGATTAAATTTAATTATAAATATTTTACCAGCGATATCATAGCTCTTCCTTTGTAGAGAGGATAAAAAAAAACTACATATAAGATACCTGAGTACTAAGAACTCATCTGTCCGTAAAAACCAATTATCGTCTCATTTTCTTAAAGCGTTTGAAATAAGTGCTTCTAAAATCTCCGATTTCCTCCTACTTTCCATACAGACGTTACTATTCAGAGTTTTATGTGTTTACGCTGCCGTATCTTAACTCTATCGCAGCCATTACCATCCATCACTGGCTACCTACATTCTAAATTTGCTCACGTACACACGAAAGCTTCAATGAATTCTAAAGCGTATTTGTTCACGACTGTTTAAAGTGTTTCGTAATAAAGGGTGGTGATTGTATTAGACAGCTTTTCTTAGGATCCGTTTCAGATAAAAGTGTCGTTTGTAATGTTTATGTTGTCTTCTGATATTTTTCTGGGGTGTATCTTATTTTGAAAGGAAAACTCACTAATCTATACTTCTATACTAATATTATAAACGTGTAAGTTTGTAAGGATGGATGGATAGATGGATATATGGATAGATGGATGGATGTTTGTTACTCTTTCACGGCAAAACTACTGAACGGATTTGGATGACGCTTTACAGCAATATAGGTTATACATCAGAATAACACATAGGCTACTATTTGCCACGATAATCGACATATACGCGGGCGGATCCGCGGGCAACCACTAGTAGTTGAATATATTAGAACAAAAATTTATTAACACCTGATGTTAACAATTTTATTATGAAGCGTGTACGTCGAGCTATCGATCTAGTTGCGGTTTCGCTTCCCTCTGGAACACCAATTGGCGATTGGTAATTAATTTATCTAAACATCTTGTCTGTAATAGAAAAATTTAATGGTTTATATACTTTGAATGTTTATGTTTCATTTATTTAAAAAAATACCTTATTATATTCTGCCGGTTTGTAAGAAAATGATTCAAAATATGTAGTAGAACCAACAATGACTTTTTTTAAAAAGACGTGTGGCACTCGGGGTCTACCGCGGTAAAGCTATTGCATAGCATTTTTATCAACTTATGCAATTTATAATTATTTTTTATTATTTTATTAATGCAGTAGTGTATAGCTCCCATGAATAATTTTGTACATTATATGACAAAACAAATCTTTGTGCCCAAGGCAACGAATCTTCCTTGACGCATTTCAATACGCCTGCGCGGCCGGCTGTTGACATATTCAAGGTCTAAGAAAACAACGATTTGACGTCCCTATCCAGTTACCACTTTATAGTAACATAACACAAAATGAACCAACCACAATGATATTATATAATATCATTGATTGCGATAGTGATGATGACGTCATCTCGATATCTCTGTCTTCTCGCCACTGTATCTCGGAAAGTCACAGAGAGAGACTGATTCGTTGATTCGTCATTCGTAACACCTCGTCTCGATCCGTGCGAGCTTCGGGTGTCAGGTTTTATTTGTGTTACGTTACGTTACGACATTTCTTGATTTAGTCACCACGCTCAAAGGCCTCAAAGCCCGCGATAAAAGCTTAAAATATTATTTTCCAGCTTTGACGGGACTTTCACTGGCAGATAGCTGATAATGTAAGGAGTAACTTAGGCTATTAGACTAGCTTTGTCCCGCGGTGTAACTTGCGGTACGACAAAAATCGCGGGTAACACCGCGGGGTTGAGCGAGTACCTAGTACATTTTGAAATAATTTAAAAATAAATCTGTAATACTTACCTATCATAATGTAGTACCTAATAAATATTAATACCTAAACTGAAATAAAAGTATCTTGTGATTGTTATTTAGTTGTTTCCTCGCTGAGGTGGAATGAAAAGTTACGTGTTGCACTCGAGTGCAAAGATTTTTCACCTCGTGCTCTTTTGATTCCCTCGCTGACGCTCAGGATTCTAATTTTTGAAGCACTCGCTACGCTCGTGATTCAATTTTAAAATCCTTCGCTTGCTCGGTCATCAAAATTGAGCACGCGGTTAAAAAGCAACTTTGCACTCTTGTATAACAAATCACTATTAAAGTTATATAAGATACATAGTAATAAGAATAGTTAAAAAAACTTTCGAATAACTTTAAACTTTTGATAAAAAATATGTCACCTATGTCACCCCATATTATTAGAAATACACTTAATATGTTCATTAGTTTAGGCGCTACGATAGAACATGCAAACATACATATAATTGACTTGCTTACGCCTTTCTGCGTTTTTAGGACCTTTTGATACTAATTACTATTTGTTAGATCAAATAAACATTTTGTTTGACCCAGGTTTCGAACTCAAGACCTCAAACACCAACGAGGCAGTCGATATAAATACTATATATATACAATCTTAGGAATCTTATTATTAAATAACGACTTCTTTTTTTTAACCGACTTCCAAAAGGAGGGTTCTCAATTTCATAGGTATTTTTTATATATTTTTTTATATGTTTTTGAAATGTGTATTAAATCTCAAAGTCCTTGTAGCAGTGATCAAGCTTTCAGATACGGAAGAATATAACGAGGGTGCCGCGCCATACATCCTTATCAAATATTTACATTACGACATTTAATAAACCGGCTTCTTTAAACATATTTTCTTTCAGGTAACAGGAGTTATTTAAAAGTACATACCTACGTATAAGTTATCTTATCTATCTAGTACTTTTAAACGAGCTGTTTTTGTATGTATATAATTTAAATCTCGATTTTCATTAAATTTAGTATGACAGGAGGTTTCGTGGGCAATAAATCGATGTAGTTAGGATTACTTTTAGAATATTATCAAAAAAAAAATACCAAGCAAAGGTGGAATCATCCAGGACAGAATATTTAAAAGAAATGTTTTCAAATATGGGTACGAAGGTTTTCTTAAGTTTTAAATTGTCAAAATTGTTTTGTCAACTCGGGACGGCTGTTACGTATTTGACAAATCGATCCAAATAGGATAATCTAATGTGATTATAAATTTAGTCTGAATTTTCAAGATATTATTTATCAAGAAATTTAGAATTCCAAAATGTATTTCATTTATTTCTGCGTTTAAAATAACCGAAATTCTAAAAAAAATACATCAATCGTATCTAACCGTTCTGTTTTAGTAAACATCTTCCCCTTTACCATTGGTTTGGTCCCAGCGGATCAATTTACTCAACTAAATCGGTACAAATTATACCTACAGTTGAGTCAACAAATTTCTCAAATGTTCGGAATTAAATCTGAAGCGATACTTGTTGACAGACGTCTTCAGTTACACTGGAATAAATGTGTTTACCCAATTATACGACATGATGTTAACAAATATTGGGGAGTGATCTTATTAATTTTGTAATTACTTTCTAGAAATTACCATTTTACTTATATGTCTATTAAGTCATAATTACGATTTTATTTGACTTTTCGAGCATCAGATATTTTAGCGTCGTCAACGAGAAAGACAGTTAAGAGTTTACAAAGAACATTTAGCTCTAATGGCAGTCGATAACGACTTCTCTGAACTCTTACTACACATTAGTACTCATATTAAACGTTCTAAAAAAGTCTAAGCCAGCACATGCCTATATTTTTTTCATGTTTGGCCTCCCAAAATGTCTCTACTCTGCCTGATGGAAAGCATTAGCAGAGTCCAAGAGTGGTGGTAACCATGCTCACTGCGAATGCAGACAATGCAGCATGGCGACCTACACCATGGCGGCCTAGTGATGCTGCTGCATCTTTTAGTCTAGTCAACAAGTATGGAACTTGTTGACTAAACTAATTGGGCCTCCGGTCTCGCACTCACCAACGAAACACGACAGCACGCTGTCATTTTACGTTGATTTTCTGTGCGATGTGCGAGGGTAGTACCGCCCCGGTCGAGCCAGCCCGTTCGTGCTGAAATCAGCGTGGCTCTACTACCTTCAGAACTACCTACCTACTATCTTATAAAGATTGGCTCTCTATAACCTCTTTATGATTTTTTTTTATAATATAGCAAACGGGCAGACATGTCGCCTGACGGTTAGCGATTACCGCCGCCCATGGACACCAGCAACACCAGAGGCGTCACAAGTGCGATGCCGGCCTTTGGAGGATTGGGTGGGGGCTGGGGAGAGGGGATGGGTTATGGGCCTCCAGTTTCCTTACTCACTCGGTGAAACACAGTGCAAGCGCTATTTTACACCAGTTTTCTGTTAGGCCGTGGTATCACTCCGGTCGAGCCGGCCCATTCTTGCCGAAGCGGGGCTCTCCCACGGTCAATAAATTAGTTCACGCTATATAGCAGCACGCTATGTGTGTAGACGCAGACGAGGTTGCCTGGGTTACCTAGTTATCTTCTTCTCATATAAATAAAAATCAACCGCTGTTCATTGGTCTAGCTAAAACTCGAGAACGACTGGGCTGATTTTGCTGATTTTGGTTTTGAAATGTTTGTCGTAGTCCAGGGAAAGTTTATACGGTGAAAAAATATAAATAATTTGAAAATCCAAATGTCACGTGTATAAATAAATATTTATGGCAAAAGCATAATAGACCAGGGTAGAACCCTTTAAAAATTATAAAAAGTGAAAAAAAAAATAGTAGGATGAAACCCATTAGAAAAGGAAGAAAATATTATAAAAATGAAAGGAAAAATAATTTACGGGCGATCTGAGGTCGGGAAGGGGATGGGGGGGGGAGGTTTTAAGGGTAAAAACGGTTTTTCTCGATTTCCGGCAAAACTAAAAGTCCTATGGAAAAAAGTCAAATGGCAAAGTTGTAGGTAATAAAAGATGTAAACTTTTGTATTTACACTTTTATCACATAACCTCAAAATTTATCTGAAAAATTCAAAAAACCAAGTTTTTGGTTTTTTATTTTTATCTTTTACAATTTTCTTTTTTTTTTACACGAAATTTGGTGAATACTTACCTTTTTATGTCCCAAATACGCTGTAATTTATTTGATTAGAAATATTTATTTTTTCACCTTATATTGAATTAATATCGAAAAAGCATCCTAATTTTCAATCGAAAAGTCACCCGTCAAAATATCAGCTTTTTTAAAAAAATTGGTATGTTTTCTGTTCGTTGAAATCTCTACTTTCCGATGGTGAAAAAAAAAAAGTATGTTGCCATAGTAAATCTTCTCAGAAAATGCAAAAAATCAAAAACAAAATCGAATTCGAAAAAAATAATTAATCATTATAAATAATTTCATCTAAAAAATGTGATTGCTGCAATTTGTTTCAGTTAAAAAGTTGATTTATTTAATGCTTATTACATTTATGTTATAGAAAATCTCATTATATATAAATGTAAATCGTACTATTAAATGTAGATACTTTATTCTGATTACGTTATTCATTACAATATTTTAAGCACATTAATCTTACCATTCATAAATATATGAAAATCGGCCAAAAGTTTGTTATTAAAAATATATTTACGAGAAAAATTTTATAATATATATTTTTATGTATTTTGAATTTTTTTTTTCATGGGAGTAACTAAATTTGTTTGTGCAAAATTAAGGAGATTTTTTTTTAAATCTTGTACTAAAATATCAGTCAATTTTAATCTTTAGGTTATGTTACGTTAAACAATATACTATTTAAAAAAAAAAAAACTATTTATATGTTTGAGTTGATTGATACAGATAAAAATAGAGATAGTATTTACCTTCCTATGCAGATTCGAATAGTTTTATTTTAAGTAAACTTGGCAATTATCAAAGTAAAATTATCTTAAAGAAACTCAGCGTGCACGTGTATTTTTATAAACGACTAGCTTTTACACGGGGCTTCGCTCACGCAGACTTTCATCCCCTAATTTACCCCCTTAGGGATGGAATTTCAAAAATTTCTTTCTTATTGCTCACTTACGTTATACAAAGAACCTACATGAAAAATTTCAGGATTCTAGCTTCAGCGGTTTGGGCTGTGCGTTGATCTCTGGGTATGTCAGTAAGTCTGTCAGTCAGTCACCTTACTCTTTTATATATATAGATAGATGTTGTATACTGTACTGTATTTCGAATACTGGCTAGGCTAACGGTTGTTACAGCTGCTACGAAATAGTAGGTGTGTATGTAGTAAGACCCAGACCCGCCTAGCCCCTTCCCCACGTCTCTATGAAATACCTTTTGATGGGCTAAAATTTTTCGTAGGTCACTCAGGTATATAAGTTATCTTAAAATAGTTATAAATAGGCATCTACGCATATAATTTAAAGAAGTTTCGACAACTTTCTCCAGATACAGTAGATGTCTTATTAAATATTAATTTTATTAACTTATTTGTTTGTTAATTATAGTAGTATATTTTGATTTGCAATTATTTTTATCAATTTAACATGTAATCTTACGTTTATCGAGTAATTAAAGTGTAAATTTTTGAGCTCAAAATTGTATATAATAATTGAAACAAATTTTCGAATTCGAGTTTTTTCGATTTTTGCATTTTCTGAGATGATTTACTATGGTAACATATTTTTTTATTTCACCGTCGGAAAGTAGAGATTTCAACGAACAGAAAATATACCAACTTTTTGAAAATAGCTGATATTTTGACGGGTGAATTTTCGATTGAAAATTAGGATGCTTTTTCGATATTATTTCAATATAAGGTGAAAAAATAAACATTTCTAATCAAATAAATTACAGCGTATTTGGGACATAAAAAGGTAAGTTTTCACCAAATTTCATTAAAAAAAAAGGAAAATTGTAAAAGATAAAAATAAAAAACCAAAAACTTGGTTTTTGGAATTTTTCACATAAATTTTGAAGTTATGTGATAAAATTATAAATACAAAAGTTTACATCTTTTATTACCTACAACTTTGCCATTTGACTTTTTTCCATAGGACTTTTAGTTTTGCCGGAAATCGAGAAAAACCGTTTTTTACCCTTAAAACCTCCCCCCCATCCCCTTCACGACCTTAGATCGCCCGTAAATTATTTTTCCTTTCATTTTTATAATATTCCCCTCCTTTTCTAATGGGTTTTATTCTACTATTTTTTTTTTTTTGGTTTTAAAACTTATCGACACTGGTCTATAAACCGTATGAAGACGTTCAAAATAGATCAGTAATTTCAGTGTACTATCGAATAATTTTAATCATGGCCCACCATTAGCTGACTTTCTTACAGACATTCAAATACAATTACGTAAATATGCATTTCCATGTTTCTGCCATTTATTTACACAGAGAATTATCTGTTGCAGTAGCCATCTTTGTTACAAGTTTATGCAAATAATACAATACTAGCTGACCCGTGCCCACTTCGTTGGGCGGTAAACATTTTTTTCTCCGACTTACTTTGCAAATTCAGCTACCACGAAAAAGTCTTTACACTTTTCGGGTACTTATATAGCCTATGTCACTCCCAAATAACGTGGCCTTCTATTGGTAAAAGAATTTTCAAAATCGGTTCCGTAGATCCCGAGATTACCCCTTAAAATTTAACAAATATACAAACACACAAACTTTACCTCTATATATAATAGTGTAGATAATAGTGTAGATGTAGATAACATGGTTTATTAAAAATGCATTTGTTCTGAGTAATAAATAGTTAATTTCAAAGAGCATAAATTCAAAATTTGACTTTTACTTTTTTTTCTAATATATTATCTAGAGTAGTGATGATAAAGGTCCAAATCGCATAGATCTCCGACAAGTATTGACGTATCTTGCTTAATATTTAAAACGTCCTGAGTGCAGCATGCGCTGTAAAGGAGGAAAGTCTATGTTGTTTGGACGGTTTCAAACGATTTATCGATTAAGTGGGTCATGGTTCAAGTTTGTCGATAGTAACTAAATTTTGAGAATTTGTAATAAATGTTCTTTGTTTGTTATTTAGTTAATACATTTTACACACAATCGTATGATCTTAAATGAGTCAGAGCCTGTACGATGGTAACCAAGCTGCCAAATAATAATCATAAATAATAAACATTTCGAACATCTAACACATAACGCCATCTAGTCCCAAGCTAAGCAGAGCTTGTTTTATGGGTACTAGACAACTGATAAAAATACATATATACTTTTTTTTTGTAAATAAATACATATTATACATAGAAAACACCCAAACTCCGAAACAAATATTTGTAGATCATACAAACATTTCGTCCGACCCGGGAATCGAACCCGAGACCTCATGACCAGCAGTCGCACACGCGTACCGCGACACCAACGAGGCAGTCTTATATTTTATTTTATATACATATATATATAAGTATAAATACATATATTTTAATCGATTATAACCTCTTTCTCTTGCCAACCAACATGGGTTGGCAAACGAGCAGACGTATCGCCTGATGGTAAGCGATTACCGCCGCCCATGGACAGATGCAACACCAGAAGCGTCACAGGTGCGTTGCCAGCCTTTGGGGGAAGGGGGGGGATAGAGGAGGGGTTTGGGGTATGGGCCTCCGGTATCCTCAGTCACTCTTTGAAACACAGCGTAAGCACTATTTCAAACCGGTTTCCTGTGAGGCCGTGGTATCACTCCGGTCGAGCCGGCCCATTCATGCCGAAGCGTGGCTCTCCCACATCAATTTAGATTACTTTAGAGTACATCACATCAACAACCATTATTCTCTCCTTCGAAAGGAGGATTTGCCTAACTATATCACGATGGCTAGACGATTTGGTGTAGGGTTTGCGACAAAGTTTTTCTTCTCTTTGCAGTGCTGTTGTCTTACATGGTTTGCTCATTCGTCTCTTACGACACCCACAGAATAATTAAGAATGTATAGAGCATTAAAATCTAAACAAATAAATAAAATTGAAATGTCTCTTTGTAATATTAAAATAACCGCTTTTTAATAAATGCATATGTATGTTTACAAGTCCGTTTGTCCGTCTGTCTGTTTGTTTCGCCTAATCTCCGGAACGACTGGATCGATTTTGGCGGGACTTTCACTGGCAGATAGCTGATGAAATAAGGAGTAACTTAGGCAATTTTTTTTTGACTAGCTTTGCCCCACGGCGTTATCCGCGGTTGTTGTCGGACCGCGGGTAATACTGCGGGCTCAGTTAGTTGTTAATAAAACCTAATAAGTCTACTCTTTTATTGATCGCTGGAAGATTCCACGAGCTTTTCAAACAGAAATATATTGGTACCGTCTCTAAAGAACAACGTATCATGTAATGGAGTTGAAAAAAGTGATATTTGAAAAGCTTTTTGTAACTTG
The DNA here is from genome assembly GCA_949125395.1 of Diaphora mendica. Classification (NCBI taxonomy): domain Eukaryota; kingdom Metazoa; phylum Arthropoda; class Insecta; order Lepidoptera; family Erebidae; genus Diaphora; species Diaphora mendica. The sequence goes on from OX421334.1 coordinate 4,409,765, forward strand.
TTGAGTGATGTTAAGATAAGTAAAGTGGCAAGTTTCGCTAACTTACATACCCAAAGCGTGGCGTAAAAGAAAAAAGTAAGTGTGTCAGCTCTGACTAACGACTGGATTTTACGTCACTAGAGTTCTCGCTGTGCATTCATGCGAGGTCGCAGATATTTGCGATGCGTTGCGAATTCGCAGTTATGTGTGGGAGCCCTAAGGTATAGAACTTACAATCGTCTTGTTAAAGGTCCATTCTCCAAGCAGTTCATTACGGAACCCATTTTAACCCGGCAGCCCAATTTAACACCCGTTTTCATGTACATAATAAATATGCAAATAATAAAATAATAATTAAAGGACCATCCTTTGGATTAATGACATACAATCTATTATTTATCACGCTCGTAAAATCCATCGTCTTTGTCTACCTCACTCCTAGATTGTATGTATACAAATATATACGAGTGTGTTCTATAGAAGATCATATAAACTTCCAATACTAAGTCAAAGCCAAAGATAGCGAAGAAAACAAATTAAAAGCAAGCACTAAACTTGTTCTAGACTTGTCTGTTTATCTTAACAATAGACCTTTCAGTTCTAAGTATTGGTCTTACTACTTCGATTGTTATTCATGCCGAATCAGTCAATCAGATTGAAATTCGATTCGATTTTGACAGAATACATTTTGGTTCTTAGATTTCTATTCTTCTCTCTATGTGAAAAGTATTTACAAGTGTTCCCAGTATCCGTCTTTTTATCGTCCATACTTTATCTTGACATGACAGGTTTACTGGTAAATTGGTTAGTGAATATGCAAATAAACTTAAATAATGTTGAGTTGGTTGCTTGATTAAAATATATATTCAGGATTAACTTGATATATTTATTAGACGACAATTATATATCATAGTCTCAACACTGACGTTATAGGAAGTAGTCTTCCATGACAATTGCAGAGACGTTTTAAAATATACTAATCAGAGTTAGTAGTATAGGGATGTGACATCCCAATAAGTAATAACTTAATAATCTTTCTAATATTATAAACGCGAAAGTTTGTAAGTATGGATGGACTAGTTTTTGCCCGCGGCTCCGCCCGCGTGTATGTCGGTTTTCGTGGCAAATAGTAGCCTATGTGTTATTCTGATGTATAAGCTATATTACCTACTATTACGTTTCATCCAAATCTGTTCAGTAGTTTTTGCGTAAAAGAGTAACAAACATCCATCATATAATTGTACCTATAATTACGAGTAAAGTGTCCCGTTGTTGCCCGCCGTCCCGTATTGCTTTAACCTTCTCATGAAAGGAGACCCGAACCCAGCAGTGGGAAATCATGGGTAAGTTTTTTTTTTAATGTGTTTTGTTGGAATGCCTAAGACAGGATAATTTTACATTACGCTTAGGTTAATGGGAGCGACGCAGACGAAATTGCATGGGTCAGCTAGTATGCTCCAAATGGATCAAAACATCTCTCGACATTCACACTTAATAACCGAATTACTTTATCCAAGCGACTGACAATAATATTTATTTAAAATACTTTATTTTGTACTTAGTCAGACATTACGCCAAGTTAAAAATATAGGTACATTCAAACATTTACTGTGAGTTGTGTTCTCTCATACATTATGTAAGCTTACAAAAGAAAATTCAATCTTTTATTCACATATCGCCTCGACAACATATCGCACAAGGGTACAAGCCCAATTAACGCTGACGACACCCTATTCATAAAAATTCATACGCGCCTTATTAAAATTAATTATTCTAAAAACCCTTTGTTTATTGAACGTTTACAAGACCCATATCAGAAACATACTTACGTATTGTAAGGCATCGTTTTATTACATCAGAGTATTAAGTACATATTTTATAGACTATCTATCTATATATTTTATAAACTAACTGTACTAAGTACTAATAAACTCACCTTCAAAAACAATTTGACTCACATTTTTCACAGTTCATATCTCCAATCAGAAAAACTAAGCAATCAACGTCAGATCACAAAAGTTTTCACAAAACATCCAATGTGTTCAACATCGCGATCAAAACTTTTAATATTACGAACTTTTGAACGTCTACAAACCGCACACGTCTGCACGGAACGGCGTCCATTCACGTACTGAAGCTGAACTGTATAACATCCCTGTCATACAACTCTCACATAGCATTTTCCAACTCAGATTTGAAAATTCCTTTTATCTTATTTCAAGGGAATAAGATTGAAATTGAAATGTTTTATTAATTTCGAACAAAATTTTGTAAGTTTGTGGCACATTTTGGCGGTAATACGACATTTTTATATGAACATACAGTTTTGATGCCAGTTCTAAAGAAAACATTGAATTTTAACGATCGCAGTTTGTTTTATGTATGTTTAATGTTTTGGAAGATACGACAGTTTGTTAAGTGTGTTACGACCTTATTTTGCACGTTTGGCCTAGTGGTTTAACGGTCACCACGCCGTTTCCTAGTTCGCCAAGTGTCGTGGGTTCAAATCCCACGTAGGACAACACTTTGTGTGATCCACAAATTGTTGTTCTGAGTCTGGGTGTTCTTTGTGTCCGTTACATGTATGTTTGTAAAGTCCCCCGCGACACAGGATTTATTCCTAGTGCGGGCGTTGTCTTTTAAAAAAAAAAAAAAAAAATATGTTCTAGAATTTAAAATTAAGCATTGACAGAACTAAAGAAACACCGTTTTTTTCTAGTTAAAGAGCATTTTTTTTTTATGTATGGCCCGCCATAATGACTACTCTGCCTGATGGAAAGCATAAGCAGAATCCAAGAGTGGTGGTCACCATACTCACTGCTAATGCAGACAATGCAGTATGGCGACCCACACCATGGCGGCCTAGTGATGCTGCTGCATCCTTTAGTCTAGTCAACAAGTATGGAACTTGTTGACTAGACTATTTGGGCCTCCGGTCTCGCACTCACCAACGAAACACGACAGCATGAACGCTGTCATTTTACGTTGATTTTCTGTGCGAGGGTAGTACCGCCCCGGTCGAGCCGGCCCATTCGTGCTGAGTAAATTAATTACGATACTCAGAAATTGTATTGATTTCATCATAAAATAATACACTAAATCACAAATGAATGCTCTAGTATTCAAAGCTTTACATGAAATACCTGACATGTGACATATTATTGAATTGGTACTACTTTCAGCATCCCAAGTATAGTTATTTTTTGTACGAAAAGATGATATTTTAGATGAAATGGCATAGACTATTTATTTATTAAAACTTGTTGCACTTATTGTACAAAGGCGGACTTCATGCCATGAGGCATTCTCTCCCAGTCGACCTTCAGGTGAGGTAGAAATAAGATGCGGTAGGTGCAAAGGTAAAGTTTTTCATGGTAAATATTTTTAAATAATATAGGTATACCCTACATCAAATAGAGCCAATTAAATAAATTTACAATTACACTCAAATTAATAATACAAAACACATATAAACATACACATACATAAATTTAATATTATACTTGTACACAGTCGGGTGCTACGGTTGTGACTGTCTTGCCAACTCATTCCGAAGAAGTTCACATACTTTAAACTTGAATGTAAGGCGGTTTGTGGACATCCTGATCTCGGCAGGGAGTGCATTCCAGAGAAGAACTGACTGCACGTAGAAGGAAGAATGGAGGAAGTTGGAGGTGTGAGGAGTACATTGAAGAAGCAGATTATTGGTTGACCGATGGTTTCGGTCGTGATTAGAACATAAGAGACGGAAGTGTGGTACAAGTTATTCGAGTAACGATGGGGAGTTGAGGAAAGAAAAAAGAGTAGTCAGCGCTCGCAAACTGCGGCGCTGACGAATTGGAAGCCATTGCAATTGGGAACGAAAAGCAGACATATGATCATACATACATGACTATTATACCTTATCATCATCATCTCAGGTCAAAGACGTACACTGTACATGAGTGGCAGTGACATTTCCTGCAACCTTTACCAGGTCGTCGGACCACCTTGCAGGGCCCTATCATCTCTCCGTCTTATAATATGTGGTCGCCACTCCAGATATTTTTGTCCCCAGTGTATTCTGTAGAGCTCTTCCAACTAGTCCCACCTTCTTCCTTCATCTACAGAACAACTGCAAGTGTTAGCCTTTGAAATCTACATTTTAGACTGATAAACTTGAGCTCTCGCATAAAACTGTCCGGCTCTTCCTTCCTGTGACAATCAGTCAAAACCTGGATTTTACTTTTACCAGCACACGTATTTCGCTGGAGGAGATGCTCATAACTCAATTGCAATCGGTGATTAGAAACAATCACTGATGGTAAGCAACGACGACGCGGTCAGTAGAATAGAATATACTTTATTATACAGCAATTATAAATTGTTACATTAAGTTCAGGAAGATGTGTACAATGGGCGGCCTTATTACCAAAAGCAATCTCTTCCAGGCAACCTTTGTATGGATATATTGTCCGGAGAAAGAAATAAACGAAATAAAGGGTAGTGTAGGTGTTTTAAAGGTATGATGGTGTTAAATCAAAAAAAATATACATAACAGACATATATATAGACATACATGCATACATATATACATAATATATACAATATATATCCATAAACATACAGCATTTAGTCATGTACAGCCACTGAGAGTAAAGATTACTTATGACTTATGTATCTAGGTAGTGATCCTTAACCATATTTTTAAATGCCGTCAGTGTTTGGGCACGTCTAATGGATATCAGTAAGGAGTTCCATAATCTGGATGGGTGACCGCTGGTGGCATGATACCATGAGCATCTCCGTGATTCGGAGGTCACGTTACGCAGTAGGTCCCGGTTGTTATCGTAGGATAACAGTTGTGAAGCTTAGTTGAAGGCCTTTGGGCGGCATAAAAACATCCAACGACACGATTACATAGCCACAACGTTCTCTTGCCCGTCCCCAACCCGCACTCGGCCAGCGTGGGGACGTATGACCTAAACCCTCTCCTGAGAGGAGACCCTAGTCCAGCAGTGGCACGTTATTCTTGTTGCTGATGACACGTATTTCCCTCTCTCTCTAATCCCGGATATTTTAAGGGGATCGTAAAAAAACATCTTACTAGGCCACCATAGCGTGGGTCACCATGCTGCATTGTCTGCATTCGCAACAAGTATGGTGACCACCACTCTTAGATTTTATTCTCTTAGTTTTCTATCAAGCAAAGTAGAGTCATGGCCATTAGCAGGTTCTATATTAAAAAAAAGAACACTAGCCAATAAATTTCTAAATCAAATATCTTTTGCCATAAATCAATGTTCTTCGACAGTTATTTAAGTGGTTAATATTTTTGTCACATAAAAGCTTATTTAAAAAAGTTTAGCGTATAAAACTTTTCACTTTGTCCCGACGGTGGCATGGATCGAAAGTAGGACAACGCGATGAGGAGAGAATGTTTTACCAAGAGAAATAAATCGTTCGAAATGGATTAAGAATATATTATACACCTCTTTTTGCTTTATTAATTTGCATATTGTCTTAAGAGTTTTCCAGCTGAAGTTTTGTAAAACTGGAAAGAGTAAAAATCTTAGAAATATAGAAACGTATAGGCTTATGGGTCTCCGGTATCCTCACTCACTACGTGAAACACAGCGCAAGCGCTGTTTCACACCGGTTTTCTGTGAGGCCGTGGTATCACTCTGGTCGAGCCGGCCCATGCATGCCACTATACCTATGAAGCTTTTAACGGTGGGAATCATACGGATTTTTTTAAAGCTTTTGTTCACTCAATAAATTGTTATTTCTCTTAGCTTTAAACTAAAACGAAGCACTATTTGTTGTTGATGTTGTGTACAGTTGTAACAGGATGACATGTTTACTGTATTGATAAGACTGTATTCTGTATTTTATTAATCTGTTGACTGTATCTGTACCCATTGAACGAAATAAAATAAAACAATGCTTCAGTATGGCCCCACACTGATGCTGACAATTTAATGGAACTCCGCCAGAAACCGAAGAAATATAGACATTCGAAATATTTACCTAAATAAATAGGATGGTGCGTTTTTAATAAATTTACAAATAATTTACAATTTTTACTATTTTCGTTGTACAATAATTTCTTGTTATTAATTAGGGTTCCGTTCCGACAGGGTAGGTAAAACCCTATTACTAAGACTTCAGTGTCCCTCTGTCCATCCTTCTCTCACCAGACTGTATCTGATGAACCGTGTTAGTTAGACAGTTGAAATTTTCAGAGATAATGTATTTTTGTTGGCACTATAACAACAAATATAAATACAAAAATACTAAAAAACAGAATAAAATAAATATTTAAGGGGATTCCCATACAACAAACGTGATTGTTTTGTTCGTTTTTGCTCGATATTGATAACGGCATCAGGTAGACACTTGAAATATTCAGGCTACGTCCGCACAGGCAGGCGGATTGCTTAGCGCCTAGCGCCTAGTGGCTAGCATCCTAGCTACTTGCTAGGATACACATGGTGGCCGCACTAACAAGTAGTTTGCGTGGTGGGTCGCTAGGTGCCTCGGTCATCTGCTTGTCGGCACGGCGACGAGATGTCACTTTCAAAAATAGCTCTTAAACTGCTACTTACAGAAAATTCAACAAAATATACAATTTCACGGCATTATCCATCATTTTGGGTTCAGTCACAGTCAAGTCAGAGGCAGTTTAATGTTCTGTATAAACAATTGCGTAATTTTGACAGAAAATTTTAAGAATGAATTTTATATTATTTATTCAAAAACTTAAAAAACATATTATGTAATTTAAGATATAAAAAAAAAAAAACAGTCAACTTAAGATTGTAATATAGTATAAATAGTATATAATACTATTAATTTAATTATTAATTCTTTATTTAATGATTTGTTATTGTTTATGTAAGTAATCAAAGCGAGTCAAATAAATTACAAATAAAGTCAAGTAAATTAATATGTTATCCATTTTTATCTCAAAAGGCCTCGCACCTAGTGATAAAAAACCAACACGTTTGTTTACTTGGATACACGCTAAGCGACTAGCTAGGCACCAAGCGCGTGGTGCGGCCGGTCGCGAACGTTTTAGAACGTTCGTTATACTACGTTGCTCGCTAAGTGACACGCAAGGCTCTAGGCGCTAAGCAAGCCTCCTGCATGTGGGGACGTAGCCTCACAGAATGTTTAGATATAAATTCGCTTTAAAAAATAAAAATAAAATAACACTTTTTTCTCGTTTTTGTAAGATAATGGTACGGAATCCTTCGCGCGCGAGTCTGACTCGCACTTGGCTGGTCTTTTTAATCTTATTTGAACAAATGCTTTCACGCTCTTCAGTACACACGGCAAAAGAACAAAAGAAATCTTTTTAATTGTATAAGAAATGTGCACTGTGAGCTTTGTTGAATTCCTACGCATTTCTACTTTTAACTTTCCCGGAATACTACAACTGTTGTTACGAATAATGGTGTTTTTATTTTTTTGGTCTGAGGCTGAAATGGATCTGCTTTTTTATTACATAAAACATGAGCAAAATCTTCATCAAATTATTATTTGAGCTGAAATACGTCCATTGCTGGACCAAGCCTTTCCACAACAACTATTCAAGTCTTACTAATATTTTCTTTTTTATGGAATAGGGGCAAACGAGCTGACGTATCGCCTGATGGTAAGCGATTACCGCTGCCCATGGACACCCACAACACCTTTGGGGGATGGGGAGGGGGTTGAGGGTGGATTTGGGGTATGGGCTTCCGGTATTCACACTCACACCGCCAGCGTTGTGTCAGCTGTGTGAAACACAGCGCCAGCGTTGTTTCGAACCGGATTTCTGGGAGGCCGTGGCATCACTCCGGTCAAGCCGGCCCATTCATGCCGAAGTGTGACTCTCACACGGTAGATCCAATCTATGTATTAATACGTGAAGCAAAAACGTTGTACCCCTTTTTACGAAAAATATGCGCACGAAGGAGTATGAAACTTGGCACAGTTACAGTTTGTATGGAGGAGGAGTCCAGAAAGTTAAAAAAAATGGTCGAATTTTGACCAGTGTGTTACTACTAGTATTCATTAATTGTAATTTTTCTATGACGTGTTAAATTGATGTGTAAATTGTCAGAAATAGGGGTTAACATGCAAAAGCACATAAATCTATATTCAGATTGTTAATCTACGTCAAATAAGGACAAAATTTTAAATACGGCTCTATGTGTTTTACTTTGTTTAGATGAGTGAGTTTTATAAAAAAAAAAAGTTGTGTGGTGTTGTGGGACACTAGATAGGAACGAAGTTCATTATCAAAATACAGATAATAAATTTTTCGTCTACGCTCTTTAAAAACCACAAAATTGTCTTATCACCTTTATTTTATTTAAAATGATTTATAAAAATATATAAAAGTTCTATGCGAGGTATAAAGAAAATAACTATTCACTTATACATTTTTTATAATGATTTTTTATCGATTAAAATAAAAAATAAAACTAAACTTTCCACTTGTGCTGCCACCTAGTAATATCTACTGAAACAAGTTCTGTCTAGAGTTACTCCATACTTGTTACATACAACTTACAGATTACTACGCTATACTAAATTACTCGTTAACTAAATAAATAAATAAATATTTCTTTTTTTTTTAAATACCTGCATATTATACATAGAAAAAATCCAAACTCCTAAAAACAAATATTTGCAGGTCAAAAAAAATATTTGATTGTACCCGGGATTTGAACCCGAGACCTCAATCACATCAATCTCATACGCTACCATTTTGACACTGAGGCATCAATCTTACGTTCCGGACGTTTTTTGCCGCAACGCCGCAACGTAAGGAACTTCGTTCCAATAATCTAAGTCTAACTCCAGAACTAATATAATGCTGCCAATTCAATTCTTTTCAGCACATGATATGCAGTCCACATAAACACCCAACTCAAAATAACAAAATAAGCAACAAAAGAGATTTCAACTCAATCGTATCTTTTAATCAGTAGTTAAAACCTCCTTGGTTAGTTTCTAAGAACTGAAACAAACAACAATTCTCTGAGTTTCAAGTTGAGCGCAACTCAATTAAAAGTAAAACACGTGAATAAAATAACGATAGGTATAACAATAAAAACACATGTGGAGGAACGGGTGTCATGTCCCTCCAACACAAAGGGAGGATCCTCCGACCAGGCGAGGTGATCATGCCTGGCGGGCCAACTGCCCAACGGTTGATGTTGGGATGTTGTATATATGATAATTGGCGCTAGAACTTTCACAGCGCGATTCAGGATTGATAGTTTCTTAGTTTCCTTCGTTACTCCGTAGTTCAGTGTAACTTCGGTAAATGGCGCTGTAGTATATTTTTGTTGCGCTGTATGTGGAAGTCGCCACACACAATACAATAGTGGTTTTCGAACAACCAATAGTTACTTAAAAAGCTTGTTTTGTTTGACGTGACGACGTCTAATAAATTGATGAATGCCGGCTGCATGCACGAAAAAGGATGACTCATTGTCCTGTCACGCTCATTGTGCGTCGTACGTTGTATGAGAGATAGATGCGGCGCTTCATCAATGTTTTGTTATAACGTTGTCACGGTAAACTATCATCCTTAAACCGACTTTACAGACATCCATTTTTTTTATATCATAGGAAACAAACGAGTAGACCAATTACCTGATGGTAAGCAACCAAGGCGTATCTTCGGTAAAGAAATGCATCAAACCATCTGTCAAATAAAATTACCTTTCTACCGTGAGAGAGCCACGCTTCGGCAAGAATGGGCCGGCTCGATCGGAGTGATACCACGGCTTCACAGAAAACCGGTGTGAAATAGTGCTTGCGCTGTGTTTAACCGAGTGAGTGAGTATACTGGAGGCCCATACCCAATCCCCTACCCCTACCTCGCCCCCATCCCCAAAAGACCGGCAACGCACTTGTGACGCTTCTGATGTTGCAAGTGTCCATGGGCGGCGGTAATCGCTTACCATCAGGCGATACGTCTGCTCGTTTGCCCGCCTGTTCCATAAAAAAACCGGCACTTATCTGTTTGGCATGGAGATACTTCCATTCTTGAGGAATGAAAGGTTAAATTTTACAGTGATAACCGAAATACACGCAGGAAAAAGTTAGTCCCATAGAAGTTAAGTAGGCACTCTAAGATCCAATCTATCCCTATACTGACATACATCCAAATCGGTTCTGCGGTTAAGCCGTAAAAGCGTAACATACAGACAGATTTGGTTTCAAAATAATATTAGTATCGACAGTACAATATAGTACATATTATTATAGTATGAACACAGGAGTTCAACATGAGTAGATTTAATTACAGCAAGTAAGTTCCAACTTAAAGCTGCTAACCTCTAAATTACGAGGCGAAACGATACATTCCCGCAACCACCAACCCTTGGCAAATAAATGGACTGGAGTCAATAGCTAAGGAGCTCGTTGCCAGGAAGCAAACATAAAGTGTACTGGAATCTATAGAATTATACAACGGTTTCGTTTGTCTTTTATTCCTGTTGGTGTTTATAAATCTCGAGTTTTTAGGTTTATTATATATTGAGAAAACTAAGGTGACATACAACATTATTTGCGTTCTCCTAAATAATACTACAACCATAAATTATAAAGATATTTTATGTTTTCAAAATAAGCGATCCTCGTAAACATTAAACTACTAATGATTGAAGATTTTGAGTAACTAAATTTAAGTTACTTTTAATTTTCAGATATTTACTATCATTCTGTAACACACAAACACGATAAAGTAACACACTACTTCACGACCAAATCTCGATCGTAGATTTGTGTATTTAATTCCAAAATGTTATAAGTCGTTTGACGTAAGATATTACGGGTATTGTTACGGTAATTGAATATCACTGAATTGTTTGAAAACCAACCTGCAGACTATTAATGAGGATTATGTTGTTTTTTTGGTAGTCTCAATATTTTTTCAGAACGTTGTTTACTAGCTCTCTGACTATTGGGATGCATATATACGAAAATTACCTTTAGAATGTTTGCTTGTCCAAATGAGTTCTGTTACATGTGAATATCGTTGTGAAAATGGTATATTTCCTACATTAATACGATGTATTCAGAATTTCGCTTAAAGTCTGCTACAGGTGAGAGTATTTTAAACATAAAAAATATTAATGTTTCTGTGGCTTTTTTCGTTCAAAACATATTCAGAAGTCTAAAGGCGCGTCTCCATCGAAATTGTTGGCAATTTCAGTGTTTCCAACTTTTGGCAACTCTTCAAAAAATCGTCAACTTTTGTTTCCATTGTGTCTGAAGTTCTAAACCGAGTCGCCAACAATTTAAAAAACATTCCAACTAAGCGTCTCCACAGAGCCAATAAATATCTGCAACAAGCGTATGCTTTTGATGTTTACCGCCAAAAACAGAAACACGGTTCCCAACATTTGTTGACAATTTTTGCTGCCATCACAAGAAAATTACAACAACTTTTGACACCAACACGTTTTGACAACACAAAAGTTGAAAACTTTTGTTCGGTGGAGACTCGGTTTAAGGTAAAAAATCTGTATTTAATAGAGATTTTATCTTGTTTTGCAATTAACTTAGTATATTCTGAAGGTGAAGTTGTAGATATTAATAGAGTTCATTTACATTTTAGGGTAAAATAAATGTTAACTTTCTCAGGGAAAATTCGTGGTTTTTAATACAGAAATCTTATCTTAAGACTATGAAATTAAACTTGAAAATTGATAAAAATACCTATTTTCTGAGATAGAGAGATATCTGCAGTAGGAGACGCGGAGGACTTTATAGACACAAAAAACACACTCAGTACAATAATTTGTGAATTATTGTTGTTAAAATGTCCTATGTTGGGATCATCATTATTATCCACAGACTTTTCAGTCTACTGCTGGACATAGACCTCCTCTCAGCAAGGACGTTTTTACCTACTACACCAATCGATTTTTACAGAAGCCCAGTTTTTACATATATCTAGAATACATTTGAAAATAATATAATCATTATAAATAACGAGAAATTGTAATTAAATTTATATTGAGTTATTGAGTTATTTTAAAAGACAACTCCCGCACTAGGAATAAATCCTGTGTCGCGGGGGACTTTACAAACATACATGAAACGGACACAAATAACACCCAGACTCGGAACAACAATTTGTGGATCACACAAAGTGTTGTCCTACGTGGGATTTGAACCCACGACACTTGGTGAAGTAGGAAACGGCGGCGTGGTGACCGTTAAACCACTAGGCCAAACGTGCAACGTGCAAATGTTTTTAGAAATGTGAATATACTATATTAAAATATATTTGATTTCAATTATGCTCAGCACCTATTGATCTAAAGGTAATGTGAACTATGCTATGAGATAGCGTAGTTCATAATTTAAAAAAACACATATGTGATACTAAAATTATGTGGGGTCATTAAAATAATGTACTCACGTCGGGGTCACCAATTTAGCATGTGTTACATCTCGAAGTCTTCTTCTCAGTCTTCAGTCAGTCCGCACCTTCGAGATGTAACACATGCTAAATTGGTGACCCCGACGTGAGTACATTAAGAAGGTGCGGACTGACTGAAGACTCCAACGGAGCCCTGTCGAGCCCGAGGTGCGATGTGCTACATTAGCTGATCATGCATTTTATTATTACAATGTATTGCATCATCGCGACCCCACAAATTATATATGAGTAATAGATGTAAACGTACGAATATAAATTTAACGTAACTAAATATTTACTACTGCCCATTGCGCAAATACATGTCTGGAAATTAACTCATTGGTACAACTATTATACATTTCTGTACACTATAATGATAATCTATAGCCAACAGAATTTAATTATGACCATTACAGCCAACACCTAATAGTCAAAATTATGTCGAATATTCCAATTAAGTTGATATTGGAGTTTCTGAAGTTCGGACCCTTATCAAGTGCTTGTAAGGCATGTGAACCTTGGATATGAACGTGATCAGACGAAGTTCAAAGTGGTGAAACGGTAAAGCAATGACAATAATAACACACATGTCACATACGATGTGTGTGGCTGGCCCCAAACTAGGGAGAACCTCTACTTTGGTAACCAGCCTACTGATAACCATAGAATAGGATAAACCTTATTGTTACTACAATTTTGAAGTGTAAACTCCTTTAGTCGCGTTGAGAACTTTTTGGTAGGAGAAAATCTCATGAGTTCGCGTTACCGCGTGACCGACATTTTTTTTTCTTTTTATAGATAGATAGAAGATAGACTCTTTATTTGTACACCGTATTACAGATTTAAAATAAAGTACAGAAAATGACGAATGTATAATGAACAAAGGGCGGCCTTATTGCCGAAAGCAATCTTTTCCAGGAAACCTTAGGATGGATCAAAATGTATCGGAGAGACAGTAGTTGGCAGTGCGAAGAGTTTTGAAAATTTATATTTTTTTATGAATATAACTAGAAACACATGTATACCTCCAATACATCTCCAATACCTTTTTATTTCCAATACACATACATATACAGACACAGTGATGAAAACTGCACCACGAAGACCTCGCGGGGTCTATCTGGGTAGCAGTGGCGTCACCAAACTTCTTTGGCCGCGTTCAGCACTTTTTGGTTGGGGAAAATCTTATAGGTTCGCGTCACCGACATGCTAATGTTTGATGTTGATAATTTTAATTTAAACATTATGAAATTTCTAATTTTACACATTAGTTTTACTTAGAACATTCTAAGTTATAAGTTTTCCCTTCTATCAGCAGTCCTTATGACTGCCATTTTTTTTAATTTAACGCTAACTAGCAACTCTCCGTAGTTTCACTTGCGTAATTCCCGTTGCTGAGGGCATACGGTAATAAAATATAGCCTATGTTACTCGGGGACGATTTGAAACGACAAAGGAGTTATTGATTTTAATATACATAACTGTAAATAAATAAATTATTAAAGAATTTTAACTGTCTTAAAATACATAAAAGAATTCCTGTCCATGTTCGAAACCAAACAGAAGTGTTACGTACTTTAAAAAAAATTATCACAATTTTTAACAAAAAAAAAACTGCCTGTAATCTGGACCAAATTTAAATGGGACCATACGGGAATATTGAGTTATTCGTTAATTTGTCGCGTACATACATATTGCAAATTGAAGACTTATATGGTTTTCTCATGGATGACACGTCAAAACTGGACCAAATTTAAACGGGACCATTCAGGAAGCACCAGCTTTCAAATAAAAAAAGAATCATCAAAACCGGTACACCCAGTCCAAAGTTATGAGGTAACAAACATAAAAAAAAATACAGTCGAATTGAGAACCACCTCCTTTTTTCAAGTCGGTTGAAAAATTGTGTAAAGTTTGTTTCATATTTGAACGTTTCTTTTGAATATATATTACTAGTTGTTGACCGCGGCTCCGCTCGCGTGTATGTCGGTTATCGCGGCAAATACACACATCAAAAGTGTCTAGGGATCAAGCATTTTTATGCGGATTTCTTGAGATTGAGATGTGGCTTTGGCCCTGGCCTGCTCAGTCGCCAGACTTGAACCAGATTGAGCATGCATGGATATGCTACAGAGAAGAGCTCTGCCGAATATGGAGGGTATCCAGTCGCAAGAAGACCTTTTTTTGTTGTTGCAACGAACATGGGCGGCCATTCCACAGCGTGATTTGGATGAACTCATTTTGAGTATGCCAAACCGATGTTCTTGTGTTAGTGTTCGCGGTAGAAACACGGATTATTAATTGTTTAAGTTACCTAATAAAATTTTAAAGAAAACTGTTATTTCAGTCTTTTTTTCGAACTTTAATGTTAGTGGTTCAAATGTCAAAAATCCTTTTATTAGGAAAATGGCAAATTTCTTTATTAATGCAAAGGTGACTTGTTTTATCGTTACTGTGACAAACGAAAACACTTTATTTGATGAATCCTTAAAGAAAATTTTAATTAATATCAATCAGGAGAAAAGTTATTGCAAAAATATATGTTGATCCCTAGACACATATGTTGATCCCTAGACACATATGTTGATCCCTAGACACTTTTGATGTGTGTAGTAGCCTATGTGTTATTCTGATGTATAAGCTATATTACTGTAAAGTTTCATCCAAATCCGTTAAGTAGTTTTTGCGTGAAAGAGTAACAAACATCCATCCATCCATACTTACAATCTTTCGTGTTTATAATGTTAGTAGGACTAGCTGCGTTTTGCGGCGTTACATGCGGTAGTAATAATGAATAAACATAATCACGTGTAGCTCCGTAGGGCACAGCTTGCTTCGTGAATAAAAGTATCCCAAGTTACTCTGCAGGCCGATGAAAGTACCATCAAATTCATTCCAGTCTTTATAGAGATTGGTCTTAACAAATAGACAGACAGACAAAAATTCTAAAAATCATTTTTTTCATGTACCTACCATATATATTTTTATATGCATGTAGTTAATAGCTGTTAATTTGTAAACACAAACAGATACTTCAATTTTATTTATATGTATTGTATATATAAAGATGAATATCAACACTTGAAACTTTATAAAATAAAATGTACTATCCTCCAGTATTTTCTAATCAAATAATTTAGATACTTTAAAAGTTAATTGATGGACACTTCAAGGGAAAAGTTGCGTGGAAACCTCTTCTAACTATCATTTCAGCAGATTTTTGTGGCTCTGGTGCCGTGTGTCGAAATTTAAACAACCAGAAATTGAGTATTGAAATCGACCAGATTTTACGTAAATAAGAATATTTATTCGTTGGCGCAGTGGTAGCTTACGTGACTGCTGTGCATGAGGGTTCGATTCCCGTGTCGGATCAAATGTTTGTATGATCTCTAAATATTTGTTTTGGAGTTTGGGTGTTTTTTTTGCATAATATGTATATATTTACAATAAAAGTATATATGTAATGTATTTATATCAGTTGTCCAGTACCCATAACACAAGCCCTATTTTTTTATGTTTGGCTCTGCCAAAATAACTCTACACTGCCTGACTGAAAGCATAAGCAGAATCCAAGTCCCAGTTACCATACTCATTGCGAATGCAGACAATGCAACAATGCAGCATGGTGCCCCACACCATGGCTTTGCCTTTGGCATGGCATGGCATTGGCCTGAAATCAGCGTGGCTCTACTAACTTATATATATCACCATCGGTGAAATGAATAACACAAGTTTTAATAATGTATGTACGGCTATCACTCCCGTCGAACCGACATACCTCTATGTGCCAACGCCTGGCTATCAAATGGCACAGTTTAGAATTAAATTCTATCATTTTTATTAAGCCCAGGATTGACAACCGTTTTTAAAAAACATTGCTTCTTGGAAATACCTGAATTGATCCCAAATATATTGGCTGACACAACGTCGTCAATCCATAAATAATAAACTAAGAACTTACTTGGATCCAACAAACTAGTGCCAAAGATGCCTTCCTCAACAATTTGATCAAACATTTGACAAATACTTCGTGAGGTATTTGTACAATCGGATAGTTATCTAACTGGGAATCATTTGGTTTGATCCTAATTAGTGCTTTTATATAAACGTTTTACATATTTTATTATAATAAGAATATTTTACATTCTATAATAGAAAATCTGTAAGTACTTACCTATACTTAATATTATAAAGTTGCAGAGTTTGTTTGTTTGTTTGTTTGAACGCGCTAATCTCAGGAACTACTGGGCCGATTGAAAAAAATCTTTCAGTGTTGGATAGTCCATTTATCGAGGAAGGCTATATGCTATATTTTATTTTCAAAAAAATTAGGAATCCGTAAGAAAATTGCTATTTCGTAACCCAAGGTGTGAAATCGAAAACCTATTTTTGCGTGCGCTGCAAATACTATTGACAATACAACAAAATAATGTAGTACGGGTTTGTAGGTCCCATTAAGATCTACAAAAAAGTCCGCAAGAGCATATATCTAACTATCATGGTTTAGCCACAATAACCGCTTTTGTGTTCAAAAAAAATATTAAATCGTCTGAAGAAAGAAACTACGTTAAATGTGTATCGTAATATTAATCCTTATACAAATAAAGCATTATGTTATCAAGGGTATTTATGTAGAAGTAAAATACTTTTTGTTTCATCCCATTCGGACATTTCGTTTAGAAGTTATCACGAGTATAAGACGCTAAGAGTTGGTACCTAATAATCGGTTATTTGCCAAAGATTTTTTATCAACATAATGCCTAAATCTGATGATCTTTATCCAAATAAATGTGTTGTTGATTATGAGTATTAGATCTTAGAAGAGTATAAAAATACATCTATACTAATATATAAAGCTGAAGAGTTTGTTTGTTTGTTTGAACGCGCTAATCTCAGGAATTCAGGAAGATCTCAGGAAAGATTTTTTTCAAATTGGACCAGTACGGTCCAATTTGAAAAAAATCTTTCAGTGTTAAATAGCCCGCTTATCGAGGAAGGCTATAGGCTATATATCATCACGCTAAGACCAATAGGAGCGGAGCACCAATGAAGAATGTTTCAAAATCGGGGGAAAATTATCACGCTACGGGCAATGGGAGACGCAAACGACTTTGCGTGGGTCAGCTAGTAATATTATAAAGCTGAACAGTTTGTTTATTTTGTTTGAACGGTTAATCTCAGGAAGAACTGGTCTGATTTGAAAAATTCTTTCAGTGTAAGATATTCTAGTTATCGAGAGGGGCTATATATCTATATCTATACTAATATTAGAAAGCTGAAGAGTTTGTTTGTTTGCTTGTTTAAACGCGCTAATCTCAGGAACTACTGGTCTGATTTGAAAAAATCTTTCAGTGTTAGATAGCCCATTTATCGAGGAAGGCTATAGGATATATTGTCATCACGCTAAGACTAATAGGAGCGGAGCACCATTGAAGAATGTTACGAAAAATGACGGATTTTTTTTACGCTACGGGCATAGGATAGGTAAACAAGGTTGCTTGGGTCAGCTAGTAGGTTATATTATCATCATGCTACAGCTAAAAGGAGTGGAGTAGCAATGAAATATGTTTCAAAAACTACGGGAATATTATTTCTTTTGACAGCTTTCAGCCTCAGAAGGGTATGAAATTTGACGCTGTTAAAGTTTATATGGAAGAGGTGAGCAAGTAGCTAGAAAAATAATAATTTTGGCTGAATTTCGACCACACAAAATCACTTGAAATCCAAAGTTTTTGTATTTATTACATTCAAAACAATCACACAAATCGTGTCAGTTGTTCATTATACTTTAAGAAGGGCAAGTGATCAGATCACCAGGCAGTTGCGTTCTCAGGGTACCTGTGCTAGCTACATGGGCCCATAGATGCAACCAGCCAGTCGCAAACAGTCCACCTGGTGAAAAGATATCTTGAGGCGCTTCATCTCGTTAAAATAATTGATTGACCGTTACGTGTGATGATAGCTCCAATCTCTCCACTGCAGCGAGGGGCACCCCTTGGCGATGCTGCTCCGTTCACCAACACACAAACGATTCCGCTTTACAATTCAAACACGTGCTATTTGACAAAGTTTCCGTGTGAGAGAGCTGACGTTAATTCCCGATTTAACGCAACAAACGGCTACAAGCACCACGATATTTCCAAATTCGATTTCCAACAATTATTTAGTTTCAACAAACACGCGGTTTATAACCAAATCTATTCTAACATTTTGCCCTTTTTTTCGTGGCATTTGACAGCTGCTAAGGCATTTTTGAACAAAAACCTAGTGTTGCCATTATAAACTACTTATATCCAAATTGATGATTTGGTATCGAACAGCAAGGATAAAATATATTTGATAAATAAAGTTATAAACAGAGAGATGTCCCTTCGACTCCTGAACTAGCGTTCTCGAGAGATTTAAAATGTACGAACTGGGACGAACCCGGATTCCATCGCGCGCTTGTGAATCGATTGCATTGTTTCACGTAAGCTTAAATTGGTTCACAAATTGCCGGTGACCCACTACAAACTTTACGCGATAGAATTTCCAAGTTACTTACATAGAATTTGTTTTGATCGTGTCTCCTTTAGATCTATACTAGCTTTTGCTTGCGGCTCCGTCTAAGAGTATGTCGGTTATTGCGGTAAAGAGTAGTAAATGTTATTCCTCCAGAATCATAATATATTCACCTCAAATTTCAGTGAGATAGATGCTGCGATTTAGCGGGGAAAGTGTAAACGAAAGAAAAGGATTTAATTTTTTAAATTAGTTATTGTTTTAAATTTTTATGATACTCTTTCTGTTTATCATTTTGGGAACGAAGTTCTTCATTTCATTTTATACCCTAGCCGGGAAAAAGCGTCCGTAACGTAAGATTGACTGCCTCGGTGTCGCAATGGTAGCGTATGCGAATGCTGTGCTTGAGGCCTCGGGTTCGAATCTCGGATCGGATCAAGTGTTTGTATGATCTGTAAATATTTATTTTTTCGGAGTTTGGATGTTTTGTATGTTAATGCACATTAATATGTATGTATTATATCAGTTGTCTAGTATCCGTAACACATGCCTTGCTTAGCTTGGGACTGGATGGTGTTAAATGTTAGATGTCCGAAATATTTATTTATTTATTTCGTGAACAAAAAATTTTGTATAGCGCCATCTGTAAGTTGTATGTAGCACGTACGGAGTAACTCTAGACAAAACTAGTTGCAGTAGAGATTACTAGGTGGCAGCACAAGTGATCAGCTTAGTTATTTTATTTGTATCAATAAAAATCATAATAAAAATGTATACCTGGTAAGTCTTTTCTTTAAGCCTTGAATAGAAGTTGATTTTTTTTTTAATAAGGAACTTCGTTCCTGTATGGTGTCCCACGACACCACACGACTTTTTATTAGAATTTGATGCCACTCTTTGCAACCCAACTTTGTTAGGCTTACTTCACATAAATTTTTATAACTACCAGCGATGAAATAACACAGGATCAGGCCGATGGTGAGCCATGCCTACAAACAGTTTTGACACTTTTAAAAGTTTTTCTTCCGTCTAATAGCTTTCTGATGATCTCGCTTGCCAGATGAAAAAATGAATTGCTTAAGTGTAGTTTTCGAAGGGCTGGAAAACTTTAAGTGCCTGATTGATGATTACTTATCTGTTTTTTTTATTATCCTCACGTAATACAATTATTATAATTTGATTCATTTTCTACAAAAAAGCAGAATCAAGTTTAAAGCTAGAATTTTTTCCCGAGATTATGCTCTGTAACTAAAATATTTTTCAAATAATACCAACACTTTTTTTTGCTAAAACAATGTAGGTACTGCAAAAACTATAATATGTAACTTAATAAGATGTTTTTTGTTTAATCAATTCCATTCCTGACATCAATCGAATTTTATACGAAAATATTTGAGGTCAAGATACGGTCGCCATTAAAATAGGTCAAATTCTTAGCGCCAGAGCTGCCATTGTCAAATTTTTCGCCTCA
Organism: Diaphora mendica; assembly: GCA_949125395.1. Lineage (NCBI taxonomy): Eukaryota > Metazoa > Arthropoda > Insecta > Lepidoptera > Erebidae > Diaphora > Diaphora mendica. Next base: position 4,430,131 of record OX421334.1, read on the forward strand.
TTTTTAACCGACTTCCAAAAGGAGGAGGTTCTCAATTTCATCGGTTTTTTTTTTTTTATGTATGTACATCGATTACTCCGTCAATTGTGGACCGATTTTGAAAATTCTTTTTGTATTCGAAAGGGTATGCTCCCATGGTCCCATGGCCACCATATCAGGATCTGATGATGGGATCCTAAGGAAATCGAAGGAAACCCTCAAATTTACGTGAGCGCCTGCAATGAAGTTGCGAGCAATTGTCTGCATGCCTTCATATTCTGTAGACATAATTAAATTTTAAATGAAGTGATGATGATAGACTTGAGAAAGACTAAAAAGCGAAAAATAAAAAAAACTTCGTTTAAAAAAACCACCTTCAAACACTAAAAAGTATAAAATAACTTAATTTGTATGTGCTACCTATTCATAGGTTTGAAGTCGGTGCCAAGCCAAAATGTAATAGTAGGTACCGCACTCACCGCGCGTGACCTTGAGCGGGATAGCTGCTCTTCGCGTTGAACAAAACAACCGAAGCGTCGGTGACGTCGTGACGTTCCTCTCGAAATATAGCGAGTGTGGTACCTACTATTACATTTGGCTTGGCATAGTATTTATGGTATAGTAAAAAGTTCTAGAAAGTTGCAAATGAAGTTGTGTATAAATTATAATGTATGACATTATTTAGTATTTTTCTACATAGTCTCCTTGTAACTCTGCACACGTCTCCCAGCGATGTATGTTTAGCAACAGCAGCAGAGCAATTACACTCACGAGTGCTGCTGTCTTCAGGTTGAGGTCGAAAATTTTTCAGACCACGCTAGTATATATGAATAGTCAATATCAATTGATATTCCACTAGTCCCTACTATCATACTAATATTATAAATATGAATGTAAGTTTGTTAGTTTCGCTTTCACGTGAAAACTTCTTAACCGATCATCATGAAACTTTGTACACATATTCTTGGAGGTATTAAAAGTAACATAGGATACTTTTTATAAAATTTGAGCGAGGCCGCGGGTGAAAGCTAGTAATACAATAAATTTAAAATAATCACAAATTTTAACAAAAAAACCTACTTCAAAAAAAGAATTATCAAAATCGGTTCACCCAGTCGAAAGTAATGAGGTAAGAAACATTAAAAAAAACTGTCGAATTGAGAACCACCTCCTTTTTTTGAAGTCGGTTAAAAATAATAACGGTAATATAGGGTAATATACAGAATAACGGTTTTATATATGTGTAAACGTTGTCACCACTGTCTCTCCTTCTAGTGGTAGGGTTGAAAAGCAGCAAATTAATTGTTTAACACCGGTTCCTGTAACACTGTGGTATAACGGTGGTCAGGACTGGTCCATAATTATGTGCCAAAGGATGAATCTCACTCTTCTTAACACTTCTAAAGCAATCAAGTCGATTAATTGTTACTAAAATATGCTTATACAGCATTCTGCTCAAAAATATTAGAAATATTACTTAACTGTGTTGTGTGTTAAAATACGGTGATGTTTAGAGTCCCAGACCTGAAAAGGAAATAAAAGCAATATTTTTAATAGTTCCCAACATATATTTGCAAACGAACATTTATCTATGACACGAAAATTGTTCGATAATTATCTGTAACTCGAAATAGATTCAAGAGTATATAATACTAGATTTGCTCGCGGCTCCGCCCGCGTGTATGTCGGTTATCGCTGCAAAATAGTAGCCTATGTATTATTCTGATGTATAAGCTATTTTATAGTAAAGATTCATCCAAATCCGTTCAGTAGTTTTTGCGTGAAAGAGTAACAAACATCCATCCATCCATACTTACAAACTTTCGCGTTTATAATATTAGTAGGATACACTATTTCCTTAATCCAAAGTTACTTTATAGTGTCGCTAATCTGAAAAGACTGCATGCACAGTTTCATTCTTTTCTGAATATAAAAGCCACGTACAAGTTTTACGACATAAGAGAAACGTCGAAAAATAAAATCTTAAGTGCTGCCCCTGCTAATCCGAGAAAGGGAACGATCAGAAATATAGAGGTCGGTTGTACCAATAGCCGGTTTAGGTAACGGGATTATACAGTCGGGTTAGTAATAATTATATTTATTTGACAAAATGACTCTACTCTGCCTGATGGAAAGCATAAGTAGAATCCAAGAGTGGCGGTCACCATACTCACTGCGAATGCAGACAAGTATGGCGACCCACACCATGGCGGCCTAATGATGCTGCTGCATCTTTTAGTCTAGTCAACAAGTATGGAACTTGTTGACTAGACTATTTGGGCCTCCGGTCTCGCACTCACCAACGAAACACGACAGCACGAACGCTGTCATTTTACGTTGATTTTCTGTGCGAGGGTAGTACCGCCCCGGTCGAGCCGGCCCATTCGTGCTGAAATCAGCGTGGCTCTACTACCTATAATTTTAACAATTGTGGTTTTACAAAACTAAAGCTTATACTAAGTTTTGTAGGATATGTGTACAAACTAAGTAGCATTATCTGTATTTGGGACATCAGTGCTCCTTTATGAAATTAGACATTACATAGAAGCAGGTTCAAACAGTTTACTCTAAAAAAATAAATATAGAAAATATTAAAAGAAGGAAAGAAAATAAGGTTTCTTTTATGGTATAGGCGGGCAAACGAGCAGACGTATCGCCTGATGGTAAGCGATTACCGCCGCCCATGGACACCTGCAACACGAGAAGCGTCACAAGTGCGTTACCGCCCTTTTGGGGAGGAGGGGGGAAAGCAGTGGTAGGGAGATTGGTGTATAGGCCTCCGGTGTCCTCACTCACTTGGTAAAACACAGCGCAAGCTCTATTTCACACCGGTTTTCTGTGAGGCCGTGGTATCACTCCGGTCGAGCCGGCCCATTCGTGCAGAAGCGTGGCTCTCCCACGGTTTGTTTGGATTAGAATATTTTGTTTGGAAAATTATTTGTTCGGTATATTGCTCTGACATAAATAGCTTCCCATATTTTTCAGTGACTCAAAATAACCTGTACTAAGAACACAATAGCGATAATAAAAATATTTTTATCAGTTTATTAGAAAAAATGAGCATTCAATTTTTTTATGTTATGGGGCCAAACGAGCAGACGGGTCGTCTGATGATAAGCGATTACCGCTGCCCATGGACACCACAAGTGCGTTTGCCGGCCTTTTAAAAATGAGTACGCTCTTTTCTTAAAAGTTTCAATGTCGTATTGGTCCGGGAATACCGACAGTTCATTCTACAGTTGATCACTTGTTGACAGATGAAATTTTAAGATTCATAATTTTGATTGAAGGTATTGTCTTGATACGCTGATGGTACAGAAAATCATAATTTTATACCCTTGATATTGTGAATTTAGAATCACACGATAATTAACTAAACGGTTTAAGCCAATTATGATATTCATATTTGCATTCAAATACCTAATATAGTTACGATGAAGACTTAAATCATTTACTAATTCAATTTAATTAACTTAGATGTCAGGTGACGAAGGTCAACTATCGTTATTGCACCCAGATATTGTCACCGTTCTATTAAATCATTAATCACGCCTAGTCTTTATCATCTTGGCCAATTCCTGTAATTTTGACTAGCTTTAGCCCACGACTGTGCCCGTGTGTATAACGGATAACGCTGGAAAGAGTAGCCTTTGTTATTTCTCAAGAATCAAAGTATCTCAATGTCAAATTGCATTGAAATTGGTTTAGAGCTTCAGCCGTGAAAGCGTAACAAAACAGATAGGGTTATTTTTGAATTTATAATATACTAGCGGTTGCCCGCGGCTCCGCCCGCGTATATGTCGGTTATCGTGGCAAATAGTAGCCTATGCATTATTCTGATGTATAAGCTATATTACTGTAAAGTTCATCCAAATCCGTTTAGTAGTTTTAGCGTGAAAGAGTATCAAAGATCCATCCATCCATACTTACAAACTTTCGCGTTTATAATATTAGTAAGAAGTATAACTTTGAATATTTTCTTGCCAGTTAACTGAATCATCGAAAAACTGTATTATTTATCATATGTACGAAACTAAATCCCAACCTCAAAAAATCAAAAATAAAGTTATTAGAGTTAATCAAGTATGGTGTTGCCCGTCTACGATAAAACTTTACGATCCGTATTGTCCGCCCAATGAAAGGAAAAATAATGTCATATTATATTATAAGCGGCGTTTCAGTACGGATTTCCTTTACCACTCGAGAACCTCTGTTTTACGCGACATTTCTTTTATTTTTTCCATTGGCAAGGAATGTTTTGGGGTCATTGGTTTATTGGCTGTTGTATTTAATTTTTGCATTGACAGTAAATGAGCTTGAATACTTTAGGAATGCTTTCGGTTTTTGGTAAATTGTGTTCTCTGTACTTAAGTACTCCATATATTATAGAAGTTGGTACGTGAAGTCATATTTTTTACAAGCTTTTTATTAACTTGCAATGTATGTATGTATGTATTATGCTTGTAAGTTCGGGTGGAATTATGCAACTCAATTTTGAAGCAGATTTCTTCAACCGATTTTGCTGAAATTTTGCAAGCATATGTATACAGCGTGACAATATAATATTATAATGACATGGAGCTAATCTGATGCTGGAGCTGGAAGGTGGCTATAGGAACTCTGTAAAGATACCTCGCAACATCATCGAGTTTGGACTCGTTTGATTCGTCTCGAGGCATTCCAGTAAAAGCTTGTTTTTAAAAAGCTTTTTAACTATTGAATTCATTTTGAATTTATTTCTTCTCTTTTCTACTGTAAAAATATTCGTGTATTCCGAGTCATTTTAAATCTATACTTATAATAAAAACGTAACAGGTCAAATTCTGTACATTAAAGATATTTAAAAAATTTTTTTGAAGGGCTCTCTATAAACGATACTGAAGCCAAAATTGTATTTTTTTAAATTTTTGTCTGTCTGTCTGTCTGTCTGTATCTTGGCCGCGCATCACGCCAAAACTACTGAACGGATTCAAATGAAACTTGGCATGATTTGAGTTCATACTACGAGATAGGACATAGGATACTTTTATCCCGAAATTCAGCACGGGTTCCTGTAAGGAGGGGATGAAAGTCAAAATATGTACTTAGTTGTAATTCATTAACACATAGTCCGATTTCATTAATCCTTTTTTTGCTAGAAAGAAAAAAAAAAAGATAACGGGAAAAGTGTTTTTTTTTGTCCGCGACTGTACACTGCCTGTGGGAAGCTGAGACCGATTTGTAAATATGGCAGTACAAAGTTCGCCGGGTCAGCTAGTTATATATATATAGGAAATGAACACAAAGAATAGCCAGACCCAGAATAACAAACTTATTATCTTTAGAAATTAATTAATATGAAGAAATCCATTTGAAAATATATATGGTACTTACACCTTAAAAAAAATTTTAGCCTGTCTGTTTATTCTAGCTTATCTGTGGAGTGGCTGGATCGATTTTGACGAGACTTTCATTGGCAGAAAGCTAATGATATAAGAAGTAATTTAGGCTACTTTTATTCTAGACTAACTACACTCCGTGGTGTTGATATCATAGGCCCGTATTTTAAAAGGCGTCTCAGTCGTGAATCTAGTTTTAAAACTAGTTTTAAGAAGAGATTTTATTATTGAACGCCCCTTGAGTCAAGATTCGCTGATCGTTAATCAAGTGAGTAAAGATCAACGAATCTCTGTCTATAGCTTATTTTAGAACGATGTTTATGTCAAAATCTCCTCTCAGGAATTGATTTTGACAGATGTGATCTCTGTTTACCTGAGACAAGATCAATCTAGTCTCAAGTGGTAATTTCTAAGGCGTTTTAAGGGAAATTAACATATTTTATAATGATGTTTCTGAATAACAACGAAAAATTTACTTTGCCTTACTTTATTTACGAAAGAATTACTTACCAAAGACATTCCAATTCACTTTAATTAACATTAATTGCTATTCAATACACTTAAAACACATATTTAACCATTTGTTTCAATTAATATCACCCACAACCTTTTGGTTTATGACAAAAATATATTCATAATGTAGATTTAAAAACCAAAACATAGTTTGACACTTCAACATGACAAGTATTGATAACAATTTGAACGTTCCGTTATAGGTAATGTCTAGCCATTTTTATTTTAATATTTTAAAATTTAATTTAGGGCGAGTTGCTTGTTATTATTATGTTTACATTGATACACTAGCCAATAGTGTATTATATATAAACTAATAACCAATAATATATAAATTATGTTTGTTCAATATATTTTGCTTATTATAATTTGATGCGTGATACGGAACAATAATTTCGATAATGCAGAAACGTAACTGAGAACATACAGTGAGTTGAGATTAGATATTGAAACTAGTTTCAGCTGAGTAGAACTCAATTATCATTCTATAATAAGAGAGACGCTTGAGATTTGATGAGAACTTGAAACTAGTTTCAGCTGATCAGAGTTCAACGGATACTTGAGACGCCTTCTATAATACGGGCCTTAGAATCCTTCGCTTGCTAGCTCATCAAAATTGAGCACGCGGTTAAAAAGCAACTTTTCACTCTTGTATAACAAATAACTATTCTTATTCACTAACTGAGTGTTGTGTAACGTTGGATTTGAACTCACAAAACTCAACCCAGTAGAAAACAGTTAGATTTCCGTATAAACCACTGTTCACTCTTCTCACCAATGGGGCGATCACTTTGTGATACTTGTAATACCTATAGGACCCATGAGTATAAGCATTAAATCGCTACTAGTCCATTGGCAAGAAGGATGAGCTTTACGGCGATTCACCGTGTTCTTATTTTAAACTAAAATCATCAAGCACTTACTGGAGTTGTGTGGCTTCCGTGTTCTCGGTGCCGTTGACGGGGTACCCCACTGCTTTGTCTTGATACGTCCACACAATCATGAACTCCTAAAGTGCTGTACAACTTCCAAGGTATTCGAATTACAACAAACTCGTATTAGCTATCACGGATATTCGAATTACAACTCACTCGCTTCAGCTATCGCGGAACGCACCTACAAAACTCGCGAGTCTATTTGCATCATGCATTTTTACTGAGATGTAGAGTTTATGAAGTTAGGGTTGGTAGAGTTAGGGCGTGTAGATACATAACCTTGGCTCTACATGAGATCTGATATCTTTTTCACATGGTAAGCCATATGCAATCGTCTTGGCAACATTTTACATGAAAATGTTTTTGGTGGGATTTCATTTATTTTTGTAAGTTTCCTTTTTTTTCTTTTTTTGGGCTGTATTTCTTGTACATCTTCTTTCTTCTTTCGAAAAAGTCCGTGTACTAAAAATAAAACCTCTAGCATAAACATTTGTGAAAGTCTCATACAAACTTTCACCCCCCAAATTTGGGAGTTGGGGGGCAAAAGTAATAGGTTTATGAATTTTTTTGTTGTTTGTGTACTAAACTTAGTTACCATACCAAATTTCAGTTTTCTAGCACTTCAGGAAGTACCCTAACAGTTTTGATGATCATCAGTGTGTCAGTGACGAAATCGGTGTTTTTTTGGTATCAATAAAATTTAAACTATCAGAGCTATGCAATTGAAACTTTGTATGTTTCATTAGTCTATTGGTAACATCATATCCTGAAAATTTGAACGATCTGGTTTATCAGGAACCAAAGTTATGGGGGTTCAAAAAAACGACGAAACGCTTCGAGAAAAGGTAGGTAGTGCCCTTGCGCTACGCTTGGCTCGTCTTGGCGGGGGCACGACCGTGCCCCCAGATATCATTTGTTTTTTAACCGACGTAGGATAGAACATAAATTCAGATACCTATTAAATTGGAAATACTCGACTAAAGAAGATTAAAACATAGCTACATCTTTTTTGACGCGTTTTACACGACATTGAGGGATTAAATTTTAAAATTTGTCATCGATCATTTTCAATACACATCTGTTTGGGTGAAGTTATAATCAGCACTTATTGATATTATGTTTTCATCGCGACCCTGGATATATTTTTAAAGTTGTTTTTTAGAAGATAATTAGGCTTCCGTACCCAAAGGATGAAACTATGTATCAAAAAGATTTCGTTGTCCGTCCGTCTGTCTGTGCGCCATCTGTCACCAGGCAGGAAATTTTCACAGAAGGCGTATTCCTGTTGCCGCTATATCAACCAATACTAAAAGCAGAATTAAATAAATATTTAAGGGGGCTCCCATACATCAAACGTGTTTTTATTTCGTTTTTTGATATTATGGTATGGAACTCTTCGTGTGCGAGTTCAACTTACACTTAACCGGTTTGTCTATATTAATGTTTTGAATTCGAAAGTAACTTTGTGTGCTACGATTCTACGGTTAAGGCGCCGCGCTTCACCGATTTCAATAAATTTGGCATGAAAGTACTTTGACCTTTGAGGAAGATTATAGGCTACTATTTGCCACGATATGTTACAGAGTCGCGAGCAAAAGCTTGTTATTAATTAACATACAACTCTAAATATGCACCACAAACTACAAATCACTAGTATAGTCCATCTAAAGGTTACCCGGAAGAAATCGTCGGTATTTTTTAGGTATCAATAAAATCTAAAGTATCAGAGCTATGCAATTAAAACTTCGTACGTTTCATTAGTCTATTAGTAACATCATATCCTGAAAATTTGAACGATCTGGTATATCGGAAACCAAAGTTATGGGGATTCAAAAAAACGACGAAACACTTCGAGAAAAGGGAGGTAATGCCCTTACGCTACGCTTGGCTCGTCTTGACGGGGGCACGACCGTGCCCCCAGATTTCCGTAATATTAGGTTACCCAGTAATTGGTTACCCCACCCTCTATCTCCCCCCTCCCAATCCCCCAAAGGCCGGCAACGCACTTGTGACGCCGCTGGTGTTGCGGGTGTCCATGGGCGGTGGTAATCGCTTACCATCAGGCGACAGGTCTGCTCGTTTGCCCGCCTTCCATAAAAAAAATTGAAACTCTGTGATTCATTGTGATGTAGCAGGCCAAACCCTATGTCCAGGTGAAAGAGGAGAGGCCTATGTCCAGGAGTGGGCTAATAAAGGCTGTTGATGATAGGAACTACATGTTTTCTGGCTGTTATATTTAAGTATTTAGTATTTTTTCTAAAAATGAATCCTAGCTAGATAGATTGACCGCCCCGAAACCCCCTGCATACTAAATTAAATGAAAATCGTGGGAAACGTTTTCGAGATTCGATTTATATTTTTATTATTTTATTTTAGTTTATTAGGGAAACAAACAGACACCAAATAGAGAACAATAATATACAAGTAATTTACACATAATCGAGAACAGTTTCCACAAATTCCACCGTGGGAGAGCCACGCTTCGGCATGAAAGGGCCGGCTCGACCGGAGTGATACCACGGCCTCACAGAAAACCGGTGTGAAATAGTGCTTGCGCTGTGTTTCACCGAGTGAGTGAGGATACCGGAGGGGGGGGGATGGGACTACATGGGTAGCACCAGCTTACAAATAAAAAAAGAATAATCAAAATCGGTTTACCCAGTCGAAAGTTATGAGGTAACAAACATAAAAAGAAAAAAAAAAACAGTGAACCACCTCCTTTTTTTGAAGTCGGTTAAAAAGGTATTAGATAAATTACAAATGACTTTGAATTTTGCGTGTTGATACTGTGAAAGTAACAAAATTGCAATGGTATGAAACGGTACTGGCATCTTGTCCAAACTTATTCAATTTACCAACGTCGAAAAATAATCGATTCGTTTCATGGTAAAGCGATTAATTTGATTTTGGCAATCGACTCGAGACACTTCACGGAATCGTTACAAATTGAATTTGTGGATTCTCGCTTTCTGTTTTTATGTTCGCGATCTTATTTTGAACGTCGGTGGAGAAATCTAAACGGAAATTTGCATAAATGCAAATTTGAAAATTATATGACTGATTCTCAGACAAAGCTTCGAAAATATAAATCTTTATTGTGGGGAATAAACAAGTTCAAAGAAAATCTGAATGTAAAATAGTAGAGGTTTCATTGTTCATCTAATCAAACTGCAACTATGTCATTTCGCTGTTTCATTTAATATTGTTATGTCTGTAAGGACTCGATCAATAGTAACTGTCTGAAAGAGAGAATTATCCGCAGCAATTGTTCGTCACATACATTACACATCTATGTATGTGACGAACAATTGCTGCGGATAATTCTCTCTTTCAGACAGTTACTTCCAGGCTTGAGGCGCTCATAGCCCAGTTGCACTCGGTGATTAGAAACAATCACCGGGGGTAAGCCAAAACAGCGCGGTCAGTACATGGATGGGTGACCGCTGGTGGCATGATACCATGAGCGTCTCCATGAGTCACAGAGGTTACGTTAAGCAGTCGGTCCCTGCCGCCGTGGAGGCTCTCCAGCCGGTCATCCTCGAGTGGGCAGGGTGGCAGCACGGGACCCTTTCCCTCCGACTGACGCAGGTCTTTTCCGGGCATGGTTGCTTCGGGAAGTACCTGCACTCGGTCGCTAGGAGGGAATTGAGTCCCACCTACCACCACTGCGGCTGCAGTGAGGACTCGGCCCAGCATACGCTGGCGATCTGCCCTGCATGGGCGTTGCAGCGTCGGGCCCTCACTGCAGTCATCGGAGGAGATCTCTCGCTACCGGCCGTCATACGCTCCATGGCCGGTAGCGATAGCAGTTTTACCGCGGTCGCAACCTTCTGCGAAGATGTAATCTCGCAGAAGAAGGTGGCGGAGAAGGCCCGCGAGGACGATGTCCACTCGGATCCAATCCGCCGCCGGCGAACCGGGCGGCGGAGGCGCGCCTATCAGCGCCTCGTGCCGCCCTGAGTGTGGCCGTGGATGGTCGGGACGAGCTTTCCCCTCCATCCGCTCTAGTGGCCTCCCGCGAGGGGTCGACGTACGTGTGTGCCGTACGTCACCTAATTGAGAGTCTACCAGCAGACGGTGCCCGCTTCGGTGCGGGCAGGCGCTGGGAGGGGTCCGGATGTGTTAATAACTAATAAAGTCCGGGGACTGCTCCCCGGACTCCTCCCTTAACAGGCGCAGAGTGGCACACCGTGTGGTTTTAGTCGGTTCGAGTCCGACACACCGCCCCGCCGCAAGCCCCGGTGGGGTGACGGTCCGAGGGGATTTCCACAGACAGTCGAAAAAAACAGAGCAGTCGATCCCGGTTGTTATCATAGTATAACAATAGTGAAGCTTAGGTGGAAGCCTTTGAGCGGTTTGAAAACTTCTAACGGCAAGATTACGTAGCCATCATGTTGTCTTGCCAGTCCCCAACCCGCACTCAGCCAGCGTGGGGACGTATGGCCTCAACCTTCTCCTGAGAGGAGATCTAAGCCCAGAAGAGGGACATTATGGGTTGTTGATGATACACATCTTACATTTCTGGACATTTTATATAAACTAGAAAGCCTATACAATGATATTCAGATTGCGAACATAACATATATTTTTTTTGTTTAAAAGACAACTCCCGCACTAGGAATAAATCCTGTGTCGCGGGGGACTTTATAAACATACATGAAACGGACACAAAGAACACCCAGACTCAGAACAACAATTTGTGGATCACACAAAGTGTTGTCCTACGTGGGATTTGAACCCGCGACACTTGGCGAAGTAGGAAACGGCGTGGTGACCGTTAAACCACTAGGCCAAACGTGCAGTCGGCATATTTTTTTTTTTTCAATTTGAGCAATTAACTACGAGTACATACACATCATCATCAACAGCCTCCAATAGCCAGCTTCTGGATATAAGCCACTCCTGCGAGACGAGGCTTAAGATTACTGTAAAAGGGTGGATAGACATTTTTTTTGCAATGATGTTGTCCCCCGAAGTTTGCTCCTTCGATGAATATGGGTGATGATACTCTATTTTCTTAATCCATCACCACAAGGAAACCCATGCTTCGTCACGAATTGGAACACCCCAACGAAGCTCTTCTAGCTATAAAGTCCGACGTGTAAAAATATCTGTAAAGATTTGCTTACATTAAATATTTAATTAATTTAAATATTAAATACTAGCTGTTGCCCGCGGCTCCGCCCGCGTGTATGTCGGTTATCGCGGCAAACAGTAACCTATGTGTTAATCTGATGTAAGTTCTATACTTATAAAATAACATGTCCTGACTGACTGACTGACTGATTCATCATCGCCGAGCGGAAACTATTAAACTTGGGAATACAAAATTTGGTGAGTATGATCGTTTCATTAAGTAGATACCCATTAAGGAAGGAATTTTGGAATTTCTACCCCCAAGGGGGTGAAAGTTTGTATGGAAGTCCGTCATTTTTTAAGTTAGAAACATGAAACTTTATTTTTGGGCTACTGATTAAAAATGAGTAAACACGTATTTAAGCGTTTTTTTTTTTTTTTTTTTTATGTTTGGCCCGCCAAAATGACTCTACTCTGCCTGATGGAAAGCATAAGCAGAATCCAAGAGTAGTGGTCCAAGAGAGCGTTTCTGATAGATAGAGCGGATATTCTACTCCTTAAGGGTGAAATAGGGGTTGACGTTTTGTATGTAGGTTAGTCTGGAAGTCCGTCATTTTTGAAGTTAAAAACATGAAAGTTTATTTTAGGGCTATTTAAGAAATATGAAACTTTATTTTTGGATTACTTATAAAAATTTGTAGATATGTATTTCAACGTTTCCTAATATTCTACCCCTAAGGGGGTGAAATAGGGGTTGAACTTTGTTTGGAACTTCGTCATTTTTAAATTAGAAACATGAAACTTTTCTTTTGGTTTGGGCTACTGATTAAAAATGAATAGATACGTATTTAGGCCTTTCTCGATATTCTACGCTGAAGAGATGAAATAGGCGTTGACATTTCGTAAGCGGGTTAGTCTAGAAGTCCGTCAGTTTTGAAGTTAGAAACATGAAAATTTATTTTAGGGCTATTGATAAAAAAATAGGAGATACGTATTTAAGCGTTTCCCAATATTCTACCCGTAAGAGGGTGAAATAGGGGTTGAAAGTTTGTATGGAAGTCCCTCTTTTTTAAGTTAGAAACATGAAAAATTATCTTTGGGCTAATAGTTAAAAACTCGTAGATACTAAGTGTCTCTGGATATTATATCTACCCCTTTTTTTGTGCGGAAATTCCCTCGGATATCACCAACTGGTGGTTATGTCGGACTCGAACCGACTAAAAACCGCACACCGTCTCGGGTTCTAGAAACCAGGGAACCAGAGCGCCCTCAAAAGGAAACCCCATAAATGATATTTCTACCCCTAAGGGGTGAATTAGGTGTTGAAATGTCGTAAGTAGATTAGTTTGGAAGTCAGTCATTTTTAATTTAGTAGCCTGAAACTTTGTCCTTAGGCTTTTAAGTACAAATAAATTAATACCTATATCATCATTTATGGGAATTCTATTTCTAAAGGGATAAAAATAAGGGTCGAACGTTAGTATGAAATCCTTTTTAGTGGGCTATTGATTAAAAATAAATAAATAGGTACGTTTAAAAACATGAATAAATTATTCATACATACTTACACAGTTTTAATTAAATATATTGTAAATAATCAACTTCCACGCGAGCAAAGCTGCGGGCAACAGCTAGTAAGCTATATTACTGTAAAGTTTCATCCAATTACGTCCAGTGCTTTTTGCGTGATGAAGTAACAAACATACACCCTCACAAACATTCGCTTTTATAAATTAGTGTGATGTGATAAAATCGAATACGAAAAACAATGTTAAATTTATCACTACAGTTAAATGAAAAATTAGACATAACGAATGAAGCCTATTTTCAAAGCGTAAATAAAACTAAATAAATTAAGTATCTACAACTAATTCAATGAAAAAAATGGAAGGTATCTACAACTTACTAAAAGAAATTAAAACACCAACAAATAAGGCTAAGTAATTAAATATTTGCAACGAAAAACATCTGCTTACCTATGCCTATACCAATAACCTAACAAAATCCTATAAAAAAGTAAATTATAGGTACCTAGGTACCTATGCTATAACCTTACAAAATTCTAAAAATACCGAGAAAACCAATTAGTATCTACAAAAGACTATTTGATAATTATTTAGGTACAACAAAAATCGCCTGCTTATACCTATGCTATAACCTGACAAAATCCTAAAAAAAAACTTCGTTTTAAAAAAACTGACTTCAAAAACTAAAAAGTATCAGTTAACTTAATTTGCATGTGCTACCTAGGTTTGAAGTCAGTGCCAAGCCAAATGTAATAGTAGGTATGACACTCGCTACATTTCGAGACGAACGTCAACGACGTCACCGACGCTTCAGTTGTTTTGTTCTACGCGAAGAGCAGCTATCCCGCTCAAGGTCACGCGCGGCGAGTGCGGTACCTACTATTACATTTTGGCTTGGCACCGACTTCAAACCTATGAATAGGTAGCACATACAAATTAAGTTATTAGGTACTTTTTAGTTTTTTCGGTTCGGTTTTTTTAAACGAAGTTTTTTTTATTTTTCACTTTTTAGTCTTTCTCAAGTCTCTCGCCATCATTTCACCTAAATAACTTGAAAGAATACGACTAAAGGTAACATACATGCTGTATAAAATCGAAAGGACTTCAGGTATTTTTTTGTAATAAAATCTCAAATGAACTATCTTCTATAGGTTACTATAATTCAAGTGATTTGAGGTAAACTGACTATCTGAGGTTAACTCTGATATCGTTAAGACCCGTTTTATATATTATGAAATTAAATGATGTCTACAGAACATGAAGGCATGCAGACAATTGCTTTAACTGCATTGCTGGCGCTTACATAAATTTGAGGGTTTCCTTCGATTTCCTTAGGATCCCATGATCAGATCCTGATATGGTGGCCATGGGACCACATGGGGAGCATACCCTTTCGAATACAAAAAGAATTTCCAAAATCGGTCCACAAATTGACGGAATAATCAGTGTACATACATAAAAAAAATATACCGATGAAATTGAGAACCTCATCCTTTTGGCAGTCGGTTAAAAAAAATATACCGATGAAATTGAGAACCTCCTCCTTTTGGAAGTCGGTTAAAAATACAGAAAAAATATTATAATACCAAGTAATATTTATAGTAGGTAGAACAAAAATCAAGTAAATAGTTCCAAAAATAACTTTTTATCCGAATTTACATTCAAGAACTACTACTGAGTTTTTTAGTCGATTTGGGTGCGTGTGTCGCGTAGGGAGCCGACCGACCGCGCGGGTACTGCGTTTTGAACAATTTGGACGTGTTTGGTAACCTACGCAGGGCAGTACTATGTATTAGTTATTCTGTGGCCGGGCGCAGGCCACGCGCCCGCGCTGCCTTTCGGGTACCTATCATAAAGATGTTTTGTATCATTTTCTGGTAAATTATGATGAACTATTATGTTATATGTTTACTCCTCTTTCAAGTATTTTAAACTTAAAATAAATATCATAATTATAAATGACCATTTAACGTTTATGGCATTCTAGTTTTTGGTTCAGTATCAATAAGAGCATCCTCCCAAAAATCTAAATTTCTTTAATGTACAGAATTGATCTTATACACTTTTCTTATGCGTTTAAAAGTAATCATATTACGTACCTATTGTAAAGTTAGTTACTTGATTCCAAAATATGTCGCTGTTTTAAGCACAGTTCGTCAGTGAGCACAGAAACAATTTTCAAGAAAATGTAATTGCTTTAGTATCGATTAGAGAGCCCTCCCAAAAAATCATCTAAATTTCTTTAATGTACAGAACTGAACTGTTACATTTTTATTATACGTTAAAAAGAGTAATCATATTACGTACCTATTGTAAAGTTAGTTACTTGATTCTAAAAGATGTCGCTGTTTTAAGCAAAGAAATTTTTCAAGAAAATTTAAAACAACCCTTTCTATGGAAAGCGAGAACATAAAACAAATACCTACCTATCAAATACTAACTGTATACCACATTAATCACAATGCTTGTGCATAAAACGTTCCCACGATTATTTTGAATATTTAAGTCATGCGGGCACAACCAAACACACAGATTCGACGTCTACAGAGAGATATAGATATTCTTTTTCCTATGGATAGAGAGGTTGCGATAAATCAAATACTTAATGCTACACCGAATTATACGTAATACGTTCTACGATTATTCCACGATATATTAATCAAAGTGTTATTAATTACGCATGGCTGGCAATAGATGGCCCTACATGTTGTTTTACGTAATGATAAATTCTTTATAATTTTTTTTCCAATAGATAGAGAGATTGTGATAAATTAAATGCTTTATGCTACAATCTTCAGAGTATCTCCTTTCTAACAAAAAAAGAATTATTGCGATCGGACTACTCGTTAATGAATTACAATTAATTACACATTTTGACTTTCATCTCCCCTCCCAAGGAAACCGTCCGGAATTTCGGAATAAAAAGTATCCTATGTCCTACCTCGGAGTATGAACTCAAATCATGCCAAGTTTCATTTGAATCCATTCAGTAGTTTCGGCGTGATGCGCGGCCAAGATACAGACAGACAGACAGACAGACAGACAGACAGACAGACAGACAGACAGACAAAAATGAAAAAAAAATAGTTTTCGTTTCAGTATCGATAACACAGTGCCCTCCAAAAAAATTTTCAAAATATCTTCAATGTACAGAATTTGACCTGTTACATTTTTATTATAAGTATAGATTTCGGACATCTAACACACAACGCCATCTAGTCCCAAGCTAAGCAAAGCTTGTGTTATGGATACTAGACAACTGATATGAATACATTATTTACTTTTTTCTTTAATACATACATATTTTACATAGAAAACACCAAACTCCGAAACAAATATTTGCAGATCATACAAACATTTGGCCCGACCCGGGAATCGAACCCGAGATCTCAATGCACAGCAGTTGCATACGCTACCACTGCGTCACCGAGGCAGTCAAATATCATTTAATTTCATTTCAAAGTGATACCTCGACCAAAACAGCTTTATTGCAGATTTTCGTTGGTTTTCACTCTTTAAGTCAGGTTACTGGATCCAAAACCTCCTTCCCTCTGAATTCAATTGAGGTGCCCATCCACGAGGGTAGCCATTTAGGATCAGAGGATACGTCTTCTCACTTTTCCCTAAAACACAAACATAATTAATTAATTTTTCTATTCATTATTTTAAATTTTGAACGAAACTCATATAATTCATCAAACTCATCTGAGATCGCATCAAGTTACAAGGTTTCTTAACGATGTTCATTGTTGAGCAGGGGAAAATCACTCTGTCTGTACAACGGAAGTTCATTAAGATCTACTAACTGGTGTTACAAATGAGTTCTGTTAGTTGCTACCTACTTGTTAGAATGCCTTTGAATGATTCAGGGACGGTTGTTTAACATTTGTGAGAAACTTTAGATTTATTTAGGCATTGTGTTTTTACTTTGATAATTTTGCTGATAATTGAAATTTTCGGACATAAATTGAAGGTTATTTAAACTAAAGTGGAATAAAAAAGAAAATATACATACTAGTTATTGCCCGTGGCTCCACCCGCGTGTATGTCGGTTATCGCGGCAAATAGTGGCCTATGTGTTATTCTGATGTATAAGCTATATTACTGTAAAGTTTCATCCAAATCCGTTTAGCAGATTTTGCGTGAAAAGGTAACAAACATTCACGTTTATAATATTCGTAGGATAATGAATATAATTCTTGGTTATCTTTAACATTGTTTTAATTACGTTCTTTACATACTAAATCAAAGTAAACAAAATAACGTGTCTATCGAAAAGTGGCTCGTGTCTGAGTCGAACTTCTTGACTTGAGTTTTTTTTTATGTTTTGGAATTTCCACCATCTACATTATTGATATTAAACACAGTTTGCTTGCAATGGTGAATGTTTAATTAGCCTGTGTTATTTGAACTGTTCTTTTTGCCTATTTTCCTCCTTTGTCTTCCACTTTGCTAAGGAAGAGAATTTGCACTACAGCAAATTACAAAGCTTGTTTTCTCAGTACCGGATTTTTGAATCTGAAGCTGGTTATATTCTCGCGAAACTATTTAAATGCCTTTAGTAATACTATTTGTGCTGTTGACTTAACTAACACACAAATAAAACTTGTATTGTGAGTCAAATATTACTAGTATTCTTGATAGCCCATACAACTAGCTGTTTGTATTAGAAGTTGGTTCGTATTGAAATTCAAAATCAAAAAGCTTATATTTCAAGTAGGCTTTTTCAAGCACTTTCGAAACGTTACATTACAATGTACAAGGAATGACAATATATACTTAAGAATGTAATTTTGCAACAAAAGTCAGTAGACTTTTGTTGGGAGATCGGTTTTCGTTTTTTCGGAAGACGGTCCCCATTTCATCTCATCCACATTTTTTGTATCATTAATTTTATCACGACGAAGACTTAACGACTTGTAGACTTGTGAAGAAGACTATAAACACTTGACATTGGCAGAAATAGCTGATCCGAGAGATCCGGCTGGTTGACATTTCATCAAAAGAAGAAGACTTTTGTTGCAAAATGTCATTCATATGGAAAAAAACTGGCAAGAAACTTCATAAGGTTACTATGTTTGATGATTTCATTGATTTGTAATTGTGCTTGAGAAACCCATGCTTCCTTACTAAGGCACGACTCAATCGAAGTAATACCACGGCTTCACAGAGAATTCCATTCTTCCAAAACAGATTCCTTCGTTGCTTTCCTTGGGATAAGTGAGGCGATCAGAAACCAAACCCCACCATCCCTGGTTTTAAGGGAATAGTGGATTCAAAGGGATTCAACACACTTGTGACTCTTGTTTCATAAATGTCTATTTACGGCGGTTACTTAAAATTAGGTGACTTGTACGTTTGCTCTCCGTCACGATAAAAAAATCCATGTGTGGTAAAACAGCTGGTACTACCGGCCATGTATGACTACAGCGAGGGCCGGACGTTACGTCGCCCAGGCGGAGCAAACCGCCAGCGTATGCTGAGGAGAGTCCTCACTGCAGTCGGAGCGGTGACAGGCGGGACTCAATTCTCTCCTATCGACCGAGTGCAGTTACTTTCCGAAGCAACAGTGGTCGTAAAGGACCTATGCCAGAAAAGGGGTCCCGTGCTGCAGCCCTGCCCACACAAGAAGTGAAGCATTCTACCGCAAGGGTAAGTTTACATTCAATAAGGCTGTCGAAATATGAATACTTTTACGAGAGTTTTCCCATGTTGCTATTGAAAAAAAAAAGCAATTTTAACATCCCAAATATCTCATTTTTTTATTGTATAGCGTCCAAGTTTTCCAACCACCCTCTGGCGCAGAGCCAAGGCCGAACGATGTGTAATTATTTCAACGCAAGTGTGTCGAACTTAAATTTAATTGTAGTACATGTTTTGGTAAGTTTTTTCTCCACAAATAAATATTTTTTTTAACTGCCTCGTTCGCGCAGTGGTAGCATACGCGATTGCAGTGCATGAGGTCTCGAGTTTGATTTCCGAGTCGGACCAAATGTTAATGTGATCTGCAAATATTTTGTTTCGGAATTTGGGTGTTTCCTATAATATGTGTGTATTTATAAAAAAGTATACAAGTATTTATATCAGTTCTCTAGTAACTATAATACAAACTCTGCTTAGTTTGGGACTAGATGACGTTGTGTGTAAAATTTTCGAAAATATTTATTTATTTATTAATATTATTTATTTATTCTTTTAAATTTTATCCACTGATTCTAATTTTGAACTATAAACATTTTGTTTCTTTGTCTCTTTCTAGAGATCTAGTGTCGTTCATATGAAAATTACTTTCATTATTATTTATTATAATAGGTCTTTACCTATGAAATTGCCGTTTTGTATGCAATAAGTGAAAGTACTTATTTTTTCAAACTTTTTTATTTCTGTTATTCGAAGTAATCACCCATGCAATCGACGCATCTTCGCCAACGCATTGGCAGTTTATTGATGCCCTTCTTGTCAAAATCAGCTGGACGGGAGGCAACAAACTCTTCAAAGGCATTTTGTACTGCCTCTCGGGAATTGAATTTTTTACCCACTAAAAAGTTGTCTAAATTTTGGAAAAAGTAATAGACGGTGGGTGCAAGTGCAACTGTCTATTGCGAACTGTACCAAATGATGTTGTCAGTTCAGACAGTCTCCAAGCTGCAAGAGCTGGGGTTGGAAGCTCTCCCTCATCCGCCATACTCACCAGACCTTGCACCTACCGCATATTACTTTTTCCAAAATTTAGACAACTTTTTAGTGGGTAAAAAATTCAAATCCCGAGGGGCAGTACAAAATAATTTATTAAGCTTGTCTCTTGTCCCATGCTATGATTCTCAAATAGATAATTCCAAAAAAACAAAGATTGTCTTAGAGGGCTGTATCATAAATATATTGCTTGTCAGAGCATGTTCTTGAAAAATTATTTTTTTGTCGGTTGTCAATAATTATATTCATAATTTATTCCGAACTAAATATAGTACCTATCTGGCGATAGAAGCAAAGAATAATAAAATTGCCACTTTTTCTTTAGATTTAATTTGATTTGTAATACAAAACCACCAGGAACTACAAAAAATGCGATCCGAAGATATTAAAAAAGGATAAAAAATAATAAAGGAATCTGATATTTTATTATTCAGTCTTGAAGTTGAATGTTCGAGTTTTCCCGCTTTTAGTACCATCGTTCTCGGGTTATATGAAAACCTACCATAAAATATTGAGAGATTAAGGGAAGTGTAATACGATATTTAGTGATCAAGACATTTTGAGATCTCTTTATCAAGATACGTACAATGGTTTTTTAACCGACTTCTAAAAAAGGAGGAGGTTCTCAATTCGACTGTTTTTTTTTATATTTGTTACCTCATAACTTTCGACCGGGTGAACCGATTTTGATGATTCTTTTTTTATTTGAATGCTGGTGGACCAAATTCAAATGGGACTACACGGCTTCCCGTGTAGTCCCATTTGAATTTGGTCCAGATTGAAATCCGTTTTTTTTTGGTAATTTTTTTGAAATAGGACTCAGTTGGCAAGAAAATCTTATTGTTTTCTGTTAATACCCATTAGTTAAAATGTAGTTGTATTGTTGTTAGGTTAGTTTCAACTACAATTTATACTTATATAAGCACAATTTGGCGAATGTTAGCCCGTAATTGGCAAGTATGTTAGGTCTTACTACAATCGTACACTTAATATAATCTATATATTGTCTTTCTTTTGTTTTTTTTTATAGGATAGGGGGCAAACGAGCAGACTTATCACCTGATGGTAAGTGATTACCGCCGCCGATTGACACCCGCAACACTAGAGGCGTCACAAGTACGTTGCCGTCTTTTGGGGGATGAGGGGAGGGGTTGGGGATATGGGCCTCCGGTATCCTCACTCACTCGATGTAACACAGCGCAAGCGCTATTTTACACCGGTTTTCTGTGAGGCCGTGGTCTCACTCCGGTCGAGCCGGCTCAATCATGCCTAATCGTGGCTCTCCCATATTGTATACACGAGCTATGGAAAAACCGTTTCAAGAAAATAAAAATCTTCATTATTCTAAACTATCTTTCTCATAATAATAATCATTTTTATGGGAATTAACGCGATCACTTATTTCAAAGTACTACATGCCTCTGTTTTGCCTGACGTTTCGACCAGGTTGCACTGGCCGTGGTCACAGGCTGACTGGCTCAGCGGCGCACGCCCTCCGTCGTCGAATCCGTGAAGTCGAAGGTTCTTCATCCACCTGCACATTTTCGATATTAAGATAAAATTGTTTCGCCATGTACCGTCACATACCACACTAACAGGGTCCCTATTCTTAAAGCAAACCGATGTGTTCCTATTCTGGTGTTTATCCGACTGCGCAGAAAAGCGAGGTGGTATGTTTTTTAAAACTGGATTCCACGCTGTAGATAATTTAAAACCATCTTTCCGATTGAAAGTTTTATGCCTTTTAATCTTAATCGCTTCACGTACAACTCTTGAATAAAAGTGACGTTCGGTGGAGAGGACTTGCGTCTCTGTTTTGCTCAGGCAAAACAGAAGTATGTAGTGCCTTGAAATAAGTGATCGCGTTAATTCCCGTAAAAATTATAATTATTATATCATGGAACGCAAAAGTTTAAAAGTTAGTATCCTTCCCATCATCATCAGTCTATCGCAGTCCACTGCTGGACATAGGCCTCTTTAATTTTACGCCACTTGGTTTGATTTTCGGCTATATAAGAGAGGCAGAGGCCGCCCGCCAATGACCTGGTGGTCAAATATAGGAAGAGACCTCAAGAAAGCCTAGTTGCTGGAACCGACAACCCAAGACAGAAGGACTTGCCGCAGACAAGTGAGGAGACCCGACCCGACCAGGGAAGGGAGAAGAAGAAGAAGGTTCGATTCTCGGCTATCCGTCCCGTGTGAATAAAATTTCGCCCGCTTTTGGAATATTGCTCAATGATTTCTTGTGATCAGTTAGAGTTCCGGTGTTAAAAGAGGTGACTAAGGAACTAAATACTCAGGACCACACCACTGCAAACAGAAGGAAAACTAGAAACAAAATCTGTATCAACCCGTCTGACCAGCGTGTTTCATCCAGTGAGTGAGGATACCAGAGATCCATATCCCCAACCCCTCCCCTCATCCCCCAAAGTCCAGCAACGCACTTGTGACGCCTTTGGTGTTGCGGGTGTCCATGAGCGGCGGTAATCACTTATCATCAGGTGATACAGTAAGCGTGGAATACTAGACTAAAACCTCCTTTCTAAAAATAGGCCTATGTCTTGCAGTGGACTGTTAAAGACTATGGCTGATTGATGATAAAATATTAAGGAACATTATTTAAAAAAAAACTATATCTATTTTTTTTTATTTTAGCTGCCAAAATATCTCTGCTCCGCCTGATACAAAGCGCAAGCAGAATCCAAGAGTGGTGGTAACCATCCTCAATGCAAACAAAGACAGTGCAGCATGGTGACCAGTACTATGGCGGCCTAGTGAGACGCTTTTTCACGCCCCGCTTAAAGGACCCGGGATCATTGTGGGACGGAAACACATGCGCAGGTATTGAGTTCTAGGTCTTAACTGCTCGGCACAGGAAGGCAGAACCGAATCGATAAGTATGAGAGCGTATGTCTACCACTCTGAAGCGGTGACTTCTAAGGCTGGCACGTGTTGTCCTGTAGAGGAAGGGACAAGGGGGGACCAGTTAGAAGAGCTCGTCAGAACACTCCCCAACACTGTTTTTATCATATTCAATGTATCTATTAATTTTTTCCTTATGATTCGCCTATGTTAGAATATTTTTAAGCTGTAGTATGCCTACTTTGAAACAATCAAACTAATATTAATACTCCAACTCGTGTTACCAAAACGATCAAACCTTAAAAAAAGCTCTAAAAAGAATCACACAATAATTTTAAATTCAAATTGATAAAACTAATTTAAAAACATAAAAAAACCGACTTCAAAAACTGAAAAGTATAAAATAACTTAATTTGTATGTGCTACCTATTCATAGGTTTGAATTCGGCGCCAAGCCAAATGTAATAGTAGGTACCACACTCGCTATATTTCGAGACGAACGTCAACGACGTCACCGACGCTTCGGTTGTTTTGTCTAGAGCAGCTATCCCGCTCAAGGTCACGCGCGGCGAGTCCTACTATTACATTTTGGCTCGGCACCGACTTGAAACCTATGAATAGGTAGCACAGGTAGCAACTTTATTGCAGGCGCTCACGTAAATTTGAGGGTTTCCTTCAATTTCCTTGGGATCCCATCATTAGATCCTGATATGGTGGCCATGGGACCACATGGGGAGCATACCCTTTCGAATACAAAAAATAATTTTCAAAATCGGTCCACAATTGACGGAGTAATCAATGTACATACATACAAAAAAGAAAAAAAAAAACGAAGAAATTGAGAACCTCCTCCTTTTGGAAGTCGGTTAAAAATACAAATTTGTTCCCTTGTTTATTATTTGTTATAAAAACATAACTTTTTTGTGGGTTGGAAAACACAATTAATTAAAAACACCATCAGTAAAACACTTGCAAATATTTCAACAGAGTGTCGCTTTACTTAATACGAAACTGTATCCCACCTTAATTACGAGGGGTTAAAATAAACAAGTGGTACAATACAAATTTAATTTGCTGTCCAGAAAGTGAAAACCACAAATTATTGTCAGCACAAAACGAGTTTTGCAAAGGCAAAATAAATTAGCTCGAATAAGAAAATTTTGTGAATGCACCTAGTAATAACTGTTGGAGGATATAACCAAATAGTGTTTTAAACTTGGTACGTACACTCACCTCCATATTCCCATGGGATAGAAAGAGATATATCAAATGTCCATATTATACTGACTACAAATTTTAGTGCCACTCAGGCAGCGGACGGGAAATCAGCGGACGAGGGGAGCGGCTATATGGGCTCACTGCCGTTTCCCGTGCCGCTGCCTTCGAGGCGAGCTACCTTACCCAAGATGCAAATGTATCGCGTCGATTCTCTGTTAATATTTGCTAACGCCTCTGTTCTCTTAAATAATCGGGTAATATTTTGTTTTGACCGCGAGACTTTGCGTTGATATGACGTCATTTCCTTGCATTTGTTTTCTGATAATAACGATTATGTTTTTTTTTTATGTATGGCCCGCCAAAATGACTCTACTCTGCCTGATGGAAAGCATAAGCAAAATCCAAGAGTGGTGGTCACCATACTCATTGCGAATGCAGACAATGCAGCATGGCCACCCACACCATGGCGGCCTAGTGATGTTTCTGCATCTTTTAGTCTAATATATATATATATATATGTCGGAGACACAAGAATAAACGAGAACATGAATGACAGATACAGCCAATCTGGACCAAAGCCAAACACTAATCACTACTAAACGGATACGAATTAACTTAAACACCATCAGCAACCCCCCATGAGGGGATTGGGGCAACGCTCACCCCTCCGCGATGCCCTGTGGAATTCGCCACCTAGGCTAGTAATTCCCCCACTGATAAATATCGCCTCATACACACAATATAAAACACAGAGATACAATAAATCACAAATCAAATAATAGATATGGTCGTCGCGAGATCTGAAGAGAAACTGTGTCCTGTTTCCGATCGCGCCGCTTTATAAAGAGTGTTCCGTAGTGTTCGATAGTGGCAAATGTTTGTATCACTTTTATTATTCGGATACCCTCACTCCGACACGGCCGTCCTGACGTATTACACGTCCTCGTGTGATGTTGAAGGCATCATCATCATTATCCGCCGAAAAGAAAGAGATTTTTGTATTGTTCGGCCACTCCTGACCAAGGACATTGGGTACATTATTACATTTTATCTTCTGTGGAACAACTTCATTTAGGACATTCTCATAAAATAGGCTTTTCGTTATCAAATCTGAATGCTAATAGACTTCTCGCTACATACTAAATTAATAACACCAGTAAGTAGTATCGCAACAGTCACCTCACCGTTTATCGCGTTACACATTTTTGGATTATTATTATTAACAATATCTACATGGCCTCTTATTCTACATATTCACTTTTCAATGGCCACCTCGCCTTTCAGTGGCCACCTCGCCTTTCAGTGGCCACCTCGCCTTTCAGTGGCCACCTCACCTTTCAGTGGCCACCTCGCCTTTCAGTGGCCACCTCGCCTTTCGTAAAACTTAACTAAACTTTAACAACCACCACGCTGATAGGATATCTCATATCTCATTATAGAGACTACTCGCCACACAATTACAACGCAATTTCATTCCATTGCATCAGCATTAATTAACCCTTGATTATCATCATCAACATCAATAGGGACTTGATCTACGGGGATTTTCCTCACTATTATCAATGCCAGACAAATCTACCTCCTCGGGTATAACACTTAAAGGAGACTCTCGTGTGCGATCGCGAGCGCATTTATAGGTTCTGTTACCAGTTAAAGATTTCAAAGCATAACGATCGCCGTCGAGCAACTACAATTTTAAACGGTCCTTTATATTTAGGATTTAACTTTGTCTAATTTCTTTCTTAACTTTGAATCAAAACTAAGTTACTGAGATCAAACTTTACTAATTTACACTTTCCCTATCAAATGTCACGTACGTGTACACACAGTATCACTGTCACTCTGCCATATCTGACCTCACTGTCTATTCTGTCTCAATAAAACAGTACACTACTGAACAGCAAAAGAAAACAGTAACATCGTTATTAAAATCAAAACAACATAAAATAAGAACTTTAGTAATTGACTACTGCTGCAAATTCTCAAAGCAATCCAAATAAATAGTATCGTAGGTCATCCCTGTGACCACCACAAATTTTAACAGTTAGTCATCCCTTGTGACTACCACATGTATATCTGCCAACTACATAGACATGCCAGCCACAATCACCCGCTGCTGGTGAGATAGCTGACACCAAATAGAAGTCCGACCAGTTTTTTATCTTTACTGAAAATATCGACATTTCATCACAAAATAAAAAAAACGGTAATTATAATTCGTGTCACAACTATCACAAAGTGGTAAAAATAATAATCTAAAAAATGTTAACAGCTACAATCAAAGATGAATCCGCCTCAAACTAAAAATCACATCACAATCATAAATTTAAAATTGAATAAATAAAAAAACCCCTTATTTTTTTTTTTTTTTTTTTTTTTATGATTGGCCCGCCAAAATGACTCTACTCTGCCTGATGGAAAGCATAAGCAGAATCCAAGAGTGGTGGTCACCATACTCATTGCAAATGCAGACAATGCAGTATGGAGACCCACACTATGGCGGCCTAGTGATGCTGCTGCATCTTTTAGTCTAGTCAACAAGTATGGTACTTGTTGACTAGACTAATTGGGCCTCCGGTCTCGCACTCAACAACGAAACACGACAGCACGAACGCTGTCATTTTACGTTGATTTTCTGTGCGAGGGTAGTACCGCCCCGGTCGAGCCGGCCCATTCGTGCTGAAATCAGCGTGGCTCTACTACCTTTAGAACCTTTATGCAGCATCAGGTCGAAGTTATCAATTACACAATTGTCATTTAACGATTATACTGGCACGTTTTGCAGACATTCGGTTATTCTTCCCCAATTTTACCCCCATAACTTTTTAAACGACTCAACCGATTTTCATGAAACATGTCTAAGAACACTCGCACGTAACTCACCTTTCATACAAAAAAACTAAATTGAAATCGCTTCATCCGTTCGCAAGCTACGGTGCCACAGACAGACACACGTCAAACTTATAACACCCCTCTTTTTGCGTCGGGGTTTAAAAATAAGAAATAAATTCAAACAATAAACAAACAGCATGTGCAGAACGGGTAATTCAATTCACCTCCATCACAGATATTCTGCTGTGATATAATACTACACTATACTTCCGAAATCGTCTACCTTTGTACCGATGTCACCAATAGAAACGATCTTATTATTTTAAGAACAAAATTATTTTCGAAAACTGCAAATGAAAACCTTAATGCAAACAGATTCTCATTCTTCTCTTTAAATAATTATGTCGTTTGAAATACAGTAATCGTGTACTACATGAAACAATAACCGCAATGAATAAATCTGGATTAAAACTGTTCATAGAATTTCGAGGTTACAATAAGTGCGGGCATTACCTACCCTCAATAATGTTACTGCACAATATTGTCCATTTTCGAATCAAAATCACTTTTACTTATTCCACTATTTTATTTTTGTTTACACAAAAATCAACAATCAATCAAACAATCGAGAGTATAAATTACACAATATTGTCGTTTGCCTAGAAACTCATCTGACAGAACTTATCTTATTAAAGAGCACTCAGCACAAAATAAAAATAGTACGACTCACCGGATTGTTGGAGTTGTCCGTACATACCGGTTACTTCCCAGTTACCGATGCGTTGCTTTTACTACCCGCACGCTGCCGCTGTTGTAGGCCGCACGTCTCACAAACCCTTCGTACGCGAAAAGGCTATACCGACACTTTGATACTATGTGAGCGTTCTCGCTTACAAAGATTTAACAAATGACACCTCGTACGATTTTCAAGCGGAGGGTAGTTCGACCGCTCGCCGCGACTGACGATCCGTTACACTCTCAAACATTGTGGGCAAATGAGATTCAGATCCCACTTCTGATGTCGGAGACACAAGAATAAACGAGAACATGAATGACAGATACAGCCAATCTGGACCAAAGCCAAACACTAATCACTACTAAACGGATACGAATTAACTTAAACACCATCAGCAACCCCCCATGAGGGGATTGGGGCAACGCTCACCCCTCCGCGATGCCCTGTGGAATTCGCCACCTAGGCTAGTAATTCCCCCACTGATAAATATCGCCTCATACACACAATATAAAACACAGAGATACAATAAATCACAAATCAAATAATAGATATGGTCGTCGCGAGATCTGAAGAGAAACTGTGTCCTGTTTCCGATCGCGCCGCTTTATAAAGAGTGTTCCGTAGTGTTCGATAGTGGCAAATGTTTGTATCACTTTTATTATTCGGATACCCTCACTCCGACATATATATACACATATATATATATATATATAACTGGGCCTCCGGTCTCGCACTCATCAACGAAACACAACAGCACGAACGCTGTCATGTTTATAGGATGTCAACTTGGCTAGGGTTCCATAGAATTCATCATCATCATCATCATCAGCCTATTGCAGTCCACTGCTGGACATAGGCCTCTCCAATTGCACGCCACTTAGTTCGATCCTCGGCTTCTCGCATCCAGCTCTTGCCAGCCGTCTTGCGCAAATCATCACTCCACCTGGCCTGTGGACGTCCTACACTACGTTTGCCGAGACGCGGTCTCCACTCAAGAACCCGTTTACCCCAACGGTTATCGGTTCTACGGCAAATATGGCCAGCCCACTGCCACTTCAGCTTGCTAATCCTGTGGGCTATGTCGATGACTCTGGTTCTCTGCCGGATCACCTCGTTTCTGATACGCTCCCTTAGAGAAACGCCGAGCATAGCCCTCTCCATAGCACGCTGAGCGACTTTGAACTTGTGGACCAGCCGTACCGTAAGTGTCCATGTTTCGGCTCCGTATGTCATTACGGGTAGGATGCACTGATTGAAGACTTTCGTCTTTAGGCATTGTGGGATCGACGATGAGAAGACCCGACGAAGCTTCCCAAACGCTGCCCAACCCAGCCGAATTCTCCTGTTCACCTCGTCCTCAAAGTTGTTTCTCCCTAACTGCAAAGTCTGCCCGAGGTACACGTATTTTTGAACAACTTCGAGAACGGCACCGTGTACTGCAACCGGTTCCGATAGTACGTGTTCATTGAACATGACCTTGGTATTGTCCAAGTTCATCCGTAGACCGATGCGCACAGAAGAGTCAGCCAGGTCGTTCAGCATCTGTTGTAGGTCCTGCAGCGTCTCTGCCATGATGACGATGTCGTCTGCAAATCGCAAGTGAGAGATGTATTCGCCATTGATGTTGATGCCACGTCCTTTCCGGTGCAGCGTCTTGAAGAAATCCTCCATTGCATTAGTGAACAATTTCGGGGATATAACGTCACCTTGTCTCACTCCTCGATGCAATGGTATAGGTCTTGTATGCTGATTCTGTACTTGGACGGACATAGTGGCGGCTTCGTAGAGACATCTCAACACTTGGATGTATCGCCAATTCACTTGGCAACGCTGCAGGGACTCCAGAACAGTCCAGATCTCGATCGAGTCGAAGGCCTTCTTATAGTCCACGAATGCTAGACACAGGGGCTGATTATACTCTTCGGTCTTCTGTATAATCTGCCGCACTGTGTGGATGTGGTCTATGGTGCCATATCCGCTCCGAAACCCAGCTTGCTCTGGTCGTTGGAATTCGTCGAGTCTTCGCGCAAGACGGTTCGTGATGACTCTTGAAAACAGCTTGTAGACGTGGCTTAGAAGAGAAATGGGCCGATAGTTCTTCAACATGGTCTTGTCACCCTTTTTGAAGAACAGGACGACCACACTCCTGCTCCACGCCTCTGGAGTTCTCCCTTCGAACAGGACAGCGTTATAAAGCTTTTGGAGCTCCCTCAGTACGGGCATACCCCCAGTTTTCAACAGCTCTGTTGTAACGCCGTCCTCTCCAGGGGCTTTTCCATTTTTCAGCTGTTTAAGAGCCATCACGATTTCATCAGTGCTACTTCTGGCAGATCTTCGGTGTAGTGGCGTGTTAATGTGGCTCTAGGGTCCTCATTTTCGGGATCAGGTCGAGATGCATGCGAAGCGTATGAACTGCCGTAGAAGCCTTCGACTTCCGAAAGGACGGCCGGTTTGGAAGCAACGACTTCTCCACTTGATGTGGTCAACTTCGTCAAGTGGCTTCTTCCAAGAGATTGTACGAACACTTTTGACCCCCAATTTCACTCGATCGCTCTTTCGATCGAAAGAGTATTGGAGCATCGGAGGTCGTGTCGTACAAGCCTGCTGATCTCTCGGTTTAGAGTCCGCTTTGCCGATGAAGTGACAGGGGGGTTCTCACGTCGTTCCCTCATTAACCCTAGTGTCCTCTCTGAAAGCTTCGACTTCCTGCTTTTATGCTGCATTTCACAAAATCTCGTACCTTCGTCCCTGAGAATCCGAACCACATTTTCAAGGTTCTGGTTTACGTCTGTTGTGGTTTCCATGGCAGCAAATCGTCTTTCCAGATTTGACTGGAATTTTTCAGATCCCATCGCGACTTGGAGCAGAGTTGGTCGGAGCCTAGATTTCATCAAACGGACACGTTCAAGTTAAAGTCGATATTCAGAGAGCCTCGGACAAGTCGGTGATCACTACCGGTATTGAACCTATTGATCACTGAGACATCTCTGAATATATGCTTTCTGTCCGTCAAGATGAAATCAATCTCATTTTTTGTCATAGCGTCGGGGCTTTGCCACGTCCACTTCCTTTGGAGCCGTTTTTTGAAGAAGGAGTTCATCAAGAACAGCCCCTCCCGCTCAAGAAAGTTGACGAGCATTTGCCCCCTATGATTCCTGCTTCCAAATCCATGGGATCCTATGACCGATTCACTGCAAGTTTGTACTCCCACTTTGGCGTTGAAGTCACCCATTACAACGTTGTAGTGGGTTTTAGTAGTGAAGTGGAGGGCCCTCGATATGTCATCGAACATATCCTCCACTTCATCGTCCGAGTGGGCCGAGGTCGGTGCGTACACTTGTACTACCTTGAGGCTATACCTCTCGGTAAGTTTAATTATGAGGTACGCTACCCTGTTCGACACACTGGAGATTTCCACCACGTTGTCAGAAAGGGACTTGTTTACCAGAAACCCCACGCCACCTTGGGATTGTTGGTCTCCCTCGCGGAAGTACATAAGGTGGCCTGAGTCGAGGGTTATGGTATCCTCCCCCTCTCTTCGGACTTCACATAACCCTAGGATATGCCACCTAATCTTCCCAAGTTCCACCATACTTTTATAGGTAGTAGAGCCACGCTGATTTCAGCATGAATGGGCCGGCTCGACCGGGGCGGTACTACCCTCGCACAGAAAATCAACGTAAAATGACAGCGTTCATGCTGTCGTGTTTCGTTGGTGAGTGCGAGACCGAAGGCCCAAATAGTCTAGTCGACAAGTTTCATACTTGTTGACTAGACTAAAAGATGCAGCAGCATCACTAGGCCGCCATAGTGTGGGTCGCCATACTGCATTGTCTGCATTCGCAGTGAGTATGGTGACCGCCACTCTTGGATTCTGCTTATGCTTTCCATCAGGCAGAGTAGAGTCATTTTGGCGGGCCATACATAAAAAAAAAAAAAAAACCTCAAGTTGTGCCAGATGCGAGTTTAGCCGTAACGTGCGGCCGTTAAAAGTTGCCAAAGTCAGTTGCTTATGGTGGCCTTCCGTAACCCGGTGATTCGTAGCAGCCCCTATCCCGCCGTTACCGTGGTCGGATTCAATGCATTGGAAAGCACCGCTTCAACCGCCGCCGCGCCGTGCCGCTCTCACTTGTTTTGTGTCCACCGCCTTACACAAGCTTGCTCCCTAAGCACATTACTGTCAACCGGGTTCATATGTTTCTAAATAAACATCCTTATACAAATGTGTATGTAACTAAGATGTCATGTGTGTTTTTGGGTTGAATACACGTTGAATGTATGTTTAATGTGTTTTCATAAATAAAAAACACACACTACACATAGAATTCTACCCAGATTTAGAACAAATCATCATACTCACAATTTATTCGGGAACTTCGGGAACAGTTTGGATACGGGATAAATTACATACCAACTTATGATGACAACGTATAATAATTATTGCAGATTGAATGACTTGCCACAAAATACAACAGATGTCTACCCACATTTATACATATATCACACATCAAAGAATAAATTAGTACCATGGGTGAGAATTGTACCCACGATATTTGTTTTAGCAAACAGGAAAGTTAACTTACATGTGTAGCTTATCATAAACATAAAATGTAAAACAAACGTTTCTCTACTGATGATAAATCGATTAACTGCCTTGGTGGCTCAGTAGGGTATTCCACTGCTGTGCTTGAGGTCTCGGGTTTGACTCCCGGGTCAGACTAAATGTTTGTGTGGTCTGCAAATATTTGTTCCGAAATTTGGGTAATTTTAATATTTATTGTGTGTATTTACAAAAAAAAAAAGTATATATACGTATTTATATCGTTGTCTAGTACCCATAATACAAGCTTTGCTTTGTTTAGGACTAATGCGTAAAAAATAATGCGTAAAATCTATTTTCATCACTGTCTTTCATACTCTCATCTTCAGTTTTTCTCTTTAACAGAATCTCTTTTAAAAAACTACATAACTGTAATCCCTTTCGCTATTAATAAAATAGCTTGCAGCTTAAGCTGTTGTGGTTTAATCTCCTCTTAGAACTTTTTATGACAAAACTTTATTAATAATGCTTCTCTTAAAATTAATAGGTTTAATATATTCTCTAATGGTTATGAGCTGGAAGGTGCATGAAACATTAAAGTGATTACAAGTATTATGTGCAAAATTAAAAAGTCATATAGGTTTGGTACGTACTTGTGCCTTTTTTATGGAATAGGGGGCATACGAGCAGACGTATCACCTGATGGTAAGCGATTACCGCCGCCCATGGATACCCGCAACACCAGAGGCATCACAAGTGCGTTGCCGGCCTTTGGGGGATGGGGAGGGGAATAGGGGATGATTTTATATGTAATCTAGCTTGCGTTACACATTAAGGCAATGGTAGTTATAAATAATCAAATAGTTATACTATAAATACAGTATCTATTGTATATGTATTGTTCTAGATCTTTTGCACTATACTTCAACAATAAAATTATACCTGTACATGATTTACCCACTCCACAATATCAAAAATTAAATAAAGTTACAGCTATTGATAATATTCGATGCTACCACGTCCGTTTAGCTCCGATTGTATCGTCTCACGTCGTTCAGTGTAACATCGCCTTACTTATCTATGGCATGAAGTTTTAATGTTTGATCTGTGACAGTTGAACTGGTACTTGACACTTAAAACTTGGACGCGATGACAAGTCACGCGAGGAGGAGATCGTTTTTTGTTTTTTCGGAAGACGGTCCCCATTTCATCTCATCTACATTTTTTATATTTTTTTTTTTTTTTTTTTTAAGTTTTGGCTGCGCCAAAATGACTCTGCTCTGCCTGATGGAAAGCACGAGCAGATTCTAAAAGTGGTGATCACCATCCTCAATGCGAATAAGGACATTGCAGCATGGTGACCTACACTATGGCCGCCTAGTGAGATGCTTTTTTACGCCCCGCTTAAAGGACCCGGGATCATATTGGGAGGGAAACACGTGCGCTGGAAGTGAGTTCCAGGTTTTGACCGCTCGGCACAGAAAGGACGAACCGAAGCGATGAGTACGAGATCGTATGTCTACCACTCTGAAGCGGTGACTTCCAAGGCCGGCACGTGTTGTCCTGTAGAGGAAGGGGGAAGAGGGGACCAGTTGGAAGAGCTCCTCAGAACACTCTCCGTGATACAAGCGATAGAGTACTGCCATAGAGGCGACATCTCTACGCAACTGCAGGGGCTCAAGGGACTCGGTGGCTTCAGGACAGTTGACAATGCGGATTGCTCGCCGCTGCAACCGGTCGAGAGCGTCAAACAGGTACTGTGCGGCACCATCGCAAAGATGAGAACAGTACTCTACGCACGAGCGAACCTGGGTTTTGTAAAGAAGACACAGATGCTCGGGCGAGAAGAACCGTCTCACCCTGTTTAAAACACCTAGCTTCTGCGAGGCCGCTTTAGTGACACTCTCAACGTATTCGCGTGGGTTGAGATCTCGGCAGATATCCATGCCCAGGATATCGAGCCTACCTTGTAATGCCATTTGAGTGTTCTGGAAAGTGGGAAGGGGAAGGAATGGAGACTTTTTGGCAGAGAACGCGCACCCCTGTGTTTTCTTGGCGTTGAACTCGACCTGATTCTCACAGCCCCATTGAGAAATGCGGCCCAGAACATGGTCGAGTTGAACGACAAGCTCCTGTCGTTTTTCCTCGATATCTGCAAGCTTGGCTGTTGGATGTCCAAAATATCGTCCGTGAACTGTACTGTCGTCTGCATAGCAATGAATGTTGCCAAGGGCTAACATGTCATTGATATGCAGAAGAAACAGTGTGGGCGACAGGACGGAGCCCTGCGGTACTCCGGCGTTTATCGACTGAAAATCAGAGGCCGCACCGTCGCAAAGGACTCTGATGCGGCGCTGGTGCAGGAATGCGGCAGCCCAGTTGCAGAGTTTGGGGGGCAAACCGAAAGCCGGTAGCTTGGAGAGAAGCGAACGATGCCAAACCCTATCAAAGGCCTTGGCCATATCAAGGCTAATGGCCAGGGATTCCCCATGCCTGTCAATAGCCTCACCCCAAAGGTGTGTGACGTACGCTAGAAGATCACCCGTGGATCGGTTCGGTCTAAAACCATACTGACGATCATTTAGTAGGGAGTGATCTTCCAGGTAGTGGACCAGTTGTTTGTTTATTATCCGCTCAAACACTTTGCAGATAATGGAGGTGACGGCTATCGGACGGTAGTTGGCCGGGTCGGAGCGGTCGCCTTTTTTGGGGATGGGTTGAACATTCGCCTCTCTCCAAACCTCCGGTACAGTTCCCGAGGAATATGACAGGCGATACAGACGCGTCAATACCGGAGACAACTCTGGTGCACAGTTCTTAAGAACCACCGCTGGGATACCGTCGGGTCCACTTGCTTTCCGGACGTCGAGTGACCGAAGCTCCGCACGGACTTCACTCAGCCGGACGCGAATATCCCGCATTGTAGTGTCGCAGGTCGGAATAGTAGGCGGGTGCTTGCCGTGGTCATCGATTCGGGAGTTAGCCGCAAAGAGATCCACCAGCAGTTTCGCTTTCTCCTGCGGCTCAAGGGCAAGTGATCCGTCCGGATATTTCAGCGGTGGTAGCGAAGGCTGACAGAAGTTGGACTGCACGGCTTTAGCCAATCGCCAGAACTTTCGGCTACCCGTAGGGTATGCAACGAGTTCTTGACCAAGCCGCGCGATGCGCTGGGCATCCGCTCTGATGTAAGCCTTCTTGCATTCCCTAGTGGCTTTGTTAAACGCTGCTTTTAGTTGATCAATGTCAGGGGAGCCGTGAGCGCGGGCCCTGGTCCATGCGCGATACGCCGATTGCTTTAGTGAAACAGCATGGGCGCACTCGCGATTGAACCAGGGACGGGTCGTCGGGTTGGCGACCTCACTGTAGGGAATGTAGTATTCCATTCCGACAGTGATTTCGCCAGCCACGGCGGCTGCACTTTGCGACAGATCTCTATCTCTGAAGCAGCGTTGAGCCCACGGGATGGATGCAAAATAATCCCGCATTCCATCCCAGTCTGCCGACGAGTAGTGCCATAAACGTCTTTTTGCTGCCACTGGTCTTGGGGGGGCAGCAAGAGGCACCGTGGTGGAAACCAGGCAGTGATCGGAGGATCCCAGAGGGGCCAGCACCGATACACTATACTGCGCTGGGTGACTCGTCAGCAGTAGGTCCAGCAAGGAAGGCGCTTGACTCGGTATGTCTGGTATCCTGGTGGGCTGGAGTACCAGCTGGGTGAGGTCATGCGTGAGAGCAAATGCGTGGACAGTCCGGCCTGCGTGGTCAGTTCTGGAAGATCCCAACCAGGACTCATGGTGGGCGTTAAAGTCTCCCAGAAACACCAGTTCGGCGGTCGGAAACTGCTCCTGCGCTTTGTCCGCTGCCTGACTGAGATATTCGAAAAGTCGAGTTGTCTCAGAATCTCCAGAGTGGGATCGGTATAGGCATACGTAGATTCGGCTCGTAGAGCCAATATCTACGTGGAGCCAAAGGGTGGAGAAGGATGGGTCCTCAAGGCAGCGCAATCGGCGACAGCAAACATCCGCCCTGACGAAAAGACATACCCCAGCCTTCGCGAGGAAGCACTCCTCAAGCACGTAACCGGGGTAGTGAAGATATGTCGTGTCGGCAGGGCGGCGTATTTGAGTCTCCGTTAGAAAAAGCATGGCGGGCCGTGCCGTCTCTAGATGCTGGTGGACGGCGTTGAGGTTTGCATGGAGTCCACGGATGTTATTGAACTCCACCTCAAAAAGCGAGTTGGTGGGAGATTGGAGTGCCGCTGTGCATCGTTTATGCTTTTTCTGTGCTGCCATGAAAAAAATAGGAGGAGGGGAACGTAAAAGGCGTGACAGTCATCGCGGTAGTGTAATACTGAGACTCGGAATGCTGTTTCGTCATAACGGTGAGGCATGATGGTGACCGAGCCGTCGGACGGAAGGGCTCCCGTACCCTCCCGGAAGTGGTCGCCTGGTCCCACCGTCCGGTCACCAACCGGCACGACGAGCCACTCCGTGGATTATGCGCGACCTGACGGGGCAGCCTCCCAGGGTGGTTAGCCGCGGTTGGGCCCCTCTCTATGCCGCGGGCGGCCAGCGGCACCACCGTTTCTACAGGTCTCCCTGGCCGACGGCTCGATCCACGTCACCCTCAACATGACTCTACGAGCATTCCACTGCTCACACACTTACCACGATAACTGTCACCCCTGCATCATTGGGCCACCGGTCTCGCACTCACCGACGAAATACGACAGTACTAATACTGTCATTTTACGTTGATTTTCTGTGCGAGGGTAGTACCGCCCCGGTCGAGCCGGCCCGTTCGTGCTGAAATCAGCGTGGCTCTACTACCTTACAAAAATTTTTCATCACTACGAAGATTTAAAGACTTATGATATGAAGACTATAACCACTATAAACACTTGACATTGGCAGAGATCCGAGAGATCCGGCTGTTGCCATTTCATCAAAAAAAGAGGAAGAGTCACCCTGCATTGAAAGTTATTTAAAATAAGCGTTTCTATTGACGAATATTGCTCGCGCAATTATTAGCGCGCTGACGCGTTTTTGATATTATTGTGTATGTTAGGACATTCATAATAGAATGCTTATTTCGGAACGGACCTAAACTGGCAACACGGGAACTACGTCACACACGATGCCACAACAAGATGTCTTCCGCGTTCAATACGATTAAGGCAATGTGTTGTAATACTATTACAATAAAGTATTTACATATTCATTAAGTGTTTCCATCATTATAGTCCGTCGAATACACGACAGATTGGCGACGAGGATTGTGGAATTGTGAAGAAAAGTAAGTGTGTTAAAAATAAACCATCTCGTGTAGCGAAAATATCCCACGTGTTCCTATGACCCTTTTATTCCTTTGTTCCAAGGGTTCCACATCCAGTGATGATAACCCGCTTCACACATCCCTATTTTCCTAATTTCAATTCGCAAGTACGCTACAATGGACGCACAATTAGCACAAGTGTTGTCCCAAATGTTGGATACCATGCGCGGAATGCAAGAACAACAAGCACAACTACAAGAAGCATTACAAAATAATGACCCTAACAAAGTTACGGTTAGTGGTATAACTCTACAGCCTTACGACGAAAACAATGAGTCATTTTCTTCGTACCTACAAAGGTTAGAAAACTATATTAACCTAAAAGGTGTTACAAATCCTTCAAACTTAATTTACTACCTTTTACCTTACAAAATTAAAATACAAATCTTCTTAAACTGTAT
Source organism: Diaphora mendica (assembly GCA_949125395.1). NCBI lineage: Eukaryota > Metazoa > Arthropoda > Insecta > Lepidoptera > Erebidae > Diaphora > Diaphora mendica. The sequence continues at coordinate 4,468,154 of OX421334.1, forward strand.
CGGGCCCAAGTACTATCAAATACTTAAGAACTTAACCTCGCCAGACTCACCGGAAACCAAAACATACGATGACTTAGTCAAGCTGCTTAAAGATCATATTGCCCCAGAGCCCGGGGAAGTTGCTCAACAACACAAATTCTGTCTCAGGCAGCAAAATGAGTGTGAAAGCATTGCCAATTATGTAGCTGGATTAAAGGAAATCGGTGGCAAATGTAATTTTGTCTGTAATCATTGCAAACATAGCACATTTGAAACTCACCTGCGTGTACAGTTCATACGGGGGCTGCGTAACTCAGAAATAAAAGAAAGACTGATACAAGAACCTTCATCCACCAAGTTCAATGATTTAATTAAGACGGCGTTGGCAATTGAAGCTTCCAAAGCTGAAACTAAAGAAATGGTTCCAGATATACAAAACATTAATAAAATATCAACAAAAACAAGGAACCAAATTACATACAATACCAGGAATGAAAATGTTAGAAAAATTCAGTGTTTCCGGTGTGGGAAAGACAACCACACTGCGGTGCAGTGCAGTCTGAAGGACAAACTATTCTGTAAAAAATGTAAAAAAAAAGGACACATTCAAGCAGTTTGTTTCAAATATCAGAAACAGCTACAGTTAGTAGAGGAACAGTCAGATGAAGATGACTATATATATGAAATACATAACATATGCTACAAAAATAAAATACAAAATGATAAATTCAATATTACATTACAACTAAATGGAAAAGTACATACCTTAGAACTAGATACAGGCGCAGCAGTTACAACATGCTCAGCAGAATATTACAGAAATAATTTTGGCAATCTGAAACTGAATAATACACCAGTGAAGCTAAGAACTTATACAGGAGAATTAATACACCCGTTGGGAACCTGCAATTTAAATATTAAGTACAATAATACAGAAGTAGAAGGAAGAATTTTTGTTATAGACAAAAAGTTGATCCAGTATTAGGAAGAGAATGGATAAGGAAATTAAACCTACAATTGGACATAAATTTAATACAAAAAGAAGATGATATTACAGAAAAAGAATTTAAAGAGAAATTACAAAATTTAATAGGAGAATATAAAGAATTATTTTCTGGAGAGATAGGGGAAATAAAAGATTACCAAGCAGCATTTAAATTAAAAGAAGATGCCGTACCAGTATTTTTAAAGCCACGTCCAGTACCATTCGCACTTCGAGATCAAGTGGAAGCAGAAATTGACAGGTTGGAAAATGAAGGAATACTAGAAAAAGTTACATACTCACAGTGGGGGACACCAATTGTTCCTGTAATCAAACAAAATGGAAAAGTTCGCCTGTGTGCAGACTGCAGAGCAACATTAAATAAAAACCTGGAAAATGACAATTATCCTATCCCTCGGATTGAAGAAATATTTTCAAAGCTTAGGGGGGAAATTACTTCTGTACCTGGACATAAACCAAGCATATTTACATTTGAAGACTAACGAGGATACAGCAGAGATGCAAGCCGTAAGTACATGCAAAGGCACTTACAAAGTGAAGCGATTAATGTTTGGAGTTAAAATTGCACCCAATATTTGGCAAAGATACATGGATCAGACGTTACAAGGTCTGGAAGGTACAGCATGTTTCTTCGATGATATCGCCTTACAGGGACGCTCATATATACAACTGCTTCACAGAATCAGAAAGGTGTTTGAAAAACTGCATAAATGTGGATTACACCTGAATCGAAAGAAATGTCAATTTTTCCAGAAGTCAGTTACATACCTAGGACATACAATAAATGAAAAAGGGTTACACCCTACAGAAGAAAAGATTAAGGATATAAAGAAGAGCTCACGGCCTACAGATGTTTCATCTCTACGTACATTTTTGGGAATGGTCAATTACTATCAACAATTCATTCCCAACTTAGCATCAAAATTAAATTCCTTATACAAACTACTTCAGAAAAATACAAAATTTACATGGTCTACAGAATGTGAGAAAGCTTTTCAAGATCTTAAAAAAGAGATCTGCGGAGAAAAAGTACTTATACCATTTCATGAAAACTTACCAGTTATGCTAGCCACAGATGCATCACCCACGGGATATGGAGCTGTGTTGTCACACATTATGCCGGATAAATCTGAAAGACCGATAGCATTTGCCTCAAGATCCCTTACAAAAGCAGAGAATGGTTACAGCCAGTTAGATAAAGAAGCCGCTGCTCTAGTATGGGGGCTGAAGAAATTTTTCCAATATTGCTATGGCAGAAAAATAATACTTGTTGTGGACAATCAACCGTTAGCTAGAATTCTACACCCAGAGAAGGCAACACCAGCTACCACAGCCATACGACTCATCCACTATGCAAACTTTTTGGCAGGATTTGATTATGAAATAAGACTAAGGAAAACTACAGAGCATGCCAATGCAGACTACTTTTCAAGATTACAACATACAAATACAAATGAAAAGAATGATACACTTACAGATGATGAAGCTTTCTACTTAAATCAAATTTCAATGATGCCAGTTACTTTACAAGAAATAAAAGAAGCTACAGCTAATGATCCAGAATTACAAAAACTATATTTAGACATACAATCAGGAAGAAACGATCCAAAAACACTACATGAATTTTCATTACAAAATAATTGCATATTTTATGGCATACGAATAGTTACACCCAGGATATTACAACCCAAGATTTTAGAAGAATTACATACGGCTCACACTGGTATAGTGAAGATGAAGGGACTTGCAAGAAGCTATGTGTGGTGGAAAAATATTGATACAGACATAGAAAACATGGTCAAACAATGTAATGCATGTTGTTTGATGCAAAAGAATCCTACAAAAGTGCCTGTACATAGCTGGGAGTACCCAAAAGAACCATGGAGTCGTATCCATATTGACTATGCTGGACCAGTTATGAACCAATATTTCCTGATTGTGGTGGACGCCTGTACAAAATGGTTAGAAGTCATACCAACTACTTCTATTACAGCAACAGCAACTATTAATATTCTAAAGAAAATATACACTACATTTGGTTTACCAGTAACACAAGTTTCAGACAATGGAAGACAATTTAGATCTGAAGAAATGCAAAGATTTCTGAAAGAAAATGGAATTCAAGCAAAATTTACAGCTACATTTCACCCATCTACAAACGGTCAAGCGGAAAGATATGTTCAAACAGTTAAAAATAAACTTAAAACAATGATAAATGATGAAGGATCTTTACAAGATAAATTACAAAAATTTCTAATGATGTACAGGAAGACACCTAACAGTGCTACAGGATTAAGTCCAGCAGAGATGATGTTCAAGAGAATATACAGAACCCGGATTGACCTAGTAAAAAGAATACCAGAAATACAAAATAACAGTAATGAAGACATAATGGTAAATAAACAGTTTCAAAGAGGAGATAGAGTTCAAATAAGAATGTATGACAGTAATAAATGGAAATTTGGAAATATAATAAATAGAACAGGGAAATTACATTATGAGGTGGAAGTGGATGGCAGAATACATAAAAGACATGTAGATCAAGTTATTAAGACAGCATGTATGAGTAATAACACCAAGATTCCAGACACTTACAAGTTTATACCAAGTGACCTACATGCAAACATACATACACCTGAATCCTCCAGAAGAAGTTCTACAGTAAGATATGATACCCCTACAAGGAAGGAGCCCAGACCACCAACTCCAGACTCTGAAGTACAGGAACCTGAAAATACAGTACCGGAAGTAATCAGACCAGAGATATCGGAACCTGATATGCCTACGACGACACCTACACCGCCCAAGCCGGAGCCGCGTCGAAGCACGAGGACTAGGAGACAACCAAATCGAATGAACCTCTGAATTATGTGACGTGGGAGAGTGTTAGGACATTCATAATAGAATGCTTATTTCGGAACGGACCTAAACTGGCAACACGGGAACTACGTCACACACGATGCCACAACAAGATGTCTTCCGCGTTCAATACGATTAAGGCAATGTGTTGTAATACTATTACAATAAAGTATTTACATATTCATTAAGTGTTTCCATCATTATAGTCCGTCGAATACACGACAGTGTATGCTTACTATATTATTTAATTACTATACTACTATGCTTATTGAACACCGATTTTGCCGTAAAAGAGGACTCTGGTGTGGACTCTTCAATACCCTTCATGTCGACCCTTCCATGCCATACCTCATTCAGAAAAAGTCAAGCAACTTTACTAACATCGCTTCTTAAAATAATTCTTTCTGGTTATTTTAGCTTGTTGTTTAGAAATCTATAGAAAAATTACGATATAAAATTTACCCCTACTTGAAAGTAGTAAATATAATAAGTTTTGAAAATTCGATGCAAGAGTAATACATATTTCGTAGTTCCTTCTCACTTTATTTAGAAATTCATACATCTTAAGTTCTGGTTTATTAAATTTCCTGTCCACTTCGAATATAAGACCGATACAGTATAATACCTTCCAAGTAGAGTTCTCTGTGTATTTTGATAGGACAATCATAGCCCTCAATTCAATGCAGCTTCAGAGAGAAGGAGTATTTGAACGGAAAAGTAAACTCGATTGAAATATGTTACTGGTATAATACTTTTAAATACTCTAGATATAAAATTATTATGAACTTGTGTAAATGAGTAATTTAAGATAAATGAAATGAGATGAGCTGAAATGAGATGAAATGAAATCATTTATTTTGCAAATGGGTTACATGAATACTTTTTCAACTTAAACTTAACTTGAACTTTTTTCAGAAGAAAAAGAATACAGTCGAATTGAGAACCTCCTGCTTTTTTGGAAGTCGGTTAAAAATGAAACAAACTCATACAGGGATCATCGTCTCTTTTAAAGTCGAAAGGAACATCAAAACTAAGTTTATGTTAGTCACCACTTTTTCAACCAATTACCTTCTTCTTTTAAAGAAAAGTCCTGAGCTAGAAATATTATTGTGTCACGGGGGACTTCACAAACATACAAGAAACGGACACACACAAAGTTTTGTCCTGTGAGGAATTCGAACCCACAACACTCAAAGTAAGAAGCATTGGACTGACCACGTAAAACTTCTCTTATCAGAGCAGTCGATCGTTGTCATAAGTTAAAAAGGTCCTAAGTTATAAACTACTTGAAATCTCAATATCATTAAATACGGTAGAGTATTCGATTTTTCTTCCAAAGGATTTTGAACTTTAGGCATAACTAGTAAAAGTTTATATTTCATTAAGAAATATTTTGAAATGTTGATTGTTTTCCTATCAATTCTACTCTCTTTCAACTTGCCTCTCCAAACGATCGTTCCTAAAGTGAAATATACATATGCGGCTTGCAACGCTCATATTGTTTGCGTCTACTGTCACGGACCGGCGATTCGTGCAGGAATTAATGTGTTACAGTTTTTTCTCCTTTTTGGAACACCATGGTATATATCAAAGGTTTGGGTACAATTTTAAATTAAAGTTTCTGAACGAAATTTAGAGAGAGAATAGTTTATTTTTAAAATAGAGTAACGAGTTTTAATTCAAAATTTGTAATTGGAACTGTTAACGCTCAAGATATGTAATTTTTCAAACAAAAAACTATGATTCGGTATTTAAACTGTATAATTTTATAAGATAACATTTCAAGGTGCAGAGTCGGACGGAAGCAAAGGGCCAAGAGAGAGAAAAAAGTGACAGTTACATTTTTAGTGTTGTCTAGTGCCAACCGCACAGCAATTCTTTTTTTTTATTTTTTATTTTGAGTATTGGGATATTTAGGCGCCAACATATCCTCCCCCCGTTGAAGGCCTAGTCTTCAACCTTGACTTCTTCTGCAGTAGGAAGAGGACACAGTCTGACGAGAGAGCGTCGCACACAGCCTCTTGAAGTGTTGATGTCCGCCACACGCGGAATGCCGTCTGGTCCACGGAACAGTCGCAATACACGCCCGAGACGCCAGCTTAGAGGAGGTACGTTCTCTTCTTGAACGAGAACAAGGTCTCCGATATTTAGCTTCGTGGTGTTGGATTTCCACTTTGTACGTAGTTGCAGTTCACAAATGTATTCTCGCCTCCATCGGTTCCAGAAATCCCGTCTTATTTGCTCGAGGCGGGCGTACCGTTGTAGTTGAGTAGCCTTGCAGCCGTAGAGTGCCGGAGTTGGCAGAGCGTTGAGTGGTCTGCCAATCAGGAAATGCCCTGGGGATAAGGAAAGGAGATCGTCAGGGGATGACGACATTGGGCACAAGGGACGGCTATTTAACACTGCCTCCACTTGTGCGAATAAAGTGCAAAGTTCTTCGAATGTGAGATGAGTATTTCCCATGACTCTTTTTATGTGATATTTAGCAGCCTTGACGCCAGCCTCCCAGATTCCACCGAAATGAGGGCTGTAAGCTGGAATGAATGAAAATTTTATACCTTCTCCAGATGCTAACTCAGAGAGAGATTGAGAATTGATTTTTAGAAAATGACTGATTTCTTTTGCAGCGGCGACAAAATTTCGACCATTGTCGGAACAAATCTCCGCTGGTAGGCCGCGTCGTGCAACAAAGCGACGGAGTGTCAATATGAAAGATTCTTTAGTCAAGTCACTGACTGGTTCTAAATGAACGCATTTGAAACGTAAACAAATGAACAAACATAAATAGCATTTTGATAATTTAGCACCACGTCCCTTTCTATTTAGGATTAGAAAAGGGCCGGCATAATCGACACCAACTGATTTAAATGGATAGTCGACTGAAATACGATTTGCAGGTAAATTACCCATTTTAGGATTTAAAGTTTGACCACGAACACGCACACAGGTGAAGCATTGATTGACAACTCGCCTAGCAAGCTTCCTGCCATTGACGGGCCACACAGACTCTCTAACAATTGCGAGCAGTAGCTGTGGACCTGCATGTAAATGCTTTAAGTGTTCGCGAATGAAATAAAGTTTAGTTACATAGTGAGAAGACTCTAAAAGTACTGGGTGTTTTTTATTGAAAGAATAATCTGAATTGTCTAATCTCCCCCCAACCCTTATTAATTGCGTGATGGGGTCAAAAAATGGAGATAAACTTAGTAATTTGGATTTTGATGGCAATGTTTTATTTGCAAGCAATATTTTGTATTCAGAAGGAAAAGATTGTTTTTGTGTGACTCGACAAATGAAATTAAAAGAATTATTTAATTCACTGACTGTTAAAAAGCCAGATAATTTGTTGTGTTTATTTAATTGTTTAGCATTATGCAGAAACCTTAACATGTATGCAAATACTCGCTGCATTTTAGTGAAATTGGAAAAGTAGGTAAAGTCGAATGTAGACTCAGGTAAATTAATGTAATGAATTTTAACTTCGGGTAATTCAATAGGTTTGTTTTGTTGTAGTATAGGCCACTGTGACTCATCATTGTACAGATAAGACGGACCCTTCCACCACATGATATTGTCACGCAGCTGGCATGCATTTACACCACGTGAAATTAAATCCGCTGGATTTGCGTCAGTAGGAACATAACGCCATGATTTACGGTCAGTAAGATCAAGGATTTCAGCAATTCTATTTGCTACGAATGTTTTTAGTTTGCTGGGATCATTGTTGATCCAGCATAGTACGACATTAGAATCGCACCAATGTATAAATTTTGAAGGAGTGAGCCTTAATGAATCAGTAACAGATTTGCATAAGTTAGCTGCCAATAACGCGGCACACAGCTCGAGGCGAGGTATTGTTGTAGGTTTTATAGGTGCAACCTTGGATTTTGAACATAGCAACCTCACTGTTACCTCGTTATTTTCATTCAGCGATCTCATGTAGATACAAGCCCCATACGCGACTTGTGAAGCGTCACTGAATGAGTGAAGCTCAATGAACTTTGGTGAATTACAGAGAACTCTACGTGAAATGTGGAGATCTGCAAGTAAAGGTAAGTTTTTAGAAATTGCATACCAATCTTCTTCCAAATTATCAGGCACAGGCTGATCCCAGTCAATGCCTTTGCTCCACAACTTTTGGATGAGTATTTTTGTTTGAATTATGCATGGACTTATTAAGCCAAGTGGATCAAAGATTTTGAAAGACTGTGAAGTTATGAATCTTTTTGTAATTATGTCATTTGAATTTGTTGAATTTATTTTGACAGGTATATTGAACGTGTCATCTTTAGGATCCCAGCCTAGGCCGAGAGTGCTGGAGGACTCACTTAAGGTAAGTTTATCCTTTGTATTAATTTCGACGATATTATGAAATAATTCAGGTAAGTTAGTTTTGAATTTTCTCAAAGGGAAACAAGCTGAACTTAGTGTATTTGTTAAAGCCTTTTGAATGAATATCAATTGACTCTCACTATCTGAGCCTGTTATGACGTCATCAACCAGAAAATCGTTCTGAATTATTGTTTTTATTAATTCATCATTGCACTCTTCACTGACCTGCCACAGACATTTCGTACTAAGGTAGCTGGCACTCGCAGTACCGTAAGTAACAGTACCTAGTCGAAGAGTTCGGATAGGATGCGACTCGTCCTCTCTCCATAATATCAATTGAAGGTTACAATCCTCCTGGGACACAGCAATTTGTCTGTACATTTTGGCTATGTCACCAGTGAGAAGGTACTTGTATTGACGAGCTCTCACTAAAATAGAGAAAAGGGAATTTTGTAAATTAGGTCCTACAATGAGAATATCATTTAGGGAGTATCCAGAGGCAGTGGGAGCGGAGCCGTCGAAGACCACTCTGATTTTAGTGGACTCGCTGTCATTTTTAAAGACAGCATGATGACCTAGAAAATATGAAGGCTTTGGAATTGAAATAGGTGATTCTGAAAGATGACCCAATTCTGAATATTCACGTATGAATTGTACGTATTGTGACTTTAGTGTCGGATTTTTCCTAAATCTTTTTTCTAGATTTAGAAAACGTTGTTTAGCTTGATTGTAAGAGTCACCGAGACAGTCTGGTGATTCCTTTAGTGGTAATCTGACGCAGAACCTGCCGCTACTCAAACGAACTGTGTTATTTTGAAAATGATTTTCACAAGTAATTTCGTTGGGACTGAGAATCTTTCTTTGGGGTAGACTCTCCAGTTCCCAGAATTTATTGAGCATATTGTGCAATTCATTATTTGAAATGGTTGCATGATTGCATTGAATATTTTGCATGTTTTTGTATGAATTGATTGGGCCAGCTATGATCCAACCCAATTTTGAATTTTGTAGTTTTGGATTGTTGGGACCTAGAGGGCGCTGCTCGCCAACTAGAATATCCCAGAAGACGTCTGCTCCGATGAGCATATCAACGGGAGCAGGTGAATTGAACTTGGGATCGGCTAATACGATACCTTTTGGAATTTTGAGGTTATGTATATCGACGGAGACCTTCGGAATGTCACCGGTTAGCTGATGAAGAATGTAGCAAGACAACTTCTCTTGGTAAGTGCCTTGAATGGATTTAATGTGAGTATTACAACTTTCTATTATTTTGTCACAATTATTGTTACCTATTCCAACAACATTTAATGGATTTATTGAATTACATTTTAAGCCCAATCTTTGTTGCAGTGATTTGGTGATGAAAGAGGATTGGCTGCCGCTATCCAGCAAAGCCCGAACCTTTTCTGATTTGTTATTTAGTGGGTTATAAACTTCTACAATTGCAGTAGACAAAAGAACGTACTCATTCTTTTGTTGTGAGAACGCAGCGACAGTCTCAGTGTTATTATTATCAGTGGTACTAGTGGTACAGTGAGCAGACACACTAGGATCATGAAGAAGAGAATTATGCCTTTGGTTGCATCTTCTACACGAGCCCAGGAGGCACTCAGACATTGGATGACCCTGTCGCAAACAGTTCTTGCACAACTTGTATTTAGAAACATAAGAGATTCTTTCTGCAATAGATTTAGACTTAAAATCTGGACAATTATATATTCTATGATTCCCATTGCATACAACACAAAGATAAGCTTTAAATGCATTATTTCTAGCTTGTGAAGTACCTGGAGCTGCAAATGAACTTGTATTTTGATAATGATTTGATTTGTTGCTATATTTATGGTTAGAATTAAATTGAGTTGATGACTGTGCTTGTTTAGAGCTATTATTATATAATAATTTATTACGGATGAGAGATTCAAGGACCTCAGCCCGGTTAATTAGGAATTTTTTGAATTGTTCTAACTTAGGTATTTTACCTAAAGTGTTGCGATATTCATGCCACTTTTGTGTAGTACGGTTATCTAATTTACCAGATAAAATAAATATGACCATATAATCAAATGCAGGGTTATCTGTGTTTAGCCCTAAAGTGTTTATGGCTCGTAGATTTCTTGTGATGTTGTCAACCAAGAAACGAATTGATTTATCTGACTCACGAGTTAACGGCTGTATATTAATTAAGGAGTCAAAATGATAATCGATAAGAATCCTTTCATTATCATACCTCTCACAAATCAGCATCCAAGCTTCTTTGTAATTAGCAGACGAAATCTCAAGGTTAGATATAATACGAGCGGCATCACCCTCCAGGTATGACACCAAATAATGAAATTTGTGTATGTCTTGAATGCGATCATTTTTGTGAACCAGACTGACGTATGTGTCCCTAAACTCCAACCAACGGAAATGGGAACCGTCAAATTTTGAAATCTGAATTTGTGGTAAACGAAAACCAGGGTTTTGATGATCAGAGTCCGCATGGATCATGATAGACTGACGACGCTTACAGTCATCCTCCATCGTGTGTTTTTGTAGCTCAGTTTTAGCTATAGCTATGTACTGAACTAAGTCATGTTCAATGCGTTCCCGCTCATCAAGTTCTGACTCAATTTCTGATGAATTTAGAACCTCAATCTCGGTCTGAAGCTCATCAAACCTTGTCGATAAACCTTGAAATTTATTTAATTTTAAATCTAATTCTGTAAGTTCTATAGTGGATATTTGAGATAGACTACAAATTTTATCTAAATAATTTTTGAATTTGGTGATTTGTCCTTTAATTGAACTGCGCTTTGCCGCTAAATCTTTATAGGATGATGACTTTAAAGTAGGCTTAACACTACTTTCAGTTGTCATTTTGAATAATAAATCTATATTTTTAATATAAACTTTGAAATAATTGTATGTAAAAAAATGTATAAGTATCGACAAAGTTAGATTGACTAAGAAAAGGAATAAAATTTAGATATTCTCACGTTCCTCCTCTCGGTGGAATCCACTGGGAAGCTGGTGCTGGCTGGAAGCAGTGCTCGCAGCAAGCGGGCTGTCTGGCGATGGACTTTGTACCCGATTTGTTCAACAAAACCGTCTCCCAGTGAGTTTCTGAAACATGTTCGGCAAATCTATCTAAATATGACTAAAATACCAATTTGTATTATTGATTACTGTAGATATATAACCTACAGTTATGTGGATTAGCATAAAATGCTTAGAAAATAGGGAAATTATTGATATTTGTCGTGCGCGGCACATGTATGCACGTGGTAGCTATGTACCCTTTTGCATGAAAAAGTGTAAAAACTAAGGAAAATAGCACAAATAGAGGTTAGTTATTGGAATATGGGTAATTAAGAATGGATTTATAGGCATGGAATTTAGAAATGATATGAATTTGGGTGAAATAAGGAACAAAGGATGGCACTTAACTTGGCGCTGATGCTGAAGAATCTCGGCTTTCCGGCACGATCTTTGGCTGATGCGTTGACCAGGAAGGCAAGGTTAGCCTCCAACACCAAATCTCCTTTGATTTCCGTTGTATTTTGTGAATTTTGTATCACCGTGTATGATGTGACACGTGATGATTATATCCAACTTTGCTTTTTCTTGAAATATGTCCTGTCACGGTCGCCAATTTTCTTGTTAACGCTCAAGATATGTAATTTTTCAAACAAAAAACTATGATTCGGTATTTAAACTGTATAATTTTATAAGATAACATTTCAAGGTGCAGAGTCGGACGGAAGCAAAGGGCCAAGAGAGAGAAAAAAGTGACAGTTACATTTTTAGTGTTGTCTAGTGCCAACCGCACAGCAATTCTTTTTTTTTATTTTTTATTTTGAGTATTGGGATATTTAGGCGCCAACAGGAACACTTTTGACTTTAGACTCAAAAACTTTTATGAGTAAAGTTGTATATATTTTTCACAAATGTGTGGAGAAGCATCCAAAATATTATCATGAATTGATTTCTTATTAGCCGAGTCCCACGGCGTTACCCGTGGTCAATGTTAAGATGAACAACTACCACCGGTAACTATTCTAAAAAAGCTAGGAAAGTAGCCTACTTTACTACTCATATCATCAGCTATCTGCCAGTGAAAGTTCCATAAATACGATTTGAACAATTCACGAGTTGCCTTTTATATTGAAAATCATCATCCTAGCCTTTAAAATATTAAAGGCTAGGAAGATGATTTTAAAATAATCTTGGGAATACCCAAGATTATTTTGGGGTCGGCTACTAGTTCAACCGGTTTTACCTGAATATCAGTTTTTTACACAGAGCGACTGGCATCGGACCTCCGCAACCCTGAGGGTGAACTGAATTCGAAAGTTGAACTATTGGTCAGTATATTTGAGGGCACTAACTTCCTAATAACGATTGCCATAGATGTACAGGACAACCGGGACCGAGCGACTGCTTAACGTGTTCTCCGAGGTACGGGCGGGAAACACCGCGAGCTTCCATACTCCGGGCTGCCATTAAGAATTTCTTGTTAGAAAACCCAATAGCAGTCCGACCCGGGAATCCGAGACCTTTTGACCTGCAGTCGCTTGCGCTAATCAATACCAACGAGGCATTCTTTAAAACATTAAAATTCAATAATTGGTCAAAAGGGTGTGAACTAAAATTAAATGATTTTTGATGTTCCTTTTGACTTTTAGATGATGATCCCTAAGTTTCATTGTCTTTTCTTCTCAGGGCTAGACTAGTTATTAAAGGCTGAACTCATCTGCTCAAAAAAAAGGAGTAGTCTAAGCTACTTCCGTAAAAACGATCCAGGCATTCTAGAGATTAGCCGGAACAAACAAGCAGACTGGCAATAATTCCGAGTCCTCCTAATGCTACACATTTTTTTTACATATTTTGTATCTGTAAATATTTTCGAGTCCTTCAATAAAACGAAATAAATTTACACGTATATCCGTATTATCGGATCGCGTACACCGATACTATTCACTAAACTACATTTGGTCCAATTCCGTCCAATTCCGTTACAATTACATGCCACTTACTGGTACATGCAAAGCTATATACATGCAAATGTACGGCCAGATGCGTCTCACCGCATCTGAGCCGCCATTACTGTCCGCCTTTGCTGGTGAAAATAGTTAATGCAATTCGTAAATACGTGTTTCTTTTATATATGTTGAATTTTCTGTGTTAAACATTGTGTGATGAATATTTTTAATGCTTGGTTTGTTGGTTGTTAATGTTTTTTTCACCTCTTTAGTATTTACTAGTTTTGTTGGTTACTTTTTAATCGTCATTATTTAGAAGATAGAAGTGACAAACTTAACTTTCTTAAGAAGGGGATTAGATCATCATTATCTTCTTCTCATGGTCAAAATAACCGAAACCGTAGCATATAAAATACGGACAACAAAATCTTAGATTAATAAACAGTAAGTAAGTAAGTCATTATTACACCAATCATGGTTATGACCGGAGTTAAGACTAGATATAAATTTATCCACTCCCTCCAGAGTTCAAGATGATCATAAAATTAATGAAATCAATTTAAAACTTTCCGCAACAGCTTTAAGTACGAAAATCAAGTGGCATTTTAGCCACAACAAAACAAGGGCTTATATGTACCGATTCGGAGTAATTTCGGTAACAGAATTGGGGCAGCTATCGCTACGAAGCTGCCATGCGGGCCGCCCGATATTCCAATGATACGGCTACAAGCGTCGAAGCTGCGTTTAAGATGTAGATTCTACTTGAATCATTTCGATACCTCCTACGTATACTGAGTCAACTAGCAAATTTAGGTATTTTATGATTTTTTAAACCCGTCCAAAAAGAGGGGTGTTATAGTCTTAAAGCTTTTCCTTTGGTATGAAATTGGTGTAAACCATGTATTTTGGTGTACAACGTATAAGAATATAAGTGGTAGTTAAACCATTTTACTATTGAGTCCCGCCGGCGCCGCGGCGTATACCCGGCCATGTACATAAAATATAATTTAAAACAAAAATCAGCAAAAACATTTCATACCAAAGGAAAAGCTCCCCATATTTATTAATGGATACATTTTATTTACTCTAATTAAGATTAATTTCATAAAAATATAAGCGATATGTCTTCAAATCGCTCTCCTATGAAATTACTATAATGTTAATTGACTCAGAATACGTAGGAGGTATCGATTTGACTTACTAGAGTTGCTTGACTATGCTCCTACTAAATTTACAAAATGAAATCGGAAGGCTGGAATACAATACTTTGGTAATAATTTTCAAATGGTTAGCTTATGAAATATACGGCACAGACTATCAAAATTATTTGGATTTAAGTTGTATTTTATGGAGTAAGATAATAACATAACTAATTGTTACCTATATGTGATGTACTTATATCTTTTCATGAGAGTATTGAACCTCTCTTAGAGATATAAGCCAATTTTTGCGTTTTTTTTTATTTAAAAAGACAACTCCTGCACTAGGAAGAAATCCTGTATCGTGGGGGACTTTACAAAAATACATGAAACGGACACAAAGAACACCCAGACTCGGAACAACAATTTGTGGATCACACAAAGCGTTGTCCTACGTGGGATTTGAACCCACGACACTTGGCGAAGTAGGAAACGGCGTGGTGACCGTTAAACCACTAGGCCAAACGTGCAGTCAATCAGATATTGTTTAAGTTTGATTTTTTAGTATTTCTTAGTATAAATTTAGCTTATATGTTTGCTGCATTTATGTATCTTGGGCAAAATATAGTTGTAACGTACTCATATAATTTAATCAAGCTTTTAATAAGTTTAAAATAAAACATCTAGTTTTTGCTCACTGCTCTGTTCGCATGATAAATATCGCGATAAAAAGAAGTCCATCCATTTGTTAGTTTTTGAGTGAACGAGTAACAAACACCCATCTTCAGAAACGTTTTTAATATTAGTGGAATATGATTAAACATAAGTTACTAGCTTTTGCCCGCGGCTCTGCCCGCATGTATTTCAGTTATCGCGGTAAAGAGTAGTCTATGTCCTTCCTCAAGAATCAAAGTATCTTCATGCCAAATTTAATTGAAATCTGTACAGCGGTCTAGCTGTGAAAGCGTAAAGATAGGTAGACAGACAGAGTTACTTTCGAATTAATTAATATTATTACTTCGAAAGTAACTCTGTCTGTCTGCCTATCTGTAAGGATTGCTATTAAATTATATCCGGCTCGACCGGAGTGATACCACGACCTCACAGAAAACCGGTGTGAAATAGCGCTTGCACCGAATAAGTGAGGATACAGGAGGCCCATACCCCAACCGCAAACCCTCCCCCCATCTCCATTCCGCAAAGGCCGGCAACGCACTTGTGACGCCTCTGGTATTGCGGGTGTGTATGGGCGGCGGTAATCGCTTACCATCACGTCTGCTCGTTTGCCCCCTATTCCATTAAAATAAAAACAAAAATATACAAATTATTTTTGCTTTATTACTTGCCTGTCTAAACGCAGCATCTCCTGTAACAACATGTTATCTAGGCAGAGCGGTCGAGCGTTCACAGTGAAATGAATTTCCAGTGGCAGCTTGAGTTTAGCTGCACCTAATAGCATGAGATTTTTGCGTTGAAACCATTTTGTTAGCATTAACAGAATTTGAAATTAATTTCACAAAATTATCTAGAGACTCTGTTTCATGTTTGAATCGAGTCCAGCAATTCAATTATAGCAAAAAATATGAGTAGTATCTATGACAGTATTAAAACTATTTTTGTCATACATTCCGCTTTTAACCATCTTATAATAGGAAGTTAAAATTCGTGACAAGCTTGATAATTTATACATACTGTATACATTTATTTACTTACTGTACACTACTACTACTTACTGTATACATTGAGTATACATTTAGATGTGAATTTGTGTGTTTGTTGGGGTACAGAAGCGATTTGGAGAATTATTTACCACTAGTCACATTATTTGTAAGTGTCAGAGGTTATTAACCGGGTAAATGATTACTGTGATATCCGACACACACGCGGGCGTAGACGCCTACCAAATCTAGTGTAACATATTAAATGTAAAACTGAGTTTGGTAATTAGATTTCAAAAGTTGAATCTGTATTTTTTATTTTTAGGTAGAACTAAAAAAAGTAAATTTATACCATTGATGACTATGAGCTATACTCCTGTGCCTATTAGCCGATTTCGGCCACAGCGGCCAGTCTCAACGGAGACCAGCCAACTGCGCACTAGACATTATAGTGCACAAGACTCAGTGTATACTGTGCGGGTTTAGTGTAGCTCAGAGGACCAATGTACCTGAAATTCGGTAAATAACAACACGATTACACGTATAGTACTCTTTTACTGCAAGATAAGTATTTTACAATATCGGAATGCAATTAATTATAATTTACTGCCAGGAGGTCTAGACTCCACGACCTCTGACATATATATTCTCTTCGTTCTTCAAGAAATCCAAGTTTCAAATTATATAAAACAATTTTAGAACATCCGCTTCAAACAGGACTTTCCAGCTGACAGTATTATGACGTGGAGGTTGTATAGCTGCACTATGAAGGCTTAAATCGCCACAATACCTAAACACAGGTGCTCACTATCATAAAACGCAGAGACGGCTATCTCACACGACTGCTTTACGTGCTTTCAGCAGGCACAAGCTTAAAAACCCAACTTCTCAACACTTCTTCTTCTTCAAATTTCTTGCACTTAACAATAGCACTTTTTTATACGATTAATGGTATGTTAGAGGTGTACCGGAAGATGGGTTGCCTCGATCTTTTCTAAAAACTTTTTTATAGTTAAGTAGGGTTTCTTATTTCTAGATACTATTTTACAAGATGTATAAGAGGTATCATTTTCAGATTTCTAATTGTTATTCATATCGCAACCAATAGGTTGTATATAAAATTTGTAGGTGCAATGTAAAAGTTCGATTTCCTTGAAATAATGAATAGTTAATTTCCAAAAAAAATAACTAGTTGGTCTATTTTTTTTTAGGTAAAGTTTATAGGACGGATGGTCAACAGACTTGACATACACTGCGGGACATTTTGTTTGGATGTTTTGCTGTCCATAAAATGTACTGCGGTTCTGCACGAAAGATACAATTTTCGAAACATGTTTTCCCAGATAATAAAATAAAAATAGATTTATATAAACAACCCACATCAAAAACAACCGTGGGAAAGCCACGCTTCGGCATGAATGGGCTGGCTCGTACGGAGTGATACCAGGGCCTCACAGAAAACCGGTGTGAAATAGTGCTTGCGCTGTGTTTCACCGGGTGAGTGAGGATACCGGAGGCCCATACCCCAACCCCTCCCCCTATCTCCCCCCCCCATCCCCCAAAGGCCGGTAACGCACTTGTGACGCCTCTGGTGTTACGCGTGTCCATGGGCGGCGGTAATTGCTTACCATCAGGCGATACGTCTGCTCGTTTGCCGGCCTATTCCATAAAAAAAAAAACACAAAACATGCCCATCTGCTTAGAAAAACACAACAAAACTATTATTTGCTCGCTATTTACCAGAATTACCAAGACAGCACTACAATCAGATTACTCGAGCGTTTGCTGACGTGTTAGTGACGTCATCATTTATGTACATACCCAATCAGAGTCCACATGTAGCTTTGCAAATATGTCACATTGTAATTTAATATACTACATCAAATTCCGCCTGATGTAATATAGATTTTATCAGTGATTCAGGTTTCTTGAACACGGTACATTTTTAGGGTTACGTGCCAAAGGCAAAAAACTGAACTTTTATAGATTCGTCATGTCTGTCTGTCTGTCTATCTGTCCGTCCGTATGTCACAGCCACTTTTTTCCGAAACTATAAGAACTATAATGTTGAAACTTGGTAAGTAGATGTATTCTGTGAACCGCATTAATATAAGATTTTCACACAAAAATAGAAACAAAACTATAAAGGGATCCCCTTTATAGTAGTCCCCATACTTAGAACTGAAACTCAAAAAAATTTTTTTCATCAAACCCTGTTCATGTTCGGTATTTATGGATGAGTCTTCAAAAATGGTATTGAGGTTTCTAATATCATTTTTTGCTAAACTGAATAGTTTCCGCTAGAGACACTTCCAAAGTGGTAAAATGTGTGCCTTCCCCCTGTAACTTTTAAAATAAGAGAATGATAAAACTAAAAAAAATATATGATGTGCATTACCACGCAAATGCATAAATAATAATTACGCATAAATATCGTATATATATATATATTTTTTATGGAATAGGCGGGCAAACGAGCAGACGTATCGCCTGATGGTAAGCGATTACCGCCGCCCATGGACACCTGCAACACCAGAAGCGTCACAAGTGCGTTGCCGGCCTTTTGGGGATGGGGGGGGGGAGGTAGGGGTAGGGGATTGGGGTATGGGCCTCCGGTATCCTCACTCACTTGGTGAAACACAGCGCAAGTACTATTTGACACCGGTTTTCTGTGAGGCCGTGGTATCACTCCGGTCGATCCGGCCCATTCATTCCAAAGCGTGGCTCTCCCACGGTACATATACACGGTACATATGTGTAACTTGTAATATGTATGTATAATATATTCATTCTACTGTACGCATGACTATGCTCTTACATTTCTCTGCTATCCTCTATTCACTCAGGGTTTGCTGGCAGAAAACTCAATTTTGGGTTAAGCACGCCTTTGTACATGAAACTTTCTGGTATTTTTTTTTCCTATTCATGTGTTTATTGTGTACAATAAAGAATAAATACAAATATAAAAACAAATGCAAACTTCCACCGAAAATTGGTTTGAACAAAATCTAGTAAGTAGTTTTTTTTTAATACGAAATGAATACAAAAATGATATTATGTTACTTGCTGCTGCGGAACCCTTCATGGGCGAGTTCGACTCGCACTTGTTATAGATGATATGTCGTATGTTTTTTTCTGTACATCTCACGTTTATGTTTCAGTTGAGTAAATAGGCTTTGAAAACCTAACTACATATAATATTAGAGCTTTGTTTTACCATATAATGTAATAAATAATTTATATTTTGATGTGTAATCTATATTTTGACTGCATGGTTGGCCAAGTGGTTTAAGTGGTTCGCCACACCGCTTTCTACTGCACCCAGTGTTTATGGTTCAAATCCCACATGGTGTGTTGAGTCTGGATGTTCTTTGTGTCCATTTCATGTGTGATTGTAATGTCCCTCGTGACACAAGATCTATATTCCTAATGCGGGAGTTGTCTTTTAAAAGAAAAAAATTATAAAAAAAACGTTTGGCACTCGGGGACTGCCGCGGTATAGCTATTGCATAGGATTTTTTATTAACTTATGCAATTACTAGTGGTTGCCCGCGGCTCCGCCCGCGTGTATGTCAGTTATCGCGGCAAATAGTAGCCTATATGTTATTCTGATGTATAAGCTATATTACTGTAAAGTTTAATCCAAATCCGTTCAGTAGTTTTTTCCGTGAAAGAGCAACAAACATCCATCCATCCATCCATCCATACTCACAAACTTTCGCGTTTATTTATTTATTTATATCAACTGCTCGCTACACTTACAGTTACCCAATACGTGTAGCGAGCCAAAATTGGTGTTACAAATATGATAATTAATGATAAGATTTCATTAGCAATTGACACTCACAGTCGTCCGATTCCAAGCCAGGCAAAGCCCGCACTAAGGGAATCAGACCACTGACAAACACATTTAAACATATACATATTATAGGTAAATTACACCCAGACGCAGAACTAACGATCGTGTTCGTCACACGAAAGCTGGTCACGTAGGAATCGAACCCTCGACCTGCGGCGCTCAGCAGTCATGATCACCAACCACTAGAGCAACAGGCCCGTCATTATCAAAACTTATTATCTAAAAAAAGCATACAAAATGTGACAAATGTACTCAATTTAGTAGAGAATAAATCAAAATCCGGATACTGAGCAATCAGGGAGTTGAGCAATCTAACTACCTGGCTAGTGGGAGCGTATTGTGCCGTAAGCGTTCGCACCCGCGGCGCAGCGAGGAGACGGCAAGAGCGTAGCCGGGTGTACTGGTTTGGTACCCATAACGGACAACGGGATAATGCGTTTGCATTATCAATTTTATGGTTAAATTATAGATAGTAATGTACCATTAAAGCACACTTACGTCGCAATGCCAATGTGTTAAGACCTACCATGCCGAGAACAAAAAGTGATGGGTACAGACACGGATAGAACCCATAAAGCTTTTTGGATAAGAGCCGCGCGAATTTTCGTTGGACGCGTTCTATCATCGTGTTGTACATTGCCTCGTGCGGGTCCCAGATTATGGAGTTATACTCAAAAGCACTGCGAACGAAAGAGAAGTACAACACGATGACAGTGTTCCTGTTTTGGAATTGTGCCGACATTCTTATAACGAATCCTAGTGACTTAAAACTTCGTTCACAGATTTATAATATTAGTATAGCGCACACTTTTATATGATTGGTCACCCGCCCTGTTAAAATTCTACCTCAACGCCTTTCAATTAACTCTCCCCGATCAAAGCAACCTAGTAAGGTGGGGAAAAGCTACAGAAAAGGCTTGTACGATGTGCAATGCGGCAATAGGCACAGCCAGGCACTTACTGACAGGTTGTATGGCGCTATTAGACCGGGGTCATTACGCACGTCGCCATGATAGGGTATTACACATCATACGCGAAGCTATGAGTTTATCACTGGCGAGAGCGAAAAAAGGAATAACAACAAACATAAAAACTAACATCGCGTTTGTAAAAGAAGGCTCAACAAAAAATACTTCACTCACACAAAAGCCGTACCCAATTATAAATACCGCCAGTGACTGGACATTATTAGTGGACAAATATGAAAATCACTACAGAATACCGGAGGATATCTGTGCCTCGGCGTCCAGACCAGACATATTTCTTCATGCAATGTCAATTAAGCGTGTAGTACTAGTAGAACTCACAGTGCCGTGGGAAACGAACATCCCTAAAGACCACGCTTTAAAAAGAAACAAGTACTTTGACTTAACCAACGAAATAACTAAAAATGGTTATATCGTTGCGCTGTATGCCGTGGAAGTGGGTGCGAGGGTTATACCAGCTAAATCGCTCTATAACCTGCTTAAAGACCTTGGATTGCCAAGAGTCAGTAAGCTCTTTTCTTGAACAAATATCCAAAGCGGCACTGCTAGGCTCATTTCAAATATGGTTAGGTAGAGGGGGCAACACGGCGGACAGTGGAGGTGAGCAATGACGCGTCGTAAGGAGTGCTCCTTAAACCTAAACCTGGGTCGCAATTCCCAGGCACTGTCGAAGCCGCATGTGTTGCCCCCATCTATCACGCGATGGACCCGGCAACCGCACGGTGAATCCATGGATCGCTAAGAAATAGGTCGTCTCAAAAATTATTTAATTAATTTTTAATTATGCAGATTTTTTTTTGGAAATATTGACATCAAGTAAGTGAAAAAACCATAACATACAAATATATCACATGATTTCTCCAATATGTAAGTATTTAATGATAATTTAAATAGTTAACGACACGGCAAAATTCATAACGATGACAATGATGTGCATATTATATGTTATAATTACATTTTAAAACGAAAAATTTAACATGTATACTTACGGGGCGCACATGCGATGGGTGTGGCATTATAAAGATATGATAGATACCTACACACATATATATACTTTCTCACAAACAGCTGCTTACATATTCGTCCGATTTCGGAGCAGCTCGTCTCGGGTGTTAGGTTTTATTTTCGTTACGGAATTTCTTTTTTCGGTATAAAATGAAAACTATGCAATAGCTTAAAAATGTACAAAATTTCTAAATTCCTTTTCATGAACAATATAAATAGGTACTAGTATATAGCATGGTATATTTCGTAGATTTTACAGACAATCGGTTTAAATCATTTTATTATTGCATTTCACTAAGTTAGGTTATCCGTTGGCACCGGTAGTTATATATATAATAAGTTTACTGATCTGTGAACCGTTTCCTAGTTTGACTCAATACGAAAAAAGCAATGGAATACAACTTTAAACAACTTAAAATAAATAAAACTACAGTGACAAAAACAACATGTTCTAATCACACTACACATTACAGCTAAAGTCAGCTAAACGTTATTACACTGCATATATGCATTCCCGCAGAACACGGACAATTTCCGTCGTGACACAGCGACATGAATTTTGGACTAAGGTGACAATCGCGCAGGACACAAAGCCGCCACACTAATTGGAAACTGTGCGCCACCAAACGGATGGTCAACAGACTTGACATACACTGCGGGACAATTTTGTTTGAATGTTTCGCTGTACGTAAATATACTGCGGTTTTCGACGAAATAGATTCAATTTTTGAAACAGCGGCAAGTGCTTTTCCCATGCACTAAAATGTTCTGCTCTATTCAGTAGTTAGGTAGTGATCTATTATTAGTGGACAAATATGAAAATCACTACAGAATACCGGAGGATATCTGTGCCTCGGCGTCCAGACCAGACATATTTCTTCATGCAATGTCAATTAAGCGTGTAGTACTAGTAGAACTCACAGTGCCGTGGGAAACGAACATCCCTAAAGACCACGCTTTAAAAAGAAACAAGTACTTTGACTTAACCAACGAAATAACTAAAAATGGTTATATCGTTGCGCTGTATGCCGTGGAAGTGGGTGCGAGGGTTATACCAGCTAAATCGCTCTATAACCTGCTTAAAGACCTTGGATTGCCAAGAGTCAGTAAGCTCTTTTCTTGAACAAATATCCAAAGCGGCACTGCTAGGCTCATTTCAAATATGGTTAGGTAGAGGGGGCAACACGGCGGACAGTGGAGGTGAGCAATGACGCGTCGTAAGGAGTGCTCCTTAAACCTAAACCTGGGTCGCAATTCCCAGGCACTGTCGAAGCCGCATGTGTTGCCTCCATCTATCACGCGATGGACCCGGCAACCGCACGGTGAATCCATGGATCGCTAAGAAATAGGTCGTCTCAAAAATTATTTAATTAATTTTTAATTATGCAGATTTTTTTTTGGAAATATTGACATCAAGTAAGTGAAAAAACCATAACATACAAATATATCACATGATTTCTCCAATATGTAAGTATTTAATGATAATTTAAATAGTTAACGACACGGCAAAATTCATAACGATGACAATGATGTGCATATTATATGTTATAATTACATTTTAAAACGAAAAATTTAACATGTATACTTACGGGGCGCACATGCGATGGGTGTGGCATTATAAAGATATGATAGATACCTACACACATATATATACTTTCTCACAAACAGCTGCTTACATATTCGTCCGATTTCGGAGCAGCTCGTCTCGGGTGTTAGGTTTTATTTTCGTTACGGAATTTCTTTTTTCGGTATAAAATGAAAACTATGCAATAGCTTAAAAATGTACAAAATTTCTAAATTCCTTTTCATGAACAATATAAATAGGTACTAGTATATAGCATGGTATATTTCGTAGATTTTACAGACAATCGGTTTAAATCATTTTATTATTGCATTTCACTAAGTTAGGTTATCCGTTGGCACCGGTAGTTATATATATAATAAGTTTACTGATCTGTGAACCGTTTCCTAGTTTGACTCAATACGAAAAAAGCAATGGAATACAACTTTAAACAACTTAAAATAAATAAAACTACAGTGACAAAAACAGCATGTTCTAATCACACTACACATTACAGCTAAAGTCAGCTAAACGTTATTACACTGCATATATGCATTCCCGCAGAACACGGACAATTTCCGTCGTGACACAGCGACATGAATTTTGGACTAAGGTGACAATCGCGCAGGACACAAAGCCGCCACACTAATTGGAAACTGTGCGCCACCAAACGGATGGTCAACAGACTTGACATACACTGCGGGACAATTTTGTTTGAATGTTTCGCTGTACGTAAATATACTGCGGTTTTCGACGAAATAGATTCAATTTTTGAAACAGCGGCAAGTGCTTTTCCCATGCACTAAAATTTTCTGCTCTATTCAGTAGTTAGGTAGTGATCTATTATTCAGCTTGGATTTTTATAGAAATTTTACTATCAAGTTTGTAATGTTAATGGAACATTTCTTTGATCTACTTTTATCCGACTACGGCGAAGTTAAAAAGAAAGGTAGGTAGTTTTGGCAGTCTATGTATGTTCCACCGTAGAATCTAAACTACAGAACCGATTTCAATAAGGGGTGATAGTTTTTTAAACTTTCTTTTAAACCTACATACTGTATATGATCATATTTACTTCATATACAAATATCTAATGATTTTTATACTGGCAAAATTGTGTTAATCTCGTTCATGAATTTTTGAAATCTGCAGGCAATTTTTTTATGTATTCGTTATTGTTAGGACAAGGTTTGTGTACAAGAAAAATCAAAATATAGCGGAAAAAGTCTTTTTTTTTGTCCGCGAAGCTAAGACAGATAAGTAAATATGGCGGTACGAAGTTCGCCGGATCAGCTAGTTATTTATAATTATTTAATTCCAAAATTCATTGCCGCTTTTGTCTGAAAGACTAACTTAACAAAACTATTTGAAAAGTACTACCCCTATGAACCGCAGTTCAATTCCATTTGTAAAATTCCATCTCTAAATAAGATTCCCAATAGACTACAAAGGTATTTTCTATAATACACACCGGGCCTATTCTTAGTTCAATATGAAAGAACGCTGAGTCGAATGCATACAAAAAAAAATTGAACCTATTTCTATGCATTACAGTGTAATAGGGAAATAGGGTGACCTATATTTTTGGTGTACAAAAGACTTTTATATAGCACTGAATTCAGTTTCGTCTGCAAACTACTTTTTTGTTAATTATGCAGCTAAATATTTTTACAAGGCTTTGTAAAGCTGTATCTTGTCAGGGTTGGGTTGTTTTATTTTATTTACTATTCAAAACATACTGTAAATATTCCTTGGTTACATTTACTATTTATGCTGTATTATTTGTTCTGAAGTCCCAGTAGATGGGATGTTAATTTAAATAATAGGGCCAATTTCAGTATAGTTTAGTTTCGTCTTATATATTTAGAGACATTTACGTCAGATACTCATTTTCGATAGACATTGGTGGTGATTCTCTTGTTGTCATCACTAAACTACAATACACTAAAATTTGTTATTGGATTATATACTCTAATCTTATCCGCTTACAATCCATTTTTTGATATCTCACATCTCAGCTGTCACTGTGTTTAGTTTTGTACAAAATACACATAAATCAGAAAGTTTGATTATTACTTGAATAATCACAAATTTAAACAAAAAAAAAACTGACTTCAATCTGAACCAAATTTAAATAAAGACCACACGGGAAGCATCAGCTTTCAAATAAAGAATCATCGAAATCGGTTAGCATGATATTGGGTTATTCGCCAATTTGTCGCGCACATACTTAATGCAAATTGAAGACCTATATGGTTTTCTCATGGATGACATGTCAGAACTGGACCAAATTGAAATGGGACCACATGGGAAGCACCAGCTTTCAAATAAAAAAGAATCATCAAAATCGGTTTACCCAGTCGAAAGTTATGAGGTAACAAACATAAAAAAAAACAGTCGAATTGAGAATCTCCTTCTTTTTTTAAAGTCGGTTAAAAAGTAAAATTTACTTCAGTATAACCAAAATTAGTTAAATTACTCAACTTTGATGATATTTTTCTTCTGCTATTATTGTGTTGAACTTTTAAAAGAGTAAAGTGTGACGTAAAATTTGACATGTCAAGTTAGACGTCGTCTAAAAACGAAGTCCACACTGTTTAATACTGGTTGGTCAGGTCCGAACTTTATACTAAGTTCAACGAACAAATCTCCTTACTTCAGATTTTGAGTAACGAAAACTAAACATTTTCAGTTTTGGTGATAGATCGTAGTGATCTATCTCTGGATCTATTAGGCCGCGTTTTCGAACTCAGTGGGCAGCGGAGCGGGAGCGGAGCGACAGCGAGAGCGGAGCGGCAGCCCGTTTTCGAAACCAGCGGGCTAGGAGCGGGCGCTAGAGCGGTTTCGTGATGTGTTGTAAGAAACAATACCTTGTAAAATATAGCTTGATACGGATGACAGATTTCACAAAAAAAAATTAGTGATTTTAAATAATTAGTGAAAACGATTAATGTTTGATAATATTCTGTTTAATCATGATATCTACTTATGTTAAAGCGTCATAAATTAGTATTTTAAATTTATTTTTCTAAAATCGTACAACTCAAGCCTGATAACCTTAAAAAATCTTGATTAGTCGTAATTGTAAACACAATAATTTACTATATTGACAAGTTAGGGGGGTATTAGGTTACTATACTCAATCATTATAGAAAATCACAGAGGGCACAATGAAAAAAAAAACATCAACAAAGCGAACAAATTAACAAGTTATAAAGATGCGTACGCAGACGACGGTTTGTTATTGATAGAGTCGGATACTAGAACGGGGCTTGAGAGGCTGGCCAGTGAATGTTTGGACTTAATATCTCGGTGGGGTGGGCGTAATCGGTTGACGTTTGCACCAAATAAAACCTTCCAACTACTTCTGAAAGGTAACCTCAAATCACCGCCGTGTATTAAATTTGAAAATGTCACTATTAAAAATAAAACCTCGGTTTGTTATTTAGGATTGGTTTTAGAAAGAAATTTTTCATTTATTGAACATATTAGAACAGTTAATGAAAAGTCTAAAAAGAGTTTCTTTGCACTGACGAGGATATCAACTGCAACATGGGGTCTGTCATATAATACACTAAAGATCATATATGGAGCTACTTATTTGGGTTCTATTTGCTATGGTGCTCCTGTATGGGCAGATAGGGCGACTGTAGGCGCTGTCCGTCGCAAACTGTTACAAGGCCAACGACCTGCATTGATTTTCTTGTGCAAGGCATATAGGGCGGTTAGCACTGAGACTTTACCGGTGTTGGCAGGTTCTTCCGGTCGATCTCGAGGTGCAGAGACGTGCAGCCATGTACTATTCCACACTACAAAACATGGAATGCGATTTTTTGGGTATACGAGACCGCGGTAAAATCATAAGATTGTTTCAACAAAAATCCAATGTCTATAACGACCTCTTGGATGAATGGCAGCAACGATGGGACGAATCATCTAAGGGGCGCCACCTCTACCAGTTCTTTCCATCTGTTCGCGAAAGGTTGTCAAGGACTTGGCTCGAGGTAGATCACTGTGTCGCTCAATTTCTTACAGGCCACGGTAACTTTGAGAGCAAACCATACTCATTTAAATTAGTCGATTCACCATTGTGTCAATGCTCAACACCTGGTTCTAGCTGTGAACAGTCGGCTCATCATATCCTCTGGGAATGTAGTCTTTGGTACAATGAACGTAACATGATGCTAAATAGCTTACAAATGACGTCTGGGATAGTATATTATGGGGATCTTGTGTCGACTGCGGTGAATTTCCGTGCGTTTAAGCGATTCTGCCATACATACTATAGAAATCAAATATAGCTCACTTAGGACCCATAATATTTTTATCCGTGGTGCTTCCCGGTTTGAAAAAGGCGTCTGCCTATTTTGACTCCATTTTGTCTCCCGCTTTGCTAAGGAGAGAAGTGGACTTATTATATTTCCAACTCCTCCAGTTTTCTTCTGATTAATTTCGTTGCGGGTTCCAAGACAGTTAAATTTTTCCTGGGACTTCCCGAGTGTCATAACTCGGTGTTTTCGTGGGTCACCGCTGTTGATCCTGGTGTACAGGAGCATCAGTGGTGGGCGTGTGGGCGGGATTAGTCCCATTTAAAAAAAGTTATAAAGATGATTAAAATGTTTTTTGCTATTTTATATGCTATTATAGTATAATTTTTGTTGCTAACAAATGAATAAAATATAAAATATTAATAATTAAATAAACTTGTAAATAAAAAAATAACAACATTGACAAAATTAAAAATCATTAATCACAGGTGATTGCTATTTTATTCCATCCCTATAGGACACGGCTACATTCGCAAAGTATTACATAGACTTGACATATGCGTACACTCGTAAGATAGAAACCAAGCACATTAAATATTAACGTTGCCAGGTTAAAGCCCATTCTTCCTTATTAATGTTTCAAACGTTCAACAAATCTGGTTATAATTTGGTCGATTAATTACAAAATTTTCACACTTTAGAAACTAGTTTTTATCACTTATTTTAAATTATTTCTGCATAGTAACACACAACAATTGATGAAATTAATCGTAGTTAATATTAAAAACAACATTATGCCGACAAAAAGCTGTTTTTTATACTTACCTGTGAAAGGTTATACTTTCATGTTTACGTTCACTGCGGCCTTTGCAGCCGACAACACAACACTTTCCGGTACAGTGTACCATAGTTAGTAAAGTATCTGGGTTAAAAACTGTTAAATACAATTGAATTTACATAGTAATTTCTTCCAAAAACGTGATTTTCACTCCTGACACAGTTCCCGCTTTCAACGCTGTGTGGCACGAATGTTTATGTACCATAAAAAAGAAGCGATACGGCGCTGAGGATAAAAAATACTTACCTCTATCTTTCTCCAACACACTGGAAAATGGTATAATTATTCGAACAATATTGCAAGTAATAAAGATTGATAATTTATTAAAATGTTTTTTTAATCAACTATTAAAATTGTTATTTTAATAAGTACCTAAATAAATTTGGAAAAATCACAAAGTTGACAAAATTAAAAGTCAATAATCACAGGTGATTACTATTTTATTCCATCCCTAGCTGACACCGCTACACTGGTGCGCACCGCCATAGAGATATTATAGATAGAGCAGAGGAGCCGTGCGAGTCATAATATATGTTCGATGAATGGAAAGTCGTCTGAACGTTACTTCGAATACTTTTTATCGATAAACGCTTCTTCGACTGAATGATTCATCGAATATTTTTGAATCGAATTAATGTTTTTTTGAATACGTTTAAAATGAAAATAAAAGTATAAAGAAAACATGTGTGGTGTATTATTTCATACATAATCGAGGAAATCTAATAACTTTGAGATATCTTACGTTCCTTCCGTACTATAAAATTTAGAAGAATGAAATGTATCAATAGCACTTTATTTAACCTACTAATTAAATATTATAAATTACTAGCTTTTACACGCAGCTTTGCTCACTAAGACTTTCATCCCCTGATTTACCCCCTTAGGGGTGAAATTTCGAAAATTCCTTTCTTGGTGCTCTCTTACGTTATATAAAGAACCTACATGCAAATGTTCAGGATTCTAGCTTCAACGGTTTGGGCTGTGCGTTGATCTCTGGGTATGTCAGTCAGTCAGTCTGTCAGTCAGTCAGTCAGTCACCTTACTCTTCTATATATATAGAAGATAATGAGTATAATATGATATTAATCATATAGTTAATTAAATGAAATAAAAATGAAAAGAAAAAATGGGGCGTGCGGACAATTTAAAAAAAACCTACGTTCCTCCCGTCTAGGTCTAGTTCGTAGGAAACAAGAAATGTGGCAATAACACTTTTTTGATTGCATTTAGTACTTTTGCTTATGAAAAGCCTGCCTACGGCAATCTAAATGCAAACATAATATTTATCTCGCGTTGACAAGTAGCGCTTCTCATTATTATATTTTACTAGCATGCATGTTTTTAAATTTCAATGTACGGAAGTAACGGATGATATCTCAAAGTTATTAGATTTTCTCGATTTTGTATGTATTGTATACAACACACATGTTTTCTTTATATTTTTATTTTCATTATTATACTCATTTCGAATGAATCGCTTCGATGAATCGTTCGATGAATGTTCGATGTTCGATGATGTTCGATGTGTTCGAAAAAATGTTCGATGAATCGTTCAGTAGAAGAAGCGTTTATCGGTAAAAAGTTCCTTCGCGATAAACTCAAGTCAAAGTAACGTTCAGTCGACGTTCCATTCATCGAACATGTGACTCTCGCAGTAAAATTACGGACCCAGGGAGGGAAAGCAGGCCTCCAGCCGTCCCTCGGTTAGAAAAAGAGAGACGATCGCGGTACCTATCTGTCTGTGTGTACGTATATTTTATTACTATAAACAACTTTATAAGGTACTAGCTTTTACACGTGGCTTTGCTCACGTAGACTTTCATCCCCTGATTTACCCCCTTAGGGGTGGAATTTCAAAATTTACTTTCTTAGCGCTCACTTACGTTATATTAAGAGTTTACATACAAAATTTCAGGATTCTAGGTTCAGCGGTTTGAGCTGTGCGTTGATCTCTCTCTATGTCAGTCACCTTCCTCTTTTACATATACGACGAGTATAAAAGATTTTAGAGTTAATTTTATTTTATTATTCGAAGTTATTATAATAACAAGCAGTCCTTTACTGCGCATGCGTCAGTAGAGAAAGACAGATGGGGTAACGTGATCTTCTCTCTCTTTCTAACCGCTGGATGTTTCCGCTTACCGGCAGTCGTATGTCTTCCCTACTCTATCGATAATACCTCTATGCGCACCGCTCGTCTGCGCTCGTCACCCGCTCGTCGCCCGCTCCCGCTCCGCTGTGTTCGAAAACAGTCCCATATAAATCCATACATTCGAACGTGCCGCTGCCGCTCTGCGCCCGCTCCGCTCAACCCGCTCCCGCTGAGTTCGAGTACGCGACCTAGTGATAGAACACATTTTTATTTTGCTCTATGATTCTTTTGATGACACAGGATACTGTATAATATATAATCAGATAGGTTAAGATTAAAGAGAAATAAATAGTGCTTTTATCTATACATCTATGCAAATAAATAAAATTGGAGTGTCTGTTTGTAATATTAAAATAACCGTTTTTTAATAAATGCATATTTATGATGTATACACGGTACATGTACCAAAATATATTTTTTTACAATTATTGTTGTCTGTCTGTCGGTCTATCTGTCTGTCTGTATCTCTACAACGGCTGGACCGATTTTGATGGGACTTTCAATGACAAATAGCTGGTGATCTAAGGAGTAACTTAGGCTACTTTTTTTAGACTAAATTTGTCCCGCGGCGTTAACCGCGGTACGATAATAACCACGGGTAGCACCGCGGGGTTCAGCTAGTTCAAAATGTATTAGAAGTCCAAATATCCCAACTTGGTTTGAATGTCAGCACAAGGTACGAAAATAATCTATACATATTAATAATATTCAACAATCTTCACTGCCTGAATTCAGCATAAAGCTCTAGAAAAAAAAAAAAACCATTATAGTATCATCACTTTTGATGACCAAACCATTAACATCAAAATAACATTAGCGTCATACAAAAATTGCATAAAATTAAATTTCCCAACATTCCGGGAGGGCAAAAAAATAGCAACACTTTTGCTACAAACACACGGATGAAATATTAATGTTGCCATCAATTCAGCGAGTTCCACCTCAGATGAGTTAAAAATTTAAAAACCAATGCCATTTGGAGTGTTGCCAAACGTAAAAGGTGGGGTGGAATTTAATGTGTTAGTGAAAACTGAGGAAAAAATGCATGCCTCGTATTTTGTTATCTTTCGTAATTAGGATGGTTGAACGCGTTCTCATTTGGGTGGGTAATGTTTCTATGAGAGGTTTTTTTAAGTAGGTCAGGTAGGTAGGTTAGTAGATTTTATTTTCGCATTGAAGTTTGTTTACGACTACTAAAGGGTAAACACATACCCATTTAAATTTACTTTCTACCAGATAAACAAACACAGTGACAGCTGAGATGTGAGATATAAAAAAATGGTCTGTAAACAGATGAGATTAGAGTATATAATCCAATAACAAATTTTAGTGAATTTTAGTTTAGTGAGTACCCCAAGAGAATCACCACCACTCAGTAGTAGAAAGCAGCGTGGCGTCCGCCATATGGCTCCCACACATAACTGCGATGCGATGCAGTGTGAAGTTCTTGCAGTGCATTCGTGCGAGCTCGAAGATATTTGCGATGCGTTGCGAATTCGCAGTTACGTGTGGTAGCCCTTAACTACTACGCCATTTATCAGTCATTATGGTTCCTGTATGTACGTATTATTTTATGATTTATATAAATCTAGAGATATAGGAGATTGAAGACGAGTGACATAGAAAACCGGCCTTACCCTTGGGCGACACATTACCTTGTTAAACACGGCGACCCTAATTAAATATTAATATAGGGGAAAAGGATGACAAATATTAGCACTGATCCAATAATAATATTCAAGGCATTTTGAATAAGGTGTCTTGTGAATTATTAAACATTAATGCATTGATTTCGGTTTCAGTGGAGCATCCAACCCTCACCTTCTAGTCACACACTTGCAGAGTAAAAAAATGTAGGGTAAGTTAAAGGGAAGTAGCATATTTACTGACTGCCTCGTTCTCATAGTGTTAGCGTACATGATTGTTGTGCATGAGGTGTCGGGTTCGATTCCCGGGTTGGACCAATAATTGTATGATCTGCAAATATCGTGGGAGTGCCACGCTTCGGTATGAATGGGCTGGTTCGACCAGAGTGATACTACGGCCTCACAGAAAACTTGTGTGAAATAGCGCTTGCGCTGTGTTTTACCGAGTGACTGAGGATACCGGAAGCCCATACCCCAAGCCCTCCCCATCCGCCTCCCCATCCGCCTCCCCATTCGCCTCCCCATTCGCCTCCCCATCCCCCTGCCCATCCCCCTCCCTATTCCCACAAAGGTCGGCAACTAACTTGTAACACCTCTGGTGTTGCGGGTGTCTATGTGCGGCGGTAACGCTTACCATCACGTGATACGTCTGCTCGTTTGACCCCTATTCCATAAAAAAAAATGATTTGGAGTTTTAGTGTCTTCTAATATTATAAATAATATAAATATATGTATGTATGTATTTTTTTGTAAATTTATACTTATAAAAATACAAATAAATACTTAAAAGAAAATACATAAGTATTCTATGAGTCAGTCCAGATTTCATATTACGAGCTTTGCTTAGTTTGAAGCAAGAAGGCATTGTGTGTCAGATGTCAGAAACATTTATCAGCGGGCACGGTCGTGCCCTCGCCAAGACGAGGCAAGCGCAGCGCAAGGGCACTACCTACCTTTTCTCGAAGTGTTTCGTCGTTTTTTTGAACCCACATAACTTTGGTTTCCTATATACCAGACCGTTCAAATTATCAGGATATGATGTCAGTAATAGATTAATAAAACATACAAAGTTTAAACTGCATAGCTTTGATACTTTAGATTTTATTGATACCTAAAAGACACCGATTTCGTCACTGACACACTGATGATCATCATAACTGTTAGGGTACTTCCTAAAGTGCAAGAAAGCTGAAATTTGGTATGTAAACTAAGTTTAGTATACAAACAACAAAAAAAATCATAAACACATTACTTTTGCCCCCAAACCCCCAAATTTGGGGCGTGCAAGTTTGTATGAGGCTTTCACAAATGTTTATGCTAGAGGTTTTATTTTTGGTACACGGACTTTTTAGAAAGAAGAAAGAAGATGTACAAGAAATGCAGCCCAAAAAAGAAAAAACGCTGCCTTAAGCTACTTACAAAAAGAAATGAAATACCACCAAAAACATTTTCATGTAAAATGTTGCCAAGACGACTGCATATGGCATATTACCCTGTAAAAATATATCAGATCTCATGTAGAGCCTAGCTTCTGAATCTACACGCCCTAACTCTACCAACCCTAACTTCACAAACTCTACATCTCAGTAAAATGTATGGCTTGGCTGTTTCGTTACTTCAGAAACTAATTATTCCCATAACACATTACTTCAGAAACTAGATATTTGCAAACACAAAAGGCGTTCGTTTCGCCTTCGTGACTGCAGCGAAACGGCGACGCCTTACATTTTTACTGAGATATAGAGTTCTTCACTTCGTACCGCCATATTTACATATCTGTCTCAGTTTCCCATCGCGCACAAAAAAAAGACTTTTCCAGGTATCTTTTAATTTTTCTTGTACACAAACCTTGTCCTAACAATAACGAATAAAAAAATAAAACAAGTACAAATTATTAAAAATAAAAACCCGACTGCGTCAATATATAACAATTATAATATATAAGTTATATATATATTCGTAATCACCGTAAAAAAATCTTTATTTTGATACTACACTCGATGTATTTTGAAAACATTATTTTTTTTATATTACTTTTTGGCGCCAAAAATCCTTATTTTTTTATTTTTTTTATTTTGATGTACCCAGTGTCACTTTCACGACTAAGACGAATCTATTGGCACCACTCACATAAAAATACGACAAGCCGTTTAGGCTCTAGGGCGTGCCAAAGAAATTTACATACATACAAACACTCGAAAAACATAACTCTCCTCTCGCAGTCGGGTAAAAAATAAAGAATTATTAAATTAGTGCACCCGATCGGAAGTTATGCGCGTATATACATTTGGGCGATTCATTTTTATATACAGGGTGAATTTTTGAGACGGGACAGTAAGGGCAGGTACCTTAACCTTTATAGTTACAGGAATACGCTTTTAGGAGACTATCCATATATTTTTAAGATATTCTGAACTGCATTTACAGATTTTGTAAAAAATGTACAGTCAGCAAGAAAATGGTCATTTTAAACAAAAACTTTTTTTGATGTCAATCGATCCTGTTTCTTATAAGGATCGAAAGTCTCTACT
Organism: Diaphora mendica; assembly: GCA_949125395.1. Classification (NCBI taxonomy): domain Eukaryota; kingdom Metazoa; phylum Arthropoda; class Insecta; order Lepidoptera; family Erebidae; genus Diaphora; species Diaphora mendica. The sequence continues at coordinate 4,502,940 of OX421334.1, forward strand.
GGACCGACTGAGGTTTGAGTACTAGAAATGTCAGAAATGGCAAAAAAATCCCATACATTTGTACGGAAATACAGGGGGCATAAGATACTTACAGTTTTTGTCAAGCTGGCCTCGTGGCTGTTCTTATAAGCAAAAGCGCCTACCTGAGTAGACAATCATCATAATTAGTTGCATCGTTAATCTTCTTCAGAACCAAATCAAATAATAATTAAATAACTCATTTTAATATGTATTTTAGACACAGACAAACATAACTTAAATTTAGATGATATACTAAATAAATTGCTCAAAATGTCCGCCGTTTTCACGAATACATAAGTTTACTCGTTTTTGTACTGAGTTAGTAGCAGCCGATTATTTTCTTGGATGGATATCATTTAAAATCCTTGTTAATGCATCTTTTAGCTCCTGAATACTGTTGTATTTCTTTTTGTACACTTCGTTTTCTGGGTAGCCCCACAGAAACAAACCGAGAGGCGTTAGATCGGGGCTGCGAGGTGGCCACTTAATTTAACCATGTGTACCTATCCACTGTGACCCGAACTGCCTATTCAAACTGGAACGCGTAAGGCGACTGTTGTGTGGCAGAGCGCCATCTTGCTGAAAATAAACTTTTCGCAATTCTGACAGGAGCCATTCATCCAACTGGTTTTGGAGATTCTCTAAAATGACGTCGTTATACACGGCAAAATTAGGAGTACCTTCATAAAATTCCACCATTACCACTCGGTTTGACATCACACCACACAAACAGTTAAAAGAGAATCGAAATGTAAAAAATTAAAATGAATGAAATGTAAATGCGGATTATGGCAGATCTACTCATAACAAAGAGTTAGGCTAATTTAGAGGTTTGACTCTTTTTCCGTAATGTATGGGAAAAGTGTTTTGCGATTTCTGACATTTCTAGTACTCAAACCTCAGTCGGTCCAATAGAGACTTTTGATCCTTATTAGAAATAGAATCGATTGCCATCAAAAAAAGTTTTTGTTTAAAATGACCATTTTCTTGCTGACTGTACATTTTTTTCAAAATCTGTAAATCCAGTTCAAAATATCTTAAAAATTTATGGATAGTCTCCTAAAAGCGTTTTCCTGTAACTATAACGGTTAAGGTACCTGCCCTTACTGTCCCGTCTCAAAAATTCAGCCTGTACATATATAGATTTAATAAGAAACCTATCACATTTAAGTTGACTTTATTAGTATGCAAGTAATAGCCGACTAATTAATGCGCCGTTATACTCGTAGAGCACCGTTTTTTATAATATATAAAATAACAAAGGATCGACACTTGGCTGGTTTTTTAATGTAGGAATTAAAATAATAAAGCTATAGATATAATATAATATATGGTCTGGTTAGACTGCCTCGTTGGTCTCGCGGTTGGCGTGTGCGACTGTTGATCATGAGGTCTCGGGTTCGATTCCCGGGTCGGACCAAATGTTTGTGTGATCTACAAATATTTGTTTCGGAGTTTGGGTGTTTTCTATGTATAATATGTATGTATTTACAAAAAAAAAAAGTATTTATGTATTTGTATCAGTTGTCTAGTACCCATAACACAAGCTCTGCCTAGCTTGGGACTAGATGGCGTTTTGTGTTAGATGTCCGAAATATTTATTATTTATTATTATTTAAATATATATATAAACAGATATATATAATATAAAAATATAATAAATCCTATACCTAATACTGAATATAAACAGCTAGAGAGTAATTTGTGGCATGTTTCCAAAATATAACCCTTTCAGCCAAGTTAAACTCAGTACCAATTAGCAAATTTAAGCTTTCACGAATGTACGAACTGGTAGACTAGTTGATTCCAAGTATTCATACTGATTCACATTCTACTAAATACTACATTCAAGTAACGCAGCTCGTTTCCAAACACAACTTTGTAACTTAACAAACCAAAACGTTGTGTATAAAGGTTGTTATTCAAAAGTACTCATATTTAGATAACTATGAATTAACATTACCATGGTATTAGCTTTGTAAATTGTAACTATATAAACGTTCTAGGTCTTGATTATTCCCAAGATTATTTGGGATATGCTACTAGTTCAACTGGTTTTACTTGAATATAAATTTTCCCACGGAGCAATTGGCATAGGACCTCTGCAATTCTGAGGGCGAACTGAATTCGAAGGGTGAACTAGTTGCCAGTCTATTTGAGGGCATTGACTTTTCAATTATGATTTCCATCGATGTTCATCATAACCGGGACTGACGGCTTCTTCGAGGCACGAGTGTGGTACACCACCAAACTTCCATATTCCGAGCTGTTATTTAGAATTTCTTAGAAGAAAAACCTAAGAACACTTTTGTACATATCTGGGAATGTAACACGAGATTTCTTGATCGGCGGTGACATACGCTAATCGCTAGACCAAGACCAAATGATCAAAGAGCAATATTCTATGTAATGGACTGTTTTTACTAATAAATCAGGAAAAACTATTCTAAAGAGGTTGGCAAACTGGCAGCGTAAAATGAACATAATTTTCTTGTTGACAGTATCGGCATTTTTATCAAGCTTGACTGTTGTCAGCACATTAAGAAAAGATACAGTACTTTTTCTAATACTTTTTTATAGCAACGTTGGTCTAGGTCGTTCAAACAATGGAAATGCTTTTGCAGCATGCGTTCAAGTAGCTGCCGACTGAAACTAAGCTTATTCTAATATGATCCATTCTGTCTATCTATTTCTCTCAATACTATTAAATTTTCTACAGTTTTGCCAACATTTTCTATTGTTACTTCTTATTGGTTTAGTGGTAGCATGGTATTATATAGCCAATAAATGTTCTATGTAGTAGCTCCTGAGATAAGCGCTTTCAACCAAACAAACAAATTAAGTCTTCAGCTTTATCATATTAGTATATATGTAATTTATTAATAATATTTTTAAGTGCCACTCAAATATTTCTTAATTAAAAGTTTCATAAAATCACAGTTTTTTTGAGGATTTTCTACCTACAACTGTCAATGTAATTGGGGAATATTTTCCATTCGCTGTTTGTAACAAACAGAAATTTCTCGAAACCTTATGACTGACTGCCCACGTTTGGCTCTTTGAATACACCCCTTTAGTTAAAATATATCCGAAAATTAAAGGTTTTGCCGACATCAAAGTGCTTTTGAAAACGAGAAAATCATTAATTTTAGCTTATAGTATGGTGTGTGATTGAAGTAATTCAGAACATGCATTACAGCGTGTAGTTTTGTTTTGGATAAAATGATAAGTACTAGCGGTCGTCCAATGGTCGAAATCAACCATAATCGTTCTTTGTAGGTTTCTGTTCTCCTCCTCCATATACTTATATATAAACTTTAAGTGTGCCAAATTTGGTATTCTTCCGTTCACATAATTTTCGTAAAAAGGGGTACAAAGTTTTTCTTCACATATTAATATACGAGTTGTTGCCCGCGGCTCCGCCCGCGTGTATGTCGGTTATCGCGGCAAATAGTAGCGTATGTGTTATTCTGATGTATTAGCTATTAGGTAGTAGAGCCACGCTGATTTCAGCACGAACGGGCCGGCTCGACCGGGGTGGTACTACCCTCGCACAGAAAATCAACGTAAAATGACAGCGTTCGTGCTGTCGTGTTTCGTTGGTGACTGTGAGACCGGAGGCCCAAATAGTCTATTTATTTATTTATTTATTTCGGTGTGGAAAACCAACAGCTACATAAATGAATATAGTTAGTTTGATAAGCAACATCAAGCCAATTACAGGTTTTCACGAATTGCAACATAATAATTTAACAAAAGTTCTGGAACACTGACCAATACACTACACCATCATAATAAACAACAGTAAAAAAAAAAACAATAATGTCATCATTGAAAAAACTTAAGATTTAGCATACCGCGAATAACATTAATGTTAGTGTTAAAGGGATCAATACAGTACTCCTTGCACAACCTATTGAAGTCGCCGCTCGCTCTAACGATAAATGAATTTTTTCTGTAGTTGGAAGAGGAAAAGGGGACACAAATGGGTGGATTAAATCTAATTGACCTACGGGGGACATTAAATTTTAATTTTTGCAACAGGTGTGGACAATCAATCTCATTAGAAATAATTTTCAAAAGGAAACAACAATCCGCTAATTGACGTCGATTTATAAGTGGCTGGATATGAAACCTTCTGCACAGACCAATGTAATTATCTGCGCTATATGGAATATTTAGTCGAAAGCAAAGAAATTTCAAAAAACGTTTCTGAATATTCTCGATACGATCGATGTATTTGTAATAACAAGGGCTCCAAATTTGGCATATTCTAGGTGGCTCCTAACAAAATAACAGTAGAGAATTTTAAGCGTTTTAGCCTTTACAAAGCATTTGGAGATTCTCATCACAAATCCCAATGTCTTCGAAGCCTTTGCAATAATTTGTTCGATATGCACGTCAAACAATAGTTTTGAATCGTGGTATACGCCGAGGTCCCGCACTCCATCACATCTAGGTATTACTTGCCCTTTAAGTTCGTACGACGCTAGTATTGGAGAACGCTTTCTACCAAACGTGACGACTGAGCATTTAGCGGGGTTAAGTTCCAATTTATTTATCTGACAGTATTGGTCAAGTCGCGATAGGTCTGCCTGCAATGCTTGCACGTCCTTTGCCGATGATACTACAGAATAAATCTTCATATCATCGGCAAAACAGAGCAAATTAGAACTATGGAAGCAGGAGTCGATGTCGTACACGTAGATAGTAAAGAGCAAAGGACCCATTAAAGAGCCCTGTGGTACACCGCTGGGGACAGAAACCCAGCCAGAAATATAGTTACTGACTACAACAGCCTGCGTCCGATTTTCCAAGTAAGAGGAAAACCACCTAAGTAAGTCTCCTCTTATGCCATTGTTAAATAATTTAATTTTGAGCATGTTGTGATCTATTTTATCAAACGCTTTGCTGTAGTCGGTGTAAACGACATCGACCTGAGCTCCATCCTCCAACCCATGTGTCACATAATCATTCAACAGTACCAAGTTTGAAACCGTTGAGCGACCTCTCAAAAAACCGTGTTGTGATGGATTGAAACATTTTTTGAGTGCTGCGTATATCTGACCGTAAATAACCTTTTCAAAAACTTTGGCTAGTACACATAATTTGGAAATGGGTCTATAATTAACGATTTCAGTTTTTGGCCCTTTCTTGTGCACTGGCGTAACATACGCGGACTTCCAAACCCCAGGAACAGTACAAGTAGTAAGCGATTTCTTAAATAACAGCGATATCGGCAGAGCAATAGTTTTAGCACATTTAATGATAAATTTGGGTGACAGATGGTCGGGACCAGCAGCCTTCGATGGATCAAGGGTAGCTAGAACCTTAGTAAGATACCAAATTAATTTCAATTGAGCTGATATCACAAGACGTGTATGATTTACTTGTAGTGCAGGTATTTGTAGAAGCGTCAGTAACTGGGTCAAGAAAAGCGGAGTGGAAATGTGCAGAGAATGCATTGCATATTTCATCGGCAGATGAAATTGATACGCCACTGTAGTTAAAGTAACTTGGCAGTGAGTTAGATTTAGAGCGTTGCTTTACAAAGCTCCAAAAGTATTTGGGATTATTTTCAATAGACTCCTCAGCAGAAGTTAGGTATTTAGAGTAGCAGTCGGCCTCAAGCTTCTTTACTCTATCACGTAAGAGCCTGAACGTAGCCCGGTCAGAGAGTCTACCATATACTTTAAATCTATTAAAGTATTTAGATTTTTCTTTTATTAGACGTTTGAGTGAAGAGGAGTACCAAATCGGATAAGAAGTGTAACAAATGTTCTTGCTAGGTACGTATTTATTACGAATGTCAGCTATAGTATTGTAAAAATACGTCACACATTCTTCGAGTTCTAATTTCATAAACACGTTATCCCAATCCACTGCTGAAATTTCCCTACTTATCGAAATAAAGTCACCTTTATCATAAATATATCGAGTGTACGACGCGGGAATCAAATGTGTGTACTCCGCAAAATCCAAATCAATTAATAAAGCTGGGTGATATTTATCGATAGGTACCAAAGGGTTTGAACATTCACTTACTGTCACACTTTCATTACACAAAACTAAGTCCAAGGTCTTCCCGAAACTATTTAATATACCATTGTACTGGCTCAGACCTAGAATTCGAAGTTCGTCCGTTAGCGTATACTCGTCACTGCTACATATGTTTACAGGTAGTAGAACATTTTTCATCAATTGCCATGAAATACCACTTAAGTTAAAATCGCCTATGATTAAAAAATTTTCGTCTGAATTACTTAACACTAAACTGTTTAAATTGGTTAAAAAGTTGGACAATTGTTCCGAAAAAGAGAATCCTCGACCTTCCGGACATAAATAAATAACACTTACGTTTAACTTGAAGACATCCCTTGTACCAGGGTAACGTAGGTTCACAGTCACCCATAAATCTTCTGCCGAGGAGTGAAAAAATGGCTGTGGCACTGCAGATATGTATTTACGAATAGCTATTAACACCCCGCCTCCGCGCGTCTGACCAGTCCGAGAATAATTACGATCACGGCGCCACACAATATACTGATCACCAAATAGTTCTGAATCCGAGATGCCGTCCACTAACCAAGTTTCCGTTAACACAATCGCGTCATATAGATTAACACTCACTTCCCTATAAAAAGCATCAAATCAAATCAAATCAAATCAAAATCATTTATTCATCTAAGACACCAAGTGACACTTATGAACGTCAAATTGAAGCTATAGTTAAAAATCATAGATCGACACAAACAGAGGCCACAGCATGTGCTGTATTGTCGAGGTAAGTTAGGCGAAAACACCAAAATCTACTGCCTGCCTGTGTCGATCCATAACTTCCAGTTTCCAAAATGCGTAGAGCTCATGAGAAGAATACTGGCAAAGAAACTCATGGCTACTCTTTTTCAAAATCTGATTTTCAGGTACAATAGTGTTAGTATTACATGTAAGGTAAACAGTATGCAAGCTGTTGCCACCTGAAATTCCTTTTATTAAAAAGCTCCAAAATCCAACGCGCAAACAAACAAAAAACACTCAGTGATAACGTTGAAGGTTTGAGTCTATTAAACATAGAACAAAATAGAAACAAGGTGCACATCCACTTACATTCAGTTGCAAAATCTACTGTTGAAAATAATTCGTGACTGGATTAAGAGGCTAGGGTTGCAGTTGAACGAACCAGAATAATAGTATTGTCTAAAGAATCGCTGACTAGGCCGACCAGTCACCCCAAGCAGCACCCGTTCACGAGTATGACGCATGGACCAGCCATCATCTCCTTCGCCATATCAGAGGGAAGGAAACGACCCGCCCCACGACGACACCGCAAGCAATGACATTTTAGTGAGCATGACAAACCATAGTCTAGATACTGATAAAAATCACTACTAATTAAATTACCATGATAATCGCCACGCATTACTTTCAACTAACAATGGTTTGTTAATATTTAGCTTTATTAAAAGACAAAGAAGTTTGTGTGTATCTATTTAAATTCTAATGACACCTTAAGCCCATGACTGTTTGTCGTTTAGATAATCGTTGATCGTATAGTAGGCTTTCCTAATAAGGTGATTTTTTACAGTTAGCTTGAATTTATTTACAGGAAGGTCGATTACATGTATAGGAATTTTATTATAAAAACGTACACCAAGACCTTCGAACGAGTTGTGTACCTTATGTAATCGATGATAGGTACCAATGAGTTTAGATTTGTTTCTAGTATTAATATTGTGTACATCACTGTTTTTCTTATAGTCATTAATGTTGTGTCTAACAAACATAATATTAGCAAATATATACTGTGATGCAACAGTTAAAATACCTATATCTTTAAACAACTCTCGAAGAGAGACTCTAGCACCTAAATTGTACATTGAGCGGATGGCTCGTTTTTGTAGAATAAAAATCGTTTCAATATCAGCCGCTTTGCCCCAAAGTAGTATACCATAGGACATGACGCTATGAAAGTAGCTAAAATAAACTAACCTAGCTGTGTCCGTATCAGTGAGCTGACGTACCTTCCATACTGCATAAGCTGCCGAACTAAGTCTACCCGCAAGGCTATCTATCTGGGCTCCCCATTGAAGTTTACTATCTAATGTAATTCCTAAGAATACTGTTGAGTCTACAATACTTATGATTTCATTATTTATAGTTAGATTAGTGCCTAGTTGTTTTACATTTGGCATAGTAAATCTCACACACTTTGTTTTATTTGAATTCAGTAGGAGATTATTCGTTGTAAACCAATTCAATACATCATTTAGTGCCCTATTCACATCGTCAAAAACTGTTTTCTTACGATCGACTTTAAAAATAAGTGACGTATCATCAGCAAATAGAACTATATCACAGAGATCTTTTAAATAATATGGTAAGTCATTTACATATATGAGAAAAAGTAGAGGACCCAGTATGGAGCCCTGCGGAACGCCCATAGTAACAGGTAATCCAGATGACCTCGCACCATTGACATCTACATGTTGAATTCTATCTTTCAAGTAGGAAACGATTAGTTCCAAAGCAATACCATTAACACCATAATGCCTAAGTTTAAGAAAAAGCGTGTTATGTTCTACACAGTCAAAAGCTTTTGAAAGGTCGCAAAATACACCTATCGCATCTTGCGAATTCTCCCATGCACTAAATATATGTCTCAAAAGAGTTGCACCCGCATCAATTGTTGAACGACCCTTTGTAAAGCCATATTGTTCTTTGTGAAATAAATTATTTAGATTAAAATGGCTTTCTAGTTGTTGCAAAATGACTTTTTCAAAAATTTTACTAATAGCCGGTAAGATTGAGATTGGCCTAAAGTTACTTGGTTCGGTTGTACAACCCTTCTTGAATAAAGGTATTACTTTACTATACTTCATCAGGTTAGGAAAAACCCCAGAATCAACACATCGATTGAATGTTATTGCTAGAAATGGTGCTATATCAATTATAATAGTTTCTATTAATTTAACTGAAATCCCCCATAAGTCCCCTGTTTTCTTAGAGTTAAGAGACTTAAACGTTTTTATAATATCTGTGGGGTTTATGTATTCAAATTTAAATAGATTCTTACATTCATTTACATTGGCCCTTAACAACAGTTCAGACCCGGACGCACAAGAATTCAAGGTACTCGTTGTGCTAACTGGTACACTTGTGAAAAAGGTATTAAAAGATTCAGCTATGTCTAAATTGTTTGTTATAAACCTATTATTGATATTTAATTTTAAATCATTATCTCGAGGTTTACAACGTCCCGTTTCATTATTAATAATGTTCCATGTAGCTGTTATTTTATTATTTGAAGACTTAATTTTATCACTTATATACAAAGACTTCGCCACACCACAGGCTCTCCTAAAAATCCTTGAGTAATTTTTTACATATTCATGAAATTTTGGGTCAAAATTACCCTTTTTCACAGCATACAAATCATACAGCCTTTCCCTACTTTTGTATATTCCTGTTGTCGCCCAATCACAGAACGTCATTTTGGGCCGTTGCATTATTGTTTTTGTCTTAAATATACTGGTAAATTCGATTTCTATCATGTTGAATAGGTAGCCGTAAAGCTTATCCGGATCCCTTTGAGTCCAATTTAAATTGGAAACCTTATCCTTAATGTTATTACTAAAATTTAATAATCGGTTACTAGTAATGGGCCTGCATATGGTTTTGTTTACTTTATTTTCTCTCATACAAGGCAATGTAACAAATTGCCCACAGTGATCAGATGTTAAATCACTTAAAATTGACCTATTTAAATATTCCCCATTGCAAAAGATGTTATCTAAGCAAGTTGCCGAGTGAGAAGTAATTCTTGTGGGCTCAGAAAATAAGTGATTCAAGTCAAATGATTCAAATAGGCTTACTAATCGTATACTGATAGGACACTTTTCTAATAAATTAATATTAAAATCTCCACAAACTACCAAAATCTTACTACTGACACATAAACGTTTCAATACTTCTTCCATAACTATCTCAAAAATGCTAAAGTCACTCTGTGGTGGCCGATACACACTAACTACAATATGGTGTTCCAGTTCTACACAAGAAAGCTCTACAGTGCGCTCAGTAGACAAATTTACAATATCTTTCCGTTCTTTAGACTTAATACTATTACGAATAAATATTAAGGACCCTCCATGGATTGACTTCTTTCTTACATACACACTTCTAGCAGAATAAAGTTCTTTATCAAGAATTAACTGGTGAGCCTGAAGCCAGTGCTCTGTAATGCAGAGCACATCGACATTATGTTTATCAAAAAATAATTCTACTTCTAAGTCTTTCCTAGATAAACCTTGAATATTTTGATGTACTATGTTTATGGTCATTAATTTTTTCACTTTATTGATACAATTTTTATTTATTTTTAGATTTCTACTAACAATACTATTATTGAGTAAATGATTTGATATGCAAGAGATAGGCTCTTTTGTCTTAGTAATTAATTTAAAGAATTTATGTCACCATGTGTGGCCAGGCTATTGCCTGAATTAATATTAATAAAGTCATTATTAATTAGCTCAGAAGGAGCAATATGTGAAGCCAAATGTTTGGCTACAGTGTTCTTACATACTAAGGGGGCTACAGTGTTCTTACATACTAAGGGGTGCTCTATAGGAGCTGTCAGGTTAGCCAAGTTCTTGGCTGTTATACTAAAATAATATGATAGCGAAACAGCTATTTGTCTTTTATAATAATGGGGCAGATAATAACTATCTGTGTTCAAAAAAACATTATCATAGACAATCCTATTAATGTCAATTAAATGAAATTTATGATAAAATCTACCATTAATTTGGCTTGTCAAATTAAACATAGTCATGTTTAAACTAATCCTAATATTTTTTTCATGTTGAGACAACCCTTTGCTAATGGGCAGTGTAAATAGTACTATTTTATTTGCATTGAGTTCCGATAATTGTTCAAAGTATTTTATAAATGTTTTTTTATTTACACTACCTCTATTGCCACTAAAAATTATGAGACTAGTATTTTTGTCAAAAGTTGCACTAATAGCATTTTCTAGAATCCTATTATATGCTAGGTTTGGCATACAGAAGTTGCTAAATGCATATTCTTTATTTGAGTTTGCCATTAACATACCTAAACCTTTACCAATTTCATCGCTAAACATTATTACATTACTATTGGTACAGTATAATTGATGTTGAATAGTTGTATTGCTATTCTGTAAATTAACTACACTCTTGTTATTTGCTGCTCTAGGAGCACATGTTACAGGTAAACTGTCTAAAGAACTAATAGTTTCATTGTGGTTATCCGAAAATAACAATGAATCATTCCTACAATTGCATGAATTAACTAACTTACCTATTGCCAAAACTTGTTCCCTACTTTGTTTTTGAGAAATCTCATATTTACCACTAATAGTTCTCAGTTGCTCCTCAAGTTTCTTAATTTCTGTTTGAAGAGCTCGTGTGTCATCAAAGTATTGTGAAGACATGTTATCTACTTCTATGGAGTACATATTAACCTGATCAATTAAATGCAGCCTCTGCTTATTTAATGCTACACTATCTATGAAGAACTTATGTTTATAAATAAGCTTTTTTGTTTTTGTAATAAATCTTTTAACACGAAGGTACTTTTTTAATTTATTCTTGCTACATTTGATGACTTTTTGAGAATGATTAACTCTGAAGGAGTCGTTGTCATTAGTTAGATCTATAATGAGAGCTGAATGGTTGTTAACCACCAATGGTGAATTGGGAGCGACCAGCTCCTCGTACAGACTCTGATTTGATGCAGCTACTATCCTGTCCTTGAAGTCTTCAAATGATGTTATGGTGCTGTGTGCTTCATATAGTTGGCGTTCTAAAACCCTGATGCGTTTCAGAGCTTGCTCGTACTCATCCCTGCATGTGTCGAATGAGTCAACAAGGAGCTGTAGTCTGTCCCGAGCATTGGTAATCTCAACATTTTGTGAATGCAATGAAGATAGCTGAAGTCTTAGATTATCGTTTTCATGCAAAGTATCTAGGAGTGTTTGTTCACTGTCATTCCTCTCTTTCATCAGTTGATCACACCTCTCCTTGGTAGCTTTTAGTTCTTTTAGTGTCATTTGGAGTTTGGCCTCCTCCTGACGTGCCAAAGCTTTGCGAGTTTGAATCATTTTAAAAAGGTCTGAGTTAAAAATAAAATAAGTTATAACTTTAAAACAGGAAGAATTGCAATCAACTAATGGGAGGTAGTTTTAAACAGTATAAGATTGAATTACTGTTAATATGTCTGTAAAACTGTACTTAACTGTGAATACAGTATGTTTATAAGAATGATAAGATGATAAATACCTTGAAAGAGATAACAATAAATGCACAGTGATCACTTAAAATAAATTTTTCACAATATCAGTTGCAACGCAACTGTCACTTCATAATTATCCGTAAGCTTACAATTACACTTATTAACGATGAAATTTATATTTTTCTTATAATTACTAGGATGTTTAGCGTGAAATTGGTTATTCAATGTTATATTTTAGTAATTAATAAATTATTTTTATAAAAATTATCGGAACAAATTCTAATCAGCTGTTGACAGCTCGGGGTTGCCAGCCCAAAAAAAAGCATCAGTCTTAGTACGAAGTCCTCGCACATTCTGGTAGTAAATGCGAAGATTCTTAATTATTGTGTTAGCCATTAAAAACTTTAATAGTAATAGCCACTGCATAAATAACTATAAATAACATTATTTTAGGAAAATATACAATAAGCGTAGCATGATTTAAATAATTACTTTTATAAAGCCGAAAAGTAGGTAGGTTGCAAAAAAAGGCACAAACGCGAGGTAGTCGGGTGAGAGAGAAAGCAAAGATCTGATTCAATTACAAGTGCAAGCAGTGTGAGCAGGACAGATAGGTTTTGAGTTAAATTTATGTTATGGATAGAATAACGGATATTTATAAACGGCAAGCGAGTACAGAAGCGACATATCGCACCTTCGAGATAGGCAGAGATGCTAAACCTTTCACAACGGATAAAAAGTTTCTCAGTATTTAAATACTTAATATGTTGAATTATAAAAATGATGACATAATAATACAAATACTCAATACAATACAAAGAATAATGATTACAGCAATAGATTACGATAGTTTGTTTAAATCTTTTTCATTATTTACTACAAGTACACGCTGTCCATCAGACTTACGAACATGAATTTTACCATGTTTAACCCAAATAAATTTATAATTCATCTCCCCTGCCAATGTCCTTGCCTTGTTAAGTAACTTCTTAGAGGTTGAGTTCAGATGGTCGTTTACGTAGACCCTCGTTGTCGATCCCTTTAAGCCAAGGTCCTCGGTAGTCAAGTTCTTAAACGCACGAGCAGCCGCAATGAAATCCTCCTTGACGTATCTATTGAGGAAACTCACAACAATAGACTTCTCCTTAGTGTTGAATAGTGGTATTCTCGACACGTAATTCACCTGAGTTTTCGGAAACGTATAACCAACCTTTTGAGAGATAGTTTCTACGATGGAAAACAAATTCTCATTGTTGCTCGATGGTATACCCTTTATTTCTACATTATTTAGTCTAGACCTCTGGTCGTGAGCCGACAATTCCAATTTTACAGCATGTATATCCTCATGCATGGATTGAACCTTAGTCTCAAGAGCCTCCAGGCAGACAATGCGGGACTCAAAGGTATTCAGTTTAACAGCAAACTCTTCAACTCTGCCGCTATCAAATTCTAGACTCCTCTTGAGTTCTCTGAGTTCGTCCTTCATGCTACGAACATCTTCATGGAGCAACGCCAGTCCAGAAAGCTGTACCTTCATCTCCCTGATCTCGTTAAGTATGGTCTTATTCGAGACAGATTCTGCAGATAACGCACTGGGGGACTGAGTAGTGTTTCGACAGGTCATACATTTCCACAAGGCTCTTCTCTCAGTTCCCAATTTTCTCCATCCAGCTTCGGTCATATGAACACAACCAAAGTCATAGTGTTTCTTACACATCCCACACTGAACTCCATCCATAAACTCTGCGTTACAAGCCGCACACTTCATAATGAACGAAAAAGATGTTTACCACAAAATTCAACAAAAGGTTGCGAATCGCTGATCAATTAGATTTACAGGTGCGGGCGTGCTTAGCCAGTGACAGCGCGAACGCAACTCAGTTAACCAAAGTCTCCGGACGACCACGAGCTTCATTTTTCAAGTCAAAATTTCCAGAACGGAACCGGGAAAACCAATAACGGGTTGCGCGTTCGTTTGTACAGTTCTCTCCGTAAACGTTTTTGATGTTACGTGCCGTTTGTGTCGCGTTGGTGCCACGACGGAACTCATATTCCATAATTACACGAATTTTTAAAGTATCCATTATGACGTAAAATGTTCGAATGTAATGAAAATACAACGCTAATCAAAAAACAAAAGACTGAGTTTGTAAATATAATGTCAAGGTTTTAAAACAAAATTAATTTGAATTTAGAATACAGAGCCATTACAAACTTTTTTTTATTTGAAATGACCAGTACTGAAGAAAGGCAGTTTCATAGGTAAAGACCTAATATTAGTATAGATAGATATATGGGTGAGTTTTAAGTGACCACTTACCACGGTCTTAATACTACTAGGTTTTTTAAATTTTTTTGAATTGAAAACTTCTTTAGCCACGTTGAGCACTTTTGGTAGGGGAAAATCTTATGAGTTTTTTATTTCTATCAGCAGTCCTTGTGACTTCAAATTTTTTTTCATTAAAATCGATGGTTTGTTTTTATGGAAAACAAACTCTTACTGTAACCACATTGGGACGCTATACTTTATTCCTTTATAATAGACATGTGTAATAAGGGAAGTAAGTGTAAAGTTGTTTCAAAGAAAACAGAGTGTCATCAATCCCATACTTCCCGTGAGTTTTAAGGGAAAAACTAAATAAAAGGACAATCCAGTACTGCATAGAAATCCCCCCCTTCCCCCCATCCCCCAAAGGCCGGTAACGCAATTGTGACGCCTTTGGTGTTGCGGGTGTCCATGGGCGGCGGTAATCACTTACCATAAGGCGAAACGTCTGCTCGTTTGCCGGCCTATTACATAAAAAAAATAAACAAAACAAAATCGGTTTATAAAAGACGGACGGAGACATCCTTTACAACCAATCACAAATTTTAATTCTTGCAACTCGCTCCAACAGTATTGTAAAATAATATGAAAATGATTTAAAGCCTCACAAAGGACTCTCCCTCATCACATGCATGTACTTAATCCATCTAATCCTGAGGATCCACCTTTCCTGTCCAATGATACTTAGCTTCAGGATAATATTAGCTTCCTTTTATACACCCACAATCCGCCTTTGAATTCTAGAGTGACTCTGTGAGGATGATACGAGGTAAATTATACTAGTACCTACTTTGTGTTAGAATAGAGTTCAGTCTTCAGTCAAACAAATATTTTATTTTTATATCTTTGTACCTACATAGAGATGCTGGTTTTATCTATACCTGGCGGAGTTTTGGCAAAATTTCACAGCAAATAATGTGAAAAGTATGATGCATGTTTTGGAATTCTGAAGTTTAGTGAATACAGCCTTGATGAGGTTTTGTTGACTAATTTGGCATTTAAATCAAAGGGGTGAATTTTTCTTTCGTTAGAACTCACGAGATTCTCCAAATTTCCAGAAATGTATTCGAAAACCAGTCCGGTCTTAAATTGCATGCCACCATCTGCACATGCTCTAAACGAAATTCTTGTAATATTGAACTTGTTTTTAGATAGTTGGAGTGAACGATGACGATGACCGGGACTGATGACTTGCTTAAACTGAATAGGCTAGAAAATGATTTTTTTTTGTAGAAAATTAAACAAAAGTAGAGACATTGCTGCCAATGCGAGCAGATGTTGTCGACTGTCGTCTAAGTTTTCATCAATTAGTTTTATAGTACAGGGTATAGTAACTTGTTTCTTAGAAAACCTTTTCTTTTAACAATCTACAGTAATATTATGAATTCTAAAGTAACTCTATCTATCTGTGTCTATCTGTTACGCTATCACGGCTAAATCGTTGGAGCAATTTCAATGAAACTTGGCATGGAGTTACTTTGAATTTTGAGAAAAACATAGGCTACTCTATCCCGCGAAATAGGTAGTAGAGCTTCGCTGATTTCAGCACGAACGGGCCGGCTCGATCGGGGCGGTACTACCCTCGCACGTTAAATGACAGCATTCGTGTTGTTGTGTTTTATTGGTGAGTGCGAGACCGGAGGCCCAATTATGCAGAAGCATCACTAGGCCGCCATAGTGTGGGTCACCATGCTGCATTGTTGCATTCGCAATGAGTATGGTGACCACCACTCTTGGATTCTGCTTATGCTTTCCATCAGGCAGAGTAGAGTCATTTTGGCAGGCACATAAATAAAAAATAAAAAAAGGAATATAAACAGGGTCTGAGCCACAGTCATAAGTTGCTATAATCTCTTCATCAATCATCATCATCAACAGCCTTTTACAGTCCACTGCTGGACATAGGTCTCTCCTTAGACAGGAGGCCTACTATACCACGCTGGCCAGACGGGTTGGTATAGGGTTTGTTTGAAGTTCGGGAAGCTGGTCCTATTAAGGAAGCCGGGACGGCCTGCCGATTCGGTCGCGGCCTACAGGCCCATCGTGTTGCTGGACGAGGCGGGCAAGTTGTTCGAAAGGATAATCTCTGCCCGCATCGTCCGGCACCTCAGTGAGGTGGGGCCCGACCTGTCGGACGCCCAGTTCGGATTCCGAGAGGGGCGTTCGACGGTCGATGCCGTGATGCGCCTTAGGGCCGTGACCGAAGAGGCAGTGTGCTGTGGCGGCATGCTGTTGGCGGTGTCTTTAGACATCGCCAACGCATTCAATAGTCTGCCATTCAGCTGCATCGGGGAAGCACTCCAGTACCACGGGGTGCCAGAGTACCTGAGGCGGCTAGTGGCAGACTATTTGGAGGAGCGTACCGTCGTGTACGAGGACCGAGAGGGCGTCTTGAGACGGCGACCCATGTCGTGCGGCGTTCCACAGGGGTCTGTCCTTGGACCACTCCTGTGGAACGTGGGATACGACTGGGTCCTACGAGGTCGTCTCCCCCCCGGACTGGGCGTAATTTGTTACGCCGATGACACATTGGTCACAGCCCGGGGGGCGAACTTCCAAGAGGCGGCGCGCCTGGCCACCAGGGGTGTTTCTCTGGTGGTCGGGCGCATCGAGGCGCTGGGCCTACGGGTGGCCCTGGACAAGACGGAGGCCCTGTTGTTTCATGGGCCCCGTCGTGGTCCGCCCGCCGGCGCCTCCATAGAGGTCAACTCGGTCCTCGTACCGGTTCGGGCCCAGATGAAATATCTGGGTCTGATCCTCGACGGTAGGTGGCTCTTCGACGAGCACTTCCGACAGCTTGGTCCGAAGCTGGTCGGCGCTGCCTCTGCCCTTGGGCGAATTTTGCCCAATTTGGGTGGAGCCAGCGTCGCAACGCGACTCCTCTACACGGGGGTGGTCCGGTCGATGGCGCTGTACGGCGCACCGGTGTGGGTCACGGCTCTGACCGCCCAGAACAAGGCGCGCCTCTGGCGGCCTCAGAGGGTACTGCCGGTCAGAGCGATACGTGGTTACCGCACGGTGTCGACCGAGGCAGCGTGCGCGTTGGCCGGGACACCCCCGTGGGATTTGGAGGCGGAAGTGCTCGCCGAAGTTTATCGACGGGTGGCTGAATATCGGGTGGAGAGAGGCATTCGCCCTCCGCCCGAAGAGGTGCGCGAGTGGCGTGAAGCCGCCCGTCGAGCCACGATGGCTCAGTGGTCTTTCCGACTGGAGACTCCACGCGCTGGCTTTGCCGCCGTGGAGGCTCTCCAGCCGGTCATCCTCGAGTGGGCAGGGCGGCAGCACGGGACCCTTTCCTTCCGACTGACGCAGGTACTATCCGGGCACGGTTGCTTCGGAAAGTACCTGCACTCGGTCGCTAGGAGGGAACTGAGTCCCGCCTGCCACCACTGCGACTGCAGTGAGGACTCGGCCCAGCACACGCTGGCGATTTGCCCCGCTTGGGCGTCGCAGCGCCGGGCCCTCACTGCAGTCATCGGAGGAGATCTCTCGCTACCGGCCGTCATACGCTCCATGGCCGGTAGCGACAGCAGTTTTACCGCGGTCGCAACCTTCTGCGAAGATGTAATCTCGCAGAAGGAGGCGGCGGAGAAGGCCCGGGAGGACGACCTCCACTCGGACCCAATCCGTCGCCGGCGAACCGGGCAGCGGAGGCGCGCTCACCTGTGCCTCATGCCGCCCTGAGTGTGGCCGCGGATGGTCGGGACGGGCTTTCCCTTCCATCCGCTCTAGTGGCCGCCCGCGAGGAGGCGACGTTACGTGTGTGCCGTACGTCGCCTAAATGGAGAGGCTTTGGAGAGGGTGCCCGCTTCTGTGCGGGCAAGCGCTGGGAGGGGTCTGGACGGCGTAATAACAGCAGTTCCCGGACTCCTCCCTTTACAGGCGCAGAGTGGCACACCGTGTGGTTTTAGTCGGTTCGAGTCCGACACACCGCCCCGCCGCATACCCCGGCGCGGGTGACGGTCCGAGGGGATTTCCACACGTAAAAAAAAAAAAAAAAAAAAAAAAAAAGGGTTTGTTTGAAGTTTTCCTTCTCTATACAGTTCTAATATATAATCTCTTACTTACAAATTATAGGAGTAAAATTATGCTTCCTATCTACAGTGCCCATAAATCATTATTTTTTAAACTTTACACACTCATTAATACCTTTAACACCGTGCCGAAACGTCTATGAATTAAATCATATGCTTTCAATAACCTCAATATTTCAATTCGACCGGCATTTAAGCAATATTCCCTTTTATTTCAAAGTCTCATAATATGAAATTAGTATGAAGCTACGAGTGTACAAGAAGTGTCTAAATAAACTTATGTTTAAGCAATTATGTACCATAAGTCAGAGTGCATTAGGCTTATTCTTGAGCCGAGTTCCAAAGTAGTTGGTGTAAGAATACCCTGCAATCTGCTTCTCAGGTGCTTAGAATGGTTGTTTAATAAGGCAACGGCTTTTATATTATGTAGTTTATAATTTCTTTAGCATGTGTAGTTTATATTTACTTTCATAATTAATAACAACTCTGGAGTAGTAATCACTCTAAAAAATAATCTTTGGCATTAGGTTAACCTAAAAATACATGAAATTATTTCTAGTATTCGGTTTACAAATAAATTTGTAGGTAAACTTATAATATGAACGATAAAATTACTAGTTAGATTTATGCAGTTAAGATTATTTTACATTCTATCTAGAAAGAGATACAATTTTAGTATTCCGAACGTTTTAAACACGTATTTGTCTAAACAGTTTACAACCACTTTACAAACGGAATAACTTTAATAAACGAGTACTGGTATCCGCAACAACTACACTTGACACTTGTGAAACATTTGCATGACGTCATCGTTTTTTGGACGTCATAACTTCGAGTTTTATTTAGACCTCATCAACCATTTAGTCTAATCTACAGAAACGATGTATATTTTAAAATCATTAACCTTAATCTATCTTAACGATTCCCAAAATTTTTAATAAAATAAAACTCCATCTCCATAGCAGCAGTTCCCTTTATCTGAATTCAAGCAGATCTACCCGTGAAATATCGTCGCCGTGCTTCGAATGTAAAACGGTGCTCTAACATTACCATATCGTTTGACGGCTCAAAGCCAATTTTATTGCTTTCCTTATCAAAAGGACGCAATGGAATTTAAACAGCCCATTAAGATCGATTGGTTTTCGAGTTAAATTATGAATTTGTATGAAAACAGTTGTGGTGTACGAAATTTTACTTGAGTTGGGAATAAATTTCAGAAAGTTCTTTGTTATATTTCCTCCATTTCAAGTGTAACAAATTAGCAGGCAGACAGTGAGCTCTTTGTGCTAAATATTTATAGCTTGAAGAATTCTTGCATGTCTGAAAGCTACAAGACGCATTACTGATAGGTATTTTATATAAAATCGTGAACCCTGCATAAGTCTTTGTACGTTATTTTTTAAACGAACAAGCTTTTGCCCGCAGCTCCGCTCCGCTTGGTTTTTGTGGAAAATAGTAACCTCTAAATTTCTGATATATTAGCAATATTGCTGTAAAGTTTCATCTTAATCCGTTTAGCAGTTTTTGGGTGGAATAGTAACAAACATCAATACATCTTCACCAGACCACAGGCTATTTGGAGTATGATATTGGACTGAGTGCACGAATAAAAAAAATCGGACATCTAACACACAACGCCATCTAGTCCCAAGCTAAGCAGAGCTTGTGTTTTAGGTGACAACTGATATAAATACAAATATATTTTTTTATAAATACATACATATTATACTCAGAAAACACCCAAACTCCGAAACAAATATTTGCAGATCGTACAAATATTTGTTCCGACCAGGGAATCGAACCCGAGACCGCACAGCAGTCGCATACGCTACCACTACGCCACCGAGGCAGTCAAATAATTTAATTATTTGTAATTATTGTCTAGTTCCGCTACCCTAATTTAAATGTGCACTCCGTTTGAATCATCTTCCAACAGCGCTCATTATAAATTTTGGGTCTATGGGGGAACCGAACTAACGATCTCTGCCGTAGCAGTCTGATATACTAACCACTATATCAATAGGCAAAGATTTAAAAAAGTCAAGATTTATTTAAATAGAAGAAAAAAAAAAACGACTTCCAAAAACATCCAACGAAAACTCTCAGACTTCAAACAGATTTTAGGTACCTAGCACCCATTATAATACTACTATTTAAATGAATAAAGAATTAGGTATAGGCAATTTATGAAGAACCAGTTTATTTTACGCTTTTAAGTGTTTTTTGACAGAGAGTTTTCGTTGGATGTTTTTGGAAGTCGGTTTTTTTTTTTTTATAAAAAGTTTTTATTTTACAGTTTTTAGTGCAAACAATCGTAGGTAAGTAGTAAGTTGAATTATTTCATCAAATTTCATCATCAAGAATAATACAAATTAAGGTACGTGTAATATTAAAATCATCCTCTAATCCCTAACTGTTGAAGAGTTTAATCTTCTATCATCAGCTCACCTAAATAGCTTGAAAGTATACGACTGAAGGTCTTTAGATACGTATGAAATTGAAAGAATTATTCTCCAACTCCTAACCGTTGAGGAGTTGTACCTTCCACCTTCCATCATCAGCTTACCTAAATAATTTGTAAGAATACGACTAAAGGTAACTTATATACATATGATATTTAAAGATTTATCCTCCAACTCCTAACCGTTAAGGAGTGGTACCTTACATCATCAGCTCATCATCATAAAATGATGACTACCAGACGCAAATACCGGTGTAACTTCAGAAAATATACGAAAAACATAGTATGTGCCTATAAAAAATGAGGGTTTCCCTCGATTTCCCTGGGATCCCATCATCAGATCCTGATATGCTGGCAATGGGATCACCACGGAAGCATACCCTGCCGAATACAAAAAAAAAAAATCAAAATCGGTCCACAACTGACATAGTAATCAGGTAACATACATAAAAAAAAAAATTAAAAAAAAATACATACAGTGGAACATAGAACCTCCTCCTTTTTGGAAGTCGGTTAAAAAAGAGTAAATGACGAAAGAAATATACTAGGTCTGAGGCTTCTTAAGTCAAGTAAGTATTTATGTAGCACTTTTAGTACTTCACCGTTTCCTAGAAGATATCTCACCGTAGTTAACCTCTGAATATTTTACTATGACGCTATAAGGTTAGTTCTTGAGATGCTTTTACTGGAAAACTTTCCCCAAATGAGAACATCCCAGTTAAATTTAAATATTAAAAGCCCTTAATATAAAACTGTCATCTAAAGTTATAATATCACTCGATGGCTTAAAGCCTTTCTTACCGTGGGAGACCACGCTTCGGCATGAATGGGCCGGCTCGACCGGGTGATACCACGGCCTCACAGAAAACCGGTGTGAAATATTGCTTGCGCTGTGTTTCACCGAGTAAGTACAACGCACTTGTGACGCTTTTGGTGTTGCAGGTGTCCATGGGCGGCGGTAATAGCTTAACACAGGCGATGTATCCCTACGTTGTCGTCGTGGTGGGGCTTGCGTGAGTCGATGATTTCTGGGGCTATGCCGGTAGAGCCACTCATGCCGGATAGGCCCAGAAGGAGACTCCAGACTAAATAGAGTTAAATAAAATAAAAAGAGTTTTTTTCGTGGGTAGGTGCTAAAAACATCAACATACATTTTTAAAAGCTCTAAGTTAAAATTTATTTTTTAAACTTAATTGCCACCCATTTAAGTGAAAAGCTTCAATAATACTTACAGTTACAATATAGATCATATGTTGAGTTAAGTGTTTGACCACCTGCCAGCTGATTTGCATAATTTTCATCAACAATATTAACAAACTCAAACTTCAGTACAACAAGTGTCTTTTTCTATCATAATGTCTCAAATTGCTGACATTCAAGAGGCTCAGAGCAGTTTAGAAGAAAGCTTCTCTAAGAGAATGGCCCAACTGGAAGTACAGCTGCAGTCTGGAGGGAACTCGAAGGAAACTGTGGCACGGGTATCCGAGGAGTTCAGAACGTTCCGAGAACTAATGTTCACCATGCTGGGTCTGCTCCGCAAGCAGATCAGTGAATGTGCCAAAATGGTTGATGTGATGGAGACACGCTATCGACGTAAGGCACTTATGCTTCTCGGAGTGCCTGAATCCATCAAGGAGGACTGCGGTAAGACCTTGATCAGCATACTCAGCCAGAACATGGGTCTAAAAAATGTCACAACATCCGACATTAAGATCTGTCACCGCATAGGTACTCCATCCAAGGAGCGTCGACGTCCGGTTCTGGTTAGATTTTCCACGGTGGAGACTCGAGCAGCTGTCTGGCAAGCGAAGACGAAGTTGAAGGGGACTGGATTCTCGGTAAGGGAGTTTTTAACTAGAACTCGTCAGACGGCCTTCAGCATGGCCAGACAACACTTTGGAATGTCGGACTGCTGGACACAGGATGGCACTATAGTCATTAAGTCACCTGATAATAGCCGACACAAAGTTACATCCCCAGACGAGTTGAAACCCCTCATAGCCAAATATTCAAGGACAACATCCACGCCGAAAGCGACCTCGAGCACTGCCGCCAAACATTCACGGAGACATTAATAACTCCACTCTTTTATCATCTCTTGTAATGAACTTGCTCACACTTAGGTTAAATTTCATTATTAGTTTGTTAAGATTTCATTAATGGTTTGCTAACATTCAAAACATAAATACTCCGACTTGTAAACATTCAAAACTTATTACTCCGATTGTATTGTTTGTTTATAAGATTATGACAGCTAGCTTCTGTCATCTGTCAAGTTGCGTTTTATTTTTGCGTTCAGAAACGTTTATTTGACAAAAATGAGAGTGTCTGTATTTTTTTTTTTTTATTGTTGAATTATCTTTTTAGTTCCCTTTTAATTGCTCTAATTTTGGTTTTTTAATTGTTTTAATGTCACAATTTTTTTTTAAAGTGTGTATACATTATCAATTTTGTATGTGTGACTGCTGGCGGGTGGTGTAAGAATTTGATTTGTAACTCCAGGTTATTGGGTAATCAAAAGTGTTATTTTTTTTAATTACACAGTTATTTATATTTAAATAGTATTTGTATGGGTTATTTATTTATTTATATATATATATATATTTTAAAGGTACACTCATGAGCGATGATGAAGTTGATATGTTTTATTCTGCCGAAGACTCTTCAGAAGACGTAAGTTTCGGTTCCTTGACTGAGACGCTGGGTGATCAATTGCGACAAAAATTTCTCATACAATCTCGTCCTCACCTGAATGTCTGTCACATAAACGCACAAAGTGTCCCCAGCCATTTTGCTGATTTAACTGAGACTTTTTTTGATAACAACGTTCATGCCATTCTGATTTCAGAGACCTGGCTTAAACCCCACCTACCTTCTACCTCATATGCTCTCCCTGGATTTGTCATCATCCGCAATGACCGTTTAGATAAAAGAGGTGGCGGCGTCGCTATTTACCTTCGCAGCTGCTTACCCTACAAAATTATCGCCTCTTCCTCTTCTCCTTCCACCACTACCGCGGAATACCTCTTTCTACAGGTTTGTGTAAAGGGAGTTAACGTCATTCTAGGTGTAGTCTATTGCCCCCCAACTGCTAACTACTTCTCCAGTCTGGAAACAGTACTGGAATCTATAGGGTCTGAACACTCACATCACATCATCATGGGAGATTTTAACACTGACCTCCTCACCTTAAACTCCCGTCGCACTCGCAGTCTCCTTCACATCATCCAAGCAACCAGTCTCCATGTCCTGCCTCTCCAAGCCACCCATCACAATATTGACCATCAGGATACTTGGCTTGATTTGATTCTCACCTCTGCCCCACACCTTGTCTCTTCCCACGGCCAACTCCTAGCCCCTGGTTTCTCCCATCACGATTTAATTTTCCTTTCCTACATCCTCAAGCCTCCCAAATTACGACCTAAAACTATTCAGATACGCAGTTTCCGAAGCATGGATGTTGAAAACCTACGTGCAGATGCTGCTGGGCTGGACTGGACGAACATGGCGGCTGCCACTGACGTGAATGACAAAATCGAAGTTTTTAATGACACCATTATCAAACTGTACGATCTTCATGCTCCGGTTAGGACAGTGAAGTTAAAACGTGCCCCGGCACCTTGGATGACCGAGGAAGTCCGAACAGCTATGAGGCGACGGGATCAATCATTTCTTAGGTTCAAGAAAAATCGTTGCGAGGATAAATGGAACCTTTATAGGGCTGCAAGGAATCGGTGTAATCAGGTGATACGCAACGCAAAACGCCGACATATTCTTCAAAATATAGAGTCTTCCTCGTCTTCCAGTATCTGGAAATTTCTTAATAGCCTAGGTATTGGTAAAAAACAACATCTCGTATTTAATAATACAATTAGTTTGAATGATTTAAATCATTATTTCTCATCTACAACTATGCTGGATCTTCAAACTAAATGTCAAACGCTGACCTACTTATCTGGTCTCACCAGTCCTACCACTGACTCATTTGAATTTTCTCCGGTGCCTCCTGAGGATATCAGAGGGATTATCCTATCAATCCATTCCAATGCTGTGGGATGTGATGGCATCAGCCGTCGCATGATTGTCACCATCCTGGACTCAATTCTTTTGGCAATTACTCATATAATCAACTTCTCTCTCGACTCCGGAACCTTCCCCTCTTTGTGGCGCAAGGCTTTCATCATTCCCCTACCAAAACATAATAATCCTTCACTTCCTGAACACTTTCGACCTATCTCCATTCTTCCATTTCTGTCTAAAGTTCTAGAGGCCTGTGTTCATAAGCAACTCGCCAAATTTGTACACAGAAACCATATATTAAGCCCCCTACAATCTGGCTTTAGGGCCGGTCACAGCACAGTCACTGCTCTCCTTAAAGTGACTGGCGATATTAGGAAGGGCATGGAAGACACTAAAGTCACAGTACTTGTATTAGTTGACTTCTCGAATGCCTTTAATACCGTCAGTCATGAAATCCTTTTATCTATCCTTAACTATCTCATGGTCCCTTCTGAGGCACTGGAATGGTTCTCCACTTATCTTCGGGGGCGACAGCAGTGTGTTCGCGTTGAAGACTCGACCTCGAGTTGGTGTGACCTCTACGCTGGTGTCCCTCAAGGCGGCATTCTATCTCCTCTCTTATTCTCAATATTTATCAATCTCATTACTCAACAACTTCGTGGTGCGTATCATCTATATGCCGACGATCTGCAGATTTATTCGCAAGCGAGGGTAGAAGACATAACGCAAGCTATTGACGAGGTTAACAGGGACCTGGAGGTCATAAAGTCGTGGTCGGTTAAATTTGGATTGTCAGTCAATCCAACCAAATGTCAAGCAATTATAGTGGGCAGCAAACGTATGATGAGCAGACTCGACACTGGCTCTGTTTCACCGATCATCTTTAACGGTTCAGTTATTCCGTTCAGCCCCGTAGTTAAGGATCTGGGCTTACTCATTGACTCGACCCTCGACTGGCAAGCTCAAGTTACTCGCGTCAGCCAGCGAGTCACTGGAAGCCTACGCACTTTATATCGTCTAAAGAACTTTCTGCCTCCTAAAACCAAAATAACTCTCATGCAGTCCTTAATAATCCCAATAATCGACTATGGTGATGTATGTTATTTCGACCTGAATGCAGATCTACTCAATAAACTAGACCGACTTCTCAATAACTGCATTCGATACATCTTTAATCTTCGCAAGTATGACCATGTGTCTGCTTTACGTTCCCAATTGAAATGGTTACCTGTTCGCCTGCGCCGTAATCAGCGAGCACTTACCTCTTTATTTTCATTTCTTAACTCACCGTTTTCACCTACGTACCTCGCCCCGTACTTCCGTTATTTGTCCTCTAATCACAATAGAAATCTTCGCTCAGAAAATAATCTGCTTCTCTTATGCCCCTCCCACAACTCCGACTTCGTGAACTCTTCGTTCTTCGTTCAGGCGGTACTACTCTGGAATGCGCTCCCACTTGAAATCAGAATATCCACAAACCGTTGTACGTTCAAAAAGAAGGTACATGATCTCCTTCTCAACGAAATGGCAGAACAATCAAATCGATAATTGGTACACCTTAAATCTAGTTGTCATGGTGTACGAATATTATACCTATAAATGTATGTGTGTGTATATACTCGTATATATGTATATATATATATATCTTTGTAAATATATTTGTATTTATGTCGTATTTATTGTATTATGTGTATATAGTATGTTTAAGTCTATGTATGACATATGTATATATATATATATATATATATTTATCACTTTTTGTATAAACCTGTGCACCACCCTTCAAGATTTCTACACCACCCTAAGGTTGACTGGAAGAGAATGCCATGGGCATTAAGTCCGCCGATGTACAAAGTGCATAAAGTATAAAATAAAAATAAATAAATAAATAAATGGGATACCAGACGGAGTCTGGCTACAGACTGCCGCGTGGGGCACTCTAAACGTCCCTCTGCTTTAGCAGAGGGCGTATTAGAGTGCCAGTAGTTCCGAGAGGGACAGGGGGCGGACGGATCCGGTCTGGTGCAGACCCCGTCCGGCCCAGCCGTAATCCTGAACGGACAGGACCGGTGGCTCTTCGAAGCCACGAGGACGTAAACCTCTATAAAAAATATCCCAAGCTCACGCTCTGACGCCTGGCAATGGGCTGAATCGCTGGAGGGAGTCCAGTGCCAAGGGCGTCCTATTGTCGGAGGACACAAAACTTAAAAAATAATGACATGGACAACAATAGGCATACACCTACCCAGGAGGGTCCTAGACGCGACGCGTCTGGGGAATCCCTCCCGGAGCCAGTCGGCTCCGGCAGCCCCCAATCGTATTATGGGGGGGGCAATCCTTGTCTTATACGCCCGTGGCCGAGCGTCAAATCCGGCACCCAAACAAACGCGAAGGACGCGGAAAAGAAAAGTGGGGCAGTGTCGCGCCCGTCGAGGAACAGCCGAGGGCAGTTCCGGAAGGCGGACGCCCACTCATCTACTGAGGAGATAGCTGCAGCAGGAACGCCTGCAGCGGTGGGGCTCCCAGAAGTCAATCCGACTGCTGGGAGCCGAAGAACAATGGAACGAATGCGTTCCAAGTCCGCCGTGGTAGTGGCGAGCGGCGGCGATTCCGGTTCCAGTGGCTCCGGTGCGTCAATTGACGCAATGTGGAGTGTGTGTGTGAAGTGGAGACCGGCGATAGCCGGAAGCGCGGTAGCACTGCCACGGACGTAGAAACGTCGCAGGAGTGCCCGCCACCAAAGGTGCCTAGTAGCCACAGAGGGAGGTCACGCACTCCAGTCCCGGCCACCCCAGGCTCCGCCTTCTCTAGGGCGGATATTTACAGGCGAGCCAGGGTAGAGGGCGAAATTGTAGTGGAGGAGGAGATCGCTGATCTCCTGCGGAGAATCCGGGAGCCTGCAGTGGATGATCCTGCACCGGTGTCTCTGCAGGAGAGAGCGAACGTGGCTGTGGCCATCATCAACAAAGTGGCCACAAAATCCACGAACCTGAAGGGTCCCTTTGTTAGGGCTCTGAAGGACTCCTCCTCCGCCATCGCGGGGGTCGTGGAGACCTTAGCTGGAGACGTGGCTCGCCTCCAGGCGGCCAACGACCGTTTGACGGAGCAGGTGGCCGAGCTCAGCGCACAATTCGCCGTATTTCGGGCGGAGCGCCCTGGGCGTGAGGCCCCTGTCTCGTCTGCGCCCCAGCCGGCCCCGGCCCCGGCCCCGGCCCCGTCTACATCCCGGCCGGCCCCGTCTGCGTCGCAGCCGGCCCCTACTATACCCGGGGTACCTGACGCCGTCCTCCAGGAGATGATGCGGCAGATGGTCATCACCATGGGAAACCTGGTGGACGGACGTCTGGCCGGTCTGGAGTCGAGGCTGCCTCCGGCCCCTGTTGTTCGTCCGCCGCTTGGGGCACACCGAAAGACGGTCGCGTCAGCGCCGACCCCTCTTCCCGTGGTGGGGGGCCGTGTGTCCTATGCGGCGGCGACGTCGGTGCCGGCCCCTGCCGCTGCTCACAAGAAGCTGCAAAGGGGGACAAAGGCTCCAGCCAAGACGGCTGCGCCTAAGCCCGGGCCCAGAGCGACGGCAAAGGCAAAGGCTGGAGCAGAGTTTCCTCCGCTCCCCGCTCCTACACCTTTGCCTGGCCCCTCCACACCTGCCCCCCCCAATGAGGGTTGGCAGGTAGTAGGGGGGGCAAAGTCGAAAAAGTCCCGACAGTGGGCCAAGAAGGCTGCCCAAAAGGCGGCCTCTGGCCCGCAGTCGTCGTCAGTGGCGGTGGCCACAAAGAAGCCGCGGAAGCTACAGCCGCCTAAAACCGCGGCTGTTGTGGTCACCGTGTCGCCGGAGGCGGCTACCGGCGGGCTGTCCTACGCGGCCGTCTTCAAGACGGCCCGGGACTGTCTCGCCGGTGACTTTGGAACGGCAGGTGTCCGCTTGCGCCTCGCCCAGACGGGGGCTCGGGTACTCGAGTTCCCTGGGGCCGATGGCGCAAAGACGGCGGACACCTTCGCTGAGAAGCTGCGGGCAGTTTTTGCAGACACGGATGGTGTCAAGGTCGCCAGGCCCACGAAGTGCGCTGAGTTGCGCATCTCGGGCCTGGACGACTCAGTGACGGCTGATGATGTTCGTGTTGCGATCCGTGAAAAGGCGGGTTGCGGCATGGACAACATCAGGGTTGGCACCATCCGCCCCGGTCCGGGAGGCCTTACCGCCGTGTGGGTGAGTTGTCCCGTGGCGTCGGCCAAAATTTTGGGCGACGCCGGCAAGATCCTCGTCGGTTTTGCAAACGCCAGAGTTACAGTTCTGGCGGCAAGACCGATGAGGTGTTACAAATGCCTTGCAGCGGGACACACTCGCTCCAAATGCGACGGTTGTTTCGACTGCAGCGGATTATGTTTCCGCTGCGGTCGACCGGGGCATAAGGCGGCAGACTGTTCTGCCGCCCCTTACTGCCCTATCTGTGCGGCGGGCAATAAGCCCGCCAATCACCAGATGGGGCGGGGGGGCTGCAAGCCTTCCCGCGCTTCTCAGCAGACGTCAGGGGCTAGCCAATCGACCCAGGCTGCCTCTGATGTCATTCGTGCGTCAGCATCGTCGCCCATGGAGGAGGTTGTAGAGACGATCCCTTAATGGACCACGTCTCCAACCTCCTTGTCCAGACGAACCTGAACCACTGTGCCGCGGCGCAGGATCTCTTCCTGCAAACCATGGCGCAGTGGTCGATCGGGGTTGCCGTAGTCGCGGAGCCCTATTACGTTCCTCCCCGTCCAAATTGGATGGGTGACTGGGACGGCTCCGTGGCAGTCGTCGGTTCCGCGGCGGCTCATTCCCCGCCCTTGTCGCTTAGGGACAAGGGCTCTGGATATGTTGCCGCCGAGTGGGGGGGGGTCACCGTTTACGGTGTTTACTTCTCCCCCAACCGGAGTTTGAGCGACTTCGAGGTCTTCCTTAACAACTTGGAGACCTCGATGCGGCCATTAGCGTCTGGGCACGTCCTCGTGCTGGGGGACTTCAACGCAAAATCCATTGCGTGGGGGTCCCCCGGGACGGACGCCAAGGGCGAAGCCGTTGAGGAGTGGGCGGCTTCGGTGGGCCTCTGTTTGCTGAACAGAGGCTCCACCAACACGTGCGTGCGACAGCAAGGGGGGTCGATAGTGGACCTTTCGTTCGCTACCCCTGCTGTTGCCGCACGAGTAAGGAACTGGTGTGTCCTGGAAGAGGTTGAGACGCTCTCGGATCACCTGTATATTCGATTTGAGCTCTCCCGGTCCCAGGGCCCCAGTAGGGGTCACACGGCGCGGCATCCTTCCCGCTTTCCGCGGTGGGCTGTTGCCAAGCTGGACAGGGACCTACTAGAGGAGGCGGCCATTATTCATTCTTGGCTGTCTCCGCAGGCCCCGACCGAGGAGGTCGGCGTGGACGTAGGGGCTGGCCGTTTTCGCGATGCGATTACGCAGATTTGCGATGCGGCCATGCCCCGCGTCCAAGGTCGTCGGCCTCCAAGGAAGGAGGTCTACTGGTGGTCCCAGGAGTTGGCGGACCTCCGTGCGGCTTGTACTCGTGCCCGGAGGTCCTACACCCGCAGCAGGCGACGTCACCGTGGAGACGGTGGCGGGGACCAGCTTCATGAGGAGTACCGCGAAGCGCGGAGGACTCTGAAGCTGGCCATTTGCCGCGCCAAAGATGAAAAGAGAAAGGAGATGCTGGAGAGTCTCGACCGTGACCCCTGGGGTCGCCCATACCGTGCGGTGCGTCAGAAGCTCCGCACGTCGGGCCCCCCCCTTACCGAGACTCTCCAGCCCAGCTTCCTGCAGGAAGTGGTCGAGGGCCTTTTCCCTGAGCGGGCGGAGCACACACCCCCGTCGATGGCCTATGCGGTCATAGACGACGGGGGTAGAGAGGAGGATGTGCCGCCCGTTAGGGAATCGGAGGTTGGGGCGGCTGTTCTGCGGATTCGTTCCAAGAACACCGCCCCCGGGCCGGACGGGGTTCCCGCCCGAGTGATGGCCCGAGCCCTCGACCATATGTCGGACCGCCTCAGGAAGGTGTTGGACGCTAGCCTGGCGTCCGGACGCTTCCCTGAGTGCTGGAAATGCGGGAAGCTGGTCCTGTTGAGCAAGCCGGGACGGCCTGCCGATTCGGTCGCGGCCTATAGGCCCATCGTGTTGCTGGACGAGGCGGGTAAACTTTTTGAGAGGATACTCTCTGCCCGCATCGTCCGGCACCTCTGCGAGGTGGGGCCCGACCTGTCGGACGCCCAATTCGGATTCCGAGAGGGGCGTTCGACGGTCGATGCCGTGATGCGCCTTAGGGCCGTGACCGAAGAGGCGGTGAGCTGTGGCGGCGTGGTGTTGGCGGTGTCTTTGGACATCGCCAACGCCTTCAATAGTCTGCCATTTAGCTGCATCAGGGAAGCACTCCACTACCACGGGGTGCCAGAGTACCTGAGGCGGCTAGTGGCAGACTATCTAGAGGAGCGTACCGTCGTGTACGAGGACCGAGAGGGCGTCTTGAGACGGCGACCCATGTCGTGCGGCGTTCCGCAGGGGTCTGTCCTTGGACCACTCCTGTGGAACGTGGGGTACGACTGGGTCCTTCGAAGTCGTCTGCCCCCCGGGCTGGGCGTAATTTGTTACGCCGATGACACGTTGGTCACAGCCCGGGCGGCGAACTTCCAAGAGGCGGCGTGCCTGGCCACCAGGGGTGTTTCTCTGGTGGTCGGGCGCATCGAGGCGCTGGGCTTACGGGTGGCCCTGGACAAGACGGAGGCCCTATTGTTCCATGGGCCCCGTCGTGGTCCACCCGCCGGCGCCTCCATAGAGGTCAACTCGGTCCTCGTACCGGTTCGGGCCCAGATGAGGTATCTGGGCCTGATCCTCGACGGTAGGTGGCTCTTCGACGAGCACTTCCGACAGCTTGGTCCCAGGCTGGTCGACGCTGCCTCCGCCCTTGGGCGACTTTTGCCCAATTTGGGTGGAGCCAGCGTCGCAACGAGACTCCTGTACGCGGGGGTTGTCCGGTCGATGGCGCTGTATGGCGCACCGGTGTGGGTGGCGGCTCTGACTGCCCTAAACAAGGCTCGCCTCTGGCGGCCTCAGAGGGTATTGGCAGTCAGAGCCATACGCGGATACCGCACGGTGTCGACCGAGGCGGCGTGTGCCTTGGCCGGAACACCCCCGTGGGATTTGGAGGCGGAAGTGCTCGCCGAAGTTTATCGACGGGTGGCTGGATATCGGGCGGAAAGTGGCTTTCGCCCTCCGCCCGAAGAGGTACGCGAATGGCGTGAAGCCGCTCGTCGAGCCACTATGGACAGATGGTCTTTCCGGCTGGAGACTCCACGCGCTGGCTTTGCCGCCGTGGAGGCCCTCCAGCCGGTCATCCTCGAGTGGGCAGGGCGGCAGCACGGGACCCTTTCCTTCCGACTGACGCAGGTCCTTTCCGGGCACGGTTGCTTCGGGAAGTACCTGCACTCGGTCGCTAGGAGGGAATTGAGTCCCGCCTGCCACCACTGCGACTGCAGTGAGGACTCTGCCCAGCACACGCTGGCGGTTTGCCCCGCTTGGGCGCCGCAGCGTCGGGCCCTCTCTGCAGTCATCGGAGGAGATCTCTCGCTACCGGCCGTCATACGCTCCATGGCCGGTAGCGATAGCAGTTTTACCGCGGTCGCAACCTTCTGCGAAGATGTAATCTCGCAGAATGAGGTGGCGGAGAAGGCCCGGGAGGACGATGTCCACTCGGACCCTATCCGCCGCCGGCGAACCAGGCGGCGGAGGCGCGCCTATCAGCGCCTCATGCCGCCCTGAGTGTGGCCGCGGATGGTCGGGACGGGCTTTCCCCTCCATCCGCTCTAGTGGCCACCCGCGATGGGGCGACGTACGCGTGTGCCGTACGTCGCCAAATTGAGAGTCTACCAGCAGACGGTGCCCGCTTCTGTGCGGGCAGGCGCTGGGAGGGGTCCGGATGTGTTAATAACTAGCAGTTCCCGGACTCCCCCCTCCCCAGGCGCAGAGTGGCACACCGTGTTGTTTTAGTCGGTTCGAGTCCGACACACCGCCCCGCCGCAAGCCCCGGCGCGGGTGACGGTCCGAGGGGATTTCCACACGTAAAAAAAAAAAAAAAAAAAAATATATATATATTATATTTTTGGTGTAGTTTTGGTTTTTCCCTGTGTGTGACAGATGAAAAATTCGGATGGTCGACACCGCTAGTCATCTCATGGGTGTCATTAGAAGCAACTAAGGCAGCAAATAACACAGGACAACAGCACAGCAAAGAGAAAGGTAAACGATGCCAACCCATCTGATCAGCATGCTATAGTAGACCGCCACCACCACCTTTTAATGAGAAACCTGTGTCCATCAGTGGAGTCTTAAAGGCAGTTGATGATGCAGCGATGATTCAATTTTAGTGCTTACTAGCTGACCCGGCGATCTTCGTACCACGATATTTACATATCTGTCTCAGCTTCCCACAGGCAGTGTACAGTCGCGGATAAAAAAGACTTTTCCCATTATCTTTTAATGTTTCTTGTGCACAAACCTTGTCCTAACAATAACGAACACATAAAAAAAAAGAATTATTTAATTTGGTACAGCCGATCCTAAGTTATGCGCGTACATTTATTTCGGCTATTCATTTTTATATAATAGGTCTTTACCTATGAAATTGCCGTTTTGTATGCAATAAGTGAAAGTACTTATTTTTTCAAAGTTTTTTATTTCTGTTATTCGAAGTAATCACCAGGCAGTACAAAATGCCTTTGAAGAGTTTGTTGCCTCCCGTCCAGCTGATTTTTACAAGAAGGGCATCAATAAACTGCCAATTAGTTTGCAAAGATGCGTCGATTGCATGGGTGATTACTTCGAATAACAGAAATAAAAAAGTTTGAAAAAATAAGTACTTTCACTTATTGCATACAAAACGGCAATTTCATAGGTAAAGACCTATTATTTAGATTTTATAATACTATTTGTAGAGAGAAAGAAAAAAAAATGTAAATATAAGAATAATGTTTTGTTTTGTTTCATTCGATTACCTTAATAATCTGTAAATTTAAAATTTAAAAAACACCCTATGCAGCATCAGGTTGAAGTTATCAATTACATAATTGTCATTTAACGATTATACTGGCACGTTTTGCAGAGATTCGGTTATTCTTCCCCACTTTCACCCCCATAACTTTTAAACGACTCAACCGATTTTCATGAAACAATTGTCTAAGAACACTTGCACGTAACTCACCTTTCCTACAAAAAAAAACAAAATTGAAATCGCTTCATCCGATCGCGAGCTACCGTGCCACAGACAGACAGACAGACACGCCAAACTTATAACACCCCTCTTTTTGGTCGGGGATTCAAAAATACAAATTATCAAACGCATAGCTGCCAGTAACACTTCCTTTTACAAAAATAAATACCGTGTAATCAAGATAAAAAGTATCAATATTGTTCTATTTCCAGTATATTAGTACGATTGCGTTTAAACCTCTTTGCTCCAAAGCAATATCGTTCCAAACACAACATTTGCACAACTCTCTCTAGTAACAAAGAATTTGCTCAATACTTTCAGATTCAAATACCGAGGTAGGTAGGCTTTAGAGGACTATTTGAAAGCTCGTTTTACAAAAAAAATACGCGCCAAGCATGAAACTGAGCGAGGACAAAAACGCCCTAGTTTCATTGAATTGTTTGTGACACACGCATTGAAAATTCCAACAACATGTTTTGTTTTTTATTCATAAAAATGTATGTCACTGTTTTTTACTTACATATGAATTGAGATTCTTCAAACTAGAATGAATTGTAGATGGCAGCTTACCATTTAATCTATGGAATTTCTATATTATACACACTTTCCATGCGATCGAATACGGAAAAATCTCCAAACCGTTCTTGTTGGAATTCGAACGTCATTGTACTGGCAACATTTTGATTGTCTCTGGTTCGTGTTTGACGTTTTGACGTTTGAAGTTAAATGAAAAAAAGATTGTGATAGAATTCGTGTGCAAATGGCGGCCAGTGAATAATTTGATTGTTAATTTTGTAGTACTCGTATAGTTTCCGCGTGAGATTGATAACACCGTGAGGTTTGTTGAGCTAGGGTACTTGTGGGCTCGCTGCCCAGCGTGAGACGAGATTAATATCGAAAATTGTTGAGAAGGTTTGATCGGCTAGTAGGCTTGGAACAGTTAAGTCAATTGTGATTAGACTCGCGAGAATTGTAATACGTGATAGGCGCGTCCCGCGAGAATTAAAACGAGAGTATTGTAATTCGAATATCTGTGAAAAGTTGATTATTGAGATTAATTCGGATACTTTGAGAAATAACCAGCACCTGGAAGCAATGTTTGTGTGAAGACGCAAGAGCAGAAGATTCTACCCAAGAGATATCTCTTGGACGCCGAGAACAAAGAAGACACACACTCCAGTAAGTGCTTTAGATGAATTTAATTTAGATTAGGAACACGGTGACACAGGCCGTGGGTCATTCTTCTTTCCAGTGGTATTAGTAGTGATTGTATATCCATCTATGGGCCCGTGGGTATTATAAACTTCACAAGGTGATCACTGCCTTGGCAAGAGGACTGATCAGTTCTGTTATCGACATTTTCGTTTTATCATTGAATTATTTTATTTATTTTAACGAACAGATCTACCTTATGAACGTTACGCATCAATTTTAAAGTATTTCCAAAAAAATCATGACAATATGTTCCTTTAAAGTTTACTGAAATATATTTTAATTTGACAATTTGTCTTACATGGTAGTTATAATGTTTCTTTTCTTTATAAATATCTATTTTATAATTTACTATTTGCCTCGTTGGTCTGGCGGTTGGCGTGTGTGACTGCTGATCATGAGGTCTCGGGTTCGATTCCCGGGTCGGACCAAATGTTTGCATGATCTACAAATATTTGTTTCGGAGTTTGGGTGTTTTCTATGTATAATATGTATGTGTTTACAAAAAAAAGTATATACATATGTATTTATATCAGTTGTCTAGTACCCATAACACAAGCTCTGCTTAGCTTGGCACTAGATGGCGTTGTGTGTTAGATGTCCGAAATGTTTAATATTTATTTATTTATTTAATCCATCGTTTTTATTTAAAAAGACAACTCCCGCACTAGGAATAAATCATGTATCGCGGGGGACTTTAAAAACATACATGAAACGTACACAAATAACACTCAGACTCAGAACAACAATTTGTGGATCACACAAAGTGTTGTCCTAGGTGGGATTTGAACCCACGACAATTGGCGAAGTAGGTAATGGCGTGGTGACCGTAAACCACTAGGCCAATATACATTATATCATGAGACTTCGTTACCAATCAATATAAAATTTAACAGTCTCATATTTCACTTGATAGATGCTCGACAAAGTCTAGAGCAGTGTGTTCACCGAGAACCACGTCCTCAGTTTAAACAAGTCCATCTCAATATTCCCTTTGAAGCCATTACTTTATAACGCTCAATTCCGCTTCAACTAACCCCGCATTAATTGTTCTAGAACACTGTATAATCCAGTTACACCTTTACGTAGGTTAATTCATACGGATAGAGATAATTATCTAAATGAATTTTCACCTAGGGAAAACTAGGTGAGAATATATAAGACATACCGTTTTAGGGAATAACGTTACTGTCCTCTCAAAGGATAATAGTGACTTGTCCCTACATTATTTCATGAGCGTGTATTAAATATGTGAAGAAAATTATCTGTACTTCTTTTTAAACGAAAATAGTGCACGGAACGGTGTACAATATTTGGAATACGTACTCGATTTTGGTACTTTTCGACGAAATTAAAACAAAAGCTTATAAATAATATTTATAAGACTCGGTTTTCGCATTTAGATGCACCTATAGCTTATTGTATTTTTCATCAAAATAAAGTAAAATTGGCTTTATAAACAATGTGTTCAGAATTTGTATATACGGTGATCTATCGTGGTATCAAAAGTCTATGGAAAGAGACTGTACTACGAAAGATGAACTTAAAAATGGCTTGAACCCGACAAGCAGGCCATCTCACTTACCCGAACATTTTTAAACCGACTTTGAAAAAGGAGGAGGTTCTCAATTCGACTGTTTTTTTTTTGTTACCATAGAACTTTCGACTGGGTGAACCGATTTTGATGATTCTTTTTTTAATTTGAAAGCTGGTGCATCCCGTGTGATCTCAATCCAATTTGGTCCAGTTCTTGAAGCCGGTTTTCTTTGTTTAAATTTTGATTATTATAATAGCAGATGAATGAAATGCACCCTGCATTTAATTTCATCATTCTTTTTAGCCATCATCAAATTTTGTATGTATGTATTTGATTAGTTTAGAAGCTAAACACGTACAAAGGCGTCTAAGTTCTAATTCGTCCCTTTTATTACACATCGATTCGTCGTTAACTTCGGGGATTAAAAGCTCGCCTAAATCCTAAAACTTTTTATGTTCTGTCCTTTTATTCTATAGTTGCTTTTACCCGCTATAAAAAGTACTCTTTATCTTTCTTTGTATCCCAGACTACGTGTGTACAATATTTCATGGTAATCGGATGAACGGTATGGCATAGCAACATTCAAATGAACATGATTCCTGCTTTAAGCTGCAGTCTTCTTCGGTGTATCAAATGTAATCAAAGTTTTGATTGTATTCAGAAAGCAAAAGCAATATTTTAACAAAAATGCGACCAAGTGCGAGTCGGACTCGCCCATGAAGGGTTCCGAAGCTACTTACTAGATCTCGTTCAAACCAATTTTCGGTGGAAGTTTGCATGGTAATGTACATCATATATTTTTGTAGTTTTATCATTCTCTTATTTTAGAAGTTGCAGGGGGGGGGGACACACATTTTACCACTTTGGAAGTGTCTCTCGCGCAATCTATTCAGTTTAGAAAAGAATGATATTAGAAATCTCAATATCATTTTTGAAGACCTATCCATAGATACCCCACACGCATAGGTTTGATGAAAAAAAAATTTTTGAGTTTCAGTTCTAAGTATACATACCCCCAAAATGTTTTGTTTTTTTTTTCTATTTTTGTGTGAAAATCTTAATGCGGTTCACAGAATACATCTACTTACTAAGTTTCAACAGTATAGTTCTTATAGTTTCAGAATAAAGTGGCTGTGAAATACGGACGAACAGACAGACAGACAGACGGACGGACAGACAGACATGACGAATCTATAAGGGTTCCGTTTTTTGGCTTTGGCACGGAACCCTAAAAAGACGTGTGGCACTGGGGTACTGCCGTACTAAAGCTATTGCATGGCATTTTTTATCAACTTATGCAATTATAATTATTTATTTATTAAGCTTTTGCATAGCTTTTATCGCGGGCTTTGAGCGTGGCCGAACCAAGAAATTCCGTAACGGAAAAACCTAACACCCGAAGCAACGAATCTGTCTTCGTGCGTGACAGAGACAGACAGATTCGTTGATTCATCGTTCGGAGCATCAGCGATAAAAGCTATGCAATAGCTTTGAAAAAAAACAATAAGTCATTTCAAGTTAGCTACAAATCTAACTAAAGGTCAAACATACACTAGATTTGAGAGAACCATGCTTCGGCAGGTAAGAGCAGGTTCGACTGGAGTGATATCACTTCTTCAGCTTCACAAAAAATCCGTGCAAAGCGATTTTTGGAGTTTGCTCTAAGGAGAAACGATTTTCATGTTTAGCTCGCGGTATGAAAACTTTACGCTTAGTAAAATCAAGCGTTAACTAAAAGTGAGGCGTTACGCTGCAGCACTTTATCATTAGTTATGTCGTCTAACAGACTATTAAAGTAAACAGCGCTAGAACGCTTATTACACTATATACATTACACTTATGCGTTTTGTTGAACGTAGTATCAACATTTATATGTACCTTAAAGCATTTTCTATAGGTACCAATTTTATAAAGAGGTAATCTTCGCATTTGAACCTTACATGGCCAATTTCAGGAAGTACTGGTGCGATTTGAAAACATATTTCATGTTAGATAGCCCAGTAAGCTAAAAAGGCAATAGGCTATTACACGACGACTAAAAGCAGTAGAGCATCAATAAAAATTGTGGCAAAAATAGGAGAAACTTATTCCTTTTGACAGTTTCCAGGACGTGCGCTGCAAAAGCGGTAAAATTTTCATGAAACAATAAATGAAAAATTGTTCCCTTGAAAAAGTTCTAGGAGAAGGAGTTCTAAGAGACGCAAACGAAGTTGCGTGGGTTAGCTAGTGTTTAGATACATTTCAAATTACCTACTTGTTGTTTTTTAACTACTAAAAAAGTTTGTATTTAAAAAATGTTTTACAAGTTTATCACCTTATCAAGTACTAAATTACAATATTAATATGAAATAGATTACAATTTCTACACAAATTCAAATCGAAATCTTAAGAAAGTTTTATCAGAAATTGAATCAAATGGAAGAAACATCGTTTAAACTTTGTATTAATAAGACGCCTAATACTAACAATCCTTACAATGCAAACATTCGCTCCATTAAAGACTTGGAATTTGAAATATCAACATTTTAAGCAAACTTGATGAATTCCCTCGCTGTTTCTACACCTAACACATTTCTCACTAAACGTGCACTCAAATTTATACCTTAAGACAACGAGATAAAAGTTATAGAACTAATTTCTAGACAGCAAATTGCTAGTAACCGAATTTGGAAGCCACAAATGCAAATTTTCACCAACTGGTACTTAATTTAATACAAAATGTATTTTACGTGGTGGCATAAAGGTTGATTTTAGGCCGAAAATTACTTTGGACGTATATCGCAAAGCTGACAGTATTATACAAATTTGTCGGTTTATCAGAGTTCTGCTTAATAATGTATGTAGCCTTACCGCAGTACAAATGTCTTTGATTTGTCTTTTCTCATTTGAAAGGCAACACAAAAAACAAGTGCGAGTCGGACTCGCGCACCGAGGGTTCCGTACAAACCTGTAGGTTTATTATAATATGATGTATGTAAAAAATATGTTTTTCGCAATTTTTCCTTTATCTTTCCTATAAGAAGTTGCTTTTTACCGAATTTCAAGATTCCGAGTTCACGGGAAGTACCCCATAGGATTTCATTCCCTTGCGAGTGTCAAAAATTTGCAGCATAAACGACTGTATCTTTTGATTGCGTTGGCTTAGGAGTTTGATTTTTTCACAGATCTAAGAGACAGTAGCCTTGAATATTTGACATGATTTTCAGTTTGACGCGTTCTTGAGAAAAGGGTCTGGACAGACAAACGGACAACAAGGTGA
Organism: Diaphora mendica; assembly: GCA_949125395.1. Taxonomy (NCBI): domain Eukaryota; kingdom Metazoa; phylum Arthropoda; class Insecta; order Lepidoptera; family Erebidae; genus Diaphora; species Diaphora mendica. The sequence goes on from OX421334.1 coordinate 4,543,324, forward strand.
TCTTATAAGGGTTCCGTTTTTCCTTTTGAGGTACGGAACCCTAAAAAAGAAATGAAAGGCTTAAAGACTAGAAAAAAATAAAGAAATAAAATACCTTTTAAGTACTCAATTAATTATACAAGTCAAGATTCCGCTTACTTAGTGCGTTGCGCTGAAGAGTATGATTTGGTTAATTCATGGCTGGGTGGTAATTTACGTGGTTTGCATAAAATAAATAAATGGAGCATTTTGCCTTATTTTACTTTTAAAACATGGATCAAGGGGTAATGTTAATATAAATTCCCGATTCTTTTAAAAATGTATGTAAATGCATACATAAAATTTTGTAGGAGTGAAGGGAATGATGAATAAAGCTTATCAGGTCTGTGCAAAACAAAGAGAGTGCAGATAGTGTTACGAATATTAATACAGTCAGAAGAACCGATTTTATCATTTTTAACCGACTTCAAAAAAAGGAGGAGGTTCTCAATTCGACTGTTTTTTTTATGTTTATTACCTCATATCTTACGACTGGGTGAACCGATTTTGATGATTCTTTTTAGGGTTCCGTGCCAAATGAAGGAACCCTTATAGATTCGTCATGTCTGTCTGCCTGCCTGTCCGTATGTCACAGCCACTTTTTTCCGAAATTAAAAGACCTATAATGTTGAAACTTGGTAAGTAGATGTATTCTGTGAACCGCATTAAGATTTTTACACAAAAATAAGAAAAAAACAATAAATTTTGGGGGTCCACATACATAGAACTGAAACTCAAAAATTTTTTTTTCATCAAACCCATGCGTGTGGGGTCTATGGGGGGGGGGAAGATCTATGGATAGGTCTTCAAAAATGATATTGAGGTTTCTAATATCATTTTTTTCTAAACTGAATAGATTGCGCGAGAGACACTTCCAAAGTGGTAAAATGTGTGTCCCCCCCCCTGTAACTTCTAAAATAAGAGCATGATAAATCTAAAAAAAATATATGATGTACATTATCATGCAAACTTCCACTTAAAATTGGTTTGAACGAAATCTAGTAAATTGTTTTTTTTTTAATATGTCATAAATCGTAAACTGCAATTTACCTTTGATTCAATCAAAACAAATATAAAAAAAAAAATGTTACTTGCTGCTGCGGAACCCTTCATGGGCGAGTCCGACTCGCACTTGGCCGCTTTTTTTTATTTGGAAGCTGATGCTTCTCATGTGGTCTTATTTTAATTTGGTCCAGTTCTGACATGTCATCCATGAGAAAATCATATAAATCTTAAATTTGCATTAAGTATGTGCGCAACAAATGGACGAATAACTCAATATCACGCCGACTGATTTCTTCCTCTTCCTAGCCTTTATTATTCCCAAGATTTGGGGCCGGCTACTAGTTCAACCGGTTTTACCTGAATATCAGTTTTTACACGGAGCGACTGGCATCGGACCTCCGCAACCCTGAGGGCGAACTAAATTCGATGATTGAACTAGTTGTCAGTATATTTGAGGGCGCTGACTTCCCAATAACGATTGCCATAGATGTTCATGACAACCGGGACCGATGGCTTAACGTGCTCTCCGAGGCACGGGCGGGAAACACCGCCATATTCCATACTCCGGGCTGCTATTTAGAATTTATTGTAAGAAAAACCCAACAGCAGTCCGACCCGGGAATCGAACCCGAGACCTCTTGATCTGCAGTCGATTACGCTAACCACTAGACCAACGAGGCAGTCCACTGATTGCACGCACGCCGACTGATTTCGATGATTCTTTTTTTATTTGAAAACTGGTGCTTCCCGTGTAGACCTAATTCAATTTGGTAGTTCTTGAAGTCGGTATTTTTTTTGTTAAAATGTTGTATTCTTTTTTCAACAAAGAAGTATATTATTTACACAGTCAATTGTTGCTTTAGTGGTCCTGTTCAAATGGTTTCATTAATCAATTCATCAATACTCAAACAGTGTTTAGTGTGATTTAGTAAAAAGTTTATTGAGAGCATAGATGTCCGCGCTCAGTTCTATTCGAGAATTGAATTCAAGTAAAAAAAACTTTGTTTCTCACTGGTTGATACTCAGTAAAATTTCAGAGTAGTATTTTATTTTATACAAACTCTGTTTGTATAGATATAATTATAATATATATGTATAAGATAATTATGATCAAGTATTTGAGATTTTAATATTTTTAAAATTTACATAAAAAAATCACAAACACAATTGAATGTTTTCAAAAATAATAGACTGCTATATTTGATTCCTATGAAAAACAAACACATTTTTCATACCATTTTTGCTCCATTTTACTCCAACTAATTTCCAATGAACAATCAATTTCACTTTTCTCATCTTCGGTGTCAGTTTTCTGACATGAACCGGAATCTAAACGCCAAAAGCTTCTAAATCTAAATGTCGTGCTTGTTGAATAACTTATTTCGTCTCCACAGTATTCTGCCCGTCCTCATTATGTGAATTATGGATGAGTCGAGACACGGCTCGTAACGACATGCAGATTAAGCCCGCAATATGGAGGGTGGGGATAGAACTACCAGATGTACAGAAATTGGATGAGGTAATTTCGTTTGGGTAATTTAGCTTTAGGTTAACATTTGTCATGAAAGTTCTCATCCGGGTGAACAGGTTTTTTATTTTCTTGTTTCATTGTTGTGGGATGTAAAAAGAAGTGATGTTATTCTTTGCTTTTATAGCTTTAATTTCTTTGACCCTTTTGATGTTCGCACTTAACGTAATACATTTGTCAATTTCTTTAAAAGTTACTAGGTAATTCAGTTAACACGTAGTCTTTCTTTATAACTATCTAACGTTTCGATTATAAAATTAGTTATTATGATGTCATTATCTTTCATTTTTACTTAATTATTGAATATATGTCCTTTTTTCAATTCTGTTCTAAAACGGTATAGTTTACAATTCAGCATCTCGAACGGGGAATGATAAATCGTTTTCATCATAAGCGTTTATTTGTAACTATTTATTTTGATCATCAGGTTTGCCAAAACTCGATCGAGCGCATTCCACACTGGACTTTTGGGAGTTGATTACTTTGTGAAATATTTAATCCCACCTGATAGGCAGTGATGTCGCATTCCACACACTGAGACTTCTCTCATTTAAAAGTCTTCATAATCCTAAGAGTACTTTTTTTACGAAAATGTATCATAATATAAACATAGAGGAATAGCAGAAGTTTTAGTTGTATCTCTAATTTACATAGTTATCTTTAACTACTGAATAACTGTAAGACTGTTACTTAAAATTCAAAATTAAAGAATTTGACCGTTACAAAATTTCAGTATGCCATATCTTAGAAAATTTTACATCGCTACATTTCCACGACTCCTCTGCTTTAATTTATTCTACCTACGATGCCGACACAGTTTGAGTTGTGACTTTGAACAGATTCATATAACTATATGGATTTGTGGATTTTGAATTAATTTTCGCAAAAACTACCATAACCAACTTATTGAATGTTTCTTTCAGATGGATTGATTGATTAATAAAACTTTTGTACGTTGCTACCATTGCATATCATGCATACTTAGTAGCTATATTTAGGTTATTGAAGAACTGTACGCCTGTATCCCCAAAACCGGTAGACAGAGACGTAATAAAGAACTAAATTATGCTAAGTACAATTTAGTCAATTGATTGATAACAGTTCCATATTTTGCTGACATTCAGACTTTTTGCTTCAAGATTGATAAAAGCAAATATTGGCCAAAAAAATTAAGATGAAAAAATAAAATGAAAACAATATTGGTTAGAGAAGTAAATACTTGGCCTAGTGGGACTGCACGTTTGGCCTAGTGGTTTAACGGTCACCACGCCGTTTACTACTTCGCCAAGTGTCGTGGGTTCAAATCCCACGTAGGACAACACTTTGTGTGATCTCCAAATTGTTGTTCTGAGTTTGGGTGTTCTTTGTGTCCGTTTTATGTATGTTTTTAAAGTCCCCCTCGACACAGGATTTATTCCTAGTGCGGGAGGGCTTTAGCTGGTAGATATTTACGAATCTTTTTTCCTAGACTTATCTAAAGTTTCCTAGAGGGGTAGGCAGAGACAATTGATCCCCACTTACAACGGTCCTGACACACCTCTTTTGCTTCGTCCACATTCATCAATCATGCATGCAGGTGCTTTTCACATTACTCTTTTTCAGAACATCACCAATTTGGCCGGGAAATGTTCGCCGTGGACGACATTTCCACACACATTCGCTCTATAAATTCCTGTCGTGAGTCTTCTATCATCTATCAATTTATTTATTTAAACTTTATGTACAGATGTCGCAAGGACAGACTTAATGCCGTAGTCATTTTCTGCCTGTTCACCTTGGGGCGATACAGTGCCAAACATGGTAGATGCACAAAAAATTAATTTTCAAACATATCCAATATATTGATCTTATAAAATATTCATTCTAACACACAGTAATACATAACTCTTGACTAGTTGTATAAATATCATCAAACCTTAACGGCTAACTCAGGCTCTGTTCACTATGATCTCCTACTTAGATCTCCTGGGGGATTCATTTGGAATTTTCATCCACACTGATCCCCTGGGTGATATTTTTGGATTTCATTTCCATTTTGATCCACCAGGGGATTTATTTAGAATTTTTTTTAAACACAACGTCCATGTGGAGAAAAATCCAAACAAATTCATCGATTTAAGCAGGGGATTCAAATGGACGACGTGTTTACAAAAACTTCCAAATAAATCCCCCAGGTAATCTAAGCAGGGATCCTAGTTGACGGGACTCTAATTCGCGAGATGGATGAACTATCTACATAACATTTTGTTTTACGACTCAATCTTGCACATATCCGACTTACCAAGTATTTGTATAATAAATTAATTAAATCATGATTTCCAACTACTCACTTATTTTTAACATTGAAGAGTATTTCTATAAATAGAAATATTATTGTAGATGAATAAAAATGCTGAATGACAACATCGTTCCCCTGATACTTGTTAGCTTGCGCTTTCGAAGTCGTGATTCACATTCTATTGGAATTCTCAATAGCGTAGCCAAAGTAATAATTTACAATCAGACCTGTATTTCAGGAGGCGTAAACAGAGACGTAATAAATCTAGATGTTGTCAGCAATTACAACATGATTACCATATTAACTTTTTTTTTATATATTGTTATAATTTACTAAGTGTCACTTCGGCATGAATGCGCCGGCTCGACCGCAGTGATACCACGGCCTCACGGAAAACCAGTGTGAAATAGTGCTTGCGCTGTGTTTCACCGTGAGTGTGAGTGAGGATACCGGAGGCCCATACCCCAACCCCTTCCTCTATCTCCCTCATTCCCCGCCTCCATCCTCCCCCATCCCCCAAAGGCAGGCAACGAATTGTGACGCCTCTGGTGTTGCAGGTGTCCACAACATAAAAAAAGTGTCAAGTTATTTAATTATATCTGAGAGTTGTCGAATATTTGTTTACGGCTCACATGCTACAATGACAGCATTCGTGCTGTTGAGTTTCGTTGGTGAGTGCAAAACTGGAGGCCCAATGATGCCAAAGCATCTCAATAAGCCGCGATAGTGTTGGTCACCATGCTGCATTGTTGCATTGTCTGGTGGCCACTGCTCTGGGAATCTGCTCATGCTTACCATCAGGCACAATAGAGTCACCTGGGCGTGCCCATACCTAAAAAAATAGAAGTCACTAAATATGTAATAAGATTTGTTCAAATGAGAAATCTCTTAATAATTTAAAATGTCCAAGCAGTTATAAGAAAAAAAACGAAAATTTTAATGCAGGTACAACAAGGCTAAATATTCATAATAATATTACATAATGCTAATAGCTTAACAGGAATAGCCTACTAAGACATTAAAGACAACTGTAAAACAAACAAAAGCTCAACTAAAGCTTTAATTACTCAAAGAAAATTGCTAGTTAATTACAGCAGCATCGCTAAGGGTGTTTGGTTAAGGGCTTGCGAAAGGGAATTCCAAATGAAACACAATTGATAAAGATATTACTCATTCCGATTGTGTAAGGAGCTGCTTTGAGGAGCTTCTTACAGGATTTAGGGTAAGCTTCAGAGAGAACTTCTTTGTTAGTTAGATTATCTTGGTGTTAAAGTTTGTACTCGAATTGAATGTGTAATAATAATATGTGTATGTCGGAACGGTCAATAGTACGGGAGCTGATTTGACTGCGAAACGCAAGCAATGAAACGTCATTGCTTCGGTGGAGTCTAGATAAGTGTTCGTGAGGGCCGGGCGGAGCTCACAGCTCACTTACCGATCGGCCACCGCGCGGACAACAAGTCTAGGAACTTCCTTAAGGCTCGTTGTTCCATTTTAAGTTACATACTTGATAATGAAGATTATTTGTTTGTACCTACTTGGTTTTGTGCACCGAAAATACTCGTTTTCCGACATATTTATGAATATAGTGTATTTTTTACCCGACTACCCGAAGCCAAAAGAAAGGGTAACATTTTTGGCAGTCTATGTATGTTTGTAGATCCTACCGTGGCGACAAAACTACTATACTGATTTCAAAGACTGAGGTGTCAATAGTAATTATTGCACGGGTGATACAGGCCAGATAATTTTTGAAGTGAAAACTTCTTTAACCGCGTTGAGCAGTTTTTGGTAGGAGAAAATCTTATGAGTTCGCGTCACCGACATGCTGACTTCACAAAACTTCTTTGACCACGTTGAGCACTTTTTGGTAGGGGAAAATCTTATGGGTTCGCGTCACCGCTAATGTTTGATGTTGATCATTGTAATTTAAACATTGTGAATTTTTTAATTTGCACATTAATTTTACAAATAACATTCTAAGTAATAAGTTTTCACTTCTATCATTAGTCCTTATGACTGCCAATTTTTTTTTTCTCAAGATTTTACGTTTTTTAAACTTTTTCTTCTTTTCTAAATACACATATCAGTTCATATTTTAAAGTAGGTAGCCCTTAGCCTAATAACACTGTAGATAAATATACGTTTACATTACTAAATAGATGTTAAATATGATTACACCCGGACGCAGAAAAAATAATTATATTCATTAAATCTAATACCTTTATACGAGCAATTCTTGTATATAATTCTTGTATATATTCATAATCGGAATCTCGGAAACGGCTCCAACGATTTTCATGAAATTTTGTATGCAGAGGTTTTCGGGTGCGATAAATCGATTTAGCTAGGATTTATTATTATAAAATGTCGTTTTATTCGTGTTTTTAACAATCAAATATATAAAATGAATGTACATCTAGCGCCATCTATCGCAACTCGAGCGAACTAAATTAAACTATACTGGAATAAGGTGCAGAATAAACAGTATCAGGGCGTACCAAGAGAGGGCGGCACCAAACTATTGGAAGAAAAATAACAAAAAAGTGGCGTTTGGATAGTCCAGAAAAACCCATTTATAAAAAAAAATACCGAGCGACGCTCGGTCATTCAGGTACTAATTATTTATTCTAAATGGAAATTAGAATATGAGCTCTAGTTAAGTAGTCAGGATTACTAAATAAGATATACTAGAGTAGACCTATTGTAGATATTATATTAGACCTTTTATCCCGTCGAATACTAAATTATTAAATAGGTATAAGTGGTTTATTTATGCACGCATACATACACACACGTGCACACAAAACAGTTTTCGCTTTTCTAAAGTTATTTAAGTTCTATATATACCGCACTTTGTATCTATGCAGCCCAGCATTGGTCTCCAATTACCTTGTTGATCTATGACTAAAAAAAAACAGTCGAATTGAAAACCTCCTCCTTTTTTGAAGTCGGTTAAAACATCCTACATCATCATACTAATATATAAAGGCGAAAGTTTGTGTGTATGTTTGTTACTTCTTCACGTAAAAACTACTGAACGGATTTGAATGAAACTTTACAGTAATATAGCTTATACATCAGAATAACACATTGGCTACTATTTGCAGCGATAACCGACATACACGCGGGCGGAGCCGCGGGCAACAGCTAGTAATATTATAAACGCAAAAGTTGGTAAGTATGGATGGATGTTTGTTACTCTTTAACGCAAATACTCCTGAACGGATTTGGATGAAACATTACAGCAAAATAGCTTATACATCAGGATAACACATAGGCTACTATTTGCAGCGATAACCGACATACACGCGGGCGGAACAGCGAAACCTTAAACAAAGAGACAAAATTAATCTTAACTCCTAAATAATCTCCTCACACAAAGTGTGTAAAGGTAATTAAAGGATAATTAAAGCAACAAATTTACTAATTCTGTTCAGAAGCCTTACTGCAAAGATGTTGGGAAGTAATCCACGATTTTCAGGAATATTAGTACTACAAAGATGTAAAGTGACGAGAAGACGCTTCGAAGGTAATACGTGATAATTCTTTAGTAGTCAGCAAAACAATCCTAAAACTATTTATTTATACCAGTGGCCGCCCAGGGATCGTAAAAGTAAGTGTAAAGTCATATTGATCCGCCAATATGACGTTACTCTGCCTGATGAAAAGCGTAAGCAAAATCCAAGATGGTGGTCACCATATCAAAATCGCCAAATGTGTTGTTAAACGCAAATCTCGAGAATCGTTTGACGTGACGCTGTTTTGTTTATGTTTTCGTTAAGCCATAAAGAAAAGAGTAAAATAAATATTTTTCTTTCCGTCTATCTAACAAAGACGAGATGGAATTATGTTTGGTGTGACTTTAAATTGATTAAGCTGTATATATAATCATCTAAGCCTTCCCAAATTAAGGTTAGAAAAATAGCGATCACTTTGAAATACGTTTTATTACGACTAACTTTTATTAAGGCAATTTTAGAGCGAACGGAATCTGTTACTAATAATTTTGTTTATTGTATTATCAAATATTCAACTCATGACGGAGCCCAAAGCCTTTTCCATAAGTTAGAAACGAGGGATCGCTATTATTATACAAGGGTACCCAAAATAAAGCAATATTTTGACCCTTTCCATTGGTTTTAAAATTCCGTTGAATTGTTTCTATCTGTGTTGAGCAGGTGTTCGGAATAGCCACCATAATAACCCCACTATATTACGTCATATCGGCTTTGCTGAAACAAAACTCTCTACCGTTTTACTGTAAAACCATTTTTTTATGGAATATGGGACAAACGAGCAGACGTATGTCCTGATGGCAAGCGATTACCGCCGCCCATGGACACACACGTGAGGCATCACAAGTGCGTTGCCGGCCTTTGGGGGATAGGGAGTGGGATGGGGGGAGGGGTTGGGTTTGGGCCTCCGGTATCCTCACTCACTCGGTGAAACACAGCGCAGGCGCTGTTTCACACCGGTTTTCTGTGAGGTCGTGGTACCACTCCGGTCGAGCCGGCCCATGCATGCCGAAGCGTTTCTCTCATCATCATGGGGTGCCATCCTCAAAATGAAGTTTGGAGGTCAGCAGACGGTACACCTTGCGATCATGAGCGGCCTCCTTTAGTTGGCGATACCGCAGTCCGGTTTCTCTCAGTTTCTATCCTACGTTAATTTATTGTATTCAAATCAAATCAAATCAAATCAAATCAAATCACAGACATAACGGGTTTTACAAGCTTTTTATTAACTTGCAATGTTTGTAATTATGCTTGTATGTTGGGGTGGAATCTAGTCGAGGTCTCGGGTTCGATTCCCGGGTCGGATCAAATGTTTGTATGATCTGCAAATATTTGTTTCGGATTTTGGGTGTTTTCTATGTATAATATGTATGTATTTACAAAAAAAATGTATATATGTATTTATATCAGTTGTCTAGTACCCATAGCACAAGCTCTGCTTAGCTTGGGACTAAATGGCGTTGTGTACTAGATGTCCGAAACATTTATTTATTTATGTAAGATGATCATGATAATGACGATGGACAAAATTAGTTTATATATATTTTTGCTTTTTTTTAAATGCAACTCCAGTATCAGAAATAAATCCTGTGTCGTGGGAGACTTTACAAACATATATGAAATAATATAATCCTTACTTATATTATAAATGCGAAAGTAACTCTGTCTGTCTGTCTGTCTGTCGTGCTTTCACGGCCAAACCGCTGCACCGATTTCAATGAATTTTGGTACACAGATAGTGTAGAGCCTGAGAAAGGACATAGGCTACTTTTTAATGAGAAAAAATGGTTTTAAGGGATTTAAAAGGGGATGAAAGTTTGTATAGAAGTCTGGGGGTTCACACACGCATGCGCGTTACGTACGCCGGGCGTCTTGACAACCAATAAACAAGGCTGTCACACTCATTAAAAAGATATTCGTCAATCTGATTTGTATGTTCATTGTATTAATAGAAATAAATAAGCCAAATTAATTTGTAAAATTCAAAAACCTCTAGAGAAGTATCGCCAATATAAGCTAGAAGTTTGAAATTTATTTTTTAAGTTGTTGATTAGATATAAATAAAAATGTCATTTAAAGTTTCCACACGCCTGCGCGTTACCTACGCCGGGCGTCTTGACAACGAATAAACAAGACTGTCAAACTAATCTATAATATAACTAGCAAACCCGGCGAACTCCGTTTCGCCACCAGATGGCTTCGTTTTATGTAACACTTTCTCGCTTTTCTGTTGAAAATTTCCTGAATTTTCTTTGCTATAAACCTCACGGAGCCCGAGACCTTTCCAACGAATGCAAAACCGTGGAAATCGGTTTGTGCGTTCTGGAGTTATAGCGTCAGGAAGGAAAACCCGACTTATTTTTATATAGTAGATATTATAAGGCTGCAGAGTTTGTTTGTTTGTTTGTTTGAAAGCGCTAATCTCAGGAACTAATGGTCAAATTTAAAAAATTCTTTCAGTGTTGGATAGTCCATTTATCGAGGAAGGCTATAGGCTATATTTTATTTAAAAAAAAATTAGGGAACCGTAAGAACTACCCAAGGTGCGAAATCGAAAACCTATTTTTGCGTGCGCTGCAATAACTATTGACAATAAAAAAAATTAATGTATTACGGGTTTGTAGGTCCCATTAAGATCTACAAAAAAGACCGCGAGAGCATATATCTAACTATCATGGTTTAGTCATAATAACCGATTTTGTGTTCAAAAAAAATATTAAATCGTCTGAAGAAAGAAACTACGTTAAATGTGTATCGTAATATTAATCCCTATCCAAATTGAGCATTATGTTATCAAGGGTATTTATGTAGAAGTAAAATACTTTTTGCTTCATCCCAATCGGACATTTCGTTTAGTAGTTATCACGAGTATAAGACGCTAAGAGTTGGTACCTAATAATAAGTTATTTGCCAAAGAGTTGTTATCAACATAATAACTAATATTAATCTTTATCCAAATACATGCGTTGTTGATTATGAGTATTAGATCTTAGAAGAGTATAAGAAATACATCTATACTAATTATAAAGCTGAAGAGTTTGTTTGTTTGTTTGAACGCGCTAATCTCAGGACCTACTGGTCCAATTTGAAATATTATTTCAGTGTTAGATAGCCCATTTATCGAGGAAGGCTATCTACACTAATATTATAAAAAGGAAAACTTTGTTTGGTTATAATGAATAGGCTTAAAAACTACTGTCCCGTTTTTAAAAATTCTTTCACCATTCGAAAGCTACATTATCAACGAGTAACATAGGCTAAATTTAATTTTGGAAAAAAATAGGGTTCCGTAAGATATTTGGGTTATTCGGACACAAGGTGTAAAAAATCAACCAGAAAAGCAGAAAAGTTACTTATTTTGCGTACGCTGCCTAAACTATAAAAGATAGAACCATAAAATGTTCCAATTAATTGTAGATCTTATAAATATCTACATAAAAATCCGCAAAACACTATACCTATCTATGTCAAGTGAGGCACAACAACCATTTTTTTATCTAAAAATTTTGAATTTTTTTTGGACTACATTTAAACGCATTTATTTTACTCATGCTATTAATCCTTATCAAAATAAATTATTTCATCACTAAGTACAGTTTATGTAGATAATATTTGGTCTGTGAATGATTAAAATTGGACGTTTGGTTTTGAAGTTATAGAGAAATTAAAATATACGATTTGGGAGTTTAGATCTATGAGTAAGGTACCCGCCCGCGCGGCTCAGACGCGAGGTCGGCTCCCTACGCAGCGGTCGTGCGCGAAGTCTAATAATTTTCGTGCGATTTTTTTTAGATTTCGTTCTTAAAAATACACCTAAGCAAAAGTTCTTCTCAGAGCTAAACAACAGTTCTTCTCAGAGCTAAACAACAGTTCTTTTCAGGGCTAAACAACAGTTCTTTTAAGGGATAAACAAAAGTTCTTTTCAGAGCTAGAATATTACACGGTATTAACATTTCCTTAAAAATTTGAAAATGCCTAAGAGAGCCAGGTCTCAACTTTCTAAACATAGTTCTCAAGCACAGGCAGCAAGAATACGTCGTACGCGAGAATCTTCACCTGAACGTTCACAACGGCTTGCTGAATAAAATCACAGAAACTCTCAGGTACGCGCACGAGAGTCGAGTGTCGAACGTTCGCAACGCCTTGCATAACAAAATCTGAGAACTTCTGACTTACGCGAACGAGAGTCAAGTGTTGAGCGTTCGCAGCGACTTAGAGCTCAGGCAGAGAGACGGCAGTTGTCTACAAATGGAGTTCGCAATCAAATTTCAGCTAACAGCAACAAAACGGGTTTCAGATATGATCCGCAGGTTGATTATGCACAACACATTTTTTTGTTCTGTGATGCACAACAAGCGTCCGTCCAAATCGGAGTCATGAATAAGATCTGCTCTAACTGTTCTGCCGAGAAATGGGCGGACGAACCTAATGGTATGTGCTGTGCTTCAGGTAAAGTTTGTCTTCCTAACCTTCAGGAGCCGCCACAACCAATAAAAATTATTTTAACTAATAACCATCCATTTGGCACAAAAGGCGCAAAAGAAATCAGGGAAGGTAATTTTATGCACACTTTTAAAATTGAAGGACAGGTGTGTATCATCTCATTGGTAGCCTTTTACCAGCATCAGGCGAAAACCCAAAGTTCTTGCAAATATATTTTATTTCGGATGCAGACCAGTTATCGTTGCGATCAAGCATCGCACCAACCTTAAAAATGGATTTAATTCGCGAATTACAGACCGTTCTGAATAATCATAACGTGTATATACGAAGTTTTAAGCAAAACTTAGAACTCAACTCCTAAGATAATTTAAAGTTAATTATTAATTCAGATCACACTCGACAGACAGAACAAAGAGGCAGATATAATGCTCCTATTGTAAACGAGGTAGCCGTTCTCTTGGTAGATGAAGACAAATTTCTAAGGGATATGGTTTTAAAAGATAGAGACGCAAAGCTAAAAAGAGTTTCTGAGCTACATCGCCATCGGTCGTATGATCCACTACAGTATCCTATAATGTTTGTGACAGGAGAAGACGGTTATTATTTGACTATCCCTCAGCTGGGTTCTGCGCCGTTCTGGGTTCTGACAGATGGCCGACATACACGCGGGCGGAGCCGCAGGCAACAGCTAGTAGATTTATATATATAATATAATATATGAATACATTATTATAACATACATGAAACGGACACAATGAACAACTAGACTCAGAACAACTCTTAACCAAGTTACTCTTAACTCTTAGGCGATTATAGCCTTAATTAGCTAATCCTAAAACTTTTTGGCGCCTATAAATAATTGAATTTATTTAGATTTCTACGGAGGGTAAGGATTAGTAAATTGTTTACTGTCTGAAATTGCAAAGCTTTTCCTCTGCCTAATTTTCTGAACAATGTTTTCATAAATTATATTATTATTGCAAATCTTGTAACATAAGAAAGAATGCATGAACTGTTATGTACGAGTATGTATGATTTACATTTGTATATCTCGGTGGTTTATGGATTTGAACCCAGAATAACGCACGGCATAGACTACTGGTTAAGTGTGTGCGCAGTAAGTTCAAATACGGCAACACGGATACAAACAAGTTAAAATTCAAAATTTAAAAAGCCCCCTACTCAAACACTTACTTTCACCCCCATAACTTTTGAACGACTCAACCGATTTTCATGAAACATGTCTAAGAATACTTGCACGTAACTCACCTTTCATACAAAATCTAAATTGAAATCGGTTCATCCGTTCGCGAGCTACGGTGCCACAGACAGACAGACACGTCAAACTTATAACACCCCTCTTTTTCCGTCTGGGGTTAAAAATAAACAACTCACTGACACATAATGTATAATTAAAGGATACGTAGACTAATATTAGTTCGTTTTGTTATGGCTTAGTGCATCTTTAAATTATTTGCACTGCCTCGTTGGTCTCGCGGTTGTGTGTGCGACTGCTGATCATGAGGTCTCGGGTTCGATTCCTGGGTCGGACCAAATGTTTGTATGATCTACAAATATTTGTTTCGGAGTTTGGGTGTTTTCTATGTATAATATGTATGTATTTACAAAAGAAAAAAGTATATATGTATTTGTATCAGTTGTCTAGTACCCATAACACAAGCTCTGCTTAGCTTGGGACTAGATGGCGTTGTGTGTTAGATGTCCGAAATATCCGAAAAATATTTAAAGTCAAATATAAATTATGGGAGAACACTTGTCATGTCCCTCCAAGACAATGGAAGGATCCTCCGACAAGGCGAAGTGATTATGCCTGGCGGGTCGATGGTTAAATTTGGTATGCTGTATATGTGCTAATCGATGCGAAAGCTTCTATATCGCGATTCAGGATTAGAGTTGCTCCGTAGTTCGGTGTATCTTCGGTAGATGGCGCGGCAGTATGTTTTTATTTCGTTGTAGCTAGAAGTCGCCATTTTAATTAGGTACCAGAATGTGGATGGAACTAAATCTATCTGCTTGTTAAATATTAATTACTAGCTAAACCCCGCGGTGTTACCCGCGGTTATTGTCGTACCATGGGTAACGCCGCGGGGCGAAGCTAGTCTAAAAAATGCCTAAGTTACTCCTTACATCATCAGCTATCTATCAGTGAAAGTCCCGTCAAAATCAGTCTAGCCATTCCAGCGATTAGCCGAAACAAACAGACAGACAAAAATTGTAAAAAAAATATTTGGTAAATGTACCGTGTGTATACAATTATACATACTTACATACATTGCATTTAATAAAAAGCGGTTATTTTAATATTACAAACAGACACTCCAATTTCATTTATTTGTAAGATAGATTCTATAGATTAAAACAAATGAAATAGAAAATTGAATAACATACAACAAATAAATTAAATGAAAAAGCTTTTCTAAAAACAAGCTATTATTGGAATGCCTCGAGACGAATCAAACGAGTCCAAAGTCGATGCCGTTGAGACGTTTCTTTACAGAGTTCCTATGGCCACCTTCCAGCTCCAGCATCAGAGCAGCTCCAGGTCATTATAATATTATATTGTCACGCTCTATACATATGCTTGCAAAATTTCACCAAAATTGGTTGAAGATATCTGCTTTAAAATTGAGTTGCAAGATTCCACCCGAACATACAAGCATACATACATACATTGCAAGTTAATAAAAAGCTTGTAATAAATGAAATTCCTACTTGTATTACTCTGCTTAAACCATCTTAAACACAGAAAACGCGACTTTTCTTGAATACAGCTAGATCCCCGCTTATTTCCATTGGGAAGTGTTTTAGCATAAGTGACAATCTAATAACCTACAGTCTCAATAGCTCTTATTTCTATGTAAGCATGGTTTATTTTTCAACAATTCTGTGAAGTAGCTGTTTATTGTTTTATTCTCTTTGAGTTTCTACTAATGCTTCAAGTAGTGCGCCACTTCCTGGTACTGCCTTAAAATGTGTAAAATGCGAACTAAATATGCTAACTATGTTTGCTGAACAATATTTTTAGTATATACACCAAGTTTGATACTATGCTTTTATATCAACCAGGCAATGGGGTCAGGTACCCGTTTAAATAAACTATTATATATATCGGAGCAACTACAATTAGTCTAGAAAACCTAGAATAATTAAGTTAAATCATTTGATTGTTCCAAAATTAGTCTATAAACCACCAGTTGATTACTTTAAATTTTATTATGATGTAAAATATATGTCATTATAATTTCGGTACTTAACCTAAACACTTACAAACACGTGCACGTGTGCCGCACCTATAAATACGACTGCACTGTGAGCGGTCAAGTCAGTTACACTCAAGCCGTCGTACAGTGTGAGCGTTGTCGGCGAGGCTGACGTCACCATTTGTAAAATCATTACTCGGTCTATTCTCCGACATTATATATATCCCACCAAAAACATTTTCATGCAAAATGTTGCCAAGACGACTGCATATGGCTTACCCTGTGAAAAATATATCAGATCTCATGTTCATGTGAGCCAAGGTTCTGAATCTACACGCCCTTTTTTTTTTTTTTAACGTGTGGAAATCCCCTCGGACCGTCACCCCACCGGGGCTTGCGGCGGGGCGGTGTGTTGGACTCGAACCGACTAAAACCACACGGTGTGCCACTCTGCGCCTGTGAAGGGAGGAATCCGGGAACTGCAGTTATTAACACGTCCGGACCCCTCCCAGCGCCTGCCCGCACCGAAGCGGGCACCGTCACCTGATGGACTGTCTAATTAGGCGACGTACGGCACACGCGTACGTCACCCCCTCGCGGGTGGCCACTGGAGCGGATGGAGGGGAAAGCCCATCCCGACCATCCGCGGCCACACTCAGGGCGGCATGAGGCGCTGATAGGCGCGCCTTCGCCGCCCGGTTCGCCGGCGGCGGATTGGGTCCGAGTGGACATCGTCCTCCCGGGCCTTCTCCGCCACCTCCTTCTGCGAGATTACATCTTCGCAGAAGGTTGCGACCGCGGTAAAACTGCTATCGCTACCGGCCATGGAGCGTATGACGGCCGGTAGCGAGAGATCTCCTCTGATGACTGCAGTTAGGGCCCGGCGAATCTACACGCCCTAACTCTACCAACCCTAACTTCATAAACTTTACATCTACCATACCATCACAAAGGGGAAACGAATGCCTTTTGTGTTTGCAAATATCTAGTTTCTGAAGTATTGTGTTATACGAATATTTAGTTTCTGAAGTAACGAAACAGCCAAGCCATACATTTTCACTGAGATGTAGAATTTATGAAGTTAGGGTTGGTAGAGTTAGGGCGTGTAGATTCAGAACCTTGGCTCACATGAACATGAGATCTGATATCTTTTTCACAGGTTAAGCCATATGCAGTCGTCTTGGCAACATTTTACATGAAAATGTTTTTGGTGGGATTTCATTTCTTTTTGTAAGTTGCTTAAGGCAGTTTTTTTTCTTTTTTTAGGGTTTATTTCTCGTACATCTTCTTTCTTCTCTAGAAAAAGTCCGTGTACTAAAAATAAAACCTCTAGCATAAAAAATTGTGAAAGTCAGATACAAACTTCCACCCCCAAATTTTGGGGGTTGAGGGGCAAAAGTAATAGGTTTATGATTTTTTTTGTTGTTTGTATACTAAACTTAGTTTACATACCAAATTTCAGCTTTCTAGCATTTCAGGAAGTACCTTAACAGTTTTGATGATCATCAATGTGTCAGTGACGAAATCGGTGTTTTTTAGGTATCAATAAAATCTAAAGTATTAGAGCTATGCAATTGCAACTTTGTATGTTTCATTAGCCTATTGGTAACACCATATCCTGAGAATTTGAACGATCTGGTATATCGGGAACCAAAGTTATGAGGGTTCAAAACAACGACGAAACACTTCGAGAAAAGGTAGGTAGTGCCCTTGCGCTTCGCTTGGCTCGTCTTGGCGGGGGCACGACCGTGCCCCCAGATAATTTTCGTGTTATGTTGTTGCTCACGAATCAAATTTTCCACGCCAGCGTTTAGCCGTAAAAACGTAATAATAAATATAATAATAAATAAATATTTTTGGCCATCTAACACACAAAACCATCTAGTCCCAAGCTAAGCAGAGCTTGTGTTATGAGTACTGGACAACTGATAGAAATACATATATACTTTTTTTGTAAATACATACATAGAAAACACCCAAACTCCGAAACAAATATTTGTAGATCATACAAACATTAGGTCCGACTCGGGAATCTCCCCGGAACCCGAGACCTCATGATCAACAGTCCCACACTCCAACCTTGAGACCAACGAGGCAGTCAGTAAAAACAGATAGAGCTACTTTCGAATCAAAATATTTTTATGTTAATAATTAATTATGTTTTTCCCACATATCTCATACACTATTAATGTTTACGTAAAATACCGATAGTAAGTTTCACCACAACTGAATACAAGTACCACAAACCTCAACATCTCCCTCTGGTTATATTATGATACATTCGGGTCATTAATACTTTGTTCGTGTATTAAATTTAATTCGCTCACGCAATCTCTGAACGTGTTCATACGAACCACAAATTGCGTCATTACCTAACTTTATATGATGCTATACTGCAGATGTATTATTTTCATATGGTTTATTTTGCTGTACTTAAGAATTATCTTCATCATTTTAAACCATTATAGCTTAAATGAAAACCTTTGCACATTATCTATGCTACACGTTTCACGCTACATTTAACACGTTAAGTTACCCACTAAATATGCTATACGCTACGAGTTTAAAGCAACAAGTCACATGACATTAGGTTTACAGGGCAAGCCAGCGTAACATCTTAACACACTACAATCTATACCTTTCACGTCTTACGCTACACGTTATATGTACGCTATATGCTACACGCTACACAAAATGTGCTACACTCTACGAGCTTTACGCTGCTGGCTACATGCTACGGACTAAACTATATACGCTTTACGCTATACCGCTACACGCTGAGCCCTACCCACTACACGATTTTGGTATACTAAGAACTGATCATAATCATCTACATCATCAACAACAACAACAATCTTTAACAATAAATTGCTGAACCTAGGCCTCTCCTTTGTAAAGAGGTTTGGGGCTACTATACCACGCTTCCCAGACGGGTTGTTAAAGGGTTTGTTTAAACTTTTTCTGCTCTTGCACTCAAATTTTTTCCAATACTCTTAATCACATAATTTTATACAACCGAAAAATGATAAATTTATGGAAAAAGAGGTTGTTGTTGACTGCTATTCTAGTTTTAACTGTGTTACAGCAGCCGGCGTCTTCCACCCTGTATGACACTCATTACAGCATTACAGTGGCGATATCGTTAAACAAAGTTCAATTATTAAGTATAAAAAAAAAAAAAAGGTCAGTGAATGTGCGTATAGAGTGCAGTAAATGTGTAATTGGTGAGGAGTGTATTTAATTTGTTTACGTGTGTGTGTGTGCGTGTAAATGTGTGTGTGTGCGTGTGTGGCAATTTCTGCTTGAAGGTCATCACATGGAACCGGTAAGTATTGCTTCAGTATTTAGGTAGTTCAATGTTTTAAGCCAATTGTGTATTGTCAACCTTTCCAACGATGTTGTCTGCTTTGTTCCCTTAGTTGCCTTTTATGACACCAATGGGAAGAATATGAGTTTTGATACTCTGTGTTCTTAATTCGTTAATAGATTACGAACACACGGTAACTTAGCTTCGAACTAGAACAAAACTAGTGTTATTATAGTTAAGTTTTCGAAAGTCGAAAGTCTGTAGGAGAGTCTCGCTTCGGCGTGAATGGGCTGGCTCGACCAGAGTGATACCACGGCCTCACAAAATACCGGTGTGAAACAGCGCTTGCGCTGTGTTTACAGCAATGGATTATTTTGATGTACCATTTTGGTTGCATGCTAATAGCCTGTTAACAAACAGATCTGGTTTGAATGTATTAATTTAAGCTCACCACATCTGCAAACAGATCAAACTACACACATCAAAAGTGTCTAGGGATCAAGCATTTTTATGCGGATTTCTTGAGATTGAGATGTGGCTTTGGCCCTGGCCTGCTCAGTCGCCAGACTTGAACCCGATTGAGCATGCATGGGATATGCTACAGAGAAGAGCTCTGCCGAATATGGAGGGTATCCAGTCGCAAGAAGACCTTTTTTTGTTGTTGCAACGAACATGGGCGGCCATTCCACAGCGTGATTTGGATGAACTCATTTTGAGTATGCCAAACCGATGTTCTTGTGTTAGTGTTCGCGGTAGAAACACGGATTATTAATTGTTTAAGTTACCTAATAAAATTTTAAAGAAAACTGTTATTTCAGTCTTTTTTTCGAACTTCAATGTTAGTGGTTCAAATGTCAAAAATCCTTTTATTAGGAAAATGGCAAATTTCTTTATTAATGCAAAGGTGACTTGGTTTATCGTTACTGTGACAAACGAAAACACTTTATTTGATGAATCCTTAAAGAAAATTTTAATTAATATCAATCAGGAGAAACGTTATTGCAAAAATATATGTTGATCCCTAGACACATATGTTGATCCCTAGACACTTTTGATGTGTGTATAAATGGCATCATTACTGAAGTTTATATGATGAAAGTAAGGCTTAGAACTTCTATGTGATGTTATTAATATCGCAAGTGAAATGAACTTAAAAATATATTCACCGGGCAGTTTTTTTTTTAAATAAAAAATTATAACAGTCTTTAAAACTGTTGGTTCAATATTTTTCATGTCATCCGACTTGTATAATATTATAAATTATAGTTAGTGTCGATGTGAATGTGTTAGTTTCTATTCAAAGTTTGATTTGTTTGTCATACATGACTAGCATCGCCCCTCGGTTATTGTTAAATTTTGATCATCCTATGGAAACACTTTATTTTTTGAGACAAAAAGTAGCATATATGATATTCCAGACTATAGTCTATCTCCGTACTAAATTTCATCCAGATCCATTCAGCCGTTTTTGCGACAAACATACATCTATAGTTACAAACTTTCGCATTTTTTATGTATGGCTCTGCCAAAATGACTCTACTCTGCCTGATAGAAAGCATAAGCAGAATCCAAGAGTGGTGGTCACCATACTACGAATGCAGACAATACAACAATGCAGCATGGTGACCCACACCATGGTGGGCTAGTGATGCTTCTGCATCATTAGGCCACTGGTCTCGTACTCACCAACGAAAAACGACAGCACGATCGCTGTCATTTTACGTTGATTTTTCTGTGCAAATATAAGTAGGATAGAATAGAATTCCATCTCAATGTGTTTCATTTACCTAACAGAACATAATGAACAACATTCATTTTATACAAAAACATTTAAAAAAATACAGCTTAAAACACAATAGCGTTTTGTTTTCATATGAAACAAGCTAAAAGTTTGCATCTGATGCCTATTGTTGTACTAACAAAAGATCTGCATGTGATGCGCGTATGAGGAACACATTACTGTTCTAAAGAGAAGAGTAGACGGGACAACATATACATTATACAGTCTATACAAACAAATTAAATTGAAGTGTCTATTTTAATTTAATAGCTTTTCACTGCGTATTTATTTAAAGAAAGAAATTATATACGGTACTTATATCTAAAAGTACTTTGTTAATTATTTTACTGGCAGTCTGTCTGTTTATACTGGCATTAGCCAGTATAAACAGAGTACGGGCAGTACTTCACGGACAAGATCCAGAGATTACTCTGGATCTTGTCCGTGAAGTACTGCCCTCTTCAATTACAGGACATATATACGGGTAACCTCAGATAACCCCAACCCTTTCGAGTATCCCTATACCCAGCTTCCTCGCCTTATCTGTAATCATGCCCTAATTTATCTTATTCGTTATAGCCATCCAAAAATCTTTCATTCATATGGCAATGTGTTCTCAGGCAGACAATTGATACTCATTCTATTTTCAGAATTCTTTTACCATTAAACACCTATATCTTTTCAGAGTGAAATAGACTATATTATATTTTTCGCAAAAAAACCCGTGCGAAGCCGCGAGTTGCTAGTTATTTATACACGTTCACACAACGTTACATAATATTTCATCTTCCTAACCTTTATTATTCCCAATATTATTCGCAACTTGTTCATCTGGTTTTACCTGAATTTCAGTTTTGCTATGGAACGACGAGCGTCGGATCTCCGCAACCCCGAAGACCAACTGAGTTCGAAGATTGAACTATATACTTAATGGCACTAACTTCCCAATAACGATGGCAATAGATGTTCGTAACAACCAGGGTCGACACATTAACGCCCTCTCCTATACACTTCCGGGAACATCACCAACTTTCATATTCTTACTATTATTAGGATTTTCCTATAAGAAATACAAATTAACATTTATTATTTCGACCTGGGAATCGAATACAAGATCTCCTGATTAGTATTTGCATAAATTAGCCGCTAGACCAAATAAAACATCGAGCAAATAAAATAAAAAAAATTCTCGATCAAATTCCAATTTACATTGCTATAGTTATAAAAGTCTTGAGTTTGAAAACAATTCATGATAATCCATCTAAATTGGCGCCAAATGTTTCCTAATTGAAACATTAACCAATAAAAAAGTAATTAGTTATCGGCGAGCGCCCGAAATATCTCGTGAAACTTGAAATATTAACGCTTAGTTCGGACGCTGCCTGTTGGTAATTACTGTGAACGCAAACACACAACTAATCTAAGTTGGATCTGCTACTGCCACAAATTTCCGATTAGGGTGTATTTAGCCTTGAGACAGAACGATTTGAATTACGACCATTTAATAAATTTCAATGATTTCTGTTTTCGATAAATTTTGTACTCGATTTTCAATAAAAGTTCTAATTTTAAGTGTTATTTTGTTTCATTTGAGCTAAAAATAATATAGATAGATAAATTATGATGACATTTTCCTAGCCAATTTCGACCACGAGGCCAATCTCAACGGAGACCAACTACGCAGGAGATATTATAGTGCACAAGTGTGAGCATAGGTGCACTCTCTATTGCTTCACTCTCATAAACCGATGGGACGGTTATTCGACACGACCGAAAAGAGATCTGGTGCAGGACCGATGGTTTTACGTGTTCTGCGAGATACGGGAGCTAAGACACCAACTTCCAAATGCTGACCTGTTATTAAGTAAGTAAAGTAAATTTCTATAATCAGAAAAACTAGATAACACTATTTGGTTCGACCCGAGATTTGAACCCGAGATCTCATGATCAGCATTCGCATTTGCCAATCGATATACCAACGAAGCAGTCATTGAGATAGATAAATATTCACATAATGTATCAATCGATTTTTATTTATGGAAATGATAGAAGGTGTTTTCTATTTATTTTAACTAGTAATTTTAACCTAGTATGGTTTTGGTTTTATTTTACTACACACATTACACAAACATATTTTAAGATCTGATTGTTGTTAATTAAAAGCTGCGTATCACAGAAGTCAATATTAAGACATTTATTTTTAGATTGTGTGGCATTATAAAGATATGATAGATACCTTTACACCTATATACTTTCTCAAAGCCAGACTGTTTTGTCTGTCTGTCTTCGGTTTCGGTGCGGACGGAGACAGACAGATTCGTTGATTCGTCGTTCGGAGCAGCTCGTCTCGATCCGTGCGAGCTTCGGGTGTTAGGTTTTCTTCGTTACGGAATTTCGTGATTCGGTCGCCGCGCTCAAAGCCCGCGATAAAAGCTATGCAATAGCTTAAAAAACATGTATTTCAGATCAATATAAAGACAGCTTTACACTCCTCTTTGCTGAGTTTCTACGTAAGTTTTAATAACTCTTAAGACCTTTAATCATGTTGTTACAAATGAGTAAACTATTGACGGCAAAACATCCGAATTAACTTTAATACGCTCCAGTATAACTTTGATAGATTAAAGAAGAAACTTTTTGGCATCAGTTTAATCTATGTAGGGATTTAGCTTGCTCTTGGTAATACGACATATTGAGTTATTTATTTATTTATTTATTTATTTATACAATCAGCTGCTCACTGCACTTACAGTTTGCCCAACACGTACAGTGAGCCAGTACAATAATTTTTATTTAATAATGTTAACAATAGCATAATTGATGCTTATCAATACTAATATTAAAGCCTACTCCTAAGGAAAAGTACACAGAATTTAAAAAATGTACTTAATTTGGTATGGAATAAGTCGATATCCGGGTATTGAGCAATTAGAGCGTTGAGCAGACTAACTGCCTGGCTCGTGGGAGCGTATTGTGCCGTACACGTTCGTACCTGCGGCGCAGTTAGGAGACGGCAAGATCGTAGCCGTGTATACTGGTTTGGTACCCAGAACATGCAACGAGACAGCGTATTTGGATTTTCTATTTTATTGTTTAGTAACAAATAATAGTGTACCATT
This sequence comes from Diaphora mendica, assembly GCA_949125395.1. Classification (NCBI taxonomy): domain Eukaryota; kingdom Metazoa; phylum Arthropoda; class Insecta; order Lepidoptera; family Erebidae; genus Diaphora; species Diaphora mendica. The sequence continues at coordinate 4,567,541 of OX421334.1, forward strand.
AGAGCACACTTACGACGCATTGTAAGTGTATCCAGGCCTACCATGCCGAGAACGAAGAGCGATGGGTATAAATATGGGTAGAACCCATATAGCTTTTGGTATAAAAATCGCGCGAATTTCCGTTGGACGCGTTCTAGCATCGTATTGTACCTCGTCTCGTGCGGGTCCCAGATTATGGAGTTATACTCCAAAGTACTTCGAACAAAAGAGAAGTACAACACGATGATAGTGTTCCTGCATCGAAAAGGCGAAGACATCCTCATCACGAAACCTAAGGATTTAAAACTTTTTTTACATAGATTGGTGATATGAGTATTGAAGGTCAGGCGCGAGTCCAGAGATAAGCCTAAATCGCGTATTTCTGAGACTCGATCCAGCGGGACACCCGATATTTTGTAACTGTGGGTGTACGGAGAGCGAGATCGACTAAATGTCATCGTTTTGCATTTAGATACATTAAATTCTAACCGGTTGTGAATACCCCAGGCCACAACACTATCTATGTCCCGCTGGAGCGCTTCACAGTCTTCCGGACTTCTGATTCCCAGGAACAGCTTCAGATCGTCTGCAAACATCAGGCAGTGGGCTGATCTAACTATACTGGGCAAGTCGTTGATCATTATTAGGAACTGCGTCGGTCCTAAGATGCTGCCCTGACTTACACCTGAACGAGTGTCATATGCGTCCGATTGATAATTACCCAACTGTACAAATTGCCTACGATTAGAGAAATAGCTGGCAAATAATTTTAGTAGATTTGGAGTAAATCCAAAGGCTGCAAATTTTTTTAAAAGTACTGCATTATCGACACGATCGAACGCTTTTTTAAAGTCAAAGAATGCCACGTCTACTTGTCTACTATGGTCCATTTCAGTGACACAATAGTCGACAAAGTTAATAAGATTAGTTGAGGTAGATTTGCCAGTTCTAAACCCATGCTGACACTCGCTTAGCTGTTGCTTTATTTGTCTGGTGATGTGGGTGTTTAAGATGTATTCGAAGATCTTTCCAAACGCTGACAAAACGGCAATAGGTCTATAGTTCGTGATTTGAGATCTGGAGCCGTCCTTAGGAATAGGTGTAACTCGCGAGATCTTCCATACTTCGGGATAAGTGGCGGTTTTAATCGCTATGTTTAAAATGTGTAACAAAGGTTCTTGTAGTACAGTAATACAGTCCTTTATAATGTAGGCAGGTATACCATCAGGCCCAATTGATGATCGAGACTTTAAGTTTTTGACTGCCTGGAGTAGATCAGATTCACTGACATAGTCAATATTGACACATGAAGAGCATAAATTATTACCAAGTTCATTTGTTGTGAAATCAGATGAAAAATTTAACGGGTCTGCTAAGAAGGTTGATTTAAAGTACGCTGCGAAAGCATTTGCGGCATCAAGCCCAGAGACACTATGACCATTGAACTCGAATTCCGAATGGGACTGACGCAAAGTACGTTCTGATTTGATAAAATTCCAAAACGTCTTAGGATTACTCTTTATATCAGCCTCGGCGCGATCAATAAAATTAGTATATGCTACTTTTATTAATTTCTTTGTATGTTGCCTATAAAAGTTAAACATTTCTCTGTTGAAATCGAGATGGGACTGTCTAAACTTCACCAAATGATAATGTTTGTATTTAATATTCTTTATAATTTCTGGAGTATACCAGGATGGATACACATACCTGGTACACTCGGAGAATTGCTTTTTAATTGGAACATTAGCGTTCAGAACAGTTGTTAATTTGGTATACAGAATTTCTAAAGCGTTATCGACATTGGTTGTAGACACTACTTCAGACCAAGACAGTGATGCGAGACATGTATATAAATCATGAAAGTTAGCTTTTTTAAAGTTCCATTGAGGTGAACAGTGTTCTAATGTATGTGAGGGTAGCGGCTTAGCTCGCGCGACCGCCGGAGGCCGCGGGACGCTCAGCCGAACACCGAGCGGCGGGTGATGTGCGTCCGCCGGCACTAACGGCTCCACATCGCCGATAATACACACGTGCTCATCGCCCAAGTTGCTCATTACCAGGTCTAACATATTACCGTAAAAGTTTGCTATTGTGTTATGCTGGATCAATTTACAAAATGACAGAAAATAGGCATAGTGCAATGTTACATTTTGGGAACATGAGTTTAAATTAAAATCACCTAATATGATAACATCTAATCGTGCATGGTTTTCAATGACACCTTCTAGAAATGTAAATGTATTTAAATATTTTTCATCTTTTGAATTTGGCGGTATATACACAACACATACTAATATTTGCTTATATTTTAAAGTAACAATGGCTGCCACGACTTCAATATCACTACAATATTCATTATGTACTATTTGCTGGACAGAGTATTGTGATCGCACCGCTAACAACACTCCCCCCCAACCAGCATCGTTAGCGCGATCCCGGCGTATTACAGTATACCCGTCGGGAAATACTTCTCCGTCGTGTATACTACTCACTAGGAATGTCTCTGTCAATGCGTATATATCAGCCGATTCAGTTAGAACAGATAACTTAAAGTCATGTAATTTGGATCGTAAGCCTCTAACGTTCTGATAAAACATATTGTAACACTTAGGCTTTGGTGGTTTGTACACTTTGCTTACGAAATCCATTCCGCCACTGTTTCACATACACATCCTCAGGCCAGTTGTCAGGAGACATGAAGCAGTCCAAATGTTTCGCTTGAACACATAATTTAAAAGATGCATAATCGCCGCGGGCTTTAAGTACCTCAGCAGTGCAATGCGCTCCAGGACAAATATTATTCAAGTACTCTAGTACTTGTTCGGCTGTTGTTCCTACTTTTAAATAATATAAATGTAGGTATGTCTTGCGTTCCGCAGCCGATAACGAAGAGGGGATCGGTGCGGCCGTACCACGGGTGGCGTTCTCACTCGCACGTTTAGATGAAGGGCGCGGGCGCGGGCGGCTTACCTCGCTCCAGTCAGCCTCTTTCGCTGTCGGAGAACTCTCGCGCAGCTCGACCGGATCATTTTTTTCACCACCAGATGGCGGTGTCGATGTTTTGTTGTCCGTAGTAGGGGCCAAGTTCTAAGTATACGGCTGAAGTTTAAGCGCACTGTAACTAAATTATATAACGGTAAGTACTCTAAGCTCTTATGGGTGTTAGCTATATAATATCTTACTCACTATTTATTTTTAACTAGTGACCCGCCCGGCTTCGCACGGGTGGATTTCAGATGCCCCCGCCGACGACACGATTCGTGCATTTTAAATCTGTAATATCTTCGAATATATTCATTTAATTTAGATACTTTAAAGGGCTATTTTGATCTATATTAAATGCAAAATGTATTTAATTTAAGTACTTTTTAAGGTGTACTGTAGTTTATTATTTTGATCTATCTCGTAGGGTGCAACTAGCGTTTGCAATGTAAGCGCAAAAAAATGTGTTTATTTGCTATCACATTAGAAACCTCGAAAATTAACTGTGTTTCCATACTATATTATGCATTTATTATACATAAAAACCTTTCTCTTGAATCACTCTATCTATTAAAGAAACCCGCATCAAAATCCGTTGCGTAGTTTTAAAGATTTAAGCATACATAGGGATATAGGGACAGAGAAAGCGACTTTCTTTTATACTATGTAGTGAAGACATCTCTCACACTGGGACTGCCTCGTTGGTCTCGTGGTTGGTGTGTGCGACTGCTGATCATGAGGTCTCGGGTTCGATTCCCGGGTCGGATCTAATGTTTGTATGATCTACAAATATTTGTTTCGGGGTTTGGGTGTTTTCTATGTATAATATGTACCTATGTATTTGCAAAAAAAATTAGTATATATGTATTTGTATCAGTTGTCTAGTATCCATAACACAAGCTCTGCTTAGCTTGGGACTAGAGGGCGTTATGTGTTAGATGTCCGAAATATTTATTTATTTATTTAAAATATCCTGCGCCGGGGATGACTTCACAGATATGCATGAAACAAATACAATATACAAGGATTTAAAGAAGGATAAAGAGGGATTACACAAGGTATTATCCGATGTGGGGATTGAACCCACAGCATTCAGCGCATTGGGAAGTGGTAAGATGACCAACTAGATATTACATTTGCAGACATTTCGATTACGAACTTCTATAAACAGTATAGTGTAACCAATAGGTATAAAAACTATAAAGAACTGTCTTTCATAGAAATTTTAACGTAAAATGACATTATCCCGAGCTTAAAATATAATAACTCTATGCGGGGTTGGAGTTAACATACAAATACTCGAGAATATTACATGGACCTGCATATATTATAATAAACCCGTGAGAAGTAAGACTAATTGGACTAAAATTGATAAAGGCTTGAAAACAGGGTTGTGTTTAATACATTTTTTTTTTTTTTATGTATGTTACCCGATTACTCTGTCAGTTGTGGACCGATTAAATTTTTTTTTTTGTATTCGAAAGGGTATGCTTCCGCGGTGGTCCCATTGCCAGCATATCAGGATCTGATGATGGGATCCTAGGGAAATCGAGGGAAACTCTCATTTTTTATAGGCACATACTATGTTTTTCGTATATTTTCTGAAGTTACACCCGTATTTGCGTCTAGTAGTCATCATTTTATGATGATGAGCTGATGATGTAAGGTACCTAAAATCTGTTTGAAGTCGGTGCTAAGCCAAAAAGAATACAAATGAACAATTACAAAAGTCTAAGCGATAGTCACTTGGCAGTCTAGGTACCTAGCACACATTATAATACTACTATTTAAATGAATAAAGAATTAGGTATAGGCAATTTATAAAGAACCAGTTTATTTTACGCTTTTAAGTGTTTTTTTGGCAGAGAGTTTTCGTTGGATGTTTTTTGGAAGTCGGTTTTTTTTTTAAATATAACCGTCCGTTTTAAAACATTTGTATTATCGACTTTTATATAATACTAGCTGTTGCCGCCCGCGTGTTTGTCGGTTATCGCGGCAAATAGTAGCCTATGTGTTATTTTGATGTATAAGCTATATTACTGTGAAGTTTCAAAACAGTTTAGTAGACTAGGACACTGTAGTAAAGATTTTATTTTTCATAATATAGGTAGTCTATTTAAGACAGAAAAAATAACAGTAAAAAGATGCACTTTGAAATTATAACGATTAGAAATTTTCAAGTATTTTTTTTTCGTTTTAAGTAAAGTAAGCATCCACAGTGAATCGACAGAGGCTTTTGGGAGGCGGGGGCGCTGGTGGGGGTGGTGATACTGGTGATAGGTTACCAGCACACTCAATACATTGTGGCATACAACTACATCGGCAATTCTGTAACAAACAAATTACTTTAAAAAATATTCTGTAGGTTTTTTGCTGGCTTTTTTTTAATAACTGTTTTACTTGATACACTTAAGGATCTCAATTTCTTTAATGATATAAGGCATAAGAACCTCAATAGGCCTCTATAGTGTGGGTCACCATGCTGCATTGTTGCATAGTCTGCATTCACAATGAGTATGGTGACCACTATTCTTAATATGTCTGCATCGTCTGCATTCTCTTTGGCGCGTCTCCACCAAAATTGTTGGCAATATCAGTCTTTCCAACTGTTTGCAACACTTCATAAAATCGCCAACTTTTGTTTCCATTGTGTCTACACCGAGTCGCCAACAATTTGAAAAAATGTTCGTATAATCAGTTACATATTAAATACACATAGCCCCATAATCAAAACTCGTCAAATCCCTACTAATATTATATCTTAAAAGGTAACTTTGTCTGTCCGTCTGTCTGTTACGCTTTCACGAATTTAGTGAATGTCTGTAAGAAGATAAATTGGATCTTAGAGAAGGAAATTGTCGCGAGAATCGACATACACGCGGGCAGTGCCGCGGTCAAAAGCTAATTCTTAAATATTAATTGCTAATACCTCAATTGGTTCCTTTCTTCTTAATTTTAACTGACGTGGTCTATTACACATACATCTATTTTTTCTTCTTCTTTCGGCAGATTCTTGAAGACGGCATCGCAAGCTTGAAAATGGAGAACTGGACCTGCGACAAGAGCTGCAGTTCAACCCTAAAATTAAGGATTACGAAATAGTTTAGTTTGAAAGTTAAACAAAATAACAAATCTGTAGCATCAGAATGGGTTCGAACCTAAGCCCAGGCCACTATGAACTTGAAACGGCAAACGAGCAGACGTATCGCCTGATCGTAAGCGATTACCGCCGCCCATGACCAGCACCAGAAGCGTCACAAGTGCGTTGCCGGCCTTTTGGGGATGGGGGGGGGGAGTTGGGAGTAGGTGATTGGGGTATGGGCCTTCGGTATCCCCACTCACTCGGTGACACACAGCGTAAGCACTATTTCACACTGGTTTTCTGTGAGGCCGTGGTATCACTCCGGTCGAGCCAGCCCATTCATGCCGAAGCGTGGCTCTCCCACGCCCAAGATACATTACTAATAGTATCTTCTTTCTATCTTGACGCTCAAGATAGTTCATCCAATCGTAAACATTTTCTATAACCTAGAATACGTGGAAAATTGACTGTAAAGCTTCAACATATTCAATGCTTAATATTTTATCTTTCATTCAACATGAAAGAGTCTAAACTAGTGTGATCACGTTTTCTAAACGATTTACGGAAATAAAAATTCAATTCCCACCAGTAGCTAACCCAGAATCATCATCAATATGTAAATGATTTTCAAATTTAAAAATATAAATATTCCCAATTTCACGAATGAATTGAATTAAACAAACGTTATTGAGCTCTTCTAAGACAAATATGAATTCACTTATCAGCTGATTGTGTAAACTACAATTGAAACTTTAGAAAATTTGTTACTAATAATAACAGGCATAGCAAAATCACTTACCCATATCATTTTTATATATTTTTTCAGATTTCATAGTATAACAAATACTGTCGATCGCCATGACCATCTCAATTTATATTAGTAAATGCATGCAAATAAAAAATGCAAACGCTTCATGTGCAAATAGCTTTAATAGTCCGGGATCCGGGATCGGGAAATTTTTCAAGTTATTACTATCAAGCTAATTTATCGTGAGTAGCTTCATTTTAATGAGGGTGTGGAGGGACGGGTGTGATATCCCTCCAATACAAAGGGAGGATCCTCCGACCAGGCGAGGTGATCATGCCTGGCGGGCCAACTGCCCAACGGTTGATGTTGGGATTTTGTATATATGTTAATGTGCGCGAGAACTTTAACTGCGCGATTCAGGATTGGTAGTTTCTTAGTTTCCTTCGTTACTCCGTAGTTCGACGTATCTTCGGTAGATGGCGCTGTAGTATGTTATGTTGTTGTTGCGCTGTATGTGGAGGCCGCCACAAGGGCCCAACTTTCACCTTAAAAAAAATCGATTGAGGTAGCTAACAGGGTTAGCAGGGAAAAAAAACTTTTGAGCGTAGGGCCGTGATAACGTACCACGCACGTTTATATAATTTAACAGCCACATTGTCCTACAAATTGCGTGGTACGTTATCCCGGCCCTACGTTCAAATTTTTTTAAGGTGAAAATTGGCCCTCATCAAAATGAAGCCACTCACGAAAATTAGCTTGATAGTAATAACTTGTCAAATTTGTTCCGGGATCCCGGACTATAAACCAAGCATCGATAGGGACATTAAATTTCTAGAGCACTATGATAAAGTTGGCAAAATGTTAACGCGCGAAACAAATTTAAAGATACATGGAAATTTGATAGTCTATATGTTCAGTCCTTTCGCCAATGTAGCGTTCACCGTGTGAAGTTTGTAATGTCTGTAGGGCCCATTTGTACAGGCATTCAATCGCTAAGCTAATTCACTGGCAAAAGAATTCAACTCAGAGCGATTCACCCTGTTCTTATTCTAAGCTAATGTAATATCAAGCACTTACTGGAGATATGTGAATTGCTTGATATCGGCGTTCTGAGGGGCCCCTCTGGTGCGCCCTCTGCTTCTTCACACATTCACCACTCCTAGTGGTAGTACAGGTTCCAAAGTATTCTAACTTATAATACACCCGTTTTAACTGTCGCGGATCGCGCCTAATTGACGCGACTACTAATCTCGCGTGTCCAAACCAGACCAATCATAACGGTAAACAACGAAAGAACCGAGTCTGATGAACAATCAGCTAAATTTCAATTAAACGGCCTATAAGTGTCATCAGCAGCCTTTAAAAATCCACTGCTGGACATAGGCCTTTCCTACTTGGCCTACTATATTTCGCTGGCTAAACGGGTTATTATAGGTTTGTTTCAAATTTTCCTTGTCTATGCAGTGGGTAGTTTGCTCTCTTAGTCACCTCTTGCGATATTTCTGGGATAAACAGGGATGGTCACTACACCGATTGACCTGACATTGCGCGATTGAATTTGTTGATGCGTGAGGATTAGTAGTAACTACGTAGTTCAGAGTGCCTTTGCTAGATGGCGCTATTGTAAAAATACTCGCATAAAGCTGATGTTGATGATGCGCTAATGTTACTGTTACCTATTTAGTGTGTCAATATGCAGAATATTATTAGACTAGTTGTTGCCAACGGCTCGGTCCCCGTTTTATCGGCTATTGCGGCAAATAGTAGCCTATATGTTATTATGATGTATAAGCTATATTACTGTAAAGTTTCATCCAAATCCGTTCAGTATTTTTTGCGTGAAAGAGTAGCAAACATCCATCCATCTATTCATACTTACAAACTTTATCGTTTATAATATTAGTAGGATACTTTACCTAAAAACAACATAAAAAAACTAAAACCCAACTAAGACAAAAACGACGCTGAATAAGTATGAAATAAGTTTCAAAAGCCGTAGTCACGCGTTGTTAATGTGTTATGGACTATGGTGCATTAAACTACATGGACTACAGCTTTTGAAACGTAGTAATGTACCGCAGTCCATAACACTTTAACAACGCGTGACTACGGCTTTTGAAACTTATTTCATACTTTTTCAGCGTCGTTTTTGTCGTAGTTGGGTTTTAGTTTTTACTTTTTTTTATTTAAAATGTTTTGGTGCCCCTAATAGCTACCATAGAAATATCACAATTATCGAATAAATACGGACAAAGTCACGAGCAAATGCTAATAATATATGTATTTTTGAAATTTACAAATAATGCCCTTTCCAATGATACCAAACACGGCATATTTATCTCTAATTATTATTTTAATACAGTACTTTATGTCGGCTAGAGGACGCCACATTAGATTCAGTGACACATAATATAGCCTATATCCAGCGGACGATCAAGAAGCTTCTAACGATATCTCATTTGTCCAGTTATAATAAGTAGTTAAGGAGCTATGAGGGAACAGATGAACATACATACATACATACATAGCCTGTCAAAATCATAACCCTCCTTTGGCTTTGCCGTAGTCGGGTAAATAAAGAATTATCTTCTTATTTTCCTTTTTCTTCTTTATCTTCTTCATTTGCATCAATATCTGAGTATTTAGATCCATTATAGCTACAATATTATATGTTTTCTAATGCTATTCGTAAATTTATAACAAATTTACTCAAAGCCGCTTCCTGTTCTTGCGGTTTAATTTATTGTACGCCATGAACACATTGGAAAATTTAATTACCTTGATACAAATTTGAAATGAAATATTAGTATTTATTTACATAAATTAGCTTTGAACGAAAGTCTTTGAAATTCTCCGATTTCCTCAGCAAACAGTCTCATGGTTTCACCAGCATTATAACAGTGAAGGTATTGTATGACGCATTAGTTCATAGCCACCTGGAACATAGTGCAGTCTTTTGGGCTCCGCATGAAGCACAATATAGAGACATGTTAGAGCGGTTTCAGAATAAGTTCACTAGATACTTATATTTAAAACTGTACGGAGTACCTATACCCGTTTTTCTCTTTGATGTAACCAACTCTGTTTGTGCTGGGTATGGTCGGATATAACGAGCTAATACTGCGACGTGAATATGCGCTTGCTGCGTAAGTAGTAAAATTACTACGTGGTATAGAATATAATCCTGGGGTACTAGGCCACCTGAACCTGTGCGTGCCTGACCTGTACCTGTGGAGGCGCCGATGCTTGCACCAGTAGATAGGACTAACTTGCTTGAGAAAGCACCCCTTACAAGCCGCAAAACTCCACCAGTCTTGGATTCTATTCCTTTCATGGCAGAGTAAAGTCATTTTGTATAGTCAGCTAGTCCATAAAAACGTTTACTGCCTCGGTGGCGTGGTAGCGTATGCGACTGTTGTGCTTGAGGTTTCGGGTTCGATTCCCGGGTCGGACCTATGTTTGTATGCTCTGCAAATATTTGTTTCGGAGTTTGGGTGTTTTCAATGTATAATATGCATGTATTTACAAGTAAAAAGTATTATATGTATTTATATCAGTTGTCTAGTACCCATAACACAAGCTTTGCTTAGCTTGGGACTAGATGGCGTTGTGTGTTAAATATCCAAAAAAAAGTCTCGACTGTCTCAGCACTCAGGCAAGGACACAGGTTTGATTCCGATGCTTATACTATCACGAAACGGGCACAGGAACTATACCAAACACAACACTACAGTTTCAATTCAATAGGAAAAAAAATGTTATAATTTTGAAACATACTAAGTAAACAAAATTTTATGATAAGATTTATCAGTATGTTACTGAGATCTAATGTTTGTAGTACAAATTATTATGCGCGGACTGGGAAACTACGTCGATAGGTACGACAAATATTTTGAAAATTAATATTATCGTAGTGTACATAACATGTCGCAGCCAACTAGTTAAATTAGCCGTTCAAATAACAGGCTAGCTCTTTACTAAACAACGCCCTTTAACTAGCGGTTAGGCTAGGTTATGTTATTTTTTTTTCTTTTAAAACAAAAATAACTTGCTATTAAAACAAAAAAAAATAACCCTAACCTAAACTTTCGCCTCCATTCGTAACGCGGACGCTAGTTCAATAGCGCTGTTTAGTAAAGAGACAAAGAGACTAGGCTGTTAATTGAATGGCTAATTAAGAAAGTTGGCTGCGACATACACACTATGATATTATGTTATCTATTTGTATTTATTATAAGTTTTTAGTAGGGTATCTGTATTTTAAAATAAAATATTTGTTTTCGGTAACCCATCTATACATTCGAAGGTAATTCTGTCTGTCTGTCTGTCTGTCCCGCTTCCAAGGCTAAACCGCATCAATTAAATGAAAGGAGAATGGCAGATCCTGTACCGCTGGCAATTTTTTTTATTATTATTTCCAATACACATACATATACAGACACAGTGATAAAAACTGCACCACGAAGACCTCGCAGGGTCTATCTGGGTAGCAGTGAGTCGCTATAAACTATTTAATACACAAATTAGCTCACTCATAATTTAATACATAATGTTATTTACCTTTTTTTATATGTTATGCATGGTTATTAGAAATACCGTTTATTAAGTGAATCATCCTTATTATTTTCATGTATTTATTATACTTTTAGAACTGTGCTAAAATAATTTTAATTCTACTCGTAAAGTTGTTACAACTGCATTAACAAAACGCATTCCTACGTATCCCAAACACGCCATGCTTAAAGTCTACTTAGTCTGAAAACTAGATGGCGTTGTGTGTCAGATTGCCAAATATATTATACAAAAAACGATTAAATATTTGAATTGATATTTATGAATGAGCTTACTTGTGAGTTTAGCACAAGAGCAATATTTTATTGACGGGTCATGAAAATTTTGATTTTAAAAATATTTTAATACGCCATCTTGTGGACAATAATGACAACTCTCAATTTGTGATCCATGTATTTCGTTGTATTCTAAAAACTAAATTAACTTTTTGGCATAAATCTGGGAATTTAAAATGTTATTGTCGGTGATATTAAACAGCCAAATAAATACAAAAACAATGATTTGAATGTAGTAACCGTTTTGTTTTTTGTATTAATTATTGCATATAATAGGTCTTTACCTATGAAATTGCCGTTTCGTATGCAATAAGTGAAAGTACTTATTTTTTCAAACTTTTTTATTTCTGTTATTCGAAGTAATCACCCATGCAATCGACGCATCTTTGCCAACGCATTGGCAGTTTATTGATGCCCTTCTTGTAAAAATCAGCTGGACGGGAGGCAACAAACTCTTCAAAGGCATTTTGTACTGCCTCTCGGAAATTGAATTTTTTAACAATTAACTCGTCAAACGTCTACTGCACACACGGGTGTGCATAAGAAATAGCGTCCCGACGCGCCTTATGCACACACGGGTGTGCATAAGCGATACGCTCCTATTGGTCGTCGATTTTTTACGTTTCAATTCAACCATGACACAAACCAAATTCACAATGCGTTAGCCTAGTTTATAATCTATATTCTTCAATATTTTTTATAACTTGCCATAACGGAATGAACACCAAAAAAATAAAAAATAAATAGTCCACCGTCAAATTGACAAGAAAGGCGCCATCTTTCAAAAACTGCTGTCGAGTGACGTTATCGAAGTGGACAAATTATTTGATTATCAAAGGAAACGGTGAGTAGTTTTATATGATATTTATACAGAATTACTTGGAAATTAATTAAGTTTCTATGATGTGAGATACATTTGAGAATTCACAGTATGAACATAGAATAAAATGTAAATAACTTTTATAGTGTGTTTACTTTTACGTGAGTGGGACAGATATTTTGTCACATTTGATAAATAAATCAGCTTCTGTGTGTTCTGAAATGCACATAAGTTTTTAGATTATTTATCTAAAAATACTTTGATAATATCAGTTTTTTGTATTATTACATTATTCAGGTGTAATGATGTTTTAAACAGCAATTTGCGCCAATTCCCCGAAATGTAGCGAACGCCATATTTGAAGTAGGGTCAGACAGATAAAAAAAATTAGTGTTTTTTTTTAACAAGAAATTAAAATTGATTCATTTAATAACTAAAAATATATATTTTTTTAAATATAATAAATGTTTATTTTAGATATGCTAGACTTCGATCGTCAATTCGCGGTCAAGGTCTGAGACATCGCTACCGCGCGCGTAGTCCGACGCGTCATGCGTACGAAATATCCAACCGTCGACACGTTAACGCACGACGCGCTCTTTCGCTGAATCTCATAAATGCTGTCTTTTTAGGGTGTTCTGTGAGTGTACTGCCCCGGTCGAGTCGGCCCGTTCGTGCTCAATTCAACGTGGTTCTACTACCTTGATGTTGAACCCTACTTAATTGGATTACAATAAAGAAAAGAGGATGACAAGGGAGACAAAAAAGTAAACCATACAGTAAACATAACAGATTTTTTATTTTTTCTCAGGCACCAATTTGTAGGAAATTATCAAATTGTAAACTTTGTATGATTTCATTTGTAACAGACAAAAAATACATAATACAATATTGTATATTAATATCATGCCTGTAACGTCATAATAGCATAAAAGTAATAATTTTACTAATCATGTTTTAGCAAATACCTATGTAATAAACAAATATGTATGAAGCACGTGTTTAATTTCTTTTGTAAAAAGTAGACAAAAACTGTTTCAGCTGTTCACTACGTACAAATACGTAAGTATAAAAGTTTTGTTAGGGTACTTTTCGAACAATTGTGATTATACCTGTCGGGACAGCCATTTAGGTTAACTGATCTGTAGGTTTTACGCAGTTATTGGGACACAAAAACTACGCCATCTGGCTGATCTAACTATGTATTTGGGACAGGGTAGTAAGTACTTTGGAACATTTAATTTTGGCGACACGCTGTCGAGTGTAAACGTCCAATATGGCCACTTAGGCCGCGCGCTATAATTCGAAGTTCTCTTCATTCAGTCGCAGTTTGCTTACATCGTGTATAGACGTACGTGCATGTTTCGTTCGTAGATTACATTACAGTGTATCGGTGGTAAGGCGCCCAGTCGCGCCCCACTCCTTGTTTATAACCCTTAAAGTATACATCAGACTATTCTCAAGTAATCATTTAAGCCTAGCTTGCGCTATCATATCCGTTAAGTGGCAGGGCCTATACCTATAATGATTTGTATTGTATATCCTCACATCCTAACACATTTCACACACGATCGTCTGTTCCAAAACTAGGCAAAGCGTGTACTATGATAACCAAGCTGCTGATAGACATGCTTATATATTTCTCAATATGTACATACATGTACATAGATTAATGACACCCAGACAAAGAAAAATGATCATGTTAACTACACAAATATTTGTCCTGGGTGGGAATCGAACCCACGACCTCTGGCTTAGCAGTAAGAATCACTAACCAAGAGACCAACAGGCCACTATTTTACTGTTAAGTACCCAATAATCCTTACCCGAGATCACATTTATCTCTCCACCAAAATTCATGAATATCGGTTCAATAATTGATTTGGTGTAACGTCACATACCGGCAGACTACTTTCACAATCACAATATTAGTTTGTAGTCAATACTTTGTAGGGAAATAACATTTTTTTTAATGGAGTTATAAAGTGTAAATCATTCAAGATACCGCGTATTTGGAGGTTAAGCGGAAACTTTCGACTTATCGAAAAAAAATGCCATTTCCTTCCGCTTATCGGAGGATATCAACTAACGAGATCCAATTTATAGATATTACACTGTATTGTCAAACTTAAACCTTATATAAGTACAGTTAATGTTTTATATTGTAACAGAATATTACTAATGTGACCCAAGCATTCCAAAACAATAAACAGAGTTTCAACTGTTCAAAGCCACTCGACAAAATGTCGTCTTCAAATTACTTGATTTATGTGTTTGGGTAAAGTATAAACATCAGATAAGATTGGAGCAAAAAAATCACAGTACGGTCGGAAGCACAATAATTTTACTTTTTATGAAATTTTGAATGTAAAACAAAAACACACACATACAGAAAGTATTTAACGATTAATTACTCACTCTGACATAATTTAGAAAAAAAAGCACAAGTAATTTACGTTTGGTACGTTTGGCCTAGTAGTTTGGCGGTCACACGCCGTTTCGCCAAGTGCCGCGGGTTCAAATCCCACATAGGACAACACTTTTTGTGATCCACAAATTGTTGTTCTGAGTCTGGGTGTTCTTTGTGTCCGTTACATGTATGTTTGTAAAGTCTCCCGCCACACAGGATTTATTCCTAGTGCGGGAATTGTGTTTTATATATAAAATAGAATCTGTTCAGCTGTTTGGATTTGTAAATGTAAGCAACGATTTTAAGTACCTACCTATGTACAATATAATTATTAGGTGTATTTACCACTACTACACATTATAGTTGTAAATAAAACAGAAAAACCTTATCTATATTTTACGAAGCAGTTTTAGTATAATCTTATATATAAAATTCTCGTGTCACAATGTTAGTTACCATACTCCTCTGAAACGGCTAAACCGATTTTTATGAAATTTGGTGTACATATCGGGTAGGTCTGAGAATCGACCAAAATCTATTTTTTATACTGATTTTTTTATGACAAAACAACGCTTGCCGGAACAGCTAGTGATATATAGATGAATACAATTGTCAAAATAAAACACTTTTCTAATTACTATTTTACGTAAAAAAATATTAGCGTTGGAGATTATTACATAATTATCTAGTGATAAATAAATTTATTTAACCAAAAATATAATAATAGATCACCAAACAATAATATCACCAGTTTGATTTCATTTGTTCACTATCACTTGAAGAGAGTAAATAAATCATAATATTAATAATTTCATTGTTGACGCTACTTGTAGCCACTCATAAATTTATTCTCGACCAATCAGAGGTCAATATTAGGTCACGCGAACGGGTGCCCGGACTGCCCGGTAGTGCAAACGCCGCGCGGGCCCATGTTGGCGCCATTTTGTTATTGTTAAATGTAAATATTAGTTTTATAGTGATAGATTTGTGTTGTGCAAGTGATTATTGTGATGTGTTATGTACATAAATACATATTTGGTATTTTAAAAGTTATAGTGTATGTGTACAAGTTATATATTTTATAATATGAATGGAAATACTGACATCAAGTAAGTGAAAAATCATAACATACAAATATATCACATGATTTCTCCAATATGTAAGTATTTCTCGATAATTGAAGTAGTTAACGACACGGCAAATTTCATAACGATGATAATGGTGTGCAAATCATGTGTTATAATTACATTTTAATACGAAAAAAATTTCTTTTTCTGTGACTACTACCAAAATATTTTGCGAATAGTCTCAAGGTCGACATTAGTGCGTTTCTCCGCAAAAAAATTTGGCGCCTAACGGGTTAAAAAGTTGTCTAAATTTTGGAAAAAATAATAGTCGGTAGGTGCATGGTCTGGTGAGTATGACGGATGAGGGAGAGCTTCCAACCCCAGCTCTTGCAGCTTGGAGACTGTCTGTTGCGCAGTATGGGGTCGCGCGTTGTCGTGAAGGAGCAGTGGGGACGACCGATTGACCAAAGCTGGTTGCAGATGTGCAAGCTTCTCCATCATTCTCTCCAGTTCTTCACAGTACACATCTGCATTAATGCTCATGCCGTTTTGTAAAAAGCTGTGGTGAATCACACCCGCACAAGACCACCAAACAGTGACTATCACCTTTTTAGCGGTCATTTTTGGTTTAGGGCATTGCTTTGGTGCTGAACCAGGGTCTAACCAACTTGCTGAGCGCTTTTGATTGTCGAACAGAATCCATTTTTCGTCGCACGTAACAATTCGTTTTCATTCATTCCTTCATTTCTTTGCCTGTTGAGCAGCGCAAGGCAAGTCTCGACGCGTACGTTGCGCTGGCGATCGTTAAGGTCGTGGGGCACCCATCTATCAAGCTTTTTTACCTTGCCAATTTGACGCAAATGGATCAATATTGTTTTGATGCTTACATTAAAAGCTGCTGCTAGCTCAGCTGTAGATTGAGTTTCGTCAGCTTCCACAATCGCCTTTAATTCATTATTGTTAACCAAAGTCTCCGGACGACCACGAGCTTCATTTTTCAAGTCAAATTTTCCAGAACGGAACCGGGAAAACCAATAACGGGTTGTGCGTTCGTTTGTACAGTTCTCTCCGTAAACGTTTTTGATGTTACGTGCCGTTTGTGTCGCGTTGGTGCCACGACGGAACTTGGTATTCCATAATTACACGAATTTTTAAAGTATCCATTATGACGAAAAATGTTCAAATGTAATGAAAATACAACGCTAATCAAAAAACAAAAGACTGAGTTTGTAAATAGAATGTCATGGTTTTAAAACAAAATTAATTTGAATTTAGAAGACAGAGCCATTACAAACTTTTTTTATTTGAAATGACCAGTACTGAAGAAAGGCAATTTCATAGGTAAAGACCTAATACAATAAGAAAATAAAAATTGATGGAACAGTTGCCAGAATATGGTTGTAATAGTGATTTATTTAAATGAAGCAACATAGTAATTTTACATAGCAAGCATACTTTTACGGAAATACATATCAAATTCATTGCCAGGAAGATCCAAATGTACCACATTATGACAGGAATTACGCGATTTACAAAAAAAACCGGATTCGCTAACAAAAATGTACTCAAACTATGTATAGCAACTCCTATGGCTACCAATAACCTGCCAATATTTTCGTTCTATCAGAAAGTTACCTTCTAGTTTGGTAGCGAAGTGAGCGGGCTGTGAATAAGGACTCTCGGGAGTCCGTCGCTCTACCGTAGATCTTCATCTTGTCTAAAATGAACCGACTTTGCTGATATCAAAACATACTTATATGGGTATTAACCTATTTGCAGCATTTGCCAATCCCTTTCCTAATTTTATTACTGCAGAGAATTTTTAAGTCCCTTTTATGAAGTGCTTGCTTTCAGACGGGACAATACTCCGGATTGGTAAAACGAGGAAAGAAGAACGGATAGAGAAAGGAAGCAACGGTACTGAGTTAACACTAGCTAGAGAAGTAGATAATACTGTGTTTACAGAGGGCTTTAGGACAGGGATATTAACTTGTCTTTCGATATACTTGCAAACTTATACAAGACAAGGCAGATATCGAATACTCGCAGGTATATCGTTTATTGCGGTGTGGCGACCTCCACATACAGCGGCAACAAAAACATATGACAGCGCCATCTACCGAAGATACACTGAACTACGAAGTAACGCTTAACACAAAGTAGTTACTTTGTGTTAACTACCAATCCTGAATCGCGCAATAGAAGTTCTCGCGCCGATTATCATATATACGACATCCCAACATCAACCGTTGGGCCGCGGCCCGCCAGGCAGGATCCTCCCTTTGTGTTGCGGGGATATGACACCCATTCCTCTACAGCGATAAAGAGTAGACCATATTCTTTCTCAAAAATTTAATCATCTTTACGGCAAATTTCATTGAAATTGGTGCAATGGCGTAGCAGTGAAAGCGTGACAGCGAGACAGACATAGTTACTTTCGAATTTATAATCTAAGTGTGGATGTGTGTATTTTTAGATGAATGCGAGCTGACCAAGACCGAGGAATAGTTGAAGCTACTTAAGGAAGGCCATCGTTGATGAATTGAAGGTGATAGGCTGATGATAATGAGCTATAAAGTTAAACTCACGTAAAAACTAAGGCACTATAAATGCTATCTTATAAGGCTCAGGTTACCAATGACACCGGTGCAACCATCACATATAAGGTCGAAAACAACTATACATAAACACGTAACACATTACAACATCCAAGATTTATATGATAATATACAAAATTTTACTACTCCCACAGATATGAACTGTATGAACTTCGAACATAAACTCACCGACAAGAACAATGAAATAACCACTTACAATGTCGGTGGACTAGATATAGAACATCAAGACAAACTCAAACAAGCAATTAAACTGTAGCCACTGTAGATTAATTATTTGTTTGCTCTACAAACTATGCTGGATTGTTGCGGCTTACTATAGATGGTTTAGATTTAAAGCTTGGTGAAGTTTCAGGCGAAGTGGTTTCGAGTTGCGGTCGAGGAAATAAGTTTGTCGATGCAGACAGCGTTATCTGCTCTTGTAGTTACTATATAATAATAAACTGTTCTCTTAAAGAGAGAGAGAGCTCAAGAAAAACATAACCTGTGCGTATTATTTTAAAATTAACTATTGAGCAATGGTATTTTTGTTGACTACCTTTTTTTTCTAATTCCACAATTTTTATCCTGTGATATTTAGCCTATATGCGTTGCTGGCCTTTGGGGGATGGGGTGAGGGATGGGGGTGGGGTTGGGATAAGGGTCTACGGTATCCTCACTCACTCGGTGAAACACGGCGAAGGTGCTATTTTAACACCGGTCTTCTGTGAGGCCGTGGTATCACTCCGGTCGAGCCGGCCCATGCATGCCGAAACGTGGCTCTCCCACGGTGTTAACCACTTAATTTTCTAACCAAGAAAGGAAGAATAAGACACATCTAGATTTTTAAGATTAAGTAAAATATAATGATTTTATAAATACGCTATAATTCTAAAGAGGTTTTCTAAAAATATTTTCTACTTTCAGCCAAAAATACCCAGATATTATTATATAAATAATTTCTACTTAAAATAAAAAAACAACTAAATCGGATTTAAAACACTCGTAGTGGTGAGAGTGACCAGAATTCGAAGTCCAACTTTATATTATCACAGTTCTCAAGTTTTCGCGGTTTTGGTGAATGTATTTGTTTGTGTGAAGAGCAGTTGGTTTGTTTTATAATAATTTATCAGAATAAGGTTGAGAGTACATGAACTGAGGTATGTATCGCGGTACCTTCTGTTATTTTAGGGTTTTTTGGTTCGATTTGTTTTGACTGTCTCATAGAACTTTAGTAGGTTAGTGGATAATTCTTGATCTCCAAAACAATTTATCCAACTTCTGGTGTTACCAATGATCCCAGGGAGTCTATAAGGGAACTTGTAATGTTCAGTTCAATTTATCAAGAAAATCGAATAATACGAGTATAACGGCATATAGTATCGCGAAACTTCCAGTGAAATATGCAAAAATGTAGCAGAACTTTTCTCCCAGGAGGTCAAAACAGTCCAACCGTAAAATTGAAGGCCTCGCTAGAATCGATGACCTAATTTGCAATGAAGGAGAAGAGTTTTTGTTTATGTGATAATATATCAGTTAATGTTATGGGTACATAAAATATAAAAGTTCAAATCATTCATAAAATAAAGTGTAAATGAAGGAGAATGGTCAATTCTTTTAATTTATTGTAAGGTGAACATACATTTTTTTGTTAAGGAAATAATAAAATTCACAAAAAACTAAAAAAAAAAATATTGAATGGTTTCTAAGTACAAAGTCTTCAAGGTTGTGAGGCGACCTCCGACCAGGCGAGGTGATCATGCCTGGCGGGCCAATAACCAACGTTTGATGTTAGGATGTTGTATTTATGATAATAATCAACGCGAAACTTCTATTCGACGATTCAGGATTAGTAGTAACCTCGTTGCCTTCCTTACTCCGTAGTTCGAAGTATCTTCGGTAGATGGCGCTGTTGTAAAGTTTTTTTTTCCTTTGAGCTTTATGTAGAAGTAGCCACAGACTTGTCAATAACCACGATAGTTAAGTTTTTCAAAGATGCAGGAAAGTCGCGGTTAATGGACAGTAGTTCTTTCTTTTCCCCTCAAACAAGATCACTTTTACAAACAGAACTTGTTAGCTAACATGACTGCTATTGTGTAACAAATGTTCATACAATAATATTGTATGAACATTATTATGTAGACAAGATTGCTCAGTAATACATGATGTAATTAACTCACTACCTACGCGCCATTTTGTTTTATGAGTTTTGTCTCGCGCTAAAAGTTTTGGCGGGTAAAAATATAAAAACATTTTATTTTATTCAACAGGTGTAGATAACAGGTTGTTAAAATCTATACCAATGAATAAAATTGGAGTTGATTTTTTTAATATTAAAATAACCGCTTTTTTACTAAATGAATATGTATGTATAAACGTTACATATACCAAAATATCATTTTTTACAACTTTTGTGTCTGTCTGTCTGTCTGTTTGTTTGTTCCAGTTAATCTCTGGAACGGCTAGACCTAGACCTAGATTTTGACGGGGCTTTCACTGATAGGTAGCTGATGATATAAGGAGTAATATAGTCTCCTTTTTTTAGACTAGCTTTGCCCTGCGGTGTTGCCCGCGGTTATTGTCGTACCGCATGTAACACCGCGGGGTTCAGCTAGTAACAAAATATTTTGCCATTAAATCTAAATGCTTATAAGTGTATTCTATGGAATAATGTTACTGCCTCCGTAAGTAAGTAGGTATTGTAAGTAAGTATTGTATTGATAAACGTTAGTATACACAGAAGGTATATTTTCTATACCACAAATACCAAAACCAAAGCTGACTATTCCTGCGACTACGTATTTCCCATTAGTTTCATAAATCAGAGGCAATCCGCCATCTCCTTTGCAGACATCCTTGCCCTTCACACCCCCGGCGCATAGTTGGCCTTCCTCTATTTGTATGTTGGGATTTTTAGTTGATAACGCTGTTAGGCATTGCTGTGGACAAAATAAATATATCAACTAAAATATTTACACATCTAAGCACTCTAAATATGGTAACTATGACATAAATGAAGTATAATTTTGGATAGTAAATTGTAATATGTGTTATATTTTTAAAGTTCTCTAGATCAGATTAAGGACACTATCACTAAAAAAAGGAGATTTAAACGGCAAATCAAATAATTCTCTCTTGTATCTAACAAGCATCTAAACCAATGTTGTCGTTTAAACTAAATTCATAAATTAAACAACAGTTCGATTCCAAGATCATCAATCATCAACAGCATTTAATAGTTACAAGCATCTAAACCAATGTTGTCGTTTAAACTAAATTCTTTTTTTTTTTTTAAAGACAACTCCCGCACTAGGAATAAATCCTGTGTCGCGGGGGACTTTTTGGCGAAGTAGGAAATGGCGTGGTGACCGTTAAACCACTAGGCCAAACGTGCAGTCGTTCGATTCCAAGATCATCAATCATCAACAGCATTTAATAGTTCATTGCTGGTCACAAGTCTCCCCTTAGCAAGGATGTTTCGGGCTACTATATTACGCTGGCCAGACGGGTTAGTGTATCGTTCGTTTACGGTTATCCTTCTCTTTGTTATGCCATTCTGTTGCGCATTTCCACGTAGTCTTTTCTTAAATGACTGCACGGTTGGCCTAGTGGTTTTGCGGTCGCCACGCCGTTTGCCAATTCGCCAAGTGTTGTGGGTTCAAATCCTACACGGGACAACACTTTGTGTGATCCACAAATTGTTGTTCTGAGTTTGGGTGTTAATTGTGTCCGTTTCATGTATGTTTGTAAAGTCCCCCGCGACACAGGATGTTTATTCCTAATGCAGGAGGTGTACATAAAAAAAAAAGAAATTGTATTTTACGACATTCATGGCTGAAGAGGGGAGTGACATTCCGGATTGTTAATACATCACCAAAAATAAGAAGTAAATTTCAACTTACTACACTTGTCAACAAACATTCATAAACGAATCCTGTATAAACATTGCTATAAAGAAAAATAAAAGCTTATGAAATTTTACCCATTTAAAAAATTAAAAATGATGTTTATAATAAGTGTTAAGACACTTTAAGATCAATTTCAAAGAAAGAAAGAAAATTTATTATTCTGACATAGACAAAGAGTAACTTACATTTTTTGGGACCAAAGGTAGATCCAAGTGTAATTTAACAGAACTCATCTCATACCGAGTGCCCCACCCGGCAAAAATGAAATTAATTGAACCAGTTTTGAGAGTAACGTCCTCAGTTGGAAGACATATGGGCCGAATGAAGTCTGAAACAATATGTTTTTGCTTAAAGATGTTTACTGCTTTTCCTTGAAAACTATTTTGAGTTGAACATTGGTTGCTTCCATAATGTTATTAGTACTTATGTTAAAAACTAAAATACAATTTTCTTTAGTCTAAAAAATCAAGAGTTTGAAAGATAAGTACAGGCGACCTCTCTTGTTTTAATAAGATATTTGTAAAATAATATCCTGTACAATTTAAATTTTTGAGAATATTTTAGAACATTATTTATAAACAGCTATTAAAAGGCGAATGAAATGTAAATACCTGTATACGGTGCTGTTTCCTTCATTCTAATTAAACCTATATCGTTTGCTCTTGAAGTCTTGGTGGGTTTAAACAGAGGATGTGGTATTGTTTTATCGATTTGTATTCTTGTTTCTCCATCTGTGCAATCTACCATACCAGGACCTACGACCATACAGTCAGGACCGTCATTAGTTCTGTTGTAGTCTCCAAGGCGAATCTTTGTGCTAAATATATAAAAATATTTATTAAACCTCTAGATATAAATTAAAGCAAGTTTAGAGTTGTATTCTGAGGCATACTCTGTCACAAAGCCAACATTATAAATACGAATGAATATCTTAAAGTGAGTGAGTGAGTGACGTTCAACGTACATAATGTACCTGGGGTCATTTTCTCTGTACGTACACAATAACACAAAAATAAGCATCATATGCGGTTCTGCTGCAGAGCATACTCCCTAACCGCTTAAAACAGGTACATATTTAGAACAGGTAATAATAACTTTTCAAACTTGTGTGATGGTATCTGAATATCAAAATATTATGAATATAGTAAAGTTAAAGTATAAATTCTTAGTCACTAGTATCAGTCACAAGACCGAAATGCCCGGGCCGGCCGGGTGCACACCGAAA
Source organism: Diaphora mendica (assembly GCA_949125395.1). Taxonomy (NCBI): domain Eukaryota; kingdom Metazoa; phylum Arthropoda; class Insecta; order Lepidoptera; family Erebidae; genus Diaphora; species Diaphora mendica. The sequence goes on from OX421334.1 coordinate 4,591,206, forward strand.
TGGTCTTCGACGGGACCGTACGCGACAGGACGGTTTTCGACAGTTGTCTTGTGCTGACGCACACCTCATGATACCGAACAAACGGTCCAAGAAGGGGAAGGGACGATTTGATTACAGATATTACGCCTTTAAAGAGTGTTTGTTTACTTTTTTTATTTATTTATAATTCCTGCATTACAATTCCACAATTTCCTAGTCGAACCTCGACAAACTGTCTCGTCGGAGACAGTTTGTCGAGTCCGGTGTGCCCCCACACTAAGAGTTAACACTATACATTTATATTATTAACCAAAGCTATTGTTAAGAATAAAAAAAAGCGGCCAAGTGCGAGTCGGACTCGCCCATGAAAGGTTCCGCGGCAGCAAGTAACATAATATAATTTTTATTTTATTTTTATATTTGTGTTGATTGAATGAAAGATAAATTGCAGTTTACGATTTATGACGTATTAAAAAAAACTACGTACTAGATTTCGTTCAAACCAATTTTCGTTGGAAGTTTACATGGTAATGTACATCATATATTTTTTTTAGATTTATCATTCTCTTATTTTAGAAGTTAAAGGGGGGGGGATACTCATTTTACCACTTTGGAAGTGTCTCTCGCGCAACCTATTCGGTTTAGAAAAAAATGATAATAGAAACCTCAATATCATTTTCAAAGACCTATCCATAAATACCCCATACGTATTGGTTTTATGAAAAACCCCCAAAATTTATTGTTTTTTTTTATTTTTGTGTAAAAATCTTAAAGCGGTTCACAGAATACATCTACTTACCAAGTTTCAACATTATAGGTCTAATAGTTTCGGAAAAAAGTGGCTGTGACATACGGACGGACAGACAGACAGACATGACGAATCTATGAGGGTTCCGTTTTTTGCCTTTGGCACGGAACCCTAAAAACAATATCTCTATTTAGATTTTTTTATTACCTAGCTTTTGCTCGAGGCTCCGACCGGGTATTTGTCTCTTATCCGTAAAGAGTAGTATATGTCCTCGCTCAAAAATCAAAGAATATCGATGCTAAATTCCATTAACATCGGTGTACTGGATTAGCCGTGAAATCATGACAGATAGAGAGGCAGACAGAGGTACTTATAAATTTATAATATTAGTATGGATTAAGGTATCATATATCTCTCATAAATTGCTTACAAATGTCGTTTAAGCATAAGCTTATATTTAATTTTTCTATGGACTAGCGTATTCAATAATAAATGTACTTACGGTATCCACTCAGTAACCACTGCACCAGCAATACAGTGAGCTGCAGTTAACACAAATCTTCCACTAATAAGAGCACCACCACACAAATCCACTCGTTCTTGATTTATTATACTATTGTATTCAATTATCGCTGTCCATGGATACTGATTTAAAGCTGTTTCTCGACTTTCTGGAAGTAATTTACTATGTTTATTGTCATTTTTTAACCGACTTACAAAAATGTGGAGGTTCTATGTATGTATTTTTTTTATGTATGTTCACCGATTACTCCGTCAGTTGTGGACCGATTTTGATTTTTTTTTTTGTATTCGAAAGGGTATGCTTCCGAGGTAGTCCCATTGCCAGCATATCAGGATCTGATGATGGGATCCCAGGCAAATCGAGGGAAACCCTCATTTTTATAGGCACATACTATGTTTTTCGTATATTTTCTGAAGTTACACCGGTATTTGCGTCTGTTAGTCATCATTTTATGATGATGAGCTGATGATGTAAGGTACAACTCCTTAACAGTTAGGAGTTGGAGGATAAATCTTTAAATATCATATGTACATATGTTACCTTTAGTCGTATTCTTTCAAATTATTTAAGTAAGCTGATGATGGAAGGTGGAAGGTGCAACTCCTCAACGGTTAGGAGTTGGAGGATAATTCTTTCAATTTCATACGTATCTAATATCTAAAGGCCTTCAGTCGTATACTTTTAGGTGAGCTGATGATAGAAAGTTAAACTCTTCAACAGTTAGGGATTAGAGCATGAATTTAATATTACACGTACGTATAGACCTTAATTTGTATTCTTGATGATGAAATTTGATGAAATAGTTCAACTTACTAATTACCTACGATTGTTTGCACTAAAAACTGAAAAAAAAAGATTAAAAAAAAAAAAAAAAAGAACCGACTTCCAAAAAACATCAAACGAAAACTCTCTGCCAAAAAAACACTCAAAAGCGTAAAATAAACTGTTTCTTCATAAATTGCCTATACCTAATTCTTTATTCATTTAAATAGTAGTATTATAATGTGTGCTAGGTACCTAAAATCTGTTTGAAGTCGGTGCTAAGCCAAAAAGAATACAAACGAACAATTACAAAAGTCTAAGCGATAGTCACTTCGCACCGACTTCAAACAGATTCTAGGTACCTAGCACACAATATAATACTACTATTTAAATGAATAAAGAATTAGGTATAGGCAATTTATGAAGAACCAGTTTATTTTACGCTTTTAAGTGTTTTTTTGGCAGAGAGTTTTCGTTTGATGTTTTTTGGAAGTCGGTTTTTTTTTATAAAAAGTTTTTTATTCTGGTGTAATTAACATAGACAACACGCATTGTCAGTAAAATTTCACAAAATTAAAGCAACAATTTGACGTCTGTGTTACAGAGAAGCCTATGTCCAGCAGTGGACTGTTAAAAACTGTTGATGATAATGAAATTAATTACACACATATTTACAGCTTTACTTTCATATCCTCACGAAAACGATAAAGTATACAAACCTATCTGCTTTAAACCCAAAGGATCATCACCACAGCATCCAGTACCGATTTCAGGTGGGAAGGCAGTCATGTGAGCAGCACAATCAGTGTTCGATTTTGCATCTGAAAATAACTGTCCTTGTTGCAGATTATGATAAATATAATAAATAACAACACATTTTCGTTGATTAATGATATGAATTTTGGATAAAGATGCTACACGCACACTTTCCTAATTGATATTATTTTTATATTGCCTGCAAAAGTGGCTCTACTTTGCTTAGTGGAAATCATGAGCAGAATTCAAGTGTAGTGATCACCACACTCATTGCGAATGCAAACAATGCAACTATGCAGCATGCTGCCCCACACAATAGTAGCCTGTTGAGATGTTTACGCGTCAGTAGACCTCTCGCACTCATCGACAAAACACGACAGTACAAGTGCTGTCATTTTCATTTTGTCTTCTGTGAGAGGGTTGTACCGCATTGGTCGAGCTGAAATCAGCGTAGATCTACAACCTTCAAAAAAAATTTATAATAAACTAGCTGCGCCCGCGACTTCGTCCGCGTGGAACAGTGACTTTGGGTAGCAGTTTTAATTATTAAGGCTGATATTATTTTAAAAATAAGACACACTTTTCACTGTTAAAAACATATTTAAGTATTTATATAAGTACATAAAATAAAAAGTATTTTGTATGAGCTTATTTCGACATTCGACATGGCCAAGGCTTTGAACCTGTTCTTGCACCGTTCGCTTCTCTCCGACCTCTAAGCATTCGGTCTGCCTCCTAGAGTCGTCTCTAGATTGACTCTTTTCTTCATCAGCGCTTTCGCATTCGGGTTCTTTGCGACGGACGGCGCGGCCTCTGTTTTTCTGGAGGTAAACGCTAGCGTACCTCAGAATTCGGTCCTGTCGCCCAAGGTGTTTCTTCTGCATTTCAATGACATATTAGCCCTTGGCAATATACATTGCTATGCAGACGATAGCACAGTGCATGGGCGATATTATGGATACCCTGCAGCCAAGATAGTAGACGTTGAGGAAAATGGATAGGAGCTTGTCGCTGAGCTTGACCGGGTTTTGAACCGCATTTAACAATGGGGTGATGAGAATCTGGTCCAGTTCAACGTTAAGAAAACACAGGTGTGCCCGTTCTCTACCAAAAAGTCTCCGTTTCTTCCCCTCCCCACTTTTCAGAGCACTCAACTGCCACTACGGGATAAGCTCGGTGTCCTGTGCATGGATATTCGCCGAGACCTCAACCCACGGGAGTACATCGAGGGCACCACTAAGGCAGCCTGAACAGGGTGAGACGGTTTTTCGCGCCCGAGCATTTGTGACTCCTTTATAAGACCCAGGTACGCTCGTCCGTACTGTTCTCATCTTTGTGATGGATCTAGGCATTGATTTTCTCAATCTTTTGCAGCGGCAATCAGTACGCATTATCAACAGTCCCAATACTTCCGATTCCTTTGAGCCTCTGCAGTTGCGGAGAGATATCGCCTCTATGGCAGTCCTCTACCGCTTTACCATGGAGAGTGTTCTGAAGCGTTCTTCCAACTGATCCCACCTTCTCCCTTCCTCTACAGAACAACACGTGCTGGTCTTGGAAGTCACCGCCTCAGTCTTAGAAATACGCTCTCGAAGCAAACGGTTTGGTTCTGCATTGTCTGCTTTCACAGCGAGTATGGTTGCCTCCACTGTTGGATTCTGCTTGAGTTTTCCCTCAGTCTGAGCAAATTCTCAATTTTTTCAATTTTAAAATACTACGTTTTTGATTTGCCATCCTTTGTCAAAATATAGTGATTTAGCTGATTTGATACACGCGATTGTGCTGCCCATTTGAAAAACATGTTTTTTTTTAATTGAACTGCAACTTTAACCGTCTGTCTTTGGGCTTTGATAATTGGTAGTGCAAATGTTGTTTTCAGCGGAAACTGCATTCTTTTAAATTGAAATTGCAAATAAGTTTGAATTATTGGAATACGGGGAATTGAAACATTTTCTTTTACAATGTTGTACCCCAGATGTGTATTTTGTAGCCGTGTACCATTACATATCTTTGTCGCTCAATATTTCTTATTAATAGGACTGGAACATTAACTTTCAGTCTTAACTTATGGGAATGCGCTCCTGATGATTCTAAAGATTTAAAAAACTTTATGCATAAGCTATGATATGACTGGTTCAGTTTCCCTTGCATTGTTTCCTGAGAGGTATTCGTTAACATCTTCCTCCACGTCTGACACGATCCGTTCGTTTATTTGATAACTGTCTCATTAGTCGGCGGATCAGAACAGATATTATTTTTAGATCATGTGTGCTATCATATACCAGAACTCACGTCTCAGTGTAATCATGTCGTTACTGTCATTTGGTATACAATCATCTCCTATTTAACCGACTTCCAAAAAGGAGGAGGTTCTATGTTCCACTGTATGTATTTTTTTTTTTTTTATGTATGTTCACCGATTACTCCGTCAGTTGTGGACCGATTTTGAATTTTTTTTTTGTATTCGAAAGGGTATGCTTCCGAGGTGGTCCCATTGCCAGCATATCAGGATCTGATGATGGGATCCCAGGGAAATCGAGGGAAACCCTCATTTTTTATAGGCACATACCATGTTTTTCGTATATTTTCTGAAGGTACACCGGTATTTGCGTCTGGTAGTCATCATTTTATGATGATGAGCTGATGATGTAAGGTACAACTCCTTAACGGTTAGGAGTTGGAGGATAAATCTTTAAATATCATATGTATATACGTTAAATTTAGTCGTATTCTTTCAAATTATTTAGGTAAGCTGATGATGGAAGGTGGAAGGTACAACTCCTCAACGGTTAGGAGTTGGAGGATAATTCTTTCAATTTCATACGTATCTAAAGACCTTCAGTCGTATACTTTCAAGTTATATAGGTGAGCTGATGATAGAAGGTTAAACTCTTCAACAGTTAGGGATTAGAGGATGATTTTAATATTACACGTACGTATAGACTTTAATTTTTATTCTTGATGATGAAATTTGATTAAATAGTTCAACTTACTACTGACCTACGATTGATTGCACTAAAAGCTGAAAAATAAAAACTTTTTATAAAAAAAAAAACCGACTTCCAAAAAAACATCCAACGAAAACTCTCTGCCAAAAAAACACTTAAAAGCGTAAAATAAACTGGTTCTTCATAAATTGCGTATACCTAATTCTTTATTCACTTAAATAGTAGTATTATAATGTGTGCTAGGTACCTAGAATCTGTTTGAATTATAAAGCTGCAGAGTTTGTTTGTTTGTTTGTTTGAACGCGCTAATCTCAGGAACTACCGGTACGATTTGAAAAATTCTTTCAGTGTTGGATAGTCCATTTATCGAGGAAGGCTATAGGCTATATTTTATTTTCAAAAAGTTAGGGATCCGTAAGAAAATTGCTATTTTCTAACCCAAGGTGTGAAATCGAAAACCTATTTATGCGTGCGCTGCAAAGACTATTGACAATAGAACAAAATAATGTATTACGGGTTTGTAGGGCCCATTAAGATCTACAAAAAAGTCCGCGAGAGCATATATCTAACTATCATGGTTTAGTCACAATAACCGCTTTTGTGTTCGAAAAAAATATTAAATCGTCTGAAGAAAGAAACTACGTTAAATGTGTATCATAATATTAATCCTTATCCAAAATAAGCTTTATGTTATCCAGGGTATTTATGTAGAATTAATATACTTTTTGTTTCATCCCAATCCGACTTTTCGTTTAGAAGTTATCACGAGTATAAGACGCTAAGAGTTGGTACCTAATAATGAGTTATTTGCCAAAGAGTTTTTATCAACATAATGCATAATATTAATCTTTATCTAAATAATTGTGTTGTTAATTATGAGTAGTAGATCTTAGAAGAGTATAATAAATACATCTATACTAATATTTAAAGCTGAAGAGTTTGTTTATTTGTTTGAACGCGCTAATCTCAGGAACTACTGGTCCAATTTGAAAACTTATTTCAGTGTTAGAAAGCCCATTTATCGAGGAAGGCTAGCCATAAAGGCTTCCATTAAATAATAAGATAATAATTAAATTTATAATAAAATAAATAAAATTTTAAGATCAAGGTAAAATAGCAATAGGGGATGAAAGTTTGTATGGAAATATGCAAGGTTTGTGAAGGAAAGGCAAGGCAAGGCCTATGTCCAGCAGTGGACTGCGATAGGCTGATGATGATGATGCAAGGTTTGCGAAAATGCTTCATGAGTTTGGGACAGGAGACAAAATATTAGAGCTATTCAGATGTAACATTTACTGAGTTATCACAATATGCTTAAGTGTGCTTACCCGAACGGGCAGACATGTGAGGGCAGACGACTGTGCCGCATGCGGATGTTGAATTTTGCTACTACAAATTCGTTATTATTCACTAGGATTCGATTTGTTTACATGATTTTTTGTTTATTCAAATAATTTTCTTCGTGAAAAAATACGAAGGAAAAGTATCCGGCGGGATTTAAACACAAAAAAAAGCAAAAGGGGTACGCCGCAAGATGAAATAAATGCCTGTATGAAACATATGTATTATGGGTACATGTTAAAAAGTTTTGTCTTACTACAATTATGCGAGTACAATTTCACAATGATTTATGAGCAGTGTCAATATGCAAATGCTCTTCTAAAAAAAGCTGAAAAATAAAAACTTTTTATAAAAAAAAACCGACTTCCAAAAAAACATCCAACGAAAACTCTCTGCCAAAAAAACACTTAAAAGCGTAAAATAAACTGGTTGTTCATAAATTGCGTATACCTAATTCTTTATTCACTTAAATAGTAGTATTATAATGTGTGCTAGGTACCTAAAATCTGTTTGAAGTCGGTGCTAAGCAAAAAAAAATACAAACGAACAATTACAAAAGTCTAAGCGATAGTCACTTGGCACCGACTTCAAACAGATTCTAGGTACCTAGCACACATTATAATACTACTATTTAAGTGAATAAAGAATTAGGTATACGCAATTTATGAAGAACCAGTTTATTTTACGCTTTTAAGTGTTTTTTTGGCAGAGAGTTTTCGTTGGATGTTTTTTTGGAAGTCGGTTTTTTTTTATAAAAAGTTTTTATTTTTCAGCTTTTAGTGCAATCAATCGTAGGTCAGTAGTAAGTTGAACTATTTAATCAAATTTCATCATCAAGAATACAAATTAAGGTCTATACGTACGTGTAATATTAAAATCATCCTCTAATCCCTAACTGTTGAAGAGTTTAACCTTCCATCATCAGCTCACCTATATAACTTGAAAGTATACGACTGAAGGTCTTTAGATACGTATGAAATTGAAAGAATTATCCTCCAACTCCTAACCGTTGAGGAGTTGTACCTTCCACCTTCCATCATCAGCTTACCTAAATAATTTGAAAGAATACGACTAAAGGTAACGTATATACATATGATATTTAAAGATTTATCCTCCAACTCCTAACCGTTAAGGAGTTGTACCTTACATCATCAGCTCATCATCATAAAATGATGAAGACCAGACGCAAATACCGGTGTACCTTCAGAAAATATACGAAAAACATGGTATGTGCCTATAAAAAATGAGGGTTTCCCTCGATTTCCCTGGGATCCTATAATCAGATCCTGATATGCTGGCAATGGGACCACCTCGGAAGCATACCCTTTCGAATACAAAAAAAAATTTCAAAATCGGTCCACAACTGACGGAGTAATCGGTGAACATACATAAAAAAAAAAAAAAAATACATACAGTGTAACATAGAACCTCCTCCTTTTTGGAAGTCGGTTAAATAGGAGATGATTGTATACCAAATGACAGTAACGACATGATTACACTGAGACGTGAGTTCTGGTATATGATAGCACACATGATCTAAAAATAATATCTATTCTGATCCGCCGACTAAAGAGACAGTTATCAAATAAACGAACGGATCATGTCAGACGTGGAGGAAGATGTTAACGAATACCTCTCAGGAAACAATGCAAGGGAAACTGAACCAGTCATATCATAGCTTATGCATAAAGTTTTTTAAATCTTTAGAATCATCAGGAGCGCATTCCCATAAGTTAAGACTGAAAGTTAATGTTCCAGTCCTATTAATAAGAAATATTGAGCGACAAAGATATGTAATGGTACACGGCTACAAAATACACATCTGGGGTACAACATTGTAAAAGAAAATGTTTCAATTCCCCGTATTCCAATAATTCAAACTTATTTGCAATTTCAATTTAAAAGAATGCAGTTTCCGCTGAAAACAACATTTGCACTACCAATTATCAAAGCCCAAAGACAGACGGTTAAAGTTGCAGTTCATTTAAAAAAAAACATTTTTTTCAAATGGGCAGCACAATCGCGTGTATCAAATCAGCTAAATCACTATATTTTGACAAAGGATGGCAAATCAAAAACGTAGTATTTTAAAATTGAAAAAATTGAGAATTTGCTCAGACTGAGGGAAAACTCAAGCAGAATCCAACAGTGGAGGCAACCATACTCGCTGTGAAAGCAGACAATGCAGAACCAAACCGTTTGCTTCGAGAGCGTATTTCTAAGACTGAGGCGGTGACTTCCAAGACCAGCACGTGTTGTTCTGTAGAGGAAGGGAGAAGGTGGGATCAGTTGGAAGAACGCTTCAGAACACTCTCCATGGTAAAGCGGTAGAGGACTGCCATAGAGGCGATATCTCTCCGCAACTGCAGAGGCTCAAAGGAATCGGAAGTATTGGGACTGTTGATAATGCGTACTGATTGCCACTGCAAATTAGTGGTGCCCTCGATGTACTCCCGTGGGTTGAGGTCTCGGCGAATATCCATGCACAGGACACCGAGCTTATCCCGTAGTGGCAGTTGAGTGCTCTGAAAAGTGGGGAGGGGAAGAAACGGAGACTTTTTGGTAGAGAACGGGCACACCTGTGTTTTCTTAACGTTGAACTGGACCAGATTCTCATCACCCCATTGTTAAATGCGGTTCAAAACCCGGTCAAGCTCAGCGACAAGCTCCTATCCATTTTCCTCAACGTCTACTATCTTGGCTGCAGGGTATCCATAATATCGTCCATGCACTGTGCTATCGTCTGCATAGCAATGTATATTGCCAAGGGCTAATATGTCATTGACATGCAGAAGAAACACCTTGGGCGACAGGACCGAATTCTGAGGTACGCTAGCGTTTACCTCCAGAAAAACAGAGGCCGCGCCGTCCGTCGCAAAGAACCCGAATGCGAAGGCGCTGATGAAGAAAAGAGTCAATCTAGAGACGACTCTAGGAGGCAGACCGAATGCTTAGAGGTCGGAGAGAAGCGAACGGTGCAAGAACAGGTTCAAAGCCTTGGCCATGTCGAATGTCGAAATAAGCTCATACAAAATACTTTTTATTTTATGTACTTATATAAATACTTAAATATGTTTTTAACAGTGAAAAGTGTGTCTTATTTTTAAAATAATATTAGCCTTAATAATTAAAACTGCTACCCAAAGTCACTGTTCCACGCGGACGAAGTCGCGGGCGCAGCTAGTTAAATATATAAAATGAAAAAATCAACTGCTAGACTTTCAAGATTTTTGATCTTTGAGTTTTGTTCTACAGCATTCGGTATTAATGAAAAGAAAGCTTCGCAGTTTTCGGCACAAATGGACCAGCTTGACCAGGGCGGTACTATCCTCGCACAGAAGATCATCGTGAAATGACAGCGTTCGTGTTGTTGTGTTTCGTTGGTGAGTGCGAGACCGGAAGCCCAATGATGCAGAAGCATCATTAGGTCGCCATGGTGTGGGTCACTATGCTGCATTCGTAATGAGTGTGGTGACCACTACTCTTGGATTCTGTTTATGCTTTCCATCAGGCAGTGTAGAGTCATTCTGGCAAAAAATGAAATGAAAAACGCTTAACAAAAAAGTTCATGAAATGAAACTTACATCCATTCTCGAAACAGCAAAGTCCTAGAAATATGAATGAAATTGATAAAATGTTTATTGTGAACACACTAGTACTGAAACTGTACACGTCTGTGTTCGAAGAGTTCTTATATAGGTATGAATCAAGTTGAAGTAATTTTAGTGGTTCTGAGATAAATCATACTTGCTACATATCAAAACATAACTGTATCACTTTAAACTTTTGACCTTATAACGAATAGTGTCCACAATTATACAAAATATTATAATAGATAATGACTGGTTAAACCTAACTGCCACCTTTACGGGGTCAAAACATAAAGTAAATTTAATATAGACTACTTTTTAAATACTAGTTTTTGTTAACGTCTTTGTTTCTTTTTATGTAGATTTGACAATCAGTTCAGAAATCGTAAACTATGAGAATACTTTTAGATTTTCACTGAATAGTTAAATGTTAAAAGATTATAAGTAGGTTTTATTGTAAAGTTTTAACCGACACGGGAGAAACCAATCGGTATTTATAAAGTTACGCTAATCTGTGACGTAATCATGACTTTGTATAATCGACGTGAAACACTGTATGAGTTACTGAGTTATAATACTAACTGTAGTATATCCATATACTATATTGTCGGCTCAGAGGTACACGTGCCCATTCACCTCCGCCGCTCACAGTTGACTGAACTGTGTGCGACCGCACATGCCTTGAGATGACCTAATGCTTCCTTCTCATTCATTCAATGAATGAATGCGTTACTAGTGAAGTGACTGACCATAGACACATACACTACACTAACTATAAATTACAATCTAACTATTATATTTCTACTTAAAAAGCAAAAAAAACAAGAGTATCGAGTATCGAGTAAATTAATTAAATTACCTAAAATATATATTGTGTTTTGGAATTATAATTTATAATAAAGAAAAATTGATCATAGGAAAATAGTGCGCATTGATAATCCACAATTCCTAAAATTATAATTTCAAAAGTAACTCCGTTTAAACCTGTGCTCCAAATCTTTGAAATGGTGAAACTCTGATTCTTGAGATAAAATATAGGCTTCTTTCTGTCGCAATATCCGACTTACATGCGGGCGAAGACGCAGGAAAATGCTAGTAGCGTTATATTTGGAGTACAGTATCAACAGAATTTCCCAGTCGGTGATAAGAATTTATAATACAAACATTTTTTCTTATATATTTTTAAGAAACACAATTGCACAGTTCTATAAATCTGACACTGATAACAATGATTAAATTTTGTTTACTTTTAATGTTTCAACATTGAATTAAAATTTTACTTCTTGTTGAATAATACAAATACACAAAACGGTTGTATCGCCACGGGGCAGCAGAAGCATTTCAAATGTTCACATTTAATTTCCTATCATCTAAGTCTGACTAAAGTAATAGGAGTCAAGTCTGTTTCGGACGACCGGGCACTACAGAACTAACTTTTAATTTGAAAAGTAAGGATTATGTTGAAGGAAATGGTAGATAAGATGGACGAGCAATGGAAAGAAAAGCAAATATTTAAATTGAGAAAACATATTATACCTCGTTGGATAGCTGATGAAACGTAGATTTTTTCAAGCACATCTGCAATACAGGCGCCATAAATTCTTTTTTAAGTATTCATTGCAGAAAAATAAACATTCTAAATTCTAACAACATGAAATTTACAATTTTACAGTATTATGGCTTATTTACTGTACAAAGTGTATTAATTTCATGACTATCCATTACATATTGATAGCGGTACAGAATCTGTCATTCTCCTTTTGATTTAAGAGCAACCAATTAATTTTAATATCCAAAAATGATGATGTTCTCCTAGCCGATTACGGCCATGGCGGCCTGTCTTAACGGAGACGAGCCAACTATGCAGGAGATTGTAACACCTAGACCTATCTGGTGGTGTTACTCACCGACGAACTCCTTCAGTAGAGGTTATGAGTCCAGGGCGCCTTATATAATTAATAGTAGTAAAGTAAAGAAAGTAAAAATAAATTTAGAAAAGAAAGAAGGTATAGAATGTGTGTGTGATGTGGGAGCCCCAAGGATCACTTCAGGAAAACAACAAGAACACAGTAACACAAAATATAATTCTGTTGTAAAAAAAATAAAAAATAATACAATATTTCCTTACACTCAACTTATTACATATGTATAATTAATGTATGTAGGTATGCTAACATTTTAATGTATAAGAGTAAAAATAGACAATCCCTGGAGATTCGCATGAACAGACATCCACCAGGCTTCTTGTTCCAAAAGTCTTCCCCTCAAGCCCAAGGTAGCTTGAGAATCGACCCTTTGGTTGACTGAAGGTTAAATGATAAAAAAATGTTATAATTACGTGACCTTTCCTTTGGTACGGTAGTTGGCTTGACAAGTGATCAGGTCATCCTCCGTATGCCAGCTGAGATATCAATTGTTCTCTGGTGAAGAGAGCCACGCAATGCAGGACAGGTAGATCGTTGAAAAATATCTCCACCCTACACCTGAGACGAAACGTTGAGTGGTACCTTAGAAGTGATACCCTTCAACCGTACCCTTGAGCCCACTATATGCGGGTTCTGGTTACACAAAGTAATTCTAACAACTTAATGACGGACAGTCACAATAACACCTCTTGAGTTATAAGCAGAAAAGGCTTCGAGACTCAAAATATCTCATTATATAGCATTTCTGATGGAAGGTTCCAGAAATACCCCACCTTGATTTTGACATGACAGACTGATTGACATTGACAACTAACTCAACCAATCGTATTTCATTTCACGGAAAACCTACATAAATAAAACGCCATTTGTAGCATAAAGACGTTCCAGACAGAAATTACTTGATATCGTATTATTATTTATTACCTTAAAAAAAAAAGTGCTACACCACCCCCTTCCTCACAGTATTCCTTGCGTAGTGTGCGTAAGGAATCATCTGAGAAGTACTAATAAAAAAAACTAATTTCAAAGACTGCAGAGAACAAAAAGAAACTTAACTGCAAAATAAACCAACGTAGTCCAAAGAGAATTAATAAAGCTACAAAATTACTACCCTTTCGACTCCCCTAATTACTGCATGTCACTCACATATGTGAACATAAGAGTGGGAAGGTGTATGTCGAAGAGGAACCGTTCGATGCGAAGTACGCTATCTCACAATCGGACGATCGATTTAGAGAGTGGACTGATACAGTGAGGAGAAGGAACAGAAGGTTGTTCCTCTTCACTATACTTCAAGATGTCATTAATATGATAGACTCCCAGATTCTTACCTTCAAGATCCGACAATTCATAAACCAAAGGCGAGCGTTTGGTAACCACTATGCATTTTAAGAATTTAGGTGCCAACTTTTATGTAAAGTTCTTAGCCTTGTTAGATAAGTAATGTGTTCTCTTGTAAACAACCTGTCCTACCTTCAATTCCACATGCCTTTTTCTGAGGTTATAATACTTTTCGTTACGCCGGTGAGCAACATCTAAGTGTCTACTCACCTGGTCGTATATACGATGTAGTTCCTTCAACCTCTCGCCAAAAGACACAGGACAGTCAATAGAGACAGAGTTAGGGTGTGAAGGAATCTCTTCCTGCCTATAAATAACACCGTCCCCTATGAATTCCCTACCATGCACAAGAAAATATGGACTGAAACGAGTGGCTTCGCTTACCGCTGTGTTTAAGGCACACTGCAGTTCCACGAGGTTCTCGTCCCATTTCCTGTGGTATGACCTCACATAGCAGGAAATACCCTGAACTACGTTGCGAATAGCACGCTCGGCCTGATTGGTCTGTGCGTGATACCTGGGGTTATAATAAATGTTAGGCACATTATACTTAACCAATAGGTCTTGTCACGTAGCGGCTTTAGGAGCCTAGAAGGTTGTGGTGAAGCCACGAGGTTCTGATGATGATTAAATTAGACGCTTCACAACAACAATTTAAAGAATTTATTTACTGAAGTATAACACAAACAGATAGATGTACAGTCAGGGTGTGGGTTTGAGAGATTCGACCAGTCAGTGCCTCCAGACAAGAAGCACTTAACTGTAGGTTCGCAGCGATGAGAAAAGGAAGAGGTGCAGTCCTGGGTCGGCTTTAGAGGCCGACCCCCGTAGAGGCGTCTGGCGTGGTAGACGCCGGCCGAAAGAGGTGCAGTGCTGGGGCTCCGGCGTAGGCCGGGCGACCCAGCCGCCAGGCGTGGTAGATGCCGGGCGAAAGAGTGCAGTGCTGGAGTCGGCTTTAGAGGCCGACCCCCCGTAGAGGGCAGCGCAGCCGTCCGGCGTGGTAGACGCCGGGCGAAAGAGTGCAGTGCTGGGGTCGGCTTTAGAGGCCGACCCCCCGTAGAGGGCAGCGCAGCTGTCCGGCGTGGTAGACGCCGGGCGAAAGAGGTCGAGCTGTAGTGCGCTCGTCCTTTTATGTGTCCCTGCGGTGGCAGGGACAGCGGCTCAGCGGTGGGAGGCGAGCGCCGATGACGCGTGACACCCCCCTCATTAGGCGAGAATTTTTCCTAGGGGAAATTCGCTGACCTCGGGGTCGCCACTGTCGGCAGCTCCTCGCTGGTACCCTGGGAACAAGATTAAAGCAGGATCAGAATTTTTTTAGAGACAAAAAAAAGTTTAAAGAAATAAGAGGGAAAAGACAAACTAACAGGCTAAGGTCATATCAGCTTAGTTCAATAGCAAAAATATAGTGAAGTTAAAAGTTTAAAGGTTTGAAATAAAATTTCAAATAAAAAGTTCAATTGAGAACATAAACAAAGTGAGTCATACATTCCGATGCTCCGTTAGAAATGTTTAAAGAATTTAGTATAATAGTTGCAAACTTGTTTAACTGTTTAGGTAGATGCAGTAGTAGAAAATTGTAGTTATAAGTAGGTATGCTAGCTAAGACATATGTGCGAAAGAGAAAAATAAACAACCAGATCGACAACAACAACCGAGAATCGAACCTGTAAGTCGGGTTTGACTCGACTTTTTAACTACCAAGCCATAGGTTAAAAAAAGGTAAAAGTTTTTGTAGATTATAGTTAGATTTTTATAGTGCGATATTTATTTTGTTTTTATTGTTTTGTAATGAACAATAATTTAGTATTTTTTTTAAAAAGTTAAAGTGTGTAAGGACAAGAAATGTTATTTGATTTACGACGCAGGAAATAATTTTTAGAGATAAATAATACAGAAACCCATCTGCAAAAAATGTTAGTTATGGAATGAGTAAACAAAATCACTGTTTATTAATTGTTTTAACTAACTTTGGCTAATTCGCCAACCAAACGAGATCTTTTAGAAACGACATTAGATTTGACTTGTTTAGGGGCCAATTTTTATAAAATATTTGTGTTCGTCACTGAGAAAATAAAATTATCGAGCTGCCAGTACCTTCTCAAAGATAGAAGGTTGATAGTCTAAAGTCTTGGTGTATACATACATCTCGTGGTTCATCAACCATATTGGGATCAAAATCCGTAGCAATATAGATGCGACCACAGTGACGACTTAAATTTCAATATACATTGTAGTATTAGATTTAGTAGTTTAGAGAAATGAATGATTTTAGTGTTTAAATTGATGATAGATTCTCTGGTCGCGAATTATCAAGTAGAAAAAGTTGTTTAGTAGTTTTTGGTAGTTTTTAGTAGCTTTTAGTAGTTTTTAGTAGATATAAGTAGGTAATTGTAGTTTAGATGTATCGTTTCACCGAGTATAGTTTAGGGTGTATACAGCGGTGTGTCGATTAGAGTATTTAGACAAGTTTATGTGGTCATTTTCAATTAAATTGAAACGACTGTTTAGGAGAACAAGGGAACAAAATAATTGTTTGTAGTTAGTTAATTATATATATATATATGGCTTTAAGGCTTGTTTAGAGAGTTACCGACCGCTCTGTTATAAATAAATAAATCCCTCATCAATGATAAGTTTTAGTACTAAGGCTTAAGTTTTAGGAGTCACTAACCGCTCCAAAGAGTATTAAAAGTACCAAGAATCATTAGTAGAAACTGGCCACATGATGACGGAACATCATAAGAGTTACAAGTAGTAACTTATCAAGGGGTAGGGCCTTGAGTCTTTCAGAAGACATGATGTCACAACATCATAAAGGTTACAAGTAGTAACTATCAAGGGTTAGGGCCTTGAGTGTCTTTCAGAAGACATGATGTCACAACATCATAAAGGTTACAAGTAGTAACTATCAAGGGGTAGGGCCTTGAGTCTTTCAGAAGACATGATGTCACAACATCATAAAGGTTACAAGTAGTAACTATCAAGGGTTAGGGCCTTGAGTGTCTTTCAGAAAACATGATGTCGGACGTCATTAAGGTTAGAGGAACAGGGTTTATGACATTTTGGTGGATGATCAAGTGCTTAGCACAGAGCGATACCTGCCACCGATAGAGGCGAACAGTCAAAGCTTAAATTCCAATCAAAACTGTCAATAAACCTTTTAGAGTTAGTTAGTTATAGTGGCAGTATAGCCGGTTAGAGATAGATATACTCATTTTGAGAGTAAATTTAAAAAGTTATAGGATTCTAGCAACGAGAATAAAGAGATTAAATAAGTAGGTATATTGGTTTAGACCAAAATATACACAAACGAACATACAGACTAGAAACATACATGCCAATACGATACCCACATTATGTGATTATTTTTATGTAGTCGTATTGCAACTTTATATAAATCCACCTACATCTCAAGCATCACTAGTTAAAATTGTCTCAAGTTGAGAATAGTGCAAGAATGTTGTAAGAACAACATGTTTATAGATATATTTTGTATGTAGCTATAGTGGAACATCTGTATAGTGAATTCCAAAGGTTGATAGAATATGATATAGTAGATTGTAGCTATAGTATATAGTACTGAAGTAAGTTGCAGCGGTCAATAGTATTATATTATTTATTAGTAGACATTTAGAATGCGTGTCGAAATTTATCGAACGAAACAAAGTAGAAAAGTTGGTACTAAAAGTACACGAAGAAATCAAAAAGTAGTATTTTAGAATACAAATTTTAGAACAAGGATCCGAGACGATCACATTGTGCAGAAAAACTATGGTAGCCATTTTGTTTAAATAGTAGCTATATGTATAGATATATTTTGAGGTTATGTCGCCACGAGGCTTTAAATTAGCCCAGAACAATTTAGAGTGAAAGAACGACGACGATACTATTAACAGCTACTTAGTCATCAAATTAATTGTTTTAGTTTAATTTGATTTTTGCCCACTCCTTACAAAAAAAATAAATTTAGTGGCTAGAAATATTTGAAGATTTTATTTTATAGGTTTACGCTTCTATCATTGTTAGAATGCATTTTTAAGAGAATACGTAAACAATAGAC
The DNA here is from genome assembly GCA_949125395.1 of Diaphora mendica. Classification (NCBI taxonomy): domain Eukaryota; kingdom Metazoa; phylum Arthropoda; class Insecta; order Lepidoptera; family Erebidae; genus Diaphora; species Diaphora mendica. The sequence continues at coordinate 4,609,179 of OX421334.1, forward strand.
GGGCAAGAAACGACAAGACTCAAGGTGTTTTGTCAAATATAGAAAAAAATATCCAATGATGCTACACCGATCGACATCATTTATAGCATATTTTTAAGAAAATATCAAGCAACAAATGAACGAGAAACGACAAGACTAAGAACAACTGTGTTAGATATTATTTAACACATATTTAATATAGTTTAGAAAAGTATAGTTTAATGTTAGTAACCTCATTTAGAAAACAAAACGCATCCATTGTACCTACCAGAAAAACAAGTTATAGGACTGAGTTTTAGAGAGGTATCAACATGTACCATTTTTGAGTTTTAGATAGTAAATGAAATGACCATAGCCGCAGATGTATACAGAAGTTGAAAGAAAAAAATTACGCGTTAGATGAATAATACGAGTATGTAGTTTAAGTTTAGATAAGTTTAATAATGACTCAAAGTAATAATTAAGATTTTAGTAATGAAGCCAAGTTTGGTCTAGTTAGATATTTGAACAGAATTAATTAAGTTAGATATAGCTATCGAAACCATTAAGGTGTGTTTGAAAGAAAAATAGAATGTATCGAATTTCATCCAGGTTGTTACAATAAGATTAAGCGAGCCGTAGGGCGTGGCGTGGTTCTGCGCGTGCGAAACCGGTTTTCGTTTGCGACTCAAACGCATTCCAGCGACTTGCATTTAAATTGCGGTTTATATAAGCCACAAGCGAACAAAATTTAAGCGAAAGTAATTAAAAGTATTTTTTGCACACGCGGTTCTAGCGAAAAAATATGAAAAAGCAAATAAAAGTGCGTGAATATACACGCGGTTTCGACTGGCACGTGTTTTAATGAAAAAGAATATATAGAAAAGCAATTAGAAGCACATGAATGTACACGCGGTTCTGATTGGCACGTGTTCACAGCGAAATAATAGAAAAAAACACTTTCCTGGATGGGATTCAACATAAAACAAGTAATACACACAAAATATACACAATAAAAAGAATATGAGGTAAACCGTGATCGAATCTCTCAGTTCAGTCGGGCGCCATGTGTCACGTAGCGGCTTTAGGAGCCTAGAAGGTTGTGGTGAAGCCACGAGGATCTGATGATGATTAAATTAGACGCTTCACAACAACAATTTAAAGAATTTATTTACTGAAGTATAACACAAATAGATAGATGTACAGTCAGGGTGTGGGTTTGAGAGATTCGACCAGTCAGTGCCTCCAGACAAGAAGCACTTAACTGTAGGTTCGCAGCGATGAGAAAAGGAAGAGGTGCAGTCCTGGGTCGGCTTTAGAGGCCGACCCCCGTAGAGGCGTCTGGCGTGGTAGACGCCGGCCGAAAGAGGTGCAGTGCTGGGGCTCCGGCGTAGGCCGGGCGACCCAGCCGCCAGGCGTGGTAGATGCCGGGCGAAAGAGTGCAGTGCTGGAGTCGGCTTTAGAGGCCGACCCCCCGTAGAGGGCAGCGCAGCCGTCCGGCGTGGTAGACGCCGGGCGAAAGAGTGCAGTGCTGGGGTCGGCTTTAGAGGCCGACCCCCCGTAGAGGGCAGCGCAGCTGTCCGGCGTGGTAGACGCCGGGCGAAAGAGGTCGAGCTGTAGTGCGCTCGTCCTTTTATGTGTCCCTGCGGTGGCAGGGACAGCGGCTCAGCGGTGGGAGGCGAGCGCCGATGACGCGTGACAGTCTCTAAATGGTTTACTAACAAACTGAGGGCCAGTATCCATATAAATAGTTTTACAAACCCCATGGACTAAGAAAACATTCTTCTCGATGAATCTCGCAACAGCAATGCCTGTAGCTATCCGTATAGGACACAACATGCCATATTTACTAAAATAGTCCGAGACCACGATTAAATGAATGTTTCCCTTGCTGGAAGTAGGGAATGGACCTAACAGGTCACAAGAGATGGCTTCAAAAGGTCTAGACACCCGTTTTGGGTTTCCCATGAGGCCAAGACGTGCAGTGTTTACGGATTTGTACTGCTTACAAGTTTCGCACTTGCCCACATACTCCTTAACGCTTTCATACATCTTAGGCCAGTAATAATTGAGTGCCAAGCGTTTATGGGTTTTCCTAACACCTCCATGGGCACTCATGACGTGGTCATGGTACTTGGTAAGCAGGGATAACCTCTCTTCCAGTGGCACCACCAGCTTCCAACTAAAATCAGAAGTTAGATCGTATTTATTTTTTGATAGCCTGTATAACAAGTTATTACGTATGTCGAAGTTGGGGTAGTGACGAGGATTCTTCTTCACCCTATTTAGAGTGTGGAGATACCAAGAATCCTTGGTGTTGCTGGTACCTATCGCGTCAATCTGTATTCGCGATAGAGCATCGGGTACGACATGGTCTTTACCATTTCTATAAATAAATAAACTAATCTATAAATTAATAGTAATAAATTACTATTACAAGCAGATTGTGTAAACTATTCTATCAATTTTCATTATTTATTATGTATGTAATAATTAAAACACTGTTAGATAGTACAAAACGTTTACTAAATTCAAATGAATAATAAAATATAATAGCATTAAAATTTATAAGTGTAATCTATAAAACAATATTACTACCTATCCAAGTATTGTGTTGAAAAACGTTAGTATAAAGAGCCCTTTGCAATCGGGATTCAGGCCTGGCCATGGCCATAGTACTACTTCAGCTCTTCTTAAAGTGACTGGCGATATCAGGGCAGGCATGAAAGACACAGAGGTTACTGTTTTGCTACTGATCGACTTTTCCAATGCTTTCAATACCTTCAGTCACGATATCCTCCTATCTATCCTCTCCTATCTTGCGGTCTCTGCAGCACTGCAATGGTTCTCATCTTATCTTCGGGGACGCCAGCAGTCTGTTCATGTCGATGGATCATGTTCAAGTTGGTGTGATCTTGACTATGGTGTTCCTCAAGGCGGTATTCTTTCTCTTCTATTATTTTCTGTGTATATTAATCTCCTGACCCCAGCACTTATTTGTGCGTACATACGTATGCCGATGACCTACAGCTCAATTCGCAGAGTAAAGTCGAGGATATTTTGATTATATCATTGTACATATTATATATTATAGCAAATTTACAGTCCACGTTTGCCTTTCCTTTCACAAACATCTGCGGATTTAACAGTCGACGTTAAAAAATGTGTCAACAAATGTTTGTTCGTGAGTTCGCCATTGTGCTTTGATGTCCTCCAAGGATTCAGCAGTAGGAACTATCTGAGGGTATTTCCACTCTCTTTAAAATATTGAATTGAATTAAAACTAAGTTAATTACTGATGACAACGCAATTTTTTTTTTGATTGTCGATTATCCTGATCAGGATCCTCATGATCTAACGGATCTTTCATATCTAAAAACAAGTGATTAGTTTAAAAAGTTTAAAATATGCTTTTATTACTTGTTAATAAAAAAAGCTTTCATCCCTTTCCTTTGATAATGGGTATCAAAGGAAAGGGATGAAAGACAACTTTTTAGTGGGTAAAAAATTCAATTCCCGAGAGGCAGTAAAAAATGCCTTTAAGGAGTTTGTTGCCTCCCGTCCAGCTGATTTTTACAAGAAGGGCATCAATAAACTGCCAATGCGTTAGCAGATGCGTCGATTGTATGGGTGATTATTTCGAATAACAGAAATACAAAAGTTTGAAAGATAAGTACTTTCACTTATTGCATACAAAACGGCAATTTCATAGGTAAAGACCTATTATTTCAAATTTCAGCTCAATCGAAAATCAGAAAGTGGATCAAATTTAACTTGCAAGATTTGATAACAGACAAACATCGGGACAGGTGAAACTAAATAAAAGCTTGTAATAATGAGGTAGTGTTTATTGAATCTGCACTATACAAAGAGCTGAAAAACTTTCTTATTTGTATTTATTTATTATTTGAAATGAGCGTGATTTTAGCACGAACGGGTCGGTTCGACCGGGGCAGTTATACCCTCTCTTAAAAAACCAAGCTAAAATGACAGCATTCTTGCTGTTGTGTTTCGTTGGTAAGTGTGAGAACGAAGGTCTAATGATGCAGAAACCTATACTATATATTGATTATCTCTTTATACTTTTTCTTTCATTTTTATAAATGTTAGTTACTACTATTTAAGTATTTGTATATACTATATATATACTATTATTACTATATAAGATACTCTACTCAGGTAAGCTATGGAATAAATGATTTGCAGTGATACAGCCAGCCCATCCCTACGTTGTCGTCGTGGTGGGGCTTGCGTGGGTCGATGATTTCTGGGGCTATGCCGGTAGAGCCACTCATGCCGGATAGGCCCAGAAGGAGACCCCAGACTAAATGGGATACGAGACGGAGTCTTTACAGACAGCCGCGTGGGGCACTCTAAACGTCCCTCTACTCTAGCAGACGGCGTATTAGAGTGCCAGTAGTTCCGAGAGGGACAGGGGGCGGACGGATCCGGTCTGGTGCAGACCCCGTCCGGCCCAACCGTAATCCTGAACGGACAGGACCGGTGGCTCTTCGAAGCCATGAGGACGTAAACCTCTATAAAAAATACCCCAAGCTCACGCTCTGACGCCTGGCAATGAGCTGAATCGCTGGAGGGAGTCCAGTGCCAAGGGCGTCCTCTGTCGAAGGACATTAAACTTAAAAACCTCATGACAATGGACAAAAATAGGATTATACCTACCCAGGAGGGTCCTAGACGCGATGCGTCTGGGGAATCCCTCCCGGAGCCAGTCGGCTCCGGCAGCCCTCAATCGTATTATGGGGCTTGTCTCACACGCCCGTCGCCGAGCGTCAAATCCGGCACCGAAACAAAAGCGGAGGACGCTGATAAAAGAAGTGGGGCAGTGTCGCGCCCGTCGAGGAACAGCCGAGGGCAGTTCCGGAAGGCGGACGCCCACTCCTCCAATGAGGAGAAGATCGCTGATCTCCTGCTGAAGATCAGGGAGCCGATGGTGGGGAATCCTGAGCCCCAAACACCATCCTCCATGCAGGAGAGAGCGGACGCGGCGGTGGCTATCATCCACAAGGTGGCCACCAAGTCCGTCAACCTTAAGGGCCCTTTTGTGAGGGCCCTTAAGGACTCCTCCTCTGCCTTAGCGGGAGTCGTCGAATCCCTCGCAGGGGACGTGGCTCGCCTCGAGGCGGCCAACGGCCGCTTGACGGAGCAGGTGGCGGAGCTCAGCGCTCAATTCGCCCTCTTTCGGGCGGAGCGCTCTGAGCGTGAGGGCCCTGTCCCGTCTGCGTCCCGGTCGCCGGCCCCGTCTACGTCCCGGCCGGACCCGTCTACGTCCCGGCCGCCCCCGTCTGCGTCGCGGCCGGCCTCGTCTACGTCCCGGCCGGCCCCGTCTACGTCTCAGCCGGCCCCTACTGTCCCTGGGGTGTCCGAAGATGTCCTGCAGCAGATGCTGCAGTACATGCTGCACGCGATGGGAAACCTCGTAGACGGGCGGATTGCGGGTCTGGAGGCGAGGCTGCCTCCGGCCCCTGTAGTTCGGCCGCCGCTGGCGGCACCGAGGCCGAAGATCGACTCGGCGCCAACCCCGTTTCCCGTGGTCGGGGGTCGCGTGTCATACGCGGCGGCGACGACGGCACCAGCTCCTGTGGCTGCCCGAAAGACGCAGCAGCGGGCGAAGGCTCCGGCCAAGACCGCTGCGCCGCAGCCGAGGCCCAACACGGTGGCAGCGTCTGGAGCGGAGCTTTCACCGCTCCCCACTCCAACACCTCTGCCTGGCCCCTCCACATCTGCCCCCTCCAATGAGGGTTGGCAGGTAGTAGGGGGGGCAAAGTCGAAAAAGTCCCGACAGCGGGCCAAGAAGGCTGCCCAAAAGGCGGCCTCTGGCCCGCAGTCGTCGTCTTTGGCGGTGGCCACAAAAAAGCCGCGGAAGCTACGGCCGCCTAAAACCGCGGCTGTAGTGGTTACCGTGTCACCGGAGGCGGCAAGTGGGGGACTGTCCTACGCGGCCGTCTTCAAGACGGCCCGGGACTGTCTCGCCGGCGATTTCGCGACGGCAGGGGTCCGACTGCGCCTCGCCCAAACGGGAGCTCGAATCCTCGAGTTCCCTGGGGCTGAAGGCGCCAAGACTGCGGACACGTTTGCTGAGAAGCTGCGGGGTGTGTTTTCGGGCACGGATGGTGTCAAGGTCGCCAGGCCTACGAAGTGCGCTGAGTTGCGCATCTCGGGCCTGGACGACTCAGTGACGGCCGATGACGTCCGCGTTGCGGTTCAGGTGAAAACCTGTTGCAGCGCGGACAACATCAAGGTCGGCACCATCCGACCCGGTCCGGGAGGCCTTGGTGCGGCGTGGATTAGTTGTCCCGTGGCGTCGGCCAAAATTTTGGGAGACGCCGGCAGGTTCCTTGTCGGTTTCGTGAGCGCCAGAGTCACAGTGCTGGCCGCGAGACCGATGAGGTGCTACAAGTGCCTGGACGAGGGACACACTCGCACCAAGTGCCTCAGTTGTTTCGACTGCAGCGGATTGTGTTTCCGCTGCGGTCGACCGGGGCACAGGGCGGCGGAGTGTTCTGCCGCCCCTCACTGTCCTATGTGTGCGGCGGGCAATAAACCCGCCAATCACCAGATGGGGCAGGGGGGCTGTAGGCCTTCCCGCAGTTTTCAGCAATCATCGGGGGCTAGCCAATCGACCCAGGCTGCCTCCGATGTAGCTATTGCGTCCACGTCGACGTCCATGGAGGTTGTAGAGACGATCCAGTAATGGACCACGTCTCCAACCTCCTTGTCCAGACGAACCTAAACCACTGCGCCGCGGCGCAGGATCTCTTCCTGCAAACCATGGCGCAGTGGTCGATCGGTGTTGCCGTAGTCGCGGAGCCCTACTTCGTTCCTCCCCGTCCAAACTGGATGGGTGACTGGGACGGCTCCGTGGCAGTCGTCGGTTCCGCGGCGGTTCATTCCCCGCCCTTGTCGATTAAAGACAAGGGCTCTGGATATGTTGCCGCCGAGTGGGGGGGGATCACCGTTTACGGTGTTTACTTCTCCCCCAACCGGAGTTTGAGCGACTTCGAGGTCTTCCTTAACAGCTTGGAGACCTCGATGCGGCGATTAGCGTCTGGGCACGTCCTCGTGCTGGGGGACTTCAACGCAAAATCCATTGCGTGGGGGCCCCCAGGTCGGACGCCAAGGGCGAAGCGGTCGAGGAGTGGGCGGCTTCGGTGGGCCTCTGTTTGCTGAAAAGAGGCTCCACCAACACGTGCTTGCGACAGCAAGGGGGGTCGATAGTGGACCTTTCGTTCGCTACCCCTGCTGTGGCCGCACGAGTAAGGCACTGGTGTGTCCTGAAAGAGGTCGAGACGCTCTCGGATCATTTATATATCCGGTTCGAGCTCTCCCGGTCCCAGGGCCCCAGTAGGGGTCACACGGCGCGGCATTCATCCCGCTTTCCGCGGTGGGCTATCGCCAAGCTCGATAGGGACCTACTAGAGGAGGCGGCCATTGTTCAATCTTGGCTGTCTCCGCAGGCCCCGACCGGGGTGGTCGGCGTGGACGTGGGGGCTGGCCGTTTTCGCAATGCGATTACGCAGATTTGCGATACGGCCATGCCCCGCGTCCAAGGTCGTTGGCCTCCCCGGATGGAGGTCTACTGGTGGTCCCAGGAGTTGGCGGACCTCCGTGCGGCTTGTACTCGTGCCCGGAGGTCCTACACCCGCAGCCGGCGACGTCACCGTGGAGACGGTGGCGGGGACCAGCTTCATGAGGAGTACCGCGAAGCGCGGAAAACTCTGAAGCTGGCCATTTGCCGCGCCAAAGAGGTTAAAAGAAAGGAGATGCTGGAGAGTCTCGACCGTGACCCCTGGGGTCACCCATACCGTGCGGTGCGTCAGAAGCTCCGCACGTCGGGCCCCCCCCTTACCGAGACTCTCCAGCCCAGCTTCCTGCAGGAAGTGGTCGAGGGCCTTTTCCCTGAGCGGGCGGAGCACACACCCCCGTCGATGGCCTACGCGGTCGGAGACGACGGGGGTAGAGAGGACGATGTGCCGCCCGTTAGGGAATCGGAGGTTGGGGCGGCTGTTCTTCGGATCCATTCCAAGAACACCGCCCCCGGGCCGGACGGGGTTCCAGCCCGAGTGATGGCCCGAGCCCTCGACCATATGTCGGACCGCCTCAGGGAAGTGTTGGACGCTAGCCTGGCGTCAGGACGCTTCCCTGAGTGCTGGAAATGCGGGAAGCTGGTCCTGTTGAGGAAGCCGGGACGGCCTGCCGATTCGGTCGCGGCCTATAGGCCCATCGTGTTGCTGGACGAGGCGGGTAAACTTTTTGAGAGGATACTCTCTGCCCGCATCGTCCGGCACCTTTGTGAGGTGGGGCCCGACCTGTCGGACGCCCAATTCGGATTCCGAGAGAGGCGTTCGACGGTCGATGCCGTGATGCGCCTTAGGGCCGTGACCGAAGAGGCAGTGAGCTGTGGCGGCGTGGTGTTGGCGGTGTCCTTGGACATCGCCAACGCCTTCAATAGTCTGCCATTTAGCTTCATCAGGGAAGCACTCCACTACCACGGGGTGCCAGAGTACCTGAGGCGGCTAGTGGCAGACTATTTAGAGGAGCGTACCGTCGTGTACGAGGACCGAGAGGGCGTCTTGAGACGGCGACCCATGTCGTGCGGCGTTCCGCAGGGGTCTGTCCTTGGACCACTCCTGTGGAACGTGGGGTACGACTGGGTCCTGAGAGGTCGTCTCCCCCCCGGGCTGGGCGTAATTTGTTACGCCGATGACACGTTGGTCACTGCCCGGGGGGCGAACTTCCAAGAGGCGGCGTGCCTGGCCACCAGGGGTGTTTCTCTGGTGGTTGGGCGCATCGAGGCGCTGGGATTACGGGTGGCCCTGGACAAGACGGAGGCCCTATTGTTCCATGGGCCCCGTCGTGGTCCACCCGCCGGCGCCTCCATAGAGGTCAACTCGGTCCTCGTACCGGTTCGGGCCCAGATGAGGTATCTGGGCCTGGTCCTCGACGGTAGGTGGCTCTTCGACGAGCACTTCCGACAGCTTGGTCCCAGGCTGGTCGACGCTGCCTCCGCCCTTGGGCGACTTTTGCCCAATTTGGGTGGAGCCAGCGTCGCAACGAGACTCCTCTACACGGGGGTTGTCCGGTCGATGGCGCTGTATGGCGCACCAGTGTGGGTGGCGGCTCTGACTGCCCTAAATAAGGCTCGCCTCTGGCGGCCTCAGAGGGTATTGGCGGTCAGAGCCATACGCGGATACCGCACGGTGTCGACCGAGGCGGCGTGCGCCTTGGCCGGGACCCCCCCGTGGGATTTGGAGGCGGAAGTGCTCGCCGAAGTTTATCGACGGGTGGCTGAATATCGGGCGGAGTATGGCTATCGCCCTCCGCCCGAAGAGGTACGCGACTGGCGTGAAGCCGCCCGTCGAGCCACGATGGCTAGATGGTCGTTCCGGCTGGAGACTCCACGCGCTGGCTTTGCCGCCGTGGAGGCTCTCCAGCCGATCATCCTCGAGTGGGCAGGGCGGCAGCACGGGACCCTTTCCTTCCGACTGACGCAGGTCCTTTCCGGGCACGGTTGCTTCGGGAAGTACCTGCACTCGGTCGCTAGGAGGGAATTGAGTCCCGCCTGCTACCACTGCGACTGCAGTGAGGACTCGGCCCAGCACACGCTGGCGATCTGCCCCGCATGGGCGTCGCAGCGCCAGGCCCTCACTGCAGTCATCGGAGGAGATCTCTCGCTACCGGCCATCATACGCTCCATGGCCGGTAGCGACAGCAGTTTTACCGCGGTCGCAACCTTCTGCGAAGACGTAATCTCGCAGAAGGAGGCGGCGGAGAAGGCCCGGGAGGATGATATCCACTCGGACCCAATCCGCCGCCGGCGAACCGGGCGGCGGAGGCGCGCCTATCAGCGCCTCATGCCGCCCTGAGTGTGGCTGCGGATGGTCGGGACGGGCTTTCCCCTCCATCCGCTCTAGTGGCCACCCGCGAGGGGGCGACGTACGCGTGTGCCGTACGTCGCCTAAATTGAGAGTCATACCAGCAGACGGTGCCCGCTTCAGTGCGGGCAAGCGCTGGGAGGGGTCCGGACGTGTTAATAACTGCAGTTCCCGGATTCCTCCCTTCACAGGCGCAGAGTGGCACACCGTGTGGTTTTAGTCGGTTCGAGTCCGACACACCGCCCCGCCGCAAGCCCAGGTGGGGTGACGGTCCGAGGGGATTTCCACACGATAAAAAAAAAAAAAAAAAAAAAAAAAAAGGTGTACTACGAGCATAAATAATTTTTCATAGTCTACCTTTGTGAACAAGGTGAGCCACTGACACAATAAAAAAGGTGAAACAATAAAAAAGAGTTTGAATGTTAGAAAAATGCGAAATTGTAAGTTATTGGTATTGGTTATAAAAATCAGAGCAATTAGATAAACATTTACTATAGCTATTGCCAGTTTTAATCCATACCTGTATTATAACTGCCTCGTTGGTCTCGCGGTTGGCGTGTGCGACTGCTGATCATGAGGTCTCGGGTTCGATTCCCGGGTCGGACCAAATGTTTGTATGATCTACAAATATTTGTTTCGGAGTTTGGGTGTTTTCTATGTATAATAAGTATGTATTTACAAAAAAAAAAGTATATATGTATTTGTATCAGTTGTCTAGTACCCATAACACAAGCTCTGCTTAGCTTGGGACTAGATGGCGTTGTATGTTAGATGTCCGAAATATTTATTTATTTATAAATGCGAAAGTAACTCTGTCTGTCTGTCCTGCTTTCACGGCCAAACCGCTGCACCGATTTCAATGAAATTTGACATGGAGATACTTTAAATCTTGAGGAAGGACATATAAAGAAAGAAAGAAAAATGTTTATTACTTTTTAACATTCAGTTTACATTCAATTTTACTTCTGCCAAACTGCAGGACAGTTTGTTGGCAGACGTAGCTCCTTATTTAATTAACATGTTTTTTTTGTGCCATTCCCATAACATCTTTTGTTTTACATGACAGACTATTAATATCAATATATACAGGCACTTCTCAACAATAATCCTTATACAAATATTACAGTGAAGGTTCTCAAGAAGGTACATACTTCACCAACTTCGATTTAAACATTTCTTTTACATGAGAGCTATTAGTATCACATACGTTACAAATATCATTCGGCAGACTATTGAAAATTACTGGCACTAAATATTTACTGGCCCTTTGCCCATAGTAATTGTTACAAAGAGGTACTTCGAACTTCCGTTTACTCATTCTTTGAGATCTTTCCCGTGTTATTGCATGCTTATATTTATCCCCTGTACAATGTTCCAATGCCAACAGCAGCACCGACTTCTCATGTACTGGCAGCACTTTACATTAATATTAGAATAATTGTTCGTAATCACTATTTTTGGAACGCTCCTTAGTGGGTTTGTCTACTAACACTTTTAAAAATCTGATTTGTAACGACTTTATTTGATGTAAGTATGTTTTAAACGTGCGTCCATGCCATGTCAATCCATAAGAAATCAGTGATTCCACTAGCGCATAGTAAACAGTATACAAGGTAGCCCAATTTAGTACAAAACTGAGGTGATGGAATTTCACAAGTACGGATCGCAGTTTCTCGCATAGTTGTATTATATGCGTTTTCCAAGAGAACTTGCAGTCGACAGTCATACCTAAGTACTTGTACTCCCCCACCACCCCAATACTTGCACACGCACACTCCACAGTATTTATGTCGGTGTCGCAAGTCCTGTGCAAGCACTCATAACTGTGATAACCGACAAACACGTGGGCGAGGCCGCGCGCAAAAGTTATAATTATATAAATAAGGAAAATTTAAGTTCATGAAGTAGAAACTATAAATCATTATAAATGAGGTTGTTGTTTTATAACACAAAAGGAAAATTAGGAGAAAGCTGCTATAGTTATGCCAATATTCCTAAAATAAAAGGCTTAATACACAGTTTGATGTACATTTTTGTTGCAGATCTTCCTGGTAATGAGTTTTATATGTCCTTGCGTAAAAGTATTCATGTTACTTCCCAATAATTTACTAGCACATTCTGGTAAGTGTTCCATCAATTTTCATATCTTTATTATGTATGCAATAATTAATACACTATTATAAAGTGAAAACTGTTTACTACATTCTAATAAATAACAAAACATTTTGGCATTTAAATCTAAATGCTTATAAGTGTAATCTATGGAATAATATTACTGCCTCCGTAAGTAAGTAGGTATTGTAAGTAAGTATTATAATGATAAACGTTAGTATACACAGTAGGTACATTTCCTGTACCACAAGGAACATCAGCACCAAAGCTGACTATTCCTGCGACTACATATTTCCCATTAGTTTCATAAATCAGAGGCAATCCGCCATCTCCTATGCAGGCATTCTTGCCCTTCACACCCCCGGCGCAAATTTGACTTTCACCTAACTGTAGGTTGGGAGTTATAGTTGAAAACGCTGTTAGGCATTGCTGTGGACAAAATAAATATATCAACTAAAATATTTACACCAAGGTACTCTGAATATGGTAACTAACTAAGACATATTTAACTCCCAAAATCCTTACTTATATTATAAATGCGAAAGTAACTCTGTCTGTCTGTCGTGCTTTCACGGCCAAGCCACTGCACCGATTTCAATGAAATTTGGTGCACAGATAGTGTAGAGCCTGAGAAAGGACATAGGCTACTTTTTAATGAGAAAAAATGGTTTTAAGGGATTTCAAAGGGGATGAAAGTTTGTATAGAAGTCTGGGGGTTCACTCGCAACACGCATGCGCGTTACCTACACCGGGCATCTTGACAACGAATAAACAAGGCTGTCAAACTCATTAAAAAGATATTCGTCAATCCAATTTGTATGTTCATTATATTAATAGAAATAAATAAGCCAAATTAATTTGTAAAATTCAAAACCTCTAGAGAAGTATCGTCAATATAAGCTAGAAGTTTGAAATTTATTTTTAAGCTGTTGATTAGATATAAATAAAAATGTAATTTAAAGTTTCCACACGCCTGCGCGTTACCTACGCCGGGCGTCTTGACAACGAATAAACAAGACTGTCACACTCATTAAAAGATATTAGTCAATCTGATTTGTATGTTCATTTTATTAATAGAAATAAATTAGCCAAATTACTTTATAAACTTCAAAATCCTCTACATAAGTATCGTAATTATAAGCTAGAAGTTTGAAATTAAATTTTCAAGCTGTTTCTGTTTCAAGATTAGATATAAATAAAAATGTCATTTAAAGTTTGTAAAAATTTTACCCTCCAGGGGGTAAAATAGAAACGGGATGACAGTTAATATGGAAATATGTAAGGTTTGTGAGTTAGTTTGCGACAAGAGACAAAATATGTATTAGAGCTATTCTGATATGAGATTTACGGAGTTATTACGGAGAACATTGTATGCTAACTGACAGTAACGACATTACATTGAGACGTGAGTTCTGGTATATGATAGCACAGATGATTTAAAAATAATATCAGATCTATCCTGATCTGCTGACTAATGAGATAGTTATCAATTAAACGAACGGATGATGTCGGGCGTGGAGGGAGATGTTGTCGAATACTTCAACTCTTTAGAATTATCTGGAGTGCGTTTCCGTAAGTTGAGGCTGAAAGTTAATGTTCCAGTCCTATTAAATAAGGAATAACTCTTAACCGCCGAAGCTATGTAATAGTACACGGCTAAATATTACACATCTGAGGTACACATTGTAAAATGACGCATGGAATGGCAAAAGGAGAAATGTTTTAATTCCCCGTATTACAATAATTCCAACTTATTTGCGATTTTAATTTAAAAGAATGCAGTTTCCGCTGAAAACAGCATTTTCAATAACAGTATTATCAAAACCCAAGGACAGACATGCTTAAAGTTGCAGTTAATTTTTTTCAACAGCATACTCACGTGTATCAAATCCGCTAAATCTCGATATTTTGGCAAAAGATGGTAAAACAAAAAACGTACTTAGTAAAATTGTACTTTTTTATTTGAGGCTGCCAAAGTGACTCTGGTAAGCCTGATGGATAACTCAAGCAGAATCCAAAAGTGGGGGCATCCATACTCACTACGAAAGCAGACAATGCAGTTTTGCGTCCTACGCTATGACGGCTTAGTGAGATGTTTTTTCACGCCCCACTTAATTTCACGCCCCACTTAAAGGCCCCGGGATCATAATCGAAGGGAAACACGTGCGCTGGTAGTGAGTTCCAGTTTTTAACTGTTCGGCACAGGAAGGAAGAACCAAACCGTTTGGTTCGAGAGCGTATTTCTAAGACTCAGAGACGGTGACTTCCAATGCCAGGACGTGTTGTTCTGCAGAGGAAGGGAGAAGGGGGACCAGTTGGAAGACCCCTTCAGAATACTCCTCATGATACAGGCGATAGAGGACTGCTATAGAGGCGAAATGTTTACGCAGCTGCAGAGGTTGAAGGAAATCGGTGGCTTTGGGGCTGTTGATAAAGCAGACTGCTCGCCGCTGCAAACGATTGAAAGCATCAAGCAAATACTGCGTGAATCCATCACAAAGATGAGAACGCCCGAGTTAACCTGGGTCTTATAAAGAAGACACAGATGCTCGGACGCGGAGAACCGTCTCACCCTGTTCAGTACGCCAAGTGTCCGCGAGGCCGCCTTGGTGATGCTCTCGATGTACTTACGCGGTTTGAGGTCCCGGCAAATGTCCATGCCCAGGATAGCGAGCTTATCCCGTAGTGACAGTTCAGTGCTCTGAAAAGTGGGGTGGGAAAGAAATGGAGACTTTTTGGTAGAGATAGCGCAAACCTATGTTTTTGTAGTGTTGAACTCGACCAGATTCTCATCACCCCATTGTAAAATGCGGTTCAAAACCCGGTCTAGCTCAGCGACGAGCTAATGTCGATTTTTATCAACGTCTGCCAGCTTGGCTGCACGGTGTTCAAAATATCGCCCATGAACTGTGCTATCATCTGCATAGCAATGTATTTTACATAGGGCTAACATTTCATTGATATGCAGAAGAAATAGTGTGGGCGACAAGACTGAACCCTGAGGTACAGCAACGTTTATCTCCAGAAAATCATAGGCCGCGCGGTCGCAAATGCCCCTAATGCAGTCCTGATAAAGAAAAGTGCCAATTCAATGACAGAGTCTAGGAGGCAGACCGAATGCCGAGAGCTTGGAGAAAAGCCAGCGGTGCAGGACCCGGTGGAAGGCCTTGGCCATGTCAAATGTCGAAATAAGCTCATATAAATACTTTATATTTTATGTACATAAATAAATAAGTAAGTAATAATTACTTAAATGAGTTTTAATACTAAGACGCGAAGACACTTATTTGTAAAACAATATTAGCATCAATAATTAAAAATGCTACCCAAAGTCACTGTTCCACGCGGACGAAGTCGCGGGCACAGCTAGTGTATATATAAATGAATTGACGAAATGTATGTCGTGGATACGCATAACCTCCGATCGGCTGCACCAAATTAAATAATTCTTTTTTTGTCTTCGTTATTGTTCCGTCAAGGTTTGTTTACAAGAAAAATTAAAAGATAACGGAAAAGTCATTTTTTTTGTCCGAGACGGGAAGCTGAGAGAGATAAGTAAATATGGCGGCACGAAGTTCACCAGTTCAGCTAGTAAAATATAATTTTGAAGTTGATTATAATTTATGCTATTTTTTAAGTTTTCTAGATCCAATTAAGGATACTACTCCTAAAAAGGACGTTTCAACGGCGAATAAATGATTCTCTCAGATCTATGAAGCGAAATAAATACTGTCATTTAAACTAAACCGATAAATTAACAAGTAAAATGTTTACAAAAACAAAACCGACTTTAAGTTTCAACTCGATTTCTCTTGGATGCCATCATCAGATCTTAGTGTCATTATCATGTCATCCGTACCATCGTTGGAATATCTTCTTTCCAATAAAAAACGAATCATCAAAATCGGTTTATAAACGACGAAGTTATCCGCGAACACACATAAAAAAAAAATATACGGTCGAATTGAGAACCTCCTCCTTTTTTTGAAGTTGGTTAAATAACAGCCTATAATAGTTCATTGCTGGTCACCACGTAGTCTTCTCTTAATTGCCTTTTACGACATCCATGGCTGAAGAGGGGAGTGACGTTCCGGATTCTTAGTAAATCACCAAAAATAAGAAGTAAATTCCAACTTAAATGACTTGTCAACAAACTTATTCCCCAGTAAAGTTATAAATAAACATTTTAATAAAGAAAAATAAAACAATTTCAAATACTGAAAAAAATAAAAATGATAAACATAATAAGTAATCAGACACTTGAAGATCAATTTCAAAGAGCAACTTACATCTTTTGGGATGAATGGTAGATCCACATGTAATTTAACAGGACCTAACCCACCAAAAGTGGCCCACCTGGCCAAAATAAAATTAAGTGGATCAGTTTTGAGGGTAACGTCCTCAGTTGGAAGGCATATGGGCCGAATGAAGTCTGAAACAAAAACATAAAATTAAACAATTTTACTTCTTTACCTAGAGAACTATTTTGAGTTCAACATTGGTTATTTCCGTAATATTATTAAGTATTTATGTTACAAACTAAAATTTCATTTTGAATAGTCTAAAAAATCAAGCGTGTGAAAGATAAATACAGGTGACCTCTCTTTTTAACCGACTTCAAAAAAGGAGGAGGTTCTCAATTCGACTGTTTTTTTTTTCTTTTTTTTTATCAGTGTTACCTTTGTAGGTAATTATTTTAATAAAAACATTGTACAGTAATAAGCCAATTCTAACTTTTCACAAGATTTTATGAACATTTTCTATAAACAGCTATTAAAAGGCGAATTAAATGTGAAAACCTGTATACGGAGCTGTTTCCTTCATTCTAATTAAACCTATATCGTTTGCGCTTGAAGGTTCGTTGGGTATATACTGAGGATGTGGTATTATTCTATCGATTTCTATTCTTGTTTCTCCTTCTGTGCACTTTTCAACATCTGGACCTACGATACAGTCAGGACCATCATTAGTTCTGTTGTAGTCTCCAAGGCGAATCATTTTGCTAAAAATACAAAAATATTTTTTAAACCTCTAGATATAGATCAATGCAAATTCAGAACTGTATTCTGAGGCATGCATAAATGCGAATGAATATCTTAAAGTGATGAACGTTCAACGTACCCAATGTATTTTTTGCCATTATTTCTGTACATATACTAGACTAGCTTTTGCACGTTGCTTCGCTCACGCAGACTTTCATCCCCTGATTTACCCTCTTAGAGATGGAATTTCAAAAATTCCTTTCTTAGTGCTCACTCACGTTATATAAAGAACCTACATGCAAAATTTCAGGATTCTAGCTTCAGCGGTTTATATATATATAAATATATAAAATATAAAAGAGGTATATATATAAAAGAGGTAGGTGACTGACTGACTGACTGACATACCCAGAGATGAACGCACAGCCCAAACCGCTAAAGCTAGAATCCTGAAATTTTGCAAGTAGGTTCTTTATATAACGTAAGTGAGCACTAAGAAAGGAATTTTTGAAATTCCACCCCTAAGGGGGTAAATCAGGGGATGAAAGTCTGCGTGAGCGAAGCTGCGTGTAAAAGCTAGTTTATAATATTAGTATGGATTAAAGTTTACGAATTGTTTTGTCTCTTCATATCTCTCTCATACGAACATCTGTTGTTTAGGCTCATGCTTAAATTTTATTTTTCTACGGACTAGCGTACATTTCAATAGATTGTACTTACGGTACCATCACAGATGCCAATTGTCCAGTAATGCACTGAGCTGATGTTAACACAAATCTTCCACTAATAAGAGCACCACCACACCTATCAACTCGTTTTCTACCTGTTGAACCTTTGTACCCGTATTCAATTATAGCTGTCCATGGATACTGATTAATAGCTGTTTCTCGACTTTCTGGAAGTTATTTATTTTGTTTATTAAGATTTTTGATTCTGCCATAATTACTTTTATAGTATATCAATGTATGAACATCGCAAACTGTCAATCAAATTTCACAAATAATAAACACGAAATTTTTGTTACCACAATTATTGTAATCACATAAGGTAAATGTACCAGTAGTTGACACAATAGTGAGAGAAAAACACGTTTTCTTTAATATCATTTTATTTATTTAAGTTAGATGTTTTTAAATTATTTACAAATATTAACCAGTCTTTCATTTCTCTTAAATTTAATTTAATTAAAGAAAATAAGTGTTGTCTATTTTAATATAGTTTTTTTCTTGAGAGACTAAAATGTACTAATAATTGATGGGCAAATTTTCATTTGTCCCAGTAATTGACTATGACTTTTTCAAGCTAATGCACCAGTACTTGACAAGTCATACTCTTTACAAAAAGCTACAATGAACTAAAAAAAAATCACAGTAAATGTAGAAAATAATTTCGCAAAGCTTCTTAAAATCACATACAATAAAAATAAAAAATTAACTTTCAAAAATCGCCAACATCTTCAAGATGTTAGTTAGCGATTTCTGAAAGGTTTTTTTCTTCCTATTTAGATCTTTCTGCTTATTTATCCATTGCTAAATAAGCAGATAGATCTTAAAAATATTAAACATCACTATTATCGCTATTTAGATCATCTGTGCTACCACCAGAAGGTTTCCATGTTACACATTCAGATTAGCTGCTTGAACCAAACAAAACCTTTGTGACTTTTTTTTATAGTAGTAGACTCTTTGTTTCGTTCAGTCTGTTTGCATGGCCTATTTCTTTTTTGTTTTTGTTAGCTTCTTTTTCTTGTTTTCTCCCGTTTCGTTCTTCAGCCCTTTTCTGTTTTTGTTCAAGTTGGTCAAGTTTTTTTTTCTCTTTATTTTCATGGTACTCTTACCATTTTTCTGACGTGATCACTGCACTTATAGGAGGCATTTTAACTTATTTTATCAATCAATAAGTACCTGCACAATAAAAAGAATACTTTGATACCAGTATTTGATAGTGTTTGTACCAATAGTTGATGACCCGTATCAACGACTGGGAAGAAGATGCGATCTTAACTTCAACATTATGCTTATCAGAATATTATAAAAAATCAATCAAATCGAGCGGACAAAAATATACCCAGTAGATGATATTTGTATCAAGCACTGGAAATCAAATGATTTTTGTCCTAGTATTTGATACCCTTATATTTCGTTTAATTATTTTAAAAACTTAAAAAACAACATATTTACTTAAAATATGCAATCCCAAATAGGTTACTATAAATACTTACCACTCAAAGAGCTTCAGCTATGAATGACACAGTTTTAAACAAGTAAGGTCCTTAATGAATTCGTTAACATAAACACTGAGCGGCGAACACGAGTCGACACTATTGTAAACAAAACAAAAATTTCAATGTTTTACAGCCAATATCAAACCAAGTGGGAGAGCCACGCTTCGGCATGAATGGGGCCGGCTCGACCGGAGTGATCCCACGGCTTCACAGAAAACCGGTGTGAAATAGTGCTTACGCTGTGTTTCACCGAGTGAGTGAGGATACCGTAGGCCCATACCCCAATCCCCCACCCCTACCTCTCCCCCCCCAACCCCAAAAGGCCGGCAACGCACTTGTGACGCTTCTGGTATTGCATGTGTCCATGGGCGGCGGTAATCGCTTACCATCAGGCGATACGTCTGCTCGTTTGCCCGCCTATTCCATAAAAAAAAAAGTTATTCCGGGTTTGAAAAAGATGTATCTACTAGTATATTTAAATAACGTGTTATTGATACGTGTGGTTTAATTCTTATTATGACGAGTTAAGTAAAAAATTATCAACTTTTGGGACAATATCGAGGACTGGGTCAATTACCTTAGTTACATGCAAAATATTTAAAAGGGACTTCAATAGATATTAAGATATTGGATTTAAAAATGTTTGCTAAGTTGAGTGATTTCCACACTATAATATTGCCGGCTGAAAATGACACTTTCACATCTATACGAAAACGATAAAGAATACAAACCTATCTGCTTTAAACCTGAAAGATCATCACCACAGCATCCAGTACCAATTTCAGGTGGGAAGGCAGTCATGTGAGCAGCACAATCAGTGTTCGATTTTGCATCTGAAAATTATTTTCCTTTTATTGCAGATTCTGCTAAATATTAACACAACATATTTTCGTAGATAAATGGTAAGTATTCTGGCTAACGATGCTACACATACACTTTCCGAATTTTTATTTTTTGTATTGCCTGCAAAGTGGCTCTACTTTGCTTGATGGAAATCATGAGCAGAATTCAAGCAATGCAGACAATGGTGGCCTGTTGAGATGCTTCTGCGTTCTTAGGCCTTCCGATCTCGCACTCACCAACAAAACACAACAGCGCAAGTGCTGATATTTTGTATTAGGTTGGACTTCTGTGAGAGGGTAGTACCGCCCCGGTCGAGCTGAAATCAGCGTAGTTCTACTACCTTCAAAATTTTATTGTACCTGACAAGCGGAAGGCGCCAAGATATTAATATGAATCAACTATTTACTTGTTTATAAAATCACCAATTGAATTATAAGTTTATAATATATTTTATTGTATGCCTAGTAATTATTAAGATTTAAACAAATGAGGCATTTATACGAGGTTGGAATCGTTACTTATAACATTCGGCCATCCTGTGCATGACGTGTCCCACGGCGATCAGAGCTGCCACTAATTTAATTTAATCTGGTACTGACCAATTTATTTATTTTTCCTAGATCACATAGCTTTTATTTGCTATACGTCACACAGTTTCGTATTTGCTATACGTCACACAGTTTCGTATTTGCTATACGTCACACAGTTTTGTATTTGCTATACGTGACACAGTTTCGTATTTGCTATACGTCACACAGTTTCGTATTTGCTATACGTCACACAGTTTCGTATTTGCTATACGTCACACAGTATCATATTTGCTATACGTCACACAGTTTCGTATTTGCTATACGTCACACAGTTTCGTATTTGCTATACGTCACACAGTTTCGTATTTGCTATACGTCACACAGTTTCGTATTTGCTATACGTCACACAGTTTCGTATTTGTTTGTAATACGTCACACAGCTTTTGTTTTAACCTGCATCACACAGCTTTTATTTTTAATACGTCACACAGCTTTTGTTTTCACTACATCACACAGCTTTTGTTTTTAATACGTCACACAGCTTTTGTTTTTACTACGTCACAGCTTTTGTTTTTACTACATCACACAGCTTTTGTTTTTACTACATCACACAGATTTTATTTTGTACTACATCTATAGTTGTTACACGGACTTGATCACATAGCCGCCCGTATTCACATGTAGTACTTGAATTTGGAAACATAGCTTAATTTAAGTAAATAGACTTGATGACACAGCCGTCTTTACAGGTAAGATTTAACACACAGCGGTAAATAACTGTTTACTTAGTATTATCAGACAGTGTAGGTACTATATAATTGCAGACAAGTATAGGTAAATGGAAATCATGAACTTTTGTTTACACTTTTAAATTTCATTATAAATAAACTGGAACGTACTCACCAGATGTACAGATAGATATACTTTACTGCACCTTCACCAATTACTCGAACGAAAACAAGAAAATTTCGTAGGGTATCCAAATAAAGATTTCGTTAACTTTTAAATATTTTTAAAACAGGACGCACGAGAATGCTAGATCCCACTTCTGAAATGTTACGGTCGATTAGCAGCAAGTAGAACGTTCGGGATATGAATGCCTGAAATTACTCGAACGAAGGTATTTTTATAGTATTCGACAGGCTTGACCCAATTCAATACTAAATTCACATATTTAGTAGTTAATATCAAATATTGTTTACCATAAATATTCTAATGATTATTAGCATACAATTATTATTTGATAATACAGGATTGTGTAACATTAAAGATTTGATATGATATATAAGTCGCGCCGGAAGCTGACAAGCGGAAGGCGCCAAGATATTAATATGAATCAACTATTTACTTGTTTATAAAATCACCAATTGAATTATAAGTTTATAATATATTTTATTGTATGCCTAGTATATATTAAGATTTAAACAAATGAGGCATTTATACGAGGTTGGAATCGTTACTTATAACACGTGTGATGTAAAACTTGACACGTCGCACTGAACTGAGACGTCTTCTAAATACATGCCGACTAAATTACCTACGTAATTATTTCTTATTTTTTTTACTAATAAACAAGCGTATACCTCTGATCAACTTTTAGTCGGTATTGAACTAAATATAGTGGAAGCTGAGTTATGAGATATTAAATAATCACACATTTTAACCAAAAAACTGACTTCAATCTGGACCAAATTTAAATGGGACCACACGGGAAGCACCAGCTTTCAAATAAAAAAAGATTTATCAATATCGGTTCATCCAGTCGAAAGTTATGAGGTAACAAACATAAAAAATAAATAAAATAATACAGTCAAATTGAGAACCTCCTCCTTTTTTTGAAGTCGGTTAATAATGGACTGTAAGCAGATAACATTAAAGTATCTATGTAATTCAACAACAAATTTTAGTGAATTAGTTTACTGATGACAACATGAGAATCACCACCATTGTCTACGTATTAAATATATAGGATAAAAAAAACAACTCCTAAACTTTCAAGATTTATGATCTTTGAGTTTTGTTATACAACATTCGGTATTAAAAAAAAAATGCCAAGGTAGTAGAGCCTTGCTGATTTCAGTACGAATGAGCCAGCTCGAACAGGGCGGTACTACGCTCGCACAGAAGATCATCGTAAAATAACAGCGTTCATGCTGTTGTGTTTCGTTGGTGAGTGCGAGACCGGAGGCCTAATGATGCAGAAGCATCACATCGTCGCCATGGTGTGGGTCACCATGCTTCATAGTTGCATTGTCTGAATTCGCAATGAGTATGGTGACCACCCCTCTTGGATTCTGCTTATACTTTCCATCAGGCAGAGTAGAGTCATTCTGGCAGGGCCATACATAAAAAATCAAAATAAAAAACGTTTAACAAAACAGTTCATGAAATGAAACTTACATCCATTCTTGAAACAGCAAAGTCCTAGAAATAGGAATGAAATTGATAAAACGTTCATTGTGAACACACTAGCACTGAAACTGTACACGTCTGTGTTCGAAGAGTTCTTATATATGTATGAAACAAGTTCAAGTAATTTTAGTGGGTCTGAGATAAATCATACTTGCTACGTATCAAAACAAGGCTGTATCACTTTAAACTTTTGACCTTATCTTATTACGTTTAGTGTCTACAATTATACAACTTATCATGGATAATGACTGGTTAAACCTAACTGGCACCTCTACGGGGTCACAACAATAAGTATTTTTAATTTCGATTCATTTTTAGGGTTCCATACCTCAAAAGGAAAAAACATAACCCATATAGGATCACTTTGTTGTCAGTCTGTCTGTCTCTCAAGACCCTTTTTCTTAGAAACGCATGAAGGTATCAAGCTAAAATTCATAGGAAATAGTCAGGTCTACTGCCCCTTGGAGCTGTGAAACAATCAAACATATAAGCCAACGCAATCAACAGATACAGCCGTTTATGCTGCAATTTTGTGACACTCGCAAGGGAATCAAAACCTACGGGGTACTTCCCGTGAACTCATAATCTTGAAATCTGGTACGAAGCAACATCTTATAGCACAGATAAAGGAAAAAATGCGAAAAGCAAAAATTTTTAGTTCCATCATATAATAAAAACATTTTAATTTTTTTTAAACTTACTACCCATTTCCTCATGAACGCGTAAAGGTATTAAATTGAAATTCATATCAAATACTTAGGTCTATAATAACCTTAAGCTATAACAAAATCAAACTTCTATGATTACACAATCAAAAGAAACAGCAATTTAAGCCCCATATTTTGAACTTCACAGCTACTTGTCGTGCCCTCACGCCCTGCAGTCATCGGAGGAGATCTCTCGCTACCAGCCGTCATACGCTCCATGACCGGTAGCGACAGCAGTTTTACCGCGGTCGTAACCTTCTGCGAAGACGTAATTTCGAAGAAGGAGGCAGCGGAGAAGGCCCGCGACGACAGCCTCCACTCGGACCCAATTTGTCGCCGGCAAACGGGGTGGCGGAGACGCGCTTACAAGCGTCTCATGCCGCCCTGAGTGTGGTCGCGGATCGTCGGGACGGGTTTTGCCCTCCATCCGCTTTGGTGGCCAGCCTCGAGAAGGCGATTTTTCACGTGTGCCGTACGTCGCCTAATAGGCGGTCCACACTACAAGGATATATCGTAGCGATTTAACTGTGCAGTTCGTTTGTGCAGTTTTATCGTACGTCTGGACGGAAATTTGCTCAGATTTTTTGGTTGGTGCAAACGATCGGAGGCATGAGCAAAAGTCATTCGATAAATCGTTGTCGATTTAACTGCACAGTTCGTCTGTGCAGTTATCGGTAGCGTGTGGACGGAAGTCGGTCCAATCGCTCAGTTCGTTCACAAATCTTGCTGTAAGCGGACGCGTCAGCGCACGTCAGTCAACTTATTTCATTCAGACTGCCTCGGTGGCGCAGCGGTAGCGTATGCGACTGCTGTGCTTGGGGTCTCGGGTTCGATTCCCGGGTCGGACCAAATGTTTGTATGATCTGGAAATATTTGTTTCGGAGTTTGGGTGTTTTCTATGTATAATATGTATGTATTTACAAAAAAAAAAGTATATATGTATTTGTATCAGTTGTCTAGTACCCATAACACAAGCTCTGCTTAGCTTGGGACTAGATGGCGTTGTGTGTTAATAGATGTCCGAAATATTTAAATATTGTATGTTGTACCTTAACCGTGATTAATATTCAGCTGTATCCTTCAGTCTATACTTAACCTAAAAATCTCTCCCCACGTAATGCGTTCATTATGTTTACTGGTGGGCTAAAACCTTCCAGTACGCTTTCACTTTAAATAACAAAACACGGTGATAGTCCACCTTGGGTTGAATAGTTATATTTCAATATATGTGCAGTATCAACAGAATTTGTCAGTCGGTGATAAGAATTTACTAAACAAACATTTTATTCTTAATTGTGCTAACAAAAAAACAATTGCACAGTTCTCTATAAGTGACACTGATAGTAACAATCATTAATTTTTATTTACTTTATATGTTGTTTACTTGTTGAATAATAAATACAAATACACAATACAGCTGTTGTATCGCCACGACAGAAACATTTCAAATGTTGACATTTTACCTCCTATAATTTTAGTCTGACAAAAGGGATAGGGGTCTAGACTGGACCCCGTCGACTTACGGACGACGGGCCACATAAGTGTGGGGGACAGGTGTGTCATGTCCCACCAACACAAAGGGAGGATCCTCCGACCAGGCGAGGTGATCATGCCTGGCGGGCCAACTGCCCAACGGTTGACGTTGGGATGTTATATGGATCTTAATTAGCGCGCGAACTTTCACTGCGCGATTCAGGATTGGTAGTTTCTTAGTTTCCTTCGTTACTCCGTAGTTCAGTGTAACTTTGGTAGATGGCGCTGAAGTATATTCCTGTTGCGCTGTATGGGGAAGTCGCCACATCACTCCCCTCCAAGACCGGAGGTTGATATATGATGTGTCAGCTGTCTGTGCTCTGTTGCGGAGCTTGCCAGTGCCAGGAGTGAGTAGTTCCATTGAGTCGGAACTGAGTGCCGCAAGTTCCAGTGAGTCGGAACTGAATGCCGCTAGTCCCAGTGAGTCGGGGCTGAAGTCCGCTGATCCCAGTGAGTCGGGATGGCGTGCGGTGCGCGTTGCTGCGATGAGGTCCCCAGTGAGTCGGGACGGTTGCTGCGTAGTGGCTGGCTGCTGCATAGACGGGAGAGATATGCTCTGCTTACATGAACCGTAGCTGCAGTGTGCTGTGCCTAGACGCTGATGAGGCCATCGGGGTGAACCCAGGCTGGAGCGGTCGCTTCCAGCGTGTGGTGTATCCCTGTCGAGGCCGAGGTTGCTGGCTGTGAGACTTGCTGTGGGAGTGAACATGATGGTGGCGTGCTGATGCTGCTTCGAAGGCTGCTTCCAATCACGTCGGGGTCACCATTGTGGAGGATAGGGTGTGATTCCCTCCAACACAAAGGGAGGATCCTCCGACCAGGCGAGGTGATCGTGCCTGGCGGGCCAACTGCCCAACGGTTGACGTTGGGATGTTGTATGCATCTTAATTAGCGCGCGAACTTTCACTGCGCGATTCAGGATTGGTAGTTTCTTAGTTTCCTTTGTTACTCCGTAGTTCAGTGTAACTTCGGTAGATGGCGCTGTAGTATATTACTGTTGCGCTGTATGTGGAAGTCGCCACATATGAACTAATTCCTATTATTTTTTACTATTAGTGTAAAAATAAAAAGTGTGTTGAAGGAAATGGTAGATAAGATGGGTGGCAGTGAAAAGAATAGCAAATTATTTAAATTGAGAAAACATAGTAAAATAAATTACAGGAGTCCGTAGATTATACAGCAGTTTTGTATATTATTTAAAGATAACAGTGATGTTGACCTTACTATTGATTATGAAATGTCATGCCCTGATCCCGAAGAAGCAGATACGACCATAGCATTATTTTCCTACTAGCCAACAAAATTAAGATTCTACTATTACTATCAGAACTACTGATACTGTAAAACTCGTAGTTTTCCAAAAAGCATTTCTGGATTTGGGATAAAATTTTTAAAGTGAAAACTTCTTTAGCGGCTTTGTGCACTTTAGCAAACTTACTTTGGGATGGGTCAAAAATGTTAAACTCGCGATAGATTACATCGCGACAGGACACGTGACCTAAGACGCCGTAAGACGGCGCAGGGCGCTTCCACGAGTACGCGGCGAGTGTGCGTGGTGATAGCCGATGGCTCGGAACATAGCTGTGGCGGTTCACTCGCCACGCACCTGCTGTCGTCTATCTCGCTAGCGCAACTAACAAGTGATTGTCTGTATTCTTCCAACATCTTTCCAATCACTTTTCACTTTTAGATCGGTCTGGCTGAAGGTGTAACAATCGAATTATTGTTTGGAAAATGAATTTTAGATACTTAAATAACTTCTACGTGGGAGAGCCACGCTTCGGCATGAAAGGGCTGGCTTGCCGGAGTGATATCACGGCCTCATAGAAAACCGGTGTGAAATAGCGCTTGCGCTGTGTTTCACTGAGTGAGTGAGGATACCGGAGGCCCATACCGTAACCCCTTCCCCATGCCCCTCTACATTCCCCAAAGGCCGGCAACGCACTTGTGACGCCTCTGGCGGTTGTCCATGGGCGGCGGTAATCGCTTATCATCAGGCGATACGTCTGCTCCTTTGCCGCCCATTCCATAAAAAACATCATATAAAAATTTCAACCATACTGAAATACTTTGAAAAAATCTATCTCCATTAAATTATCTGGCAATAGTAGATTCATGTTGCAAAAAGTTCAATAAAAACAATTTTAAAAAAAGAAACTTCTTAAAATGATTTGTAAAATTGATATCTTACCTGTACAAGTAGGATGCGCACTGATGAACGCATCCACTACCGCCAGCCAGATAGCCCGTATGACGTCCGGGAGAGTGAGAGAGATAGCATATCTAAAAATTGACCTACCTGAAATTCTCTCTCAAAAACGTTGCTAGCTTAGCAATGAACCATTGTATATCTTAATCTGACGCGCTTGAGTAGTTCAAAATAACGAATTTTTTTTTGCACATTCTAATAATGGCTGCGAGTTTGTCATGTTCATATCCAAATCATCAGATTATTGAATGAAAGCTTTTTTAGGTTCACTTAACATCCCCTTAGAAAATCTGACGCACTCGATTTTTTTTTTCAATTTCAACCCTTATGTACGATCGCCCACATCATACAAACGATCAGATTAACATACGTACATTATTAAAAACACGTAGGACATGGATCCTATCGATATCTGACTCGCGCGTGTATATCCATGCAACAGTTTTTTTTTACATTTTAAACATCCATAGCCGCTCTCCCCACTGATGAAAAGTATACTTGTTATCTTCTAAGCTTTGCAACCCAATAGGTCTCTATTGTGTAATCTATATCGAGTAAATCCCCATTGAGCATTATGGGCTCCCCTACCATTACTACTACTACTGCATATTGCTAGCGGTACAGAATCTGCCATTCTCCTTTTGATTTAAGATCAACCAATTAATTTGAATATGTAAAAAAACAACTATTTGTTTATAGTTCTAAGTTGTCACTTCTGTTGGTTGTATCCTCATACAATCGACAGAAGTGACAGCTTAGAACTACTTAATCTTGCCATAAATATTGTTACAAAGAAAAACAACATTTAGTTATTGTACGTAACATATTACTATGATAGTGTGTTAGTTTAATACATTAATATAAATCGAGACAGATGGTGAGCAGAGTGATCCTGGTAGTCAGGTTGCGGCAAAGAAGTGAGAGGCCGACCAACAAGAAAATCTATCCACGTGAGCGGCGAGTAGTCTGCAGTATCTGATGATAATGGCGTCAACAGACGGGAGTTTAATATAGCTTCTATCTCAGTAAGAACGGTGTATAGCTCCTCAAAAGTCAAGTTACAATTACCCAACACTCTTTGAAGGTGGTGCTTGATTGACTTCACACCTGCCTCCCAGAGTCCGCCGAAATGCGGAGTATACGTCATTCGCTACAGTTTCACAAAAGGACGCACTATTAATTTTTAAATATTGTGTGATGTCATTACACGCACCGACAAATGTATTAAAAATTATATTTTACTTTGTATAGAACGTTGAGTAAAAATCTGTTACTTATATACTTATAATAAAAATGTAACAGGTCCAATTCTGTACATTAAAGATATTTTGAAAAATTTTTTTGGAGGGCTCTCTATAATCGATACTGTAGCCAAAACTGTATTTTTTTTCATTTTTGTCTGTCTGTCTGTATCTTGGCCGCGCATCACGCCGAAACTACTGAATGGATTCAAATGAAACTTGGCGTGATTTGAGTTCATACTACGAGGTAGGACATAGGACACTTTTTATCCCGAAATTCAGCACGGTTTCCTGGAGAGAGGGGATGAAAGTCAAAATATGTACTTAGTTGTAATTCAATAACACATAGTCCGATTTCATTCATTCTTTTTTACTAGAAAGAAAAAAAAAAAAAGATAATGGGAAAAGTCTTTTTTTTTGTCCATGACTGTACACTGCCTGTGGGAAGCAGTACGAAGTTCGCCGGGTCAGCTAGTTTGAAATAAAATTGTAATATTGTTTGGCACTGTACGAGAAAGCTACGCTGTCAAGACCAAAGTTTTTTTTAATGTTTTTCTTACCTATTTTCAACTATAAATATTCTTAGAGCTGAATTATTTGTCTTATTTTATTTTAATTCAACAACTAACATAGAAGTTCTAAAAATATCTAGAATCTAGACTCTATGACTAATGTCTAGATGAGTAGTTCAATATCAACGGTATTTACTATTTGTGATAATAGATCACCCAGTACGACGTGCCTCGACCATTGTTGAGAACTGGTTTGGGCACGCACTTAATAGTAATAATTTATCTTATTGTTTTTTGGAAATAAAAATGTGTAATTCAGCACCCAAAACTAAGGAGAAAAATCCCATAAAAAATAACCACCGCGTTTAATACTTCTTTCAGTACTTTTTCCAAATGCAAGCACGCTTCTCGATGTTCGTCTATACTTGATGGCTACCGACGGCTAAGAACTGAATAGCATAGTGCGAGTGCAGGTGCTTCGTGCGGGTGATTGGTGGAAAGTACGTGTGGACCGCGAATTCGCCATCCACGCGTATTTTCTACCAATCACCCGCACGAAGCACCTGCACTCGCACTAATCAAAGTGAATACCGGCCTATACGTTAGTATTATTAGATATTCTGTGCCATAGTTACAAGTTCTGCTTAGTTTGGGACCAGACGGCCTTGTGTGTTAGATGTTTAGAATATTTTTATTTTATTATCGTTGGTCTCGTGGTTGGCGTGTGCGACTGCTGATTATGAGGTCTCGGGTTCGATTCCCGGGTCGGACCAAATGTTTGTGTGATCAAAAATATTTGTTTCGGAGTTTGGGTGTGTTTTCTATGTATAATATTATTATGTATGTATTTACAAAAAAAAAGTATATTTGTATTTGTATTAGTTGTCTAGTAACCATAACACAAGCTCTGCTTAGCTTGGGATTAGATGGCATTGTGTGCGAGATGTCCAAAATATTAATTAATTAATTTATTTATTATTATATTAATATACTGGCTGATGCGACGAACTTCGTACCGCCGACGACTCCTCCAAAAATATCGTTATATTTTAATTTTAATTTTAACAAATGATATATCTACACCTTCCTCGAGAATCACTCTATCTACTAGTGAAAACCGCATTAAAATCCGTGCAGTACTTATCGAGTTTATCGTGAACAGACAGACAGACGCGGCGGAGGACTTTGTTTTATGTGATGAATGTTCATATGTAATGAAGATTACAGGGCAGGGGAAAATCAAAGAGAAACAGTATACTTACTAACATTTAATATTTGCGAAATTTAATTTCTATAGTAAATCGAGGATTTACACATTACAAAATAAATGTTAAACAATCAGTCTTTTTGGAAGATAATTAAGTTTTAATATTTATCTACTACTATTCTCGTTTCATTAATTTCAGACATTCATTTGCAAAATCATTAAACATTTACAGTATGAATTTTGTCATCAATTTCTTCAAGATCGGTTGATATTTACTGAGTCTTCTTTTGCTATGTCTTTTCCCTTTTCATTTGGGTTCGGCCTTCCTAGATCTTTATTGATTATCTTTATTTAGGTGTCATACAGTAGACCATAGAACCTCCTCCTTTTTTAAAGTCGGTTAAAAATGATTATATGTTTTTAAAACTATTACAAACTTAAATCAAATAAACTATTTAGACTACTCAATTGAAATAAATTGTTTAATTGAATGTTCTAAAATAGAGACATCATAAGACTTCGGTTTAAAGGTCTTTATTTCTCAATAAGACAAGAAAACAAAAATATTTAGTACTTACATACAAACTTGACGTCTTGATAGATAATATAAAGTTACGAACATGTCTGAAGACAATGTAGTGTTGTTAAAGATTGTACAACGCTAGTTTTTAACCCCCGACCAAAAATAGGAGTGTATAAGTTTCACGTGTCTGTCTGTCTGTCTGTGGCACCGTAGCTCCCGAACGGATGAAGCGATTTCAATTTAGTTTTTTTGTATGAAAGGTGAGTTACGTGCAAGTGTTCTTAGATATGTTTCATGAAAATCGGTTGAGCCGTTTAAAACTTATGGGGGTGAAAGTGGGGAAGAGTAACCGAATGTCTGCAAAAATATCATCGAGTGGGGTCTCAAACGAAAGCGCACAACGTGTTTTTTACTTTTTAAAGGGAAATCAGGTTATTATATCGTTTTTTTTTTTTTTTTTTTGAGAATTTATAGTTATTCAATGCCTGTATTTCACTTAAGATAAAAACGAGTAAGTAATAAGTTTCCGAAAAATCGAACATTGAATGTCTTAAATTATTTACTTACGATTATAAAACTTAATATTATGTTAACCATTCAGAGTCAAACATAAATTGGTGATTATTTTAATTTTTAACCATAACATAGTACTAATAAAATAATATTTACAAACTTAATTTTATGTTGTTAAAAACGAAGTATCAACTGCCATAATTTTTCATTTCAAATGTGTAATGTAACTTTTACAAAATTATGAAAATTGTTTCTTTTACTCATTTAAACATTAGCATTATAAATTTATCTACATGCATATGCTATAAAACTTATTCTAAATTACATTTAAAATAATTTCATAACACTTAAAACAATAATTACCATTTTGATAGTAAAATAATCAAATTCTATGGAGATCATATATATTTAAAACTATTGTAATGACTAGATTTACGTCATACTTACAAAAACTTATACATATCGTGATTGGATTGTAAACTATATATTAAGATGATAATTATGAACACAACCGTTCCACATTGTTAACTACTAAATATGTTGACGTCTTGGCTACCTATGATGGGGTATTCTGCATGCTTCTGCAATAAAAACGTTTATAATAAATATCATATTTTTTTCAGTAAACTTATATTTCAGAATTCATGATTAAATTTTTATAGTCGGAAGAAAAAATATGTCATAGCTATGATTTTGTTTTGCAATAGTAGTGATCAATCAAGATTTTATATGAAATCCGATTTTACTACTGGGTTCCTGAAAATTACTATACACGCACTAGGAGTTTATCCTGTATCGCAGAGTACTTTAAAGGTATACAAGAAACGGATTCAAAGAATATTCAGACTCGGAACAATAATTTATAGATCACAAAAAGTTTCTTGTTTTTTTTTTTTTTTTTTAAAGACAACTACGGCATTAGGATTAAACATCCCGTGTCGCGGGGGACTTTACAGACATACATGAAACGGACACAATTAACACCCAAACTCAGAACAACAATTTGTGGATCACACAAAGTGTTGTCCCGTGTAGGATTTGAACCCACAACACTTAGCTAATTGGCAAGTGGCGTGGCGACCGCCTAAACCACTAGGCCAACTATGCAGTTGTCTTTTTAAAGAACAAAAAAAAAAAGTGTTGTCCACGTGGGGATTGAAATCACAACAATGAGTGCGGTGAAAAGCAGCGTATTGAACGGCTTAAACAAATACTCAATTCATGTCAGCTATTCATCTTATCATCATCATTACCAACAGCCTTTAATATTCCACTGTCGGACATAGGAGCTACAGAAAGGAGGTTCTGACCTACCATACTATACAACTGTATAAAGTTAAGGGTTTGTTTCCAGTTGCAGTGATGTGGTCCTACGAAATTTTCTTTCTTAATTTCCTCTTACGCAACCCACGGTATGAATAGGGATCACACTCTGTATCCTAATCCGTCACCAAACGGATTGATACATCTTATACAAGGTCTGAATTTTCTCGTCTCTAGGTACAATATGTATTAATTTGCTGTATATCAACACGACTTTAAATACTGTGTTATTTAAATAAAAAAACGTGACGTACTTCTTGGCACACTTTTTAGTGTTGTAGTTCGGGATACGCAGTCACTTTCTTCAGACTCCGATCTCATTTGGAAGCTTGTTTCTGCAAAAAATAATTTAACAATTAGAAACATTTACAATTGGAATTTAATGGATGGACTAGCTGTTCTTAGTTCAGGAAACGGAAAAAAGTGTTAGGGTTACATCGAAACATTGAAACGAGGATTCGATGTTATTATTTCAGTGATACGAGAAATCGATTCTTTCCACTAAAGTTTCCAAATTATGGTGTCCTATGATAAAATCAGACTTTGGTTTTAGAATACGCTTTAGTAGCCTTATGTATCTTACCTTACCACACATCTGTATCTCATAATAATAATATTGTTACTATCATAAATTGAAGTTAATTTATTCATATAAATTCACACCAATGGTTATCTAATTAATACATTTATTAAAGCAAAATTTTCATCACCACTTACCACTGTCATATCTAGATTTACTATTACCCGGAAGGTGTACCCTGCTAGGTACCTCCTGGTTGTCTACGTGACCAAATGTGCGAAAACCTATCGCAAACTGGGCGTATGGACTTATCTCGTACAATTCTGAAAGACAACAGCATTTTACTATAACTTTTCTCGCTTTCCAGAAACACAAAGCTCCAGTGTCTAACGAATGCCCGCCTCAAGTTTTCAGATCACGTTAATAATATATTAACATTTTTTTAAACTTGAACTTTTATACAAGATAAATAGGGATTGAGATCACAGTAGCACATATTATTATAAGCTTTCAACCGCGGCTCCGTACGCGTGTGGGCCAGCTATCGCGGGAAATAGTAGCTTACATGTATCCTTCTTCAACAATCAAAGGATTTCCATTGTAAATTTTATTCAAATCGGTTAAGCGGTTTAACCGTAAAGGGTTAACAGACAGACAGAATTACCTTCAGATTTATAGCATTAGTATGGATAGTTCTGCATCGGTGGGACTAGTTCGGTCAGTGAGATATCATGGCTTCACAGATAACCAATACCATTTTTCGTTTCTTTCAATCGAGTGAGTGATACTTAATCATGAGAAGTTTACCGAATGCGCAGTCACTCAAAGTATGCTACAATACGCATTTGAGAATTTTAGGTTGCAGGTATTCGTGAGGAACATCACCCATCTTTTAGTCGATTCATCTATTAGTCATCGATGAAATAGGTTATCAAGATTGGAATTATGAAAGCTTTTTGACTCTGGCTAATGGCTACCATTGCTGTAATAAAAATCATTAATAAAAATAAACTTACCATGTTTGTTATCAGCGGTGAGATGTACAGGGGTACTATATACTCTGTTGTTCATATTATCAGGAGGCACACTTTGAGGTGTATTGATTGTAACGTTACTTCTTTCCGACTTGCATTCTGCTGTTAGAGAATTTCTATATTCTGTAAGATGTTGCTGGCTGAAATTAAAAAATATATTTAAAGTTTCATTAATCATTGCTAAAATTCAACTGCAAGAAAAATGACTACGAATTCATTAAAAAGTAATTGTCAAAAGGTCAACATGATCTGTTTGGTTGCAATCTGACAATTTATATTTTTGTAAAGTTTATGATTGCAATGAATATTCTAATGTGTCTAAATACATATATAAGTTTTTGCCGTGATGGACAAAATGAATAAATATAAATTCTCAACATTTAAAAAAAACCCCGACAGTAACCAAATATTAGAGAGTATTTTTTAAGTACTATAAAATCTAATCATATCAATAAATCTAAAAAATGAAAGTAATAAAACTACTGTAAATTAAATGAACCTACTGTCTA
Organism: Diaphora mendica; assembly: GCA_949125395.1. Taxonomy (NCBI): domain Eukaryota; kingdom Metazoa; phylum Arthropoda; class Insecta; order Lepidoptera; family Erebidae; genus Diaphora; species Diaphora mendica. The sequence continues at coordinate 4,643,964 of OX421334.1, forward strand.
TCCAAAAAGTAAATAAAACATTTATGCTGTACTAAGTACTTACTTATGCCGCTTGACCAAGATATAAACACAGGCCAGGGAACAGATCATCAATAAAATGGAACTACAGATGATCACTAACATATTCAAGTCAAAAAATTCCGATGGCGGTCCAATGGTTTCTGCAATGAAAGTTAGAGTAAGCATCTCAATAGGCCGCCATAGTGTGGGTCACCATGCTGCATTGTTACATTGTCTGCACGAGCAATGAGTATGGTGTCTTGGATTCTGATCATGTTTTCGATCAGGAAGAGTAAAATCCCTTTGGCAGGCTCTTACATAAGAAAAGTAAACAGTGTAACAATAATACCTCTAGCGATAATAGTAAGTACTTCAAGTAAAAAAAGTTTTTTTTTTCTAAATTAGGTTAATTAATTCCTCGTGAGAGGAAAATATCATAAATCTATTCACCAAAAAAAGTCAAATGCAAATCTATGTTGGCACTGGTATCCATTTAAGAGGGTCCGGATGTATTAATAACAGCAGTTCCCGGATCCCTCCCGTCTCAGGCGCAGAATGGTATCCATCTAGGAACTGTAGTTCCCCACCTGAATTAATTGCACCAGAATTGTATGGTTTTTAGATAGCAGTCGAAAATCCTACATACCGGGACTATCGAAGGAATCCAGAGACCTGCTAAAGGAGTATGAAAGTCTATTCAGACGCGACCCTTCTCCGCGGAGACTACCTTAGTCGGTGAGAAGCTACTTTTGCAGATAGGTAAGTCTCGACAGAAAAGATGGATGAACACTGTTACCAATATCGACATGACCCATAACAGTAAAAAGGCATGGAACACCATACGGAAATTGACCAGCGACCCTCCTTCACCTGCACCTCCCCGCCTAGTCACCACTAATCAGATAGCCCACCAGCTTCTCCTGAATGGTACGACATCAGGCCGCCTCGCAAAGACACCAAAATCGAACAGCATCAGGGGCGCTAATGATCACATCAGTAAACCATTCGGCCTGTCTGATATCGTCTCGGCCATAAATCACCTTAAATGTGGCAAGGCTTCGGGGGTGGACAACATATCTGTGGAGCAATTAAAGCACCTCGGCCCGGCTGCTGTGTCATGGTTGCTGATGATGTTTAACAACTGCTTGGAATCCACTTCCGTACCAAGGGTCTGGAGAAAGTCTAAAGTTATCGCTATACCAAAACCGGGGAAACCAACAGACAACCCCAAAAACTTCCGGCCTATATCATTATTGTGCCACACATATAAACTGTTTAAACGACTGCTGCTGACCAGACTTACTAGTTTTATAGACCCAGTTTTGATACCAGAGCAAGCGGGCTTTAGACCAGCGAAATTATGCTGCAACTAGACCTTAAAACTCACGCAACATATCGAGGACGGTTTTGAGCTGGGAAAAATAACCGGCGCTGTTTTCGTCGACCTCACTGCGGCATATAATGCGGCGAACCTTAGGTGACTGTTGTGGAAGGTGGAAGTCATGACGGGCGATTCAAAATTTGTCATGATACTCCGAGAGCTTCTCCATAATCGTCGCTTTCAGGTTCATCTCCTCACGGATCAAAGCCGCTGGCGATCTCAGCGGGACAGTTTGCCACAGGGTAGTGTCTTAGCCCCGCTCTTATTCAACATCTACACGAACGACCAACCGTCCAGCCCGAACACCTTCCGCTTTATATACGCAGACGATCTTGCGCTAACATCCCAAGCTTCCAGTTTCGAAGAAGTAGAGGTCAACCTTACTGCGGCTCTTTGCGCCTTGAGTCGGTACTACAGGGATAACTCGCTCAAGCCAAATCCATCAAAAACTGAGTCCTGCGCGTTTCATCTTCGCAACAACCAGGCGAACCGAAGGCTCAACATCATATGGCAGGGTGAACTCATTGCCCACAATCACAATCCAAAGTACCTGGGTACTATTTTCGACAGGTCACTCACATTTAGGTAAAACTGCGAGAATATTAAAAAAAGGTACACGCCCGCAATAATTTACTCCAACGTCTCCGCACTACCAACTGGGGAGCCTCGCCGCAGGTTATGAGAACATCTGGCCTGGGCCTGGCGCTATTATTCTCTGCTGGCGAATTTGCGTGCCCCGTGTGGTGCCCCGTGTGGTGCCCCGTGTGGTGCCGATCTGCTCACGCGAGGTTAGTAGATACAGCACTAAATGACACATGTAGGATAATTACAGGTTGCCTCCAACCGACCCCTATCAAACTGCTGTATCCGCTGGCCGGCATAGCGCCACCGGTGGTTCGGAGGACTGTGGTGAGTTCCGCAGAGAGGGCAAAAATGGAGAGCGACCCACGACACCCCATGTACGGCTACACCCTGCCCCAACAGAGACTAAAGAGTCGTGGGAGTTTTGCGAAATGTGTCGACCCATTGACCTTGGGCCCATCTCAAGTTAGGTGCAAATTGTGGAGCGACAGCGTGTCATTGCCGGAGCCTTTTGTGGTGCCGGCTGAGTGCCTACCGCCTGGACACGAATTACCGTGGCCGACCTGGAGGTCCTTAAACAGACTTCGGACTCAGGTCGGCCGGAGCAAGGAAAATATGTCGAGGTGGAGATTTGCGGACGGTGACAACCTGGGCTGTTTATGCGGTGAAACCCAAACGATGTCCCATCTTACATCATGTCCTGCCTGCCCGGACACCTGCACGAGGGAGGATATGATGGCTGCCACCGACAATGCAGTCAGAGTGGCCGCGTTCTGGTCTGCTAAGATCTAACTACACTGACACGAAACGTTTGCCGTCGAAACGCTAAGAAGAAGATAGCAGTTTCTGTGAACACATTTCCAGCACAGTTACACTTGCGCCAACTTCATTCTAGATTTTTTTAAGCTTTTGGCATTTCAACATTTGTGTATATTATGTTTTCAATCATGCCATTACAGTTGTATATTTCATATATTTTCACATAATAAATAAATAAATATTTCGGACATCTAACACACAACGCCGTCTAGTCCCAAGCTAAGCAGAGCTTGTGTTATGGGTACTAGACAACTGATACAAATACATATTATATACTTTTTTTTCTTGTAAATCCATACATATTATACATAGAAAACACCCAAACTCCGAAACAAATATTTGTAGATCATACAAACATTTGGTCCGACCCGGGAATCGAACCTGAGACCTCATGATCAGCAGTCGCACACGCCAACCGCGAGACCAACGAGGCAGTCAATAATAAACGTACCTCCTTGTGCAGTAGTAGTTGCATAGTTATATAATGAAGTAGATATTCCGGCTGCATTTTCAGCAGTTATTCGAATTTGGTACCACTGTGCTGGTGTTAAATCTGCTATCACAAAGGAATTTGGTTGATTCAGAATTGATGGTGAAATGTAGTGGCTCCAAGTTTGATCCATAATTGGCTGTAATAGAACATTCAAGATTTTAAAGTGATAATTTAAATTCTTGAAAAACATAATTAACATCGGCAAATTGATTTCGAGTGATTTGGCAAACTTGACTTATTAACAGTTGTTGACGATAGACATTAACTGTGATTATGTCTAGTAAATAACAACAATATCAGTAACAATCCAGATTCTAATTTCTAGATTTAAGTATTTTTATGCTTACACATTAAAATTCTTACCAATCTATTGTCAGCCCGTTTCCATACTTTACTGCCATACTCTTTGAAATCGACGTCAAACTTTGTGATCTCACAGCCATTGTCATCCCAGCCACTTAACTGTATATAGATATGTGTGGCATTACTCCAAAACCATTCAGTAGTTGTTGGTGATATTGGAACTGTAATAATAATATACCTTAATTATGGCATATCTAAATTGTTGAAATGAGTTATCAAAGTACTTAAAGTAAAGGACCCTTTTTATTTACATAATTTAACAGTACACTGCTGGACATTAGCCTCTCTTTAGAAAGAAAGATGTGGTTTACTATACCACGCTGTCCAAACGGGTTGAAATAGGTAGTAGAGCCTGGCTGTTTTCAGCACGAACGGGCCGGCTCGACCGGGGCGGTACTACCCTCGCACAGAAAATCAACGTAAAATGACAGCGTTCGTGCTGTCGTGTTTCGTTGGTGAGTGCGAGACCGGAGGCCCAATGATGCAGAAGCATCACTAGCCCGCCATGGTGTGGGTCACCATGCTGCATTGTAGCATTGTCAGCATTCTCAATGAGTATGGTGACCACCACTCTTGGATTCTGCTTATGCTTTCTATCAGGCAGAGTAGAGTCATTATGGCAGGGCAAACGTAAAAAAATAGGGTTTGTTTCAAGTTTTGCTTCTTTTTGCAGTTACGTTGTGCAGTTTGTTTCTTAGTCGCCTCTTACGACCTCCACGGGATGAAAAGGGGTGGTGACACTCTATATTCTTAATATGTTACGTTTTGTTTTTTAAGCTATTGCATAGCTTTTATCGCGGGTTTTGAGCGCGGCGACCGAATCAAGAAATTCCGTAACGAAAATAAAACCTAAGACCCGAAGCTCGCACGGATCGAGACAAGCTGCTCCGAAATCGGACGAATACGTAAGCAGCTGTTTGTGAGAAAGTATATAGGTGTATAGGTATCTACTATATCTTTTTCGTATTAAAATGTAATTATAACACATAATAATGCACAGCATTTTCATCATTATGAAATTTGCCGTGTCGTTAACTATTTAAATTATCACGAAATACTTACATATTGGAGAAATCATGTGATATACATATATGTTATGATTTTTACACATACTTGATTTCAATATTTACAAAAAAAAACTGCATAAATAAAAATTATAATTGCATAAAAAATGCTATGCAATAGCTTTACCGCAGCAGTCCCCGAGTGCCACACGTTTTTTTTACTTTAATATAAAGCTAACAAGTGACGAAACATCTTTCTTTTAGATATCGTCTGTAATTTATATAATTAGCTTGAGCAGCAATTAAAAGATTTGATGTATGCCGATTAATAACAAATATAGTATTAACATAATAATAATGTGACTGTCTATTAGCTTAATTGTAAAAGGTCATTATCTGCAACAGTAGGAACGAGTTTACCATATAATAAAGAGTTTATATAACATTTTAGTCATCATAGACTGATGTGCACAGGCCTCCCTTGCCTCCAACCAACGGCCTTCCTAGACCTTCGCCACGTTCCCGTCAGTTGACATTTTTTTGTGTTGGTGAAAACCGACGAAACCGAGGAAAGTGATAAATCACACTATTACAGTTTACTATTTCCTATCACTCACCTCCACCTAAAGTAGTGGCATCAATATAAGTGGGCTGTGAAGCACCCACACTGTTCGCCGCAGTCATTCGTATGGAATACTTAGTACCACATTTGAGTCCTTGAAGAGTATATTCTTGAACGCTTTGCAGAGATGTACGACTAGACCAAGCATCTTGCCAGCTACCATTCGTTTCTTTCCACGTCAGATTATAACCTAAAATATAGTATTTGGTAAGAATTCTATTAAACATTTAGCATTATTATTTATCGTTTGTGTTTATTAACACAATCAATAAATATATAGTATTGAAAGTTAAGTTCTTTCCTATAACAAAATAAAAATAAATAAACAATTGAGAAAGTTATTGCCACTATTCCACATTGCTACAAATCAAGTAACAATATAATCAGAAACGGCAATCTTTGGAGAATGCCCAGATTAGAAGTTAAATGTCTTGGATATGTGCTACAGAATACCAAATATCTTAGGAATAAGAAGAAAAAAATTGTGGTTACTGTACTATAAAAGTACTGCAGAAGTGACTGCTGGGACCTATTTTCATCCAAAGCTTGCGTGATTGGTAGAAGGCGAAAAAGAAGCAAATAGAACGTATTATTATTATTGCTAATCGTTCGAGCGAAATGTCAGGAGTTAGTGCACAAGTGACAGTCATGCGGTAGGAACGGTAGGTAAATCCATTTAATTGCTGAAAACTTACTAATCTTCTGCACTTTCCCTCCAAGTTTTGTAGGCAAATCCCACTGCAAGTGTATAGCATTCTTGTGAGGTGTTACTAGCAAGTTCGGTGGCTCTGGCGTTGGTAGAACTGACACTGAGTATGAAACTGAGTCAGAGCCGTACAAATTCTTAGCCAAACAGGTGTAGTTACCACTTAGAGATGGGTCAATATCTGAAAAGAAACATCTTTAAATTAGTAACTTCATTCTTTATTTTTTTACAAGAAAATAGAAAGTAATGTAAAGACCAAAATCGAATTGAATTCCCGATACAATATAATTAAATAAATATCTACAATGTACCGTACAATGGGTTCTCAACAAATGGTCAAATACTGTATTCCCTGTATTGCCCTAGCACTTACTAGACAAGTAATTTTACCCTTCCTTCCAATAGCTTACAAACTGTGCAGTGTTTAGATATTCAGTTCCCCGCAAACTATAAACTTGTAATTTTTTTCAAAAATTTTCACCTAACTGTATTCACATCATCTTTCTAGCCTTTATTATTTTCCCAAGATTATTTGGGATTTGCTACTAGTTTAACATGGGGTGTAACGGGGCCACCTACCAACCCGGGCCCCATATAGCCAACCTCACCTGCGCGCGGTGCACCCTGCTAAATAACGGACGAGGCTCTGGCGACCGACTCATGGCGGTATAACCACACCACTGCGGAAATCACTAAATATCGATACTGGCGACGGGCAGCAGCGTCACCAGATAAATGATTCCCGCCACTGCGGTCACCAACCCGCCTGCCAAGCGTGGTGACTATGGCAAATTCCCCCCATGGACAGAAACCATATTCTACGGCCCCCAGTTCCCGGCAGTCGCACTATTCCTGGCCAAGGTACCGGTCATGGTAACGGTGCGGCAGGGGGTGCGAAGAATCCCCGGGTTACGGCAGGGTACCACCGACGAAGTCATCTCGCAGAAGGAGGTGGCGGAGAAGGCCCGGGAGGATGACATCCACTCGGACCCAATCCGCCGTCGGCGAACCGGGCGGCGGAGGCGCGCCTATCAGCGCCTCATGCCGCCCTGAGTGTGGCCGCGGATGGTTGGGACGGGCTTTCCCTTCCATTCGCTCTAGTGGCCACCCGCGAGGAGGCGACGTTACGTGTGTGCCGTACGTTGCCTAAAATGAGAGGTTAACAGCTGACGGTGCCCGCTTTTGTGCGGGCAAGCGCTGGGAGGGGTCCGGACGTGTTAACAACTGCAGTTCCCGGATTCCTCCCTTCACAGGCGCAGAGTGGCACACCGTGTGGTTTTAGTCGGTTCGAGTCCGACACACCGCCCCGCCGCAAGCCCCGGTGGGGTGGCGGTCCGAGGGGATTTCCACACGTTAAAAAAAAAAAAAAAAAAAAAAGGGTACCACCGACGACTATATCTGGCGACGTATAATGGACGCACGCTGCGGCTGGACGATCGCCTTTCGGAATTAGAGGCGGAGGTGAACAACATAAACTGGCATATTTTGGGGCTATCAGAAGTCCGAAGACAGGGTGAGGATATGATAGCCCTGGATTCTGGTCACCTCCTCTATTTCCGACAGGGAGACCAACCATCCCAAGGTGGTGTCGGATTTATGGTCCACAAATCGCTCAAGGGCAGCGTGGAGGAAGTTGGCAGTGTATCGTCAAGAGTAGCTTACCTCGTCTTAAAAATAAACAAAAGGTATTCCTTGAAGGTTGTACAAGTGTATGCACCCACATCCACACATCCTGATGATGAGGTTGAAGCCATGTACGAAGACATATCCAAGGCCCTGTCTCGTAACAAAACTTCTTTCACGGTTGTCATGGGCGATTTCAATGCGAAAGCGGGAGTACGAGATTATGGCGAGACCAGAGTGGGACCGTTCGGCTATGGGTGCAGAAATCACCGAGGTCAAATGCTGATAAACTTCCTCGAGGCTCAGGGGCTCTTTCTAATGAATTCCTTCTTCCAGAAGGGGCCCCACAGGAAGTGGACCTGGCAAAGCCCAGACAGCGCGACAAAGAACGAGATCGACTTCATCATGACAAACAAACGCCAAATATTCAGGGACGTCTCTGTGATCAATAGATTCAACACCGGAAGTGATCACCGACTCTTAAGAGGTACCCTGAATCTAAGCGTCAAAAGAGAACGGGCGCGCTTGATGAAGTCGACTCTTAGACCAACTCTGCCTCCGGTCGAAGCTGGATGCGAAAGCTTCCAGTTGGAGCTCCAAAATCGGTTTAGCACGTTGGAAACCGTGCAGGACGTAAATGACGCCGCCGACAGTCTGGTACGTGTCGTCCGCGAGGTGGGTTATAAACACTTTCGACCAAAGAGCACTGGACGCAAGTCAAAGCTCAGCAGCGAGACTCTTGATCTCATGAGGAAACGACGAGAAGCACTAAACGCCACACCCTCTGAGCGACAGGAACTGAACAGGCAGATAAGAAGGCTGGTCAGATAAGACGTTCGACAGTCGAATACTCGAGTGATCGAGGATGCGATTGCTCGGAACAAGGGTTCAAAAGTCTTTACCAAGCCTAAGGCCTCCTGTTACCACCTGTCCAAGCTCAGAACAGCACAAGGCACCACCGTCACCTCTGAAACAGAGATTCTCGCTGAAGTCGAAAAGTTTTACGAGGATCTATATTCCTCACGAACCAGTCCACCCGATACCCACAGCGCGGATGACCCGCGTGCTAGACTGACACGCCACCTCACAGACGAGCTTCCCGACATCGATCTGGGTGAGATTAGAATGGCACTCGGACAACTACACAATAACAAAGCTCCGGGCGAAGACGGAATAACAACAGAGCTCCTAAAGGCTGGTGGAACTCCTATGTTAGTAGAGCTCTCACAACTATTTAATTCCGTCATTCATACCGGCACTACACCGGAGGCATGGGATAGGAGCGCGGTAGTGCTTTTCTTCAAGAAAGGAGACAAAAGCCTACTGAAGAACTACCGCCCAATTTCACTCCTGACCCATGTGTACAAGTTGTTTTCGAGGGTCATTACGAATCGTCTCGCCCAAAAACTCGATGACTTTCAGCCTGTGGAGCAGGCTGGGTTTCGAAAAGGCTTCAGTACTGTGGACCACATACACACTCTAAGACAAATTATCGAGAAGACAGAGGAATATAATCAGCCTCTCTGTCTAGCGTATGTGGACTACGAAAAAGCCTTCGATACCATTGAGACCTGGGCTGTTCTGGAATCCATGCAGAAGTGCCTGGTCGACTGCCGATATATCGAGGTGTTGAGATGCCTCTATGAAGCTGCAACGATGACCGTCCAAGTACAAGAAAAGAGCACAAGACCAATCCAAGTGCATCGAGGAGTAAGACAGGGAGATGTTATTTCTCCGAAACTGTTTACTAATGCCTTGGAAGACGTCTTCAAGACGCTCGATTGGAACGGACGGGGAATCAATATAAATGGCCGATTCCTCTCACACCTGCGGTTTGCAGACGACATAGTCATTCTGGCGGAGTCTCTGCAGGACATAGAAGAAATGCTTAACAGTCTGGACGACTCTTCTAAACGAGTGGGACTAGGGAAAAGACGAAAATCATGCATAATCGGCATGCGTCCCCGAGTCCCGTGACCGTTGATGGCGTCACTATCGGGGTTGTGCAAGAATACATCTATCTTGGCCAAACTATCCAACTCGGCCGGCACAACTTCGATCGGGAGGCCGATGGAAGAATTCGTCTCGGCTGGGCGGCATACGGGAAGCTACGTCATATCTTTGAGTCGCCGATACCGCAGTCATTGAAAACCAAGGTTTTTAACCAATGCGTCCTACCCGTGATGACATACGGAGCCGAGACGTGGACACTCACCATTGGACTGGTCCACAAATTTAAAGTGGCTCAGCGGGCGATGGAGCGTGCGATGTTGGGTGTCTCTCTGTCTGATAGAATTCGGAATGAGGTTATTCGACAGAGAACTAGAGTGACCGACATCGCACGGAGAATCAGTATGCTGAAGTGGAAATGGGCCGGTCATGTCTCTAGACGTACCGATGGTCGATGGAGCCGAAATGTGCTTGAGTGGAGACCGCGACTAGGCAAACGTAGTGTAGGGCGCCCTGCGGCTCGGTGGACTGACGATCTAAGGAAAGTGGCTGGCAGCGGATGGATGAGGACTGCCCAGGACCGGGATGGTTGGCGCTCCTTGGGGGAGACCTACGTTCAGCAGTGGACGGCGATTGGTTGATTGAACTAGTTTAACAATTCTTACGTATTTTTTTTAATAGAGCGACTGACATCGGAACTTCGCAACACTGAGGGCAAACTGAATTAACGGTTGAAGGTTGACTTCCCAACAAAAATTGCCATGGGTGTTTGTGGCAACCAGAACCGATGGCTCAATCTAAACCTATAACTGATATTTAATAATGATGAGAAAAACTTACTGTTTATCAACAAGCTGTCGTCGTGGTTTCTCGTGAATCTTGGATGATGCGTTATGATGTTATGCTTGTGGTACCACACAGTGCGTGGTGGCGGTACTCCCACACATTGACATACCAGGAGTAGGGAACTGCCTACTCCTACTGACATTGGACCCCCTAAAGAAGCTACGCCAGCTACCACTGCAAAAAAAAAATTGACGACAAATTCAGAGATAATACATAAATTATAACAATCATAGTAATTTAACATTCTAACTATAAATTAGAACACTCGATTGGAGACCGGAAGATCACATAGACAAATTAAATAACATATGTACATTAATATGGTAAAAGCACACTAAGAAAGAGAAAAGTACTTAAGAGAAATGAGTTGGATATTTTGGTCTTCTTTTGGTACCTGTATTTGTAAATATTAGACCAATTCAATTATATACATTAAAACAGAGCAAAATTGAGAGTTCACGATTAATAAGACTTAAAGTAATAAAGAGAAAAAACTTTAAATTCCGATTCTACGAACCTTTTGAACTCAAATCTATGTGCACTCTGTTACTCGGCGTTCCTTCACCAACTGCTGTATGAGCTCTGACGAACACTTCGTACTGTCTGCCGGTAGCTAATCCTAATATAGGAAAAGTAAGGTGACGATGTGAAGTTTCTTGTGTTGGTTCTACACGGTAGCTCTGGGGAGATATTGTACTGAAATTTGGAATTAATTGGACACGTTAATAAAAAATGGGGATTATTTAAGGTTTGGATTAAAATTTTTGAATCCCAAAATTGACTTGAAGCCCAGATTACTGATACAAAATCGACTTCATTCAGAAATGGAACAAAAGTTCAGTTTTTAAAATTCTACATTTCTTTATTATTCCTCGACCATATTAGGGGTGCATTCATAATTTTCGTTTCATTTTTTAATCTTTCAAATAGTTATGCTAATATTTTCTTAGATACCTACTAAACTTAGTATTCATTGCAATATCTAGAATGTACGAATCAATTTATTAACTGATCCGATTGCAGTTATGCAAGAATTTACCTCGACATAGGTTTTACGTAAACAGTGTAATGTGTGATGTCTCCATTTGGCTGTTCTGGTCTCTTCCAACTGACAAGAAGAGACGTGGCCGAAGACACTAACACCTTGATGGCTGCTGGTGGACCAGGGACTGAAAACATTTCAAATTATAGCTTTAATACTTGTGGACTTTTGAGTTTTTCTTCTATGTGTTGTCTTTAAATGTGGGGTTGGTTGCAGTATATTTAAATAACTGTAACTAAAGAAAATGTTCACCGATTGAGCTCTAAGTTTGACACGATGACAAATTTTTACAGACAGTTTCATCTATTTTTTGCGTCAGTTTTATTTTCTTAGGTACTGTCGGTGATGCAACTTAAAAAAATTAACAAAATAAAAACCGACTCCAAGATTCGACTCGATTTCTCTTGGATGTCATCATCAGGTCCTAGTGTCCTTATCATGGTACCACCGTTGGGATATCTCCTTTCCATTAATCATTAAAATCGGTTCATAAACGACGAAGTTATCCGCGAACACACATAAAAAATATAAAAAAGACGTACGGTCGAATTGAGAACCTCCTCTTTTTTTAAAGTCTGTTAATAAAACAAAGTAGTTATTTGTGTAATATATAGAATAATACCTTATGCATCCTTGAGTAATTGTAAATACAGAAGTCATTAGACAACTTACAAAGATACTAACCGTCTTGCAAGGTAGTACAAACAATAGGAAAGGAAAAAGGTCCAGGCCCATAGTTTGAAAATCCTGCTACTTTCACGGTGTAGTTGGTATACTTTAAAAGTGTTTGCAGATATAGCTCAGTGTGTGGAGAACTTATGTTTTGCCAGGGTTCATCTGGAAAAAAACGTAAATTTCATTATGAGCAAATTTTGCTCAGAAGTCTATTATGTAGTTTTTTTTTTCTAGCGTTTGGAGAACATAAACTGACACGTATTGTCAATGGTCTACAAAGATATATAAAAATATATTTAGAGATATATAAAAAAAATGTGATCTGTGGTTTAAAAAGGTTTTAAAATTAAATTCATGTAATTGAAATCGATGCCATTTCTATTTCTCATTTGACACTTTATCTGTGCAGAAGCAGCCAAATGTTAAATAAATATCTGTTTGATGATCCAATTTAAAATTCGTGACGTATGGAAACATACGTCATGAATTTTATGTTGGATACGACATCATATGAAAAGTGTAAAACCAACCTTCAGTACTATAATAAACTGAGTAGCCCAATAATGAAGAGCCTTGAGATGTGATGGGCTGCCATGCAACTCTAAGTGATGATGATGATACTCCTCGGCATTCTACTCCAGATGGCGGTTGCTCAGGTGCTGGAATATACAACAATAATTGTTAATGTGCCATGTGTTAACTAACTGTAGCTAAAATAAATGAGTGACCTTAACAACAGTTACAATTTTGACCAATAATTTTATTTATTGACTAGCTTTTGCACGCGGCTTCGCTCACGCACACTTTCATCCCCTGATTTACCCCCTTAGGAAAGGGGGTGATATTTCAAAAATTCCTACCTACATGCAATATTTAAGGATTTTAGCTTCCACGGTTTGGGCTGTGCGTTGATCTTTGGGTACGTCAGTCAGTCAGTCAGTCACCTTCCTCTTTTATATATATAGAAGATATAGCTACGTGTAAGATTAAATGGCATTGTGATAGTCAAATTAGCTATTAAGAACTATGAAAATATGACATTGGAAACGGTTTTCAAAATTTTGTTTCACTTGTGACAAATTAAAAAAAAGAACTTTATCAAAGTTCAAATAGTAACCAATACAGATGTATTGTTCATATTTAAATTTAAAAATATTTATTGATTATTAACCATCCTTTAATTATTTTAATCCTTTGTGCCGACTTTTCAAGATACATTGAAATTGGTAGTTTTATGTCGACTTTCATAGTATGCCGACTTTTTAAAATTTATCTCTAGTTTGGTCTGAAAGCCAAAATTGCATAATAGTTAGCATAGTTTTAAGAACCACTTCGCTGACTGTTTGTATAGTCTTGTGCATTTGTCCTGTGAATACAGAAACTCAGTATTAATATATTGTTTTAAAATAATGCTAATTGTTTTTAATTTTATTTGATAATTAATATATTTATCATTAAAATAAATAAATATTTCGGACATCTGACACACAACGCCATCTAGTCCCAAGCTAAGCAGAGCTTGTGTTATGGGTACTAGACAACTGATATAAATACATATACCTTTACTTTTTTTTTGTAAATACATACATAGAAAACACCCAAACTTCCATACAAATATTTGCAGATCATACAAACATTTGGCCCGACCCGGGAATCGAACCCGAGACCTCAAGCACAGCAGTTGCATACGCTACCACTACGCCACCGAGGCAGTAAAATTTGATCATTACCTTAAATTCTATACAAAATTTGAAAATTTACCTCCTTCCCTCGTAGTTTGATAAACTGGCAACGAGAAAGGACCATTACCCGCAGAGTTAAAAGCACTGACGGAAACAGCGTACCTGTAATATTCCACCAAAACATAAGTTAAAGTGAAAAGTTTATCTGAGAAATTACTTGTAGACCTAAAAGTTTTGAACAAGAAGTAGGGATCAATGGTAAAGCTATACCGAATAATGGAGTTGAACGAACGTACACGCATGCATACATGATTATCCATGAGATTATGATTTATAATAAAAAAATACGTGTGGCACTCAGGGACCGCCGCGGTAAAGCTGTTGCATAGCATTTTATCAACTTATGCAATTATAATTAATTTTATTTTGCCAGTTTCTCATTTAATATTGTTCAAAAAGTATTGAAATAAAAATTTATGTTTCAAATTGTTTTAATTTGAAATTTCAGTGAAAAGAAAATAAGACAGCCTCATTTGTTACTTCTACAAAAAGTTTTAATGAATTAATAATATATATTACCTGATATTCTTCAACAATCCGCTAAGTGTTGCTTCTTGTTTGCCTTTTCTTGCCATTACTTTAATTGTTTTCGTTTGAGAGTCGTTTGTAACTGAAAGTGCATGACCACACAAAATTTTGTTAGCAAAAATATTACATTTTTCATTCAACTTTTTGAATTATCTGTAACACAAACTTAAAGTAAAAGTAAAGTAGGTCATGGAAGTAGTTTTTAAACCCCGACGCAAAAAGAGGGGTGTTATAAGTTTGACGTGTCTGTCTGTTTGTCTGTCTGTCTGTGGCACCGTAGCTCGCGAACGGATGATGCGATTTCAATGTAGTTTTTTTGTATGAAAGGTGAGTTACGTGCGAGTGTTCTTAAACATGTTTCATGAAAATCGGTTCCGTCGTTTAAAAGTCATGGGGGTGAAAGTGGGGAAGAATAACAGAATATCTGCAAAAATATCATTGGCGTATGATTACTCGATTAAGTGCTTGAGTAGGGGTGTTTTTAAATTTTGAATTTAATATTATGAACTAAAAAATATACTACCCCAACAAGTAGAATATGTAGTTATACCAGATTTTTTAACGAGATAATAGTCAACTAAAATCTTATGTTCGAGGATGCTTGTAGATTCTACAAATGAGTTTCAGTCATCTCTTTGTATAAGTTCCATCATTATTACTCGTTATTTTATCGCTCTTTTGCCATTACGATTTGGGGTGTTTAGGGAGAAATGTTGACTAGTTTCTCAGATGAATACGGTAAGGAATCTGATAAGATGAAAAAATTAATAACAACATAAATATTACCTGGCTCTCCACTTATTTTTGGGACAGCTTTTACGTGGTAACCCTGCAGCAAACCATTATGGCTTTCCCTTGGAGGTGGCAGCCATGATACTATCAGCTCTCCTGGATTGTCAGTCTGTTGCACTTGTACTCCAAGAGGTGTCGATGATGGAGCTGAAAAGGTAAATGACGTTTGAGAACACATTTTTTTATTTAATGTAATGACTTAAGTCTAATTCAGAGAAAAATTAAAGCACGGGCCATTATAATAATAAAGACTAAGAAAAGCATAATATATTCAATAAAATAATAATATAAATATACTTAGTTTGAATTGATAGAAAATGTAAAAAAAAAACAGAAGTATTTATCTTGTCAAAGGTTCACACCGTTGGAGAGCCACGCTTCGGCATGAATCGGCCACGGCCTCACAGAAAACCGGTGTGAAACAGCGCTTGCGCTGTGTTTTACTGAGTGAGTGAGGATACCGGAGGCCCATACACCTACGTCTACCCCATCCCCCTCCCTATCTCTCAAAGCACTGGTGACGCCTCTGGTGTTGCGGGTGTCCATGGGCGGTGGTAATCGCTTACCATCAGGTGATACGTCTGTCGTTTGCCCCTATTCTATAAAAAAAAGCTGCATTATTATAGTCGACAGTCAAAATATTGTTGCATTTGGATGTTAATGTAGCAGACCTTTCCATCTCCGTTAGAAGTTTGCCTCAAGGTTGGCCACGGCTTGTTAGTTTAGAGTGACTTGATCACAAATCATGCTATCATAAGACAGTTGACAACGTCTTGCTCTGCTCGCAGAAGCGAAAAACACGGTTATATTAAAAAAGTTAAGGTGAGCATGTCTGGTGATGACAATAGTATTTGGCAATGCAATTTAATAAAAGTACCTATACTCTTTGCGCTGTAGCATGGTGTAGACTAGAACATTCTGATTGGTTTAATTTAAATTACTACATTTAATATATTGCGAATGTGATACACCTGAAATACTACGTTATAATTTGTAAATCGCGGCAACTTTCAAGAGCGAAACGTAATGTTACTGAAACTGTCCCGCACCAAGCTACAGCGCAAAGAGTCCGAGTTTTGTTCGGAAATTTTCTATAAATGAATCCTAGCTAGATCAATTTATCACCCCTGAAATTCTCTGTATATTAAATGGCATGAAAATAAATTGGAGCCATTTCTGAGAAGTGCTCGTTTAAAGGTATTAGATCGATTTTCTTTAACTAAACCATTTTATTAAAAAAAAAACCCTTTTGGAAGTCGGTTACAAAAGAGGAGTGGTCACAGAACACGTATACTCCTAGCGGAGGAAGTGGTACACTAATCTTTGTTAAATAACTCTACTAAGTAACTCGTATTACTGGTTATATTGTAAAAATAACACACAAGTAATAACATCATCAACAAACAGCTGCATCAAAGAGATATAAGGAAAAAATAAGTTATAAATTTGCTTATAAACGTGAATTTCATTTAAACGGCTTAAGAACCTCGTCTGAGGAAGACGTGGGTTCAGAACGTTCATAGTTCAATATTTTATTGTGTTATTTAAATAGCTTCACAATGAGTAGTATCACAATATTGCTAATGCTCCTTGGGCTGCTCCCTGCGTTGGATCGTGAGTAACTTAACTTTTTAATTATTATTACATTTATGCTTTAAAAAACTTATATTCAGGTAAAACCGGTGGAAGAAGTAGCCGACCCCAAATAATCTTGGGAATAATAAAGGATTAAAAGTTGTTCTTTAGAACATCATGGAGGAGTTTATAAATATATGAACATAATGTACACTCAGACTTAGAATAATTTTTATTTTACTAATAAGTATTCGTAAGGTGACGGGATCGACACCTTAAGTCTCATGCTACGCTATTTATTTGAAATAATTATATAGGTTTTCCATTTCTATTTATTTTAGTAGATATTTAAGATTAATGATTTGCAGAAACTTAAGACCTTTACCTATAGTATCCTTATTGTTTGTGTTTTAAAAAAAATAGAATACTGACTTTGAAACCCTAAGAATTTCAACAACAATGAGTATCAACCCTGATATATATTTCGATTTTATTGGAAATGTGTGCACGCGCACGAACGCACTCGGACGCGCACGTGCAACTGACTTTGAAACCCTAAGAATTTCAACAACAATGAGTATCAATTATATGTATATATTTAGATTTTATTGGAAATGTGTGCCAAATCAACTTGAAAAACAAGGTAAATACTAGAGCAACAAATATAAATAGAATAAATGATACATTTTTGATACAATACGAATTTCTTTTATACATTTTAGAATTAAAATCACTTGTACTTATTCCACTATTTTATTTGTCTTACCTTTGATGATGCCATAAGGCGAAACCGGTCAGGTGTAAAAAAAAAATTGTTGAATAAGTACTAGTGATTTTAATTCTAGAATGTATTATGACAAGTTCCATCAAGTGCCGACAATCGAGAGTATAAATAACAATTTCCTTTATGTTACAATCACCTATTTATAATTGAAGTTTAATTTCTCTTTCTATATAGGCTACCGAGACAATATCAATTCTCATAGTACTTTAAGACAATGACTCCTTAATGGCCTTATCTTTTAACTTTGTTTGCCTAGAACCTGTTCAAACAAGTTTATTTACCTGTTTTGTCATCATATATTACACGAAAAACGCGACACACCGATAATCGTGGAAACCGGTTCAACTCTGATTTAGACAGAACTTTTGAAAGACAGAAAGATGGGTAAAGCGTACAACGTCAAACACAAGTTCAAGCTATGCTGTAAGCATCTGGGCTTTCATTGTAATGAAGATACTCCCATCTTTTTGTATAAACATCTAACCTCAAAGGGGTCTCGATTGCACTTCCTTTCCTTTTTTTATGCTACTGAGTAGTTAAGGGGATGAGACAAGATATATGATTTCCACCAATGTTTATTTAAAATTTGAATATTTAAACATAATATCTATAAACTTTTTTAATTTAGAATATTCAAATAAAAACAAATTCTTTGTATCGATTCAGCAAGTTGTTCAGTGAAAAATACTTTTGAGACTAGTTTTTTTTTTATGTATGACCCTGCCAAAGTGACTCTACTCTGGAAAGCATGAGGAAAATCCAAGAGTGGTCACCACACTCATTGCTAATGCAGACAATGCAACAATGCAGCATGGTCTCCCACATTATTAAATTTGGATTATTGCATATCATGTTTTTTTTTTCTTCTACATATAGTTCTTGACACACTTCTTCTAGCGATGCATAATAAAAATGCCAAAATACACAACTACTTTCACCAGTTTTTATTATCGATTGCCGAGTTCTTTACCACTTACGGCTCCCACACATAACTTCGAATTCACAACGCATCGCAAATATCTGCGACCTCGCAGGAATGCATCGCAAGAACTTCACGCTGCATCGCATCGCAGTTATGTGTGGGAGCCCTTAGTATTAACGGTTTTAATGACAATTCAAGAGTTCCTCAAAGAGAGAGAGAGAGAGAGTTGGTTTAAGCAACTCCTCAGAGTCAGAGAAAGAGGAAAAAGCACTAAAATAATAATTACAAAGTTAATATAAAAGTAAGGAAGCAGCGGCCTTACCGCTCAGAGGCAATCTCTTACAGGCAACCATGGCGTGGTAGTAGTTGCCTGTTCTATAGTAGAACAGGCAAACATAAATCGTTTAGGGAAGAACGAGCACGAAAGTTGAAGGGCACTTTTAACTTAGTTTTTTTTTAACTTTACAAAAATAATAATAAATATATCGCTTTATTGTACACCAGATTTATTACAACGCTAACCTTAAACTAGGAGGTACAGTTTGCGCAGACTACGCAATTTCTTACCCATATCTACGAAGATTACTCTTTCACAATCCCTTCTTTTCCCCATCCTTGATTATGCTGATGCCAGTTATCTTGATCTCACCGAAGACTAATTAAATAAGCTTGAAAGACTCCAATATCTCTGTATAAGATTTATATTTGGATTACGCAAATATGATCATGTCTCCGATTATCGTTAACAGCTTAAGTGGTTACCCATCCGCCTTCGCCGGAATACACACATTCTTTCTCTTCTGTACAATATTCTCTTCAATCCACTTACTCCACGCTACCTGAAATCTCGGTTTAACTTCCTACTAGACTCACATCCTAAATCATTGAGATCGTCAGAGAATTTGAAATTGAAAATGCCAGGACATACAACCAAATTCCTCGACCATTCCTTCTCTGTACAAGCAGTTCGCCTATGGAACGCCCTACCAGTCATAATAAGACGTGAGAAAACATTAACTGCCTTTAAGAGACTAGTAAAGGAATATTACCTGAGAGACGTCAATGTCCCATAACTTGCTATACTGCATGGAATGTCTGTAGGTTTGTTTTATTTATCTTTTTGTATGTATTGATTTGGTCCCTCACACTACGTGTCGCTATTATTTTATGTAGTGTATAAACTCTATTTTATTTTCCTTTCCACTGATAATACACCTGGCACTACCATATACTTTTTCATCCCTCTCCTTTCCATCCCATGGTTGCCTGTAAGATATTGCCTTGGAGCGATAAGGCCGCCACTTATACATACTTTATATTAGTTTTAAGTTTACCTTATAATTTTATAAGCTGGTGTACAATAAAGATAATTATTATTATTATTAATACAGGTGGTAGCTTTATCACTGGAAGGCGATCTCTTACAGGCAACCATGTTTTATTATCTTTTGTATTATATTTTATTTTCAGACGCTCTGGCTACTCCTCAGTGTGGTACTAATATATCTGCCTTTCCACCTGACCCTAAATCAAGATGCTGTGGTGTTGGAGCCGGTGAGACAAGATGTATGTATGTTTGTTAAACTTAATGTCTACACATCCTTCTGTCGACTCATTTTATTGCACATTTCGTACTGCCATATTTTTCTGTCGTAAATATTTTCAAAATATATGAAAAACATGGTTTAGTAATTATGCAGGTTCGTACAGGTGGTGAAAAAAAAACTTAAGGTATCTTTTAATTTTCTTTACGAACACATATAAAACAGAATTATAAAATTTGGTGCAGCTGATCGGAAGTTAACAAATAAACAAATGAAATATAGGTACCCGCGTAACAATTTACAAACGTCCAGCCACGTGATTCTTTAAATTGGCATAACTTTTTTATTTATAAACCGATTGACATGAAACAAACACTAAATGTTAAGTGAAGCTTACCACAATATATAAATGAAAACCAGATCTTAATTTGGATAAGTCGTTTCGGAGATTGGCGTGCACTAAAAATAAATCTTCCATGTACAAACAGCGACCAGTTACGATCTTATTATATGTATTGATTGATGATTTTATATATTTGTATATCTATTTATTCTAAAACCTGTATTTTGGGGAAAATTTACGTATTTGTGTTAATTAATCAATCCCTGGATTTTCAGCTGGTACTTTGGTTAAGATTTAATTTTTTTGTTAGACACATATTATGTTTAAATCACTGAAATATACAAATATATTTCAATGGTTTTAAATCTGTATATGTATGTGTATCTCCTCAAAATTTAAAGATACTCGTAAATATAAATATTAGTAATTAAAACATTACAAAGCATAACTAGTATAATATAATGATTATCAGTAAGACGTCATCGAAATGGACGTCGAAATGTAAAATACTACATACTATTTAGAAAAATAATCTATAAATTGAAATAACAGAGAAAATGTACGAGAATAATAAAAAAAAACTTATTCATCCCACCAGCTCGTAAAGATTATTTTTGCCCTTCGATATCTGAGTGTAAAAGCCGTTTTTAACCGACTTCCAAAAAGGAGGAGGTTCTATGTTCCACTGTATGTAATTTTTTTTTTTATGTATGTTCACCGATTACTCCGTCAGTTGTGGACCGATTTTGAATTTTTTTTTTGTATTCGAAAGGGTATGCTTCCGAGGTGGTCCCATTGCCAGCATATCAGGATCTGATGATGGGATCCTAGGGAAATCGAGGGAAACCCACATTTTTTATAGGCACATACTATGTTTTTCGTATATTTTCTGAAGGTACAACGGTATTTGCGTCTGGTAGTCATCATTTTATGATGATGAGCTGATGATGTAAGGCACAACTCCTTAACGGTTAGGAGTTGGAGGATTAATCTTTAAATATCATAATGTATATATGTTACCTTTAGTCGTATTCTTTCAAATTATTTAGGTAAGCTGATGATGGAAGGTGGAAGGTACGAATCCTCAACGGTTAGGAGTTGGAGGATAATTCTTTCAATTTCATACGTATCTAAAGACCTTCAACAAAAACCAAACTGAACCAAAGTGACCGACATAGCTCTGAAAGTTGGTAGGATGAAGTGGCAATGGGCTGGTCACATATGTCGAAGGACAGACAACCGCTGGAGTAAGCGTGTTTTAGAGTGGAGACCGCGTCTTGGCAAACGTAGTGTGGGACGCCCTCTGGCCAGATGGCGGGACGACTTACGTAAGAGGGCTGGCAGCGACTGGATGCAGAAAGCAACAGACCGGGCTCTGTGGTGTTCCTTGGGAGAGGCCTATGTCCAGCAGTGGACTGCAACGGGCTGATGATGATGATGATGATAAAAGACCTTCAGTCGTATACTTTCAAGTTATTTAGGTGAGCTGATGATAGAAGGTTAAACTCTTCAACAGTTAGGCATTAGAGGATGATTTTAATATTACACGTACGTATAGACCTTAATTTGTATTATTGATGATGAAATTTGATGAAATTGTTCAACTTACTACTGACCTACGATTGATTGCACTAAAAACTGAAAAATAAAAATTTTTATAAAAAAAAAACCGACTTCCAAAAAAACATCCAACGAAAACTCTCTGCCAAAGAAACACTTAAAAGCGTAAAATAAAACTTCATAAATTGCCTATACCTAATTCTTTATTCATTTAAATAGTAGTATTATAATGTGTGCTAGGTACCTAAAATCTGTTTGAAGTCGGTGCTAAGCCAAAAAGAATACAAACGAACAATTACAAAAGTCTAAGCGATAGTCACTTGGCATTTTAGGTACCTCGCACACATTATAATACTACTATTTAAATGAATAAAGAATTAGGTATACGCAATTTATGAAGAACCAGTTTATTTTACGCTTTTAAGTGTTTTTTTGGCAGAGAGTTTTCGTTGGATGTTTTTATGGAAGTCGGTTTTTTTTTATAAAAAGTTTTTATCCTCTAGAGAATAAAGTAAATTGAATTCAGAACATCGCTCGGGTGCACTAAGTTTGTGAATTCAAAACATCATTAAACCTATTTACTTCACCTCCATGGTGCCGAATTAATCATACAATATTTTTTAATTTGTTAAAAACTTAGACTCGGAACCTTATTGGTGTGGTTTTTTTATTTGCTCTGGCCGCACCATTTTCTTCTTAAGTAACTATAGCAAAGTAACTTTAATTTTTTCTTAATTTATCTATACATCCATACAAATAAATAATTGTAATATTAAAATAATCGCTTTTTACGAAATGCATGTGTATGTTTACACGGTACATATACTAAAATATTATTTTTTTACAATTTCTGTTACATTGTCTGTCTGTCAGTCGGTATGTCTCTCTGTTTGTTCCGTGTAATCTCTGGAACGGCTGGACTGATTTTGACGGGACTTTCACTGGCATATAGCTGATAATCTAAGGAGTAACTTAGGCTACTTTTCTTAGACTAGCTTTGTCCCGCGGTGTAACTCGCGGTACGACAAAAATTGCGGGTAACACCGCGGGGTTGAGTGAGTACCTAAGTATTTTTGAAAAAATTTAAAAATAAATCTGTACTACTTACCTATCATAATGTAGTACCTAATCAATATTAATACCTAAACTGAAATAAAAGTATCTTGTGATTGGTAATGCTTTTGTTGCATTTAGTTGTTTCCTCGCTGAGGTGGAATGAAAAGTTACGTGTTGCACTCGAGTGCAAAGATTGTTCACCTCGTGCTCTTTTGATTCCCTCGCTGACGCTCAGGATTCTAATTTTTGAATCACTCGCTACGCTCGTGATTCAATCTTAGAATCCTTCGCTTGCTCGGTCATCAAAATTGAGCTCGCGGTTAAAAAGCAACTTTGCACTCTTGTATAACAAATAACTATTTAATGATTGTAAACAGAATTTATTGCTATTTTTTCATGTGGTTAGCGTTTGGTAGCGAATTCTAATGATATCAATACCCTATTATGTAAAAAAATGAAACATTTTTATATTTAAAACTAGCTGAGTCCCGCGGTGTCACCCGCGGCTATTGTTGTACCTTTACAACCGCGGGTAACACCGCGAGGCAAAGCTATTCTAAAAAGAGTAGCCTAAGGTACTCCTTATTACATCAGCTATTTGCCAGTGATAGTCCCGTCAAAATCGGTCCAGCCGTTCCAGAGATTAGCCGGAACAAACAGACAGACAGACAAAAATTGTAAAAAATGTTATTTTGGTATTGTACCGTGTATACATACATACGCATTTAGTAAAAAGCGGTTACTTTAATTTTACAAACAGACACTCCAATTTTATTTTTATGTATGTATGGATACATAATTGTGTAGGTATTTTAATATAGAGCAAAAATATTTCATATTATAATATGACAATGCTATTGACAGTTTTAGTGGGAGATGAAACAGAAATAGACCAGTATCCATGGCTAGTTCTGATTGAATATTTAAGCAAAGACAAATTAAGAGCGAAATGTGGCGGTACCCTTATCAGCGGCAAATATGTTCTTACTGCGGCTCACTGTGTTTCAGAATCAATCACTAAAATTCACATACCGTAAGTAACTACTAACCATATTCATAATGAAACTATTTGAATTTTACCAATTAATCTTTTATAATTTATATGTATATCAGTTTGTAATTTACTACCATACTAGGACGACCCCTATCCTAGCAAGTTGGCGATGTATGTTAAATACCATAACCTCATTCGCTCAGATGATAACAACAAAAATTCGTGCCGAAACATAATTCACGCACTGCAGCTTTATCAAAGTATTTTTTTTAATTTACAGCAAAAATATTATCCTCGGTGAATATGACACGAGCCACGAAGGTCCTGACTGTGTGATAGCAAAAGGTGGTGGTGAGGACTGTTCAGATGGTGCAGTCAGGATACCAATTGAGAAAATAGTACCACATCCACGATATGATGAAAAAAACAAATCAAAGAGGAACGATATAGCTCTTGTGAGAATGAAGGAAAATGCACCATATACAGGTTTGATGACGCTATTTGTTTTTAATTATTAATGTATAAAAGTGTGGTTGTTTGTGGAGACCGTAGAGATTCTTTGAACGAATAAGCAGGTCATATATGTTGGTATATGACAATGAACAGATACAAGATGAGATACAAGTAGATAGAGGTTTTTGAGGCGGAATAGGGTATGGGTTATTAGACCCCCTGTGGCATTCCTACTTGCTTGCTGAAGCTTAACCCATCGTAATGATTGGGTGAACGTTAATGATTCAGAAGCATCACAAGGCCGCTATGGTGTGGGTATCCATGCTGTATTGTTGCATTGTCTGCATTGCAATGAGTATGGTGACCACCACTCTTGGATTCTGCTTATGCTTTCCGTCAGGCAGACTAGAGTCATTTTGGCAGGCCCATAGTTAAAAAAATGGTACATTTCTGTTTTTTAAGTATAAATAATCTATACTTATAATAAAAATGTAACAGGTCAAATTCTGTACATTAAAGATATTTTGAAAATTTTATTTGGAGTGCTTTCTTTAATCGATACTGAAGCCAAAACTGTATTTTTTTCATTTTTGTCTGTCTGTCTGTCTGTCTGTCTGTATCTTGGCCGCGCATCACGCCGAAACTACTAAACGGATTCAAATGAAACTTGGCATGATTTTAGTTCATACTACGAGGTAGGACATAGGATACTTTTTATCCCGAAATTCAGCACGGTTTCCTGGTTTTTTTTGTCCGCGACTGTACACTGCCTGTGGGAAGCTGAGACAGATATGTAAATATGGCGGTACGAAGTTCGCCGGGTCAGCTAGTTATAATATATAGTATAAAGATTTCTGTTTTTTAAGTATAAAATAATTTATGATATTGTCACAAAGAAAAAATATTCCGGTACAATTCTTGAGGCGGAGCCAGACGTCAGAAAGTTCTCGTTGACTTCTTGATACACATAATGAAATATTGGGCAAACGAGCAGACGTATTAAGGTGCATTGGTTTGGCTACATAACCTAACCCGCAAGAAAGAGGAGTCCCATAAATTACTGGCCAAGTGGGAGGGTCCTTGCAAGGTTATTATATGGATGAACGACGTGACCAACAGAATTCAGTGACATCCCAGAGGAGCATTCAAAGTAGTGCATATCCACCGCCTGACAAAATATCATGGCAGCAATAGCAATGCTCGGGACGAGCAACTCTGCTTGCCGTTCAGTATACATCGAACCGTTCAAGCCAAGAAATATATGTTCAACAAAGGAGACGGTGGCTACATTTAGCAAGTCTCACAATTCTTAATTGTAAAAGAATTAAAGAAAAAAAAACCGACTTCCAAAAAACATCCTACGAAAAATCGAATTGAAGTCGGTGCTAAGCCAAAAAGAATACAAACGAACAATTACAAAAGTCTAAGCGATAGTCACTTGGCACCGACTTCAAACAGATTTTAGGTACCTAGCACACATTATAATACTACTATTTAAATGAATAAAGAATTAGGTATAGGCAATTTATGAAGAACCAGTTTATTTTACGCTTTTAAGTGTTTTTTTGGCAGAGAGTTTTCGCTGGATGTTTTTTGGAAGTCGGTTTTTTTTTTATAAAAAGTTTTTATTTTTCAGTTTTTAGTGCAAACAATCGTAGGTAAGTAGTAAGTTGGATTATTTCATCGAATTTCATAATCAAGAATACAAATTAAGGTCTATACGTACGTGTAATATTAAAATGATCCTCTAATCCCTAACTGTTGAAGAGTTTAACCTTCTATCATGAGCTCACCTAAATAACTTGAAAGTATACGACAAAAGGTCTTTAGATACGTATGAAATTCAAAGAATTATCCTCCAACTCCTAACCGGTGAGGAGTTGTACCTTCAACCTTCCATCATCAGCTTACCTAAATAATTTGAAAGAATACGACTAAAGGTAACATATATTCATATGATATTGGAAGATTTATCCTCCAACTCCTAACCGTTAAGGAGTTGTACCTTACATCATCAGCTCATCATCATAAAATTATGACTACCAGACGCAAATACCATGTGCCTATAAAAATTAGGGTTTCTCTCGATTTCCCTGGGATCCCATCATCAGATCCTGATATGGTGGCAATGGGACCACCTCGAGAGCATACCCTTTCGAATACAAAAAAAAATTCAAAATCGGTCAACAATTGACGGAGTAATCAGTGAACATACATAAAAAAAAAATAAAAAAAAATACATACAGTGGAACATAGAACCTCCTCCTTTTTGGAAGTCGGTTAAAAACTCGTAAATCCATTTTTCTATGAAACACGTGTTTTAACGACACGGTCAACAACAGCGAACTGACGCTCAACTCGCGGTCACGTACGCACGCTTGAGTCAAGCTCGATGGCTCGCTTCGAGTAGGTGCAAAGGAAATTACTTTTATTTAATTTCATAGAGCCCGCACGTTCCGAACCTTCGACTTGTGAGTTTTTAGGTCCTCACGTTACTTTTTACTCGTTTTGGAGTTAAACTATCGAGTAATACCGAATGTGAGTACGGACCATAAGAGGGGGTAGTGTCATGAAGAAAGAATATTCTAGAATAATTTCTGCGGCGAAGCCAAGCGTCAGAAAGTTCTCGTTGACTGCCTCGTTGGTCTCGCGGTTGGCGTGTGCGATTGCTGATCACGAGGTCTCGGGTTCGATTCCTGGGTCGGACCAAATGTTTGTATGATCTACAAAATATTTGTTTCGGAGTTTGGATGTTTTCTATCTATAATATGTATGTTTTTACAACAACAAAAAGTATATATGTATTTATATCAGTTGTCTAGTACCCATAACACAAGCTCTGCTTAGCTTGGGACTAGATGGCGTTGTGTGTTAGATGTCCGAAATATTTATTTATTTCTTGAGGCACAGAATGATGAACCTTACATCAATTTACATAAAATCAAATATGGATGGACGTTTGACGTGAGTTGGCTTGTTTATATTTCGCGGAAATCTAATCTAAGATGTTCCTTCCGGTGTAACGTCATCTCAGAATCGACTAGAAGTTTCTAATTGCTATGGCGTGAATATAAAAATGCGTTTCGTCGACGGCAGGGCAGTTCAGTTTGAGCTACAGTGCAAGAAATATTGAAGATTGAGAGAAAGAGAATTGATAATAGTAATTAACTTAGCGACCTCGGCGACAATTAAGGACTGTTATTTGAAGTGATATTTTGAACTTAAAGAGTGTCTTTGATGAAGTCTCTTTTACACGTCAGAAGGTTTATTTCTCAAATCCATCGTACCTTAACACGTAACAATATTGACATCGCCACGTGAGAAGTAATTTTATGCTTTCTTCGTAAGAGTTAGATCTGTTTTATTGAATGTTCCTATTTTTTTAGATTTTATCCGACCTATTTGTCTACCAACTGCGGACATATCAATAATGAAGGACCCCGTTAAATGGCTTCAATTTGCTGCTTGGGGAACGGCATCTAGACGAAGCCCTGTAAAGTTACAAGTGTCTCTGCCATTTGTACCTCAAGAGGTTGGTTTGAACTTACTTTAAATAGTAGTTTTAACATGTTGCCTGTATCTCACCTACTCGTTTGCCACTGATGGCACTCCATAATGAGCAGATGGGTCAGGTAAGCAACTATAACTAAAAAAAAAACTGTTTTAAGTCGGTGCGATAGGCGCTTGGCACCGACTTCAAACAGATTTTAGGTACCTAGCACACAATATAATGCTACTATTTAAATGAATTAAGAATTAGGTATAGACAAAAATTGGCACATAGCAATTTATGAAGAGCCAGTTTATTTTACACTTTTTAGTATCTTTTGACAGGGAGTTTTCATTGGATGTTTTTTGGAAGTCGGTTTTTTTTTATAAAAAGTTTTTATTTTTCACTTTTTAGTGCAAACAATCGTAGGTAAGTTCAGTTGAACTATTTCATAAAATTTCTGCTGATGCATATAACCTTAGTAGTTTAAACTACAAAAAGTTATTTGCATCAGCAGAGGTATTAAATGTCGACCCCTATTTCACACCTTTAGGGGTAGAATATCCTGAGAGCTTAAATACATATCTACTCATTTTTAATCAGTAGCCCAAAGATAAAGTTTCATGTTCCTAACTTAAAAAATAACGGACTTCCACACAAACTTTCAGCCCCTATTTCACCCCTTTAGGGGTAGAAATGCCGAAATTCCTTCCTTAGTGGGTGTCTACTCAATAAAACGATTCATATGAATAACTGAAAGAATACAAATTAAGGTCTATACGTACGTGTAATATTAAAATCATCCCTAACTGTTGAAGAGTTTAACCTTCTATCATCAGCTCACCTAAATAACTTGAAAGTATACGACTAGAGGTCTTTAGATACGTATGAAATTGAAAGAATTATCCTCCAACACCTAACCGTTGAGGAGTAGTACCTTACACCTTCCATCATCAGCTTACCTACATAATTTGAAAGAATAAGACTAAAGGTAACATACATACATATGATATTTAAAGATTTATCATCCAACTCCTAACCGTTAAGGAGTTGTACCTTACATCATCAGCCCATCATCATAAAATGATGACTACCAGACGCAAATCCGCGGTGTAACTTCATAAAATATACGAAAAACATAATATGTGCCAAAAAAAATAATGGTTTCTCTCGATTTCCCTGGGATCCTATCATCAGATCCTGATATGGTGGCAATAGGACCACCTCGGGAACATACCCTTTCGAATACAAAAATAATTTTCAAAATCGGTAAACAATTGACGGAGTAATCGGTGAACATACATTAAAAAAAAATACATACAGTGGAACATAGAACCTCCTCCTTCTTGGAAGTCGGTTAAAAAAGTACTTTTATGTAGTACCTGCTATAGTAATCACTAGATTTTATACATACTCTTACATCTTGAGTCCGAACGAGCCGATAGAAATGTATTATAATCCCAATATTTGGCTGACTATCCGTTTTTTCGAATATTAACTTTTTGTTTATTCACAGAAATGTCAAGTTTTTTACTCATCTCTGAACGTTGATTTATGGAAAGGCCAACTGTGTGCTGGAGGCGAGAAAGACAAGGATTCGTGTAGAGGTGACGCTGGACTGCCACTCATGAATGATTATGGCGGACAATATGAAGTAGTCGGACTTGTCAGCTTTGGTTCTAAGACTTGTGGCGCAGAAAATGTATCTTCTGTATACACTAATGTGTATGAATACAATTCTTGGATTATGGATAACATAGCCGCGTAGATACGTTATGGTATATTTTTTTTACTTTGTATAGAATTTTGTATTAATTTTTTAAATAAAATTGTAATATTGTCAAGACGAAAGTTGTTTTTTTTTGTTTTTCTTACCTATTTTCGACTATATATCTTCGACCTGAGATGATTCAACAACAAACGTAGAAGTTCTGAAACTAGACTACTACTGCTAGTTCTGGACTCTCTGAATAATGTCTAGATGAGTAGTTCTATGGTATAACAATACATATATACTTCGCCAGGTATAGCATTCCGAGACTTAGTGATGAAGTGGGTTACACTTGCTTACGTCATCACAGCTATTGCTGGTTCTGGTTGGTCAATGATATTATATAATATCATTGTGGTTGGTTCATTTCGTGTTATGTTGCTATAAAGTGGTAACTGGATAGTGACGTCACATGTGTTGCTCTCGGAATGCGAGACCTTGTTTTCTTAGTAGTTCAATGTCAACGGTATTTACTATTTGTGATTATAGATCACATAGTAATACGTGCTTTGACCATTCTTGAGAACTGGTTTTGGCACACACCTATTT
Source organism: Diaphora mendica (assembly GCA_949125395.1). Classification (NCBI taxonomy): domain Eukaryota; kingdom Metazoa; phylum Arthropoda; class Insecta; order Lepidoptera; family Erebidae; genus Diaphora; species Diaphora mendica. The sequence goes on from OX421334.1 coordinate 4,674,173, forward strand.
ATAGTATTTTTTACCACACTACAATACCACAATAATTTATAGTATTGTGTTTTGGAAACAAAAAATATGTAATTCAGCGCCCATAACTAACGTAGAAAATCCCATAAAAAGAGAATGTAAAGGTATAGTTAAGAAAGAGTTATGTTTCAAAATTTGGGCATGTAAATATCTGTGTGGGGTAATGTATGTATGAGTGTATGAATTATTATTACTCGTATCTCAACTCCCTGATGGCGAACAGACCGTAAAATCCTAAATCAGAGGTGTTAATCTACATATGCGGGCAGTCCATACCCTTAAGATAGTTAGAGACTACATCCTTACATTTCAATGTTCTTATTGGATATTTATATCTCGCCATTCAGTTCGTTATAAAGGTGTGTTCCGAGAGAGCAGACAAAGTAAGTAATAATACAGTAAGTACGACTTAATTTATACTCTCGATCATCGGCACTTGATGGAACTTGTTGTAATACATTCTAGAATTAAAATCACTTGTAATTATTCCACTATTTTAGAAAGTACGTAGCTAGTAAGTACGACATTCATAAAAGACAAAATTAAAATAATTGATGAATTTTCGTATCGTTTACTTAAAATTAATAATTATTCGGCTTTTACTATTATTCGTTATTGTCTTTTTGTACTTAATTTTACACATGAGCTTTGATCATCACCTATATGGAAATATTCACCAAAGATACACCGAACTACGGCGTGACGTCACGACACGGAGTACACAATAGTACCAATCCTGAATCGCGCAATAAGAATTCTCGCGCCAATTAACATATATACAATTTCCCAACATCAACCGTTGGTCAGTTGGCCCGCCAGGCATGATCGCCTCGCCTGGTCGGAGGATCCTCCCTTTGTGTTGGAGGGACTTGACACCCGTTCCCTCCACAGTGGTGGCCCCGACGTGATTTGAATAAAACGAAAAACGAACCGAAACCGAACAGAACAACAAACCGAAACCGAACCGAAACACGAACCGAAACCGAACCGAAAAACGAACTGAAACCGAACCGAAAAACGAACTGAAACCGAACCGAACAACGAACCAAAACTGAACCGAAAAACGAACCAAAACCGAACCGAAAAACGAACCGCAGAAGGAACAGAAAAACGAACTAGTAAACCGAACCGAACCCCTTTTCCTCATATCGAACTCCGGTCTTGGAAGGTAGTAATGCGGCGACCTCCACATACAGGGTAACAGCAACGTGCTACAGCGTCATCGACCAAAGCTAAACCGAACTATGGTGTGACGTCACGACACGGAGTACACAACAGTCCCAATCCTGAATCGCGCAATCAACTTCCCAACATCAACCGTTGGGCAGTTGGCCCACCAGGCATTATCACCTCGCCTGGTCGGAGGATATTCCCTTTGTGTTAGAGGGACATGACACCCGTTCCTCCACATTATGTATATAGGTTTTTATATTAAGTAATAGTTTAGTACTACTAAATTCCTAAGTAGGTATTTTAGGGTAAACTGTTCATGAACGATCTTGGCTACTTGGTTATACAGGCGCAACCAGAAAATATCTTCTTTTATGAATTCGTGTGGTGCCGGATTAACAATGCAAAGTGTCACTACCCCATGGGTGTCCAAAGAGGCGACTAAGTGTCAATTCAAACACGACATCACTGCTAAGAGAAAGTGAATATGAACAGAACTCTATAAGAACCCACGGCAATAGTATAACAAAATATTTTACCTAAGAAGAGACTCATGTCTAGCAGTAAGGTATTAAAGGCTGTTGATGATGATGATAATGATTGACGATAATTTCCCCAGGATGGTAAATAAATAAAAATCACAAAAACACATCCTTCAGTTTTTCTGAAGAGATCACCATACCATAGTCAAAATTAGGTTGTGTAAATTGGACTTATTTAAAGCCGATGTAGACAATTCTACTAATATTATAAACGCGAAAGTTTATAAGTATGGATGGATGGATGTTTGTTACTCTTTCACGCAAAAACTATTGAATGGATTTGGATGAAACTTTACAGTAATATGGCTTATACATCAGAATAACACATAGGCTACTATTTGCCGCGATAACTGACATATACGCGGGCGGAGCCGCGGGCAAGAATTAGTACAAAATATTCAAGGTATCACATGCTGTGTACGGTGATGTATTAAGCCCATAATCAATCTGTAAAACTGGTAAGGAAACAAATTATGCAGCATTGCAAATAGAAGGAAAACTTGAAGCAAACCCTACACCAACTTTTCTGGTCATCGTGGTATGGTAGACCATAACCTTCTTCCTAAGGAGAGGCATATAGCCGGGTCTCCACCGAACAAAAGTTGTCAATTTTTGTGTTGTCAACACGTGTTGGTGACAAAAGTTTCTGTAATTTCCTTGTGTTGGCAACAAAAATTGACAACAAATGTTGAGAACAGTGTTTCCGTTTTTGGCGGTAAATGTCAAAAGAATACGCTTGTTGCAAATATTTATTGGCTCTATAGTGACGCTTAGTTCGAATGTTTTTCAAATTGTTGGCGACTTGGTGTAGACACAATGGAAACAAAAGTTGGCGATTTTTTGAAGTGTTGTAAACAGTTGGAAACACTAAAATTGCCAACAATTTTGGTGGAGACGAGCCTTATCACTAGCAGACTGCTAAATGCTATTATTGACGGTGTCGTTCATTATTACCACAATCTTTATGTTATAGCAAAAAACTACTTATGCACATAAAGAACACTGACTACTATTCCGTTGTCTACGAGGAAACATATTTAAAAACTCTATGTTAATACAAGTCGGTATAACTCGTGAGAAGTTACTTGTCAACTGGTCACTACACCAGTTTTGAACTATGTAATATGCCCCGTTTCCTGAATGCTGTAATTTAATTCTAACTTAATTCTAATTGTAGAACTTTAAAGTTGAAATTTGTTTGAACATTGCAGAAACTTCTACTATAGACATTTGTGCATGCTGCTGTATATAAAAACTGAGATTATTAATTTTCTGGACAACAATAATCGAAGTTCTATTAAGAATCAAACAAAGTATATTAGCTATTGCGTCTTCAAAATGGATATATTCATTTCAATACTAATTTTAGGAACATGTTTTTTGAAAAACGGATGTAAGTCTAATTTACTTTGTTTGTGTTTTGTTCGTGTAGGTCGCAATTTGCATGGCAAAAAGATGAAATAAAAAGTAAAAATGCAATGTCCGTGTGATGATGGAATAAGCACAAGGAGTGTCACCAGCGCTATTTATACCGTTGATATAGTAATAGCCGACTTAGGGCACCCACACACAACTGCGAATTCGCAAAGCATCGTAAATATCTGCGAGCTCTATAAAATAAGCTATTTTATACATACTAATATGTAGTATAAAGCTACCTAACTAGGTATACGCTACGCATAATCTGCAGGATCTGAGATGTTATTTTATTATGGTTCAAATACTGAAGAATATAAACAAAATATTTGTTAAACATTTTTTTTCTATTAAAGTATTTAAAAAACTATTTTCTTATTTGTTTGTATCCATAAATCATGTATATTATTTTTATTTATTATTTTTATTCTATTTTTCATCACCTATTTCATACAAAAATGTCATTAGGACATCTCTTTGTGGTCGAAAGTATGGTCACATAACCAACGCTTTCCCGCTCGAATTCGTATCGTAGCAATTCGCATCGCAAGTTCCTACGATGCGGCGTCGCATCGCATCGTAGTTATGTGTGGGAGCCCTAAGGGAAGGCAACTTATGCAGAACATCAGCACAGAAAAGAAAAACTCAATGCAGACCCTTTACCAACCCTTCAAATTAGCGTGGTAAAGCAGTCACGCAGTTAAACACCTTTTTACTGAGAAGACGCCTACTTTCAGTAGTGGACCAATTAAGGATGATGATGTTAACAATGAAAAAAGAAAAATTTAAAGCTTTTTAAATACAAGCTTTTACTGGAATGTCTCGAGACGAATAAAACGAGTCCAAACTCGATGATGTTACGACGTTTCTTTACAGAGTTCCTATAGCCACCTTCCAACTCCAGCATTAGATCAGCTCCATGTCATTATAATATTGTATTGTTACGCTGTATACATTTGCTTGCTAAATTTCAGCAAAATCGGTTGAAGATATCTGCTTCGAAATTGAGTTACAAGATTCCACCCGAACATACAAGCATACATACATACATTGCAAGTTAATAAAAATCTTGTAAAAATGGCATAGCAATACGGCAATATACTGGATTTTTTTGCCAACTATTAAAGGAGTATTTAATATCTATTTGATTTAAATTTTAAGTAATGTCTGTTTAACAATTTTCTTCTATCAATTCCCAGTTTTGAAATGTAAATGTTGTTTGTTGGGAATAACAAGGCTCTGTTTCACCGGATACAGGTTCCGGATAGCTTTTCTGACACAATATATTTGAACATTACGTCATATTATCTCTCGAATATCCTAAGCTTATCTGTATCCGGTGAAACATGCCTTAGTATTAAAAATCTAAAACTGCATGATATACGTACCTAAATTATATCCTGCAGTGGTTTTTAAAGTCATGATTACCTCACATATTAGCGTAGCTTCTAGCGTTGGTAAAATAAATGTCAAAAACATGGAAAAAATCATATAACAAACAAAAATTGTAACAAAAAAAACCAACTTCAAGAACTGTACCAAATTGAAATGGGACCACATGGAAAAAAACAGCTTTCAAATAAAATAAGAATCATCAAAATCGGTTCACCCAGTCGAAAGCTCTGAGGCATCAAACGTAAAAAATACAGTCAAATTGAGAACTTCCTCCTTTTTTGAAGTCGGTTAAAAATATGTTTCTGTGTTTGTTTAAATAAACGTTGTCATGGTTTACAATATCTGAAGTAATTGTCAAATTTTCATTAAAAACAAACAAAGACGTTGACAAAAACTAGTATTTAAAATCTATTCGATATTAAAGTTACTTATCGTCTTGACCCCGTAGAGATGCCTGTTAAACCGGTCATAACCCTTAACACTTTATTCAATTGTAGACTCTATTTCTAAACAGATAAGGCCGAAAATAAAAGTGAAATGTTTTGTTGTGTTTTGATACGAAGGAAACATAATATATCTCAGAAGCACTAAGATTACTTGAACTTGATTCGTTTATTATAAGAACCCTTTGAACATAGACGTGTGCAGTTTTATTACAGTTAGTTAGTGTCTTCACAATGAAAGTTATATCAATATTATACCTATTCCTAGGATTTTGCTGTTTGAAGCAAGTATGTAAGTTTCAATTTATGAATTTCGATATTTATATATATTCTATGTTTAATAGACTCAAACCTTTAACGTTATCATTGAGTGTTTTTTTTGTTTGTGCGTTAGATTTTGGAGCTTTTTAATAAAAGGAATTTCAGGTGGCAACAGCTTGCATACTGTTTACCTTACATGTAATACTAACACTATTGTAGCTGAAAATCAGACTTTGAAAAAGAGTAGCCATGAGTTTCTTTGCCAGTATTCTTCTCATGAGGCTCTATGCATTTTGTAAACTGAAAGTTATGGATCGACACAGACAGGCAGTAGATTTTTGGTGTTTTCGCCTAATTTACCTCGACAATACAGCACATGCTGTGGCGTCTGTTTGTGTCGATCTATGATTTTTAACTATAGCTTCAATTTGACGTTCATGAATGTCACTTGGTGTCTTAGATGAATAAATGATTTTGAATTATAAAAGATACTTATTAATATTTTATGAGGAAAAGTCATCACATAATGTGTTTTGGTATATTGTAATTTTGCAATTATGTATTCATTCAAATGTAGTCCGTGACTCAGTGTTGTTATCCCGAGGTTAATGTACAATAAAACTGGTTATCTCGGTCGTGGAAGGTTAATGATTATGATTTTAATTACCACAACATCGACTTTTTTTTTAAAATTGTGTCTAGGAAACAAAATTATAATTCTACTTAGGATATACATGACCTAAACTCCAAATTAATATATGCATGTCATTAATAATTATTTGCCTTGATTGAATCAGTCAGATTCATTAATACACTTCCACAGGTAAAAAAAGAACCTAAACTGCTGCAGACACAAATTTGAGATTTTGACAGTTGATGCTTCTTATTTTAGCACTAGTTGTTGCCCGCGGCTCCGCCCGCGCGTATGTTGGTTATCGCTCCAAATAGTAGCCTATGTGTTATTCTGATGTATAACCTATATTACTGTAGAGTTTCATCCAAATCCGTTCTGTATTTTTTGCATGAAAGATTAACAAACAGCCATCCATCCATACTTACAAACTTTCACGTTTATAATATTAGTGTTATGTAGATATAGATATGTTGGCGGCATTAAGTAACTTTTACCCGCGTGAAAAGATAACTGTGAAAATTACAACGTTGGCTAGAATTGTATTTACAAAATGTGATATATTTACATAATGGAAATATCCAATATTAAGAACCTACATATTTTTCAATTTTCAGATGCAAAATCTAATACTGATTGTGCTGCTCACATGACTGCTTTCTCGCCAGCAATCGATACTGAATGCTGTGGTGATGATCTATCCGGTTCAAAGCAAATAGGTTTGTTTAGTTTTTACAAGCTTTTTATTAACTTGCAATGTACGTATGCTTGTATGTTCGGGTGAAATCTAACAACTCAATTTTGTAGCAGATATCTTCAACCGTTTTTGCTAAAATTTTGCAAGCATATGTATACAGCGTGACAATACAATATTATAATGACATGGAGCTGATCTGATGCTGGAGCTGGAAGGTGGCCTAATGAACTCTGTAAGGAAACGTCGCAACATCATCGAGTTTGGACCCATTTGATTCGTCTCGAGGCAATCCAGTAAAAGCTTGTTTTTAGCCGACCTCAAAAAAGGAGGAGGATATCAATTCGTCTGTTTTTTTTAAATGTTTGTTGTCAATAGTACAAGGATTTTATTCTACCAGTACCACCAGATAGGAACCGCCTAAACATTTGTTATCTCATAACTTTCGACATGGTGAACCAATTTTAATGATTCTTTTTTATTTGAAAGCTGGTGCTTCCCGTGCGGTTCCATTTCAATTTGGTCCAGATTTAGGTCGGCTTTTTTTTTGTTAAAATTTGTGATTATTAATTTAATTTATTCAATATAGTACCTACAGCTGAGTCAGGCGTTACCCGCGATTGCTGTTGCAAAGCTAGTCTATAAAAGTAGTCAAAGTAACTTCTTGTTTCATCAGCTATCTGCCAGTCAAAGTCCCTTCAAAATAGGTCGAGCCTTCCTAGAGAGAGATAAAAATTTTAAAATTGACTTAACCTAAAATACAGATTGTACTTTTATATGCATTTAGTAAAAATCTGTTAATTTGCAATTACAAACAGACACTTCAATTTTATTTATTTGTATAAATTAGGTAAACTTCAATAGGCTTGATTTAAATAATTATGTTTGCTAGATTAGTAATTTATTTTTAGTTGTAATTTTGCAGTTTTCCAAAATTCAATACAACTTGCTCATGGCAAATATCCGTCATACTGCTAAGAATGTATGTATTGTTTGTTTTAAATTTGTTCAATTTCCAACCGACTTCATGTTGAGAGTTTTTGATGTACCAATAGCTTTTATTTCAAGTAGGCCTTTTCAAGCACTTTCGAAAAGTTTTTTTATGTTCGGCCCGGCCAAAATGACTCTACTCTGCCTGATGGAAAGCATAAGCAGAATCCGAGAGTGGTGGTCACCATACTCATTGCGAATGCAGACAATGCAACAATGCAGCAAGGTGACCCTTACCATGGCGACCCGTATAATGGCGGCCTAGTGATGTTTCTGCATCATTAGGCCACCGGACTCACCAACGAAACACGACAGCGCGAACGCTGTCATTTTACGTTGATTTTCAGTACGAGGGTAGTACCACCCGGTCGAGCCAACCCAACCATGCTGAAATCAGCGTTCTTGCGTGCTACCTTGTGGACATTACTGACATACATTAATTACTCTAGTTGCGTGGTTACAAAACGGCAAGAAACTTCATAAGTTTCTCTGTATGTAGTATAAGGATTATACCAATTTATTTCTTAACAAACATAATAAATAACTTTCAGAAAGTGGAGAAACAGCTTTAAATCAATACCCATGGACAGTGATAATAGAATATGTTCGTGCAACAAGCCGATCACGAGACGGATTATGTGGTGGTGCTCTTATTAGTGGAAAATATGTGCTAACTTCAGCTCACTGCATTACTGGACCAGTGTTAAATATTGCGACACCGTGAGTACAATAATTTATTAACGTGTCTGCTAGTTCGCACTAAAAGATGTATAAACTAAAATGACAGCTAACAGTAATTGACGAGAGAGTTAAAAGTGAAGAGTTAAGAGAGCGAGAAAAAATGGGAAAGAATTAACCACAAGTATAGATGAATGATTACATGCATTACAATTGAAATACTATCATTATAGCGAGTTATTTTACAAGCTTTTTAGTAACTTGCAATGTATGTATGCTTGTATGTTCGGGTGGAATCTTGCAACTCAAGTTTGCAGCAGATATCTTCAACTTCGATTTTGCTGAAATTTCGCAAGCGTAATACAGCGTGACAATACAATATTTACATGGAGCTGATCTGACGCTGGAGCTGGATGGTGGCCATAGGAACTCTGTAAAAAAGAGTCGCAGTATCATCGAGTTTGGACTCGTTTGATTCGTCTCGAGGCATTCCAGTAAAACCTTTTTTTTTTAAAGCTTTATATTTTAATTTATTCCTTTTATTTCTTACAATAGCTTTCGTTTACAATAAAAAACTTCGTTTAAAAAAACCGACTTCAAAAACTAAAAAGTATAAAATAACTTAATTTGTATGTGCTACCTACATAGGTTTGAATTCGGTGCCAAGCCAAATGTAATAGTAGGTACCACACTCACTATATTTCGAGACGAACGTCAACGACGTCACCGACGCTTCGGATGTTTTGTTCTACGCGAAGAGCAGCTATCCCGCTCAAGGTCACGCGCGGCGAGTGCGGTACCTACTATTACATTTTGGCTTGGCACCGACTTCAAACCTATGAATAGGTAGCACATACAAATTAAGTTATTTCATACTTTTTAGTTTTTGAAGTCGGCATGCAGACAATTGCCTTAACTTCATTGCAGGCGCTCACGTAAATTTGAGGGTTTCCTTCGATTTCCTTGGGATCCCATCATCAGATCCTGATATTTTGGCCATTGGACCACATGGGGAGCATACCTTTTCGAATACTAAAATAATTTTTTAAATCGGTCCACAATTGATGGAGTAATCAATGTAAATACATTTTTTTTAAAACGATGTAATTGAGAACCTCCTCCTTTTGGAAGTCGGTTAAAAAGGTAATATACCTTAGACAGTTTCAGTAACATTTCGTTTCACTCTTGAAAGATGCCGCGATTTACAAATTATGACTTCGTATTTCATCTGTACCACATTCGCAATATATTAAATCATTAATAACTGTAGTAAATTAAATTAAACCAACCAGAATGTTCTAGTGATAAATAAATGAAACAATAAAAAAAATGCCGCACTATGCTACAGCGCAAAGAGTATTAAATATAATAAAAAAAAACTTCGTTTAAAAAAACCGACTTCAAAATCTGAAAAGTATAAAATAACTTAATTTGTATGTGCTACCTATTCATAGGTTTGAATTCGGCGCCAAGCCAAATGTAATAGTAGGTACCACACTCGCTATATTTCGAGACGAACGTCAATGACGTCACCGACGCTTCGGTTGTTTTGTCCTACGCGAAGAGCAGCTATCCCGCTCAAGGTCACGCGCGGCGAGTCCTACTATTACATTTTGGCTCGGCACCGACTTCAAACCTATGAATAGGTAGCACATACAAATTAAGTTATTTTCAGATTTTGAAGTCGGTTTTTTTAAACGAAGTTTTTATTTAATTTTTCGCTTTTTAGTCTTTCTCAAGTCTCTCATCATCATTTCACTTAAATAACTTGAAAGAATACGACTAAAGGTAACATACAACATACTGTATAGAATAATAAATAAATATTTCGGACATGATGTTTACAGAATATGAAAGCATGCAGACAATTGCCTTAACTTTATTGCAGGCGCTCACGTAAATTTGAGGGTTTCCTTCAATTTCCTTGGGATTCCATTATCAGATCCTGATATGGTGGCCATGGGACCACATGGGGAGCATACCCTTTCGAATACAAAAATAATTTTCAAAATCGGTTCACAATTGACGTAGTAATCAATGTACATACATAAAAAAAAAAAACATACCGATGAAATTGAGAACCTCCTCCTTTTGGAAGTTGGTTAAAAATGTGTTTTGATTATATTATATTACTAGCTGGAATCTTTTCTAAAACACCCACACGCATAAATATTAATTAGGTTTTCTATTATAGTGTGATTTCGAAAAACGTAATATTTTCTTAATAAAATTTGTAAAAAATTCAGATCTCTATTTTCAGAGGTTAAATAATTATATTTTTTCGTATTTTTAGCACAACCATTCGCCTTGGAGACTACAACAAAACTAACGACGGTCCTGATTGTATCTTTGGTCCAGATGTTGAAGATTGCACAGAAGGAGAAACAAGAATACAAATCGATAGAACAATACCACATCCTCAGTATCAGCTCAATCAAATTTCGAGACAAAACGATATTGGTTTAATTAGAATGAAGGAAACAGCACCGTATACAGGTTTTTACATTTACCTACATTTACTAGCGTTTTATTTATATTTAGCAACGTTTGCCGGATCGCCTAGTAATATATAATTTTCCTTTTAAAGCTCTGAACTCATCTATATTAAACGTTGATAAAATAATATCAAAAGTTAGAGTTGGTACAAGTACAAAATATTGTGATATAATATCGTCATTAAAAAAAAAAGAGTTATCATCTGTACTTTTCTTTTGGTTAGGTGCAGTTATGCATCCGACAAATATGGAAATTATTAAAATGTTTTAGTTCGATAGTATTTTATTTTAGTCCAGACATATTAGTCAAATGAGGACCCGAACTTCGGAATGAGTCGGCTATAAACTTGTATAAATATTTATTTTGATACCCTAAAACTTATCTTAAAAGTTGCCTATCGTAGGGTGTGCACGTCCAAAGATATTGCTAGGTCAAAGGTCAAACAAACAATTTTTTAAACATTTATTGCAAATATCTCGTTTCCCATGGGTTTTATGATGTTTGTATGTATCTAAATATTGTAGCGGATTAAATTCCCTACAATTTTTGTGTAACCATTTTTTATATCTTGAACCAACCACCGTTAACGTTGTAAAATAATCTATAAGTTTACTGATTTCAATAAAGACGTACTTTATTATTTTCTACTTAAAATGTAATTAAAGTATTTCCCACAATAACTTTATAATCCCACGAGTAGGTAAGTATTATTAAATGAATAGAATATTGAATTATTAAAAACAAAATTATTTATAACGTAATAGTTAATAAATATAATTCCGTGGGAGAGCCACGCTTCGGCATGAATGGGCCTGCTCGACCAGAGTCATACCGCGGCCTTACAGAAACGCGCCTGCGTTGTGTTTCACCGAGTGAGTGAAGATACCAGAGGCCCGTACCCCAACCCCACCTCCTCCCCATTCTCCAAAGGCCGGCTACGGACTTGTGATGCCTCTGATGCTGCGGGTGTCCATGGGCGGCTGTAATCGCTTACCATCAGGTGATAAGTCTGCTCATTTGCCCCCTATTCTATTAAAGAAAATGAAAATTATTGAGAATTAAATTTTTATAAACTTAATAGGGCGTGTGTTTAATCGGGCCTACAGGTTGACCTCAAATGATACTATAATACTATAAATAGTTAAACACTTCTCGCGCTAAATTTTCAAGATACAGGGCACTGTATCTTGAAAATAGTTCACGAAATAAAAAAAAAAATAAACGAAAGTTGTAGAGAATGTAATCTTCTACAATAGCTTAAAACCCATGGGAAATGAGATATTTGCAATAAATGTGTAAAAAATATATTTTTTACCTTTGACGTATCCAAGGGTGTATGCACCTTTTGATGCAGACACCCTACGATAGGTAGATTTTGAGACAAGTTTAAGGGTATCAAAAACATAACCCTCCTTTCGCAGTCGGGTAATAAAGGTTTATAGAAGTTTATAGAAGTTTATAGCAGACTATCTCTCATTCCGAGGTGAAACCCCTAATACTCCTATTTTTATGTGCGGAAATCCCCTTGGATACCACCAACTTGTGGTTATATCGGACTCGAACCGACTACCGTAAACCGCACACCGTCCCGAGTACTAGAAGCTGGGGAACCAAGTGCACCCTCGGAAGGATCCCTGGAACCCCGACGTACCTCGGGCCGCCTAAGGTTTGTAGATGGCCCCCTCCTGGGTAGGAATCCTGATGTTCCTTTTTTTTCTATTTAGAAAAAGGGCGCGAGCACTATGTAGAGCTCGTAATCTCTAACATTCCTGGACTATATCTGTAGCTTACTATATTCATTTAATTCATCTATGTATATTGTTAGCTGTGATTACCTATAACTGAATGAGCACAGGGCATGTATTTTGTTTTCTTTATATTCATATTTGATGTGTGTATCATTTGTTGGTGATCCGAAATAAATAAATTAAAAAAAAAAATACAAAACTACCAAAATTAATTTGACGTAAAGTAGTAATTTTATGTTTTTTTCAGACTTCATCCGGCCCATATGTCTCCCAACTGAGGATGTTACGGTCAAAACTGGTCCAATTAATTTCATTTTTGCTGGGTGGGGTACATCATATGGGCCAAGTCCTGTTAAACTGCACTTGGATATACCTTTGGTCACAATAAATGTAAGTTGTTCTTTGTAAGTTGATATTTACTTCAAATTTTTTGTATCGTATTAGGAACAGTTGTTGTCTTTAAAAAATGGTTTCAGATTTTCCTAGGGGTATTGGGAACAAACGAGCAGACGTTAAGGAGGAAGGAACTACAGCCGCGCCGTTTTTACCGTAGGAGAGCCACGCTTCGGCATGAATGCGCCCATTGGCCCAACCGGATTGATACCACGGCCTCACAGAAAACCGGTGGGAAAAAAGCACCTGTGCTGTATTTCACCGAGTGCGTGAGGATACCGGAGGCTTATACCCCAACCCCTCTACCATCTCTCTCCCCATTCCCCAAAGGCCCGCAACACACTTGTGACACCTCTGGTGTTGCGGGTGTCCATGGCAATCGCTTACCACCAGGCGATACGTCTGCTCGTTTGCCCCCTATGCCATTAATAAAAATGGTTGTCTGTAAAGTCTGTTTACGGACGATAGTTTAACGTGACAACGTCATAACGAAACATTGATGAAATGATGAGAAATAGATGCGAGATAGATCTATCTCTTGCTTGCACTTCAAACCTTAAATGGAACGCCTCAGAGCGAGGCAACGCCGCATGACGTCAGGTAACGCTGCATGACTCATGTTTTTTCGTGCGTGCAGCCGGCTCCATCGAATTATAAGACAAAAAACAACTACAACCTAAGAGTCATAAGTGCATAGTCGCCTTTAAGTTATCAGCCCCGGTTTTTGACTCCGGTAACTAACTCATCTCGACTTATTATTGTGTGGTGTCGGATTATGAAAGGGAGTGCCACCCCTAGTCATCCAGTGGATATCGTAAGACCCGACTAAGAAAGCATTACCGTGGAAGAGCCACGCTTCGGCATGAATGGGCCGGTTCGACCGGAGTGATACCATGGCCTCACAGAAAACCGGTGTGAAATAGTGCTTGCACTGTGTTTCCCCGTATCCCCCGTTCCCCAACCGTCCTACAAATTGCGTGGTACGTTATCCCAGCCCTACGCTCAAAAGTTTTTTTTCCTTGCTAGCCCCATTAGCTACCACAATTTGAGCCGGGGATCCCGGACTATTACATTTTATTAGAAATAATATTTTATTTGGAAATCTAAGATGTTCTCAGTACCCTAATTGGAGAAACTTGATTTTTAAATTTCTATATGATATATTTATGTTATTCACAGCAATGCCAAACAGCGTTCTCAGATAATATTCGCGACCTACAGTTAGGGAAAGGTCAACTATGCGCCGGAGGTGTGAAGGGCAAGGATTCCTGCAAAGGAGATGGTGGAATGCCTCTGATTTATGAAACTAACGGGAAATATGTAGTCGCAGGAATAGTCAGCTTTGGTTTTGCTTCTTGCGGTACTGAAAATGTTGCTTCTGTGTATACTAATGTTTATCAATACCGTACTTGGATAAGCAGTAATATTACTCCTTAGATTTTTCACAACGATTTTTTTTAGTAAACCACATGGTTTTATCTAATATCGCATAGAACAGTAATGTACCCTAAACCTATGTTTTATTTCAAATTTTTCTATTTATTAAATACAGCAATTTTATTGCCAAAATATATTGTTATTGATTTTCATTTCAGTATAGTGAACATTCATAATATGCTAACTTTTAAACTTATGTTTGGCCCGCCAAAATGACTCTGCTCTGCCTGATGGAAAACATAAGCAGAATCCAAGAGTGGTGGTCACCATACTCATTGCGAATGTAGACAGTGCAGTATGGCGACCCACACTATGGCGGCCTAGTGATGCTACTGCATCTTTTAGTCCAGTCAACAAGTATGAAACTTGTTGACTAGACTAATTGGGCCCCCGGTCTCGCACTCACCAACGAAACACGACAGCACGAACGCTGTCATTTTACGTTGATTTTCTGTGCGAGGGTAGTACCGCCCCGGTCGAGCCGGCCCGTTCGTGCTGAAATCAGCGTGGCTCTACTACCTAAACTTTCGCGTTCCATGATATAACAATAATTATTTTATCGGGAATTAACGCGATCACTTATAAAAAGGTATTACACACATCTTCAGTATCATTAAAGGAAATAAACAAGAAGTAGATCAATACGTACAACATCTCAACTCTATTCACCCGAAAATAAGGTTTACATATGAAATGGAGACGGATAGGTCGTTGTCCTTCTTAGATGTTAAAGTAACCGTGAGATCAGATGGGTCCTTGTCACACTGTGTGTACCGTAAGCCTACTCATACGGATAGATACCTACACTCCACGTCTCATCATCACCTCCGGCACTTGCAATCTGTTATGACTTCACTCAAGAACAGAGCTTACGATCTCTGTGACCCTGAACATTTAGAACGGGAGCTAGAACATGTTCAGGAGGTACTCATAGGTAACGGATATCAAGTGAATGGAGGACGGAAGCAACCGAAAATAAGACGCAAGTATTCAGAAGTGAACAGGCAACCAGCCTATATGCCTTATGTCAAGGGAGTTACGGATAAGATCGGGTCCGTGTTAAAGAAATACTCCATTCCGACAGTATACACACCAGGCATAAAGGTTCACAACATCGTCGGCACACCGAAGGATATATTGCCACTACAAACTCCGGGTGTGTATAAAATAGACTGCAGCTGCGGAAGTTCCTACATAGGCCAAACGAAGCGGACTATTGCTGAAAGGGTCAAAGAACATATCGCTGCTGTAAAGAACCGACAGACGAGCAAATCGGCGATTGCAGAACATGCACTCGATGCAGGCATCAACCACTGGATTGAATTTCACCGCACGCAAGTCCTCTCCACCGAACGTCACTTTTACTCAAGAGTAGTACGTGAAGCGATTGAGATTAAAAAGCACAAAACTTTCAATCGGGAAGATGGTTTTAAATTATCTACAGCGTGGAATCCAGTGTTAAAAAACATACCACCTCGCTTTTCTGCGCAGTCGGATAAACACCAGAATAGGAACACATCGGTTTGCTTACAGAATAGGGACACTGTTAGTGTGGTATGTGACGGTACATGGCGAAACAAATTTATCAATATTGTCGAAAATGTGCGGGTGGACGAAAAACCTTCTACTTCACGGATTCGACGACGGAGGGCGTGCGCCGCTGAGCCAGTCAGCCTGTGACCACTGCCGGTGCAACCTGGTCGAAACGTCAGGCAAATCAGAGGTATGTAATACCTTTTAATAAGTGATCGCGTTAATTCCCGTAAAAATAATTATTGTTATTTATAATATGGTATTTTATAACAACATATTTTAGAAAAGGCTTCTACACGAACACGAATATTTTTATTTGTGTAGGGATATTATGTACATTATAATTTATTACCAGAAAGATATAGATAAAGCATCTCTGCAGGGAATTACGGAAATAAGAAAAAAAAAAACTCAAGCTATTTAAGTCGTATTGGAACCACTATGACGTCATTCTCGATAGTACAATCTCGCATCCTTACATTTTTTGGATATGTTTTTCGGCGTGACGACCAATCCATAGAATGTCTTGTCGTTCAAGGAAGAGTGGAAGGCACTAGACCCTGCGAAAGGTCACCTACGCGTTGGACAGACCAGATCAAGTCTGCCGTGGGAGGTTCGGTAAATGAGTACAGCAGGATGACCTCGAACAGCAGCAGTGGCGAATGGTGGTGAAACGCATAATATCTCCCAATACTAAATAGCGATCACGACCGCTCTGTCAAGAGAGTTTTGGATGAGAAGAAGTAGAAGGAACCACTATGACTTCCAATAATAAAGGTTTCTTACCTTCTTGTTGAGTAGTAAAGTGAACAGGTTGCGTATAAGGACTTAGATCCACTTGGTTTCCTGAAGACACTCTGACTCGGTAGTCCATGGCTGGTTGAAGATCTCGCAATTCTATGCTCTGCCGTAGATCAATATCTTGTCTGAAATTAACCAAGTGAAATTCTGGTATCGAAAAACATCTTGCTAATGCACTTATTAGTTGTGACTGCAAATGAAAATATCATCAACTAAGAAGAGTAATTCAATTCAGTCATTTCTCTGCACAAATGGCAATGGACTGGTCTTATATGTCACAGAACCGATAACTGCTGGAGCAAGCGTGTTCTGAAGTTCACTTCTTAAACATACTGAATACTTTTTTGTTTTGATCGAGCAGCTTATTTCTAATTGAAGTATTTTTAAATCTTATTATGAACTAGCTGACCCACGCAACGTCGTTTGAGTCTCTTATTGCCCGTAGCGTAATAATTTCCCCCCGTTTTTGAAACATTCTTCATTGGTACTCCGCTCCTATTGGTCATAGCGTGATGATATAGATAAACTCGATAAAGCTCCTCGATAAACGGGCTATCTAACACTGTAAAAACTTTTTCAAACAGGATCAGTAGTTCCTGAGATTAGCGCGTTCAAACAAACATAAACTCTTCAGCTTTATATATTAGTATAGATGACCCACGCAACGTCGTTTGCGTCTCCTATTGCCCGTAGCGTAATAATTGCCCCCCGTTTTTGAAACATTCTTCATTGGTACTCCGCTCCTATTGGTCATAGCGTGATGATATAGATAAACTGGATAAACTTCCTCGATAAACGGGCTATCTAACACTGAAAGAACTTTTTCAAATTGGACCAGTAGTTCCTGAGATTAGCGCGTTCAAACAAACAAAAACTCTTCAGCTTTATATATTAGTATAGAGATAACCCACGCAACGTCGTTTGCGTCTCCCATTGCCCGTAGCGTAATAATTTCCCCCCGTTTTTGAAACATTCTTCTTTGGTACTCCGCTCCTATTGGTCATAGCGTGATGATATAGATAAACTCGATAAACTTCCTCGATAAACGGGCTATCTAACACTGAAAGAACTTTTTCAAATTGGGCCAGTAGTTCCTGAGATTAGCGCGTTCAAACAAACAAAAACTCTTCAGCTTTATATATTAGTATAGATGTAGATAAGGATTAATATTACGATACACATTTAACGTAGTTTCTTTCTTCAGACGATTTAATAATTTTTTGGAACACAAAAGCGGTTATTGTGACTAAACCATGATAGTTAGATATATGCTCTCGCGGACTTTTTTGTAGATCTTAATGGGACCTACAAACCCGTAATACATTATTTTGTTCTATTGTCAATATTGTTTACAGCGCACGCAAAAATAGGTTTTCGATTTCACACCTTGGGTTACAAAATAGCAATTATCTTACGGATCTCTATTTTTTATGAAAATAAAATATAGCCTATAGCCTTCCTCGATAGATGGACTATCCAACACTGAAAGAATTTTTCAAATCGGACCAGTAGATCCTGAGAATAGCGCGTTCAAACAAACAAACTAACAAACAAACAAACAAACAAACTCTGCAGCTTTATAATATTAGTATAGATGAACAAAAGTTGGATTTAGACCATAATAAATACATAACGATACACACAAGGTAACTCAAATTTAGGACCAAAAACAGTAATGTTCTCAGGACGGTATAGAACTTCTGAGTTTTACTGCTCTGACATTCAAATGTTGCATCTTAGTTGACCCCAATGTCATTCAATTCATATTTTTGTTGGGTTGCTTACCTAGTAATATTAATACTTTTAGCACTGTCCCACATCATAAAATCGTTAGTAGTATACTGCATCGTATAGTACTGAACGTGAGTACTAATGGTGTCTCGCCAGGATAGCTTAGCCGAGTTGCTGGTCACTGAGTCGACTTGAAGATCCAGGGGTGGGGTTGGAGGCTCTGAAATTAATTGTACAATACTTTATGTATGAATTATGTTATAGTGAGTGATTCATATTATAATGAGGGTATAATCATCGATGGTAAAGCAAATTGCACGCAGTTAAGAAAGAGTGAACAACTAAAAGGATGTTTACTTCAACCCACATTATGGGCCATAATGTCTGCTGGGCTCGGGTCTCCTCTCAGGAGAGGGTTAAGGCTATACGCCCCCACGCTGGCCAAGTGCGGGTTGGGGACTGGCAAGACAACGTTGTGGCTACGTAATCTTGCCGTTGGATGTTTTTAAGTCGCCCGAAGGCCTCCAACTAAGCTTCACGACTGTTATCCTAGGATAACAACCGGGACCAACTGCTTAACGTAAATAGTTATTAATCTATACATTTCAAATTTTAAGCATTTTTGCAATAATTAATAAATAGATAAAAAACCCTTTATTTGTAAACCGTATTACAGATTTACTAGAGATTACATAAAATATCAGATATATAAAGTACAAAGGGCGGTTTTATTCCCAAAAGTAATCTACAATACTACGGTACAATAACTCATACCTACTGGAAGTATACGTACAAGTGTTAATTAAAAAAAATTAGTTTAAAAAACTAAAAACCACGCTTTAATAGCAATTGAACTAAAAAATAGAAAATAATTTTGTGCTTTCTGAAAATATTTCAATAATATCGCCCCACGCTTTTTACATTAAAATTATTGTCTACTTTTTAGTTCGATTGCTATTAAAGCGTGTTTTTTAGTTTTTTAAACTATAATTTATTTTCTACTTTTTAGTTTGGTATAAAAGCGTGTTTGTTTAGTTTTTAAAAACTATTTTTTTACTGAAAAATAACGATTTGTTTTTTTCTTCACATTATTCTATTGTCATCAGCCCTTGACCCCTGTGCAAATTTTTTAAGTTAATCAGACTGCTATAAATAGTTGAAAATGAAGTAAGAAGGTTTTGTTACACACATACATACAGGTCAAGCTAATAACAGCGTGTTAAAAAATGAATTCTTACCTAGTATGTCCAAATGCACATTGTATGCTGCTACACCGTATGGGTTGCTGGCTCTGCATTCATATGTACCACCATCTCTGCCTTCTACGTAGTTAATATTTATAATGCTGTTTAAACCAGTATGCGTCGTGGTGTCTGTTATTGTAACCCTGCGTAAAAAAAATGGTTTACAAGAAATATATATTTTAACGCCATCTACTGGCATGGTCATCTCCTTTTATGTCGAAAGAAAAAGTACGAGTCATTGGAATTGGTACATTTAATTTGCGAACACTTTTGGAACTATCTGTTGAAGTCGCCCTATAGTTGCTTTGTTGGACACATACTAGATGTCGCTAGTATTACCATCATGATAATTGTTTTCGAAAAAGTAAGTATCATTTAAGCAATATGTGTATATTTCAATAAACTATCAATTATATTCCTATCAATAAACTCATAGGAATATTAGACTAAGAATATATTACAGTATACTTAAAAATAGCAACTTACCTAGAAGAAGTAAAATCTATGAGCTTGCCATCCAACGACCACTTAACTCTAATAGGATTATCTCCTAGTGGTCGACAGGATATTGTTACTGGAAGGCCCATCTTGGTGGTCAAATTAGCACCCACAGAATCGAAGTGCACTGGCTCTAGAAGTAATATAATGGTTGAAAAATACATTTACATGATGTAAATTAGATACTGTCTAAAATTCCATTTAGATATATGGCATATATGGCCTGGTTCGGCCGCAGTGATATCACCATCTTGCACAAAACTGGTGTCAAACGGTTCTTAAGTTCCTTTTTAATGAGTGGGTGAGGTTATCTAATTACAAAGCCAAACTCTTCCCCTGATGCGGGGGCATAGGACTGAATGAACAGTTACGCACTTGTAACTCTTAAGCTGATGATAAAATGGGTAAGTGTAATCACTTATCATCAGGTACTCTGTTTACTCGGTTGCCCCCTATCCTATAAAATAATAGTGTACCAATACGACTTCCATTAACTGTAAGAATATTAAATAAATGTAATCAAGATCTCAAGATCTATAAAACTTACTATTGACACTAATCCATAAATTCTTATTCAGTGCATCGCCTACGCCATTTTCTACGTTACAAGCGTATATGCCTTCATCAGCAAGTGACACTACTTCAATAATCAAGGTACCGTTGGGGTAGCTCATGACTCCTCCACCAGCTAAATCTAAAACTGGTCTCCAGATACCCAGTGTAGCTGAAACAAAAAAAAAATGGATTGAAAATTTTAAAAGAAATGTCTATTTGAATTCAATTGACTATTTGCTCTTGTTCGAAATTTAAAGTTTAAGAAACCGTGTAATGTAGAGAGATAAAAAAGAATTGGTTGTCTGTAAAGTCGGTTTATGGACGATAGTTTAACGTGACAACGTCATAACAAAACATTGATGTAATCTACGCAAGCGCCGCATTTATTTCTAATACAACAACGTACCTACTATGAGCGTAACGGGACAATGCACGTAATAGGACATAGATCGTAACGGCACATTGGGTGTAACAGGACAAAGCCCATAACGGCACACTGAGCGTAACAGGACAATGAGTCATCCTTTTTCGTGCATGTACAACAAACAATCAGGTTACCATAATACGGGTTCAGCCCATTTTATTATGAGATGACTATATGTAAGATGTGTCGAGTCATTATGGCTTTTTAATACATGTGCAAAAAAAGGGCACAATAATGAAATTATTACTACATTGTACAGGACACAATTACATAATGAAGAACGTAATAAACCAAACTCTGCGTATATATCATCAACATAGAGTCGTTAGAAAGTTTTCGAAAATGCCAGTGAAGTGAGACCTTCGTTATTCATAGTCTTTAAAACTTACCGTCACGCTTCATCCAATGTATTTGAGGTGTGGGATATCCATTAGCATTACAATACACGATACCTCGCTGTCCGAGTAACAATGAAGTATTTGTGGGCTCCTCTATCCATTTTGGGGCAACTGTAAGTAGATTTAGCTATCAATCATAATACTCAAGTTTCGTAATACAAGTTGTGATTACGGTGTAGATTTATATAAGGCTTTTGAGTTCTTACCATTGATGTAAAGATGAGCAGTTTGGTTAACTTTACCAACGTGATTGGTTGCTATACACGTATATTTACCGCAATGCTCTAATGACACGCGTTTGATGATCAATACACTAAATAGCTCTGAGCTTCTCTCAGTAATCTGAAAAAAACATGGAATACCACAGGGCTCATTACTAGGACATAATATTTTTAATTTAATATGATTTGAAGTATCAATAGCTCTTTTATACACAATACCTTTAAAGTTGCCGGCAGTTTTTTTCCATCTTTCAGCCATGAGAAATAAATAGGTGGATCTCCACTGATGATATTACAAGTAATCTGCACTATTTGTCCTTCCTTTAGTCCACTGCCCACACGAAGTTCGTCTAATTCTGGAGCTTCCACAACTTGAATTTCGAAAGATCTACAAATTTATATGCCGGTTATATTTCTAATAAGTTTTTAATTGTAAGTGTAACGACTCTTATGAATAGGGGGCAAACTAGCAGACGTATCACTTGATGGTAAGCGATTACCGCCGCCCATGGACACCCACAACACCAGAGGGCGTGGGGGATGGGAAGGGGACGTGAGGATTGGGGTATGGACCTCCGGTATCCTCACTCACTCGGTAAAACACAGCGCAAGCGCTATTTCACACCGGATTTCTGTGAGGCCGTGGTATCACTCCGGTCGTGCCATTCCATTCATGCCGAAGCGTAGCTCTCCCACGGTAAGAACTGACTAGGGCCTTGGATAACACAAACTTTGAAAATGATCAGGATTAAATTATCCAAATGATTTTTCACATTTTGAACCAAGAAGTGCACAAATAAGTTTTTGAACGATCAGGTATGCAAACTGCATACCAGGATGAATGACATTTTATTAATATAAAGATCGGTTCGACGGCCTATACAAAAACGCGCTGAGTCAGGTTTGTACCATTCATTCAACGTTCAGGTACAAGATCGAAAAAAGATAATAAATTAGTTCCGATGTGACTTAACAATTTTCACAGATAAGTCAAAATACTCACCTTCTAGCCATTTCTCCCAAAGGACTATATACAATGCAAGTGTATGTATCTCCATTCTCTTCTTTCACAATTCTAGCTATATTTAGAACCCCATCTTCTCCTGATTCAAATAGTTGTCTTTTCTTGCGTTTTCTTCTAGTGTTCTTACTGTTGTTGGATGTAGTAAAGTACGTTCGTTTGTATCGAGTATGTTGAGAAAGTGTGGAGCTAATAATTTTCTTGCCTTTGTGTTCCCATTCTAATTTACTGTAAATAAGTAATCACCTAATCAGTTCATGAATTACCAAATTAAATAGAATATAATAATAAAATAGAAACAGTAAAAATCCAAGTGATTTGGTGTTTATTATACATGTATAGTATACGTACATGTGTATGTACGTACTAATATTTATGAACATGATACTTTCTCGTTTAGTCAGACCATACTGTTAAAATGGCTTTCAAAAATATTAACCCTGTAGAAAAATTACCTTATTGGATATCCATAATATGGACATCTAAGCTTCAAAGGGTCTCCGCTCTGTACTTTAATTGGTGGCAAAGTTCTAATATAAGGTGGCCCTGAAAATAATTATATCGTCATAGTTTTTGTACTCACAGAGGAATCGGATTTGAGAACCAGACAGCTCAAAATCTGGTGGTGGGCTAAACCAGTTATGACAGATAATAAGAAGAACATGAAAGCTAAAAAATATTTGTTTAGTAACCGTAAACTTCAGTTAATATAAAATTTTTACTCACCATATACATCAATTCTAGACGCATGTCCAGTATTAGATTCTCCTTCAAAAGCTAAGCACGAATACAGCCCTCCATCTTCTACTCTGGATTGTGATATATTTAACTGCGATACCACTCCTGCTCCAGATGGTGACATCATTTGACCTAGAGTATATCTGGAAGAAGAATACTCAGAGTGAATGTATGTAGCAACGGATTGCAAAGGTATCTCACTAAAACTCGGAAATTACCAGACCAATTTGACTGATTTTGGTCTTGAAATAAATGTGCGAGTAGAGTAAAAGATTAAACGATGTTAAGATATCTAAAATCATGCAACCGAAGTAGCGGGTACATCTATTTATCTATTAAAATATGATATTTTTAATGGGACTAATCCCGCCCACACGCCCACCACTGTAACTCCTGTACACCAGGATCAACAGCGGTGACCCACGAAAACACCGAGTTATGACACTCGGGAAGTCCCAGGAAAAATTTAACGGTCTTGGAACCCGCAACGAAATTAATCAGAAGAAAACTGGAGGAGTTGAAAATATAATAAGTCCACTTCCCTCCTTAGCAAAGCGGGAGACAAAATGGAGTCAAAATAGGCAGACGCCTTTTTCAAACCGGGAAGCACCACGGATAAAAAATATTATGGGTCCTAAGTGAGCTATATTTGATTTCTATAGTATGTATGGCAGAATCGCTTAAACGCACGGAAATTCACCGCAGTTGACACAAGATCCCCATAATATACTACCCCAGACGTCATTTGTAAGCTATTTAGCATCATGTTACGTTCATTGTACCAAAGACTACATTCCCAGAGGATATGATGAGCCGACTGTTCACAGCTAGAATCAGGTGTTGAGCATTGACAAAATGGTGAATCGACTAATTTAAATGAGTATAGTTTGCTCTTAAAGTTACCGTGGCCTGTAAGAAATTGAGCGACACAGTGATCTAAAATATGATATAACTATCGAGCCCATTTCAGTAGTGTGGCGACTTCCACATACAGCGCAACAGCAACATACTACAGCGCTATCAACCGAAGATACAACGAAATACGGAGAACGTTACCACACGGAGTACACAACACTACTAATCCTAAATCGCGCAATGTAAGTTCTCGTGCTGATTAGCATACATAAAAACATCTCAACATCAACCGTCGGGCCGTGGCCCGCCAGGCGTGATCACCTCGCCTGGTCGGAGGATCATTCCTTTGTGTTGGAGGGACATGACACCCGTTCCTCCACAGTAGCATCTAGCGAGAACTTTCGGAGCTACGAAATTACTACCATTCTACATCACACTATTACAATTTTCGGTGTAAGTAGTATATAATATACAAGTTTCCAGCAACCAATGGATTGTTATGGCATGATTACTTGGCCCGACTAGAAAATCCTTCCTATAGATGTTCACATAGCGGTCCCTGCACTAAACTGCCTTAATGAATAAAGACGATTTTTAACGCATGTTTAATTATTAACCTATTTTACATTGTGTTGTAGTAGATTAATCCCACCAAAAACATAAATGTGAAATGAGAGCCAAGTTCAATAATATGATGTACGCTTTGGTTATTCACTTCAACGACAAAAGTAGTGAGATCCAAATGGGTGCCAAGTTCAATGGTCAGTTCTGCAATTTATTAATAACAACAAAATATTTTATAATAACTTATATATCATTTCTTCTTAAAACAGATAATATATTGAATCCTAAAGTCTAACTTGCCTATGAAATTATAAAAAAATTACTAGTTTCTGATTTATTCCTATGTATTCACCCAACCACTTATCTGGTTGCCAAATTTGAGCTTTCTAGGTCATCTGAAAGAGGGTTATAATTTTGATCTATAGGTGAGTCAGTGATAAATATGAGGATTTTTGGACGTAATCATCTAAATAGCCGTTTGAGGTGTGCTTATGAAATTTAGAGGACACATGTATCTTGCAAGTCTTAATGTCTTAATATATGAGCCAAATTTGACATGTCTACGTGAGATAGTTTTTGAGTTATGAGGTTGTCAAAAGTAGCTCCGAATGATTCGTGTAATATTACACACGGTGCTGCTCGCCAGTTCTGTTAGCTTGAACTTGGCTTGACACGCTGCCGCATGTCTAGATATGAAGATTAAGTACCTACTTATTAACTAATATGTAACTAAAATTCATAAGAAAAACCCTAAAACACTCGTATGTACCTTTGATCTGTGTTGGATGAAATGACTACTCCATCTCTTTCCCAAATGAATCTGGGAGGCCTTTCTGCTGTTGCTGTACATTGGAGACTAACCTAAAATGAAAATAAAATATAAATTTAATAATAATAATGTAATAAGTATTTCGTACATCTAACACACAACGCCATCTAGTCCCAACCTAAGCAGAGCTTGTATTATGGATACTAGAAAACTGATATAAATACATATTTATATACTTTTTTCTAAATACATACCTACATATTAATTTGCTCTGTTTTGCCGATGATATGAAGATTTATTCTGTAGTATCATCGGCAAAGGACGTGCAAGCATTGCAGGCAGACCTATCGCGACTTGACCAATACTGTCAGATAAATAAATTGGAACTTAACCCCGCTAAATGCTCAGTCGTCACGTTTGGTAGAAGGCGTTCTCCAATACTAGCGTCGTACGAACTTAAAGGGCAAGTAATACCTAGATGTGATGGAGTGCGGGACCTCGGCGTATACCACGATTCAAAGCTACTGTTTGACGTGCATATCGAACAAATTATTGCAAAGGCTTCGAAGGCATTGGGATTTGTGATGAGAATCTCCAAATGCTTTGTAAAGGCTAAAACGCTTAAAATTCTCTACTGTTCCTTTGTTAGGAGCCACCTAGAATATGCCTCGCAAATTTGGAGCCCTTGTTATTACAAATACATCGATCGTATCGAGAATATTCAGAAACGTTTTTTGAAATTTCTTTGTTTTCGACTGAATATTCCATATAGCGCAGATAATTACATTGGTCTGTGCAGAATGTTTCATATCCAGCCACTTATAAATCGACGTCAATTAGCGGATTGTTGTTTCCTTTTGAAAATTATTTCTAATGAGATTGATTGTCCACACCTGTTGCAAAAATTAAAATTTAATGTCCCCCGTAGGTCAATTAGATTTAATCCACCCATTTGTGTCCCCTTTTCCTCTTCCAACTACAGAAAAAATTCATTTATCGTTAGAGCGAGCGGCGACTTCAATAGGTTGTGCAGGGAGTACTGTATTGATCCCTTTAACACTAACATTAATGTTATTCGCGGTATGCTAAATCTTAAGTTTTTTCAATGATGACATTATCGTTTTTTTTTTTTTTTTTTTTACTGTTGTTTATTATGATGGTGTAGTGTATTGGTCAGTGTTCCAGAACTTTTGTTAAATTATTATGTTGCAATTCGTGAAAACCTGTAATTGGCTTGATGTTGTTTATCAAATTAACTATATTCATTTATGTAGCTGTTGGTTTTCCACACCGAAATAAATAAAAATAAATAAATAAATATTATACATAGAAAACACCCAAACTCCGTAACAAATATTTGCAGATCATACAAACATTTGGTCCGACCCGGGAATCAAACCCGAAACCTCAGGCACAGCAGTCGTATACGCTATCACTGCGTCACCGAATTTAACAAACGCTACTAAGTACAAATCCAAGAGTTCATAAACGATGTAAATCTGGTTAGTAATATTATTGACAGGGAAATCGTATTGGGACCCATACATAAAATTAATCTTTTTACAAATCACACTAAAAATTTGCGACTTTCTGGCGTCCGTATTGGCAGTGATAAATGTATTTGTAGCGAAAGTTTGATACAGTACACTTTAGTGATTGAAATTTGCGATGGTACAAATTTCTTTAGTTATTTATCTGATAAATAAATAATCATTTATAGCGCGATTGATGTAGTTGTCATTTGGAGGTATTTCATTACTTAACTCATTAAGTATAAAATTGCTATGAGATAGAAATTATTCAAATCATTTGAGTTAAATTACTTGGTACAAATACTGGAAACTGAAATACTTATAAATTTCGTCAGATATTAAAAACTGACTGGATATTTTCATGATATAGTATGCTATATATTTCTAAAATAAACATGTTATCTTCTAGAATGGAAAGAACTTGGAAGTAATTTAAATTTAACATTTGCTCTACTAAATTTAAAACAGAGATAAAAAAAACTTAATTTCACTTTTTGGAAATAAATACATGCATATTTATTCAAATATAGAAAAATCTATGCCAAGACGTTAATGCATCCCAACGGTGCAAGTTTTGACACGATTCAGGAATAAAACCTTTTATTTAAAACTCTTTAGAGAGCACAGGTATTATGTACTATAAATCACTTGGATCTATCAATTTTTATCGAGTTTCTTTAATATGAAGTAGCTAGTATAATATATATTTCTGTAACGGCCCCTAGTGGGCTATTACTGGAACATCTATGTAAGAACTTTCACTGATCAACCACAAATCCGAAACCAAGTTTTCGAGTTAACAAAATTTGTTTTGCACATTTATTCTTTCACCTCAAAGGCATATCTCTCCATACCGTCGCGGATGAAAAGCGAGTATTTTATCAAGGAAGTCATAAGGAGATCTGAATGTATACCTACCTCTTCTCCAGGAGTGATAATTTTTTCACTAAAATGCTGTGTTAAAATTATATTCCCTGATGCTAAGTCTCTTTTATGTCTGACGAAGTCCACCTCTGTAACAAAAGAAAATAGGTTGGTTTTGTTTGGTTTTATTAGGCACACTTGCTACTCGGGCCGCCGGAGGATGGGGACCTCTGGAGGCAGATTGATTGCTGCGGTCGGGATAGCGGCATGATTGCATAGTCATGCAATCAGCCTACATCACTGGGATCGAGGGGGGAAATAATTTCCCCCTGGGACAGGGCCTGATAAGGCACGGCGGCAATTCGGGGAGGACCTGAAATAACATGGTCCAGGTCCTCCCAGAGTAGGGCACCAGAGACTGGTCGTCGGGGTGTTTTTTAGTGGACACACCACATACTCCTGTCTCCTGTGTCACCGAGGAGCTGGAAATCCGAAGGGATTTTTCACCCCGTCAACAAAAAAAAGAACACTTGCAACTACCAATTTAAGCATTTTATCTATATCTGTTCGTAAACTGAAATTATACTTTGTAGGTTTATGTTGGGTGGCAATGTTTAATTTGTCAATGAAAGACTGACTTATAAATCATCAGAGTACTCATCATCGTCTTTATGTCAAGAAATCGTTTTGATGAGTCGAACAAACTGATCTTAATAAGTGTATGCTAATGAAAACATGAATAAAACGAATGTTAAACACATTTTTTATCTTCCTGAACTTTGTTTTACTTTTACATCACTTTACATTGATAAAACATATGGATGATAATATTTGGATTATCTTTGACTCTGGTAATATAAATTGTTTGTTTTAAAAGGTAATCTTGGGGCTTGCTTGAATGTATACATAAATAGTTAAACAAAAAGAAATAATATCAGCATTTACAGATGAATACTATTCTCCGATAACAAATTCGTTAAAAGCCATTTAATAGTCTTTTTATTTGAGTATACTTTTAAAGATTTTATTCCGCGTTATGAAAACTTTAAGAACAGTACAATCCAGCGTTAACTAAAAGTGGGGCGTTACGCTGCAGGGCTTTATTAGTTATGTCGACTCACAAATGATAAAAACCGACAGCACTAGAACGTTCATTATAAGGGGATGTTTTCTCGCGACCAAAATAAAGTAAGCGCCGAGAATTTGAGGGCCGTTGCGCTTAAACAGATCCGTTCACATAGACCGGCTCGGAGAGTATCGGCTTGCATTTTTCTTTTCACACAAACCGGATCGTATATGCTTGGAATTGGCCGGAGCGGAGCTGCCAACTATTTCAAATATACCGGCTGTGGAAGAGAATCAGAGTCGATCGGCTGTGCGAGCGAGAAAGAGCACGCAGTCGGAGCCAGTCGGAGGCAGTCGGCTCCTCTTATTATTTCACACTAAGTGCGTTCAAGCATTCTTGATGACAAAAGAAGTGCACATGCAAAAATAAACCTTACTACAATTACTCAAACCTCTGTTTCCAATGTGATAAAAATCTGCTCTCCTCTCCGAGCCGGTCTGTGTGAACGGACCCTTATGCTCAACGTAGCTACGCCATGTGGATCGGAGCTGACACTTTTTATCGAAATACGAGTATTTAAAAAAAACTCTATTTATTGACTGTACTAATTACACATCCATAATTAAAACCTGTTAATACAAAATATATTATTTTTCCATCCTTATGCATTGTAGCATTCAAAAGAATCGAATTACATCAATACTACGTAGCACAAGTTAGGCGTACAAGTACTACAATCGATGTAGATACATGTTCAGAGTTGGGTTTTATAGTTCCTGATTAAATTCATTACAGGAAGAGCTTTGTTAATGCCACACAAGATGTGCTGCATTTGCTGCACAGCGTTCGTAATTAGATTATCACTGAACTTTCAATGATATTAGGTTAAAACTCGTTAAGTTATAAGCTATAGGTAATACGTGGTAGAGCATTGCAATACTTACGAATAAGATTCAAAAAATTCCTCCATATCATCACGTCTAAAGGTAACGTTTGTAAAAGACTAATTTTTGTATGTTTTAACAACTGTTAGTTAACAGGTGATCGACGCTTCTCGTCTCCAGAAGGCCGGCCTTTTCTCTCGAACATATATTTAACATTGCCATTCAACGCGGCAATGCTGTTTTCAACCCCGATGCAAAAAGAGGGGTGTTATAAGTTTGACGTGTACAGACACGTCAAACTCAAATTCAACAATGTCTGTCTGTGGCACCGTAGCTCGCGAACGTATGAAGCGATTTTAATTTAGTTTTATTTTTGTATGAAATGTGAGTTACGTGCGAGTGTTCTTAGACATGTTTCATGAAAATCGGTTGAGTCGTTTAAAAGTTATTTACTTTTTAAAGGGAACTCAGGTTATTATGTCAGGAGTTTTTTATCCTTAGATTATTTAAGAATGCTACCAGTAGGCGATGATGTGTAGGAGTGTTTTGACAATAATATGTAAATATTTTCATTGATTTTTAATCTTAAATTGATTTTATTTTACGTACTAAGGGTTCCCACACATAACTGCAAATTCGCAACGCATTGCAAATATTTGCGAGCTTGCACGAATGCACCGCAAGAACTTCACGCCGCATCGCATTGCATCGCAGTTATGTGTGGGAGCCCTAATAGATAGTTTCTAATAATATATATTATATATTTCAAAACAAGTAAACATTTTAACATCATAAATACATACCCTTGGTTTCATAACGTAAGTGGTCTGCTGTATGTGTTTTCAGGTTGTAGGTTATTGACCTGTAATAAAATAAATCTAATAATAATATTAAGAAATATCATTTGATAAATTACTAGCTTTTGCCTGCGGCTCCACCCGCGTGTATGTCAGTTATCACGTTAAAGAGTAGAATATGTTCTTCCTCAAGAATCAAAGTATCTCTACGCAAAATTTCATTAAAATCCGGTTAGCCGTGAAAGCGTGACAGACAGAATTACTTTAAAATTTATAACATTGGTATGGTTAAAAATAGCTTTGAAGTAAAAAGATTCTTTGGGAAATTTATAATAACTGACTGCCTCGGTGGCGTAGTGGTAGCGTATGCGACTGCTGTGCTTGAGGTCTTGGGTTCGATTCGCGGGTCAGACCAAATGATCTTCGGAGTTTGGGTGTTTGCTATGTATATATACGTATTTAAAAAAAAAGTATAAATAATATATTTATCTGGGGGCACGGTCCTGCCCCCGCCAAGACGAGCCAAGCGAAGCGGAAGGGCACTACCTACCTTTTCTCGAAGTAATTTATACTCTCGATTGTCGGCACTTAATGGAACTTGTTATAATACATTTTTGAATTAAAATCACTTGTACTTATTCCACTATTTTATTTTTGTTTACACCTGACCGGTTTCGCCTTATGGCATCATCAATTTGATGATGCCATAAGGCGTTGATGATGCCAGTGGAAGTGGAATAAGTACAAGTGATTTTAATTCAAAAATGTTTTCTCGAAGTGTTTCGTCGTTTTTTTGAACCCTCATAACTTTGGTTCCCGATATACCAGATCGTTCAAATTCGCAGGATATGATTTTACCCATAGACTAATGAAACATACAAAGTTTCAATTACATAGCTCTGATACTTTAGATTTTATTGATACCTAAAAACACCGATTTCGTCAGTGACAACTGATGATCATCAAAACTGTTAGGGTACTTCCTGAAGTGCTAGAAAGCTGAAATTTGGTATGTAAACTAAGTTTAGTATACAAACAACAGAAAAATTCATAAATCTATTACTTTTGCCCCCCAACCCCCAAATTTGGGGGGTTGCAAGTTTGTATGAGACTTTCACAAATGTTTATGCTAGAGGTTTTATTTTTGGTACACGGACTTTTTCGAAAGAAGAAAGAAGATGTACAAGAAATACAGCCCAAAAAAAGAAAAAAAAACTGACTCAAGCAACATACAAAAAGAAATGAAATCCCACCAAAAACATTTTCATGTAAAATGTTGCCAAGACGACTGCATATGGCGTACCCTGTGAAAAAGATATCAGATCTCATGTAGAGCCAAGGTTCCGAATCTACACGCTCTAACTCTACCAACCCTAACTTCATAAATTCTACATCTCAGTCAAAATGTATGGCTTGGCTGTTTCGTCACTTCAGAAACTAAATATTCGTATAACACATTACTTCAGAAACTATATATATTTGCAAACACAAAAGGCGTTCGTTTCCCCTTCGTGATGGTATGATAGCGAAACGGCGAAGCCATACATTTTTACTGAGATATAGAGTTTGTGAAGTTAGGGTTGGTAGAGTTAGAGCGTGTAGATTCAGACCTTGGCTCTACATGAGATCTGATATTTTTTTCACAGGGTACGCCATATGCAGTCGTCTTGGCAACATTTTACATGAAAATGTTTTTGGTGGGATATCAGTTGTCTAGTACCTATATAACACAAGCTCTGCTTAGCTTGGGACTAGTTGGCGTTGTGTGTTAGATGTCCGAAATAAATTTATTTATAACGAAAAGTTTGTTATACATATAAGTACATCTATAGCTTCGAAGGATCACACATTGTTTAACAATGTGGCCATAAAGTGACAACGGAAACAGTATGTTATGAGCTCTACCATAAATTCAAATTGTGCCCATTATGCGGCGGCATGGCCCAACCATGTACTGTAATTTCATTAATCTTAGTTTAATTTATGCATAGTTAAGTTAACTGCCGTTAAGCCACGCCTGGTAGTAATTATACTTTGTTGGACTTCATTTTGTTTGTTCGCTAAGAAATGAGAACAGCATTTTCGTGAAGAAGAGAAGAGGTAAACTTAAATAAAATAGCGAGATCCTTTCTTTAAAAGCATTTTACTTTAAGGTGTTAGGTAATCAACCTTTTTAGCATATAACTTAAGTTTTTATTAGACGTTGGGCTATTCTAATGAGAAATGGTGACTTAAAGACAAGCTAAAACTAAGTAAACTAATACAAAAGTCGCGGGGTGTAGTGAAACACCAGATAGGAACGAAGTTCCTTATTATAAAATATAAATATATGCAACTTACAGATGGCACTATACAACATTTTTTAAATCTTACGCTTTTTTTTTATTTAACGTTACGGATGTTTTTGCCGGTTAGGGTATACAGATGGCGCTATACATTTTTTTTTAAATCTTACGCTTTTTTGATTTAACGTTATGGACGCTTTTTGCCGGCTAGATTACCTCTCCGCAACGTCCGATAAGGAACTTTGTTCCAATAATTAGTATTTACATAATACTTTTACTATTATAATATATATCTGAGTACTAATAATATTATACTAATAAAAGTATATGATAATAATAATAATGACTTATATAGATAGGGTACAATCATTCCGAGTCATACATATTTGCAATACTGGATCAGGCAATAGTAACCAGACAACATTAAAGAGACATATTTAAACGAGCAGTAAGCAGGTAAGTGTCGGCTATGTTTAGTAAAAGACGAGAGCGCACAACATCTTGTCTCGGGACGTGAAAAACTAGCTGGCACCTATTACACCAAACGACATAACAACATTGTACAATACATATTTTGGAGCCTTTGCAAAAAACACAAAATCTCAGTCTCTAACCTGTGGTGGCTGGAACATCTCACACAACCACAAGTTAAAGAGAACGAATCTGCAAAGGTAATGTGGGAGATACCGATACAAACAGACATCACTATAACACACAATAGACCAGACACAATATACGTAAATAAATCAGAAAACAAAACATACTTAATAGACCTAACCGTACCATCAGACTATAACATAGGACCAAAAGAAATAGAAAAGCTCAGCAAATTTCACCCATTAAAAACAGAAATATCACGACTATGGAACACACAAACAGAAATAATCCCAATAGTAATAGGAACAACAGGCGTGGTAGCAAAAAGTATACATAGATACATAAATAGATTAGATACAAACATAAACATACATATAATACAAAAACAGGCAGCAATACATACATGCACAATACTCGCAAAAGTTTTAGGGGACACAGTATTTTTAAATTCGAGGGAATTCGAACCTCCTCTTCTCTGAAGGTTTTAGAGGGGGAATTATGAAGAAAAACCGAGAGAAATCTCGAGTAAGAAAAAAGCTTAACATAATAATAATGACTTTATTGTATAGCAGTCTAAGTAATTATAAAAATAACTTAAAACTAGGTATATAGGTAGAAGTGTCTGCTCGAGGTAATTTACAGGCGATCATAGTATTTTTTTTTCGACAACAGTGATAAATTACATCAATTTAAAAGGTGCATAACGTAAATTTTTAGATGAGAATACGATTTTTTTTATCAACTCAAGGGAAAACATCGTAAAACATAATACGATTTCAATACAATGTGACGTGAGTATCGATGTGTGAATGTATAAGCCTATTTATTTGCTTCGGTTACCAATTCAGTGACTTCCAAAAGCTTCCAAAAGAGGAATAATCTATAGAGTCTATCTATAGAGGGAAAATCGTTATAGTAAGTAGGTATCATTTTAACACAGGGACATTCAAATCCTACTAATACTATAAACGCGAAAGTTTGTAAGTATGGATGGATGGATGGATGTTTGTTACTCTTTCACGCAAAAACTACTGAACGTATTTGGATAAACTTTACAGGAATATAGCTTGTACATCAGAATAACACATAGGCTACTATTTACCGCGATAACCGACATACACGCGGGTGGAGCCGCGAGCAAAAACTAGTAGACAATATTTGGGTTATGAGCCTATACGCCCAAAAAATTCACCCCCTTATTAAAAAAACATTTTGTGAAACCTTCAGAGCTCATACGCTCCTTTTGAAGAGGCGTAATACGGGCGTAAAATTTATCTATTTCTATATACTTATAATATAAATGTAACAGGTCCAATTCTGTACATTAAAGATATTTTGATAAACATTTTTGGAGGGCTTTCTATAATCGATATTGAAGCC
This sequence comes from Diaphora mendica, assembly GCA_949125395.1. NCBI lineage: Eukaryota > Metazoa > Arthropoda > Insecta > Lepidoptera > Erebidae > Diaphora > Diaphora mendica. The sequence continues at coordinate 4,709,242 of OX421334.1, forward strand.
AAAAAAGTGTTTTTTTTTTCATTTTTGTCTGTCTGTCCGTCTTTCTGTCTGTCTGTGTATCTTGGCCGCGCATCACGCCGAAACTACTGAATGGATTCAAATGAAAGTTGGCATGATTTGAGTTCATACTACGAGGTAGAACATAGGATACTTTTTATCCCGAAATTCAGCACGGTTTCCTGGAGAGAGGGGATGAAAGTCAAAATATGTACTTAGTTGTAATTCAATAACACATAGTCCGATTTCATTCATTCTTTTTTTACTAGAAAGAAAAATAAATAAAAGATAACAGGAAAAGTCTTTTTTTTTGTCCACGACTGGGGACTGGGAAGCTGCGACAGATATGTATATATGGCGGTACGTCGTTCGCCGGGTCAGCTAGTTTAAATTATTTTGAGGTGCATAACTTGGACATCCTTAGACATACCTATTTTATATTTCTGGTTTTAGTTTTATAACAAAAAATCAGGAATAGACAAAACATGTGCAAGCCAAAGATTTTGGAAACGTCTAGATTAAAGTGCCAGAATATTACTAAAGCGATTTGGAATTCAATAGATTTTTTTAACAACGCCAAAATTATTAGGTACATGAGACTGAGATATATTAGGATTAACTCTAGTATAATAATAAATAAATATTTCGGACATCTAACACACAACGCCATCTATTCCCAAGCTAAGCAGAGCTTGTGTTATGGGTACTAAGATACATATATACTTTTTTTTTGTAAATACGTACATATTATACATAGAAAACATCCATACTCCGATACAAATATTTGTAGATCATACAAACATTTGGTCCGACCCAGGAATCGAACCCGAGACCTCATGATCAGCAGTCGTACACGCCAACCGCGAGACCAACGAGGCAGTATACAAAAAATATGAAGAATTTTGTAGGGCGTATGGGCTCGTAACCTATTTTTCTAATAGTGATATCGGCGTTGGTCTTGCAATTCACCTATTGGAAAATTACGATGAAAATAATAATGCAATAAGTAAAATTTTAACAAAATAAAAACCGACTTCAGGTTCGACTCGATTTCTCTTGGATGCCATCATCAGATTATAGTGTCCCTGTCATGGTACCACCGTTGGGATATCTCCTTTCCATTCCATCAAAATCCGTTCATAAACGAAGAAGATATCCGCGAACACACATAAAAAAAAAAACATATATACGGTCGAATTGAGAACCTCCTCCTTTTTTGAAGTCGGTTAATAAAATGATCAGTATATTCGAAAACATTTTAAGATTTTAATGATCTTAAAAAGTAGATGCAGACTATCTAGCAACAGAAACTAGAAGCGACACGTAACATAAATTTTACAATTCGTATGATCTACAACTTTATTATCTACTAACAAATACAATGACATATTTACTGAAGTTCACAAATAACTCAAAATTCTAAACCAAATTAGTTTTGCACACATCCAACAAACTGTGTAGTTTGAAATGTTGAATGTACACTGTAGAGCGTTTCAAACTACACAACAACACATTTGCCCGCTCACAGTATTACTGCATCAGCACTTCTATAAAACAAACCCTTTAACTTGAGGCAAACTCATCAGTATTTAGCTTCAACAAACATTAAAAACTTAAACACATCAAGCAAGTTTCCGTTCCATTTGTTTTTACTCCGAGCTGCCATTACTATGCATTGGCACGAACCGGAGTATTAATAGTGATGATATAGTACCTACTGTTGTACGCTTAGCTCCATATATTTAGAGCCCGGATATATATGTATTATAAATCAATGGTTATTTGTTGTATCTCCTTGGTTATTTACTAGTAGATAGAAGCAATATACCAAATACGATACAATGTATAGCCGTATTTCAAAATGTTTCGATTTCTTGAGTTGATCTAGCAGTTTGTGAAGCAATATCTAAGTTACCGCTGTACGCGTAGTAACACTGCAATACGGGACTTATTTTGGTAACTTGAACGTTAAACAAGCGTACATAAAAGTACTTTAGACCTGTCGCTTAACAGAGGTCTAGTAGTGGACAAGCAAAGGCTGATTGAATAATAAATTAACGTAAATTTGATGGTAAGTTTCCATCTTTAATTTGTCACTTTATTATGAAATGGTATCAGTCCAATTACCAATCCATTTTCGTATTCCAAAGCCAGTATAAGATCTTGAGGGGTGGCTACGCCAATTGTGATATTTTCGCAATTGATTATAATTTTCATTGTTATTCAAACACTCAAAACACACTTCTCGAACGCACCCTTTTATTATATACATATATCACACCTGGCAACATCCTTTTCCTAAACTGCTCCCACCGAAAACAAACGCTCCGAGTGCGCACATCAAACTGTGGCAACTTTTAATAAAACTCAAAAACCGCATTAAAGTAGTTCTCCTAGGAATCCAGTTTTATAAATTCAAATACACCCAATCAAGTGAACTTCAATTGCTGTGTTTGTGGTGAAATTTGAACTCAAATGCGGAGACAAACAGGTCACCAGCCCGTTGCCTCTCCAAGGGGCTTTTCTCTTTAGTCTGTTGAAAGAACTTTTTAACCGACTTCCAAAAAGGAGGAGGTTCTATGTTTCAGTGTATGTTTTTTTTTATGTATGTTCACCGATTGCTCCGTCAATTGTGGACCGATTTCGAATTTTTTTTTGGATTCGAAAGGGTATGCTCCCGAAGTGTTCCCATTGCCACCATATAAGGATCTGATGATGGGATCCCAGGGAAATCGAGAGAAACCTTCAATTTTTATAGGCCATACTATGTTTTTCGTATATTTTCTGAAGTTACACCGGTATTTGCGTCTGGTAGTTATCATTTTATGATGATGAGCTGATGATGTAAGGCACAACTCCTTAACGGTTAGGAGTTGGAGGATAAATCTTTAAATATCATATGTATCTAAAAACCTTTCGTAGTCGTATACTTTCAAGTTATTTAGGTGAGCTGATGATAGAAGGTTAAACTCTTCAAAAGTTAGGGATTAGAGGATGATTTTAATATTACACGTACGTATAGACCTTAATGTGTATTCTTGATGATGAAATTTGATGAAATAGTTCAACTTACTACTTACCTACGATTGTTTGCACTAAAAACTGAAAAATAAAAACTTTTTATAAAAAAAAACCGACTTCCAAAAAACATCCAACGAAAACTCTCTGCCAAAAAAACACTTAAAAGCGTAAAATAAACTGGTTCTTCATAAATTACCTATACCTAATTCTTTATTCATTTAAATAGTAGTGTTATAATGTGTGCTAGGTACCTAAAATCTGTTTGAAGTCGGTGCTAAGCAAAAAAGAATACAAACGAACAATTACGAAAGTCTAAGCGATAGTCATTTGGCACCGACTTCAAACAGATTCAATTTATGAAGAACCAGTTTATTTTACGCTTTTAAGTGTTTTTTTGGCAGAGAGTTTTCGTTGGATGTTTTTTGGAAGTCGGTTTTTTTTTATAAAAAGTTTTAGTCATTAAGTTGCTAGCTAGAGCGTTTGGGTAAACTTTATACGTTCTGCATATATTTGAACTTATTAAGTATCTCTTGTTTGACCATTGATACCTTCAGGTCACGATGAAGCTGATTGTTGATGCATTTCTTTTAAAGAAATATAACTTTGGCTCATTAGTCTGTTCGTACACTAGTAGCAAATAAAATATAACACTCGCTATTGTCTATGTATTTTTTTTTATTTCCTTAGTCTTACTAATATTATAAATGTGAAATTTTGTGAGGATGGATGTATGGATATTTGTTACTCTTTCACGCAAAAACTATTGAATTATTTTTTCAGACATCAAACACACAACGTTAACGTTATGGGTACTAGACACCTGATATAAATACATAAATACATTATTTTTTTTGTAAATAAATACACATTATACATAGAAAACACCCAAACTCCGAAACAAATAGTTGTAGATCACACAAACATTTGCTTCAATCCAGGATTTGAACCCGAGAACTCAAGCACAGCAGTCGCAATTACTACCACTGCGCCACCGAGGCAGTCATGTCAGTCACAATGGATTTAGCTTACACATCTGGAGAACAAACAAACCGTGGGCAAACGTTACTTTATTATATAGAACAAAATATGAACACTACGCCTTAAGGTGCAAAGGTTATTTTCCTTTTACTTAACCTTATTTTTTTAAAGTATTTATAATTTAAATAGGTATATCTACACTTACTTAGTTTCGAAGCGTTGATTTTCTTTGTGAGTTACCCGTGATCGACTCGGGTCCAAATTACCTGGAACAAAAAAGAAAATCAGTCAAGCAAGGCACAGTAAGTACTTCAATCTGTTGTCATGACTACAAGAACTAATATTCTCAAATTATAAAAAAAAAAACCGACTTCCAAAAACATCCAACGAAAACTCTCTGTCAAAAAACACTTAAAAGCGTAAAATAAACTGGTTCCTCATAAATTGCCTATACCTAATTCTTTATTCATTTAAATAGTAGTATTATAATGGGTGCTAGGTACCTAAAATCTGTTTGAAGTCGGTGCCAAGTGACTATCGCTTAGACTTTTGTAATTGTTCGTTTGTATTCTTTTTGGCTTAGCACCGACTTCAAACAGATTTTAGGTACCTAGCACCCATTATAATACTACTATTTAAATGAATAAAGAATTAGGTATAGGCAATTTATGAAGAACCAGTTTATTTTACGCTTTTAAGTGTTTTTTGACAGAGAGTTTTCGTTGGATGTTTTTGGAAGTCGGCTTTTTTTTTTTATAAAAAGTTTTTATTTTACAGTTTTTAGTGCAAACAATCGTAGGTAAGTAGTAAGTTGAATTATTTCATAAAATTTCATCATCAAGAATAATACAAATGAAGGTACGTGTAATATTAAAATCATCCTCTAATCCCTAACTGTTGAAGAGTTTAATCTTCTATCATCAGCTCACCTAAATAGCTTGAAAGTATACGACTGAAGGTCTTTAGATACGTATGAAATTTAAAGAATTATTCTCCAACTCCTAACCGTTGAGGAGTTGTACCTTCCAGCTTCCATCATCAGCTTAGGTACCTAAATAATTTGTAAGAATACGACTAAAGTTAACTTATAAACATATGATATTTAAAGATTTATCCTCCAACTCCTAACCGTTAAGGAGTGGTACCTTACATCATCAGCTCATCATCATATAATGATGACTACCAGACGCAAATACCGGTGTAACTTCAGAAAATATACGAAAAACATAGTATGTGCCTATAAAAAATGAGGGTTTCCCTCGATTTCCCTGGGATCCCATCATCAGATTCTGATATGCTGGCAATGGGACCACCACGGAAGCATACCCTGTCGAATACAAAACAAAAATTCAAAATCGGTCCACAACTGACGGAGTAATCAGGTAACATACATAAAAAAAAAAAAAAAAAAACATACAGTGGAACATAGAACCTCCTCCTTTTTGGAAGTCGGTTAAAGAAGAGTAATCTTTTGTAAAACTTTATCTCGCGGGAATCAAATAAATAAAATATCGTAACGTTTTCCTGGAGAAAAATTACTTCTATTTGAAGTAATTTTTCTCCAAAATATATAACTGTGCAGTATCCGTAATACCATAGAGATCTTACAACAATTGAATGACAATAAATAAATAAATAAATATTCTGGACATCTAACACACAACGCACCGTGGGAGAGCCCCGCTTCGGCATGAATGGGCCGGCTCGACCGGAGTCATACCACGGCCTCACAGAAAACCGGTGTGAAATAGTGCTTGCACTGTGTTTCACCGAGTGAGTGAGGATACCGGAGGCCCATACCCCAACCCCTCCCCCTATGTAGTACTTAAAGGTAGCAACCGTAAAATAGTAATAGTTGGTGCACTAATATGGCAACCCAAGAAACATAAGTGTGTGATTGCTGTTTCCTTTTCCGTGAAAATGTATAATTGTCGTGTACTCATGTCACTTCTTTTGCAATAAATGTTTTACTGTTTTTCATGGATGGTATTAATTAATTGCCCATCAGTGTGGATATAACAAGTGGCGACGAGGCGAACCGTATTAAAAAGTGCAACAAAACAATACCGCGGCATGTATCAAGTATTGAGGTTGAAATTATAACCTGGGACGTGTACCGCATGTCACAAAACTGCACATGGATAGAAAAATATTAACATTGATTGAGCAAGGAAGAAAGACGTGGATTAATACGAAACGTAAAGAAGAATTGATCGAGATCGCCAACCAATTAAACACTGGTACTGTGTTTACAAATGAAAATACAGTTGAAGAGGTTAGAAACATTTTACGAAACTACATTGACGAATACTGCTTGTACGAACAGCCAAACCTATCAATGGCTTCAATCACCTGTTTGGAAGTTTTCTCTGGCGATAACTGGAATGCTTATGAACAGCAATTTGAATGTTTCGTATTACTAAATGATATTCCTAGAGAAAAGAAGGTGCCATTGCTCATAACGAAATTAAGTACAAATGTTTACGACCTTTTGACTACATTATGTACACCAGTATCACCCGTAAAGGAAACATATGAAAACATCAGTGAAAAGTTGAGAAAATATTTTCATCCAGTTAAAAATTGTGCAATTCATCAAGCTGAATTTCGGAAAAGATGTCAGAAGTCTAGTGAATCCATTGAACAGTATGTGTTAGAACTAAAGAAATTATCTAAATACTGCAACTTCAGAAGTCTAAATGATGAAATTAAAGAAAGATTGTTGAACGGAACACATCGTGATGCAGTAAGATTTGAATTGTTGAAACAAGCAGACCAAAGTTTGGAAACTTTGATGATGGTTGGGAAAAATGTGGAAGCAGCTTACAATCTAGCTTTTAATCAAGAGAAACAGCAGGAGCGCTCTGATATGTTCAAACTACAAGGAAGAATTTACAACAAGAACAAGAACAGTGCCCCTCGGCAAAATATTTCACCAGCCACCAAGGCTAATATCACATGTTACTGTTGTGGTAAGAATGGCCATTTCAAAATGGAATGCAGCTTACGTGAAAATTTTTGTAGTGAGTGCGGTATGAAAGGACATATTTTTAAAGTGTGTGGAAGAAAGAAGCAATTGAGAAAGAATGTGAACTTAGTGGAAACTACTAATTTGGACAATGAGGATGTTAAAGAAGTAAACAAAGACAAAGAGGATAGTGCGGAGATTTTTGATATATTTTATTTCGGAGAACGTCAAAGGATTCCTTCTGCTACATTAGATGTGGCTGTGAATGAAAAGGTATTAAAGTTTGAAATTGACACTGGAGCTGATGTAAGTACAATTACTTTGTCTGATAAACAAATGTATTTTCCAGATTTAGAAATCAAACAAAGGAATGTAATTTTCACAAATTTTGACCAGTCAACTTCAACACCTATAGGGGTGATTGAGAACCTAGATGTGAGTTATGAGACAGTAAAAGTAAGTGATCAAAGATTATTTGTTGTTTGTGATGGTTTACCCCGTATAATTGGTAAGGACTGGCTTTCAGTGCTAAAATTATGGCCACCAAATTTCACACAAACAGTTTGTGAAACAAATTCTAAAGATGACTTAATAAAAAAGATAAAGAATGAGTTCAGTGAAACATTTAAACCAGGTGTAGGAAATTTCATAGGAGAGCCAATTCATTTAAAGATAGAATCAAATGTTAAACCTATTTTCATGCCTGTTCGATCTGTTCCATATGCTTTAAAGGACAAAGTGAAGGAAGAAATTAAAAGATTACTTGATAACAAGCGTATTGAGCCGGTTGAGTACTCGTAATGGGGTACTCCAGTTGTTCCTGTTCTTAAACCAGATGGAACAGTTCGCTTATGTGGTGATTTCCGTGTAACCATTAATAAATATTTGAAAATTGACCACTACCCGTTACCAACAATTGATAATATAATTATGAAATTACAAGGTAACAATTATTTTTGTGAACTGGATTTGCAAGAAGCTTATTTACAAGCCCCATTAGATACAGAATCACAAAAACTAGTAACAATTGTAACGGAAGAGGGCATTTTTATGTATTCATATTTACCTTTTGGAGTAAGCACTGGGCCTGGTTCATTCCAACGGTTAATTTCACAGAAATTAAATGGACTGGATGTAGTTGTCTATATTGATAATATATATGTGTATGGTAGGACATTGTCAGAAACATATGAGAAACTTAAACTTGTATTAAAAAGGTTGCAAGATTCAGGTCTTAAACTGAAAGTAAATAAATGTAAATTTTTTGAAGATAATTAGTCGTTGGATTTGAAGGATTTGAAGTAAATAGAAGTGGCATCAAAGTAATACAAAGTAAAATTGAACCATTGCTGTTATTACCAAGGCCAGAAAATGTTAAGATGTTAAAATCTTTCTTAGGAAAAGTGAACTATTATAGTAGATTTTTGCAAAATATGGCAGTTATATTAAAACCCCTGTATGATTGTATAAAAAAAGATAAATTTCATTGGACAGAAGAGTGTGAAGAGTCATTCAAAAATATAAAAAAAACATTATCACTGGCACATTTTGATAAAAATTCTACTATTGTTTTATCATGTGATTCAGCTGATAGTGGTGTGGCTGCAATATTGTCAATTAAGGATAGTAATAATGTAATTAAACCAGTAGCATTTGCAAGTAAAAAACTTAATGAATATCAAATGAAATATCCAATATTAGAAAAAGAAGCTTATGCTATCATTTTTGGTGTGACAAAATTTTATGAATATTTATTTGGTAAAAAATTCATTTTGCAAACAGACAATGAAGCATTAACAAAAATTCTTGGCCCAAAATATGGAATACCAAAAATGGCAGCTAAACGGTTACAATACTGGTCCATATTTTTGAGTGGATTTGATTATGAAATTCAACATATAAAATCGAAAAATAATCCAGCAGATTATATGTCACGTGTTGTTACTGAACAAAAAGAAGCAAATGTAAAAGATTGTGAAATTTTAGACAAAACGTTTGAATTAAATATTGTAAATTACATAAATAGATCCAACCTGAGTACATTAAATTGGGAAACTATTAAAACTGAGACAAAAAAAGATCAAATCTTGTGTAATATACTAAGATTTTGTAGAGATGGATGGCCCGATAAAAATGGATTGGGAGAAATGTATGAACCTTATTTTTCAAAACAGCATGAAATTTCTACAGACAGGGAATGTTTGTTATGGGGCTACAGAGTAATAATACCAAATAATATTAGAGATGAAATAATGCATGAATTGCATGCTAGTCATCTAGGGACCACACGAATGAAAGAGATAGCTAGATCATATTTCTGGTGGCCAAACATGGATAGACAGATAGAAGGCATAACATTAAATTGTATTGTTTGTTTACAGAATAGGAAAAACCCGGAAAAGACTCAATTAACAGTATGGCCTCAGCCACCCACTGTTTGGCATAGACTACATGCGGATTTTTTAGGTCCATTTTATAACAAAATGTATCTTGTAATTATCGATGCATATTCAAAATGGCCAGAGGCATTTGTAATGAATAACATATCGGCAAAGAAAACTATTGAGGTATTTAAAGGTATATTTGTTCGGTATGGATACCCATTGCATTTAGTTACAGATAATGGCCCAACATGGACTAGTGACGAATTTAAAACATTTTGTAAAATAGTAGGAGTAAATCAAAGCTTTACACCAACTTACTATCCGCCTACAAATGGTCTAGCTGAGCGTTTTGTAGATTCATTCAAGTCTCATGTAACAAAAATTGTACAGAGTGGACATTCTGTAGAATATGCCTGTAACTTATTTCTATTTGATTACCGAAGCACAATACATAAAACTACTGGACAGAGTCCAGCCAAACTAATGTATGGTAGGGAGTTGAGATGTCGTTTTTCATTGTTAAGACCAAACCCAGTAAATGATAAAGTAGATATTGAACAAATAAAGCAAACAATACATAGTAAAAATGTACATAAATTTTTTACTATTGGTGAAAAAGTTATGGCAAAGGATCTAAGAAAAAATAATAAGAAGTGGTCTTTAGGTAGAGTTATTGAAATTTTAGTACCGGGGTCAACTTACATAATTGAAGTAGAAGGATTACAATGGAAGCGACATGCCAATCAATTGTTAAAGTGTGGACAGTCGATAGAGGTTTAATTTTTGTGTTATAATACATTGTAAAATGTTATTGTTTCATTATTATGTTGTTATAGAAATGTGAAATACCAGTATTTTTTTTTATTAAGTAGGGGAGGGTGTAGTACTTAAAGGTAGCAACCGTAAAATAGTAATAGTTGGTGCACTAATATGGCAACCCAAGAAACATAAGTGTGTGATTGCTGTTTCCTTTTCCGTGAAAATGTATAATTGTCGTGTACTCATGTCACTTCTTTTGCAATAAATGTTTTACTGTTTTTCATGGATGGTATTAATTAATTGCCCATCACTGTGGATATAACACCCTAGCTCCCCCCTCATCCCCCAAAGGCCGGTAACGCACTTGTGATGCCTCTGGTGTTTCGGGTGTCCATGGGCGGCGGTAATCGCTTACCATAGGCGATACGTCTGCTCGTTTGCCGGTCTATTCCATAAAAAAAAAAAAAAAAAAAACGCCATCTAGTCCCAAGCTAAGCAGAGCTTGTGTTATGGGTACTTGACAACGGATACAAATACATATTATACTTTTTTTTTGTAAATACATACATATTATACATAGAAAACACCCAAACTCCGAAACAAATATTTGCAGATCATACAAACATTTGGTCCGACCCGGGAATCGAACCCGAGACCTCATGATCAGCAGTCGCAGACGCCAAACGCGAGACCAACGAGGCAGTCAATAGGAAGACCATGGTCTAAGAAAACAAGGTCTCGCATTCCAAAAGTGGCTTGTTGTGACGTCACAATCCAGTAACCACTTTATAGGAACATAACACGAAATTAACCAACCACAATGATATTACATAATATCATTGACCAACCACAACCAGCGATAGTTATGATGACTTCATCTCGATCTCTGTCTCGTCACTGTATCTCGGAACGCCATACCTGGTGAAGTATATTGTTATTCCATGAGGAAAACTATATATTTAGCTCTCCTTAGAAATCTTTATAGTTGTTGTTGGTCTCTGCCCATGTTCAATAGTGGACGTAGTTAAAAGCTGTAAATGATGATTATGATATGAATATTAATTTGATAACATTCAATAATACGTTTTATTTTAAGTGAATAACTTCGTTTGGCCTAGTGGTTTAACAGTCACCACGCCGTTTCCTACTTTGCCAAGTGTCGTGGGTTCAAATCCCACGTAGGACAACACTTTGTGTGGTCCACAAATTGTTGTTCTGAGTCTGGGTGTTCTTTGTTACCGTTTCATGTATGTTTGTAAAGTCCCCCGCGACACAAAATTTATTCCTAGTGCGGGAGTTGTCTTTTAAAAAAATAATAAAACTCGGCGCCCTAACTGAAGCCCAAGTCTTAGAAATAAATAAAAAGCAAACGTTGATATGAAAATGCGGAGCAGTCTTTGGGGACTGCCGATTGAAGTGAAAAATAAGTACACATATAGATATACAGGGTGTCCCAAAATTCAACGATAAGCGGGCGCCTAAAGGTAGACCTGCTAATGAGTACATAAGGAAAAATAAAAAAATATACCTAGTTTTTTTTTAAGTTACAAGAAAAATTTAGAGTTTCTTTGAAAATTTATACCTTTGAAAATTTATACCTTTCGTGATATTTTGAACGACCACGATGACAATTTCTCAAATATGCTTAAGATTATTTTTTTTATCTTGTACCTAAATAGTGCTACTATTCACCACAACTCTTAAAAACACCAAATTGAGCGCAGTTTTTACACAAAAAACGTTACACAAAAATTGTCATCGTGGTCGTTCAAAATGTCATGAAGGGTGTAAATTTTCAAAGAAATTCTAAATTTTTCTTGTAACTAAAAAAAACTAGGTATATTTTTTATTTTATTTTTCCTTATGTACTCATGAGCAGGTCTACCTTTTGGCGCCCGCTTATCGTTGAATTTTGGGACACATGATATATTAAGTAGAGAAATTATATCTATCTCTATATATATAAAAGCAAATTACCACTCACTGATTAATCACGAAATCTCAGAAACTATAACACCTACAAACTTGAAATTTGACAAGTAGGTTCCTTATAGGGTGTAGACATCCGCTAAGAACGGATTTTACGAAACTCCACCCCTAAGAGGGTAAAATGGGGGTTAGAAGTTTGTATGAAAGTCTTTAGTTTTTGAAGTAAGAGACATAAAATTTAAAAATATGCTCTATAGATGGTGTGGAGGTGTACTAATAATGTATCTTTAGAAATCATCCCCCTTTTGGGTTTAAAACGGGGGATGGTAGTTTGTATGCAAATCCAATGTTGTTTTTTTAATTTATTTATTATAAAAGACAACTCCCGCATGAGGAATAAACATCCTGTGTCGCGGGAGACTTTACAAACATACAAGAAATTGAGACAAAGAACACCCAGACTCGGGACAACAATTTGTGGATCACACAAAGTTTTGTACCGCGTGGGATTTGAACCCACGACACTTGGCGCAGTAGCAAGAGGCGTGGTGACAGCTGAAACTACTAGTCTTGAAGTTAAAGTAATATTCCTTAAATAAACATAAAAAAGAATGTTTAATATATACTAACTAATAACGTACGGAGGAATATCTATGTACTTATATACACAATGTACATATAGTTCATGGGAAGTTCTATGATTTTTGTTCACCCAAAAAGTGTTCAACGCGCTTAAAGAAGTTTACATTTAAAAAAAATTGAGGTACTTGATTAACGAAGAACCTAGTGCAGGTAAAACTATAAACGCTTTTGCTTGAAATGAAAAACCAAACCTAAAGTATTAACAATAATTTCGGCCATCTGACACACAATGCTATATAGTTTTAAATTAAGCTTAATTTATTCCATAAAATCTACATTGAATGCTTTTGTAAATTTTTAACCGACTTCATAAAAGGAGGAGGTTATTACAAAAATATACACATATTCATAGAAAGCCCCAAAAACTACGAAAATAATTAAAAAACTTAACCAGTCTACATTAAAACAAAGAACGAAAATCCCTTGAAAAATCTGATATTTTCATCAAACTACCGCCAGTTTGCAACTTTGCACTCATAAAACTGCAGCCCTAACCGACTTTGAAGTAAAATGAAAATTTAAAGTAAAAAATAGGGGTGCAATTTCCAAACGGTTTAGTTTAAAAGTACTCACTAGTAAACTAACTCCCGATGCACTACAAACTTTGCGTTGCCTGCGGTATGAACTAGTGATGCGAATAAAATATCGTAACAATCGCAATTATTTTCTGCTGTCTTTTTGCTTTTGTTTAAGTAATCGCCCGCTATTTTTGTTGAATATTGTTCACTGTTTCATGAGTTTTAGTTTATTTTTCGAATAAACCATTTTTTTTTATAAAAATAGTCTAAGTTACTCCTTATAGTGACCTCTATCTACAAGTGCAATTCATGTCAAAGTCGGTCCAGCCGATTCAGATATCAGCTGGGATAAACAAACAGACAAAAAAAGTATTTTTTGATGTAAATACCGTAAATACTTTCATACTACATGCCTTTCGGAAAAATTTAAATTACAGCACTTTAAAATTATTTATTTATATAGATATCCGGTGTTTATATAATCTTTTGAAAGAGAACATCCAACAGTTGGTAACTACTAAGCTTTTTATAATTTAAACCACAAAAATGTAACAACATTTTCATTTTTTTTATTTCATTAAGACCGAATTGGCAACATCTGCGCAATATCAGATGTGCAGCCTAATTTAGCGTTGAGCCCGTAATCTCTGCGTTGTTTGGTAAATTAAAAAAGACAACGCCTGTTCGCGAGGAAAGCCGAGTATAATGATTTTATTATAAACTCTATAAAACTTCATATAAGATTAACGTCAAACATAATGCAGTAACGGTGATGTTGTTACCAGAAAGATAGAAAAGAATTAAATAGGTAAGTAACTCTAACAATATAATCGTATATTGTTAAAATTACTTTTTAATTAATTAATAAATAAGGACTTAATTTACAGAAACGGTATAATTACATTTATAAAAAAAAAAAAAAAGTGTCTTTTTTGTAATTTGACTTAAACAGCTTTCATTATGCGTAAATATATTTTAAAAAATCTGTCTCTCTGTTTGTTCGGGCTTATCTCTGGAACGACTGGAACAATTTTAACGAAACTTTTACTGGCAGATAGCTAATGATATAAGAGGTAACTTGGGTTACTTTTTTACACTCCTTTCACATAGCGGCGTTGCCCGTGGTTGTTGTACAGGTATGAAGCAACCGCGGGGCTCAGTTAGTGTAAAATATAAGGTTGGTTTGTGTACGCTTCTAAAACTCAACACCGATTCGACAGCGATTGAGCAAAATTTCTGTTCCAAGTGCGAAAAAGAAAAAAAAAAGTCATGTGGTGTCGTGGGACACCAGATAGGAACGAAGTAGGTATAAAGAAAATAACTATATGAATATTTATTTTTCATTTTTTTTATTCTGATTTTTTACCGATAAAAATAAACAAAATAACTAAGCTTGTGCTGTCACCTAGTAATCTCTACGGAAACAAGTTCTGTCTAGAATTACTCCATACTTGTTACATGCAACTTACAGATTATTTAATTTTTTCATTCACGACATAAATAGTACTAATACATCCAAACTCCCAAAATAAAAATATTTGCAGATCAAAAAAAAACATTGATCCTACAACGGATTCAAACACGGGATTCAAACCTCACATCATTCTCATACGCTACCATTTGCGTCAATCTAACGTTATGGACGTTTTTTGCCGGCTAGGGTACCCCTCCGCAACGCCAATTAAGAAACTTCGTTCCAAAAACTATCTTGCCAAAATTTCTCGCTACCTCTCATCAAGGATAACAGAATTTTTACCAGTGAAACCTATTTTCACGTCTCGGGAAACAAAAACAAACAAAATTTTCGTTATTTGGCTGTTAACAACCCAAGACGAATGTATTAGCCTATTAGGAGTGTTTACATAGAGCTAAGGTTACAATTTCACGTGAAATATATTATCTCATTCAAACCAACGTTAGAGAAAATAAGCTTTACCATACGAAAAATTTTGAAATTACTTTATTAACTACAGAAAAATATCGACAATAACACATTCGAGTTATAACTATACAATTTCAATTCGATTTTAGGTACCTATCTTGTCATTTTATATATGTATGTATATAGCTGCCAAAGTGACTCAGTGTGATGGAAAGTATGCGTAGAATCCAAGAGTAGGGCTCACCATACTCATTGCGAATGCAGACAATGCAGTATGGTGACCTACAGTATGGCGGTCTAGTGAAAACCACTTAAAGGAATCGGTATCATACTGGGAAGTTATTTTAAATAGTAGATTGAATTTTAGTAAACTCCCAAATGCAGAAGCATCACTAGGCCGCCATGATGTGGGTCACCATGCTGCATTGTTGCATTGTCTGCATACGTAATGAGTATGGTGACCAACACTTTTGAATTCTGCTTATACTTTCCATCAGGCAGGGAAGAGTCACTTTGGGAGGCTCATACATAAAAAAACCCATCAACTTGATAGAGCATTCATGGTCGTGGAACAAAATGCATCGTTATTGTCAACAGCCTTTAATGAAGCATCACTAGGCTGCCATGGTGTGGGTCACCATGCTGCATTGTTGCATTGTCTGCATTCGTAAGGAGTATGGTGACCACCACTCTTGGATTATGCTAATGTTTTCCATCAGGCAGGGTAGAGACATTACATTTAAAAAAATTGGCAATGGGCGTTTTATATATCTCTATCCACCTATGGAATATGGTAATAGTAGCAGTACAAAGTTTCAAGTTCATTGCTATATTATGGAAAATAAGGTGTAGCAAGAAATGATATGAATATATGTAGTAAAAACCGACCCGAACCGAAATGTAAGTTTTACATTTCACGCTCCTAACTAAGTGATCAATGTAAATTTAAAAATATGTATATTTTAATATCTATGTATCGTTTGTTTGCATTGAAAATTATAAAAATTGTAAATGCGGTCTTTAAGTAGTATTGGTCTATTTTACATTAAATTAATTTAACAAACTCGATTCATTTACTCATTTAATTTGATGCCCATCACTACTTCCTCTTGATAAAGTTTCCCGTTTCCAGACCGCTAATCCATACTAAACTTTCTTAATATCTGCACCAAATACGACCTTATGTGTATAGAAATAAGGCAAATTAATGCAATAACCCGAAAAAAAATTGTTTGGCAGTGAAGTTTCGTGAAAGTTCCAGATTGTTTAAGTTCTTATAAGTTGAAGCTAAGTATTGTTAAATTACTTTTGGACTATTGTTTCCTTCAATTTTATTTTGCCTATTTTCAAAATGAGTTAATGCGGTTTCTTTGTTGCTTCTTATAAATAACAAAAAACATAAAAAACTTCTTATAAAAAAAAACATAAAGGGAAGAATTAAAATTCTTCCCTTTATGTTTTTTTTAAGATTCAACAGATTTTAATTTCGTTTTTAAACTTAATAACAGAACAGTGCATTTTGCATTTTAGTACAGTTTAAATAACATCGAATGATATTAATATATTAATGTCTTATAAGTCATGTACCTTATATGTCAGTAAACAACAAATTATTCTGATATTTATCAGGTACCTTTTAATCTTCATAGAGAAACAACTCTGATCTAAATTGCTCCATTTTCAAATCGAAGCGAATAAGCAATCAAGTTTCACTGTTAATCTTTGTGCAATTTCCTCAAGCGGTACAGTGCATCAATAGAGCAGACAATACCAGGCTGAATCTAGTAATTAAATGAAAAAACGAGAAATATGAGGTATTGTGGCTAAGTTTCTTCATTTCGGACGATTTACCTAGTCTGAAATTTAACTGAGCGAAATTTGATGTATAATAGGACGCATAACATTAATACATTTTGTATTTTTGATTGCACGGTTGGCCTAGTGGTTAAAGCGGTCGCCACGCCGCTTCCTACTGCGCCAAGTGTTGTGGGTTCAAATCCCACATGGGACAGCACTTTGTGTGATCCACAAATTGTTGTTCTGAGTCTGGGTGTTCTTTGTGTCCGTTTCATGTATGTTTGTAAAAGTCCCCCGCGACACAGGATGTTTAGTCCTAATGCGGGATTGCCTATTCATAAAAAAAAATACTAAACAAATTAATGATTATAAAATACTAGCGACACGTCCCAGCTTCAAACGGTAGTCTTTGAAGTTCTCAGTTTTTTCTCTAGTATAATACGCATGTAGATAAGTTTTTAGTGGTCTACTCAATTAATTATTAATAGTTAATTAAATAATATTTGTAAAACTTAAAATATTGTGGTGAGAAAATAAACACTTATTATTATTATAATTCATTTGTTATGGTTCAAAACTGTCACCGCTTGTGGACACTTGAAACTCAGAAGACGATCAAAAGGAGAAGTGTTCTGCTGAGCTTTGAGTGAACCCTCAATGTGATACTGAATGAAAATCAATGAAACAAATTGACTGCATAGATGACGTAGTGGTATAAGCGATCGCCGCACCACTTTCAACTGCATTTTTTTTATGGAATAGAGGGCAAACGAGCAGACGTATCGCCTGATAGTAAGCGATTACTGCTACCCATGGACACCCGCAACACGAAAGGCGTCACAAGTGTGTTACCAGCCTTTAGGGAATGGGGAGGGTGATGGGGGAAAGGGGTTGGGCGGTATGGGCTTCCGGTATCCTCACTCATTCGGTGAAACACAGCGCAAGCGCTGTTTTACACTGGTTTTCTGTGAGGCCGTGGTATCACTTCGGTCGAGCCTTCTGATTCATGCCGAAGCGTGGCTCTCCCACGGTTGAGTGTTGTGGGTTCAAACCCCGACTGGGACAACACTTCGTGTTATATACGATATGTTGTTCTGAGTCTAGGTGTTCCTTGAATCCGTTTTATGTATGTTTGTAAAGTCTTCCGCAAAATACAGTTGCCAGTTACCTTGCTTCAGTTGCCTTTTTTTAAAAGAAAAAACATAACATTAATTTACTGAAAGGAGGTAGTATTACTCTGGCTCTGTCGGCTCTGCCACAATCCTCATTAGTTATTATATTAACGCTTTATTCTCTTTAAAGTAGGTGTATACAAATATTGTAACAATTAAACAACATCTTAGTATTAATTTAACACATAGTTCCACAACTCAACCGCCATTAACCAACAAATGATTCAAAATTTCAAACGAAGTACTTTAATTACGCAAGATAATGTACATTATAATATTATTTATTGTCTCCAAGTAACCATTTAGAAATGATTTATTATTATTGTTCAAGTTTCTGTACTCATTAATTTATTGTTGGGGTTGAACCACAGAACAGAGAAAATAGGGTTGAACAAACTGAATGAAAGACATTTTGTTTCTAACCGACTTCAAAAAAGAAGGAGGTTCTCAACGGTGGTAACATGATAAGGACATTAAGATCTGATGATGGCATTCAAGAGAAATCGAGTCGAACCTTGAAGTCGGTTTTTATTTTGTTAAAAATTTTAATAGCTACAATGTGTGGTCTGGCAAAGTTTTAGTTTGATTGTACTCATTGCATGCATTCGACTGCCTCGGTGGCGCAGTGGTAGCGTATACGACTGCTGTGTTTGAAGTCTCGGGTTCGATTCCCGGGTCGGACCAAATGTTTGTATGATCTGCAAATATTTGTTTCGCAGTTTGGGTGTTTTCTTTGCATAATAATATGTATGTATTTACAAACAAAAGGTATATACATTAATATCAGTTGTCTGGTACCCATATTTTAAGCTCTGCTTAGTTTGGGACTCGATGGCGTTGTGTGTTAGATGTCCGAAATGTTTATTATTATATATATTGCATGTCTTTTATCAAACAATTGGAGAGGCCTATGTCCAGCAGTGGACTGCGATAGGCTGATGATGATGTCTTTTGTGAATTGTGAATGTATTCTTAATTTTTTGTTTATGGAATAGTCGGGCATCCGAGCAGAGGTATCGCCTGATGGTAAGCGATTACCGCTGGCCATGGACACCTGCAACATCAGAAGCGTCACATGTGCGTTGCCGGCCTTTTGGGGATTGGGGTATGGGCCTCCGGTATCCTCACTCACTCGGTGAAATACAGCGCAAGCACTATTTTACACCGGTTCTCTGTGTTTTGGAGAATTTTGGAGAAATTCAACTTTAGACTAAAATTGATATTTCATTATCTATTTTTCAGCATAATTATCATCATCATCATCAGCCTATCGCAGTCCAATGCTGGATATAAGCCTCTCCAATTCATGCCACTTAGTTCGATCCTCTATTCTTCAGGCAAAGTCTGAAGCCAAAAAAATCTAAATTAACTTCTATTGAAATCTATATATATTTTTTTATGTAATGGGCGGGCTAACGACCAGATGTATCGCCTGACGGAAAGCGATTACCGCCGCCCATGGACCCCTGCAAAACCAGAAACGTCACGAGTGCGTTGCCGGCCTTTTGGGGATGGGGAGGGGGAGATAGGGGGAGGAGTTGGGGAGATAGGGGAGGAGTGGGGTATGAGCCTCCGGTATCCTCACTCACTCGGTGAAACACAGCGCAAGAGCACTATTTCACACCGGCTTTCTGTGAGGCCGTGGTATCATGCCGGTCGAGCCGACCCATTCATGCCGAAGCGTGGCTGACGGTGTGGGCTCTCACACTCCCATTTAAATCTTAATCTAATGTATCTCAATTTACATCTAAGCTTCAAAGGTCAAAAAGCTTTTAGATTTTTCAAGTAGGCCTTTTTGGACACTTTCGAAACGTTACATTAATGACTGTAGTTACTATTCGTATTAATACTTTTCCTTGCCATATAGTGATTTACTGTGCAGGTTTGAACACTCACTACATGAAACTTGCACTACGGAGAACTGGATCAAACTTTACTTGACTGTTCTACTTACTCCCCTGTGAGTACGAACTCATATATTACACTCAGTAGGTTTGCTTCAACTACAAGCTGTAATGGAAGTTGTGATGGACGAATGGAAATACTATTGCACGTATGTTACATGCACGTAACTTTGGAAAATGTGAAGACTGAGATCTATTGTAAGCATTGAGTGCTTAATGGTTTGAGACTTTTTAAGTGAAAACTTCTTTAGGCGCGTTAAGCACTTTTTGGGTGAACAAAATCATGGAACTCGTGTCATCATCGCCGAACGCTTTCCATGAGCTGTATTGTTTTACTTCTTTTTATCGCACATTTTATTTTAAGAGCAAAGAGGTTCATTTCATGTGACCTTAAACAACTGTTTCTTTATTTTTTCACTTCTGCCGGCAGTCCTCATGATCGTTCTGTGTTTTTTTTAATGCTATTAGAAATAAACAAGCAAACGTTAAGATGGGGAAAGACTACATCAGCACATTTAAAAGGTAGTAGAGCCACGCTGATTTCAGCCAAACGCGCCGGCTCGACCGGGCGGTACTACCCTCGCACAGAAAATCAACTTAAAATGACAGCGTTCGTGCTGTCGTGTTTCGTTGGTGAGTGCAAGACCGGAGGCCCAAATAGTCTAGTCAACAAGTTCCATACTTGTTGACTAGACTAAAAGATGCAGAAGTATCGCTAGGCCGCCATGGTGTGGGTCGCCATGCTGCATTGTCTGCATTCGCAATGAGTATGGTGACCACCACTCTTGGATTCGCTTAGGCTTTCCATCAGGCAGAGTAGAGTCATTATGGCGGGCTATACATAAAAAAAGGACAACTATAACCCAAGAGTGTCTTGAAGTCAAGAATAAGTGCATTTTTGCCTTTTAAATTATATTGATCCCATGAGTTTCGTAAGAGGCAACTATGGGAGTAAACGACGCAGGACAATTGTTATTTAAAGACAACTTTACAAAAAACTTGTTGATTATATTGACGTGATGTCTTATAAATTGACTAGCGAGTAGCGATACTATAGAAATCAAATATAGCTCACTTAGGACCCATAATATTTTATCCGTGGTGCTTCCTGGTTTGAAAAAGGCGTTTGCCTATTTTAACTTCATTTTGTCTCCCGCTTTTGTGTTATGTTATGTTCGTGGGTCACCGCTGTTGATCCTGGTGTACAGGAGTTACAGTGGTGGGCGTGTGGGCGAGATTAGTCCCATAGCGAGTAGCGACCCGCCTTGGCTTCGCACGGGTGGATTTCAGATGCACCCACCGACGACACGATTCGTGCATTTTAAATATGTAATATCTTCGAATATATTCAATTAAAATACATACTGTAAAAAGCCGTAAATATAGATCTATATTAAATGTACAATGTATATAAGGTATTTAATTAAATAAGGATCAATGCTGTATTGCTTAAATCTGCTTCGTATTTAAGCCATTATTTCTCGTGAAAAGAAAGAAATAAAAATTGTTGTTGTGGGTTATCCCTAAGAGATAGACAAATACCATTGCGGACATTTTTGTAGACCTTTTAAGGTGTACAATATTGTAGTACATTATTTTCATCTATCTCATAGGTTTCAGTCAGCGTTAACAATGTAAGCTCAAAAAAATGTGTTCATTTACGACATCACATTAGAAACCTCTAAAATTATCAGTGTTTCTCTACTATATTATACATGTATTATACACATAAACCTTCCTCTTGAATCACTCTATTTATTAAAGAAATCCGCATTAAAATGCGTTGCGTAGTTTTAAAGATCTAAGCATTTATAGGGACAGACAGACAGCGGAAGCGACTTTGTTTTATAGGTACTATGTATTGATAGTGATGAACGCCGGCTGGAGAGGCATGATCGGCCTAAGTGTTCAGCTTGTGACGTATTTTTCATTAATGTTTTCTTATGTATGACGTTATCACGTAAAATTATCGTCCGTAAAGCGAATTTGCAGACAACCATTTTTTAAGTCGGGTCTTAAAAATATTGTATCATTCAATGTAGGTTATACTTAGTTTTTCTTTCTTTAGAATTTACTTATTTTGTAGAAATATTATGACCATAATGACCCACTGCTGGGCCCCGAACCCTCTCAGGAGAGGGTTCAGGCCATACGCGCGGGTTGGGGACTGGCAAGAAAACGTTGTGGCTACGTAATCTTGCCGTTGGATGTTTTTTGGCTGCCCAAGGCCCTCCAACTAAGCTTCACGACTGTTATCATATGATAACAACCGGGACCGACTGCTTAACGGAGATCAGCCATCCAGGTACTGACCGCGCCGTCGTTGCTTACCCTCGGTGATTGTTTCGAATCACCGAATGCACCTGGGCTATGAGCGCCTTCATTCATTTATTCATTGAAATATCTCCTATATCACTTTACAAACATACACTCATTGAACACCTAGATTTGAACAAAAATTTGTAGATCACCTAAAGTGTTGTACCAGCGGGAACTCTCATTTCATCTCTCCGTTCTTTAAATTATTTTATCGCCTTCTTTATACAATTATTTAATCCTCATAGTTTAAATGCTTCGAAAAATATGAATATCAAATTAACAACACCTAACTAATCGCCACACCGGGATCCCTAAAGGTGCATTAATAACCTCGTCCATTACTCACCGTAATTCCCGGGATAGTCCGGAATGTCGCCGCTAATCCCGGGTGCCCGGGGCGCTGGAGCAACACTGAAACAATGACTGTTATTAGAAATTATATTTAAGCATTGTTAATTTTATTGTAAAGTAATTATTTGTTTAAAGTTTTTTTTTTCCATGAACTTAAAATTTTGATTTTAAATCTATATATGAATCGCCGAAATGTATATACGCGCATAACATCCGGCTGCACCAAATTAAATATTTTTTATGTGTTCGTTATTGTTAGGACACGGTTTGTGTACAAGAAAAATTAAAAGATAACGGGAAAAGTCTTTTTTTTTGTCCGCGACGCGAACCTGAGACAGATATGTAAATATGGCGGTACGAAGTTCGCCCCGTCAGCTAGTTATCTATAAATATTATAAATTTGTATGAGACTGATATCCTTACATGAAATTATATAGATTATATTTAATTATTTATTATACAGATTTTGAAGAAAAACTAATGAGAAATCTTTAATTAAATTAACAGAACTCAAAACAACAGTTTTTAGAATTTTTGTCTGTGTTTGTGCGCGCTAATCTCAGAAATGTGTTAACTAATTTAAATTCGATTTTCTCTAGTATTGTGGTATACTTGGCTTAAATTTTATTTTTATTTCAATCGACCATGTTATATCATCAGCTATCTGCTAATAAAAGTTCCGTCAAAAACGGCCCAATCGTTCCAGAGATAAGCCTGAACAAACAGACAGATAGACTAACAGACAGACAAAATAATTTAAAATTGTTTTTTTTATGTAAGTACCTATATACTTTCGTATGCATTTAGTGAAAAGCTATTAAACTGAAACTAAAAACAAACACTTAAATATTTTTTTTGTATGAATATGCGGACATGTCTTTTTGTTACCGACTGTACTACACTTTATCCTTATAACACGTACTATGGCGTACATAAGTGTAATTATTATTCCCCTTCTATCGTCCAAAAGCGGTGGGTCGAAATTTACTGGAATTTAATACCGCTCTTCCAATTTAACATTTCGACGCGTCTGTGTTGTTACTTTGTCAGTAGGCGTTAAATAAATAAGTTGAGAACACACTGAGAGCTTTTCCGGAAATGCCTTCAATAAACTCCGTTTTTTAAGGCTTGCCAAAGTGACTCTATAGTTGTTGAAGTGAAAACTTCTAAAGGCGTGTTGAGCACTTTCCGGGTGAAAAAAAATCATGGAACTCGCGTCATCGTTCCTGAACGCTTTCCATGAGCTACATTTTTTTACTTCTTTTTATCGCGCATTTTATTTAAAGAGCAAGGAGGCTCATTTCAGTTGACTTTAAAATAACTGTTTTTTTATAATGTTGAGTTTTCACTTCTGTCGCAGTTCTCATGACTGTTTTGTGATTGTGATTTAATTTTTTATTTTCATTTATTTTATTGTTCATTTGCAGAAATAAAAAAGCAAAGTGTTTGTTGGTAATTTCAATGTTGACTTAATCCAGGACATGAGGGCCTTCATATGTGTGTCCTACATAATTTGTATACCTTCTCCAAGAGACTTTGCCTTAAGAGTTGAACGGTTTGTTGAACATGAACATCGACGGAAATTTTTCAACTAAAATATATTTCAACAAAATATAGCTACTGAATCTGATGTAATCATAAAATTCAAATTATTACAAGACGAACAATTAAATACTGCCGTTATCGCTTCCTTACAAATTTTATGTAATATTATAAGTCATATAAATCGAGATAAGCACTCGTTGCACCCTCAACGTAACCTGTACAGTCGAGAACATAAAACTTTAAAGCCAATAAAACGTACCATCTCAACATAGCTGATAAGCACTTTTTTATTTAACTGTACTCAGCCGATAAAGTGTAAAGGGAATATTTGAAATATCTTTTAGAAAACCGTTTCTTTTGTAAAGTTTATTGAAACGTTAATGTTATTTTCCATTAGGATTTTTTTGAAAGTTGGACTAATAAAAACACAGTTGAACTTACTGGAACTGACAAAATGTACACAAATACGTATGATGAATGACTACCTATTACTTATTATAAAAATGTAACAGGTCCAATTCTGTACATTAAAGATATTTTGAAATTGTTTTTGGAGGGCTCTTTGTAATCGATACTGAAGCCAAAACTGTTTTTTTTTTTTCATTTTTGTCTGTCTGTCTGTCTGTATCTTGGCCACGAATCACGCCCAAACTACTGAATGAATTCAAATGAAACTTGGCATAATTTGAGTTAATACTACGAGGTAGGACATAGGATACTTTTATCCCGAAATTCAGCACGGTTTCCTGGACAGAGGGGCTGAAAGTCAAAATATGTACTTAGTTGTAATTCAAAAAAATTACACATAGACCAATTTTCTTCATTCTTTTTTTGCTAGAAAGAAAAAAAAATATCGGGAAAAGTTTTTTTTTTTGTCCGCGACTGTACACTACCTGTGGGAAGCTAAGACAGATATGTAAATATGGCGGTACGAAGTTCGCCGGGTCAGCTAGAAATAATAATATGTATAAAGCTTCTGTTTCCACCAGGTAAATTAATTCGATAGCTTAAAATTTAAAGGTACAAGTGCCATATGTCGGCAATTGAAAGTTCCGTCAAAATCAGTCCAGCCATTCTAGAGATTTGCCGGAACAAACAGACAGTCAGACAGTTTATTTTTATTTTAGTACCGTATATAATAAAAAATACAGATCCCAAATAATCTTGGGAAAAACAAAGGCGTAATGTTTGGAACGTCTAATTTTTTTTTTGGTAAATTTTCTTAAAATGAATTGCAGCTTATCGATTTATCGCCCCGAAACCCCCTGCATACTAAATTTCATGAAAATCGTTGGAGCCGTTTCCGAGATTCGGATTACATATATACAAGAATTTCTCGTTTAAGGCGTTAGATGTTTACTTTCGTATATAAACTTAATAATATTGTGAACGCGAAAGCTAGATACTGGAGGTAATATTAATCCTAGAATAAGAGCATTTCAAAGTAACCTGACAAACTATGATCGAAGTTTCCTGTCTGTTTATGACCATCTATCAAATTGGCTCTCGGTGCAATACCTTCTTCAATTATGCACAGCAATAACGCTTCATCAGCACATCAGCTTAGCGTTTAGATAGAACTATACAAATAAATAAAATTGAAGTGTCTATTTGTAATTTTAAATTATCAGTTTTTCGCTAAATGCATATGATATACGTTACTTACATCAAAAAATCAATTATTTAAATTGTTTTACGTCTGTGTCTGATAATCTCAGGGACGGCTGTACCGATGTTGACTGGATTTTCATTGGCAGATAGTTGATGTTATAAGATAAGATAAATAACTCTTTATTGTACCAGAAAAAAATATATTTGCATACTTTGATTACACTTGACTTTAATCAAGTCAAGTGTACTTTGATTTTTATATTATTGGAATTTAGGGTTTTAGTTTTATTCTGTGTACGTCAGACGTCCATAATGTATATTACTATAGACGTCCAGTAAAAATGTATATTCAGTGTTGAGATTTAAAAGAAAAATCTTAGATACACTATATAGTGCCAAAGAGTGTAAAAAATTATAATTACAGTAAATACTCTCTGAATCACTGAAGCACTACTCATGAATGGGCCGGCTCGACCGGAGTGATACCACGGCCTCACAGAAAACTGGTGTGAAATAGTGCTTGCGCTGTGTTTCACCAAATGAGTGAGGATACCGGAGGCCCATCCCCAACCCCTCCCTCTATCTCCCCCCCCCCCAAAGGCCGGTAACGCACTTGTGACGCCTCTGGTGTTGCGGGTGTCCATGTGCGGCGGTAATCGCTTAGCATCAGGCGATAGGTCTGCTCGTTTGCCGGCGTATTCCTTAAAAAAAACTATAATATAATGATTAAAATGAAGCACACGACCGAACGTGATGGTGTTAAGATGGGGATGCCCTCAGCCCCACCTGGGGGACATAGAACTATAAGTCAAGTCATACATAGAAAATACTCAAAATCCGAAACAAAAATTTTGCAGATTATTTGGTCCAACCCGGGATTTGAATGCGAGACCTCGAGCATAGCAGTCGCATTCACTACCACCACGCCATAGAGGCAGTTACATCCTTATAATATTTGCCGCTACACGAAAACGTCCTTTGTTCAGCATTGGACGGTTAAGATTTATGAAATTAGGACTGTAATAGGGTAGTTGACACCTTAGTCAAATCAGTTACTTTTTATCATCTGTCAAAACGATAACTTTGTATGAAAAATGTACTAAGAACTGGATTGTGACGTCACTGTTTTAGACTACTCAATTGCGCAATCTACTATATAAAAATAAGTCGGGTTTTCCTTCCTGACGCTATAACTCCAGAACGCACGAACCGATTTCCACGGTTTTGCTTTCGTTCGAAAGGTCTCGGGCTCCGTGAGGTTTATAGCAAAGAAAATTCAGGAAAATTTTCAACAGAAAAGCGGGAAAGTGTTACATAAAACAAAGCCATCTGGTGGCGAAACGGAGTTCGCCGGGTTTGCTAGTATAATATAACAATGTTTATTTGATTAAAACTTGTAATAGAAAAAAGCTGTAATAAATATTTTTTTCGAGACTATTTTTAACATTCGTTTTAATTTAGGAGACATCGGTATTAATTTACGATACAGTCAACTACCCTATTAAAGTACCTGTTAAAACTGCAAAAAAAAACAAATAGTTAACTCTCTTACCTCGGTTTGTGTTGTCCTAATATATGTGTGTAATCATCCTTCCTGCATTCATGAATAGTGATTGCAGTACCTGAAACAACACATAGAACGTTAACTATAAGAAAAATATTATAACATCACATTGAAATTTATTGACTGCACTGATGACGTGTATTATGCAGACACCTCCTCGCTCCTTAAGGCGCGGCAGGATCCAAACATGCGACAACATTTTGTATGATACACAAATTGTTGTTCTGAGTCTGGGTGTTTATCTATGTTTGTTAGATTCCCCGCGACACAGAACGTGTTCCTACTACGGGCGGGAGTCTTTTTAAATGCAATAATACCTTAGACATTAGGCCCGTCTCAAAGCGAATAAATAACGTTGTGTTATCACGCCACTTGGTTCTATCCTCAGCTTCTCGCATCCACGTCCTACACTATCCTCCATATATAAGCAACAAATATTGTGTGGCACATTGATAATAATCAAATCAAAATCAAAAATGTTTTATTGGCACAGCAAAAATTACATATTCGTGTCTCTAGGCCTCCAAACTAAGTAAAAACTTGTAATATGGAAGCCAAGATGATGATTCCCTCTCGTAATTACGAGTACACATACAGAAAAAATAGCAACTTTATTGCCATGAAAACAATTAAAAAGAAAAAAGGAGAAACAACAATACTATACAAAATTACTGATAAAAGCTGCGTGTTTTCTATGTATAATATATGTATGTATTGTATGTATTTACAAAAAAAAGTATAATATGTATTTGTATCAGTTGTCTAGTACCCATAACAGAAGCTCTGCTTAGCTTGGGACTAGATGGCGTTGTGAATTAGATGTCCTAAATATTTATTTATTATATATTATATTATATAATATATATATTATATAATTAATATATATAATATAAATATTCAGTCAAAATTCAAAGTAAAACCAAAATCAAAGTTTTAATCAAAAACCAAATAAAATTATAATTAAATCAAAATTTAATTACAATTAAAATCCAAATTTAAAAATACAATCAAAATCAAAAATTTAAATCCAAAACAAAATTAAATAAAAAAAAATAGGGATGGAGAAAATGTTGTCTTTAAAAAAAATACAAAAAGAAAAAAACGCTCGTTAGCAAAATGTGTGTTAATAAGAATACACATTATGTTCAAGTCACACGTTAATGCAAATTTTATTCAAATGCGATATTGACGCGGCGCGGCGCCAAGTCCTTCGTCAATTCACGTTTAAAGATAAATCGGTTTACGTTACATTTTGTTCGCCTTTTTTTTTTTTTTTTAACGTGTGGAAATCCCCTCGGACCTTCACCCGCGCCGGGGCTTGCGGCGGGGCGGTGTGTCGGACTCGAACCGACTAAAACCACACGGTGTGCCACTCTGCGCCTGTGAAGGGAGGAATCCGGGAACTGCAGTTATTAACACGTTCGGACCCCTCCCAGCGCTTGCCCGCACTGAAGCGGGCACCGTCTGCTGTTAAAACTCTGTATTTAGGCGACGTACGGCACACGCGTACGTCGCCCCCTCGCGGGTGGCCACTAGAGCGGATGGAGAGGAAAGCCCGTCCCGACCATCCGCGGCCACACTCAGGGCGGCATGAGGCGCTGATAGGCGCGCCTCCGCCGCCCGGTTCGCCGGCGGCGGATCGGGTCCGAGTGGATATCATCCTCCCGGGCCTTCTCCGCCACCTCCTTCTGCGAGATAACTTCTTCGCAGAAGGTTGCGACCGCGGTAAAACGTTCGCCTGAATCAACGTGTGTTAGCCGTAATTGGGTAATAATTAGTTTCATACTTTTTACACCGTTTAATTTTCTTATGAGAAAAAAAAACTAAGAGAAGTAAAAAAACTCCCACACGAGTCATATAATATTATAAAATTCCCGAGAACAAATATACATTTGGCTCAGTTCATAAAATTTTAGTTATTGGTAAATAATAAAACACAATATGTACGGCGCAACTTTTACTCAGAGTTAGGTACTCAAAAACATAATTATTATGTGGTACATATTTATTTTTGTATGGAAAACTTTCCTTTAGCTCCAATGCTCGACTTCTCTCAAGACTTAAATCAGTAGAAGCGGATGCTCATAGTACTATAACAACCTATTGTTAATGTGTCATTACAAGGGTTGGCCGTGTGGTGAAGGATTAAGAATACGGAGTATTCTATATCCTATTCATCCCGTGGGTGTCGTAAGAGGCGAGTTGGGAGCAAACTATGCCGGACAACATCACTGTAAAGGGAAGAAAAACTTCAAACAAACCCTATACCAACCCGTCTGACCAGCGTGGTAAAGTATACCCAATCCTCCTTACTAAGGAGAGGCCTATGTCCAGCAATGTACTGTTAAAGGCTGTTGATAATAACAACTAGTGGTGCCCGCGGCTCCGCTCGCGTATTTGTCAGTTATCGCGGTAAATTTATCGTGGGAGAGCCATGCTTCGGCATGAATGGGCCGGCTCGACCGGAGTGATACTACGGCCTCACAGAAAAACGGTGTGAAATAGTGCTTGCGCTGTGTTTCACCGAGTGAGTGAGGATACCGGAGGCCCATACCCCCTCAATGGCCGGCAACGCACTTGTGGCGCTTCTGGTGTTGCAGGTGTCCATGGGCGGCGGTAATCGCTTACCATCAGGCGATACGTCAGCTCGTTTGCCCGCCTATTCCATAAAAAAAAAATTGTAGCGTATGTGTTATTCTGATGTATAAGCTATATTACTGTAAAGTTTCATCCAAATCAGTTCAGTAGTTTTGGCGTGAAAGGGTAACAAACATACATCCATGCATCCATCCATCCATACTTACAAACTTCCGCGTTTATAATATTAGTATAGATTTCATTAAATAAAGATCGTGAATTAGTATTTATTTGCTGCAATGAACATTATATGACGTAACATATATTATTACTAGTTGTTGCCCGCGGCTACGCCCGCGTGTATGTCGGTTATCGCTGCAAATAGTAGCCTATGTGTTATTCTGATGTATAAGCTATATTACTGTAAAGTTTCATACAAATCCGTTCAGTAGTTTTTGCGTGAAAGAGTAATAAACATCCATCCATCCATCCATACTTAAAAACTTTCGCGTTTATAATATTAGTAGGATTATTAGCTTTTATTGACAGCTGATGTCCCCAACCCGCAGTAGGCCAGCGGGGTGACGTATGGCCTTAACCCTCTCCTGAGAGGAGACCCGAGCCCAGCACTAAGACATTATAGTTTGTTGATGACAACTGATTGGCTGTTATATGTTTGTAAGCATGACGTCTGTCAATAGCTTACATTTCAAGTTAAGAAGAATATAATGTAGTCTCTTCGCGTAAACAAAACGTCACGAAGAAAGACAAACACGTAAACTCAAACAAGTCTCCAGATTTTATGTGTCGCAATTAACGATTTGAAATTTGAATTCAAAACAATTTGAATTCAAAACAATTTGAATATAAGGGCGTCGTTTGTTTTACAGCAGGTCGTAAAGGTTTAATTTGTTTTACCCGTTATAAACTTTCATTACGTTACACAAGAGATTATATTATTATAACATTTACGGCACTCAGAAATATGACTTGCTGAGATATTTTAACAGTTATTTTGCCAAACTTGTATAACAAATTTTAAAACGTAAGCAACCTCTATGAACATTTAATTGGTATCTATTTTAATCTAAGACTAATATAAAATGTCATTTACTGTAACATTTTACCAAATCATATTTAATAATACCCCCAGTAACACATAAATAATATTTATACTACACTTGATCGGAACAGTAGTCATTATTCCCTGAAAATGAAAAGAGAACGTTAGTCTTTTCCTTGACCTGAATAAGAGGGAGGAAGAAATGTATGAAAATCCATTTCTAACGTGTTTTAACGGTAGAGAAAGTTGTATGAATTTTCATTTCTCATGTGTTATCTTATCTATGGAGCGCGCCTGCCCAAGGAGTTTTCATATAATTTAAATATGGAATCTCCGTGCCGCTGACATCCTTTTGTGAAGAATAAAAAAACAAAAGAAGCGCGAAATATCGGTCAAATTCTAAGCTAAATTGTGTCTTACATGGTGTCTTATTAATATTATTAATACTTTCTACAATACAAATCTTTAAATGTTCCTCACAGGTGTAGTATAAAGCACTGTGTAGCACTCGGGTGAAAGTCCAATTCCTACCTCGGGAGTATTGTGGCCCTAGGCTGCGCCTTCGGGCCACAAACTGCTCCCTCGCTAGTAATCGGTCCCTTTCCTCCCTCGGTGAACAATGTACTATTGTGTTTCCTACGTCCACAGTTTGACAACTTATTATTACTATTACTAACACTTTCGCATTATTATTATTATTGTATAAGAGATTTTGATTTCAGTTCTTATCACTCTAATCATTAACATCATTTCGAACTTAAGTGTCAGCTATCACCAACCACTGCGAACACATCAAATGACATTAAAATTTATTATATTAGGTCTTTACCTATGAAATTGCCGTTTTGTATGCAATAAGTGAAAGTACTTATTTTTTCAAACTTTTTTATTTCTGTTATTCGAAGTAATTACCCATGCAATCGACGCATCTTTGTCAACGCATTGGCAGTTTATTGATGCCCTCCTTGTAAAAATCAGTTGGACGGGAGGCAACAAACTCTTCAAAGGCATTTTGTACTGCCTCTCGGGAATTGAATTTTTTACCCACTAAAAAGTTGTCTAAATTTTGAAAAAAGTAATAATCGGTAGGTGCAAAGTCTTGTGAGTATGGCGGATGAGGGAGAGCTTCCAACCCCAGCTCTTGCAGCTTGGAGACTGTCTGTTGCGCAGTATGGGGTCGCGCGTTGTCGTGAAGGAGCAGTGGGTACGACCGATTGACCAAAGCTGGTTGCAGATGTGCAAGCTTCTCCATCATTCTCTCCAGTTCTTCACAGTACACATCTGCATTAATGCTCATGCCGTTTTGTAAAAAGCTGTGGTGAATCACACCCGCACTAGACCACCAAACAGTGACCATCACCTTTTTAGGGGTCTTTTTTTTTTTTTTTTTATGTATGGTCCGCCAAAATGACTCTACTCTGCCTGATGGAAAGCATAAGCAGAATCCAAGAGTGGCGGTCACCATACTCACTGCGAATACAGACAATGCAGTATGGCGACCCACACCATGGCGGCCTAGTGATGCTGCTGCATCTTTTAGTCTAGTCAACAAGTATGGAACTTGTTGACTAGACTAATTGGGCCTCCGGTCTCGCACTCACCAACGAAACACGACAGCACGAACGCTGTCATTTTACGTTGATTTTCTGTGCGAGGGTAGTACTGCCCCGGTCGAGCCGGCCCATTCGTGCTGAAATCAGCGTGGCTCTACTACTCTGTTTAGGGTTTAGGGCATTGCTTTGGTGCTGAACCAGGATCTAACCAACTTGCTGAGCGCTTTCGATTGTCGAACAGAATCCATTTTTCGTCGCACGTAACAATTCATTTCAAAATTCCTTCATTTATTTGCCTGTTGAGCAGCGCAAGGCAGGTCTCGACGCGCACGTTGCGCTGGCGATCGTTAAGGTCGTGGGGCACCCATCTATCAAGCTTTGTTACCTTGCCAATTTGTCGCAAATGGATCAATATTGTTTTGATGCTTACATTAAAAGCTGCCGCTAGCTCAGCTGTAGATTGAGTTTCGTCAGCTTCCACAATCACCTTTAATTCATTATTGTTAACCAAAATCTCCGGACGACCACGAGCTTCATTTTTCAAGTCAAAATTTCCAGAACGGAACCGGGAAAACCCATAAAGGGTTGTGCGTTTGTTTGTACAGTTCTCTCCGTAAACGTTTTTGATGTTACGTGCCGTTTGTGTCGCGTTGGTGCCACGACGGAACTCATATTCCATAATTACACGAATTTTTAAAGTATCCATTATGACGAAAAATGTTCAAATGTAATGAAAATACAACGCTAATCAAAAAACCAAAGACTGAGTTTGTAAATAGAATGTCATGGTTTTAAAACAAAATTAATTTGAATTTAGAATACAGAGCCATTACAAACTTTTTTTTATTTGAAATGACCAGTACTGAAGAAAGGCAATTTCATAGGTAAAGACCTATTATTTATATTAAAGCGCCACTAGCGAGGACAAGTCAAAACCCGTGTTTAATTATTGTCCAGCATCGCACGAAGCCTTTTATACTTTCTTTTGCATCTTATTAGCTAGGATCATTCCTAAAAACACGAAGGAAAATATTAAATACAATCATTTTCTATTTACAACAGCTCATTCTCGTGAAATGATTAAAACTTATGATTCTTTGTAAGATTATGTAACTTGTTTAAAAGTGGGTAACAAAGGAGCACAATTATTATTAAGAGAAGTGAGTATTAAGGTGGAAGGAAAATATAAAAGGGTCTTGCCCTTCTCTACGAAGGCGATATAAGCCAATTAGAGACGTTCTATATTTCTCTTAAATTTTCAAGGCTCAAGTCTTGAATGCTTATTGTAGTTTAAATCGGTATTTTGTAAATATTTAAATAATTTAATTTCTCCATCATAACAAAAGCAACAGTTAGTAGATTAAGAATAAATGAAATATTTTTTTAAGTAGATGTGTATGGTGTTTATCTTGTTATGATATACTCCTAGCCAATTGTGGCCACGGCGGCCAGCCTCAACGGAGACCAGATAACTACCCAGGTAGTAGTGTGTGCACTAACTCGGGTGCACTTTCTGTTCCCTCACTCTCTTAATTCGATGGGACGGCTATCGGAGATCAGGTGAAGGACTGCTCTTCGAGACCTGTGGCTGAGACCCCAACTTCCAAACTCTAAGGATTTTTTATAATCAAAAAAGCTCAATCGACCCCGGAATCGAACCCGAGACCTCTTGATGGTCAGTCGCATACGCTAACCCCTAGACCAACGAGGCAGACAGGCATAAGGAAGGCAAAAAAAAAGAGGCAAAATAGCCAACGATGCTTAAATAATAAAATACTCTATTAAAATACCAAAAATATTCAGTGATTCGTTTCAATAATATCCAATATCAGAGAATTCGGATCATTTCTCTCCACATGAAATAACCGCAATACCCTTTTGACAGAATAATTTGAGCATAATCCAACTTAATGCTAGCCTAATCGAACTTAAATCTGCTATAATCTAACTTAATTTGAATCAAACAAGCTATTTGTATCGCAATAAGTAATCAAGACTGATAATAATCCTTTTTATTACCGACTAGCTTTTACACGCGGCTTCGCTCACGCAGACTTTCATCCCCTGATTTACCTTAGGGGTGGAATTTAAAAAAATCCTTTCTTAGTGCTCACTTACGTTATATAAAGAACCTACATGCAAATTTCAGAATTCTAGCTTCAGCGGTTTGGGCTGTGCATTGATCTCTGGGTATGTCAGTCAGTCAGTCACCTTCCTCTTTTATAAAATAGATGATATAATATAATTACTATTTATATTACCTGTTTTAGATGTTGGGTTTCAAAAAAAAAAACTTCGTTTAAAAAAACCGACTTCAAAAACTGAAAAGTATAAAATAACTTAATTTGTATGTGCTACCTATTCATAGGTTTGAATTCGGCGGCAAGCCAAATGCAAAAGTAGGTACCACACTCGGTATATTTCGAGACGAACGTCAACGACCTCACCGACGCTTCGGTTGTTTTGTCCTACGCGAAGAGCAGCTATCCCGCTCAAGGTCAGGCGCGGCGAGTCCTACTATTACATTTTGGCTCGGCACCGACTTTAAACCTATGAATAGGTAGCACATACAAATTAAGTTATTTTATACTTTTCAGTTTTTGAAGTCGGTTTTTTAAACGAAGTTTTTTTTTTATTTTTCGCTTTTTAGTCTTTCTCAAGTCTCTCATCATCATTTCACCTAAATAACTTGAAAGAATACGACTAAAGGTAACATACAACATACTGTATAGAATAATAAATAAATATTTCGGACATGATGTTTACAGAATATGAAAGCATGCAGACAATTGCCTTAACTTTATTGCAGGCGCTCACGTAAATTTGAGGGTTTCCTTCAATTTCCTTGGGATCCCATCATCAGATACTGATATGGTGGCCATGGGACCACATGGGGAGCATACCCTTTCGAATACAAAAATAATTTTCAAAATCGGTCCACAATTGACGGAGTAATCAATGTACATACATAAAAAAAAAAAAAAAACGATGAAATTGAGAACCTCCTCCTTTTGGAAGTCGGTTAATGAATTAAGATGCTTATAAACAATATTGATGATTAATATTGGACTTTATTTTAAAAGCCATAAGATTCTATTTGGATTTCTTGGCTTGCTTGACTGCTGACTTGCTGAAATCGTAAAATACATGTTTTGAGATTGAATTTATAAGTAATTTATAATGTTTCTGTCATGTCTACTGTTGAATGTTAGTTAAATAGCTGCCCTTATCGCTCCTAATATTCGATATATTCCATTGGCGCACAATTTTCTCGATGGAACTATGAATTACAACTCTATAGGGTTTACAACGTTGACAAACATATGTAAATACACAAACATCTATTATACCGATCAACCACATGCTTGAAACTGATGATCAATAAATGCTTACTATAGAATAAAGTAGTCGTATATCAAACTTCCCAATTGAGATATAACAGAGATTCTTAAACCATCCATTTGCTTGATATCCTATATCTTCTATTATTAGAAACTAGTTTTTGCTTGCGGCTCCGCCTACGTGTATATCGGGTGTCGCGGCAAATAGTAGCCTATGTGTTATTCTGATGTATAAGCTATATTACTGTAAAGTTTCATCCAGATTCGTTCAGTATTTTTTGCGTGAAAAAGTAACAAACATCCATCCATGCATCCATACTTACAAACTTTCGCGTTTATTATAAAAGAAGGATGTGAATGTAAGTTTATTTTTTACGCTTTCACACGAAAACTACTTGACCAATCATCATGAAACTTTGTACACATATTCTTGGAGGTATTTGAAGTAACATAGGTTTTTTTTATGTTTGGCCCGCCAAAATGACTCTACTCTGCCTGATGGAAAGCATAAGCAGAATCCAAGAGTGGTGGACACCATACTCATTGCGAATGCAGACAATGCAGAATGGCGACCCACACCATGGCGGCCTAGTGATGCTTCTGCATCTTTTAGTCTAGTCAACAAGTATGGAACTTGTTGACTAGACTACGTGGGTCTCCGGTTTCGCACTCACCAACGAAACACGACAGCACGAACGCTGTCATTTTACGTTGATTTTCTGTGCGAGGGTAGTATCGCCCCGGTCGAGCCGGCCCGTTCGTGCTGAAATCAGCGTGGCTCTACTACCTTCTATATTTTACTTTTTATTAAATGCGAGCGAAGCCGCAGGCGAAAGCTAGTAATAATATAAATTGAAAATAGTCAATAGGAGCCTTTGTTGATAATGGTGATTTTGATGAGTATCCCTGTTGTAGTTGTAGAAAAAAATATTTTTATACTAAGTTGAAAAATAAGTAGACCCCTATTAGACGGGTCGTATTATACTCTGCAAAATGAACTAACGTGTTGTAGACGCAGTTTTCTTTTGTTATAAGAACGGTAAAGTATAAATTTTAGAATATAAACGTTTAAATTTATAATATTTATCTGTATTCAAAGCAAAATGAGCACAGTTTCAGCACGTTGAATACAAATTGTTAACTCGGTGACGAAAATTGAAAATGTTCAGTGTGAAAATTCATTCGAAGCGTGAATGAGGTCTCATTAAACGATGGTGTGCCCACAAATTGCAATTTATTGTCCTAGAAACGAAATAAATTTGTTATGTAAAGCTTTAATATTCAATGCTGTGTTTACGACTTTTTTTTTTATGGAATAGGTTGGCAAACGAGCAGACGTATCGCCTGATGGTAAGCGATTACCGCCGCCCATGGACACCTGCAACACCAGAAGCATCGCAAGTGCATTGCCGGCCTTTTGGGGATGGAGGGGGGGAGGTAGGGGTAGGGGATTGGGGTATGGGCCTCCGGTATCCTCACTCACTCGGTGAAACACAGCGCAAGCACTATTTCACACCGGTTTTCTGCGAGGCCGTGGTATCACTCCGGTCGAGCCAGCCCATTCATGCCGATACGCACGCATACGGTTGGATGAGTGAAGTCATATGGTTCGGTAGATAAACTGCAATCCTACTTTTTATGTTTCCACATAGGTACCCATGCAGGAAGGTACAGATATTCGTATGCCAATTGTAATCAAGTTGGTAACGACCGAGGCATGGAGGGGTCTCTATATCTCAAGAAAGATCACCCATTATACTCATTCCGTAGACCCACACACGTACTCATCCATTTACCGTGGTAGAGCAACGCTTCGGCATGCATGGGCCGGCATAGGAAATTACTTTTATTTAATTCCATCGAGCCGGCTCGATGCGAGCCTTCGAGTTCTGAGTTTTGCGGTCCACACTTTAAGTTTTACTCGTCTTGGAGTAAAACCGTATGTAAGTACGTACCATTACACCATACATTAAATATTTCTCAAAAATGAAGTATAAGTGTAAATTTCCAATTCATAATTATTTAATCAATCTACAACACACAGTCTGTGTACTACCAATCCATTATCACTATTGTATATTGAAGCCAATTTCACAAAAAACAAGTCATTAATTTAAAAAGAAATCGGGAAGTGGATCAAATTTAACTTACAAGATTTGATTACAGACAAACATCGGCACCGGTGAAACTAAATAAAAGCTTGTAATAACAATTCTGCACACACACAGACTCGTACAACACATGCAGTTGCACATAGAGACGCACATTAAGGCTCCACTCTAAAGTATCAACTAACCATAATACTAACC
The DNA here is from genome assembly GCA_949125395.1 of Diaphora mendica. Taxonomy (NCBI): domain Eukaryota; kingdom Metazoa; phylum Arthropoda; class Insecta; order Lepidoptera; family Erebidae; genus Diaphora; species Diaphora mendica. Next base: position 4,747,426 of record OX421334.1, read on the forward strand.
TAATCGATGACCATTTTTCCACGACTTCCTCTACATATCAACGTGTAATTTATTTTAGAATCATTATTATTATCTAATCAAATTACTTCGGATAACATCATATAAAACTTTTAAAATGGTAAGCTATAGTTTCGAACATTATTATAACAGTCCGGGATTTCCACAAACCGTGGGAGAGCCACGCTTCGGCATGAATGGGTCGGCTCGACCGGAGTGATGACACGGCCTCACAGAAAACTGGTGTGAAATAGTGCTTGCGCTGTGTTTCACCGAGTGAGTGAGGATACCGGAGGCCCATATTCCAACCCCTTCCCCGCGTCCATCCCGCCGCCCATCCCCCAAAGGCCGGCAACGCACTTGTGACGCCTCTGGTGTTGCAGATGTCCACGGGCGGCGGTAATCGCTTACTATCAGGCGATACGTCTGCTCGTTTGCCCGCCTAATCCATAAAGAAAAAACCTCGTTCAAGAATAGGAAATTAAAAGCAAGTTAGAATAAAAAACGTGTTAGGTATGAAATACTCGTTAGATCCCTAAACAAAGCCCACCTAATGGTAAAAGTATTATACGAGTGTAACTAAAAGGATATTACATAATAATATTATATTTGTACCAGGATAACCGAGTTTTGCTCGGTATGTTTTTAATACCCGACTGCAAAGAAGGAGGGTTATGTTTTTCGAGTGTATATGTATGTTTGTACGTATATTTCTTTGGCAGGCCCTAGAGCCTAAACGGCTTGTCGTATTTTCAACCGACTTCAAAAAGTTTTTAACTATATATATATAACTTTGGACTGGGTGAACCGATTTTGATGATTCTTTTTTCATTTGAAAGCTGGTGCTTCCCGAATGGTCTCATTTAAATTTAGTCCAGATTGAAGTCGGTTTTTTTTTTGTTAAAATTGTTATATGAGTGGTGTCAAGAGGTTCGTCTTAGTTGTGAGAGTGACACTGGGTACATCAAAGATTAAAAAAAAAACAAAATAAAAAAAAATGTTTTGTTTTTCAGTTCTTCAATGAATTTAATAAAGCTGGCAGATTTGACGCAGTCGATTTTTTTTATAATTCGTTACTTATTTTGCAAAATGTTCTAATAAGGAATCCTAGCTAGATCGATTTATCACCCTCAAAACCCATGTATACTAAATTTCATTATTATTATAGCCCTAATTATAACTAACTAGCTTTTACACGCGGCTCCGCTCTCACAGACTTTCATCCCCTGATTTACCCCCTTAGGTGTGGAATTTCGAAAATTCCTTTCTTGGTGCTCACTTACGTTATATAAAGAACCTACATGCAAAATTGCAGCATTCTGAGTTCAGCGGTTTGGGCTGTGCGTTGATCTCTGGGTATGTCAGTCATTCAGTCAGTCACCTTCCTCTTTTATATATATAGGCTAGCTTTTACACGCGGCTCCGCTCCCGCAGACTTTCATCCCCTGATTTACCCCCTTAGGTGTGGAATTTCGAAAATTCCTTTCTTAGTCCTCACTTACGTTATATAAAGAACCTACATGCAAAATTTCAGGATTCTAAGTTTAGCGGTTTGGGCTGTGCATTGATCTCTGGGTATGTCAGTCAGTCAGTCAGTCACCTTCCTCTTTTATATATATAGATAAGATTATGGTTAAAGAGACCAAGTTTAGGTATTTACATAATGTTTGTCTATTTCGGAATTATCTAATTCGGAACAAACATAGGCTTAACAAAGTTACAGAACTTTATATCTATGATTTCAACAGAATGTTCGCAAGGATTTGTTGACGGCTGCTGATTAGAGTTTTGAATAAGTTCTACGTTTGTTTTAATCTACACACATCAAAAGTGTCTAGGGATCAAGCATTTTTATGCGGATTTCTTGAGATTGAGATGTGGCTTTGGCCCTGGCCTGCTCAGTCGCCAGACTTGAACCCGATTGAGCATGCATGGGATATGCTACAGAGAAGAGCTCTGCCGAATATGGAGGGTATCCAGTCGCAAGAAGACCTTTTTTGTTGTTGCAACGAACATGGGCGGCCATTCCACAGCGTGTTTGGATGAACTCATTTTGAGTATGCCAAACCGATGTTCTTGTGTTGTTAGTGTTCGCGGTAGAAACACGGATTATTAATTGTTTAAGTTACCTAATAAAATTTTAAAGAAAACTGTTATTTCAGTCTTTTTTTCGAACTTTAATGTTAGTGGTTCAAATGTCAAAAATCCCTTTATTAGGAAAATGGCAAATTTCTTTATTAATGCAAAGGTGACTTGGTTTATCGTTACTGTGACAAACGAAAACACTTTATTAATAATATTTATTTTGATGAATCCTTAAAGAAAATTTTAATTAATATCAATCAGGAGAAAAGTTATTGCAAAAATATATGTTGATCCCTAGACACATATGTCGATCCCTAGACACTTTTGATGTGTGTATTTATAATAATAAATATAATAAAGCCATACGTAATCCTACTAATATTATAAACGCGAAAGCTTGCGAAAGTTTGTAAGTATGGATGTGAAGATGGATGGATGTTTGTTACTCTTTCACGCAAAAACTACTGAACGGATTTGGATGAAACTTTACAATAATATAGCCTATACACCAGAATAACACATAGGCTACTTTTTAATGCGAAAAAGGCTTGTAAGGGGGTTTAAAGGGGGGCTGAACGGTTGTATAGAAGTCTGGCGGTTCACTCGACATACGCATGCGCGTTAAATACGCCGGGCGTCTTGGCAACGAATAAACAAAGCTGTCACACTCATTAAAAAGAATGCGATTTAGTCATTATGCGAAGTAGAGAATATGCGATGTGGATTATTTCCTACATAGGTTTTTTTGCTTTGTAGGTATTGACAACCGGACCCATTTCACTTTTTCATTGAAGACTTAAATATCCTACTAATATTATAAACGCGAAAGTTTGTAAGTATGGATGGATGGATGGATGTTTGATACTCTTTCAGGTGTGGTACTGGAGTAGTAACCACTTGACTTGTGTGTAACAGGTTAAATAAAAAGTTCAACTCACGGTTAGTCTGTATAATTGTCCAACACTCACAAGCAAACAATAGAAGGTGCGGAAAGGAAATGTAAGCACTAGCACGACACAATAAATAGTTTAAAGCGGGAAGATAGATAGTCAGCACATAGAACACTAGATAACACAAAGTATATAGGCGGTATATAAGCGCTTAACAGAAGTACATAAACTGAGGTAAGCAAGCGTGCGTTCTGCGTCAATAACAAATTAAGACTGGCGCGCGCGCATGCCCCGAGGTCGTGCGCTGCGCGACCAGTATTTACTATTATGTATAGAAGACATAGTGTAGCCCAGCTGTCGATAATCGACATCGGTGTTTTGACTATTAATTAATATTGAATATTTTATATGAGAAAAGTAAATATCTAAGTATAGGTAGTAGGTTAATGATATTGTGTATAGATATATATAAGTGTAAATATATAAATAGTTATAGGATTTAGATTTAAGCTACTATTAAGATTATTATATAATAATGTGTGAAACATAGTGAGTGTATAGAATATGTGTAGTAGGTAGCCTACACCACCCCCCTCCAGAGACCGTCACGGGCGATAAAAATCTGGGAATTTAACTCGCCGTCCAGAAAGTGTTGTATACTCCTTCTGAGTATCTGGTAAGGGTTCAATGTCAGTTTGGTCATACAGTATGAAGGCCGGCTTGACTCGGTCTATAGATACTGTGACCTCTTTGCCCCTCTGGAATATTTTAAAAATTTTACTATCCCGGGCTAATACCTTGTAAGGTCCTGAATATGCTGGTTGTAGCGAACCACGAGGTGCGTCTTCACGGAGGAACACGTGATCACTGGTTGCAAGTTCTTTGTATACGAAGACCTTAGGCTTGCAATGTCGCGCAGCTGGTATAGGTCGTAGTTTCACAGCAATACTCCTCAGGCGGGCGGAAAAATCTGACAAGTCAGTAGTACTCCCATCAGTAGGTTCATCGAAGAACTCCCCTGGTAAGCGTAAGGGCTCTCCATAGACGAGTTCAGCGGATGAGCTTTGGAGATCCTCCTTGAAGGCGGTTCTTATGCCTAATAAGACCCATGGCAGTGACTCTGTCCATCTGTCATTTCCATGGCAGACTATTGCGGCCTTGAGTTGGCGGTGAAAGCGTTCCACCATGCCATTACATGCCGGATGGTAGGCAGTGGTCCGCTTGTGCTCGAAACCGGCTGTTTTCGCCAGGCATTCGAATAAAGCCGACTCGAATTGGCGACCACGGTCAGTTGTAATGTCCGTGGGACAGCCAAAACGAGCGATCCACGTTGACACTAGTGCCTTAGCCACGGTTTCTGCAGTTATATTTTCTATTGGTATTGCTTCCGGCCATCGAGTAAATCGTTCTACCGCCGTCAGACAATACCGATAGCCTTGTGAAACCGGTAGAGGTCCAATGAGATCTATATGGATCTGTTTGAACCGGGTACGGGGAAGAGTGAATGTACCTAGCGGTGCAGTGACATGGCGGTTAATCTTGGCTTTCTGACAAGCCAAGCAAGTGCGCGCCCACTCTCTGCAGTTCTTTCGTATCCCTGGCCAGACAAACCGTTCTGCTATAAGTTTGGCAGATGCATTCGGTCCAGGGTGGCTTAACGAGTGCAGGCTTTCAAACACCTGTCTACGAAAGAATTTGGGAACATAGGGCCTGGATGTCGGTGTACTGACGTCGCAGTACAGGGGTATACGACTTCCAGGTACACTTAACTTCTCTAAACGCAGTGATGAGCCGTTATCAAGAAGATGTTGGAGTTCAGGGTCGGTAGGTTGACCATTGGCTAGTTGCTCGAGGCTAACCGGGGCTCCCAGTTCTTCGATACGTGACAACGTATCGGCAACAATATTATCCTTGCCAGATATATGTCGGATATCAGTTGTGAACTGGGAGATAAAGTCAAGGTGTCTAAACTGCCTTGGCGAACAGTTTTTCTTCCTCTCATGGAATGCAAAGCTGATCGGCTTATGGTCAGTATAGACGACAAAGTGCCGGGCCTCGAGCATATGCCTAAAGTATTTTATGCCCTCATATATGGCAAGCAGTTCCCTATCATAAGGCGAATATTTTACCTGTGAAGGGCTGAGCTTCCGCGAAAAGAAGGCTAGCGGTAGCCATGAATTGTCATGGTATTGTTGGAGGACTGCACCGATTGTCTTATCGGAGGCATCTGTCACCAAGGCAAGTTTGGCGGTACAGTCAGGGTGTGCCAGAAGGGCAGCATTGGCAAGGCTATCCTTACATGCGATAAAGGCTGTAAGGGCATCTCCAGTCAAACTAACGGGCTGGGAACCTTTCACCGAGCCTGTTAATAAAGCGTGTAAAGGTGCTTGAAGTGCTGCAGCTCGAGGTAGGAACCTCCTGTAAAAATTGAGCATGCCTAAGAATGCCTTGAGCTGGCGCACAGTTGTTGGTGTCGGGAAGTCTCTTATGGCCTGCACCTTGGAGTCTAAAGGCTTAGAGCCTCTTTCGGTTATGGAGTAGCCAAGAAAAGTTACTTCTGGCATACCGAAAACGCATTTTTCCGTGTTGACCAACATTCCATAGTCTTTCAGCTTGGTGAAAATTTGACGGAGGTGCTCCTCATGGGCCCCCTCGTCTTTTGAGAAGACTAAAATGTCATCTAAGTAACAATAGGTAAAATCAAGGCCCCTGGTAACCTCATCCATGAACCTTTGGAAGGTTTGGCCTGCATTGCGAAGTCCGAAAGTCATATATGGAAATTCATACAAACCGAATGGTGTTGTTATTGCGGTCTTCGGAATGTCGCCCTCACTGACAGCTATCTGATTATAAGCCTTCAATAAATCGAGGGTGCTGAAGACTTTGCAACCTACAAGATTATGGGCGAAGTCATGTATATGTCTAATCGGATACCTGTCAGGAATAGTGCGAGCGTTGAGCATGCGGTAGTCGCCGCATGGACGCCAGCCGTTGTCCTTCTTCGGGGCTAGATGAAGAGGCGATGCCCAGGGACTCTGCGAAGGTCGAGCTGTACCGTTGGTAAGCATAGCCTGGAACTCCTGTTGAGCAATTTTTAATTTGTCGGGAGCTAACCGACGTGGTGTACAAGAAACTGGAGGGCCTGGAGTGGTGCGTATATGGTGGACTGTGTGGTGAGTAATGTTGCGGTGTGTTCCTGTAGGACGGGTAATCTCGGGAAATTCGTTGAGAATTTTGTGATACCGAGAGTCACCAGTCAAAACTTTGACAGAGGCTATACTACTACATGTTACTACTTTGGCTACAGAAGATACAGAGGTAGTACTATCTAACAGGCGTTTGTTACGGCAATCTACAATAAGGTAGTAATAATTTAAAAAGTCTACGCCTATGATGGGCTTAGTTACTTCAGCTACAACAAAACGCCAATTAAATACTCTACGTAAGCCAAAATCTAAATTTAGGTGTATATAACCGTATGTAGAAATAGTGGAACCATTCGCAGCACGCAAGTTGTAGTCCGTCCTAGCACGTCGGTCACGAAGAAGAGACCGGGGGAAGACGCAGAGATCGCTTCCAGTATCGATGAGGAACTGTGTCTTCGAAGCTCGGTCTGTGACAAACAGGCGACCAGTAGCAGTTGAAGGGCAGTCAGCAGTCGCCATTATCGACCGCCCCTGGCGTTTCCCGATTTGTAATCGCAGGGGGATACGCATTTGCTGGCCTTCTCAGCGAATCGGCTATGGTACCAGCAAAGCGGGAACTTCCTATAATTCGACTGCGAGCGCTTCGATCTGGAGACTGATCTCCTATGAGGTGATCTCATAGATCGCACACGGGGTCTGCTTCTGTCCACAGCAAGCTCCTGGAACTGTCTCCGAAGCTCGGCGACTTCTCTAGCCAGAATGTCCAGTGAAGAACTAGGAGTGGCCATACTAGTAGAAGCTACAGATGGTGAAGGTACAGACAGCTCCTGAATACGATCGGCCAAGTCCGCCAGATCGTCAGTCGAGGATGTTGTCGGTTGACCTGCAAGCACCGTCTGGATTCCGTGGGAGAGGCGACTTATCCAGATCGTCCGTAAAAAATCGTCGGGAACGTTGATGCCAGCGAGACTTTTAAGATGACGGAGAAATTGCGAGGGCTTTCGATCTCCAAGCTCCTCGTGCATTAACAGCTGTTTCAGCTTCTTCTCTTTTGATGCTGTCAAACGCTTAATCAGCTCGCCTTTCAATTTTGCATATTTATCTGTGGCTGGTGGACTAATAATAAGGTCTTTCACTTCCCTTGCAAATTGGGTATCCAGCTGACTAATAACATAGTGGAACTTTGTGGAGTCGCTGGTGATGCCAGATATGGCGAATTGTCCTTCCACTTGCCCAAACCAAACCTCAGGCTCTTCCGGCCAAAATGGTGGTAAACGTGTGCCAACTTTGAAAACATCGATATTTTGTATCGACTCGCCCTCATCCCTAATGTTCGACCTTTCTGTCGTCAAGGGCATTGTAAGTCCGAGTGCATCTTGGAATTCCTTCGCCATGGTTCAAATACGGGGTCACCAATGTGGTACTGGAGTAGTAACCACTTGACTTGTGTGTAACAGGTTAAATAAAAAGTTCAACTCACGGTTAGTCTGTATAATTGTCCAACACTAACAAGCAAACAATAGAAGGTGCGGAAAGGAAATGTAAGCACTAGCACGACACAATAAATAGTTTAAAGCGGGAAGATAGATAGTCAGCACATAGAACACTAGATAACACAAAGTATATAGGCGGTATATAAGCGCTTAACAGAAGTACATAAACTGAGGTAAGCAAGCGTGCGTTCTGCGTCAATAACAAATTAAGACTGGCGCGCGCGCATGCCCCGAAGTCGTGCGCTGCGCGACCAGTATTTACTATTATGTATAGAAGACATAGTGTAGCCCAGCTGTCGATAATCGACATCGGTGTTATGACTATTAATTAATATTGAATATTTTATATGAGAAAAGTAAATATCTAAGTATAGGTAGTAGGTTAATGATATTGTGTATAGATATATATAAGTGTAAATATATAAATAGTTATAGGATTTAGATTTAAGCTACTATTAAGATTATTATATAATAATGTGTGAAACATAGTGAGTGTATAGAATATGTGTAGTAGGTAGCCTACACAGGTAAAAACTACTGAATGGATTTTAATGAAACTTTACAATAATATCCATACATATAATAAAACTGTAGAAGAGTTCAATTCTGTACAAATAAAAATTGAAAAAATACAACTAGGGGTATTCATACAAGCCACACAAGCCAAAAAAAATAATTTTGAATTTTATGTCTGTCTGTCTATTGTCCGGCTTTCACGCAAAAACTACTGAACGGATTGTAATGAAACTTTTATTATTATATAGCTATCAATTCTCGGCAATGTATAGACTATAATTTATTTTGAAGATCGGAATATCAGATATACATTTTTGTCTGTCTGTGTGTTGTTCGTCTCTCACGTAAATACTACTGGACAGGCGCATGCGTTGTGTTTATCAACGTCTCCTTGCCATAGAATAACTTAAATATCGGGTCTAGAGTTTAAAGCCAACGCCATCTATTGACTAACTGTCAAAGTGTAATAAAAATATCTATAGAAGTAAATAGTTCATGGCCCATGCTGTGATTAAATACCAACTCTCCGTGCATGCAGAACAGTCAGTGTATGAAACGGTACCTAAAAGCCATGATTCAACAAACTATAACAGGAGAATGTCTACCCCAAGTACCGCCGACGTTCTCAGCAACAAGGAGCATTAGCTGCAGAAATTAAATTACGTGGCCAAAATCTAACGATGATTGATAATAATAGACGGGTATTACCATACTCTCCTGTTTTATCCAAACCATTTAACGCCCACATACATAAATGTCGAAATGTGCATCAGTGTGGAGTCTATCAAATATATTTGTAAGTACGTAAATAAAAGAAGCGATCAAGCCACTATTGCTTTGCGAAATGAATGTGACTAAGTAACAAGATTTCAGTCTGGCCGCTACATAAGTTCATCCAAAGCTGTGTGGCTTATACTTAGTTTCCCTATCAACGAAAGACACCCACCTGTGACGCATTTCGCTGTAACCTGGAAGGAGGCCAGCGAATATATTTAAACTAGCTGTACCCGCGACTTCGTTCGCGCGTGCTTAGATTCAAATTCAAATCTTTTTTCTCAATCTCATCTTCCAATCATTTTTCTGCATTTATAGAGAAACAAAACAAAGTTATTTTAAGAAAATCTATGTGTACGTGTGAGTTTGTAATATAAGAAAATTAATTACAGAATTTCTTTATAAACTATATTACTTGTTTTTTTATTTGTGTCAGTGAGTATAGACCGGCTTTGCGCACTGCTTACACGTGACAAAGCTACATAAAGCTGGCCATGAGAGAAATAGGACTTTCGCCGATCTACACCAACACGACTCATAGTCTGTCCCTGGGCTAAACTCACACTTAATGGGAACTGCACACGTTTAAATCTATACGGATAGTTTTTTGGAATGAGCGGTATTCGTGGAATGCAAACACGCTGTCCTGCACCACATCCAGTCAACATTTGTGCCTCTAACACGTTCCGTTGGAGCGATATAACTTTTAAATGTATTGTGTGCTAGTTACACAATTTTGGTGGACTCAATTTTCTCATTAAAATTATAGACACTCCAACTTTTAATCTATACTAATATTATAAAGCTGCAGAGTTTGTTTGTTTGTTTGTTTGTTTGTTTGAACGCGCTAATCTCAGGAACTACTGGTCCGATTTGAAAAATTCTTTCAGTGTTGGATAGTCCATTTATCGAGGAAGGCTATAGGCTATATTTTATTTTCAAAAAAATTAGGGATCCGTAAGAAAATTGCTATTTTCTAACCCAAGGTGTGAAATCGAAAACCTATTTTTGCGTGCGCTGCAAAGACTATTGACAATAGAACAAAATAATGTATTACGGGTTTGTAGGGCCCATTAAGATCTACAAAAAAGTCCGCGAGAGCATATATCTAACTATCATGGTTTAGTCACAATAACCGCTTTTGTGTTCGAAAAAAATATTAAATCGTCTGTAGAAAGAAACTACGTTAAATGTGTATCGTAATATTAATCCTTATCCAAATTAAGCATTATGTTATCAAGGGTATTTATGTAGAAGTAAAATACTTTTTGTTTCATCCCAATCCGACATTTCGTTTAGAAGTTATCACGAGTATGAGACGCTAAGAGTTGGTACCTAATAATGAGTTATTTGGCAAAGAGTTTTTATCAACATAATGCCTAATATTAATCTTTATCTAAATAATTGTGTTGTTAATTATGAGTATTAGATCTTAGAAGAGTATAATAAATACATCTATACTAATATATAAAGCTGAAGAGTTTGTTTATTTGTTTGAACGCGCTATTTTCAGGAACTACTGGTACAATTTGAAAACTTATTTCAGTGTTAGATAGCCCATTTATCGAGGAAGGCTATCCATACTTCCATACTTTATATTATAAATGCGAAAGTAACTGTCTGTCTGTCTTGCTTTCACGGCCAAACCGCTGCACCGATTACAATGAAATTTGGTGCACAGATAGTCTAGAGCCTGAGAAAGGACATAGGCTACTTTTTATTGCGAAAAAAAGGCAATAAGGGGTTGAAAGGGGGGATGAAAGATTGTATATAAGAGTGGTGGTTCAATCGCCACACGCCTGCGCGTTACCTTGGTGACACCGGACGTCTTGGCAACGAGTAAATAAGGATGTCAAATTCATTAAAAATATTTCTCCTTTTCAACGAAGACTTAAATTAATATAATAATATAATAAATAACATACATTCATAAATATGATTTGTATATTCATTATATTAATAGAAATAAATAAGACAAATTACAAAACAGTGTATACAGTGTCGTCATTTTAAGCTAAAATCTTAAACTTTATATTTTAGGCTGTTGATTACATATAAATAAAAATGTCATTTAAATTTTGTAAAAAATTTAAGATCAAGGGGGTAAAATAGCAATAGGGGATGAAAGTTTGTATGGAAATATGCAAGGTTTGTGAAGGCAAGGCAAGGCCTATGTCCAGCAGTGGATTGCGATAGGCTGATGATGATGATGCAAGGTTTGCGAAAATGTTTCACGAGTTTGGGACAGGAGACAAAATATTAGAGCTATTCAGATGTAACATTTACTGAGTTATCACAATATGCCTAAGTGTGCTTACCCGAACGGGCAGACATGTGAGGGCAGACGACTGTGCCGCATGAGGATGTTCAATTTTGCTACTACAAATTCGTTATTATTCACTAGGATTCGATTTGTTTACATGATTTTTTGTTTATTCAAATAATTTTCTTCGTAAAAAAATCCGAAGGAAAAGTATCCAGCGGGATTTAAACACAAAAAAAAAAAGAGGGGTACGCCGCAAGATGAAATAAATGCCTGTATGAAACATATGTATATTGGGTACATGTTAAAAAGTTTTGTCTTACTACAATTATGCGAGTACAACTTCACAATGATTTATGAGCAGTGTCAATATGCAAATGCTCTTCTAAACATAAGAGATGATTGTATGCCAAATGACAGTAACGACATGATTACACTGAGACGTGAGTTCTGGTATATGATAGCACACATGATCTAAAAATAATATCTTTTCTGATCCGCCGACTAATGAGACAGTTATCAAATAAACGAACGGATCATGTCAGACGTGGAGGAAGATGTTAACGAATACCTCTCAGGAAACAATGCAAGGGAAACTGAACCAGTCATATCATAGCTTATGCATAAAGTTTTTTAAATCTTTAGAATTATCAGGAGCGCCTTCCCATAAGTTAAGAATGAAAGTTAATGTTCCAGTCCTATTAATAAGAAATCTTGAGCGACAAAGATATGTAATGGTACACGGCTACAAAATACACATCTGGGGTACAACATTGTAAAAGAAAATGTTTTAATTCCCCGTATTCCAATAATTCAAACTTATTTGCAATTTCAATTTAAAAGAATGCAGTTTCCGCTGAAAACAACATTTGCACTACCAATTATCAAAGCCCAAAGACAGACGGTTAAAGTTGCAGTTCATTAAAAAAAAAAACATGTTTTTCAAATGGGCAGCACAATCGCGTGTATCAAATCAGCTAAATCACTATATTTTGACAAAGGATGGCAAATCAAAAACGTAGTATTTTAAAATTTTAAAAATTGAGAATTTGCTCAGACAGAGAAAACTCAAGCAGAATCCAACAGTGGAGGCAACCATACTCGCTGTGAAAGCAGACAATGCGGAACCAAACCGTTTGGTTCGAGAGCGTATTTCTAAGACTGAGGCGGTGACTTCCAAGACCAGCACGTGTTGTTCTGTAGAGGAAGGGAGAAGGTGGGATCAGTTTGAAGAACGCTTCAGAACACTCTCCATGGTAAAGCGGTAGAGGACTGCCATAGAGGCGATATCTCTTCGCAACTGCAGAGGCTCAAAGGAATCGGTAGTATTGGGACTGTTGATAATGCGGACTGATTGCCGCTGCAAAAGATCGAGAAAATCAATGCCTAGATCCATCACAAAGATGAGAACAGTACGGACGAGCGTACCTGGGTCTTATAAAGGAGTCACAAATGCTCAGGCGCGAAAACCCGTCTCACCCTGTTCAGGCTGTCATAGTGGTGCCCTCGATATACTCCCGTGGGTTGAGGTCTCGGCAAATATCCATGCCCAGGACACCGAGCTTATGCCGTAGTGGCCGTTGAGTGCTCTGAAAAGTGGGGAGGGGAAGAAACGGAGACTTTTTGGTAGAGAACGGGCACACCTGTGTTTTCTTAACGTTGAACTCGACCAGATTCTCATCACCCCATTGTTAAATGCGTTTCAAAACCCGGTCAAGCTCAGCGACAAGCTCCTATCCATTTTCCTCAACGTCCACTATCTTGGCTGCAGGGTATCCATAATATCGCCCATGCACTGTGCTATCGTCTGCATAGCAATGTATATTGCCAAGGGCTAATATGTCATTGACATGCAGAAGAAACATCTTGGGCGACAGGACCGAATTCTGAGGTACGCTAGCGTTTACCTCCAGAAAAACAGAGGCCGCGCCGTCCGTCGCAAAGAACCCGAATGCGAAGGCGCTTATGAAGAAAAGAGTCAATCTAGAGACGACTCTAGGAGGCAGACCGAATGCTTAGAGCCCGGAGATAAGCGAACGGTGCAAGAACAGGTTGAAAGCCTTGGCCATGTCGAATGTCGAAATAAGCTCATACAAAATACTTTTTATTTTATGTACTTATATAAATACTTAAATATGTTTTTAACAGTGAAAAGTGTGTCTTATTTTTAAAATAATATTAGCCTTAATAATTAAATCTGCTACCCAAAGTCACTGTTCCACGCGGACGAAGTCGCGGGCTCAGCTAGTTTGATAATATTATGTGAGGGAAGACCAGTTGCGGGACAAAGAATTTAAAAAACTTAACTGGATACGTCATAGCTTCATCTTGGTCGACAACACTGTTAACATCAGTGTACTCAACTTTTGACCCTTCAACTTGCTCCAAAATAATATTATTTATTTCTATCACTTCTTGGTTTCGAGGTGATAAAAGTGCTCGCTCACAAAACCAAGAATATTCCTGAGTTGTGATATTAGTAAGATTTCCATAAACTGATAATATGAGTCATTCAATTGAAGTTACAACCTTGCATAAATCGTCTCGCAGTGAGATCCTTCTTCTTTCTGATATCTACCGTCACCTATTTGAAAAGCAAATCGTAAAATTATTTGGCGTTTTGGTTTCCTCGTCTGCGCACTCTCATATTAACAGTGAGTGAGTTTTAGTTTTCAAATATGAAGCCAAAGGGTTGAACTCTTGAGACACGTATTTATATACACGTATATACATGTATAGGACAAACAAGGAGTATTTTCCATCGTGTTTTTAACAGTGCCAATAATTCTTTGCGTGAAATGCTTTTTCTAGAGGCACTGGGAAAAAAAATCTCAAAAAAGTTATTCTCGCACAATTACGACCAGATGGTAAAATAGCACTTGCTGTTGCATCCTCTGACACTGTTGCCTGGTGATAAAACTACACACACGATATAACTGTAACTTCTAAAATAAGAGAATGATAAATAATTCTACGTTTGTTTTAATCTACACACATCAAAAGTGTCTAGGGATCAAGCATTTTTATGCGGATTTCTTGAGATTGAGATGTGGCTTTGGCCCTGGCCTGCTCAGTCGCCAGACTTGAACCCGATTGAGCATGCATGGGATATGCTACAGAGAAGAGCTCTGCCGAATATGGAGGGTATCCAGTCGCAAGAAGACCTTTTTTGTTGTTGCAACGAACATGGGCGGCCATTCCACAGCGTGTTTGGATGAACTCATTTTGAGTATGCCAAACCGATGTTCTTGTGTTGTTAGTGTTCGCGGTAGAAACACGGATTATTAATTGTTTAAGTTACCTAATAAAATTTTAAAGAAAACTGTTATTTCAGTCTTTTTTTCGAACTTTAATGTTAGTGGTTCAAATGTCAAAAATCCCTTTATTAGGAAAATGGCAAATTTCTTTATTAATGCAAAGGTGACTTGGTTTATCGTTACTGTGACAAACGAAAACACTTTATTAATAATATTTATTTTGATGAATCCTTAAAGAAAATTTTAATTAATATCAATCAGGAGAAAAGTTATTGCAAAAATATATGTTGATCCCTAGACACATATGTCGATCCCTAGACACTTTTGATGTGTGTATTTATAATAATAAATATAATAAAGCCATACGTAATCCTACTAATATTATAAACGCGAAAGCTTGCGAAAGTTTGTAAGTATGGATGTGAAGATGGATGGATGTTTGTTACTCTTTCACGCAAAAACTACTGAACGGATTTGGATGAAACTTTACAATAATATAGCCTATACACCAGAATAACACATAGGCTACTTTTTAATGCGAAAAAGGCTTGTAAGGGGGTTTAAAGGGGGGCTGAACGGTTGTATAGAAGTCTGGCGGTTCACTCGACATACGCATGCGCGTTAAATACGCCGGGCGTCTTGGCAACGAATAAACAAAGCTGTCACACTCATTAAAAAGAATGCGATTTAGTCATTATGCGAAGTAGAGAATATGCGATGTGGATTATTTCCTACATAGGTTTTTTTGCTTTGTAGGTATTGACAACCGGACCCATTTCACTTTTTCATTGAAGACTTAAATATCCTACTAATATTATAAACGCGAAAGTTTGTAAGTATGGATGGATGGATGGATGTTTGATACTCTTTCAGGTGTGGTACTGGAGTAGTAACCACTTGACTTGTGTGTAACAGGTTAAATAAAAAGTTCAACTCACGGTTAGTCTGTATAATTGTCCAACACTCACAAGCAAACAATAGAAGGTGCGGAAAGGAAATGTAAGCACTAGCACGACACAATAAATAGTTTAAAGCGGGAAGATAGATAGTCAGCACATAGAACACTAGATAACACAAAGTATATAGGCGGTATATAAGCGCTTAACAGAAGTACATAAACTGAGGTAAGCAAGCGTGCGTTCTGCGTCAATAACAAATTAAGACTGGCGCGCGCGCATGCCCCGAGGTCGTGCGCTGCGCGACCAGTATTTACTATTATGTATAGAAGACATAGTGTAGCCCAGCTGTCGATAATCGACATCGGTGTTTTGACTATTAATTAATATTGAATATTTTATATGAGAAAAGTAAATATCTAAGTATAGGTAGTAGGTTAATGATATTGTGTATAGATATATATAAGTGTAAATATATAAATAGTTATAGGATTTAGATTTAAGCTACTATTAAGATTATTATATAATAATGTGTGAAACATAGTGAGTGTATAGAATATGTGTAGTAGGTAGCCTACACCACCCCCCTCCAGAGACCGTCACGGGCGATAAAAATCTGGGAATTTAACTCGCCGTCCAGAAAGTGTTGTATACTCCTTCTGAGTATCTGGTAAGGGTTCAATGTCAGTTTGGTCATACAGTATGAAGGCCGGCTTGACTCGGTCTATAGATACTGTGACCTCTTTGCCCCTCTGGAATATTTTAAAAATTTTACTATCCCGGGCTAATACCTTGTAAGGTCCTGAATATGCTGGTTGTAGCGAACCACGAGGTGCGTCTTCACGGAGGAACACGTGATCACTGGTTGCAAGTTCTTTGTATACGAAGACCTTAGGCTTGCAATGTCGCGCAGCTGGTATAGGTCGTAGTTTCACAGCAATACTCCTCAGGCGGGCGGAAAAATCTGACAAGTCAGTAGTACTCCCATCAGTAGGTTCATCGAAGAACTCCCCTGGTAAGCGTAAGGGCTCTCCATAGACGAGTTCAGCGGATGAGCTTTGGAGATCCTCCTTGAAGGCGGTTCTTATGCCTAATAAGACCCATGGCAGTGACTCTGTCCATCTGTCATTTCCATGGCAGACTATTGCGGCCTTGAGTTGGCGGTGAAAGCGTTCCACCATGCCATTACATGCCGGATGGTAGGCAGTGGTCCGCTTGTGCTCGAAACCGGCTGTTTTCGCCAGGCATTCGAATAAAGCCGACTCGAATTGGCGACCACGGTCAGTTGTAATGTCCGTGGGACAGCCAAAACGAGCGATCCACGTTGACACTAGTGCCTTAGCCACGGTTTCTGCAGTTATATTTTCTATTGGTATTGCTTCCGGCCATCGAGTAAATCGTTCTACCGCCGTCAGACAATACCGATAGCCTTGTGAAACCGGTAGAGGTCCAATGAGATCTATATGGATCTGTTTGAACCGGGTACGGGGAAGAGTGAATGTACCTAGCGGTGCAGTGACATGGCGGTTAATCTTGGCTTTCTGACAAGCCAAGCAAGTGCGCGCCCACTCTCTGCAGTTCTTTCGTATCCCTGGCCAGACAAACCGTTCTGCTATAAGTTTGGCAGATGCATTCGGTCCAGGGTGGCTTAACGAGTGCAGGCTTTCAAACACCTGTCTACGAAAGAATTTGGGAACATAGGGCCTGGATGTCGGTGTACTGACGTCGCAGTACAGGGGTATACGACTTCCAGGTACACTTAACTTCTCTAAACGCAGTGATGAGCCGTTATCAAGAAGATGTTGGAGTTCAGGGTCGGTAGGTTGACCATTGGCTAGTTGCTCGAGGCTAACCGGGGCTCCCAGTTCTTCGATACGTGACAACGTATCGGCAACAATATTATCCTTGCCAGATATATGTCGGATATCAGTTGTGAACTGGGAGATAAAGTCAAGGTGTCTAAACTGCCTTGGCGAACAGTTTTTCTTCCTCTCATGGAATGCAAAGCTGATCGGCTTATGGTCAGTATAGACGACAAAGTGCCGGGCCTCGAGCATATGCCTAAAGTATTTTATGCCCTCATATATGGCAAGCAGTTCCCTATCATAAGGCGAATATTTTACCTGTGAAGGGCTGAGCTTCCGCGAAAAGAAGGCTAGCGGTAGCCATGAATTGTCATGGTATTGTTGGAGGACTGCACCGATTGTCTTATCGGAGGCATCTGTCACCAAGGCAAGTTTGGCGGTACAGTCAGGGTGTGCCAGAAGGGCAGCATTGGCAAGGCTATCCTTACATGCGATAAAGGCTGTAAGGGCATCTCCAGTCAAACTAACGGGCTGGGAACCTTTCACCGAGCCTGTTAATAAAGCGTGTAAAGGTGCTTGAAGTGCTGCAGCTCGAGGTAGGAACCTCCTGTAAAAATTGAGCATGCCTAAGAATGCCTTGAGCTGGCGCACAGTTGTTGGTGTCGGGAAGTCTCTTATGGCCTGCACCTTGGAGTCTAAAGGCTTAGAGCCTCTTTCGGTTATGGAGTAGCCAAGAAAAGTTACTTCTGGCATACCGAAAACGCATTTTTCCGTGTTGACCAACATTCCATAGTCTTTCAGCTTGGTGAAAATTTGACGGAGGTGCTCCTCATGGGCCCCCTCGTCTTTTGAGAAGACTAAAATGTCATCTAAGTAACAATAGGTAAAATCAAGGCCCCTGGTAACCTCATCCATGAACCTTTGGAAGGTTTGGCCTGCATTGCGAAGTCCGAAAGTCATATATGGAAATTCATACAAACCGAATGGTGTTGTTATTGCGGTCTTCGGAATGTCGCCCTCACTGACAGCTATCTGATTATAAGCCTTCAATAAATCGAGGGTGCTGAAGACTTTGCAACCTACAAGATTATGGGCGAAGTCATGTATATGTCTAATCGGATACCTGTCAGGAATAGTGCGAGCGTTGAGCATGCGGTAGTCGCCGCATGGACGCCAGCCGTTGTCCTTCTTCGGGGCTAGATGAAGAGGCGATGCCCAGGGACTCTGCGAAGGTCGAGCTGTACCGTTGGTAAGCATAGCCTGGAACTCCTGTTGAGCAATTTTTAATTTGTCGGGAGCTAACCGACGTGGTGTACAAGAAACTGGAGGGCCTGGAGTGGTGCGTATATGGTGGACTGTGTGGTGAGTAATGTTGCGGTGTGTTCCTGTAGGACGGGTAATCTCGGGAAATTCGTTGAGAATTTTGTGATACCGAGAGTCACCAGTCAAAACTTTGACAGAGGCTATACTACTACATGTTACTACTTTGGCTACAGAAGATACAGAGGTAGTACTATCTAACAGGCGTTTGTTACGGCAATCTACAATAAGGTAGTAATAATTTAAAAAGTCTACGCCTATGATGGGCTTAGTTACTTCAGCTACAACAAAACGCCAATTAAATACTCTACGTAAGCCAAAATCTAAATTTAGGTGTATATAACCGTATGTAGAAATAGTGGAACCATTCGCAGCACGCAAGTTGTAGTCCGTCCTAGCACGTCGGTCACGAAGAAGAGACCGGGGGAAGACGCAGAGATCGCTTCCAGTATCGATGAGGAACTGTGTCTTCGAAGCTCGGTCTGTGACAAACAGGCGACCAGTAGCAGTTGAAGGGCAGTCAGCAGTCGCCATTATCGACCGCCCCTGGCGTTTCCCGATTTGTAATCGCAGGGGGATACGCATTTGCTGGCCTTCTCAGCGAATCGGCTATGGTACCAGCAAAGCGGGAACTTCCTATAATTCGACTGCGAGCGCTTCGATCTGGAGACTGATCTCCTATGAGGTGATCTCATAGATCGCACACGGGGTCTGCTTCTGTCCACAGCAAGCTCCTGGAACTGTCTCCGAAGCTCGGCGACTTCTCTAGCCAGAATGTCCAGTGAAGAACTAGGAGTGGCCATACTAGTAGAAGCTACAGATGGTGAAGGTACAGACAGCTCCTGAATACGATCGGCCAAGTCCGCCAGATCGTCAGTCGAGGATGTTGTCGGTTGACCTGCAAGCACCGTCTGGATTCCGTGGGAGAGGCGACTTATCCAGATCGTCCGTAAAAAATCGTCGGGAACGTTGATGCCAGCGAGACTTTTAAGATGACGGAGAAATTGCGAGGGCTTTCGATCTCCAAGCTCCTCGTGCATTAACAGCTGTTTCAGCTTCTTCTCTTTTGATGCTGTCAAACGCTTAATCAGCTCGCCTTTCAATTTTGCATATTTATCTGTGGCTGGTGGACTAATAATAAGGTCTTTCACTTCCCTTGCAAATTGGGTATCCAGCTGACTAATAACATAGTGGAACTTTGTGGAGTCGCTGGTGATGCCAGATATGGCGAATTGTCCTTCCACTTGCCCAAACCAAACCTCAGGCTCTTCCGGCCAAAATGGTGGTAAACGTGTGCCAACTTTGAAAACATCGATATTTTGTATCGACTCGCCCTCATCCCTAATGTTCGACCTTTCTGTCGTCAAGGGCATTGTAAGTCCGAGTGCATCTTGGAATTCCTTCGCCATGGTTCAAATACGGGGTCACCAATGTGGTACTGGAGTAGTAACCACTTGACTTGTGTGTAACAGGTTAAATAAAAAGTTCAACTCACGGTTAGTCTGTATAATTGTCCAACACTAACAAGCAAACAATAGAAGGTGCGGAAAGGAAATGTAAGCACTAGCACGACACAATAAATAGTTTAAAGCGGGAAGATAGATAGTCAGCACATAGAACACTAGATAACACAAAGTATATAGGCGGTATATAAGCGCTTAACAGAAGTACATAAACTGAGGTAAGCAAGCGTGCGTTCTGCGTCAATAACAAATTAAGACTGGCGCGCGCGCATGCCCCGAAGTCGTGCGCTGCGCGACCAGTATTTACTATTATGTATAGAAGACATAGTGTAGCCCAGCTGTCGATAATCGACATCGGTGTTATGACTATTAATTAATATTGAATATTTTATATGAGAAAAGTAAATATCTAAGTATAGGTAGTAGGTTAATGATATTGTGTATAGATATATATAAGTGTAAATATATAAATAGTTATAGGATTTAGATTTAAGCTACTATTAAGATTATTATATAATAATGTGTGAAACATAGTGAGTGTATAGAATATGTGTAGTAGGTAGCCTACACAGGTAAAAACTACTGAATGGATTTTAATGAAACTTTACAATAATATCCATACATATAATAAAACTGTAGAAGAGTTCAATTCTGTACAAATAAAAATTGAAAAAATACAACTAGGGGTATTCATACAAGCCACACAAGCCAAAAAAAATAATTTTGAATTTTATGTCTGTCTGTCTATTGTCCGGCTTTCACGCAAAAACTACTGAACGGATTGTAATGAAACTTTTATTATTATATAGCTATCAATTCTCGGCAATGTATAGACTATAATTTATTTTGAAGATCGGAATATCAGATATACATTTTTGTCTGTCTGTGTGTTGTTCGTCTCTCACGTAAATACTACTGGACAGGCGCATGCGTTGTGTTTATCAACGTCTCCTTGCCATAGAATAACTTAAATATCGGGTCTAGAGTTTAAAGCCAACGCCATCTATTGACTAACTGTCAAAGTGTAATAAAAATATCTATAGAAGTAAATAGTTCATGGCCCATGCTGTGATTAAATACCAACTCTCCGTGCATGCAGAACAGTCAGTGTATGAAACGGTACCTAAAAGCCATGATTCAACAAACTATAACAGGAGAATGTCTACCCCAAGTACCGCCGACGTTCTCAGCAACAAGGAGCATTAGCTGCAGAAATTAAATTACGTGGCCAAAATCTAACGATGATTGATAATAATAGACGGGTATTACCATACTCTCCTGTTTTATCCAAACCATTTAACGCCCACATACATAAATGTCGAAATGTGCATCAGTGTGGAGTCTATCAAATATATTTGTAAGTACGTAAATAAAAGAAGCGATCAAGCCACTATTGCTTTGCGAAATGAATGTGACTAAGTAACAAGATTTCAGTCTGGCCGCTACATAAGTTCATCCAAAGCTGTGTGGCTTATACTTAGTTTCCCTATCAACGAAAGACACCCACCTGTGACGCATTTCGCTGTAACCTGGAAGGAGGCCAGCGAATATATTTAAACTAGCTGTACCCGCGACTTCGTTCGCGCGTGCTTAGATTCAAATTCAAATCTTTTTTCTCAATCTCATCTTCCAATCATTTTTCTGCATTTATAGAGAAACAAAACAAAGTTATTTTAAGAAAATCTATGTGTACGTGTGAGTTTGTAATATAAGAAAATTAATTACAGAATTTCTTTATAAACTATATTACTTGTTTTTTTATTTGTGTCAGTGAGTATAGACCGGCTTTGCGCACTGCTTACACGTGACAAAGCTACATAAAGCTGGCCATGAGAGAAATAGGACTTTCGCCGATCTACACCAACACGACTCATAGTCTGTCCCTGGGCTAAACTCACACTTAATGGGAACTGCACACGTTTAAATCTATACGGATAGTTTTTTGGAATGAGCGGTATTCGTGGAATGCAAACACGCTGTCCTGCACCACATCCAGTCAACATTTGTGCCTCTAACACGTTCCGTTGGAGCGATATAACTTTTAAATGTATTGTGTGCTAGTTACACAATTTTGGTGGACTCAATTTTCTCATTAAAATTATAGACACTCCAACTTTTAATCTATACTAATATTATAAAGCTGCAGAGTTTGTTTGTTTGTTTGTTTGTTTGTTTGAACGCGCTAATCTCAGGAACTACTGGTCCGATTTGAAAAATTCTTTCAGTGTTGGATAGTCCATTTATCGAGGAAGGCTATAGGCTATATTTTATTTTCAAAAAAATTAGGGATCCGTAAGAAAATTGCTATTTTCTAACCCAAGGTGTGAAATCGAAAACCTATTTTTGCGTGCGCTGCAAAGACTATTGACAATAGAACAAAATAATGTATTACGGGTTTGTAGGGCCCATTAAGATCTACAAAAAAGTCCGCGAGAGCATATATCTAACTATCATGGTTTAGTCACAATAACCGCTTTTGTGTTCGAAAAAAATATTAAATCGTCTGTAGAAAGAAACTACGTTAAATGTGTATCGTAATATTAATCCTTATCCAAATTAAGCATTATGTTATCAAGGGTATTTATGTAGAAGTAAAATACTTTTTGTTTCATCCCAATCCGACATTTCGTTTAGAAGTTATCACGAGTATAAGACGCTAAGAGTTGGTACCTAATAATGAGTTATTTGGCAAAGAGTTTTTATCAACATAATGCCTAATATTAATCTTTATCTAAATAATTGTGTTGTTAATTATGAGTATTAGATCTTAGAAGAGTATAATAAATACATCTATACTAATATATAAAGCTGAAGAGTTTGTTTATTTGTTTGAACGCGCTATTTTCAGGAACTACTGGTACAATTTGAAAACCTATTTCAGTGTTAGATAGCCCATTTATCGAGGAAGGCTATCCATACTTCCATACTTTATATTATAAATGCGAAAGTAACTGTCTGTCTGTCTTGCTTTCACGGCCAAACCGCTGCACCGATTACAATGAAATTTGGTGCACAGATAGTCTAGAGCCTGAGAAAGGACATAGGCTACTTTTTATTGCGAAAAAAAGGCAATAAGGGGTTGAAAGGGGGGATGAAAGATTGTATATAAGAGTGGTGGTTCAATCGCCACACGCCTGCGCGTTACCTTGGTGACACCGGACGTCTTGGCAACGAGTAAATAAGGATGTCAAATTCATTAAAAATATTTCTCCTTTTCAACGAAGACTTAAATTAATATAATAATATAATAAATAACATACATTCATAAATATGATTTGTATATTCATTATATTAATAGAAATAAATAAGACAAATTACAAAACAGTGTATACAGTGTCGTCATTTTAAGCTAAAATCTTAAACTTTATATTTTAGGCTGTTGATTACATATAAATAAAAATGTCATTTAAATTTTGTAAAAAATTTAAGATCAAGGGGGTAAAATAGCAATAGGGGATGAAAGTTTGTATGGAAATATGCAAGGTTTGTGAAGGCAAGGCAAGGCCTATGTCCAGCAGTGGATTGCGATAGGCTGATGATGATGATGCAAGGTTTGCGAAAATGTTTCACGAGTTTGGGACAGGAGACAAAATATTAGAGCTATTCAGATGTAACATTTACTGAGTTATCACAATATGCCTAAGTGTGCTTACCCGAACGGGCAGACATGTGAGGGCAGACGACTGTGCCGCATGAGGATGTTCAATTTTGCTACTACAAATTCGTTATTATTCACTAGGATTCGATTTGTTTACATGATTTTTTGTTTATTCAAATAATTTTCTTCGTAAAAAAATCCGAAGGAAAAGTATCCAGCGGGATTTAAACACAAAAAAAAAAAGAGGGGTACGCCGCAAGATGAAATAAATGCCTGTATGAAACATATGTATATTGGGTACATGTTAAAAAGTTTTGTCTTACTACAATTATGCGAGTACAACTTCACAATGATTTATGAGCAGTGTCAATATGCAAATGCTCTTCTAAACATAAGAGATGATTGTATGCCAAATGACAGTAACGACATGATTACACTGAGACGTGAGTTCTGGTATATGATAGCACACATGATCTAAAAATAATATCTTTTCTGATCCGCCGACTAATGAGACAGTTATCAAATAAACGAACGGATCATGTCAGACGTGGAGGAAGATGTTAACGAATACCTCTCAGGAAACAATGCAAGGGAAACTGAACCAGTCATATCATAGCTTATGCATAAAGTTTTTTAAATCTTTAGAATTATCAGGAGCGCCTTCCCATAAGTTAAGAATGAAAGTTAATGTTCCAGTCCTATTAATAAGAAATCTTGAGCGACAAAGATATGTAATGGTACACGGCTACAAAATACACATCTGGGGTACAACATTGTAAAAGAAAATGTTTTAATTCCCCGTATTCCAATAATTCAAACTTATTTGCAATTTCAATTTAAAAGAATGCAGTTTCCGCTGAAAACAACATTTGCACTACCAATTATCAAAGCCCAAAGACAGACGGTTAAAGTTGCAGTTCATTAAAAAAAAAACATGTTTTTCAAATGGGCAGCACAATCGCGTGTATCAAATCAGCTAAATCACTATATTTTGACAAAGGATGGCAAATCAAAAACGTAGTATTTTAAAATTTTAAAAATTGAGAATTTGCTCAGACAGAGAAAACTCAAGCAGAATCCAACAGTGGAGGCAACCATACTCGCTGTGAAAGCAGACAATGCGGAACCAAACCGTTTGGTTCGAGAGCGTATTTCTAAGACTGAGGCGGTGACTTCCAAGACCAGCACGTGTTGTTCTGTAGAGGAAGGGAGAAGGTGGGATCAGTTTGAAGAACGCTTCAGAACACTCTCCATGGTAAAGCGGTAGAGGACTGCCATAGAGGCGATATCTCTTCGCAACTGCAGAGGCTCAAAGGAATCGGTAGTATTGGGACTGTTGATAATGCGGACTGATTGCCGCTGCAAAAGATCGAGAAAATCAATGCCTAGATCCATCACAAAGATGAGAACAGTACGGACGAGCGTACCTGGGTCTTATAAAGGAGTCACAAATGCTCAGGCGCGAAAACCCGTCTCACCCTGTTCAGGCTGTCATAGTGGTGCCCTCGATATACTCCCGTGGGTTGAGGTCTCGGCAAATATCCATGCCCAGGACACCGAGCTTATGCCGTAGTGGCCGTTGAGTGCTCTGAAAAGTGGGGAGGGGAAGAAACGGAGACTTTTTGGTAGAGAACGGGCACACCTGTGTTTTCTTAACGTTGAACTCGACCAGATTCTCATCACCCCATTGTTAAATGCGTTTCAAAACCCGGTCAAGCTCAGCGACAAGCTCCTATCCATTTTCCTCAACGTCCACTATCTTGGCTGCAGGGTATCCATAATATCGCCCATGCACTGTGCTATCGTCTGCATAGCAATGTATATTGCCAAGGGCTAATATGTCATTGACATGCAGAAGAAACATCTTGGGCGACAGGACCGAATTCTGAGGTACGCTAGCGTTTACCTCCAGAAAAACAGAGGCCGCGCCGTCCGTCGCAAAGAACCCGAATGCGAAGGCGCTTATGAAGAAAAGAGTCAATCTAGAGACGACTCTAGGAGGCAGACCGAATGCTTAGAGCCCGGAGATAAGCGAACGGTGCAAGAACAGGTTGAAAGCCTTGGCCATGTCGAATGTCGAAATAAGCTCATACAAAATACTTTTTATTTTATGTACTTATATAAATACTTAAATATGTTTTTAACAGTGAAAAGTGTGTCTTATTTTTAAAATAATATTAGCCTTAATAATTAAATCTGCTACCCAAAGTCACTGTTCCACGCGGACGAAGTCGCGGGCTCAGCTAGTTTGATAATATTATGTGAGGGAAGACCAGTTGCGGGACAAAGAATTTAAAAAACTTAACTGGATACGTCATAGCTTCATCTTGGTCGACAACACTGTTAACATCAGTGTACTCAACTTTTGACCCTTCAACTTGCTCCAAAATAATATTATTTATTTCTATCACTTCTTGGTTTCGAGGTGATAAAAGTGCTCGCTCACAAAACCAAGAATATTCCTGAGTTGTGATATTAGTAAGATTTCCATAAACTGATAATATGAGTCATTCAATTGAAGTTACAACCTTGCATAAATCGTCTCGCAGTGAGATCCTTCTTCTTTCTGATATCTACCGTCACCTATTTGAAAAGCAAATCGTAAAATTATTTGGCGTTTTGGTTTCCTCGTCTGCGCACTCTCATATTAACAGTGAGTGAGTTTTAGTTTTCAAATATGAAGCCAAAGGGTTGAACTCTTGAGACACGTATTTATATACACGTATATACATGTATAGGACAAACAAGGAGTATTTTCCATCGTGTTTTTAACAGTGCCAATAATTCTTTGCGTGAAATGCTTTTTCTAGAGGCACTGGGAAAAAAAATCTCAAAAAAGTTATTCTCGCACAATTACGACCAGATGGTAAAATAGCACTTGCTGTTGCATCCTCTGACACTGTTGCCTGGTGATAAAACTACACACACGATATAACTGTAACTTCTAAAATAAGAGAATGATAAATAATTCTACGTTTGTTTTAATCTACACACATCAAAAGTGTCTAGGGATCAAGCATTTTTATGCGGATTTCTTGAGATTGAGATGTGGCTTTGGCCCTGGCCTGCTCAGTCGCCAGACTTG
This sequence comes from Diaphora mendica, assembly GCA_949125395.1. NCBI lineage: Eukaryota > Metazoa > Arthropoda > Insecta > Lepidoptera > Erebidae > Diaphora > Diaphora mendica. The sequence continues at coordinate 4,774,014 of OX421334.1, forward strand.
AACCCGATTGAGCATGCATGGGATATGCTACAGAGAAGAGCTCTGCCGAATATGGAGGGTATCCAGTCGCAAGAAGACCTTTTTTGTTGTTGCAACGAACATGGGCGGCCATTCCACAGCGTGTTTGGATGAACTCATTTTGAGTATGCCAAACCGATGTTCTTGTGTTGTTAGTGTTCGCGGTAGAAACACGGATTATTAATTGTTTAAGTTACCTAATAAAATTTTAAAGAAAACTGTTATTTCAGTCTTTTTTTCGAACTTTAATGTTAGTGGTTCAAATGTCAAAAATCCCTTTATTAGGAAAATGGCAAATTTCTTTATTAATGCAAAGGTGACTTGGTTTATCGTTACTGTGACAAACGAAAACACTTTATTAATAATATTTATTTTGATGAATCCTTAAAGAAAATTTTAATTAATATCAATCAGGAGAAAAGTTATTGCAAAAATATATGTTGATCCCTAGACACATATGTCGATCCCTAGACACTTTTGATGTGTGTATTTATAATAATAAATATAATAAAGCCATACGTAATCCTACTAATATTATAAACGCGAAAGCTTGCGAAAGTTTGTAAGTATGGATGTGAAGATGGATGGATGTTTGTTACTCTTTCACGCAAAAACTACTGAACGGATTTGGATGAAACTTTACAATAATATAGCCTATACACCAGAATAACACATAGGCTACTTTTTAATGCGAAAAAGGCTTGTAAGGGGGTTTAAAGGGGGGCTGAACGGTTGTATAGAAGTCTGGCGGTTCACTCGACATACGCATGCGCGTTAAATACGCCGGGCGTCTTGGCAACGAATAAACAAAGCTGTCACACTCATTAAAAAGAATGCGATTTAGTCATTATGCGAAGTAGAGAATATGCGATGTGGATTATTTCCTACATAGGTTTTTTTGCTTTGTAGGTATTGACAACCGGACCCATTTCACTTTTTCATTGAAGACTTAAATATCCTACTAATATTATAAACGCGAAAGTTTGTAAGTATGGATGGATGGATGGATGTTTGATACTCTTTCAGGTGTGGTACTGGAGTAGTAACCACTTGACTTGTGTGTAACAGGTTAAATAAAAAGTTCAACTCACGGTTAGTCTGTATAATTGTCCAACACTCACAAGCAAACAATAGAAGGTGCGGAAAGGAAATGTAAGCACTAGCACGACACAATAAATAGTTTAAAGCGGGAAGATAGATAGTCAGCACATAGAACACTAGATAACACAAAGTATATAGGCGGTATATAAGCGCTTAACAGAAGTACATAAACTGAGGTAAGCAAGCGTGCGTTCTGCGTCAATAACAAATTAAGACTGGCGCGCGCGCATGCCCCGAGGTCGTGCGCTGCGCGACCAGTATTTACTATTATGTATAGAAGACATAGTGTAGCCCAGCTGTCGATAATCGACATCGGTGTTTTGACTATTAATTAATATTGAATATTTTATATGAGAAAAGTAAATATCTAAGTATAGGTAGTAGGTTAATGATATTGTGTATAGATATATATAAGTGTAAATATATAAATAGTTATAGGATTTAGATTTAAGCTACTATTAAGATTATTATATAATAATGTGTGAAACATAGTGAGTGTATAGAATATGTGTAGTAGGTAGCCTACACCACCCCCCTCCAGAGACCGTCACGGGCGATAAAAATCTGGGAATTTAACTCGCCGTCCAGAAAGTGTTGTATACTCCTTCTGAGTATCTGGTAAGGGTTCAATGTCAGTTTGGTCATACAGTATGAAGGCCGGCTTGACTCGGTCTATAGATACTGTGACCTCTTTGCCCCTCTGGAATATTTTAAAAATTTTACTATCCCGGGCTAATACCTTGTAAGGTCCTGAATATGCTGGTTGTAGCGAACCACGAGGTGCGTCTTCACGGAGGAACACGTGATCACTGGTTGCAAGTTCTTTGTATACGAAGACCTTAGGCTTGCAATGTCGCGCAGCTGGTATAGGTCGTAGTTTCACAGCAATACTCCTCAGGCGGGCGGAAAAATCTGACAAGTCAGTAGTACTCCCATCAGTAGGTTCATCGAAGAACTCCCCTGGTAAGCGTAAGGGCTCTCCATAGACGAGTTCAGCGGATGAGCTTTGGAGATCCTCCTTGAAGGCGGTTCTTATGCCTAATAAGACCCATGGCAGTGACTCTGTCCATCTGTCATTTCCATGGCAGACTATTGCGGCCTTGAGTTGGCGGTGAAAGCGTTCCACCATGCCATTACATGCCGGATGGTAGGCAGTGGTCCGCTTGTGCTCGAAACCGGCTGTTTTCGCCAGGCATTCGAATAAAGCCGACTCGAATTGGCGACCACGGTCAGTTGTAATGTCCGTGGGACAGCCAAAACGAGCGATCCACGTTGACACTAGTGCCTTAGCCACGGTTTCTGCAGTTATATTTTCTATTGGTATTGCTTCCGGCCATCGAGTAAATCGTTCTACCGCCGTCAGACAATACCGATAGCCTTGTGAAACCGGTAGAGGTCCAATGAGATCTATATGGATCTGTTTGAACCGGGTACGGGGAAGAGTGAATGTACCTAGCGGTGCAGTGACATGGCGGTTAATCTTGGCTTTCTGACAAGCCAAGCAAGTGCGCGCCCACTCTCTGCAGTTCTTTCGTATCCCTGGCCAGACAAACCGTTCTGCTATAAGTTTGGCAGATGCATTCGGTCCAGGGTGGCTTAACGAGTGCAGGCTTTCAAACACCTGTCTACGAAAGAATTTGGGAACATAGGGCCTGGATGTCGGTGTACTGACGTCGCAGTACAGGGGTATACGACTTCCAGGTACACTTAACTTCTCTAAACGCAGTGATGAGCCGTTATCAAGAAGATGTTGGAGTTCAGGGTCGGTAGGTTGACCATTGGCTAGTTGCTCGAGGCTAACCGGGGCTCCCAGTTCTTCGATACGTGACAACGTATCGGCAACAATATTATCCTTGCCAGATATATGTCGGATATCAGTTGTGAACTGGGAGATAAAGTCAAGGTGTCTAAACTGCCTTGGCGAACAGTTTTTCTTCCTCTCATGGAATGCAAAGCTGATCGGCTTATGGTCAGTATAGACGACAAAGTGCCGGGCCTCGAGCATATGCCTAAAGTATTTTATGCCCTCATATATGGCAAGCAGTTCCCTATCATAAGGCGAATATTTTACCTGTGAAGGGCTGAGCTTCCGCGAAAAGAAGGCTAGCGGTAGCCATGAATTGTCATGGTATTGTTGGAGGACTGCACCGATTGTCTTATCGGAGGCATCTGTCACCAAGGCAAGTTTGGCGGTACAGTCAGGGTGTGCCAGAAGGGCAGCATTGGCAAGGCTATCCTTACATGCGATAAAGGCTGTAAGGGCATCTCCAGTCAAACTAACGGGCTGGGAACCTTTCACCGAGCCTGTTAATAAAGCGTGTAAAGGTGCTTGAAGTGCTGCAGCTCGAGGTAGGAACCTCCTGTAAAAATTGAGCATGCCTAAGAATGCCTTGAGCTGGCGCACAGTTGTTGGTGTCGGGAAGTCTCTTATGGCCTGCACCTTGGAGTCTAAAGGCTTAGAGCCTCTTTCGGTTATGGAGTAGCCAAGAAAAGTTACTTCTGGCATACCGAAAACGCATTTTTCCGTGTTGACCAACATTCCATAGTCTTTCAGCTTGGTGAAAATTTGACGGAGGTGCTCCTCATGGGCCCCCTCGTCTTTTGAGAAGACTAAAATGTCATCTAAGTAACAATAGGTAAAATCAAGGCCCCTGGTAACCTCATCCATGAACCTTTGGAAGGTTTGGCCTGCATTGCGAAGTCCGAAAGTCATATATGGAAATTCATACAAACCGAATGGTGTTGTTATTGCGGTCTTCGGAATGTCGCCCTCACTGACAGCTATCTGATTATAAGCCTTCAATAAATCGAGGGTGCTGAAGACTTTGCAACCTACAAGATTATGGGCGAAGTCATGTATATGTCTAATCGGATACCTGTCAGGAATAGTGCGAGCGTTGAGCATGCGGTAGTCGCCGCATGGACGCCAGCCGTTGTCCTTCTTCGGGGCTAGATGAAGAGGCGATGCCCAGGGACTCTGCGAAGGTCGAGCTGTACCGTTGGTAAGCATAGCCTGGAACTCCTGTTGAGCAATTTTTAATTTGTCGGGAGCTAACCGACGTGGTGTACAAGAAACTGGAGGGCCTGGAGTGGTGCGTATATGGTGGACTGTGTGGTGAGTAATGTTGCGGTGTGTTCCTGTAGGACGGGTAATCTCGGGAAATTCGTTGAGAATTTTGTGATACCGAGAGTCACCAGTCAAAACTTTGACAGAGGCTATACTACTACATGTTACTACTTTGGCTACAGAAGATACAGAGGTAGTACTATCTAACAGGCGTTTGTTACGGCAATCTACAATAAGGTAGTAATAATTTAAAAAGTCTACGCCTATGATGGGCTTAGTTACTTCAGCTACAACAAAACGCCAATTAAATACTCTACGTAAGCCAAAATCTAAATTTAGGTGTATATAACCGTATGTAGAAATAGTGGAACCATTCGCAGCACGCAAGTTGTAGTCCGTCCTAGCACGTCGGTCACGAAGAAGAGACCGGGGGAAGACGCAGAGATCGCTTCCAGTATCGATGAGGAACTGTGTCTTCGAAGCTCGGTCTGTGACAAACAGGCGACCAGTAGCAGTTGAAGGGCAGTCAGCAGTCGCCATTATCGACCGCCCCTGGCGTTTCCCGATTTGTAATCGCAGGGGGATACGCATTTGCTGGCCTTCTCAGCGAATCGGCTATGGTACCAGCAAAGCGGGAACTTCCTATAATTCGACTGCGAGCGCTTCGATCTGGAGACTGATCTCCTATGAGGTGATCTCATAGATCGCACACGGGGTCTGCTTCTGTCCACAGCAAGCTCCTGGAACTGTCTCCGAAGCTCGGCGACTTCTCTAGCCAGAATGTCCAGTGAAGAACTAGGAGTGGCCATACTAGTAGAAGCTACAGATGGTGAAGGTACAGACAGCTCCTGAATACGATCGGCCAAGTCCGCCAGATCGTCAGTCGAGGATGTTGTCGGTTGACCTGCAAGCACCGTCTGGATTCCGTGGGAGAGGCGACTTATCCAGATCGTCCGTAAAAAATCGTCGGGAACGTTGATGCCAGCGAGACTTTTAAGATGACGGAGAAATTGCGAGGGCTTTCGATCTCCAAGCTCCTCGTGCATTAACAGCTGTTTCAGCTTCTTCTCTTTTGATGCTGTCAAACGCTTAATCAGCTCGCCTTTCAATTTTGCATATTTATCTGTGGCTGGTGGACTAATAATAAGGTCTTTCACTTCCCTTGCAAATTGGGTATCCAGCTGACTAATAACATAGTGGAACTTTGTGGAGTCGCTGGTGATGCCAGATATGGCGAATTGTCCTTCCACTTGCCCAAACCAAACCTCAGGCTCTTCCGGCCAAAATGGTGGTAAACGTGTGCCAACTTTGAAAACATCGATATTTTGTATCGACTCGCCCTCATCCCTAATGTTCGACCTTTCTGTCGTCAAGGGCATTGTAAGTCCGAGTGCATCTTGGAATTCCTTCGCCATGGTTCAAATACGGGGTCACCAATGTGGTACTGGAGTAGTAACCACTTGACTTGTGTGTAACAGGTTAAATAAAAAGTTCAACTCACGGTTAGTCTGTATAATTGTCCAACACTAACAAGCAAACAATAGAAGGTGCGGAAAGGAAATGTAAGCACTAGCACGACACAATAAATAGTTTAAAGCGGGAAGATAGATAGTCAGCACATAGAACACTAGATAACACAAAGTATATAGGCGGTATATAAGCGCTTAACAGAAGTACATAAACTGAGGTAAGCAAGCGTGCGTTCTGCGTCAATAACAAATTAAGACTGGCGCGCGCGCATGCCCCGAAGTCGTGCGCTGCGCGACCAGTATTTACTATTATGTATAGAAGACATAGTGTAGCCCAGCTGTCGATAATCGACATCGGTGTTATGACTATTAATTAATATTGAATATTTTATATGAGAAAAGTAAATATCTAAGTATAGGTAGTAGGTTAATGATATTGTGTATAGATATATATAAGTGTAAATATATAAATAGTTATAGGATTTAGATTTAAGCTACTATTAAGATTATTATATAATAATGTGTGAAACATAGTGAGTGTATAGAATATGTGTAGTAGGTAGCCTACACAGGTAAAAACTACTGAATGGATTTTAATGAAACTTTACAATAATATCCATACATATAATAAAACTGTAGAAGAGTTCAATTCTGTACAAATAAAAATTGAAAAAATACAACTAGGGGTATTCATACAAGCCACACAAGCCAAAAAAAATAATTTTGAATTTTATGTCTGTCTGTCTATTGTCCGGCTTTCACGCAAAAACTACTGAACGGATTGTAATGAAACTTTTATTATTATATAGCTATCAATTCTCGGCAATGTATAGACTATAATTTATTTTGAAGATCGGAATATCAGATATACATTTTTGTCTGTCTGTGTGTTGTTCGTCTCTCACGTAAATACTACTGGACAGGCGCATGCGTTGTGTTTATCAACGTCTCCTTGCCATAGAATAACTTAAATATCGGGTCTAGAGTTTAAAGCCAACGCCATCTATTGACTAACTGTCAAAGTGTAATAAAAATATCTATAGAAGTAAATAGTTCATGGCCCATGCTGTGATTAAATACCAACTCTCCGTGCATGCAGAACAGTCAGTGTATGAAACGGTACCTAAAAGCCATGATTCAACAAACTATAACAGGAGAATGTCTACCCCAAGTACCGCCGACGTTCTCAGCAACAAGGAGCATTAGCTGCAGAAATTAAATTACGTGGCCAAAATCTAACGATGATTGATAATAATAGACGGGTATTACCATACTCTCCTGTTTTATCCAAACCATTTAACGCCCACATACATAAATGTCGAAATGTGCATCAGTGTGGAGTCTATCAAATATATTTGTAAGTACGTAAATAAAAGAAGCGATCAAGCCACTATTGCTTTGCGAAATGAATGTGACTAAGTAACAAGATTTCAGTCTGGCCGCTACATAAGTTCATCCAAAGCTGTGTGGCTTATACTTAGTTTCCCTATCAACGAAAGACACCCACCTGTGACGCATTTCGCTGTAACCTGGAAGGAGGCCAGCGAATATATTTAAACTAGCTGTACCCGCGACTTCGTTCGCGCGTGCTTAGATTCAAATTCAAATCTTTTTTCTCAATCTCATCTTCCAATCATTTTTCTGCATTTATAGAGAAACAAAACAAAGTTATTTTAAGAAAATCTATGTGTACGTGTGAGTTTGTAATATAAGAAAATTAATTACAGAATTTCTTTATAAACTATATTACTTGTTTTTTTATTTGTGTCAGTGAGTATAGACCGGCTTTGCGCACTGCTTACACGTGACAAAGCTACATAAAGCTGGCCATGAGAGAAATAGGACTTTCGCCGATCTACACCAACACGACTCATAGTCTGTCCCTGGGCTAAACTCACACTTAATGGGAACTGCACACGTTTAAATCTATACGGATAGTTTTTTGGAATGAGCGGTATTCGTGGAATGCAAACACGCTGTCCTGCACCACATCCAGTCAACATTTGTGCCTCTAACACGTTCCGTTGGAGCGATATAACTTTTAAATGTATTGTGTGCTAGTTACACAATTTTGGTGGACTCAATTTTCTCATTAAAATTATAGACACTCCAACTTTTAATCTATACTAATATTATAAAGCTGCAGAGTTTGTTTGTTTGTTTGTTTGTTTGTTTGAACGCGCTAATCTCAGGAACTACTGGTCCGATTTGAAAAATTCTTTCAGTGTTGGATAGTCCATTTATCGAGGAAGGCTATAGGCTATATTTTATTTTCAAAAAAATTAGGGATCCGTAAGAAAATTGCTATTTTCTAACCCAAGGTGTGAAATCGAAAACCTATTTTTGCGTGCGCTGCAAAGACTATTGACAATAGAACAAAATAATGTATTACGGGTTTGTAGGGCCCATTAAGATCTACAAAAAAGTCCGCGAGAGCATATATCTAACTATCATGGTTTAGTCACAATAACCGCTTTTGTGTTCGAAAAAAATATTAAATCGTCTGTAGAAAGAAACTACGTTAAATGTGTATCGTAATATTAATCCTTATCCAAATTAAGCATTATGTTATCAAGGGTATTTATGTAGAAGTAAAATACTTTTTGTTTCATCCCAATCCGACATTTCGTTTAGAAGTTATCACGAGTATAAGACGCTAAGAGTTGGTACCTAATAATGAGTTATTTGGCAAAGAGTTTTTATCAACATAATGCCTAATATTAATCTTTATCTAAATAATTGTGTTGTTAATTATGAGTATTAGATCTTAGAAGAGTATAATAAATACATCTATACTAATATATAAAGCTGAAGAGTTTGTTTATTTGTTTGAACGCGCTATTTTCAGGAACTACTGGTACAATTTGAAAACCTATTTCAGTGTTAGATAGCCCATTTATCGAGGAAGGCTATCCATACTTCCATACTTTATATTATAAATGCGAAAGTAACTGTCTGTCTGTCTTGCTTTCACGGCCAAACCGCTGCACCGATTACAATGAAATTTGGTGCACAGATAGTCTAGAGCCTGAGAAAGGACATAGGCTACTTTTTATTGCGAAAAAAAGGCAATAAGGGGTTGAAAGGGGGGATGAAAGATTGTATATAAGAGTGGTGGTTCAATCGCCACACGCCTGCGCGTTACCTTGGTGACACCGGACGTCTTGGCAACGAGTAAATAAGGATGTCAAATTCATTAAAAATATTTCTCCTTTTCAACGAAGACTTAAATTAATATAATAATATAATAAATAACATACATTCATAAATATGATTTGTATATTCATTATATTAATAGAAATAAATAAGACAAATTACAAAACAGTGTATACAGTGTCGTCATTTTAAGCTAAAATCTTAAACTTTATATTTTAGGCTGTTGATTACATATAAATAAAAATGTCATTTAAATTTTGTAAAAAATTTATATCAAGGGGGTAAAATAGCAATAGGGGATGAAAGTTTGTATGGAAATATGCAAGGTTTGTGAAGGCAAGGCAAGGCCTATGTCCAGCAGTGGATTGCGATAGGCTGATGATGATGATGCAAGGTTTGCGAAAATGTTTCACGAGTTTGGGACAGGAGACAAAATATTAGAGCTATTCAGATGTAACATTTACTGAGTTATCACAATATGCCTAAGTGTGCTTACCCGAACGGGCAGACATGTGAGGGCAGACGACTGTGCCGCATGAGGATGTTCAATTTTGCTACTACAAATTCGTTATTATTCACTAGGATTCGATTTGTTTACATGATTTTTTGTTTATTCAAATAATTTTCTTCGTAAAAAAATCCGAAGGAAAAGTATCCAGCGGGATTTAAACACAAAAAAAAAAAGAGGGGTACGCCGCAAGATGAAATAAATGCCTGTATGAAACATATGTATATTGGGTACATGTTAAAAAGTTTTGTCTTACTACAATTATGCGAGTACAACTTCACAATGATTTATGAGCAGTGTCAATATGCAAATGCTCTTCTAAACATAAGAGATGATTGTATGCCAAATGACAGTAACGACATGATTACACTGAGACGTGAGTTCTGGTATATGATAGCACACATGATCTAAAAATAATATCTTTTCTGATCCGCCGACTAATGAGACAGTTATCAAATAAACGAACGGATCATGTCAGACGTGGAGGAAGATGTTAACGAATACCTCTCAGGAAACAATGCAAGGGAAACTGAACCAGTCATATCATAGCTTATGCATAAAGTTTTTTAAATCTTTAGAATTATCAGGAGCGCCTTCCCATAAGTTAAGAATGAAAGTTAATGTTCCAGTCCTATTAATAAGAAATCTTGAGCGACAAAGATATGTAATGGTACACGGCTACAAAATACACATCTGGGGTACAACATTGTAAAAGAAAATGTTTTAATTCCCCGTATTCCAATAATTCAAACTTATTTGCAATTTCAATTTAAAAGAATGCAGTTTCCGCTGAAAACAACATTTGCACTACCAATTATCAAAGCCCAAAGACAGACGGTTAAAGTTGCAGTTCATTAAAAAAAAAAACATGTTTTTCAAATGGGCAGCACAATCGCGTGTATCAAATCAGCTAAATCACTATATTTTGACAAAGGATGGCAAATCAAAAACGTAGTATTTTAAAATTTTAAAAATTGAGAATTTGCTCAGACAGAGAAAACTCAAGCAGAATCCAACAGTGGAGGCAACCATACTCGCTGTGAAAGCAGACAATGCGGAACCAAACCGTTTGGTTCGAGAGCGTATTTCTAAGACTGAGGCGGTGACTTCCAAGACCAGCACGTGTTGTTCTGTAGAGGAAGGGAGAAGGTGGGATCAGTTTGAAGAACGCTTCAGAACACTCTCCATGGTAAAGCGGTAGAGGACTGCCATAGAGGCGATATCTCTTCGCAACTGCAGAGGCTCAAAGGAATCGGTAGTATTGGGACTGTTGATAATGCGGACTGATTGCCGCTGCAAAAGATCGAGAAAATCAATGCCTAGATCCATCACAAAGATGAGAACAGTACGGACGAGCGTACCTGGGTCTTATAAAGGAGTCACAAATGCTCAGGCGCGAAAACCCGTCTCACCCTGTTCAGGCTGTCATAGTGGTGCCCTCGATATACTCCCGTGGGTTGAGGTCTCGGCAAATATCCATGCCCAGGACACCGAGCTTATCCCGTAGTGGCCGTTGAGTGCTCTGAAAAGTGGGGAGGGGAAGAAACGGAGACTTTTTGGTAGAGAACGGGCACACCTGTGTTTTCTTAACGTTGAACTCGACCAGATTCTCATCACCCCATTGTTAAATGCGTTTCAAAACCCGGTCAAGCTCAGCGACAAGCTCCTATCCATTTTCCTCAACGTCCACTATCTTGGCTGCAGGGTATCCATAATATCGCCCATGCACTGTGCTATCGTCTGCATAGCAATGTATATTGCCAAGGGCTAATATGTCATTGACATGCAGAAGAAACATCTTGGGCGACAGGACCGAATTCTGAGGTACGCTAGCGTTTACCTCCAGAAAAACAGAGGCCGCGCCGTCCGTCGCAAAGAACCCGAATGCGAAGGCGCTTATGAAGAAAAGAGTCAATCTAGAGACGACTCTAGGAGGCAGACCGAATGCTTAGAGCCCGGAGATAAGCGAACGGTGCAAGAACAGGTTGAAAGCCTTGGCCATGTCGAATGTCGAAATAAGCTCATACAAAATACTTTTTATTTTATGTACTTATATAAATACTTAAATATGTTTTTAACAGTGAAAAGTGTGTCTTATTTTTAAAATAATATTAGCCTTAATAATTAAATCTGCTACCCAAAGTCACTGTTCCACGCGGACGAAGTCGCGGGCTCAGCTAGTTTGATAATATTATGTGAGGGAAGACCAGTTGCGGGACAAAGAATTTAAAAAACTTAACTGGATACGTCATAGCTTCATCTTGGTCGACAACACTGTTAACATCAGTGTACTCAACTTTTGACCCTTCAACTTGCTCCAAAATAATATTATTTATTTCTATCACTTCTTGGTTTCGAGGTGATAAAAGTGCTCGCTCACAAAACCAAGAATATTCCTGAGTTGTGATATTAGTAAGATTTCCATAAACTGATAATATGAGTCATTCAATTGAAGTTACAACCTTGCATAAATCGTCTCGCAGTGAGATCCTTCTTCTTTCTGATATCTACCGTCACCTATTTGAAAAGCAAATCGTAAAATTATTTGGCGTTTTGGTTTCCTCGTCTGCGCACTCTCATATTAACAGTGAGTGAGTTTTAGTTTTCAAATATGAAGCCAAAGGGTTGAACTCTTGAGACACGTATTTATATACACGTATATACATGTATAGGACAAACAAGGAGTATTTTCCATCGTGTTTTTAACAGTGCCAATAATTCTTTGCGTGAAATGCTTTTTCTAGAGGCACTGGGAAAAAAAATCTCAAAAAAGTTATTCTCGCACAATTACGACCAGATGGTAAAATAGCACTTGCTGTTGCATCCTCTGACACTGTTGCCTGGTGATAAAACTACACACACGATATAACTGTAACTTCTAAAATAAGAGAATGATAAATCTAAAAAAAATATATGATGTACATTACCATGCAAACTTCCAACGAAAATTGGTTTGAACGAAATCTAGTAAGTAGTTTTTTTTTAATACGTCGTAAATCGTAAACTTCATTTTACCTTTCATTCAATCAACACAAATATAAAAATAAAATAAAAATCATATTATGTTACTTGCTGCTGCGGAACCCTTCATGGGCGAGTCCGACTCGCACTTGGCCGCTTTTTATGAATGTTCAATCGTATCTCCTGCTTCAACATTACTAATCATTAGAGTCCGAATTATATGCAACATAAAAAGCTTGTTATATGCATGCAAATATGTAAGAAAAATGCTTGAAATATGCATAAAAGTTGGCAGAATATGCGAAATTCAATGATTAATTTTAAGAGCCCAAAAACATTTTGCTTAAATGTTTTATCCCAAAATCGGCAAACAATTAGTAAATTATCCTTTGATAGGCGATAATAGGTACAGTAACATTACATGACATTATAATTATTTAATTTAATATTGTTGTAAACGTAAACAATCAACTATTGTTCCAAATGTTCAGTGTTAAGATTGTGTCTTCGATCATTTCTTTAAAACATACGCGCGCATACTCACTAAATAAATGTGATCCGATGCGATGCGAATCCAACCAAAGTCTTGTTGATTACTCTATAACCCATATATTTTGTGACTATTAAATTTTGGTCGAATTCTCGATATTATCACTTTTATCGTATTTTGGAATACAGGGTAAGCGTACTTGTGTACTGCACTTGGAAAACAACTGAAAATGTATCGATAATATGCATCGTAACTAGATCTTAGGTAAAATATGCTATTGCCGCTGAGGATGGCTTAAATATGCAAATAAATATGCGAATGCGTATAATCCGGTATCTAGTAATTAAACATGTACAGCATGTATACAATTCGTTCAGAGGAGCGAGAGTGCAAAATGAATGGCGAAAGCTTCAAACTGGGCATATCTTCGCCATTAAGCTAATGATGCGTAGTTATTACCACACTAGTACCATCTAGTATCGCTCGTGTGCCTTTTAGTGGTTAGTTGCGAGTCTTTTAGGGTTCGGTATAACAATAAAAAAATCTATATTTCAAAATGTAAGTAAGATATAGTATAGATTACTAATATTATTAAGCTGAAGAGTTCGTTTGTTGGTTGGGTTGAACACGTTAATCTCAGGAAATACTGATCGAATAAAAAAAAATACATTGTCAAATAGTCCAGTTATCAAGAAAATTTGTAGACTACATGTTATTAAGCTACAATCAAAAGGAATCAATTCAAATCAATTTAAAATTATTCCTTTTGCGATCAGAGATCTTCAAACTCAGAAAAAAGTTAGCGAGAGTATATGTGTATGTGTTAAGGCTGGCTCAACATAACCATTTTTATGGCAAATCAAGTTGTTCACGCTGTAAAACATAATTCAATGAAAATAAGACTTTTTTTTATTTACGCGATAACCGCCACCCATGGACACCCGCAACACCAGTGGCGTCACAAGTGCGTTGCCGGCCCTTGGGGGAGAGGTTGGGGCATGGGCCTCCGGTATCCTCACTGACTCGGTGAAACACAGCGCAAGCGCTGTTTCACATCGGTTTTCTGTGAGGCCGTGCTGTCACTTCGGTCGAGCCGGCCCATGTATACCGAAGTGTGGCTCTCCCACGGTAATGTATGTCGACCACACTAACAGATAAATTGTATTATAGATATATTTGATACCACGAACTATGGCTTGAAATTACTACTGTTCCAGTCAAAAGATTCAAATTACACGATATTTATTGAAAAATAAAAGGTTTCATCAATACATAGATGTATTTAATTTTAACTATTAGAGTATATCACCTGTAAACACAAAACTATAGTGATAAATATACGGGTGTGAAACCTAAACACACATTAATAAGTGATAAAACACATACGGAACCCCATCAGCAACTACAGAGCAGTATTCATCCTTACAATGTTGTATCTCCATAACTTTTTGTGTATCAGCTAGTTAGTGGGATGAAACCTTTTTGCTTTTGACTACGTGAAAGCTGTAATTATGTGAGTATAGTACGTCCTCGTATTGTTGCTCATCCGTCTCTATCAGGCTTTTTCTCCCTTTGTTAATTCTGTAATTGGCTGGTTAATGGGGGATAGAAAAGAAGTATTGGGGTAGTTTTATTCTGTATAACTTTTATGTATAATGAGCTTTTATGTAAACTGAAATAGAATTATCAGTAAAACAATTCACTATTTTTAAGCGACTTCAAAAAAGGAGGAGGTTATTAATTTGACTGTTTTCTTTTTATGTTTGTTACCTCATAACCTTCGACTGGGTAAACCGATTCTGATGATTCATTTTTTATTTGAATGCTGGTGCTTTCCGTGGGGTCCCATTTTAATTTAGCCCAGTTCTTGAAGTCGTTTTTTTTGTTAAAATTTGTAATTATACTTATTGTGACCGTGACTCCGAAGTTTCTCAAGAATCAAAGTATTTCCATGTCAAATTTTATTAAAATCTGTTCAATGGTTTAACCGTGTAAGGAAGGTATCAGACAGACTTATTTTCGCATTTATGAAATAGATAAGGTAAGTAGGTATGTAAGGCAAGTAGGTAAGGTAGGCTGGTAAGGTAGGTAGGTATGATAGGTAGGTAAGGTAGGCCAAACATTATTTTTAAGGAGAAGCCTTTCTCTAGCACTGGACTGTTGAAGACTGTTGATGTAAAGATATAAAACTGACATAAATTTACGTACACATTGTCACATATAAATAAACAAAAATGCATTTACATACACATAAATACATTTATTTATTATTCGTACACTATGAAAACAAGGCTATAAGGTCTACTATCGATAAAACAAGTAAGATTTTACCAAAAACAAAAACTCGACTTTAATGTTCGACTCGATTTCTCTTAGATAGTATCCTTATCATGGTATCACAGTTGGAATATCTTCTTTCCAAAAAAAAAATAATCATCAAAATCGATTCATAAACAATTGAGTTTTTTTATTTTTTTATTCTGGCACCTCCAATGTTCGTTGGAACTTATTACCTACTGTTATCATTCATACTAGTTCTCGCTTGTGCTACCTCTCGTGCTTTCATTTTTCATACTTTGTTTTTCTTTTATTCAGTCTTTCATACTATACAGGTGGGATTCCTTCTAATTTAGCTAATCTATCTATCTTTTCTTATTTTCTAGGGGGTAATAATTTCGTGAGACTAAATTTATTTATGCTTACTTTGTGTATCCTTATTTCCTATTTTACATTGTACATACTTGTTTCTACACTACTCCTACTACATGTTTCTTACTACATTACAATAATTTAATTAATTCTAGTTAATTAAAATAATTTAATTAATTTAATTTATTGCTACTATAGCATTGCAAAACTTACTACCTATATTCTAACATAATGTATTATTATTGCTAATCATAAAACAGTTAGTTTTATGATTAGCAATAATAATACATTGTTGGATTTCGAACGTCATTATAATGGCAACATTTTGATTGTCACTTTTTCTTGTTTGACGTTTTGACGTTTGAGGTTAAGTGAGTACAAAAAAGACGCGTGTTGAAAACGGTCGACGATTGTTGTTTGAAAACCGTAATTAATTGATATTAAGCTAATTGTATTGTCCATCGACCCGGTCTCTTTAGTGATAAACCGTTGTGTGTTAGGTCGTGGACTCGCGAGTTTTGTAGGCGCGTTCCGCGCGCGCTGATAGCTGATACGAGTTTGTTGTAATTCGAATACCTTGGCAGGTGTACAGCACTTTAGGAGTTTATGATTGTGTGACGACGCAGAGAAGAAGCTACCCAAGAGATCTCTTGGAACGCCGAGAACACGGAAGCCACACACTCCAGTAAGTGCTTGATGAATTTAGCTTAGATTAAGAACACGGTGGATCGCCGTAAAAGCTCATTCCTCTTACCATTGGACTAGTAGCGAGTTAATGCTTATACTTATGGGTCCTATAGGTATTACAAGTATCACAAAGTGATCGCTCCATTGGTGGGAGGAGTGAACATACATTATTATGGAATCATAAACTTACTTACTTGTTTCTTATATTTACTAACTTAACTAAGTTTACACAATAATTCAAAAATACATCTCTGTTCTTACCTCTAAAGAATGGAGTTATCCGCGAACACAAATAAACAAAAAAATAAAATATATACGTTCGAATTGAGAACCTCCTCCTTTTTTAAAGTCGTTTATTAATACCGCCGTACAATTAGGTTTACTGAACTGAACCAGAAGCATACATTCATATACATGAATAAGAAATCACAATATATAGTGTTTTCTTACTGTACACACTACAATTAGTGGTCCATGTACAAGTTACGGGTAAGATACGGGGGCCATAAGGCTAATGGACTGGAGAAACGGCCATTTACTCGCAACACCGTTTCGAAGATAGGGGCGGCGTACAATGGGACGTTTGTATTAGAGATACAGAGATAGTTGCTATTCTGAAGTAAGCTTTGTGTACGGAGCATGAACTTGTATACTCAGTTTGTAAAGTAAGTTATACCTTGACCTCACGAAACAGCTGATAATATAACCAATTCTTCCGATCGTTTTCATAGAGTTAGTGAAATTATGTGACTGACTTCAGGGGGATCTACTCAAATGGCAGTAATGCACTTTTATCTGTTGAGTTGCAGGTAGCTACTGACCAACGGATGACCCGCGCCGTAATAATTAAATTTGTCAAAGATTTTTAAAAGCTTTCGAATAAAGCAATTTTAATGGAATTTGATATGGAGATAGTTTGACTCTTGAGAACGGACCTATGCAACGATAACCAACATACAAGTGAACGGAGGCGAGGCGGTTGTGCGTTCAAATCCCAAATGGGACAACACTTTGTGTGATTCAAAAATTATTGTTCTGAATCTGGATGCTCATTTGATCCGTTTCATGTATGTTTTTAATGTCCCCCGCAACACAGGATTTATATTCATAATAAGGGAGTCGTCTTTGCAAATAATCACACATTTTAACACAAAAAAACCGACTTCAATCTGGACCAGCACCAGGTTTCAAATAAAAGAAGGATTATCAAAATCGGTTCACCCAGTCGAAAGTTATAAGGTAACAAATATAAAAAAAAAACAGTTGAATGAGAACCTCCTTCTTTTTCGAAGTCGGTTGAAAAAGGAAAAAAGAAAGCATGAATTAAAACCGAGTAAGTATTATAAGGTTTGAAATGATAAGATGTTTTGAGATTCAGTATGTGACCACGACAAATGCAGCCTAGTTGAAATGTCAGGCAATTAAAAGGTATGCTATTCTCGTAATTGTATACATCCGTTGAGGAAACATACTAGAGCGATTGTTTAAAAGTTTGTCTTTAAGAGATCTATTTTTATCTGTCATAGAAAAGTTTTTCTTACAAGTTTACAATTTAGACTGCAGAGCTGTTTTTCCTTTGTGGCCGTTTTCGAATAATTTATAACACGTTTTGATGCAAATTTTTGGCTTTCCAAATAAGTAATTATTTTAGACATCTAATACACAATACTATCTAGTCCCAAGCTAAACAGAGCTTGTGATATGGGTACTAGACAACTGATATAAATACATATACTTTTTTTTTGTAAATACATACATAATTATACATAGATAACATCCAAACTCCGAAACAAAATATCTGCAGATTTGCCGAAACATTTGATCCGACCCGGGAATCGAACCCGAGACCTCAAAAGCAGCAGTCGCATACGCTACAACTGCACCACCATTCGCTGGCATGCGCCAGGCATTCAACTATATACTTTTATGGACTAACTATTTCTAATAAAAATAATTACGGTCAATATCAGCCAGTCTTAATTATTACAGTAATGAGTCGTGATCAATAATTAAATGCCTTAATTAACTTTCTCGTTAGTTTACACAAATAAAAACATTTATGTAAAGTAATTACTTTACGTATCAAAAGCTTTTTCTCGTTTAGGTCTCAGTTTAATACGATGTTTGTTACAAAAAACATAAAATATAAATAGTGTCATTGGATAGAACAAGGAAAAAGTAAAATATCTTACTAATTTTATGAAGGCGAAAGATTTACGGATGTATAAATATTTATTACTTTTTCACGCAAAAACAGCTGATTAGATCTGGATAAAATTTGGAGCAGAGATAGATTATAACTTGATTTTTTTTAAAGACAACTCCGGCATTTGAAACATCGTATGTAACGAAGACTTTACAAACGTAATATATGAAACGGATACAGAGAACACTTAGACTCAGAACAACAATTTGTACATCACGCAAAGTCCTACATGCATACGTGCGTCCTACAACACTCAGCACAGGAGAAAACAGTGAAGAGACCGGTTAAACCGCTATGCTATCCGCCAGAAAGGCTACTTTTATCCGTAAAAAGTAGTCAAGTAGTAGTGGTAAAGTCAAGTTTACTGATATCCAAGGTACAACCGTATACGCGGTTACACCGCTACAAATAGTATTATTCAAATTCTGATACTACTATTAAAAGTCTCGAAACTACGTTTTTCATTTGAGTTACTATCAAAACAAATTGTTAAATCAGTGGAGCGTTACAAAGTCGAGTAGTTTTCAATAAAGATACTCGCTTCTATTGTCAGAGGAGCAATACTTGAATTGTGAGCACTATTTATATATTAAAAGGAAATGGTTTTGAAATGGAACATTATTTCTGTTTTGCCGGTTAGCCGTTTTAATCCAGAAATTGATTTAACCTGAATAGAACAAGACAACATTTTTTGTAAACACTACTTTTTGTCAAGCAAAAGACGTGTAGTATTTCTCTTTAAAAAGACAAGGGCGAAGCCGTAAGGAAGAGATATTGAGTCCGTATATGTACGTTTGTATCTTCCATCGTAGCACCAAAACTACTAAACCAATTTTAATGTATGAATATCAATGGATTTGTAATAAAACCTGAGTAATATAGGCTATATACATTTTATCAAGTCTATAAGTAGTCAGGTCTTTTAAACTTTTCCTGTATAATGTTTCTTCCGCAGACACATCTGTTTCTTTATCAAAAGATATGTTAATCATACATTACTAATACCTATTTATTTAAGGCTCCTAATTTACATGTGGGAGGCTCACGCTTCGGCATGAATGGGCCGGCTCGACCGGAGTGATACCACGGCCTCACAGAAAACCGATGTGAAATAGCACTTGCGCTGTTTTTCACCGAGTGAGTGAGGATACCGGAGGCCCACACCCCAACCCGTCGCCCAACTCCCACTCCCCCATCCCTAAAAAGCCGGCAACACACATGTGATGCCTCTGGTGTTGCGAGTGTCCATGTGCGGCGGTAATCGCCTACCATCAGGCAATACGTCGGCTCGTTTGCCGCCTTATACCATAAAAAAAGAAAAAAAAACATACATAAATACTTTTAACATAAGTTCATTCTTATATGTATCTAAGGTAACGAGTTAGTTAGATCCTCTATTAATTTCTTTACAAGTTTAAAACTATAGCCACTAATACTTAACTCTTAAGTAAATAAGAAGACCTAAAACTGGTTAGAAATTGTGAAATGAATATAAGAATATCTTAAACTAAATTTGAATTATTTAACGCAGTTTGAGCACTACTTAAAGTATACTAAAATAAAACCAGGTAGTAAAGAGTCCCAACACGTTTTCAATTACAGATACTTAAAGACTGTGTTTACAAATTACATTGAAACGCTAATCATTAAATGAATTTAAGGCCTTTTTTCTTCAATTTCAATCGTAAAGGGTGTTTCAGTTTGCATTTATCTAAAGAATAAAGTGAGATGAGAACTAATAGTGTTTAATGTCAAGCTGTAGAAAGAAAATCAGAATTTCGTACGAGTATAATTTTCTTGAAGAAAACATTAGGAACAAATGTGGTAATGATAATATTGATGATGAGGGTAAGTGGTAAGCAGTTGAGTTATCTTGATAATATCAGTATATTGATGGACGACCGTTCTTAATACATTGATACCTATCTGTGCCTCAAAGAGTACACGAAGCTATCAAATAGCTGAAGCCCTAAAAAGTGCAACAACATTCTTTCTACAGAACTCCGATGTCACCGTTGCTCTTAAAAATCAAAGCTCAGTCGTATTGTAGTGAACCTAACATTTTTTTTTTTTAAAGACAACTCCCGCATTAGGAATAAATCCTGTGTCGCGGGGGACTTTACAAACATACATGAAACGGACACAAATAACACCCAGACTCAGAACAACAATTTTTAGATCACACAAAGTGTTGTCCTACGTGGGATTTGAACCCACGACACTTGGCGAAGTAGGAAACGGCGTGGTGACCGTTAAACCACTAGGCCAAACGTGCAGTCGTTATTAAGTAACATTGAACAAATCAGTACGGGAATTTACAATGAAACAAGAAAAACAGCAAATTCTATACTGCACGTTTGGCCTAGTGGTTTAACGGTCACCACGCCGTTTCCTACTTCGCCAAGTGTCGTGGGTTCAAATCCTAGGTAGGACAACACTTTGTATGATTCACAAATTGTTGTTCTGAGTCTGGGTTTACTTTGTGTCCGTTTCATGTATGTTTGTAAAGTCCCCCGCGACACAGGATTTATTCCTAGTGCGGGAGTTGTATTTTTAAAGAAACTTGTGGATATCTGTCTCTCTTTAGAAAGGAGATATTGACATATTACACCACGCTGGTCAAACGAGTTTAACTGTTGACTGGTTGTTGTTCTATATTATAGTTTGGTCTTTACTTTAAAAAAAAATAAGAAGATTAATAATTCAAAAACAATCTGAACTAACCAACCTAGAAACAATGTATTTTAAAACAAAGAACAATGTGTCAATTTGCCAAAAACAAAGCATTCTAAACCAACCAATCTAAAAAAATGTCTTGTAAAACAATATCAACACTTAAAAGTCAACTGAATTCAAATCTGTACTCAAGTATAATACATATTTAAATTTCATCCCAGTATACGTTGCGGCTCAAACAACATTTGGTACTAACGATGTTCCTTACATTAGTAATATTATTGCCTCTTGCAGTACAACATTGTTATTATACCCTTGTTTTATATACTTAATTAGCTATGTATATGTATGTTGTTTACGGTATGTATATGTTAGCTGTCCGTTGAGGTTGTGTTATGCAAGTTTGAGTGAAATTGTGCGGTAGTTTGTTGGGAAACTCAAGTTTAGCGGCTGACTGGCTAAGTAGAGAGGTCTAAAATATAGTTTATCATGATTAAAACTTACAGCAGTTTTCTCACAAGAAGGGTTTTAAAGTTAGTAGTGGATAGTTAACAAAAGATGGATTATGTAGATGTGAATCTTTGAGTTTGTTTCTTGGGTAACCGTTACTATTAGTCTCAGTAAAAATCGTGTTGGAAATACCGTGGAATCGTCACCAAAATGTTGGAAATACAGGAATCATCATCAGCCCGTTGCAGTCCACTGCTCCGTACTCTGTGGTGTTCCTTGGGAGAGCCAAGGAACACCACAGAGCCCGGTCTGTTGCTTTCTGCATCCAGTCGCTGCCAGCCCTCTTACGTAAGTCGTCCCGCCATCTGGCCAGAGGGCGTCCCACACTACGTTTGCCAAGACGCGGTCTCCACTCTAAAACACGCTTACTCCAGCGGTTGTCTGTCCTTCGACATATGTGACCAGCCCATTGCCACTTCATCCTACCAACTTTCAGAGCTATGTCGGTCACTTTGGTTCTCTGACGGATTACTTCATTACGAATTTTGTCCTTCAGAGAGACTCCAAGCATAGCTCTTTCCATGGCACGCTGAGCAACTTTGAGCTTCTGGATTAATCCCATGGTCAATGTCCACGTCTCAGCACCGTACGTCATTACTGGGAGCACGCACTGGTTGAAGACTTTCGTCTTCAGGCTCCGTGGAAATACAGGAAAACAGTATTAATTATAAAGACGTGTACAAAATCACGCGGTTAATTTTGGAAGAAATATTTTATGATACTGAAGTTAAATTCTAAATCAATATTAAATCTCACAGTGTTGAAACTACTTTAAATGCATATAGTATTATAACTACACATCCACAGGGATCTGCGCTTGGCTCGTGTTTAGGATCGTATATATATTTGGTTAATACCAGTAAATGTTTGACGTAACAGCCTATGCCATTTTTGCGTTGGTGGTAGAACAATGTCTCTAGTTTGATTTTTTACTTAATGTTTTTATCGCTAAATGGATCGGAAAGGAAGTATAGCCAAAAAACTGCTATAATCAGCCATTTTTCAAATATGGCGGCACAAGCGTAAATTTGGATGCGCTAAGAGCACACCATCTATACTAATATACTATACATCTATACTTATATATATATAATATTATAAAGCTTAAGAGTTTGTTTGTTTGTTTGAACGCGCTAATCTCAGGAACCGCTGGTCCGATTTGAAAAATTATTTCAGTGTTGGATAGTACATTTATCGAGGAAGGCTATAGGATATATATTATCACGCTAATACCAATAGGAGCGGAGCACCAATGAAGAATGTTACAAAAACGGGGGATTTTTTTTACACTACGGGCAATAGGAGACGTAAACGACGTTGCGTGGGTCAGCTAGTAGTCTATAAAATTACCAATTTTCAAAACTCCCGGCAAACTTTACAGGTGAAAACTAGCAAATGACTAGACATGTTATTCTCATCTATAAATCATCTTCTTGTATATTTTTATAAAAAATCGTTCAGTAGTTTTTGCGTGAAAGAGTAACAAACATCCATACATCATCACAAATCGCATTTATAAGTAGGGTCTGTAGTCTGTACAACATAAATTACGCAAATGCTTAAATATCACACAAATCATTTGACGATATGACAGTGCCAGTAAAATACGAAAACGTAAACCGATGTCACCTCATATCCCCTGTCATATTACAACCCACTCCCGATATTACTCGACCAATTTTAAAAGTGAGAGTTTTCGTATTTTAACCTACTTTTTTGTATACATTTGAATTGACAGGAGAATATCGGTATTCGACATCATTCGAAAATTTTCAGGTGACATTTACGATATTCTACAGTCGAAATTGTATTTATTTGATACTAGCTGACCCGGCGTATTTCGTATCGCCTTATTTATTTTTGTAAATATTTTCTAAATTCTCGAAAAAAACTTTTAGTAAGCTCGTGTCAACTGCCCACAGCGCTGCAGTATATAGGACTGAGCGGACTAAGACAACATAACACCTGCTTATTTTAAATTTTCTTCTATACAAACCTTGTCCTAACAATAAAGAACACATACAAAAAAAGAATTATTGAATTTGGTGCAGTCGATCGGAAGCTATGCGCTTACATACATTTCGGCGATTCATTTTTATTTATATACCCGGCGAACTTCGTATGGCGGTAATATTTACATATCTGTCTCAGCCGGCTAGGGTACCCCTCCGCAACGCTCTATAAGGATATATCAGTTGTCTAGAACCCATAACACAAGCTCTGCTTAGCTTGGGACTAGATGGCGTTGTGTGTTAGATGTCCGAAAATATAAAAAGCTTCATCAATATGACATGAACATTAATTACAGTTAAGAATAAATAGATAATATAAATAAATAAATAAATATATATTTCGGACATCTAACACACAACGCCATCTAGTTCCAAGCTAAGCAGAGCTTGTGTTATGGGTACTAGACAACTGATATAAATACATATTATATACTTTTTTTTTTGTAAATACATACATATTATACATAGAAAACACCCAAACTCCGAAACAAATATTTGTAGATCATACAAACATTTGGTCCGACCCGGGAATCGAACCCGAGACCGCATGATCAGCAGTCGCACACGCCAACCACTAGACCAACGAGGCAATCAATTTAAAAAAAAAAAAAATATAAAAAAATTGCAACAGTATAAACTTTATGAAACGATGAAAAACGTATAACATCGAAACAAACAATAAGCAAGTAATTGAAACTTGAGATTTCCTTATTAAAAGAATATAAATTAATTTCCTGTGCCCGCCGCCGAGAGCATTTACATTTATTGAAGGAATCTCTGAACATGATCTTTTATTAAAAATACGCAATTACATTATGGCAACGGGAGTTTCCTTCTTAACTCTAAGTCATCATATAGTATGTTTTTGTTGCTATTTCAGTCAGTCGCCACAGGATCTATGGGAGAATTTTGAGTGCAAACAATAAGCAATTAAAATTATATATATGACGCTTTCCAAATGGCGAACATAACGTGTCTACATCAAAAACTCAAAAAAAATGGTTGTCTGTAAAGTCTGTTTACAGACGATAGTCTAACGTGACAACGTCATAACGAAACATTGATGAAATGATGAGAGATAGATGCGGCGCAAGCTATCTCTCGCTTGCACTTCAAGTCTTAAATGGAACGCCTCAGAGCGAGGTAACGCCTCATGAGTCATATTTTTTCGTGTGTGCAGCCGGCTCCATCGAATTATAAGACGTTGTCACGTCAAAAAAACACTCGATGTTTACACTAAAAGTTGTAGTAATACAAACATAGTAGAACAATTTAAAATAAAATTTACCAAAAAACGTGGTTAGTGTGAAAATTGCTGCGAAAATGTTAAAAGTACAACTTTTTTTAAATATTTCTTTTGTAAATGACTTTTACACAAACTTTTTTTAGAACGAAGTTCCTTATGAGGCGTAGGCGAAGGCGTACCCTAGCCGGCAAAAAACGTCCGTAACGTTAAATAAAAAAAGCGTAAGATTTCGTGAACGAAAAATTAGTATAGCGCCATCTGTAAGTTGTTTGTAACAAGTACGGAGTAACTCTAGACAGAACTTGTATCAGTAGAGATTATTAGGTGGCAGCACAAGTGGCCAGTTTAGTTTTTTTTTTTTTATCGATAAAAATCATAATAAAAAATGTGTACCTCAATAGTTACTTTCTTTATACCTCGCATAGAACTTGAAATTAATATTTTAATTTTAATCGAAAAAAAATCATGATAAAAATGTATACCCGAATAATTATTTTCTTTATACCTTGAATAGAACTTGAAATTAATATTTTTATGATGAGGAACTTCTTCCCTATCTGGTGTGCCACGACACCACACGACTTTGTTTACTTGTTCAATAAAACTAAGATTTTCTATTTGAAATCTTATTAGGACAAGCACTCATACGAGTACTTTCGCATTACTAGCGCACTAGATAGGAATGTTCACCGCCTAAGCCATTACTACGTCCACATTAATAGCCTTTCTATATACATGGTGTTAGTTAAAGCTACAGTAAGACTGAATTCTCTAAGAGACGACAAAATCCAGATTTAATTTACCGGAAGGTATAATCCACAGTCTCCTGAATGTATAACATTGCACACTTGTTGGTAATCTACCATATAGCACTACAGATAAAATTTGCCAATAAATATATATAAATCTGACATATGTGTCACTGTCTGAGACTTATTAAACCGCAAATTGTAGTTATTTTACAGAAAAGATAACATTAGTTTATCAGGGACTCAATCAGAATGTGGTGAAACTGGTCCTAACTGTTAAATCAGTTGTTTCGGGTTCGATTTCCATTTCGGACAATTAACTATTACGTTGAGAAATAATAGGTCTTTACCTATGAAATTGCCGTTTTGTATGCAATAAGTGAAAGTACTTATTTTTTCAAACTTTTTTATTTCTGTTATTCGAAGTAATCACAAGTTTGAAAAAATAAGTACTTTCACTTATTGCATACAAATCGGCAATTTCATAGGTAAAGGCCTATTATATGAAAATTCATTAAATCACTTTCACTGAAAAGTATCTAATTTGATAAACAAGAATGACAAGCGAAATTTCACCCCGAATTTTTTGATTTTATCAGACAATGAAAACTATAACTTTTAAACACATCCTCTATCACTCAAATCAAATTAAGAAAAGGATTTGGGGCACAAACCCGGCTGACATACCGGAGCTTACTGTGTTGTAATTATGAGCTACCAGTGAAACGGTATTAAACGGAATTAGGCGGATGAAACAAGATTGTGAGCAATATTACCGGCCAGGATTTGGCCGCAATCTGAGTTTCTGTTACGCTGTTTGAAAGGAAGGATGCGGTAGTCTTTCAAAGGAGAAATAAACTGCTCAATAAGCTTTAATTAAAAAAGGAACAGTTACTTTTTCTTAGTTAGTAGGCATTAGTTCATACTGTATTTAGACGCTGGACTTGTAATTAACTTAGAACAGATTAGCTAATTAGTAGCTAATGATTTAATATTAGGATTTAGTAACTAGTTTGAACCTCAGTTTCTGAATCTTCTATTTCTTTCAAGCGACTTCTAAAACAGGGAAAGTTCTCAATTAGGTGACCCACGAACACACCGAGCTATGACATTTGGGAAGTCCCAGGAAAAATTAAACTGTCTTAGAACTCGCAATTAAATTTATCAGAAGAAAACTGGAGCAGTTGGAAGTACACTCATATTTATAAAACCTTTTTTTTATGTAGGGGCCTGCCAAAGTGTCTACTCTGCCTGATGGAAAGCATAAACAGAATCCTAATGAGGTGGTCACCGCACTCATTGCGAATACAGACAATGTAGTATGGTGACCCACACCCTGGTGGCCTAGTGATATTTATGCATCATTGGGCCTGTGCCGGTTTCGCACTCACCACCGAAACATGACAGCACGAATGCTTTCATTTTAGGTTGGTCTTATGTACGAGGGTCAAAATTAAATCAATGCCGTATCCTAAGTGTTTTATTCTATGTGTATATGAGACGCACACCGCGTTTGTTGTCTTCCTACATTTCAATTATCTCGGCCTCTTAGTCTTGGGCGACGAAATTTCATTTTTATTCAAATATTCCATTTTTTGGCATAATTCCATTTTTTGTCGTGTTATTAACACTTAACAGTTTATTTTTCTTAGATAATACAGTGAAAGTAAAATAAAAGTCACGAATAAGAGTAATTGATGTTACAACTCGTAAAAACGCTTATAAATAAAATTCCTTAATACACAAATATCTTGTGTCACGGTGTTTGTGGTCGCACTCCTCTGTGTTATAAGTGTCATTCCGATGTATATACTATACTAGCTTTTGCACGCAGTTTCGCGAACGCAGACTTTCATCCCCTGATTTACACCCTTAGGGGTGGAGTTTAGTAAAATCCGTTCTTAGCGGATGTCTACACCCTATAAGAAACCTACCTGATGATGTCTGAATTATTTAATATTAATATTAATTAAGTTCAACCTCCTCTAAAATAACTGTTAATTAAAACCAATGTTCAGATTTTTTCCTCATCTCTTGACGCACAAGCTTTCCGACGTTCATAAAAACACAGGCCGAGTATTCAATGGACTTTCATCTAATTCTGTTTTTATATCAACAAGAATATTAGGAATTTAGGATCGCATAATAAAATCATAAAGTCAGTAGGATGTTCTTTTTTTCAGAGTCCTGGCCCTTTCATCATCCTTTCATCTATCAAGAATACTTGTAAATTATATGTTGAATATGAGTTGATTTTGTTTTATTAATATTAAAATTTTAATGTGAGTGTACCTAACCGTCAAAATTGTAAATTTTTGGTCTGTTAATTTTTTTAATGTTTAAGTGATTCATTGTACACTGGAAGTGCCACGCTTAGGCATGCATGCCAAAGCGTGGCTGGCAGGCATAGGGTATGGGCATCCGGTAGCCTCACTCACTCGGTGAAACACAGCGCAAGAGCTGTTTCACACCAGTTTTCTATGAGGCCGTGTCCAGTCAAGCCGTGTTCATGTCGTAGCCTGGCTCTCCCACGATCAGTTATTGCAGAGGTTAAATTTTTTGAGGACCTACGTGTTCCTTCATTTACCGCTACTTAGAGAGTCATGTTATCGTGGTTAAATCTCGAGTTTTATACATATTTTACTTAGATACCTGCTTGACCGAGCTTCACTCGGTATTTTTTTTTAATAAATTACTAAATATGAATATTAGCTAGATCGATTTATCGCCCTTAAACTCCCTGCACACTTAATTTCATGTAAATCATTGGAACTGTTTGAGATTCAGATTATACAAGAATTGCTCGTTAGATAGATTAGATAAAACCTGCAAATACGCTCTTCTAAGTTCTATAAAGTCTTAAAATAAATCAATAATAATATACTCGTGAACTAGACCATTGGATTATGTTGACGAGTGTACTTTATTATATTTTTATGAGATTTTACGAGACTGGAGGCCCAAATAGTCTAGTCAACAAGTTCCATACTTGTTGACTAGACTAAAAGATGCGGTAGCATCACTAGGCCGCCATGGTGTGGGTCGCCATACTGCATTGTCTGCATTCGCAGTGAGTATGGCGACCAATACTCTTGGATTCTGCTTATGCTTTCCGTCAGGCAGAGTAGATTCATTTTGGAGGGCCGGACATATAAAAAAAAAAAAAAAAAAATATGTCTTAAAATACTTGCAAACTATTCATAGCTGCGAGACAGTAATGGTTGGTATCTATATATTCAACGTGAAGCAAAAATTGTGTACCCCTTTTATTAGGGTTCCGTGCCAAGGGCAAAAAACGGAACCCTTATAGATTCGTCATGTCTGTCTGTCCGTCCGTCCGTATGTCACAGCCACTTTTCTCCGAAACTATGAGGACTATAATGTTGAAACTTGGTAAGTAGATGTATTCTGTGAACCGCATTAAGATTTTCACACAAAAATAGAAAAAAAACAATAAATTTTGGGGGACTATACTTAGAACTGCAACTCAAAAATTTTTTTTCACCAAACCCAACCGTGTGGGATATCTATGGATAGGTCTTTAAAAATGATATTGAGGTTTTGAACATCATTTTTTTCTAAACTGAATAATTTGCGCGAGAGACACTTCCAAAGTGGTAAAATGTGTCCCCCCCCCCTGTAACTTCTAAAATAAGAGAATGATAAAACTAAAAAAATATATGATGTACATTACCATGCAAACCTAAACCGAAAATTGGTTTGAACGATATCTAGTAAGTAGTTTTTTTTAATACGTCATAAATCGTAAACCGCAAAAAAAATTACTACTACTACTACACTATTATTAAAATATCGATCAATGTTACAACGAACTATAAGAACTTTTATATTATGTTACTTGCTGCTTCGGAACCCTTCATGGGCGAGTTCGACTCGCACTTGGCCGCTTTTTACGATATTATGCGGATTATATGGATGAGAAGTCCAGTGAGATTAAAATATAAAATAAATTAAATTTATCATGGTCAAATTTTGACCACTGGGTGGCAATTACAGGTTAAGCAAATTATAGTAAGAAAAGAACAACCGTAGTTGTTTAAAAACACTATTAGAATTGATATTGAAATAGAAATCATTTAGGATAGTTAATGTAATATTTGGAAACGATTATGGCTCTATGATGCAAACATGCAGTTACTATTCTAAAGCTTAAGAAATATTATCTATATATATAAAAGAGTAAGGTAACTGACTGACATACCCAGAGATCAACGCACAGCCCTAACCGCTTAAGCTAGAATCCTGAAATTTTGCATGTCGGTTCTTTATATAACGTAAGTGAGCACTAAGAAAGGATTTTTTGAAATTCCACCCCTAAGGGGGTAAATCAGGGGATGAAAGTCTGCGTGAGCGATGCCGCGTGTAAAAGCTAGTACATCATAAGTATGATTTGTTATTCCCAAGATTATTTGGCCACTAGTTCTATCAGTTTTACTTGAATGTCAGTAGTTTTTCTACGGAGCAACTGGTGTTGGATCCCCGCAACCCTGAAGGCAAACTGAATTCGAAGGTTGGTTAGTTCAACTAGTAGGTTTTGTTATATAATCGAGATAGCTTTTCCTAATTTAAATTGCGTAAACTTAACTTAATACAGAAGATCACTTTCCCCTTTCCCCCATCCCCCTCCCCATCCCCATCCCCCAAGGGCCGGCAATGCACTTGTCATGCCTCTGGTGTTGCGGTAATCACATACCATCAGGCGATACGTCTGCTCGTTTGCACCCTATTCCATAAAAAAATACTTTTATGAAGCTTATCTTCAAAGTCGGTTTCGCTTGCGGTTTTAAACCGCTGCTCCGATTTTAATAAAATTTGGCGTTGAGATAGGTACTTTGATTCTTGAGGAAGGATGAAGAAGGACAGATTCTTCAACTCTTTACAGACTCCTTTCCACTTTCCACAATAAAAAAGGATAATTTCTTCCAATTTAAATAGACTGCCTCGTTGGTCTCGCGGTTGGCGTGTACGACTGCTGATCATGAGGTCTCGGGTTCGATTCCTGGGTCGGACCAAATGTTTGTATGATCTACAAATATTTGTTTCGGAGTTTGGGTGTTTTCTATGTATAATATGTATGTATTTACAAAAAAAAAAGTATATATGTATTTGTATCAGTTGTCTGGTATCCATAACACAAGCTCTGCTTAGCTTGGGACTAGATGGCGTTGTGTGTTACAATGTCCGAAATTTAAATTAGATCAAATGGAAAGTGTATCATTCTGAATACAAGAAGATAATATTTCAAAATCGATTCAAATGATGCCATTCTGGGGTAACAAGCATAAAAAATACAAACGAATTTATTTCGCAGACTTTTGCACAGTATGGTTTATATTCGATATATCAAGTTGAGAGAATATTTTGAAGTGACAGATATCCTCGGTTGGGATATCAAATGAATGGTCGTAATGTGTTCACAAAAGTGTAAATTTTATTAAATCGGTTTAATCATTAAAGATATGGGGTGTGAAAGTAGAAACGTCCCAGCGCACGTTTGACAATAGATCCGATGAGGTGTGGTTTTGTACGTTATTTTTTTTATGTGTGACTTGCCAAAATGACTACGCTGCCTGATGGAAAGCATAATCAGAATCCAGGAGTGGTAGTCACCATAGGGGTTTCTACGTTTTGAAGTGATAAACTTTTTTAGGCGCGTTGAGCACTTTTTGGGTGACCAAAAATCATGGAACTCGCGTCTTCTTCACCGAACGCTTTCCATGAGCTGTATACTGTGTATATATGTGTACTTTCTGGGTAAACAAAAAACGTGAAACTCGCATCATATCGTCACCGCACGCTTCCTATGAGCTATAAATCTAACGTCCCTAAAGATTTCCCCGTTTTTAATTAATACTTGTTTCAGAAACTAATTTAAAACCTTCAGAGCTTATACAAATCAGATTTTAATTTAATTCGAACAATAAAAAGATAAACTAAAAAGATCTTTTGAAAACTGAAACCAAATCACAAACTATTTAATTAACAGTGAACGTAAAATAGCAGAGTAATGCTAGTTAAAATGAAATATGAATCTTTTAATTAAAATTTACGGCGATTCTCGGGACAAGTGAAGTTAGCTACTAAATAAAGTTTTCTTAAGAAGGTCATAAATTATATGATATCTTAAAGAATATAATTTAATTTGAATTATGTATGACAAAGAATTTATTATTCAAGCTTTGAGATTCCTTTCAAAATGGATTATTAGGATTAAACTTTGTAAGAGTTTTAATGCTCGTTACACCGTCTTGACATGACGTTTAACTCCTTAAAAGAGAACTCTATCGTGTCTAAAACTGGTCAGCATTTTTTTTATGTGTTGCCTGCCAAAATGACTCTACTCTGTCTGATGGGAGGCATAAGCAGAATCCAAGAGTGGTTGTCACCATACTCATTGCGAATGGAGACAATGCAACAATGCAGCATGGTGACCCACACCACAGCGGCCTAGTGATACTTCTGCATCTTTGGGCCTCCAGTCTCGCACTCACCAACGAAACACGACAGCACGAACGCTGTCACTTTATGTTGATTTTCTGTGCGAGGGAGTACCACCCCGGTCGAGCCGGCCCGTTCGTGCTGAAAGAAGCGTGGCTCTAGTACCTATATCGTATTGTGCCTGAAAGTGGAATCGGTATTTCATTAGTCTTAGTAATACTTTAATACGAGAATACCTTTTTATAAATGAGATCAAGAGTAGACCTTCTATTTTATAATATGAGACTTCCAAAGTGGCTCTCCCTGACGACAGTATGAGCAGAATCCGTAAGTGATGGTCACCATACTCATTGCGAATGTAGACAATGTAACAATCTAGCATTGTGACCTATACTATGATGGTCTATTGAGATGCTTCTGCATCATTGCGCTTCCAGTCTCGCACTCTCCAACGAAACATGAGGGTGATGTTTACTGCCTTATCCTAGGCACGCATGTAAACCATACATTTAAAAACTACCTCGGTGGCGTAGAGGTAGCGTGTGCGACTGCTTGGCTTGAGGTCTCGGGTTCGATTCCTGGGTCAAACCAAGTGTTTGTATGATATGCAAATACATGTTTCGGAGATTGGGTGTTTTCTATGTATAATTTTGTATGTATTTACAAAAAAGTATATATGTATTTGTATCAGTTGTCTAGTACCCATAACACAAGCTCGGCTTAGCTTGGGACTAGCTGGCGTTGTGCGTTAGATGTCCAAAATATTAAAAAAAACGTGAAAATCTGTTACATAGTTTCGGAATTCATCATGAGCGAAAATGTGACACGAGAATTAGATAAAATAGATATAGTTCATAACTCTCTGCGTTAAACCATAATTTAATAAATTATTAAGTTTTTCAACAAGATTAAATAAAATATGTCAAGTATTTTCATCATTAGAGATAGTGTTTATATTGAAATCTCTCTAAATACAATTTGAATTTCAATTTAAGCCACTGTTAGCAGTGTCAACAAAATAGGGTTGTGTCAATATATGTCCGTGATAAATGTGTAGGAGAATCTAAATAGTGGTACATTTAACAATTTAACTGTTAATTCTGCAACATATTAGGTATATTTATGTACCACTAATAAAATGCCTTTATAGTTTTATTCATATTATTTGACGATCCAAGCCACGCGGTGTTACCCGTGGTTGTTGTTGTAGCTTTACAACAGCAGAAGCGGGTAACGTCGCGGAGTGAAGCTAGTCTAAAAAAGTAACTTACGTTACTCCTTATATAATCAGCTATTTAAATCGGTCCAGCCACAGGCCGTAACACATAATGATTAGGTCGATAGGCAGGGGGAAACCTGGGCTTCCCCAAAATAGAGTCTAGATAGGCACGGCGTCGATCCTGGGGAGAACCTGAAATAACTGGTCCGGATTCTCCTCAGAGCAGGGCCTGAGACCGGCCGCCGGGGTAGTTTTAGTGATATCAACACATATCTGGCTTCTCCCCGAGTCCCCGAGGGGCCAGAGCTTCGAAGGAATTTTCCACCTCTTCAACAAAAAAAGGACAACACAAACCCGAAACACATACTCAGTGGTCTCACCACCGTGGTATAGTAGGCCACTTTAAAGACGTGGGAGAACCACGCTTCGGCATGAATGGACCGGCTCGTCCGGAGTGATACCACGTCCTCACAGAAAACCGGTGTGAAATAGCGCTTGTGCTGTGTTTCACGGAGTGAGTGAGGATACCGGAGGCCTCCTCATCCCCCAAAGGCTGTCAACTCACTTGTGACGCCTCTGTTGTTGCGGGTGTCCATGGGCGGCTATAATCGCTTACCATCAGGCGTTGCTCGTTTGCCCCCTATTCTATAAATAAAAAAACCTCCTTTCTAAGAAGAAATCTATTTATACATATTTTGAAAGATTAAAGTTTAAAATCTAAACTTATTTAATTTACAGCACCACACTCATTAACCGTACAATTGGAACACAATGCAGTTATCTCTCTACCATAAGTTTAGAGACACGAGGTGAGCTCCGAAGCCTGTATAGAATCCCAAGTGAATTGTAGTTTGGAATATATTATGCCACTATGATGTGACGTAGATATGTAAATTAACGAACTGAATGTCTAAGCAGACGTGTTCTGTTGTTGTTTGTCGCTCTGTTTAGAGAACTAATGAACGAGGTATAAATATATTACATAAGTTTGGTGTTATTTATGGCACATCTCTACACAATAGAAAGAGTTAGATACTTCGTTTATGCGCAGACCACTGCGTTGTTCACTAGCTGTATAGTATACAGGAAAATGGCTGGCAGCAGATGGATGTAGACTGCCCAAAGCCGTAATAGTTGTTGCTCTTTGGATTTTGTTCAGAATTATCCCGCAAAGGCTGTTTTTTTTTGTTTCCCTGTAATGTGGAATATAAAAGCATTTAAGCATTCGCCAGTATTACTAGTTACTTAACTTGTTGGTTAAAAAATCATACAAAGTTTATTATAGATCTTAGATCCCTATAGGGATATAAATATGTTTGAATTTTGATTCTAATTGGGATTTTAATTTTAGATTTTGATTGGGTTTTTAATTTAGATTTTGATTGTAATTTTAATTTAATTGTAATGTTATTTTTGTTTTAGAATAAACTTTGATTTTGATTTAATTTTTGATTTTGACTCAATATTTTTAATGTTAATTTTATTTTATATGTTTAAATTTAATTTCATTTTAATTTGTACTTGTATGCATTCTTCAAATATAGATTTATATTGTCTGAAATAAATGGATATTATTATTATTATTATAAGGGGAAGACCCTGAAGATTTAAATTTCACTTATGCTATAAATGTACCCTTCTTTTTGACTTTGCCGTAGTCAGAAAAAAAATGTCATATGCAACTGGTCATGTACACACTACAATGGCATGCATTCATCCAATTATCGCTTTCGCTAGATGGCATTACTTATTTTCATTATTTCCAACCGTCTTTATTTAAAAGCATTAAGAATAATTACAGACGGATCTACAAACGCTTCCCCTAAATCCGTATTTTCTAACCCTGCCGTTGCGGAATACTTATTATGGTTCCGTGTTCTACCCTCATCACGATAACAACATCCTAAGTAAGTATTTGTGTTTGTTTTTTTTTTATTTATTGGACTTTTTTTCATAGATTAATTAAAACAGCAAATGGGTGACATTGGAATATCTATACTCATATTAAAAATGCGATGGATGGATGGATGTTTGTTACTCTTCCACGCAAAAACTACTAAACGGATTTGGATGAAACTTTACAGTAATATAGCTTATACATTAGAATAACACTTAGGCTACTATTTTCCGCGATAACCGACATTTACGCGGGCGGAGCTGCGGGCAACCACTAGTGATTAAATTTATAACAACTGTTACAGTTAAAGAATCATGTTGAATATTGATGCGTAAATAAAATAAAGGAACAAGAAATGTCCGTACTGCTTCGCAACATTAGGTACAATATTTACACCCAGTTTCCTTGATGCTCAGCCAATTTATGGGAGCAAAAGATCAAACGAAGATTGTTCCAATGAATGCTCTTAGACCAAAGCAAAATTCATACCTTCCTCTATTAGAAATATATATTCTGAAGCAATAAATGTATAGAATTCACATTTGAATAAAACTATTGGATAATTAAATAGAATTTGTAGTTATTTCTAATGTTTGATGAGAAATCTATACTAAACTACATGACATTGATAGTCATAGACGTCATTGTAAGAAGTACATAAAAACGTATGTAGGGACGTTCCTCCGCACTGCCCCCTTTGTTAGACATACAGTAAGTTGCTTTACTTGGCCATTGATTTACTGTATTTATAACAATGGGGGCAACGCAGTCCACGACACTTCTAATATTTCTTTACAAGATGACCTCGTGCAAAATTTTCAATTACTGAAAGACAAAATCGCAGGAAAAGAACTAGTTCCCAACACATTTCACGAACATACAATTACATCTACATCCGCCGTGTCCACAATCCCTTATCTCGGATCTTAAAGTGTTCCCATTTGCCTCGGCAACGTCTTCAGTTTCCGCCGGATCCAACAAAGGATTCTTAGGTATCGGATTCCTCCATTTGTTAGGTTTGTTACTCGGTTTTTGAGTTATAGGGTAAGGAATATGTGATGGATTAATGTTGCAGAATTTGGAATTTACTTGTACGTTTCAATACTGTTGTTGGATAAATTTTTAATTCCGATACCAGATTTCCTTGGCCGAATTCAAGTACCTATTACAGGTAGTAGGTTCTGTGTTTTAAATGAATTGAATTTACTTGATTTAATTTTTGAATTTATTGATTTTTGACTGCACGTTTGGCCTAGTGGTTTAACGGTCACCACGCCGTTTCCTACTTCGCCAAGTGTCGTGGGTTCAAATCCCACGTAGGACAACACTTTGTGTGATCCACAAATTATTGTTCTGAGTCTGGGTGTTCTTTGTGTCTGTTTCATATATGTTTGTAAAGTCCCCCGCGACACAGGATTTATTCCTAGTGCGAGAGTTGTCTTTTTAAAAAGGAAAAATATATATATATATATATATATTATTTTGTATCCACTTATTATTTGTCAATAAAATTACATAAAATTAACGGAGTTTTAAAGTATTTTAGTAGTTTTTTAAAATCTAATATCGAAAAACATTAAGGTGAAAGTCAAAGCCGTTAAATGCAGACAGCTCCGGACCGGTTGTTATCAAGGGCCTTGAGGGAAGCACATGTCCAGCATAACTATTATACGTGAAAAGCATACTTTCAAAAGTAGCTAAGAAAGTTCCGCATTTAAAAAAATAGCACGATTCAAGAACCATTCTTATTTTAACACCTGAAAGGTCTTAAGTACTCGAGTACTGGGCCTTCGAGCCACTAACGGAAATATTTTCCGAGACAGAATTGTATTTTAGCACTACGCTTTTCTTTCTGGACAAATATTAATTTGACCTATACATATATTTGTTCTTAGTTTCGATGTTTGTGCATGAGATTTCTTTGTTTGCAATAGCACCCACTAAATGTGAGTTAGGGAAATAGTATGAAATTCAGTTTGAAATATGTTTTGGACCATGGTTACATGGTTACACATTATCAGATATACTAGCTGTTGCCCGCGGCTTTGCTCACGTGAAAGTTTATTATATGTATTTAATAAAAAACTGTGTAAGTATATACGAATAATGTATACATGTTCTTAAATGTTTTTAATTTTAATCGATAGCCCATTAATGAAGACGTATTATTATCGTACAAGTATCGACAACTTATACGATACTGACGAAAAGTAGCGTAGTTTATAGCATAGTTAGTGCGTATCGCGTGTGTTTACTTGGAACTACGCGCCTTTTTTCTGCTTCAACAAGAACAAGGCGGTGCGCTATCTACCTTTTTTTATTCTACCTGAGCAGTAGCCCAAAAATGAAGTTTCATGTTTGTAACTTAAAAAATGACGGACATCCATACCAACTTTAAACCCCTATTTCACCCCCTTAGGGGTAGAAATTCCGAAATTCCTTTCTTAGTGGGTGTCTACTCAATTAAACGATCCTACTCACTAAATTTCATAGCCCTAACTTTAATAGTTTACGCTCGGCGATGATGTATCAGTCAGTCAGGACATGTTAATTTACAGTAAAGAAAATATAGATAGATGAATGATAGCAGAGTCATATCAAACACAATTTTTTTCAATTAAAAATAAGTTAAGTGGCGCCCTCTCTTGGTACGCCCTGATACTGTTTATTGTGCACCTTATTCCAGTATAGTTTAATGTAGTTCGCTCGAGTTGCGATAGATGGCGCTAGATGTACATTGATTTTATATATTTGATTGTTAAAAACACTAATTAATCAAATTTTAATGGGACCACACGGGAAGCACCAGCTTCCAAATAAAAAAAGAATCATCAAAATCGGTTCACACAGTCGAAAGTTATGATGTAACAAACATAAAAAAAAATACAATCGAATTGAGAACCTCCTCCTTTTTTTGAAGTCGGTTAAAAATAAAAACATTTACAAAGTAACTCGAATATAAACTTAATGCCAGTGGTTTTCAGATTGCCTCGTTCACTTTCAAATGTAATTAAACTACGCTCAAACTAAGAACAGTAGACGCACACGTCATCCCTATTTCAGAGTTAGTCAATAAATTACACAAAACTGGAAGCACAAAATTATACGTTTGACAAAGAGACTTTGGTCAGGAAGTGGCATGAAACGGGGCAGTAGATGCTATTGTGACAGAAACGAGTTCCAGTAATGTATGGTCTAACTTCGCTTGTTAGAGAATAGAATACCGAGATCGTTAATGACTGGTTAGGAAAACGCAATCTCATTTTCTAAAGTTGTTACAGTCAATTTGGTACAGTTAGTAGTAACTAATATTAATATTTTCACATCATTAGGGAATAATCTAATGAAGTAAGCTAAACTAGTTCATTAAACAAATCCTGATCAATAAAATCAAGTCAAAATTTAAAGTATTTTTTTTTGTATATGGACCATCTACGGACACTTAAATTTGGATTCTTGAATTTGATTACAATTTTTATACTGTCTCAAGTTCTTTAAGAAATATCAGTACTGCTAAGTATTTATAAATATCTGTTAGAAAAATAAGAACTCGACAGTGCTAGTGCGTCATAACGACCACGACGATGTGACCGAAAAAGTAATGCACTTCATCCCTCTAACGAGCTTTGAAGGAGGGAGTCAAATGATGGCATTTGAGACTCTATTCCTTGAGTTAGTTTCGGGGTTTCTTTCATAGGATATGTACACTTTATCTAAATAAATAAGTCATCCTACTAATATTATAAACGCGAAAGTTTGTATGGATGGATATTTGTTACTCTTTCACGCAAAAACTACTAAACGGATTTGGATGAAACTTTACAGTAATATAGATCATACATCAGAATAACACATAGGCTATTATCTATCACGATAACCGGCATACACGCAGGCGGAGCCTCGAGCAAAAACTAGTTACTCATAAATCTGTTTGTGAAAACCTATTTTCAGAAGTAAATGTCTTTGACTTCGCAAACACATTTCTGTTACTACGATCGGCCTTTAACAATCCACTGTTAGACCAAGGCTTCTGTTTCGAAGCTGACCAAATTAGTTAGTATACGGTGTATTTCAAGTTTTTTTCTCTTTGCAGTATGAATGTCCCGCGTAGTTTGCTACCTTTTTCGCCTCTTACGAAACCCGCGGGCTGAGAGCATGTAAGATTGGCCTAAACTTAGGTTAACATTAGTAACTGTCTTTTCTTCTGATATTTATTTAACTTAACCTACTATGGATATGTATATATATATAACATTTTACATAACACACACACAAATATTTACCACCAGACACGGACGGGCCGACGACACCGGGCGCGGGCCTATCGTAATACCAGCGCTGTAGTCACTCACTCTGGCTGCAGCAGTATGCTGAGATAGGCGCATTTTCTGGCATCGCATAGGGCAACTGCTTGTTTTCATTTATCGTACTTCTGTTAAAACCATGTACTGTCCTGTGTTCGTCAGAATAAACAATTTTCTTTCTTTCTTACTTTCCAAATGACGAATAGCGGTGGATACATTTCGTAAATTTACGTATTTTCAATCCGTATTTCAGAGACAACAATTAGAAGACCCGTCTGTTCATATCAGTGTCCCATATAC
Source organism: Diaphora mendica (assembly GCA_949125395.1). Classification (NCBI taxonomy): domain Eukaryota; kingdom Metazoa; phylum Arthropoda; class Insecta; order Lepidoptera; family Erebidae; genus Diaphora; species Diaphora mendica. Next base: position 4,813,698 of record OX421334.1, read on the forward strand.
CATAATGAAAGGTTTTTCAATTTTTGTTCATTATAAGAAAATGAGACTTGTAATTTTGCGACAATACACAGTTTCCTCCTTTCTCCGGAAATTATGTGTAACATAATATTTGCCTTGTCAGTGTGTTCTCAACACTAATATACAGATATTAGCGTGACACAATAAAGAATGGGAGGCAGTTTCCTACTTTTTCCTGTATATTTATCTAATACCTTATAACGAGAAATTATTGTATATATCTAATCTGAATCTCGGAAACAGCTATAATCGTTTTCATGAAATTTTAGTACGCTGGGGATTTCGGGGCGATAAATCATTCTAGCTAGGATTCATTTTTAGAAAATTAACAAATAATATCGAGATAAAGCAGATTAAACGACTTAAACGTACTGGTTAAATTTGGAAAACAAAACTTACAACTAATTAGGTTATAATTAAGTAAATCATAATTAATTTATTATTTTTAAATTTTTAAAGGTAGGTACAAAAACTTATTATAGTGAATCTAATGAATACCTTTTTTAGTTTCCTTTTAAAACTATTTTTATTTTAGAGTTTTGTCACCGTAATAATTACGTTTTTAAACAACTAACTAAATATTTTTATTGCATTAGTAATTACAAACATAATAATTAGTTTGTTTCATTCGTGTAGTCATTTTCGCAGTAAGTAGGTTCACGTAATACGAGTATTCAACTTGTTTACGCGTGACGCGATGTGGCTAGCGTGCGAGCCGAGCACCGAGAGGCAACCATTGCCGTAGTCCTTCCCGGGAGGAGCGATCGGCGGAAGATACCTAAACTGAGAAGTGAAACTCCCCTGCTATAAGTAAGTTCAAAGGACTTTTATAGAGCGAATAGAGTTTCTAGAATCCTACTAAAAGTGAAATCATCATGTAAAGAAAAAAAATTAAAACCACATCGTCATAAAAAAAAGTAAAAACTAAAACCCAACTACGACAAATAACGACGCTGATAAAGTATAAAACAAGTTGGAAAATCCGTAGTCACACGTTGTTAAAGTGTTATGGTGCGTTTATATGTAACGTGTCACTACGGCTTTTCCAACTTGTTTTATACTTTTTCAGCGTCGTTTTTTTTTTTTTTTTTTATTTTTTTTTAATTTTTTTTTTTATGTTTGGCCCGCCAAAATGACTCTACTCTGCCTGATGGAAAGCATAAGCAGAATCCAAGAGTGGTGGTCACCATACTCATTGCGAATGCAGACAATGCAGTATGGAGACCCACACTATGGCGGCCTAGTGATGCTGCTGCATCTTTTAGTCTAGTCAACAAGTATGGTACTTGTTGACTAGACTAATTGGGCCTCCGGTCTCGCACTCACCAACGAAACACGACAGCACGAACGCTGTCATTTTACGTTAATTTTCTGTGCGAGGGTAGTACCGCCCCGGTCGAGCCGGCCCATTCGTGCTGAAATCAGCGTGGCTCTACTACCTTTGATTTTTGTCGTAGTTGGGTTTTAGTTTTTACTTTTTTTTATTTAAAATGTTTTTGTGCCATTATTAATATATAATATATATATATTTGAAATGTACAAGTAACGCCCTTTCTAATGATACCAAACACGGCATATTTATCTCAAATTTATTTTTTAATTCATTACTTTATGTCGGCTAGAGGGCGCCACGTTAGATTCAGCGACACATCATATAGCCTATAACCAGCAGACGATCAAGACGCTTCTAATGATACCTCGTCCAGTTCTAGTAAGTAGTTAAGGAGCTATGAGGGAACAAATGAACATACATACAAACATAGCCTGTCAAAATCATAACCCTCCTTTGGCTTAGCCGTAGTCGGGTAAAAATGAAAACATAGCAATTAAATAGACAGTAAGTTGTGTATATACACGAGCATTACAACTAAAGAACATTAACGAAAAGGCGCGACTAAATGCTACCATCTCAGATAGGAATAGCATAATGGTACCGTTTTATTGCTGAAACCACTTTACAGAAGAATCCGGTGTACTTAGGAAGACCCTCGGTTGTTTTAAACGTAATGAATATTTTTTTCGTATCAGCGTTTAAATTGAAGTTTCGGCATATTTTAATAATCAAAGACGTGGAATAATTAATAAACTGAATATTTACAATTTTATTAAAATTAAACCAGCCATATATCATTATATTTACCAAGCTAAATTGGAAAGTCAGTGTAATTAACTCGATACTTTACAAATATGTATGTTTGCTGAAATATATTTGATACTAGTATTAGTAGCTAGGCCAGTAGCCAGTATAAGTGTTTCTTTTATAAAGAGCTGGTAGCATATTATTGTACCTCGCTGAAGTTTATAGCAAGAGCCCTCGACAGCCAGACCTTCGTTATTTTATAAAGGCTGAAAGTTTTTCTGTGCATGACCCCTATATAGGTAAGAACGACCAGCGACTATAGAGTTTGGGTTGTGGTTACTTTGGCAGATAACAGGTAGTAAAGGTGTATCAAATAGTACCTAACTTTCGTTAAAGTATAAAGCTCAATTTTTTTTTTCTTCCGGATAACTTTAGAAATCTCGTCACCCATTGCCGAACACTTATGACAGTTGCTACCTCCTGCCAGACACCCCTAAACTTTAATAAATTATAGTCATACTTTCGTTATAGTATAAAAGCTAAATTTTTAACCGACTTCCAAAAAGGAGGAGGGTCTATGTTCCACTGTATGTACTTTTTATTTTTTTATATATTTTATTTTATGTTAGTTCACCGATTACTCCGACAATTGTGGAACGATTTTGATTTTCTTTTTGTATTCGATAGGGTATGCTCCCAATGTGGTCCCACTGCCACTATTACTGGATCTGATAATGGGATCCCAGGGAAATCGAGGGTAACCCTCATTTTTTTCAGGCACGTACTATGTTTTTTGTATATTTTCTGAAGTTACTCCAGTATTTGCGTCTGGTAGTCATCATTTCATGATGAGCTGATGATGTAAGATACAACTCCTTAACGGTTAGGAGTTGGAGGATAAATCTTCAAATGTCATATGTAGTTATGTTACATCCAGTGGAACATAGACCCTCCTCCTTTTTTTTTTTTTTTTTTTTTTTATGTTTGGACCGCCAAAATGACTCTACTCTGCCTGATGGAAAACATAAGCAGAATCCAAGAGTGGTGGTCACCATACTCATTGCGAATGCAGACAATGCAGTATGGCGACCCACACTATGGCGGCCTAGTGATGCTGCTGCATCTTTTAGTCTAGTCAATAAGTATGGAACTTGTTGACTAGACTAATTGGGCCTCCGGTCTCGCACTCACCAACGAAACACGACAGCACTGCTGCTGTCATTTTACGTTGATTTTCTGTGCGAGGGTAGTACCGCCCCGGTCGAGCCGGCCCGTTCGTGCTGAAATCAGCGTGGCTCTACTACCGAATAACTACTAAAAAAAAAAACTAACTCCTTTTGGAATTCGGTTAAAAATTTAGCTTTTATACTATAACGAAAGTATGACAATAATTTATTAAAGTTTAGGGGTGTCTGGCAGGGGGTAGCAACTGTCATAAGTGTCCGGCAATGGGTGACGAGATTTCTAAAGTTATCCGGAAGAAAATATAAAAAAATTGAGCTTTATACTTTAACGAAAGTTAGGACCTATTTTATACACCTTTACTACCTGTTATCTGCCAAAGTAACCACAACCCAAACTCTATAGTCGCTAGTCGTTCTTACCTATATAGGGGTCATGCACAGAAAAACTTTCAGACTTTATAAAATAACGAAGGTCTGGCTGTCGTGGGGTCTTGGTCTATACAGTACTACACTTATTTCGAATTTAATAACGGTCGCCCATTGGTTGAAGTTGGACCACGCCGTTTCCTACTTTGCCAAGTGTCGTGGGTTCAAATCCCACGTAGGACAACACTTTGTGTGATCCACAAATTATTGTTCTGAGTCTGGGTGTTCTTTGTGTCCGTTTCACGTATGTTTGTAAAGTCCCGCGCGACACAGGATTTATTCCTAGTGCGGGAGTTGTCTTTTTTAAATAAGATAAAAAATAAGATAATAATTTCTTTTTTATAGTTCTCTGCACTCCTCTACACAAACTTTAACTGTGCCAAATCTCATACTTATATTACGTTCGCATAAAAGGTGTACAAAGTTTTCGCTCACGTATTACCACACACACACATCTTCTATATATAAAAGCGAAATACCACTCACTTATTAATCACGAAATCTCAGAAACTATAACACCTACAAACTAGAAATTTAGTAGGTAGGTTCCTTATTCCGGATTTTACGAAACTCCACCCCTAAAGGGGTAAAACGGGGTTTGGACGTTTATATGAAAGTCCTATGTTTTTGAAGTAAGAGACTTGAAATTTAAAATGTATGCTCTATAGATGGTGTGGAGGTGTACTAATAATAAATAAATATTTTTTGATGGTAGTTTGGACGCAAACGAGGTTGCGTGGGTCAGCTAGTCAACTATATATGTATATATAGATTTCGAAATACATCAAATAATATTTTCTTCATATTTCATAACCTTTATATTCGCCGAACAATGAACCAACCAACGAATAATACTATTATGAAAACTGCACTTCAAGTAATTACTAATATCTGAAGTAATCCGTCTGTACTTACTTATAACTTTCAAATGCAACATTAGTATAATGAAACAGATATAAGTTAACTATATATAAACTATATAACTTCACCGTGGGAGAGCCACGCTTCGGCATGAATGGGCCGGCTCGAACGGAATGATACCACGGCCACACAGAAAACCGGTGTGAAATAGTGCTTGCGCTGTGTTTCACCGAGTGAGTGAGGATACCGGAGGCCCATACCCCAACCCCTCCCCCTATCTCCCCCCCCCATCCCCCAAAGGCCGGTAACGCACCTGTGACGCCTCTGGTGTTGCGGGTTTCCATGGGCGGCGGTAATCGCTTACCATCAGGCGATACGTCTGCTCGTTTGCCGGTCTATTCCATAAATATATATATATATAAACAGTCATTTTACGGTAATTTTACAGAAGCATCTAACAAAGATCTGTGCATATACAATAGGGTAATATTATAAATGTATTAAATTTAAATTTCTATTCATTTGGAGTGAATATGGAGTGCCGCTGGGTCCTATTGTCGGTGGATGTGTATTACACAGTCACATTTTTGAAATATGTAAGATTTATGTCTATATATTTTACACTAGCTGACCCACGCAACCTCGTTTGCGTCTCATATTGCCCGTAGCGTGATAATTTTCCCCCGTTTTTGAAACATTCTTCATTGCTGCTCTGCTCCTATTGGTCTCAGCGTGATGATATATAGCCTATAACCTTTCTCGATAAATGTACTATCCAACACAAATAATTTTTCAAATTGGACCAGCGGTTCCTGAGATAAGCGCGTTCAAACAAACAAACAAATTCTTCAGCTTTGTAATAATTATAGCTAGGTTAGAAACGAATTTAATTTTACTTTTTTGATAGGTTTGATTCAATTCAACCTGCAAGAAATATTTTTTTTGCCTTTATTCAGTTTGTAAATAAGACAACAGTAATGTTACACTTCGGTGTAATTGCAGGGCACGTTTACCACAGTACGTGTCCTCACTAAATCGCGAGATTTGACCAACACTTCCCGGTAATGGGGAACGTTCTGCTATAACTGGAAAGGAACAGACTTTAAAGTTACCTTTAAGCTGGACTATGAATGCTGAATACTCACCATTCTGTAGAATAGGAAATTGCGAAGGTAATCTATACTAATATTATAAAGCTGCAGAGTTTGTTTGTTTGTTTGTTTGTTTGAACGCGCTAATCTCAGGATCTACTGGTCCGATTTGAAAAATTCTTTCAGTGTTGGATAGTCCATTTATCGAGGAAGGCTATATGCTATATTTTATTTTCAAAAAAATTGAGATCCGTAAGAAAATTGCTATTTTGTAACCCAAGGTGTGAACTCGAAAACCTATTTTTGCGTGCGCTGCAAAAAGTATTGACAATAGAACAAAATCATGTATTACGGGTTTGTAGGTCCCATTAAGATCTACAAAAAAGTCCGCGAGAGCATATATCTAACTATCATGGTTTAGTCACAATAACCGCTTTTGTGCTCAAAAAAATTATTAAATCGTCTGAAGAAAGAAACTACGTTAAATGTGTATCGTAATATTAATCCTTATCCAAATAAAGCATTATGTTATCAAGGGTATTTATGTAGAAGTAAAATACTTTTTGTTTCACCCCATTCGGACATTCCGTTTACAAGTTATCACGAGTATAAGACGCTAAGAGTTGGTACCTATTATTGAGTTATTTGTCAAAGAGTTTTTATCAACATAATACCTAATATTAGTCTTTATCCAAATAAATGTGTTGTTGATTATGAGTATTAGATCTTAGAAGAGTATAATAAATACATCTATACTAATATATAAAGCTGAAGAGTTTTTGTTTGTTTGAAAGCGCTAATCTCAGGAACTACTGGTCCAATTTGAAAAAGTTCTTTTGGTGTCAGATAGCCCGTTTATCGAGGAAGGCTATAGGCGTGATGATATATATATATACTAGCTGATCCGGCGAACTTCGTACCGCCATATTTATGACCCACGTAACATCGTTTACGTTTTTGTGAATCTAAACCATTCCCAGATCCCCTTGAACACACACAAAAAATTTCATCAAAATCGGTCCAGTCGTTTTTGTGAATCTAAACCATTCCCAGATCCCCTTGAACACACACAATAAATTTCATCAAAATTGGTCCAGTCGTTTAGGAGGAGTTCAGTCACATACACACGCACACAAGAAATATATATATTAAGATATATCATCACGCTAAGACCAATAGGAGCGGAGCACCAATGAAGAATGTTTCAAAAACCGGGGAAAATTATCACGCTACGGGCAATAGGAGACGCAAACGACGTTGCGTGGGTCAGCTATACTAATATATAAAGCTGAAGAGTTTGTTTGTTTGAACGCGCTAATCTCAGGAACTACTGGTCCAATTTGAAAAATTTGATTATTATAAATGCGAAAGTAACTCTGTCTGTCTTGCTTTCACGGCCAAACCGCTGCACCGATTTGAATGAAATTTGGTACACAGATAGTCTAGAGCCTGAGAAAGGACATAGGCTACTTTTTAATGCGAAAAAGGGGTTGTAAGGGGTTTAAAAGGGGGATGAAAGGTTGTTCTGGGAGTTCACTCGCCACACGCCAACGCGTTACCTACGTCGGGCGTCTTGACAACGAATAAACAAGGCTGTCACAATCATAAAAAATATTTCACTTTTTCAATGAAGACTTAACAATGATAGCAATAATATGATATATATAAAAATTAAATATTAAGATATTAAGTATTTATTCGTCAATCTGATTTGTATGTTCATTATATTTATAGAAATAAATAAGCCAAATTAATATACTTATTTAACAGCGTTTCTTAACTTCAAAATTCTCTACAGAAGTATCGTCATTATAAGCTAGCTGTTGGTTAGATATGAATAAAAATGTAAATAATATCGATCCTGATCAGCTGACTAATGAGATAGTTATCAATTAAACGAACGGATCATGTCAGGCGTGGAGGGAGATGTTGTCGAATACTTAAAGCCTTTAGAAATATCAGGAGAGCCTACCCATAAGTGGAGGCTGCAAGTTAATGTTCCAGTACTATTAAATGAGGTATCTTGAGCGCCAGAGCAATGTAATAGTACATGGCTAAATATTACACAACTGGGGTACAACATTGTAAAAGCTACAATCATGACGCATGGAATGGCAAAAGAAGATAATGTTTTAATTCCCCATATTCCAATAATTCCAACTTATTTGACATTTTAATTTAAAAGAATGCAGTTTCCGCTGAAAACAGCATTTCCAATAACAATATTATCAAAACCCAAGGACAGATGCTTAAAGATACAGTTTTTTTTTTTCTCATGGGCAGCATACTCACGTATATCAAATCCACAAAATCTCCATATTTTGGCAAAATATGGCAAAAGAAAAAACGTAGTTATTAAAATTGAACTTTTTTTATTTGAAGCTGCCAAAGTGACTATGGTCAGCCTGATGGAAAACTCAAGCAGAATCCAACAGTGGGGGCAACCATACTCACTGGGAAAGCAGACAATGCAGTATTGCGTCCCACACTATGACGGCTTAGTGAGATGCTTTTTCACGCCCTACTTAAAGGCCCCGGGATCATAGTGGGAGAGAAACACGTGCGCTGGTAGTGAGTTCCAGTTTTTAGCTGCTCGGCACAGGAAGGATGAACCAAACCGTTTGGTTTGAGAGTGAACATGTTATTCTGCAGAGGAAGGGAGAAGGGGGACCAGTTGGAAGAGCTCCTCAGAATACTTCCAATGATACAGATGGTAGTGGACTGCTATAGAGGCGATTTCTCTACGCAGCTGCAGAGGTTCAAGGAACTCGGTGGCTTCGGGACTGTTGGTAAAGCGGACTGTTCGCCATTGCAACCGATCGAAAGCATCAAGCAAATACTGCGCGGATCCTTCACAAAGATGAGAACAGTACTCGAGGTCCCGGCAAATATTCATGCCCAGGACACCGAGCTTACCCCGTAGTGGCAGTTGAGTGCTCTGAAAAGTGGGGAGAGAAAGAAATGGAGACTTTTTGGTAGAGAACGCGCACAACTGTGTTTTCGTAGCGTTGAACTCGACCAGATTCTTATCACCCCATTGTAAAATGCGGTTCAAAACCCGGTCGAGCTCAGCGACAAGCTTCTGTCGATTTTCCTCAACGTCTGCCAGCTTGGGTGAACGGTGTCAAAAATATCGCCCATGAACTGTGCTATCGTCTGCATAGCAATATATGTTGCCAAGAGCTAACATGTCATTGATATGCAAAAGAAATAGTGTGGGCGACAGGACTGAACCCTGAGGTACGCCAGCGTTTACATCCAGAACATCAGAGGCCGTGCCGTCGCAAAGGCCCATAATGCGGCGCTGATGAAGAAAAGCGTCAATCCAGTGACAGGGTCTAGGAGGCGGACCGAATGCCGAGAGCTTGGAGAGAAGCGAGCGGTGCCAGACCCGGTCGATGTCAAATGTCGAGATAAGCTCATATAAACACTTTATATTTTATGTACATATATAAATACTTAAATAAGTTTTTAATAGTAAAACGTGTGTGTATTATTTGTAAAAAACATCGGGTGGTGTCGTGGGACATCAGATAGGAATGAGTTCCATATCAAAAATACAGATGGCGCTATACAAAATTTTTAGTTTTCACAAAATTGTCTTAACCCCTTTATTTTATTTTAACTGATTTATAAAAATATATAAAAGTACTATGCGAGGTAAAGAAAATAAAACTATTCAGGTACCAATACATTTTGTATCATGATTTTATATCGATAAAAATCCTACCTATATTAATAACGCGAAAGTTTGTTAGTATGGATGGATGGATGTTTGTTACTTTTTCACGCAAAAACTACTGAACGGATTTGAATAAAACTTTACAGTAATATAGCTCATACATCAGAATAACACATAAGCTACTATTTGCAGCGATAACCGACATACACGCGGGCGAAGCCGCGGGCAACAGCTAGTCTATACTATTATATAAATCTGAAGAGTTTGTTTGTTTGTTTGAACGCGCTAATCTCAGGAACTACTGGTCCGATTTGAAAAATTATTTCAGTGTTAGATAGCCCATTTATCGAGGAAGGCTATAGGCTATATATCATCACGATACGACCAATAGGAGCGGAGCATCAATGAAAAATGTTTGAAAAAAGCGGGAAAATTATCACGCTAGGAGACGCAAACGAGGTTGCGTGGGACAGCAAGTTTTAGATAAATCTATTTTGATTTATTAGTGGTATAGTTCATTAGTTTTCCTGGTTAACCTGTTTAGTTTGGGAATTCATGTTTGTGTTAAATATTTATAAAGGTTAGAAGCTACAGACGTATCGCCTGATGTTAAGCTATTACCGCCGCACATGGACACCCACAACACCAAAGACTGTATTATTTATTTTAGTCTACTGGACAAGTTAATAAAATGTTTAGTTTGTCACTAATGGGTATTACTATCTACCTATATCTTGCCTTTACTCTTGTCGAAAAATGGTGAATCGTATACTAGTTGTTGCCCGTGGCTCCGCCCGCGTATATGTCAGTTATAGCGGCAAAAAGTAGCCTATGTGTTATTTTGATGTATAAGCTATATTACTGTAAAGTTTCATCCAAATCCGTTCAGTAGTTTTTGCGTGAAAGTGTAACGAACATCCATCCATCCATTCATCCATACTTACAAACTTTCGCGTTTATAATTTTAGTATATAATCAACAACTAACCTAGTTTCAAGATGCAAAATAAATATTATCATGCAAATTACAGATAGAAAATACATGAATATAATTATTTGAATATCAATATTAAGATGCAAGTGCAAATAAGTGAAATTTGCATGACATTACATTATTTTGTAAATTTTAGTATCATCCAACCCTTCTTTATCATATGTATAGTGTGTTATACCACCTCATAATAAAATCAAAACTCTTTTTCTGTAGATGTCGTTAGTAAAAAATTCAATTTCTAATTCAACTGAGCAAAACAAGTACGGCAGCTTTCTAGCAAGCACTTAGCAATAAACATTTCTGTACCATTATTGTTAATAGTACTATCCTTGTTGCAAGACCCAAATATAATAACCTGAAAAATATAATACGTTCCTTACAATGATTATACGATGGTGTACTTTATTTTATAATACGAAATTTGAGCATCGAATGCATCTGTTTCCCGCTGATATTTATTCAACTTGAAAGTATTAATTATTTGGAAAGTTTCAAATTCGAAAACAGCGATAATTTAAAGGTATGAGTATAATTTGCACCGTCTTTAACCGACTTCCAAAAGGAGGAGGTTCTCAATTTCATCTGTATTTTTTTTGTTATGTATGTACATTGATTACTCCGTCAATTGTGGACCGATTTTGAAAATTCTTTTTGTATTAGAAAGGGTATGCTTCCCATGTGGTCCCATGGCCACCATATTAGGATCTGATAATGGGATCCCAAGGCAATCGAAGGAAACCCTCAAATCTTACGTGAGCGCCTGCAATGAAGTTAAGAGCAATTGTCTGCATGCCTTCATATTCTGTAAACATCATTTAATTTCGTAATATATAGTCCATTTGAGACTTTATTACAAAAAAATTCCTGAAGTCCTTTCGATTTTATACAGTATGAATGCTACCTTTAGTCGTATTCTTTCAAGTTATTTAGGTGAAATGATGATGAGAGACTTGAGAAAGACTAAAAAGCGAAAAAAAAAACTTCGTTTAAAAAAACCGACTTCAGAAACTAAAAAGTATAAAATAACTTACTTTGTATGTGCTACCTTCTTAGATTTGAAGTCAGTGCCAAGCCAAATGTAATAGTAGGTACCGCACTCGCCGCGCGTGACCTTGAGCGGGATAGCTGCTCTTCGCGTAGAACAAAACTACCGAAGCGTCGGTGACGTCGTTGACGTTCGTCTCGAAATTTAGCCAGTGTGGTACCTGCTATTACATTTGGCTTGGCACCGACTTCAAACCTATGAAGGTAGCACATACAAATTAAGTTATTTTATACTTTTTGAGTTTCGAAGACGGTTTTTTAAAGGAAGTTTTTTTTTTATTCGACAATTCATTCAATCATACAGTTTCAAGCTACTGCAGTCTTTTTTTGGATCCGATAAAAAAAGATTGACTGCCTCGTTGGTCTCGCGGTTGGCGTGTGCGACTGGTAATCATGATCATCATGGGTTCGATTCCCGGGTCGGACCAAATGTTTGTATGATCTACAAATGTTTGTTTCTGAGTTTGGGTGTTTTCTATGTATAATATGTATGTATTTACAAAAAAAAAAAAGTAAATATGTATTTGTATCAGTTGTCTAGTACCCATAACACAAGCTCTGCTTAGCTTGGGACTAGATGGCGTTGTGTGTTAAAATGTCCGGAATATTTTATTATTGTTCCCTGAACCTATCCCAATAAACCTTCCTTCACTCTATTTGACCACCATTACGTTTTTAAAGAGAACCAACTTCAACCAAGCGACCTTCATTAAAAATATTAGTCAAAATTCTTTACAAATGTACGTGTGGGACCTTTCCCATACAACACTGAGAAAATGACAAACAAAATGTGTTTCAAGAACATTTTATCTGTGTTCTAGAATTCATGGCGCAAGTGATGCTCAATTTTGTCTCAGACCGCGTTGTGTGGGTAATACGTTGTACAAATTTATTTTTCTTGAACCCTCCTATAAACAAACACTGTTTCATTATATATTATAACACAAACATACAAGGTACTTAAGATCCGGAGGGATCCGAGATGTAAGTGCATGCATCTAAGTGCTGCACAAGATTACCTACTCTTCAAACAAATTTTCATTAAAAACATTTTTTAAGATTGTACCTTACCATATTTCGCGTTCGTCCTGTAGATACGTAATGTATAATTTCAAAATTTCATTTAAGAATTAATCACATTTTTGCCTGCGATTTTTTTGGGCAGATACTGTCATCAAACCTATAATGAAGGCGTCCCACACTCTCACTTCAAAGGCTGGCAACACACTAGTGCTCTTGAGGTTCAGGTGTCCATTAAAGGTAATAGGCGTACACTATCAGGTAGCCGGTTCCATTGTTTGCCCACTAACCGTAAAAGTAATGTAACATAAATGTAGACCTATTATTTTATGGAAATTCTAACAATAGTAATTCATATTATACTAAATGTGATTAAAATAGGTAGACAAACTATACATAATTTGAAATTCAACTACCAAAGGCTACCGTCAAAAGCTTTTAATACTCCAATAATGGAAATAGGCCGCTAGGATTGAATTCGGGGCTCCGTCCATCCGTTTTTTTTTATGTTTTAACTGCCAAAATGACTCTGCTCTGCCTGATGGAAAGCATGAGCAGAATCCAGGAGTGGTGGTCACCATCCTCAATGCGAATAAGGACAATGCAGCATGGTGAGCCACACTATGGCAGCCAAGTAAAGGACCCGGGTTCATAGTGGGAGGGACACACGTACGCTGGTAGTGAGTTCCAGGTATTGACCGCTCGGCACAGGAAGGAAAAACCGAGAGCGTATGTCTACCACTCTGAAGCGATGACTTCCAAGGCTGGCACATGTTGTCCTGTAAAGGAAAGGAGAAGGGGGACCAGTTGGAACAGCTCATCAGAACACTCTCCATGATAAAGGCGATAAAGGACTGCCATCTCTACGCAACTGCAGAGGCTCAAGGGATTCGGTGGCTTTGGGACTGTCGACAATACGAATTGTTTGCCGCTGCGCGGCTCCATCACAAAGATGAGAAAAGTACTACACGCACGAGCGAATCTGGGTCTTGTAAAAAAGCCTTAGATGCTCGGGCGAGAAGAACCATCTTACCTTGTTTAAAACATATGTTGGTTATCACGACAAAAAGTGTCTTTCTTCAAGATTCAATCTATCTTTAAATTAAGATTCATCCATATCGGTTCGGTAGCGTATCCAAAGCATAACAGACAGACATAGTTATTTTTACCCGACTACGGCAAAGCCAAAGGAGGGTTAAGATTTTGACAGGCTATGTATGTATGTATGTAAGTATGTATGTGTGTATGTATGTTCATCTGTTCCCTCATAGCTCCTTAACTACTTATTAGACTGGACAAATGAGGTATCGTTAGAAGCGTCTTGATCATCCGCTGGTTATAGGCTATATGACATGTCACTGAATTTGAATTTTTGAATTTATAATATTAAGTAGTTGACGAAAGTAAAATATCAGTTAACTTGAAATGGATATCTTAAAAATATTTTTATTTACAAATTAGGCCTGTCTAAGTGACTACACTGTGCCTGATGGAAAACATGGGCAGAATCCAAGAATAGTAGCAATAATACAGCATCAGCATGCTGTATTATTACTACAGCATGCTGATGCTGTATAGACCCACCCACTCTATAGCAGTCTATTCAGACGCTTCTGTATTATTGTGCCTTTGGAATCTAGAATCTTCGGAAGAATAAACGAACCCAAAAACTGATGACTATTGAACTAATTCAAAACAAATATCAAAAACTTTCTTAACAAACATTATCCAACGATTCTTATTTTACGAAAACTATTACATTCACTTACTTGATTAAAAAGAATAATATTCCGGAGAGATCTCATATAATATTTTGTGATTAAAATCATCCGGACAGAAAGTTATGATCGCAAAAACGTTATTTTACTTTTTGGTTGATTTGTACGGATATCGAAAAAGAACAAATTATTAACCAGACAGGAAACTAATAATTATGTGATTCAATGTTATATTGTGTGTGTGTATATGTTTCATTTACTTTTAAAGATTTTTGTATCATACTAATATTATAAATGTGAATGTAAAATTTTTTGTTACGCTTTCACGCGAAACCAACTTAACCGATAATTATGAAACTTTTTACACATATTCTTGGAGGTATTAGAAGTAACATAGGATAATTTTTATTAAATACGAGTGAAGCCGCGGGCGAAAGCAAGTAACACAATAAATATAGTGTTAACTTCTGATTTTAAAAAATAAATTTCTCTTTTCTACATACATACTATATTTCTCATTACAGACACTTGTTGATATTTGTTAATGTTGTTAATGTTAATGAGAAATATATAAAACTAGCTTTTGCAAGCGGCTCCGCTCGCGTGTGTTTCGGTTATTTCAGTAAAAAGTAGCCTATTTCCTTCCTCAAAAAATTTATGCACCCCATCATTGAAATCGGTGCAGCGGCTTAGGCGTGAAAGCGTAACATACAAACACACAGAGTTACTTTCGAATTTATAAAATTATACTTTTTGCGCTGTAGCATGGTGCGGGTGGATGTCGTCGTTTCGTTCGTTTCACTCTTAAACGTTGCCGCGATTTACAAATTATGACTTGTATTTCAGCTGTACCACATTCGCAATATATTAAATCATTAATAACTGTAGTAAATAAAATAAACCAACCAGAATCGTCGTACAGGCAACTTGTCACCCGCACCTTGCTACAGCGCAAAGAGTATAGTATAGTAGGTAGTAGTAGTATAGTAAGTTAGTATGGAAGTATGGATAAGGATTTTTGTTTAGTTAGAATAACCAGTATGACGTGGTGACTGCTTAAATCCATAATCACTAGGCCGGCATTGTGTTTTTTATGGATAAGGGGGCCAACGAACTGACATATCGCCTGATGGTAAGCGATTACCGCTGCCCATGGACACCGCACCACCGAGGGTCACCATGTTGCATTGTCTGCATTCGCTATGAGCAATGAGTATGGTGACCACCGCTCCTGGATTCTACTTATGCTTCCCATCAGGCAGAGAAGAGTCGTTTTAGCAGGGCCAAACATAAAAAAAACCACTCACGCTACCCAGACGGGTTAGTTTTGGTTTTATTTCACGTTTTTTTCCTTTTTAAAGCTTTCTTTGTCAGATCTTTCAACAGCTACAGAATGAATATGTGTGGTATTTTACACTGACAACCGTTTGTACGGAAATATACAATTTCTAGTTTGTAAAAAAGGGTCACCCATCTACGAAATTAAACCTAAGGCCTTAACGCCATCGATCAATCTTGAAATCCCACTGACCACTGATATATGTAGTCCTGTTATATCTCCAAATACGCATTACGTGATCCAATTATAGTAGACTTATGTGTTTGACATCTGTGACAAATGAGGACATTGTTTATTCTATTATGTAGTGAATGAAATACTAGGTGGTCTGAAAAGTATCCAACATCAACGTAAAGATTCACTCGTTAATAAAAACTAGTGAATGTAGTTGGACATATTTTCATTAGCAACTAGCTGAGCCCCGCGGTGTTATCCCCGATTGTTTTTTCTCTCTATAAGAACCTTCTTTGTGTCGTAAGGTATTTAAAAAAAAGTAACCAAATTAGTCGAACGGTTCTCGAGTTTTTCACTTATGAACACATTTGGCAATTTTATGTATATAGATGTGCATAGCTGGGAGAAGTATGTAGAATGTCAAGGAGACTCTGTAGAAAAAAAAGTTTGAGTGAAAGTCGGAAACTTTTCAAACCTCTAACGTAGCCTAACTTTTAGATTTAGTTGTTTTAATAATATAGGAGGTAATCGAGCAGAAAGCTAAAGCGACTCTACTCTGCCTGACAGAAAACATGAGCTGAATCCAAGATTAATGGTCACCATACTCATTACTAATGCAGACAATGCAATATTTCAGCATGGTGACTTACACTATGGTGGCCTATTGAGATGCTTCTGCATCATTGGACCTTCGGCCTTTCACTCACCAACGAAACACGACAGCACGAATGCAGTCTTTCTTGGTAGGTCTTCTGTGAGACGGTAGTAACTCCCCAGTCGAGCCGGCCCGTTTGTGTTGAAATCAGCGTGGCTCTACTAATTTTGGATAGTCTGTGACATTAATCTGGCATCATTTGGGCTGCAGCCCACCTGACAGTAACCTTCTTCAGGAAGACAGGGTCACGTTAGTTAATACGATGAGGCAATGATAAGTTTGTATAAATAACTAGCTTATACACGCGGCTTCGCTTACGCAGACTTTCATCCCCTGATTTACCTCCTTAGGGGTGGAATTTCAAAAATTCCTTTCTTAATGCTCACTTAAGTTATATAAAGAACCTACATTCAAAATTTCAGGATTCTAGCTTCAGCGGTTTGGGCTGTGCGTTGATCTCTGGGTATGTCAGTCAGTCAGTCACCTTCCTCTTTTATATATATATAGATAGATTTGGAGACGCAGAAGTAATTGGAGAAGATGGCAAAAAGCAGTGAAAACGACAGGTTTGTGTAATATATGCATCGACAACCCACATCTTTGATTTATGATTACGAAAAAGATTCAACAAAACTGTAATATTAACTTTTAAAATAAAAGCAAGAAAAAACAAAGAGAAAAACATCAAAATATAGTATAAACAGAATATAATGTTAGTTAATGAATAAACGAATCACCGTACAAAGTATAAATGTACCATTTTCACAATGTGGTAATGGCAGAATATTCTGTAAACGATGGTTCGGTATTACTAAGCTACGATACAATTATTTCCTACTAATTACTGTTTCAAAAGGCTTAACTAGAACCGAGCAATTGTTTGGCCATTGGAACAGAAATGAATAATATTTTAGGTTCGTATAGTAAAATCGTTACTAGCCTCTGCCTCGATGGTCTAGTAGTTAGCGTAAGCGACTGCAGATCAAGAGGTCTCGGGTTCGATTCCCGGGTCGGACTGCTATTGAGTTTTTCTTACAAGAATTTTTTAATAAATAACTAATTAGGAGAAATAAACAATAAATAAAAAAAAAAAAAAAAAATATTACTCTTCTTATTCCATACTCTTAAAAGCAGCCTGGAGTATGGAAGATGGCGGTGTTTCCCGCCCGTGCCTCGGAGAGCACGTTAAGCCGTCGGTCCTGATTGTCATGCACATCCATGGCAATCGTTATTGGGAAGTCAGTGTCCTCAAATATACTGACAACTAGTTCAATCATCGAATTCAGTTCGCCCTCCGAGTTGCGGAGGTCCGATGCCAGTCGCTCCGTGTAAAAACTGATATTCAGGTAGCACCGGTTGAACTAGTAGCCCACCCCAAATCCTGGGAATAATAAAAGCTAGGAAGATGATAATAAAATCGTTACCGTAAAAACTTTTGGGTGTATGATATTACTTGTTCTGACTAACACAGTGATCCGATTTAATCATCAACACAGCCAAAACTACTGGGGCTACAAACTTGATATGTTAGCTGCAGATTTTAAACTTTAAATACCTTTTTACGCGAAGAATGCTTTTCGCACTATAACCATCCGTGGGGAGACAAAGGGCGTGTGTGGCACTCCCGGAGAATCGGTGTACTCACTAAACGCCGCGGCGACCTAACATGGCAGTCGGGAGCTTCTGAAGTCCTCCTTGCCTTATCTCACAACAAAATATTGTAAACAGCGTTAGAACCTACTAAAAACGATATTAATAAATTTCACCTCTGAGGGAGTATATTTAGGATTGAATTAATAGGTGTAAGTTCGTACCTTCTTTACGCGTCAGTATGCGACATAAAACATTTTCTCTGTGCTTTGGAACATTTTAGTAATTAAAACATCAATCAATCAGAATCAGAAAATTTCATATTGAACTATATAATTTCTATAACAAAACAGAAATAACCTTAAACTTGGACAAAGAAAAACAATATGGCCGATAGCTTTGAATATTCATTAAATAGATGTTGATATTATAAATAAACAGTTGAGTTTTACTTGATATATTCAAATTTCTTTACGCTTTAAATCATTAGCTTTCACAGTTTTTATTTCGCACCAAATCTGTTCCTTCCTATACCGCATGACCGCATCAAAATATAAAACAAATAATTGTTATGATAATGACTTTTTCCTTAAAAAAGAAATGGGTATTACGCTTATGGTCCACAAAAACATAAAATAGATAACATCGTGCACAATCACCAGGCGAACTACGTATCTGCACTTGACAACACTATTTACCACAATAGTGGGAAGTTAACAAGCTCTTACGCCCAAAATATGTACTATAATAAACGTCCATCGTTAATGTTGCCATCATTTTGTTATCCTTCAAAATATAGCTCCAGTTACCCCATCAACTACCACGCAACAACCAACTTTACACCATATTTGTGAGAACCTAAAGTTGAAATTTGTACACCTTGGTTTTTAAACGCGAAAATATGGCACAAGCAATGCCATAGAATTATAAACTTTATGGAGGTAAAAATATGGAATTGTGAGTGCAGCTATGAAGAGATATAACCGAAATCACGGCCATCATTACTGCTTTTGCTGAAGTCGTTTTTGATTCGTTTTTGTTTGTTGCATTTATATATTCCACTGAAAGTCTAGTGAGAAAGATTTTCTTTTTGTTTTTGGTATAATGAGGATTTATTTACAGTTTGAAAAATAAAAAAGAATTATAGTTTTACAGAGCTAAATAGCAAATGCACACGATTTTAAGAACAAAGGAATTGTAAATGAATGCGTGCGTTTGACTTCACGGCTGGCGCAGTGGTTTAAACGGTCACCACGCCGCTTTCTACTGTGTCAAGTGTGATCCACTATTTATGGTCCTGAGTCTGGGTGTTCTTTGTGTCCATTACATGTGTGTTTGTAAAGTCCACCGTGACACAGGATGTATATTGTTTGTAATGCGGGACCATGCTGCAGTGTCTGCATTCGCAATGAAGATGGTGACCACCACTCTTGGACTCTACTCTTGCTTTCCATCAAGCAGAATAAATTTAGTCATTCAAGCAGGATAATTTAAATAAAAAACTACATTATACTAAATTCACCCATATTAAAAACGACTCTCTGAAACCGAACTGGGCAGAACGTAAGCAGATGATTAAAGTATTAAATCCAACAAGCTAAAATTCAAAATTTTAAAAACCCCCTACTCAAGCACTTAATCAAGTAATCATACGCCAAAGATATTTTTGCAGACATTCTGTTATTCTTCCCCACTTTCACCCCCATAACTTTTAAACGACTGAACCGATTTTCATGAAACACGTCTAAGAACACTAGCACGTAACTCACCTTTCATACAAAAAAAAACTAAATTGAAATCGCATTATCCGTTCACGAGCTACGGTGCCACAGACAGACAGACAGATAAACAGACAGACAGACACGTCAAACTTATAACACCCCTCTTTTTGCGTCGGGGGTTAAAAACAAATTTTAGTGAATTTTAGATTAGTGATAACAACAAGAGAATCACCACCAATGTTACCGAAGCTCTAACAACTTTACTAGTGTATTTCTAAATACACATATCCATACTAATAATATAAATTCGAAAGGAACTATCTCTGTGTGTATGTCTATTACGCTTTCACGCCTAAACTTCGGCACCTATATCAATAAAATTTTGTTACGGTACGGTGGCACTATATTTCTTGAGGAAGGACATATAATATACGAGTTGTCGCCCGCGGCTCCGCCCGCGTATATCTCGGTTATGGCGCAAGTAGTAGCCTATGTGTTATTCTGATGTATAAGCTATATTACTGTACAATTTCATCCAAATCCGTTCAGTACTTTTTGCGTGAAAGAGTAATATCCATCCATCCATACTTACAAACTTTCGGGTTTATAATATTAGTGGGAAGTAGGATATGCTACTATTTACTGCAATAACCGACATACACGAGAGCGGAGCCGTGGGTAAAAGTTATATACAGTTATGTTATACGCAAACAAGAAATAAATGATGACGCTCATCACATATTCAATTTTACTCCATTGAGTAATAAAAATGGCTCCCTCACATATGACTGTTACATGTTAAATATGTATTATCTAGTAGCAATATATACAAAGTCACATAATTTCACATTTATTTAATAACATTATTTGAATATCGTGTCCATCTGTTAATCAAAACGTAATCCAGCTAAGTGTAAAATTTTAGACAAAGCCTGCCGGACTGGGCATGATTAATTATTATCTGTCCAAATATTTATATAAAAATAAGTTTTACCTGCGACTCCACCAGACCCACGTGTTTGTCTGCTATCGCGATAAAGAGTGGCCTTGATGTTCTTTCTCAAGATTCAAAGTATCTCCATGCCTAATTTTATTGAAATCGGCGCAGTAGTCTAGCCGTAAAAACATAGGTATCTTCGAATTTCTTACTATGAGAACACACATAATTTGACTTTTACTTACTTGATAAGCAACGAAATGTGTTATAGCTTCACACCAACTTGGCGATAATTTGGTAAAGTCAGTCTCACATCTACAAGTCGTGGCTCCCAAGTCACAGGTGATAAACCTAGTTTGGGAGCCAAGTACTTACATATTTGTATGCATAAGAACTGATTGTTATCAGTTTTTAATTCTCTTGTAACAATGTCAAATATTATCTGTAAAAAAGGTCTATTGAGTGTATTTCACGTTAATAAATTATAATTATTATTACATCTTTTAATGGAACTAATCCCGCCCACACGCCCACCACTGTAACTCCTGTACACCAGGATCAACAGCGGTGACCCACGAACACACCGAGTTATGACACTCGGGAAGTCCCAGGAAAACTTTTACTGTCTTGGAACCTGCAACGAAATTAATCAGAAGAAAACTGGAGGAGTTGGAAATATAGTAAGTCCACTTTATTATTACATCTGTTGAATCTTAACTGCATGGGTGGCATAGAGGTTTAAGCGGTCACTACGTCGTTTTCTACTCTGCTGAGTGTTGGGAGTTCAAACCCCACATGGAAGAACACTGTTATTTTGAGTCTGGGTGTTCTTTGTTTAATTTTTTGTGTTTATTTTTAAAGTCCCCGGTGAGAAGAATATAGTCCTAATACGGGAGTTCTCTATAAAAATAAAAAAAAAACAAAAATAAATCTGTTGAAATCAATAGGCAAATCGCCTACATAAGCCTAACTTTTTTCAGTGTAATTTTAAATTACATACATTATAATTATCATACGCTATTAGTCCATAATAGTCCGGTGTCATAACAGAACAAAGGCACGAATATTTTATTCAAACAGTTCTCATTAAGCCAACGTAATTATTCCTAACATTGTAATAACAGCGGTCCCTTTAAATAACTACAAGCCCGAAGCACCTAGAACGAAATAATGTGTGCTTATACCGTGTGTTAAAGACAGGCGAACCTGTATTTTGTTGTTTTAAGAAGGGCTTGCAATAGAAGAAACAAGTAACGAATTATTAAAAAAAAATACACACATCAAAAGTGTCTAGGGATCAACATATGTGTCTAGGGAGCAACATATATTTTTGCAATAACTTTTCTCCTGATTGATATTAATTAAAATTTTCTTTAAGGATTCATTAAATAAAGTGTTTTCGTTTGTCACAGTAACGATAAACCAAGTCACCTTTGCATTAATAAAGAAATTTGCCATTTTCCTCATAAAAGGATTTTTGACATTTGAACCACTAACATTAAAGTTCGAAAAAAAGACTGAAATAACAGTTTTCTTTAAAATTTTATTAGGTAACTTAAACAATTAATAATTCGTGTTTCTACCGTGAACACTAACACAAGAACATCGGTTTGGCATACTCAAAATGAGTTCATCCAAATCACGCTGTGGAATGGCCGCCCATGTTCGTTGCAACAACAAAAAAAGGTCTTCTTGTGACTGGATACCCTCCATATTCGGCAGAGCTCTTCTCTGTAGCATATCCCATGCATGCTCAATCGGGTTCAAGTCTGGCGACTGAGCAGGCCAGGGCCAAAGCCACATCTCAATCTCAAGAAATCCGCATAAAAATGCTTGATCCCTAGACACTTTTGATGTGTGTAGAAACCCGACTGCGTCAATAGTAGGAGAGCTGGTACCATTTTTTGGATAGGTATTTGAGGCAAGCTGAAAGTGGTGAGTAGCGGGGCAATTTTTTGACAACCAGCGATAGTGATGATGACTTTGGTTTGTGAGCCACGTGAGCACTGTTTCTCAGAGTGCACGTTTGGCCTAGTGGTTTAACGGTCACCACACCGTTTCCTACTTCGCCAAGTGTCGTGGGTTCAAATCCCACGTAGGACACACACTTTGTGTGATCCACAAATTGTTGTTCTGAGTCTGGGTGTTATTTGTGTCCGTTTCATGTATGTTTGTAAAGTCCCCCGCGACACAGGATTTATTCCTAGTGCGGGAGTTGTCTTTTTAAAAAGAAAGAAAAGAAAAAGTGCTATTACTGGCGAAGTATATCGTTATACGATGGCTATTGTAAGTCACGTGATCTCGCCAGAGGGGGGGAGGGGTTCATTTAGCCCCGCTACTCACCAGCCAGGTCTGCAGTTCCGTGTTGGGGTATAATAGAAGAGGTCTGTGACAAGTTTTCAGCTTGCCTCAAATACCTACTCAAAAAATGGTACTAGCTCTCGGACCACACTATCTGCTACGCATATCAAATTCATTGAAGAACTGAAGAAATAGAAAGTTTTTTTAAATTATTATCATGTACTCTGTGTCACTCTCACGACTAAGGCGAATCTATTGACAACACTCACATAAAAATACGATAAGCCGTTTAGGCTCTAGGGCGTGCCAAAGAAATACACATACACTCGAAAAACATAACCCTACTTATTTCGCAGTCGGGTAAAAATGAAAACACGTACCATTTTTGATAGACTATCACATTATGTAGTGAAACATCGCAAGGTCAACAGTGGTTCTGACCTACGCGTTAAAAAGATGATGAATCATTTAATTTAACACTAAAATCAAAGGTGTTACAGTAGGGGGAAAGTTACACAGTCGTTGGTGCATGGCGACGCGTCACCATAACAGATCTTAAATCTTCAATCATATACATTTGATCCGTTACATTGGATGTTTCATGCCAAAACTTACATCTAGTTTATAAAATATGAATGTGATTTACTAAGTGTGTTTGAAATTTTGCATTACATTCTCAAGGATATGACTTTCGTTTAGAAAAGAGGGCCGATGAACAGAATAAATACTTTTAAAGTAGTTGACTGCCTTGACAAAATGTAAATCCCATTAATAGAAGAGATGCCTCCGGCAACTAGTAATTAACAAGATACTAAAGTGGGTTTCAGAAGAAGCTATTTCGTGGCCAGCTTTTGAATCTCCGAAAATTAAACCCTATAACTACATTTTAAAATTTTTATCGTTTTATTTCCAAAAAAACAAATAAAATTTCCATATCCCTATACTTAATATAGGTTTGAATAGCGCTTTATAAATCTCCCGAGTATATTTTCTTTAAATTAGAATGATCGAAAATCCAGTCTGTATGAAAGGAGGGTATTTCGAAAAGCTTTTATGAATTGTATGTGCCATATACCGTAAAAATCATTTTTTCAAACGGGTATTTATTATGTCTTCAGTTAAGTACAATGCTAAATCTAGTGTACACCCTCTCTTAAAGCCTCCGGGAAGGGTTGCGACAAACGGCATGTTCTAATGACGGGAAACGTGTACCCGTTTCCGTTACCAGATAGCGTAATGATACTCTGTGGGGTTGAAAAAAAGATGAGAATAAAATATTTCTAAATTTCTGTGAATCAGCGTCATTATTAAGATGATATAATACGTTTCTGTTGGGAACTTTGGGAGTCTTGTTACTATGTTTTAATGAAGTTTCGATTGAATATTATTTCGTTTCTATTTGCGGCTTCAATAGTGCCTAATTTCATTAGTCATTATAAAACTATTAAGAACTAACTATTAGTAGAAAGATTTTTTAAATAGTTTTTGAACTAAACGTGAAAGTTTTCAAAAAAATAATTGAAAGACATATTTTAGCTGTATGATTTTTGGGAAAGTCCGACCTGATACTAACCAACCAGATGTCTTGTTAAAATGGATTTGCAAATTACCATGTCGATCTCCACAGTGCCGATATAGCCACTGGTATCTTTCCCAGACTTTAAAGTGCTCAGAATTTAGATTAATTAACAAAGTTAAGACTGCACGTTTGGCCTAGTGGTTTAACGGTCACCACGCCGTTTCCTACTTCGCCAAGTGTCGTGGGTTCAAATCCCACGTAGTGATCCACAAATTGTTGTTCTGAGTCTGGATGTTCTTTGTGTCCGTTTCATTTATGTTTGTAAAGTCCCCCGCGACACAGAGCGGGAGTTGTATTTTTAAAAAGAAAATAAAAAAACTTTATATTAATTAATCTGAGCACATTAAAGTTAAAGTGTATCCGACCTCCGATGAATGTGTCAAGAGCATACTTGTCAATTTCACTGCCTCTGTGGCGCAATGGTAACGTAAGCGACTGCTGTGCTTGAGGTCTCGGGTTCGATTCCCGGGTCGGATCAAATATTTGTATGATCTGCAAATATTTATTGCGGAGTTTAGGTGTTTTCTATGTATAATATGTATGTATTTACAAAAGAAAACGTATATATGTATTTATATCAGTTGTCTAGTACCCATAACACAAGCTCTGCTTAGCTTGGGACTAAATGAAATGAAATGAAATGAAATGAAATGAAAAATATTTTATTTTGGCAACATTAAAACAAAAAAATAACAAAAAGAATCACACAATCTAAAAACTTTTTATGGTACCAAAACTGGACCCAATTCAGCATGGTGTCAGGCAGAAAACCTGACGCTGGTTTTCAATTGGGCCCATGTGACAGTATAACTGAAACTAACTAATAACAGACAATTAGTGGCGCTATACCTAAAACCTAATTGCACCATTCTCACAGATAGCTATTAAAAACATTACATATCATATACATGTAACTACACACACACACACACACATAAGCACTAACTATATATAAAAAATAAAAAATAAACCTCTTTTTTCTTTCTAAACAATAAACAAGTAACACCCAAGCAAACATAGTTTAACTTAACACACAAAAGAAAAAAAGAAAAAGCATACAGATGTAGAACACAGCAGTCTCATGACCTATTGCTAGTAACTATTTATTGATCTGTGCTCCTGCTGCGAGCGGTGCGATTTTTACATTAGTCAGTAGACTCAGTAGTCATTTGGCCGTTACGTGGCCGTTACGATGGCGCATACGCGCCAGCCACGAGTGCTTCGCGCTCATACAAAAACTTAAATGAAACGAAACCAATACATTGGATCAAACACGGCTGTATGCATCTACATCTATGCATGTACACGGCTAAGTGCTTATTACAATATACAAAGTTTTATGTACATACAAAGTCTAAAGAGATCCCTTAACATTATAATTTGCCGTGTAACTGTATCAGTATTTTGTATATACTACATTTGACATATTTTAACACCGCGTGGAGCGCGGCGCTCGCCATGACTTTTTGTACCAGTACCAGTACGTTTTGCGCTATATAAAAGATGTGTTTACATTGATCATATCCAGTCTCCGCTGTGCGTCTATAAGATACTTCCGCAATCTAAATTTAAAGGAGTCAGTGGTATTTAACGATCTTATGGGCGGTGGTAAGTTATTCCAGATCTTTAAAGCCGCATAGCGGAAACTTCCCTTAAAAGCGACTGTTTTATGCGGCAGTATTGAGAGTTGCTGCGAACACTGTCTCGCAGTACAGTCACGTCCACTGGACACCCATTGTAATTTATAAAACAAGTAGTGTGGTTGGCGGTATTTAACAACACCAAACATTAGCGTTGCTAAGTGTAGCTTACGCCTAGACTTCATTTTCAGTATAAACTTGTCGTTAAGAAATGGTGTGACGTGATTCTTAGGTGGTATATTAAAACAAAAACGAGAGCAAGCGTTTTGGACTCTCTGAATTAGCCGATCTGTGCGGCCCCGGAGGCGCGGCCCATACACCGTATCCCCGTAGTTTAATTTCGATAAAACCAATGACTCAACCAGTTGTATTCGCAAGCCCTCGGACAGAAAGGGTCGTATCTTGTATAATATACGCAATCTATAAAAGCAGTTTCGCACCAAGTCAGCAACATGCTTCTCGAACCTCAAATTACTGTCAACAAGCAGGCCAAGATTACGAGCCTCATTCACTCTCTCAATTGACTGCCCCATTAGGGTTATGTTTAAGCTGGGAAGTGATTTGAGACCAATTTTAGTGCCGAATATCATGTATTTCGTTTTATTCGGGTTAAGAACCAGCGAGTTTCTGTCCGCCCAATGTGCGATTCTGTTTAAATCATTATTTAAGTCGGATATGGCTTTATTATAATCACGAGGCCTGAATGAAATATAAATCTGAAGATCGTCAGCATAAATATGATAACGTGAATTTAAAATACACTTTGTAATGTCCGCACAATATAAAATAAACAAAATAGGTCCCAGTATGGATCCCTGGGGAACTCCTCTTTCGACAGGACTCAGTTCAGAAACCACTGTCTCTCCACCGTTGAGAAGTAGCTGGACTTTTTGTTGACGACCTGATAGATAACTATTAAACCATTCAACTGTGTTTCCATCGAACCCGTAGTACTTTAGCTTGGACAGTAACAAACACGTATTAATGCTGTCAAAAGCCCGGGAAAAATCTAATAGAACAAGCAAAGTACACATGCCCTGGTCTTGAGCTAACAGAACGTTGTCAGTTACGTCAAGCAAAGCAGTAGCGGTCCCTCGACCCTTCCTGAATCCTGACTGCAACTCTGGTGTAATGTCATTTTTCTCCAAATAGTCCGACAGCTGAGCGCAAACCACCTTTTCCATAATCTTTGACAAACACGGCAATATACTAATAGGTCTCAAGTCCTTCACATCCACTGGGCTAGCATTCTTTGGCAACGGCCTGACAGTAGCGACCTTCCAAATATCGGGAAAGGTTGATGTTTCTATGGAGGTATTAACCAAATGTGTGATACTGGGTAATGTATACGGTAAAGACAGATTTAACATTTCCAAAGTGATACCATCACAACCTTCCGCATTCGATTTAAGGGTCGAGAGATACTTAGAAATGACTTCCTGGTTCACAGCTGAAATAGCGAAAACGCCCTCTCCATGCCTATTAGATTCGAAAAACGTCATTGTTGCTGAATCAACTGATTGGTTACCAGGTACAGTAAGAAAGTGGCGATTAATTAAATTTGGGTCAGAAAAGTGGGATGGAAGATCGTTGGCCCGTTTGTCCGGCAGTAAGGAAACCTTTAAATTTTTCCATAGTCTCTTGGGATCTTTAATTTTATTATTAATGTTAAAATTGAAATATGCTACCTTTTCACGATAGAGAGAAGCCGTCACCATTGATTTCAACTGCTTATAATATTCCCTTTTGCTCTCAGTCCTACATTTGTGAAATGCACTCAGAGCACTATCTCTTAAAGCCATCATACATTTTATTGTATCCGTTATCCACGGATAAGATGGTGCCTTAATAAGGCAGGTCCTGATTGGAGCATGGGCGTCAAACACTGCCATTACACACCTGTTGAACACATCAACCATCTCATTCATCGAGCTTAAGGACAAAATGTAGCTCCAATCAACGCTTATCAAGCTTCTACTTAGGTCATCAGTATTAATGTGTTTAAAGGGTCTATACCTTGTCAAATATGGTTGAAACTTATCCCGACGCATACGAAAGTCACAAATAATCACCGAGTGTCCGGTTAGACCTCCACACGGCACAACCGTAACATTTTTGGCCTGTAGGTTAGTACAGACTAAGTCAAGTAGGGATTCACTTGATTCTGTAAAGTGCGTAGGCACTGTGACAATCTGGGACAAGCTGAGGCAGCCAAGAAAATCCATCACCACTTTTGTTCGACTATCGCCGCTATTGAAAAAATTAACATTGAAATCTCCGAGTAGAATACAATGGTCAGTGTCGACGAGTGATGTAAAAGCCTCAGTAAGGGCGTCAAGGAAGAGGCTAAGATCTAGCCACGGAGGACGGTACGCAGTGCCAATGGTTACCTTTTTACCGTTAAGAGTGGTTACGATCCACATTTGCTCTATTGATTCGAACCTGGGATCGACGGCTATTGTTACCGTGCGTACATTGAGACCGCGTCTAATATAGAAACCAACACCCCCACCCCGGCCAGAGCGCACATTCACCGGTCGCGGCACATGACGTAGACGATAACCGGGAACGGTCGGCGCACGTCCCCCCTCTCCATGACGTAACCAGGTCTCATTGATAGCTAGAATATCGAACCTATGCCTCTCCACCATAGCCACGAAATCATCGTGGTTCGTTCCCAGGGAGCCCGCATTAAAGAGACCGACAGTGAAAAATTTTTCGATCATTGTTTTATATAGTTTATAAACT
Source organism: Diaphora mendica (assembly GCA_949125395.1). NCBI lineage: Eukaryota > Metazoa > Arthropoda > Insecta > Lepidoptera > Erebidae > Diaphora > Diaphora mendica. The sequence goes on from OX421334.1 coordinate 4,842,499, forward strand.
CTTCAATCGTACGGCAGTGAGTAAACTTGTTATATTCATATAATATCATAATTAGCATACATAAACATAGCATGACACGTTCACAGCAAGGAAAAAATACGGAAACAACAACGTGCAGCGAGTCCACGCCACCGCATAGCTGCAACACACGACCGACAACATAGAAGGAAACGCCACTAGTCGCCGCAATGTCAAAACAGTAAAATATTCTCTTAGAACAAACAAGTCCTCGCGCAAAGTCCGCACTCAAAATTAAACCAATACAAAGTACAAAAATAATAGGGATAGTAGTATTACAATTTAAAAACCTAAAATAATGGTTTATAAGGTATATAAATAACTTAAAAAAATGCAAAGGTATAGTATTATGATATATGTACAACATCATAACATATAAACAATTATATCGCGTCGCTGCCGAAGACACGCACAATGTCCGCCTCACTTTGTATATTAACAGGCTTGTCCCCCTCCCTGCTACGCGCCATGATACGCCCACGTCTACACCAAACAAACTTCCATCTGTGGTGCTGGCAGGCGTCTCGAACCCTACGAAACAACTCGCGATTGAACTTCGTTAGGCGCTCGTTTACATAGAATCGCCTCGGCGAGCCGATCATACCCAAATCAGCAGTCGTAGCGCCGCGGCGCACACGCGCGCTTGACAACAACCGGTCGCGCAGTTCGCGCCGCGCTAGTCGTACAACGAGTGGACGGGGTCGGGGTTCGGGACCCGTAGGACTTGTCGAGGCCACATGGCGGAGACCCACTCGCTCGGCGCTGACTATATCTCTCTCCTCCATTTGTACTCCCAACTTCACAGCTATTTGTAAGGTTACATGGACAGGATTCTCCTGGCATGCCTCCGGGAGATTGGCGACCTCGATATCGTTAGCTAATAACAGCTGGTCACGATCGTTGAGCTCCCGCTTAAGATCCTCGACAACGCCAAACAGAGCCGTCTGGTCCAAGGATGCCGGTTTCTGTTGCTCCAGAGCGCCAACCCTATCCTCTAAAATATTAAGCTGCCCATTACATGCATTAAGGGATGCTCTTATGTCTGCCATCTCCTCTCTGAATAGCTGTAGATCTTTGTTTAGAGAGCGTAAAGTATTTCTAAAAATAATAAGTTCAGAGTTAATATCAGCTGTTATTTCATTGGTGTACTCGGAGACATTTTGAGAGGGATTTTCAGGTGAAGTTGGACTCTTCTGTATGTTTCCCATCGGCGTCTCTGATGCATCAAGGGTACAAGACCCAGAACCCCTAACTGGTGTTTCAGGCTTATTATCAGTAGCCTGATTTTTCTTACACTCGGGACACTGCCAAGATGTACTTATAGTTCCCGAGATGGGCAGAGCCACACATCGTCGATGATAGCAAGCGCTGCACTTCTGACATCTAGCGGCGTCCGTCAATGACAAGAACCGGGCACAACCGCCGCACTTAGTCATGATCAACAAGTACTGACTAAGACTTTATAGTTCGAGGGCTCGAAAGTAGATGGCGCTAGCGCAATTGGTACTATTTATTTTCGTTGCAATGGTGTCATGGGACACTAAACCGCAGTCCAATGCATGTACAATGCGTTAGCGATGCGGAACAGTAGATCCGGGAGCCGAAACACCGCCTCACAGTCACAGATAAGTCTCACTTATTACTTTTTTCAAGTTCACTATATAAATAAAATAACAGGGTAGGTGATAGTGTAATGTGCAGATACAGATTGATTTATTTGTTATTATGGATCCAAACCACAACGACACTCGCGAACAGTTACGATTATTTACGACACTATAATAAGCATGTATACAATAAAACGTGAAGATTTAAAACTGTTTGTTTTTATTTTTATGGCACACAATAGCACAGAGGTCCGCACACACACAGTTGACCGTGTGACTAGATGGCGTTGTGTGTTAGATGTCCAAAATATTTATTATTATTATTATTTATTATTAATTATCCTCACATCGGTGATCATAATATTCACATAGCAACTGAACTCAATTATGCATTATAGAGGCAGGCAGTTTCCAAAATTTTAATTACTCCGTCTCTCCGCAGGAACCAAGCGTTAATTATTCAACAATGCGACGCCCGCTGGCAATTGTTTTTCGTGGATTGCTATTATATTGCATAATATCGGTAGTTTTAATTTATGAGGCCGGGACAATATGCCGTTGTTGGGTAGATAAAATGAGTTGCACTTGTTATAGGTTGATTAAAAATTTGATTTACTGTTGATTGCAGTCTTTCAATCTTTTATTATCAAGATTACCTGATACAAATCATGATACAAGTTAAAACCAGAAATGTTCATATACGCTAAGCTAAAAGACCATGACCCAAAAATGCAATTCGTTAAAAGCCATTATACTCATAGCTAAATACAAAACGTACGGCGAATATGTACTGAAAAGTGCTTAATTATAAGTTTGTTATGTAAAAAGACTCTCCGTTTACTTTGTATTACTAAAATATTTTACAATATCTTCAATAATTTGTACGTCGTTGTCTTATATTAGTATAGTTTGAAATTCATCGTTATGTACTGTTTAGTAGAATTAAAAATAACCAACAACTATTTTAATTTATCGGTTTGGTATTTATTTATGACAGTTTGCTGGTATATGTAGTCTGTTATTTGCCTAGTCAAGCCTAGTAGTGTGGCTCCCTTGATAGTGAGTGGAGAAACAACCTGCAAAAGAAGCGATGGTTTAACACCTATTAAAATTTGATTGCACGAATAGCGTAGTGACTTAAACAGTCACCTCATCGTTTCCTACTGAGCTGAATATTAGTAATTATATCCCGTCATACGACAACATTTTTTGTAATAATCAAATTTTTATTCTGACTCTGGATCTTCGTTGTGTCCATTTCATGAATATTTATACAGTCCATGATAAATTCCTAGTAATAATATAGTATCATAATATCATATCATATCAAATGAACAACTTCAAGTGATGAAATACTATCATACTTAATAATATTATAAATGCAAAAGTTTGTAAGGATGTAAGTGTGTATGTTTGTTACCCTTTCACGCAAAAACTACTGAACTGATTTGGATGTAACTTTACAGTAATATAGCTTATACATCAGAATAACACATAGGCTCATATATGCCGCGATAATCGATAATCTACATACACGCGGGTGGAGCCGCGGGCAACACCTAGTACTACAGTAAAGTCACAACAACAACTATAGTAACATTGTATATATCAGGTTTATATATCGGTAGTGCACTCACTGGTGGCTCGTGCAATCGGAACGACACAACCGTAAATCGTGAGCCGTGACACACCACGAACACTAATCCACGAAACTGTGGAACCGTAGCGTTGATTAACCGCAGAGGATCAAAGACTAAAATAATAGAACATACAAATAAATGAATCGTTGACACCTCTTGAGAAAATATTCTGTGTAGGCAAAAACTTTGCCCCTTTGTGTGACCAAATTTCAATCACTAGGCAACCACTTGTCTAATAACTATAAATTCTCAAAATTAATAAAAAAAACCCTATATAGTAACCTGAGTTCGCTTTAAAAAGTAAAAAACACCTTATGCGCTTTCATTTGAGACCCCACTCGATGATATTTTTGCAGACATTCGGTTACTCTTCCCCACTTTCACCTCCATAACTTTTAAACGGCTCAACCGATTTTCATGAAACATATCTAAGAACACTCGCACATAACTCACCTTTCATTACAAAAAAACAAAATTGAAATCGCTTCATCCGTTCGAGAGCTACGGTGCCACAGACAGAAAGACACGTGAAACTTATAACATCCCTCTTTTTGGTCGGGGGTTAATAAATAGTTTTGAAGCACATTTTTCCTATGACATACCATCTCGGTTGCTTTTATCAGGTCTGAACGATCATCTATGATATAAGTGTCTAAGTAATCAATGTCTGCAAAGGGGAAGTGTCAATTTAGCTTGCTGTTGTGGTCAAATTAATGATCAATATTAAATAAAATATCTCCATCATATTACCGGTCGATTAGTAATAAATTTCTTAGGTATTAAGTCCTTCAACGCTTAATTTCATATTTGAGATAAATTTTGGAATAACTCATTAGAGGAGTAGCATCTCCGATGGTGCTTTAATCATCTATCAAAGACGTAAAAGGCAGAATATATTAAGAAATATATGGACTTGACAGACTATTATTCAAATTTCAGATAGCAAAGTGTCCCAACTATAACACAGTTTTTGCAGTAGCACTTATTGCCCTTTTCAAACTTATAACATAAAGGAAAAAGTTCTCCTTCATACTCAAGTGCATAACTAATGTTACACAAAGCACTTGAACTACACAAAACTACTTCCACATTCAAGATCCTACTCAAACTTTTACATCACTATGAGAATTATAATTTAAACTCGCAAGTCAGTGGTGCCAGAATACTTCCCTGGAGAACACAAATTATCTAACTTCTAAGAACAAAATAGTGAATGTAAGTGTGTTTAAAATTGCAACTTAATGCTTCCCCAGACAATACGGAACATGCTCTGAATATGTAAGAATAAAAATTTTGTTTATTTCTTTCTCAGATCAAATAAAAAAAGGTAGATAACGCACCGCCTTGTTCTTGTTGAAGCAGAAAAAAGGCGCGTAGTTCCAAGTAAACGCACACGCGTTACGTACTAACTGTACTATAAACTACGCTACTTTTCGTCAGTATCGTACAAGTATCGACAACTTATACGATACTGACAAAAAGTAGCGTATCTACCTTTTTTATTTGATCTGAGATTTCTTTAAAGTACTCTTGAATTTTTTTGATAGTGCTGTACTATAACAGCAAACTGACAGAAAAAAAAATACCAGGCTTAACCGGAGTTATTCCACGCCCTCCCAAAAACTTGGTTAAGTAGATCTTATGTGCCTTTTCATCAAGTGAGTGGGGTTATTCGAGCTCAAATCATTGAATTCCCTTGTTAATGGGTCAGGGAATAAAATTCAGCAAAGCATTTGTGTCTCTGCTGTTGCAGTTGCTTTTGGTTTTAATAGTTGTTTATACATTTGACCCATCTCGTCGTTGGTACAGTTATAGCTTACAAAACTATTACACTATATTAACAACCTTCTTTCTTTGTACAGTATGAACATGTTAAGTGGTATTTAATCAGTGGTGGATTAATATATTATTATGTTTTTACTACAAGAAAAAATATTATCAGAAACAGGTTAGGATACTTCTTTGGAATGAGTATCCATACTTATATCCACACTAATATTACAAATTTGAAAGTAACTGTGTCTGTTTCTCTATAACGCTTTCATGGTTAAACAAACAAAAACAAAAGATAGTAGAGCCACGCTGATTTCAGCACGAACGGGCCGGCTCGACCGGGGCGGTACTACCCTCGCACAGAAAATCAACGTAAAATGACAGCATTCGTGCTGTCGTGTTTCGTTGGTGAGTGCGAGACCGGAGGCCCAATTAGTCTAGTCAACAAGTTCCATATTTGTTGACTAGACTAAAAGATGCCCAAGCATCACTAGGCCGCCATAGTGTGGGTCACCATGCTGCATTGTTGCATTCGCAATGAGTATGGTGGCCACCACTCGTGGATTCTGCTTATGCTTTCCATCAGGCAGAGTAGAGTCATTATGGCGGGCCAAACATAAAAAAAAAAAAAAAAACCGCTGCACCGATTTCAATGAAATTTGCTGTGGAGATACTTTAATTCTTGAAGATGGACTTAGGTGCTTTCTATAGTGATAAGCGAAATACACACGAGTGAGGCCCTGGATAAATACAAGTAATCTATAACAACATAGTTATAGGTATGTATTCCCAGTATTACTGATTCAAAGTATTTTATTTGTATTTAAATACCTGCATTATTTATGCGCACTTGTAAATCGTTATATTGCATTACCGTTCAAATTGGGGTCAAGAGAATTAACCTGAAATATTAAATGACGTATAGTGCTCTTCCATAACAAATAAATTTGTATCCATTGATTCTGAGAATTAAAATGAATCTGGCATGAGCATGAGAATACTTCATGAGATATTTCTTTTACATAATGTTTTACATTTAAAACCATCGTAGTAGTATTCCCTACAAATTGTAGTAATTCATTGTTTTGTTCTGTAAGCTACACAATATATTTACTGCCAATATAAGAATTATCTTTCCTTTTTTATGGTTAAAATATATTTTGGTTGGGGTCATTCAAAGGGCCGCAATATTCCTATGTTTCTTGAATTGTCGATTTCCATGGGCAACTGTGGTCTCATAGTACATGGTGCTCCTTTACCTCTCCTAAAAATTAAATCAGTATTAAAAAGAAAATTATTTTAACAACAACAACCCGACTGCTTAAAAGTAATGTTTTTTTTTTTTTTTTTTATGTTTGGCCCGCCAAAATGACTCTACTCTGCCTGATGGAAAGCATAAGCAGAATCCACGAGTGGTGGCCTAGTGATGCTACTGCATCTTTTAGTCCAGTCAACAAGTATGGAACTTGTTGACTAGACTAATTGGGCCTCCGGTCTCGCACTCACCAACGAAACACGACAGCACGCTGTCATTTTACGTTGATTTTCTGTGCGAGGGTAGTACCGCCCCGGTCGAGCCGGCCCGGTTGTGCTGAAATCAGCGTGGCTCTACTACCTTTGGAGTGTGCGCGTACCGTAGCAGTGACCTACGGATACCCAATATATTCGTAGGCCACTGCTAAGGAACCTGATGTACAGTAAATTGTGGTAGCAGCCGTAAAGGAGAAATTAGTCCTATTAAAAAATATAAAATGAAAAAGGCTTCAATATTGAATATACTAAAGTCTGATCACCTATTTAATGCCAAACCTAGGTGCGACGGAATTCATTACAATTTGGCTTGTTTCCCATTTTGTAAAAATACAATAGTGGCACTGAGAGCGCTTCAGTCAACGCTTAAAATTAAAAGGATGTGAGTTTTTATTCTGATTAAACAAAACTTATTACACGGGCAAATAATTATAATTAGTTTATTTACACCTGTAGACTGGAGTTAGATTGGAAGTCGATTATTTGAAAGTTTTTATATTTCTTACTGCAATAAAATGTTATGAGATTGTAGTAGTCTAAGATTAGGAAAACCATACATCTACTTGCCCCGGACGAAAATAGAACCCGTGACTCGCCACAAGATATTTGTACATTTTTAGAATAGCACTGATTTGGCAATTACAGTTCTTCTTTCCACCTTTTCTTGTGTTTTTTCTTCGTTGTCAGAGGGTCAGCATGTATACAATGCTTTAACAAAGCTTAGCCAAGACTCTTTTGAGATGTTAAATCGCGAAAGTTAGAAATAAGAAACCTCATAATCATATTTATGTATATCATATAACTATCCACGCGTTTGCACATGTGTCATACGAAAGCCATGTAAATTTCACGAACTTTGTTGTACATAATAAGTACAACAAATATTGTACTATATTGTTGTATATAATATTAATAGGACATAATATTATAATGTCCTATTAATATTATAAACGCGAAAGTTTGTAAGTATGGATGGATGGATGGATGGATGGATGTTTGTTACTCTTTCACACAAAAACTGCGGAACGGATTTGGATGAAACTTTACAGTAAAATAGCTTATACATCAGAATAACACATAGGCTACTAGCTGCCGCGATAACCGACATATACGCGGGCAGAGCCGCGAGCGAAAACTAGTTATTCTATACATTTGCATGAATAGTAATCGAACTGCATCAAAATGTGCTGTATGGTTTAGGAGGTAAGCAGAACACACAAAATGACTTTGTAATAAATTATCTAAGGGAAGTCTAGGTCAGATGATTTAATGGAATTACAATATGTAGATGTATATCATAGTCTATCCAATTCCATCCATCCAGACAGTATCTCCAAAAGATTTTAACTGCGATAAAGCTGACTATAGTAACATTTGTCCTAGTGGTTTAAGCGGTCGCCACGTCACTCTCTATTGCAATCAGTGTTGTGGGTTTAAATCCAACATGGGACAACCATTTATGTGTGATTCATAAGTTATTTTGTCAGAGTCTGATTGTTCTTTGTGTCCATTTTTTGTATGTTTATACAATCCCCCACGACCTTTTGCGACGAGTTACCTTTTTTAAAAAAAGACGACTATTAGGAATGCAAAGAGTACGGAAAAAAAGAGTTCTTTAATATTACACTAAACCCATTGAGATATACCTGATCGATAAGTTTTACATTCATTCAATAACATTTGCACAAAGGCCGTTAATATTTCCAGGTTTATATGACCTGGATCACTTGTTGAGCATACATGAAATATTGATGGAATAAACTGCAGGGAATGCTCGAGCAAGTTATGGTACCATTCATATTGGATACCTCGCTTATTGCTTCTGCATTTTTTAGAAGCCGATATGCGTGCATTTTTCCTTTTGGTATTGGCTTTTCTTGGTACAGAATCAGCATAGTCCATCGTTCGGTTTATCAAAGAACCTTTTGAAGAGTACGTAAATGGCATCAAGTTTTATTTTTGTGGGAATAAAACCATTTATTTATAAAGCTTGAAACTCACAGAAAATCAACGTAAAATGACAGCGTTCGTGCGGTCGTGTTTCGTTAGTGAGTGCGAGACCGGAGGCCCAATGATGCAGAAGCATCACTAACCCACCGTGGTGTGGGTCACCATGCTGTATTATTGCATTGTCTGCATTCGCAATGAGTATGGTGACCACCACTCTTGGATTCGGCTTATGCTTTCCATCAGGCAGAGTAGGCCAAACATAAAAAAATAACTGAATTTAAGTAGAAGTTCTTTCTGTTTCATATACACACATCAAAAGTGTCTAGGGATCAACATATGTGTCTAGGGATCAACATATGTGTCTAGGGATCAACATATATTTTTGCAATAACTTTTCTCCTGATTGATATTAATTAAAATTTTCTTTAAGGATTCATCAAATAAAGTGTTTTCGTTTGTCACAGTAACGATAAACCAAGTCACCTTTGCATTAATAAAGAAATTTGCCATTTTCCTAATAAAAGGATTTTTGACATTTGAACCACTAACATTAAAGTTCGAAAAAAAGACTGAAATAACAGTTTTCTTTAAAATTTTATTAGGTAACTTAAACAATTAATAATCCGTGTTTCTACCGCGAACACTAACACAAGAACATCGGTTTGGCATACTCAAAATGAGTTCATCCAAATCACGCTGTGGAATGGCCGCCCATGTTCGTTGCAACAACAAAAAAAGGTCTTCTTGCGAGTGGATACCCTCCATATTCGGCAGAGCTCTTCTCTGTAGCATATCCCATGCATGCTCAATCGGGTTCAAGTCTGGCGACTGAGCAGGCCAGGGCCAAAGCCACATCTCAATCTCAAGAAATCCGCATAAAAATGCTTGATCCCTAGACACTTTTGATGTGTGTAGTTTGAAGTGTGACCAAAATTTTTATCGTTCATATGGTGATGAATTATGAGTCTGGAGTGTCACCAGCCTTATTTATTCTATGGGTGTTGTAAGAGTTGACGATAAGACCAAACTATATGGAACAACTACCAGTCAACAGTCAAACTCGTTTGGCCAGCGTGGTGTAATATTATGACAATTTCTCCTTTCTAAAGAGAGACAGATATCCACAAGTGGGTTAATAAAGGCTGTTGATGATGATGATGTTTTGTTTACGTATCTTCTGTACAAATAAATAAAGTTAAAGTGTCTGTTTGTAATATTAAAATTTTCGCTTTTTCTAAATACATCTATACTATTATATAAAGCTGATGAGATTGTTGGTTTGTTTGTTTGTTTGAAAGCGCTAATCTATACTATTTATAAAGCTGAAGAGTTGGTTTGTTTGTTTGAATGCGCTAATCTCAGGAACCACTGGTCCGATTTGAAAAATTCTTTCAGTGTTGGATAGTACATTTATCGAGGAAGGTTATAGGCTATGTATCATCACGATACAACTAATAAAGGCGAAGCACCAATGAAAAATGTTTCAAAAACGGGGGAAAATTATCACGCTACGGGCAATAGGAGACGCAAACGAGGTTGCGTGGGTCAGCTAGTATGTATATAATAGGTCTTTACCTATGAAATTGCCGTTTTGTATGCAATAAGTGAAAGTACTTATTTTTTCAAACTTTTTTATTTCTGTTATTCGAAGTAATCACCCATGCAATCGACGCATCCTTGCCAACGCATTGGCAGTTTACTGATGCCCTTCTTGTAAAAATCAGCTGGACGGGAGGCAACAAACTCTTCAAAGGCATTTTGTACTGCCTCTCGGGAATTAAATTTTTTACCCACTAAAAAGTTGTCTAAATTTTGGAAAAAGTAATAGTCGGTAGGTGCAAGGTCTGGTGAGTATGGCGGATGAGGGAGAGCTTCCATCTCCAGCTCCTGCAGCTTGGAGACTGTCTGTTGCTCAGTATGGGGTCGCGCGTTGTCGTGAAGGAGCAGTGGGGACGACCGATTGACCAAAGCTGGTTGCAGATGTGCAAGCTTCTCCATCATTCTCTCCAGTTCTTCACAGTACACATCTGCATTAATGCTCATGCCGTTTTGCAAAAAGCTGTGGTGAATCACACCCGCACTAGACCACCAAACAGTGACCATCACCTTTTTAGGGGTCATTTTTGGTTTAGGGCATTGCTTTGGTGCTGAACCAGGGTCTAACCAACTTGCTGAGCGCTTTCGATTGTCGAACAGAATCCATTTTTCGTCCCACGTAACAATTCGTTTCAAAATTCCTTCATTTCTTTGCCTGTTGAGCAGCGCAAGGCAGGTCTCGACGCGTACGTTGCGCTGGCGATCGTCAAGGTCGTGGGGCATCCATCTATCAAGCTTTTTTACCTTGCCAATTTGTCGCAAATGGATCAATATTGTTTTGATGCTTACATTAAAAGCTGCTGCTAGCTCAGCTGTAGATTGAGTTTCGTCAGCTTCCACAATCGCCTTTAATTCATTATTGTTAACCAAAGTCTCCGGACGACTACGAGCTTCATTTTTCAAGTCAAAATTTCCAGAACGGAACCGGGAAAACCAATAACGGGTTATGCGTTCGTTTGTACAGTTCTCTCCGTAAACGTTTTTGATGTTACGTGCCGTTTGTGTCGCGTTGGTGCCACGACGGAACTCATATTCCATAATTACACGAATTTTTAAAGTCTCCATTTTGACGAAAAATGTTCAAATGTAATGAAAATACAACGCTAATCAAAAAACAAAAGACTGAGTTTGTAAATAGAATGTCATGGTTTTAAAACAAAATTAATTTGAATTTAGAATACAGAGCCATTACAAACTTTTTTTTATTTGAAATGACCAGTGCTGAAGAACGGCAATAAATAAAAATAAATAAATGAATATCTTTTTTCTTTTTTTTTATCTGTGTGTATGTCTGTATGTTCCGGCTAATCTCTGAACCGGCTGGACTGATTTTGACGGTACTTTCACTGACGGTTAGCCGTTGATATAAGGAGTAACTTAGGCTACTTTTTCTAGACTAGTTTTTTTCCCCACGGCGTCACCCGCGGTTGTCCTTGTACCGCGAGCCAAACCCCAGGGCTCAGCTAGTTAACAGTATGAGTTATAATGCTATTTAATCTCTACATATCATACTATCCATACCTACATAGTCAAGAAGAAATAATCTTCAAATATGTGTCTTATATTTTTGGATTTTATGCGTAATATATTTTGACATAAATAATTTCGTTCAGCTTTTCCAAACACGAAGAATGTCTTGACATGTAATATCTGATTTACATGCAAACAGACTGAACCTATATTTTGCTTGTAGTAGAAAAAAAATCCGAAACTGCGTTGTGAGTAAAATTTATGGCGTGTACCTAAAGTAAAAAAATAAAATACGCTCTAATATTATGGGGAAAATGAGCTGAAAGGTCACCTCTTGATAAATCATCACCACCGCCTATGAATACCAGTATGGGAATGACATCATCTCAACGCAAGTCACGTAGTCGAAATAAAGTATTAACCAATAATATAGAATAAGGGTGATAGGGATTCTAGAAAGAAAATCAATGTGATACTCTTGCAACTTGGCTAAAGGGTTTGTTGAACTCGTGGCGACTTCCACATACAGCGCAACAGACACATATTACAGCGCCATCTACCGAAGATACGTCGAACTACTGAGTAATAAAGGAAACGAAGAAACTACTAATCCCGAGTCGCGCAATAGAAGTTCTCGCTACGATTAGCATATATACAACATCCCAACATTAACCGTTGGGCCGTGGCCCACCAGGCATGATCACCTCGCCTGGTCGGAGGATCCTCCCTGTATTGGAGGGACATAACATTCCCCCGGCAGAATATATATGAGCCTACCAAAGTGATTCTACTATGCTTGATGGAAAGCATGAGTAGAATCCTAGGGTATTGATCACCTTAAACATCGAGAATGCAACAATGCAGCATGGTGAGCCGCTCATAGCCCAGGGTAAGTAACAACGGCGCGGTCAGTACCTGGATGGGTGACCGCTGGAAGCATGATACCATGAGCGTCTCCGTGATTCGGAGGTCACGTTAAGCAGTCGGTCCCGGTTGTTATCGTAGGATAACAGTCGATAAGCTTATTTGGAGGCCTTAAAAAAACATCTAACGGCAAGATTACGTGGCCACAAGTGTGTCTTGCCAGTCCCCAACCCGCACTTGACCAGCCTGGGGACGTATGGCCTTAACCCTCTCCTGAGAGGAGACCCGAGCCCAGCAGTGGGACGTTATGGGTTGTTGATGAGCCACACTATGGTGGCCACTTTGTGACAACTGAGACCGTCAGTTTTACACGCTCTCCGAGGCACAATATACCGCCAAATTTCATTCACCAGTCTGTTAATAAGAATTTCGTGCGGGAAAAAGAATTTATATAAATTCATACTGCTATAGAATTCGGGATAATTTATATGCCCACTAGTAAAACATTAACGGCAATACAAAACACTTATCGAAAAGATTTTCCAGGAAACTTTGGGGTAACGTCAAACGCTGTTTGTGAATTTTCTGAAGTTGGTAGTGGAACAAAGGCAAAATGTTTGATTCTCGAACCTCGGCCGATAACGGTGAGTGACGTACAATGGCCACTTTTCCCCCAAATCGCGTACGGTTGCACAAAAACGGAGGAAAAAGAATTTAGTACATATTTATAATTTAGTTAAGAAACGATGAGTGTTTCATTATCAAAATCAAATAGTTTTTTTTTTAAGTAGGCCTTTTCAGGTAGGTACTTTCAAAACGGTACATTACTGACTCTAGTGGCGCGGTTCCAAAATGCCATTCCTATGGACAAGAAACGGCAAGACAGCATATTTATAATAACTTTGGTATCATAATATCGGCCTAACAATAAATAAACATAATTTTATTAAAATTACAAAATTCAGGTGGAATGTTGGAACAATGCTACTTAATATAAACATTTTTTTAGGGAAATCTGACACATAACAGTTTTTACTATCAAACTAAATAGAGTTTGTACTAGATTGAATAATATAATCTTATTTTTTTTTTTGTAAATACATACTTAATACTTTGAGACCTCTTCTTGCCTCGGAGAGCACATTAAGAGCCGTCGTGTCGGTTGCCATACAAATATCTTTGGTAATCGTTACGGCTGTTGGAGTTACAGTATATACGAGTATTAGGCATAGCAACATACAAACATCGAAAAAATAGCAGATTATTCAAACATTTGGTCCAACCCGGGTATCGAAATCAAGACCTCAGCATAGCAGTCGCATATGTTACAACTGCGCCGCCAAAGCAGTCAAATATTGCGTAGTTTTTTGATAAAATATTAATATATTTAACGCGTTTTTAAAACTAAATATGTAAATGCGTTTTCTATTACACCCATTCGCAGTTGGTTCTATTTACAGTTTAAAGTTATTAAGGCATGAGATAAATACACCAAAGATTTAGCTTTGGATTTCTACTATTTCAACTGAATATCATGTCAGTCACAATTCTCAAACGCTGTAATAATTTTAAGCAAATATACAATTATTCCCTAGTAATTTCATTACAAGAATACTCAGATTTCAGGTTGAAGTGACATGTTTGAACAAGGCCATACAGGCATATAATATTTTGTACAAAATAGCTTGTAAGCTCAAAGCCTGTCGTCTATTACGATGTCTTAAACAAAGGATTTACTTAAGACATTTATCATCAAGTGCCAAAATAATAATAGGTCTTTACCTATGAAATTGCCGTTTTGTATGCAATAAGTGAAAGTACTTATTCTTTTTTATTTCTGTTATTCGAAGTAATCACCCATGCAATCGACGCATCTTTGCCAACGCATTGGTAGTTTATTGATGCCCTTCTTGTAAAAATCAGCTGGACGGGAGGCAACAAACTCTTCAAAGGCATTTTGTACTGCCTCTCGGGAATTGAATTTTTTACCCACTAAAAAGTTGTCTAAATTTTGGAAAAAGTAAGAGTCGGTAGGTGCAAGGTCTGGTGAGTATGGCGGATGAGGGAGAGCTTCCAACCCTAGCTCAAAAGGGCTCAAGGGCATCAATAAACTGCCAATGCGTTAGCAAAGATGCGTTGATTGCATGGGTGATTACTTAGAATAACAGAAATAAAAAAGTTTGAAAAAATAAGTACTTTCACTTATTGCATACAAAACGGCAATTTCATAGGTAAAGACCTATTATTATTTTCTTGGGAGGAAATTTAATCGAGATAGTTATCGCGGTAAAAAATAGCCTATATCCTTCTTCAAGAACCAAAGTATCATCATGCGAAATTTAATCGAAACCAGCTGACCCGACGAACTTCGTACCGACATATTTTTCATAAAAAAAAAATCCCCGTTAATTTTAGATTTTTTTCTATACAAACCATGTCCTTTTAACAACGAACATAACGAAAAAGAATTATCCCAGTTGGTGCAGGCGATGGGATGGTATGTGCGTACATACATTTCGGCGATTCATTTTTATAATTATACTAGCGGACCCGACAGACGTTGTCCTGTCTACACGTCTTTAATTTGAAAATTTCAAAAATTAATTAAAAAAACATTCTCCAGTGGACAAAATTGTGAATCTAAACCATTCCCAGATCCCCTTTAACACACACAAAAAAAAATCATCAAAATCGCTCCAGTCGTTTGAGAGAAGTTCAGTGACATACACACTCACAGAAGAATTATATATATAAAGATATAGATACCTAAGTGCAATGGTTTAGCCATGAGTTACTTTAAAATTAATAATATTTAACTTGGATGTATAGTATTAATTGACTTTGCAAAAACAGTAAAGTACTATGGGTTGGAATGGATTATAAAGCATTTTATAGCGTTTTTAAACACTTGTTTAGCTCTCGTTTTAAAAGGTGTATACCAACATTAAGCTCGTATTCCACTGAATATAAAACTACAAGCAATATTATAATTCAACTAGTGCCCAGCCAACTGAATACTTTCAAAGTAGGTATGGGCTTTCCTCTATAGCTGTATTGAAAAACAGCGTAGTTTCCGTGCATTAAGGTTCTATAATAATATAAAATTTCTTTATTTTAATACAAATGTGAATTCGGTTTTGGGTTTCCATTTCACTTGCATTCAAAGGCTTGAAAGTATTATACAAATGCGCTTAAAATTTATGTGATTTACATGCACGTTTTATGCGATATTGCTGAATTTATTAATATTAATGTTAAAATACTTTATTAAGGAAAAAAACGATTGGGAAATTTCAAAATATTTTTTCATTTCATTAAATGAGATGCGCGGGTAGCGCAGTGGCCACGCCACTTTATTATTCAGACATTAGTGTGATTACACTTTGTGTGATTCTCAAATTGTTGTTATAACTCTGTGTGTTTGTCTGTTGCATGTTGTTTGTAAAGTCCTCTCGATACAGGATATATTGTTTTTTTTTTTTTAATTTAAGATATCTTACTAATGAGCACTTACTAAAAATGATTAAAAAGCATCCTAGGTTACTTAATAGATTTGAAATGAGTGTGGGGGCAGGTGTGTCATGTCCCACCAACACAAAGGGAGGATCCTCCGACCAGGCGAGGTGATCATGCCTGGCGGGCCAACTGCCCAACGGTTGATGTTGGGATGTTGTATATATGATTATCGGCGCGAGAACTTTCACTGCGCGATTCAGGATTGGTAGTTTCTTAGTTACTCCGTAGTTCGACGTATCTTCGGTAGATGGCGCTGTAGTATGTTATGTTGTTGCGCTGTATGTGGAAGTAGGCACATGAGTTTTAGAACTGTAAATCTAATTGATATCTCCGAGTTCTAAGAACTTAGTGCTTGTTTTTAACATTTTTTGATTACTTCGTTATTAGTTAGAATCATACACATAGATCTTTCACTTTTTCATTATCAGATTTTGAAGAATACGGTAGATTCGGTAGGTGATGCTACAGTAAGTTTTGTTGCCGTATATAGATGTCGCCACAAGATGAAAAGTTTTTAAAACTCACAATTTACGAGATTCGTATATTGTTTGAACATTTACATGTGTTCTACTATTAGACAGTAGAACTTAATAAATCCTTATAGAAATAGTAATATAGTCTATAGGAAGGAAGGAAATGCGTTGGACATTTTTCATTAAATATATACCCTAATTTGTTTGTAAATACGGCTCAATATTAAAGAGAAAAAATGTTCCTACACTATATCCACAAAACGGGGAAGCCTGGTTACCATCTACGTCGGCATTGCAAAATGTATGAGGGTACTCCCCACTATCGAAGTAATGGCGTAAATAGCTCCCGGCAAATCTCTTTGTACCCACAATTCACGGTCACTCTATCGGAGGAGCCATGTTTTTTTGATAACGCCGGAACAATGTTGGTTCTAAGTGAAAGAAAGATTTTAATCTGCGGTCGGAATGGTTTTTATCGTGCGTGTACCTCAAGATAAGGATGAAATATTTATGTACAGTTAAATGGTTATAAATTTGTAAACATTGGTAATAGAAAAGCTGAACGCGCCTTGCTCTAATATTTTAAGGATAAAAAAGATGTGTTCAATCGAATTTTTATATATTTTGATCGACTCAACGCTCGATAGCTGGCGTTGTCCCGATCGGCTGAATCGCGTAGTTAAGATTCTCCGGTAGTGTATACCTGCCGAACAAATATTTTAATATATTTTTGTACTCGCATCAAATGGTTGATTATTTGACTTGAGTAAACAGTGCCCCAAATTAAGTACTACAAGATACAATTTGGTAATACAAATTATTTTTGTACTACTACAAATACAATTTATTTCTACAAATTGAAATTTTATAACTCTTTTTCTCTGTTGGCTATTTTTTTTTATTCTAACTTAACTATTTTTAGAAGCAATTTCAACCCAAAAATTTTAGTTCTTCTAAACTGTTCCGTGCAATTTGACATGCAAGTGTTGTCTCGCATACATATTTATAAGTTTTGATGTACTCGGTTAGCGCGTCTCGAGTGCCGCAAACTGTTTCTCATTATCATACTTTACTTGTTTAGTTTTAAAAGTTGCAAACTTGAATTTAATATTACGGGGTTTTCATCGATATTGCCAACAGTCGTTTAACTTTGCAGGCATGAAGGGATTTTAGTTCTGAAGTATTCCTGCACTTGTAATTTGACAAGTTTTAAATAAGTATGTATGTATAAAGAAAATAAGTATTCAGGTATACATTTTTCATTATGATTTTTTATCGATAAAAATAAAACTAATCTGATCACTTGTGCTGCCACCTAGTATTCTCTACTGAAACAAGTTCTGTCTAGAGTTACTGCGTACTTGTTACATACAACTTACAGATGGCGCTATACTAAATTTTTCGTTCACGAAATAAATAAATAAATATTTCGGACATCTAACACACAACGCCATCCAGTCCCCAGCTTAGCAGATCTTGTGTTATGGGTACTAGGCAACTGATATAAATATACTTTATTTTGTAAATACATACATATTATACATAGAAAACATCTAAACTCAGAAAAAACAAATATTTGCAGATCATACAAACATTTGATCCGACCCGGGATTCAAACCCAAGACCTCAAGCACAGCATTCGCATACGCTACCATTGCGACACGGAGGCAGTCAATGTTACGTTACGGACGCTTTTTGCCGGCTAGGGCACCCCTACGTAATGCCTCATTAGGAACTTCGTTTCAAAAAAAGGTTTTAATCGTATCTTGTCTATTTTTATCTTCACCTCTACAACTCAAGTAGGTCATTAGTCGAATTACGTAGAATCTATCGGAAAGCTCGTAAAAAACTAAATTACATTAAAAAGCGTAACGTAACAAGAGATATTTACAATAATGCTCTTATTGCTCTTAGAGTTGCCAGGTCTCATTATAGAGCTGCTGTGGATAAATCAAAGGGAAATTTAATACGAAAAATTTTACGAATTTAAAGCAAATAGATCAATCGACCTTGCATACATACAGAACATCAAAATTAATAATAGTTATACTACAGGAGTAGAACAAACCACAGAATATCTTTTAGAATCACTTGTGCCTGACGATCGGCCGGAGGATGACACGGATTATCACCGACAAATTAGGCAGTGGGCTATTGAACCACCATTGTCTCCAATGTCTGACTTGCCATCTTCAAACGAATTCCTCAGTATTGTTAGGTCATTACCACTAAATAAGGCTTCGGGCGACGATAAAATTTCAAACAAAACGATAAAAGAAGCTTGTAAACTTTTGGGTGATACGGTTTTAACAGTTTTTAAACGTTGCATTGCGGAAGGAGTATTTCCTAGTGTTTGGCGGTGCGGTAATATTCGTATAATACCAAAAAGCGGCGATAAGCCACCGGACGATCCCAAATCATATCGACCCATAACATTATTACCATCGCTAGGAAAGCTTTTAGAGCGTCTTATAGTACCACGACTTCTACCGGGTGGAGTTAAATTTCATGATAGACAATTCGGGTTTACGTTGGGAAAATCGACAATTGATGCAGTTATGTTCTGTAAGGAAAACTGTCACCGAGTCAGATTTTCAATACGTTTTAGGCATCTTCTTAGATATATCTGGCGCCTTTGACAATGCGACAAGGCCCATGCTATTGCTAAAATTAAAATTAAGAGGTTGCTTTAAAAATATTTATTCCCTTATCTCCTCGCACTTCTTACAAGGTACTACTAAATTGAGACTTGGGCATCATTTTGTGTCGAAGGCGCTTACGATGGGTCGTCCTCAGGGGTCAGTGCTAGGTCCATACTTGTGGAACATAGACTTCGACGATTTTCTAGCAATGCCTGTGCCGTCCGGATGTACCCTGAATATGTACGCGGACGGTTTGTTATTGATAGAGTCGGATACTAGAACGGGGCTTGAGAGGCTGGCCAGTGAATGTTTGGACTTAATATCTCGGTGGGGCGGTTGACTTTTGCACCAAACAAAACCTTCCAGCTACTTCTGAAAGGTAACCTCAAATTACCACCGTGTATTAAATTTGAAAATGTTACTATTGAAAATAAAACCTCGGTTTCTTATTTAGGATTGGTTTTAGAAAGAAATTTTTCATTTATTGAACATATTAGAACAGTTAATGAAAAGTCAAAAAAGAGTTTCTTTGCACTGACGAGAATATCAACTGCGACATGGGGTCTGTCATTTCATACACTAAAGATCATATATGGAGCTTATTATTATTATTACTTATTTAGGTTCTATTTGCTATGGTACTCCTGTATGGGCAGATAGGGCGACTGTAGGTGCTGTCCATCGCAAACTGTTACAAGGCCAACGACCTGCATTGATTTTCTTGTGCAAGGCATATAGGACGGTTAGCACTGAGGCTTTACCGGTGGTGGCAGGTGTTCTTCCGGTCGATCTCGAGGTGCAAAGACGTGCAGCCATGTATTATTCCATACTACAAAACATAAAATGCGATTTTTTGGGCATTCGAGACCGCGGTAAAATCATAAGATTGTTTCAACAGCAATCCAATGTCTATAACGACCTCTTGGATGAATGGCAGCAACGGTGGGACGAATCATCGAAGGGGCGCCACCTCTACCAGATCTTTCCATCTGTTCGCGAACGGTTGTCAAGGACATGGCTCGAGGTGGATCACTGTGTCGCTCAATTTCTTACAGGCCACGGTAACTTTAAGAGCAAACTATACTCATTTAAATTAGTCGATTCACCATTGTGTCAATGCTCAACACCTGATCCTAGCTGTGAACAGTCGGCTCATCATATCCTCTGGGAATGTAGTCTTTGGTACAATGAACGTAACATGATGCTAAATAGCTTACAAATTACGTCTGTGGTAGTATATTATGGGGATCTTGTGTCAACTGCGGTGAATTTCCGTGCGTTTAACGATTAAGCGATTCTACCATACATACTATAGAAATCGAATATAGCTCACTTAGGACCCATAATATTTTATCCATGGTGCTTCCCGGTTTGAAAAAGGCTTCGTGCTGTCGTGTTTCGTTGGTGAGTGCGAGACCGGAGGCCCAAATAGGCTAGTCAACAAGTTCCATACTTGTTGACTAGACTAAAAGATGCAGAAGCATCACTAGGCCGCCATGGTGTGGGTCGCCATACTGCATTGTCTGCATTCGCAGTGAGTATGGTGACCGCCACTCTTGGATTCTACTTATGCTTTCCATCAGGCAGAGTAGAGTCATTTTGGCGGGCCATACATAAAAAAAAAAAAAAAAAAAAAAAGGCGTCTGCCTATTTTGACTTCATTTTGTCTCCCGCTTTGCCAAGGAGGGAATTGGACTTATTATATTTCCAACTCCTCCAGTTTTCTTCTGATTAATTTCATTGCGGGTTCCAAGACAGTTTAATTTTTCCTGGGACTTCCCGAGTGTGATAACTCGGTGTGTTCGTGGGTCACCGCTGTTGATCCTAGTGTACAGGAGTTACAGTGGTGGGCGTGTGGGCGGGATTAGTCTCAACTCAAGTAGGTACTATATCAATACATAGTATAAAACAAAGTCGCTTTCTCTGTCCCCATATCCCTATGTATGCTTAAATCTTTAAAACTACGCAACGGATTTTGATGCGGGTTTCTTCAATAGATAGAGTAATTCAAGAAAAAGGTTTTTATGTATAATAAATGCATAATATAGTATGGAAACACTGTTATTTTTCGAAGTTTCTAATGTGATATAGCAAATAAACACATTTTTTTGCGCTTACATTGCAAACGCTGGTTGCACCCTACGAGATAGATCAAAATAATGTACTAACGTATTGTACACCTTAAAAAGTACCACAAAAAAGTACGAGACGGTATATGTCTATCTCTTAGGGATAACCCACAACAATCATTTTTATTCCTTCCTTTTTACGAGAAATAATGGCTTATTTACGAAGTGTTTTTTTTTTTTTTTTTTTTATGTATGGCCCGCCAAAATGACTCTACTCTGCCTGATGGAAAGCATAAGCAGAATCCAAGAGTGGCGGTCACCATACTCACTGCGAATGCAGACAATGCATTATGGCGACCCACACCATGGCGGCCTAGTGATGCTGCAGCATCTTTTAGTCTAGTCAACAAGTATGGAACTTGTTGACTAGACTAATTGGGCCTCCGGTCTCGCACTCACCAACGAAACACGACAGCACGAACGCTGTCATTTTACGTTGATTTTCTGTGCGAGGGTAGTACCGCCCCGGTCGAGCCGGCCCATTCATGCTGAAATCAGCGTGGCTCTACTACCTATTTTAATTTTAAGCAATAATGAATGAATCCTTATACAATAAGGTAAATTAAATACATTGTGCATTTAATATAGATCAAAATGGCCTTTTACGGTATTTAATTATTAAATATCTAATTTAAATGAATATATTCGAAGATATTACAGATTTAAAATGCACGAATCGTGTCGTCGGCGGGGGTATCTGAAATCAGTCCAACGAACCACTTAGTCATGAGCGAGCAAGATTGAAAAAAAAAAAAACTGAAACAAGTGTTATGTAAAAATAATTGAATTATTTTCACCATTTTGCTACTATTATAGACAAGCGGCGATTTATCGCTCTCGGTAATGATTAAACCAAGCTGTGCCAATAATTATTATCTGAAATTTTAATACCCGCCGCGGCCGCGAATTTTCGGTACAAAATCTTTATTACAAAAAAGACTGTAGGTATCGTGGTATAACAATATACTTTGCCAGGTATGGCATTCCGAGACACAGTGACGAGACAGAGAAACCAACATAACATCATCATAGCTATCGCTGGTTCTGGTTGGTTCATTACGTTGCTATAAAACGTGTCACATAACACTCAGAATGTTGTAGCTCAAAAGTTATGTACATATAACTAGGTATAGTGCTTACCAATAGATATAGTGTTAAAGTTTTTCTTAAAAGAATGACTTTGTCACCGTTACAAAAAAATCTTTGTCACGGTGACTTTGTGACTGCGCGCACTTGAGGTGACGAATTTTTTTTGCATTCGATTCCATTACGCGAAAGAAGACTAAAGTATGGAAACTGCGGGGGAGGGGAAGAGACGAAGTGACATTTTGATGCTACAGCCATGTCCGCGGACAAAAAGTCACCCAATTGTCACGTATCCAAATGCGCGCCGTACCTTCTTTATGGGTAATGTAAGCGGTAACAGTCACGCAACAGTCACGGTGACAACAATCACTAGTGCGCGTTGGCCTAATTCACACAACGCTATCTAGTCTTGACTGCTTCAGTGACGCAGTGGTAGCGACTGCTGTGCTTGAGGGTCGATCCCCTGACCAAATGTCATCAGATCATCAAATCTGAAAATATTTGTTTCGGAGAGGGTTATGGGTAAGGATATGGGTTTTCCTATTTAAAATTATGTATATATCTAGAAAAAAGTTTATAATATATGTATTTATGTCAGTTGTTTAATACCCATAGCTCCATACTACAAGCTCTGCTTAGTTAGGGAAAAGATGGCGGTGTGTGTCAGTTGTCCGAAATATGAACAAGCTAAAATTCAAAATTTAAAAAAACCCCTGCTCACTTAATCGAGTAATCATACGCCAATGATATTTTTGCAGACATTCTGTTATTCTTCCCCACTTTTACCCCCATAACTTTTAGACGACTCAACCGATTTTCATGAAACATGTCTAAGAACACTCGCACGTAACTCACCTTTCATACAAAAAAAAAAACTAAATTGAAATCGCTTCATCCGTTCGTGAGCTACGATGTCACAGACAGACAGACAGACACGTCAAACTTATAACACTTCTCTTTTTGCGTCGGGTTTAAAAAATGTATATTGTAATTATGACCAAGTTGTACAACATGACGCATAAAAACATCTAAAATTCTTAAAACAAACAAGTCATCCAAAAAGGTTTACACAAATTAGGGTGAATTTCTCTTTATTTTATAAGCAAAACTTTTTTGAAAGAAACTTTATGACGGGCCTCAGATGCGTAAGATTAGCATAAAATGACAAGACCGAATGCGATATTCCCTTTTACAAAAAATCTCGTGTCCGTAAATAGATTTTGGTGAATTCATTAAATTCTTTAGTTCTTTTGTGATTAAAGTGCTGTCTACAAAATAGGGAACATATAAACATTTTGTAGTTATCATTTTAAAAAACCCATCACGAGAATCATAAATTCATAAATATTTTTAATGATTTGTGGAGGAACGGGTGTGATGTCCCTCCAACACAAAGGGAGTATCCTCAGACCAGGCGAGGTGATCATGCCTGTCGGGCCAACTGCCCAATATATGATAATCAGCGCGAGAACTTTCACTGCGCGATTCAGGATTGGTAGTTTCTTAGTTTCCTTCGTTACTCCGTAGTTCAATATAACTTCGGTAGATGGCGCTGTAGTATATTTCTGTTGCGCTGTAAGTGGAAGACGCCACACTTTTTTTGAGTTTGTCTAAAATTAGTCTCAGAAACGTATATGTTGTAGATATACGTTGAAATGGAACTCTTTCAAGTGTAATTAAGATATAAAAATAACTTTAAGATTTTAAAATAACTCACCCAAAACCTGTTACCCATCCGACCCATCCAAACCCAAACCAACCCATTTGGCAAGCATGCTATAGTAGGCTTAAACCTTCTCTTTAAGAAAACGCCTCGTAAAGCAGTGCACTATTGTAGAATACATACAAAGTGTTCTTCAAAAAGAAAATTATAAAATTTTAATTAAAACAAAAACCGACTTCAAGGTTCGACTCTATTTCTCTTAGATGCCATCATCAGCTCTTAGTATCCTTATCATGGTACCACTGTTGGGATATCTCGTTTTTATTAAAAAAAAGAATCATCAAAATCGGTTCATAAACGACAAAGATATCCGCGAACACACGTCAATATATATATACGGTCGAATTAAAAACCCCGTCCTCCTTTTTTGTAGTCGGTTAAAAAGAATGTTAAGATACCTCTGTCTATAAGTAAATCGAAAAAAAATATTTTATGAAATCTATCGATGTCCTATCTATTCAATATCTAATCTATTCAATTGAATATTTCATTCAAAATTTTTTGTTCTCTGGAATCAGCAAAAAAAAATCTTTGATTTCCCAAATTCACTTACTGTCAATATCGATATATACGTACATTTGTTTCTTCGATATAAATAAAACTTGACAAGACACGTTGGTGTCGAGTTACCCCGCATCGCTCCGTAACTCGATATCACAACACAATATGCCTCTAATGAACGGCGTCGTAACTAGCTCTATTCAAACGGGAATATTAGTTCTATTTCAGGTAACATTTGAGAAATTTTGAGATCCAGGTCAGGGGAAGTAGATACATGATACTTAAGTAGATTCTGAATTGTATTGTGATACATCTAGGAAGGAAAATGTTAGAAATACGTGATTTCAATTCAATAGTTTTCATAGTTTCAATAGTAATAGTTTCAATAATAATAGTTTCAATAGTTCAATTCAATAGTTAAAATTTGAATTTGCTTAACTTTATGCTGTCTTATTTGTTATATGCATAATCTGAATCTTGAAAACGGCTCCAACGATTTTCATGAAATTTAGTATGCTGTGGGTTTCAAGGGAGATATTATGTAGGGCTATGTAGCTACTAGCGATCTTTAGCGAGTTTTTTTCCAAGTTTAAATTATAAATAGTATTACTATATATGCACTCATATCAGGTAAACTATAACTCAACACGTTAAACTTCGTAAGGTTCCTTTGTATATATTCAGCTGAGCTTGTTTAGAACTTATTTTATTCTCTCAGAACCTGTTTTTCATATAATAGGTATTTACCTATGAAATTGCCATTTTGTATGCAAAAAGTGAAAGTACTTATTTTTTCAAACTTTTTATTTCTGTTATTCGAAATAATCACCCATGCAATCGACGCATCTTTGCCAACGCATTGGCAGTTTATTGATGCCCTTCCTGTAAAAATCAGCTGGACGGGAGGCAACAAACTCTTCAAAGTCATTTTGTACTGCCTCTCGGGAATTGAATTTTTACCCACTAAAAAGTTGTCTAAATTTTGGAAAAGTAATAGTCGGTAGGTGCAAGGTCTGGTTAGTATGGCGGATGATGGAGAGCTTCCAACCCCAGTTCTTGTGCAACGCTGTCGAGTTGGTGCATTGGCGGCCCTAATGCCTACAGGTAAGGAAGAGAAAACAGAAATTCCAAGATTACAAATGATCATACATATTCTAAATTCCATCGCCCGTCATTAGAAATTTAATTAAACTTATCCAATAACAACCACTACGCTTAAATACACAACGCAATATAGATGCCACTAACATCGTTAGAAGCCTTTGTTACATGCTCAACGCCTAGTTCCGACAAATTGCAGCTGTGTATAGATTGCGAAATGTTCTAGAATCATCGTGATGCTATAGTCCCCGTATTGACATATCTATCGGATTGTTCAATTTAGGGAAACAGTTACAAGTCATAAGTCAGCCTTTGATTCGGTAGCGTTATCCTGAAGGCGGTTTTGTCTAGTGTTCCATTTTGGTTTAAATGAATCCAGATTGTTACGCTTAATAGGAAAGACAGGGCAATTTCTTACAGAGCAGAACAAACCAAAATTAAAGTACTATTTGTTTTGTGTATGCAAGTTTGAGCAAAGAGTACAACCGGGTAAAACTGGAATCATCTTACTTGTAAAATCTAGCATGTTCTATTTAATTATTGTATGATTTTCGGATAAGTTGGTATTACCAATATGCGAGATGCAGTTAATGGGATCATTTGTTAGTTGTGCAATTTACATTTTAAAGACGTGACTTTTTATTTTCGACGTTATTATAACTTAATATTATTTGTAACAAAAAATACCTGTACTCAAAATCATTTTTCCTTCTTTAAGAAATTTTACTTATCCATCATATAAATTGAATCAAAAGCGATGTTTTTTCCGTGTCTCAAAATAAACAACATTAGCGCTTCATTAGCTCGTATTTGTAAGCTCTAGTATGTGTTGGTCTTTGACGCGGTTTACTAATTTATTTGTTAACAAATTTGAGATTTATTTTATTTTATAATGAGAGCATTACGTATGTTGAGTATGTGTTTGAGTGTTCATATAACACTCATATATCTTAGTCGATTATGCGATTTATACACTACCCAAAGGTTGTCTGTGAGAAAATACTTTGGACGGTAAGCCAACGTACAAACATGTTGTTGCTAGAGTTTAGTCGGGGAAGTCAATTTCGACAGATAATTCCCACTACAACTTAATGACTCTATAATAACACTAGCTTTTATACGCTCACGCAGACTTTCATCCACTGATTTACCCCCTTAGGGGTGGAATTTCAAAAAATCCTTTCTTAGTGCTCACTTACGTTATTTAAAAAGCGGTTTGGGCTGTGCGTTGATCTTTGGGTATGTCAGTCAGTCAGTCACATTACTCTTTTATATATATAGAAGATAGATAGATTACGCAATACCATATAACCAAAACAATTTACATAACTGATACCAAACTAAGCAGAGTTTGTACTACGGTAGCCAAATTCTTGATAATAAAGCCACTCAAAGATAAATTTTCAAATACACACACATTATGTGCCGCCATGGTGTGGGTCGCCATACTGCAATGTCTGCATTCGCAGAGAGTATGGCGACCAATACTCTTGGATTCTGCTTATGCTTTCCATCAGGCAGAGTAGAGTCATTTTGGCGGGCCATACATAAAAAAAAAAAAAAAAAAAAACATTTTTTTATGTTTGGCCCTACCAAAATGACTCTACTCTGCCTGATGGAAAGCATAAGTAGAATCCAAGAGTGGTGGCGACCATAATGCGAATGCAGACAATGTAATAATGCAGCATGGTGACCCACACCATAGTAGGCTAGTGATGCTTCTGCATCATTGGGCCTCAGGTCTCGCACTCACCAACGAAACACGACAGCATGATCGCTGTCATTTTACGTTGATTTTCTGTGCGAGGGTAGTACCGCCCCGGTCGAGCCGGTCCGTTCGTGCTGAAATCAGCGTGGCTCTACTACTACTAATATAACACACAGACAGAATACATAATCATGCTCATTTTTCATTTCTTTATACACACACACAATCTCTGGATCATCTGAATCTGAATCAGGGATCAAGTTCTCTAACTACCATAAAACAGATTTTATGACATGGTCTTTTACACCAATAACGTTTATATCAACCACGATCAAAATGAGCCACATAAATCTCTAATTGGACCCAACTGTAAGGTTCAAAATGCTTTGCTAAGCATCTTAGAGCGAGGTGTTCAAAGAAAACTGTTTAATGAGTTCTGTATTAGACTTTACCTATCTTAGTTATAACTTCTAATAAGAAAAACATAACATAAATCCCGAACCTGTTATGAACTCATATAAAACGAGAAATATTCCCTCAAGAAATTCATTCATTAGCTCTCATTTGTTCAGCAAACTTTCGAAACTTGTTCCACTTGCCACGGTTTTATATTGAAATTGTCATTTCGCTGATGAAAGCATTGAATGTTGGAGTTTGATGGAATGTTTGGAGTTTGTGGTTATGTCTGCTGCGAGTTAACGAAGGACCTTGTTCGTTACCTGTTGAAGTACCTACTCAAATGTGATGTGGTTGATGTAAGAAGTTAGTATGTTAGTCGAATATCAGTTCGAAAGTGTTATTCACTGCTTCGGAATTTACGATTTGCTATGAAAATCTATACTAATATCATAAATTCGAGTCTACTAAGTAAGTAAGTAACTCTGTATGTCTATCTGTATGTCTGTTACGTTTTTAGGGCTAAACTACTGTATCGATGTTAATGAAATTAGGCAAAAAGCTGTCATAAAGTTATACAAAGAGTTATACACATAACCATTGTTTTTACATTAAACCTATTATGTATAATTCTGTTCATCACGTAGTTCCTCACGATGAACTCCGAAACTACTTAATCGATATTTCACGTTTTTTAAAATTTAATTGTTGGCAATTTCAGTGTTTCCAACTGTTTGCAACTCTTCAGAAAATCGCCAACTTTTGTTTCCATTGTGTCTACACCGAGTGGCCAACAATTTGAAAAACATTCCAGCTAAGAGGTCTCCACAGAGCCAATAAATATCTGCAACAAGCTTATTCTTTTGATGTTTACCGCCAAAAACAGAAACACGATTCCCAACATTTGTTGACAATTTTTGGGTCCAACACAAGGAAATTACAGAAACTTTTGTCACCCACACGTGTTGACAACACAAAAGTTGCCAAAAAGTTACCAAGTATTGTTCGGTGGAGACTCGGCTTAAGATAGAATTGTGGTCACTTCCACATACAGCGCAACAGAAATATACTACAGCGCCATCTACCGAAGATACATCGAACTACGGAGTAACGAAGGAAACTAAGAAACTACCAATCCTGAATCGCGCAGTGAAAGTTCGCGCGCCAATTAAGATACATACAACATCCCAACATCAACCGTTGGGCAGTTGGCCCGCCAGGCATGATCACCTCGCCTGGTCGGAGGATCCTCCCTTTGTGTTGGAGGGATATTACACCCAATCCCCCACAGTGGTGACCCCGACGTGATTGAAAGCAGCCTTCGAAGCAGCATCAGCACGCCACTATCTTGTTCACTCCCACAGCAAGTCTCACAGCCAGCCAGCAACCTCGGCCTCCAGAGGGATACACCATACGCAGGAAGCGACCGCTCCAGCTTGGTTCACCCCTACGGCCTCATCAGCGTCTAGGCACAGCACACTGCAGCTACGGTCCATGTAAGCAAAGCATATCTCTCCCGTCTATGCAGCAGCCAGCCACTACGCAGCAACCGCCCCGACTCACTGGGGACCTCACCGCAGCACCGCGCACCGCACGCCATCCCGACTCACTGGGATCAGCGGACTTCAGCCCCGACTCACTGGGACTAGCGGCACTCAGTTCCGACTCACTGGAACTACTCACTCCTGGCACTGGCAAGCTCCACAACAGAGCATAGACAGCTGACTCAACATATATAAACCTCCGGTCTTGGAGGGGAGTGATGTGGCGACTTCCACATACAGCGCAACAGAAATATACTACAGCGCCATCTACCGAAGATACATCGAACTACGGAGTAACGAAGGAAACTAAGAAACTACCAATCCTGAATCGCGCAGTGAAAGTTCGCGCGCCAATTAAGATACATACAACATCCCAACATCAACCGTTGGGCAGTTGGCCCGCCAGGCATGATCACCTCGCCTGGTCGGAGGATCCTCCCTTTGTGTTGGAGGGATATTACACCCAATCCCCCACAGAATCGTTTATATCACGTTTAAACCATTGGAGCCGATCATAATTGAAAAGAGACGCTGAAATTATAAATTCATATATTAAACTTGAGAAAATACATATAATATGGCGAAATAAAAGTGTACACTTATTACAGATGATACGAATAGAGTACTGTTGTGTGAAGGTGACGCCCGAGGCGGTACAAGATACTCACAGCGACTAACTTACCGATTTCGGCAGAACAACTTTGACTGGTTATAAAAGTTTCGTGGAAACATTTGTAGGTAAATGTTTTAATTTGGAAGGGTTATGTTTCAATTTTATGGTTGGTTCTTGTTACGACTTCTTAAATAAATCAGTTTAGTTGGTAACTCAATAGTGTAAAAGTGTTTGTTAGCTTTAGAATACTTTGCAAAGATTTTATTTCTTTGTTTTAAAACTAGATGTTTTTAAAATGTTTTTGCTTTTGTTTTAATGTGAATCGGTACAGTCTATATCAAATAAATTAATTTAAAAAGCTTTTTAAAAACAATCTTTTACTAGAATGCCTCGAGACAAATCAAACTAGTACAAACTCGATGGTGTTGCGACGTTTCTTAACAGAGTTCCTATGGCCACCTTCCAGCTCCAGCATCACATCAGCTCCATGTCATTACAATATTATATTGACACGCTGTATACATGTGCTTGCAAAATTTCAGCAAAACCGGTTAAAGATATCTGCTTCAAAATTGAGTTGCAAGATTCCACCCGAACATACAAGCATACATACATACACATAGATAGCAAGTTAATAAAAAGCTTGTAAAATCATTTAAATCCAAAACAGTAAGGTATTCGTTTTTTCTTGATTCTATTATTCTAAAGATATCTATAAATTATAAGGTGTCTTAAAAGATAATCACAAATTTTAACAAAAAAAACCGACTTCAATCTGGACCAAATTTAAATGGGACCATACGGGAATATTGAGTTATTCGTTAATTTGTCGCGTACATACATAATACAAATTGAAGACTTATATGGTTTTCTCATGGATGACATGTCAAAACTGGACCAAATTGAAATGAGACCGTTCGGGAAGCACCAGCTTTCAAATAAAAAAAGAATCTTCAAAATCGGTTCACCCAGTCCAAAGTTATGAGGTAACAAACATAAAAAAAAAACAGTCGAATTGAGAACCTCCTCCTTTTTTGAAGTCGGTTGAAAATATAAGAGAGAAAGAGAGGGTGAAAACCATATTTTGAACTATGCTGAACTTACAGTCGTTCGTCATGCAATTCAACACACATTATGGCTAGAAGTAAATAAATCGTAAAGTAAATTTACCGTGGGAGAGCCACGCTTCGGCACGAATGGGCCGGATCGACCGGAGTGATACCACGGCATCACAGAAAACCGGTGTGAAATAGCGCTTGCTTCGGTGAAACATCACCGAATGAGTGAGGATACCGGAATCCATCCCCCAAAGGCCGGCACTGACGTCTTTGGTGATGCGGGTGTCCATGGGCGGCGGTAATCGCTTACCATCAGGCGATACGTCTGCTTAGTTGCCCCCTATAATTTCGTTCCCCCGTTTAATTTATCCACCCGTCAGTATCGCCACCAAATAAATGCTCGTTACTGCGGTTACCAACCGGCCTGCCAAGCGTGGTGACTATAGGAGGTTCCCTCTATGGACAGCATGGCCTTCTGGCCAATAAAAATAATACGGAAAATAATAAAACAGATTACGGTTAGATAGAAAAAAAATACATATAACCGTGAGTGAAAGCTAGTAAATGATATTGCAAATACT
The DNA here is from genome assembly GCA_949125395.1 of Diaphora mendica. Classification (NCBI taxonomy): domain Eukaryota; kingdom Metazoa; phylum Arthropoda; class Insecta; order Lepidoptera; family Erebidae; genus Diaphora; species Diaphora mendica. The sequence continues at coordinate 4,874,018 of OX421334.1, forward strand.
TGAAAAGAAATTAGTATCTCGAATAAAGTAAAATATTTTTTGAACATGAATTACTTTTTATATTTAAAGATAAATGAAAATTATTTTCATTTATCGTTTAAGTATAAAAATGAATCTTTATGAACCAAAGAATAATGACATAAAATAAAATACGATACCTACATTCAAAAGAGAATAGTCTAATTAAAAGTTCCAGAAACAATATTAGCCACACTGAATTAACTTCATTGAACGAATGACTAAATAGAAGAAGCGAATGGAATTAATGAGTCTTGCAATCAATGTTAGAGTTTCAATTCTTATTTCAAATTCTGAAGCAATTTGTTCGCGAATTGACATTTCATTTCCTATCCGGACAAGGCTATGAAATCAGCGATTACAACAAGCTATTTTTTTGTCGGATACTCTGTCGGTTGATTTTCTGTGCGAGGGTAGTACCACTCCGGTCTAGCCGGCCCGTTCGTGCTGAAATCAGCGTGGCTCTACTACCTTTACCTATATTTATCTGAATACGGTGAATTCAAAAATAAAAGTAATTGTTTTGGAAGTCTATGTATGTTTGTATGTTTCACCGTAGCGCCAATAAGGAGCCAATAGATTTTTAATAATGGCCCAAGTGACATAGATAACAAATTTTACCACGTAGTCGCGTTATAGTTTTTTAAAACTTTTGCTTGTTTCCTTAGTGCTTATGATCTTTAGTGTTAGTATTTTCTCATTTAATAGGTCATGATTTTTCAGCACGATAGAAGAATCCCACCTGTCTCAACTGGCTTATGAATTTTGAGGAAAAATAATGATTTACGCGCTAATTTCAGCTTGATTTTTGACATACAGTTACAGTCCTGTTACAGCGGTGTTGACGGTGGTACATTTCCCCCGTCATTCAAAGTTGAGAGGAATGAAAAAAAAAATGTTGTATATCTGTTTTTCTACTTTCATCTTAGGCCAATGTATCGTACTGAAACCTAAAGAGATCTTAAAGAGAGAATCGTATTAACCTTTTAATGTGTATAGGTTTTTTTTTTTTCTGACCTACATTCCAGGTGATTTATTAACTAAAATTAATTACTTTGATTCAGAAAATCATTCCATAGAAACTTGTAGCTGGTTTTGTGGCCACAATATAAATTATCTATATTCTTTCGATAATGGGCTCTCTCCTTATTTTTGCGTATCATTTTAAAATGAGATCTATTGTTGCTTTTTCATTTATTTTTAACAATTGTCTTTTTTCTGTAGCTTTATTAAATAAAAAATGTTCATTTTTTTTTATATATGAGCCTGCTAAAGTGACTCTACTTTGCCTGCCGGCAAGTAAGAGCAGAAACTAACTAAACTAACGCAAAATGGGAACCCCATAATGGCGGCTGGTTAAGAAGGCTTCTGCATCATGGAGCTCGGGTTTCGCACTTACCAACAAAACACTACAGCACAAATGCTGTCATTTTAGATTAAATGCTGTAATATCTATTGTAAAACCTACTGTTTTAATACATAAGTGAATGGGAAATAAAAATAGTAAAAGAATGCATACTAATATTATAAACTACCTTTTGCACGCGGCTTCGCTTACGCAGACTTAGGGGAGGAATTTCAAAAGTTACTTTCTTAGTGCTCAGTTACGTTATATAAAGAACGTACATGCAAAATTTTAGGGTTCTAGCTTCAGCGGTTTGGGCTGTGCTTTGATCTCTGGGTATGTCAGTCACCTTCCTCTTTTATGTATATATAGATATTTGAAAGTAGTTCTTTTTGGTTTTTTGTCATCATTTTGTCATTGCATAAAATGAATGGTAATGTAAACTAATGTATAGTATCTAGTATCTGATAAAACGACTGATAATTTCAAATCGTGCATCATTTTCTAACAGTGTTGGCACAGCGTCTAGCCTGTCTCGGACCGAATCATGCTTTAGCATGAACAATTCTCATTGACGCGCAAAGTAAAACACTCGTTTTACATGACTTTATTCAAACATTAAAACTCTATACACACCAAATTAACCAACCGATGTAAATTTCATATATTCGAAATTGGTGCTAATTCTATTTTTGAGTCATTAAACTAAAATTACTCTAATATTATATGAATTTACACAAAACAAAATTTACTGTTAGTCACTTTAGAGAGTTTTTGAACAACAGAATTAACACCATTCAATATGCCCACTACTTGTATTCTTTCAAGGTAGTAGAACCACGCTGAAGCCGGTCCGTTCATGTTCAGCATGTTCAGGCTCAACCGTGGCAGTACTGGCATTCGTGCTATCGTGTTTCGTTGATGAGTGCGAGACCGGAGCCCAATGATGCAAAATAATCACTAGGTGTGAGTCACGATGCTGCATTGTTTGCATTCGCAATGAGTATGGTGACCACCATTCTTGGATTCTGCTTATAATTTCTATCAGGCAGAGTAGAGTCACTCTGGCAGGCCAAAAATATAAAAAAAAAAACAGTAAAACAAAAATAAATAACTAAAGTAATCTTATTTAATTTAAAATCACAAAATAAAATCTATACATTCCTATTTCCAGTCATGTGCATCTTTAGAGTAAGGATAAAATACAACTGTACTGGCACGTAGACAATCTACGATGTGCTACGATAGCGTAGAAATCGTTCTTGTGACATCAGCTACGACGTAGCTAAATTGAAGTTTTAGTATGCTGTCTCCAATACTCATCATACTCGTACATTGGCACCAAAGTAGTACCTACATGATATTAGTGTTCTGCGGTAGTAATATTTTGGGGTATTATTAATAGGTATGTTATTATTGTAAAGTAGAAAAATTTTAATCACAGCCGACTCAACTGGAGGAGCTATGCAAGTTTTTTGAGACTTTTCACCAAATAAGTAAATAGCATATAATTAAAGTTTGATAAAAATCCAAATTAGTATATAATAATATAAATCACAACAGTTTTGCCGTGATAGCTTAACAGCCAGACAGTTAATTCCGAATTCATAATATTAGTATGGATTATTTATGAACTAAATTCAATTGTTTTAAATACTCCATTGCCGGAACACAGACAAGTGTGTACACTCACTCATTTGAGTACTTGTACTCACGAGTACACTAGTACACATTCGAGTTTTTTTAACCTCCTTCAGGATACTTCCAAAAGGAGACTGCCATTTTAATTCAACATAAGTCTATTACCACTTGAAAAGTAACAGTATTTTTTTTTCTATTGACCATTAACAGTATTATACGTATAATAGTGTAGATTGAAATACTTCTATAACAATCGATTTAAGTGTTATGGACCAATTCTAGCTAAAGGTTTCTGAGGCGAATGGACTGGTTTATTGTTAAGAGAAGCTATCCTTTCCTACATTTCCCCAAAGACCTTACTTTCTGTGATCAGCTTGGATGATAAACATTACTGCAGAATTTTATTCCTTTTGAATTTGTCGATGAATTAGGCCCTGTGCGCACTAGTGATTTTTGTCACCGTGACTGTCACCGCGTATATTACCCATAATGAAGTTGCGCGCATTTGGATACGTCACAATAGGGTGACTTTTTGTCAGCGGAGATGGCTGTAGCGACAAAATGTCAGTTCGCCTCTCTCCCCCTCCCCTGCGATTTCCATACTTTAGGCGTCTTCCGCGTAATCAAATCGAATGCAAAAAAGTTTCGTTACTGTAACCTCAAGTGCGCGCAGTAACAAAGTGTCAAAAAGTTATTTGTCACGGTGACAAAAGTCACTAGTGCGCGCCCTGTCTTAGGCCCCCTTGGTGACACAAGCAAGCTACATTGTATCAACTATATAATAATCCCAATGTGTTTGATGCAGTACAGGTGTATAAGCGATATGCTCTTATTGGTCGATTTTTTTCGTTTCGATTCATCTACAACACAGGCCTAATTAACGGTGAGTTATCTTATTTCAACTTTTTTAGTTTTTTTTATTAGCAATACAGGACACCCGAGAGTTTAATCATAGCAGATTTCACATTACGAATTTCCGAATGAACGAAATTCAAATGAACGATCAGCTCAACGAACAAGTGAATGAATAGGAATAACTGAGCATGTTCGTGATAGTTTCATGGACTTCTGTAGAAAAAATATAAAACAATTCAAATTTGTTCGCTGTTGTGTTCTGTTTGCGTATGCGTCAATTGTTTTTGCTACGAACTAGTGAGTGAGTTTTAGAATAATACGATTACTATTTGCGTTTTCAAACATCGTGTTTCCCATATAGACCAGTGTCGATAAGTTTTAAAACCAAGAAAATAATAGTAGAATGAAACCCATTAGAAAAGGAGGGGAATATTATAAAAATGAAAGGAAAAATAATTTACGAGCGATCTAAGGTCGGGAAGGGGACGGGGGGGAGGTTTTAAGGGTAAAAACGGTTTTTCTCGATTTCCGGCAAAACAGTCCTATGGAAAAAAATTAAATGGCAAAGTTGTAGGTAATAAAAAGATGTAAACCAAGTTTTTGGTTTTTTATTTTTATCTTTTACAATTTTCTTTTTTTTTCACGAAATTTGGGGAAAGGTTGCCTTTTTATGTCCCAAATACGCTGTAATTTATTTGATTTGAAATATTTATTTTTTCACCTTATATTGAATTAATATCGAAAAAGCATCCTAATTTTCAATCGAAAATTCACCCGTCAAAATATCAGCATTTTTCAAAAAGTTGGTATTTTTTCTGTTCGTTGAAATCTCTACTTTCCGATGGTGAAAAAATATATAAATATTACCATAGTAAATCTTCTCAGAAAATGCAAAAAATCGAAAAAAACTCGAATTCGAAAATTTGTTTTAATTATTATATACAATTTTGAGCTATTTATGAAAATTTACACTTTGATTACTAGAAAAACGTAAGATTACATGTTACATTGATAAAAATCAAAATTGCAAATCAAAATATACCACTATAATTAACAAACAAACAAGTTAATAAAATTAATATTTAATAGGACATCTACAGTATTTGGAGAAAGTTGTCGAATCTTCTTTAAATTATATGCGTAGATGCCTATTTATAACTATTTTAAGATAACGTATATACCTGAGTGATCTTCAAAAAATTTTAGCCCATCAAAAGGTATTTCATAGAGAAGTGGGGAAGGGGCTAGGCGGGTCTGGGTCTTACTACATACACACCTACTATTTCGTAGCAGCTGTAACAACCGTTAGCCTAGCCAGTATTCGAAATACAGTACAGTATACAACATCTATATATATAAAAGAGTAAGGTGACTGACTGACTGATTGACTGACATACCCAGAGATTAACGCACAGCCCAAACCGCTGAAGCTAGAATCCTGAAATTTTGCATGTAGGTCCTTTGTATAACGTAAGTGAGCACTAAGAAAAGAATTTTTGAAATTCCACCCCTAAATCAGGGGATGAAAGTCTGCGTGAGCGAAGCCGTGTGTAAAAGCTAGTCGTTTATAAAAATACACGTGCACGTTGAGTTTCTTTAAGATAATTGTGACAAGTTTACTTAAAAAATACTATTCGAATCTGCATAGAAAGGTAAATACTATCTCTATTTTATCTGTATCAATCAACTCAAACATAAAAATAGTAATATTTTCTTTAAAAAATAGTATGTTTAACGTAACATAACCAAGATTAAAATTGAATGATATTTTAGTACAAGATTAAAAAATAATAATCTCCTTAATTTTGCACAAACAAATTTAGTTACTCCCATGAAAAAAAAAAATTCAAAATACATAAAAATCTATAAAAATACATAAAAATATATATTATAAAATTTATCTCGTAAATATATTTTTAATAACAAACTTTTGGCCGATTTTCATATATTTATAAATGGTAAGATTAATGTGCTTAAAATATTGTAATGAATAACGTAATCAGAATAAAGCATCTACATTTAATAGTACGATTTACATTTATATTTATATATAATGAGATTTTCTATGACAGAAATGTAATAAGCATTAAATAAATAAACTTTTTAATTGAAACAAATTGCAGCAATCACATTTTTTAGATGAAATTATTTATAATGATTAATTTTTTTTTTTGAATTCGAGTTTTTTTCGATTTTTTGCATTTTCTGAGAAGATTTACTATGGTAACATATATATTTTTTCACCATCGGAAAATAGAGATTTCAACGAACAGAAAACATACCAATTTTTTGAAAAAAGCTGATATTTTGACGGGTGAATATTCGATTGAAAATTAGGATGCTTCTTCGATATTAATTCAATATATGGCGAAAAAATTAATATTTGTAATCAAATAAATTACAGCGTATTTGAGACATAAAAAGGCAACCTTTCCCCAAATTTCGTGAAAAAAAAAAGAAAATTGTAAAAGATAAAAATAAAAACCCAAAAACTTGGTTTTTTGAATTTCTCACATAAATTTTGTGGTTATGTGATAAAAGTGGAAATACAAAAGTTTACATCTTTTTATTACCTACAACTTTGCCATCTGACTTTTTTCCATAAGACTTTTAGTTTTGCCGGAAATCGAGAAAACCCGTTTTTTACCCTTAAAACCTCCCCCCCATCCCCTTCCCGACCTCAGATCGCCCGTAAATTATTTTTCCTTTCATTTTTATTATATTCTCGTACTTTTCTAATGGGTTTCATCCTACTTTTTTTTTTTCACTTTTTATAATTTATAAAGGCTTCTCTACCCTGGTCTAATAGTTTGAGAAAACATTTTATTTTACCTGATACTACGTGACCACCTCCCAGAATATCTGCAACTTCAGAGTCAAACTTTGAGTCCCCGAATCTGGGGAAATGGGGTTCTTGTGACTTTAATCACCCGGTGAAAAGCTGCGTAAGCTCTTGTAAGCCGCCAAATTTCTTCGGTCGAGTTCAGTTGTACCCAAGCACGGGTGTCTTACGGTAGAAATTAATGTATTGATTTCAGTTATTGCCTTGTATCCTTAGAGAGTTTTCTACGAGTAAGTTATATCTCAAAAAGGTTTTTTTTTTATAAAATACAATAAGCTTGAAATTTCCGCGTAGCTTCATTGTTTAATTGATTGTTAAGTGAATTTCCATACAAAATTAAAATGCTATTTCTGGAAAACTCGAATTTATTGATGTAATATATATTGACGTATATGTATATACACATTTTTTTTATTTATTTATCTTTATTGTACACACATAACATACATAAAAAGAGAATTACAATAATTAAATGTGACAATTGGCGGTCTTATCGCTCATGGCGATCTCTTACAGACAACCTTTACACAGAAAAAGCAAATGACAATAATTAGGGTAGTAGTAAATTTACTATTTAATACAAACACTCTTAATATTTCTGGTATCTGTCCAGCTCCTGATAAAATGTCACATAGTAATCTGCCATATAACACTATTTAACACATAAAAGTAGCTAATATGTATGTATATGTGATATATATGTCACTATCAAATACTTGTGAAACCAAAATCTGTTGTTACTTGACAGATATCTATATATATAAAAGCGAAATACCACTCACTTATTAATCACGATTACTCAGAAACTATAACACCTACAAACTTGAAATTTAGCAGATAGGTGCTTTATGGGGTGTAGACATCCGCTAAGAACGGATTTTACGAAACTCTACCCCTAAGGGGGTAAAACGGGGGTTGGAAGTTTGTATGAAAGTCCTATGTTTTTGAAGTAAGAGACTTGAAATTTAAAATGTATGCTCTATAGATGGTGTGTAGGTGTACTAATAATGTATCTTTAGAAATCAACCCTCTTTTGGGGTTAAAACGGGGGATGGTAGTTTGGACGCAAACGAGGTTGCGTAGGTCAGCTAGTGTTTATATAAATCTGTCATGTTGATATTATCTACTGTGCGCTTTTCTACAAACTTTCTGACTCATACAACAAAACTGTGGAATGAACTGTCGTCTACGGTATTTCCGGGCCAATACGACCTTTAAACCTTCAAGAAAAGAGCGTACTCCTTCTTAAAAGGCGGGCAACATACTTGTGACGCCTGTGGTATTGCGGGTGTCCATGGGCAGCGGTAATCACTTACCATCAGAAGATCCGTCTGTTCGTTTGCCCCTAAATGATAAAAAAAGCCACGAATTATATCGTCAAGTTGTGAAATGGTTCTTAATTTTACAAGTCCAAAGTAACTCTGTCGGTCTGTCTGTCTTTAACGCTTTCACGGCTGCATTAATTTCAATGAAATTTGGCATGAAGATATTTTTATTCTTTAGGAAGGACGTATTCTACTATTTATCGCAATAACCGACATATACGCCGGCGGAACCGCGAGCTTATGTATAAAAGCTAGCATATGTATAAATTATTATTCAATCAAATTTAAATGTTAATATGTTGGATATGTTTTATGAGATGTTTCACCCAATATTGCTGGCAACATATTACAGATTGGTTTGGCGCGAAATGCGATAGGGAAATATTATACCTCAAATAAACCTGATTTATTGCCAAACCACCGATTACCTTTTAATTAAAATTACTTTACCCATTACATCACATGATTTTGTTTTTATTTATTAGTTACTTATCCATTTGAACTTTGAGACACAGACAAATAATATTCATAATAGTGTTTTAATTACAGATGAACCTTGATTAAATATAATGATGATTATGTTGCCCTAGCCGATTTTGGCCACAGCAGCCAGCCTCAACAAAGACCAGCCAACTACGCAGGAGATATTATAGTGCACAACTGTGTGCGCAAATACTGGTGCACTCTCTGTTCCCTTACTATCATAGTTCGATAGAACGGCTATCCGACACGACCGGGGAGATATCAGTCGTAGGATTGTCGTAAAGCAGGTAAAACCGTATTAAATATAACATAAATTCATTTCACTATAATAAAAACTGTTGGAGAGAATATATAAATATAATGAAAAAATTAAAACTATCACTTACATAAGTTAACAAGGGCTGCAGCTACTATAATAATGCACCATTGATGCATATTCCGCAGTTTTCTGAAAAATAATGAAATATTGTTAGAACTTGCATTTGTATGAAAAGACTACGGGACCCGAAAAACGTTGTTTCGACATATTAACTTAATTGATTTTGCGCAAATAACATGTTGAAGAATAAACACACAAACTTTTTTGTCTTGAAATTTTTTTTTTTTTTTGAATAGTGTATAAAATTTGACATGCTGGTACTCCGGTATGAATAGTTTTATACTTTAACCTAACGACATCTAATTCCGACAAATAATTAAATACAAACTGTTAATTTTCTTTGGCTTTGACATTTTATTTTTTATTGTTTTAATTACAACTTAGAAATTAATACATACACACATACTTATATAATGTAAATGAATACATGATAGTACTTTGGTACTTTTCTAACAATATGTTTCCCCATTTATTAAATACGCACTTGTTATTGTATGAGCACCTTGTCGACTATGATTATTATTAATTTCTTTGACATTGACCTGATGATTTGCTGTGCGGCATGAGTACGCAGCTCAACTATGGTTGAATAGGTCGATGGCTGATCCATGCGTCTTACTTTATTTTACATTTCTAACATTTATTGATTATTTTATATTTGGACATATTACATCTTTTTAAATTTGACTGTGAGTGAAAGTGCTATTTGGATTTTATTTTCCATAAGTGGACCTCACAATGTCACAATATACCAATGTAAAAATCTTGCAGCTTTCAGTAAAAACAGCGCATGATTGGTTAGCTCATGGCTGTGCAGCAATGACTCCAAACCTTTTGTTTTGTTTTCTTTGATTGACTTCGTTCTCATTCAAGTCACTTAGTGAAAAAAAATATTGTAAACCGTATTATTATCTAAAAGGAGCAACCATGGAGTTTTTTGCCAGATTCTTCTCCATGAAGGGTAGGCTGCACTTGGAATTGGCGACTAGAATCACTCGATTTTTTAATATTAAATATTGACTATTCAAAAGTGCCTGTAAAATAAGTGCCTATATGAATAAAATCTTTTGAGTTTGAAGTCAAGTTATACAAGTAAAATTTTAACAAAATAAAAACCGACTTCAAGGTTCGACTCAATTTCTCTTGGATTCCATCATCAGATCTTAGTGTCTTTATCATGGTACCACCGTTTGAATATCTCCTTACCATTAAAAAATAATCATCAAATTCATAAAAGACGAAGTTATCCGCGAACACACAAAGAAAAAAACGGTCGAATTGAGAACTTCCTCCTTTTCTGAAGTCGGTTAAAAAGAAGAATTATTTTTCGACTTTTTTAAAGTTTGACTTGTTAGTCATGTTTTTTTGAGTTTCAATAGAGAACCCAAGAAAAAATCTCATAAACATAGACATCGCGTATACAAATAAAAATTAGCCTAAAAGCTTTTTTGTAAAAAAAATATTCAAGAACATTATAAATTAATAATTGAATATCCCTTTATTGAAAGGGTAGCTAAGTATAGCGTTCGACGGGAATATTTGCTCACGGCATGATCAAAGGACCTTCTGAAACAACCCTTAATAGCTTGTCAACAATTAATCTATATTTTTACGTTAAAACAAGGTCCTTTACGAAATATTCTCCGTTATTTTGAAGTTCCAAAGGATATTATATTACATAATATATTTCTTATTACATTTAATTGAATCCATTAGTTGATGAAACGAAATTAATGATAAAGGTTTTTTTACTGTAATGTGGTCCTCAGAAATGAACTTTTGAGTTGTAATAGAGGTCTACTCATTCTTGTGGATATTTTAGTTTAAATTATTAACTGACTTTCAAAAAAGGAGGAGGTTCAAGGTTCGACTATTTTTTTTGTTTGTTACCTCATAACTTTCGACAGGGCGAACCGATTTTGATGATTCTTTTTTTACTTGAAAGCTGATGCTTCCCGAATGGTCTCATTTAAATTTGGTCCAGATTGAAGTCGGTTCTTTTTTGTTAAAATTTGTAATTATCAATGCATACGTTTATATATCCTTTTATTTTCGTAAAAATCTCATTAACTTATTATATATTTCGTCAGTGGTATGTATCATACATCATACTTGTGTTGAACCAGTGACTTTGTAAAATATGTGGTAGGAATTTCTCTTTGAATTTCTTTTTTCAAACGGAGCCATGTGTTAGTATTGGAAAACTTTATGTGGCCATCTAGCTTTAGCGAAATGGCTACATAAGTATTTCAAATTGTTTGAACTTACATGGCACGGAACGTCCACCAATAACGGCATAAATTACATAAATATATAAATAGGTAAAGCTATGCATTATATTTTTGTGTGTGTGATTGGTCTTTACACTAGTAAAGACTGATCATCAATGACATAGACTGAGGACTACCTCAGGTCCCAAAAATATTTTTCTTTAACTTATTTTACTAAAATAATTCATAGCCATGAACCTTAAACCTGAATAAATCTTATAAAGCAGGAAAAACAAAAATCGAAATAAAATTCCTTCTTTCAAACTACTTCAGTTTGCGTTTAAAAAAACAAAATTGACGATTTAAATCGATTTTTTAAACCAATTCGCAGTGAAACTCACAACTTCTGCCAACTTTGCAATCAAATTCATTTCCAATAAGTTTTGGTGTACAAAATAAAAATTTTACTCGCTCGAAATAGGCAACGGGAATATTTGAACCGTTTATACTATTGTTTTACTTATATATTATTTTATCGTTTTTTTTTACCAATATAAGTTTGTGTATGTTATATCGTTTGTGTTAAATGAGTTGTTTACGGTTTGCTTTAAATTTCATGACTCTCAGTAGCCATGCGAACAAGATTCTTCTATACCTAACGACAACAACTCCAACACCCCAATTTATGTTTACCTTACAGTTCAACTACCATCATCAATCATTATCGCAGACCTTTACCTAATAGTACTAGTGGTAGTCCAGTTTTCGAAACTCGACCTTAATCTTCGTGAAGTGAAAACTCGGCGTTGTGCACTTTTTTGGGAAGGGTAAAAAATGTTAAACTCGCGTCAGGACACGTGACCTAATCGAATATTCGTAAAACGGAGGCGTGGTGTAGGAGAGGAAGTAATATCCCCCTCTCTTTCTATCGCGTGGCGAAAATGTATGCCTGCTCCAGCTGTTGCGCTGTACTACAGCCTACTACGCCGATGCACGGATGGTGACAGCTGTTGGCTCGACTGTCTGTATACTTGTAAAATTCGTGTATATCAAGGCCCAATTAGTCTAGTCAACAAGTTCCATACTTGTTGACTAGACTAAAAGATGCAGTAGCATCACTAGGCCGCCATGGTGTGGGTCGCCATGCTGCATTGTCTGCATTCGCAGTGAGCATGGTGACCACCACTCTTGGATTCTGCTTATGCTTTCCATCAGGCAGAGTAGAGTCATTTTGGCGGGCCAAACATAAAAAAAAAAAAGTATATGTAAATCGTATATAAGTTCTCACTTCTATCGGCAGTCCATATCACTGTCAATTTTTCTTTTTTTTTTCTTTTTTGCCTCACTACACTTTTCTCCATATAAACCTTAACTCTGCTAAATTACATAGTCCTCCGTTCGAAAAAAATCATAATAAAGCGGTATCTGTATTAACATAAAGATACCACTGCACATAGGTCTCTGTTAATTTTAGTATCTAATTGACGTGTATAACATTTACTTATATTTATACTACACACATCAAAAGTGTCTAGGGATCAAGCATTTTTATGCGGATTTCTTGAGATTGAGATGTGGCTTTGGCCCTGGCCTGCTCAGTCGCCAGACTTGAACCCGATTGAGCATGCATGGGATATGCTACAGAGAAGAGCTCTGCCGAATATGGAGGGTATCCAGTCGCAAGAAGACCTTTTTTTGTTGTTGCAACGAACATGGGCGGCCACTCCACAGCGTGATTTGGATGAACTCATTTTGAGTATGCCAAACCGATGTTCTTGTGTTAGTGTTCGCGGTAGAAACACGGATTATTAATTGTTTAAGTTACCTAATAAAATTTTAAAGAAAACTGTTATTTCAGTCTTTTTTTCGAACTTTAATGTTAGTGGTTCAAATGTCAATCCTGTCAAATCCTTTTATTAGGAAAATGGCAAATTTCTTTATTAATGCAAAGGTGACTTGGTTTATCGTTACTGTGACAAACGAAAACACTTTATTTGATGAATCCTTAAAGAAAATTTTAATTAATATCAATTAGGAGAAAAGTTATTGCAAAAATATATGTTGATCCCTAGACACTTTTGATGTGTGTATTTGTGATCAAAACTCTTTATACCCATTCAAATATAAGCATGCAAAGAACTATGTTACTGATATATTTAGAATACTTAATGTTCGAATAGTGGAGTCACTTAACTCATGTGACCCATCTGTTAGCTCGTGTATTAAACATAACCGTCGTGTGTCTTTATCTACCAGTGAAAATCGTTGCCATAATGTTAATGGGATATTTTAACAAAAAACCGGCCAGATGTGAGTCGGACTCACGCACCGAGGAGAAATTTTAGCGCTATAGTTGCTTCGTACCAAATTTCAAGATTCTGAATTTACGAGAAGTACCCTATAGGGTTTTTATTCCCTTGCGAGTGTCGAAAATTTGCAGCATAAACGGCTGTATCTTTTGATTGCGTTGGGTTAGAAGTTTGATTTTTTTTCACAGCTCAAAGGGACAGTAGACCTGAGTGAGTATTTGATATGAATTTCAGTTTGATACCTCCACGCGCTCCTGGCAAAAAGGGCCTTGACAGTCAGGCGGACAACAAAGTGATCCTATAAGGGTTCCGTTTTTTTCTTTTAAGGTACGAAACCCTAAAAATGTAAGCCATTACGTCACTAAAAGTCTTATAGATGCGTGTGTAGAAATAATGAGTGTAAAATTCTATTGATAAATCAGCCTGAGAATGAAAGACTCTGAATGACGACGATTCACCATACTAAGACCTATTTCTTAGCGTTCCATGGATTCACCGTGCGGGTGCCGGGTCCATCGCGTGATAGATGGGGGCAACACATGCGACTTCGACAGTGCCTGGGAATTGCGACCCAGGTTTAGGTTTAAGGAGCACTCCTTACGACGCGTCAACGCTCACCTCCACTGTCCGCCGTGTTACCCCTCTACCTAACCATATTTGAAGTGAGCCTAGCAATGCCGCTTTGGATATTCGTTCAAGAAAAGAGCTTACTGAAGCTCTTGGCAATCCAAGGTCTTTAAGCAGGTTATAGAGGGATTTAGCTGGTATACCCCTCGCACCCACTTCCACGGCATACAGCGCAACGACATAACCATTTTTAGTTATTTCGTTGGTTAAGTCAAAGTACTTGTTTCTTTTTAAAGCGTGGTCTTTAGGGATGTTCGTTTCCCACGGCACCGTGAGTTCTACTAGTACTACACGCTTAATTGACATTGCATAAAGAAGTATGTCCGGTCTGGACGCCGAGGCACAGATATCCTCCGGTATTCTGTAGTGATTTTCATACGTGTCCACTAATAATGTCCAGTCACTGGCGGTATTTATAATTGAGTACGGCTTTTGTGTGAGTGAAATCTTTTTTGTTGAGCCTTCCTTTACAAACGCGATGTTAGTTTTTATGTTTGTTGTTGTTCCTTTTTTCGCTCTCGCCAGTGATAAACTTATAGCTTCGCGTATGATGAGTAATACCCTATCATGGCGACGTGAATAATGACCCCGGTCTAATAGCGCCTTACAACCTGTCAGTAAGTGCCTGGCTGTACCTATTGCCGCATTGCACATCGTACAAGCCTTTTCAGTAGCTTTTCCCCACCTTACTAGGTTGCTTTGATCGGGGAGGGTTAATTGAAAGGCGTTGAGGTAGAATTTTAACAGGGCGGGTGACCAATCATATAAAAGTGTGCGCCATTTCAAAGCTGGTGGGATACAAAATTCTCCTAGAGTTTACATGTCACATATACTGCCGTATAGCGTGGTGATGCGTTGCCACACCAACAGCCAGTCTGATCCCCGTATTAGATATTTCACATCAAAAATATGCAAACATTAACACAAACCCATGCCTCGCAGACAAAGAAACGACACAATATTATTGTGACAAGAATTTTAATAAAAACGACAGTAATTTCGTTTCGTTCCGTATTCTTTCTGAAATCATCACCGTAATTCGAATGCCGACTGTCGCATTCTGAATCTCGCCATGGAATAATCTTATTATCAAATAAACATGCTTCCTCCAATTTATTTCCGTAAAAATTGTAAAAAGCCAATTCGTATTCGAATGATATTTGAGTCGTAATTTCACGAGTACATTGAAACAAACACTGGAGCCAACCTTTTATATATTGTATTGGTTCAAAATATGCAACCAACATTTATTTCTGCTACTAGTAAGAGAGCTACTGAACCTTTCGACCAACGGTGTGTCTGTAAGGCTAGAAACTCTTGTAGTGATGAGTCATAACGTGCTAAGTACGTAACCATCGCCTGGCAGGCCTCAGCCCTGCATATCATCATCTTTCATGGTTTTGAAAGTGTAAAAAAAATGAGAAAAGAAAACTTGTTCCTGTAAGGCTGAAATTTTTATAGGATTTAGTTCATTCATTAAGAAGTTCAAAAACAAAATGACAGGCGATTCCGATGAACACTAGTACCTGCCAGGCGAACAGAAAGCTACACATTTCTTCAATTACGTCATCAATATATATCGATTGGTTGAAATGTATATTGCATTGATTTAGATGCTTCCGGCGATTTAATGTTATTTATGAGAAGTTTGTCGTGTTAGAACCGACCAAGTGTTCTCAGACACATTTTTACTTGCACTCCAGTGCTATCTTTCTCCTCACCTGTCAAGGATATTTCCTTGACAGGTGAGGTGCTCGCTTGCACCGCCGGTCATTGTTCCTACTTTCTTTAAATCGATCAGACAAACATTTATATGAATTACAACTTTACAGAGTAAAATTTATTTACATTGATAATGTAATTGAAGACGTGTCTGGCTTTCTGTTCGCCTGGCAGGTACTAGTGCTCATCGGAATCGCCTGTCATTTTGTTTTTGAACTTCTTAATGAATGAACTAAATCCTATAAAAATTTCAGCCTTACAGAAACAAGTTTTTTTTTCTTATTTTTTTTACACTTTCAAAACCATGAAAGATGATGATGTGTAGGGCTGACGCCTGCCAGGCGTTGGTTACGTACTTAGCACGTTATGACTCATCACTACAAGATTTTCTAGCCTTACAGACTCACCGTTGGTCAAAAGGTTCAGTAGCTCTTGGTCCATACGTTATTATAGGACATATGCCACATTATCGAGTAATCCTCTCTGCGGTTTTCCGTTTTAAATACACTCCAATATAGTACTTGTGTGTGTGAAAATCGTACGTTGCTATATGTACGTTTTTATGGTCAGTAATAAAAGTTTACGATTCTTGAACGAGTGTGAAGTGAAATCGTTTTCCTGTATCTTCACAGAAAACTAACTAAATCAGTTACCTAAGATATATATTTTTTCGACAATAAGGATTGTCTGAGTTCAGTTCATGGAAAGAAAACTCAAACAAAAGGAAATAGATATAATAATTAATATTAAGAAACTTTGCACACATAGAGTACGTACCCGAAACAACACAGAATATCTACTTTGCGAATAAACTACCAAAAATTTCAGATGCTAATAATAAAACTTTTCTGAATGTAGACGCTGATAACTGAAATTTTAATGGATGGCAGTTCTTTCTATGAAATCAAAGCACCCTATTTACCCACCTGAATCTCATTTAATTCATAGCAAATTTTTCTATTACACACATCAAAAGTGTCTAGGGATCAACATATGTGTCTAGGGATCAACATATATTTTTGCAATAACTTTTCTCCTGATTGATATTAATTAAAATTTTCTTTAAGGATTCATCAAATAAAGTGTTTTCGTTTGTCACAGTAACGATAAACCAAGTCACCTTTGCATTAATAAAGAAATTTGCCATTTTCCTAATAAAAGGATTTTTGACATTTGAACCACTAACATTAAAGTTCGAAAAAAGACTGAAATAACAGTTTTCTTTAAAATTTTATTAGGTAACTTAAACAATTAATAATCCGTGTTTCTACCGCGAACACTAACACAAGAACATCGGTTTGGCATACTCAAAATGAGTTCATCCAAATCACGCTGTGGAATGGCCGCCCATGTTCGTTGCAACAACAAAAAAAGGTCTTCTTGCGACTGGATACCCTCCATATTCGGCAGAGCTCTTCTTTGTAGCATATCCCATGCATGCTCAATCGGGTTCAAGTCTGGCGACTAAGCAGGCCAGGGCCAAAGCCACATCTCAATCTCAAGAAATCCGCATAAAAATGCTTGATCCCTAGACACTTTTGATGTGTGTATTTACAAAACCTATAGCCCTGTATAGATTGCCTTGTTTTCGCAATTGGCAAAGGTATCCACTTCGTACACTACAAAATAATTATCCTATTTGCATCCATTACTCCATCTATGTCCACTTTTCGCATGAACATAGTTCTACTAACTGTATAAAAAGGTTCCAAAATGTGTACTTGGCAATCTTGGCGTAAAATCTTCATTTTCGCCATTCTGATCTTTACAAACCGAACCACGTTTTACCGCACGTTACCAGTTTTACTACTTACCACAAGCGACACTGTAGACGTTACCGCAGTAAACAGAGTTATAAAACCGCAAGGGACCTATCGCGACGCGATCAGCGACTCATGAATAAATTTACGGCACTTTTTGAGGCCATAGCTCTGATAGTATTTAGTACTGGGAAATTTTAAGACGAGCTGGTTTATAGTCTGGGGAATTTCGTCGCAGTTGTTTGCTTAGGATAGTTAAAAGAAATATTAACTATGTATGTGAAGGGATTCCTGATTTACATTCTAGAAAACTTCTAAGCTTTATAAGCTCCCTCTCGACTACTGTGCATTTTGTTTCGTCTGTATGTCTGTGGCAATAATTTTGCTATATCATAGTATTAATATAACAATCCTCTTCATTATATAAAGTAATATAACTATATGCAAACTACAAAATAAGTGAACGGTTTACTTTTTAATAGGCAGTTCATTGATCTTTGAACTAATTTCTTCTTTGAAAATTTAAGACTACTTATTATGATTACTAACTATAGAACTCATACGAGCTCTTTAAAGTATTTAAAACAAGATCAAATGAATATTAATAACCATGCTTTAAAATTACAAGTAATCAAATATTACTGGTAGTAGGTACGAATACTATATGAAATTTGTATTTGAATTGGAATATAAAATGTTATCTATAAAATCGTAAGAACTGATCAGAGTCGAGATTAATTTAATGTTCTTGGTGATAATTATCACAGTCTCTAATTGGACAAATTAATTTTATTATGGACAGAGAATTACAAGATATCATTCAAAGTGGTGTATTTACTTTCGTTGTTTCGATAACTACTTTCAAATTTGGCAAAATTTTCTTAATTAATTTTTGGCTTTATTAACGGCACTCCATTATCTAATTAGAAAGTCTCTTAAGTTCTTCGTTATAAATTACTAGTTGTTGCCCTTGACTTTGCCCGCGTGTATGTCGGTTATCGCTGCAAATAGTAGCCTATGTGCTATTCTGATGTATAAGCTATATTATTGTAAAGTTCCATCCAAATCCGTTCCTACTGAACTGAACTTTTTGCGTGAAAGAGTAACAAACACCCATCCATACTTACAAACTTTCGCGTTTATAATATTAGTAGGACTATATTACTAAAGTAGGATAAATCCTGATACCATCTTGTAAATGGGTACCGAAAAACTATGCTTGGGAGACCAGGAGTGTCAGTTCAGAATTGAAGTCCAATTAAAACATTGTACCATTTAGAGACTGGAATATTCTCTCAAAATGATACTGGAGAATATAAGAAGGAATCAAAACTGCTGCCGTGTTTCGTTCATAAGTGCGAGACGGGAAGCCCAATGATGAGGAAACATCTCAATAGTGTAGGTCACTATGCTGCATTGATGCGTTCGCAATGAGTATGGTGACCATTACTCTTGGATTCTGCTCAAATTTTTCATCAAGTGGAGTAGAGTCACTTAGGTAAATAAATGAAAAATAAATAGATTATTAAACAAGGTGTTACTTCCGTGGATTAAAATAAAATTGAAAAAACGTAATCGTAAAACTGTGTCAGCCGTCTACAAAACGCAGTTAAATATTACTGCTAAAATAGCTGATGGATATATAGTAATAGTAGAATATTTAACTAATACACGGAAGCTCTCCCATGAACTATATATTAGCCAAGTGAATATTTGGCGTATATTTCTAAATTGCAGTACTATGCCTCTATATACTAAGTAATATGTCCGATGTCTATACTTGAGTGACCAGGGTGATATGAACGTCTAGCGCTAAGCAGTTTATAGTTCATTTGTTGAGTCAGATCACACAATAAGTTGAACAAGATTTTTCGCTCCCCATCCACGAAATGCATTGAAATCTGACTGCTTGAATGGTGTAGTGGTATCAGGAGTCAGAGTGCCGCTTCCGACTACGCTGAATATTAAGGGTTTGATACTCACATGTGACACTTTATGGTATCCACAAATTTGTTGTTTTGAGTCTAGGTGTTGTCTGTGTTCGTCTCATGTACGTTTGTAAAGCCTCACGCTAGGGTGTCCCACGACATAAGGGAAAAAAAAATTTTCGCGAAATCGAATACGCATACCCTCTATTTTTATTTGGATTGACCTCATTGACTCAAATAATAAATATTATTGCGATTGGACAACGATAACCCGTGCCGACTTGATGTCAAACTTTTGACATGAAAATTTGTACTGACTCACTGTAGGGGATGGTTTTAGGAGATCGGATTTTATATTTTATCTCGATATCTCCACCTGTTAATATCACAGAAAGCTCTATTAACTCTCGATAATCATCTCTGACTATTTCTTTTATCAGTTAAGTTCGGTAAAACTCTAGCAAGTTGTCAATTTCGAGGTCAGTCAGGTGCTGTGTAAGTTTTTCTCTATAGTTCTGTATTTTATCAGCATTAATACTTTTCCAGTTTTCCCGAAACTTTTTAAAGAGCCGAATATCAGGGCTTGTAGTTACTTGATTGATTTTTGATTCAAGTACAAGGGGTATTTGAGAACAATTCATACACGTGATGTTCGACAAGCAAAATAAGCATTTCTCTGTTCAGTTTTTGTTCAAGAAGCACACAGGCACCGTTTATACGTATATTATATAAAGTATTGTGTTATTTTTATTCTCTCACTTGTACCCACAGATCAATCTTTGTGACGGGGGCTCTCAAATCTCGCACAGAATGATTTTAACACCCCATATAGAGCACCCTGTTTCAAATGGCGTTTACAATACACGTCAAAAATTCCAGTCTACAATCGCGTTCCAAACTGCCTGTGCTTGTTCACGTCCTGTAGAACTTTCTAGTCTTGGTACAGCAATAAGTTGTTTATTGTTTTCATTAGAAATAACTATAGGAAGACGTTCTTTTTTTATTGCCGAGCATTTAAAGCAAGCAAAAGCTTGCCGTCCCAATGATCAATCACAATTTCCGGTATCTTATTTTGGAAATATTTTTTTATGGCTTCAGCGCGTTCTTTCCATTTTCCTGTGCGAATTCTTTGGATGGAAGACTTATTTGTCGGAAATTCATCAATATTACATCCAAGTGCTTCAATAGTTGCTTCAAGAATGAGCACAGAATCTCTCATACTCAATGGACACCTATCTAGCGCTGCTACTAATTTTGGAGTAATAAAATCTCTCCGCAGAGCTGTTTTGCTAGGTTTTGTGTTTCTCGACTAGCTTCGGTACGTCCTCTTGTATCTCTAAGTTTTCATTAGATTCAGATGATATGTCGTCTTGTAACGGTATATAAGATGATGTCGAACGAGTCGGCTCAGACAAATACTTCATCAACAACCCATAATGTCCCACTACTGGGCTCGAGTCTCCCCTCAGGAGAGGGTTAAGGCCATACGTCCCCACGCTGGACAAGTGCGGGTTGACGACTGGCAAGATAACGTTGTGGCTACGTATGACTGTTGGATGTTTTTAAGCCGACAAATACTTAGCACGTCGTTTTTCTTCTTCGATAGTTCTGAGGCGCGCTCTTTCCTCTCTATCAGTCAATTTTTCATGCAGTCCTACTAATGACCAGGTCGGCCTAGTTCTCTTTGACGCTATAAAAAGATTCTATCCTCATTTATTTTTATTAATTGAAGCGCATTGGCGTGTGCTATGTCAAACAAATTTTCTAAATTGTTGACAGCGCTGCTTAAATACGTCAGTGTTAGATAGCCCACTTCGAGAAAGGCTATAGGCTATATATCATCACGCTAAGACCAATAGGAGCGGCGCATCAATGAAGAATGTTACAAAAACGGGGGAAAATTATTACGCTACGGGCAATAGGAGACGTAAACGACGTTGCGTGGGTCAACTAGTCTTGATATAAGTTTACAAGTTTTTTACACAGTTAGGCAAAGATTTAGTAGGAATACGCGCCTTTTCCCAATAGATAATGCACTTGCGAATAGTGGGATTCGCGTATTCATTGACAGTTAAATTCACTTCATGGATATTGTGAAATTAACCTGCTAGAATTTGTCCATTAGACAGATGTTTTGAACCCGTTATTTGATGTTTTACGTCACCTATTAAAAATATACCCATTTTAGAATTGCGTAATTGTACTGGCATGTTGATTGATTGAAAACAATGCGAGTTCTATAACTAAATAACGGATAATCAGAAGTACATCGACACCTTAGGTTGCGTCAGCCTTAGAGAGCAAGTACTGACATGTATTGATGTAAGTCGGCACGGGTTACCGAGGTCCTACCTTCTTAAAATTTTATTTATAATTGTTTTGACTTAAAAGTAAAAAAATAAGAGGGTATGCGTTAAAAAAAAAACGACTTTGATTTTTTTGGGACACCCTACCTCACGCGTCACAGGAGTTGTCTTAAAAAAATTGTCTTCAATATTATTGCAATCCTGGGTTTTTCTTCCAAATTGTCTGGGGATATTGTTTTTGACAGGTTTTTAGAACGATATCAGATAGAAAATAGAACACAATGTCTCTATAAAGCCTTCAGAAAATAGATGATGTAGATGAGGACCATACTACCTTTAGGAATAGAGGGAACCATAGCTATTCTATTTGAAAGATTTGATTTTCAATGAAAAATAATTCTAATGTTTCTTGTTATTTAGAACTGAGGTACCTATACATTCATTTACAACATGGGTTTTATGGCGTAAACCTATTTTTGTATATGTTTTGAGCAAAAATTGTTGTAGTTTACTAGGTATAAAGTATGTTAAATCCTTTTAATGACGATTTTATTAAGCTTTGTAATTTTTTTTGAGCTTTTATATATTACTGAAATATAACTTTATCTACATACTTGTCACGAAGTTGAAATTCGTTCATAATTCTTTTGTTTTATTCGTTAATTCGTAAATTTCAGTACATGAACATCTTTTTATTTTTAGGGTTTTAGGGTTCCGTACCCAAAGGGTAAAACGGGATTCTATTACTAAGACTTAGCTGTCGGTCTGTCTTCTTTCTGTTGCCGCTATAACAACAAATACTAAAAACAGAATAAAATAAATATTTGAGGGGAATCCTATACAACAAACGTGATTTTATAGATGATGGTACGGAACCCTTCGAGCCCGACTCGCACTTCGCCGGTTTATAATTATTACGGAATCTCCTTACTAAAAAAAACAAAAAGTTCATTAAAATTGCACGCAACATACACACAAATAATTAATCTTCCACATTCAAACTCACTTAAAAACAGAACACACAAAAGTACCATAACTATCTTTCTTTATTCATAATTTGAAACAAAGTCCTTTGGAACTAAATATTCATTGTCTATTCATAAAACACGAGTCTCATACAGTCGTCTATGTAACGAGCGTCTTTACCCACGTCAAAAATGTTGACAACTGACAATCCAGCAAAATAATAGTCTGTCATATTTCTTATTATGTATCGTTGTAACGAGATGTCCACCAAATGGCAAAAAGATCATAACAACCTTTCTCTCATATTCACGACATTTTGCCATTACTGTGTATATATACACAGTAAGCTTCATTTTTTAGGGTTCCGTACCCAAAAAGTATGAACGGACGGCCCTATTAATAAAACTCCGCTGTCCATCTGTCTGTCCGTCCGTCTGTCTGTCCGTCCGTCTGTCTGTCGTATCACCAGACTATATCTCATGCATCGTGATAGACAGTTGAAATTTTCACAGACGGTGTAAATACACCGTGTCGAAATCTGTTGTCGCTATAATAACAAATACTAAAAACAGAACCTATATCTATATATTACAAACGCGAAAGTTTGTAAGTATGGATGGATGGATGTTTGTTACTCTTTCACGTAAAAACTACTGAACGAATTTGGATGAAACTTAACAGTAATATAGCTTATACATCAGAATAACACACAGGCTACAATTTGCCGCCATAACCGACATACACGCGAGCGGAGCTGCGGGCAGCCACTAGTAAAATATATATTTACCATACAACAAGGTGATTTTTTGACGTTTTTTGCTCAATTTTACTAACGGCAAGAGGTAAAATGCTAAAATGTATACCTAGATAATGGTACAGAACCCTTCCCGCGTGAGCCCGACTCGCAATTGATAAATTTTTATTGACATTCTATTTACAAAGGCAATATTTAATAAAGACGAAGCACAATGTCTTTAGTTTGATCAGAAGTAATAGATGCTTTGAATAAAACTTTTTGTGAGTGACATTCATATTTATTTAAGACTAGCTATTCCCTCGGCTCCGCCCACGTATTTCGGATATCGCAGTAATCATTTTTTGGGGTAAAATATAGACAGTAAATAAGACAAGTAATGTGGCTTTAGATTTTGTTTTTATTTTGACCATTCCCGCACTAGGAGTAAATCCTGTGTCGCGGGGGACTTTACAAACATATATGAAACGGACACAAAGAACACCCAGACTCAGAACAACAATTTGTGGATCACACAAAGTGTTGCCCTACATGGGATTTGAACCCACGACACTTGGCGTAGTGACCGCCAACCACTAGGCCAAACGTGCAGTCAGATTGGTAAAGAGTTTTTAAAAATCAGTAGTTCCAGAGATTGTCCCCTACAACCAAACAAATTTTACCTGTTTATAATAGTAGTATGGATAAATTAGAATACACAAGCATTTAAAAAAAAAAAAATAATAAGTTTGATGTAGTCAATCTCCTTTTTCTAAATAAAATGTAATCTATCTGCTATTCCGGACTGTTGTTATTGATATTTACATTATAAATGTGAAAGCAACTAACAAACAGTAGATACCTTTTTAGGATTCCGTGACAAAGTCAAAAAACGGAACTCTTATAGATTCGTCATGTCTGTCTGTCCGTCCGTATGTCACAGCCACTTTTTTCTGAAACTATAAGACCTATAATGTTGAAACTTGGTATTTAGATGTATTCTGTAAACCGCATCAAGATTTTCACACAAAAAAAAATACATTAAATTTTGGGGATATACTTACCTACCCCATACTTAGAACTGAAACTCAAAATTTTTTTTTTCATCAAACCTATACGTGTATACATATACGTATACGTATACCTATACCTATCTATGGATAGGTCTTCGAAAATGATATTGAGGTTTCTATTATCTTTTTTTTAACTGAATAGTTTGCGTGAGAGACACTTCTAAAGTGGTAAAATGTCCCCCCCGTAACTTCTAAAATAAGAAAATGATAAATAAAAAAAATAATATGATGTACATAACCATGCAAACTTCCACCGAAAATTGATTTGAACGAAATCTAGTAAATAGTTTTTTTTAATCTATCTACTATTATATAAAGCTGAAAAGTTTGTTTGTTTGAACGCGCTAATCTCAGGAACTACTAATTCGATTTGAAAAATTATTTCAGTGTTAGATAGCCCATTTATCGAGGAAGGCTATAGGCTATATATCATCACGCTACAACCAATAGGAGCAGAGCACCAATGAAAAATGTTTCAAAAACGGGGGAAAATTATCACGCTACGGGCAATAGGAGACGCAAACGAGTTTGCGTGGGACAGCTAGTACGTCATAAATCGTAAACTGCAATTTACCTTTCATTCAATCAACACAAATATAAAAATAAAATATAAATTATATTATGTTACTTGCTGCTGCGGAACCCTTCATGGGCGAGTCCGACTCTCACTTGGCCGCTTGTTTCTCATTGTTTCGCTCGATTGGTACCTTAAAGAGAGCGACAACATGGCCGTCTCAAACAGATCTGGCTACGCACAGTTGCAGACGAGGCTCGCGGGTAGACCTGATGTTGGAAAGTAAACATGCTAATTGACGCAAGACTTTTTTACATATGCGATACAGGATTGGTAGTAACTCCGTAGCTCGGTGTATGTTCGATAGATGGCACTGTAGTGTGGTTTCGTTGCCCGTAAGTGGATGTCTCCACAACATGTTTTATAAAATTTAATTCTGTACTTTTTTTTATTACGAGCCTATTGTGTCCCACTGCTGGGCAAAGGCCTCCCCCGCAACAAACCACTTCCCTCTATCCAAGGCCAGTTCCGGCCAGTCTCTGTGATAGGCGTCAAGATCGTCGCGCCATCTTTTACGGGGTCTGCCTCGTCGTCGGCGTCCACCCTGAGGCACCCAGCGTTCGACGACGACCTTGGCGCACCGGTCTGAATTCATTCGACATACGTGTCCGGCCCAGTCCTATTTTAAAATTCTGTACTAGCTTCAAAAAAATCTCCTCATCCATCACCTACTGGTAGCGTTCCCAAAATATTAGCAGCATTGCCACGTTGAATGGCAATGCTAATTCTCTGTGCTACACAAAGGCCGGCCTTCTAGTCACGAGAAGCGTCGAGTATTTGCTTAGCTAGTTGTTTAAACATAGCGCGAGCACTCGTATCCCATGAACATAGCATCTCGACCCCAAATGGTTCGAAAATGTAATTACTAACTAATTTTCGGTTTTACGCCATTTGAGGCTTTTCGCAACTGCAGCAGCGGCACGGGGAGCCGTACGACGCAATTTGTAGGACAATGTGGCTGTTAAATTATATAAATATTCATTAAGCAACTGTTAAAAAATCAGTTAGTATAATTTTTGAAGACCTCCTTATCGATACATGTTGGAAGGATCTAGGACATTTTTTTTGTCCAATAAGTAATAATATTAGTTAATATTCATATATTTTAACAGCCATGTTGTCTTACAAATGGCGTGGTACGTTATGTTCTACGCCTAAAAGTAAAAACATTTAAAATTGGTTTCGGGGATCCTGAACGGTAAGTTCAATTATGTGAAAAACAAAACTAAAACATTTAAAAACGAGAATATGTTCTAAAAATATAGAATGAAATAAATTAAAGCTTCGGTGTGTTGTGTTAAGTTAAAAAAATATGAAACGAACGTGCTTCAGAGAATAACAAAAAAAATTTGCGTTCCATTTTTGAAACCGTGCAATTAATTATTGTTCTGGGTTTTTAAATTTAAATAGATATAAAAACTCCTTAATACGACGACGAAGTAAAGAAGAAAAAGGTTTAGAAAAAAAACCTTTTAGCAATTAGTCTACTTATTCAAATTTCGTTCGTTTGTTCGAATAGGTATGAAAAAATATGAAGTACGATTTCATGGCTATAGTTGTTTTGTTTTTAATCCATTTTTTTATAAATTCATTTCCCGGTATAACATTAAATTAACTTAGTGCACATAAAGTATCTAGCCATTTATACGCGCTCTGTCTAAGAGTAGCCTATTCCATCTTCAAGAATCAAAGTATTTCCATGCGAAATTCCATTAAAATCGATGCAGCGGTGGAGTCATGAAAGCGTAACAGGCAGAGAGACTGAAAAAATGACATGCAATACCAATATTGAAAAAAACATTCTTAACGTTATAATTGTGCATTTTAAATTCTATTTTTTACCATAGTGTTATAAAAAATCACCCCCCTTCTGACGCAGTCGGGTAAAAATGATATTGCGTTCCTAACTTAATTTTTATCTGCAATAAGATTCCATTAAGTACACATAAAACCTTCATAATTTTCCCGCCAATTCCGATAACATTTTAACCCTACAACAGCCGGATATAAATCATACCGCACATGTTTAGTGTTCGGCCAATAATTTCCCAAGGGTGGTGCGGGCAACTATAGCAGCTGTCCTTTGTGGGAATGACGTTATCGACTGGACGGTTTTATCTTACGCTGGCGGTAGAGGGTTGAAGAATTGTGAAGGTTTCTGGTTGGTGAATTGTAAAGGTATGTCCAGACAACGGGTGTTGATCGTGTGTTTTATTGAATTTCGTAAACCTGCATCAATAGCAAAAAATTTAAAGCAAAAACTTCTTTAGGTGCGTCGAACACTTTTTGAGTGAACAAATATCGTGGAACTCGCAGCATCGTCACCGAACGCTATATTGTTTAATTTTTTTTATCGCTCATTTTATTTAAAGAGCAAAGAGATTCGTTTTAGGTGAGCTTAAACAATTGTTTGCTTATACTTTTGAGTTTTCACTTCTGTCAGCAGTCCTCATGACTGATATTTTTTATTCATGTCTTTTGAACGCTGTGTAGTTTAATGTCGGATGTAAGTTTTTTTTATATATGTCTATTTCTTTCAAATACATACATCTGACTGAACCGCTACGCCAATTCAATGTCTGAAAACTTCTCGGAATCACTTCAGAAAATACTAACGCAAGTTCCACGCACAACCAAAACACTCTGTTTAGGCCTTGATAATTCTTTATGAATTTACTCTCATTGATGTACTATAAGTCGGTGTCAACAAATATATACATGAGTAAAAATAAATAAAATACTGGCAGATAACTTATGTTATAAGGAGTAAAATTTGAATGCGTGCAACACTCCAAATATTTACATGATATGACACAGTACGTTTTCATACCTACACGGTTCCGCGTAACTGAATTGTGGTAGTTCCGCTGAATGGAAAAATGGCTTCAGATATACATAATTGTTACTTTACATTTCAAAGTGTAGATTCAACCTATTAATATTAACCTACAACTTTAGGGTTGATTTTTGTGATTTAACGATTAAATTAAATATGAATGTATCAAGAAACTTTAAAATAGAATTTAGCATCCTGCTTTCTTTTTAAAAAAAATAACCATAAGCGTAATAACCCATCACGATGTATTGTCACGGCCACAAATAAAAATAATATAGTATAAATAATACATAAAGTTCCTTATTTATAAAAACCTACCAAACGATTTAGTAAGTGGAATAGATAACTTGCGCTGTGTTTCACCGATTGAGTGAGAATACCGGAGGCCCATACCCCCAACCCCTCCACTCATCCCCCACCTCGTCAACCAAAGGATGGCAACGCACTTGTGACGCCTCTGGTGTTGCGGGTATCCATGGGCAGCGGTGATCACTTACCATCATATTATAAATCTGCTCGTTTGCGCCATAGTTCATAAAAAATGAATAGAATAAACTTTATTGTACACCAATTAATATAGATCATATTTAGTAGCTTAAAGATATAATGACCATGTACAAATAGCAGCCTTATCGTTAAAAAGCAATTTCTCACAGACAACCTTTGGATGTAATATCAATTGGCCCAAATAGTCTAGGCAACAAGTTCCATACTTGTTGACTAGACAAAAAGATGCAGAAGCATCACTAGGCCGCCATGGTGTGGGTCACCATGCTGCATTGTCTGCATTCGCAATGAGTATGGTGACCACCACTCTTGGATTTTGCTTATGCTTTTCATCAGGCAGAGTAGAGTCGTTTTGGCGGGCCAAACATAAAAAAAATGAAAAAAATACACATCTAAGTATAAAAAAACTACACCCAAATCAGTTCGTAAGCTTAGTACTATGATGCCATAGAGATAGGTACGCTCAAATAGACATAACGGTCAAACTTACACGAACGTGTGTCGGGTTAAAAATAAACAAACCACCAGCGTTCTGTTAGTCTATATTAATTTGTTTAAATTTTGAATTAAGCAAAGGAGCTACGTTATTTTCTATCACATCTGTAAACTTGCAGATTTAGGATTTTAAAGACTATATATACAGCAGTGACAGAACTTGATATCAAAATCAAACCATTGAAAATAAAACGCAACACTGCTACATTTCATAAAAGCGTTCGTATTTCACAAACTTGAACACGAAATATTTTATATAAAGATTTGGAGTCGCCTCTTTTTCCCTTAAATATTTAATATATAAAACAGCAAATATTCACCAAATTTCCTTTAAAAAAAATGTTGCCAAAAATATACAAAATTTTCTATTTTCCTTTGAGTATTTTATTCAAGTTTTATAGGCTCGGCCCTACCGGAAGGGTCTGAAGGCCGTATTCTATAATTATGTCCTAAGGGTCCAGGGGAACAGTCTCTCTTTACATATTCATAGGGGAAATTGAGTTCCGTTTTGACGAAAAAATCGTCTAACAACTGTATGAAGTTCGCCGTTCAGCCTTTGTGTTTAGTAAACAGGGTCTTTTTAAGTATCGATCTAAAAATTTTACGGTTCGGATACATTGTTCGCATTATTATTCGGGTATCGATAATGGTGTTTACATAATTATGTATATAGTACGTTTAATATTTTATCCATTAATTTTGTTTCGATTTTTAACCCCCGACGCAAAAAGAGGGGTGTTATAAGTTTGACGTGTCTGTCTGGCTGTCTGTCTGTTTGTCTGTGGCACCGTAGCTAGCGAACGGATGAAGCGATTTCAATTTAGTTTTTTTTTTGTATGAAAGGTGAGTTACGTGCGAGTGTTCTAAGACATGTTTCATGAAAATCGGTTGAGTCGTTTAAAAGTTATGGGGGTGAAAATGGGGAAGAATAACAGAATGTCTGCAATGTTATCATTGGCGTATGATTACTCGATTAAGTGCTTGAGTAGGGGTTTTTTTTAATTTTGAATTTTAGATTATTTAAACAGTGGGTAACGAACTGGAAAATTATCTAATGATAGGTAACTATTGTCGCTCATAGACATTATGCGAACGGAGAGAGACTTGAGTTAGGGAGCACCTATTAAGTTACTTTAATAAAATAAACGATTTGACTTCACAGTTGGCATAGTGGTTTAACGGTCGCCACACCGCCGCTTCCTACTGCGCCAAGTGTTTAGGGTTCAAATTCCACAAGGGACAACACTTAGTGTGATCCATAAATTGTTGTTATGAGTCTGGGTGTCTGTTAAAAAAACTGCAATAATATCATACATGGCTGTCTGGTCCCAAACTAGGCAGAGGCTGTACTATAGTCACCAAACTGCTGATATACATACTTATATATTTCTAAATACATACCTATCATAGACAACTTACACCCAGACATTGAAAAAATGTTCGTCCTCATTACATTAATGTTGTTCCTGGGCGAGAAACAAACCTAAGGCCTCTGGCTTAGCAGTCAGAATCAATAACCAATCAGCCAACAGGTCAGTCGGTAAATGAATATAATCTTAAAAATAAATTAAAACAAAAACCCGACTGCGTCAATATCTGTCATCTTTATTAAATAATAAAGATGACAGAATTATTAAATAATAAAGATGACAGAATATTAATTTATTTATAGTTTTTTTTTAAATTATGGTTATGTGGGTACATAGGTTTCTTTATTAAATTCAGTTATTTTAATAAAACATTTAAGTTATATTTATATATTCGTAATCACCGTTAAAAAATCTTTATTTTAATACACACCGATGTATTTTGAAAACTATTTTTTTAGATTACTTTTGGTGCCAAAAATCCTTAATTTTAATTTAATTCCTGACGAATCTATAAGGGTTCCGTTTTTTGCCTTTCGTCGGTCGGAACCCTAAAAATGTAGGTTACAAGCTACAAATAGACAGGTAAAGCATAAAAAACATGTTAACAACACGTCCTCGAGCCTGTATTGCTGAAAAAGTTTGCAGATTATGCCAAAAATATTTAATTCCACGCAATATCCACCGAGAAAACGATGTTAATAAGTTTACTAATAAGGAAAGTTGATAAAATCAATTTGCCTATACCCTGGCTCTTTGTAATACAGTTCTGTCCCACATATTTGACTTCTTTGAGATTTGAATGCACGGTTGGCTTAGTGGTTTCAGCGGTCGCCACGCCTCTTGCTACTGCGCCAAGTGTCGTGGGTTCAAATCCCACGCGGTACAAAAACTTTGTGTGATCCACAAATTGTTGTCCCGTATCTGGGTGTTCTTTGTGTCCGTTTGACGTATGTTTGTAAATTCCCCCGCAACACAGGATGTTTATTCTTAATGCGGGAGTTGTCTTTTTAAAAATAAAAAAAACAAAAAAAAGCAAGACGAAAGACATACCACAAAAGAAATCAAAGCCCAAATAATATCTTAGCAATAAAATTTTACAACTGAATCTTACGAATATGAAACAAGATGAAATACCTAAAGAAATTTGAAGGTAGGAAGATAGGAATATACAGCCTCCTTGTTGGAGTGATTTACAGGGCTGTTTTATTATCTTTAACAATAGACCACCTGAGAATAATCCCACGCGTCGCCATTTAGACGGGAACAGAAAGTGAAAATTTTGGTTATGACGAGTAATTTGTCAGTCCAATGTATGTCTGTATGATTTATGTTCAGCTACTTAAAGCAGTGATTTAATTTTAATAAATTTTCAAGATGTTTTGGAATAATAAAGTGGCCAAACGTACATAGGGATCATGCGACCACCAGCGTCCATTAACAACTCCAACTTGAAGATTTGATGTTTTATTGATGTTTAAATTAATTAACAACCTGCGTCTACCTCATCGTCTCGCCCAATTGACTGGTAGATAATGTTTGAGTTAGTACCTCAAACATTCTCTAAAAGTCAGATTATCTTAAAAATCTATCGTCCCAAAAGTTTTTTTTTAAAGGGGTAAAATATTTAAAAATATCTAAATCTATATCTATAGTAATATTATAAACGCGAAAGTTTGTAAGTATGGATGGATGGATGGATGTTTGTTACTCTTTTACGCAAAAACTACTAAACGGATTTGGATGAAACTTTACAGTAATATAGCTTATACATCTGAATAACACATAGGCTACTATTTGCGGCGATAACTGACATATACACGGGCGGAGCCGCGGGTAACCTCTAGTACAAAATAATTTCACATGATTTTTTAATCTGTCTCTCCAAGATATCTCGCCTTTCTCTTTTTTTATATTCAAGCTACCAAAATCACTCTACTCTGCCTGATAGTTTCTTCTTGATTCTCCCTTTCTATTTTTATATATCCTTTCTTGTAATTCTATGATAAGGTAAACAGATAAAGAGTTTTCTGTCAATCTTCTTCTTCCCTCAGACCATAATCCATAAGTCCTGCCCAGAGCTATAAGACCAAGTTCAATGACGAATCGATAAATTAATGCTTGTTTTTGTTCTTTCGACTTCGGTAATACTTTAGACACTGGTTCTGGTTTTAGGTAGTAAACTATGAGCAAACATATAATTTTCCCGAAGGCACGCTGAAAATTTGTTTTCATTTTCCAATAACACCCACTTATAGTACAGCCACAAACAAAAAGTTTGACATACTACCATATTTCTAATTACTTTTGCGTTAAACATTATATTATTAATACTATCGATGTTTTGAGACCCTTTAAATAGTTCATGAAACCAAAAGCAAAAGAGATTAACTACTGTAAAGTTTATAAACATTGTATAATAGCTAGAGTTTAATATTTTACAGTTTGCTGGCAAAATGAACGCGGAACGCTTACGGAAACACTTTGAAGTCTGTCTGTCATTGTAGTGTTTCAATATTTTCTATATTAGGCAGGATATTCTACATTTAGAAATAATAAAATAATAATATTTATTTACTAAAATATAGTGTTAACTCCTGATTCCATAAACATATATTTTCTATCTCATGTGTGGTATATAATAATAACATAATTTTTAGTATTTTTGCTTTAAAGTTAACAGTCGAGTGTATTCTTAACTTATCGAAGAACAGCCATATTGCAATTAACTGAGAATATTTTTTATGGATGCTTAATGTTGTTGTTATCAAGATAAGACATACCAATTATTAATGAGTACGAACAATTCATGTCACTGTCTTAGAAGCCTTGTCATTTAAACATTGCTAATACTGTTAAGCTTTCTAAAATATTTTATCTACACTATTATATAAAGAGGTAAAGCTTGTGCGTTTGTGACGTTGTAGGGGGTAATCTCTGGATCTACTGAACCGATTTTGAAAATTGTTTACCAATAGAATTTACCATTACCAATTACTAAAATTACCAATAGAATATAATAAAAAAAAAAGACGAGTGACAAAGGTCAAAATCCCAAGACGAAATTCATCAGAGCTAGAGTCACGGCTCCAATTCCACAAAAAAATCATGGTGGGTACACAGTCCAGTAGAGTTGGATTGGGAAATGCTAGAAGACAGACCGACAAAGAGATAACAAAATCTTTCATACAACAAGATGAAAACGAGACCTACAAGGTGCACGCAATGAACCTAGAAATGCAGAATGAATGGTTAACTCTAGGAGAATTTTTTATCCCACCAGCTTTGAAATGGCGCACACTTTTATATGATTGGTCACCCGCCCTGTTAAAATTCTACCTCAACGCCTTTCAATTAAATCTCCCCGATCAAAGCAACCTAGTAAGGTGGGGAAAAGCTACAGAAAAGGCTTGTACGATGAGCAATGCGGCAATAGGTACAGCCAGGCACTTACTGACAGGTTGTAAGGCGCTATTAGACCGAGGTCATTATTCACGTCGCCATGATAGGGTATTACACATCATACGCGAAGCTATGAGTTTATCACTGGCGAGAGCGAAAAAAGGAATAACAACAAACATAAAAACTAACATCGCGTTTGTAAAGGAAGGCTCAACAAAAAAGACTTCACTCACACAAAAGCCGTACTCAATTATAAATACCGCCAGTGACTGGACATTATTAGTGGACACGTATGAAAACCACTACAGAATACCGAAGGATATCTGTGCCTCGGCGTCCAGACCAGACATATTTCTTTATGCAATGTCAATTAAGCGTGTAGTACTAGTAGAACTCACGGTGCCGTGGGAAACGAACATCCCTAAATACCACGCTTTAAAAAGAAACAAGTACTTTGACTTAACCAACGAAATAACTAAAAAAGTGGCCAAGTGCGAGTTGTAAATTGCAGTTTACGATTTATGA
Organism: Diaphora mendica; assembly: GCA_949125395.1. Lineage (NCBI taxonomy): Eukaryota > Metazoa > Arthropoda > Insecta > Lepidoptera > Erebidae > Diaphora > Diaphora mendica. The sequence continues at coordinate 4,908,246 of OX421334.1, forward strand.
CGTATTAAAAAAAAACTTCTAACTAGATTTCGTTCAAACCAATTTTCGTTGGAAGTTTACATGGTAATGTACATCACATATTTTTTTTAGATTTATCATTCTCTTATTTTAGTTTTACCACTTTGGAAGTGTCTCTCGCGCAAGCTATTCAGTTTAGAAAAAAATGATATTAGAAACCTCAATATCATTTTTGAAGACCCATCCATAGATACCCCACAGGTATGGGTTTGATGAAAAAAAATTTTCTGAGTTTCAGTTCTAAGTATGGGGACCCCCAAAATTTACTGTTTTTTTTTTTGTGTAAAAATCTTAAAGCGGTTCACAGAACACATCTACTTACCAAGTTTCAACATTATAGGTCTAATAGTTTCGGAAAAAAGTGGCTGTGACATACGGACGGACAGACAGACGGACAGACAGACAGACAGACAGACATGACGAATCTATAAGGGTTCCGTTTTTTGCCTTTGGCACGCAACCCTAAAAATGGTTATGTTGTTGCGCTGTATGCCGTGGATGTGGGTGCGAGGGGTATACCAGCTAAATCCCTCTATAACCTGCTTAAAGACTTTGGATTGCCAAGAGCTTCAGTAAGCTCTTTTCTTGAACGAATATCCAAAGCGGCATTGCTAGGCTCATTTCAAATATGGTTTGGTAGAGGGGGCAACACGGCGGACAGTGGAGGTGAGCGTTGACGCGTCGTAAGGAGTGCTCCTTAAACCTAAACCTGGGTCGCAATTCCCAGGCACTGTCGAAGTCGAATGTGTTGCCCCCATCTATCACGCGATGGACCCGGCACCCGCACGGTGAATCCATGGAACGCTAAGAAATAGGTCTTCTGTAATAACCCGAAAAGTGGAAAGACTTTTTCGTGGTAGCCGGATTTGCAAAGTAAGTCGGAGAAAAAAATGTTTACCGCCCAACGAAGAGGGCACGGGTCAGCTAGTGTTCAATAAAGATGATGAATACTATATTCAATATTAGACTATTAAAGGGTGTTGATGAGTTATTTGAAAGATGATTTTGTCCCGAATTAACTTGTAACCTTTTCATCGGTACTATATTGCTGTTAAATGTAAATAAATAAATATAATAGTTAATCATTAATTATTTCTAGACATCATTTTAAAAAAATCGATTTCACTAAAGAAATTTTATCCGGTGACATGCTAAGCATACAAATTATTAAATTATCCCTATTTATTACATGAAGTTTAATCTAAAAACAATGTTCCAATTTAAAATACGGAAATTGTAGCCATCCTAGTCACAGGTATTTTCTCGAGAGCTTTGTCATAGAATGTGGATATTTGGAACAAATTCTGGAAACTGTGGATTGATTACAATGTTCACAATAAATGGATATTTCCTAGTAGTTCGGTTAACTCTGAACTATGGTACAATCTTTGCAATACCAAAACAAGTTATATGGTATGTGGCGACTTCCACATACAGCGCAACAAGAAAACTCACTACAGCACCATCTACCGTATATACACAGAGCGACGGAGTAACGTACAATACGAAGAAACTACCAATCCTGCATCGCGCAAGAGAAATTCTCGCGCTGATTAGCATACATATAACTTTTCAACATCAACCGTTGGGCAGTGGCCCGCCAGGCATGATCACCTCGCCTGATCGGAGGATCTTCCCTTTGTGTTGGAGGGACATCACACCCGTTCCCTCCACAGGTATTTTTTTAAATCTCAACTATTTGCATTCCAATACTAGAAACTTTGTGGAATGGCTACTCTAGTCTCTAGTTTTTTTTTGTGAAATAAAGTTTGAATGGAAACTGTACGTTTCTTCCAGTTAGTTGCCTATTAAAAGTGTACAAATGAATGAATAAATAAAAGCTTATAAAATTATGAACGAATAGCTTTTACACGCGGTTTCCCTCACGCAGACTTTCATCCCCTGATTTACTGCCTTAGGGGTTGAATTTCAAAAATTCCTTTTTTAGTGCTCACTTACGTTATATAAAGAGCCTACATGCAAAATTTCAGGATTCTAGCTTCAGCGGTTTGGCATATGCGTTGATCTCTGGGTATGTCAGTCAGTCAGTCAGTCAGTCACCTTACTCTTTTATATATATAGAAGATAGGTATCAATTAGATTAGTAATAGTAATTTCGAACATCTAACCACATCTAGTCCCAAACTAAGCAGAGCTTGTACTATGGTTACTAGACAACTGATATAAATATATATACTTTTTTTTCTAAATACATACAAAGAAAACATACAAACTCTGAAATAAATATTTGCAGATCATAAAAATCTTTGGTCCGAACCGTGCATCGAACCAGAGACCTCAAGCACAGCAGTCGCATGCGCTACCACTGCGCTATCAAGGCAATCAGTAGATTGAATCTTACAAAAAAGCACTGGTGCGTTACTGACTCCGTAATAATTGTTTTATACGATCTCTTTCAACGGCACACACTCTTTGACCGCTCGAATGGTGTAGTGGTTTAAAAGATCACCTCGCCGTTTTTTACTACGCTGAGTATTGTGGGTTCAAATACAAATCATTGTTTTGTATCTAACTGTTCTTTGTGTTTCTCTTATGTATGTTTGTAAAGAAATCTTCCTAGTGCGTTGTAAACTAATATCTGAAAGTAAAAAAGTAATATTCGAAACTGAAAATCTAGAAGAACATCATACATCTCAAGGTAGTAGAGCCACGTTGATTTCAGCACGAACGGGCCGGCTCGACCAGGGCGGTACTACCCTCGCACAGAAAATCAACGTAAAATGACAGCGTTCGTGCTGGTGTGTTTCGTTGGTGAGTGCGAGACCGGAGGCCCAATGATGCAGAAGCATCACTAGCCCGCCATGGTCTGGGTCACCATGCTGCATTGTTGCATTGTCTGCTTTCGCAGTATAGTGACCACCACTCTTGTATTCTGCTTATGCTTTCCATCAGGCAGAGTAGAGTCATTTCAGCAGGGCCATACATAAAAAAAATACAGAAACGAACACTTTATACAAACATAAGAATTTTCCACTGATGCTTTCCCACACATGAGAGAGTACTAGGTATTAATATGAAAGGTTTATTTCGAACTGTTTTTGTGTGTTAAAAATATAACTAAAATATATAACATGGTCTACTTTTAAAAATACAATTTTCAACTGTTTCACGAGTATTTCATATAGAAAATTAAATCAAATGAACTAAAATAAACGTTAAACATAACTGGAATTTAAAACATACAATAACACCACCGATTTAAAATAACAATTTATATTTTTCGAAGTAATACAAAATATTTTTTTGCATTTAAATGTTTTTATTGTATTTTTAAAATGTAGCTCATTTTAAAATACAATAAAAACATTTAAATGTTTTTAAAATTTAAAAACAAGTCATAATGTTAAATAACTGCCGTTGTACATGGAAATCTACAATTTAAGAGTGTCCATCGAGATTTAGAAAAAAGGAGGAAACTACTTCTGTCCCCCTAGCCAAGTTGCAAGCGTTCTTCTTTCTGCAATCGTAAACGCCTAAATTCTCGTATGTCAGTGGCTAATCTTAGACAAAGTAATTTTAAACAAAGTATTTGCCAATGACACACGAGAATTTAGGCGTTAACGATTGCAGAACGAAGAACGCTTGCAACTTAGCTAGGGGGGCTGGTTCCCCTGGCTGGCTGGACAGATGAGCTCATCTTGTAACCCCTGAACTTGTCAGGTGGATTACTCACCGGTTAGACCCAGTCAGTCAGCAAGAGCATATACCCAGGGCGCCGTAAGAATTTTAAGAAATTTAAAGTGAGGGTGCCTGTACCCGCATTCCACGAGAGGCTTCAGGTAAACAACTTGAGACACATACAAACTTTTATTTTGTTAAAGAAATTATTTATAAATTACAATTGTTAAGTAAAATTATTAATATACATACAAGGTAGGTTGAAATAAAAAATATACAGTTCTTTCAAATAACAGGCTTGTAGTTTGGACAGCACAAGATAGCCACCCTCAGGATCACCTTGCTGACTCGAGGTAGTCAGCCGAAGTCTCTCACCAGCTCAAGGTAGCTTGAGGAGACGTCCACCAGTGATCCACTTGTAGGTGCTAAATAAAAGTATTAATTAATGAAGTTAATTGTTACGTGAACTTCCCTCAAGGTAGGGCAGAAATCTTGAGGAGTGAGCCGTGAGCTGCCAACAATCAATCTTCCTCAGTAATAAACCACGAACCACAGGACGGGTATAATGAAGGTAGATTTTCAGCTGTAATCTATCGACCCTATAAACAAAATTAAATAACCTGAGGACATATTCTACATACTTAAAGATATTAAGGAAAACCTTTTTGAGGTTAACTTACCACAGACAGTGGGACTTGATCACTCACAAAACACTACCATCAAAGATATATATATTCACAATAACTAAAGCTTCCTCAGAGTTCCAAAGAGAAGATTAAGAATGAAGAATCATCTGCGACACATCTATTTTTATAGACTCAATATCGAACCCTCTCGATGAAACCCCTCCCTCATTACTTGACGTGAGAACAAGACGTACAACTTCTATACTGCTTGTTTATTTGCGATAAATTTAAAATGTATTGAGAATCGTATGACACACATATGATAATGTCTCATTGTTACTAGGCGGCTTTATTTCAACTAAAAATCCTTTAAAACAACGCCACCTGGCGCATCCTAGGTGCACCAAACAGCTAAATAATTCGATCGCGCTCCGCACCTAATTGTAGTTTGAACTACAGTGAACGAGAGGGCGCTGAAAACAAAAATTGTTAAAAGATTGAAATGCAAAAAAAACGATGTTACAATCTGTCACCCTAGCAAAAGCAGGCTCGGGTGGCGGCGCGGACGCTGCAGAGCATGCTCGCCTTGGGGGACAGTAACGGGAACATTGGGGTTCCCACACAGAAGCGGGTCATCTATAAATCGTAGGTGGCCCGAGGTACGTCGGGGTTCCAGGGTTTTCCTTTCTAGAGTGCACCTGGTTCCCCGGCATCTAGTACCCGAGACGGCGTGCGGTTTTAGTCGGTTCGAGTCCGGCATACCACAGGTGGTATCCGAGGGGATGTCCGCACGTAGGGAAAAAAAAACAAAAAAGGGGGGCTGGTACCCATACATCACAGTCATCAAGAGCCTCTACAATTCCAATGCTTGATGTATGCCTGTCCTTAAAAAGGAGGATTTGGCCTGACGATGGCCAGACGGGTTGCAGTGCTGTTATCCTACATCCGGGTCTAAACCGAACAAAAGTTGTCAATTTTTGTGTTGTCAACACGTGTTGGTGACAAAAGTTTCTGTAATTTCCTTGTGTTGGCAACAAAAATTGTCAACAAATGTTTTTTTGGCGGTAAATGTCAAAAGAATACGCTTGTTGCAAATATTTATTGGCTATGTGGTGACGCTAGTTCGAATGTTTTTCAAATGATTGGCGGCTCGGTGTAGACACAATGAAAACAAAAGTTAGCGATTTTTTTAAGTGTTGCGGTTGGCAACACTGAAATTACCATCAATTTTGGTGGAGACGCGCCTTTACTACATTAACGGGATAAATAGCGATAGTTACACTCTGTGCTCTTAATAATAATTTAATTGTTGTTGTTGATTTTAACAATATATATAGTTTAACATCGGTTTCACTACGGTCTTTTCGTTACTTGCGAAGCATACAAAAAGTAATACGCCTATGGATAGGTTCACAGACACAAACAAACACACATAAAGAGAGAAAGACACATAAACACACACAAACTCACACACAACGTGTATATGCACACGCATTATACAATCAACAGCCCATATTGTCCTACTACGGGACTTGGGTCTTGGCCATACGTCCGTTAAAAATTAAAATACGCAAAAAAAAACAGATTACTTCAAAGTAGTTTTTATTTTAGGCTTTAAGACTACACTAATATTATTTTTCATTCTTTTAATAATTGAAAATGTTTTTGCAAAGCATAAAGTAGTACGATTATCCATACTCCATACTAAGTTATAAAATCCAAAGTAACTCTTTTACGCGTTCACGAATACGCTGTTGCACCGATTTCAATTAAATTCGACATGGAAATACTTAAATCTTGAGGAATAACATAGGCTACTATTTACCGAGATAACTGACATACATAGTTAATAATATATATCTATACAAATAAATAAAATTGTAGTATCTGTTTGTAATTTCAAATTAACAGCTTTTCATTAACTGCATAATTAAGTATTTATGGTACTTACATAAAAAACATTAACTTTTTTGTCTATCTGTCCGTCTGTTCCAGCTAATTTCTAGAATGGCTGGACCAATTTTGACGAGATTTTCACTGGTAGATAACTGATGATATAAGGAGTAACTTAGACTACTTTTTACGGCGTTACCCGCTGTTGTTATTGCACCACGGGTAACACCGCGGGGCCCAGCTAGTAAATAATAATTGTCATGATAATATAATCTTGTATCCTAATAATGTAAGTTCTTAAAATAATATTTTGCAATGCGATGTAATTTTGATTTTCCATTTTAACACGCTCTTTTATGAGTCACTTGAAAAGAAAAGTAAAAACATTATATATAACTATCACATGATTTATAATTTATAATTGCAAACGAAACTTTCGTCTTTGTGAAGAACTCACAAATTAAGACATAATTAATTTCGTACGAAGACAGATAAAAGTTGTCAACAAACACTAAGTACAGAGAGGAAACTGACAAGAAACTTTGATTGCCACTCACAAACTTAAATTACCATCCAAAGTACCAATAACACACTTACCAAAAACGTAGCCAAAGTTAGGCGAATTCACCGAAAACATTCAGTTCGTATGTTCAATGAAACAAAAGTCACAGATGAAATTGAAAAAAAATATACAACGTTCGAAGAAAGAACTGTCACAGTTTCCCGCCAAGCTGAGGGAACGCCGCGTGCTCCCCCTTGCGTAGTTCGATAGCTACTAACCGGTGTGCGGTCGGGAGCTGCAAATGATGTTCGGAGTTTGAAAAGTTAGGGTAGGTCTTTTGTGTTAAGGGAAGAGGGTACGCCATTTTCCTCTGGAAACTATTTTCTAAGTAAACCACATAAGTTCAAAGTTTGCCAGCGTAAGTAAATTGTGTAGGATAAAAGGAGTTTTTAGGCTATATTCTTTTTATCCTTGATGGTATACCTTCCAAAGTTGTCAGTTGATATTTTTTTTAAATGGATACACTTGTAAAAATATTGTTATTATTATAGCTAGTCTATGTCCCGAAAACCCCCTAAACATTATTATTATCCTCTCAGCCAAAACATATACACTGTTCACGCCTCCCCCAAGGCTCACCACAAGAACTGGCCTTGTGCTGGCCGCATCAACTTAATCATAATGAAGTCTTAAGTTAAGATGGTTATGTGGATACCAGTAGGGACCGATACACTATCTCCGCCTCCCAGAACTTATTACGTAAACTAGTTTTGAAATAATAATTCTATTGATAATCATGTTTTCTTATAGATTATCAGCCAAAGTATACTAAGCCTGATGGAAAGTATGAGTAGAATCCAAAATTAGTGGTCACCATTCTCACTACGAATGCAGACGATGCAGCATGGTCACCCACACTATGACGGTCTAGTGACTGACTGTCACGTATTTTAAATAAAAAAGGGTAAAAAACCCACTGTAATCTACATTTATTATATAATTATCGCTCTTGTCCCTAATACGACCACCTCCTATTATGTGACCGCATTTTCGCGCGACGCGATCGCTCATTGAGTTAAGAATTTTGGACACAATTTGTATCCAATTCAGTTCATTATTCAACACAAAATTTAATAAATAAATAATAAAGCCACATTTTTGGATAAAATTTAGCTGACTTTTATTTATCTGTACAATAGTTAGATATAAATTTGGCTAGCATGTTCCAAACTTAAGCAAGCCGTCAGTCAACGGAGGGATGACGATTCTTAATATACTGAGACCCAACGTGCACTCATGCAACATGCCAGGACTTCAACTCTTGGAGAGCACGTTAAGTTATTAGTTTCAGTTGACATTCAAACATCTTTGGCAATCATTACGGGTAGTTGGAGTCTTTAAACACGGTGATTAGTCCGTCCATCAGTGCTGCTTTCTTTGGAATGGAAGGAAACTTGTGGATAGCCTTATTCGGCCATATAAGCTAAGCACTCGCAGACCGATCACCAGTGAACGGAGGTCAACAAGGGCGATAACACCCTTTAATACAATTTTCTTCTCACTAACCTGGTGTATGCTGCGTCGACATCCGAAGCGGTTAGGGGCGCCCCTGGCCGCGTCGCCCTCTTCAACGCAATGGCCGAAACTATACACACACTGAAGCTTTACAATCTTGTTCTAGCAAATTCTATAACCCGAAACCACGAGGCGCCGTCATAGCTCCCGAAACAAGCAAATGATTCGACGAACAAACACTCGGCACCTATAATATGGCCCCCGACAGGCTACCATCTACCCAGACACTCCCAAAACGGAGGATTTATTAATTATAGCCCCCAGCAGGCACGAAAACATTATCCCGCGTGGTACTACATTTTCCGACTCTTGTTCCCAGAGCGTTCCATCAACTTAGCCAATGACATTTTTGACCTAACCTAAAATGTCACTTATGACAAACCCCAGTGTGGCCACTACAAATTACGTTTACTACGTTCGGTTTCGAACACACGGTCAACACTGATACCTGATACTGATACCCATAGTATGGGTTAGCATGCTGCATTTTCTGCATTCGCAATGAGTATAGTGGCCTCTACTCATGGATTCTACTACTTTTCCATCAGGCGTAGTAGAGTCACTTTGCCAGGTTACGAATAATAAAAAAACACTATAACCTGAGTAATATCCATATGAAACAGATTACCTCCTAAATAAAGTAGTAAATATATACGTTTAACGGCTTATGATGAAGTGATTATGATAATAACCAAATAAATTATTCGCACCATTTTTCTCTCGCAGTCAGGATGAAAATAATACGTAATTATGTTATCAGATAAAGCTTCATTTTCTTGGACGATTATACCTACTTTATTACCTGACTACGGCAAAGCCAAAAAAGGGTTATGATTTTGACAGGCTATGTATGTATGTATATTAATAATAAATAAACAATATTTCGGACCTTATTGAAGACTGCCTCGGTGGCGCAGTGGGAGCGTATGCGACTGCTGTGCTTCAATTCCAGTGTCTGGGGTTCAATTCCCGGGTCGGACCAAATGTTTGCATGATCTGCAAATATTTGTTTCAGAGTTTGGGTGTTTTCTATGTATATATGTATTTACAAAAAAAAGTATACAAGTATATAGATCAGTTGTCTAGTACCCATAACACAAGCTAAGCAGAGCTTGTGTTATGGGTACTAGACAACTGATATAAATACATATATACTTTTTTTGTAAATAATATTCTCCTAGCCGATAACGGCCACGGCGGCCAGTCTCAACGGAGACCAGCCAACTACGCAGGTGATATTATAGTGCACAAGTGTGTGCGCAAACACAGGTGCAATCTCTGTTCCTTCTCTCTCGTAATCCGATGGGACGGTTAACCGACACGATCGGAGAGAGGTCAGGCGCAGGACCGACAGCTTTACGTGCTCTCCGAGGCACGGGGGTTCAGACCAGGCTCTGTGGTAGAAATGGGCGTTCCGCAGGGTTCTATTCTCGGCCCTTTCTTATTTTTAGTATATATTAACGACTTACCTCACGTTGTCAAGGACAGTCTCGAGATTGTGTTGTTTGCAGATGATACATCACTATTACTTAGACTAAAACGGACACTTACTAATTTCACAGACGTAAACAGCGCCATTTCGAGAGTGGTTCATTGGTTTGACATCAACAATCTGCTTTTAAATGAACAAAAAACTAAGTGCATACGTTTCACAATGCCAAACGTCAAGCCAGTGAAAACTACAGTGGTAATTAAGGATGTCGGGTTAGATCTTGTGGACACTACGACATTTTTGGGTATAACACTAGACTCTAAGCTACAGTGGGGCCCACATATTGATAAATTATCGAGTAGACTCAGCTCAGCAGCATACGCAGTAAGAAAAATTCGAGAGTTGACTGATGTTGATACAGCACGACTTGTTTACTTCAGTTATTTTCATAGCATAATGTCGTACGGTATTCTACTGTGGGGGAATGCTGCCGACATTCAAACTATTTTTGTACTGCAAAAGAGAGCGATTCGGGCACTCTATAATTTAGGCAATCGTTGTTCATTAAGGCAGAAATTTAAAGAAATAAACATAATGACAGTGGCAAGTCAATATATCTATGAAAATGTAATGTATGTTCAGAAAAACAAAGATAGCTTTTTGAAAAGAAGTGATGTACATTCTTTAAATACCAGGAATAAAAATAAACTTGTAGTAGCCGCCACTAGGCTCCAAAAGATAAACAAGTCTTTTCGAGGTCAATGTGTCCGATTTTATAATAAAATCCCAAATAATATTCAAGATTTAAGTATTAACAAATTTAAATCCGCAATAAAACGTGGATTGTGTAAGAAGGCCTACTATTCAATTTTGGATTATATAGAAGATCAAAATGCTTGGGATTAATTAACGCAGGCTATTTCTTAAGGAAAAATGTGGTGTTGGCTAGTGTGTTTTTTATTATTATTATTTTTTTCTATTTCTTATGCTACATTTCATTTTCTCTTTTATTCGATTTTTTTTTCTTAATCTTGTTTTCTCTTCATTGTCCTTTTACCTTTTAGTACTTAATAACGGACATACTGGCACACATCAAAACAATGTTGTGGTACATGTAATAATGCCATCTATCTGTAATTTGCAAAAGAGTGGCCATGAGTTTGTTTGCCCTTTCTTCTCATAAGGCTCAACTCCTTGGAAATGGGCGGTTGTAGATCGGCACAGGCAAATACTCGTAATAGATTCTGTATGAGTTTAATTTTTATTAAGCTTATTTGCTTGCTATTTGACAAAACAGAGATTGTTGCTATTGTGTGTGTTGATCTATGACTTTAGAGTCTACATAAAAGACGATTTCAAACAATTTAAAAATTTTTATGAAATAAAGAGAGTTTGAGTTTGAGTTTGAATTTGACCCCAACTTCCAAACTCCGAGCTGTTATTAAGTATTTCTATAATGAGAAAAACTCAATAAAGCTCAATAAAGCTTTTTGGCCCGGACCCGGGATTCGAACCTGAGACCTCTTGATCGGCAGTCGCATACGTCAACCGCAAGACCAACGAGGCAGTTGGTTTTTGTAAATACATACATAATAAACATAAACTTCGAAACAAACATTTGCAGATCATACAAATATCTGGTCCGACCCGGGAATCGAACCCGAGACCTCAAGCATAGCAGTCGCTTACGCTACTACTTGCGCCACCGAGGCAGTCTTGGGTTATATAGAAACGCACAATAAAACTTTAACGCGTGACTACGACTTTTTATACTTGTTTCATACTTTTTCAGCATCGTTTTGTTGTCGTAGTTGGGTTTTAGTTTTTACTTTTTTTATTATAATAGCCACGATACTCATAAAACGTTGTAGATCTAAAGCCGAGTCTCCACCGAACAAAAGTTGGCAATTTCTGTGTTGTCAACACGCGTTGGTGACAAAAGTTATTGAAATTTCCTCGTGTTGGCAACAAAAATTGACAACAAATGTTGGGAACCGTGTTTCTGTTTTTGGCGGTAAACATCAAAACAATACGTTTGTTGCAGTTATTTATTGGCTTATTTGGAATGTTTTTCAAATTGTTGGCGACTCGGTGTAAAGACAATGGAAGCAAAAGTTGGCGATTTTCTGAAGAGTTGCAAACAGTTGGAATCACTGAAATTGCCAACAATTTCGGTGGATACGCGCCTTAAGACAACGTCAACTTTCATTTAACATAATTGTTGTTAAAAATGCAAGATTTTCTACAGGCAATATAAATTGAGAAACTTATAATAAAAATAAAAAGAAGGAGTTTCTTAGTAATAGAAAATAACATCCACATAAATATATTTCCCACAGATCTTAATTTTGTATTGACTATATTAACATGATCATCATTTCAGCCGAAAGACGTCAAAGAGATATGTAAATTGATTGTAATATTTATTAAGAACTAGCTAATGCCCGCCATGTACTGCACGTTTGGCCTAGTGATTTAACGGTCACCACGCCGTTTCCTACTTCGCCAAGTGTCGTGGGTTCAAATCCCACGTAGGTCAACACTTTGTGTGATCTACAAATTGTTGTTCTGAGTCTGGGTGTTCTTTGTGTCCGTTTCATGTATGTTTGTAAAGTCTCCCGCGACACAGGATTTATTCCTAGTGCGGGAGTTGTCTTTAAGAAAAAAAATTGTATGTCCGTTATCGCGGGAAAGAGCTATGTCCTTCTTCAAGAGTCAAAGTATCTCCATGCCAAATTTCATTGAAATTGGTGCAGCGGTTTGAGCCTATAAGCGTATAAGACACACAGATTTACTTTCAAATTTATGATGTTAAATATGGAGTATCTAGATGACCGAGCTTGCTCGAAATATTTTGTTTTGGTAAATTATAATTCTAAGGATCGTACTATTGATGTTCCCTTAGCAGATTATGGCTACGGCGGCCAGTTCCACGGGAGACCAATCAACTACGTAGGAGAAATTATAGTGCACAAGTGTGTACGCAAACCCAGGTGCATTCTCTGTTCCCTCCTCACATACACACAACCGGGGAGAGATCAGGAGCAGGGCCGATAGCTTTACGTGCTCTCCAAGGCACGAGGGTTGAGACCCCAACTTTCAAACTCCGGCCTGTTATTAACAATTTCTTTCATCAGAAAAACTCAATAACACTTTCTGGCCCGACCTGGCATTTGAACCCGAGACCTCTTGGTCGGCAATCGCATATGACAAGCGCTAGACCAACGAGCCAGTATTGTACTATTTGACACATAAATACAAGTACAAAATTAGTGAACCATCTTGTTCAAAATCACACCCAAGTTAATTCCTAACACATTTAGTTCATGCAAGTACGTATAACGAAGTAGATCGCACTGGTAATTAAGTCGAGTGAGTTCGAAATGCAAGTTAGATGCAAGTAGAGACTTCGCTTCATTAGTTACGTAAGGGTAACATTTCAAATATTTATCCTAATTATAAATTAGAAAGAAACTGTCTATCTATTATGCTTTCAAGGCTAAACCACTGAACCGGTTTCAATACAGTTGCTTCAAAAACCAGCGGTACCATTGCTTACCTATCAGACCCCCATTGCTTTCCTATCGTACCCACCCAGTTTGTGAAAAACTAGGGAGTTGGTGAATTTGAATGTGGGTTCGTACAAGGTAGTGTGACGACCCGGTGAAGGTTGCAGGAAACCATTGGATGAGAGCAGTAAAGGACCAGTTGTTGTAGCCTGAGAGCTAAGGCTTAAGGGCTATTAAATACACTCTCCAATAGAGCCCTAACATTCATACGTAACAAAACTAGAACACGAGCTACTTAAACAAAAGTACTACCGCAAAAAAATAAGGAAATTGCCTAAGTAATGAAAATGTCACATTCTTTTTCCCTCACATTTATCGGCTTCTCAATTTAAAAAAAAACGTCAATTAATCTTAGCACTTAAACATTCCATCAAACAAAAAAAAACTTAAAAGACATTTAACAAATTGTCATTCGACCAAAGTTTGGATGTCAGATTACGAACAAACTTATTCAGTGCTTCGCGTTTTAACTTCTTACAACCTCTAATAGACCCTATTGTCTATAAAATAGGACTCATTTTCGCTGTTTGTAAACATCTGTTGATAGTAAATGTAAGTAAGTATAGAACTACAAGGGAAGTCGATTTAAGTTTGGCGTTAACTTCATTATGATTTCATGAATTACAAATCAATGTTTGCGGCGCAGCGTTTCGCTGACATGTCCCTTGTCGATATACCAGAGTACTTATAGTATCGGTTCTGTATGTTTTCTATTGATTGCATGTACAATTATAAACTTTTACCATCGCTACCTTACTAAGTGTTCTGATTCGATTCCAAAACTAGACAGAAATTTGTTTAATTAACCCCCGACGCAAAAAGAGGGGTGTTATAAGTTTGACGTGTCTTTCTGTCTGTTTGTCTGTCTGTCTGTCTGTGGCACCATAGCTCGCGAACGGATGAAGAGATTTCAATTTAGTTTTTTTTTGTATGAAAGGTGAGTTACGTGCGAGTGTTCTTAGACATGTTTCACGAAAATCGGTTGAGTCGTTTAAAAGTTATGGGGCTGAAAGTGGGGAAGAATAACAGAATGTCTGCAAAAATATCATTGGCGTATGATTACTCGATTAAGTGCTTTAGTATGGGGTTTTTTAAATTTTGAATTTAATATTATTTACAAAGAACTATCTCAAATCTCGATTTATATTTTTTTTTAATCCCCGACCAAAAAGAGGGGTGTTATAAGTTTCACGTGTCTGTCTGTCTGTCTGTGGCACCGTAGCTCCCGAACGGATGAAGTGATTTCAATTTATTTATTTTTTATGAAAGGTGAGTTACGTGCGAGTGTTCTTAGATATGTTCAATGAAAATCGGTTGAGCCGTTTAAAAGTTATGGGGGTGAAAGTGGGGAAGAGTAACCGAATGTCTGCAAAAATATCATCGAGTGGGTTCTCAAATGAAATCGCATAACGTGTTTTTTACTTTTTAAAAGGAATTCAGGTTATTATATCGGTTTTTTTTTAAGTTTTGAGAATTTATAGTTATTAAGATGATTATCCACGTCCACCAAGTATGAAATGGGTTTCAATTGTTTTACTTCAAGGGAAAGAATACCAAGGAATCTTATAAAACATAACTTATATATTTAAAAACCCCCTACTCAAGCACTTAATCGAGTAATCATACGCCAATGATATTTTTGCAGACATTCTGTTATTCTTCCCCACTTTCACCCCCATAACTTTTAAACGACTCAACCGATTTTCATGAAACATGTCTAAGAACACTCGCACGTAACTCACCTTTCATAAGAAAAACTAAATTGAAATCGCTTCACCCTTTCGCGAGCTACGGTGCCACAGACAGACAGACACGTCAAACTTAAAACACCCCTCTTTTTGCGTCGGGGGTTAAAAATTAATTTAATTATACTTATGTAGAATAGAAAAATGAGTAAACTAAGTATTTAAATCTGGTTTATAGCTTAAAACAATCAACTCCTAATAGATGCTGTTCTCCTTGTGCTTGACATTTTTATCTTATATTTATCTTGCTAGATCTAGTAAGTCTAGATTTTCTTGAGCATATACCAACCCGAGCAAACTCCGATATTAGTTTGTCAAACTGAAACACACCAAATGAAGCTGTACAAGATCTACATTTATTTACCAACTACATATTATAACGATACTCACATCTCTCTGAGATGTCGTCTTAGCTAAATATTTGATTTGAGCGAGATGAGATTTAACTCGCTCTTCGAATTATTAGAGTTCGCTACATACAGTCGGAATGTGGCATAGGCATGTAAAGCTATGTTCACATGGTGTAATTATAATGTGTTTGTATGTAACACAATCATCATCATTATTATTAACATCATAGCCATTAACATTAAACTACTGTATATAGGCCTCACTAGAAATAATAATAATAATAAATAAATATTTCGGACATCTAACACTATTACACATTATGGGTACTAGACAACTGATATAAATACTTGTATACTTTTTTTTTTGTAAATACATACATATATACATAGAAAACACCCAAACTCCGAAGCAAATATTTGCAGATCATATAAACATTTGGTCCGACCCAGGAATTGAACCCGAGACCTCAAGCACAGCAGTCGTATACACTCCCACTGCGCCATCGAGGCAGTCTTCAATAAGGTTTTACCAACTGTACTTCACTGGCCAGAGCGATTCGTATAGAGTATGCTTCTAGTCTTCCTTCTCTTTGCAGCACCGTTGTCTTGTGTGGTTTGCTTTCTTAGCCGGTTCTTGCTACACCCATGGGATGAACAGGGTTGGTGCCATTCCGTATTTTTTTTAATGGAATAAGCGGGCAAACGAGCAGACGCATCGCCCGATGGCAAGCGATTACCGCTGCCCAAGGACACTTGCAACACCAGAGGCGTCACAAGTGCGTTGCCGGCCTTTGGGCCTCCGGTATCCTCACTCACTCGGTGAAACACAGCGCAAGCGCTATTTCACACCGGTTTTCTGTGAGGCCATGGTATCACTCCGGCCGAGCCGGCCCATTCATGCCGAAGCGTGGCTCTGCCACGGTAACTGTACATTAAAGTCCGTATTTGTAATCTATCAATATGAGTTGTGTTATTGTAATTTATACGAGTATAACAATTTAGTTAAATAGGCTTTGTTTCCTTTAAATAAATAAAAACTTATAAAGCCATGCTTTGGTGTATATGGGCTGTCTTGAGCAGAGTGATATAATTAAAAAGCCAGAAAACGGGTGTTAATTATTTCATAATAATTATATCAATGTATTAAAAAGTACTATTTTTAGGACAATAAGGACGAAGTTAATATCATTCCCACGCGAGGAGCGTCGAAACGAGCAATATGCGAGTGAGGCTCGCACTTTTCTGCTTCTATTTTTAAAGATGTTGATTTCGAGAAAACTAAAAGCACTTACAGAGTTCAAATATCCTCACACGCATCATTTTGCTTATACCTTACACAAATGTTGGATTAAGACAATCGTTTTGTGAACGTACCATGCATGTACTAACACCTGCAACACAGTCTTTACTAGCGCAGGTGAAAGTTAAATAGACTAACTGACCGAGTTGACAGAGAATGCCCTCCTTTTTGAGGTGCATTTGTAAGAAACTAACTTTAAATAAACTTCAATCATTTGCCTCACAAAGCATTTTTTTTAATATAAACTTTTCCTAAATTTGGTTTCCTACAAACATTAATATCGCAGTGTGAAGCGACCCTAATACTTCTCAGACGCTACATTATTACGTTTCCAATTTTGAGATCGAGACGTCACAAATTTTAGTTGATTTGCTTACCAGACTTTAATGTATTATGCGGTTATTTCCACTAATACATCATCCAGACCGCAAGTTGAATATTATAAATAATATATCCTTCGATAATCTATTTAACATAAATTCGAAAGTTATTTTGTTTGTCTGCGTGTCTGTAACGCTTTTATGACTAAACCGCAAAACCGATTCAAATGAATTTCAGTATAGAGATAGATTCAAGCTCGGAGAATGACATAAGTTATTTTTGTAGCGATAACTGACATACACGCGGGCGGAGCCGCGGGCAAAAGCTAGTTATTTTTAATATACGGGCCTGCCAAAGTGACTCTACTTTATCTGGTGGAAAGCATATAAGCAGAATCCAAGAGTGGTGGTCACCATACTCATTGCGAATGCAAACAATGCAACAGTGCAGCATGGTGACCCACACAATGACAGCCTAGTGATGCTTCTGTATCATTGAACCTCCGGTCTCGCACTCGCAACAAAACACGACAGCACGAATAGTGTAATTTTTGGTTGATCTTCTGTGCGAGGGTAGTACGTATCGCCCAGGTCAAGCCAACAGTTCGTGCTGAAATCAGCGTGACTAGCTAACTTACCTACCTAGTTTGAATATATAAAACCATTATCAACATTTACTTGACCAGCAATTGTAAAATATCCGCTTACATTCGCTACTTTATTGAATCTATCCAACAATTCTCTAGCAGAATATTTAAATAAATTATAACGAAAATGATAATTTTTGCCCAAACCCATTATGTGAGTGACAATTCCTTTACGTCAAAATTAAACAAGTTTGACAGCGTCGCCTCAGAGTCCATCCATCTGATCTGACGTCACTGATGCTGAGTGTTTGATTACTAAAATGGCGATTGACATTTTTTCTATATAATTAGAAAGAAAGAAAATATTATTCTGACTAAAATTTGTTCTCTTTGACGAACGTCGTTAATGTAACGTCGAGAAAAGTTAGCCTATAGTAATAGACTAACTTTTCTCGACAGTGTTAAATTGTGCTTATGTTCAGTCAACATCTAAACGCATTGCAAAGTCTTATTTATTCTTTCAACCCACGTCAATTAATATTCTACCAAATACAAAAACAATTTTCTAAATCTGACAAATTGTTGTCCAGTTCCTTAAAAGAAACAAGGTACCGTGGGAGAGCCACGCTTCGGCAGTGTGTGAGGATACCGGAGGCCCATACCCCAACCCCTCCCCAACCCCATCCTCCTAAGGCCGGCAACGCACTTGCGACGCCTCTGGTGTTGCGGGTGTCCATGGGCGGCGGTAATCGCTTACCATCAGGTGATACGTCTGCTCGTTTGTCCGCCTATGACATTTAAAAAAAAAGTACTCAAGCAGAACAATCTCTTCCCCTTTTTACCAAGTTTGGGTCTATGCAATGAATTTCCTTCTTCCATTCTCCTCTGTCACTCGTATGTTCAGTGTTTACTCCCTTCTTAACCATTTCATCTATACGGCCATGTACAGCTATACATCATCTTTTCTTTGGTCGTCCTCTATCTTTGTTAGAATGTTATTCAATTATTCTCAAGGTCACCATGTCGATAAAGTTTTTGGTGTAAATCCTGCTACAGGTGTCTTTAAAGAATGTTTGGTATTTTTCTATATTTATTTCTTACTCAAACTTTAGGTAATCTTGTATCACCTGTTGTGTTCCACAAACAACTAGAATTAGTACATTCAAACGAGTATCTAAAACAGGTCTATTACGTTAAATATTTTAGCTACCTATAACTTAAATTAAATCATAATTGGAACTAATACATTCATTCATATAGAGAGTTAATGATTCTAAATTTTAAAAATATATTTTTCCAATCTCAGGTAAATATCAGAATTCGTAAAACTTTATTCAGAAGGTCGTTGAAAAAACTTTTTAAAATATCACAAACAGGAATCGGCTCAAATGATGAACTGGACCATCCAATAAGAAGCCTAGGAAACTCAATTTAACTTCGTCACGATCTTGTTAATGAAATTCATGAATTACAAATCAAAGTTTGTTTCGCGGCGGCGCGAGAAAAATATTAAGTACCCTTGGAAGTGACGCGAATAACTACCCTTATTTTTTAATTATGAAATAGTACCTACAGAAAATTATGATGTTAAAATAAAATAATAAAATAGCAGTCATGCATGCTTTTGAATGGGGACGTGAAATCATATGGACCGGGTTCGCCCCATAGTACGGCATCTGATTACAGCAATTAGCATGGTTTTTAGTGTAAATACAGCATTCCCAAGAAGTTGAAGACGTTGCTATCGTTTTAAACATAAATCACTTAAAAACTGTATCATTTGAACTTTAAAAACAAATAAAACGAGTTATAATAGTTATATATAATAATAGTACGTCAAAATCAACAAATTGTATGAAACTATAAAACTAAAATGTACAGATTTACAGACCGATTTATAACTGTTGATTCAGTTGCTATCAGAGGATATTAAAGCAAACGCTTTAAGATTATATCTTGTGAATCGGCTGTCGAATACAGCTTAGAGTGTTTTCATTATTGAGTCTTGACCGATATTTTAAGCATTAAAAGATCACTTACTAAACTAAGTACCTATCAAACAAAATCTTTTTGATATTTTTATATTAAACTTAGACGTGCAATACGTATATGCTTGATGATAAGTGGTTATCGCCGTCTTTAGACATTGACTCAAGAGACACAATATTGTCTCCCTTTGACACAGAATAAGTAATTCTCCTTACTGCATTTTGAGTTGGAGGGAAATGCCTTGAATAACCTCAATCACTGAGTAAAAAGCAGTAAAAGAATTGCACTTGCTTTCTACAATATGTAACGAAACATGACTCTTCACTATGACATAGCAATAAGCTAGAACTATTGGCGGAGACTATACGACGTAGAGCTTCGACTTATGTTGGGTATCTAACTAATGATTGTATAACTTCGATGTGAGATTGGCAATTGTAACAAGCGTAGGCGCAAGTGTTTACAATTGTTACTGGTTTCCGTGTGTGTAGTATGATTGATTTTGTTTCTTGGTAAGTATACATACATCGATGTTACAAGGTGGTTCAAACATAAGTAATAAAATATCTTATCTAAAATTAACCTTAGCCATGAAATATTTATTCCAAAACAAATAGAAGTGTTACATTCATATATTCGATCTTGAACTTCGATCTGTGAAGAATTTAGTGGTATTACAATAATACTAAACGCAGTCACCAATCATGTGGAAGGAAATATATTTGCACTCTGATGATTCTACAACCTGATTCAAAAAATACATTTCAGATTTTGTTCATATGTATGTTGTTATTTTTCCAGTGTCACTCTACCTATTGAACTGGCATATTTCTTTTCTCACAGCTAATTTGAGGTTGTACAATGGACACGCACATTTAACGTCGCAAGATATCGCTTCATAAGTTCTGCTCCGAAATATCAAAGCTTTTGATAATGTCGGTGAGCACAAAGACGAAGTTTTCTTTAATCTTTAGAATACGTACAAGATAAGTCGAGATTAACATTCATTTGTCTATTTAAAGATTGTAAAACGATTTATGTCTTTGATACTATTTCGTGTGTGTCATAATGCTTATGTCGTGCCTTAGTTTGAGCCTTTACTTAAACTAGTTTGAGGTCAGCTTTCAGCCTATTTTAAAATGGTTGAACTTCGATCTCAGATATCAGACCTCTAAACCCCAAATGCTAAGCGAAATCGAAGTTCTGTAGACAGACTATTGTCAGATACAAATTAGAAGCGAGCTTTGCTAGCTAATGTTTACGTGTGCTCGATTTCCATCCAGGTTAAATAATTTTTTGATCCGCATGATTGGATGTTTTGGGTCTGTTTGTAATTTATTTATAACTAGCTTTTACACGCAGCTTCACTCACGCAGACTTTCACCCCCTGATTTACTCCCTTAGGGGTGGAATTTTAAAAATTCCTTTCTTAGTGCTCACTTACGCTATATAAGGAACCTACATGCAAAATTTCAGGATTTTAGCTATGTCAGTCAGTCACCTTCCTCTTTTATATGTATAGATATATAATACTTATAAACATTTAAGTAAGATTATCGGCCGAATACTGTTCGATAGCCTCCGTCTAGTTTACAAGAAGACACCCGTGTGTGAGTATTATGAAGTCATTTTTAATATACCTATTTAAATTTGCTAAATTTTTGTAAAGACACGGTATTGCCACCTACTCTTGTGCGTTTTTTGCAGTATCATCGATGACATCCACATACCCACATCACACAAAGCTAGGCAGTACAATAAAGTACCTCTTTCGTTCATCCTTGCGATATTTCCCGTTCATTGATTATCTGTTCATGCATTGCACTTTATAACTTCCTCTATTCATCTCGGCTTCTGGTAAACTAGAAATTTTCTTACATATGACTGCATAAATAGCGTAGTGGCTCTCTACTGCGCTGTGTTGTGGATTCGAACCCATGAGCGGGACAACATTTTGTATGATCTACGAACTGTTGTTCCGAGCCTGAATGTTGTTTGTGTACATTTCATGTAAGTTTGGAAAGTCCTCCACAATATAGCAATGTTCCTGAAAATAGAACAAACAAAACATACGAATAGCCTGTTTTTATGATATAACAGCAGACAAGTGGTGATATCAGTCACCTGAAACTGAATAATCACAAATGCGTCTTTGCCGTTAGATATCTTCTTTCCCCTCATGATTTTTCCGGTCACCTTTGCCCAATACAGGTCCTCTTTGAAACCGTGTTAGCACACAAGTCAAGTCAGTGATGTCTATAATGTACTGGGTGAAGTAAAAACGACTTGTTCGCTGTAACCGATACTACGACAGTATATTAATTATTCTGTGCCGATACATCTGTTTTTTCTGACATCTGACATTTTTCTGACATCTGACACACAGCGTCATCTAGTTTCCAACTAAGCATAGTTTGTAGTACATACAACAAGTAGAAAACATCCAAACTCCAAGACCAATACTAACAGATCAATTGTTAATCGAGGCTTCAAGATTAATAATGGATTATTATTGACCTTCTAGTCTTCAAAACTTCTATTTATCCCAACTTATTTACAAGATTAATATTAGTACCTAAGATTTAGATAAATACAACATTCCTATAGTAAACAATAATCATAATCAGCATTGTCCCTCTAAATTATGCCTTCAAATAACCGACCTTGTTTACACTCAATTGTTCTATATAAATACAAACATCCTTCATTTTGTTTCAAAAATTATGAAGGCACAGCGTCCAATTATTTAGTAATAAACACAATTAGTTTATTGTTGGATAAAATGTAGGTTAGTTGTTGATAATGCTTACAAAATATTTCGGGCCAGTTTTACCATATTATGCTGATAAAGTCCCTTATGAACTAGCTTTCACCCGCGGCTTCGCTCGCATTTTATAAAAAGTATCCTATGTTCTAAAACCTCCAAGAATATGTGTACAAAGTTTCATGAAGATCGGTTAAATATTTTTCGCGTGAAAGCGTAACTAACTAACTTATATTCACATTTATTATATTGGTAGGTAGGGATTTAGAACTTATCCGTCAGAAGAATAAAGCTCTGTTTTACCGGTTATAGATGAATTTCGAACAGCTTAATCTATCTACCAGATAAGCTAATCAGAACTTATCTGTAACCGAATAAACAGTGCCTGAAGATTTCACAAGTCTCGTATAGAGATAAATGTGTCAGATAATCATATACATATCAGCAAGCTCTTTTATTTGTAAAATAGGGTAATTCAGCAGATAACCATCTGAAACTTTATCGGCAACTGGTGAAACTGGAATAGGGGACAAACGAGCAGGCGTATCACCTGATGGTAGGCGATTATCGCCGCCCATGGACACCCGCAACACCAGAGGAGTCACGAGTGCGTTGCCGGCCTTTGGGGGGATGGGGGGAGTCACTGACTCGGTGAAATACAGCGCAAGCATTATATCACACCGGTTTTATGTGAGACCGTGATATCACTCCGATCGAGCCGGCCCATTCATGCCGAAGCGTGTCTCTCTCTCGGTAACTGGTGGACTGTTAAATGCGGTTGATCTGGTTATGTTAAGGACTCTTCTGCCACAGGTGTTTTGAGAAATAGCCGCACTCAGACTCTAGAAATGGTGGTTTCCCACAGCGACAGTAATGAAAACTAGTTGCAGGAAATCATTAAATGAGGGAAGTAGAGAACCAGTTCAAGATGTAGAGTCTCTGATGTAGAGTCGTCGAGCCTTGGGAGAGGCCTATAGTCAGGAGTAGAAGTCTTTCGGCAATCATTAATAATTGTAGATTGTGCATTTAATAAATAATGTAGCATGTATGCACTTATTGTGACACAGTCTAATTTTTCATATTCGCCAAACAATCCTATATCGTTAACTTAGCAACTTAGAAATTAAAAAAAGCATCCTGACATTGACAGTAGTCTATGTCATTCGTTCCCTCCTTTTTGTTATAAGCTTTAATTTAGTTTCACCTGTCCCGATGTTTGTCTGTAATCAAATCTTGCAAGTTTAATTTGGTATACTTCCGTTTGAGCTGAAATTTGAAAGCTGAAATCTATTTCTGAACAACCCACATGGGTATCAAATGAAAGGGCTTAAAGTTATTTTTATTTTTTTTATTAACAAGAAATAAAAGTTTATTAAAAAAAAAATGTTTTTAATTATTTATCTCTTGTTATTATGTTCGCGTAGGACGTCCACAGGCCAGGTGGAGTGATGATTTGCGCAAGACGGCTGGCAAGAGCTGGATGCGAGAAGCCGAGGATCGAAGTAAGTGGCGTGCAATTGGAGAAGCCTATGTCCAGCAGTGGACTGCAATAGGCTGATGATGATGATGATTACGTTCGCATCGCAATGGTCAATGCTTATTGTCCATCATGATTGTTACTAAAAAGTTTGTTAAGTAATTTACTCTTATAAAATAAAACACCGAAATACTGTCAGCCACGCCTTTTATTGTAAAAATCCAAAAATAAAAAATATTTAACCTCGTTCGTTTACCAATTAGAGGGTTCGACGATCGAATTAACCATTCATAATTTACAATCGGTCCTAAAATATCGTCCCAATTAGGAGTATACCACAACCACAGAATATGTCAAAATAAATCGCCAATTCAATACAGGGTTGGCGACAAATTGATGTGATTTAACAACGAAATATTGTATTTTCAATGTTGGCTTATTTACTGAAAATTTCGAATGGCGACACAAATTATGAAGATTACAGTCATTACGATTATACATCGAAATAGAGAATGTGGAAAAGTTAGAACGATTTTTTTGGCATTCATTTGGTGACTGCTACGGCGGCGGTGCAGTGGTAGCGTATGTGACTGCTGTGCTTGAGGTCTCTAGTTCGATTCCCGGGTTGGACCAAAATATTTGTATGATCTGCAAAATATTGGAAGTTATCTATGTATAATATCTATTTACAAAAAAAAGTGAACCTATATGTATTTAGGTATATCAGTTGTCTAGTACCCATAATACAAGCTCTGCTTAGTTTGGGACTATATGGCGTTGTGTGTTAGATGTCCGAAATATTAATTTATTTATAAAGATATATGGTATTAATCATCTGTATTTCGGGGATCCCTAAACGGTTCCAGATCTGAAAGTAGTCTTGATGAGGTCACATCAATTTGAAACGGCAAAAGGATTTACTGTTTTACCCAGTATGGCTGGCCTGGCTACTTCCATTAATATTGTATCGTGGTAAGTTCCATTGAAGTGTAAATGGAAAATTAATGGTTCACCATTTTGTACGTTCGATGCATAAATGTCGATTGATTCGTAACCAAAGTATTTCGTAACGAAACAAAATTTTGTAGCGTTTAATGCATACTCTCATTTATATCCTATTTGGTTTTATTTTATACTAGCTGTTGCCCGCGGCTCCGCTCGCGTATATGTCGGTTATCGCGGCAAAGAGTAGCCTATGTTTTATTCTGATGTATAAGTTATATTACTGTAAAGTTTCATCCAAATCCGTTCCGTAGTTTTTGCGTGAAAGAGTAACAAACATCCATCCATCCATCCATACTTACAAACTTTCGCGTTTATAATATTAGTATAGAAAATTTGTTTTAAAAAGATAACTTCAGCATGAGGAATATACTACTTTATATACTTTACAAACATACATAAAACGGACATAAAGAACTCCCAGACTCAGAACAACAATTTGTGGATCACATTAAGTTTGACTCTAATCCACAACACTAGGTCCGGTTGGAGGTGGTAATGACTTAAAGTATTATGCCATTCATATAGTCATTTATTAATACTAGCAGTCGCCCAGTGGTTGAAATTCGACAATAATTCATTTTTTTAACCGACTTCAAAAAAAGGAGGTTCTCAATTCGACTGCATTTTTTTTGTTTAATGTTTGTTACCTCATAATTTTTGACTGATTTTGATAATTCTTTTTTTTTATTTGACAGCTGGTGCTTCCCGTGCGGTCTCATTTAAATTTGGTCCAGATTGAAGTCGTTTTTTTTTGTTAAAATTTGTGATTATTTAGCTACCTGCACTCCTTCTCGTAAGATTGACTTGGAAGAGATTGCTTTTTAAATTGTATATTATTCATTTTCTGTACTCTCTTGTAAATCTGTAATACGGTGTACAAATAAAGAGTTTTCTGTCTATCTATCTATATAAACTTTAACTGTGTCAAATATGATACTCCACCGTTGGCTTTCAGTTTCGTATTAAGGGATACAAAGTTTATGAATTACGTATTAATATGTAGATAAATAAAGTGGTAAAACAAATTTATAGCTTAACGGAAATTGCTTACTATCAGACCTATAGGTACAAATCAGTAAAATAAAAATGAATGCAAAAAACTGCCTCTTTTACAGCAACTACGTGGTAGTAAAGCCACGCTGATTTTAGCACGGATGGGCTGGCTCGACCGGGGCGGTACTAACCTCGCACAGAAAATCAACGTAAAATGACAGCGTTCGTGCTGTCGTATTTCGTCGGTGAGTGCGAGACCGGAGGCCCAAATAGTCTGGTCAACAAGTTCCATACTTGTTGACTAGACTAAAAGATGCAGAAGCATCACTAGGCCGCCATGGTGTGGGTCGCCATACTGCATTGTCTGCATTCGCAATGAATATGGTGACCACCACTCTTGGATTCTGCTTATGCTTTCTATCAGGCAGAGTAGAGTCATTATGGCGGGCCATACATAAAAAAAACGTGTAGTTTTCAATATCCTTTTTTATTGCTTCTGAATTTGTCTCTTCTACTAGCTATTGAGACTATGCTTTTGGCACCTCTATGTTTAAGCTTCTTCAAAAAAAATATAATCCAAAAACATTTAAAAATTTGGACACAAAATATACATACGATATTTCAACAAATTTCCCCTTCTTGTTACTAAACAGGCATGCCTCTGCTTTCAAAGGCAAAGATAAAGTGCTGAAGGGTGTCTGTAGACTTATCAGAGCATTGAGAACGGTTTCAACTGTCTAAACTTGGTCGACGCTAGGTATTGATATTATTGGAAAATGCATTTAGTTTCGTTTGTTCAGAATTTATTCCAGATGGTATGGAAATCTCTGTCGGTGATGTTGGTAGTCTGTTCCTAGATAGAAAATAACAAACGGTTGTAATTGTATGCTTTGCAGTATATCTAGTAGTAGTTATGGTTTATAAAGCAGAAGATTTGCATGTACCGACAGGCCTGGCGACAATCTTATAGAACAACTGTAGTGAATTTCAAAACGGAAAAAAATAAGTTAATCTATACTTATAATATAATATTTTAAAGCTTAAGAGTTTGTTTGTTTATTTGAACGCGCTAATCTCAGGAACTACTGATCCGATTTGAAAAATTATTTCAGTGTTAGATAGCCCATTTTTCGAGGAAGGCTATAAGGAAGGAAGGAAGACGGACACATTTCACAAAAATATTAAAACCACAATCCAAAATTTTATCCTCTTCACAACAAAAATATATATAATGTATTATGTATGTATATGTATATTATGTGTGTATATATGTGTGAGTATATAATTACTTAAATATTATGTGTACTAATATCCTAATGATATAAGTAATAATGTAAAATCATTAAGTAATTTACATTTGTAAGCTCTCTCTCTCTCTCTCTCTGGAAAAATGATGTACTATAATGGAATTATTTTATTTAACATTTCTGAACATTGTGCATCTACCATTCTTGGCTCTGCATCACCCTAAGGTCGACTGGTAGAAAATGCCTACGGCATTAGGTCCGCCTGTGCAACAATTATGCATGAAGACTTAAATAAAAAAATAAATAAATAAATATAAGCTATATAACATCACGCTAAGACCAATAGAAGCGGCCCATCAATGAAGAATGTTACAAAATCGGGGGAAAATTATTACGCTACGGGCAATAGGAGACGTAAACGACGTTGCGTGGGTCAGCTAGTTTAGTAATAAAACTGTGTCAGCATAAGGCGTTAGGGTATTAAAGATTGTTAATCATAATGGTCATTGTTTATGTGAAAGTATTTTAAAGAGCGTTTTACTGCACGCTGGAGTTGTCGTTAAAAAAAACAAAAACAAGGGTGAAAGGAGTCTAACTACTGTTTATTGTTTCATTCCACTGTCAACAAACATATAAAATCAACACCCATAGTTAACTTTTTTGCTGCAATCTGAAAGAAGGAAAGCAAAAACAGAACTATTTTACTTAAATTGTCTGCGATTTACACTAAGTGGACCGGACTCAAGGCGTCCTGTGCTCACTGTAACCGTTTATGATACGATGCTCGCTGTTTAGTCAATTATATACCTTAATTTTAAGGGAATTAGATTGGTTTTAACTGTTGGAGATAGAAAAGTATGGTGTTTTGTTCGTGAATCGTTGCTGTTAAGAGGAATACCATGTCGTTAGCGTCGGAGAAAATGTTTTTGGTTTGATACTCGCCATGTTCTTTTGTTAGATTGTTGCTTTAATTTTTCAGTTTAGATTATATATTTCTGAGATTGTTAAATTATTAATTATGATTGTAATAGTACTATTATCTTTTTATACAATCCTAGCTATGATACGTAGATTTCGTTATTGACGAACACTATAATTTAATTAGTAACATGTAAGACACGGACAGTGTAGGTTTAAACTTTTCTATGTTTAATATATACTACATACTAATATATATATTGACTGCCCCGTTTGCGCAGTGGTAGCGTACGCGACTGCTGTGCACTTCCC
Source organism: Diaphora mendica (assembly GCA_949125395.1). Taxonomy (NCBI): domain Eukaryota; kingdom Metazoa; phylum Arthropoda; class Insecta; order Lepidoptera; family Erebidae; genus Diaphora; species Diaphora mendica. Next base: position 4,936,507 of record OX421334.1, read on the forward strand.
TCCGCGGCATCGTACGGTTAACGTGTGACGTCATGTTTTGATAATTTAAATATTGTTTTCTTTTGTTTATTCTCGCGACTGTTTCCCAGTTTGTGGGCGGTATAAGGTTGTGTATAGTGTAATTAACAAATTATCTGTAAGTTTTTACCCTTTTAAATACAAATACTGTGTTAGTTTCCTTTATTACGGCTATCGGTAAGTAATTTTATTTTATTTTTAAAAGTAGGCAGGAGTAATATTTCGTTTGTATTAATTTTCTTTTCGTGTTTTTCACTTTTGAAGTTGTTTTTATTGATTTTTCTATTACCTGGTATGTCTTTATTTGACCATGTCGGTTGTTGGCGAGTTGCCGGATCCCGGTGGTACAAACGAATTTCTAACACCAACCGGAAAGGGATTGTTTGGTAGAATGTCGCCAACAAATTTATCGCCAAAGGACAGTAAAACGGAACGAATCAGGGCTCCGGACTCGGGCGGGAATGTTTGTTAAAAATAAATGTGAAATTGCAGCCTTCACCATAGACTAAGTTATATTATGATATATCGATATTCCTGGTAACACAAAATAGTCTATGCTACACTTCCGTATCGAATGTCATCTTGTGTTGTATCCGTGAACTATCAATTAAATACTTGCAAATACACAATCAGTTTTAATCACAACAGGTTATGCGCCCAGGATGCTTTAATCTATTAATTAGTATTGTGCAAGTAAAAAGTCAATCGAAACACACCGTAGTAAAACCGCGAAAAAGAATACGCCGCGTACATAACCTAAGTTACCGGTACGCGACTTTTTCATTTTTCAGCTATTACAGATATTAAGTATACAGGTAAAATGAATAACAGCAATGCAATAATGTCAATCCCCAAACTCACGGGTCGAGAAAACTGGTCGAGCTGGAGTTTTGCGGTCAAAGCCTATTTGCAACACGAGGACTTGTATGACTGCATATTGACCGAACCAACACCCGATGATCCAAAATCAATGAAGAGTGACGTTAAAGCTAAGTCAAAACTCATATTATTAGTAGATCCAATTTTATATATTCATATTCAAGATGCTAAAAACGCCAAACAAGTTTGGGAAAACCTAACTAAATTATTTGAAGACAGTGGATTGACTAGAAAAGTAGGATTGCTAAAAGACTTGATAAATACAACACTAGAGACGAGTGAAAGTGTAGAAACATACGTAAATAAGATTATGTCATCTGCCCACAAGCTAAGAAATATCAATTTTAATGTTGATGATGAGTGGTTGGGAACGCTGATGCTTGCTGGCTTACCGGATACTTACAAACCCATGATTATGGGTATAGAGAGCTCTGGTGTGAAGATATGTGCTGATATGATTAAAACAAAACTCCTTCAGGAAATAAAATCAACTGATTCAGACACTACTGTACTTTACACAAAGCATAGTAAGTATAATAAGCCTAATAATAATAAAAATCAAAAGAAAGGCCCGAGATGTTTTAACTGCAACCGCTATAATCATTTAAGTAAAGACTGCTGGTTCAAGAAAAATAATAAGGAACAAAGTAGTAATAATTCTGGCTATGTAGCTGTGTTTTCAGCAACAGCTCATAATGATAATGGGTGGTATATTGATTCAGGAGCATCGATGCACATGACGATGAGGCAAGACTGGCTTTATGATGATTTACCCCTACCGATCACAAGTATCAAAATAGCAAATGAAAAAATGCTTCCAGTTAAAAGGTGTGGTAAGGTAGACTTACATGTTATTACAAAAGAAGGTAAACAAACCATTCAAATAAAAAATGTTCTGTATGTTCCAGAATTAGCAACAAATTTACTGTCTGTGAGCCAAATAATTAAAAATGGTTGTTCCATACAGTTTACAAATAATGGCTGTAAAATATTCAATAACAATAAAAGTGAAGTAGCATCTGCACATCTTATAAATAAAATGTACCGACTGAATACTAACACTATTCCAGCATACAACTGTAAAACTGAAGAGTCAGATTTCTTATTATGGCATCAAAGGATGGCACATCTAAATTTCAAGGACTTAAATAAAATAACAGACAATATTGATGGAGTGAAATTAGTTAAAAATATAAACAGAATAATATGTGAATTCTGTCAAAAAGGAAAACAGTCAAGACTGCCGTTTCCAGCTGAAGGTACCCGAGCCAAGAAACCTTTAGAGTTAATACATTCTGACATATGTGGACCGCTGGAGGTGAAATCTCTAGGAGGGGCCAGGTATTTCCTCACATTAACTGATGATTATACCAGGAAAGTGTTTGTTTATTTTTTAAATAACAAATCAGATGTTTTTGTAAAGTTTAAAGAATATAAAGCTTTAGTAGAGAATCAACTTAATTGAAATATTAAATGTTTACGTACTGATAATGGAAGAGAGTACATAAATATGTAGTTCTCAGATTATTTAAAGAAATCAGGTATAATTCATCAAACTTCCAATTCATACACTCCCCAACAGAACGGTTTGGCAGAAAGGATGAATCGCACACTCATGGAAAGAGCACGCTGTTTACACGCATGCTAATAAATTCAAATTTACAGAAACCCTACTGGGCAGAGGCAGTAGCTACAGCTGCCTATATTGCTAATCGTTGTCCAACACGTGCACTGTCATATGCTACACCCGAGGAGATGTGGTGTGGGAAGAAACCTGATGTGAAGTTCCAGGTAATGAAATTGTACCACAGACATACTCTGAAGCTATATCATCAAGAAATAAAGATCAATGGCAATGTTCGATACAAGAGGAACTAAAAGCTCATGAGCAAAATGAGACATGGACATTGGTAGAGAAACCACCAGGTTCAAAGAGGTATGTCAACATGAACTAGAAATGTTACAGTTTGATGTAAAAACTGCTTTTCTTTATGGCGACATCACAGAAGATATATATATGTCGGAGTGAGGGTATCCAAATAATAAAAGTGATACAAACATTTGTCACTATCGAACACTACGGAACACTCTATATAAAGCGGCGCGATCGGCAACAGGACACAGTTCTCTTCAGATCTCGCGACGACCATATCTATTATTTGATTTGCGATTTATTGTATCTCTGTGTTTTATATTGTGTGTATGAGGCGATATTTATCAGTGGGGGAATTACTAGCCTAGGTGGCGAATTCCACAGGGCATCGTGGAGGGGTGAGCGTTGCCCCAATCCCCTCATGGGGGGTTGCTGAAGGTGTTTATGTTGATTCGTATCCGTTTAGTAGTGATTAGTGTTTGGCTTTGGTCCAGATTGGCTGTATCTGTCATTCATGTTCTAGTTTATTCTTGTGTCTCCGACATCAGAAGTGGGATCTGAATCTCATTTGCCCACAATGTTTGAGAGTGTAACGGATCGTCAGTCGCGGCGAGCGGTCGAACTACCCTCCGCTTGAAAATCGTACGAGGTGTCATTTGTTAAATTTTTGTAAGCGAGAACGCTCACATAGTGTCAAAGTGTCGGTATAGCCTTTTCGCGTACGAACGGTTTGTGAGACGTGCGGCCTACAACAGCGGCAGCGTGCGGTAGTAAAAGCAACGCATCGGTAACTGGGAAGTAACCGGTATGTACGGACAACTCCAACAATCCGGTGAGTCGTACTATTTTTATTTTGTGCTGAGTGCTCTTTAATAAGATAAGTTCTGTCAGATGAGTTTCTAGGCAAACGACAATATTGTGTAATTTATACTCTCGATTGTTTGATTGATTGTTGATTTTTGTGTAAACAAAAATAAAATAGTGGAATAAGTAAAAGTGATTTTGATTCGAAAATGGACAATATTGTGCAGTAACATTATTGAGGGTAGGTAATGCCCGCACTTATTGTAACATCGAAATTCTATGAACAGTTTTAATCCAGATTTATTCATTGCGGTTATTGTTTCATGTAGTACACGATTACTGTATTTCAAACGACATAATTATTGAAAGAGAAGAATGAGAATCTGTTTGCATTAAGGTTTTCATTTGCAGTTTTCGAAAATAATTTTGTTCTTAAAATAATAAGATCGTTTCTATTGGTGACATCGGTACAAAGGTAGACGATTTCGGAAGTATAGTGTAGTATTATATCATAGCAGAATATCTGTGATGGAGGTGGATTGAATTACCCGTTCTGCACATTCTGTTTGTTTATTGTTTAAATTTATTTCTTATTTTTAACCCCCGACGCAAAAAGAGGGGTGTTATAAGTTTGACGTGTGTCTGTCTGTGGCACCGTAGCTCGCGAACGCATGAAGCGAATTCAATTTAGTTTTTTTTGTATGAAAGGTGAGTTACGTGCGAGTGTTCTTAGACGTGTTTCATGAAAGTCGGTTGAGTCATTTGAAGGTTGTGGGGGTGAAAGTGGGGAAGAAAAACCGAATGTCTGCAAAACGTGCCAGTATAATCGTTAAATGACAATTATGTAATTGATGACTTCGACCTGATGCTGCATAAGTTTTTTTTTAAATTTTAAATTTACGATTTTGATGTGATTTTTAATTTAAGGCGGATTCATCTTTGATTGTAGCTATTGTTAACATTTTTTTAGATTATTATTTTTACCACTTTGTGATAGTTGTGACTCGAATTATAATTACCTTTTCTTTATTTTGTGATGAAATGTCGATATTTTCAGTAAAGATAAAAAAAACTGGTCGGACTTCTATTTGGTGTCAGCTATCTCACCAGCAGCGGGTGATTGTAGCTGGCATGTCTATGTAGTTGGCAGATATACGTGTGGTGCTCACAGGGATGACCTACGATACTATTTATTTGGATTGCTTTGAGAATTTGCAGCAGTAGTCAATTACTAAAGTTCTTATTTTATGTTGTTTTGATTTTAATAACGATGTTACTATTTTCTTTTGCTGTTCAGTAGTGTACTGTTTTATTGAGACAGAATAGACAGTGAGGTCAGATATGGCAGAGTGAGAGAGATACTGTGTGTACACGTATGTGACATTTGATAGGGAAAGTGTAAATTAGTAAAGTTTGATCTCAGTAACTTAGTTTTGATTCAAAGTTAGGATTTATATACCGTTTAAAATTGTAGAGTTGCTCGATGGCGATCGTTATACTTTGAAATCTTTAACTGGTAACAGAACCTATAAATGCGCTCGCGATCGCACACGAGTCTCCTTTATGTGTTATACCCGAGGAGGTAGATTTGTCTCGCATTGATAATAGTGAGGAAAATCCCCGAGATCAAGTCCCTATTGATGTTGATGATGATAATCAAGGGTTAATTAATGCTGATGCAATGGAATGAAATTGCGTTGTAATTGTGTGGCGAGTAGTCTCTATAATGAGATATGAGATATCCTAACAGCGTGGTGGTTGTTAAAGTTTAGTTAAGTTTTGTGAAAGGCGAGGTGGCCACTGAAAGGCGAGGTGGCCACTGAAAGGCGAGGTGGCCATTGAAAGGCGAGGTGGCCACTGAAAGGCGAGGTGGCCATTGAAAAGTGAAATTGGTAGAATAAGAGGCCATGTAGATATTTTTAATAATAATAATCCAAAAATGTGTAACGCGATAAACGGTGAGGTGACTATTGCGATACTACTTACTGGTGTTATTAATTTAGTATGTAGCGAGAAGTCTATTAGCACTCAGATTTGATAACGAAAAGCCTATTTTATGAGAATGTCCTAAATGAAGTTGTTCCACAGAAGATAAAATGTAATAATGTACCCAATGTCCTTGGTCAGGAGTGGCCGAACAATACAAAAAAATCTCTTTATTTTCTGCGGATAATGATGATGATGCCTTCAACATCACACGAGGACGTGTAATATGTCAGGACGGCCGTGTCGGAGTGAGGGTATCCAAATAATAAAAGTGATACAAACATTTGTCACTATCGAACACTACGGAACACTCTATATAAAGCGGCGCGATCGGCAACAGGACACAGTTCTCTTCAGATCTCGCGACGACCATATCTATTATTTGATTTGCGATTTATTGTATCTCTGTGTTTTATATTGTGTGTATGAGGCGATATTTATCAGTGGGGGAATTACTAGCCTAGGTGGCGAATTCCACAGGGCATCGCGGAGGGGTGAGCGTTGCCCCAATCCCCTCATGGGGGGTTGCTGAAGGTGTTTATGTTGATTCGTATCCGTTTAGTAGTGATTAGTGTTTGGCTTTGGTCCAGATTGGCTGTATCTGTCATTCATGTTCTAGTTTATTCTTGTGTCTCCGACATATATGTATCCACCTGAAGGAATAAATGCCCCACTTAACTATGTATCCACTCCAATCAAAGTGTCTATACAGGTTGTATAGAAGGAACAAAAGTGTATCTCTTGCTGTATGTTTATGATGGATTAATTATATGTAAAAGGAAAGATGTTATAACTAAGGTAGTGAATGACCTAAAAGCAAATTTTGAAATAAGAACCATGGAGCCAAAGAATTTTGTAGGTCTTCAAATAGAACGTTCTGACAAGCAAATATTTATTCACCAGAAGAAGTATATAGAAAAATTACTTATAAAATTCAATATGAATAATGCTAATGGAAACTGTATTCCTGTAGATCCTCATACAATCTTGGAAAAGGTAGAAACAGCGGCTGAAGAGAATATACCATACAGAGAGGCGGTAGGGTCTCTCATGCACCTTGCAATTGTAAGTAGACCAGATATCATGTTTGGAGTAAGCTTAGTAAGTCGTTTTATGAACTGCTATAATAATACTCATTGGGCTGGTGTAAAAAGGATATTTCGATATTTGAAGGAAACCAAAGAATATGGGTTACTTTATTCTTCAATGAAGAACAATATAATAGAAGGCTATAGCGACTCCGACTATGCTGCCGACACTGACACAAGGCGATCTACTACAGGATATGTATTTATTAAAAATGGTGGAGCTGTCACATGGGCAAGTCAACGACAACAGTGCATAGCCCTCTCTACTACAGAAGCGGAATTCATGGCTGCATGTTCCGCTACAAAGGAAGCTTTGTAGATCAAAAGACTCCTCCTTGATATTGGTGCCTATAATCAGGACACAATGTGTTTATGTGTGGACAATCAAAGTGCAATATCAGTGATTAAAAACATAGACTTTCACAAAAGATGCAAACATATTGATGTTAAATATAAGTTTATTAAAGAGAAGTTTCAAGATAAAGATATAGATGTAAAATACTTATGTACAAGTGAGCAGTGTGCTGACATATTTACAAAAGCTCTTCCTCGAGTAAGATTTCAATATCTAAGAGATAAGTTAGGAATAACAACTTGCAAATAATAATTCTCAGATATTGTAGCATACCTACTACATATTTTAAGCTAGCTATTATGCTATTTTGGTAGTGTTTAATAACACTAATATTAATCATTGTTAATGAATAAAGTTAGTTAAGGGAAGGCTTTAATTTGGTGGGTGTGTTAAAAATAAATGTAAAATTGCAGCCTTCACCATAGACTAAGTTATATTATGATATATCGATATTCCTGGTAACACAAAATAGTCTATGCTACACTTCCGTATCGAATGTCATCTTGTGTTGTATCCGTGAACTATCAATTAAATACTTGCAAATACACAATCAGTTTTAATCACAACAGTATTTCGTCTCTTAGTGGTCATGATAGTTGTGGAGAGTCTGACTATATTGAGTTGGTGTCTCAGGCAACCGAATATTTGGCAAAAATTAACGAATTAGTAAACGATCAGAGGTCGCGAATGAATGTGGAGAATAGGACGGCAATTATGGACATAACCCAGCGGATTACCGGTATCGTCTCATTGCTGGCAATTAAATCTTCTAGCAATGAAACGAAATTAGCGAATCTCGAGCGTCAGGTGGGGGTTGTTGCGGTTCAATAGCCGGGTTACACGTACGCGGACAGGCTTAGGCTCCGCTTACCACCTGGATCAGCTCCATGTCCGGTGTCCGCTGAGGCGCGCGTATCTAGGCCGTGTGTTATTGCGTATCCTACTACGGAACATTCAACGGATTATGCAACTTCGTCAGCTACAAAACAGGCTCTCATGAAATTATTAAGAATATATTATTATATATTAGAATATGTATTAGAATTAAACCCAGTGAAGAAGGTTTTCAAATTTTAGGCGTTAAAAAAAACCGCAAAGGCAGGCGTCGTGTTGCGTGTTGCAAATGAAAGGCAGCTTAAAAAACTGGAATCAGTAAACGCCATTAAATCTGTAGACTTACGCTTAGAAAAGCCAAAAGGCCGAAGGCCCCGTATAATTGTAAAAGACGTACCCGGTTCTATGGAGGATATATATATACCTTCCTAACAGCGTTATATCGTCAGAATATCAAGGACGAATTAAAATTAACCGAAAGCGACTTTTTAAAATCAACCAAAATTGTCAGGCATCGTAAACTAGAAAACGGACGTTAATGGATAGGCTTAGAATTAGTGACAGAAGTTAGGAAACATTTAGCTAGCACAAAAGATAAATTACATGTAGACTGGGCCATTTGTAGATTTATAGACGACTTAGAAGTAATTCGATGCTTAAACTGTCAACAATTCGGTCATGTTCAAAAGTTTTGCACTATTAAAACTCCTACCTGTGCTAATTGTGCGGCCAGCCACGATACAAGAGCTTGTCCGATTAAGGACACACCAGATTTTAAACCGAAATGCGCACAATGCAGCCGGTTCAAAGAACCATGTGACCATCGATGTAGATCACAGGATTGCTCCACATATAAACTTAAATTAGAGCAGCTTATCCTAAACACTAATTACTTAATAGTTTCTGCAGTAGCAGTTTTTTTTTTAATTAAGAGAAAAACATAAAAAAATTAAGTTTAGTAATTGTAGTACTTACGTAATAATGGATAATATCTCAATAGGCCAGTTAAATCTTCATAATGACAAAATAGCTACGTCAGAATTAGACAATTTTGTCCTTATACAAGAACAATATCAGAGCGCTCGCTTGCGGAACAATATAGTACAACTAGATGGCCGGTCACGGGCTGGGATATATGTTGCAAGTTCTAATTTTACGGTAACATCTTTGCGTAACCTTATGACGTCACACTGCGCCGTTGCTGAGATTTCTTCCTCCACCTGTAAGGTTTATGTAGTGAACTGTTATTTTCAGTTTTCACACCCCATTGATCCTTATCTACATCATTTACGTTTCGTTTTGCGGTCCCTCGTGGGACACAAAATTATCATTTCGCTGACGTCAATGCATCTTCTACTTTATGGTATGGCAAGTTGCGTTCAACTGACATGGCCCGGCGCTGTGCGGTTGAAGATTTCATTGCGGAAATGAATCTTACTATTCATAATACCCCTGATGCACCACCAACTTTTTGCAGCCCAATGGGTGAGTCTTCTATTGACGTGACGCTTACGCGCGGTGACGTCTCGATATCTGGGTGGCGTGTCCTACCGGACGCATCCTGTAGTGATCCCATCCAATTTTAGATATAAAATTAAAGGGGCAAATTGGGCTTTATTTGGTTTACTCTTTGCAGTACATGCCAAAGACTTCAATGGCAGTAGCCTATCGGTTAAAGAAAGCGCAAACATATTATCAGATACTTTCACATACTGTGCTGATGTCGGTATCGGCGGATCTATCACTAACACTCGTAGATGTGATTGGTGGAATTATAAATTAGTCGAACTACGTAGAACCTACCGGAAAGCTCGTAAAAAAACTAAATGACCTTAAAAAGCGTAACGTAACAGGAGATATATACAATAATGCTCTCATTGCTCTTAGAGTTGCCAGGTCTCACTACAGAGCTGCTGTGGAGAAATCAAAGGTAAATTTATTACGTAAACTTGTAGATAAACTCGATAAAGAGGGTCCGTGGTCACCTTTTTATCATGAATTTTAGGCAAATAGATCGATCGACCTTGCATTCGTACAGAACATCAAAATTAATAATAGTTATACTACAGGAGTAGAACAAACAGCAAAATATCTTTTAGAATCACTTGTGCCTGACGATCGGCCGGAGGATGACACGGATTATCACCGACAAATTAGGCAGTGGGCCATCGAACCACCATTGTCTCCTATGTCTGACTTACCATCTTCAGACGAATTCCTTAGTATTGTAAGATCATTACCACTAAACAAAGCTTCGGGCGACGATAAAATATCAAACAAAATGATAAAAGAAGCTTGTAAACTTTCGGGTGATACGATTTTAACAGTTTTTAACCGTTGCATTGCGGAAGGAGTATTTCCTAGTGTTTGGCGGTGCGGTAATATTCGTATAATACCAAAAAGCGGCGATAAGCCGCCGGACGATCCTAAATCCTATCGACCCATAACACTGTTACCATCACTGGGAAAGCTTTTGGAACGTCTTGTAGTACCACGACTTCTACCGGGTGGAGTTAAATTTCATGATAGACAATTCGGGTTTATGTTGGGAAAATCGACAACTGATGCGGTCATATTTGTAAGGAAAACTGTCACCGAGTCAAGGTTTTAATACGTCTTAGGAATCTTCTTAGATATATCTGGCGCTTTCGACAACGCGTGGTGGCCCATGCTATTGCTAAAATTAAAATCAAGAGGATGCTTTAAAAATATTTTTTCCCTTATTTCCTCATACTTCTCACAAGGCACATCTAAATTGAGACTTGGGCATCATTCTGTGTCGAAGGCGCTTACGATGGGGTGTCCTCAGGGGTAAGTGCTAGGTCCATACTTGTGGAACATAGGCTTCAACGATTTTCTGGCAATACCAGTACCGTCCGGATGTACCCTTAACGCGTACGCGGACGACGGTTTGTTATTGATAGAATCAGATACTAGAACGGGCCTTGGCTGGTAAGTGTTTGGGCTTAATATCTCTTTGGGGTGGGCGTAATCGGTTAACTTTTGCACCAGGCAAAACCTTCCAGCTACTTCTCAAAGGTAACCTCAAGTCACCGCCGTGTATTAAATTTGAAAATGTTACTATTAAAAATTAAACCTCGGTTTGTTATTTGGGATTAGTTTTAGAAAGAAACTTTTCATTTATCGAACATATTAAAACAGTCTAAAAAGAGTTTCTTTGCACTGACATCCTCGTCATGGCGACATGGGGTCTATCATTCAATACACTAAAGGTCATATATGGAGCTACTTATTTGGGTTCTATTTGCTATGGTGCTCCTGTATGGGCCGATAGGGCGACTGTAGGTGCTGTCCGTCGCAAACTGTTACAAGGCCAACGACTTGCATTGATTTTCTTTTGCAAGGCATATAGGACGGTTAGCACTGAGGCTTTACCGGTGTTGGCGGGTGTTCTTCCGGTCGATCTCGAGGTGCAAAGACGTGCAGCCATGTACTATTCTACACTACAAAATATGGAATGCGATTTTTTGGGCGTACGCGACCGCGATAAAATCATAAGATTGTTACAACAGCAATCCAATGTTTATAACGACCTCATGGATGAATGGCAGCAACGATGGGACGAATCATCTAAAGGGCACCACCTCTACCAGTTCTTTCCATCTGTTCGCGAACGGTTGTCAAAGACATGGCTCGAGGTAGATCACTGTGTCGCTCAATTTCTTACAGGCCACGGTAACTTTAAGAGCAAACTACACTCATTTAAATTAGTCGATTCACCGTTGTGTCAATGCTCAACACCTGATTATAGCTATGAACAGTCGGCTCATCATATCCTCTGGGAATGTAGTCTTTGGTGCAATGAACGTAACATGATGCTAAATAGCTTACAAATGATGTCATTTGTAAGCTATTTAGCATCATGGGGCTGGGGCGGTATACTATGGGGATCTTGTGTCAACTGCGGTGAATTTCCGTGCGTTTAGGCGATTCTGCCATGCATACTATAGTAATCAATTATAGCTCACTTAGGACCCATAATAATTTATCCGTGGTGCTTCCCGTTTTGAAAAAGGTGTCTGCCTATTTTGACTTCATTTTGTCTCCCGCTTTGCTAAGGAGGGAAGTGGACTTATAATATTTCCAACTCCTCCAGTTTTTCTTCTGATTAATTTCGTTGCGGGTTCCAAGACAGTTTAATTTTTTCCTGGGACTTCCCGAGTGTCATAACTCGGTGTGATCGTTGGTCACCGCTGTTGATCCTGGTGTACAGGAGTTGCAGTGGTGGGCGTGTGGGCGGGATTAGTCCCATGCTGTGCATGAGGTCTCGTGTTCGATTCCCGAGTCGGTCTAAATGTTTGTATGATCTGCAAATATTTGTTTCGGAGTTTGGGTGTTTTCTATGTATAATTTGTATGTATTTAAAAAAAAAGGTATATAAGTATTTATATCAGTTATCTAGTACCCATAACACAAGTTTTGCTTAGCTTGGGACTAGATGGCGTTGTGTGTTAGATATCCTAGAGTATTTATTTATTTAGTGTAGTGGTTTAAGTAATCGCCTTGCCGTTTTTTACTGTGTTGAGTATTGTGGGTTCGATACATAAATTGTTCTGAGTCTAGGTAATCTTTGTTTTCATTTCATGAATATTTTAAAGTACATCGAGTAACAGGATACATTTCTATTACGAGGGTTTTCTTTAAATACACACATCAAAAGTGTCTATTGATCAAGCATTTTTATGCGGATTTCTTGAGATTGAGATGTGGCTTTGGCCCTGGCCTGCTCAGTCGCCAGACTTGAACCCGATTCAGCATGCATTGGATATGCTACAGAGATGAGCTCTGCCGAATATGGAGGGTATCCAGTCGCAAGAAGACCTTTTTTTGTTGTTGCAACGAACATGGGCGGCCATTCCACAGCGTGATTTGGATGAACTCATTTTGAGTATGCCAAACCGATGTTCTTCTGTTAGTGTTCGCGGTAGAAACACGGATTATTAATTGTTTATGTTACCTAATAAAATTTTAAAGAAAACTGTTATTTCAGTCTTTTTTTCGAACTTTAATGTTAGTGGTTCAAATGTCAAAAATCCTTTTATTAGGAAAATGGCAAATTTCTTTATTAATGCAAAGGTGACTTGGTTTATCGTTACTGTGACAAACGAAAACACTTTATTTGATGAATCCTTAAAGAAAATTTTAATTAATATCAATCAGGAGAAAAGTTATTGCAAAAATATATGTTGATCCCTAGACACATATGTTGATCCCTAGACACTTTTGATGTGTGTAGATAAGTTTAAGTTTTTTTTATTTATCAACCTACCAAAGTGACTCCATTCTACCTGATGGAAGCATAAGTAGAATCCAAGAGTAATGGTCACCATACTCATTGCGAATGCTACAATGCAGCATAGTGACCCCAACCATGGCGCCCTAGTGACACTTTTGCATCATTGGGCCTTCGTCTCGTATCCACCAACGAAATAAGACAGCACAAAGGATGTCATTTCAGATCGATCTTCTGTGAGAAGGTAGTACCGCGGCGGTAGAGCCGTTTGTGCTGAAATCAGCGAGGCTATACTACTTTGAAAAGTTACCTAAGTTATTCTTGACTGTCATCCTTATGAAACTGAATATTTATTAATACCAGTAAGGGATCGTATACATCGCCTACATGCTGTGTCATCTTAATGTCGTCTATTATATTCGTACAGCCACAGTCAAGGTCAGGAGTAAATCGATTGCTTTAAGTAAAAGAGGTGCCATACATCATACAATGGAATTTGCGTGGAAAAAATTAATGCTGTATATAGATACATATTTCAGAGAGTCAGTATATACTTGAGTGTCTTTTTCGGGTTTTCTTATGTAAGCGTTAGTAAGTATATATTTTTTGAGATATAAATGACTGCACAGATGGCGAAGTAGCGGTAACCTCGCCGGTTAATAGTGTGAGTGTTATGGGTTCAAAACCCTCATAGGACAACACTTTGTGTGTCCTAAAATTGTTTTTATGAAAATAAATGTTCCTTGTGTCCGTTTAATGTATGTTTGTTAAGTCCCCGCTACACCGTGGGTTTGTTTCTTTGTTTATACCAACCCGATTTTAAAAATTATGTCTGTTTAATTAAAACTTTATTATCAATGAATAATATATTCAACTAGCTAAGCAACTAAACATTGTTGTTTCTTTTTTATTATTATTTCCTAGTATGAATGTAAAAATAAAATTAAAAATTGTTTTACCACGACAACGGACATACAATAAATATAACCTATAAATGTGAAGCAAAATATTTGTTCCGTTTTTGACGAAAAATGTGAATATAAAAGTATGCAATTTGGCACAGTTAAAGTTTATATGAAGGAGGAGTGCAGAAAGCTAAATATATAGGTAAAAAACGAAACAATAAATAAACTAATTATGTTCGAATTTTGACTACTGGGCGACCACTAGTTATTAAATAAATATACAGTTGCATTTATTCTCACGTTGATCTGTAATATACAAATTAGTTAAAAAACAATAGCCCTGTTAAACCCTTATCTTGTACTCATGTAATTAGACCAATTAATTATGCAGCTTTGTAGCTCCCCTTTTCCGTTTGTGGCCAGAGAGACGTTGTACCGAGCGATCAGATGTAAGGTAGCCGTGGTTACAACAAAAGCTATTGTCTCATCTCTGATACCTCTTAATGCGTCAACGTTTATGTCTCGCACGACCAGTGAGGATACAGTCTTGTTTAATACATAACGTCACGCCTATTTTCCATCAGGGTAGGCAGAGACAATAGATCTTCACTTACTACGGCCCTGACACATCTCGTTGGTTTCGTCCACATTTATCAATGGCTGCATGCATGGTCACCGATTTTTGGTGCTTTTCACAATTGCTCGGTAAATGTTTCACAAATAATTTGGTCGGTAAATGTTCGCCGTGGACGACCTCTTCCGGCACTCCATCGCTACCATAATTCCTTTCGTCTGATTTACTATTAAACAACATTTATTCAATTTAATGCAGTCGTTAAGAAATCCATGTGACATACAATGCAATTAAAAATCGACAGAAAATTCCGCCAATTATAGTTAATTGAGTGATTTCTAATTGTGATTTTTTTTAGGGTTCCGTGCCAAGGGCAAAAAACGGAACCCTTATAGATTCGTCATGTCCGTCTGTCTGTCTGTCCGTCCGTCTGTCTGTCTGTCTGTCCGTCCGTATGTCACAGCCACTTTATTCCGAAACTATAAGAGCTATACTATTAAAACTTGGTAAGTAGATGTATTCTGTGAACCGCATTAGGATTTTTACACAAAAATAAATAAAAAACAAAAAAAATTTGGGGTCCCCATATATACCCATACATAGAACTGAAACTGAAATTTTATTTTTTCATCAAACCCATATTTGTAGGTAGGATATACCCATATCTATGGATAGGTCTTCAAAAATGATATCGAGGTTTCTAATATCTTTTTTTTTCTAAACTGACTAGTTTGCGCGAGAGACACTTCCAAAGTTGTAAAATGTGTGTTCCCCCCCAGTAACTTCTAAAATAAGAGAATGATAAAACTAAAAAAAATATATGATGTACATTACCATGCAAACTTCCACCGAAAATTGGTTTGAACAAGATCAAGTAAGTAGTTTTTTTTTTAATACGTCATAAATGGTAAACCCCAAAGAAAACACTATTATTAAAACATCGACCAAAGTTACAACGAACTACAAGAACTTTTATATTATGTTACTTGCTGCTTCGAAACCCTTCATGGGCGAGTCCGACTCGCACTTGGCCGCTTTTTAGGGTTCCGTGCCAAAGGAAGGAACCCTTATAGATTCGTCATGTCTGTCTGTCTGTCCGTCTGTCCGTCCGTATGTCACAGCCACTTTTTTCCGAAACTAAAATAATGTTGAAACTTAGTAAGTAGATGTATTCTGTGAACCGCATTAAGATTTTCACACAAAAATAAGAAAAAAACAATAAATTTTGGGGGTCCCCATACATAGAACTGAAACTCAAAAAATTTTTTTTCATCAAACCCATGCGTGTCGGGTATCTATAGATAGGTCTTCAAAAATGATATTGAGGTTTCTAATAATTTTTTTTTCTGAACTGAATAGATTGCGTGAGAGACACTTCCAAAGTGGTAAAATGTGTCCCCCCCCCCTGTAACTTCTAAAATAAGAGCATGATAAATCTATAAAAAATATATGACGTACATTACCATGCAAACTTCCACTTAAAATAGGTTTGAACGAAATCTAGTAAGTAGTTTTTTTTTAATACGTCATAAATCGTAAACTGCAATTTACCTTTCATTCAATCTATTTATTTATTTATTAAGGCAATTACAACAGGTAACAAACAAGGCATTATTTTTTTAGCATAAATACAGGTTCCGTACTGATTGGTACCCTTCCGTAATCACACAGCATGATATTCAAGTAAGATAAACAGGAAAATAGTTTTTACATAATTAGACCCAAACAGATACAATGATACATGGTTTTACTACACTTCTATAGCGATCAAAACAAATATAAAAAAAAAAGTTACTTGCTGCTGCGGAACCCTTCATGGGCGAGTCCGACTCGCACTTGACCGCTTTTTTATCAAACAATAGGAGGTCCAACGCTATAAAAAAGATGCTAGATTGTTTCCCTTTACTTACATACAAATAGAAACTTAAAGCTTCGACTTACAATTTCAAATCAAAATAAGAAACTGCACAATAATTCATCGTATAAACTATTCAGCTTCCCGCTAAGGGGGTTGAATGAATGAGTGAATGAACGAACGCGGTAAGAGCTATACTGTGTAAGGGATGAAACTTGGGCCGCAAACAAGTAACTATTGTTTTACCCTTCTGTAAGCGAGTGCTAAGTAAAATAGTTTGTAATCATCCGGTTTGTTAAAAGGTTTTTTGTTGTTGTAAAAAAATCTTATATATAGATAAAATATTACTTGGTCGTTTAGTTATAGGAGACTTTTTGTTTAAGTCTTTAATCTATCTGTTATTTGAAAGCTTTTTTTCGTCATTATCAATTGAGCTAAAAGTTGTCAACTGTTGGACATACTCAGCTTAAGGTTCTCCACAAAAAGCTCCTATGCTGCTCGCATCAATTTAATAAGCCGACAGAACACCTTGTCTTCGTGGCGACTTCCACATACAGCGCAACAGAAATGTACTACAGCGCCATCTACCGAAGTTACACTGAACTACGGAGCAACGTACAATACGAAGAAACTACCAATCCTGAATCACGCAATGAAAGTTCTCGCGCCAATTAACATACATATTTCACAACAATGATATACAACATCCCAACCCCAACCGTTGGGCATGATCGAAGGATCGTCCCTTTCTGTTGGAGGGACACGATCACCCGTTCCTCCACAGTCTTTTCCTGGACGTTATGCGGCTAAAGGGAATTTTATTACGAGATAAACATTACAGGGACTTTTCAAATATACCTAAATAAACTATCCCATATCTGTTTACTTATTTGCAATGTTATTAAAAACCATCTAAAACATTTATTTTTGCTACAACATAGTAAAACATATAATCTAGAACAATCATTGCATTGTGCTGCAAATGCTACCAGCTCAGTTCACGCTGCGCTGTACTGAAGCACAGCACTGGCCTAGCTGGCCCCTGACATTTGCACCAACAGTAACCGAAATAAAGATACGCACACGAATAAACGCAACACAGAAGCATAAAATTTAAGTACATTAATTGAAAAAATAAACAAATTTAATAAGCACCTACATTAAAATTACAATGAAACTAACAAAAAATCCTTACTCTCGAAACAATTATCTATTGACAATATAAGTAATATAGGCCCATATTACGCAGCTAACATATTTATAAACAGTCGCTAAAGATTCTTCGCAAGAAAATACTACCAATAGTATTAGACGTTCTCGCAAAAATCAGCAAATTTACACCAAAGTCACGCCTTATCAAACAGCTGAACGAGACAGAAATACATAAAATCATCGAATAGAAAAAGACGGAATATGACGTAGCCGCCATACAAATGTTGCTATTGAAATACTAAGTTTGGAAAGATGAAAGAAAAGCTTTTCGTATGAGGTTTTATGAGAAGCTTTTGGTCCATTTGAAGGGGATGAAGATTTGTTGCTGTATAATAAATATGATGTATTTTTTTATGATTCTGTAAGTATTGTTTAGAAAATCTATATTTACATGAGAAAATCATCACAGAAAGTGTAGGCTTTATTTGACTGTCTCGATACTGTTACACATATTTTTGGCGTGTATTTTTAGCAAATCTAACGCATTGGATAAAATGTAATAGTACTAAGCCCGTAGCAGACTCGCGCAGACTTTGTCTCTCTATCAAAAATAAAATATGCCAAAAACTATCATGTTTTAGGCATGCCAGCAAAATATATTACACTTTAAAAAAAACGTATAAAAACTGTAAAATAAAAACTTTTTATAAAAAAAAAAAAAAACCGACTTCCAAAAACATCCAACGAAAACTCTCTGTCAAAAAACACTTAAAAGCGTAAAATAAACTGGTTCTTCATAAATTGCCTATACCTAATTCTTTATTCATTTAAATAGTAGTATTATAATGGGTGCTAGGTACCTAAAAGGTTACAAAAGTCTAAGCGATAGTCACTTGGCACCGACTTCAAACAGATTTTAGGTACCTAGCACCCATTATAATACTACTATTTAAATGAATAAAGAATTAGGTATAGGCAATTTATGAAGAACCAGTTTATTTTACGCTTTTAAGTGTTTTTTGACAGAGAGTTTTCGTTGGATGTTTTTGGAAGTCGGTTTTTTTTTTATAAAAAGTTTTTATTTTACAGTTTTTAGTGCAAACAATCGTAGGTAAGTAGTAAGTTGAACTATTTCATCAAATTTCATCATCAAGAATACAAATTAAGGTACGTGTAATATTAAAATCATCCTCTAATCCCTAACTGTTGAAGAGTTTAATCTTCTATCATCAGCTCACCTAAAAGCTTGAAAGTATACGACTGAAGGTCTTTAGATACGTATGAAATTGAAAGAATTATTCTCCAACTCCTAACCGTTGAGGAGTTGTACCTTCCACCTTCCAACATCAGCTTGTAACCCCTGAACTTGTCAGGTGGAAACTCACCGGTTTCGACTCAGGATAGAAGATGATACCTCAGGGCGCCGTAAGAATTTAGATAAAATTTTATAGTGAGGGTGCGGAGGGTCCAAGGAAGACTTCAAAGAGACAACTTACAATTTAAATAAACTTTTATTCAAGTTCCTGCTATCTTTACATATAAATTTAAGTAATTTAATTAATTTAATAAATTTACAACTAAACTTAAGAGGTAGTCTTAAAAATAAACAATAAAATTATACAGTCTTTTCTTTCACACTTTAAGCCTGTAGACTGGTCTGCACAGGATAGCCACCCTCTGGTCACCTCTCTGACTCAAGGTAGTCAGCCGTAGACTCTCTCCAGCTCAAGGTAGCTTAAAGAGACGTCCACCAGTGATCCAACTTGTGGGTGCTAGGTAAAAAAGTAATAATTAATTTCCATATATATATAATATGAACTTCCCTCAAGGTAGGGCAGATAGGTCTTGAGGAGTGCGCTGTGAGCTGCCAATCGTCAACCGTACTCAGCACAAATCTTGAACCACAAGACAGGCAAGATGTAGGAATCTTTCTGCGGTAATCTAACAACCCTATAAACAAAATTAAATAGCCTGAGAACATATTCTACGTACAATAAAATAATAAGGAAAAACCTTTTTGAGGTTAACTTACCACAGACAGTGGGACTTGAGCACTCACAAACACTACCAACAAGAATATTAATGTACACTGTAAGCAAAGCTTCCTCAGAGTTAACGAGAGAAGGTTTAAGAAATAATAAGAAATAAGTCACACAGCCCGCTATATAGACATTCGATCGAACATTCTAGATGATTCCCCTACTCCATTTCGGGATGTGAGAACAGGACGTACAACTTCCATACTCCTTGCTTATTTGAGATCAAATTTAAGAAGTAATGAGAATCGTATGATACACATATGATAATGTCTCATTATTTCTAAGCGTCATAATGTCAACTAAATATCCTTCATAAAATACGCCCCCTAGTGCCACCTAGGTGTACCAACAGCCCGGTACTTCGATCGCGATCTAACATCCAATTGTAGTTCTAACTACAATGAACGAGAGGGCGCTGAAACAAAAATTGTTAAACATTGTAAACTAAAAAAACGATGTTACACCACCCCCTCCCCACAGTGTTCCCTGAGTAGAGGACGAAGGGAATAACCAAAACACCAACAAACTAAGAAAAAGCTGTGATGCCCTCAAATGTTAGGACACACAGAGTTTATAAGAAGAAAATTTAAACTAAAATATAGGTAGTATAAGAAAGAAAAACTTAACTCCTAATGAAACTACTCTATTGACATCACACCCTATTTCAAGGAAAAATGCACACATATATGAGCACCCGAGTATAAGGTGTGTGTGTCGAAGAGGAACTGTCCGATGCGAAATTGTTATCTCCCTATCTGACGTTCGATTTGGAGAGTGGTCCGATACAGTGAGTAGAAGGAACACAAGGTTGTTCCTGCTCACTACACTTAGATATCGGACAGATCACTAACTACCAATTTGTGACAACTAGACCTGTCAGGGGGGAACAAGTTGTAACCCATAGTCCTACAAGAAAGGAGGGTTCAAACCTTGCAGTCCCCAGAATCCTGATCAGGCGTGTCACTCGTCGGCAACCCAGCAATAGTTTTTGCTTTGGGTAGCATCGTACAGTCCGTCCTCTACACTTAGGTACCAATTTGTAACAACTAGACCTGTCAGGGGGGAACAAGTTGTAACCCATAATCCTACAAGAAAGGAGGGTTCAAACCTTGCAGTCCCCAGAGTCCTGATCAGGCGTGTCACTCGTCGGCAACTAGCCTTAATAGAAAAAATCACCTGAAGAAAGGACTCCTTCCAGTTCAAGGACCTTCGGCTCCCAGAAAGACAGCTCAGAAGCAGCAGAAGCAGGGACGAAAGTGCTGGCTTTAATGCTGCCACGCCGTATAAGGCGCAACGCAGTGCGCAGCTCACTCCTCAAACTGACCACCGTGTCATCGGGATTCGCTGAAACACCCATGGCAGACAACTCGTTAATAAGTTCATCCTTCTTCAGATAATTTATACATTTAATCAGCTGGGCCATGATGTTAAAATTCAAAAAATAAATTTGTTGACAATTAAAAAAACTTATATATAAAGCACTAAGTTCTTCTTAGTGAGAAAGTAAAAGATTCAGTCCTACAGAAAGATTAGGCTGAATGTTATAAAAATAATGTGTTACTTTATTAACACAATGTTTTAAAATTCAAAATTAAAATTAATGTCAAGTTAACAAAGTTAAAACAAAGCACTAAGTTCTTCTTAGTGAAAAAAATAAAAGATTCAGTCTTACAATAAGATCTAGTTGAATGGTATAAAAAATAATGTGTTATTATATTAACACAATAACCTAAAAAATTATTCTCAAATGTTACTTTTAATTATGAGTTTACAATTATTCCAAGCAGTTTTACCTAATATGTGGGGTAACAAAAGAAAACTTTTTTTTTTTTTGATCCCCTTTCTAACTCTAAGTTAATTATGAATTTAATTCCAATACATTAATTATGTTTGCTTCATGTTTCCACAACTATAAAGTAGTTACTAACAATCCACATTCAATGAACAAAAAAAATTCAAGTTTTCTTTACTATAGATAAAAGTATACCCTACTTTTATTTATGCAAAGTGTCCTAGGTTGAAATTTAAATTGTTACATTAAAAGGTTAAATTATTATGTTAAAATTACAAACAAGATAAAGGGAAGCACAATATCCCTTTAATTATATCATGCAAACCCTCTCATAGAATTAAAATGAAGTTAATCTCACATTTATTTACTTAAGTTGTAAGTAGGTAGGAATATAAAAAGTAAAATTAAAGTTATTCAAGGAAAACCTGAACAAAATAAAAGCTATATGTATGTGCTGATCCCTTAGGGAACACACACAAGAACTTATTAAAACAACAGGAAAAGAAAAAAAAGAAAAAAAGAAAAAAAAGAAAAAATGTTCTTGCCAAAATAAATTCAAAAAGACTTACCAAAATTTGTGCAGTTAAAATTTTGATATAATTTTGAATTTTGTTCAATGCTTTTCCAACACCGCAGAGATGGATATAATGTGCTGAAAAATGCAATGAAATAATTATTACATGTGAACTGCACTTCACAAAACCAATTAACGTCCTGGGTAGTCTCGGACGGATAGTAAGCGTCTCATCCAAAGTTCTCCCGGGAACTACACTCAGCACACCCTCAAGGTTCGAAAAGTTAGCCCCACGTTGGGCGCCAATTTGTAACCCCTGAACTTGTCAGGTGGAAACTCACCGGTTTCGACTCAGGATAGAAGATGATACCTCAGGGCACCGTAAGAATTTAGATAAAATTTTATAGTGAGGGTGCGGAGGGTCCAAGGAAGACTTCAAAGAGACAACTTACAATTTAAATAAACTTTTATTCAAGTTCCTGCTATCTTTACATATAAATTTAAGTAATTTAATTAATTTAATAAATTTACAACTAAACTTAAGAGGTAGTCTTAAAAATAAACAATAAAATTATACAGTCTTTTCTTTCACACTTTAAGCCTGTAGACTGGTCTGCACAGGATAGCCACCCTCTGGTCACCTCTCTGACTCAAGGTAGTCAGCCGTAGACTCTCTCCAGCTCAAGGTAGCTTAAAGAGACGTCCACCAGTGATCCAACTTGTGGGTGCTAGGTAAAAAAGTAATAATTAATTTCCATATATATATAATATGAACTTCCCTCAAGGTAGGGCAGATAGGTCTTGAGGAGTGCGCTGTGAGCTGCCAATCGTCAACCGTACTCAGCACAAATCTTGAACCACAAGACAGGCAAGATGTAGGAATCTTTCTGCGGTAATCTAACGACCCTATAAACAAAATTAAATAGCCTGAGAACATATTCTACGTACAATAAAATAATAAGGAAAAACCTTTTTGAGGTTAACTTACCACAGACAGTGGGACTTGAGCACTCACAAACACTACCAACAAGAATATTAATGTACACTGTAAGCAAAGCTTCCTCTAGAGTTAACGAGAGAAGGTTTAAGAAATAATAAGAAATAAGTCACACAGCCCGCTATATAGACATTCGATCGAACATTCTAGATGATTCCCCTACTCCATTTCGGGATGTGAGAACAGGACGTACAACTTCCATACTCCTTGCTCATTTGAGATCAAGTTTAAGAAGTAATGAGAATCGTATGATACACATATGATAATGTCTCATTATTTCTAAGCGTCATAATGTCAACTAAATATCCTTCATAAAATACGCCCCCTAGTGCCACCTAGGTGTACCAACAGCCCGGTACTTCGATCGCGATCTAACATCCAATTGTAGTTCTAACTACAATGAACGAGAGGGCGCTGAAACAAAAATTGTTAAACATTGTAAACTAAAAAAACGATGTTACAAGCTTACCTAAATAATTTGTAAGAATACGACTAAAGGTAACTTATATACATATGATATTTAAAGATTTATCCTCCAACTCCTAACCGTTAAGGAGTGGTACCTTACATCATCAGCTCATCATCATAAAATGATGACTACCAGACGCAAATACCGGTGTAACTTCAGAAAATATACGAAAAACATAGTATGTGCCTATAAAAAATGAGGGTTTCCCTCGATTTCCCTAAGATCCCATCATCAGATCCTGATATGCTCGCAATGGGGCCACCACGGAAGCATACCCTGTCGAATACAAAAAAAAAATTCAAAATCGGTCCACAACTGACGGAGTAATCGGGTAACATACATAAAAAAAAAAATACATACAGTGGAACATAGAACCTCCTCCTTTTTGGAAGTCGGTTAAAAAATTAGTTAGACTGTTTCGCAGATCATCGTGAGCAGTCAACGTACCTCGTTTACGTCTGATATTGCCCGTAGCGTAATGATTTTCTCCATTTTTGTAACATTCTTCATTAGTGCTCCGCTCCTATTGGTATAAGCGAGATGATAGATAGCCTTCCTCGATAAATGGGCTATCTAACACTGAAATAATTTTTCAAATCAGACCATTAGTTCCTGAGATTAGCGCGTTCAAGCAAACAAACTCTTCAACTTTATATATTAAGTATAAGTATAGATAATAGATTTTCTGTGACTGATTCGTCAACGTAACGTAGGATCTAAATGGCTGCGACAACAAGGATAACATAAGACGCGGAGGATAAAATAAGGGATAATCATCCCTTATTTTTAATTCCTAATCAGGAATTATTAAATAATCACGCGAACAAATACGCGGGTGATAGCTAGTGACATTATGTGCTTGGTTCAGACAGCATTTGTTGGTCATTAAGTTTTGCTGAAGCGTCCTTAATTATGATTAAACGTGACGAAATACCACTTCATAAGATAAATTAGGTTTATTGTTAACTACTTACTCTTAATTTATAATTGATAACACTGAGACCATTGTGTCTCTCTGTGTAGTACGCTTTAATTAAACAATAAATACAGTTGTTGAAATACAATATGCTTCAGATACCATATTAGCTACAAAAATGAGACCAAAACTTGTGTAATCTTTTGATTATATTGTAATGAACTAGCTTTTGCCTATGGCTCCATACGAGTGTATATCCGTAATCGTGACAAAAAGTAGCCTATGTTCTTTTCCAAGGTCCAGTCTATCTAAGTACCGAAATTCATTCGAATCGGTTCAGCGGTTTAGACAGAGTTACTTTGGAATTTATAATATTAGTGTGGATGTACTTAATGTGTGGCTAAGACAAAACGCATAGAGATATCAGGATAAGAATAAGTATATATATAATTGAGGATAAGATGAGCGAAGGCCATTGGAAAGACCTGGAGTGGAAACAAGCGAGACGCTCAAGACAGAACGGAATGGCGATGCACCGTGGACGCCCTAGGCCCTAGGCAAGGGAGGTATGGCCTTAACCCTCATGAGAGGAGACCCGAGCCCAGCAGTGGGACATTATGGTTTGTTGATGAGACTATATCACTCTTCATCGGACCATTTGTGAACCATACTGACCATACTGCGTACCCTAGCATACAGTCAAACTATCAACCAGGTTTTGGTGAACAAAGATTATAATTCAGTTTGTTTTCTCTGTGCAATGTTCTTTTTTTTCTTTTTCTTAAAAGACAACTCCCGTACTAGGAATAAATCCTGTGTCGCGGGAGACTTTATAAACATACATGAAACGGACACAAAGAACACCCAGACTCAGAACAACAATTTTTGGATCACACAAAGTGTTGTCCTACGTGGGATTTGAACCCATGACACTTGGCGAAGTAGGAAACGGCGTTGTGACCGTTAAACCACTAGGCCAAACGTGCAGTCGAATTAAATAACCCCAACCGACTTTGGATAACATTACTCTCTCAAACTATTCATTTGATCAAAGGTTGTCTATCTAGGTGTGGGGTACAGGTGTCATGTCCCTCCAACACAAAGGGAGGATCCTCCGACCAGGCGAGGTGATCATGTCTGGCGGGCCAACTGCCCAACGGTTGATGTTAGGATGTTGTATGTATCTTAATTGGCGCGCGAACTTTCACTGCGCGATTCAGGATTGGTAGTTTCTTAGTTTCCTTCGTTACTCCATAGTTCAGTGTAACTTCAGTAGATGGCGCTGTAGTATATTTCTGTTGCGCTGTATGTGGAAGTCGCCACATAGGAATTAAACAATTAGTCTAAGTTATCGTGTTTTATTTTACTTCCTATCAGTTGAGAAATATATACATCCTACTATCCTACTAATATTATGAACGCGAAAGTTTGTGATGGATGTTTGTTACTCTTTCACGCAAAAACTACTGAACGGATTTGGTTGAAAATTTACAGTAATATGGCTTATACATCAGAATAACACATAGGCTACTATTTACAGCGATAATCGACATACACGCCTGCGGCGCCGCGGGCAACAGCTAGTAAACATATAATTTTTCAAACAAAAGCGGTAGCCGATTAAAGTTGTTCAAAGTTAAAACAGTTTCAGAACTGAATGAACACGCCACCGTAATGCGAAATTTGTGTTGTTCATTTTGTTTGCAGAGGCTTATAATTTAAACTTTAAACTAAACGTTTAATACTGAAATAGATGAGCGACTTATATTTTTAGCACATCACCTGTTAATACGAGAAAGTTAATACAAGCGAACTGATATCAAGGGTTAAAAAAAAAAAGATCTATACACGCGGTAGCGTGTCAAGCCAAGTTCAAGCAAAGGAACTGGCTAGCCAGCACCGAGTGTAATATTACACGAACCACTTGGTGCCACTTTTGACCCTTCTATAATTCAAAACCCCTTTAACGTAAACACATAAAACTACGTGTGTTTAATTATATCCATAAGGACATCTAGAAGCCTAAATTTCATGAAGCTAGCTCAAACTGTTATAAAGATATGAAGGTCAAAAAGTCGTAAAATTTCTTCCATTGCTTTCAAGAGTTGAAGTCTGTGGGCATCCTGATTTTGAGTGGGAGTGCATTCCGTATGAGTAGATGAGCAGCGCTTAGTCAAAGAACGAAAAGTCCACGAAGTCAGACATAACAGAAGCAGATTATTTTATGAACAAAGATTTCTGTCGTGATTAGAGCACAGATAACTAAATAAATATTTCGGACATCTAACACACAACATCATCATCAACAACACATAACGTCCCACTGCTGGGCTCGGGTCTCCTCTCAGGAGAGGGTTAAGGCCATACGCCCTCACGCCACACACAACATATATGTACCAATTTTTTTTTTGTCTCTCTGTCTGTCCGTCTGTCTATCTGTTTGTTCCGGTCAATCTCTGGAACGGCTGCACCGGTTTTAAACAGGACTTTCACGAGCAGGTAGTTGATGGTATAAGGAGTAACTTACGCTACTTTTTTTAGACAACCTTTGCCTCGGTGATACTAGCGGTTATTGTTGTACCGCGGGTGAAACCGCGGGGCTCAGCTAGTTATACATATAAAACACCCAAACTTCTAAACAAATCTTTGCAGATCATACAAACATTGGAATCGAACCCAAAACCTCAAGCACAGCAGTCACCCAGGCAGTCAACAGAAGTATGGAGCAAGGTATATAGGTGAAAATGCTTACTGATTACGGCGCAGCTGAAGTAGCCATTTTAATTGGGAACTTTAAGCAGCACATCGTCGTATTTTGTTATTCATTTCCCACCCATCAAAGAACAGTCAGAGGACGAGGCATGTGTGAAAGCAAATAAAACCACAGACAATTATAATGTGTGCTTGAAATTTATAGTCAAGAGCAAGTTCCTCTCGTTGTCGCGAAGTTTCTATAACAATGGCTCCATTTCATTCATGCTTATTATATCAATTAATAAAGTTGTTTCTGGTTCACTATCCTCTCTATACTATCTTGAGAAGTCGCTTCTATTCAATAGTTCTCCCAAGGATTTTGTTCGGGTTACACTGAAGCAGTAAAATACGATATGGATACGGTATTCAAGAATATTAATGATCATCGAAAATTACATTGCTATTTAAAAGGATATGAATAGCTTTTAACATTAAAGTCTTATCATGGCTGTTGATGACTTATATTAATCGATTTTTTTTTGGAAAAAATTATGTCAGTTAAAACTGTTTTTACCTGTAGATAATACAGTTTCCTTAATATTTATCACATAGAAAATGATTTGTTTGATTGTGTTAATTTTGTTTAAGTATTCATTTCATACCAAACTATGGAGTAACTACTATTCCTGTGTCGCGATATAGAAATTCAACTGTTAGACCGCAGCCCGCCTGGTATGATCACCTCGGATAGTCGGAAGATCCTCCCTTTGCGTTGCAGATACATAACACCCGTTTCTCTATACAGATTTCGATTGCAGGCGGTTACTTAAAATCAGGGAAACTATTTGTTCATTTAGCCCATTTGCCTTAAGAATAAACCACATCCATTTTTAATATGTCGACTGGCCACAGGGTCTTACAAACTCAAATCTCGTACTAGCAACAAATCGAATAAGCGAGAGGCGCCTCATCCGAATACAGAAAGGCGCTCAAACGCGAATTCAATTCCGATTTAAAAGCGACTACTGTGTCTAGCTTACGCCTTACCGTAGTTCGAAAAACTAACTTTTTTAAGCTAAGAAATAAAAGTACACCTAAGCTCTTTAAAACCAGTGAAACAAGAATTCAATCATCATCATTTCAGCCGAAAGTCATCCACTCGTTATCTATTTCTTTACCAGATTTTGAACATTATTCTATAGTAGGATCACCAGCTCTTTACCTCCCTTCCCCCCCTTAAAATTAGGGTAGACACACCAGTAACTTCAGTCGTTCGGTGAAAAGAAATTAAAAAATTGCCTGCCCTGGTATATTCTGTTTATTAAGAGTGAACATATTTTCGCTGTCATTTATTCGATAAGTTGCAGATAGGTACAATGTAAAAATAATTTATACAACTCAATGAAAAGGACTAGTCACAGACTTTACAGCAAGGGTTAAGTTGTTTTAGAGATTGTTATCTACAACTAAACTAATGAACTTTGACTCTTTAAAACATTAAAAGAGATTGAAAAGATTAAAAAGGTGCGGGTCTAATTATAATTGACTAGTTGTTGCCCGCGGCTCCACCCGCGTATATGTATGTCGGTTATCGCGGCATATAGTAGCCTATGTGTTATTCTGCTTTATAAGCTATATCACTGTAAGGTTTCATCCAAATCCGTTCAGTAGTTTTGCGAGAAAGAGTAACAAACATCCATCCATCCATCCATACTTACAAACTTTCGTGTTTAAAATATTAGTACAGATTACCAAAGATCAAGTATGTGTATTTTCGGTACTTTTTGTTGCTGTAAGAAACCAGCTAAGTACATGTCGAGGCAAGTGCGGTATAGGGTTCCGTGTTATATCAATTAAGTATTAATTATTATCAATTAAATTTAGATAATAATCAAGTTTATCCGCTGGGATTATTCTACGCCCTCGCAGAAAACTAAACTTGGCAAATCTCTTATTTTCTTCCTCCATGTTTCTTGAAGGTTACAGTAATGATGTTAAGCGATAATTCGTCTGTTCGTTTGTTTCTGAGACATAAGAAAAAGAGTACTGTTTTCTAAGAATAAAGTATCTTTATGACATTTTAGGTACTTTTATATGTCGCAGCCTGCAGGCGCTAGATTGGAATCCATAAGGAAAACGTAGCCATCCCAAACAGACCTGGAGACGACGCCAAGAAGGTCGGAAAGACGTGGAGCGAGTTAAAATGCAAAGCGCACGACCGAACCCTCTACCCCATCTATAGGACATAGTCAAGTCAAGTAAGTCTTACGACCTTTTTGTATACAATCTTCATGTTTTTAAAAAACTTTCAAGCTCTACTATTTTTACTTGAAGGCCGTTAATAAATTAAATTGACTTTACCACCTAACTAACCCTTCAGAAAGTCTTCTACGGAACTGAACACAATCACGTATACTGGATTGTAATGCGAAAAAATATTTTTCGACATTGTTTCTACTTACCTACCTATGAAGCGAAGCTGAGAATATAAGCGTAGGAATGTTAAACTGGAGAGTAACGCTGGCAGCTGGTATATAATAAAATAACATAGATTTTATAACAAAACCAATACTTGTTGAAACTTGCTAAAGTTTAATCGGTTGCGGAACAGAACTGAACACGCTAACTTGCTTCCAACTTTACTATGTGTTGTTTTGTTATCAAGCGTGTGTTGGCGTATATATACATGTATATATATAATATGTATGTATTTAGCCGTGGGAGAGCCACGCTTCGGCACGAATGGGCCGGCTCGACCGGAATGATACCACGGCCTCACAGAAAACCGGTGTGAAATAGTGCTTGCGCTGTGTTGCACCGAGTTAGTGAGGATACCGGAGGCCCATACCCCAACCCCTCCCCCCCCCCCTATCCCCCCATCCCCTAAAGGCCGGTAACGCACTTGTGACGCCTCTGGTGTTGCGGGTGTCCATGGGCGGCTGTAATCGCTTACCATCAGGCGATACGTCTGCTCGTTTGCCGGCCTATTCCATAAGAAAAAAAAAATATATAAACATATATATTTTATTCTCTTTGTTTTTTATATATATGAATCTGCCAAAGCGACTCTACTCTGCCTGATGGAAAGCATGAGCAGAATCCAAGAGTTGTAGTGGCTACCATACTCACTTTTAGCGCAGAAAAAGCAGCATGGTGACCTACACAATGGCGGCCTATTGAAATGCTTCTGCATCATTGGGCCTTCGGTCTGTTTCGGAGCCTACTCAATTCAATCTTCATCAAATTTTTCTTCTTTATAAGTGTAGATTAGGCTTGGCACAAAACTAGAGACCTTATTAACTGGGGTTTTACTTTACCGTAGACCTA
This sequence comes from Diaphora mendica, assembly GCA_949125395.1. Taxonomy (NCBI): domain Eukaryota; kingdom Metazoa; phylum Arthropoda; class Insecta; order Lepidoptera; family Erebidae; genus Diaphora; species Diaphora mendica. The sequence goes on from OX421334.1 coordinate 4,966,832, forward strand.
TATTTCTCTTTCACGCTTACTCTTTGGTATCGTAGTATAAAAAGATTTACCTTTCTAAATTTACCAACAAACCACACTTAAACCAAAACTGGGTTTCTGTGTTAAAATCAAATTATTTTATCCATCTCACACCCTTAGTAAAACATATCAAATGAGAGTACGGGAAACATGGATGTGGTGTGCAATAATAACGCATCTATTATATTACGCTTATCTCTTTCTCACCCATAAAAGAGTAGACGTGCAAACGAGATAGGGCTCGCTTATAATCCGTCAACAAGTATACGCTAATTGCACACTCAACTTGTATCGTAGGTTGCACATGTCTTCATATTGTCGGAATAGTTTATGACCTATATTAAAATAAAATAAAAAACTAAACTGAGTTGTCAATGGTTATAATATTGACGTTTTAAAATCTGCTTTATCAAACCCATAAAGCTCTTCCAACAAATACTATTTTATTTATATCGTGTTCCTCTATTTATACCTTCATATTTACTGTTTTATCTTGGTTTCCAAATTTAATTTTTTCACTTCTAACTGTAGAATATCTTGTACTATTAGACTATTAGCATGGTGTATTCTTTTTTAATATGGATAAATACTGTTTTGTTTGTCGTTATGGATATGTTACCGTCAGATTGTCAAAAACGTTAGATTGTAATCTATCTTGCGAGATTGTAAACAGTCGAAAGATTGTGAAATGGTATCGACGTATCGCAAGTCACACGCTCAACCAGAACAGCATATGTCCCGCGCCGCCATATTTGTTTGTTAATTCGTCTTTATTGCCGAATGTAAAGTATTTTTGTGATTGTAAATTGATTTCATGTTGAAAATACTTCACAGCTTCAGAATTAGTTATATTAAATTGTTGTGACAGTAAAATTATTTTTTGATTAATCAAAGAAGTTCTAACCTAACCTAACTCTATGGCCATTGAACGGCCTACTGTAAAACCGACCAATCAGGGACAATTGCCAATATGACGCCCGTAAGCAGTATATCACAGTTGACAATCTATCAATAGTTTGCAATCTCGCTAGGTAGATTATAATCTAACGGTTTTTGCAATCTTACGGTGACAGAAATAAGACTTCACAAGTTACTGGGAGAAAGTAGAAACTGACGAATAATGAAGTCGAAGAACAAAATTCATTTCCCCGATCATAGAATAACTCAACAGGCTACCGAATTATTTTGAAACAGTATTACTTTAGGAATGAACTTGTTAGATTTATTCTCTGATGAATAGAAAAACAACATTTAATATTAATGAAGTCTAAAATATCTCAAATTGAGTAATTAAAATAATATTATCCAGGATCATAAAATAGTATTCTGTGAATAACAAATATTGAAATAGAATATTATCCAAAAACTTATTCAAACATTCAAAATATAATTATTTTATCTAATGGGCCTATACTCAGAACTGCACATATTACCGGTCACGATATTCTCGTTATTTCCAAGAATTCCAGATGTCGTTGGAAATTACTGTGAAAAGCCTTCTTTCTTTTAGCAAAATGTACGATAATTTAACTGTATCTAAATCTGTCCGTAGATTAAAATTTTGTCTATAGGTAGATCGACTTTTTCGAAAATAAAATTTTTGTAACAGTTGTAAGATTGCTATATCTTTAATTCTTTAAATATACTGACGTACTGTATTAGAAAGGTTGTGTTTTTGGGAAGTTTTTTCCACTGATGCTTCTTCCCTGCTTAAATACTAGTAAGTGTTCACCGTGGGAAATACAAGTCTTCACCGTGAGAGAGCCACGTTTCGGCATGAATGGGTCGGCTCGACCGGAGTGATACCACGGCCTCACAGAAAACCGGTGTGAAATAGTACTTGCGCTGTGTTTCACCGAGTGAGTGAGGGTCCCGGAGGCCCATTCTCCCCCTCCCCCTATCTCCCCCACCCATCCCCCAAAGGCCGGCAACGCACTTGTGATGCTTCCGGTGTTGCAGGTGTCCATGGGCGGTGGTAATCGCTTATCATCAGGCGATACGTCTGCTCGTTTGCCCGCCTATTCCATAAAAAAAATAAGTATTTTTAATAGGTAGGTATTACTCAAAGGTAGTAGAGCCACGCATACACATACGATCGAGCCGGCTCAACCGTAGCGTTACTTCCCGCTCACAAAAGACAAACCCAAAATGACAGCATTCGTGCTGTCGTGCTTCGTTGGTAAGTGCGAACATAGAGACCCAGTGATGCAAAAGCATCTCAATAGACCGCCATAGTGTGGGTCTCCGGACGCCACCATACTGCTTTGCTGCATTATCTGCATCCGCAAAGAGTACGATGACTCTTGGATTCTACTCATGCTTTCCATCAGACAGAAAAGAGTTGCTTTAGCAGGCTAGTAAATAAAAAAAAAGTATTGACAGGATGGGTCTTTAACTAAACAATGACGGTCAAAAAGTGTTGACACTCAGCCCTATTTTAATAAATTATTTATTTTTCTTAATTATGTGAGCACAGTTACAGCTCACAGGTTTATATCATTATTAATTAAGATGTTAGTAATTCTCTTTTTAATTATAGGAACACATAATAAGGGCACTTTGAAGATGCTGGCAGCTGACACGGGTTTACTATCGTACAGATTGCCACTGACAGAAGTAAGTCCGAAAGTGATAAGGGACAAATAGACAGATTATATAGACAGAATTGTTGAACAAAGTTCGCTCAGCAATAAGTAAAAAGTTTCGTAACAGACAAAGTTTCTAAAGAAGGTATGTTACGTCCCCAAAAGGAGCAAGATAGCAAAGAAAAATGAATGACGAATGGAAGGAAAATTAGGAAATTATAATCAAATTTGTTATTTTATTATTTGTTTACAGTATTATTTACTTTCGAATATAAAGTGTTAATTTGTTTGTGGGTCCTAATTGAGTGTGATGTCTTCTAGTATCAGATTATTATTATTTTTGGGACGTAGTGCGTGAAGGTATAAGACATGATGATGTGGGTGTGTACTAATGCTTACTTATTACCTAACAGGTTTATAGCACGCATTACGAGTACTATATACCTATATTTATAAAAAATATCATTAAGCTCACTACTATGTAAATATTGTTTTTTTGTTAAATATTCTCATTAAGTGAAATTTGTTGTTAATTTCTTTTGAGAAATATAAAAGTTCTATAACCATATTTCGGTCGATCTTAGGCTGTATCTATATAAAATTTAATCATTAATAGATCAGAAAAACGGATAAGTTACTTAAGATTCTGAAATTGCCTTCATACAATGCTTAAAGTTGTATTTGAGAGATTTTCTCACTTACCTATTCAAGAAAACAAATAATGTTAATTTTGACAATATATGTTGTAGATTTCATGGGTATAATAGCTTTATTTTAAAGTGTGATTTCTGTATGAAACAAATTTAGACAGAATCTTTTAAAAACAATTCTTCATATATAGAAAAAAAAACAACATCTTGTTTCAAGATTTTGTTGTTTGCGTGTATATGGCTGTTATTATGAATACTGACCCACCATCGCTTATCTACCCAATGTTTTATATGTCTAGTGTAATAAAGAATTTCACACATAATACACGCACATCATCTCGTCACAGTTACAAGTATTTTAAAACGTTATTTTTTGGAATACTAGATATTTTCTGTTTCCCATCACTAGCCCGACTGTCAAAAAGATCAAGCTAACTTGTACAGGGTACCTATAGTGACTAAATGTATTAAAGTCCGGTAGTTACTACATATAAATAGGTTATGACAAAAGTGTTTTGTGTTTTTTCTCATCTGTTTAGCAGTTTTTTCTATGTCTTTTTAGAGTTTTTTTTTCGTCCAGTATTTATTTACGTACTTAAGTATTATCAATAATTAGTTTTGGAAGTAGTTTTTCCTTATCACTTCTTAGTGAAGTGAAGCTTTGCTTATCAATAATTACTTTAACTACGGTTAAATTGAGCAACCATTAGTCCATAAATACTTTAAACAATGTAAGAGCCACCGTTAGTACAAATTGATTCCTTTCGTTGTAAAAGAAACATCCGACTAGATGTAAGTTCTTTTAAATTTTTTATCTTCATGTGGGGTTGTTTTTGCAGTTGGTATTTATTCTAAGATACCGTATGTTAGTAAAATCAAGAACTTAATTTAATGACTTAGGGTTCTTAGTATCTTTAACGTCGAATTGGGTTCACTGAGAACTGAGTATATGTAGACTCGATTGAAATACGAGTAATACATTGTATAGTTTTAGACGTTTTTCACGAAAAAATCAATAGAATGTTTAAAAATATTATTACTATTTCTTGTATAACAAGCAACACGGAAGGAAAAGCCATTAAGGATAATCAATTTAAAGGCACAGCTGAAAATATTATATATCTATATTTTTATTATATAAAAGAGTAAGGTGACTGACTGACTGACAGACTGACTGACTGACATACCCAGAGATCAACGCACAGCCCAAACCGCTGAAGCTAGAATCCTGAAATTTTGCAAATAGATTCTTTATATAACGTAAGGGAGCACTAAGAAAGGAATTTTCGAAATTCCACCTCTAAGGGGGTAAATCAGGGGATGAAAGTCTGCGTGAGCGAAGCCGCGTGTAAAAGCTAGTTATAGATATAGGTTTAATATTTCTATGTGAATAAATTTATGAGACTTGTTACAACAGGGTTAGATCAATAACACCGCCGAAAGGATTTTGAGAAAGAAATGTCATCATATTTCCAATTTTAAATATAATTGAATTTCTATCTGATATACTGACATTGATCTAGATTACTATTCTGTCCTCAAATCAAATATTATTCTTACTAATCAATGAACGGCGATTGAAGACGGCATCTGAATTCGAATATCCAATTTAAAAGTTGCTAGCTGAAACTCGACCATTTTTGGACAATAATATAATAATATAACTTTATTTTGCATAAACACAGTGCACAACACATAACGCAGTTTAAACAGTACATAATGTAAAAGTATGTAATAAAATATAAATAAAAAAGATAACAAACATTTTTTTCTCTCTGGCTGGTAACATCATTTGAGAATATCAATTATTGTCATCAAATATCAACGACTGGGTTTAAAGGGCTAGAATCCAGAGCCGTATAATACAGTAAAAAAAAAACAAAAAAAAAAGTGTAATCAAATATTGTCATTTGTCAAATGACGTGGCACTGGTAGTGATGACGTGTCTTCACAAACGTTTCTTTTGTAGGTATTGTGTGCAAAAGAACAACAACAACAACAACTAAGTTTGAAATCAAACGGTCGACCTGTCAGATTTTAAACATCTTCCAGTGCTTCTCATTTTACTAATACAAGAATGACGACTCTATTAGCTATATTATAAGCAGTATATTCGAAAATCGAAATAGGAATTCCATAACAAGTATAGTAAACTCTATAAACCAATGATTTATACACACATACACAAATATATATGTATGTAGACTCTTTAGAAATGTATATCTGTAACATAAATGTCCCGTATTTTGCTTAAAGCATCCAAGATGTTTGCATCCCTGACCCCCATGACAATTATGATATAACATTAATTGATAAATTATATTTATTTTGTAAGTAAATCTTCTACAGATACTTTTACACTTCAACTTGAGCTAAACAGATATAAGAAGCATGACCTACGACTCACTTAGGAAAGGAAGCTTTATTACTTCAGTTTTCTACTCCATAATAAGTTGACTGCACAAAAGGTGTATTGGTTTAAGCGGTCTGCTACTGTAGAGTTTTGAACGGGTTCGAATCCTGCATGATATATTATTTGTGTGATCTACAAATTATAGTTCTGAATTTGGGTGTTTTTTGTGTCCATTTCTTCTATGTTCGAAAATCTCCCGCGATATAGCATAATAATCCGGGCGTTGTCTTTTGAAAAAAGAAAGAAAAATATTGAAAATCTCACAGATACATTTCGAATGTACATACCTTGCTCAAATCTCGCTGCAAAACGATATCGCTTTGCGATTCCCGTCAGAAACTTTCCAATTCACGTTTGCTGATATAAAATTAGTTTCGCTGACTCACTCTTCTATATTCCATTGTTGGTTTTTCATAGCTTCTATTGTCTAGTTTTCACTTAATTAGGATTAATTTGTTGTTTGTAGCTTTTGTATAGCATAATGTTGTTTTTTGAAATGAAGATTAATCTATACAAAAAAAACGTGTGGCACTCGGAGACTGCCGCGGTAAAGCTATTGCGTAGCATTTTTTATCAACGTATGCAATTATAATTATTTATTTATTTTATTTTGCCAGTTTCTCATTTAATATTGTTCAAAAAGTATTTAAATAATAGAGGGCGTTAGTGTACCTCGTAGTTGCGAAACAGCTCAACAGATGGCGCTGACCGGTTTTATTTATGCAGCATTTTTTTTTTCTTTGAACTTGTACTAACTTACGGGGCGCACATGCGGTGAGTGTGGCATTATAAAGATATGATAGATACCTATACACCTATATACTTTCTCACAAACAGCTGCTTAAGCCAGACATACACGTTCAAGAATACTTGCGCAAACCCAGACTGTTTTATCTGTCTGTCTCAGAGACAGACAGATTTCGGAGAAGCTCGTCTCGATCCTTGCGAGATTCGTTTGTCAGGTTTTATTTTCGTTACGTTACGGAATTACTTGATTCGGTCGCCTTGCTCGAAGGCTCAAAGCCCGTGATTAAAGCTATGCAATAGTTTAATAAATGAAATTCAAGTGTTTGTAATTCCAAATTAACAGCTTTTCACTAAATGCACATGAAAGTACCTATGTATATACGGTATTTACATCAATCAAACAATTTTTAATTTTTATGTCTGCCTGTCTTTTTGTTCCGGCTAGTGTCTAAAACGGCTGGACTTTCACTAGCAGATAGCTGATGATGTAAGGAATAATTTTGTCTACTTTTTTAGTCTAGTTTCGTCCCGCGACATTACCCGAGGTTGTAATTAACGTTATTAAATCATTTTAAAATTATGCTATTATATTTCAACAGATAAAAAAAATATGGAAAGGCTATTAATAATAATAATTTATTACTACAAATGAACCATAATCAAAAATCTACTAATCGTCTTACTATTGCAAGTTCAAGGCTTGGAATTTCTTCCCGTCTTTGAACAGCTTAAACCTATTTCTTTACTTGTAGAGTCCACAGACTTTCTCCACTGCTTGCACCTGATGTTGCCCCATTTGTACGCAAACTTTTTCAACCACAGAAAGTTTTATATCTGTTAGGGGGAACAAACTAGTTTCGTAAGGAAGTTATTCAATTCCTTGATACGGTTCGTGTTTGAACAGATGAACTATTGGTGTTTAAGATTTTATTTTATTTGACGATTTGAGTAAACTTGATCTATGTATATTTACTTGCCTCATTTTAGTTGGACGCTTATCTATTGAAGACTGAACGGGTCTTCTAATACATGCATTTTTATAATAATATTATTTATATGAATACTTGCCAATGGTCTAAGTTCCGACCCTAGATCGAGCTGATAATAATTAAACTTATTATAATGAATTTAGTATATTAGAAAATATATTAAAAATGGGTTGTCTAAAAATCCTGGACAAAATATTTTTAATGAAAAAATATGTTTTTATACATCAAACTAATAAATATTAATAATAAAATATTAAACAATATAAGAAAAAAAATGTAAACAAATAAATATATATTATATAATTTCCACCCATGGACTCCGGTAACACCAGAGGCGTCACAAGTACGTTGCCGGCCTTTTAAAAAGGAGTACGTTTTTTTCTTGAAGATTTGAAAGTCGTATTTGTCCGGGAATACTGCAGGCGACAGTTTGTTCCATAGTTTTATTGTGCGTGGCAAAAAGTTTTTGGAAAAGCGCACAGTTGTGGACTGCCAACCACCCAAATGATGGGGATGGAACTGCTGTCGCGTAGGACGATAGCGGAAAGAGGCGGCAGGGATCAGTTCGAACAATTCCTCGGAGCACTCCCAATGGTAAATGCGATAGAAGATGCATAGCGAAGCCACATACGTAGCGCCAGAGCGTCCAGCTAAATTGAAACCTTTTGGCAATCGACGATTCGTTGAATGCGGGTCAGAGGGAAGATCTGAATCTCGGAAACTGCTCCAACAATTTTCATGAACTTTAGTATGCAGGAGGTTTCGGGTACGATAAATCGATCTAGCTAGGATTCATTTTTAGAAAATTTACAACAAAATAATACTAAGCAAAGCTCGATCGTCCGGGTTCATTTAACCCGAAACGCAAAACAAAAGAAAACAGTCCATTGAGAGCTTGACCTGGGCACCGAGGATTACCTACACTCATTTGTGAGTAAATATCAGGTATCATTCCCGGATATTTTAATATTTTTTCCTTAAATACCTAAAATACGTTTCTTCTCATGTAAAATCTTGCTACTTGCAAATAATTTTGTAATTCTGAGTAACGCGCAGATGCGCTTCAAAATGAGCTTTTTTTATATTAACATTTATCGCAAAACGATAGATGTTTATATTTTTAGGTTTCAAAATTGTCCCCAATTTTCTCACACTATATTTTGTCACCGTAACTTGGTTATATGAATGCACCTCGTTAATTAGACGGTTTATTAGGGATGCAAGTGTTGTGCCCGACGCTACAGATATAGAAAAGAGATTTTTTTTCTCTTTTCAGTTTTTGCGTGTACACTTTAATATTCGTCTACTTTGTTTATTCTTTGCGTGCCTTCGGGTTGTTTTTATTTAATAATAACTTATTTATTAAAAAACCCCCTACTTATGCACTTAATCGAGTAATCATACGCCAATTATATTTTTGCAGACATTCGGTTATTCTTCCCCACTTTCACTCCCATAACTTTTAAACGACTCTACCGATTTTCATGAAACATGTCTAAGAACACTCGCACGTAACTCACCTTTCATACAAAGAAAACTGAATTGAAATCGCTTCATCCGTTTGCGAGCTATGGTGCCACAGACAGATAGACAGACAGACACGTCATACTTACAACACCCCTCTTTTTGCGTCGGGGGTTAAAAAGAGATTCATATTTTATCTCGTTTAAAATTTTTGTTATCTATTTGCATTGCTGTCTTTTGATGATTTTACAATCCGTGCATTTGTTTTATTTCCCGCGCAGTTTGAATGAAGTAAGTACAAATTTCTCGTAACGAAATAGAATGTCTCTTCGTATGGTGGATTATATATAAGACATTGACTGAAAAATCTCTACATGAGAATTGAGTGCTTCTTTTCTGGGAAATTGAATTACAATACTAGCTATATTTATATAATACTAGCTGTGCCCGCTACTTCATGCAAGTCACATTTAGATTTTCAAGTTATTTTTAATTTTTCACTGTTTAAACCTTCCCTGGACTACGACAAACATTTCAAAACCAAAATCAGCTGAATCGGAAAAGCCGTTCTCGAGTTTTCGCAAGACAAACGAACAGCAATTGATTTTTATTTATAAGATGTGTTGTAATTCTTAATATTAAACTCCCTCTTCCTACCACAAGATTCGGTATGTATCTAGTATCAATTTTTATAATTATGTTGATTGAAGTATAAATTGGATATTCTTACCGCTGCCAATGGCAAGTGCAACTGAAAAGATAATTGCATCACCGCCCTTTACATTTTTTCGTTCATAATTAAGGAAGAGGATTGAGCCTTCGGTAACTTCAGTTACTCGGTCAAAAGCAACAAAAAAATGCTTAATAATTGCTTTTGTCAAGCAATACAAAAGTGAAACCATACTTTAAGCTTATCGAGTTCGAAGTTTCAAATAAAATGATTCAGTTATCTATATATATAAAAGCGAAATACCACTCACTTATTAATCACGAAATCTCAGAAACTATAATACCTAAAGACTTGAAATTTGGCAGTTAGGTTCCTTATAGGGTGTAGACATCCGCTAAGAACGGATTTTACGAAACTCCACCCCTAAGGGGGTAAAACGGGGGTTGGACGTTTGTATGAAAGTCCTATGTTTTTGAAGTAAGAGACTTGAAATTTAAAACGTATGCTCTATAGATGGTGTGGAGGTGTACTAATAATGTATCCTTAGAAATTAACCCCCTTTTGGGGTTAAAACGGGGGATGGTAGTTTGGACGCAAACGAGGTTGCGTAGGTCAGCTAGTTATGTATATCCGCAGGCTTGTATGTCGGATATCGCGGTAAATAGTAGTCCATGTATTATTTTCATGTATGAGTTGTAATTATATAAATCTGTTCAGAAGTTTTTGCGTTAAAAGTAATACAAATCTGTACATCCCCACAAACTTTTGCTTTTGTAAAATTAACTAGGTTTTGCCTTCGGCAACGCCCCCCTGTATGACGGTTATCGGGGTAAAAAGTAACCTTATATCCTTCCTCAAAAATCAAAGTATCTCCATGCCAAATTTCATTGAAATCGGTGTCGCAGTTCAGTCATAAAAGCTTAACAAAAAGACAGACAGACAAAGTTATTTTGAATTTATAATATTAGTATGGATAGTAAGATTTGTCTAATGGTGCATGACAGTTTTTTATCACTACGCTGGAATCAAATATGAGAGACCAATTTTTTTTTTATTTATGGAGTAGGCGGGCAAACGAGCAGACGTATCGCCTGATGGTAAGCGATTACCGCCGCCCATGGACACCTGCAACACCAGAGGCGTCACAAGTGCGTTGCCGGCCTTTGGGTGATGGAGAGGGGAGATAGGAGGAGGGGTTGGCGTATGGGCCTCCGGTATCCTCACTCACTCGGTGAAACACAGCGCAAGCACTATTTCACATCGGTTTTCTTTGAGGCTGTGGTATCACTCCGGTCGAGCCGGCCCATTCATGCCGAAGCGTGGCTCTCCCACGGCTTATTGATGAACTAATTGCCCACACACTAATTATAGGAAATTTATCTAACTCGCAAAGACAATAAGCTCCAATTTAATCAGAATCCTAACTACCTTAACTCGAATTCACTGCACCCGTATCCAAACGAACTATAATATCGATATAATCCAGTTCAAAGTGGAATAGTTAGCTGGCGAAACTTGCGTTGAGTACTGTACTCGCTCCTAATTTCTTGAGATCCGAAGCCAATCTAAACTTAGTTTGACTACTACATAAAGTTTTGGGTTTAATTATATCGTGTTTTGATAGATCTTTTAAACTAGTGATGTGGGATCCTGGATTGATTAACGACATGTTATTTGATAAGAGTTAAAGATTATGTTGAGAATTTCTAACGTTCGATTTTACCTAAATAAAACGGGAGTATGTTTATTACAAGATGAACGTTGAAATATTTATTAATAGTGTTTCATACTTGCTATGAATCTGTTGAATAGACACGTTTTATAGGAAAAGTTGTAAAATAATTTAAATATTAGTTTAATATTTTCAAAAAAAAATACGAAGACATCTCTGCACTTCGATGACACACTACTGAAAATTGATTCTCATTAAATTAATTGCATATTAAAATACAAATGCGAATAAATTGTATATTTTGTAAACGCTGGTGCTTAAAACTCATTTTTAACCGACTTCAAAAAAAGGAGCGGGTTTTTAATTCGACCGTATATTCTTTTTATTTTTCGTCGTCGTCTGTCGTTTATGAACCGATTTTGATGATGATTTTTTTAATGGAAAGGTGATATCCTAACGGTGGTGGTGATAAGGACACTAAGATCTGATGATGTCATCCAAGTGAAATCGAGTCGAACCTTGAAGTCGGTTTTTATTTTGTAAAAAATTTACTTGTACTCTCATTCCTTCATTAAACTGTTATATAAAATAAGTCATAACACTATTTAAAAATCCTCCAGATATTCTGTACTATATTTACGTCATTCTAAAATCTACTTTCTAAATTTGCCATACTAAACAAATCTATTGAAATAGCGTACGAAGGGAGCTGATAAAAAGAGTTATCAAATAAAACGCGGTGGCTATTCAATCCAGATAAAAGGTTTTAGATCCAGCTGTCTGAATCCATTCCAACTTGATACTATGTATTGTCGAAATCTTCTCAAGAGATTTAGAAGGACTATATGTTTAAGAAGATATATTTTGTAGAAAATTTAAGAGAGGGTTTGGGTGATATCGTTACTGTACGGTAATACTTAACATTTTTATTTATTCGCATTATATAGTCTTAAAACAACGTCTCATGTTTGGCTGAATTATCTAGAGCTTTTTAAAACTTCAGGCACAAAACAGGCGTCACAAGTGCGTTACCGGCCTTTGGGTGATGGAAAGGGGGGAGATAGGAGGAGGGGTTGGGGTATGGGCCTCCGGTATCCTCACTCACTCGGTGAAACACAGCGCAAGCGCTATTTCAGACCGGTTTCCTGTGAGGACGTGATATCACGACGGTGGTCGAGCCGGCCCATTAATGCCGAAGCGTTGCTCTCCCACGGACAAACTAGTATTATAATATATTCTGATTTATAAGCTATATTACTGTAAAGTTTCAGCCAAATCCGTTCAGTTGGTTTTACATGAAAGAGTAAAAAACATCCATCCATTAGAATAGATACTAAGTACTTAAATGCATTATAACAGTGAACGTTTAAAACAACGCCTCGGGAGAAGAGAATATCATCCACCAATCTTCATAGTTGAAACAAAAAAACTTTCCCGAGCTGTTTGCGAGATCTAACATGATAATTCAATTAACTAAGCTTGTAAAATTCAAGAGGTCTTCAAAAAATTTACTTACCTAACATTTTTTCGATGTAATTCAGAACTTCAAATTACTTTACTGAGAAGAAGAGTTGAAAGTATCGGTGTTAAAATACTGCTGCTATTTATATCATCATCAGCTTATGACGACACTACTAGACAAAGGCTTCTCTAATTGCACGCCACTTGGTTGTATCCTCGACTTCACGCATTCAGCTCCTGCCAGCCATATTGAGTAAATCATCACTTTACCTGGCCTGTGGATGTCGTATACTACGTAAATAATGATAATATAATAACTCGTAACATCTCACACCTGGTCACCTGATTCTAAGCTATTCAGAACCTATGCTGAAGTTACCAGACTACTGATGATAGACATTCTTAAATATTTCTAAATACATAAATTCTTATATACAGATTATACCAAGGCACATAACAAATAATTTTGATCATCATATAATCACATCGGGCTTTGCACTCAGGGTCACTTACCACTTTGCTAAAGACCAGTTAAAAGCACTATCATATATGGATAATAATATCACTATTACTGCTCGTTCATTTGTTGTAGATCAAATGAACTGTCAATTACCTGTTGACTTGAGAAATGGCAACATTGGTATAACAGAGTCAGTAGCTTCAATAGCCTAACAATAGATAGATAGATAGATAAATAGATAGATGGATGGATGGATGGATGGATGGATGGATGGATGTATAGATAGATAGATAGATAGATAATACTTTATTTGTACACCACTGTTTACAAACAATATACAATTTTAATTAGTACAATCTTAAGTGCAGTCTTAGTAGATGTCGCTAAAAAGTTTCGCAACCTTCGCAAAGATCCCGCTGCAGCGTACACTTTCCGGCTGACCTCCTGATTAATTAATTCATGAATTAATTTAGTTTTAATAAAAAATCGAGCATTACAAAGGAAAAATGTTTAAATTCACAATTGAATTGTTTCTCACACTTACAGGAATCTGATAACTCCTTCTGTTCGTCCTACATAAATAAATACATTGTCAGGATTCAGGAAATGAGGACTCCTAACAACATTTATAAATTTAGTTACTTTTCTAATGTGCACTTTGTGTGATCCACAAATTGTTGTTCTAACTCTGAGTGTTCTTTGTGTCCGTTTCATGTATGTTTGTAAAGTCCCCGCAACACAGGATGCAATCCTAATGCGAGAGTTTTATTTGAAAAAAAAAAGGAGGTGAATATTCAGACAGATGATTTGCCTTGATGATGATTACCGCTGCCTATGAATGCCTGTAACTCAGGAATCTCACAGTGCATTACCGTATTTGAGTTTTAGGGCTCCAAATACCCGAAATCATTGCCAAAGATTTTCATATGGCAGTGACCGACGGCTTGAAGTGATCTCTCTTCAAATTCAGTTCACCCTCAGGATAGCGGAGGTTCAATGCCAGTCGCTCCGTGGAAAAACTGATATTCAGGTAAAACCTGTTGAACTAGTAGCTGACCCCCATCTTGGGAAAAATCATGGCTAGGAAGAAGAATAATTAGTAATAACGCCTGTATTGTGGGGAACTTTACAAACATACGTGAAACTGACAACAATAATTTGTGGATCACACAGAGTGTTGTGTGGTTTTGAACCCACACCACTCAGCACAATAGAAAACGGCGTGGCGATCTCTTTAACCCCTATGTCATTCGTGCAGTCAATAGTACAGTTTTACACATGACTAAAAGATATAACACAAAATATTGTACACATTTTTTTTAGGAATACACGTAGATAGTCAAATTTATTTAAGATTTTCTTGATTATAATAAATGTATACAGGAATAAATTAACTCCTTTCGGTATAAAGTCAGTGTTGCTTTCTGTATACAATGTGATATCCGTTTATCAATCAATTTACATATTGGAGCATTCGCATTAATATTGAACGACATCGAATATGTAATGCGATGGTGTCATGGACGAATGCCATGTTTCTTATTAATGCGGAAAGATTGGATACTAAACTATCGACTTTTTGAGTGTGTAAGTCAAACATATTACTGCAACGTCTTCAATTTGCAGTATTTAGAATTTGACAATGAGTTATTCTTATTATATTAAAGGCTAGGTTGACTTGACTGGCTGATGGATGGATTAAGGAATAACCAAAAGCATTGTTTTTGCAAGTGTGAAATTTAGAGAACGTATTCTTTAAGTGAGGGCTTCTAAAAAAATCTTCTTGTATAAAAAAATGGTTGTCTGTAAAGTCTGTTTACGGACGATAGTTTAACGTGACAACGTCATAACGAAACATTGATGAAATGATGAGAGATAGGTGCGGCAAGCGCCGCATCTATCTCTCGCTTCAAGCCTTAAATGGAACGCCTAAGAGCGAGCTTACGCCGCATAGCGAGGTAAAGACGCATGGCGAGGTAATGCCGCATGAGTCATGTTTTTTCGTGTGTACTGCCGGCTCCATCGAATTATAAGACGTTGTCACGTCTAAAAAAAAAGTTTAAAAGGTAACACTTTTAAAATGGAATAAATAAATGTGATACTAGCTCACTTACTTATTTTTGACACATAAAATGATACCACATTTTCAGTTACTTGTTACCTATTCTATACTTTAAAGAAACAGCGATTATGTAAGCAAAGCTCCGGAACAAAGCAAGCATACTAAATACATATAATATATTAAATCGATGTAATAAATTAAGATTTTTCTGCTAGAATAGGAACAATTGTTCGTATACATATTTATTCTCTTCATAACATCTAAGCATTGGTTTTACTTCTTTCTTTCAGCTTTCTTTTCAGTTAACAAACAGGAACAAACTTATACATAGTAAAAATAAATCCAGGAAAGAAGAAAAAAACAATATAAAAGGGAAAGACTGTGCGCAAAAGAGAAAAGGATAGTATTTTAGCGTATAATCCACTGTCATTACTGCGAGTACAGCGCATCTATATCTCGGTGTATTACATCGGCTCGTCATTAAGCAACGCGAATTATACGGATTATTCATGAGTGTACAGACTTAAGTGTCGTTTTGACTAACACCGTTATCGTCAACGTAACGTGAGTGATATTATTCTCATAAATTTCATGAACAACGCTGTCGAGGTACCTAAATTCCAATGTTACGGAAATATTGTTCGGTTACATTGGAATTGATTCTAAATGATTATTTTACAATACTTTTAGATTGAAAAAAATGGCCTAAATTATCACGTTCGATTTAACGTTAACCAAGCATGGGACGACCTGAATGGGTGACCGCTGGCGACATGATACCATAATCGTCTCCATGATTCAGAGGACAAGTTTAGCAGTCGGTCCCGGTTGTTATTATAGGATAACAGACGTGAAGCTTAGCTGGACACCTTTAAACGGCTTAAAAACATCCTACGGCAAGATTACGTACCCACAACGTTGTCTCGCCAGTCTCCAACACGCACTCGGCAAGCGTGGAGACGTATGGCCTTAGCCCTCTCCTGGCAGGAGACCCGAGTCCAGCAGTGGGAATTACGGGTCGTTGATGATAACGTATACCATGCATGTCAAAATCATTGCAAGAAGAAGGAAAACTTGAAACAAACCCAATACAAACCCGTCTGGCCAGCGTGATATAGTTGACCAAGACCTCTTTTCTCAAGAGAGACCTATCTACCAGTATACTAAAACTAAAATGGAGTTACAGACTGCTCATGTAATATCGTCACATACAATTATCTTTTCATTTCAAATTACCTGCCCTGACATCTGCCCTAGACTATTTCTTCTACATAGTCTACGTTTTCATTTGTTATCTATCATAGAATCATAATGTTGCATTTTCCAAAAGCAATAAATCTAAGACAAATTATAGCCGTGGTGATACTCCCAGCACTGTCGGATTATATTTTAGATTTAAATGTATGAAGCATTGTATCGCTGTTGAGTTAAATATAGTATAGTAATTTCAACCACTTGGCGACTACTATATAAGTAATATAGTAGTCGCAAAGTGGTTAAAATTTGACTATAATTCATTTACTTTTGACGTGACAACGTCTAACAAAATTGTTGAACGCCGGCTGCATGTACGAAAAATGATGACTCACTGTCCTGTTACGCGCATTGTACGTCGTTGTATGAGAGATAGATCTATTTCTCATCTCTTCATCAATGTTTTGTTATGACGTTGTCATGTTAAACTATCGTCCGTAAACAGACTTTACAGACAATCATTTATTTACTTTTAGCTTTCTGAACTCCTCATTTTACTGTATCAAAGTTCATACTTCTCCGTTCACATAATTTTCATAAAAAGGTGTACATAGTTTTTGCTTCACGTATTAATATATAGATTTTGTGATGTTCTATTGATTGTTTAAGTAGGTTATAGTGTACTTGAAAATACTATTAAAGTACCCGGTCATGGTTTTATTTGTTAAGCAGAACTAGCTTAATCTGCAGGCTGTTCTTAAGATGTTCGGCTTCTATTGTTTATAGCTTTATTATCTGGATGACCAAGCTTTGCTCGGAATTTTTGTTTTTCCGTATTTTTTTTTAACATGAATCTAAATTTCATGGAAATCATTGGAGCCGTTTCGGAGATTTAGATTATATATACGAGAATTGCTTATTTAAAGGTACTAGACAAATTATCTCTAAGATTTCGTATCCAATAAACTAATTATAAGTTGACATCAGACTTAATGTCACTGCGAATTTCGTTATCTTCATATTGTCTTCAGCGCTCTTGGTAGTCAATCATCGGAGCTGATCGATCACGAATTCATTTCCGTAATACTTATAGCTTGAAACTCAATACTTGCGAGGTAACAAAGAAGTATTTTGGTTGATCACAGTAAATATAATAATATAATATTGCATCTATATTTTTTGCGACCATCATACCATGCATTACAGTTTTTGAGGCCTGGATTATTATTTTTTTGACTCACTACTCCATTTGGACTTCTGAACTGACTCTGGAAAGCCAGTTATCATAATAGTATTGGTTGTTTAGACGGAGCAGATCCTTGGCAATATTTTATAAATCGCTGCTAACTTAAAACTGTTTATAGTGATCAACATTCGAAACTAGTTTTTTAATCGTTTTTAGAATTACACACGAAAGTAAAGGAAACTTACTGGACATTTTTGCATTTATTTGCAATCAAGTAGTACCTAGCAATTAAAACTAATGGCCTCATTACTTGATATCCAGTACTATTAAAAATCGCTAAGCTTTTTCATATTTAATGAAGACTACTTTGAGTTAGTCTCGGGAGTTATTGAATGATCTAATGCTCTAAAAGAAAGAAATTTCAAAATACCATTAATAATAAAGCATTTTTTCTGAAACTGTTTTTCCATAAGATTTCAATCCTCAATATTTACATAAAACAAACCAAAATTATTGCTAATAAAAACACACAAACTGAAATTTATTTGCAAAAATGGCAGCACAATAGAATAGTTGGTCATTTAGACCAGAATAATATCAGAAAAACGAATTTTCTAAATAACTTGGTTGAACAAGCTCTGATAAAATCTTTATTTCAAAGAAAGTGCCTAAAAAAGCTTTTTAAGCTAGGAATGTAAAACAAAAAAATGCAAATCTATTAAAAAAATTGGATACCACTTGGAACAAAAAAAGAAATTTGCAAACGATCAATCGGGGAAACTTCTTGTTATTTCAACAAGAACTGTATACCAAGTCTTGTCTCGAAAAGTATTTGTTAAACAAATGAGGCGAAAACAGGGCTGTCACATGTCGATCCTTAAATATAATTTAGATAAAAATATTCTTCTTGGACGAGGTGAATCTGGATGTAAAAAAATACCGATGAAATTGAGAACCTCCTCCTTTTGGAAGTCGGTTAAATAGTTTATCTGTAAATGAGTGCAAGAAAAAAAAATACCAAAAAAAAACCGACTTCAAGGTTCGACTCGATTTCTCTTGGATTTCATGATCAGATCTTAGTGTCCTTATCATGGTACCACCGTTGGGATATCTCCTTTCCATTAAAAAAAGAGTTATCAAAATCGGTTCATAAACGACAAAGTTATCCGCGAACATACATAAAAAAAAACATATAAACGGTCGAATAGAGAACCTCCTCCTTTTTTGGAAGTCAGTTAAAATTTTTAACCATAGGGGAGCCATCATCAATATCCGCAGCATTTAACAGTTTACTGCTGGAGTAAGATCTCTCCTTGGAATGGAAGTTTTGGCCTACCAAAGCACGCTCGCCTGGCGAGTAGGTATAGGGTTTGTTTTAAGTTTGCTCCTTAGTCACCTCTTTTGACACCCATGGGGTAAATAGGTGTGGTAAAACTCCCTCTTCTTAACCCTCACCACACCGGCAGTGAAACCCATGCTTGGGTACAAATGGACTAACTAGACCAGAGTGACCTCACAGAAAACAAGTCAAGCCATTCTTCTGTTGCTTTTCACTGCACGAATGATGTTACTGGTACCAAGGCTCTTATTCTCTTCCTCATTCAGGGTGAGGATTCAAAGGCTGCCAAAGTACTATGGCTTCTGAGTTGCAGATGTCGGTGAGCGGTAGTATTTTATCACCATATATTATTCATGTTTGTTAAACGCTTTCAATTTCCAGGTAAAAAAATTAGTGATTATAATAAAATAATATTTAAATTAAAAATATTATTCAGTATCTATACTAATTCAAAATCGATTAGAGATTACGCACCGCAATGGAAGTGGCTTATGTCCAGCAATGGACAATAATAAACTGATACTGATAATAGATACTAATATTAGTAATTCGGAAGTAAATCTGTCTATCCGTCTGGTACGCTTTCACTGCTAAACTGCTGCAACGATTTCATTTTCGAATTTCATTTCAATTTCAAAAATGCTTCAAAAACATTACTATTTATCTTGTATACATAATTTATTACATAATATAGAAACCTATGTACATAACCATAATTTATAAAAAAAAAACAATACAAGCGTCAAAAAAATCTTGTATTATAACCTGAACGTACAACCCTAACTTGTCGTGTTTTGCATTCGCAAAGCGAGGCGTAGGAGGGGCTACTTTTGAATTGTAAATGTGTGTTTCTGCATAGTCCGTTCCGTAATCATTGTGGGATTCTATGGTAATCGGAACGGAATTACTCTAGTAATAGTCAGATTATTTAAAGGCATTTAATTGTTTAGAACGGTTTAATAGTCCACCCAAGGCCATTAGTAACATGCTATATTTTGGGTTTCCCTTTTTTGGGTACAATTTTCGCACTAGGAATGTATACTTGGGTGTTTATTATCGTTCATTCAAATGGGCGTAAAGAACACCCAGACAAAGCAACAATTTGTGAATCGTATTAAGTGTTCTCCCACGTTAGGATCACATCACTACACTACTCAGGATAAGAGGAAGCTGAAAGGTAACCGTTCAAAAAATACATATATTACTAACAACGAAAACATTAGCAACAGAATCAGCAGCGGTGTTGGGATTATCCGGCGAAAAGCACAACTGTCTTCAAGGGTAGGACGCAAAAAAGGACCGCATTCCATTCCACAGTGCACACAGACTTGTAGTGCCACACATGACGGCTGCGTGCAACTCGCGATCGCGGCGAGCATGTGAGAGGCACTATACTCCGGACAAGGCAATGGTTTGAGGAACCAGGTGGGGCGTTTACGGATACGCGGTAAGCGTCCGGATGGGAAGTCAGCAGAAGGTCCAACAGTGAAGAATTCTGGCCCTCCACATCTCGTACTCGCGTGGGCGTGGTAACCAGTTGTGCCAGGCCATATGCCAGGGCGAAGTCTTCGTCGATTCGCGTGGTGGGCGTTAAAGTCGCCAAGTACGACGATTTCTGCGGAGGGGATCTGCTGCTGCACGAAGTCTGTGCTCAATGAGTTGGTCAGTTTCGGCATCACCGCTATGGGATCTGTAGAGGTCGTCGCTGTCTACACGGAGCCATAAGATGAAGAGGTCCCTACCTTCAAGATTGCTGATTCGACGAAAGCTGATATCGTCTCTGACGTACACGTACGCTCCACTGGAGCCGATATCTGCGTCTCCATCAAAAAGAGCAAGGCTGGCCTTGCTGTCTTAAGGTGGTGATAGACAGCATCAAGATTACTATGTAATGCCCTGATGTTGCAAAAGTCCACGAGAGGCGTGGTGGAGAGTGCCATGGTGTTACTGCTCTTACCCGGAGTACGATTAAGCGGACTTTTGAATACGAGGGGCAGCCTGGGCATCCACGCTCAGGCACGTTGTGTTCTAAGTACGGACGTCCAGAAAGGGATCCGGTATCCTCACTCATTCGGTGAAACACAGCGTAAGCGCTGTTTCACACCGGTTTTCTGTGAGGCCGTGGTATCACTCCGGTTGAGCCGGCTCGTTCATGCCGAAGCGTAGCTCTCCCACGTTGTTCATTTTGAGGTCGATATAATGATTTTCTTCTTCTAAATTTGGTTGTAATTTACATATGCATATATTTAAATCATCATCATCATGGGGTGTCATCTTCCTTCCTTGCCATCTAGTCCAGGCCCTCATGTCATCTATTAACTTCCTTTGTGGTCGACCTGGTGTCTTCCTACCGGGTATTCCTTCTAAAAGAAGCCTCAGGAATTCATGTTGAGGGCCTCATATTTATATATATGGTTAACACACCTCCTCGAGTTTTGGCGTATCGAATTCATGTTTATTTATTTATTTATTTATTAGTACAACCACATTGTATATATTACACAATTCACTTAGTATTATTAGTTGTTGGTAAGCATTTATTCTGATATATACAACAATTACGGTGTACATAACATTCACAAAAGTATATGTACAGTGAGATAAATTTTATGAGTTACAATAAGAAAAAGTAAAAATATAACTACATGTTTAAAAAAATAAAATAAAAAACAACAACAAAAAGAGAAAAAAAGTAAAAATAAGAACAATAATTATGTGGCAATAATAAGAATTACAAACACTAAAGAACAACTTCAACAACAATACAAACATACAACAGTATGTTGCTAAATATACATTAAAAAATGTTCCTAAAAAAGACAAATTTGAAAATTAGTACCTATGAAAAGATTCAAAGAGAAAAATGTTCGAAGTCTGGCAATTAAACTTATCCATTCCCAGCAAATCATTGGGAATGACACAGAATGTTCTGAAAAAGTTTTCCAACCGCACCTCATCCGATAAACTAGGTTCCGTCGAGTTCTCCGCACAGTTTCAAGCGAATAGTTGTTGCTTTTATTTTGAGTTTTTTTCTGTTGCAAAGTTTTATTGAAAGTTCATTTCAGTAGCTAGAATTCATGGTTATTTTTCCGTTTGAAGATTCCTTAATCTACTTTGGAAATAAAAAAATAAAAGCTTGAGTTATATAAAAACTAGTTGTTGCCCGCGGCTCCGCCCGCGTGTATGACGGTTATCGCTGCAAATAGTAGCCTATGTGTTATTCTGATGTATAAGCTATATTATTGTAAAGTTTCATCCAAATCTGTTCAGTAGTTTTTGCGTGAAAGAGTAACAAACATCCATCCATTCATCCATCCATCCATCCATCCATCCATCCATCCATCCATCCATCCATCCATACTTACAAACTTTCGCGTTTGTAATATTAGTATAGATAATTGTAATGAAGCAATTTACCCTTTACTCAGTTTCAGCTATAGATATTCTGGCCTAAATATTCTTCGTAGATATTTAAAAGAAAACAAATTTAAATCACACCCAGACGCGGAATGAATGATCGTGTCGATCATGTGATTTGTCCGATTGGGAATCGAAACCACGACCTCTAGCTTAGCAGTCAGGATCATTAACCACTAGATCAAGAATGGAAAGTCGATCAAACATTTGCATTAGGAATAAGCCTCTCAGTAATAAGCCCTCTCTTACAATTCTAATTTTTTTAGAAGATTCCCTAAAAGAGAATTTTAAATTTCATACCATATCATCCATTTAAATAACTATAAATTCTCAAAATTAAAAAAAAACCCGACATAATAACCTAAGTTCCCTTTTAAAAGTAAAAAACACGTTATGCGCTTTCATTTGAGACCCCACTCGATGATATTTTACAGACATTCAGTTATTCTTCCCCACTTTCACCCCCATAACTTTTAAACGACTCAACCGATTTTCATGAAACATGTCTAAGAACACTTGCACGTAACTCACCTTTCATACAAAAAAACTAAACTGAAATCGCTTTATCCGTTCGCGAGCTACGGTGCCACAGACAGACAGACAAACAGACAGACAGACACGTCAAACTTATAAGACCTCTCTTTTTGCCTCGGGGGTTATTAAAGAGTAAGGTGACTGACTGACTGACATACCCAGAGATCAACGCACAGCCCAAACCGCTGAAGCTAGAATCCTGAAATTTTGCATGTAGGTTCTATAAATAACGTAAGTGAGCACTAAGATATGAATTTCTGAAATTCCACTCCTAAGGGGGTAAATCCGGGGATGAAAATCTGCGTGAGCGAAGCCGCGTGTAAAAGCTAGTACATCATATTTTAATGTATTTCTTTCTCAGTTACTTACTTACTCGTATGACAAGTGTTAACTTTTGTAGGCAAACAGAATTGCTACGTCGTCATATGGATATTTAGGTGAATAATAAGTTGCTATAACATAAATATCAAACTGAAAACTGAGGCTGTAATGAATTTATGACAACGCCATGCCAGTAGATAGGCACCAATCCAATTTAAAATATAGATCTGATCACCAGATATTAAATTACGACATCTGAATTGCCAATCCATCCCACCTCTAAGAAATAATACAAAGAAATCTCACCGAAAAGGAAAATATAAACAGAAAATACATCTCGCAACATAACCTTATTAAATTTCAATCATCGAATTCGCAAACGCAAAACAAAATAATAAACAACTCGATGCTGTAATCGTCTGCAATCCAGTCAGCGACGTTAAATCGAATTACTCCCGTCGTCCGTCCGCAGCTTCGCCAGTGCTGCCTGTGCCTCAATTTTGTCTACTTTTTTTTTTTAAAATATAATTTTAGCCGCGAATTTAGAATTTTAGTTATTTTCAAATGACAAATGACTGCCGCGCGTTGTATTTGTGAGATAGATCAACTTAAAATAACATCATTCGTGCTGTATAGTGGCCACCGCTCTTGGATTCTGTTCATGCTTTCTATCAGGCAGAGAAAAGTCATTTTGGCAGGCTCATACATAAAAAAAGTTTCTAAAACATTAGATGTTAATTTATTTTTAATAAGAAATTATTTAATATAGCTAATACTTTCTAAAATAGATTCAATTACATTCATTTTATCTTTAATTTTCTGATATCATAGGACATTTCATAGATAAAAATTAAACACAAAATGATCCTTAACAACTTTACTTTTTATGTTTTAAAAATGCTTTTACTGCTTTGAAAACATCAGTACTGAATTCCTCTGGTCTTTCGAAAGCCGCGAAGTGTCCACCAAAATCGAAATTTGTGGTTCCAACTAGATTAGGGTATTTCCATTTTAAAACAAAGTCAGGACTGTGAGCTAATTCATGTTTGAAACGTAGACCCCAAGTTGGAACGTTTGCTGGAATCCTGTAATAAAAAAATGGTTAACGTATTTATCAAATGTTTGAAATATATCGACACTGTATGGGTAATATCAATATACTCTTTAGTATACGTATAATACACGTACTGCTGCACTTTTTTTTTTATTCTTAAAATTAATCCTTTCTAATTTCGAATGAATGAATTCCGAGATTTAGGCTATAGTCCCTGGATAAATATTTCGGACATCTGACATATAACGCCGTCTAGTCCCAAGCTAAGTAGAGCTTGTGTTATGGGTACTAGATAACTGACATAAATGTACAGGATGGAATTTTGTAATGCCACCTGAAGAGAAAATACTCTTAATATTGTAGATAGAAAATTTTACTCAAAGAAAACATTCCATTTTTCTTTAAAGAAAGAAAACTGCATTCAAAGATTTCTGAAAATTCGCTTGCACACACCCGGGAATCGAACCGACAATCAATTATTCTTTTACTATTTGATAGCTGGTGCTTCCCTAATGGGCCCATTTCAATTCGGTCCAATTCTTGAACGGTTTTTTTTTGTTAAAATTTGTGATTTTAAATAGTAAATGTTCAATACATTATTTGAGATTGTCTGCTGCTCAGGTATCACGTTATTTTCAGTCTGAGAGTATATATGTCATAGCCACATCCAAAGTTATCAATATATTATTGTATAGTTAATATCTTTCTCTTTCAAATATAAAGGAAAATGACATTGACAGTTTTGACACACCCCGACTTGCCTTTCGGCAAGTACTTTTGTAAGGAACGTTTCCAAATATTTCATAATAAGCAAGAAAATTGAACCTTAATGCATTGAAATTTGGTTCAGAATTGAATCACGGAATAAAATATAGATACGAATGACAACACCTACTTTCCTTTTCTTTCTTTAATTACTCGCCTTTCTTATTTCATGCGTGACGTCATTGGCATCTCTTTTGTTTAGAATATTCAATATAAATCAAGGAAGGAAAAGTAATATCTGACAATATAATAGCTAGCTATCACTTGCTCGCGGTTTCACTCTCGTTAATGTAAAGAACACTTTTACCTTTGGGAATAGTACCTTTTTGTAAAAGAAATGTACGCCACATAAGGTGTGGAGGTACGGATTATGTTCCGTTCTTACATAAAGAGACAAAGACATGCTTAGATAAATACATTTGATGGTTACAATGTTCTTTTTAAAATTTTCTCCTTTAAAAATAATTCCTAAGCTACCCCGTGGTGGTCGTCGGCAACGCAAAGGGTCTGCTAGGCTTCCTGGAGGAACTGGGTTGGCACAAATAGTGCCGATCCATTACGCAAAATAGGCGCAACAAAGTCGTCGAGTTGCGGAAACTCAGCCCAAGATTCAAGATCCAGATACCCCGTAGTGGTTAGATTTCAAAAAACTTCTATTATCATGAATTTGCGGCACAAATAGCATCAGTCCAGAAAATGACAAGCTTGTAACCCCACCAGTTTAAGCTCTATTTTAATAATACAGTCAGCCAGGACAAACAGTTTTATGTGTATTAGATGAATGAATTAAAATATAGCTATTGTAAGACCTGAATAAACAAACAAATTACACAAAAAAATAACACAAAAAAGGAAGCAGAATTTGAACAAACGAGGACGCCCAACGATGCAGAAGCATCACTAGGCCGCCATGGTGTGGGTGTCCATGCTGCATTGTTGCATTATCTGCATTCGCAATGAGTATGGTGACCACCACTCTTGGCATCTTGCTTGCTTTCTATGAAGCAGAGTTGAGTCATTTTGGCAGGCCCATACATAAAAAAAGTATACCAAACTGTCTACCCAGCGTTTTATAGTAGGCCTTCTTACTAAATCCAGCAGTGAATTTGTATGTGCTGTTTCAGAGTAAAAACTTACTGCGCCAATGTTTGTTCGACTGCAGAATCCACAATGCACTCTTTATACAGCCTCATAGCTGATGTAATACTGCCACTGATCCAGTACAACATAATATTATCCAACAGCTTGTCATAGCTGAAGTACTTGTCCAAACCACCATCCGGGGATAATTTGTTCGATGGATCGGTAAAAACCATGAATTTATCCAGAATGTAAGCTGCGAGGCCCATTGCTGAGTCTTGGAGAGCTATACCTGTAAATGATTGAGATATTGTGTCTAATTAATTACTTATGATTAAGAAAAGAGATTAAAAAAAAAAGAGATTAAAAGAAGAAAAAAAGAAAGCGTTGTGCTGTCGTGTTTCGTTGGTGAGTGCGAGACCGGAGGCCCAAATAGTCTAGTCAACAAGTTCCATACTTGTTGACTAGACTAAAAGATGCAGAAGCATCACTAGGCCGCAAAGGTGTGGGTCGCCATACTGCATTGTCTGCATTCGCGGTGAGTATGGTGACCACCACTCGTGGATTCTGCTTATGCTTTCCATCAGGCAGAGTAGAGTCATTGTGGCGGGCCATACATAAAAAAAAGTCTTTTAGATGATAGCTATTAAGCTAACTTAATTACCTAAGAGACATATCGCCAAGCTTCTATTTTCAACGACATAAGATTACCACATTGATATAATTGTGGGAGAGCTGCGCTTCGGCATGAATGTGCGATGGAGCGTGCGATGTTGGGTGTTTCACTGTCTGACAGAATTCAGAACGAGGTTATTCGACAGAGAACTAGAGTAACCGACATCGCACGGCGAATCAGAACCGTAGGAGAGCCACGTTTCGGCATAAATGGGCCGGCTCGACCGGAGTGATACCATGGCCTCACAGAAAACCAGTGTGAAATAGTGCTTACGCTTTTCACCGAGTGAGTGAGGATAGCGGAGGCCCATACCCCACCCCTCCCCCTATCTCCTCCCCCCCATCCCCGAAAGGCCGGCAACGCACTTGTGACGCTTCTGGTGTTGCAGTTGTCCATGGGCGACGGTAATCGCTTACCATCATCGTTTGCCAGCCATATCCATAAAAAAAATGAAAATTATAGCTGAGCAGAAGACATTATGACAAAAGCAAATTGGTTTCTACAACCTCCATCGATAACAATTTTTTTTCTTGTTTATTTCTTAACATACATTTTAAGTCTCTTGTATTTAATCTTCTATAAAATACTACTGTATTTTAAAAATCTCCAATCACCGTATGGTACTTAGTTTTGTAATACTTTTATATCCAATCTGAAAAACAATAAGTACAGCCACTTGCAAATTTAATTTACTGAGGCTGATATAAGCTTAACTTAAATCAATATTTGAAGAAGAATTACTTGTGACTAGTGGTCCATGTTTCATTCGCGTTTCAGTAATATATTTAAGTTTTTTTAAGCTATTGCATAGTTTTTATCGCGGGCTTTGAGGCCTTTGAGCGCGGCGACCGAATCAAGAAAATTCCGTAACACAAATAAAACCTGACACCCGAAGCTCGCACGGATCGAGACGAGCAGCTCCAAACGATGAATTGATATAAAATGCTATGCAAAAAATTAACCGCGGCAGTCCCCGAGTGCCACACGTCTTTTTTTGATCATTGTTCTTACCAATTGTATCCGGCTTAGTAGATTGTAGATGCATATAGCCAAATTCTTCCAAGTAATATTTTATTTTTGCCCCCAAAGGATACCATTTATCTACATGCTCTCCAGCTACATACGATGGCCATATAGATCCCAATAGCCAAGTCCAAACAGCATTTTTTCCAAAATTAACTGGCAAATTTGTATGGAAGCCAAGAACTTCATATTGGAAGATAGTGGCCATATTGGATCCAATCGCATGGCCAAAATCACCACCTTGTATGTAATAATATTTGTGGCCAATTCTATGCATAAGATTCCTCATTAAAATTGCTATTTGGTGTGGCGATAATCCTGGACGAACTGGAGCCTGGAATTGATACTCTTTAAGGATATGTTTTGGACACACATTATTGACATATTCAGAATTTGTGAATAAAATTTTGGTACCAACTTCCAGTTTAACTTACCTCTAATAAGATACTAATTAACAAAATTATTGATACATTATACAATCTTCGTTAGAGTAAGTAGTCTTGATGCGTATTTTTAATATGCAAAGTGACTCTAATCTGCCTGATAGAGAAATCATTAATGCAGAAAAAAATTATTAAGTTTAAAAACTGACCACTGAAAAGTAGGTGAAATAATGCCGGTGGTATTATTAATGTATTTATCTACAAATACAGGTGAAATAAATATATGATATACAGAGATGTAAAACACACAGATTTTTTAGCATATTGTAGATACATAGTACTGTTCTCCTGGCAATGACAGGTTACGGGAAAAAAGAAAATACCGAAAAATGGTTTTGAACGATTCATTATTTTGTTTGTTTGAAATATCATGCACTGGATGCATACAAGCTTTTAAATTTAGATTATGGAATAATAAATTCAATTAACAAGCTTTTTACAAGTTTTTACTGGAATGCCTCGAGACGAATCAAACGAGTCCAAACTCGATGATGTTGCAACTTTTCTGTACACAGTTCCTATGACCACCTTCCAGCTCCAGCATCAGATTAGCTCCATGTCATTATAATATATTATTGTCACGCTGTATACATATGCTTGCAAAATTTCAGCCAAATCGGTTGAAGACATCTGCTTCAAAATTCAGTTGCAAGATTCCACCCGAACATACAAGCATACATACATTGCAAGTTAATAAAAAGCTTGTAAAATGAGGACCAGCCAAAAGATGGACGATTTACAGATAAATCTAATCTGATAGTGTAAAAAATATAACTTACGTCTGAAAATACAAATCCTGGAATACTAGGAGCAATAACTTCAAACACAAAATCGTATCCCGGTCTTTGTGTAGTTAGCAACGGAATAGCTTCGTAAAATTCTCTCACAGATCCAGGCCAACCATGCAATAATAGTAGAGGTAAAACCTGCAAAAAAGACCATGTATTAAATAAGATTAAACAATAAATTTATGAAATATTTTTCAGATTAGAGGAAAGTTTTATCTGTAGATGAAATATGATATCCATACTAATATCATAAATTATAAAGTAACTCTGTCTATCTGGCTGTCTGTCTGTTACAGTTACCGTCACTTTGATTCTTGAGGAAAGACATACCAGCTCCGACCCAGGATTTGAACCCGAGACTCAAGCGCAGCAGTCGCATTCACTACCACTGCGCCACCGAGGCAGTAAATAATAATAAATATCAAAACTCACCCTCAAATTCTTATCCACTTTAGGCTTTACATGAAGATAATGAATATCTAAACCTTGTATATTTGTCTTGAACTGCTCAAATTGATTCAAGAACTTGGGTCGTTGTCGAAAGTCGTACTTGAAAACCCAATAAGAAAATATTTTTTCCAATGATTCGCTGTTCACGCCATAAGTCCAAGCTGAATCTTTTAGGCTTTCCTTTTTTTCCGATTTTCGATACATTTCGAATAGGCCTCTGAGTTTTAACTCCATCTGGAATATAAATAAGTAGGTGTAGTGGCAGCAGGATCGACTCTAGCTTAGTTAAAACATTTCTGTACAACTTTGCGTTAAGAGTTTAAAAAATACAACGATAACTAATAAAGAAACTTTTAATAATATTTGTGAGATGGTACGATACTAGGACAATTAACTTAATATATTGCTAAATAGATTACAAATGATACTTGGGATGGTATAGCATTGGGATCTTGTGTCAATTAAGGTGAATTTGAAATTGTGAATTTCTGCCATACTCGCACATGTTATAGAAATCAAATATACAGCTCACTTAGGACCCACAATATTTTATGTCCGTGGTGCTTTCCGGTTTGAAAAAGGTGTCTGCCGATTTTTACTACATTTGTCTCCCGCTTTGCTAAGGAAAGAAGTGGACTTGTTATATGTTCAACCTCCAGTTTTCTTCTCATTAATTTCGTTGCTGGTTGCAAGACAGTTTCATTTTTTCTGGATCTTCCCGAGTATCATAACTCGATGTGTTCGTGGCTCACTGCTGTTGACCCTGATGATAATTTGGGGTATGGGCCTCCGGTATCCTCACTCACTTGGTGAAACACAGCGCTAGCGTTGGTTCACACCGGTTTACTGTAAGGCCGTGGTATCACTCCGGTCGAGTTGGCCCATTCATGCCGAAGCGTGACTCTCCCACAGTAAGACCGTTTTAAACTTTTGCTACTGTTATACTCAGTACCCCGGATGACTGGTATTTTTTTTTTTTTGGTAAAATTTCTAATAATGAATCCTAGCTAGATCGATTTATCGCTCTCGAAACCCCCTGCATAATTAATTTTATGAAAATCGTTGGAGCGTTTGCTGAGATTTAGATTATAAATATATATACAAAAATTGCTCGTTTAAATGTAGGTATAAAATTTTCGACCTGCTGACGTTTTGATCACGATGGTACTATCATGGTACTGGCCATGGTCTCAGGTTGACTGTCACTACTATTTTTGAGAATCGTTTAAAAGTGCCAACTTTACTTATTTGTAAAATAAGAACAAATAAAACTGACCTTGTAAATGCAACCTATTTGTAAGTTAGTAACCAACAAAGTACATTAAACTATTACTGAAAATTAAATTCGATGTCAATTCAATTAGGAACATCTAAGTCAACCAATTGAATAAGACACTTTGATCTACTTGTCTTAAATGAAGAATTCTTTTTTACATTTTAAAAGTTACTTTCATGCGTGGTGGTTTAATTTAATTTACTTGAATTTACTACATATGATTTAAAATATTGCAAATACACGCTCAAGTATTAATAATACCTGTAGTAAATTAAAGTAAATTAAATTAAACCACCACGCACCATGCTACAGCGCAAAGAGTATAGTAGTACATTTGCGAATAGTTTGTTGTTAAATGAAAAAATGTATTTGGCGCGATAGCCGATATACGAGGAGCGACGAGAATCTAGTAATATATAAAGGCATGGTATACTGGTATTGGGAAGTCAGTCAACTAGTTCAACCTTCGAATTCAGTTCACCTCCAGGGTTGCGGAGGTCCGATGCCAGTCGCTCCGTCGAAAAACTGATATTCAGTCAAAACCGGTTGAACTAGTAGCAGACCCCAAATAATCTTGGGAATAATAAAGGTTAGGAAGATTATGAAGAAGATGAATATGCTATATAATTACAATAAAATTAACATACGTACTTACCGCATCCGAATACACAATTTTGTATGGTCTGGTCGACGTGTCTTGAGGTTCTGAAGTATTGTGTCCCCACCACACATCCAAGTCAAGATCGGGCATATCGGGAACATGTACTACGTTTTTGTAAATCACATATCCTGCTATTGATATTCCTACTATAATTATTGCTGATAAAATGGAGAATGCCTGAAAATAAATGAAAAATCTATAAGGTGCTAGACAACGAATCTAGGGCAATAATTGTCTGCATTTAAGGATCGAAACGACTTTTCATCAAAAAGAAAAGAAAAGGAGAAAAAAGTATGTCCCCAAAATCAAATAAAAAACTATTATGAAATTCATTCTAGAATCAAACTCATAACCTTTGAGGGTGCCATAAGGTGAAACCGGTCAGGTGTAAATTTATTTAAAAAAGTGGAATTAGTACAAGTGAGTTAGGTTCTAGAATGTATTATAACAAGTTCCATCAAGTGGCGACAATCGAGAGTATAAATTATTATGAAATGGGCCTTTTGATCTGTTTTTTTGCGGTTCTGACTTCTCAACTGTTGGTAGATTTGATTTACACCAAGATAAATAACTACCATCATTTGTTCTATGTCTTAGTATTATTTTTATGTTATAGTATCTTAGTTGATAGTTTGTTTATATTTCTAAATTTGTGCCTAAACAGTGTGATATAGTCAGTCTAAACCTCCTTGCTAAGGACAATATTCCGAAGTGGAATGTTTAAATCTGTTAGTGATGATGATAATGATGATAATATGAGTCTGATTGTGAATTAGTAATCAGGATGATTTGCTCGATTTACGGCAGTAACACAGTCAAATCGATATATCTATATCCAGTTCACTGTTAACTGTCATGACACCCTTCAACTGGGTTATTCGTTCTGAATATTTCTTTGAAGCAACAATTGGTATCAGTAGGTATACAATATATTAACTAGCCTTGCACTATCACTATTATCAGACATAAACAAAGAGACACTTTCAAATTGGAATCATTTTTCCATTTAAACTATATAAAACAAATATGAACCTTAAATGCTCTTACCGAAATGTCATTGCTATCCGTAGCTTCCTTCTTTGCACTTCTAACTTCTTTACTACTGTCTTTTTCTTTCTTTTTATTAACTTTTTTATTCATTGTAGCGTCTAGTTTCTACAGGAAAATGAATTATACTAAACACAACATCTTTATCTATCGTTATCAGTGTGTCACGGGCTTGCTTGAAATTATCTGTTTACGTAATTTTTAATGTATCGATAATAAATATTAAGTCACTCACAATCAGAAAAAAACACGTATTTAATTCTCACTGTATCTTTTAAATTACATATGTAAACTCGGAGTTAAGCGTGGCAATTAAGAGGATTAATTCCGGATTAAAATATTTTATGAACACACAAGTAGATAAATTTTAGTGTGGGACGCCCTCTGGCCAGACGGCGGGACGACTTGCATGGGAGGGCTGGCAGCGACTGGATGCAAAAAGCAACAGACCATGCTCTGTGGTGTTCCTTGGGAGAGGCCTATTTCCAGCAGTGGACTGCAACGGGCTGATGATGATAAAGATTTAATCCCAGTTCTATGTATTTTTTTGTGTGGCAGATTTTATTAACAACAAAATTGGACTATACTGCCATCTAATGAAGACGGCCCGAACTACGATGTAATTACTACTAAGCCTACATCACGCTATAAAAGTTTTCGCACTGATTAGGGTTGCTGTCAGTCCATCAGACATTATTACCAAAGCCTGGTCAACAGATCATCCCTTTGCAATGGACGTACATAGCACCCGTAACTCCTCGATAATAACGTAGTAAATGTAACATCGTTGGCAGAAAAACTACAATAATGTCTAGTAGGGTGTTTCACCCTATAAGGAGAAAAATTTTTTTTCGATATTTTTCCTGACTTTGCTCGGTTTTAAAGTCTCCCTAAGCTTAATAATATATATTAAAAATTTCATAAAGATTGGATAATATTAAGAGGTTGCGCAAGTGAAAAGTATGAGTAAGAAAATCGAAATTTTGATGTTAAATTACCTTTTTTCAAAATAACACAGTATGACAGAAATATGTCGATATTAATACAAAATCGTATAAAATACAATATAAATATTCAATATGTTACATAAATTGTACATTTAATACATGTATTAATTAATTAACGATATTAGCTGCCACCCCTTCTTTTGTTTGCCAATGGCGACGTCTCTTCTACGATGCTCGACGACTCTTAGCAAGAATTTTTGTTCTATTCTTTGATGGAATCGTTGTTTTTTATTTTAAATAGTTAAGCTCCCTTCTGCAGCAACATCGACTACCTTGAGACCGTTTAAGGAGTCTCTGATGTAGTGCTACAATATTCGGTTTTGTTGTGAATACCGAACAACCTAAAGAAATTTATTGTTTTACTACTAACGAAGTCACTAATAGATTTTTTGGTCAAATTGAAGAGTTTTCTCATCCAATAGGTTGATGTCCTTTTTCTTATCTGATTTTTCTAACTTAAGTAATTTTATTTGAAATGAAACATACGATTTAGCATTTTTAAACGAACTTTTCACTCAAGAGAGGGATATTTTGAGTAATACGTCTAATGCTAAATCTATAATACGTAAAAATGCTAAATCTATGTTAATTTCAAATAGATACCAAAGGTATCTTGGCCACTGTGAGAGATTTTTTTAAATTTAATATTAGGATAAAAATCCCAATAACCATCACATCCAAATCGTTATTTGGAGAACTCCGATTTAATTTGTGATATAAGTGAAATCGGACACATAAAACATTTAGTTCCTTTTTTGCACTAAGAAAATTCAATGATTGTTTGGTGAATAAAATAATTTACATCATTTTTATCGTAAATGGCTTTTGCAATCCACCTTGCTTAGTGGAGAGTCCCTTGAATACTGAACGAGAAAATTATTCTGAGATCAACCTCCAAGGTATATCAGTGAAAGTGGTAGATTCCTTAATGTCTCCTCTTGTATAAGTTTCACACTCTAAGATGTTTTGAGGATAACCTTCGTGCAGGATAGTTATAAACACTGTCTTATCAAGCAAATGCTTTATTTAGAAATATTCTAAAAATAATAATGTTTGAAGCACCAGGCGATACAGAAGAACACTCATCTAACGCTCCTTACAGTATTAACTACTATAACATGCTCCATGACTTAGTCCTGTAGCTGCAGTTTCAAAGCAAATATTAATGATATGGTGACGTGTAGGTAGTTACATTTAATTTGTCCACCTCTTTCAAGAACAACTTTAGTCTTTCTCGTGCCTTATTAAGTTAACAAATTCCTCTTGTTTTACTCTTTTTATAATCTAAATATGCTTAACTAGTTTACTAAAACACACAAGAAATACTTACTAACCTCCACTGTAAAACAAAACACAGTAAATATTTACCCCATAGTGATGACGTATCATCTATATGAGAAAATTTAATTGGCTTTGCGCAACCTCTAAATATTATCCGATTATGGTGATTTTTGGTATATGACTACTGTACATAAGTGGTATCAAGAATTCGAGCAAAGTCAGATGAAAACCGAAAATTAAAAAACATGAAACACCTTATTGTCTAGTTTCCTTTAGTTTTTCTGCCAACGATGCCAACTGAAGTTCTACTTCAGTACAAATATCACAGAAAGTTTTACGAACTGACGAAATATAATACATGTATTACTCAGTATACTATTTACCACATTATATATAATATTTATCAATCACGATTTTAAACTTACTACTTACCTATCTCTCAATAAACTATCTATCTGAAAGAAATTGCTCTTCGGTCAAGCATTATCTAACATTTACAATACATTTCACTGACTAAGACTTGGACTCCTAGGTCTTTCTATAATATCTACTTCTTTGATTCTATCTCACATTTTTTATGGTATAGGGAGCAAACGAGCAGACGTATCGCCTGATGGTAAACCATTACCGCCGCCCATGGCACGCAACACCAGAGGCGTCACAAGTGCGTTGCCGGCCTTTGGAGAATGTGGGATGGGAGAGGGGTTGGGGTATGAGCCTCCGGTATCCTCACTCACTCGGTGAAACACAGCGCAATCGCTATTTCACACCGATTTTCTGTGAGGCCGTGGTAACACTCCGGTCCGGCCCATGCATGTCGAAGCGTGGCTCTCCCACGGTAGAAAATGTTTGGTTTCCAAAAATGTATTACTAAATCTAAACATTTCTAATCATTGTTCTTTCTAACCTATTAAAGATGCTTCACCAAATACACAAAATTAGATTGCCACTAGCTCATCCAATTAATTCATCAACAAATCAGTGTTATGCTCTTTTCATTCAAGTGTAATATCTTCAGTGCAACATGGTTTTATATTGCGAGTGCAGTTTCTGGGTCATTCGTTTCATGTAGCTGAGTGCAGCCTCAAAGATGTATGAACTCCATAAATTTAACAGGACACGTTATTATCACTGCATAATTTAATAAATATAAAAATTATTTTTT
This sequence comes from Diaphora mendica, assembly GCA_949125395.1. NCBI lineage: Eukaryota > Metazoa > Arthropoda > Insecta > Lepidoptera > Erebidae > Diaphora > Diaphora mendica. The sequence continues at coordinate 5,002,730 of OX421334.1, forward strand.
TGTCTTGAAAATGGCAAAATGTGTCCTCAGTAAATGTACAATAAACTTCACAACAATAATCAGTTGAAGTTACTAATGTTACAATTAATCCGTCAATCTCTTCTGCTCTCCCACTATTGCCTTGATCTGTAACCCACTGTATCTAATTTTATAATATAGTTCCTCAAGTGCCACAGTATAAAAATTTTCATCGGCAATTTTGCATCGGCAAATTATTTTGGATGATTTTTTTCTTTTGGAGATGAACATATGGATATTTATGCACATAATTTTAAAGCTGATATTTGAAAATCTATTAATTGAATATTGTTCAAAGAGCAGTCGAATCCCTTAATTGTAATAATTTACACTTTGGTATAGTTATTTACTATTCTATTCTTTTTGTAAGGTGTGACGGTCATTGGAGTCAGGAAATACGAAATACTGCCGACGTTTATCCATGAAAGATTTTAATAGAGACGAAAATTGACGAATTGCTATATATTTAGAAACATTAAAGTATTTTTATTAGCAGTCTGGTTGTCATGGTACAAACTTTGCCAAATTTGGGATCAGAGGGTTACGTTTGAGATGTGTGAAGATATTATTATTATTATTTACGTTATGAACCACCATTAACAACAGTGTTATCCGAATAATATTATAATGAATTCTCGTGTTATATATACTCTAACTTTTAGTGTGGTCACCCTAAAGGTCTTACGTATAAGTAGAAGTTATAGCAAAATGCTTTCTCTTTATTGGTGTACTGCTTACAGTATTTTGTTTGCTATTTTATGACCTTGAGCCAGTTTGAACTGTTAGATAAATGGAACATACCATGAAAATAGAAAGAATCTACTTACATTGAGCATATCTTAGTACATTTTATGACGAATATAGTAGAAATAGGATCGAACTAAGTGGCGTGCGATTGGAGAGGCGTATATCCACCACTACACTGCGGTAGGCTGATGATGATGATATTAAATGACAGGTCACCTCATGGTAAGTGATTACTGTCGCCCATGAACACCTGCAAATCAGAAGTTACAAGTACGTGACCAAACTTTGACGCCTCAGGGCGGGGTCCGAGAATACATCAGAGAGCTTAACAGCGGTTTTCTGTTACGTCCAGGCCCATTTGTGTTCAGGACAAATAGGCCTGCCAAACCGACATGGTTATCTCACGATCTCAACTCATGTTTTCCTATACTAATATCCATCTGTAACTAGCTCCATAGCACTAGCAAAATTTACCATAAAACAATACAATTTGTAACTAAATCCTCCGACAGTGTAATAAACACCTAAATAATTGCACAAAAAACTCTCCCGTCGATATTCGTCCTATTTATTGGCTTCCCCACACTGTGAATAACAAAACGGTTCGATGTGATCCGATTTTAAATTCTTATTAAAAGCTTCCTTCTCTTCTTGCCGTCGATCGAGCTTAGCACTTCAATCCGACACGGTTCGAATCGATCGACAGTCTTATTTTTCGTTCAAAGCATCCACTAAATTATTACTCGTGATTTCCATACAATTGACTGTGTAACAAATTAGGTAGTCAAATCGTTGTGTTAAGAAAACAAAGCCCCAGCAACATTTACATGATCTTAGTAAGAAACTTCTTTGCTTATATTGTTTTTTTGTTTTCTTATTGGCCAATAGATATCTTGCTGGTCTCTTCAACCGCGGAAGTGAGCGGAAGTCTGTCCAACAGGGTAAGAAGGTCACATTCATTAATTTATTATCGCCATTTTTTACCAATTGATTTATTAATTCATTACTTACATGTAGTATTCTTCATATACGCTGAAAGATTATTATGTTACGACTTTATTCTTTTTATTTCATTATTTGCAATCAACATAAAAGTCTACATTAACTGAAACCTGCCAACTTTTTTTCAAATTGTATTAAACTTCTCTTCTCATAAATAATAATCATACAACCACAATTTTGTCCAATAATTGAACAGCGTTCGTCCCTAATTTTCTACAATTGTTGAGCGATGATTACGAATAGATTACCAAAATCTACCATCAACAAATAAAATCGATTGATAATTGAACAAAAATCTGTTACGACCGAAGGCGATCAAATCTTCATCCATTATGGGGATTACTGATGTCTGTGTGGATTGTGGTGAGGACATACTGAGCAGAGGCGCGGATTGAATTGATTGCGTTTTGATTGGTTTATTATACCGGCACATGTGTGTGGGCTACTGTGGTATCATATATCACAGTAATACTCGTATATACGAAATTGGTCGGGGTGTTGCAAAAACTTGGAATCAGTTTGACTGTTGACAGTTTTAACTGATATGTGTAGGTACGTTTATGTGAAGAAATTTTTATGGTTATAGTTTTCTTTATGCAGTAAATATTACAATGCATAATCTGAAAATTATTATCCAGACAGTATTTGTTACAAATAATAGATCTGCTAGATGGAAATTTGGACGCTCTTTTGAGTAGTTTTAACAATGTGTAGGGGATTTTATAGAAACGATGATAACTTACTTAACATTATTCTTTAAATTTTGTAACCTACTAGATTAGGTCAGCCTAGTATATCCTATAGTATAGCCTAGCCTATAAATAAACTAAAACTAAACCTAAAACTATTGCAAGTTCGCTCTATTCCCCACCAAGATCACCGACTATTACCGACGTCGGCATTATGTATATTAGACGTCTGCTTGTCTTGTCGGATTGAACGTTTCTCGTCCGTTTGCGCTTTGATTCGTTTTTCCGCTGAACTATATTCTATAGTCTATTTGAATATTACAATTTTTAAAGAATTTAGTGGCATCAAATGTTAAAACTGCAGGTTTTTTCTTAGTTGTTCTACTGTATTCGTAATAATATCATATGAAAAGTAAATATACATTTAATAAACATGTATCGTGTTATCATGGTTTTTCACCACTATTCCATATACAATACCCGTGAAATGTCTAAAATATCTAAGAATTTTATCAGAACACTCACTGGCAGCCCTTTCAGCACACATATGTATATGTTTCTGTACTCAGAGATATACAGGTATCTCATACATTTTGTTAAATGACAGTGTAGATAGAACAGTATTAGACGAGAGAAATTCATTATGTCTCGTTTTAGCTACATTTCATTAGTTTACATTTCATTGAAAATATTACTATTTTTGTTTAACTAAATAAATATAATAAATAATAAAATTAAATAATAATTATAAATTTGATTTTTATAGTGTTGTGTAAATATGTAAAATCTACAAAAGTACTAAATCAAACTTACTTTCTTGAGAAATTTATTATCCAATCCAATTTATTATTTATTTTGACTGGCAGAGAATGCCTTAGGCATTAAGTCCACCGATGCATGTATTTGTGCATAAAGTAATAAAATAAATAATAAATTTACTGTATTTTAACCGATACCAAACAAGGATGAGGTTCTCAATTCGATTGTACACACATCAAAAGTGTCTAGGGATCAAGCATTTTTATGCGGATTTCTTGAGATTGAGATGTGGCTTTGGCCCTGGCCTGCTCAGTCGCCAGACTTGAACCCGATTGAGCATGCATGGGATATGCTACAGAGAAGAGCTCTGCCGAATATGGAGGGTATCCAGTCGCAAGAAGACCTTTTTTTGTTGTTGCAACGAACATGGGCGGCCATTCCACAGCGTGATTTGGATGAACTCATTTTGAGTATGCCAAACCGATGTTCTTGTGTTAGTGTTCGCGGTAGAAACACGGATTATTAATTGTTTAAGTTACCTAATAAAATTTTAAAGAAAACTGTTATTTCAGTCTTTTTTTCGAACTTTAATGTTAGTGGTTTTAATGTCAAAAATCCCTTTATTAGGTAAATGGCAAATTTCTTTATTAATGCAAAGGTGACTTGGTTTATCGTTACTGTGACAAACGAAAACACTTTATTTGATGAATCCTTAAAGAAAATTTTAATTAATATCAATCAGGAGAAAAGTTATTGCAAAAATATATGTTGATCCCTAGACACATATGTTGATCCCTAGACACTTTTGATGTGTGTATTTTTCTTTGTAAAACAAATGATTTTCAATTAATTACAGACTACTTATTACGCTACAATTTTGTGAGGTAGCAAAAATATATTGAAATAAAGCTCTAGCTTAGATGAAAACAAGTCTGCTATCTACACTGTGTGTTTATTTATTCTCATAACTCAACTAACAACAGACTCTTCCACATTTTCATAACGCAATTGCCATTTTGCGAAAACTCGACTATTTTCCATGTACAAACCATTTTGTAGCCAGTTATAGAACACAATACGTCACAGACCGAGTTGCACGAGATAAGGGCACTATTTCGTTGTGACATTTTTTTTTTTTTTTTTTTTTTGTGATATAGGGGGCAAACGAGCAGACGTATCGCCTGATGGTAAGCGATTACCGCCGCCCATGGACACCCGCAACACCAGAGGCATCACAAGTGCGTTGCCGGCCTTTTAAGAAGGAGTACGCTCTTTTCTTGAAGGTTTGAAGGTCGTATTGGTCCGGGAATACCGCAGGCGACAGTTCATTCCACAGTTTTGTTGTGCGAGGCAGAAAGTTCCTGGAAAAGCGCACAGTTGAGGACTGCCAACCATCTAAATGATGGGGATGAAACTTCTGTCGCGTAGGACGATGGCGGAAAGAGGCGGTAGGAATCAGTCCGAACAATTCCTCGGAGCACTCCCCATGATAAATGCGGTAGAAGATGCACAGCGAAGCTACATCTCTACGCAGCGCCAAAGAGTCTAGCCGAATTGAAAGTTCTTGGCAATCGACGACTCGGGTCGCTCTCCGTTGAATGCGGTCCAAAGGGAGGAGCTGGTATTGGGGTGCCCCCGCCCAAAGATGGGGACAGTATTCCATGTGAGGCCGAACCTGGGCCTTATAAAGTATAAGTATAAGGCGTATAAGTATTTTACTGAATAACTTGTGCTAAACTGTTCTGGAATGTTCGCTAGAGAGCGGAGCTTGTGTTTTGGAATACATATGTGCGTTTTACGTTTTCATTTGCTTTCAAAGGTTTTTCAATTATGTTGTCGACTATACATATAAAGCTGATGTGGTGGCATGTATTTTTCTTTAAATTCAATTTTGAGGAGTGCAACTATTTTTTTATTGCATTTAAAAAATATATAAACTACTTATACAGTAACTTTTAATCGTCAATCTTATTCTCGATCTTTTTTTCTACTATTTTAAATTAATTCATCATTGTTCATCATAATACTAAGAAATTTCTGTTTTTTTTTTCATCTTTTTCGTGGAGAAAAAAGGATCTTTGGTTAGTGAATAGCATTTAAAGGAAATTCATATCTAGCATTGTCATAATTAGGTTTGAAATCTTTAACGTTATATACATTACATCATAATTACTTATGCACCTATATTTTTCAGTCTATAACCACCTTTTATTTATTTTTATTTATTAAATCTTCCTGCAAAACTGCCTCGTTAGTCTAGTGGTTAGCGTAAGCGACTGCAGATCAAGAGGTCTCGGGTTCGATTCCCGGGTCGGACTGCTGTTTCGTTTTTCTTATAAGAAAATCTTAATAGCAGCCCGGAGTAGGTAACATGTCGGTGTTTCCCGCCCGTGCCTCGGAGAGCACGATAAGCCGTAGGTCCCGGTTGTCATGAACATCTATGGCAATCGTTATTGGGAAGTCAGTGCCCTCAAATAACTAGTTCAACCTTCGAAATCAGTTCACCCTCAGGGTTGCGGAGGTCCGATGCCAGTCGCTCCGTGTAAAAACTGATATACAGGTGAAACCGGTTGAACTAGTAGCCGACCCCAAATCTTGGCAATAATAAAGGCTAGGAAGATGATGATTATATTATCTTCCTGCAAACATATTGCACAAGGCGGACTTAATGCCGCAGGTATTTTCTTCCAGCCAAATCTTTAGGTGTTACGAAGCAGGTGGTCAGCTCCAATTTATGTGTTTGTCATTCCTTATAAACGTGGGTAATAAATCATTAAATTATTTAAATTACCTGTGATAAACATCTTTCATGTTTATCTTTATTTAAATGAACATTGGATTTGGACATATGAACCTTTGAACTGGAAGACACACTTGTATTAAAACACTCGGGAAGTCTAAGAAAATATTAAACAGTCTTGAAACCCGCATCGAAAATAATCAGAAAAAACCACTTCGGCTTTCACTCATTGTTAAACAATGAAACTAAACACAAATTTTAACAAAAAAGAACCGACTTCAAGAACTGGACCAAATTCAAATGGGACCACACTGAAAGCACCAGCTTTCAAAGAAAAAAAGAATAATCAAAATCAGTTCACCCAAGCGAAAGTTATGACGTAACAAACATAAAAAAAAATACAGTCGAATTGATAACCTCCTCCTTTTTTGAAGTCGGTTAATAGTGCTTGAAACCGATAACAATAATATGTGTAAAGCTTTCTAAAGGTATAAATTACTCAAAAAGTGAAACTCCCATTTTTAACCGACTTCCAAAAGGAGGAGGTTCTCAATTTCATCGCTTTTTTTTTTATGTATGTACATCGATTAGGTACTCCGTCAATTGTGGACCGATTTTGAAAATTATTTTTGTATTCGAAAGAGTATGCTCCCCATGTGATGTGATGTGATCTGATGATGGGATCAAAAGGAAATCGAAAGAAAGCCTCAAATTTACGTGAGTGCCTGCAAGTTAAGAGCAATTGTCTGCATGCCTTCATATTCTGTAGACATCGTTTAATTTTAAATGAAATGATGATGTGAGACTTGAGAAAGACTAAAAAGCGAAAAATAAAAAAAAACCGACTTCAAAAACTAAAAAGTATAAAATAACTTAATTTGTATGTGCTACCTATTCATAGGTTTGAAGTCGATGCCAAGCCAAAATGTAATTGTTAGCGACGCCGAGCCCTTAGTATTAACGATAGTTTTAAGTTTAAACGTGTTTTAAATAAAGTCTTAGAATTAAGTAAGCTAGGTATAAATAATGTTAACTCGCACTTGTAGCCTTGTAAGAAATATTGTACAAGCGGCTTTATCGTTAAGGTAAAGTTCCGAAGTAGCTTAGCGATAGAAAGGGACAGAAATATTGTACAAGCGGCTCTATCGTTAATTTAAATCCGAAGTACGTTAGTGAGAGAAAGAGACAGACGATCGAATTTTCTGGAAACGCGCCAATCAGCGCAGAGCAGGCGTTGGAGGCGGGCTATAAAAACGAGTAAAATTGGCCCGTGGCCGGTAGGATACAGTGCAGTTCGGACCGCCTTGAAGACAAGAAGAAAAGAATAGTGCAAGATAATAAAGAACCGAACCGTTCAAGATCAAGAAGCTCAAGTGCGAGTAGCAGTGTCGTAATTGTTAGCATCATCATTATATAAATAAAACTGATTCTCGAAAGATCCCCGACCTTTCATTACAGTCCACCCAGAGCTAACAGTTTTGGTCCTACGAAACCGGATCTTGGAATATTCGAGAATTAGTGACAGTGTGAACAAGCGTTGAAGAAATGGTGCTAACACGCAGTCAAGTCTCCGGAGAAGAGCAAGAGGCAGGGTTCCAGCCTATCCCCAGAGCTCCGACCCGCCGTGCCATACACTTAGAGGACTCACCCAGATCTCCTTCCACGAACACGAACACCGGCCGACGGGAAACGAGCATGCCGCAAGAGGAAGTGAACGCCGACGCTGGACCAAGCACACAATTCGAGAGCCGTCACATACCGATGTTGCCACCGGAACAAGCGATAGGCACACGACACCGCAACACATCGCCGGCGCTATCCGTCGCCTCAAACCGATCTACAAGCAGTTTTAACGCACGTATACGACAAGCCCAGTTTGATGCCGAAGAGCGGCTGGCCTTGTTAAAGAAAATGGAACTGGAACTCGAAGCCGAACGAATTAGGCGTCGTCTCGCCATGGAGATCGAGACGATTCAAGAGTCCGAAGAAAATCCCGAGAACGATGGAAGAGAGAAGGTGGAAGACTGGATGCGAACGCACGGGAACGTCGACAGCGTGGTCCAGGAGGCTTGCAACGTACCCGGCAGTGAACAAGTGAGGCAAGTTGGAAGCGGCGTGATCCAGGGGACGCGCAACGTGACCGACATCGTAGTAGGAGTACGACCTCAGATTGATCACGTGACACCTGATCGAGCCCGCGCAGCAACACGGGGGGAGCCACGTGACGAACGAGCCAGGTCGCCTACGCCTCATTGTAGTTCCTCCAGATCGAGAGGAATCGAACAACTCGTCGAAGCAATGGAGAAGCTAACAAGAGCCAGACCACCACCAAGACAAGCCTACGAGCTGCCCCTCTTCACGGGATCAGCGTTCGAGTGGTTATCCTTCAAAGCCGCGATGAGGGACACCACGAAGATGTACAAGTTTAGTGCAACAGAGAACATGGCACGCCAAAGAAACTGCCTGCGCGGGGAGGCGCGGGAAGCAGTATACGCGTTGCTGCACACAGTCGACGATCCGAACATCGTCATGCGAACATTAGAACAATTATGGAAGACCGGAAGTTGTGATCGACGAACTGAAACACATGCCGCGCCCAGGGCCATCGGCAAACGAGTTAAACGCTTTCGCCATCAGGGTACAGAACAATGTGACCGTGCTACAGGCGATTGACAATAAGGGGTACCTACACAACCCTATGCTATCAAGAGACATCCTTGAGAAGCTCAGCCCGCATTTACGATCAAGATGGTGCGACTACGCCGAAGAAAATGAAGATTCCCTTGAACCAGAGGTCATCAGATTATGGACTTCAGAGGTCCTATGGCTCCAAAAAACGAGTTAAAAAAGAAGCCAGTGTACGCGACTGCAGAGGAACCACAAGCAGAAGTGGTTACAAGAAGCTGTCCGAAATGCAAGGGGCAACACACGCTTCCGAAATGCCCGTCGTTTCTCAAGATGGAACTAGAAGATCGCTGGAAACTTGTAAAGGACGTGAAGCTTTGCTTTAATGTATAGTTGGTCGACACCGCCGCGGTAACTGCAGAATACTACGGTACTAAGAATGAAACCGAGAACGTCAACACAACTGTAACTGCGAGAAGGGAAGTAATGCTGAAGGGGCATATCTTCAGCATTACTTTCCTTCTCGCAGTTACAGTTGTGGCAGTGACTATATCAGGTCCAAAAGGTGAAGCGAAGATATACGCGCTATTCGACGAGGGATCCACGGTGTCACTTCTGGATGAAGACATCGCAAAGCAGATAGGGGCAGAAGGTCCAGCCAAGACGCTTCACATTCGAGGCATCAACATATGGCAAGAAGGCATGAAGAGCCACCTGGTGAAGATCGGCATCAAAGGAATGGACGAAGAGAAACGGCCATTCTACATTCGGGCCAGAACAATCAAGCATTTAACCTGGCACCGCAAACCATACCGGATGAGTTGCTGCAGCTGAAACACTGGAGCGATCTGAGTGACAAGAAAGTGTGTTACGAACAAGGGCGTCCACAGCTACTGATCGGAGCCGACAACTGGGACTTGATTGTGTCCAAAGAACTCAGGGTAGGACGAAGGAACCAACCAGCAGCTTCGAAAACACCGCTGGGTTGGGTGATCCACGGGACTCTACCACGGACGGTGTTGAGGGAGGGGCCAGATGCAGTGCTACACCTCGACGTGGATACAAGTACACGTCTGAAAGAGATGGTAACGGACCACTTTAAAATCGATGCATTAGGAATAACGGCCAAACCACGTGTAAGCAAGGCCGACAGCAGAGCCTTGGAGACCTTCGTACGAATCGCGAAGAGAGTCGACGGTCACTACGAAGTAGGGTTGCCATGGCGTGAGGACGACCCGAAAATGCCACCGAGCTACGATGCGGCACTTAGAAGACTGAAGAACCTAGAGCAAAGGTTGAATAGGTCTACAGAATTGAAGAAAGAATACACTAGGCAAATAGAGAACCTGTTCTCAAAAGGATACGCAGAACCATGCTCCGAGGAAGACAAGACAAGTCAAAGGGCGTGGTATCTACCGCACTTCACAGTAACGAACCCGAACAAGCCCGGCAACGTGCGGCTTGTATTCGACGCAGCAGCAAAGTCCAGGGGAATCTGCCTGAACGACTTTCTGCTAGAGGGTCCGGACTTGCTACAGTCTCTACAAACGATCCTGTTTCGCTTCAGAGAGAATAAGATCGCCGTCACTGCAGACATACAAGAGATGTTTCTACGAGTCAAAATACGGAAAGAAGATCAACCAGCACAGCTATTTATCTGGAGAGGAGGCGACCAGGAACAATCACCTAAGGTTTACAAGATGCCGTCTATGATCTTCGGGGCATCATGCTCACCGTTCCTGGCTCATAGCGTGCGAAATCAGAGCGCTCAAAACGACAGCATCGAGCATCCAGAAGCAGTCAGGGCAATCACCGAAGCACATTACATGGACTGTTAGAAATTTAACGTCATTGTAATGGCAACATTTTCGATTGTCATTTTTCTTATTTGACGTTTTGACGTTGACAGGAAGTACTATAGAGACGCTTGCCGGCCGAACACGTTTCGCATTTGATTGTCGGTTTAAGCGAATTGAATTGATATTAAGCTAATTTCCCAAGACTCGGTTTTCGTCGGTCACCGTTATGATTGGTCTGGTTTGGACTCGCGAGTTTTTGTAGGCGCGTTCAAAAGGGCGTGATCCGTGATAGCTAATACGAGTTTATTGTAATTCGAATACCTTGAAAGATATACAGCACTTTGGAGCATGTTTGTGTGAACGTACCAAGACAAAGCAGTGGGGTACCCCGTCAGCGGCGCCGAGAACAAGGAAGCCACACAACTCCAGTAAGTGCTTGATGATTTTAGTTTAGATTAAGAACACGGTGAATCGCCGTAAAGGTTCATTGCTCTCGCTAGTGAATTAGGTTAGCGATTTAATGCCTGTACAAATGGGCCCTACTAGCATTATAAACTTCCCAAGGTGAACGTTACATTGGCGAGAGAATTGAACATGGACTATTACGTGGACAGTTATGAAGAAGAAGAGACTGCGGTGAAGATCACCGGGGAGGTAGACAGCATACACCGAAAATGTGGATTCAACCTGCGGAGTTGGAATTCAAACAGCGAAGAGGTTATGAGAAGGATCCCGGAGGAACTACGGGCACGAGTCAAAACACAACTACTCTCGGGATTCGATGCGAATGAGAAAACCTTAGGGCTACAATGGAACACCGCGAAGGACACTCTGGGCTTCAACACAACGCTCAGTCGTGTCAAAGACGAGGTGAAGAGCCTCAGCCGACCGCCGACGAAACGAGAAGCTCTCAGCGCCGTAATATCGCTATATGATCCGCTGGGACTACTGAGTTGTTACAGCATCACGGGGAAGATCCTGTTGCAACGCTTATGGAGAGGAATATTGATTGGGATGAAGCGCTACCGGAAGAATTTGCGCAAGACTTCGTAGCATGGTTAGGCAAGATGAATGTCATAGCCGAACTCAACTTACCGAGGTGTTATGACCCAAGGAAAGAAGCGAAAAGTAAGCAGCTCCATGTGTTCTGTGACGCAAGCGAACACGCCTTTGCGACCGCAGCGTATTGGAGATTAGAGAAGGAAGATGGCACCGCAGACGTCGTGTTAGTAGCTGCCAAAGCCAAAGTGGCGCCGATCCGCGCACAGACTATTCCGATGCTGGAATTAAAAGCGGCAGTCATCGGTACGAGAATTGCAGCTACGATAAAAAGGGAGCATCGCTGGTCCACAGACGAGACCACATACTGGACCGACTCCCGAACCGTGTTACATTGGATCCAGAACGATGGTAGGAGATACACACCCTTTGTGGCACATCGGTTAGGGGAAATCACCGAGGCCACGAAACCGAGCGAATGGAGGTGGATTCCTACCGACTTGAACGTCGCGGATTTGGCTACGCAACTAGGTTACGTACCAGAGTCACAAGAGGACAGATGGTTCATGGGGCCAGCCTTCTTACGGAATAGGAAGACGGAGTGGCCACAGTTTATGAAAAGAGATGAAAAGGAAAACGAAAGGGAGGAAGAATTCGTTCTATACGTACATTACAGCCGAAAGATTACAGTCTCCCGGAGATCGGAAGATTCTCCAGTTACGAGAAGCTGATACGAGCAACAGCCGCGATATTTTTGTTTGTTGATAACTGCAGAAGGAAAACGAAGACGATGGAAATGCAACACATCGAAAAAGCAGAAAAATTATGGATGCAAAAAAGCCAGGAAGAAAGCTTCAGCGAGGAAGTGAAGCTGTTAAAAAAGGGGAAGACGATCCCAGCGATAAACAAATTATGTATTTCAATTGGATCCAATCAGTGGAGACGACGATCTGTTAAGAGTGAACGGCAGGATCAATGCCGCCAACGTGTCATCCGAGATGAAACAGCCAATCATTTTGGATGGAGGACATCCCTATACGAGATTGCTTGTCTATCGAGAGCATCAGACAGCGGGACATGCAAACTCCGAACGAGTGGTCAACGATTTAAGACAACGCTATTGGATTTTGAAACTTCGACCGACAGTACGCGCCGTCGCCCGTAAGTGTGCACTGTGCCGAGTCCGAAAGGCACAGCCTCAGACACCAGTCATCGGAGACTTACCCGCAGCGAGAATGGAGCCATATCACCGACCCTTTTCCAATTACGGGGTTGACTACTTCGGACCACTTTTAGTCACAATAGGAAGGCGCTACGAGAAGAGATGGGGCGCGCTGTTTACCTGTCTGACAACGCGAGCAGTTCACTTGGAGTTAGTGAACTCACTGTCAACCGACTCATTAATTATGGCATTACGACGGATGGCTGCGCGACGAGGATGGCCAGCCGTTGTGTACAGCGACAACGCCACGAACTTTAGAGGAGCAGACGCCGAGCTACGGGCTGCCTACGTCGAATGGGCACCAGCTCTACGAGAATATGGGCTGCTGCATCGGACGGATTGGAGATTTATCCCAACCGGGGCACCAAACCAGGGAGGTGCTTGGGAGCGATTAGTCAGATCCGTCAAAGTCGCTCTCACCGCTACTTTGAACCAGAAGACACCGAGAGAAGAAGTGCTTCACACCTTGCTCGTTGAAGCCGAATACTCCATCAACGCGAGGCCACTAACCCACGTTTCGGTTGACCCAAAAGATCCAGAAGCCATCACGCACTTGTAGCCTTGTAAGAAATATTGTACAAGCGGCTTTGTCGTTAAGGTAAAGTTCCGAAGTACCTTAGCGATAGAAAGGGACAGAAATATTGTACAAGCGGCTCTATCGTTAAGGTAAAGTTCCGAAGTACGTTAGCGAGAGAAAGAGACAGACGATCGAATTTTCTGGAAACGCCAACGAATTTTTACGCGGGCTATAAAAACGAGTAAAATTGGCCCGTGGCCGGTAGGATACAGTGCAGTTCGGACCGCCTTGAAGACAAGAAGAAAAGAAACCGAAGAGAAGCGAAGACCTGAAGAACACTGCAAGATATTAGAAGCTCAGAATAGTGCAAGATAATAAAGAACCGAACCGTTCAAGATCAAGAAGCTCAAGTGCGAGTAGCAGTGTCGTAATTGTTAGCATCATCATTATATAAATAAAACTGATTCTCGAAAGATCCCTGACCGCCCTATCTTCCATTACAGTCCACCCAGAGCTAACAGTAATAGTAGGTACCGCACTCGCCGCGCGTAACCTTGAGCGGGATAGCTGCTCTTCGCGTTGAACAAAACAACCAAGCGTCGGTGACGTCAAAAAATAGCGAGTGTGGTACCTACTATTACATCTGGCTTGGCACTGACTTCAAACCTATGAATAGGTAGCACATACAAATTAAGTTATTTTACATTTTTGAATTAAAATCACTTGTACTTATTCCACTATTATTATAACAAGTTCCATCAAGTGCCGACAATCGAGAGTATAAATTACATAAGACTTTACAGTATTTTATACTTTTTAATTTTTGAAGTCGGTTTTTTTAAACGAAGTTTTTTTTTTATATTCTAGTTTTATACTACGACATGCACCATAAAAAGTATTGCAAAAACGTCTGCAGCATAATACGGCTCATTTAAAGCGATCATTTTCATCATTTTAAATTGTCCTCTCCAAAAATTCCAGCCACGTTCTCAAATTATTCGGATAATACTCACGTGAAAATTTTCAACTGAAATTAGTTCGGCACGCGTTGCCGCCTGTAATCTCGAAACTGAATAGGGGACAATTTGTGACGTCACATACAGACATTTTCATACCATGGAATAAGAGGAAATGGAAGCGTTAAGCGAATATGTTGTAAATACTCTTTTTTTTTAATACAACTCCCGCATTAGCAATATACATACTGTGTCGCGCTGAACTTTACAAACATACATGTTACGGACACAATGAACACCCCACAATTTGTGGACAATCAATTTCATTTCTGTCCATCGAAAGGTTGCATGGAAGAGATTGCTTTTAGCGCCCATTGTACATATCTTCTTGCAATATTCGATTGTAAAATTGCAATTAAAGTACATATTCTATACTAATCTATGATGACTATGAAAAGGTCGGAATAGGATCATTCTAAACGAATTACCATTCCGACATGAAGTATCATCAACTATTATCCCTGTTGATGTTGTAGTGGCACCCAATGTATTTTTATTCCATACTAGGTGACCCGTGCCCACTTCATCATCATCAGCCTATCGCAGTCCACTGCTGGACATAGGCCTCTCCAATTGCGCGCCACTTGGTTCGATCCTCGGCTTCTCGCATCCAGCTCGTGCCAGCCGTCTTGCGTGGATCATCACTCCACCTGGCCTGTGGACGTCCTACACTACGTTTGCCTAGACGCGGTCTCCACTCAAGAACCCGTTTACCCCAACGGTAATCAGTTCTGCGGCTAATATGGCCAGCCCACTGCCACTTCAGCTTGCTAATCCTTTGGGCTATGTCGATGACCTTGGTTCTCTGCCGGATTACCTCATTCCTGATGCAATCCCTCAGAGAAACGCCGAGCATAGCCCTCTCCATAGCACGCTGAGCGACTTTGAACTTGTTGACCAGCCGTGCCGTAAGTGTCCACGTTTCGGCTCCGTATGTCATGACGGGTAGGACGCAATGATTGAAGACTTTCGTCTTAAGGCACTGTGGGATCGACGATGAAAAGACCCGACGAAGTTTCCCAAATGCTGCCCAACCCAGCTGAATTCTCCTGTTCACCTCATCCTCAAAGTTGTTTCTACCTAACTGCAAAGTCTGCCCGAGGTACACATAATTTTGAACAACTTCGAGAACGGCACCGTGTACTGCGGTAAACATTTTTTTCTCCAACTTAATTTACAAATCCGGCTATGACGAAAATGTCGTTCCGCTATTCGGGTTATTAAATATCCTATGTGACTCAAAAATAATATAGCCTTCTATTGGTAAATAATTTTCAAAATCGGTTCAGTAGATCCAGAATCCAGAGAATTCCCCCTACAAAGTCACAAACGCACAAACTTTGCCTCTTTATATATTATACTAGCTGATCCGGCCAACGTTGTTTTGCCATAACAAAAAAAATAGGGTATATAAAAATAGATGTTGGTCGATTCTCAGACCTACCCGATATGCACACCAACTTTTATAAAAATCGGTCCGGCCGTTTCCGAGGAGTATGGTAACTAACATTGTGACACGAGAATTTTATATATAAGATAAGTATAGATGTAAAAATGACTGTACTCTACTTCATGAAAAGCATTCTTATTGCGAATGTACACAATGAGTTCCCGTTTTATACCATTTGGGTACGCCACCCTAAAAAGCACCATTCAATACAACGTATCATTGTTTAACACATTCTGCACGTGTTGTTAAATATCTCCATCAAAAATATAATGTCCAAAACAAACAAACAGTCAAACAATGTATCGAAAATTCACTTTCTTATCTCTGGGGGATCGCAAAACCCTTATCAAGTACAGAAAATATGTTTCTGTCTGACCATTTGATAGGCCCTTGTTACTGTCAAAAGTCATCTCATTAAAATGGACCATTTTCTGTTTTTGTAAAAAACATTTCAAGATCCTTTAGTATCTAGGTAATGTAGCATGTGAAATGGAGAATTTATATTAAAAGTTGGAAATGTTTTTCAAATGGAATCAAATTAAAATTGTTGTTGAAAACACAGTTGCTTTCTGTAAACTACGTTTTGTTTACAAAAATGATCATAATATGCTGAATTTAATATTTAATTTTACTAAAGAAAAAAAAAGTACACGGTGTGATAAATGTTTAACTGTGCGTTTAATTTCTGTCTGTGAAATATTTAGTAAGACATATTGTTTGAATGGCCCTTATTACTGCCAAAAATGTATGTGAAAGATTATTTACCCATATTATGTGTAATTAAATCTTTCACAGACATTTTTACATGCCGAACTTTACAGCTAGCATGCGTCGGCAATAAATAAACTATGCGAGAACAGTATATGGTCTGGGTTAGGCTTTTGAAGAATGAGCCACAGTTTTGAATCAGCCTGTCTAAACACTTTTTTTGTTATGTTTGGCCCTGCCAAAATTACTCTACTCTGCCTGATAGAAAGCATAAGCAGAATCCAAAAGTGGTGCTCACCATACTGCAAATGCAGACAATGCAACATGGTGACCCACACCATGGTGGGCTAGTGATGCTTCTGCATCATTGGGCCTCCGGTCTCGCACTCACCAGCGAAACACGACAGCACGATCGCTGTCATTTTACGTTGATTTTCTGTGCGAGGGTAGTACAGCCCCCGGCCCGTTCGTGTTGAGATCAGCGTACATACGGCATACGAGCCTCAGTCGTGTTACCTTTCCGGTATTAGTCAAGATTAACGACCCGAAGCGCGACATTACTGCAAGCAGGATATTAGGGTAGACCGTGAAAACACCTAAACCTATACCTCATACCTGAAAATCTCGGCTATGTCGAACTAAATTGTAAACTTAATATCTTATCGTGGTAAAAACAAGCCTATGTTGTACGCTGATAATGTAGCTTTGTATTGGTGAAAGAATTTTTAAAATTGGTTTATGGTTAGACGCGAAAGGGTAACAAACGAACTCACATTCGCACTTAAATATTATTTAAAAGCGTCGTCGAAGTCGGTTAACAGGTAGGTAGCTGTGTTTACACAGATTTTAAAATTATAACACTAATTATTGAAAACTTAGTTATTCAAAAATAAGCATTAAAAATATACAATCGTTTCGTTTTCCACATTCCATTAAAAACAATGGATTTTTCACTATAAATTTATCAACCGTGAGGGACCCACGCTTCGGCATGAATGGGCCGGCTCGACCGGAGTGATACCACGGCCTCACAGAAAACCAGTGTGAAATAGTGCTTGCGCTGTGTTTCACCGAGTGAGTGAGGATACCGGAGGCTCATACCCCCTCCCCCGTCCCCACCTTATTAAGGCCCGCAACGCACTTGTGACGCCTCTGGTGTTGCGGGTTTCCATGGGCGGCGGTAATCGCTTACCATCAGGTGATACGGCTGCTCGTTCGCCGCCTATTCCAAAAAAAAAATAGAATTTTCAAATATTTTATCTGTATTAAATCAACTATGATTTTCACTGCCACTTCTATTCACAGAAACCCTTCGTCGCTATTCTGTCTGGTTGAATTCCACACATAATTATATCTGGCCACAGCGCAATACGTTCTACTGTAGATGACAATTAATACGAACGAGAAATGGGCCATACATTGGGCCATACAGTTACTCTCCATCAGTCAATGACACTCTATCTGATTCACTGTAGAACTAACTGTACTGGTAATGGGAGAATGACTGCGTTTTGAATTTACTAGTACGATATCTTTTAACTAGCGATATACTCGTACATTGTCTTAATATAGTTTTTGAAGGTTACTCCTAAGAAACAATCTAAAAAAAACCCGCGGTATGAATTTTTAAGCTATTGCATAGCTTTTATCGCGGGCTTTGAGGCCTTTGAGCGCGGCGACCGAATCAAGAAATTCCGTAACACAAATAAAACCTGACACCCGAAGCTCGCACGAATCGAGACGAGCTGCTCCGAAATCCACACTCAGCGCCCTCTGTTGTTTGTTGTGAAGTCTTCGTATCTTTTTTGTTTTGTGTAATTTTGTATTACCTACTTATTTAATGAATACCTATTATAGGAACCTATGTACACAAACATAATAAAAAAAATACAATATTTACATACAAGCGTCAATACCTATTTACCACAATATCCAGGAAACATTCACAAAAAGACGACGACGCCCAGTTGAAACTTGAACTCGAGGCACCTTCGTGATAAATCATTCGCCTACACCTTCGCACCAATAACTCATTACTACTAAATGTTAAAATTGTTGTTCTTATGCTACTAGATAAATTCTAACGGTCCGGTAATTCCAAACATACATTTGTTTGTTGTCAGTATGGCACCAATTATATAGATGGCGGTGTACTTCGAATGCGATGGAGCATTTGATAAATAGTTTAGGATTTTTCATTCACAATATTATACATACTGCATAGATAAAAAATAAATAAATAACTATCATTGCATAAGTTGATAAAAAATATTATGCAATAGCTTTACCACGACAGTCCCCGCGTGCCACACGTCTTTTTTCAGAGAGTAATATCAAGCGTTAACTAAAAGTGAGGCGAACGCTGCAGCGCTTTTTTAGTAGTTATGTCGTCTAACAATCTTTTAAAACAAACAGTACTACAACGCTTATTATTAGGGATGATTTTCTCGTAACTAAAGAGGCCTAAAGACCTTGAATTTTAAGGCGGTAACGCGTTTCGTTTAACGTAGTATAACTGCGCAACGTACAAAAGGGCGCGAAATGGCGTAAACTCTTGTTGTGCGTCGGACAGACACTTTTTTTATTGAATAAGAAGGCAAAGAGCAGACCGGTCAGCCAGAGAGCAGGTCAATATGAAGGTAAGTTACTACCGCCACCCATGAAAACCTGTAACTCAATTGTTACAAGATCTTTACTCTGAATCAGGTGGTGTTAGAAATTTAACGTCACTGTAATGGCAACATTTTTAATTGTAATTTTTTTCTTGTTTGACGTTTTGACGTTGACAAAGTACTTGAGACGCTTGACGGTTTAAGTTAATTTAATTGATATTTAGCTAATTTTCCAACGACTAGGTGTTTCGTCGGTCACCGTTATGATGGGTCTGGTTTGGACTCGCGAGTGTTAGTAGTCACCTTCAAAGGGGCGCGATCCGCGATAGCTAATACGAGTGTATTGTAATTCGAATACCTTGGAAGATTGTACAGCATTTTGGAGCATGTATGTGTGAACGCGGCAAGACAAACGGCAGTGGGGTACCCCATCAACGGCCGACGAGATCAAGGACATCACGCATCTCCAGTAAGTGCTTGATTACATTAGCTTAGAATAAGAACACGGTGAAACAGCCGTTGAGTTAATTGCTCTCGCCAGTGAACTAGTTTTAGCGATTGTATGCTTATAACATGGGCCTATAGGTATTGCAAACGTCACAAGGTGATCGCTGCATTGGCGAGAGTATTGAACAGGTGGTATTTAAGCTCCTATAACCCTTTTTATTGAAAAGATATCTCCCGCATTAGGAATATATCCTGCGTCACGGGAGATTTCACAAACATACGTGAAGCGGACACAAAAAACACTCAGACTCAGAACGACAATTTGCGGACCACGTAAAGTGCAGGCGCGGTTCCAGGAGGGGGGGTCACAAGGGACGTGACCCCCCCCCCCCCAAATCTGCTACTAGAACCTGATTTTCTTATTCTTATCAGTTTCCATAATTGTTCAATCGGGATAAGAAATCAAATGATAGGAATTCTTTGAGAGAGTTATCTTTGGCCGTATCAGCGAGCACCTGTCGCGAGTGGGCCCTGATCTATTGGACTGCCAATTTGGATTCCAACGGGGACACTCGACAGTGGACGCTAATATATAGGTGTGTTCGCTCCCTGTCGGGGTCGGCAGTCCGATCTGGGAGGTGGTGTTGGTAGTTACCCTTGATATGGTTAACGCTTTCGGCACCTTTCAATGGGGCGCGATTAGGCCCTTGAATATCACGAGGTGCCGACTTACCTTCGTGCCTTCATAGAGGTCTATCAGCGCGACAGGACAGTGAAGTTTCTCGATCGGAACGGAGTGGAAATTTGAAGGGAGGTGTGTTATGGGGTTCCCCAGGACTCTGTATTGGGCATGGGCCCGCATCGTATACGAGGTTCCATAACAATGGTGTATGGTATGGAACCTCGTATACGATGCGGGCCTTCGCACTAGCCTGACTTCGGGCATCAGTGTCGCCTGCTATGCAGACGATACCCTAATACTGGCTAGAGGGTCACGCTTCGGGGAGGTGCTTCTGCTCGCAAGGGGTGGCTTGTGTCGTGGATAAGATTCATGAGCTGGGCCTGAGAGTGGCGCCTCAGAAAGCTGAGGCGATATGGTCGTGGTTGTCATGGACATCGGTCGTTGTGGCCACATGCAGGGGAGATGTGGCCACTGGAAACGACACGACACCTCGGTGCAGCCCCCTGGCCGGAGTCGGAACACCGACCCGCCTGAGACGACACCCCCGTCTCGTCTCCGGCGAGTCGGTGTTCCGACTCTCTTACTGTGTAGAACGGTGAGAGGTAGGACAACGACATGCCCTGGGTTTGAATCTGGTAACCCCAGGATGTACCTCAGTGATGAGGTAAGGCAGGGGGAACTCCAGAAGCCGCTGATGCGTTTCTGGAGCTCCTCTTGACTGCAGATATAGGCCGCCACCGGGGTTTAGTGGTTAGACCGATTTGTCGGGAGTTCCATACACGCCCTTCATCCCCCAACGGAGCTAGATCCTCTAAATATTTATCCAGAGATTGTCACAGATGTCTCAAATATTATGATCCCAATAGATTTACCAATAAAAACAAAAGATTTCCATTTGTTTTTAATGTGTATTGTGCAATAAAGTCTAATTTACTCGACTTATTTGATTAGTGACCCCTCCAAAATTTCAGGCTGGAACCGCGCCTGGTAAAGTGTTGACCCCATGTGGGGTTTCAACCCAAATCACTCAGTGCAGTAGAAAGTGGCGTGGTGATTGCTTAATCCACTAAGCTTAACTTGCATGCAAGCAATATAAGAATTACTTTACAGCGGTTTTCTGTTCGGCTTTGACATCACTCAGATCAAGTTGCTCCATTTGTGCTGAGCATATTTTTCCCATAAACACCCTTATGTCAATGGCAATAAATTTGTAGTAGATTAAAAACTAGGCTTTAATAAGGCTCTCTCTATCCATCCAAAAATGTAAGCATGAGTGTATCGATAAAGCAGAGTTTTTTTTTTTTTTTTTATGGAATAGAACGGCAAACGAGCAGACGTATCGCCTGATGGTAAGCGATTACCGCCGCCCATGGACACCCGCAACACCAGAGGCGTCACAAGTGCGTTACCGGCCTTTGGGGGATGGGGGGGAGATAGGGGGAGGGGTTGGGTTGGTATGGGCCTCCGGTATCCTCACTCACTCGGTGAAACACAGCGCAAGCACTATTTCACACCGGTTTTCTGTGAGGCCGTGGTATCACTCCGGTCGAGCCGGCCCATTCATGCCGAAGCGTGGCTCTCCCATTAATAAAATACTATTTGAATCGCTTTTTTGATCGAATGTAATCGAATTAAACATACCGATTCGAGTTAAAGCGATATAAAGGAACAGCTGTCAGAGAAAAATGTACGTAGAAAGCGATTGGATTGAAATTGGATATGTATTGCTTCATGTATAATCCGTCAATCGATCACTCCTTAGAGTGACTTCTTATTTCCCCACGTATATTTATCAGACTTTTTACACTACATGCTACTTATATGTACCTATATTATGTACCTATATTATGTACCTATATTATGTACCTATATTATGTACCTATATTATGTACCTATATTATGTACCTATATTATGTACCTATATTATGTACCTATATTATGTACCTATATTATGTACATATGCTAAGAGAGAAGAAGGAACAAGCTAAAATTAAAATAATTACCTACAAATTTTAACAAAAAAAAAACCGACTTCAATCTGGATCAATTTTAAATGGGACCATTCGGAAAGCACCAGCTTTCAAATAAAAAAATAATTATCAAAATCGGTTCACCCAGTCAAAAGTTATGAGGTAACAAACATAAAAAAAAAAGCGGACAAGTGCGAGTCGGACTCGCCCATGAAGGGTTCCGCGGCAGCAAGTAACATAATATAATTTATATTTTATTTTTATATTTGTGTTGATTGAATGAAAGGTAAATTGCAGTTTACGATTTATGACGTATTAAAAAAAAACTACTTACTATATTTCGTTCAAACCAATTTTCGTTGGAAGTTTACATAGTAATGTACATCATATATTTTTTTTAGATTTATCATTCTCTTATTTTAGAAGTTAAAGGGGGGGGGACACTCATTTTATCACTTTGGAAGTGTCTCTCGCGCAACCTATTCAGTTTAGAAAAAAATGATATTAGAAACCTCAATATCATTTTCGAAGACCTATCCATACCCCACACGTATTGGTTTGATGAAAAATTTTTTTTTGAGTTTCAGTTCTAAGTATGGGGACCCCCAAAATTTATGGTTTATTTTTATTTTTGTGTAAAAATCTTAAAGCTATTCACAGAATACATCTACTTACCAAGTTTCAACATTATAGGTGTAATAGTTTCGGGAAAAAGTGGCTGTGACATACGGACGGACAGACAGACAGACAGACGTGACGAATCTATAAGGGTTCCGTTTTTTGCCTTTGGCACGGAACCGAAACGAATTGAGAACCTCCTCCTTTTTTTGAAGTCGGTTAAAAAAACCTCTACACAAGCACTTATCCGAGTAATCATACGCCAAAAATGCCTTAAATAATTTTGGAAAAGAGCTGATACTTTTACACTGCTGGACCGATATTAACCAAACATAGCTAAGAACCACCGCAAGGAAAATGACTTTCAAATGAGAAAAACCGCATCGAAATCGGTCAATCCATTTGAGAGCAACGATTCCATAGACAGACACACACACACAGACAGACGTCGACGTCAAACTTATAACACCCCTCTTTTTGCATCGGGGGTTAAAAACAGACCAGAGCGGTCACAGAATGGTATCCTAGAGGCAGCATCAGAAGCAGGGGTAGGCAGGATAAGCGATGGGAAAATGAACTCGCAATAGTAGCCGGACAATGTTGGATGTTGAAATAATAAATAAATATTTTGGACATCTAACACACAACGCCAAGTCCTAGTCCCAAGCTAAGCAGAGCTTGTATTATGGGTACTAAACAACTGATACATATACATATATACTTTTTTTCTGTAAATGCATACATATTATAGATAGAAAACATCCAAACTCCGAAACAAATATTTGTAAATCATACAAACATTTGGTCCGACTCGGTAATCGAACCCAAAACCTCATTATCAGCAGTCGCACAAGCTAACCGCGACACGGTTAGCGTGTGCGACGGCGTTGTGTGTTAGATGTCTGAAATATTTATTTATTTATTTATATTTATCAATAGTTCATTAGTCTCTCAAAGGGGATTCCCTGTTAAGTAGTTTGTGCACAACAGTGATTCTCAAAAGGCGCCGAGATACCGCGTCGGTAGCAACCTGGAGTGGTTATGGTCATATATAAATTTATATAGTTTGTGATTTTGTTCTAGATTGTTATTTAGTATTAAGAGTTTGTACCTAGTAAGTAGCCAGAGCGACATGTTTATCACTCTGACGACTCATCACAGAGGTTTACACCTAGTTTTAGTGTCAGAGACGACTCGCCCTTTGGCCCATGCTAATCCTAATATTTAAATTTTACGGTAAATTCAAATTTATTACTAGTGCTAAAACTGATAAATTCAATAAGTGACTGTACGTTTGGCCTAGTGGTTTAACGGTCACCACGCCGTTTCCTACTTCGCCAAGTGTCGTGGGTACAAATCCCATGTAGGACAACACTTTGTGTGATCCACAAATTGTTGTTCTGAGTCTGGATATTCTTTGTGTCCGTTTCATGTATGTTTGTAAAGTCCCCCGCGACACAGGATTTATTCCCAGTGCGGGAGTTGTCTTTTTAAAAGATAAAAAATAATAATATACGTTTAGTGTTTCATTTACACTGTAGAGATAAATATTTTGACTTTAATTATTTTGCCCAAGCATTATATCGTACCGACCGATCTCTACTGACTATTTCATAATTAACATTTCCATTTATTTAAAAACAATATAGTAAAAATAGGGAGATGCCAGCTGATTAACGACTGCATGGGTTCCTTAGCTTTTTATGACTGACAACATTTAAAAACGTTGTTAGTTGATAACAAGATCAACAAAACTATGCCTCGTTGGTCTAGTGATTAGCGTAAGCGACTGCGGATCAAGAGGTCTCGGGTTCGATTCCCGGGTCGAATTGCTGTTGGGTTTTTCTTACAATAAATTATTAATAGCAGCCTGGAGTATGGAAGATGACGGTGTTTCCCGCCCGTGCCTGGGAGAGCACGTTAAGCCGTCGGTCCCGGTTGTCTTGAACATCTATGGCAATCGTTATTGGGAAGTCAGTGCCCTCAAATATACTGACAACTAGTTCAATCTTCGAATTCAATTCACCCTCAGGGTTGCGGAGGTCCGATGCCAGTCGCTTCGTGGAAAAACTGATATTCAGGTAAAACAGATTGAACTAGTAGCCGACCCCAAATCTTGCGAGTAATAAAGGCTAGGAAGATGAACAAGAACAACAAAAAGTTAAAATAAATCGAATATGTAAAAAAATTTGATAAAATGTTTATAGCCTATGTCATCCGGGCTTTTATTATGAATCTATTGATACCTGATTCATAAAAATCGGTATAGTAATTTAGGTGCTACAGTAGAACATACATACATCAATTTAAAACAATCAGTGGCAGTAACTTCTTAAATTCAAACAGCAGTGCATAACGAGAAGATTTGCGTTTTGTTTTTATTAACATTTAGTCATTTCTTGCTGCGTGTTATAAATTTTGTTTCAATCATTTCCGTAAATTGCAGCAAAAAACCGTCACAAGGTTTAGAGTTCTATACGCGGAACCTTAAAACAACCATTGATGACGAACGGGTTAATTGGAGAGGCATCGGGTGTCGTTAATGAGCACCAGCCCTTAGAAATCCACCCCCAAGAGTTGGATAGATCCTATCATGTTTTGTAAAAGGAAAGGGAATATTTTCTACCTATCTTGATTATATGGAATTCCAAAGAAAATGTTTCTGAGAATTGCCCGTTTGTGTTGATTGAAATTTTGCTTTTCATTAGTAATATTTTAGGCTGCTTTATCTCTGGTTCAGATAATGAAAATATGTCTTACACTGACAGAAATGCGCAGAAAAATTTACTA
Organism: Diaphora mendica; assembly: GCA_949125395.1. NCBI lineage: Eukaryota > Metazoa > Arthropoda > Insecta > Lepidoptera > Erebidae > Diaphora > Diaphora mendica. The sequence goes on from OX421334.1 coordinate 5,028,140, forward strand.
TATTAATTCATAGTATATTTATAGGAATTTAAAATATATTTTTGAGTTAATTGGCTCAATATCTATAAATGCCGGAAAACGAAAAAAAAAATCATGAAAACAATCACATTTTGCAAGTGGTTTATCTATATTTAATTTTTTCACCCATGCATGGGAGTACCGCAGTACCGTGGGAGAGCAACGCTTCGACATGAATGGGCTGGCTCGACCGGAGTGATACCACGGCCTCACAGAAAACCGATGTGAAATAGTGCTTGCGCTGTGTATCACCGAGTGAGTGAATATACCGGAGGCCCATACCCCCATTCCCCTACCCCTACCTCTCCCCCATCCCCAAAAGGCCGGCAACGCACTTGTGACGCTTCTGGTGTTGCAGGTGTCCATGGGCGGCGGTAATCGCTTACCATCAGGCGATACGTCTGCTCGTTTGCCAGCTTATAACATAAAAAATGCATACATACTTTCGTTCATGCACATATGCATGCGTTGTATATATTTTTAGCAAGTAGCTAGTCGAGCTAGAACAGAAGTATTCTTTCGAAGACCACCCTAACTACTTAACTGATTTCTAAAATGTACTAATATTATGCTCCCTTAAGATGCTGGATATTTCTGCGTTTTTTTTCCTAAAGATTTCGAAACCTCTAGTACCAGTAAAAGATCTATTAATCTGAGTCTCCGAATATTCTAAAAAGCACAACTAACATAATTAACATGAAATGAACATCACACTCCCAAGACATGGCGGCAACACCGCAACTTCCAACTAGATACAATTAAGTTATTGTCAACAACTGAAGTTCCCCGGTTGTAAGTTACAACTTAACTGAAACTTGCTCACCTAGACTGTTTGTTAGTGACATAATTAATTATATTTTATGTCAGGTAATATGTTTAAGCCGTTCTTATGTTTCTACTCCTACTGTTTTCTATCCGTGTAGTGATAAATTAAGAGTAAGGAGTGTCATGGAATCTCATGGGTGTCGCAAGAGGCGGCTAAGGGAGCAAACTACGCAAGACGACATCGTTGCAAAGAGAATGAAAACTTGAAACAAATCCTAAAGCAACCTATCTTGTCAGCGCGGTATGGATACTAGGCCATCCGAGGCACATAGGGTTTAAACCCCCGGGCCTCGGAGAGCATGTAAAGCTGTCGGTCCTGCGCCTGATCTCTCCCCAATCGTTTCGGTTAACCGCCCCATTGGATTTTGAGAGAGAGTGAACAGAGAGTTGACCTGTGTTTACGCATACACACTTGTGCACTATAATATCTCCTGCGTAGTTGGCTGGTCTTGTCGGTTAACCGTCCCATCGGATTATGAGAAAGAGGGAAGAGACAGTACACCCTCGTTTGCGCACACACTTGTCCCCTATAATATCTCCTGCGTAGTTGGCTGGTCTTGTCGGTTAACCGTCCCATCGGATTATGAGAAAGAGGGAAGAGAGAGTACACTCTCGTTTGCGCACACAGTTGTCCACTATAATATCTCCTGCGTAGTTGACTGGTCTTGTCGGTTAACCGTCCCATCGGATTATGAGAAAGAGGGAAGAGACAGTACACCCTCGTTTGCGCACACACTTGTCCCCTATAATATCTCCTGCGTAGTTGGCTGGTCTTGTCGGTTAACCGTCCCATCGGATTATGAGAAAGAGGGAAGAGAGAGTACACTCTCGTTTGCGCACACAGTTGTCCACTATAATATCTCCTGCGTAGTTGACTGGTCTTGTCGGTTAACCGTCCCATCGGATTATGAGAAAGAGGGAACAGAGAGTGCACCTGTGTTTGCGCACACACTTGTGCACTATAATATCTCCTGCGTATTTGGCTGGTCTCCGTTGAGACTGGCCGACGTGGCTGTTATCGGCTAGGAGAACATTATATTAGGACAAAACCTCCTGTCTAAGGAAGTGGCCTATGTCTAGCATAGAACTGTCAAACGCTGTTGATGATTATCTTTCCACTCAAATAACAATATTTTAGGTCCTGATATTACAATGTTCAAGTTTGAATTGGAAATCTAAATTCTAAATATAGATATAGATGTTACCCGAATAGATTATATTATTATTATCTATTTAACTTATTGTTTGAGAATTTAATTTTGTGTAAAATGGCCACAAATGTCAAATGAATCGTGTGCACATGTGGGGGACAGGTGTGTCATGTCCCACCAACACAAAGGGAGGATCCTCCGACCAGGCGAGGTGATCATGCCTGGCGAGCCAACTGCCCAACGGTTGATGTTGGGATGTTGTATGTATCTCAATTGGCGCGCGAACTTTCACTGCGCGATTCAGGATTGGTAGTTTCTTAGTTTCCGTCGTTACTCCGTAGTTCAGTGTAACTTCGGTAGATGGCGCTGTAGTATATTTCTGTTGCGCTGTATGTGGAAGTCGCCACACACACATGTACACGTCATCAACGCCACGTCATTTGACTTATTAGTAGTGTTGCAAGCCTCATAAATGTTCGTTTTTTATTTTTTTACTATGTTTGGAAAATTTAGAATAAGTTTTTTAGTTTGTATGCTGTGTGTTTCAAATAAATAAAGTTTACTATTATTAATCTCCTCATCTAATCTCCTCCTTTTCTTCAAGTGAATTATTGTCAGCTAGACATCTAAAAAAATAACAGTAAGTAAATATATGTGTGTGAAGAAGTTATCTTGTTCTAACAAGATAACTTCTTCACTTATGATTTTTGAGTGATGAGTGATATAAAGCACTTTATAAACACTTTACACAAAGAACGCCTAGAGTCAGGATATTTCATACAACACATTTTTGTCCCTGGGCTTTTGGGAATTAAGCTGGATTTGATTTTTCGTTTTTTTTCACCCCACTAGTATCTAAGACATCTCCGAATCAGTGGTGGTCCCTAAAAACTCTATAGTAATAATCTTCATTATCTTGTTAAGTGAATGAGAAAATGGAAAATCCGTTCTCGTTCTACGTTCTCAATTTTGCGTAAGAGTTTCAAGTGGTAATCAGTTTAAAAATCAATTGACAATCCTTTCCCGTTATTTTCACTACAGAAGCATCTAGTTATTCTGATTGTCATTTACTTTCTAATATATTCGAAGGAGATAATATAATTACTTCTCTTGTTCTGAGTTAATTAGTACCTGTATACCAGCATGTGTGCCAATGGTTCCTCTATTAGGTCATTATTATGCGCTTTAGATTATAGCCAAGAACCTCGACTAATACCTTCAAGAGACTGATGTGTGTGCTTAATTTTTGCAAGACGTACCCATTTGACTTTTAACAAACTAAATGTTGCTTTTTAACCCCCGATGCAAAAAGAGGGGTGGTATAAGTTTGACGTGTCTGTCTGTCTGTCTGTGGCACCGTAGCTCGCGAACGGATGAAGCGATTTCAATTTAGTTTTTTTTGTATGAAAGGGGAGTTACGTGCGAGTGTTCATGAAAATCGGTTGAGCCGTTTAAAAGTTATGGTGGTGAAAGTGGGGAAGAATAACCGAATGTGGGAGAGCCACGCTTCGGCATGAATGGGCCGGCTCGACCGGAGTGATACCACGGCCTCACAGAAAACCGGTGTGAAATAGTGCTTGCGCTGTGTTTCACCGAGTGAGTGAGGATACCGGAGGCCCATACCCCAACCCCCCTCCCCCTATCTCCCCCCCCATCCCCCAAAGGCCGGTAACGCACTTGTGACGCCTCAGTGTTGCGGGTGTCCATGGGCGGTGATAATCGCTTACCATCAGGCGATACGTCTGCTCGTTTGCCGGCCTATTCCATAAAAAAAAAAAGAAAAAAAAAATGTGTGCAAAAATATCATCGAGTGGGGTCTCAAATGAAAGCGCATAACGTGTTTTTTACTTTTTAAAGGGAAATCGGGTTATTAGGTATGTCGGGAGTTTTTTGAAATTTTGAGAATTAGTTATTGTTGTTGTTTTTGCTGCTAAATCGTTGTACCTAACTACTACAATTTAGCAGCTAAAAATGTTTTGCACTAGATATTTTTATTACGTTTACAATAAAAATCCATTAAAAAAGTTAATGTTGTCGGTCAAATGAAAGCAGTTTACATTTTCATCGCTGCCTCATATTTCTTCTCATATAAAGTAATAAGACAACACAATTTGCAAAACAAGTATGAACCTACGGTATTAAGTTTAGAATTCCTGTTTGCCAATAAATTACAAAGTTCGCCAACAACCGGAGGAGTTTTTGAATATCATTAATTTTAACGAACCCGATCTTTTCTTATTAATCAGCGTTGAAGCTATTTTGTTGGGAGACATTTGGGCTATAAACCTTTTGTTTGATGAGGTAATGGTCGTCATCATCAAGAATAGTTTTTGATATTCCAATCCTGGACATAGGTATCTTCTTCAAAATGCAGGTGGTGGTCACGCTGTCTGGTTGGTTTAAGGTTTATTTCTAGTTTTCCTTCTGTATCCAACTGCCTTCAAAGAGAAGGATCATTGTGAGAGACTGCCTCGTTGGTCTCGCGGTTGGCGTGTGCGACTGCTGATTATGAGGTCTTGGGTTCGATTCCCTGGTCGGACCAAATGTTTGTATGATCTACAAATATTTTGTTTCGGAGTTTGGGTGTTTTCTATGTATAATATGTATGGATTTACAATTTTTTTTATGTATTTGTATCAGTTGTCTAGTACCCATAACACAAGCTCTACTTAGCTTGGGACTAGATGGCGTTGTGTGAAAAAAAAAGAATTAGTCTTTATCTTGTTTGAATCTAGATCATCTAAACCATCTGTTTGGTGATCAATTAAAAAATGTGGAGTGTCACCATACCTATTCAACCCATGGGTGTTATAAAACCGACTAAAAGAGCAAACTTTTTGTTTTTTGGATACAAATACGTGGGTGGTTCTTAGTTCTTTAGGTATAGACGTTATCAAGTAACAGACTTTCGTTAATTTTTCGACTTATTAAGGATTCTAACAACATCTGTCGCATGGAGTATTTGTATAATATAATTTTTTGTTTAAATGCTGACTGTTCTTTGAGTTTATTGGAGTTTACTCTTTTATAAACTGTTAAAAAACAAAGTCAAAAAGTAGGGTATCAGTTTTGGCAGGCTATATGTTTGTATATAGCGTCTAAGCTACTGAAACGATTTTAATAAATTTGGTAACAAAACATTAGTAATGGCGGCCTGGGTGACATAGGCTACAGAATATATAAAAGTTATTACGTAGTGGTGCTCAGACAAAAGTCTTCTCCATTTTCAAATTTGCCTAAAATATATTTTTTCTTTTTCGCATGCGCAACAGCTATAGACATGGCTCTGATGTGGTAAGCCTTGGAAGAGACCTACAACCAGGTGAGGACTGCAGCGGGCTGATAATGATAGTGTGGAGGGACGGGTGTCATGTCCCTCCATCACAAAGGGAGGATCCTCCAACCAGGCGAAGTGATCATGCTTGGAGGGCCACGGCCCAATGGTTGATGTTGGGATGTTGTATATGCTAATCGGCGCGAGAACTTCTATATCGTGATTCAGGATTAGTAGCTGTCCCGTAGTTCGTTGCTCCGTAGTTCGATGTATCTTTGATAGATGGCGCTGTAGTATGTTTGTGCTGTTGAGCTGTATGTCGCCAAAATAGTGTTTCTAACTAAAATCAGTGTAAATATTTTACTTAGAAAAGCTAGAAGCGGTAAAGTTTATTCATAGTACGATATTCGGAGTGCGAATCTACAAATTAGATTTATCACGACATACACGGGGAATTGTAAATAAACTCCGGGTTGCCTGTTCGATTCCCGTGTGTGGTGCGTGATCTGAATATTATTGGGTCTATCTATTATTGTGTGACTCGGTGTTGTGATGTAATGTCAATATAGGAATCTTATAAAGGTTCAGAGTGACAAGGTAGATTCAACGTTTTGTTTTAGATGAGTTAGAAATTTGTTTGCACTATGTACATACTCAAAGGTGTTTATTTCATTGTTAAGTATACAATGTTATGCAATATGTTATGCAGAATTAAATAAACAAGATAAAATTAAAAAAAAAAAAAACAAGATATCCAATTCCAATATGACAAGGTAGTAGAGCCACGCTGATATCAGCACGAACGGGCCGGCTTGACGGTGTGGTACTGCCCTCGCACAGAAAATCAACGGTAAATGACAGCGTCCGTGCTGTTGTGTTTCGTTGGTGAGTGTGAGACCGGAGACCCAATGATACAGAAATTATAAACTATAGTCTATTCAAATTCCTCTGGGACAAAAGGTAAACAAACCAGAAAAAGGTTCTTTAGTAGGTTAAATTTTATGCATCTAGAATCAATAAAAAAGTAACATTTTCTTTCTTTTTCTTGGAAAATGGCAAACTGTGCCGATGTCGACAATTCTGCCAGTGTCAAGTATAATGGAAATACGTGTGTTAAAAAATAAAATAATTGCTACTGTCCAAATTTTCCGAGTTCACAGTGGACTGACTAAAAAGTGACATTAAAAACACTTAAAACTGTAGCTGTTCCCAAACTTTGAACGTAACACTACTAAATTGAAGAGTAGTGATAAGGCAAATAATTTACGTGGAAATGTGAAATGTTGTTATTAGTTTGGTTACACCGGCCATCTTTACTCTCGATTAATTCGTTTGAGAAACATTGGTTTCTTTGTTTACCTTTTGTCTTAGGGTATAGTTGATATTAATGAAATTTGGCATATAAATACTTTGATTAATTAGAAAGGACATAGTCTACTTTTACCGCAATAAAACGCTGCGGCGCCGGTGGAGCCGCGCTCGAATGAATTACATCATAATTCGCATACAGATTACATATTACTATTCTAGTACCTGGATGAATTTTTTTTCTTGGTAAATTTTCTAAAAAAATATCGATTTATCGCCCCCGAAACGAGCCGTTTCCGAGATACAGATTAAATATAATATAGAAGATTTGCTCGTTTGAAGGTATTAGATAGATACATTAGATACCATAACATATAGATTACTTTACATAACCCGTACGAATCAGCAGAATAATAACACAAGAGAATTGTACATTGGCATCGGATCAAACCGAGAAACATAACGTACGTACGCTACGTACGAATAGTGGGCTCGCTGATAATTTCTCATGGGAGCCCCGTCCGATGATACGTTTGTGAAACGATGGCACAGATTACCTGGATATATGTCACCATACTTAGTTGCCTTTAGTCTTATTATTTGTGTAGGTATATACTGGGATATAATATTTTAGGTGAGACCTGCGAGCTGATTCAACCTCCGAACCTGCAAGAAAGTGGAAAAACTTTTTACTAGCAAGAGGAAAAAACTGTTTTTGTTATTATTTAATGTTTTTGCATGCCATAATTCTAGTCAAATACTTTTACCTTGAATATTCTTTGAATGTTAAGTTTTAATCTGTCACATATAAATAAAGTTTATTTAAGACTACGGCAGCAATTTGTAAATGGTCATTATTTTTTGTATTTTTCTGTGAATATTGTATTGACTGGTGTAAAAAAATGTTTATATTGTTTTATTTTTGGAAATTAATGTAATTATGATTAATTCTATTAAATTCATTAGTACGAAATCTCATTTTTTCAATGTATTTAAAATTATAGACAAACACGCACATATATTATACAAGCCTTAAGGAGATCTTTGTCGAATATTAAAAAATTACCCCAAACATATTGGAAAACAGGTAATAGTGTGTGTTCTCAATAACTACAGTGTGATTTAAACTTATTTATATAAATACATACATCTTCTTAAAATACAAAAATGTAGCTGTTGGATAGTCTCATTAAAACTCAGGAATCGTTGGATTGATTTGGCTCATTTTGATCGTAAAGTATTTGTGGTAGTCAAGGAAAAGTTTAAATGGTGTAAAATATCAAAAAAGAAAACGAAGTTCACTTGTACGAAGCAGCAGAGCTAGTAGGTAATAAAACATGTACCTACATTAAACCGTGTTTCCAAATACATTGATTAATTTTATAGTTGTAATAACAGTAATCCAATGTTTGTAAATAATTCATACCTGAAAAATTGCCATAATTAATTTGTATAAACGTTTAAATAGAAATTGAAAGGACTCGTTTACAGACAGTTTACGTAAACCCAATTAATTTATTAGAAGTTCAATTTACGTGATGTCCCTCTTGTCATTCGAAATGCTATACACGTTTTTCAAAATTGTAACCTATAAAAACATTGTTCTAGTGCTTACTATCCACACATACAAATCTATTGAAATTATATGTTAAATAATAAATTAGAAATCTTAAAATAATTTGTACAAAGTATTTTTTTGTAGGGATTAATCACGCCGATACGCCAAACAGTGTAACTCCTATACACCAGGACCAACAACAGTGACCTATGAACATACCGAGATATGACACTCAGAAAGTCTCAGAAAAAAATAAACTGTCTTGGAACATGCAACGAAAAGAAAACTGGAGGTAAAAAATATACATAAAAATAGTAAATGTACTCAACACAGAGCTCGCAAATGTAGTACTAGACCTTTTGTAAGCAATAATAATCAGGCAAACACCTTGGGCAATAAGGCCCATAATCTATAAAGATGTAGGAGAAACTAGCCACTTTGCCCAATAGGGAATAATTCGTGGTTCCTTTATTAACTGTAGCAGGTGGAGGAAATATACATGTTATCCATGGCTATCAAGATATTAGAGCACTTATATCCATTGTAATAAACCTGCCAAATAATCCCCAGGTTCCGTACCCAACTTACTCACCTATAGGGTTGTCCGTTCCAACCTATTTACCTGTAGGGCTGTCCAATCTAAATTTCCACAATTATTTTACAAATTGCAATTATCATTCAATATAAATAAGTAAAATTATTTATAAAAAAAACCGACTGTGTCAATATCTACTATCCATTTTTGTTAAATTTCGTTTTGGTTTTTTTAAATTTTGATGTACTCAGTGTCACTCTAACGACTAAGACGAATCAGTTGACACCACTTACATAAAATACGACAAGCCGTTTAGGCTCTAGGGCGTGCCAAAGAAATATACATAGATACATACACTCGAAAAACATTACCTTTAACCCTCATTCTTTCACAGTCAGGTAAAAAGAATAATTTCAAAAGATAATGTAACAACTTGTATTATTACACATATTGCTGTATTATGCTACTCTTTACAAATCAAAGTATCTCTATATTTATTTATTTATTCATATAAAATAGCAGTACAAACTTACAGTGTTCAACCAAAACGTTTGTATGCTTTGGAGTTACATAATACAGTAGTCAACAATGGCAATTCAAAACTTAATAATTAATTCTCATTATGTCAAAATCCATACATAAATAATTGTCAATTTCATGTCAGGATATACTTGATTACTACAAAAAAGAAAATTATTACAAAACAAAGAAAATAAAAACATAAAAATATGATGATTGATTAAGATTATATAAGTCAACATTTATGTCAATAATTAAAATTTTATATTTAGTTGCAAATAATATGTGAAAATAGCACTTGGTTTATCAAAAAATATATCTGTATCTGGACTACTTTGCAGGAAAATATTTAGATATTTGATTCCTCTAGCCGTAGGACAATTACGTGCTTGAGGAGTGCGTCAGGTTGCTGGGCAGGTGAACAATTGATGCTGTCTTCGTCCTGTGCCACTTAGATACCTATTAGGTACATAAAGGTGGATGCACCCAAGTACCGACGGATTGTCTACCCTATTGTTCAGCAACAAGTAATAATGTAATATGTGCATAAACTCTCTCCTAGATTGTAACGTATCAAGACCAACCATCCCAGATACAAACAACGAAGGATACAGAAATGGGTAGTATCCATAGGCACGTTTATAAATGAATCGGGAGAATTTACGCTGGACTTTTTCGATCATGAGCGTATATAGTTGCTCCTTAGGATGCCATACAATTGCGTTGTATTCCAGCTTACTTCGCACATAGGCGTTGTAAAGCAGCTTTATGGTCTGGACATTACTAAAATTATAGGATGTTCGAATAATGAAGCCATATATAATATATAAATTTTCATCTAAATTGGTTTAGTGGTAATCATAAACGTAGCTGGGGAATGGTTTTTAGGGTTCAAACCACCCTCAAAATGTACACCACATTACACCATTATCATTATTTCCATCTCAAATTTTTTTCATAATAATATTAAGGTTAAAGGGAATACGTTTTTAATATCATAAACTCCGAAACTAAAACCCATTTTACATACAAACTTATACACTTCTTTTCACTGTCTTAAAGAAAGATTTCGGGCATAAACTCTATCCTCGGTACTTTAACTATCTCCATATCAAATTACATTTAAATTGGTTCAGCTATTTAAAAGACAGACCAACTTCGCGTTCTATTAGTACGGGTTCTCAAAACTTACCCACTTAGACAGACATTGCCCGGTAATATCGGGAGTATTGCTCTTTTAGCATATTTATATGCCACTAGTGGTTGCCCGCGGCTCCGCCCGCCTATATGTCGGTTATCGCGGCAAATAGTAGTCTATGTATTAAATTCAATTCAATTCAAAGTCATTTATTCATATAAGACACCAAGTGACATTCATGAACGTCAAATTGAAGCTATAGTTAAAAATCATAGATCGACACAAACAGACGCCACAGCATGTGCTGTATTGTCGAGGTAAATTAGGCGAAAACACCAAAAATCTACTGCCTGTATTATTCTGATGTATAAGCTATATTACTGTAAAGTTTCATCCAAATCCGTTTAGTAATTTTTGCGTGAAAGAGTAACAAACATACATCCATCCATCCATTCATACTTACAAACTTTCGCGTTTATAATATTAGTATAGATAGATGAATGTGCATAATATAGTGAATACTACTATCTAATAAATAAACTTTTTTATTTAAAAGGTAATATATTAAAATATTCATACATGTGTTCCAGTAATTATATTATTGACTCCACGGTTGGCCTAGTGATTTAAGCGGTTGCCATGTCGCTTCCTACTGCGCCAAGTGTTGAGGGTTCAAATCCCACAAAGAACAACACTTTGTGTGTTCCACAAATTGTTGTTCTGAGTCTGGATGTTCTTTGTGTCCGTTTCATGTGTGTATATAAAGTCCTCCGCGACACAGGACGTATTTTCCTAATGCGAGAGTTGTCTTTTTTTTAAATAGAAAAAAAAAGAGTCATTGCACTAGCAATGCTGACTTTGCATCTAAATTCTCACATGTAAACTCTGATGTGCATTTGATCTCAGAATCTAAAACACCTATGTGCTTGTAAAATTAAAAAAAAAACTAAATCTCAAATAAATTTAACGTCAAATAAAAGAACTGGCTCGCTAAATCCGAATTTCGACTGCCTCTGTAGCGCAGTGGTAGCGTATGCTACTGCTGTACTTCAGGTCCCAGGTTCGATTCCCAGGTTGTACCAAATGGTTGTATGATCTGCAAATATTTGTTTCGGAGTTTGGGTGTTTTCTATGTATAATATGATTTTAAAAAAACAACGTATTTATGTATTTTTTGTATCAGTTATCTAGTACCCATAACACAAGCTCTTCTTAGCTTGGGACTAGATGGCGTAGTGTGTTAGATGTCCGAAATATTTATTATTCATTAAATCTACTCCCTGTATCGAAGCCGACGTACAGTCTGCTTACATCACGTATGTCGTATGAAAACAAACACTTTAAAATAGTATCTATCGTTGTATCGGCAAACTCTAGGAAATTGAATTTTGAGGCCGAATCACGTTCACGATATTCAAGATGGCCACGATTTTTGTTTTGAAAATTTACTTTGCTTTAACATTGTATATAATTGTACATTTCTGTAAACCCATACTAATATAATAAATTCGAAAGTAACTCTGTCTGTCTGTCTGTTAAGTTTTTACGGCTATACCGCTGCACCGATTTCAATAAAATTTGTCACGGAGATATTTGGATTTTTGAGGAAGAACATAGGTACTCTTTATCGCGGAAACCGATATACACGCGATGTTATGCATTTTTTTTAATGTTTGGTCCCACCAAAATGATTCCACTCTGCCCGATGGAAAGCCTAAGCAGAATCCAAGAGTGGTGGACACCATACTGCGAATGCAGAAAATGCAGCATGGTGACCCACACCATGGCGGGCTAGTGATGCTTCTGCATCCTTGGGCCTCCAGTCTCGCACTCACCAATGAAACACGATCGCTGTCATTTTACGTTGATTTTCAGTGCGAGGGTAGTACCGCCCCGGTCGAGCCTGCCCGTTCGTGCTGAAATCAGCTTGGCTCTACTACCCCTAAGGGGCATAGCTTACTAAATCATAATTGCAATGTGTTTTTAGTTTGGTGATACAGGTACATATTACTACACTAGATCTACTATAAGTCTTTATTTATTTAGGTAATTTCTTTATTTAGATAATTTGGAAAATTAGTGCATAATGTCCAGTTGATATACAAAAACTTACATGGGGCAAACAGCGAGTCGCCTCTGACCCTCAAACTAGGTATAAACCTGTGTGATGAGTCGTCAGTGGTTAGTCGCTCTGGCCACTTACTAGGTACAAACTCTTAATACTAAATAACAAACTAGTAAAGGAAGCATGCGGCGTGTGTATCAGGTATTATTGTATTATTTGTGGGGACGTACACAGCGTTCCTTAATTCTAATATATATATGTAATCTTATGTAAGCTTAACATTAGGTTTTAATTTAGGCATAAAAAATATAAAATAGAACAAATAACCTACGAAAACGAATTTTGAACGATTAAATAAAATACTTATGAATTATAGCTCCTAGGCGCCTTCAAGTGTTTCTAAAGGCGCGTATCCACCGAAAATGTTTGCAATTTTGGTGTTTCCAACTGTTGACAACTCTTCAGAAAATCGCAAACTTTTGTTTCCATTGTGTCTACACCAAGTCGCAAACAATTTGAAAAACATTCGAACTAAGCGTCTCCACAGAGCCAATAAAAACTGCAACAAGCGTATTGTTTTGATGTTTACCGCCAAAAACAGAAACACGGTTCCCAACATTTGTTTACAGTTTATGTTGGCACAAGGAAATTACAGAAACTTTTGTCACCAACACGTTTTGACAACACAAAAGTTGTCAACTTTTGTTCGGTGGAGACTCGGCTTAATGTAACTACTTTGACTACATCTAAATTACTGAGATATGGCTAAAAAACAGTTGAATGCTATTGTCATTTTATTACCTAACTGCATTATGTAGTAAAAGCGTACAAAGGAGCTAATAAACGAACAAACTATGCTTTTACTTTTAACTACAATTTCCATAGGGATTTTCAGACGATAAAATTTTCAATTATTAAACCTTAATAGTCGATATGATTACACATTTTGCTACTTTTTAACCCCCGACCAAAAAGAAGGCTGTTAATAAAGTAATAAGTTTCACGTGTCTGTCTGTCTGTCTGTCTGTGGCACCGTAGCTCCCGAACGGATGAAGCGATTTCAATTTATTTATTTTTATTTTACGTGCGAGTGTTCTTAGACATGTTTCATGAAAATCGGTTGAGCCGTTTAAAAGTTATGGGGGTGAAAGTGAAGAGTAACCGATTGTCTGCAAAAATATCATCGAGTGGGGTCTCAAATGAAAGCGCATAACGTGGTTTTTACTTTTTAAAGGGAAATCAGGTTATTATATGGAGTTTTTTTTAATTTTGAGAATTTATAGTTATTTCTAGCTGACAATTGATTATTCTGTTGTCTTACGAACCCTCATATCGATAACACTAATTAGTTGTTCAAAACTGCAAACAACTTCACATCCAGAAATAGTCAACCTTTTTTTCGTTTTATCTAAATAATATAATTTCCACAAACATATGAATTCTGAACAACTTTGTTCGTAGCATGTTTTTTGTCGGGGAAACTTTATAAATTTTATATTCGTCGCTGGAATATGACGGTCAGTCGTGGAACCTAAGTCACGTCCACGATTGTATAATATTACGATATCAGAAATGAGGTAGTATCCGATTCGGTACTTCTTTTCTTTGTCTTTTGAGGTTTTGAATATCGCTCGATGTCGGATAAATAAGTTCTGAATATTTTAAAGTAGAATATTGACGACCATATTTTAGTAGTTTGAAAAAAAATATATGGAAGTGTCTGTAATTCAAATAACAGCTTTTCACTAAATTCATGTGGAAGTATATGCGGTACTTAAATATACTTTCACATGCTAAATGCATGTGAAAAGCTGACTTAAATATTTGTGTATTTGTTTTAGTTTATCTCTGGAACGATTGAACCGATTTTGACGGGATTTTCACTGAAAGGCAGCAGATGATTTTAGAGGGGTGATGTTATGAATTCACGTCACTGACATGCTGACGTCACAAAACTTCTGTAGCCGCGTTGAGCACTTTTTGGTAGGGAAAAATCTTATGGGCTCACGTCACCGACATGCTAATGTTAGATTTTGATAATTTTAATTTAAACATTATGACATTTCTAATTTTATCCACAAATTTTACAAATAACGTTCTAAGTCAAGTATGCGCTCATAGCCCAGTTACACTCGGTGATTAGAAACAATCAGCGAGGGTAAGCAACGACGGCGCGTCAGTACCTGGATGGGTGACTGCTAGTGGCATGTTACCATGAGCGTCTCCGTGATTCGGACTTCACGTTAAGCAGTCGTCGAGCTTAGTTGGAGACCTTAGGGCGGCTTAAAAAAAAACATCCAACGGCAAGATTACGTAGCCACAACGTTGTGTTACCAGTCCCCAACCCGCACTTGGCCAGCGTGGGGACATTATGGCCTTAACATTCTCCTGAGAGGAGACCCGAGCCCAGCAGTGGGACGTTATGGGTTGTTGATATTCTAAGTTATAAGTTTTCACTTCTATCGGTAGTCCTTAGGTCCTTATAAACAACATATGAAACTCCGTACGAAGAACAACCTTTGGTAGTTCTCAGGAAATTAAGTTGCACTTCAGCACAAACGAGCTGTCTGGACCCGAGTCATACAACGGCTCCACAAAAAATCGGTGTTAAGTGGTTTTGTTCATAGCTTTTTACGGAATAAGTGAGGTTACAAGACCCCATACCTACCTTCTCCTGATTCAGGACAGTGTCTCAAAACGCGGCAATGCACATGGGACTTTGAATTGCCTGTGTCCATAGGCGATGAAAATCATATACTATCAGGTAACTTACCTGGTCTTCAAATCAACCTATAACCGTCCCCTGGTGAACGAAGGTCTCCAACTATCCCTGTCTTGAGCAGTCCGCATCCATACGCTGCTTGACACTTTCTTCAAAAAGCCGCCCCAATATAAAAAGTAGATTTTACGTAGGTACTTTACGATGATATTCAGTAAATCATGATTGCTATTCAACTCGCTATGATGTCCGTCCTACACAATTTAATTGTATCACTTACAAAGTACTTATTCCCATCTTCACTTTTTCCTGTTACTTATTCATTTCATAAATAGATTCAATACTAATATATTCATACGTGTCTGCCTACCCACTTTTAAAATTTTATAACCATTTATTTTGTTGACTTGACTGCCTCGTCGGCGCAGTGGTATCGTACGCGACTGCTGTAGATCTCGTGTTCAATTCCCGGGTCGTACCAAATGTCTGCAAATATTTGTTTCGGAGTTTTGCATCATGGAGGTTTTCTATGTACACCTAATATGTATGTTATTACAAAGAAAAAGAATATATATGTTTTTAAATCAGTTATCTAGTTCTTATAGTACAAACTCTGCTTAGTTTGGGACTAAATGGCGTTGTGTGTTAGATGTCGAAAATATTATTATAAATAAACACTGCAAATCCTTATCTGATTAAAGAGACGGAAGATGTACTGCAAAATTATCAAGGCTTTTTCTTTGTGCTCGAATAAAGCGAAATTTGTTAATTTTAAATGTATATATATTTATGTAAATATTCCAAATTATATAATATTTTTCCTGTACCTTTTTCCTCTTCAGTAATCCTAGTTTCGTACACCAACAAAAACGTTAAATCCATCGAAAAGCATATCCTTTTCCAACTTGTCGGTTCAATGAGTTTCCACTCTTAACATTTTCATCTACAGACGAATAGGCACCACATTTTTATGTAAACAAAATCATGTAAAGACTTTCGGAAAATATTTGAAACTCAGATGAACCTCAATGTTATTAAAAATTTATTCAGAGCGCGTCTCCACATAAAAGATTCTATAATCTTTAAACCATGTAGGTTATGTTTTCACTTTAAGATTCAATTTTGCCGGCATGCTTTTGAATATAAAACGCTTTATTATATACTAATATTATAAAATTGGAGAGCTTGTTTGGTTGACTACGCTGATATCAGGAACTTCTAGTTCAAATTGAAGAATACAACTGTACAACCTTACACCCCCCCAAAGTTAGTTGGTAGAGAATGCCCTGGGCATTAAGTCCACCGATGTACACCAGTGCATGAAGTAGTAAAATAAATAAATAAAATTGTTTTAGAGTTGGATAGTTCATTTATAGAGGATAGTTTAAACGAGCATCAGTGAAATGAAATATTTACATAAGTCAAGGTTTAGTTTCTATAACATAACATACAGTCACGCCATTTTCCCAGAGGGGTGGACAGAGACAATTGATCTCCACTTGCTACGGTCCTGACACACTTGTTTTGCTTCGTCCACATTCATCAATCGCTGCATGCATGCTCGTCGGTTCCTGGTGCTCTTCCCGTTGCCCTTTTTCAGGACATCACCAATTTGGTCGGTAAATGTTCGCCGTGGACGACCTGTTCCGACACTTTCACAAACAGTGAGTGACACTTTCGTGAGTCTTCTATCATCCATCCTCTCTAAACCATCGAAGTATGCCCTTTTGAATCCTCGTCACTAGATTTTCTTTGTGTGTTGTGTTGATGAATAAGTCAAACAGGGTAAGTAATTTTACATGAAAAGATATATTATACTATTAATATCATTGCATTCCCTTCTGATTTTCATTTCCAATACCTAATCCCTTTAGAGCCCTGTTAACGCGGCTTGCCCCCCCTAGTATGGAAGTGTTTAACTGCACGGTTGGCCTAGTGGTTTAAGTGGTCGCCATTCCACATTCTACTGAGATGTGTATTGGGTTAAAACCCCACTTGGGACAACACTTTGTGTGATCCTCAAATTGTTGTTCTAAGTCTGGGTGTTCTTTGTATCCGTTTCATGTATGTTTGTAAATTCCCCCGCGACATGAGATGAATATTCTAAAATCGGGAGTTATCTTTTAAACAAAAAAAGAGGGGAATTTCCGTATTGTAAGATGTGGAATCTTCGAGAACATAAGTATGAATAGGTATATGTACGTCTAAGAACCTTCAATTAGAAGATTATTCTTCACTTAACACTATCTTCACTTGCTTTTAGTATGTTAGCACTACAGAAACGAAATGACACTAAAAACGAATGTTAACGTCTTGTGCTAAACAGTTACTAACGCGTTTTACTTCCTCGTCTCACTATCCCTAAAATGCACTGTATTCTACTGCTATATACAAAACTGAAGAGCTAACAGTTTTCTCTAAAAGATATAAGAACATTTTAGAAATAGTCCTTGCAATGAATAAGCTAATTCTTGAAGAATATTACAAGCTTTCTGTCAAGCTACGATGCTTGATTATAATCGCGGATAATCCATCTTAGAATTAGCAATTCCCAGCTTATTTCAAGATTGCATGTTTTAGTGTAAAAGTATTCGTTTATCTATGTAATAATCCTTTTTAACCGACTTCAAAAAAGGGAGGAGGTTCTCAATTCGACTGTTTTTTTTTTTTAACTCATAACTTTCGACTGGGTGAACCGATTTTGATTCTTTTTTATTTGAAAGCTGGTGCTTACCGTGTAGTCCCATTTAAATTTGGTCCAGTTCTGACATGTCATCCATGAGAAAACCATATAAGTCTTCAATTTGCATTAAGTATGTGCGCGACAAATTGACGAATAACTCAATACCACGCCAACCGATTTCGATGATTCTTTTTTTATTTGAAAGCTGGTGCTTCCCGTATGGGCCCATTTTAATTTGGTCGTTCTTGAAGTCGGTTTTTTTGTTAAAGTTTTGTATTATTAATGGTTATTTATGTGATTCGGTAAACCTTAAGTAACGCTTACGTCTTTGCTTGTTTTTCTTCTCTTTACAGTTCATTACTTTTATGCAGTCGGGTTTTATGTTCCTATAATAATAATTTTATTACACTTTATTGTGATGTCTTCATGAAAGCATTTCCTTTTAAAAGAATGAAGTATGTGGTCATTTGCTGCTATCTTATGAGAATACATATTATGAGTTGTCAAACAAAATAACATTAATTTTTAAAAAGAATCGCAAAGTTACATCACAGTACGTTTTAAATGTTTTACAGCTAAAAGAGCTCGAAACTGACGCCGAACGCAGCGGCCTATTCTGTCATACCAAATTAGGGTTGGCACCTATCGTCCTTTAAATACATAATATTCATCACCTGAAAATCTAGTATTTAACTGTCTAACAAGGGAATTGAGGAGCACAAGTAAAACACGTCCGTTCGATACTATATAAAAAAATAATTTGAAAGTAAAAAGCGTGGGGCGACATTATTTAAATATTTACAAAAAGCACCCCACGCTTTTCACATTAAAATTATTTTCTACTTTTATATTTATATATTATTTACAAAAGCGTGTCTGTTTTTTTTTTTAAACTATTTTTTTAGAAAAAAACCATTTGTTTTTTTTTTAGTTTTTTTTCATACTATTGTATTGTCATCGGCCCTTGACCCCTGTGCAAATTTCCAAGTTAATCAGATGCCTATAAAAGTAGGTGAAAATGAAGTTAAAAGATTTTGTTACATACATACATACAGGTCAAGCTAATAAAAGCGTGTTAAAAAACATTGTATGGAATATGTTTCCCTTGTAATGACAAGAGATTCAACGCGAAAAATTTGCTTCTTGGCTTGTAGGGCAAATGGGGTGATTGGTTAAGATGGCCACGGAACTACCCAGAGTGTTGTGAGTTCTAACCCCACATGGGATAATTATTTGTGTGAACCACAAATTGTTGTTCTGAGTTCTGTGTGTCTGTTTTATGCATGTTTGTAAAGTCACGTGCGACATAGGAATATTCCTAGTGAGATATCATTTCAAGAAACAAAAATATGATTTCAAAGTCATGAAATTCTTAAAATATTTTTCAAAATAACTTTTCAATTACAGCGACGTTTTTATAGAAGCCATAAAAAAGGATAAATAAACAATCGTTTTAAAAACATCAGTGATAACGTGTAACGTGCAGAGAAAACTGCCCAAATTTCAAACAGCTCCGATTAAATTTTTAACATATTCTAAATTCCGATACCCACATATATAATATTACGCACAGCCCTTATTCGCACTCAAGTACGAATGAATGCTCTAATAAGCAAGCACACGCTTCGCCCGTCCGCTAAGCGTCGCCTCTTTGATAAAAACCTGCAAAACATTTTTGAATTAAAAAAACACTGGTAATCTAGTTGAATAATATATTTTGTTCCTTAATTGCCTGACTCTACTGAGTTCTTTCAAAAGGATATTTCAAAACTACTGTATGATTTATATATAAATATTATACATAAATTAAATAGCTTTTTAAAAACAAGCTTTTAGTGGAATGCCTCGAAACGAATCAAACGAGTCCAAACTCGATGATGTTGCGACGTTTCTTTACAGAGTTCCTATGTCCACCTTCCAGCTCCACCTTCCAGCTCCAGCATCAGATCAGCTCCATATCATTATAATATTGTATTGTCACGCTGTATACATATGCTTGCAAAATTTCAGCAAAATCGGTTGAAGATATCTGCTTCAAAATTGAGTTGCAAGATTCCACCCGAACATACAAGCATACATACATTGCAAAAAGATTATAAAATGAATAAGATTCCAGTGTTTCTTTGCAAAATCATCATCATCGTCAACTCAGAGATCTCTCTTTAACAATCTCTCTTGGCCTAGTGGTTTAACGGTCACCACGCCGTTTCCTACTTCGCCAAGTGTCGTGGGTTCAAGTCCCACGTAGGACAACACTTTGTGTGATCCACAAATTGTTGTTCTGAGTCTAGGTGTTCTTTGTGTCCGTTTCATGTATGTTTGTAAAGTCCCTCGCGACACAGGATTTATTCGTAGTGCGTGAGTTGTTTCTTTAAAAAAAAATAGTTTTTGGCCTACTTTACAAATCTAATGACGTCCGGATGATGTTATCAGACTTTTAAAACATCAACTAGGTTTTAGATAGGGTCGACGAATCGAAGGTATACCAACGTCATCCGCATGAAATCAGCCTTACAACCATCCCATCTGCTCGTTTACTCCTGTAAAGAAAAGGGGCAAAAAAAATATTAAGTGTCTGTAAAATGAATTTTACTTAAGCACAAGTAAAATGGCACAGCACGTTTCTTAAAGCAAACAACATTATAATCAGTAGCTATATAGAATTTATACCCTATACAAGAGTGTAGAGGTAAAAGTAGAGTGCTTAATATCAGAGAATATTTAAAAGCAAATATGTATTTACTTAACTAAATTTATTTTTGTCTTACCCTACAGCCAGACTATGCCACTCCCGCTGCTCCTCGCGCTGCCGCGAATATTGTGAAAGTAAGTGTAAAGTATGTATTTATATCAGTTGTCTAGTACCCATAACACAAGCTCTGCTTAGCTTTGGACTAGATGGCGTTGTGTGTTAGAAGTCCGAAATATTTATTTATTTTATTTAGATAGAAAGTAACTACGGTTTGACTGGCAGTCAAATCGTAGTTACTTTCTAACGGTTTGATCTGTTTGTTCTGTCTATTATCACACAACGCCATCTAGTGCGAAGCCAATAGAGCTAGTGTCATGGGTACTAGACAACTGATATAAATAGATATATATATACGTTTTTGTAAATACATATTAAACATAGAAAACATCCAAACTCCGAAAAAACAAATATTTGCAGGTCATCCAAACATTTGATCCGACCCGGGATTCGAACCCGAGACCTCAAGCACAGCATTCGCATACGCTACTATTGCGACACCGAGGCAGTCAATCTTACGTTACGGACGCTTTTTTCCGGCTAGGGTGCCCCTCCGCAACGCCCCATAAGGAACTTCGTTCCAAAAATGTAATATTTTTTTATATCTTTGAAGGAACTTTATTCTCATTAATGATGTATGGACTAACCTTAGATTGCAAACCCCTAAGTGATCCTTATTACTTTGAAATAGTCCCAGCAAAGATATTCTTTGATCTCTTTGACATAAGATCCTCCCACGTTAATCATTATACTTTAAACTGTCTGAGAATAGTCATAAGTATTTCTCCTTGACTTGTATTAAGGTCTTAGAGAAAGAAGTCTTAGGTTTTAGAGATAGGTACAACTTCAATTTTAACAAGCAGTATAAATTTACGTTATTGTGTCCGTAGTATTTTATGGTATACAGTAAAGAATATTTACTTCGTCTTAATTCCAGGAGCTTCGGAAAATAATTAGTAATTGAAATCGCATACGAAAATATCTGTACGAGGTATCTCCGGCAGAAATAGTATGTAATAATTAAGACTAAATAAATAGAATAACATACTTATATTATGCATGTATATTCTGCTTAATTTGATTTTTTGCAAAATAAAACTGACGTTTCATCTACAATTTGACCGCTAACTCTTGCACCGAACAAGATCTTGCTTAGAATCCCAAAGTAAACTTTCCTCTAAGAAATTGCTTCCACACACAAACAATATTAGATAATTAGATGTTAAACGCTCCAAATATTTTCAGTACTCTACGTCCGACATTGCGACAGCACCGGCATACAGGAAGAGCCACGCTTATCTTTCGACAACGAATTCGCCGCGTATTTTACATGACGACATATTAAAAGCAACGTTTACAATGTTTTGTTTGGTATACGTCACACTTTGTCATTTCATGTTTATCAGTTAAAAGTATAAGTACCTGGATGACCGAGCGTCGCTCGGTATTTTTTTTTATAAATGGGTTTTTTGGCAACATTGAGACTATCCAAACGCCACCTTTTTGTTATTTTTATTCTAATAGTTTAGTGGCGCCCTCCCTTGGTACGCCCTGATACTGTTCATTCTGCACCTTATTCCAGAGTAGTTTAATGTAGTTCGCTCGAATTGCGATAGATGGCGCTAGATGTACATTCATTTTATATATTTGATTGTTAAAAACACGAATAAAACGACATTTTATAAAAATGAATCCTAGTTAGATCGATTTATCGCCCCCAAAAACCCCTGCATACAAAATTTCATAAAAATCGTTGGAGCCGTTTCCGAGATTCAGATTATAAATTTATCTATATATATATATACACAAGAATTGCTAATTTAAAGGTATTAGATAAATTATATTAAAATTTAAAAACAGTATTGAAGATGGCGGTGTTTCCCGTCTGTGCCTCGTAGAGCACATAAGCCGTCGCCATCCACCATTTTACCGCAAAACGATTGTACCTATATATTCCTAAAGCTGGAAAACAAGTGTAAAAAAAACATAATGAAAAATATAACATTCCATACTTTGGAAAAAAGCGTGAAATTTATTTCAAATGGAGCCTCATAATTAGCAAAAGCATTGAAAAATTATAAAACCTAACTTTGTTTCATTTCAAAGTTTTTCTAGGATTTAAATGAAACTTTTGCAAAGTGAATTTTATTCAAAAGAATACTTGTAGTGAAACCTTTTAGTTCTTTTAACTTCAGCCTGGACTTTATGATACTCGTTCTAGACTTATATGGGCCAGTTTTTAAGTGGGTGAATAAACTGTTTTATGTACAGCTATACGGCATATGAAAGTTTTGGAGATAAACCTTGCTTAATAAATATATTTTTCTATTGAATAGGCGGCAAACGAGCAGACGTATCACCTGATGGTAAGCGATTACCGCCGCCCATGGACACCCACAACACCAGAGGCGTCACAAGTGCGTTGCTGGCCTTTGGGGGATGGGAAGGGGGATGGGGGGAGGGGATGGGGTAAGGGCCTCCGGTATCCTCACTCACTAGGTGAAACAAGCGCAAGCGCTGTTTCACACCGGTTTTCTGTGAGGCTGTGGTATCACTTCGGTCGAGCCGGCCCATTCATGCCGAAGCATGGCTCTCCCATATCATATAAATCAATCATAAAGTACTCTTTTGAAATACCGTGTCTCCTTCCCACTGTGAACCGGGTCCTTTAAGCGAGGGGGTGAAAAGGCATCTCAAAAGGCCGCCATAGTGTGGGTCACCAAGCTGCATTGAGGATGGTAATCAGCACTCTTGGATTTTGCTCATGCTTTGCATCAGGCAGAGCAAAGTCATTTTGGCAGCTAATAAATAGGAAAAATATCTCTCGCCGTTTGTGTGTATTTCGCGCCAGACAGATCTAATGTACGGTCGCAATATTTAATATAATGTAAACTTACATTACTACTAGATCACCTACGCAACTATGTCAACGTCTCTTTTCAGTCATGCTCAGCCCCTATTATTCTAACGTGATGTTAACTTATTGGTACAAAGTGGAAAAGAACGCTAGAGATGGGACATGGTATGTCATAAATAATATTGAAGCCGAAACCAACAGCTACAAGAAATTATGGTTATAAGTTTCGATTATTCAGCTATCCTTTATCTATTTATGAATGCTTGACTGAATAAACTGCTATTTTAGTTCATTTTGAGATAATATTCGCTTCTAGACATTGTTTGGACTAAGATGTTGATCTTGAACTAAGTTTCTGAGGACTTAGGTAAATCGTGAGTACAGATGACTACGTTCATAAACAACCAGTTACTTATATATGAATTAAAATGTGTATCCAGCTAATTAATTGACAGGAAAAAGATTAAAAAACTATAACCCTACTACGTAAAAAGTGATAATAAAATGTATGTAGTCGTACGTAAAAGTACGTAGTAGTTGAAAGTCTATTTACCTACACCTCATTCATTAAGTTCGATTCAGTAGTTAAGACCCTATGGTGAAACATACAAACACATATAGACTGCTAAAACTTTTACCCTTCCTTTTGGCTTTGTTAGTCTTTTGAAAACAACTCAGGATTTCATGAAATGTATAGGCATTTAAAATTTAGAAATTGCCGATTTTCATAATTTTCATATACCCGGTGGTAATCTAAAAGCACCCCGAGAGTCAAAATCCATCTATCACTTTATAAATATAGAGCAAATGCGGGAGTTGTCTTAAAAAAAAAAAATCATATGTGTGAAGAACTGAAGAAAATTAAATGCCTAAACCTCAAATAAGTTTTGTCATTCGGCCTCGGCATGCCTCTAGGAAGGGGACGAGTTGTATGCATCTTTGATATATTGCTGAAAACACCTAATGTAGCGAATATAAAATTCAGTGTAGCGCATCCATAGATAAGCTTTGTGTTGTTCAGTGGTTAAACTTTATATATGAAAGTTTCGGGCTCCAACATAAGGTGAGGTGTACTTATTTTTGTAGAACAAACTTGTTACTATGTTTTGAATTCTCACCGTGCAAGTTAGCCCTTCGGTATTTAAAAGGTTTAAAAAAATAACTGAAAATACAAAGGCAGAAAGCCAGATCTACTCAAAGATAGCTCAGGAATTCAGAGTAAAACTAGGCTAGTTTTTTTTTGTATCGGGTCGGACCAAATGTTTGTATGATCTATAAATATTTGTTTCGGAGTTTGGGTGTTTTCTATGTATAATATGTTCTATGTATAAATATATATGTATTTGTATCAGTTGTCTAGTACCCATAACACAAGCTCTGCTTAGCTTGGGACTAGATGGCGTTGTGTGTTAGATGTCCGAAATATTTTTTATTTAGTATATTATTATTTATCAGGCCATGATATTTATCAGGACATCTTGTAATAGCTTGTACTTAAGAACTATGCTCTGCATCAGTACTTTTAGATAAATAGTAGAAGCTCAATAAGTAGACGATTAAATACAGCAACTAAGTTACTTAAGCACTCTCGCACACTATTTGAACCCACATAAACCGACCATTATGTGCCAAACAAACAGTAATAAAGTCCTATATACATTCTCTTAGCGAAACATGGGATTAATTAAGGTTTCTGGTCACACACCATGTCATAAATCATTTTTCTGAAACCTGTTATGGGGCCCGTTTGCCATATAACCACGTTTCAATGACTCCCACGGGAGTTGCGTAGTGACAAAAGAGTGGATTAACGTATGACAAAACACATAAACGGGTCTTCTTCGTGAGGTAGGTCAAATTAATTAGGGATGTAAAGGTTTTTATGGTTGTTTTGTGGGAGATGAAGCGAGGAGGGAATAATTACAAAATTGTAGTTGAAAAACTAGTACGAGTAAGGGGTTCTTAGGCCTGAGGAGCTAATAAGATAACAATGACGAACGAATACTTCTAGAAAGCTGGGGAATCTATTGTAATTTTTCAAAAACAGATCCTGCAATCGTAACAATCCGATTAGTCTAGTGTCTATGCGACTTCAGAAGGAGACGTTTAGTTTCTATCAACATGTTGTTTCGTAATATAAATTTACTTCATCAACAGCCTTTAACAGTCCACTGCTGGACATAAACCTCTCCTTAGAAATGATATAGTGAGTGAGGATACCGGAGGCCCATACCCATACCCTGCCCATCCCCCTGCCCATTCCCCTGGCCATCCCCCTCCCCATCCCGGCCGGCAACGCACTTGAGACGCCTCTGGTGTTGCAGGTGTTCATGGGCGGCGCTTGCATGGGAATCGCTTACAATCAGGTGATACGTATGCTTCTTTATCCACTACTCCAAAAAAAACATCATCATTATTATTGATCATCCGTGGTATCACTCCCATTCATGCCGAAGCGTGGCTCTCCCACGGTATAAATGATGATGAAAGATGAATATTAATCTAGTTTGGTATAAAACTTTGATATCGCTAAGTCCTAAATTGTATTGATTCGAAAATTATATCACTACTAGTAAATTGAAACGATAAAATTATCACAAACAAAGATTAATACTTTCCTTGCCGCAATATTTAATTCAAAACTCTCAACAAACAAAAGTTATACACAATAAGACAAATAAAATAGCTAAATTATATTACTTTTAATACTTAAAGTGTTAACAAAGTACGGGGCTTAGAAAATTTACTGTTTTGTCTCTGAAATTGTGCTTATCATTTTAGAAAGACAGTTGCGAGTGGAATAGGATGCTACCATTGGTTAATGCTAAGTGAGTTTAAAGTGAGAGTCATAAACACAATACATCTTTACATAGCTTATTTCGAAAGTTGTAAGCAGAACCGTATTCAACGCCAATTTTTCTATTATGAATTAAGTCTGATTTAAATAAAAAGTGGTAAATATTATGTTGCTTAGCCTGGCACATAAATTATGTTTCTAAACAAACTTATTTATATCTCGCTAAATGTAAATCTAATTTATTACTGGTGAATTATTACAGTTTGGCACAGTAAATGATCCTATTCAACAAACAATATTTAATTTTGTCCTGGATGAGGATCGTACCTACATATTGCGGTTTAGCAGTATAACTAACAACTTACACAAGCTATACTATCAACTCTACCGATTACTTTTATTTTAGTTTCCCTGTGCTTCTGAGCTTTTTTCCCAAGCTATTTTGAAGTCTGATTTAAGTCTAGTGCGATACGGTTAAATTTCATTTTTTTACGTAAAACGACTGATATTAAACCTCCACAACACCACTTGAGTTGTTTGCAGTCGCAGAGATGATATTGAATTTTTTATAGAAAAACTATTGTCGGCCTAGTATCAAAATTGATTCAAATCAAGCTATTGCGTATGCAAGAGGGAAACAGCATCTACCTACACTACCATGAAGATCAAGCACAATATATGTTGTGTGTTTCTCAAGGTTAAATAATCTATATTTATAAAAGAGTAAGGTGACTGACTGACAGACTGACTGACTGACATACCCAGAGATCAACGCACAGCCCAAACCGCTGAAGCTAGAATCCTGAAATTTTGCATGTAGGTTCTTTATATAACGTAAGTCAGCACTAAGACAGGAATTTTCGAAATTCCACCCCTAAGGGGGTAAATCAGGGGGTGAAAGTCAGCGTGAGCGAAGCTGCGTGTAATTAGTTAACTAGTTGTGTATAAAATTCAACCAGAAAAAATACTATTCCCGAAATATCTTCTGAGTAATCTGTTACAAAGCCAGTTAGTTATACAATGTGTCCATACATTTGTATAAAAGGTTTTAAGGTATCGGCCATAAAGAGATTTAGATTTAGTGGTTCACCCTTTTCAATATTCCTCTTAAAAGGACGAAAAACTTATACAATGGCTAAAATTGCGTTACTCAAAGAGGTTCATACATACTGAAGTTTTATGTTATGTAATTTAGGTAAAACTTGTGTATAGGCCCGAATATAAGACTGATTTATTTCATGAATCTATCTATTTTTACTTATAGTGGAGTATTGGGATAATGGTTCTGTAAAGACCCTGTAAATGTTTTAAATAAATAATTAATAACACGCTATGTGACTTCTCTGACTTCTGCGACTTCTATGACTTCTCACGACAGATTCAGTCTCATTAATTCGAGAACCGTTGATAATATCGCCGCTTAGCTGTTTCGCCCGTGCGACCCTTCAGGTGCTACCAGAAATTAAAGTCCTTGGTACAATAGAATTATTATCTTACGTAAAACACCTCCCTCCTTTAGAATACGGCTTTCTTTCATCCGGAAGTGTCATGTTACTTTAATGCGTTATATGTAAAATACATGTGCAGGTATTCAGTTCAAAAGACGTTTAAAAAGAGTCTGTAATGAAAACTGGCCAAGTCAAATCTAACCTACTTTAAGATCTCACATTTTTAAATAACAGCAATTGTTATAGGTATCCAATAAAGCAAAGAAATAGAGTTTAATACTTGTTCATACTGTTATTGTGTTCCTATAAATACATATTTCGATTTTGCATAGAACTTGGCGCTCATTTAGATCTCCATTCTTTTTGCGGAGAAGCCCAGAGCCAAGCATAATTTTTGTATTGAACTTGGCTCTCCTTTTTTACATTTATGTTTTTGGTGGGATAGTATAGACTCTCTGGGTCCCGCGGACCCAGAGAGTCTAATAATTGGTCTAATAATGGAAATAATTGGATATTGCTCATTATTTCATTGGTTTTAATTTCGTTTTCGTGTAACCCTACTTTTATTTCTTAAATAAAAGTAGCCTAAGTTGCCTGGAGGTCCCGTCTCTCTGGAACTGAGGAGGCTGAAACAAATAGACAAATAAAATTTTAAAAATTTAATTTTGATGTTAGTAGCGTGTAACTAAACACGGTAGATACTAACATCAAAATTCCATTTTAATTGTTTATGGATTGTGTTGATTGAAAAACCGTTAACTTTAACTTATACATAGACACTCTACAATAAACTTCAATGAGAATAAAACCTCAATCAGAATCCAAAACAGCTATATTCAATAACCTATTTATAAATTGATTTTAAACAGAAAATACTATAAACTCTATAGCTATACAAAGCCCAAATTGCAAATTACATTTAAATTACAAACTCTTAAACAGTTAAAATTCGAAATAAAGCGCCCTATCCCAATCAATAAACAATAACACAACATAAATAAACAAACTTAACATAAAATAACAATCAAATAACCAAGCCCCGTTCTCATAACAAGCAATAACTCATAAATAAATAAATTACCAACGATTTTAAAGTGTCAGTGTTTACGGGGTTTGCGTTTCAGTTTTAATGAGCCGCGAGTTATTATGGCGGCGGCATAATTAATTGTACGAGACGGAAACGTTTACGTAACATAGCATCTATTTTGTATAACGGACTAGCTTTGATATTTAAATTTAATTGAGGGTAGTTGAGTTTTTCGGTTACAGGAAGCTCTTTATTATGTCTCCTAGTTATATTTCCAATTAATTTTAATTTGTATTCAATCTAGAAAAATATTCTTCAATTTATGTATACAGGGTTACTGGTTGAGTCGACCTATTCCCGTTAAGAGCGTGTAGTTAATATCGTCTCTGACTGATTTTACTATGAAACGCCCTATCCTTAATCTAACAGTTTGTGAGATATTTGAATTTAATTGTATTTAACAAAAAATCCTGTTTTTGGCTGACAGCTTAGATATTTTAAAATGTGTAGGTCATATTATTACTATTATTCGATTTTTACATGTGAAATAAGATGCTCTATGACCGTAATAATCAATAATAAACGTAAAATGAATAAATACGTCGTTGGAGACGATCAAAACTAAAAAAATAATTAGAAAGTTTATTTTTCTTCAATGGATATAAAAAAAATACTATGGTGCCTAATTTTCAGATGTCCTTAAAAATATCTACGATTCATCAGCTTTCCAACGAGGTATAACAATCTAGGGTTTAATCAAAATTTAAAAAAAATACATTCGAACCGCCAGGTCGCAATTCTAAAAGACCCACGACTGATGATGGCCAAAGACTGATGATAGTAGAGACGATGTTTATTAAAGTGTAAACATGTGTGTTTGTGTCTGTTACAGGTATGTTGGTTTATTTATTGTTACGAGCCGGGTATTCATTAAATAAAAGTAGTCAGTAGTCATTACCAAAAAAATAACACAATATTTATTAATGACAACACTTTCACAATAGTTCACTAAATCACTCATTAGTCGCACTAGAAAATTGCTTTGATGTTAATCCGCTGTATCGTGAAACAATACTGGCCCGTACGGCTAACACGCTCCGCTTTTATATGGCTATCGAAATATCTGGAATGATCCCTAGTATTCAATAAACCATTCTGGACCAAATAAAATCTCCTAGAATCAGTAATCCATTACTTGCAGCGCCATCTAGCGTTGAGAATATCGGAATTATTAATCATCTCATTAGCCATGCGCTACTTGAAACTAAATGGCACTGTCCTGTGACTTTATTATCTTCCAGATTAAACAAGACCCATTTAACTCTATGGCGCAACATTATTAATAAGGAATGAAATGACATATACAAGTTATGATAATTCTCAAGAAAATTGTAAAGATTCACGACATCTGTGCAGGAACAGAAACTTGAGAAGCAACTAATCCAAAGAAAAGATAAATCCTAACATGGGACAACACTTTGTGTGATCCACGGATTGCTGTTCTAAGTCTAGGTGTTCTTTGTATCCATTACATAATAATAATATAATAATAAATCGCTTTATTGTACACCAGATAACTAAGTACATAACTCAAAGCTAGGTAGGTCGGTAGTACAACTGGCGGCCTTATTGCTCAACGGCAATCTCTTCCAGGCAACCGTGGGAAGGGAATAATTTACGTTATTGGGCAGACGTATAGTGTAGTATCTGTTGCATTAGACAGTTAAACTAGTGGACTTGGAAAAGGAAAATAAAGCAGTATATGTTAATACATAATAATATATGGTTGTAAAGTCCCACGCGATACAGGATTCATTCATAGTGCGAGTGATGTTTTTGTTAAAAAACATTAGTTAATTACACATACATACATATACACATAGTTGGTACACACATATTCCTAAATGCGAGAGTTGTCTATAGAAAAAAAGTCGTGTGGTGTCGTGGGACACCAGATAGGAAGGAATTGAAGTGAAAGATAGATGGAATAACATTTTAAATGCACTGTATAACAAAAAATGTAATACACGATATAATTTTAAATCGTTTCGCTGATATTTTAGAAAAAATAATAGAAATTTTACCATAGTTGAGACCATCATCATCATCAACATCATAAACTGTTAAATGTAATGATAGTGGTCTTAGTTGTGGGTTACTAAACGTTTCCTTCAGCTACATTAAAAATTAATGATAATAGAAATACTATAAGTCAAAGACTAAATTTATACAATATTTTGTAATAATTCTACTATTTAAATAAACATACATTGTAATAATAAAGCCGTTTAATAATTGTTTTGAGATCTGAGTATATTATTAAATAGAATATAATAATAAAATATAATAATACATGCAACTTACAGATGACGCTATACTAAATTTTTCGTTCAGGCTCTTTAAGAACCACAAAATTGTCTTAACACCTTTATTTTATTTAAAATGATTTATAAAATATATAAAAGTTCTATGCGACGTATAAAGAAAGTTACTTTTCGGGTATAATTTTTTTGTTATGATTTCTTAACGATAAAAAAAAAACTAAATTTGTGCTGCCACCACTTGTTCTACTGAAACAAGTTCTGTCTAGAGTTACTCCGTACTTGTTACATGCAACTTACAGATTATATAAATATATCGTTCATGAAATAAAGAAATAAATATTTCAGCCTTTTTTTTTGTAAATACATACTATACATAGAAAACATTCAAACTCCCAAAAAACAAAAATTTGCAGATCAAAAAAAATATTTGATCCTACACGGGATTCGAACCCGAGATCTCACATCATTCTCTTACGCTACCATTTTGACACCGAGGAATCAATCTTACGTTATGGACGTTTTTGCCGGCTAGGGTACCCCTCCGCCCAATAAGGAACTTCGTTCCAAAAACTTTTGCAGTTTAATTGTTGATATCTCAATACTTGCAAGCATTCTCATCAAAGATCTAGGAATGAAATATTATAACGTTCCACAGGGAAGTGTTCAGAACCTATTTTAGACCATTTACTTTAACGAACTTTGTTTTATCATCGCATGATAATAACTCGACCTTAATATTTACCAAAACTCTACAAAAGGGAACGATTTATTATATTAATTACACTTTTGTAGTCCTTAACATTGGTTTAACAATGCAGACTTTACAGACCCTAAATTGTTAAGAGACAAAAAAGCATATTTTGCAATGTGTTTAAAGAACCACAATACCGTACTTAGTCTTACTTTTAATGATGTGAAATTTTTATTTGATATCCAGTCAGTTAAATTAAAAATGGTGAGCTTTAAAGAAAAGAACAACTCTCTGTAAGAAATACGGCAGAACAAATATTATTTTACCACTTTGGATGGTCGGTCCGCAGAGTATCTTACACTACGTTTGTCTTATAGCAGTTTTCACTCTATTCTACTTCCTTTATTTTCACCGAGGAAATAAACTGAAGACCAATTGATACATCTTGTATCAATTGGTCTTCAGTTAATTTTTGGGATGAATAGTAGCTCATTTGCTATTCTAGACTATAGCCTATATCTGTGCCAATCCGTCCAGATTTGTTCAGTCGGTTTTGCGTAAATGAGTAACAAATTTTCAAAAGTTTTTGCATTTATGTATAATATTACTAGGTTTTGCTTGCGCGGCGCAACTTTCTGACAAACACTCGGGCGCAGAACGGTAAAGAATAGCATATTTCCTTTCTCAAGAATCAAAGTATCTCCATGCCAAAGGAGTCTTTATATAAATTTAAAATAAATTGGGAAAAAATTATGTTGTCGGAGTGATATATATTTTTTTAAACCTTCAACCTTTTTTTTCAGAATCTGCTTTGCTTCATGAACCTTTTAAATTCTTTTTTTACGAGATCTCAGCTATCAAATATCACTTATTTGATCTCCGTATAGTCTAGGGCACAATCCCATACATTTTTTGGACATCTCCTTTCATTGAAATCGGTGTAGCAGTTTAGCCCTGAAAACGTAACAGACAGACAGATACACATACACACAGATACACAGACAGACTGTGTTACTTTCGAATTAATAATATAAAAATGGATTAGGAATAGTTAATATCGGTAGAATAGCATTTACGTTAATCCTCACAGTGAGATTACGTTAGCCTCAAGATCACAATATAATTGCTATTCATATGATTTCTGTGTACTCAGAGATACTTAAACATTTTGCTTCTATTTTCGTATGACCCAGTATTGATTTAGACACGTAATATAAGTGTGCTTCATGTGTTATGGTTTAATTAACGCGTATGTGCGGTCTATATGCGGTCGATACAAATGTATGTGGTACAGTCAAATTTACACGGGAGTTTAATTGTCCTAACATCGTATGGTAAATAGTTAAACTATGATCACAGTCACTCACAGTGACCCAGTGGGTGTTAAGCAGGTCATTCGCTGTGTGGAGGCTTCAGCATTGACGGGCCTGTTGGTCTAGCGGTTAGTGATACTGACTGCTGAACCAGACGTCGTTTGTTTGTTTGTTCGATTCCCATCCACGATAAATCTTTAATTAGAGTAGGTACCTACTAAAATATCCACAGAACTTGCACTAGTCAAGTTATGATTGCTAGTATTATATATTTAGGCGTTTTATCATACAAACATATTTTTATGCGGGACGCCATCATTGCTAATAGAAGGGATTGCTAATTTACCGTGGGAGAGCCACGCTTCGGCATGAATGGGCCGGCTCGACAGGAGTGATACCACGGCCTCACAGAAAACCAGTGTGAAATAGTGCTTGCGCTGTGTTTCACCGAGTGAGTGAGGATACCGGAGGCCTATACCCCAATTCCCTACTCCCCCCGCATCCCCTACCCTCCCCCCTCCCCATCCCCAAAAGGCCGGCAACGCACATGTGACGCTTCTGGTGTTGCAGGTGTCTATGGGCGGCGGTAATCGCTTACCATCAGGCGATACGTCTGCTCGTTTGCCCGCCTATTCCATAAAAAAAAAAGGGAAAAAAGACGTGTGGCACTCGGGGACTGCCGCGGTAAAGCTATTGCATAGCATTTTTTATAAACTTATGCAATTATAATTATTTATTTATTTTTTATTTATGCAGTAATGTATGGCTTCCATGAATAATTTTATACATTCTATGACACTAGCTTTTAGACGCAGCTTCGCTCACGCAGACTTTCATGCCCTTATTTACCCCCTTAGGGGGGAATTTCGAAAATTCCTTTCTTAGTGCCCACTTACGTTATATAAAGAACCTACATGCACAATTTCAGGATACAAGCTTCAGCAGTTTGGGCTGTGCGTTGATCTCTGGGTATGTCAGTCACCTTCCTCTTTTATATATATATAGATAACAAATCTTCGTGTCCGAGGCAACGAATCTTCCTTGACGTATTTCAATACGCCTGCGCGGCCGGCTGTTGACATATTCTGACATATACAACGAATCTGTCTGTCTCACTGACAGACAGATTCCTTGATTTTTTTTTTTTTTTTTTTTTTTTTTTTTATGGAATAGACCGGCAAACGAGCAGACGTATCGCCTGATGGTAAGCGATTACCGCCGCCCATGGACACCCGCAACACCAGAGGCGTCGCAAGTGCGTTACCGGCCTTTGGGGGATGGGGGGGGGAGATAGGGGGAGGGGTTGGGGTATGGGCCTCCGGTATCCTCACTCACTCGGTGAAACACAGCGCAAGCACTATTTCACACCGGTTTTCTGTTTTTCTGTGGATTCGTCGTTCGAAGCAGCTCATCTCGATCCGTACGAGCTTCGGGTGTCAGATTTTATTTTCGTTACGTTACGTTACGTTACGGAATTTCTTGATTCGGTCGCCGCGCTCAATGGCCTCAAAGCCCGCGATAAAAGTTTAACGTAACAACGCACGTCATAACAAAACATTGATGAAATGATAAGAGATAGATGAGGATCATTTTTCATCTCTCATCATTCATACGACGTTGTTATTGTCATTCATGGGCGTAACGGGACAATATATGTAACAGGGCAATGCACGCAACAGGACAGTGAATGTAACGGAACAATGAGCGTATCTGGACAATGAGTCATCCTTTTTCGTGCCTGCAGCCGGCGTACATCAATTTATTAGACGTTGTCACTTCGAAAACAAACCCTATACCCAAACCGTCCCGCAAGTGTGGTATAGTCGGCAAAAACTTCCTGTCTAAGAAGAGGTCTATGTCCAGAACTTTATTATTAGAGGCTATGGATGGTGACATTAGAAAAACTAACCTTTGTACAATGTTTTTTTTTTATGTTATAAAAGGGGGCAAACGAGCAGACGTATCGCCCGATGGTGGGCGATTACCGTCGCCCATGGACACCCGCAACACCAGAGGCGTCACAAGTGCGTTGCCGGCCTTTGGGGGATGGAGAGAGGGAAGGAGGGAGGGGTTAGGGTATGGGCCTCCGGTATCCTCACTCACTCGGTGAAGCACTGCGCAGGCGCTGTTTCACACCGGTTTTCTGTGAGGCCGTGGTATCACTCCAGTCGAGCCGGCCCATGCATGCCGAAGCGTGGCTCTCCCACGGTAAGTCCAAGATGTAATCATAATTACAAAACTTCCTTAATTTATGAATTGAAATGATCTAAGAGCTAAGTTCAATAACAGAGATAAAAAGTTTTTGTTTATTAAATATTTTTAAGTAAGTACTTTTTGTTGCCATCGCGTTGTATAATTAAGATGTATTTTAAAAAAGCAGTAAAAAACTTATACCAAAAATTTTATAAAAACGTTTATGTAAATGTTAACTCCGCAAATAAAAATAATGAGTAAAAACTGTAAATTTACTTCATTTCGGATCAGATTTTCTTTTCGGATAAATGTACACCCCCTTATAATCTAGTCTATTCACAGTATAGTTTATGTACTGTTGTGTATGTATATCCGTCTTGGCTTGTGTATGTATGTAATTGTATATTTTATGTTAGTTCTATATAATTTTATTGATGAATAAATGAAATTAAAAAGCTTTTTAAAAACAAGCTTTTATTGGAATGCCTCGAGACGAAAAACGAGTCCAAACTCGATGATGTTGCGACGTTTCTTTACAGAGTTTCAATGACCACCTTTCAGCTCCTGCATCAAATCAGCTCCATGTCATTATAATATTGTATTGTCACGCTGTATACATATGCTTGCAGAAATTTTGCAAAATCGGTTGAAGATCCACACACACAAGTTCCACACTTGTTGACTAGACTAAAAGATGCACAAGCATCACTAGGCCGCCATAGTGTGGGTCGCCATACTGCATTGTTGTATCCGCAATGAGTATGGTGGCCACCACTCGTGGATTTTGCTTATGCTTTCCATCATTGAGTTGCAAGATTCCACCCGAATATACAAGCATACATAGATACATTGCAAGTTAATAAAAAGCTTGTAAAAATTATTAAATCTGACTTTAACCTCAGTGCACCTATCTTACAAAATTTCTACACCACCCAAGGTTGGCTAATAGAGAATGCTTAGGGCATTAAATCCGGAAATGTACTTATGTGCATATTTTTCGTGACATAAACATTCAACATTGAAAGTGTTTATTGATACACACATCAAAAGTGTCTAGGGATCAACATATGTGTCTAGGGATCAACATATATTTTTGCAATAACTTTTCTCCTGATTGATATTAATTAAAATTTTCTTTAAGGATTCATCAAATAAAGTGTTTTCGTTTGTCACAGTAACGATAAACCAAGTCACCTTTGCATTAATAAAGAAATTTGGCATTTTCCTAATAAAAGGATTTTTGACTTTTGAACCACTAACATTAAAGTTCGAAAAAAAGACTGAAATAACAGTTTTCTTTAAAATTTTATTAGGTAACTTAAACAATTAATAATCCGTGTTTCTACCGCGAACACTAACACAAGAACATGTGTAATTATTGATTCGCTTTTAGGCTAAAATACACACATCAAAAGTGTCTAGGGATTTTTATGCGGATTTCTTGAGATTGAGATGTGGCTTTGGCCCTGGCCTGCTCAGTCGCCAGACTTGAACCCGATTGAGCATGCATGGGATATGCTACAGAGAAGAGCTCTGCCGAATATGGAGGGTATCCAGTCGCAAGGAGACCTTTTTTTGTTGTTGCAACGAACATGGGCGGCCATTCCACAGCGTGATTTGGATGAACTCATTTTGAGTATGCCAAACCGATGTTCTTGTGTTAGTGTTCGCGGTAGAAACACGGATTATTAATTGTTTAAGTTACCTAATAAAATTTTAAAGAAAACTGTTATTTCAGTCTTTTTTTCGAACTTTAATGTTAGTGGTTCAAATGTCAAAAATCCTTTTATTAGGAAAATGGCAAATTTCTTTATTAATGCAAAGGTGACTTGGTTTATCGTTACTGTGACAAACGAAAACACTTTATTTGATGAATCCTTAAAGAAAATTTTAATTAATATCAATCAGGAGAAAAGTTATTGCAAAAATATATGTTGATCCCTAGACACATATGTTGATCCCTAGACACTTTTGATGTGTGTATTTTAAACTAGCTGACCCGCGCCCACTTCTTTGGGCGGTAAACATTTTTTTCTCCGACTTACTTTGCAAATCCGGCTGCCACCAAAAAGTCTTTACACTTTTCGGGATATTATATATCCTACTAGTTGTTGCCCGCGGCTCCGCCCGCGTATATGTCGGTTATCGCGGCAAATAGTAGCCTATGTGTTATTCTGATGTATAAGCTATATTACTGTAAAGTTTCATCCGAATCCGTTCAGTTTTTTTGCGTGAAAGAGAAACAAACATCCATCCATCCATCCATACTTACAAACTTTCGCGTTTATAACATTAGTATAGATATAGATATGGGGTCAGTGCCTACCCTACCTTCGTTTATAAATCGCAACATACGTAGCGGTATATTTAGATACGCTATCAAATTGTGTACCTTAAACTGAGTTCATGAAACTCTTCAGAATACGAGCAATATATGTTAGCTCCGGAACAAAGATAAATTTATTGTGCTGTATTTTTTTTAATACTTTTAGTGCACCAAATATTTAACAAGCCCCAAGAAGATCAAGTATCCTGAGAACGATTCTAGAAAGATGTTATTGACTGATTGGATTTGAACAACATAATCGAGTCCTGTTTGTGGCAGTATACCCGTAGATACACACAATATAGTAAATAGTGTAAATAAATAAGTTAAGTTTATTTGTAAACGTATGTTTCATAAATATAGTTACGCTGTCACAACACTTTGTATGACCCACAAATTGTTGTTCTAAATCTGGGTATTCTTAGTGCCCGTTTTTTGAATATTTGTAAAGTTTTCTGTATATATATTCTCATGAGTATTCTTTAAAAAAATAGTGTAGTAATGTGCCCTTAGCGCTTTGGTACTGTAAAAATCATCATCATCAGCCTGTCGCAGTCCACAGCTGGACATAGGCCTATCCAATTGAACGTTACTTGGTTAGATCCTCGGCTTTTCACATCCAGCTCCTGCCAGCTGTGTTGCGTAAATCATCACTCCACCTGGCCTGTGAACGTCTTACACTACGTACTGGTAACAGTGTGAATACATTTTTGAATACTTTAGTTTATTAATATAGTACAGTTTCCACACTGTCGTGTTCGCTATAAACTCGTGTCGTATGTTTCCAATAGTAACTAGCTGTCGTAACCATGTTGTACGTTTAATTAACCGGCGTGTTATTGTATGACACATTGATAACATACAGTCTGTGCCCCTGCATAATTTGATTGTACATTAGCGTTACTACATACAATTTGGTGAGTACATTAACGATGGTAATGTGTTATTTTGATTAGAGATTCAGGAAATGTAGAATAGTATATACGCACATTAATCGTAAAATAAACAATACCTCTCAAAAAATTGAGTCGATTAAACTCCGTTCAGGTTTTATGTTTCACTTTTTCGGTTTTAAGTGTTGTTAAGCGTGATGTCGTGTTTCGTTGGTGAGTGTGAGACCGGAGGCCCAAATAGTCTAGTCAACAAGTTCCATACTTGTTAACTAGACTAAAAGATGCAGAAGCATCACTAGGTCGCCATGATGTGGGTCGATATGCTGCATTGTCTGCATTCGCAATGAGTATGGTGACCACCACTCTTGGATTTTGCTTATGCTTTCCATCAGGCTGAGTAGAGTCATTTTGGCGGACCATACATAAATAAAATTTTTAAAAAAAGACAAAAGTAACTCACAGCTGCTTTTGTATTTCTAAGCAAGATTTTTTTAACATTAAACTTCCTTTTTTTGATAATTTGTGTATATGGGTTGTGACGTCACTTCAGCAGAGGTGTAATATTTTCATGAATACTTACTTTTGTAACCGCATGTATGTCGGTTATCGCGGTATAAAATAGCCTATGGCATTCTTCAAGAATGAAAGTATCTCCATGAATAATTTCATTGAAATCGGTGCAACCATTTAGCCGTGAAAACGTAACAAATAGACAAACAAAGATACTTTCGAATTTCTAATAATTATTTAAATCTAAAAATTATTAGTATGGATAGTACCTATGTATTTTCATTCCATTTGCGACGGTAATCACTTACCTACACCAGGCGATTCCTCTTCTCCTTAAACCTATACCCTAAAAAAATTCGTTCGAGTTTTAGGTATGAGATGACATGCCTTTTCTAAACTAATCTAAATCTAAATCTTGTACATTAAATATGGAATAAATGTAATATTATTTTATATTATTGTTTATATACTCGAGCTTTGTTTACACTCAAAAATGATTCCACATAAACAGTATAGCTTTTCTGCAGTTGCTTACTTTTCTGCCGTAAGTGCCGTAAAAAGTTGTGAGATTCGTGTCATACCAAGACGTTTAATTTATTCAGTCCTTACTTAAGAGACCCCTGTCTTGTATTATTACCTACGTAATTAGCTAACCTCTTACGGTAACTATATCAATATTAAATTTGTTTTTTATTTTTAAATAAATAGAATGACTTAGCCATCGCATAAAAACACAATGTATCTCACAAGTAATACATTTAAAATAAATTGTTTAGTGCCTGTTAGGGTAGTTAGCTTCAAGGCACTGTTTACTCAATATAAAATAAAACAACTGTTTGATGCGAGCACAAAAATATATTGTATTCCTTTAGTTTTATAAACCACCGGAGAATCTTAACAACGTGATTCACAAAAATGGAACAGCGCCATCTATCGAGCGTTGTCTCAATAAAAACACAAAATTTGACTGAACAGTGCCATTGTTGTGTTGTTGATAATTTCCACACAAATAAGCACAGTTGAAGACACTTCTTATTATAATATAAGGGCAAACTAGAAGATAAATCACCTTGTAGATGTCGCTACCACTGCGTTTACACCTGAAGCTCTGCAGTTCAAGTTGCTTAATCAAAGGTTTGAATAAATAACCAAGTTTGTCCTACAGCCTAAGTGGCAACAAAATTATACCTACTTGGTTTTTTTTTCGTCTTTCGTTTCTTCGCACATTTCGTAATAGTACCTTTCGATGAAATAAAAGCAAAAGAAGCCGGGGATGATCTTTGTTGACATGGTGTACCAGCATGACCAAGCTCCTGAAGAAGGAGAAATTGCCGGACCCGACAACCCTTGACAGAATTACTTGGTGCCGTGAAACAGCCGACCCCACCTAAAGTGGGAAAAGGCTAGGAAAATGAAGATCTTTCTATGATCTTAGAAAAAAATATATATTTAAAGTTAAAAAATTACCTGTAAAATATAATTCCTAGTTTTATAACAAGCGTTAATGAAATCTCTAGAAATACATAGAAACGCCCTCTGTGGAATACAAAGCGAAGTCTGCTAAATTTACAACGGCCTTTTGCTAATGTACCTATTTCTCTATAGTTCTTCTGACTGTAAATAGATGGCGTTATTACGTACTCATTTAAAACCTTTCACAGTATATTACCTTTATATGAGCAATTCTTGTATCTATATATATAAAAGCGAAATACCACTCACTTATTAATCACGAAATCTCAGAAACTATAACACCTATAAACTTGAAATTTAGCAGGTAGGTTCCTTATAGGGTGTAGACATCCGCTAAGAATGAATTTTAAGAAAATCCACCCCTAAGGGGGTGAAACGGGGGTTGGACGTTTGTATGAAAGTCCTATGTTTTTGAAGTAAGAGACTTGAAATTTAAAATGTATACTCTATAGATGGTGTGGAAGTGTACTAATAATGTATCTTTAGAAATCAACCCCCTTTTGGGATTAAAATGGAGGATGGTAGTTTAGACGCGGTTGCTTGACGAGGTTGCTTAGGTCAGCTAGTATTTAAATACTAGCAACCCGCCCCGGCTTCGCACAGGTTTTTTATGGCATATACAATATAGCCTATGTATGCAGCGAAGATTGAGTTAAATCATAAGAAACAATAAACTCAAATCTTTCGTCTTTATGTTATTAGTTTAAGTTAGGTTAAAAGTATATATTTTAAACATATAAATAAACATATAGATAAATTGGCGCAGGCGCAGTGGTAGCGTATGTGACTGCTGTGCTTGAGATCTCGGGTTCGATTCTCGGGTCGGACCAAATGTTTGTATGATATGCAAATATTTGATTCGGAGTTTGGGTGTTTTCTATGTATAAATATGTATGTATTTACAAAAAAAAATGAATATATGTATTTATATCAGTTAATATATGTTTTTATTACCCATAACATAAGCTCTGCTTAGCTTGGGACTAGATGGCGTTGTGTGTTAGATGTCCGAAAAATAAAAACAAAAAATCTTTAACAACTTCTACCTGATTACGTGTCACTTTTAATAGGTACTAACTTGTGCGGCGGAGTTACAGTGTTAGATAAATTACCTACTGCTGCCCCTCGATTCTCAATGGTGTTAACGGAATAGTAGATTTGTGATGAATTTGCGAATTTGCCAAAAATAAATTCATTTATTTTATCAACTTGCTCATTAATAGCACTTTCTTGAAACCAATTTAGTGTCTTCGTGGATAATAATGTTGATAATATCAGGATATACCTAATTAATCCTTTCTTTAACATTTTGAAACAAAAAGTAGATACCGATGTAATTGAGAAACTCCCCCTTTTGGAAGTCGGTAAAAACACATACATTATGAAGACTCGTTCACCATTTTCTATTTCGAGCAAGTCATTAGAAAATTACCTACAATCTTTGCTAGAAGATAAAATACTCATTTTTAATGTGATCCTGACAAAGTGACTCTACTCTGTCTATGCAAAGCATGAGCAGAATCCAAGAGTGGTGGTTAACGTACTCATTTTGAATGCAGACAATGCGACATGATGACCCACACTATGGCAATCTGTTGAGATGCTTCTGCATTGTTGGGCTCCTGGTCTCGCACTCACCAACGAAACACGACAGGACTAATGCTGTAATTTTTGGTTGGTCTTTTGTGCGAGGGTAGTACTGACCCGGTCGAGCCCGTTCGTGTTCGAGTTCGTTCGTTTCACTGTCGGTTAAAACATAATGATACGGACAAAAGCTATTTTATTTATTTATTTATGTACATTATTATATTTATTTTTTGTACATCGGCGGACTTAAAGCCCAAGCCATTCTCTACCAGTCAACCTTAGGGTGGTGGAGAAATTTTATAATAAATATTATAATATATAAATAAATTATAATCACATAAACACACGCACAAACACACACACACACACTGCACAAACACACATATACACACATACACACACACACACACACACACAATACTTTTATTAAATCTCTCATAACTTTTTTTATTATTATTTTTTCTTACATAAACATTATTATTATTATTATGTTTTTATACCTTTTCTGGTATCCCTTTTATTTTAAAGGGAATGCTAAATCTAACACACGGGCCTTAGCCAAGTGTGCCAGGGGGAAAATGGTGTGAGATTAGGATGACGATGATGCGAGAAATTTTCGTGTGAGACGGCATGTATTTATAAGAACTGCTTTTTGAATCAGCATTAGAGTGGATTTCGGCATTTGCAGTGTGTTGAGGCTATTTTGCAGAGTCTTTATTATTATTATTCTCTTTATTACATTAAATATACATATTAATTACATTTTTAAATATAAATATAAAAACAAATACATTTAAAAATATAAAAAATAGTAGACCACCGACCTCGGGTACAGGTACAGGGACCAAGAAACCGGTGGTTAGGGCTCCAGAGACAGGAACCTCCTCACAATACGAGCCGTGTCAAGGATGACTGCCTTCTGCATCAGACCCTTGATCCAGCCCTCTAACGTGAGCCTCTTAAGATGTTGGTCGAGGCTCTTGGCTATCAATCCGTGAGCAGATACGACTATCGGAACAATGATTACCGAATCCACATTCCACATATCGACAATCTCGTGAGATAAATCCAAATATTTTATTTGTTTTTCTTTTTCGACTTTCACGAGATTCTCGTCATGAGGAACGGCGATATCGACAATCATTGCGCGGCGCTCTAATCGATCTATCATCACAAATCCGGCTTATTGGCAACAATAGTCCTGTCTGTGATAATAGATCGATCCCAATATAACGTAGCACGACCATTCTCGAGAACTGGGTCGGGCACATACCTGTAGTATGGCACCTCCGAATTCACAAGTTTGTATTTAAGGGCAAGCTGTTATTAAATTATTATTATAAGCACACAGGTTCCAGATGAAGCAGTAAACGAAAAGGTAACAGTTAACTGCATACACAAACTTAGGAACAAATATATACGAATGCAATACATACATCATAAATACTAATAAATATATATCTACATATATAAAATACACTTACACATATTTTACTACATCCGTACACTATGGCAGCTTGAATTTAAGGTGTGCTATCGATTATATGATTTTGCCATTTCGTTGAAAAGAAGATTAGGTACTTTCTTTTTAAATGTTAAAAGGTTTGTGGCCATCCTGACTTCGAACGGTTTCAGTTTACAATATCTGAATTGATTGTCAAATCTACAATAAAAAAACAAAGACGTTGACAAAAACTAGTTAAAAATGATTCGACATTATAGATACTTATTGTTTTGACCCCGTAGAGGTGCCAGTTAGGTATAACGAGTCATTATCCATGATATCTTGTATAATATTGTAGACTCTATTCATAATAAGATGAGGTCGAAAGTTTAAAGTGATACTTCGGTCCGGTCGGGTCAAACTTTAAAATCATGTTTTGATAGGTATGAAGAAAGTACGATTTATCTCAGAACCACTAAGATTACATGAACTTGATTTATATATAAGAACTCTTCGAACACAGACGTGTACAGTTTAAGTACAAGTGTCTTGACAATGAAAGTTGTATTAATTTCATTCCTATTTCTAGGACTTTGCCTTCTCGAGAATGGATGTAAGTTTTACTTCATGAACTTTTTTATTAAGCGTTTTTTTACTTATTAGTGAATGTTGTCAACTTAAACATAAAAAACCATGTCTATCAGTTAATGTTTATTTTATTTTATTTTATTTTATAAATATTATAATATAGGCATTAGTTACTTAACGTAACGTAAGGCGCTGCGCAAAGGTGTTGCCCGTTGCTACTACTGGCCACTGGTAACCGTAGTTGCTGTGTCCGGTGGTGGCAACCGTAAACAGTCACCGGTTGCTACTACTGGCCACAATTCCTCGCTTGTTTTCCGTCAGTCTCACGATGTGGTAAGGAAATTTGTTAATATTACTTGTGTCTTCAACAGGTTTCCAGTTACCGACACCGAACACATTAAGTGCAAGCAACTAGACACAAAAAATTATGATTTCATACTGGTTCTATAGAAATCAAATATTCTATAGAAATCAAATGGCTTGTATCCGCCACAAGTCACAAAAGTGTCCAAGTTTGCGCTCTCCCTAACCGATCTGCTCATTTACCTCAGTTAACCGTAAAATAAAATATACGAAAGTAGTAGAGCTACGCTGATATCACCTGAACCGGGGCGGTACTACCCTCTCACAGAAAACCAACCTAAACTGACTGAGCATTTGTGCTGTCGTGTTTTGTTGCTGAGAGACCAGAGGCCTCATGACGCATAAGCATCTCAATATGCTACATTAGTGTGGGGCATCATGATGCATATTTTGCATTCGCAAT
This sequence comes from Diaphora mendica, assembly GCA_949125395.1. Taxonomy (NCBI): domain Eukaryota; kingdom Metazoa; phylum Arthropoda; class Insecta; order Lepidoptera; family Erebidae; genus Diaphora; species Diaphora mendica. Next base: position 5,072,919 of record OX421334.1, read on the forward strand.
GAGTGTGGTGACTCTTGAATTCCGGTCATGCTTTCCGTCAAGCAAAGTAGAGCCACTGTTGCAGGCATTATCGAAAATAATAATAACATTTAGAAAAGTGTACGTGTAGCATCATTAGCCAGAATTCTTCTCATTAATCAACGAAAATGTGTTGTATTTATGAAATTTATACTCTTAATTGTCGGCACTTGATGGAACTTGTTGTAATACATTTTAGAATGAAACTCACTTGTACTTATCTCACTATTTTAATTAAGGTTCCACCTGACTGGTTTCGCCTTAATATTTATATTTATCATAATCTGCAATAAGGAAATTAATTTTCAGATGCAAAATCGAACACTGATTGTGCAGCTCACATGACTGCCTTCCCACCTGAAATCGGTACTGGATGCTGTGGTGATGATCTTTCAGGTGTAAAGCAGATAGGTTTGTATACTTCATCGTTTTCGTGTAGATTTAAAAGTGTAATTTTCGGCCGGCAATATTTTAGTGTGAAAATCAATACGTCGCAAAAATGTCTAGTAGAGTCCTTACTCAATAGTAATGTATGTATGTGATTTATTGGGGCAAATTTAACATAAAACTGTGTGATCAATAGTCCATTTCAATCAATCGCCGTCCACTGCTGAACGTAGGTCTCCCCCAACGAGCACCAACTATCCCGGTCTTGGGCAATCTGCATCCATCCGCCGCCAGCTACTTTCTTTAAATCGTCAGTCCCCCATGCCGCAGGGCGCCCTACACTACTTTTGCCTAATCGCGGTCTCCACTCAAGCACATTTCGGCTCCACCTACCATCGTTACGTCTAGAGACATGACCGGCCCATTTCCACTTCTTTTTTTTTACGGAATAGGGGGCAAACAAGCAGACGTATCGCCTGATGGTAAGCAGCACCAGAAGCGTCGCAAGTGCGTTGCCGGCCTTTGGCGGATGGGGAGAGGGATAGGGGTTGGGGTATGGGCTTCCTGTATCCTCACTCACTCGGCGAAACACAGCGCAAACACAATTTCACATCGGTTTTTTGTGAGGCCGCGGTATCACTCCGGTCGAGCCGGCCCATTTATGCCGAAACGTGGCTCTCCCACGTTTCTGATTCTCCGTGCGATATTGGTTCCTCTAGTTCTCTGTCGAATAACGTCGTTCCGAATTCTATCAGACAGCGAAACACCCAACATCGCACGCTCCAGCGCACGTTGAGCCACTTTAAATTTGTGGACCAGTCCAAAGGTGAGTGTCCACGTCTCGTAAAATAATAGTGTTTACCAAAATTTTATATTTATTTATTTTTAGTTATAAATTTCAATAATCTTCCAACACGCATCTTGCTCATGGACAAAGCTGCAAATCTGTGTGTAATTAATTTCATTATCATCAACAGTCTTGAACATTCTAGTCTTAATCAGTCAGTCAAATTTCACAAAATCAAAGGAACTATGCTTTGATTTTGTGAAATTTGACTGACAATTTGCGATGTATCATGATGATATACTTTCAATGTAATCAAACATAATAAAACACTTCCAGAAAGTCAAGAAACAGCTATAAATCAGTATCCATGGATAGCGATAATAGAATACATTAGTACAAGAACTAAAAAACGAGTCAATTTGTGTGGTGGTGCTCTTATTAGTGGCAGATATGTGCTAACTTCAGCTCAATGCATTACTGGAAAAGTGTTAACTATTGGGGTGCCGTAAGTACAATCTATTATTGTGTACGCTAGTCCGTAGAAAAATAAAATTTAAGCATAAGCTTAAACAACAGCTGTAAGTAATTGATACGAAAGATATCAAGAGATCAAACCATTCGTAAACCTTAATCTTTACTAATATTATAAATAGCTGACCCACGCAACCTCGTTTTTGCCTTGTATGTGTGTGTGTTTGTAGCGTGATAATTTTCTCCCGTTTTTGAAAGATTCTTCATTGATGCTCCGCTCCTATTGTTCTTAGCGAAATGATATATATCCTATAGCCTTCCTCGATAAATGGAATTTTTCAAATTGGACCAGCGGTCCCTAATATTAACGCGTTCAAACAAACTCTTCAGCTATATAATATTAAAAAGTATAGATTTAAAAGTAACTCTGTCTGCCTGTCTACCTGTCACGCTTTCAGGGCTAAAGCACTGCGCCGATTTAAATGGAATTTAGCATAGTAATTCTTTGATTCTTGAATAAGGAGATAGGCTTCTCTTCACGTATAAGAGACAAACACGCGGACGGAGCCTCGAGTAAAAGCTAGTTAGATAAAAATTAAAATTATAAATAGAGATATTTTTTAAATTATTTTCAATAGTTTTCGTTAATAATATAAAGGCACAGTATTAACTCTTATTCACTGATAGTAGTGACTATTATACTACAACTTTAACTATTTTACTATACTAGTATTAATAATATACTGATATTCAGATACCATCAAATAAGTTCGAAAAGTTATTTTTACCTGTTCTAACTTCATGGTTTAAGCGGGTCTAAACCGCATTTGATGCTTGTTATTGTGTTACATAGTGTACACACAGAGATAATGACCCCAAGTACATTATGTACGTTGGACGTTCATCAGTTTAAGATATTCATTCGTATTTATAATGATGGCTTTGTGACAGAGCATGCCTCAGAATACAGCTCTGAATTTGCCATTGCAAATTCAGAACTGTATTCTGAGGCTGGATATATTCTGAGGATATAGATCATTATCTATATCTAGAGGTTTAATAAATATTTTATATTTTTAGCACATCGATTCGTCTTGGAGACTACAACACAACTAATGACGGTCCTGACTGTATCGTAGGTCCAGATGTAGAAAAGTGCACAGAAGGGGAAACAAGAATAGAAATCGATAAAACAATACCACATCCTCTGTATAAACCCGCCAATACTTCAAGAGCAAACGATATAGGTTTAATTAGAATGAAGGAAACAGCTCCGTATACAGGTTTTTACATTTAATTCGCCTTTTAATAGCTGTTTATAGAAAGTGTTGATAAAATATTGTATAAAGTTAGAATTAACTACAAGATGATATTACCATACAAGTTTTTATAAAGAAAAGGTAACTTATATTTATCTTTGAAATGCTTGATTTTTTAGACAATACACAATTGTATTTTACTTTTTAACATAAATACTAATAATATTACAGAAACAACCGATGTTCAACTCAAATAGTTTTCAACGTAAAGCAGTAAAATTGCTTAATTTTATGTTTTTCTTTCAGACTTTATTCGGCCCATATGCCTTCCAACCGAGGACGTCACCCTCAAAACTGATCCACTCAATTTCATTTTAGCCGTGTGGCGCAATTTACGCCGGCAAAGTCCTGTTAAATTACACATGGATCTACCTTTGTTCCCAAAAGATGTAAGTTGCTCCTTGAAATTGATCTTCAAAGTAATTAAGAAAGGAATACTTGGAACTACGCTAGAGAATACTACAAATAAAAGGGAAACCGTAAACGAACCGTATATGACCTGTTTGGCTAGCGTGATATAGTAGGCGGAACATTCTTGTTAAGGAGAGACATGTGTCTAGCGATAAATTGTTAAAATCTGTTCATGATTGATGATTTTGGTATCGAACAATTTTTTAATTTATCGATTTATTTCAAATGACAATATTAATATAGCATCATGGATCTGAGTGAATTATTTGATATGCCGTTTTAATGTCTCTTTATTAATAGTATCCTTTATCTGATCTGGAGAACTTTAAAAAAAAAACACAAATTATAATCTTCTATTCAAAATCTATACTAATATTAGAAAGCTGCAGAGTTTGTTTGTTTGTTTGAACGCGCTAATCTCAGGAACTACTGGTCCGATTTGAAAAATTATTTCAGTGTTGGATAGTACATTTATCGAGGAAGGCTATAGGCTATATTTTATTTTCAAAAAAATTAGGGATCCGTAACAAAATTGCTATTTCGTTACCCAAGGTGTGAAATCGAAAACCTATTTTTGCGTGCGCTGCAATAACTATTGACAATAGAACAAAATAATGTATTACGGGTTTGTAGGTCCCATTAAGATCTATTAATATCTAACTATCATGGTTTAGTCACAATAACCGCTTTTGTGTTCAAAAAAATTATTAAATCCTCTGAAGAAAGAAAGTACGTTAAATGTGTATCATAATAGTAATCCTTATCCAAATTAAGGATTATGTTATCAAGGGTATTTATGTAGAAGTAAATTACTTTTTGTTTCATCCCAATCGGACATTTTGATTAAAACTTATCACGAGTATAAGACGCTAAGAGTTGGTACCTAGGTACATAATGAGTTATTTGCCAAAGAGTTTTTATCAACTTAATACCTAATATTAATCTTTATCCAAATAAATGTGTTATGAGTGTTGTGGATTATGAGTATCATAGAAGAGTATAATAAATACATCTATACTAATATATAAAGCTGAAGAGTTTGTTTGTTTGTTTGAACGCGCTAATCTCAGGAAACACTGGTCCAATTTGAAAAATGCTTTCAGTGTTAGATAGTCCATTTATCGAGAAAGGCTATAGGCTATATATCATCACGCTAAGACTAATAGGAGCAGAGCACCAATGAAGAATGTTTCAAAAACGGGGGAAAAATATCACGCTACGGGCAATAGGAGTAACAAACGACGTTGCGTGGGTCAGCTAGTTATATTATAAGTTATGGAATCAGGCGTTACTTTGCGGAAATCCATGACATTAAATGCTATGAAATATATTTAGCTTTAATTCCGCGAGACAAATATCCAGGTCTGAAAGCAGGGCACAAATCCCACTGTCATGCATATGTACACATACAAAACAAGTGAGAAATAATTAGCATGCCATGCAACCAAACCTATACTCGACACGTGTTTCGCCCCTCCACGGGGCATCCTCAGGAGATGTTGACTCGTCGAGCGTTTGAGCTCGAATGCGCGCTAGCGCACCGCTGTCGGCCCTTTATATACCGTTTCGATGACGCTATAATCACGATCGATACAATGTCACAACGACATCTGTGCCGAACTACCCGCAATCATACTTAGAAGTGGTGATGGAATTATGTTTGTTTGGTCATTCAACAGTGTATATGCATTATTATTGTTATATTTTGATATTTCTAACTGTTCCAACACACTCATCCGGAAACCCTTATCGCAAACATGCAGAATGTTATAGGTATTGTTGCCGCTCAAGGAGTGGCCGGTGTCGATTAAATGTTTTGCGAAATGTGATTTATCTGGATGGCCATTCCTGTGAGCGGCAACATGTTCCCTGTACCTAATTTCGAAACTACGGCCTGTCTGACCCACATAGACCCCGGTGCAATCATTGCATACTAATTTGTAAACTCCGGATTTTTTTTAGCATGGCATGCTAATTATTTCTCACTTGTTTTGTATGTGTACATATGCATGACGGTGGGATTTGTGCCCTGCTTTCAGACCTGGATATTTGTCTCGCGGAATTAAAGCTAAATATATTTCATAGCATTTAGTTATATTATATTTTGGAAGTTAAAATATTTACCATATTCAAAGTACCTTGATGTGTAAATGTTTTAGTTGATTTATTTATTTTGTACACAGCAATGCAAAACAGCGTTTTCATCTATACATCCATACGAACAAATACAGTTAGAGGAAGGCCAACTATGCGCCGGGGGTGTGAAGGGCAAGGATGCCTGCAAAGGAGATGGCGGATTGCCTCTGATATATGAAACTAATGGAAAATATGTGGTCGCAGGAATTGTCAGCTTTGGTGCACAGTATTGCGGTACAGAAAATGTTCCTGGTATTTATACTAACGTTTATAAATACAATACTTGGATAGGTAGTAATATTATTTTATAGATTACACTTTTAAGCATTTAAATTTTAATACAATTATATTTTATTATTGATTTGAATGTAGTAAACGTTTTGTACTTTATAACAGTGTATTAATTATTGCATACATAATAAAGAAATAAAAATTGATGGAATAGTTGCCAGAATATGCTTGCCATAGTAATTTATTGTGAAGCAACATGAATAATTATACGCAAGGACATAAAATTCATTGCCAGGAAGTTCTCAATGTAACACCTATGAAGGGAATTACAGGATTTACGAACAGAACGAATTCGCGAACAAAAATGTGCATAAACTATGTACAATTAAGCCGTATATTGGGTATCTTGGCATAACTTTAGCAGCTATCTTCAAATTACACTTTTTGTGTCACTAATATATTAGTTTCCATTACATCAACTAAAACTTTCTCCTTTTTAGGGTTCCGGAACAAACGGAACCCTTATAGATTCGTCATGTCTGTCTGTCTGTCTGTCTGTTCGTCCGTATGTCACAGCCACTTTTTTCCAAAACTATAAGAACTATAATGTTGAAACTTGGTAAGTAGATGTATTCAATTTACCTTTCATTCAATCAACACAAATATAAAAATAAAATAAAAATTATAATATTTTACTTGCTGCCGCGGAACCTTTCATGGGCGAGTCCGACTCGCACTTGGCCGCTTTTTTTACTCCTAATATCAATGATATAAATTATTTATCTTTATTATAACAATCAAACTCTTTTTTATCGTTTGTTGCCAGAGGTCCACCCTCCTTGTTCACCTAAGTAGACTATGGAAAATATTTTTTTTTTAAAGACAACTCCCGCATTAGGAATAAACATCCTGTGTCGCGGGGGACTTTACAGACATACATGAAACGGACACAATTAACACCCAAACTCAGAACAACAATTTGTGGATCACACAAAGTGTTGTCCCGTGTAGGATTTGAACCCACAACACTATGCGAATTGGCAAGCGGCGTGGCGATCGTCTAAACCACTAGGCCAACCGTGCAGTCAATTTTTGCCCATAGTACACCTGGCTTACTGTGTGAAAAAAAAAATTTTCCATAGCCTGAGTAGAGAACGTTAAATATTTTTTTTCTGTAGAATACTAATAACAAAGAAAAAATGATAGAAGGAGCTAAGAGAGATAATAAATATATATTTTACCGTGAGAGAGCCACGCTTCGGCATGTATGGGCCGCCTCGACCGGTGTGATATTACGGCCTCACAGAAAACCGGTGTGAAACGGCACTGGCGCTGTGTTTCACCGAGTGAGTGAGGGTACCGGAGGCCCATACCCTAAACCATTACCCCATCCTCCTCCCCATACCCCAAAGGCCGGCAACGCACTTGTGACGCCTCTGGTGTTGCGGGTGTCCATGGGCGGCGGTAATCGCTTACCATCAGGCGATATGTCAGCTCGTTTGCCCCTATTCGATAAAAAAAGCGGCCAAGTGCGAGTCGGACTCGCCTATGAAGGGTTCCGCAGCAGCAAGTAACATTTTTTTTTATATATTTGTATTCAATGAAAAACTACTGACTAGATTTCGTTCAAACCAATTTTCGGTGGAAGTTTGCATGGTAATGTACAATATATATATTTTTTAGATTTATCATGCTCTTATTTTAGAAGTTACAGGGGGTGGGGGAAACACATTTCACCACTTTGGAAGTGTCTCTCGCGCAAACTATTCAGTTTAGAAAAAAATGATATTAGAAACCTCAATATCATTTTCAAAGACCTATCCATAGATAGCCCACACGTACGGGTTTGATGAAAGAATTTTTTTTGAGTTCTATGTATTTTAAGGACCCCCAAAATTTATTGTTTTTTTTTATTTTTGTGTGAAAATCTTAATGCGGTTCACAGAATACATCTACTTACCAAGTTTCGACGTTATAGGTCTTATAGTTTCGGCAAAAAGTGGCTGTGACCTACGGACGGACAGACAGACATGACGAATCTATAAGGGTTCCGTTTTTTGCCTTTGACACGGAACCCTAAAAATAGTATAGGTTTCTGCATCATTGGGCCTTCAGTCTCGCACTCACCAACAAAACAGTACAGCACGAATGCAGTCATTTTAGGTTAGTTTATTCAATGATCAAGTACTCGTAATGAGCCACGCTGATTATAAAAATGCATCACCGAAATGTGTGTACGCGCACGCATATCTTCCGATTGACTGCACTAAATTGGATAATTCTTTCTTTTACGTGTTTATAAAATAACTAGCTGACCCGGCGTACTTCGTACCGCCAGATTTACATATCTGTCTCAGCTTCCCACAGGCAGTGTACAGTCGCGGACGAAAAAAACACTTTTCCCGTTATCTTTTATTTTTTTTTCTTTCTAGCAAAAAAAAATGAATGAAATCGGACTATGTGTTATTGAATTACAACTAAGTACATATCTTGACTTTCATCCCCTCGCTCCAGGAAACCGTGCTGAATTTCGGGATAAAAAGTATCCTATGTCCTACCTCGTAGTATGAACTAAAATCATGCCAAGTTTCATTTGAATCCGTTCAGTAGTTTCGGCGTGATGCGCGGCCAAGATACAGACAGACAGACAGACAGACAGACGGACAGACAGACAGACAAAAATGAAAAAAATTACAGTTTTGGCTTCAGTATCGATAATAGAGAGCCCTCCAAAAAAAAATTTCAAAATATCTTTAATGTGCAGAATTGGACCTGTTACATTCTTATTATAAGTATAGATAATGATAAATCTTCATTTAGGTAATCCTATTAATATTATAAACGCGAAAGTTTGTAAGTATGGATGGATGTTAGTTACTCTTTCACACAAGAACTACTGAACGGATTTGGATGAAACTTTACAGTAATATAGCTTATACATCAGAATAACACATAGGCTACTATTTGCCACGATAACCGACATATATACGGGCGGAGCCGCGGACAACAACTAGTGTTACAATATTAGTGCTTAACACCCAGTTGAAATACAAGGATTAACATTGAGCAAATAGCGAATCGCCTCTGACCCTCAAAACATGTGTGATGAGTCGTCAGTGTTTTGGCGGTAGTTTGTTATAGGACAAGGTTTGTACTCGTATAGAAGAAAATTAAAACAAAATTGAAAGTGTTATTATTTTCCAAGTCCGCCACTGTACACTACCCGTGGGAAACTGAGACGGGTATAAATGCTAAAACAATTTTTTCCAGAAATTTCGAATCAAATCAATCTTTATTATTACCCGACTGCGAAAGGAGGGTTATGTTTTTCGAATGTATGTATGTATGTATATTTCTTTGGCACGCCTAAACGGCTTGTCGTATTTTTATGCGAGTGGTGTCAAAAGATTCGTCTTAGTCGTGAGAGTGATACTGGGTACATCAAAATAAAAAAAAATAAGGACTTTTGGCGTCAAAAAGTAATATAAAAAAAATATTATGTTTCAAAATACATCGAGTGTGGTATCAAAGTAAAGATTTTTTTACGGTGATTACGAATATATATAAAACTTATTTGTTTTTATTGTTAAACTAGCTGACCCGGCGAACTTCGTACCGCCATATTTACATATCTGTCTCAGCTTCCCACAGGCGGTGTACAGTCGCGGACAAAAAAAAAAGACTTTTCCCGTTATCTTTTATTTTTCTTCTTTCTAGCAAAAAAAGAATGAAAGAAATCGGACTATGTGTTATTGAATTACAACTAAGTACATATTTTGACTTTCATCCCCTCTCTCCAGGAAACCGTGCTGAATTTCGGGATAAAAAGTATCCTATGTCCTACCTCGTAGTATGAACTCAAATCGTGTCAAGTTTCATTTGAATCAGTTCAGTAGTTTCGGCGTGATGCACGGCCAAGATACAGACAGACAGACAGACAAAAATGAAAAAAATAACAGTTTTGGCTTCAGTATCGATTATAGAGAGCCCACCAAAAAACTTTTTCAAAATATCTTTAATGTACAGAATTGGACCTGTTACATTTTTATTTTAAGTGTATATAGATATTGACGCAGTCGGGTTTTTTATTTTTAATAATTTGTACTTGTTTGTGTTCTCAGGTGTACAAGATGTTACATAATAAAGGTGTTTACTTTATGATATGCCAGTTATTGGCGTACAATTTTTTTTTATTAAAATTAAATTTAATAGTAATAATATAATTTACATCAAATATAATCAAAGAAGTAAAATATTATAAATTACAAAATATTATTCAATAGGTCACATAAATAATTCCAGAGAGATGTTATTTAAAAAAAAATCAGATATTGAGTAATATGATTTAACAATTAAAAATGAAAACAGTTCCTTCCTGAATAGATTACCATTTTAAACAAGTCTTATGCGTTTTGCGACTTGCTCCAAATAGAAAATGGCGAATTAGAAACGAGTCTTAATAATTTTTGTGTTTTGGTTTAAAATGTCGAAGACATGATTAAAAGTATATCACATGCTATGCTAATATCAATTAGCCACATATTAGCCACTAAGACACTAAATCTATATATATATATAAAAGAGGAAGGTGACTGACTGACATACCCAGAGATCAACGCACAGCCCAAACCGCTGAAGCTAGAATCCTGAAATTTTGCATGTAGGTTCTTTATATAACGTAAGTGAGCATTAAGAAAGGAATTTTTGAAATTCCACCCCTAAGGGGTTACCCCCTTCAGGTTAACAGGGGATGAAAGTCTGCGTGAGCGAAGCCGCGTGTAAAAGCTAGTTAAGTAATAAAGAAAGTAACTAATAAATGAATTTATTCTTCCCAAATTCATAGAATCATCACAAACCTACTACTCCGTTAACACCACTATGAATATAGAGAAGGCAGTAGGTAATTTATATAAAATAATACAAAAAAAACCGACTTCAAGAACGAACAAATGGCAATGGTTCCACTCGGGAAGCACCCGCTTTCAAATAAAAAAGAATCATCAAAATCGGTTCACCCAGTCCACCATGAGGTAACAAACATAAAAAATAAAATACAGTCGAATTGAGAACCTCCTCCTTTTTTGAAGTCGGTTAAAATATTTAATTCTGTGACTGGAATTCTGGAATTCCGTAGCACAAATTATTATTAAAAGTAGGTGTAATCCAAACTAATATTAAAAGAAGAAAGATTTGATTTTATTGTTTGTTACGATTTAACTCAAACTACTCAATCGATTTTAAAAATTCTCTCACCATAAGTTAACTGCATCTTCTCGAAGTAACAGACTATAATATATTGTATTTCCCATAAAGAACCCGTGCGATCCCGGGACCGGTTGCTAGTATTTTTATAAGTAAAGCAAAGCTTTCCATCCAGTCACTGTTTTTAATAAGACTATTAAGTATTAAAACACAATACTAGGTTATTAATACAATTAATAGGTAGTAGAGCCACGCTGATTTCAGCACGACCGGGCCGGCTCGACCGGGGCGGTACTACCCTCGCACAGAAAATCAACGTAAAATGACAGCGTTTGTGCTGTCGTGTTTCGTTGGTGAGTGCGAGACAGGAGGCCCAATTAGTCTAGTCAACAAGTTCCATACTTGTTGACTAGACTAAAAGATGCACAAGCATCACTAGGCCGCCATAGTGTGGGTCGCCATACTGCATTGTTGTATTCGCAATGAGTATGGTGGCCACCACTCGTGGATTTTGCTTATGCTTTCCATCAAGCAGAGTAGAGTCATTTTGGCAGGCCAAACATAAAAAAAAAAAAAAAAAAATACAAGTGGAAGATTCTACTCTTTACCGCGATAATCAACATGCACGCGGGTGAAGCCGTGGGCAAAAGCCATTACAGTACGTAAGTACGATTAGTTATTCTGTGTTACAGTACAGTATAGTATAAATAACTTATTATAATATCCACATACCATGGTTGCCTGTAAGAGGATGCCTTCGGGCGATAAGCCCGCCAATTGTACCTCTTAGCTTTAAGTTACCTTTATAAGTAATTTGGTGTACAATAAAGCGATTATTATTATACCTACTTAAAGCAGGACATCAGCAGCTGTACTAAATCGATGTCAATAAATCTTTATTAAATCAAATTAGTACAAAGTTAAACCAACTTCCCCCAAAATATCAATAAACACCTCTAAGAATGGATAATTAAGGGATGACAAGTACAGTTTAAAACTATTAATCATAATTTAGACCCTTTGTGATATTTTGTGTCAAAGTTAATTACCACAGTTTTGTGTACGACGAATAATGACGTATAATGTTTAAATATAGAACAGAATAAATTATATTTATTTTGTAAGTAATTTTTTTACAGATATTTTTTTCAAATCGGACCTCACAGCTAGAAGACGCTGGCAAAGATAGTGTAATTGCAAAGATAGTCGGCAAAAAGATGTACAATATTTACTGATGGATTGTGACAGGAATACAAAGCGAGGTTTTGTTTGAATTGAAAGTAAATTAATTCGATGTGGGCTTAATACAAAGAATTATGAGTTGTCCAAGTTAAGAATCAGCTAAAAAATTATGCCACCTGATTACAATAGTTCAGCAATGATACAATATACTAAACTCTAGTAATATTTGTATTTACTAGATATGTATCAAGGTACCGTAGGTTTGGCACATCCTTACTGGATCAAAACCCCAAATTAAATTAATTTAAACACCCTGGGAAGAAATGCCGAAACAAACCACAGAGAAGGTGTCTTTTTTTAAGTTCGTGAACATTGTTTTATATAAACAACCCCGGGCACCACATTTTTTTCATTTTTTGCAAGAGTGCGATGGTGAATGACAAATGGTTGCCTTGTCACTAAAAAGTATTGATTAGGCGGGTCCACACAAAAGCGAGCAGCCTCGCGAGAGGCTTCCTCGCGCGGCAGGTGCCTCTGAGGCGCCTGATCATAACAAAAAACCGACACTGGATGGCTCGGGCGCTCGGTCGCTCGCCCGCGATAGCGCGCGCGCTTGCCTCGGCCCAGGCATGTCCACATGGAACGAGCAGCCTCTTTCGAGTACTTTTTGGTAGGGGAAAGTCTTATGAGTTTGCGTCACCGACATGCTAATGTTTGATGTTGATAAAGTATGACTGCACGTTTGGCCTAGTGGTTTAACGGTCACCACGCCGTTTCCTACTTCGCCAAGTGTCGTGGGTTTAAATCCCACGTAGGACAACTCTTTGTGTGATCCACAAATTGTTGTTCTGAGTCTGGATGTTCTTTGTGTCTGTTTCATGTATGTTTGTAAAGCATGTGTGTCCCCCGCGACACAGGATTTATTCCTAGTGCGGGAGTTGTCTTTTAAAAAGAAATAAAAGAAATTTAATTTAAACATGATGAAATTTCTAAATTTACACATTAGTTGTACAAATAACATTCTAAGTTATAAGTTTTCACTTCTTGCAGCAGTCTTTATGACTGCCAATTTTTGTTAATTTTAGTTTAAATGCTGGTAGAAAAAATTATACAACTCAAAATTACTGTAGCTATAATACAGTATTTTAATAGCATAGTTGCCATACCAATAAACAACCAAATTAAAAACCCATCAAGTAAAATTATGTTTAAACGGTAATTAAACTCTTCAAAATTAAAAACCCGGTCAAGTACGAGTTGGACTCGCGCAGGAAGGCTTCCGTACCATTATCTATGAAAACGGTAAAAAACATGTTTTTTGTATGGGAGCCCCTTTAAATGTTTATATTATACCGTTTTTAGTAGGTATTTGTTGTTAAATCAGCTACAGAAATACATCATCTGTGAAAATTTCAACAGTCTAACTATCACGGTTCATGAGAATACAGCCTGGTGACAGTCGTACAGACAGACGGACGGACAGCTTAGTCTTATTAATAGGGTCCCGTTTTACCTTTTGAGTACGGAACCCTAAAAAAAGCAAGACAGTTGTGCAAATTAAAATGAAACTGATTGAGCCCGCATATTTCAAAAATTCTATTCAAATTATGTCGGAAAATATTTTTTTGCTATCATCTTGATTGTGAAGCTATGTTGAAGTATTTAGGATTGCTGTATTATAACAGACTAGTGGTTACGTGGCTCTGCCCGCGTATATGTCGGTTATCGCGGCAAATAGTAGCATAATGTGTTATTCTGATGTATAAGCTATATTACTGTAAAGTTTCATCCAAATCCGTTCAGTAGTTTTTGCGTGAAAGAGTAACGAAATGAAATGAAATGATATTTATTTGTAAGTAAATCTTTAAAGATATTTTTACACGTCGGACTTTACAGCTAGAAGAGACCGGCATTTCCTACGACTCACTCTGGGAAGAAATGCCGAAACAAACCACAGAGATGTCCTTTTTTTTTTTAGTCCGAGAACATTGATTACAAAACAAAAAATAATCTGTGCGAGTACAGTATAGGATCTGGGTTGGCCTTTTGAAGAAAGGACCATGATTTTGAGTCGGCCTGTCCATACAGACGGCATACGAGCCCCAGCCATCGTGTTACGACCCGAAGCGCGACACTACCGTCAGCAGGACATTTGGGTAGGCCGGGGAAACACTCAAAGCCACCAGAAAGATACTAAATATGAACTTATATTACAAGCCTAGACTATACTCACATTTACATACACAAAAGGAATTCACTTGGTATAAAAACAACATACAATAAAAATATAAATGTCTAACACTTTCACACAAGATACCTACGTAGGTAAATACTGAAGTGAGCATCGTCAGTCCCAAGCAAATTTGTCATCTAAATAATCCAAAACTGTGACTATGTGAAAAGGCTTTAATAAGCCTTTTCACATAGTCACAGTTTTGGATTATTTAGATGACAAATTGACATTGACAAATTCAGATGACTATGTGAAAAGGCTTATTAAAGCCTTTTCACATAGTTTCTGTTTTATTAAGGACTTAAATTTGGTAATACTTAATTCTTGATATTTGCTTGGAATTTTATTGTAAAATCGCACACCCTGACATCGGAAAGACTTGCTTACTCTTTGTAATCTAGTGGTTGGCAACACGAGTTTATCTTTATTTCTAGTATTGATATCATGAACGTCGCTAAACTTTGTGTATAGATGAATATTTTTCTTAACGTAAACTAGATTTTCATAAATGAATTGAGATGCAACTGTCATGATACCAATTTCTTTAAATTTATTTCTCAGTGACTGCCTAGAACTAAGGTAATAAATTGCACGAATAGCCCTCTTCTGCAACACAAAGATACTTTGAATATCGGTAGCATTCCCCCACAACAAAATACCATATGACATTACACTATGAAAATAACTAAAATATACTAATCTAGCTGTTTCTACATCGGTTAATTGACGAATTTTATAAACCGCGTATGCTGCAGAGCTGAGTCTATTCGATAATCCATCAATGTGTGATCAATAACAACCATCCATCCATCCATACATCCATACTTACAAACTTTCGCGTTTATAATATTAGTAAGACTAGATGTTGCCCGAGGCTCCGCCCGCGTATATGTCGGTTATCGCTGCAAATAGTAGCCTATGTGTTATTCTGATGTATAAGCTATATTACTGTAAAGTTTCATCCAAATCCGTTCAGTGGTTTTTGCTATCCATATGGCCATACCTACTTACAAACTTTCGCGTTTATAATATTAGTAAGATATACACAAACCAGGGGAGATAATTTCGGAGGAGAAACCAATGTTCAACTGTAGACTATTAAAGCTATTAATTTGACACAGCTCAGACCATGTTGTAATTGTTTTTATGGTATACTAGCTTTTGCTTGCGGCTCCACCTGCATATATGTCGATTATCGCAGTAAAAAGTAGCCTATATCATACCTCGAGAATCAAAATATCTCCATGCCAATTTTCATTCAAATCTGTTCAACGGTTTAGCCATGAAAGCTTAACAGACAGACAAAATTACTTTCGAATTTATAATATTAGTACCAATCCAGAAAGCAAACGGGCAGACGACCTTTCTACCTGTCTATTGAGATCTACAACTGAAGACAGTATGTGTCTGATAAAGCTTCAATTGACAGGATAATACGAGATCTAAGCAACAATATCTGCTGAATGGGTTATTGTACATTTCATTTTAATAAGCAAGTCGATAAAATAAATTAATAAATTATTTCCAAATTCGAAGCATCACCATAGTAGGGGAGCCCTAGAAGGAATTTGGGGATTTACTTAAGCGCGGCAGATTAATATACAGGGGGATACCTTATACCCGGTTAAGTACCTCCACCAAATATGAGCCCTGTATATATGGCCGCCAGTCAGGAATAAAGGATCAGATTACTAAAAAAAATTTATCATCAGACATTCTCGAGCGCGTCAGATTAAGGCATGGTGAGTTAATTACACGCTAAAAAATGTATATTTCACTAATCTGACAATTTGAGAGTGACGTAAGGAAAGGGGAGGGCTATAAAGTTGTAAAAAAAACGTCATCTCGACATTCTCGAGCGTGGCTAATTTTTATTTTATTTTGTGGGAAATCATTCAGGGATAACGAAAAATATATAATCTGACGATAGCCACTAGCCGAAGTAACAAAATTTCGTCGATAAAGTTTAATATATTTATGATGGTGATGCCTATATTCACACTGATAAGTCAGTACTAATTCATGTGTTAGAGAAATAACTCGAAGATATGGAGCAACCACCATCCCAATTTGACCTTATAATTGTAGATGGGTTCTTTTTTACAAGTTTTTATTTAACTTGCAATGTATGTATGTTTGGGTGGAATCTTGCAGATCAATTTTGAAGCAGATATCTTCAACCAATTTTGCTGAAATTTTGCAAACATATGTATACAGCATGACAATACAATATTATAATGACATGGAACTAATCTGATGATGGACCCGGAAGGTGGTCTTTATACAATTTATAGAATACAAAGGCTTTTCGCGAGATTTACCTGTGTGTAAGGAAGTAATTGAAATAACTTGTAAACTAAGTAAAAGTTGTAAGTAACTAAGTTGTTGATCGATCATGTGGCTGATCAGGAGATGGCAACGATTATAGGTAGTAAGGTAATTTTATATAATTACCTCGATTTGTGTCATAAATATTCAGTTACTGATAATTAATTATAAATTGATTATGATTTGTCATGCCCTGATCATGAAGAAGCGAAGACGAACATAGCATTTATTGCTTGCCAACAAAATGAAGATTCTACTATTACTATCAGAACTTCAGATACTGATATTGTGGTAATTTTCTAAAAAGCACGTCTGTATTTGGAATCAATTTTTTTTTAAATTGTCAGATTAAGCGTACCCCTCCAGATAATCGTCAGATTATGAGACAGCACGTCTAGGACATAAAGATGAACCATATATATATCTTAATCTGACGCGCTTGAGTATGTCAATATGACGATTTTTTTTGCACATTCTTATAACGGCCGTGAATTTGCGTCACATCCAAATCGTCAGATTATTGAATGAGAGCTTTATTTTAGGTTCACTTAACATCCCCTTTGAAAATCTGACGCGCTCGATAAAAAAAATTTTTTTGGCCTATTACCCCACCATGCGAACGATCAGATTAACATACGTACATTATTAAAAATACGCAGGACATGGATGCTATCAATATCTGACGCGCTCGAGTATATCCATGCATCAGTTTTTTTTACATTTTGAACATCCATAGCTGCTCACCCCACCGATGAAAAGGTATACAGTAATAACATGTTTTTCTTTTTCAATCAATCCAAGCATCATTTTCCATTAATTAAGTCATCTACAAACTGGGCAAATATTGGCAAAATTGACAAGTACAAAGTATTTGCTTATAAATTTAGGTTATGAGTGAATAGGTTAAGTAGTTTATATTGATTTAATTTAAATAAATTATATTTGCTTATTGCCTAATACTCGTATGTTTAATTGACAATGATTAAGTTATAGTGAAAGGAACGATAGATAGATGGTCCATAACAAGGTTGTTTTTGAAGCACGCGCATTAAGTAAACAATATATTTGGAACTAGTTTTACTAGCGGTTCTGATGGGCTTACTTGACTTATAGTCCTATTTTTTTTATGTTTGACCCTGCTAAAATGACTCTACTCTACTTGATGGAAAGCATAAGCAGAATCCAAGAGTGGTGGTCACCATACTCACTGCGAATTCAGACAATGCAGCATAGTGACCCGTACCATGGCGGGCTAGTGATGCTTCTGCATCATTGGGCCTCCGGTCTCGCACTCACCAACGAAACGCGATAGCACGAACGCTGTCATTTTACGTTGATTTTCTGCGCGAGGGTAGTACCGCCCCGGTCGAGCCGGCCCGTTCGTGCTGAAATCAGCGTGGCTCTACCACTTAAGTCCCCTAGATGGGGCAGAGGGCGTCCACAGCATTCCGCCATCGCGTTCGGGCGTTTTAGCTTGCTCCACGTCTTCCCGACCTTCTTCGCCTCGTCTGCAACAGGACGGCCACCTTTTCGTTTACCTTGGTTCTGATGGGCTGCTGTTACTTTATGTATTTATATTTTTCTAGAAAAATCAAATATTCCAAAGTCAAGCTTAGGTAAAGTTCAAGTTAAAATTCCAGTCTCTATTTAGAGTTTTCCCTGTTATGGTTATGGTATTGGGAAACTTCTAATTTTCAATTTTTTTTTGCTCTGAAAATCCAATCTAGGCAAGTTAAAAATAATTAGCTAATAAAAATATTTGTAACGCATTTTTTCTTAAAGATGCGTCGGCTGCAAATATCGCCCAATTGCTTGAATAGTAAAAAAAGCCTTTGCCTTTAAGTAATTTAGAATTAGACAAACAAATTGATTAAGCCATCGCCATTAATATAGCTGCATCCTTAGAACCAGCATTTAGATTATTTATATTTCTAATACAGAGATCAATAGTAAATAAATTATTAATGATATCTTTACACAATATCACTTAAATCCTAATAAGCCAAAAATTTAATTAATGATTTAAACGAAATCATACGTTGATGGCCTAACTCATTATAAATTTGGTAAAAAGTGCTAAATCTCTTCCTACGTACTTCTAAACTTGAGATGTCAAATGCATAATAGGCGATGCCTGATCATGACTTAAATTGGAGCTCATTATTTAAAACCTGGCTACTTGAGACTTTTAAAGGTACAATGGTCACTACTGGTTTAATTTATTGAAAACGTTTCTAAGATTTTGATTGTACGGGTTATAGATTTAGGAGAACCTTTTATAGTTACCAAATCTTTTATCTAGTTTGGAACGTCATCCAATGATTTATTAATACTAATTTTACACTAACTGGAATTAATAATACTCCTAAGAAAGTTACGAATATTTCATTCAGGATATTAGAAATTTAGATTTTTGACTTTGAATGAACTAAAAATAAATAAATAAATATTTCGAACATCTAACACACAACGCCATTTAGTCCCAATCGAAGCAGATCTGGCGTCATGGGTACTATACAAGTGGTACAAATACATATATACCTTTTTTTTTGTAACTACATACATACATATATTTTGTAATGTATTGTATTTACTGTATGTAACTTCTTTTGTGTTGAGAGAAATAAATAAAGCATTATTATTATTATTATTCTCTTTATTAAACTTATTATATAACATATTATTTACATTTTTAAATATACATATAAAAACAAATACATTTAAAATTATAAAAAATAGTAGACCACCGACTTCGGGTACAGGGACCAAGAAACCGGTGGTTAGGGCTCCAGAGACAAGAACCTCCTCACAATTCGAGCCGTGTCAAGGAGGACTGCCTTCTGCATCAGACCCTTGATCCAGCTCCCTAACGTGAGCCTCCTAAGATGTTGGTCGAGGCTCTTGGCTATCAATCCGTGAGCAGATACGACTATCGGAACAATGATCACCGAATCCACATTCCACATATCGACAATCTCGTGAGATAAATCCAAATTTTTTTTTTTTTCTTTTTCGACTTTCACGAGATTCTCGTCATGAGGAACGGCAATATCGACAATCATTGCGCGGCTCTCTAATCGATCTATCACCACAATATCAGGCTTATTGGCAACAATAGTCCTGTCTGTGATAACAGATCGATCCCAATATAATGTAGCACGACCATTCTCGAGAACTGGGTCGGGCACATACCTGTAATATGGCACCTCTGAACTCACAAGTTTGTATTTCAGTTAATATTATTATTATTATATTATACATAGAAAACACCCAAATTCCGAAACAAATATTTGTAGATCATACAAATATTTAGTCCGACCCGGGAATTGAACCCGAGACCTCATGATCAGCAGTCGCAGACGCCAACCGCGAGACCAACGAGGCTGTCAAAATATTATAACTTTACATAACTTTTTTTCACACATATTACACACGGTTGTCTGATCCCAAACCAAGCAAAGCCTGTATTATGGTAACCAGACTATTGATAAAAATACTTATATCTTCTTAAATGATTTTAAATATCAATTGATGTACTTTTGCCTTGCTAAAATTAGAGAACGGCTGGGCCGATTTAGCTGATTTTATTTATTTATTGAAAACCAACAGCGATGAAATAGTTTTACCCGACTACGGCAAGCCAAAGGAGGGTTATGATTTTGACAGGCTATGTATGTATGTTCATTTGTTCCCTCATAGCTCCTCAACTACTTATTAAAACTGGACAAATAAGGTATCGTTAGAAGCGTCTTGATCGTCTGCTGGTTATAGGCTATATGACGTGTCGCTGAATCTAATGTGGCGCCCTCTAGCCGACATAAAGTAATGAATTAAAAAAATAATTTGAGATAAATATGCCGTGTTTGGTATCATTGGAAAGGCCGTCACTTGTACATTTCAAATATATATTATATATTAATAATGGCACCAAAACATTTTAAATTAAAAAAAAAGTAAAAACTAAAACCCAACTACGACAAAAAACGAAGCTGAAAAAGTATGAAACAAGTTTCAAAAGCCGTAGTCACACGTTACTAGAAACGCACCATAACACTAACTTTATCCAGCATGCGAACGAGAACTATATGACATAAGTCTAAATACATTCAAAATATACATATATTATATCCCTTATCGTGGGAGAGCCATGCTATGGCATGAATGGGCCGGCTCGACCGGAGTGATACCACGGCCTCAAAGAAAACCAGTGTGAAATAGTACTTGCGCTGTGTTTCACCAAGTGAGTGAGGATACCGGAGGCCCATACCCCCTCCCCATCCCCCAAAGGCCGGCAACGCACTTGTGGCGCTCTTGGTGGTGCAGGTGTCCATGGGCGACGATAATCGCTTACCATCGGGCGATACATCTGCTCGTTTGCCCGCAAATTCAATAAAAAAAATGAAATACTCAATCATTTTCGGCGATTTTGGTTTGAAATGTTTGTCATAGTCCAGGGAAGGTTTATAAGGTGAAAAATTAAAAATCACTTGAAAATCCAAATGTCACGTGTACGAAGTAACGGGCAGCAGCTAGTTTCTAATAAAAAAGTAAAAACTACAACCGAACTCCGACAAAAAACGACGCTGAAAAAGTTGAAACAAGATTTTCAGGACACTGGTTTATGGATACATACATACATACCCTGTCAAAATCATAACCCTCCTTTGGCTTTGCTGTAGTCGGGTAAAAACATACATGTTATAGATAAACTACACCCAGAAATAGAGGAAAATATTGATCGAAAAGATTAATCGTGGGAATCGAACCCACAACACTTTGTGTGATCCACAAATTGTTATTCTAAGGATTTTTGACGAAAACCCACCCTGGTGACCGTTTTATGTCAATCAATATATATAAAAATCAATGCCACTTTTCGTTGTAATTTTATAACTCACGAACGGGCTCACCTATCCAAACCAAATGTTTAGGCCGTTTAGGCTTTGTTTGGAATATTTAGTAGATGGTTTATGTGAAGTTTGCACAAAATCGGTGGAGCGGTTCTTCATTTATCGTATTTCCAACGAAGTGGGCACGGGTCACGCTAGTAAGTTTATAAATAAAGTTCCCCGCGACATATGATATATTCCTATTGTAGGAATGTTGGGAACCAAACTGTCATTTAATTATATTCTTTATTTCTATTAATGAAACAGCGCCACAGACTGTTTAGTATACTAAACAAACCGCAATATATTATCATTGTATGAAAATTCATTTACACATTAGCTATGCTCACAGAGTCAATAGGGAAGAAACGCTTCGCTAATCAAAGGTAAAACACATGCTTTGTTTGAAGTGATTTAACGAGGGAAATCATGAGCTAACACAACTTCTATGGTTAATTATATGTACTATAATATATGATTGAGTAGAATATTTTTTCATATATTTAAAATTAAAATTTCATGACAAATAAAATGTATTTTAACCGACTTACAAAAATGGAGGAGGTTCTCAATTCGACAGTATACATGTTTTTTTATTTTTTTTTATGTGTGTTCGCGGATAACTTCGTCGTTTATGAATCGATTTTAATAATTATTTTTTTAATGGAAAGGTGATATCCCAACGATGGTACTATGATAAGTACAATAAGATCTGATGACGGGATCCAAGAGAAATTGAGTCTTGAAGTCGGTTTTTATTTTGTTAACATTTTTAATAAGAAAAACTTAAACAATAAGAAGTAACAATACTAACACATAATTGTAATAACATGCATTTGATATCGTCTGCTCTTTTGTCATTTTTCTTTATGAAAGGTCAAAGTTCCACGGATGGAGTAGTCTTTCCAGCGGTCACTTCGAAGTTTTCTACTTGTTGACTCCTCCCACCAATGCTAGCAATCACCTTGATGAAGTTTATAATACCTATGGCCCATAGATAGGCATACAATCACTAAGCTATTGGTCCATTGGCGAGAAGAATGAGCTTACGGCGTTAATCTAAACTAAAATCATTAAGCACTTACTGGAGTGTGCGGCTTCAATGTTCTCGGCGTTCCAAGAGATATCTCTTGGGTAGAATCTTCTCTGCGTCTTCACACAAACATAAACTCCTAAAGTGCTGTACAACTTCCAAGGTATTCGAATTACAACAACTCGCTTCAGCTAACGCGGAACGCGCCTGCAAAACTCGCGAGTCCACGACCTAACACAATACGGTTTATCACTAAAGAGACCGCGGGTCGATGGACAATACAATTAGCTTACTATCCATTAATTTTCACAATAACAAATAAATCGTCGGCCGGTTTCAACACGCGTCTTTCAAGTTCTTTTTACATATTAACCTCAAACGTCAAAACGTCAAACACGAACCAGAGACAATCAAAATGTTGCCAGTACAATGACGTTCGAAATCCAACACTACTAATTCTTGAGGATTCAAGCGACACGTACTCCACGTGTCGCTTGAATCCACAAGATTTACACACTTTGTGATCCGAGTCGTCGTGTTATTTCTGTACGTTTCATATAATAGAATTATTATTGTTATGGAAATTAACGCGATCACTTATTTAAAGGTATTACACACCTCTGATTTGTCTGACATTTCGATCAGGTTGCAATCGCCGTGGTCACAGGCTGACTAAGGTATACAATACCTTTAAATAAGCGATCGCGTTAATTCCCGTAAAAATAATTATTATTGTATCATGGAATGCGAAAGTTTAAAAGCGTTTTATTTACGTCTGTAAAGTCCCCCCCAACACAGGTATATTCCCAATGCGGTAGCCCTTTTATAAAAGAAAAGTTGCACTTGCAACTCGGACTGGTCAATGTCAATACCTCTAGCTGCCAGAAGCTTCAATCAGTCCAACAGTTTTCTAAAAAGATAGAAAATGTAAGCGTATCAATTACATGTATCAACATGCGTAACAATTAATGCCGTGACCAAATGCGCTGCACCTTGAACTCTCAATCATTACGGGTATAATTATCGTCTTTAACTGTACTGGTTTTTCTAGTACAGTGAAACGTGGTTAGTTGGGATCTCAAGGGACCAAGAGTTTTGTATCATTTAAAGAGGTTTTCTTTTATTCAGTTTTCCAATTAGACAGGTATAAAATCAAAGTTGTCCCATTTACAGAGGCCCCCCCCGCTTATAGAGGTCGTAATGTACTGCTACTCAATTTATAGAAGTGGAAATGATAATAAAAATGCGTATTTTTGGTGTCCTGAATTAAGTCTAGGTATTTTTTTATTATAAAAACTAAGGACGTGCGAAACGTTTTAAACAAACGTGTCGAAATCTGTCCCAAACATATAAAATATCCCACTTATACAGGGCATTGAGCTGCAGACTCCTAATTATAGAGGTAAACATCGAAAAAATCCTAGAAAACAAATCTCATTTAACCAGGTTGAAAAGTCCCATTCACAGAGGTAATTTGATGAAAAAGTGCCAGGACCCCATAAGAATTCTCAATAATCGAGGTTTCTCACTTATCCAGATCCCATCTAACCAGGTTTCACTGTAATTCAATTTCATACATTGCCTTGATTTCCCAGGTATTGTATACATTGCCAAGGTATTGTATAGAGTACCTGAATTATACAGATTGCCGATAACCATATTCATTATCATATTAATATTACAAACGCGATATTTTGTAAGTATGGATGGATGGATGTTTGTTACTCTTTCACGCAAAAACTACTGAACGGATTTGGATGAAACTTTACAGTAATATAGCTTATACATCAGAATAACACATAGGCTAGGCTACTATTTACCGCGATGACCGACATACACGCGGGCGGAGCCGCGAGCAAAAACTTGTTTTATTATATTATGTTCAACAGAATTGCATTAATTTGAATCTTCCTACAAATATTTATCTAACTACAATTTTGATTTAAGTTTTTAATTAGGTACCTACTAGAATAAATTTGAATCAACTGTCAGTCTAGACTAGACAGACATATGGCCTTCAGACTATTTGTTCTCAAGAGAAAACGCACACCCACAGCAATAATAACATGTTATATTGACAATGTTATTTATTCTAATTGATAGTTTGATTTTATATTGATTTTTTTATTGCTTCTTTATTTAATTATGGTCTTACTACGAATTGTAGATACAGAATCAAAAAAAAACTTAAGATATTAAATTTTTTAAAGTTTTTTTTTATGGAACAGGGGGCAAACGAGCAGACGTATCGCCTGATGGTAAGCGATTACCGCCGCCCATGGACAACCGCAACACCAGAGGCGTCACAAGTGCGTTGCCGGCCTTTGGGGGATGGGGGGGAAATGGGGGAAGGGGTTGGGGTATGGGCCTCCTGTATCCTCACTCGCTCGGTGAAACACAGCGCAAGCCCTGTTTCACACCGGTTTTCTGTGAGGCCGTGGTATCACTCCGGTCGAGCCGGACCATTCATGCCGAAGCGTGGCTCTCCCACGCAAGTTCTATATGCTTCTTTAAGTGTTTCAATTTTAATAAGTTTTAGTTTCGAGGCGAACGGAATAAGTGTTGATATTTTTATCCTACACAAATCAGCGGTGACTATTAACGCAAATAACAGTTTTTTTTCAACAGATTTACTACTAGTTATCGGTATGAAAATTTCAATTGCGAGATGCAGTATTAATGTAGTTTTCACGTTGTTTAGTTCGTTGCAACAAGTTAAAAATGGAAATGAAGATTACAAAGGTCAAGTTGGCAGTGAGAACTTTACATAATAAGCCATTTTACTGTTTAAATTGACTCCGTGATTGCGATAGAGATCGCTACGTATTCATCTAAGGATGAACAAGTATTATAATTCATGTTAATAAGAATTTGCCTGCCTCGTTAGTGCAGTCTTAGCATGTATGACTGAGTAGTTTTAACGATTAAGTTTGACTGCACTGATTGCATACTGGTATAAGAGATCACCTCGCCACTTCCTTGGGAGTTGTCTTTTTAAAAACAGGTCAGTGAATCACTAGAAATAGAGAAATACAGCTAATGCTTACACGACCACACATCACTCATCAAAAGCCTTTAAAAATTACCACTACTCTAATTGGAAAGGTTACCATACCACGCTGGCCAGACGTTTTAGTATAGGGTGCTGGTTTCAACTCATCACCTTTTTTTTATGGAATAGGCGGGCAAACGAGTAGACGTATCGCCTGATGGTAAGCGATTACCGCCACCCATGGACACCCGCAACACCAGAGGCGTCACAAGTGCGTTGCTGGCCTTTGGCGGATGGGGGGGGGGTTGGAGGCGGGGAATGGGGGAGATAGGGGAAGGGGTTGGGGTATCACTCAATAACTCTATCTCTTTCACACGCAGAAACTGTCAACTATTTTGTTATACCTATGACCTGCACTTGCAACCCACGCACGCTAAATATTACATAGTTTAACACCTTGACTTCAAATACTTTTGAAGTTTGTACTAATATTGCAAAAGGTCAATATACAGATTTTACTTGCGAATGTTGATCGGAATGTATCCTGCTAATTGTTTGTGTGCGGCCACTGTTTCACGGATACTAATAATTTATATTATCTCATACATGTCTGTCTAATTCCATACAAGTCAGAGCGTATACTGCTGATAAATATACCTTCTTATAGTTTAAAAAAAAAATACTAATCTATAAGTTACACTCAATCACAGAATGCATCACACGTTATGTCCTACAAACGTACACGAGCATGATACGTATCATATGATGATGCCTGTAATGCTATGATAGCCATCAGTTATGATATCCTTATTTGTTTCTCTCTTCATAATCGTTCCACCATGAGGATCGTGATTCCCCCAAAAACTAGTTGTGCTTCTCCACCTGATACGGTCAGTCGCCTGATGAAAAGCAGCCAGAGATCTGGTCCGACCATTTCTTCGAGCTTCACCTCTAGGTCCTTTTTGAGGATTTGTATATTTGATGATAAAAAAGACAAAACTCTGCAAGACTTAATCTCAATAAAATATTTCTAATCATTTTTTGTTAACGATTTGTACATACGTACTTGACAGGTATTCGATATGTAATTTGGATTCAAACTCAAACTAATTTTTTTTTTTTTTTCATTTTTTTTTTTTCGATTTCAATTTAGTTTTTTTTTTGAAAGGTGAGTTACGTGCGATTGTTCTTGGACATTTTTCATGAAAATCGGTTTGAGCCGTTCAAAAGTTATAGGGGTTAAAGTGGGGAAGAATAACCGAAAGACTGCAAAAATATCATCGAGTGGGGTCTCAAATGAAATGTTTTTTACTTTTTAAAGGGAACACAGGTTATTATGTCGGGGTTTTTTTAAATTTTGAGAATTTATTGTTATAACGAGAACAGTGACCGTCCGATACAAGTCAAATACAGTTCATTGATGAGTCTAATTACTTTGATTATGCGATGTAGGTTCTGCGGTAATTTAGATATGAACTTCTGCACATATTCACTAGATGGCGGTGAAATATTCCTGCACTATGCAGATGTCTTAGGCGACATCTGCGTGGTAGATCCCGATAACTGTTGACGATAATTTATATTTATTTAAATAAATGATGAATCACCTACAATACTTCCGACATGAAGACATGTATAGAATAAACTCCTTGTAGGAATAATTATTTACGGAAAAAGATTAATTGTTTGCTACCGGAAAAAACCTTTGTGGAAGAATATTGTTGTGATAACACCTCTGCATATAAAACAGAGTTAAATGTTTTGTATTTACATGACATTTAACGTAAAATAGGCTCTTAGTACTGTGACTCGGACGAGTCTTGCCAAGATTAATTTTTGATAAAAATAGAAAAAATTAAGATGCTACTAGGGGCAAACGAGTCTGACATAGCTACCAGCCGGTAGTATCCGAGGGGATTGCCGCACAAAAAAAGGGGCAAACGAGCAGACGTATTACCTGATGGTAAGTGATTACCGCCGCCCATGGACACCCGCAACACCAGAGGCGCCACAAGTGTGTTTTTTTATGGAATAGGTGGGCAAACGAGCAGACTTATCGCCTGATGGTAAGCAATTAGCGTTGCTCATGGACACCTGCAACACGAGAGGCATCACAAGTGCGTTGCCGGCCTTTAGGGGGAAGGGGGGAGGAGATAGAGGAAGGGGGGAGATAGGGGGAGGGAGTTGGGGTATGGGCCTCCGGTATCCTCACTCACTCGGTGAAACACAGCGCAAGCGCTATTTTACATCGGTTTTCTGTGACGCCGTGGATCACTCCAGTCGAGCCGGCCCATTCATGCCGAAGCGTGGCTCTCCTATTTTCTGATGTATAAGACATAAAGCGGTTGGGTTAACAATTTTGACTACTCAGCCTTGTGTCGTGAGTTTGATTGTCGCCTAGAGCATTTTGTGATGATCACGATAATTTATTCTGTGTCTGGATGCTATTTATCAATAATATGTATGTAATAATGTCAATAGACTTGAGTTTCGTAAAGCAAAAGAAAAAGTTGGCAACTTTCGTGTTGTCAACATGTGTTGGTGACAAAAGTTTAGACAAAAGTGTTTGTAATTTCCTTATGTTGGTAACAAAAATTGTCAACAAAAGTTGGGAACCGTGTTTCTGTTTTTGGTGGTAAACATCAAAAGAACACGGTTGTTGCATATATTTATTGGCTCTGTGGAGACGCTTAGTTGGAATGTTTTTCAAATTGCTGGCGACTCGGTGTACACACAATTACAAAAGTTAGCGATTTTCTGAAGAGTTGCAAACAGTTGGAAAATTGGTAACAATTTCGGTGGATACGCCCCTTAAAGGCGGGCATACACGTTCAAGTATATTTGCGCAAGTCTGTCTATATTTGCGCAAGTATACTTGAACGTCTATGTCCTGCTTAAGAGCAAACTATGATTAAGACGCCTGCGTCTTAATCATAGTTTGCTCTTAAGCAGGACACTACGCACTAGCCTGACACTACGCAGGAGGACATCAATGCAGAGAGAAGAAAAACTTGAAATATGAAGAAGGCCAATGATGCCGAAGCATCTCAATAGGCCGCCATAGTGTGGGTAACCATGCTGAATAGTTACGTTGTCTGCATTCGCAACGAGTATGGTGACCACTGACCACTCTTGAAGTTTGATCATGTTTTCCATCAGGCAGAGTAGAGGTACTTTGTCAGTGTCATAAAAAAAACATTAAACCGACTGGCTAGCGTCGTAAAGTAGACAATTTCTAAAGCTCAAAGCAAGTCAAAATAAAAAAATGACTAAGTTTTATATATTGATACACATATATTAAAAGACTTCACATATATTAAAAGGTAGTAGAGCCAAGCTGATTTCAGCACGAACGGGCCGGCTTGACCGGATCAACGTAGAAGATCAACGTAAAATGACAGCGATCGTGCTGTCGTGTTTCGTTGGGGAGTGCGAGACCGGAGGCCCAATGATGCAGAAGCATCACTAGGCTGCCATGGTGTGGGTCAGCATGCTGCATTGTTGCATTGCATTGAGTATGGTAACCACCACTTTTGGATTCTACTAATGCTTTCCATCAGGCAGAGTAGAGTCATTTTGGCGGCATATAAAAAACGGTTATACACACGTATATTTCGAAAATCAGAGACTACTTGTTAAACCTTACAAAATATCCTTACTAATACTATAAATTCAAAAGTACCTAACTCTATCTGTCTGTCTGTTACGCTTTCATGGTTAAGCTGCTGAATTTGATGAATTTCGAAATAGGGATAGATTGGACCTTGGAGAAGCACATAGGCTACTTTTTGTCACCATAACCGACCTACACGAGGGCGGAGCCGCGGGCAAAAGCTAGTAAACAATAAAGCCACCCGACTAAGGAAATTATAAAAAACAAAAAAAAAAATTATAGCGTAATAAACACGCGTTTGCAATATTTCTCTTCATTTAGGAAGTTCCGTTTACCTTAAAGATAGTCCCTGACCCACAATCCGGCTGATGACATTAAAATCCCCCTTTCTACACAAAAACCTTGATCGTCGACATTCATTATTAGATTCTATAAGGTTCGTGGCGTGTCAGTTATTTTTAGATTAGTTCAATCTTCGAGCTTTGCACCAAACGATGACTTGCATACAAAATTACAAATAGTTACAAAAATGTTAAACTTATTTGCACAACTTCAAACAAGAATTGTATGATTAATGAAGTTTCGTCCGAGTGTCATATCAAGTTGTTTACATAACTTAATTTGGTAATCGAGATGAGAATCATCATGGTGAATGGTTCTTGTTTACGTTTGTACATAAACTGACCGCCTCGGTGGCGCAATGGCAGCGTATGCGACTATTATACTGATAACTGAGGTATCGGGTTTGATTCCCAAATACTTGTTTCGGAATTTGGGTGTTTTCTATGTATAGAAAGTATGGTTTTATATGTACATGAATAAGCTTCTCACGGTCTTCACAAATCACCTGATATTGAATACCAACACTCAAGAACACCAACTGCCCCTGTTCGAGTGGCCTCTCCATTCACAGAATGTACATTGGTCTCTTCCAGACCGTCAATAGCAAATAACTTACAAGTACCTCCAAATACCTCCTTTCACTTATACTGCATCTATAAAGGTTATCCAATTAATTGTATCTTAGAGTGGGTAATAGCCCTGTTTCCTATTTTATTTAATGTATTGTACTTCAAATCCGCATGGATACAAAATTGATCATTATGAGATTTATTGCGTAGTCTTCAATATACATAATTGTGTTATATCAATTAAACCATTAAATAATATCATCAAAGCAATAACAAATAAATTTTATGATCAATTTTAAAGAGTCAAGGTTTTAAGGCCATGTTCAGATGACTGACTTTAAACGCGCGTTTAATTAACGTGTCAACAATGTATTGACCAATCTCTTAAATGCGCTTTGAGAACATTAGTTTTAAGATAGTTGTATACATTAAACGTGTAATAGTATAAATATTCTTTAGAATAAATAGTACAAAAAAATGGGACCATTTCCTTTTGAAAATACTTTAAAAAGATAACGTGTCCATACTCCAAAAGCTCAGTTCCACACAACTTCTGCAAGTAATTAGCGCCTTGAAACGACCAAACAAACACTTCAGCTTTATAATATTAACAGATATTAGCATAGATAGATTAGATAAAGCAAAAAATACTATATCCAATAGTGTTTTTGATAGCATCCGCTTATAGTTATTAAATGTAATCAAATATTACCTAATATTTAGTTTTTATATCTTGTCACGTTCCTTGCACGTATTGCTATCATTTTGAGGGTCTAGTATGAGTTGTTGTGAACGCATTGAAATCATCACCAATCACTACGCTAAACGCGTTTGCCGACCACAGTCGACATGAATGCCTGCAATGCATGGTGAAGAACCCTACCTTTTTTAACCGACTTCCAAAAAGGAGGAGGTTCTATGTTCCACTGTATGTATTTTTTTTTTTTTTTTTTTATGTATGTTACCTGATTACTCCATCAGTTGTGGACCGATTTTGAAATTTTTTATTCTAATTCTAATATTTAATGGGTGCTAGGTACCTAAAATCTGTTTGGAGTCGGTGCTAAGCCAAAAAGAATACAAACGAACAATTACAAAAGTCTAAGCGATAGTCACTTGGCACCGACTTCAATCAGATTTTAGGTACCTAGCACCCATTATAATACTACTATTTAAATGAATAAAGAATTAGGTATAGGCAATTTATGAAGAACCAGTTTATTTTACGCTTTTAAGTGTTTTTTGACAGAGAGTTTTCGTTGGATGTTTTTGGAAGTCGTTTTTTTTTTTTTTTGTACAGTATAATACAACGTAGAGATCAGAGAGAGAGGATAGATGATAATACTACCTATTTCATTCATAGTTCATGCAAGCGTCAAGTTTTTTTTTATGGAACAGGCCGGCAGACGAGCAGACGTATCGCCTGATGATAAGCGATTACCGCCGCCCATGGACACCCGCAACACCAGACGCATCACTAGTGCGTTGCTGTCCTATGGCGGATGGGGAAGGGAAGGGGGAGGAGTGGGGATATAGGCCTCCGGTATCCTCACTCACTCGGTGAAACATAGCGCAGGCGCTGTTTCACACCGGTTTTCTGTGAGACCGTGGTATCACTCCGGTCGAGCCGGCCCGTGCATGCCGAAGCGTGGCTCTCCCACGGTAAAATTTTACTGAACGTTACAAGTTAAGTTTGTAAAACTATACAAAACGAAGTGTCGCCGTCTCTATTCATCTGGTGGGTGTCGTAAGAGCCGACTGGAGAAACTGCGCCACTGCCAACGTTAGCAGTATGCTCCACGTGGAGGTTTCTTAACCAAGCACCTCTGAAATAAACCCTATGCCAATCCATCTGTGTAACGTGGTATAATAGGTATAACTTCTAAGGAAATGCCTATTTCCAGTAATGGAATATAAAACGCTGTTGATAATGTTAGGTGGTCACGTCCCTTCTATTTAGTATGTAAGTATAAGGTCACTAGAGTCTGTCATCGAGGTACTTCCGATGTCCAATAGACAGATTAATTCTGGACTGCTAAGCGACTACATTGTATATACTTGTAAACCTGTGAATTATAATAAACCAAGTCAATGCTGAAGAGCCTTTCATGGAAGCCATCCAGACATAACAGATAATTATTATTATTTGAACAACTTAGACCTTTGCTATTTTAATTTTGTCTAATAAACAATTAATATTAATACGGCACATTCTAAAAGTTCTCAGGTATTGATTGATTTATTTACCAAATGCCATCAGAAATCATTTGACAGACGAGAGAAACATTGCGTAAGGATGTGTTAATGGACCGGATTGAAGTATTCTCAGTTATATGCAGTGAAGTGTTGGACAAATGATGTATGACGGTGACCATGGGAAATAATTTACAAGTGAACTAGTGGCTATAACTTTGTCAGGTTAAGAAGTTATCATAGCAGTCAAAATTCGGCTCCATCCACTAGGATCCCCGGCTTCAGTCCCCTGGGGGATTCATTAGAATTTTTTGTAGACGCTTTTTGATTATTTTTCATTTTTAAATCCTCTAGGCGATATACACACATCAAAAGTGTCTAGGGATCAACATATGTGTCTAGGGATCAACATATATTTTTGCAATAACTTTTCTCCTGATTGATATTAATTAAAATTTTCTTTAAGGATTCATCAAATAAAGTGTTTTCGTTTGTCACAGTAACGATAAACCAAGTCACCTTTGCATTAATAAAGAAATTTGCCATTTTCCTAATAAAAGGATTTTTGACATTTGAACCACTAACATTAAAGTTCCAAAAAAAGTCTGAAATAACAGTTTTCTTTAAAATTTTATTAGGTAACTTAAACAATTAATAATCCGTGTTTCTACCGCGAACACTAATAACATAAGAATCGGTTTGGCATACTCAAAATGAGTTCATCCAAATCACGCTGTGGAATGGCCGCCCATGTTCGTAGCAACAACAAAAAAAGGTCTTCTTGCGACTGGATACCCTCCATATTCGGCAGAGCTCTTCTCTGTAGCATATCCCATGCATGCTCAATCGGGTTCAAGTCTGGCGACTGAGCAGGCCAGGGCCAAAGCCACATCTCAATCTCAAGAAATCCGCATAAAAATGCTTGATCCCTAGAGACTTTTGATGTGTGTATTTGGAAGGTTTTGTAAACACAAAGTCCATTTAGATCCCCTCTTCATACTATTCAAAAATTAAAATATCCCAGGGGATCAATGTGGACAAAACATCCAAACGAATCCCCCAGGGGATTTAAGCATCTAGTGTACGCTACCTCGTGGACGGAGCCAAAGATTTTCATTTGCTTTATGTTTTGTCTTCACACATCTCACACACGGCAGTGTAACTCCAAAATAGATAGAGCCTGTACTATGATAAGCAGCCTACTGATAAACATTATTACTTACAAACTTTATTTGTAAATGTGTATTATAAATAAAAATTCACCTTGACACAATATTTGTGTCTTGGATAGGAATAGAACCCACGACTTCCGACTTAACGAGACCACTAACCACAAGATATGCTTTTGATATTTCTCTTCTTACCTTCAACCTTCGAATTCAATTCACCCTCAGGGTTGAGGAAGTCCAATGCCATCCGCTCCGTGGAAAAACTGATATTCAGGTTAATCTGGTTGAACTAGTAGCCGACCCGAAATAATCTTGGGAATAATAAAGACTAGGAAGATGATGATGTTGAAGATGATGATTTCTCTTCTTACCTCTTAGAGGATACAGGCGTACCTTTAATAAGAGAATACTAATTACAAATTACAAAAAAAGACCGAAAGTACTGCGTTCTTTCCCGAACATAACCGACCTTGATAATGATTCCCAGCAATATTAAATCATTGCAAACTTTGTCTATTCAATATTTTCTAAAATAATCTTATATATAAAATTCTCGTGTCACAATGTTAGTTACCATAGTCCTCTGAAACGGTTGGACCGATTTTTATGAAATTTGGTGTGCATATCGAGTAGGTCTGAGAATCGACCAACATCTATTTTTATAACCCATTTTTTTTTGGCAAAACAACATTTGCCGAATCAGCTAGTAATTATATATAAATATTTCGGACATCTAACACACACTTATCTAGTCATATAATATCTAAATTACACTCGGACAAAACATATCACACCAACCGAAAAAAAAAAACTGTGTGGAATAAATAATTATGTGATAAGTTCATCTGGCATAGCGATCAGGCTCACTACCTACTGAGCCAACATACTAGTATAATAACACTACAATAAAAACAGAACCATTTCAATTTGCATATAAATATAATCCACATTTACATAAACAAAGCAAACTATGATTAGGATTGAATTAATTATGATATGCATCAGTGCAGCTCTAATTTCCTTAATATGCAGAAAATATCGGCACACTGCACTACGTTTAAACCTTAATAACCAACATCTCCCTCAGTTATATACCTAAAGCAACGCATTACTTAACCAGTAAAATTATATACATTGTGCCGTCCGCACGTGAATCGCGGTCAGTGGTGCGTTAAAGTTCGCGGCAAAATGTTAGCCTTTTTAATTTTCGCCTTCATAGGCACCGTCTCAACTCGATCCGCGCCGTCTATAGACTTTACACCAGTGAATCAATTTACCTTACAATTGTTAGAAAATATTCACGCGTATGAAGAAAATTTCGGCAACAAAAATATTGCAATATCCCCAGTGTCGATTTGGAGTATATTTGCTCTTCTAGCAGAAGGATCAACAGGTGATACGTTCGCAGAATTAGTGACAGCTCTAAGATTGCCGAAAGATTTAAGAAAAACACAGTGTCTTCATACAGCTGCTAAAAGTGTTCTAAGGTCAGAAAACGAAGGTGTAATTTTGAAAGGACAATCTTATATGTTTACTGAATGTTCAACCAAAGTTCACGATGAATTCTGTGAGGCCGCGTTATTGTACGGTATGTCAATTTATGCATCAGAGACCTCAAACACAACAGAGTTAGCTGAAGATATAAACCTTCACATTTGTTATGCTACCGATGGTAGAATTCTAAACGCGATCCAACCAGCAGACTTAGAAAATCTACGAATGGTTCTCATCGACGCTTTATACTTCAAGGCTAACTGGACGCATCCTTTTGACGCCACACAGACAAAAGAAGAACCTTTTTATAACTCCCAAGGGAAGACTATTGGATCTGTGAATATGATGTACCATAAAGCACCTCATTACTCAGGGGACTCTGAAGAAATTGGTGCTCAAATATTAGAAATGACTTACGGCGACAACGAAGAATTTTCAATGATAATACTGGTTCCACATGAAGGTGTTTCAACAAAAATACTTCTCAATAATATGGCAACAAAATCACAGAACTGGATGACAGATTTTAGAATAGCAGGAAGCTTACCGCCAATTGATACTTATATACCGCGTTTCAAACTGACATCGAAGTTGGACTTAATTCCTCCAATGCGTTATACTGGTATTCTTTCCATATTTGATCAACAGAAGGCTAAATTACCTGGTGTAGCAGATGATCCTCTATTTGTGTCTGCTTCTGTCCAGAATGTGGACATAGAAGTAAATGAAGAAGGAACTGTAGCAGCTGCCGCGACAGTGGTAGGTTTAGAAGACAGGATATTAGGTCGTCGATTTGAAGCGAATAAAGAATTTGTATTTTTAATTGTGCAAAGAAGTTGCAATTTAATTTTGTTTGCTGGAGTTTATGGAGAACCCTCAGTTGTGTGATGTACTTATACGTAAATCAGAGGAAAAATAAAGTTTAGTGGTGATAAAAGTGATAAGAAGAATATTTTTACTGGTGATATCATTTCATGCTTAACGTTGTGTAACGACCGTAAACTGACCGTAATTTTATGTAAATCAAGTTTTTTAACGATACTGAATTTATGTTACATTAAAAGGTACTTTAAAATAATTTGTAAATTACAAAAAAATGTAAATTACTTTGGATACGCTTTGATGGAAGACAATGTTTACGTTTTAAAATAATGATAATAAATTTACACATCTTACACACGGTGCCCTAATAAGCAAGGCCTGTGCTACGTTGCCGAAGCAACGACTACATCGTTGGTCTCGCGGTTGGTATCTGCGACTGCTGATCATGAGGTCTCGGGTTCAATTCCCGGGTCGGACTAAATGTTTGTATGATCTACAAATATTTGTTTCGGAGTTTGGGTGTTTTCTATGTATAATATGTATGTATTTACAAAAAAAAAGGTATATATGTATTTGTATCAGTTGTCTAGCACCCATAAGCTTGGGACTAGATGGCGTTGTGTGTTAGATGTCCGAAATATGTATGTATGTATGTATAGTAGACTGCTGATCGTTGTAAACCTATTTGTCCTGTGTGAGAATCAAACTCATCACCTCTAACCTCTGGACCTCTGTCCGTATCCAGACAGGATAACTAGACCATCAGGCCTGACAAATTGTAATAATAATAATATAATTATATTTGCTTAATTATGGCACAAAATGATGGTAAAAAATAAAAATAGGCACGATACACATTTCGCCAGTAACAGGCATGCAAATTCAGAGTTGCTGTCTTTTGTACAATAGTTACTTAAAACCCTTAAAACTAAATTAGACACTTTATTATTTATATTGTAGAGTACGAAAATTTATTTCTGTAGGTAGGATAACTGTTCTATATTTATTAACAGTATAGTTACCAATTCACAGACTCTACCAAATTTCTGAATAAAACAGCCGTATGTGACATGTGTTAAAATTGAAAAAAGTTTAATCATTTATGAGAAATTGTGTCGTAATCGTTGCGTTCCAAGTAGTTTGAAATATTGTTTAGTTTAATTTACACAATGTTTAAGTTGCGATTATACAAAAGATCGGTTTGTGTTTTACAGGAGAATTGTACATTAATGTATTATATAATACTCGTTTTTCTCTCTCGTCTAAAATGTGTGTTTTATTGGCGTGGCTAATATAGGACAGTTATCACCACGTTTGGTCCAATAGGAGTCGAGCATGATTGAAAAGAGTCGTAGACGAAGTTGTGTGGGTCAGCTAATTATATTACTATTTATATATATATATGTATATCTTTAAGAAAATACAATATGTTAATAAGGTCTTAACTAGGCCTATACCCATGCCTAGTTAAGACCTTATTAACATATTGTATTTTCTTAAAGATATACACAATATATTCCCTTAGTTGAAATAGTCCTTAAGGTTGTATATTTAAGACTCAATAAAAAAGAAAATCGTAAGTTTTCAACTAATAAATAGACCTTTAATTAATAAAAGTCAATTTACAATCAAAGAGAATTTTCCTTCTTATAATTTTCGAACTAAATGTAAGTAAATATCCAAAATAAAAGGCAGTTTAAAAACAATGTTACCTATAAAAATTTTAAATAATAAAAACAAATTTGATTCTTTTTTTAAAAAAAATTTAAAATTAGAATGTCAAATGCGTGAAGGTTTTGACAGTTGCGTATTGTATCTGCTATCAAAACTATTTATCTTTAAATTAAGATTATATTTATTTCGAAATAGGCGTGGGAATTCAATCTAATGGACCGCGGGCCCAGGTCAAATGTCTCAATAAACTAATTTAAAACATTTAATAACATTCAATGCCAAATATAATTTGAGAAATAGCCATTTAAAATATTAATTATTTACACAATCCTATGTAAATCTTAGCCATGACTATTGACATTGTTATCGCCATTTTGCAAATTCTAGTATTAAAAACTCTAGTGTATCTATCGTACGATTTCAAAAAGACCGTGACATTTTCGTATACGCATAATGTCAACTGTCATTATTATTAATTTTGACTATTCATATCATGTTGTCTTTAATATGAATAGTCAAAAGTTACGACCCGAGGCTTTGTTCAAAAATATTTTTCACGACATTTATTATATACTAGCTTTTACACGCGGCTTCGCTCACGCAGATTTTCATCCCCTGATTTAGGGGGCTTAGGGGTGGAATTTCAAAAAATCCTTTCTTAGTGCTCACTTACGTTATGTAAAGAACCTACATGCAAAATTTCAAGATTCTAGCTTCAGCGGTTTGGGCTATGCGTTGATCTCTGGGTATGTCAGTCAGTCAGTCAGTCAGTCTGTCAGTCAGTCAGTCACCTTAGTCTTTTATATATATAGGTGTGTGTTAGAAATTTAACGTCATTGTAATGGCAACATTTTTGATTGTCATTTTTCTTGTTTGACGTTTTGACGTTGACAGATAGAACTATTGAGACGCTTGGATCGGTCGAGCTGGGCTTTGTTTGAAAAAGTGCCGTTTAATGAAAATTTAGCTAATTGTCTTCAGATTCGGTTTTTAGTTGGTTACCGTTATGATTGGTCTGGTTTGGACTCGCGAGTTTTAGTAGTCACGTCACTTAGGCGCGATCCGCGATAGTTAAACGAGTGTATTCTAATTCGAATACCTTGGGGGCTGTTCAGCACTTTAGAAGTCATGTATGTGTAACGATGCAGAGAGGAAACTACCAAGAGGCCTCTTGGACGCCGCTTCAAGGAATCTACACATCTCCAGTAAGTGCTTGATATCACATAAGCTTAGAATAAGAACACGATGAAAATGCCGTCAGTTCAATGTTCTCTCCAGTGACATAGTTAGCGATTGAATGACTTACTCATGGGCCTAAGACATTGCAAATTTCACAAGGTGATCGCTGCATTGGCGAGAGAATTGAACAATATATGTTACCGGAAATGTATGAAATCAAGGAATTGTATACAAATCGTAGGAAATGTGTACAATTCCGATACTATTTAGGAAATGTATAAAATATTGTTTGAAAAACTATTTAATACATAGATATCCTAGGAAATCTATAAATTTCCTCGGAATTGTATATAATTCCAATATCGTATTAGGAAATGTATAAAGTAAATGCTTTCTGTAATAAAACACGTTGTTAATAATATTTTTTTATTATAGCACTTATTGAGACAATCGACAATGTGTAATATATATACATGTATGTATATTACATATTTACGTTCATTGACAACTAGATATACCTTTCCAAATCGTGGTTGAATTGATAAGAAATAAGGAACAAAACCGAACTTGAAGTGGACTCAACATTTAGCCAAAATTTCAACTCAATTGGGGCTTTGAAACTTAAAGAAACCAGCTTCAGATTTTTATGCTGCCGCTACAAATACTAAAAAGAGAATAAAATAAATATTTAAGGGGCCCCCAAACAACAAATGTGATTTTTTGCCGTTGTTTGCTCGATGTTAATAATGGCAACATGTAGACGCTTGAAATGTATAGAAAATGGTACGGAACCCTTCCTGCGCGAGTCCGACTCGCACTTGACTGATTCATACCTTTGTAATAAATACATTTTAAAGATAATCAAGATGAAAAGGGGAAAGAGATTACCAGTTTTTGTGTCATTTCAAGATTCTAATTCATCATCATGTGGCATTGTAACAAATCCAAGGTATATAATTCATCCCACCAAAAACATTGTCATGTAAAATGTTGCGAAGCCATACATTTTCACTGAGATGTAGAGTTTGAAAAAGTTAGGGTTGGTAGAGTTAGGGCGTGCAGATTCAGAACCTTGGCTCTACATGAGATCTGATATCTTTTTCACAGGGTAAGCCATATGCAGTCGTCTTGGCAACATTTCACATGAAAATGTTTTTGGTGGGATTTCATTTCTTTTTGTAAGTTGCTTAAGGCAGTTTTTTTTGCAGTTTATTTCTTGTACATCTTCTTTGTTCTTTCGAAAAAGTCCGTATAATAAAAATAAAACCTCTAGCATATAAATTAGTGAAAGTCTCATACAAACTTTCACCCCCCAAATTTGGGGGTTGGGGGACAAAAGTAATAGGTTTATGTTTTTTTTTGTTGTTTGTATACTAAACTTAGTTCCCATACCAAATTTCAGCTTTCTAGCACTTCAGGAAGTACCCTAACAGTTTTGATGATCATCAGTGTGTCAGTGACGAAATCGGTGTTTTTTAGGTAGCAATAAAATCTAAAGCTATGTTATTAAAATTTGTATGTTTTATTAGTCTATTCTTAACATCATATCCTGAGAATTTGAACGACCTGGTACATCAGGAACCAAAGTTATGTGGGTTCAAAAAAACGACGAAACACACCGAGAAAAGGTAGGTAGTGCCCTTGCGCTTCGCTTGGCTCGTCTTGGCAGGGGCACGACCGTGCCCCCAGATACTCTCGATTGTCGGCACTTGATGGAACTTGTTATAATACATTTTAGAATTAAAATCACTTGTACTTATTCCACTATAAATAGTGGAATAAGTACAAGTGATTTTAATTTTAGAATGAAATCCAAGTTAGTAGAGCCACGCTGATTTCAGCACGAACGGGCCTGCTCGACCGGGGGGTACTACCCTCGCACAGAAGATCACCGTAAAATGACAGCGTCCGTGTTGTCGTGTTTCATGGTGAGTGTGAGACCGGAATCCCCATTGGGCCTCCGGTCTCACACTTGGCCTGGTGATGCTTCTGCATCATTATGCAGAAGCATCACCAGGCCGCCATAGTGTGGGTCACCATGCTGCATTGTTGCATTGTCTGCATTCCCAATGAGTATAGTGACCACCACTCTTGGAATCTGCTTATGCTTTCCATCAGGCAGAGTAGAGTCATTTGGGCAGAGCCAAACATAAAAAAATTTGTCTCTAGGGATATAAACTAGAAACCTTTAGAAAGAAATTGATTTGTGAATATACTGTTAAGTGTTAACTACCATTTTGACACTGCTACCTGTTTAAAAAAAGTCAACTTACAAATCTAAACAAAATATCAATTCGTTTATAGCAACTACAGAGTTTGGGTCTCTTGTCAATGCAAGTTTATCCAGCTCTCTGTATCAAGAGCCGTTTAAGGAAACGGCTCATGACCTGCTAACGTCGTCCGGCACGTTTTTCCTTCATCTGGTTGATATAACTATGTCTCTGTCTTCCTCTTTCTCTCTTTCCTTATATTTTACAAGCTTTTTATTAACTTGCAATGTATGTATGTATACTTGTATGTTCGGGCGGAATCTTAAAACTCAATTTTGAGGCAGATATCTTCAACTGATTTTGCTGAAATTTTGCAAGCATATGTATACATTGTGACAATATAATATTAAAATGACATGGAGCTGATTTGATGCTGGAGCTGGAAGGTGGCCAGAGGAACTCTGTAAAGAAACGTCGCAACATCATCGAGTTTGGACTCGTTTGAAACGTCTCGAGGCATTCCAGTAAAAGCTTGTTTTTAAAAAGCTTTTTAATTGAATTTGTTTCCCTCTATGATGTTACTTATAAAGTTACAGAGACAAATAATAGTCTGGAATAGCACGTAAATACTTTTAATATCCAAAAAATATAATATATACTTATTTATCAGAATATTTTTATTTAAAGTTTTTTTGTTATTGTTCTATTTTGATTATTAAATTAATATTCGTTTAATTACTTTTATGATACAATTGTGACATAGAACATTAAAAACCCTAAGTGTTGAAAATTGTTCTAGAAACCACTATTATAACTTTAATTATATATAATTGTCCGTAATAAATTAAGTTATTAAAGTACCTGTAGATATAATTGAAGTTTTTACTGTTATTTTTCGTCAGTGACAATACGTTATCAAAATAATGCGACGAGACGTGGAATCTGAAACATTCGACCTTGTCATATGAATGCAACCATAATTGACTACGTTTTAGTCAGCTTAATGATAGTAAATTAACTAACAAGAAAAGCTGAAACTGACTACGTAAAACTTTTTGATAATATTTTTTAACGCCTATGTCATAAGGGCTATGTATTACGAATCTTTTGATACCTTATTCATTAAAATAAGTTCAGTAGTTCAGGACAGAATGGTTCAGTAA
This sequence comes from Diaphora mendica, assembly GCA_949125395.1. Classification (NCBI taxonomy): domain Eukaryota; kingdom Metazoa; phylum Arthropoda; class Insecta; order Lepidoptera; family Erebidae; genus Diaphora; species Diaphora mendica. Next base: position 5,114,966 of record OX421334.1, read on the forward strand.
TACAAATATACGTAGACTTTCAAAACTATAACCCTTCTACACTAACGCTTCTGTTCACCATCAGTCAAAATAATTATACAGAAAAATATGTTGTAGCGGCATGTATATAGTAGCGGTAAAAACTAAGTATTTCGATGTCCTTTTATTCTTAAAGTATACATTTATTTAATATTGAATAACTAATTACACATTAATATTCAATTATTAATTCAATAATATTATTGCAATGAAGAAGGCCAGTTGATGCCCCTGTCCCAGTGGCCTCATCAGCCATATGACGGGTACAAGTCTTCGACATTTTCAAGGTCTAAGTCCCGTTTTGCAATCCGAGATTTACAATACCTTATAGTTCCCTCATCCTACCTGTTTTCATCATCATCATCAACATAATCAACAGCCTTTACCAGTCCACTACTGTAACATAGACCTCTCCATAGAAAGAATACCAGAGGCGCATACCCTCCCATACCCCAGCACATCCCTTCATCCCCCTCCCCATCCCCCAAAGGCCGGCATTTGTGACGCCTCTGGTGTTGGGGGTGTCCATGGGCGGGGTAATAACTTACCATCAGGTGATACGCCTGTCCGTTTGCCCCCTATTCCATAAAAAAGGAGGTTTTGGCCTACAGTACCAAGCTGGCAAGGCGGCTTCAAGATTTCCTTCTGACATTGACGCTTTTTTTATTTACTACTAGCTGAGGTCCGCGGTGTGACCCGCGGTACAACAAAAACTGCGATTAACGCCGTGGCAAAAAGTAAAAAAAAAAAATTAAAAAGTATCCTATGTCCGTCTCCTGGTTCTAAGCTACCTCCCCACCAGTTTTCAGCCAAATCGGTTCCGCCGTTCTTGAGTTATAAATAGTGTAACTAACACGACTTTCTTTTATATAAATAGATAGATATCCTTCGTCAAGAATCAAAGTATCTCCATGCTTATTTTTATTATTCTTTTATAAAAACACCTAAATAAGGTGTTTTTATCCCTTAACCATTATGATTACCATCGATTTAAGCGTATTTAAACTAAGATAGAGAAGTCACTGCGGGCTCAGCCATGCTTAATTTATATTCTCTCTTCTTTCAATTCTATTTCCTGCCTAAAACCATTACATTCCCAAGGAGACTTGATGTCCAGCTGGTGACCAGGTTTAAAAGAAACCTGTTAACATTGTTAACATTGAAACGAGGAACCCAAATACATTTGGAGGCAGAGCAACAAGGCGATAATTATGATAAATGAAAATTTAAATTGAAAAAAATCCATGTGGTGTCGTGGGACACCAGATAGGAACGAAGTTCCTTATTATAAAAATATTAGTTTCAAGTTCTATTCGAGGTATAAAGAAAATAATAATTCGGGTATACATTTTTGAAGTGAAACTTCTAATGCGACTTCCTACAAGGTTGCGTTAAACGTTAAACGCTACCTTGGAGGGGGTATGAAAGCACTGTTGCACATTACAAAGTTTCACTTCTTCCACGCGGAAGGACTCCACGCATTTTTTATTATGTATTTTATACCGATAAAAATCAAGAAAACTACTTACAAAATATATAGCAAACTGCAATAATAACAGTGATCATATAGACTGTACTGTATAGCCATCATACTAGACTATACAAGAAAATCTTACGCTTTTTTTAACGTTACGGACGTTTTTTGCCGGCTAGGGTACCCTCCGCAACGACCCATAAGAAACTTAAATGTTTATGGTAAATAATATGCTGGAAAAAAACTACTTTAAGCGGTTCTTCTAATTTAAAAAGATACCAACTGTTAATAGTATAAAATTATAATATTAAATCATAGACAAGGAAGTACAAGAGGAAGGATAAACAATAATTTAAAATAAAACAACTGTCAACAATGTCTATCACCGGATCTTAAATTGAGTTGCCATCTTTCGTTGTATTTTGTATCTTCCATGTACAATAGCGTTGCATAAGACCGTTTGACCTCACTAAGTACACAGAGAGCCTGTACTTGAGAAGTATTGTCGTATTTATCATATATACTAACCCACGCAGCATCGTATACGTGTCCTTTTCAATCTTAAAAGATAGACTTTGTGATGAACCTTTTTTTAGAACTTTTAAAGGCGAACAACTCTTTTATACTTTGTTTTTTAAAAACTCTAATCGTTTACGCAATACGCGTTCAAAAAGGAATGATTTCCCCCGTTTCTGCTACATTTTTTATTGAGTCTACCTCGATAACTGGGCTATCTAGCACTGAAATGATTTTTCAAATTGGACCAGTACCTACTGAGATTAACGTGTTCAAGCAAACAAAAAAGTTCTTCGGCTTTATATAAATTCTACAGTTGATTTTAATGTCGATACAGACGAAGAAATTACCTCATAATTAATTGTGCTAAGTGTATTATGTAAACACACGTTTAAAATTAGGGACACATACATACTATATGCTTAATTAATTAGGTACTAAAAAAAATCATCACCATACTACGTGGAATTTCATCTATATATATAAAAGCGAAATACCACTCACTTATTAATCACGAAATCTCAGAAACTGTAATACCTACAAACTTGAAATTTAGCAGGTAGGTTCCTTATAGGGTGTAGAAATCCGCTAAGAACGGATTTTACGAAACTCCACCTTTAAGGGGGCTAAACGGGGGTTGGAAGTTTGTGTGAAAGTCCTATGTTTTTGAAGTAGAGTTGAGACTTGATATTTAAAATGTATGCTCTATAGATGGTGTGGAGGTGTACTAATAATGTATGTATGTAATGTATGTACTTTTTCGAATATAATTAAAAATTATTTGCAAATAACTAGCTCCACGCGTACGAAGTCGCAGGCGGCCGCTAGTAGGTATATATTTTAACTAGCTTTTGTCCGCAGCTCCTCCCGCGTCTATTTCCGTTATAGCGGTAAAAAGTAGCATATGCTTGCTCAAGAATCAAAGTACCTCGATGCCCAATTTCATTGAAGTAGGTGCAGCGGTTTGGAATTAAAAGTGTAACAGACAGACATACAGAGTTATTAATGAATCTATTCTATATATATCACTACATAGTATAAAACAAAGTCGCTTTCTCTGTCCCTATATCCCTATGTGTACTTGAATCTTTAAAACTACGCAACGGATTTTGATGCGGGTTTCTTTAATAGATAGAGTGATTAATTTTCGAGGTTTCTAATGTGATGTAGCAAATAAACACATTTTTTGCGCTTACATTGCAAACGCTGGTTGCACCCTATGAGATAGATCAAAATAATGTACTACAGTATTGTACACCTTAAAAAGTACTACAAAAAAGTCCGCGACGGTATATGTCTATCTCTTAGGGATAATCCACAACAACCATTTTTATTCCTTTCTTTTTACAAGAAATAATGGCTTATTTAAGAAGTAAGAAGTACCACAGGAACAACATGCTAAGTATCTGGGCATGTACTTGGACAGGAGACTAACGTGGCAAAAGCATATCTGGACTAAACGTAAACAACTAGATACCAAGCTGCGTAACATGTACTGGATAATAGGTCGGCATTCACGTCTCAACCTGGATAGTAAAATCATGGTCTACAAAGCCATTTTGAAACCAATATGGACCTACGGGATACAACTATGGGGTACGGCCAGCAATAGTAACATCGAAATTCTTGAGAGATTCCAAACCAAAACATTAAGAGTAATCTTCAATATTCCGCAATACATAAGCAACAGACACATCTACAATGATATAAACATCAACACGGTCAGGGAAGAGATCACCAACTTCAGTATTAAATATCAAGAGAGGCTATCTGGACATAGAAATGCACTAGCAGTAAAACTGAGTGGATGTGGATCACTTCAACACAAACGATTGCAAAGACATAGCGTTCCTACACTCGTGGACAGATTCCGCCCCATGAAGTGAAAGCCTCCCAAAGATAATACAAATTGGCATGGCTCACTGCGACTAAAATCACTCCAGATGAATACATCAGCCAGAAACAAAGCTTATTGTTGATAAAACAGATTGCTATGTTGCAGATGATAAAAAAAAAAAAAAAAAAAAAAAAAAAAATTTAAGAAGTGATTTTAAGCAATACAGAATGAATCCCTGTACAATTAGGTAAATTAAATACATTGTGCATTTAATATAGATCAAAATGGCCCTTAACAGTATCTAATTTAAATTAATATATTCGAAGATATTACAGATTTAAAATGCACGAATCGTGTCGTAGGCGGGGGCATCTGAAATCCACCCGTGCGAAGCCGGGGCGGGTCGCTAGTTATAATATATTATATTCTTTGTGTTGGATAGTACATTTATCGAGGAAGCCTATAGGCTATATATTGTCACGCTAAGACAAATAGGAGCGGAGCACCAATGAAAAGTGTAACAAAAAGGGGGAAAAATATTACGCTACGGGCAATAGGAGACGTAAACGAGGTTGCGTGGGTCAGCTAGTTTACAATATTACTATGGGTTACCACTTGTATACTTAGAATAGTAAAAGTAGCTTTAAGGCGTGTCTCCTGCGGCTAAGAATAACAAAACAAACTAACAAAACTTGTTAAATAAACACGTTAGCGAAAAGTCGCAGGAGACGGACTTTTAAACGAACATCAAGCACGATTACACCAAAAACAAAAATCTTTTATCTACTCGACAAAATGACTTATGGTACACTTACTAACTTACTTTTATAGTATAAATATGAATAATATAAGTATTAATGTTAGTTCAGTTCAGTTTCATTATACGAGAAGTATACGCTGGGATGTTTTCAGTCCGCTTTGGATAACATGTTTGCTTGTTAAAATTAACAAAACAGTTAAGCCACGCCCATATTTTGATAAAAATGTGATGTTTGGTGTTTATAAACATTAAACAGTGTCGCAGAAGACCCGGCTTAAGGCATTCGTAATTTGAGTAGAATTTAGTAAACCAGACTTTGTTTCAGGAAGTGCAACGCTTGACATCATTTAAGTTAGTATATGTATTGTAAAAAACGACCTAAGAAACTTTGCAGTCGTACTAAAGTGCAAAAAACGTTGTTCGATTTTTTGTTCCTAAAACTATGTAGATAATTAATCTAATTTGTTTTAATTACAATTCCCAATTAAAACAGAAGAGCAAATTAATCTTACATCGTTGTGAATACATCTATAGATAGATACAATCTAATACCACCGAATAATAATGGTGCAGAAAAACCACTCTATAAATTATTTACAGTAAACAGTAGGCCTGCTCTGATAAAGTAGCTCGTGTGGTGACGACTTGAATTGAAAATACGAAGTGTCACCACGTTTATTCATCCTGTGGGTTTCGTATGAGGAGACTAATGCAGGACAAAGAGAAAGGAAACTTGATACAAACCTTGTACCAACCAGTCTGGTCAGCGTATAGTAAACCTTCTTTCTAAAAAGAGGGCTATATCCAGCAGTGGTGATGGACTATTAAGGGCTCTTGATGTTGACATGTGGTCTGAAATGATGTCCCTTCAGACGCCACCAGATGCAACCCACTGGTGGGATGGTTTTGACGGTATCAGTACTAGATTGCGGGTAACCAATGTACTAAGTGTACCTTAGAAACGAAATCTCATTGCACACCAACTGGCCTCGTGCCATCTACGGCTTGTACATGATCCCCTCCTATGTTATGAGAGTGGTACAGTATGATTCGAACTCGTGAATTACAGATTTTCTTTCCGCTCGCAGCCATAGTTCTGCGAGCGAACGAAAGATACATGATATTGATCATATTTACGGAGATTATAAACGAATCGAAGCCACATGATAAATCATCAATTTAATAAATAAAGATCTAATAGACTTTATAATTGATTATGGTGGCAAATAAATATTAATGGACTTATGTCCCAGGAGTGGTGGCACCTCTAATAAGCTCCCACGACCTTTTCCATAACCCAAAAGCAGAGAATAATCATTTTATAATTACAAATTTAAGTTTGCACATATATGATTTTATAATTGATATGTCCTAGCACCATTATTCATATATCAAGGTAAGCGGTAGCAATAAAATCAAAATTTACAGTTATTTTCAATCGTATCTAAATTTGATTGATTGTGAAATAGCCCCTCCTACACATTTGTATCTTCAATTAACTCAGACTGTGTTTAAAAATAGTTTTTATGGTATACTGAGCCCCGCGGTACAACAGTAACCGTGAAGTTAGTCTAAAAAAAGTAAAGTAACTTACGCTAAGTTACTCCTTATATCATCGGTTATCTGCCAGTGAAAGTCCCGTAATAATCGATACAGCCGGTTTTGGACCCGGCCACAGCACTACCACTACTCTAGTTCACTTAACGGAGGTCATCAGATCCGCTATGGAGAACGGAGAGCTTACAGTCTTAACACTTCTGGACTTCAGTAATGCCTACAACACCATCGACTTTGACATACTGCTATGTATACTACGCTCTCTTAACATATCTCCAACTGCGATTGACTGGTTTCACAACTACCTGTTTGGTCGCCGGCAGCGCATTAACATTGATAACACTGTCTCTTCTTGGTGTAATACTAATGCTGGTGTACCTCAGGGCGGCGTGCTGTCTCCCTTACTTTTCTATGTTTTTATAAACACCATGACTAATAATCTGACTTCATCCTACCACCTATACGCGGATGATCTCCAGATTTATTCTAGAGCACCACTGGTTAATCTCGCTAATGCTGTTAACAACATAAACGCTGACTTAGGCAAAATCTGTAAGTGGAGCATATCCCATGGTCTGAAGATTAACCCGTCCAAGACCCAGGTTATTGTCATTGGAAGTTCGAGAATGATTTCCAAAATTGATTGGACTTCACTGCCTCAAGACTCATGCGACGGCACACTTATTCCGTATAGCGAAAAGGTAAAGAATCTGGGGATCTATATCGACACAACCTTTTACTGGGGTCCGCAGCTACAAGAGCTCAGTCGCAAAATGTTTGGCGCTGCAGGATCTTTGCGTAGACTATGCAACTTTCTACCTACCGCTACCAAGATTGGTCTTACACAATCCCTTTTTTTCACCATCCTTGATTATGCTGATGCCAGTTATTTAGATCTTACTGAAGACCAACTAAATAAGCTTGAGAGACTCCAAAACCTATGCATTAGATTCATATTCAGATTACGGAAATATAACCATGTCTCAGATTATCGTAAAAAGCTTAAGTGGTTACCTATCCGCCTTCGCCGGAATGGACACTTACTTTTTCTTCTATATAATATTCTTTTTAATCCTTTTACCCCAAGTTACCTTAAATCGCGATTCACTTTCTTGCACGACACTCATCTCAGGTTGCTGAGATCGTCAGAGAACCTTAAGCTGAAAACGCCTGGCCATTCTATCAAATTTCTCGACCATTCCTTCTCTGTCCATTCCTTCTGTGTCTGTTCGGTTGTGGAACGCCCTACCAGTCACTATAAGACGTGCACAAACACTGACTGCATTTAAGAGACTGGTAAAGGAGCACTACCTGGGAGACACCAATGTCCCGTAACCACTTTTTTTATCTCTTTTAATTTAGTTAAATAGGTCACAATATGTCACTTAGCATGTAATCTATTTTGTAATATTTAACTCACGCCTTGTTTGTATTTCTTTGTATTTATTAGGATCCCCACAATGTACCTACTACTATTCAGTTGAAATGATACATAATACTACTATAATTTAACCTTTCTATCTATCTTTTAGCACACTAGAAACTACCCAGCACTTTCTCCTAATCTTAATTTTCCATCCCATGGTTACCTGTAAGAGATTGCCTTCGAGCAATAAGGCCGCCACTTTTACCTACATACCTAGTTTTAAGTCCATTTTATAATCTTCTGGTGTACAATAAAGATATTATTATTATTCTCTTTATTAAATTACTATAACATATTATTTACATTTTTAAATATACATATAAAAACAAATACATTTAAAATTATAAAAAATAGTAGACCACCGGATTCGGGTACAGGGACCAAAAAACCGGTGGTTAGGGCTCCAAAGACAAGAACCTCCTCACAATACGAGCCGTGTCAAGTAGGACTGCCTTCTGCATCAGACCCTTAATCCAGCCGTCTAACTTGAGCCTCTTAAGGTGTTGGTCGAGGCTCTTGGCAATTAATCCGTGAACAGATATGACTATCGGAACAATGATCACCGAATCAACATTCCACATTTCGAAAATCTCGTGAGATAAATCCAAATATTTTATTTGTTTCTCTTTTTCAACTTTCACGAGATTCTCGTCATGAGGAACGGCGATGTCGACAATCATTGCGCGGCGCTCCAATCGATCTATCAACACAATATCAGGCTTATTGGCAACAATAGTCCTGTCTGTGATAACAGATAGATCCCAATATAATGTAGCACGACCATTCTCGAGAACTGGGTCGGGCACATACCTATAGTATGGCACCTCTGAGTTCACAAGATGGTATTTAAGGGCAAGTTGCTGATGTACGATCCTGGTTACTTGGTTGTGCCGGTGCAAGTACTCGCCGTTATCAAGACGAGAACAACCAGAAATAATATGCCTGATAGATTCTCCAGGACGGTGACATGCCCGACAGATATCAACCGTGCCATCTTTCAGGATATATTTCCGATAGTTATTTGTCATAATGACTTCGTCCATAATCACACAAACAAAACCTTCGGTTTCTCCAAAGAGATCGCCATACCGTAGCCAAGACGTAGACGCTTTGACTTCTATATCAGGCCCATTTAGGGCCCGATAAAACCGACCATGAAGTTCCTTGTCCTTCCATACCTCCTTGCGTTCATTAGTACCAAGTGCTACTGGTTTGCGCCAATTCTCTTTAGCCAGAGCGAGTGGAGTGAGTCCGGCATCCACTGCAACTACACTGCGATGCATTCCCACATCAGTATGAAGAAAATATTCTCTAAGATTGTATATCTCGCGATTGTGAAGGGTCTTGATATTTAATAGACCACGACCCCCACACTTTCGCGGGATATACAACCTCATAACTGATGAACGTGGGTGATGCATTCGGAATGCAGTCAGCAATGTACGGACTCTCCTGTCTAGGGCATCTAATTCGGTCTGAGTCCATCTAAGTATACCAAAGGAATACATCAGAACCGGCATGACCCAACCATTGTAGGCTTGCACCTTGTTACTGCCTGATAAAAGACTTTTAAGTACATTTTTCCGGCGGCCAAAAAAGCGTTCCCGCAACGACTGTTTCATGTCAGATTCTGGTATTCCTAAGGACTGTGAAAAACCTAGATACTTGTAGGTTTCGGTTGCAGACAGAGATCTGAGTCTTGTGGAATCTGAAAGCTCTATACCTTCAGATTCCGCAATCACACCTTTCTTTACATAAATGACTGCACACTTGTCTACACCAAACTCCATTTTGATAGAATTACTGAAGTTTTCCGTAACCCTTAGTAACGCTGTCAATTGTAATTTAGTGGGGGCAAATAGTTTCAAATCATCCATATAAAAGAGGTGAGATATAACTATCATAATTATTACAGCCGTTCCAGAGATTGAACAACAGACAGACAGCCAAAAATTTTAAAAATTGCTTTTTTGGTGTAAGTACCGAATACACTTTCAAATGCATTAAGTGTAAAGTGGCCTCTGGTAACCTCACTCACTCAATTGAAAGCAACGAAAAAATTCCTTAACAATGGTTTTCAGTGACAATTCAGTGATAAAAGTATCATCATCATCACCCTATCGTACTCTACTACTGGACATAGGCAATTAGATAAAAGTATGAGACTATGTATAATGTATATGTTATCTATCTAAATAATTCCAATTTCGTGCCTCTAAATTTTGTTAATAGTGGACTTACCGTTCTTTCCAAGAAGAAAAACAGAAGTTTATGGCAGCTCAAATAAATCAGTTGCAAAAAACATTCAAATATCGTCGTCCGTAGTCGTTGGAATCCCATAAATAAATATTTTCAGACATCTAACACACAACGACGTCATCTGGGTTATGGGTACTAGACCACCGGTATAAATACTTTTATACTTTTTTTGTAAATACATACAGAATAAACATAGAAAACACTCAAACTCCGAAACAAATATTTACAGATCATACAAACATTTGGTCTGGCCAGGGAATCGAACCCGAGACCTCATGCACAGAAGTCGCGTATGCTACCACTGCGCCAACTAGGCAGTCCTATGACTGCATTGCATGCATCACCAAACTTATAGAATTCGGAAACTAAAAAGTTTTTATTCAATAGGTGTAATATAAAGTTATTTTAGGCATTTTATGTAATCATTCAAGAATTTTAAAGTTGATAATACAAGATTGTATTATTTTTTACTTCACACGCCAATTATACATGACATCAATATACAAAAAGTACATCGTGACCGCTAAATCTTAACAAAAATCGTTGTACCTTGAAAGCCGGATTTTCTTCGCATTTACATAATTTGATAGAGTATGTAACGTATTAAGTTTTGTTTACAGGGCTACCTACACTGAAAACTTAGCACTCGAAATCAGGATGTCCACAAACCGCTGTACATTCAAAAAGTAGGTACATGATCAGCTTCTCAATGAAATGGCAGAACTATCAAATCGATAATTGGTACACCTTATATCAAGTTATCATATTGTACGAATATTATATTGATAGGTGTATCCCATCTCCACCGATAATTTATGCAGTGCGAACCTATAAAAAGACGGTACTTGGCTACGCTCAGTCACTTGTTGTTCGAGCAGGGCGGTCGGTAAGACGTGTTTTCATAGGATCTTAAGGCATACATCAGCCATATCTTGTCGTTTAATGTTATATTGTGGTAAACCTATTTCTTATCGTTATAATGTCGATCTGTTTGTGTATTTCGTGAATTGCTTGTAATCATATGTTAAATTATATCTAAGATTCGTTTGTTGTGAACTGTTTAGTGTTTTAATTATAAATGAGAACTGAAGTTAGGCTACCTCCAATTTGTTCTTTTATTTAATTCTCACTCCTAGTTTATAACAATACTGGCTGACCCGACAGACGTTGTCCTGTCTACACTTCTTTAATTTGAAAATTTCAAAAATTAATTTAAAAAACTTTGTCCAGCGGACAAAATTGTGAATCTAAACCATTCCCAGATCCCCTTGAACACACACATAAAATTTCATCAAAATCGGTCCAGTCGTTTGAGAGAAGTTCAGTGACATACACACTCACAGAAGAATTATATATATAAAGATAATATGTGTGTAGGTACATAGGTGCCTCCCAGTGCACATCCCTACAAGACTTCTTCGTCACTCTAAAACTTCACTCAGTCAGTTAAATATCTATTCTCGATTCGAATCTTTAATTTATTTTAGTTTCTAATTTATTTTATCTTCACCGTGGGAGAGCCACGCTTCCGGAGTGATACCACGGCCTCACAGAAAACCGGTGTGAAATAGTGCTTGCGCTGTGTTTCACTGAGTGAGTGAGGATACCGGAGGCCCATACCCCAACCCCTACCTCTATCTCCCCCCCCCCATCCCCCAAAGGCCGGTAACGCACTTGTGATGCCTCTGGTGTTGCGGGTGTCCATGGGCGGCGGTAATCGCTTACCATCGATACGTCTGCTCGTTTGCCGGTCTATTCCATAAAAAAAAAAAAAAAAAGTTTTGAAAGACCTCTCACGTCTCACGGGACGAATCACGGGAGGCTATAAGCTATCGATAGCCCTTCCTAGCCTTCCTCGATCAATATGAGTCAAGCATAACAACATTTTGCAAAAACGGGGATACTTTTTATTCCTATTAAAAAACAATGTAGTAAAGCCACGCTGATTTCATCACAGACGGGCTCAACTGGGGAGGTACCTCTCATAATTTTTATTACTTTTATGAAACAAGGTAGTACAGCCACGCTGATATCATCACGAACGGGCCGGTTCGACCGGGGAGGTACCTCTCACAGAAGACCAACCAAAACCTGAGGTGTTTTATTTTTTTTATAAAAAGACAACTACCGCATTAGGAATAAACATCCTGTGTCGCGAGGGTCTTTACAGACATACATGAAACGGACACAATTAACACCCAAACTCAGAACAACAATTTGTGGATCACACAAAGTGTTGTCCCGTGTAGGATTTGAAACCACAACACTTGGCGAATTGGCAAGCGGCGTGGCTACCGCCTAAACTACTAGGCCAACCGTGCAGGTGGTGCAGGTAGGTGTGCAGAAGTATCTCAATAGACCGCTATAGTGTGGGTCACCATGCTGCATTGTTGCATTGTATGCATTTACAATGAGTATAGCAACTTTGTTGGACTCTGATCATGCTTTCCATCAGTCAGAGTAGAGTCATTTTGGCAGGGTCAAACATAAAAAAAGAGTAGTGTCACTTTGGCAGGCTCATACCTATACAAAACACAGTGTCATAGCAATACAAATATAAATATAAATAAATATTTTCGGACGAGGAAGACCCTTAATATTATCCTAATATTTATATTCACTTTTAAAAAGTATATTGTCATCATGATTTTTTTAATAAACTGTATAAGTTGAAAGAAGTAATATAATGTACTTAAGTGTAGTAATACATAATATAGAAACCTATGTACATAACCATAATTTATAAAAAAAAATAACAATATTTACATACAAGCGTCAAAAAACTCCACATCTTCGCCTACTGGTAGCGTTCCCAAAAGACTGGCAGCATTACCACGTTGAATGGCAATGCTGATTCTCTGTGCTAGAAAAAGGCCGGCCTTCTGGTCGCGAGAAGCGTCAATTAGTTGCTTGGCTAGTTGTTTAAACATAGCGCCAGCACTCGGACCCCATGAACCAAGCATATAAACTGTACTTTTTATTCGTTGATTTTCCATCGTGTTACTTTTTTTAACCGACTTCAAAAAAGGAGGAGGTTTTCAGTTCGACTGTATTTTTTATGTTTGTTACCTCAGAACTTTCGACTGGGTGAACCGATTTCAATGATTATTTTCTTATTTGGTGCTTCCCTTGTGCTTTAAATTTGGTCCAGTTCTTGAAGTCGTTTTTTTGTTAATTTGTTTATTAATTTAAATGAAGACAAACGGGAATATAATACATTTTACAAATCGGTTCGTAAATATCTAATTTCTGAACTGAAAAACATAACAGAAATCAACAGAATCCAGAAGCTACTCTTATTTTTTGATTTGGCCAAAAATCTATATTTGTTCCGTAGTTAATAATATTTTCATACCATATTGTACGATCACCATCATATTTTCCACGGCCAGGGCTACAAAAAAAAAACAATAAAATTGAATCAACAAAGCGAAACTACGATCTACCGCTAGTTTTCAATAACGTAATTGTATAATACACACATCAAAAGTGTCTAGGGATCAACATATGTGTCTAGGGATCAACATATATTTTTGCAATAACTTTTCTCCTGATTGATATTAATTAAAATTTTCTTTAAGGATTCATCAAATAAAGTGTTTTCGTTTGTCACAGTAACGATAAACCAAGTCACCTTTGCATTAATGAAGAAATTTGCCATTTTCCTAATAAAAGGATTTTTGACATTTGAACCACTAACATTAAAGTTCGAAAAAAAGACTGAAATAACAGTTTTCTTTAAAATTTTATTAGGTAACTTAAATAATCAATAATCCGTGTTTCTACCGCGAACACTAACACAAGAACATCGGTTTGGCATACTCAAAATGTGTTCATCCAAATCACGCTGTGGAATGGCCGCCCATGTTCGTTGCAACAACAAAAAAAGGTCTTCTTGCGACTGGATACCCTCCATATTCGGCAGAGCTCTTCTCTGTAGCATATCCCATGCATGCTCAATCGGGTTCAAGTCTGGCGACTGAGCAGGCCAGGTCCAAAGCCACATCTCAATCTCAAGAAATCCGCATAAAAATGCTTGATCCCTAGACACTTTTGATGTGTGTATTTGACCTTCAAACTATAGGAAATGACAACTTTATATCGTTAGTTCGCTATATGTTTTTAATGTAGCTATAAACCTCTTACATAATATAAACAAATCACAGAAATAAGCTGTCATTAATATGTCAAAAAAACATTATTGTATTAGCTAGTTGCTAGTAACTGATTAGCCAAACATCTTAAGGCCAATTCACGTCATCTGAAAACATCATAAGTAGAATCATGGTACATATAACAATTAAACTTGACTTTTGTTCGAGAGTGAAATTTCTGTACGACAGTACTATTAATTGTACAATGTCAATATGATTATGTCTGCGACAGTGCGAAAATTAATATCTATCTGATAAAACCACAAAGGAATTTGGGTGTGACCCTCGCAAAACTATGCTAAATAAAAACAGAATAATGTGTAATGAAAATGCAAGTAACAGGTATAAATACGGAAGTATTTATACTCGTTTAAAATAACTGAGTACCGTATTAACTATGATGTAATATATCGTATGTGAGTACTGTTAATTATTCTGTGGTATATCATTCCGAAGATCGACATGACGACGTCATCATCGCTATCACTGGTTCTGGTTGGTTCATTTCGTGTTATGTTGCTATCACGTGGTAACTGGATAGGGACGTCACATCGAGCAGCTCGGAATGAGAAACCTTGTTTTCTTATACCATGGTGGGTAGAATGAAAAGTAATATTAAATTTAGACTAAATTGACTGAGAATATGTTTGTATGACGTGACAGTTTTAACTGTACATATGGTGGATGGTAGTGACATTTCGTGGCCTGTGGGTGTCAGAAAAGCCGACTAGGCGAGCAAACTATGTAGGACGACAGCACTGCAAAGAGAAGGAAAACTTGAAACAAACCCTATTCGAATCCCGGCCCCGGGTTGCGTTTTTTTAATGAAATAGGCGGGCAAACGAGCAGACATATCGCCTGATGGTAAGCGATTACCGCCGCTCATGGACACCTGCAACATCAGAGGCGTCACAAGTGCGTTGCCGGCCTTTGGGGAAGGAAGGGGGGGGGGTTGTAGGAGGGTTGGGGTTGGAGGATGGGTCTCCGATATCCTCAATCAGTCGGTGAAACACAGCGCAAGCAATATTTCACACCGGTTTTCTGTGAGGCCGTGGTATCAATCCGGTCGCTCCGGCCCATTTACGCCGAAGCGTGGCTCTCCCACGGTATTTTTTTTTTATATTAAAATTATCTTTTTTTTCTGTAAATGCCATACGAATTACTATATTATACTATACATACTATTAAAATTACCTAACAATAATTTAAATTTTCTAATTGTACAAATACTTAATAACAGCTCGGAGTTTGGAAGTTGGGGTCTGAACCCCCGTGCCTCGGAGAGCACGTAAAGCTGTCGGCCCTGCGCCTGATCTCTCACCGATCGTGTTGGTTATCCGTCCCATCGGATTATGAGAGAGAGAGGGAACAGAGGATATGTCCAGATAGACAATAATTTCGCAAGTAAGTATATTTAGTCCTCTACTATCGATCATCATTCAATCTCATAGAAATGTCAAACTTTACGTATAATAATAATTTAATAATAATAATTCCGGACATTTCTTACACAACGCCATCTAGATTGAAACTAAGCGTTTGTATTATGATAGCTAGATTGACTGATAGAATATTTATATATATTTTTGTGAATATATACATATTGTTTTTAAACTTTCGCGACTATACATATTATTCGACTGTAAATCGGGTCTTAATCGCGATAATATCTATGAGGTACAATACCTTTTTGTATTATCATCATAGATATTACTATATACTATACTATATACCATATACTATATATAATATACTTACTATTACAGTCGAATAATACATACATATTATACATAGAAAACACCAAACGCCGAAACAATTATTTGCAGATCATGTGCAAACATTGGACCCGACCCGGGAATCGAACCCTGACCTCAAGCACAGCAGTCACATATGCTACCACTGCGCCACAGAGTCAACAAAAAAATGTTAATATGAATAATGTCTGCGACAGTGCTAAAATTGATACCTATCTATCTGATAAAACCACAAAGGAATTTGGGTGTTACCCTCGCAAAACTATGCTAAATAAAACAGAATAATGTGTAATGAAAATGCAAGTAACAGGTATAAATACAGAAGTATTTATACTTGTTAAAAATAACTGCGTACCGTATTAACTATGATGTAATATATCGTATGTAACTATGCATTATATGACTCATTCTCATATACATGTAACATTGAATCGTTTATAGTCTGTGGTTTTCTATTGAGCTAAACTTTGCCGGGCCTACATAGGTGAAGCTGAAAATTTTACGTAACTCAAAATTAAAACAATTTATTTGTATAATAACAGTTTTATTGCTTTTCAAAGTATTCTCCGTTGTTAAAGATAAATTTTGGCGAGCAGTTGACACACGATTTCCCGCCTAAATAAATATTCATCAACTAATGACAATGTGAAATGAAAATTATGTTTTATGATATAGAAGGCAAATGGGCACACGAGTTACCTGCAAAACAAGGAGTTTATGTACTATCAACGAATTTGAAGCGTGACCTACTATAATCTTACTTTCTCACAGAGATTCAAAAACAGTTAGGTCGACATTCACGGAAATATGAATTTCCATGGTAACGACACCTTGTTATCTGTCATGGCTACGATTCAACAGCTGATCAGCAGAGCCATTCATCCTATGGTTGGCTTTGGCATTGGCTGATCTACTTTATCTGATAACCTTGATGTGATGCTGACTACTATATATATATTTATTTATATATTTAGTCCTGATGGTTTCTTATTTAAGCGGCTTCAACGATTTTCATGAAATTTGGTAAGCAAGGGATTTCAGGGGCGATAAATCCCCCGTGGCGGACGGATGGAGAAGCGTGGCTCTCCAACTACCGTGGGAGAGCCACGCTTCGGCATGATTGGGCCGACCGGAGTGATACCACGGCCTCACAGAAAACCGGTGTGAAATAGTGCTTGCGCTGTGTTTCAGTGTTTCACCGAGTGAGTGAGGACACCGGAGGCCCATACCCCAATCCCCTACCCCTACCTCCCCCCCCCCCATACAAAAGGCCGGCAACGCTCTTGTGATGCTTCTGGTGTTGCAGGTGTCCATGGGCGGCGGAAATCGCTTACCATCAGGCGATACATCTGCTCGTTTGCCCGCATATTCCATAAAAAAAATTCGATATAGCTAAGATTCAATTTTAGAGAATTTTCCAAAAAAAACCTAGTAAAGCTCAGTCATCCAGGTACTTTTAAGTATAATTTTTAATATGTTTTAAAATAAAACTAAAAAAAAACAATAATACAACTTCACTTACGAATTATAATAAGATCACATATTCACACACATCCACCTATCGTATTAAACCAGAACAAAGATATCTAGAAACACATTTATCTGTTAAACAAAGCATGGGATTTTCTTGGTGAATTAACTCTCATTGTTCAAATTCACAGGCATACAACCTAAGGCCATTTTAAAGGGAATGGCACCAATTTGCTAAATCACGATAAATAGCTTGTACTTATATTGTACTTAAGTTTAAACGTTTGCGAAATGTGAAACAGTAACGCAGAATAAATAGTACATATCTATACTATATCTTATATATAAAATTCTCGTGTAACAATGTTAGTTACCATACTCCTCTGAAACGGCTGGGCCGATTTTTATGAAATTTGGTGTGCATATCGGGTAGGTCTGAGAATCGACCAACATCTATTTTTTATACCGCATTTTTTTTATGACAAAACAACGTTTGCCGGGTCAGCTAGTAATATAATATTATAAAACTGAAGAATTTGTTTGTTTGTTTGTGAACGCGCTTATCTCAGGAACCGCTGGTCCAATTTGAAAAATTATTTCAGTGTTTATCGAGGAAGGCTATAGGCTATATATTATCACGCTACGACCGATAGGAGCGGAGCACCAATGAAAAATGTTTCAAAAACGGGGGAAAATTATCACGCTACGGGCAATAGGAGACGCAAACGAGGTTGCGTGGGTCCGCTAGTAACTCATATAAGTGAAGAATTAATTATAACGTACTTAGATATCACAACGTTAACATTTGAAAATAGTCTATATATGGTTGTCAATACTGCCTGTGTAAATATTTGGGATACGTAAGTGACTAAAAAAATAGTCAATCTTGAATTGAGTTTCTCTTAACTTTTCTTCTTGTTTCTTTCTTTCAAATAAAAGCCCAATTTTGCTACAAATCTACATAAATAAAAATGTAACACAAAACTTTATGTGAGCGCATAACTTTAATTTGCACCAAATCGGATAACTCTTTTTTAGGGTTCCGTGCCAAAGGAAGGGACCCTTATAAATTCGTCATGTCTGTCTGTCTGTCCGTCTGTCCGTCCGTATGTCAAAGCCACTTTTTTCCGAAACTAAAAGACCTATAATGTTGAAACTTGGTAAGTAGATGTATTCTGTGAACCGCATTAAGATTTTCACACAAAAATAAGAAAAAAACAATACATTTTGGGGGTAATAAATACATAAAACTGAAACTCAAAATTTTTTTTTTCATCAAACCTATGCGTGTGGGGGTATCTATGAATAGGTCTTCAAAAATGATATTGAGGTTTCTAATATCATTTTTTTCTAAACTGAATAGATTGCACGAGTGACACTTCCAAAGTGGTAAAATGTGTGTCCCCCCCCCCCCCCCCTGTAACTTCTAAAATAAGAGCATGATAAATCTAAAAAAATATATGATGTACATTATCATGCAAACTTCCACTTAAAATTAGTTTGAACGAAATCTAGTAAGTAGTTTTTTTTTTAATACGCCATAAATCGTAAACTGCAATTTATCTTTGATTCAATCAAAACAAATATAAAAAAAAATGTTACTTGCTGCTGCGGAACCCTTCATGGGCGAGTCCGACTCGCACTTGGCCGCTTTTTATGTGTTTGTTATTGTTAGAGCAATGTTTGTATACAAGAATATTAAAAGAAAACCGAAGGTGTTATATTTTCTTAATCCTCCTAGTCCTATACACTGCGGACCTGCGGGAAGTTAACATGGGTTTACTAAACTAAGTTTTTCGGTAATTTTGAAAATATTCATGAAAACAAATATGGCGGTACAAAGTTCGTCGGGTAAGCTACTAAAATTTATAACGCATAGGCAAAATTACTTATATAGGTAAGTAATTTATTTTAAATGTCCAGTATTATCTAAACCAGTGATCAACCTTTTTTGTGGACCACCAATGACAATAACCTCTTGGTGGCGTTGATGAGAAGCAAATCATCATCATCATCTCAGCCGAGAGATGTCCACAGCTGGACGTTGGGACTACACTTCTCCCTGAAGTAAAATACCACAATCTATGATAAAGGGACAGCTCTGCTCATAAAAGTTAATGAAATACTGATTCTGGTGTCCTTGTTATAAAATTCATTGTTTCTCACAAGAGTTTTTTTTATATATGGGCCCGCCGAAGTGACTCAAATCTGGCTGATGGCAAGCATGAGCGGAATCCAAAAGTGGTGGTCACCATACTCATTGCAGACAATGCAACAATGTAGCATAGTGACCCGTACTCTGACGGCCTATTGAGATGCTACTACATCATTGACTGCCTTGGTGGTGCATTGGTAGTATATGCGATTGCTGTGCTTGAGGTCTCGGGTTCGATTTACTGGTCGAACCAAAAGCTTGTATTATCTGTATGTTTGTTTCGAAGTTTGGGTGTTTTCTATGTAAAATATGTAGGTATTTACAAAAAAAGTGTATGTATATAATAGATCAGTACTCTAGTACCCAAAACACAAGCTCTGCTTAGTTTGGGACTAGATGGCGTTGCGTCAGATACGTTTCAGATGTCAGAAAATATTTATCTATTTATTATTGGGCCTCCGGTCAGTTTTTTTTTAAGTACTAGGCGGGCAAACGAGCAGATGTATCGCCTGATGGTAAGCGATTCTCTATAACATTCTTTTAAATCTGTCGTTAAAATGTAATTAGCAAAGCAATGTCGAATATGAATGGCGTGTTGATAACCTGACCACGTAGTTTGTTGCCTAACATCAATCAGGTTGTGTTATCAGATTTGAAGGTCAACATAAAACAGTCATAATGAAATAGACTGCACATATGGCATTATGGTTTCAGCGGTCATCTTACCGTTTTGTACTGCACTAAGTGTTGTTGGTTTAATCTACTATTGTTGTACTAATTCTGGATGCTCTTTGTGTCCGGTGTCATTAATGTTTATAAAGTCCCCCGCAACACAAAACATATAAAATAATAATACATTAATTAATCTATTACAAATAATGCACTGTGCCTTTTCTAATTACTGCACCAATTCAGTTTCATTAACAACACTGAAACCCCAAAAGCGTTTCAATACAAGAGATTTTATTTTTGTCGATCAGCGCCATCTATTGTAAATTCTCGGACTTGCTTTATGATAATCGTCACCTTAAATGTTTAAGGAAAACTACAACCAGCACCTTTGTTGTTATATTCTCATAAATACAACAGGTGTCGCTTTCATAGAATAATATAATTATTATCGAGTAATTTATCCTCTAAAGTGTAGACAGAGGTGTACTAAACGTAGCTCAGAGGGATCCGGATGTCTTAATAACAATTGTTCCAGTATTTCTTCTATTTACGTAAATACGTATAGCGTATGACGGCCGGTAGCGAGAGATCACCTCCGATGACTGTAGTGAGGGCCCGACGCTACGACGCCCAAGCGGGGCAAACCACCAGCGTGTGCTGGGCCGAGGCCTCACTGCAGTCGCAGTGATGATATGTTTGATGATGATTTGATGAGATTATTAGAGATTACTAGCAGATCCAGCAATAGTTGTTCTGCCATAAAAAAGTGGGGTATAGAAAATAGATGTTGGTCGATTCTCAGACATACCCGATATGCACACCAAATTTCATAAAAATCGGTCCAGGCGTTTCAGAGGAGTATGGTAACTTACATTGTGACACGAGAATTTTATATATAAGATTAAGATTTTATTTTAAATTTCCTAATAATAAATTATACTTTTTTATATTTTTTTGTGTTATGAGAACAAGCAATTAATCCTTTGCTTTTGAGTGTTATGTGTTGCATTAGCTATACTAGAGTGGCTCGTTGGTCTAGCGGTTAGCGTATGCGACTGCCGATCAAGAGGTCTCAGATTCGATTCCCGGGTCGGGCTAAAAGTGTTATGGAATTTTTCTTACAAGAAATTCTTTTTACCAGACCGGTAACGGTGTTCTTTATATCAGTATGGAAGTTTGGCGGTGTTTCACGCCCGTACCTAGGAGAGCACTTTAAGCAGTCGTTATTGCGAAGTCAGTGCCCTCAAATATATTGAGAACTAGTTAAACAGTTAAGGTTTCATATTCGGATTACGGAAATATGATCATGTCTCAGATTATCGTAAAAAGCTTAAGTGGTTACCCATCCGCGGTTACAATTCCATATTTGTAATATTTAACTCACACCTTGTTTGTATTTCTTTGTATTTATTAGGATCCCCACAATGTACCTACTACTATTCAGTTTAAATGATACATAATACTACTAAAATTTAATCTTTCTATCTAACTTTTAGCACACTAGAAACTACCCAGCACTTTCTGACACGGACACGGTCCGATGTCAGTCGCTCCGTGAAAAATTAATATTCGGTTTAAACCGGTTGAACTAGTAGCATTACATTAAAAGACCCAGGTTCGCTCGTGCGTGGAGTACTGTTCTCACACTTGCGATGGTGCCGCGCAGTATCTGTTTGATGCTTTCGACCGGTTGCAGCGGCAAGCAATCCGCATTGTCGGCAGTCCCGAAGCCACCGAGTCCCTTGAGCTTCTTCAGATGCGTAGAGATATCGCCTCTATGGCAGTTCTCTATCGCCTTTATCATGGGGAGTGTTCTGAAGAGTTCTTCCAACTAGTCCCCCTTCTCCCTTCCTCTAAAGGACTACACGTGCCAGCCTTAGAAGTCACCGCCTCAGAGTGGAAAACATACGCTCTCGTACTTATCGATTCGGTTCTTCCTTCCTGTGCCGAGCGGTTAAAACCTGGAACTCACTACTAGCGCACGTGTTTCCGTCCTACTATGATCCGGGTCCTTTAAGCGGGGCGTGGAAAAGCATCTCACTAGGCCGCCATAGTGCTGGTCACCATGCTGCACTGTCCTTGTTCACATTGAGGATGGTGACCACCACTCTTGGATTCTGCTTGTGGTTTCCATCAGGCAGGGAAGAGTCATTTTGGCAGCTCAAACAAAAAAAAGGCAACCCCTATTAATATTGGGAATAATAAATGCTAGGAAAAAGAATCTAATTAGCTGTAAACTAGACACAATGACGTATAAATGAAAGTAAAAAGCCTTTTAAAAAGAAGCTTTTACTGGAATGCCTCGAGACGAATCAAACGAGTCCAAACTCGATGATGTTGCGACGTTTCTTTACAGAGTTCCTATGGCCACCTTCCAGCTCCAGCATCAGATCAGCTCCATGTCATTATAATATTGTATTGTCACGCTGTATACATATGCTTGCAAAATTTCAGCAAAATAGGTTGAAGATATCTGCTTCAAAATTAAGTTGCAAGATTCCACTCGAACATACAAGCATACATAAATACATTGCAAGTTAAATAAAAAGCTTGTAATAAGTTTGATTTGAAATTACACATAGATTATTGCTTTATCATTAACTCTAGGTTATGTACGGTGTTAGACAGATATTAACTATCCCTCCCTCTTCTAAGGGGAGTACACTGAACCAGTCATTTATCGCAGTGACCCTGCTTACTCATTTGTCCTTCATGAACAGTTTTTAATAGTCGACGGACATAAGCATCTCCTGCCAAAGGAGGTGTTGGCCTATTAAACATTTTCGTTTACCATGTTTTCCATTAAATTTTCTTTCTAAACTTTCTTATAAAATAAATAATCTAATGTTACACGGTAACGTATGGCTTGTTATACCAACTTACAGCAACATTATATATACTAAAATCTATCGGTACAATGCATTTGTACCGCCTGCCTGTACATGACTGCCTCGTTGGTCTCGCGGTTGGCGTGTGCGACTGCTGATCATGAGGTCTCGGGTTCGATTCCTGGGTCGGACCAAATGTTTGTATGATCTACAAATATTTGTTTCGGAGTTTGGGTGTTTTCTATGTATAATATGTATGTATTTACAAAAAAAGAAAAGTATATATGTATTTGTATCAGTTGTCTAGTACCCATAACACAAGCTCTGCTTAGCTTGGGACTAGATGGCGCTGTGTGTTATATGTCCGAAATATTTATTACTACATATTTATTTATTTAATCACGTCTTATTCTCGACGAGATAAAGAATGACTAAATCTACGTGATCGATAATATACTCATAACTGAAATATGCTGACATAGCTGGTCAGGCTTAGCTATATATAAATTTTATTAATTTAACAATATATGACGTAGGAATAGCTACCACTAACGATTAACAATCAATTTGAACGAAATATGGTAATTAAGAGTGTATTATAACTCGCATAATCCTACTAATATTATAAACGCGAAAGTTTGTAAGTATGTATGGATGAATGGAGCTTGTACATCAAAATAACACAAAGGCTACTATTTGCCGCGATAACCGACATACACGCGAGTGGAGCCGCGAACAAAAACTAGTATTACATACTTAGATTTAGTCACATTATAAGTCCACCTCTCATTGTTCAACACATTCCATGACTATGCAAAAAATATGTAAGTAAAACCAGACGCGCCGATTACAACGATCAAAATTTACCTACAGACGGCTTGTCTAATCTAGTTCTTGAGATTTATCTAGTAATAACTTAACTTTCTGACACAGATTCTCAATGGAATCTCCAATTTGAATTTCCTTAACACCAATATAGTATGTACACATTTAAAATAGATAATTTCCGTTTTTTTTAATTGTACCACGTCATTATACCTACTACCGGTTCTTAAAATGTTTATGCGCAGATGTATTTTATCTCTTTTAAAATATTTATTTCCTTGTAAGCAACAAGGGGACAGGAAAAACCCAAGACGAGCACAGAGTCGTGTTGATGGTCACGATTGTTGAGTAAATTCTTAGGCTGAACGCACAACCACTGTTTAATATTACAGACAGGGACGGTTCATTTTTTACATTTAGTATGCGACTGCCAATCAAGAGGTCTCGGGTTTGATTCCCGAGTCGGGCCAAAGTAATGTATTGGGTTTTTCATTATGAAATTCTTATTACCACCAGCTCGGAGTATGGAAGTTTGGCGGTGAACTACAACACACGCCCGTGCCTCGGAGAGCACGTTAAGCCGTCGATCCCGGTTGCCATGAACATCTATGGTATAATCGTTATTGAGACGTAAGTGGCGTTAAATATACCAACACTAGTTTCAACCTTAGAATTCAGTTTCTACCCTCAGGGTTGTGGAGGTCCAATCCCAGTCGCTCCGCGTAAAAACTGATATTCTTCAGGTGAAACTGGGTGGAACTAGTAGCCGACCCAAAATAATCTTGGGATAAGGCTAGGAAGACAAAAGTTATAAGCTTATTGCACTGTTTTGTATATCGGTGGACTTATGTCCCGGACATTCTCTTCTAGTGAAAATCTTATAAGGTACAGATGTACAGAGGTTACATATTATGTAATCAAAGATAGGATGTGGATATTCCACAACAGCTGAATGGCAAAAGCTCAATAGGCCACATAGGTTGGTTTTTCATCTCGCTTGAATACTGCTATGAAAGTTTTGTTGCAACAGGAATGCCGCAAAACCCTGTACATGATATTCCATGGACTAAATATTCATGATTGTTGATAGCTCATATTTGAAGAGAAAATTTATTCATCACTCTTGACTACCATTTACAATTTTGACAAATTAGGAATGATGAAGAAACCCATTGCCTTTTAGGATACGTCGATTTATGGAAAAGTATAAAATTGGACGAATGTGTCAACTTTAAGCAATATTTAACTGTTGCATCTGTTAAGGTAACGGGGGAATACAACAAACCATTTGCAGCAAATACAAATTTTCAGTCTGACCTGGGAATTGAACCTGAGACCTCAGCACAGCCTCAGCTGCGCCACCGAGGCAGGCAGTCACAAATAAGCTGACAGGTTACGTAGCGTTCCTAGCAGTTGGCCTACGACTATCCCCCCCATAAGACACCTACAAAAAAATATCTTAAATTCGTGATCGTTAGTGAAGAACTCTGCTTTATAATTAGTTTGCTTGTTATTTGCATAAGTAAAGTTTCCTGGAATTACTTTCCAGAGATAATATTGATTGAAGTGTATCGTATTAAAAAAACCCAGGCCGTTACACAACTTTCGACAATTATCTCGAGCTAAGTTAAGAATGTATTACAGTGCATTCGTTAATGGTTAGATATTTTATATATTTGATTACTTTTATGTACAAGTGTGTAAATACACACATCAAAAGTGTCTAGGGATCAACATATATTTTTGCAATAACTTTTCTCCTGATTGATATTAATTAAAATTTTCTTTAAGGATTCATCAAATAAAGTGTTTTCGTTTGTCACAGTAACGATAAACCAAGT
This sequence comes from Diaphora mendica, assembly GCA_949125395.1. NCBI lineage: Eukaryota > Metazoa > Arthropoda > Insecta > Lepidoptera > Erebidae > Diaphora > Diaphora mendica. Next base: position 5,140,512 of record OX421334.1, read on the forward strand.
CACCTTTGCATTAATAAAGAAATTTGCCATTTTCCTAATAAAGGGATTTTTGACATTTGAACCACTAACATTAAAGTTCGAAAAAAAGACTGAAATAACAGTTTTCTTTAAAATTTTATTAGGTAACTTAAACAATTAATAATCCGTGTTTCTACCGCGAACACTAACAACACAAGAACATCGGTTTGGCATACTCAAAATGAGTTCATCCAAATCACGCTGTGGAATGGCCGCCCATGTTCGTTGCAACAACAAAAAAAGGTCTTCTTGCGACTGGATACCCTCCATATTCGGCAGAGCTCTTCTCTGTAGCATATCCCATGCATACTCAATCGGGTTCAAGTCTGGCGACTGAGCAGGCCAGGGCAGGACATTGATGTTAGCTGCGGCGAGAGTCTGTCTTACAACTCTTGCGGTGTGCGGTCGTGCATTATCATGCATTAACTGAAATAAGGGACCGATTTGCACTTGTAGAGGAACGATGACGTCTGATACAATCGTCTCAGCATAAATTTGAGCGTTGAGGTTGCCTCTGATCCAAATCAACACAGTTCTTCCGCCGATCCAAATACCCGCCCATACCATGATGGTTCCACCACTATAAGGATGGACTTCCTGGCAGGATTTTAATCGCTGTTGGCGTCCAGGGGTTCTCCAGTGTCGTATACGTCTTGTATCCGGTCTCATACCAAAACGAGACTCATCAGAAAAGCACACGAAACGCCATTGTTCTTCTGCCCAATTTCTGTGTTCAAGAGCCCATTGATATCGAATCCTACGATTGTGCATTGCTATAGGTGGTACCCGTAGCGGTCTTCGGGAATGAAGGTTCACTTCATGCAAGCGGTTTCTGACTGTTTGGTCGCTAATTAAGTTCCCTGAAGAGTGATGAAGCCCCACGGCTAACATCATGGCGGTTATTGTTGGAGCTCTTCGAGTTAAGATTTGAATGTATCGGTCTTGTCTCCGTGTGATGCAGCGATACCGTCCTCCATGGCGCTCAGCCACGGTACCAGTGCTTCGGTAACGTGTCCAAAGTCGACTGATAACACTCTGACTTGTATTCAGAGCTAAAGCCACAGTACGTTGCCGGGAACCAGCTTCTATCATTCCCACGGCTCTGAGCATTTCTTCCCTGCTTAAATGACGTCGCCGCTCCATAATAACGTTGGTTTTAATCAGTAGTAGGGAAACAGTAGCACTAATAATGTCTTCAATGCGTTGTATGTTTTTATAGGGAAAATATTGACAGTTGATTTTCATCTTTTACTCGAATTTGATTGACAGTTCCTGATTCAAATTATGAAATGCACCAAAAAGGATCCATATAAATTTATAAAATCATAAATTTATTACAAAGCCACATCTCAATCTCAAGAAATCCGCATAAAAATGCTTGATCCCTAGACACTTTTGATGTGTGTATATCATAAATTTATATCTTGCTGATTACTTTACGTGTCAAAATACAGAAATTGTATAACATGACAGTTTATCTTTTAACTTGAAATTAATAGATTGATTTAGGTCACAATTAAGTTTGAAATATAGTTCGACCCTGGTTTGGCAGGCTGGGTAGCTTAAGTTACTTGATAGAAGTATATTTGTTCAAATTAATGACTAAGTGGCCGCGTGTACAACAAAAATCCAAGCTTCTAGTGGTAGGTTCTAGTTACCACACTTGACTCAAAAACAGTCCTTTATGCATGGAGTTAAGGTTGTCAATTGCGAGACACAGGTCTCTCCGTCTACGATACCACGCTCGTACGTGGATAGGATTTGTTTCAAGTTTTTTTTCTCTTTTCAGTAATGTTGTACTACGTGTTGTGGAGGACAGATGTGTTATGTCCCTCCAGCACAAAAGGAAGGATCCTCTGACCAGGTGAAGTGATCATGCCTGGTGGGCCGCGGCCCAACGGTTGGTGTTGGGATGTTGTATATATGCTAATTGGCGCGAGAACTTCTATTGCGTGTCGTGCAGTACGTTACTCCGTAGTTTAGTGTATCTTCAGTAGGCGACGCTGTCATATGTTTTCTTGTTGCGCTGCATCTGGAAGTCGCCACACCCATGAAATAAATAGGAGTGGTGACACACCATATTCTTAATCCACCACCAATAACAATATAGTTATGTAACGTATAGCTTTTACTGGACCGATATTTAAAGATTAAATGTTTATATTTATGTCACCGCATAAATCCAGCCCCTATGGTACTGTTATGTACTTATCGCGAGTGAGTAACGGGACTTTCAATAAACAAGTATTTTAATTCATACGGCCTCATTAACAGGAATAATTTAGAATGTTTCATACATAACCTATAGGAAAGGTAAAGTATTGACTACTGATCAAATTCTCTTTTCTTAGGAGAAGCCTATGTCTCGCTGGAACTAACAATAAAAGTTGTTGTTTTTGATGATGATAGTGCGTGTGGTTGAGAATACGAAGTCACCACCCCAAATCATCCCGTAGGTGTAGTAAGATCGGATTAATTTAATTCAATTCAAAATATTTATTTCGGACTCGTCGGCCTGTCTATACAGACGGCGTACGAGCCCCAGCCATCGTGTTATTTGTCAAGATTAACGACCCGAATCGTGGTAACACTCAAAACCACCAGAAAGAGACTAAATATGAACTTATATTACGAGCCTAGACTATACTCACATTTACATACACAAAAAGAATTCAGTGAGTATAAAGTAATTGATAAGACAACAATAAATTAGAATGTCTCACTTTAAGACAAACGTAAATGCTGGAGCATCATCAATCCCAAGCAAATTTGTCATTTAAATAATCTAAAACTGTGTAGTAAGTCTTTCCACATTGTTAGCGTTTTACTAAGGACATTGAACATGTCATCTGTGGCAACGCGTCACCAGATCTGGCAAGCGTGACAAAACCACTAGTGCCGTGTGCATTCTCACTAAAAGCTATCTCTGTAATGAAATCGCGAAAGTGACATACAATTCCTCTTTTATAGGTAGTTATATTACTACCTATAAAAGAGCATTCTTCATATGAAGAATGCGAAAGTTAGTTTAATTGAGAAGTTATTGGTCTAGTGGCTATGGAACCTGCTACGCCAGCGTCCATGATGGTGACAGATTGAACACTAGGAAAGATGCCAAAGATATTGATCACTAGAATCTTCGATCCACGATATCATTTCCTTATTTTACAAATCGTTTATAGTTTTATAAATTGATGTACCTACCATTTGTGTAAGACAAAACCAGAATAAATAGATAAAACATGTCACATTGTTTAATTAAATAAAACAAATCTAATCCTTACTAATATTATAAATCTAAACAAAAATAAACAAAAAAAAGGCGATAGTAACTTTGTCTGTCTGTCGCACTTTCACGACAAAACTACTTAACCGATTTAAATGGCGTTTGGTACACAGATAGTCTAGAGCCTGAGGAAGGACATTGGCTACCATTTTTCGCAATAACCGACATACACGCGGGCGGAGCTGTGGGCAAAAGTTAGTAGTACTTAGTATAGTCGTATATTTGACACAAAACGCCATCTAGTTCCAAACAATTAGAGCTTATATTATGGCCATTAGACAACTGGTATAAATACATTAAATAAGCTTTTTAGTAAATACATGCATATTATATTTAAGACACACAAACTCCACAATATTTTTTGAGATCATACAAACATTTAATCCGATCTGAGGCCTCAAGTCGTTATTCCCAGTACGGGTTTTGCCTTTATGAATAAAAGAAATACGCAAAATACGAATGGTTACGCTTATTAGTTCAATCTATAATCTAAGATGAAGCCAGTCACGAATTTGAGTTGGGTTTTCCAGCTGACTTATTGCGTATGCACTTACGTATGCAGTTTTACTGTAGAGGCATAACTGCATTGTGATTGGAATTGAAATAAATTTGAATTGACAAAAACATTTAAATGATGCAGATAAAAACGTCAAGGAATTTACAACTTTTCGTATCGTTGACTAGCTGGGTTGATTTAGAGCTTAACTCAAGTTTTCCTGCTCTTCATAATATTTTTGTCTTGCGTCGTTACATCATTCGTTTTTAACACTCACGGGATGAGTATGATGAGTATGAGTATGTGATGACATTCCGTATGTTTGATCCGTCACCGCGTTGATTTAAGTATGTAGTCGTTTAGACTCCCAATATCATTAAAGAACCTAAGATCCCAAAGCTTTACCCTCCTAAACTCAAGGGCCAAAGTATTTCTAATGAGAGCGATATTTAGGATCATAAAAAGGCATGTAGCTGCCACTTTTCCAAGTATTAAAGTGTACCTAAGATTGCTACATCGTCGTATTTGCAGCTCTTTGATACAGCTATTTTATAGGAAAAAAACACGAAATCATTAAATATGACTACTGCAAATTCTACACATACATACATAGAGTCACGCCTATTTCTCAGAGCAGTAAGCAGATACAATGGTTGTCCACTTACTACCACACACAAACCTCTTTTTCCCTGTCTACATTCATCAATCTCTGCATTTAAATATGCTCGTCGGTTCCTGGTTTCTGAACATAAAGTAAACTATATGTTAATGTTTTTTTTCGTTTTCCAAACTTTGAAATATACGAATTTATTCTAATATGGGTGAAGTTTCCAAAAAATATGTTTTGGTGATGCTTATAATCTAAAAAAGCATCAGCTGCCGAAGTTTTCATGTTGTAGCTCCATCAGATTAAGCGCGGCGATGGTTAATAAGACAGCGTAAGTAATTCTGTATATATATTATAATCGTTTTTGTGCAGATCTCGCGGAGTATCTTATAACCACTTCTCGTGACTCGGGAGTTAACATTTTCCTTACTTAAAAAATTACAAACTATATTCAACATGGAACTACTGTCAGTTTTCTGGAAATCATATGATGACTGCTATAAGAGGAATTCTGATTGATTTATTATATGAGTAGGTATGCCAAAGTGACTACTCTGCTTGATGGAAAGCATAAGCAGAATCCAAGAGAAGTAGTCACCATAATCACCGCGAATGCAAGAATTCAGCATGGTGATACACAACATGGCGGCCTACTGAGATACTTTTTTTTATGATATAGAGGGTAAACGAGCAGACGTATCGCCTGATGGTAAGCGATTACCGCCGCCCATGGACACCTGCAACACCAGAGGCATCACAAGTGCGTTGACGATCTTTAGGGAATGGGGAAAGGGATGTGGGGAGGGGTTGGGGTATGGGCCTCTGGTATCCTCACTCACTCGGTGAAACACAGCGCAAGCGCTATTTCACACCGTTTTCTGTGAGGCCGTGGTATCACTCCGGTCAAGCCGACCCATTCATGCCGAAGTGTGGCTCTCCCACGGATGAAAACTTCTGCATCATTGAGTCTCCGATTTCACACTCACGAACGAAACACGACAGCACGAATGCTGATATTTTAGATTGGTCTTCTTCTGTGAGCAAGTAGCACCGCTGCTGTGTGCTGAAATGCTGAAAATGAGTTTGTGACTCTACTACCTTATAATCATATTACCACAAGCGGTAAATTCACTTATTGTATTTTATAGTCTGGCAACACTATAGGTACTCATCACAGATAAAAAACACCAATAGACAACAATAGTTAGAAGTTATAATCAACTAAAAATCTATTGTGTTTTGACCTTGTACATTAATGTAATACATAGGATGGTTTACAAACAATACTAATGATTCTCCAAAGGTCTTTTTGAAGGTGAAGTTCGAAAATAAAGTATCCTATTATTCTATGTTATATATACTCACTTGCAATTGTGGATTATACGGAATAATTTACTATACATCTAGGAATCCCCCTTATAGTGTAGACGCTTAGGTTTAAAATTTACCAAATCTTTAATTCATACTAACATTAGGAAGTCGAAATTAACTCTATCTATCGAACTCTCTGTTTACGCTCTAAGGTGAAATAGGCTATTTATTTTTTTCACACAACGCCATCTAATCCCAAACTAAGCAGAGCTTGTGTTATGGGTACTAGACAACTGATATAAACTTAAACGTATATACCTTTTTTGTAAACACATTAATATTATACATAAAAAACACCCGAACTCCGAAACAAATATTTGCAGATCATACAAACATTTGGTCCTACCCGGTATTCGAACCACTGCGCCAGCGAGGCAATTTTTTACCGCGATAACCGACACGGCGACGTACATGCGGGTTGAGCCACGGGTAAAAGCTGGTAATATCATAAAGTTGAAAATTTTGCTTGGTTAACGCGATAATCTAGTAAGCCACTCAAGGTTTAAGGCTATATTGTCATATAGCCAATCAGACAACGACCACTAGAGAAACAAAACTGGGAAAGCTTCTTTTTGAGGGACACAAACGTTTAGGGTTTATACGAATCTGTCAAGCGTAGGCTAAAACGTGCTTTCTGAGTGGAGGTCAACGCCTATGTTACATTTAACTGCCTCGGTAGCGCAGTGGTAGCGTATTTGGCTGCTGTGCTTGAGGTCCCGGATTCGATTCCCGAGTCAGACCAAATGTTTGCATGATCTGCAAATATTTATTTCGGAGTTTCATGTTGTTTTCTATATCAAATATGCATGTATTTACAAAAAAAAAAAACTATTCTATCAGTGAATCTAGCTATCTTAATACAAGGTCTGCTTAGTTTGGAGCTAGATGGCGTTGTGTTAATGTCCGAAAATATTTATTTTATACCGATGGAGTCTACCGTAAGAGAGCCACGCTTCGGCATGAATGGGCCGGCTCGACTGAAGTGATACCACGCCCTCCCAGAAAACCGGTGTGAAATAGCGCTTGCGCTGTGTTTCACCGAGTGAGTGACGGTACCGGAGGCCCATACCCCAAGCTCCCCCCCCCCAACCCCAAAGGCCGGCAACGCACTTGTGACGCCTCTGGTGTCCATGGGCGACGGTAATCATCGCTTACCATCAGGCGATACGTCTGCTCGTTTATCGCCACTATTCCATAAAAAAAACCTAAAAGTACTTTATCTAATTCTGAATAAATATCTTTGGTGTTTTTAAGCCGCAAAATCAATGGCTCGTGGAAAAAGGCGCATCACGACTTTTCCTGCGGCTTCCGATAATAATCGTGAATAAATCTTCCTTATCACGACCTTTCCTTATATATATAATTAGGTTTATGATAGAGTTATAAGTAACCACAGAAGTTGTTTCTTTTAAAATGATAAAGTGCATTGGTTATGTTCAGGTTTTAAGATCGGTTGAAGTTGCGGTAGATGTAAGTCTGGGTCAAGATCGAGCTGGCCTATAACTTTACATAATACCTTTCTTATCTTCATTATCATCATTATCGGTCAAGATCGAGCTGGCCTATAACTTTACTTATTACCTTTCTTATCTTCATTATCAACCCGTTGCAGTCCACTGCTGGACATAGACCTCTCCCAAATAACACCACAGAGCCCAGTCTATTGCTTTTTGCACACAGTCGCTGCCAGCCCTCTTACGCAAGTCGCCCTGCCATCTGGCCAGAGGGTGATCCACACATGTTTGCCAAGATGTAGTTTTCCATTCTAAAATACGCTTTTTATCTATATATATAAAAGAGTAAGGTGACTGACTGACTGACTGACAGACTGACTGACTGACATACCCAGAGATTAATGCACAGCCCAAACCGCTGAACCTAGAATCCTGAAATTTTGCATGTAGGTGCTTTATATAACGTAAGTGAGCACTAAGAAAGGAATTTTTGAAATTCCACCCCTAAGGGGGTAAATCAGGGGATGAAAGTCTGCGTGAGCGAAGCCGCGTGCAAAAGCTAGTCTTATTATATATAAACTCCTCCTCCTAAATGACTGAATCGATTAAAATGAAACTTTGTGTGTATATTTATTTTAATAGGTTCGTGGACAGATTGAAAACACAATTAGACCCTGTAGGTAGCACTGTTATCGTTGGCACTACTATAAACTTAACACAACATTTATTCATTCTAAGGGGGTACAAAGTTCGCCAGGTCAGTTGGTTTCATCAAAATGGCGTGGCCATTTGATATCAAACTACAGGTAAAAATACTGCTGATAAATATACCTATATATTTCTTAATACCTACATATTACTCGCTTATACTACACTAGCTTTTACACGCGGCTTCGCTCACGCAGACTTTCAACTCCTGATTTACCCCCTTAGGGGTGGAATTTCCAAAATTCCTTTCTTAGTGCTCACTTACGTTATATAAAGAACCCACATTCAAAATTTCAGGATTCTAGCTTCAGCGGTTTGGGCTGTGCGTTGATCTCTGGGTATGTCAGTCAGTCAGTCAGTCACCTTCCTCTTTTATATATATGGATTACACTTAGTACGATCTATATTTCAATACGTGAAGCAAAAACTTGTAACCCTGAGGAGTATGAAATTTGGCGTAATTAAGATTTATATGGAGGCTGTGTGCAGAATGCAAAAACAATTTTAAAAAAATATGATCGAATTTTGGCCACTGGGCGGACTATATGTTAAAATTTATAAATGCAGGATACAATAATGAGAACCTGTACTAATATTATCAGTTCGAAAGTAACTTTGCCTATCTGTCAGTTACGCTTCCATGGCTAAACCGCTGCACCAATTTCCATGAACTCTGGCATAGAGATAATTTGACTCTTAAGGAAGGGCTTAAGCTACTTTTAACCGCGATTACATACATACATGCGGATGGAACCCGTATAATATTCTGTTATAGTAGAGATTTTCCAGTTCTGCTTGAAATTTTACTGTTGGCAAAACCCAATAGTTTCGTAATCGGAATTTAGACCCATTATACCAATCACTCACATTCAATAGCTGCATTGCATCTATAACGTATTTTACATTCCAACATATTATATTGATACCTAAATCATAAGGCAAAGACATATTAAACACACCACATGATGATGCCTTAAGAAATTGTCAGTATCCCTTTTCATCCCGTGGGTGCTGTAAGAGCCGACTACGGGAGCAAACTATGCAGGACAAAAGCACTGTTAAGAGAAGATTTGACACTAATAAACCAACACATCTTTTCAGAGTAGTATATTGGCCTGAGACCTCCTTTCTAAGGAAAGTCCTAGACCCACTAGGGGATTTCTAAAGACTGTGGATAATGATGATAAACACACACCTTTTTAACGGCTTCAATAAGGCGTCTCACCCGTTGCTACTACTGGTCACTGGTAACCGTAGTTGCTGTGTCCGGTGGCGGCAATCGGACAGTCATCGTTCGCTACTACTGGCCACAATTCGTCGCTTGTTTTCCGTGAGTCCCACGATGGACGTCGAGTGTGCGTGACTTGTGTCGCACATAGGAGACGGACACCAATGGTCTCCGTTTGCGCAGCTCAGTACAATTGTAAGAAAATTAGTTGCTGTTGCTTGTGTCTTCAACTGACGAATTTTAAATGTGTTCTCATGTAAGTGAATCTGAAATTCTTTATGAGAATAAAGTTTCTTAAACCCGAATTTTAGTTTCCAGTTACCGACACCGAACACTTTTTGATCGTCATGAGTATGTGTTAAGTGGAAGCAATTGGACACAAAAAATATTTAAATATGCGCAGGGAGTGGATGAATTCATATTGGTTCTATAGAAATGAAATATTCATCGGTAGCTTGTATCGAACACAAGACACAATAGTGCCCACGCTTGTGCCCTGCATAAGGGAAGGAAGTTATGAATTCGGTCTTAATTTTGATGGCTATCTCGGTACTCTATCATTTATATACCGTCTAGCTAACTTATCGCTCAAAAGGAATACATTTTTAACGTTGTTGCAATTTGTCGGGTCGTGATGTTATATTCCCTAAAGCCTTCCTCGATAAATGACCCATCTGATACTAAAAAAATTTTCAAACCGAATCAATAGATTAGTGCGTTCAAACTGACAAACAAATTAATTCTCCAGTTTTATACAAGAAAAAGGTTGAAAAACTAAAACCTCTCTACGTGCAAAAACCTTTGATAAAATTATACGGCACTAGTATATGTCACCCGAGTTATTAACACAAATCTATTGACACCTCATTCATTAAAATCGGTTCAGTGGTGTAGGTGCAACCGTGGAACACGCATAGATTGTCAAAACTTAGGTACTAACTGTTGGCTTTGCCGTAGTTAGTTCAAAATTTGTATAGATTTAAGTTTTCTTTGTTTTTTAGGATGTAATTCCCGTGTCTTAAAATTAAGCTCATCTCACAATCGTATTATTTGTCTCAGCATCCGAATTTACACTTTACTTCCACTTCAATGACAAGGTGGAGAGGTCATTAGCAGAGTATAAAAATATAGACCTTTGATGTTTTATCTCTAAAACTTATAAACAATAAATATCACACAGCACTTACAACTACTGTTTATAAGTTTGTTTATATTATAATTGTTAATTAGTGGAAATCCCGTATCGCATTATAATTGTTCAGTACAAGACGAGACTCAGTCGCGATCACAATGAGGTCCGTCGCTCTTGTGTTTTTGTTCATCGGTGTGTGTTATTGTCAAATCGAATTCAATGAAAGACCAAGGAACTTTAGTATGGAATTGTTGTACTTTACACAATTGGCGACAGACGGACATGTGGTGATATCACCGTTCGGAATATGGACCCTCATGACAGGCATCGCACTCGGAGCAACGGGCAACAGTTACAGACAGCTAGGTAGAGCATTCTTCCTACCTTACGACCAAAACGCATTAATAAAAGGATATCAAGACTTGACGAGGGCAGTTTTAACACAGTCAAAAGGCGTCAGCTTAATAAGCAAGAATTTTGTGTTTTTGGACAATGATTTTACTGTTTACCAAAACTTTAAAACAAGTTTGCAATATAATTTTGGCGCGTTCATTAAAGTTTTAGATTTTGACGATCCAAATTCAGCGAGAATAGCAAACACGTACATTCAGAAATCAGGTGGTCGTGTGTCTAATGTTCTCAGATCCGATGACTTCCGTGAATCCAGAATGATATTAGCAAACGTGATATCTTTCAGAGGATTGTGGGCTTCACCGTTCAATAAATCAGACACAGAATTGGAACCATTCTACAATGAAAATAAAGAAGTAATTGGCAATGTTAATATGATGTTCCAGAAGGGGAAATTTGCGTACTCCAATATACAGGGGTTAAAGTCCTTCGCTCTTGAATTACCTTATAGTTCTAACGGAAAGTACTCAATGTTAGTCATACTGCCATACCCCTCAGTAAAAATCAATGACGTATACAAGAGTTTCACTCAAGTTACTTTGAAAGATGTGTTCAAAAAACTACAAGATGATACGAAAGCGTATGGTATAGAAGACGTTGATGTGAAGTTGCCAAGGTTCCGTATAAGCACGAATGTTGTTTTAAACAAGCCTCTAAACGACATGGGCGTTTATAATATATTTCAACCGAATTTAGCAGAATTCGGACTCGTATCCAGGGATAGAATTTTCGTGTCGGCTATAGTACATAAGGCTGATATTGAAGTGACAGAATCAGGCACTATTGCGTCGGCGGCGACGACGGCAACTTTTGCGGACAGGGCTTCGGCACCGTACTTTTACGCGAACCGGCCTTTCTTATACTTCGTTATGGAAAAATCGACAACGACTGTGATATTTAGTGGCATTTATTCAAAACCTTCTGTATATTAAGACATTAAGTGTTAGACTTTAGGGTCCAGATGTGTACAGTAGGTACCTATAAACTATTATATTTCTTGACTGCATATAAGCACGCTAAATGAAATGATTATGCTAATTATTTTTTGTCTTTGTTTCGTTTCACACATTAATTTTAATTTTACGTACTTCATAATTTGTATAATAACTTAATGATATATCCGTTCTTTTGTGTAGCTTGTAGTTGGCGAGTCTTTAAGTCATTAAATTCTTGGGAGAAATAAACATGATTTATAACGCTATTTGGTAAAATAAATATATCTTTACTTAATATTTAAGCAACTTTTGAACAGGAATCATGCCAATTTCATCTTAGCCTCATACTATAAATATTTAGCAACAACAAATGGCATAGCTGGTGCTCATATGCCGTCTGTATGGACAGGCCAACTTAAAACTATAGACCTTTCTTCAAAAGGCCAACCCAGACCCTGTATTGTACTCGCATAGTTATCATTTAATAAATGTTCACTGCGGTTCGATTTAGCATTTCTTCCAAGAGACAGTCTTGGTAAATGCCAGAAGGCGTCGGCATTTCCCAAGATTGTCTCTGGGAAGAAATGCCGACGCCTTCTAGCTATAAAGACCTAGGTGTAAAAATATCTGCTAAAGATTTTTAGCTATCAAATTGTCCTCGGGTAAATGTGTCAAAAATGTACCGTTTTGGTTTTTTTTTTTTTTCTTTTTCCAAAACGGTACATTTTTGACACATTTACCCGAAGACAATTTGATAGCGAATGTTACCAGTAACCCTGTATATATACATATATATATATATATGTGTGTATGTTAAATTATATAAATATTTTTTGAGTTACACAAACATCACCTTAGTGTGCTGTTTTTTTTCAAAGAAACTGAAGGCTTTGTTTGTGCGAATATGGACGAAGTTATCATGAGGAATAACTATCGGAAATATATCCTGAAAGATGGTACGGTTAAATATTTGCAAAAACAGAACCAAGGAACCAGGATTGTACACCAACAACTTGTCCTTAGATACAAATTTATGGTTCTAGAGATGCAATTCTACAGGTACGTGCTCGCCTCAGTGTCGAGATTAATGATCGTGCTACGTTGTATTGTTTTTTTTTTATGGAATAGAGGGCAAGCAGCGAGCAGATGTATCACCATTACATCACATTACTAGAGGCGTCACAAGTGCGTTGCCGGCCTTTGGGGGATGGGGGGAGGGGATGGGGGAGGGGTTGGGTTATGGTTTTCTGGTTCCCTCACTCACTCGGTGAAACAGAGCGAAGGCGCAGTTTCACACCGGTATTCTGTGAGGCCGTGGTATCACTCAGGTCGAGCCGGCCCATGCATGTTGAAGCGTGGCTCTCCCACGAAAAAACCGTGGATCACATAATATACACATAACATATACATAATACTAATGTAAACTGTTACATCATCTATAAATTAATACGTGAAGCCAAAAAAAAACAAAAAAAAAACGATGAAATTGAGAACCTCCTCCTTTTGAAAGTCGGTTAAAAAGCATGCGAACTGATGAGTATAAAATTCGGCACAGTTAAAATTTGTGTAAAGGCGAAGTGCAGAAGAAAAGAATGGCAAAGAAATAAAAATGAAAAATAGTTGAATTTCTACCACTGAGCGACCACTAGTTACCATAAATTGCTCACCTAACATACTTACATATGTATACTCAAAAACTTCGCACTTTTTTATAACTAATATCCTACTTATCCTACTAATACACACATCAAAAGTGTCTAGGGATCAAGCATTTTTATGCGGATTTCTTGAGATTGAGATGTGGCTTTGGCCCTGGCCTGCTCAGTCCCCAGACTTGAACCCGATTGAGCATGCATGGGATATGCTACAGAGAAGAGCTCTGCCGAATATGGAGGGTATCCAGTCGCAAGAAGACCTTTTTTTGTTGTTGCAACGAACATGGGCGGCCATTCCACAGCGTGATTTGGATGAACTCATTTTGAGTATGCCAAACCGATGTTCTTGTGTTAGTGTTCGCGGTAGAAACACGGATTATTAATTGTTTAAGTTACCTAATAAAATTTTAAAGAAAACTGTTATTTCAGTCTTTTTTTCGAACTTTAATGTTAGTGGTTCAAATGTCAAAAATCCTTTTATTAGGAAAATGGCAAATTTCTTTATTAATGCAAAGGTGACTTGGTTTATCGTTACTGTGACAAACGAAAACACTTTATTTGATGAATCCTTAAAGAAATTTTTTATTAATATCAATGAGGAGAAAAGTTATTGCAAAAATATATGTTGATCCCTAGACACATATGTTGATCCCTAAACACTTTTGATGTGTGTATTATAAACGCGAAAGTTTGTAGTGTGGACGAATGTTTGTTACTCTTTCACGCAAAAACTACTGAAAGGATTTGGAAGGAACTTTTCAGTAATATAGCTTATACATCAGAATAACATAATATAGGCTACTATTTGCCGCGATAACCGACATACACGCGGGCGGAGTCGCGGGCAACAGCTAGCAATCTATACAAATAAAATAATCGCCGAAATGTATGTACGCGCATAACTTCCGATCGACTGCACCAAATTGTATAATTATTTTTTTATGTGTTCGTTATTGTTAGGACAAGGTTTGTACAGAAGAAAATTATAGTTCTTTTAGATGGAAGAAAAAAGGAAGGAAGAAGGTTAGAAGCTGAGGAGGAATAATTACTAAAACAAGTTTTTGAGAAATTTAGAAAATGTTTACGAAAGAAAAATATGGTGGTCGCCGGTTCAACTAGTTATAGATAGAAACATCTTCTTGAATCCAGTTTAATTTTATCAATCTGATAACTGTATTAACATCAGATCTCACACATTTTTTTTTAATTCTTTATTTACGGAGATTAGCCCCAATTATGACTATGTCGCTCCATCCTAGCCACTTTTTAACCGACTACAAAAAAGGAGGAGGTTTTCAATTCGACCGTATATATGTTTTTTTATGTGTGTGTTCGCGGATAACTTTGTCGTTTATGAACCGATTTTGATGATTCTTTTTTCAATGGAAAGGAGATATCCCAACGGTGGTATCATGATAAGGACATTAAGATCTGATAATGGCATCTAAGAGAAATCAAGTCTAACGTAGAAGTCGGTTTGTGTTAAAATTTTACTTGTTATTTCACATAAGTCTTAAATATTCAGCATACAAATCATAAAACGCCTTAATTGTATCTGTCAAAGGATTGGCCAGGATGCTGTTACATCTTCTAACATCCATTATCTTATTACTAAGCAAGCGATCTCTAAGTTGTTGGTTTCGTGAACATATCTCACACATTACTCCACCTCAATGACAAACTTGTAGTAGGGGTTAATAATGTGGAGTAGTAAACATAGTAAGCATTTGAAATGTGACCAAAAGAAAACTGAGTATTAATACAATACACCAATCATACAGGTTCCATCTGGTTTTACACAACACAACAGAAGTCCCGCAAATGCAAACATTATCTTTAAATCAATATGCTTAACGTTGAATTTACCTTATTAAATAACAGTTATAAATTAGTCACTTTCCCGTTTCGCATTATAATGATTCAGTACATGACGAGACTCGGTCGCGATCACAATGAGGTCCGTCGCTTTTGTGTTTATGTTCATTGGAGTGTGTTGTTGTCAAATCGAATTCAATGAAAGACCAAGGAACTTTAGTATGGAACTGTTGTATCACACACAGTTGGCCACAAACGGGCATGTGGTGATATCACCGTTCGGAATATGGACTCTCATGACTGGCATCGCACTCGGAGCAGCGGGCAACAGTTACAAGCAGCTCAGTACAGCATTCTTCCTGCCTTACGACCAAAACACGTTAATAAAAGGATATCAAGATTTGTCGAGGGCAGTTTTAACGCAGTCAAACGGCGTCAGCTTAATGAGCAGGAATTTCGTGTTTTTGGACAACGATTTCACTGTATACCAAAACTTCAAAACAAGTTTGCAAAATGATTTTGAAGCGTCAATTAAGGTTTTAGATTTTGACGATCCGAGTTCAGCTAAGATAGCAAATACGTACATTGAGAAATCAGGCGGTCGTGTGTCTAATGTTCTCAGATCTGATGACTTCCGTGAATCCAGAATGATATTAGCAAACGTAATATCTTTTAAAGGATTGTGGGCTTCACCGTTCAATAAATCAGAAACGGCATTAGAACCATTCTACAATGAAAATACAGAAGTAATTGGCAGTGTTAATATGATGTTCCAAAAAGGACAATTTGCGTACTCCAATATACAAAGATTAAAGTCGTTTGCTCTTGAACTACCTTATAGTTCTAACGGAAAATACTCAATGTTAGTGATGTTACCATACCCCTCAGTGAAAATTAATGATGTATACAAGAATTTTACTCAAATTACTTTGAAGGATGTGTTCAAAAAGCTACAAGATGAGGCGAATTCGTATGGTATTGGAGACGTTGATGTGAAGTTACCAAGGTTCCAAATAAGCACAAATGTTGTTTTAAATAAGCCCTTAAACGACATGGGCGTTTATGATATATTCCAACCGGATTTAGCAAATTTCGAACTCGTATCCAAGGATAATATATTCGTGTCAGCGATAGTACATAAGGCTGATATTGAAGTCACAGAATCAGGCACTATTGCGTCGGCGGCAACGACGGCAACTTTCATTGACAAGATGCCATCACCGAATTTTTACGCGAACCGGCCATTCTTATACTTCGTTATGGAGAAATCGACAACGACTGTGATATTTAGCGGCATTTATTCTAAACCTACAGTATATTAAGTGTTTTTTGCAAGGAATAATTGGGGCCCAGCCATGTACAGTTAACTAAAATATTTCTCGACTGCATTTAGGAACGCTAAATGAACAGGTTGTGCTACAGGTAACTTGAATTTGACGGAATTACGTCTAAAGAGGCATAATGACTGAATGACACGGGTCAGCGACAGACGCCGGTGACGGCGAAGAGACTAATGCAGTAACAATTAAAATTCAATCTAATGTCATTCAGAATACAACTTTATTTGATGCAACGAAATAAAACCAAACGTTGCTCGCGGCGCTCACTGTTATTTTATTTTGTTAAATTAGTCTTTCGTCTCTTCCGTCACTTCGACAGTCGGCACTGACCTTTATCCATCCTTCTATATCTATAAAAGCGAAATACCACTCACTTATTAATCACGAAATCTCAGAAACTATACCATCTTCAAACTTGAAATTTAGCAGGTAGGTTCCTTATAGGGTGTAGACATCCGCTAAGAACAGATTTTACGAAACTCCATTCCTAAGGGAGTAAAACAGGGGGTTGGACATTTGTATGAAAGTTCTATGTTTTTGAATTAAGAGACTTGAAAGTTAAAATGTATGCTCTATAGATGGTGTGAAAGTGCACTTATAATGTATCTTTAGAAATAAACCCCCTCTTGGGGTTAAATCGGGGAATGGTAGTTTGTATGACGGAATGACTAGATGGAAGTGAAAGTAATTATGGCAGAAGGATTTTAAATGGTATTTAAGTATAAAAAAATGCAAATAACTAACTCCACGCGTACGAAATCGCAAGCGGCCGCTAGTTTTGTATAGGAAGCGGTTAGCCTGTTCAATCGTTGAATTTTTTGAGAAAAAATATGTTATCGACGCTATTTGATAGTATCAAATCGCAAGATTAGAGGAATGTTACATGAAAATAAAAGCTTGTAAAAATAGAAGACTTATTTGTCAAGTACTAAGTGTGAATGTAAATACAACCATATTGTGTCTCAATTAAATGTTATTCTAATTTTGAATATATATTAGCGTCATAAGATCATACACAAATTTTATTTTTGTCGAATTAAAACTGTAATTGGCACGTGTTTATAATATTACTATACTATTTATTATTGTCTGTGTTGTGTGTGTTGTCACATTTATTATTAAAAGTTACATTAAGAATAAATTATATACTGTATACCTACTTGCGAGTTTTATTATGCATGTGAGTTTAACCACAGATATAATTATTTTAAGTTCTTGAACCATACCTGGTGATCTAGTGTATCTGGGGGCACGGTCGTGTCCCCGCCAAGACGAGCCAAGCGAAGCGCAAGGGCACTACCTACATTTTCTCGAAGTGTTTCGTCGTTTTTTTTGAACCCTCATAACTTTAGTTTCCGATATGGTTTATCGGAAACTAAAGGTAAAAAGGTAAAAGGTAGGTAGTGCCCTTGCGCTTCGCTTGACTCGTCTTGGCGGGGACACGACCGTGCCCCCAGATACACTAGATCACCAGATATGATTCAAAAACTTAAAATAATTATATCTGTGGTTAAACTGTATAGTGCTCGTTAAAATTCTTAGGATATTATGTCAATAATAGACTAATTTAACGTACAGAGTTTCAAATGCATAGCTCTGACACTTTAGATTTTATTGATATCTAAATAACTATAAATTCTCAAAATTAAAAAAAAACCCCGACATAATAACCTGAGTTCCCTTTAAAAAGTAAAAAACACGTTATTCGCTTTCATTTGAGATCGAGACCCCACTCGATGATATTTTTGCAGACATTCGGTTACTCTTCCCCACTTGCACCCCCATAACTTTTAAACGGCTCAACCGATTTTCATGAAACATGTCTAAGAACACTCGTACGTAACTCACCTTTCATACAACTAAATTGAAATCGCTTCATCCGTTCGGGCGCTACGGTGCCACAGACAGACAGACACGTGAAACTTATAACTTTTTGGTCGGGGGTTAAAAACACCGATTTCGTCACTGACATCAAAACTGTTAGTGTTAGAAATTGAACGTCATTATAATGGCAACATTTTTGATTGTAATTTTTCTTGTTTGACGTTTTGAAGTGACAAGATATAACTAACGAGAAGCCTTTGGAAAACGGTAGAACAAGGTTCGTCGGAATTGCCGTTTAAGTAAAATTTAGCTGATTGTCCATCCAATTCGGTGTTTCGTTGGTTACCGTTATGATTGGTCTGGTTTGGACTCGCGAGTTTAGTAGTCACGTCAATTAGGCGCGATCCGCGATAGTTAAAACGGGTGTATTATAATTATAATACGTGGAAGCCTGTACAGCAACTGAGGAGTTTATGAATGTGTGAACGCGGAGAGAGTACCAGCAGAGGGGCGCCCCTCAGACCGCGATATCAAGGACTTAACGCATCTCCAGTAAGTGCTTGATATTACATTAGCTTAGAATAAGAACACGGTGAAACGCCGTGAAGTTTAATGCTCTCGCCAGTGAACAAGCTTAGCGATTGCATGCCTATATTCATGGGCCATATAGACATGCAAACTTCCCAAGGTGAACGCTGCATTGGCGAGAGGATTGATCAGTTAGGGTAGGTAAAGCTGAAAGGACAATGGCAGGTTTGTATGGGACTTTTGTACCGCTTGACGTATGTCATGGTAGGGTTTGTTTTTGTATGTATTTGGCTGCTAATATCACCAACAATAACAATTTAAATTCCTAGATTTTTAGAAGATAGCGTTAAAATATTATTTTAGGTTTTAGATTACAACGAAATACATGGATTACAAATAAGTTGTCACTATTTCAACATGATGGCGTAATATTTTATTTTTAACCGACTTCCAAAAGGAGGAGGTTCTCAATTTCATCGGTTTTTTTTTTTGAGAGACTTGAGAAAGACTAAAAAGCGAAAAATAAAATAAAAACTTCGTTTAAAAAAACCGACTTCAAAAACTAAAAAGTATAAAATAACTTAATTTGTATGTGCTACCTATTCATAGGTTTGAAGTCGGTGCCAAGCCAAAATGTAATAGTAGGTACCGCACTTGCCGCGCGTGACCTTGAGCGGGATAGCTGCTCTTCGCGTTGAACAAAACAACCGAAGCGTCGGTGACGTCGTTGACGTTCGTCTCGAAATATAGTGAGTGTGGTACAGGTAAATTAGCTTGGAGAAATTTTTGCGTTTGTAGTAGTGTATGGTCAGCAAATAAAAAAAAAACAACATTGTTTTTTTGTTTTTATTTTTTTAAAGGTAATATACGTTTGTGGCTGGAGCACACCAAATGCGTACACGTTACGCATACGCACTACGTACTAATACGGACGTGAAAATGTGTATCCACTGCATTGTAATCTATGAAACTGTATGAGGCAGACAAGCCAGTTCCAAACATTACAAGCAGTGAATGCCGGTTTTCACTTCAGTGAAGACGTGTATGAATTAGGTGTTCTCCGGCCATAAATATTTTATTCTAATAATTCATCAACCCCAGGCATATCACAATCATCCCCATCCTCGCTTTCATCAGATGAATTATTTAAATTAATTATGATTCGTTCTGATATTGTGTCTAAAGCTGCGTCTCTACCCTGATATTTGTTTTCCTCATCAATAGCATGCAGACAAACTTTTCTCCATTCCTCTACAGTTATGGCGTTCATATTTTCTTTAGCTAATGACATTATAACCTTCATATTCATTGCGACATTCTTTTTTGCGACATATGTTTTCACTATCCCCCTATATTTTCTATAGGATTAAACTCCGGATGGTATGGTGGTAAACGCAGCACAGTATGACCGTGCTGTCGTAATATTTCGTCTATCTTGTACTCTACAAATCTCGCCTTGTTTTGCAGAATCAGTTCATATAATTGAGGCTTAAACAACGTGGATGAATGCTCAATGTTTCGCAATGTCAGCCAGTCAATCATTTGCTGTTTTCTAGAATTACTATTCGGTGCAGGATTTTGTATTGAGTTATGATATGGTGCGTTGTCAACAACAACAACACTATTTGGTTGTAAGTTGGGTATTAATTGAGTTTGAATCCACCTTGAATAGTTGTCATAGTTCATATTGTCGTGGTAATCTCCACTTTTTTGGTTGGCTTTAAACATGCATGCATTTGGTATAAAGCCATCCATACCACCAGCATGAACAATGATTAAGCGGTTGCCTTTCGATATATGTTGCTTCAAACCTGAAGTGCTTCCATCTGACCAAGATTTCGAGAGGGTATGTGATGTATGTATATATGTTTCGTCGGTGTAAACAATTGGTCAGCGTTGTTCACGATATTCAGCAATTTTCATCAAATAATTAATTCGCAAGTATCTAATTTCGTGTTTTTCCATAAGAAGTTTCCGGTTACCTTTGTTTGCTTCCAATTAAAACCTAATGACATGACGTGTTTTCGTAACGTGCTGACACAACCTTTATAATCGATATCTTCTTTCAATTTTGCGTGCAAAGTTTTCAAAGTGGGAACTTCTTTATTTGTGATGTGGAAGTCATGAATTGTTCTTCTGATAACTTGCTGATCAAAATTATCGATTACTATTGTAGGATTACGATTCGGTTTCTTTTTAGGAGATTTAAATGTTACTTCCTGATCTGAAGGACGACATTTGCTTTCTGATACTACCTTTCTGACGGATGCTATTGAAATTCCTGTTGATTTAGCAACTAATTGAGTGGGGGTCATAATACTGCTCGGGTTGTTATTACACTCATTTTCGAAATATTTGTACAAACAGTATAAAACTTCTTTAGTTTGAGAAGTCAAAGGCTTGCCTCGACCATGTTTTAACACTGGAGCCATTTTGAATTAACAATATAAAGTTACAACACTTACACACAAATTAAACACTTCAACAAATATTATAACAATAATAACAAACAATAACAACAATCAACAAATACAAAATTTAACAATTAACGTAATAATTATAATTTTTGAATGAAATGTGTGCTTTATGTTCTAACAGTACCAAGCGACTGACGCCGGACTGCACGTGGCACCTGCGGACAGCGTAAACTGGTTTATTCTGGTTTTGTGCGTGTTTCCACTTTCCACTATCAAGTGACGATTTTTTGCTTTATATTGAAACATCTCGGAAATCTCCTAGGCCAAAAATAACAAAAATTTTGACCCCCCCGTAGACGCCCCGGAGTTTTAAAAACCTAGATGAAAGGAAAAAAAAACAAAAATCAGAGTGTTGCTAGGGATAAGTATAAAATTAAATAGTAATGTTAGGATATCGAAACATTTTTGTATAGGCCAGAACGATATAGTGGAAACGCGCTCTAAGATCTAAGTAATATACACACCACTACATATGCAAAAATTTCTCGAGACTAATTTCACTGTACCTACTATTACATTTGGCTTGGCACTGTAATAGTAGGTAAAGTATAAATATATATGTATACTTCAAAAAAGTATAAAATAACTTAATTTGTATGTGACAAATTAAGTTATTTTATACTTTTTAGTTTTTGAAGTCGGTTTTTTTAAACGAAGTATTTTTTTTAAATCAAAATCATTCGTCTACGATTTTCGTGATGCGAATGCAGTTGTAACAAGTTTATGAGCAGAATTAAAATTCTTTTAGCACAGTTCTAAAAATATAATCTACATAAATAAATAAATATTTTTCAGACATCTAACACACAACGCCATCTAGTCCCAAGCTAAGCAAAGCTTGTGTTATGGGTACTAGACAACAGATACAAATACATTTATACTTTTTTTTTGTAAATACATACATATTATACATAGAAAACACCCAAACTCCGAAACAAATATTTATAGATCATACAAACTTTTGGTCCAACCCGGGAATCGAACCCAAGACCTCATGATCAACAGTCGCACACGCCAACCGCGGGACCAACGAGGCAGTTAGTATATACTAATGCTGAAGAGTTTGTTTGTTCGTAAATATCATATCATAAAATCATAAATCTATTACTTTTATCCCCCAACCCACAAAATTGGGGGGTGGAAGTTTGTATGAGACTTTCACTAATTTTTATGCTTATTTTTTGTATACGGACTTTTTCGAAAGAAGAAAGAAGATATACTCTTGTATATCGCTTTTTTTTGGGGTGTAGGTATTTCTTAATACACCCCAAAAAAAAAAACAAAAAAAAACTGCCTTAAGCAACTTACACAAAGAAATGAAATCCCTCCAAAAACATTTTCATGTAAAATGTTGCCAAGACGACTGCATATAGCTTACCCTTTGAAAAAGATATCAGATCTCATATAGAGCTAAGTTTCTGAATCTACACGTCCTAACTCTACCAACCCTAACTTCACAAACTCTACATCTCAGTGAAAATGTATGGCTAGGAAACTAGAATTTGATGATGGCATCTGAGAGAAATCGAGAGGAACCTTCGAACCTTCGAAATTTGTAGGGTTTGCATTTGTTAATTTTTTAGTAAGTATTTTAAAGCACTACAATTTAATGGAGGTCTGGAGTCGATCTGATGATGGAGCCGAAAGGCACTCGAGGGCGCTCCTCCACGATTTACAGATGTTACCTTGTCGGGCTTGTTTAATTTGTATTGAAGAGAACTTTATATCTAGAAGGGTTGTAACTGTCATTACGGTCTGATAATGAAGACAAAGAACAGTTAAGGGAACTCATCAACGGTTTACAGTAGCTATTTTGTGTTTGGACTTAATTCATTTATATTGATAAAAACATTATGTTTATCATTTATATCTTCTCAAGCTATTCCAATATTTGCATCTGTTTGACATCATTATATGATGATGAGCTAATGATAGAAGATACATCTCCTTAACAGTTAGCCGTTGGATGATAATTCTTTAAATATCATATGTTTGTGTGTTACCTTTAGTCGTATTCTTTCAAGTTATTTAGGTGAGTTAGTGATGAAAGGTACAACTCCTCAATGGTTAGGAGTTAGAGGATAATTCTTTTACTTTCATACGTATGTATAAACCTTTAGTTGTATACTTTCAAGCTGTTCAGATGAGCTGGTGATAAAAGGTAAAACTCCTTAACAGTTAGGGATTAGAGAATAATTTCAATGTCATACGTGCGTATAGACCTTAATTTATATTCTTTCAGATTTCTCATGAATTGATGATGAAAGGTAAACCGTTAGGGGTTAGATGGCGATTCTTAAAATATCATAGGTACGAATAGAACCTTTGTTGTATTCTATTAAGTTCTTTAGGTGATCTGACCGGTAAGGTTAGGAGTCGTATCACCTAACTAGATGATAGTTTAAGATGCCGCTTAAGTAACTAGAATTCTGTCGGAAAGAAAAGATATGCAAAGCTGAGATTTGGATAAGTAACCTACACTATATTTATACACCTAGCTTGTCTTAGCGTGTTAATTTAAATATTGTCAACTTACTACTTACTTATGATAATTAGCACAAACAAATTTAAAAATAAAAACTTTTAAACAATGCAAAAATCGACTTCTAAAAGCATTCCCGTAAACGCTTTGCATAGAAACTCTAAAAAGCGTAAAATAAGCTGGTTTTAATTTGACTGGCTGACAATAAGTCAATTATTGTCCATACCTAATTCCATTAATTTAAATAAAGTAAGTAGTATCATAATGTGCGCTAGGCTCAATTTGTTTGAAGTCGGTGCCAAGAAAAAAATCATAGTGGAGCGTCGTAAGCTTTATACCTCGGAATGGCTCGGAATCCAGGGCCAGTCAAGGAATCTTTATATAAACTTTTGAAATGTATTTTTAATAGTGTGGAGGGACGGGTGTAATGTCCCTCCAACACAAAGGGAGGATCCTCCGACCAGGCGAGGTGATCATGCCTGGCGGGCCAACTGCCCAACGGTTGATGTTGGGATGTTGTATGTATCTTAATTGGCGCGCGAACTTTCACTGCGCGATTCAGGATTGGTAATTGGTAGTTTCTTAGTTTCCTTCGTTACTCCGTAGTTCAATGTATCTTCGGTAGATGGCGCTGTAGTATGTTATGTTGTTGTTGCGCTGTATGTGGAGGTCGCCACATCACTCCCCTCCAAGACCGGAGGTCGATATATGATGTGTCAGCTGTCTGTGCTCTGTTGCGGAGTTCGCCAGTGCCAGGAGTGAGCTGTTCCAGTGAGTCGGAACTGAGGTGCCGCAAGTTCCAGTGAGTCGGAACTGAATGCCGCTAGTCCCAGTGAGTCGGGACCGTAGTCCGCTGATCCCAGTGAGTCGGGATGGCAGGCGGTGCGCGGTGCTGCGGTGAGGTCCCCAGTGAGTCGGGGCGGTTGCTGCGTAGTGGCTGGCTGCTGCATAGACGGGAGAGATATGCTCTGCTTACATGAACCGTAGCTGCAGTGTGCTGTGCCTAGACGCTGATGAGGCCGTAGGGGTAACCAGGCTGGAGCGGTCGCTTCCTGCGTGTGGTGTTTCCCTGTTGAGGCCGAGGTTGCTGGCTGGCTGTGAGACTTGCTGTGGGAGTGAATATGATGGTGGCGTGCTGATGCTGCATCGAAGGCTGCTTTCAATCACGTCGGGGTCACCACTGTGGAGGGACGGGTGTAATGTCCCTCCAACACAAAGGGAGGATCCTCCGACCAGGCGAGGTGATCATGCCTGGCGGGCCAACTGCCCAACGGTTGATGTTGGGATGTTGTATGTATCTTAATTGGCGCGCGAACTTTCACTGCGCGATTCAGGATTGGTAATTGGTAGTTTCTTAGTTTCCTTCGTTACTCCGTAGTTCGATGTATCTTCGGTAGATGGCGCTGTAGTATGTTATGTTGTTGTTGCGCTGTATGTGGAGGTCGCCACAATAGTATATGGAAAAAGGTTAAAAAAATGTTATATAAATTTTTAAATTATTTTAATTATTATGTTGAGCCGTGAGATGTCCTGGAGACCCATCTTCGTACTTATGACCTCAAGCAGAGTTGCACCACAGTCCTCCTTGATTGCCTCGGGCACTCCTAGTAATAAAAGTGATTTGTGGCGATGCCTAGTCTACATAGTATCAACCATCTTGACACACTCGTTTATCTGCTTCCGGAGAAGACCCAACATGGAAAACATCAGCTCACGGAAGGCTATAAACTCCTCTGACACTCTTGCCACTGTCTCCTTGCTGTTACCACCAGAGTGCAGCTGTGACTCCAGCTGAGCCATCCTATTTGAGAAGCTCTCTTCCAAGCTGTTCTGGGCTTCTCGTATGTCAGATAGTTGAGACATAGTGATAGTGAAACTAAGTGAAAGTTGAAATTACAATTTTGTAAAATTTCTTACAAATTGATAGTTTGTTGTGCTGGCAGGTGATTTAAAGACCTGTTTTAGATCATGTAACCTGTGTGATTACAGTAAGTAAACTGACTCTAAACTTAACTGAACTTTTATTTTTAAAAAGTAAAAACTAAAACCCAACTACGACAAAAAACGACGTTGAAAAAGTATGAAACAAGTTTCAAAAGCCTTAGTCACGCGTTGTTGAAGTGTTATGGACTATGGTACATTAAACTACATGGACTACAGCTTTTGAAACTTGGAATGTGGCTTGAAACACCATCAAACTTATAACAGCTCGGAGTATGAGCTGCTAATAAGAATTTATTGTAAGATAAACCTAATAACAACACTTTTGACCGGACCTGGGAATCGAGCCTCGCGGCCTTTTGGTTACTACGTATATGCTAACCACTAGATAGTCCAACCAGACAGTTTATATGTATGTATGTATTTGAATCATTTAAATATTATCACTTTATTAAAAGCCGTTTAGTAGTCGATAAGAAGTTTTATGGGAAAATACATTTTGGACTTTGTTATTATGCAAGTCGGGTGACGAACAAAGTTTTATGAGATCTAACGCTTCCATTGGGTTTTTAGTTTTCATGACACATCCTACGTTAAAGACTTTCTTACTGAATGTAATATGATAATGAACCACCATACTAAGCAAACGAAGCAAAAAATATGTGCAACACAAAATAAAATTCTTCTTCACCAAAAGAACAAAACTCGCAGGCAATACGGCGGGACACAGCTAGTATATTTAAGTACATCTTTTCCAAAGGTTGATCACCTCATATACTCGCAGTTTCATCATTATTAGTCGAAAGCAAAACATCTTGAATGCAATTTAATTATATCATTCTAAGAACCGTATTAGCATCCGAATTAACACATTACCTCCACTTCAATGACAAGGTTGTAGAAGTTTTTGGCGGAGTATTAAACCTTTGATATTTTATCTCTAAGACTTATAAACAGTAGATGTCACTCAGCACGTAAATACAGTGTAGCTGGCGTAATATACAAATGTGACCAATACAAAAGACAAAACCTTAAACATAATACACCAACCATACCGGTTTCGTCTGTATCCGCACTACACAACATAAGTGCCACAAACACGAATATTGTCTTTAAACCAACACACATAAAGTTGAATTTACATCGATAAATAACTGTTATAAATTAGTCACATTCCCGTTTCGCATTATAATTGTTCAGTACAAGACGAGACTCAGTCGCGATCACAATGAAGTCCGTAGCTCTTGTGTTTATGTTCATCGGTGTGTGTTATTGTCAAATCGAATTCAATGAAAGACCAAGGAACTTTAGTATGGAACTGTTGTACCACACACAGTTGGCCACAAACGGGCATGTGGTGATATCACCGTTCGGAATATGGACCCTCATGACTGGTATCGCACTCGGAGCAGCGGGCAACAGTTACAGGCAGCTCGGTACAGCATTCTTCCTGCCTTACGACCAAAACACGTTAATACAAGGATATCAAAGCTTGACGAGTGCAGTTTTAACGCAATCAAACGGCGTCAGCTTAATAAGCAAGAATTTTGTGTTTTTGGACAACGACTTTTCTGTTTACCAAAACTTTAAAACGAGTTTGCAAAATGATTTTGGAGCGTCAATTAAAGTTTTAGATTTTGACGATCCTAATTCAGCGAGGATAGCAAACACGTACATTGAGAAGTCAGGTGGTCGTGTGTCTAATGTTCTCAGATCAGATGACTTTCGTGAATCCAGAATGATATTAGCAAACGTAATATCTTTCAAAGGATTGTGGGCTTCACCGTTCAATATATCAGACACAGTATTAGAACCATTCTACAATGAAAATAAAGAAGAAATTGGCAGTGTTAATATGATGTTCCAAAAAGGACAGTTTCCGTACTCCAATATACAGGGATTACAGTCCTTTGCTCTTGAATTACCTTACAGTTCTAACGGAAAATACTCAATGTTAGTGATGTTACCATACCCCTCAGTGAAAATTAATGACGTATACAAGAATTTCACTAGAGTTACTTTAAAGGATGTGTTCAAAAAGTTACAAGATGACGCGAGTGCGTATGGGGTTGAAGACGTTGATGTTAAGTTACCAAGGTTCCATATAAGCACAAATGTTGTTTTAAATAAGCCTCTAAACGACATGGGCGTTTATGATATATTCCAACCGGATTTAGCAGATTTCAAACTCGTGTCCAAGGATAGTATATTCGTGTCAGCGATAGTACATAAGGCTGATATTGAAGTGACAGAATCAGGCACTATTGCGTCGGCGGCGACGACGGCAACTTTCGCCGACAGGATATCGGCACCGTACTTTTACGCAAACCGGCCTTTCTTATACTTCGTTATGGAGAAATCGACGACTACTGTGATATTTAGTGGCATTTATTCTAAACCTACTGTATATTAAGATATTAAGTGTTATTGGAAAGGATGAATTAGGGCCCAGCCATGTACAATTAACTAATAGGTATATTTATTGACTGTATTTAGGCACGCTAAATGAACAGGTTGTGCTAATTATTTTCATGTCTTTGTTTCGTTTTACACATTAAGTATAATTTGACTAAATAACGTCATAAGTGGCATAGTGACTGAATGACACATCCATCTTTTTGTAAACATCGTGGTTGGCTAGCCATTAAATCATTAAATTCTTTGGAGCAAAAAAACACGGCTAATAACGCTATTAGAAAGTTAGTTTTTATAATTAGATAAAAACAAAGTAACTATTTATTATGAAATAAATACAGTCATTTTGATTTTTAATCAAAATATAGGTATTGCTAATTTGAACAATGACGTATCGTAAACAAAAAAAAACTCTCTCGTCGCCATAAATAGTTTTTTTTTCGAATCTTTAAATTCATAGTTATTTGGTACCTATTTATAAGTAACTATAATTTAACTGATTGTATTGAATGCGTGATGTCATAATTGTTATTTAAAGTCAGATTAAGAATAAATTATATTCTGTATACAACCGGTTTTATACCTGTGGGTTTAACCACAAATGTAATTATTATTTTTTGTAAACATACCTATAGCCTATAGGTACTCTTTGCGCTGTAGCATGGTGCGGCATTTATTTGTAGACTAGATCATTCTGGTTGGTTTAATTTAATTTACTACAGTTATTAATGATTTAATATATTGCGAATGTGGTACAGCTGAAATACTAAGTCATAATTTGTAAATCGCGGCAACTTTCAAGAGTGAAACGAAATGTTACTGAAACTGTCACGCACCATGCTACAGCGCAAAAAGTATAGTTACTTTATACAGATTTAATGTATTGATGTCCTTCAATCCTAACACATAAAAAAAACCGACTTCCAAAAAACATCCAACGAAAACTCTCTGCCAAAAAAATACTTAAAAGCGTAAAATAAACTGGTTCTTCATAAATTGCCTATACCTAATTCTTTATTCATTTAAATAGTAGTATTATAATGTGTGCTAGGTACCTAAAATCTGTTTGAAGTCGGTGCCAAGTGACTATCGCTTAGACTTTTGTAATTGTTCGTTTGTATTCTTTTTGGCTTAGCAGCCTCCTTTTTGGAAGTCGGTTAAAAATAGGAAATAATTTATGTGAGAATTGACAATACAGACGTAACTCTAATTCCCATTTATATATTTTTTTTAATGATGATAATGTTTTCCTAGCCGATTTCGGCCACGGCGGCCAGTCTCAACAGAGAGCAGTCAACTACGCAGGAGATATTACAGTGCACAAGTGTGTGCGCAAACACAGGTGCACTCTCTGTTCCCTCTCTCTTATAACCCGGTGGGACGATTATCAGACACGACCGGGGAGAGATTAGACGCAGGACTGACGTCTGTACGTGCTCATTTTTTTAAATCCATACTTATATTATAAATGCGAAAGTAACTCTGTCTGTCTGTCCTGCTTTCACAGTCAAACCGCTGCACCGATTTCAATTAAATTTGGCATAGAGATACTTGGAATGGAAGGACATAGGCTACTCTTTGCTGCGATAACCGACAAAAACGCGGGCGGAACCGCGTGTATAAGCTAGTAATAAATATATGTGGGTGTATGTATGCTTAGGTATATACATTGCGTATGTATAATATAAATATTATATATATAGAGTAGGTAATGACTTTTTATATACTTATTGGTTATATCTGATGTAGGTTTATCTCTTACGTCTGCGTTTTCGCGTCTTTGCGTCTTCTATTGCCCGTAGCGTGATAATTTTCCCCCGTTTTTGAAACATTTTTCATTGGTGCTCCGCTCCTATTGGTAGTAGCGTGATGATATAGAGCCTATAGCCTTCCTCGATAAATGGGCTATCTAACACTAAAATAATTTTTCAAATTCTGATTTGGTCATATCGCAACGCGCTAATCTCAGGAACTGCTGGTCTGCCAGCAGTTCCTGAGATTAGTGCGTTCAAACAAACAAACAAACTCTTCAGCTTTATATATTAGTATATAGATTTACGTAACTATTGTGGTCCTTGTCGAATTAGGTATTTTGTCTTTGCCCCTACCGACATCAACAACAGGTAGTAACACCGCATGTTGCTGCTAGTTTAGATATGTATAATAAGTATGTTTTTGAGCAGTCTGATCACCATAGCTCAGGCACAGCCAAATTTGGATACTGAAGGCCGTGTGTGAAATGTCTCATTATTATTAATTTTTAAAGCAAGTGTATTTATATATAAGTTATCCATGTGGTGACTGGTTAAGATCACGGATGTATTCATCCCGTGGGTGTCGTAAGGATGAGTACAGGAGCCGATTACGTACGGCAACACCACTGCAAAGAAAAAGTAAAACTTGAAGCCAACACTATACCAACCCGTCTGGCCAACGTGTGTTCGTAGGCCAAAATCTCCTCTCTAAGGAGATGTTGGAGATGTCTATGCCCTAGCAGTGGACTGTTAAACTTGTTTATGTGGGAAGTTTAGTGTATAAGTAAATACTTATGGTCTTTAATTGCTAGTTTTTCTCGTAAACCGCGCTTCAAGATGTTAGAAATCGAACGTCATTATAATGGCAACATTTTTGATTGTCATGTTTTTTGTTTGACGTTTTGAGGTTAAAATATAGAACTTACGTGAGGCTTTTGGTGTTACGGTCAACCAGGGTGGTTGTTGAGTGCCGTTTAATAAAAATTTTGCTGATTGTCCGCAGACTCGGTTTTTCATTGTTTACCGTTATGGTTGGTCTGGTTTGGACACGCGAGATTAGTAGTCGCGTCAATGAGGCGCGATCCGCGACAGTTAAACCGGGTGTATTATAAATTAGAATACTTAGGAACCTGTACTGCCACTAGGAGTGGTGAAGTGTGAACAAGCAGAGGGCGTACCACAGAGGGGCCCCTCAGAACGCCGATATCAAGGAATTCACATATCTCCAGTAAGTGCTTGATATTACATTAGCTTAGAATAAGAACAGGGTGAAGCGCCCTGAAGTTGACTTCTTTTGCCAGTGAACTAGCTTAGCGATTGAATGCCAGTACATATGGGCCCTATAGGCATTGCAAACTTCAAAAGGTGAACGCTAGATTGGCGAAAGGATTGAACAAAGATGTTTTATGGTTTAGAAAGGAAACTAGCAGAGAAGAAACCTGATTATCAATCAAGTCGTGGTAGACGCGGACACTGACTGTGGGGCTAATCCATAAGCTTCGAGTCGCTCAACGTGCCATGGAGACAGCTATGCTTGGAGTCTCTCTGAAGGACAAAATTCGTAACGAAGAAATTTGTCAGAGAACCAAGGTGACTGACATAGCTCTGATTAGTAGGTTGAAGTGGCAATGGGCTGGTCATATATGTCGTAGAACTGACAACCGCTGGAGTAAGCGCGTTCTGAAGTTGAGATCGCGTCTTTACAAACGTAGTGTGGGACGCCCTCTAGCCAGATGGCAGGACAACTTGCATAGGAGGGCTGGCAGCGACTGGATGCAAAAAGCAACAGACCGAGCTCTTTGGTGGTACTTGGGAGAGGCCTATGTCCAGTGAACTGCAACAGGCTGATAATTATGGTAGCCAATTACCAGTAGCTAACACCGACTTACAGATGACCCTTGTGTCGCATTATTCTCTTCTTATCTTTAGTCGTTTCCTCATTACTGAGCCTCGTGACTTTGATGTAGCTGGTCTACTGTGTCTCCATCAGCCGCGATCAGCCGGATAGTGAAGTGCAGTGCCGTCGGGTATATAAAGTTGGTTGTTTGATATGTATTTAGTGTATGAGCCCACCAAAGATACTTTACTGATACAAAGCATGAACAGAATTCATAAGTAGTGATCGCCATACTCATTGTGAAAGCAGACAATGCAACAATGCAACTTGGCCTCGCCACCCACACTATCGCGGGCTATTGATATACTTTCGCATCATTGGACCTCCGCTTAATCAGACCTCTAGGTCTTCTCTCTTTCATCTTCCCTGTTACCATCAGCCGTTCCATGTTATTGACCATTTTTCTTGTGATATACCTAAAATACCGCACTACAAACAGACTGAGGATAGGCGTTAAGCTTTGTGGATGAGGAGTTCCTTATAAACTCAGAAGTTCGTACGATAGGCTATTCAAAGTATCCACAGTTACCTAGTCAAAATATTAGGCACAAATAAAAAGACACAGCATGCACACAGATGGAAAACAAGTATGAAATGTCTCTTTTGGATGGTAGATGAGTTGTCAAATGTTACACAACAAGTCATAAATATACGACCACTGAAAGGTATTAGCTTCATCTGAGGCCCAAGTGTGAGTTTATTTTACACCTGCTCGATCGTCGTTGCACAGCGTACGGGTTTGCGATTGGCCCACGTTGAAATCTTCATCAACACAACAAACATAACGCCGAGAGTAAGAAAATGTGATAAAAACTCAACTCAACTTATACCCATATTTTTAAAAGGTCAGCTTAATTCGAAATTCTACATTTAAGGGTCAACGACTTTACCCGTGGACTGCCTCCGTGGCGCAGTGGTAGCGTATGCGAATGCTGTGCTTGAGGTCTTGGGTTCGATTCCCGGGTCGTACCAAATGTTTGTATCATCTGCAAATATTTGTTTCGGAGTTTGGGTGTTTTCTATGTATAATATGTATATAGAGACATGATCACCATTATTCGGTTCCGGATGCATTACTGCCGCCGAGCTATCGTGGGTAAGCGGGCGAGGAGAAGTAAAACCACGTATTGTAAATAATTAACAATGCAACAATTATTATCATAACAAAATGTGGATAGAATTACAATCAGCAATAATAAAATAATTAGAATACGACGCTCCACCGAACACGTCTTATTTCTTCTGCTAAGAGAGCCCGGAGTTGCGTCAGTGTCAAGAAACGTTCATTTCAGTCATATTTTGACAAGCACTGGGCTTGTCAAAATATCACCAGCCAGTCTTCACGTTTCTTGCCACTCTTAAAACATCGACGAGCCGTCATGTATGTATTTACAAAAAAAAAGTATTTATGTATTTATATCAGTTGTCTAGTACCCATAACACAAACTAGTAGCTAACTACTACAGTATTTTAAAAAGTCTTGGATAGGTAAATAAATAAGCAGAGAGTCCCAAACTAAGCAGAGTTTGTATTATGGCTACTAGACAATTACTGATAAAAATACAATACTTTTTTTTGTAAATACATACAATATGGATATATTTTAGACACGCTAGTTTTAGTAGTACACACAAACTATTAGTAGTCTTGTGCCATGTGATAATATGCGTGTCTGAAATATTTCCAACCTAAGGATGTTTTTTTTTATTTGTCTATGTTGAGGTCAAGGAGACTCCTTGAACCACAGAACACTTCCTTGAACTCTACACGCTCCTCCCAGCGATAGACAATGAAAATTGAAAATGCAAAGATGCACAACATCACTACATTCACTAGTATTTACGAGTACTGCTATCTTCACGTTGAGGTCGGAAACTTTTCAGACCACCTAGTATTTGATTGAGAAAATAATCATTACAAAAAAAACAATAAGAAAAAATTAAAACAGTTTGAAAAAATGAAAAAAAAAGCTTTTGTATTCAACCGAAATAAATATATATATTATTTATATTAAATAGATTTTTTTTTTGAGTTCGAAAAAATCTAAAGTTTAGTTTAGTTTTAGACAATATTTCATTGTAAAAAAGCATTTTATGCTTTATAAATAACTAGCGACCCGCCCCGGCTTCGCACGGGTGGATTTCAGATGTCCCCGCTGACGACACGATTCGTGCATTTTAAATCTTTTTAAAATTCGAAGATATTACATCTTCGAATATATTTATTTAAATTACATACTGTAAAGAGCCATTTTGATCTATATTAAATGCACAATGTATTTAATTTACTTAATTGTATAATAATGATTCATTCTGTATTGCTCAAAATCACTTCGTAAATAAGCCATTATTTCTCGTAAAAAGAAAGGAATGAAAAATGGTTGTTGTGGGTTATCCCCAGTTATCCCTAAGAGATAGACATAAACCGTCGCGGACTTTTTTGTAGTATTTTTTAAGGTATACTGTAGTACATTATTCAGATCTATCTCGTAGGATGCAACCAGCGTTTGCAATGTAAGCGCAAAAAAACGTGTTTATTTGCTACATCACATTAGAAACCTCGAAAATTAACAGTGTTTCCATACTATATTATGCATTTATTATACATAAAAACCTACCTCTTTAATCACTCTATCTATTAAAGAAACCCGCATCAAAACCCGTTGCGTAGTTTTAAAGATTTAAGCATACATATTGATATAGGGACAGAGAAAGCGACTTTGTTAACCGACTTCAAAAAAAGTAGGTTTCTCAATTCGACCGTATATTTTTATGTGTTCGCGGATAACTTCGTCGTTTATGAACCGATTTTGATGATCCTTCTTTTGTTGGAAAGAAGATGTTCCGACGGTGGTGCCATGACAAGGAAACTAGGATCTGATGATGGCATCCCAGTGAAATCGAGGGGAAACCTCATTTTTTTCAGGCACGTACTATGTTTATCGTATAATTTCTGAAGCTACTCCGGTATTTGCGTCTGGTAGTCATCATTTAATGATGATGAGCTGATGATGAAAGGCACAACTCCTTAACGGTTAGGAGTTGGAGGATAAATCTTTAAATGTCATTTGTGTGTATGTTACCTTTAGTCGTATTCTTTCAAGTTATTTAGGTAAGCTGATGATGGAAGGTACAACTCCTCAACGGTTTGGAGTTGGAGGATAATTCTT
The DNA here is from genome assembly GCA_949125395.1 of Diaphora mendica. Taxonomy (NCBI): domain Eukaryota; kingdom Metazoa; phylum Arthropoda; class Insecta; order Lepidoptera; family Erebidae; genus Diaphora; species Diaphora mendica. Next base: position 5,175,455 of record OX421334.1, read on the forward strand.
TCAATTTTATACGTATCTAGAGACCTTTAGTTGTATACTTTTAAGTTATTTAGGTGAGCTGATGACTCAGGCGCTATGATGACTAACCCCTAAATGTATTTTGTTTTAAGTAGGTGATTCGCCTGCTTCTATTTCATCACGACATTTAAGCTTGGACACGATTCCTATTGCCCCGTAGACCACGTTCTCGGTAACAGAAATCTTGCAGCTCAACATAATTTTGGAAATTGAGCATACTCAGTTTTAATACGTGATCAAACCACTAGAGTTCTTCGCATCACCAGAAATTATATGAAATAGTTCAACTTACTGATAACCTACGATTGTTTGCACTAAAAATGGAAAAATAAAAACTTTTTAACTGACTTCCAAAAGGAGGAGGTTCTCAATTTCATCGGTTTTTTTTTGTTTTTTTTTTTATGTATGTACATCGATTACTCCGTCAATTGTGGACCGATTTTGAAAATTATTTTTTTATTCGAAAGGGTATGCTCCCCATGTGCTCCCATGGCCACCATATCAGGATCTGATGATGGGATCCTAAGGAAATCGAAGGAAACCCTCAAATTTACGTGAGCGCCTGCAATGAAGTTACGAGCAATTGTATGCATACCTTCATATTCTGTAGACATCATTAAATTTTTAATGATGATGAGAGACTTGAGAAAGACTAAAAAGCGAAAAATAAAAAAAAAACTTCGTTTAAAAAAACCGACTTCAAAAACTAAAAAGTATAAAATAACTTAATTTGTATATGCTACCTATTCATTGGTTTGAAGTCGGTGCCAAGCCAAAATGTAATAGTAGGCACCGCACTCGCCGCGCGTGACCTTGAGCGGGATAGCAGCTCTTCGCGTTGAACAAAACAACCGAAGCGTCGACGTTCGTCTCGAAATATAGCGTGTGGTACCTACTATTCCATTGGCTTGGCACTGACTTCAAACCAATGAATAGGTAGCATATACAAATTAAGTTATTTTATACTTTTTAGTTTTTGAAGTCGGTTTTTTTAAACGAGGTTTTTTTTATTAAAAAAAACCGACTACCAAAAATCATCCAACGAAAACTCTCTGCCAAAAAACACTAAAAAGCGTAAAATAAACTGACTCTTCATAAATTGCTATGTGCCAATTCTTGTTTATACCTAATACTTTATTCATTTAAATAGTAGTATTATTATGTGTGCTAGGTGCCTAAAATCTGTTTGAAGTCGGCGCCAAGCCAAAATGTAATAGCGCGACGCACGCGACGTCGTTGATGGTCGTCTTGAAATATAGCGAGTGTGGTAACTACTAATACATTTGGCTTGGGGCCGACTTCAAACAGATTTTAGGTACCCAGCACACTTAATAATACTACTATTTAAATGAATAAAATATTAGGTATAAACAAGAATTGGCACATAGCAATATAAGAAGAGTCAGTTTATTTTACGCTTTTTAGTGTTTTTTGGCAGAGAGTTTTATACTTTGTAGTGATAGTCATTATTAGTTTACTCTTATTTATTGGCATCTAGCAACCAACAAAAAAAACTTAAAAACTTGAAAGCAAAACTCTCCATCAAACTGTTTCCAAGCAAATATTAACGACTGGCTTATAAGAGTTATAAGTTATAGGGCCAGAGCTACGAATAAATAATAAGTCTATTAAACACTTCTTCTTTTTCTTCTTTCTTTTTTTTTGACTTATTATTTATTCGTAGGGCCAGAGCCGTAAAATCTAGAACCATAGAGCTATTATAGATAGAGTGGGGAAGACATACGGCTGACAGTAAACGGAAACGTCCTACGGTTAGAAAGAGAGAGAGGATCGCGGTACCCCGTCTGTCTTTCTCTATTGACGCATGCGTAGTAAATGACTAATAATGGTAATCCAATCACAAAAATTAACCGTCGAATCGTTCTGCTATGGGCATGCGCGAGTAGAGACAGATGGGTACCGCGATCGTCCCACTCTTTCTAACTGCGGGCCACGTAGACAGAGAATAGTATAGACTGCTGGACGTCTTCTAACTCATTTACACAAGAAAAAAATGAAAATATACAGTGCGCGAGTAAAAGAAAGAGACAGAGCCTAACATTTTTTGTCCCTTATTGCATGCCACTTATTTTCAAGGTCAGCAACTCATTTGCAGAACAAACTTTGTCATTTGGTACGCATTCGAAAGACGTTGTGTCCAAATTTATAATTATTTCATTTATCATTACGAAATTAGTAACTGTTTTGTGCTGAATGTGCAGAGGATTGACGTGGGTATTGAGTCATAATGGTGCGCTGCAGTGTTTTCTGTTTGCTAAAATGATAGTGGGAGGAAAATTACTGGATTGTCTTTTCATTCGTAAATAGCTAAATATTTCATTTTAATTGAGGTATTTGAGGGAAAATTTTATTTATGTGGATTTTAAACTGTTTGATATTACACACTAAAGTGTTGAATGATACAATTAACGCGAGATAATGTAATAAATTTAGATATTTTATACATAAACTCGAAGCTCCAGTGTTGCCAGTAAGTCAAGCAGATTTTACCTTATTTTAGGGGTAAATGATATAAGGACTGATGGTGATAGTGTGCTTTACGGAAATGTTACTGCTGTTATAGTAGAATCATTATAGACACAATTCTGTGGTTGTTTATGGTTATTTTAATTACAAAAATATACCTAGCATCCATATGTGTAGGTAAATACAATGCGGCAAACCTATCTGACCCGGTGAGGGCGTCGCTGTTGTCGCTTATCTGACTTGACAACAAAATTACATTTCATACTGGCGACATTAGTTCCAGTTTCGGCCACCGGGTCAGATAAGTTTGTCGCACTGTACTTTTGTATTTTGGATTTCGAGACTTCTTCTAAATAGTTCTCGTTACTGTCATAAATTGAAATATTTAATATTGTTGTTATTTGATACTAAGGGCACGCTAAACAATAGTCTCTTTTCTTGTCAAAACATATTTTTAACTTATAGGTACTAAAAAAAACACGATAGAGTATGGGGTAAATTTATCCATACCTGGCAACCCTAAATCTCGTACCTACCTTTTTTCAGCTTATTTCTGTCCCTTTCGGTGACACGCTTGCTAGCTGTCTATGCCTATTCTCTGTCTACGGCGGGCCAGCTGGAGGCTTAGCTCCCTTCTCTATATAATAACTCTATGTGTTTGACATTGAAGTTAAAAGTTGACAGTGACAGATGTCAAGAAATAGATTTCTGATTGTCTATGACTGTGCGTGTGCTCTATTACCTGGAAAATACCAAATAATTATAGATTTTAAAAGATGAAATTTACTACATGTAACTTGAGATATTTCGAAAGTAGCCGGTGCTAGTTCCATGCCGTTTAAAGTTTTCAATTCGTAATTTTTGTTCAAAGTTTTCGGCAAATATCAAAACATAACCTGTGCCTATCATTTTAATGAACTGAAAATGTTCGTGTATAAAAATATTGTGTCCCGAACGACTGTAGCGACAAGAATTTTATTCAATAAGAGTATTATAAGAAGTTTATTCCCGAAACATCAACATTATTGCAGTAAGTTTCATATAAAATACTTTTATTAAAAGTTTTTCAAACTATTGCTGCACAATTTACTGCCTTTCAACAGAGTATCTTTAATTACCTTTTAGTATATTAATTAGTAAATTTAGGTCTATATTAATTAATTAGAATTATATAAGTATTGGGTCGTCATAACAAAAGCTAAGAATTGTTTTGTAACATTTGCCGAGGGTTAGATAATAAAAATATTAAAAATCATAGGTATATTAAAATTTACTAATAGAATAATAATAATAATTTGCAAAAAAAAGTATACCTATATGTATTTATATCAGTTGTCTAGTACCCATATCAAAAGCTCTGCTTAACTTTGGACTAGATGGCATGGTGTGTTAGATGTTCGAAATATTTATTTATTTATAGTATGGGGCTGTGCCAAATTCTGAAACAAATATATGCAGATAGATACCTTAAGCACAGCAGTCACATCCGCAACCACTGTGCCACCGAGACAGTCATATATCACTTAATGGTCTGTTATACCTCATATTTCTGTAGTATTTTTATATATTTTTAGGTCTATCAGGCTATGTACAAAATAAACATGTTTTTAAAGACACATCAAGAAGTAGGACATTTATATCGCCCTTGTCACCTCTACACAGGAAGTGGTGCTCAAAAGGATTAATACATAATGATGTCAACAACCTAAGTGTTATGCACGGCAAAGGTATGCAGTTGATTTATTAAACTACAAGCTATTCTAAAAAAAAGTTGCTTAAGTTACTACTTACATCATCAGTTATGACTTATGTGCCAGTGAAAGTCCAGTCAAAATCAGGCCAATGGTTCCAGACATTAGCTGCAACAAAACAGACAAACAAAAATTGTTTTTGATGTAAGTAACCATGGTTGTTGTTGTACCTTTATAACAACTACTGCGGGCAACAGCCTGTACCAAGTGTATCATCATCATGAGCCCATCGCAGTACACTGCTAGAATCCAATTGCTCCAATTGCACTATATAGTACCTGTATTTTACTATTAATTATATTATTGTTACGAGCCGGGTACTAATTAAATAAAAGTGGTCGGGTGATCACCCAAAAAAATAACACAAAATTTATTGACAACACTTTTACAACAATAATAAACGAAATCACTTGTTAATCGCACTAGAAAATCGTTTCGATGTTAATCTGCTGTATCATGAAACAATACTGCCCCGTACGTACGGCTAACACGCTCCATTTTATATGGCTATCGAAATATCTAGAATGATCCCTAGCATTTGATAAATCATTCTAGACCGAAATAGAAACTCCTAGAACAAGTAATCCATTACTTGCAGCGCCATCTAGCGCGAATATTGGAATCATCACAATCCCAATAGTAGCGCGCTACTTGATACTAGATGGTGCTGTCCTCGGCTCTCGAATCCTCTCGATTTTACGAGACCTATTTCTCTATGGCGCAACATTATTTTTATTTTTCAGATGTAAAGAAAATCACAGACCTATTCCCATTACCTCGTGTTACACTAAACAACTTCACAGCCAAGGCTCCTAATAAAGTATTTGATATACATTACAAACAAAATACAGTGGCCCCTAGAGGGAGGAAGAAACCAACACAAAATGACTGGACCTGTTCTTATGTGTTTGTTTGGCCGGAGAAGATGAGATTTGAAAGGTATGCTATTTAAATAAGCTTTTTGATATATATTTTTATTTAGGTCTAAGTACCTGGATGAGTTTTGCTTGGTTTTTTTAGCAAATTTTCTGAAAATTAATCCAAGTTAGGTCAATTTGACTTATTGACTTAAGGTCCTATGTACCCTAGCTGGGGCAGAGGGCGTCCACAGCAATCCGCCATCGCGTTCGATCGTGAGCTTCGCATTTCATCTTGCTCCGCGTCATTCCGACCTTCGCCTCGTCTGCAACTGTACGTCGCCAGGTCTGTTTGGGACGGCCACGTTTCCGTTTTCCTTGCGGATTCCAATCGAGCGCCTGTTTGGCGATATGATCGGAACCTCTTTTCAGTGTGTGATCAATTCAGTTCCACTTGCGACGCTTGATCTGCTGGTCGATCGGCGTTTCTCAGCAGCGCTCCATGAAGTAGTAATTACCGGAAATTGGACGAAAACAGCGGTTTACGAAGACCTGGAGCCGATGCGGGATGTCCTTGGTGACCTTCCACATCTCACACGCGTATAGCAGCACGGATTTGACGTTGGACCGAAATATCTTTAGTTAGCTCCTCTTCGGTTCCCCCAGTCTCTGACACGACGCAGATCGATTTATCACCCCCAAAACCTCCTGCATACGAAATTTCATGGAAATCGTTGGAGCTGTTTCCGAAATTCTGATTATATATACAAGATTTGCTCATTTATATTTATTAGACAAATATATTAAGCTATTGCATAGCTTTTATCGCGGGCTTTGAGCGCGGCGACCGAATCAAGAAATTCCGTAACGAAAATAAAACCTAACAACTCATGTAGCTCGGCCTAGCGTTCGCTTAACGTGTATGTATATGGTACGACTGTACGAAGCTCGCACGGATCGAGATGAGCTGCTCCGAAGTCTAGCATATCTAAATTAAACATTTATTTTAAACGATATTAACTACCTACTCATTTATTCAATAATAGAAAAAAAATGTTTTCTTATCGGTCACCACGCTCAAAAAGTGTAACTTGAATTAATAGCAAAGAAAAAACTTGAATTAATATAAAAGAAAAAAATACTGCATAAATAAAAAATAAAATAATTATAGTTGCATAAGTTGAGGCCTATGTCCAGCAGTGGACTGCGATAGGCTGATGATGATGATGATGAAGTTGATAAAAAATGCTATGCAATAGCTTTACTGCGGCAGTCCCTCAGTGCCACACGTTTTTTTTTGTGACCGCATTTCCGCCCGCGTGTAAGCCTGTGACATTCCTACAGCATCAAAATATCGCCATTCCAAATTTCATTGACATCGGTGAAAGCGTAGCAGACAGACAGAAAGAAAAGAGTTACTTTAGATTATATGATAATAAGTATAGATGAATCCCTATTTCCATTGGCATCACTCGTGAACAGCTGAACCAATTTCAACAATTATTTTACTGTTACATAGCCCATTTACAGAGGATAGCTATAGGCTATAAAATATTACACTACACGAATAGAAGTCCAGAATCAATCAACGAGAATAAGAGACTCAAATGGAGTTATGTGTAACTAACTTAACAACTTTTGTCATTTAATTAGCCTAAGTACTATGTATGTATATTTCACGGTATCACCTAAACTGCTGAACTTATGTTAAAGAAAGAGGTGCCAATAGATTCGTAACAATGGTCCAGGTGACATACCCTTTTTTTCTGTACGGATTCGACTCGGATACCACCTACTGGTGGCTATGTCGAACCGTCTAAAAACGGCTTTTCACGGGTACTAGAAGCCGGGGAACCAATTGCACCCTAGAAAGGATAACCCTGGAACCCCGACGTAAAGTGACATACCCATATAGTCCATTCGCTTGGATACATTCACTTTAAAAGCGCCACCGTCTCACGTGCGGGAAGCCGCCACAAAATCAAAAGGCCCGCCTGCGGCGTACACCGACTAGCAAGTATGATTTGTGAGTTTACGCCGTTGTATGAATTAATATATTGAGTGCACTAACACTATCTAAGCGAATGGACTAGACACTTTTCATCAAAAGTTTTTACATAGTCGATTTATAGTTTTTAAACTTTCTAAACTTTTTCTTGTTTTATTAATTACAGCACAGCATTATCAAAACGTCATGCTGCTGAAAAGGCAGCCATACAAGCTATCCACTGGTTGTACACCAAACGGAGAATAAATAGCAAAGGAGAGCCTATTTATGACAAGAATGTTCTAGAAGAAATTAGAACTACCTTGAATGAACCCATACAGTTATCAATTAGCGATAAAGCCAAAGAAAGAGTTGAGAAAATATGGAACGAATACCAGGATGGGATAAGTAGGTTTGTTTATATTTTATGTATAACTAGCTGAGCCCCGCGGTGTTACCCGCAGTACAACAACAACCGCGGTTAACGCCACGGGACAAACTAAAAAAAAAACTATGTAAAAAGTATCTATGCCTATACGGCTATACCGACATCAAAAAAAGCTATTAAATTGTACAGTCTAGCATATAATATTTAAATTGATACTTGTTTAAGCTAAGGCCTTATCGGACTGGCATACCCTAATAGGGTAAAAGTTCCTTAAAATTTTTTTTTTTTTAAAAGTATCCTATGTCCGTCTCCTGGTTCTAAGCTACCTCCCCACCAATTTTCAGCCAAATCGGTTCATCCGTTCTTGAGTTATAAATAGTGTAACTAACACGACTTTCTTTTATATATAGTCTGGCTGAGCCCTGCGGTGTCACCCGCGGTACAAAAACAACTGCGATTAACGCCGTTGCGAAAAGTGAAAAAAAAACTTTGTAAAAAGTATCCTATGTCCGTCTCCTGGTTCTAAACTACCTCTCCACCAATTTTCAGCCAAATCGGTTCAGCCGTTCTTGAGTTATAAATAGTGTAACTAACACGACTTTCTTTTATATATATAGATTTGACTGCCTCGGAAGCCTGGTGGTAGCCTATGTGACAGTACTGAGCTTTCGAGTTCGATTCCCTGGTCAGAACGAATATTTGAGTTATCTGCAAATATTTATTTGTTTCGGAGTTTGGGTGTTTTCTATTTATAATATCTATGTGTTTACAAAATAAAAGTATTACGTTTAGTCAATTTTATCTCGCATAGTTTAAGCTCTGCAATTTATTTTCATTATTTATATGAGCCTCCTAGAGTGACTCTGCCTGATCGAAAGCATGAGCAGAATCCAAGAGTAGTGGTCACCATACAGTCACTTTGCTACGGTCATAATATATATATGTCGGAATGAGGGTATCCGAATAATAAAAGTGTTACAAACATTTGCCGCTATCGAACGGTTCCATGAGTCGGTATCTCTGTGTTTTATATAGTGTGTACGAGGCTATATTTACCAGTGGGGGAATTACTAGCCTAGGTGGCGAATTCCACAGGGCACCGTGGTGGAGTGAGCGTTGCCCCAACCCCCTTGTGGGGGTTGCCGATGGTGTTAGGTTGATTCGTATCCGTTTAGTAGTGATTAGTGTTTGGCTTTGGTCCAGATTGGCTGTATCTGTCATTCATGTTCTCGTTTATTCTTGTGTCTCCGACATCAGAAGTGGGATCTGAATCTCATTTGCCCACAATGTTTGAGAGTGTAACGGATCGTCAGTCGCGGCGAGCGGTCGAACTACCCTCCGCTTGAAAATCGTACGAGGTGTCATTTGTTAAATTTTTGTAAGCGAGAACGCTCACATAGTGTCAAAGTGTCGGTATAGCCATTCGCGTACGAACGGTTTGTGAAACGTGCGGCCTACAACAGCGGCAGCGTGCGGTAGTAAAGCAACTCATCGATAACTGAGTAGTAACCGGTATGTACGGACAACTCCAACAATCCGGTGAGTCGTACTATTTTTATTTTGTGCTGAGTGCTCTTTAATAAGACAAGTTCTGTCAGATGGATTTCTAGGCAAACGACAATATAGTGCAGTAACATTATTGGGGGTAGGTAACACCCGCTCTTATTGTAACATCGAAAATCTACAGTTTTAATTCAGATTTATTCATTGCGGTTATTGTTTCATGTAGTACACGATTACTGTATTTCAAACGACATATTTATTTAAAGAGAAGAATGAGAATCTGTTTGCATTAAGGTTGCAGTTTTCGAAAATAATCTTGTTCTTAAAATAATAAGATCGTTTCTAATGGTGACATCGTTACAAAGGTAGACGATTTCGGAATTATATCATGGCAGAATATCTTAGTGATGGAGGTGGATTGAATTACCCGTTCTGCACATGCTGTTTATTTTCGATTTTTAAACTCATTTCTTATTTTGATGTGATTTTTTTATTTAAAGCGGGTTCATCTTTAATTGTGGCTGTTAATATTTTTTAGATTATTATTTTTACCACTTTGTGATAGTTGTGACTTGAATTATAATTACCGTTTTTTTATTTTGTGATAGAATGTTAGTGATTTCAGTAAAGAAAAATCATTCTATGAATTTCGTAGAGGGTATATATACCCACAGATATGGTTAACACTATATCCGCTGGTCGGCCTTCTATTTGGTGTCAGATATCTCACCAGCAGCGGGTGATTGTGGCTGGCATGTCTATGTAGTTGGCAGATATACGTGTGGTAGTCACAAGGGATGACTAACTGTTACATTTGTGGTGGTCACAGGGATGACCTACGATACTATTTATTTGGATTGCTTTGAGAATTTGCAGCAGTAGTCAATTACTAAAGTTCTTATTTTATGTTGTTTTGATTTTAATAACGATGTTACTGTTTTCTTTTGCTGTTCAGTAGTGTACTGTTTTATTGAGACAGAATAGACAGTGAGGTCAGATATGGCAGAGTGAGAGAGATACTGTGTGTACACGTATGTGACGTTTGATAGGGAAAGTGTAAATTAGTAAAGTATGATCTCAGTAACTTAGTTTTGATTCAAAGTTAAGAAAGAAATTAGACAAAGTTAAATCCTAAATATAAAGGACCGTTTAAAATTGTAGAGTTGCTCGACGAGGAAACAGAATCTACAAATGCGCTTGCGTTCGTATACGAGAGTTTCCTTTAAGTGATATACCCGTGGAGGTAGATTTGTCTGGCATTGATAATAGTGAGGAAAATACCCGAAGATCAAGTGCCTATTGATGTTGATGATGATAATCAAGGGTTAATTAATGCTGATGCAATGGTATGAAATTGCGTTGTAATTGTGTGGCGAATAGTCTCAATAATGAGACTATGAAATATCCAGCGTGGTGGTTGTTAAGGTTTAGTTAACTTTTTGAAAGGCGAGGTGGCCACTGAAAGGCGAGGTGGCCACTGAAAGGCGCGGTGGCCACTGAAAGGCGAGGTGGCCATTGAAAAGTGAAATTGGTAAAATAAGAGGCCATCTAGATATTGTTAATAATCCAAAAATGTGTAACGCGATAAACGGTGAGGTGACTGTTGCGATACTACTTACTGGTGTTATTAATTTAGTATGTAGCGAGAAGTCTATTAGCATTCAGATTTGATAACGAAAAACCTATTATTTTATGAAAATGTCCTAAATGAAGTTGTCCCACAGAAGATAAAATGTAATAATGTACCCAATGTCCTTGGTCAGGAGTGGCCGAACAATACAAAAATATATCTTTCTGTTCTGCTAATAACGATGATGATGATGATGCCTTTAACATCACACGAGGACGTGTAATACGTCAGGACGGCCGTGTCGGAATGAGGGTATCCGAATAATAAAAGTGTTACAAACATTTGCCGCTATCGAACGGTTCCATGAGTCGGTATTTATATAGTGTGTACGAGGCTATATTTACCAGTGGGGGAATTACTAGCCTAGGTGGCGAATTCCACAGGGCACCGCGGTGGAGTGAGCGTTGTCCCAACCCCCTTGTGGGGGTTGCCGATGGTGTTAGGTTGATTCGTATCCGTTTAGTAGTGATTAGTGTTTGGCTTTGGTCCAGATTGGCTGTATCTGTCATTCATGTTCTCGTTTATTCTTGTGTCTCCGACATATACACACATCAAAAGTGTCTAGGGATCAAGCATTTTTATGCGGATTTCTTGAGATTGAGATGTGGCTTTGGCCCTGGCCTGCTCAGTCGCCAGACTTGAACCCGATTGAGCATGCATGGGATATGCTACAGAGAAGAGCTCTGCCGAATATGGAGGGTATCCAGTCGCAAGAAGACCTTTTTTTGTTGTTGCAACGAACATGGGCGGCCATTCCACAGCGTGATTTGGATGAACTCATTTTGAGTATGCCAAACCGATTCTTGTGTTGTTAGTGTTCGCGGAAGAAACACGGATTATTAATTGTTTAAGTTACCTAATAAAATTTTAAAGAAAACTGTTATTTCAGTCTTTTTTTCGAACTTTAATGTTAGTGGTTCAAATGTCAAAAATCCCTTTATTAGGAAAATGGCAAATTTCTTTATTAATGCAAAGGTGACTTGGTTTATCGTTACTGTGACAAACGAAAACACTTTATTTGATGAATCCTTAAAGAAAATTTTAATTAATATCAATCAGGAGAAAAGTTATTGCAAAAATATATGTTGATTCCTAGACACATATGTTGATCCCTAGACACTTTTGATGTGTGTATATAAATGTTATGTTTTGCCGAAATTCATTTATAGTACCTTTGTATGGATATAAATCAGACTGTTGATTGCCTCGTTGGTCTAGTGGTTAGCGTAAGCGACTGCAGATCAATAGGTCTCGAGTTCGATTCCCGGGTCGGACTGCTGTTGGGTTTTTCTTACAAGACATTCTAAATAGCAGCCCGTAGTATGGAAGATGGCGGTGTTTCCCGCCCGTGCCTCGGAGAGCACGTTAAGCCGTCGGTCCCGGATATCATGAACATCTATGACAATCGTTATTGGGAAGTCAGTGCCCTCAAATATACTGACAACTAGTTCAACCTTCGAATTCAGTTCACCCTCAGGGTGGCGGTGGTCCGATAACAGTCGCTCCGTGTAAAAACTAATATTCAGGTATTACCCCAAATCTTGGAAATAATAAGTTTTAACAAAAAAAAACGACTTCAATCTGGACCAAATTTAATTTTAACAAAAAAACAACCGACAAGAACGACCAAATTGAAATGGGCCCATACGAGAATATTGAGTTATTCGTTAATTTGTCGCGCACATACTTAATGCAAATTGAAGACTTATATGGTTTTCTCATGGATGACATGTCAGAACTGGACCAAATTAAAATGGGACCACATGGGAAGCACCAGCTTTCAAATAAAAAAAGAATCATCAACATCGGTTCACCCAGTCCAAAGTTATGAGGTAACAAACATAAAAAAAAAACAGTCGAATTGAGAACCTCCTCCTTTTTGAAGTCGGTTGATAAAGACTAGGAAGATGATTATGATCTAGATGACTAAGTATTTTGACTTGTTATTTTTTTGTTTGTTTTAGAGGACATCTACGAAACAACGTTCAAGGAATCTAAACATAAAGTGATACATTCACCAGCTGTTTTAATGAAAGATTCAACTATTGATGAAGGTTTGTGCTTACGATTAAATCTATAAATAAGGTAATATTCTAATATTAAATCTGGCGACCCGCCCCAAATTTGCAGGGAATAGGCAGCAATGTATACAATACCTAAAACGTGTAGGTAATGTGTGGTATTACCGTGAGAGAGCCACGCTCCTGCATGAATGGACCGGCTAGACCGGAGTGATACCACAGCCTTACACAAAATTAGTGTGAAATAGCGCCTGCGCTGTGTGTGGGGATACCGTAGGCCCATACCCCAACCTCGAGTGGGCAGGGCGGCAGCACGGGACCCTTTCCTTCCGACTGACGCAGGTCCTTTCCGGGCATGGTTGCTTCGGGAAGTACCTGCACTCGGTCGCTAGGAGGGAATTGAGTACCGCCTGCCACCACTGCGACTGCAGTGAGGACTCGGCCCAGCATACGCTGGCGATCTGCCCTGCATGGGCGTCGCAGCGCCGGGCCCTCACTGCAGTCATCGGAGGAGATCTCTCGCTACCGGCCGTCATACGCTCCATGGCCGGTAGCGATAGCAGTTTTACCGCGGTCGCAACCTTCTGCGAAGCTGTAATCTCGCAGAAGGAGGTGGCGGAGAAGGCCCGGGAGGACGATGTCCACTCGGACCCAATCCGCCGCCGGCGAACCGGGCGGCGGAGGCGCGCCTATCAGCGCCTCATGCCGCCCTGAGTGTGGCCGCGGATGGTCGGGACGGGCTTTCCCCTCCATCCGCTCTAGTGGCCTCCCGCGAGGGGGCGACGTACGCGTGTGCCGTACGTCGCCTAATTGAGAGTCTACCAGCAGATGGTGCCCGCTTCTGTGCGGGCAGGCGCTGGGAGGGGTCCGTATGTGTTAATAACTGCAGTTCCCGGACTCCTCCCTTCACAGGCGCAGAGTGGCACACCGTGTGGTTTTAGTCGGTTCGAGTCCGACACACCGCCCCGCCGCAAGCCCCGGTGGGGTGACGGTCCGAGGGGCTTTCCACACGTAAAAAAAAAAAAAAAAAAAGGCCCATACCCCAACCCCTCCCCCCATCCCCCAAAGGCCGGCAACGCACTTGTAACGCCTCTGGTGTTGCGGGTGTCCATGGGCGGCGGTAATCGCTTACCATCAGGCGATACGTCTGCTCGTTTGCCCCCAATTCCATAAAAAAAACAAATAATAATTGTTTGTCTCTATATTAATATATATAACTTTTTCTGTATGTAATTTGGACCCGACACAAAATTAATAAATATACTGTGGTGTTACTAATATGAAATTAATTAATTTAAATATTTATTGAATTTAAAGTATAAGATAATTGAAATATTTAAAAACAATGGCACTCTCGGAGTGCAATCACTCCGAGAGTGCCGGCAGAAGTGAAAACTTGAACATTAACGTTGTGCATTTTTGATTTATTAAATTTCATTTTCTTAATTTCCTATATTTATTAAACACAATTTGTTGCTATACGAATCTATGTCTTGCTTAGTCTTTAATATTCTTTGAGAACCGGTAACTACAGAAATGCTTATTGTGATGTTATAAAAATATACGTTAATGCTATACAGTATAAACATATTACCCGAGCGAATCCGGGTTTACACACACGCACACTCGTGCAAGTGCCCTGCACCGCTTAAACAAAACAGCAAGAGCAGGCATACATTTTCGCCGCGCGGTAGAAAGAGAGGGGGATATTACTCCCCTACTACTAGACTATTACCAAATAGTCTAGTCAACAAGTTCCATACTTGTTGACTAGACTAAAAGATGCAGCAGCATCACTAGGCCGCCATGGTGTGGGTCGCCATGCTGCATTGTCTGTGAGTATGGCGACCAATCTTCTTCTCTGGCAAGTGAGAATGCTTTCCATCAGGCAGAGTAGAGTCATTTTGGCGGGCCAAACATAAAAAAAAAAAAAAAAAAAACTTCCTCTCCTACTCCACGCCTCCGTCTTACGAATATTCGATTAGGTCACGTGTCCTGACGCGAGTTTCTGACGCGAGCTTAACCTTTTTAACTCATCCCTAAAAAGTGCGCAACGCCGCTAAAGAAGTTTTCACTTAAATTCATACTTTGCATAGGTATTCTATACGCAGCCGGTAATGTGTAAAAGTCAAAAGCAATCCACTGAAACTCCTCTAATCCAAATGATTCAACAATAACACAGGCAATCTGGAGTGGTCACTGTTCTAACTTGATTCAATAACATAGAATACCTGTTTTATACAGATTGCCGGTAACATATATCTATATGTATATTTATGAAATACAAATAGCATGCAGGGGTTTTCGGAGACCATAAATCGATCTAGCTTATGATCGATTTATGGTCTCATTCGATCCATCGTGGATTGGAGGAGGGGTTGGGGTATGGGCCTCCGCTATCCTCACTCACTCGGTGAAACAGCGCAAGCGCCGTTTCACACCGGTTTTCTGTGAGGCCGTGATATCACTCCGGTCGAGCCGGCCCATTCATGGCGAAGCGTGGCTCTCCCACGGTCCACATATGTATTAAAATATTACTTTTTTTGCAGATGATTATTCTGAAAACGAAGATGAATTAAAGAGAGAAGCAGATATATCAGGCAAGTATTTTAACCGACTTCAAAAAAAGGAGGAGCAGGTTCTCAGTTCGGGTGTTTTTTTTTAATGTTTGCTACCTCGTAACTTTCGACTGGGTGAACCGATTTTGATGATTCTTTTTTTTCTTTGAAAGCTGGTGCTTCCCTTGTGGTCCCATTAAAATTTGGTCCAGATTTAAGTCGGTTTTTTTTGATAAAATTTGTGATTATGTTTACATGCTTTCTTAAATATACTTACGACTTGGGGCACTCTGAGTCTCAGTGAATGTAGATTGGTTACCCATCCATTGAATATTCATATATTATGATCTTCATATTTAAACCAGCTTAATCCATGGTTGTTTTTGTACCTTTACAACAACAAACGCGGGATATAGGTCTAAAAAGTAGCCTAAATTATTCCTTATATCATCAGCTATCTGCCAGTAAAAGACTCGTCAAAATGGGTCCAGCCTTTTCAGAAATTAACTGGAACAAACGGACAGGCAGAGACAAAATTTTAAAAAATGATTGTAATTTGATTTGATGTAAGTACTGTACATTCTTTCATAATGAATTTAGTGAAAAGCTTTTAATTTGAAATTAGAAACAGACACTTCAATTTTATTTATTTGTATAAATATACAACAACTAGTCGGTTATCGCGGCAAATAGTAGCCTATGTATTATTCTGATGTACAAGCTATATTACTGTAAAGTTTCATCCAAATCCGTTCAGTAGTTTTTGCGTGAAAGAGTAACAAACATCCATCAATCCATACTTACAACATTTCGCGTTTATAATATTAGTAAGATAATTCATATCTACATAGAAATAAAGCAACGCGTCCATCCTGTTTATGGACGAAACGTGAACCCACCGAGTACGGCTGCACTGGAAAGAAGAAATCGCGTCTTGAAAAATAAGTTCCAAGTTTATGATGAAGAATTGACGCCTCTGCCTATAGATGATTACAGGTATGAAAATTATAAGTTTTTTTTTATTTTTTTATGGAATAGGCGGGCAAACGAGCAGACGTATCGCCTGATGGTAAGCGATTACCGCCGCCCATGGACACCTGTAACACCAGAAGCGTCACAAGTGCGTTGCCGACCTTTTGAGGATGGAAGGGGGGGGGGTTAGGGGGAGGGAAGGGGAGAGATAGGGGGAGGGGGGGATATGGGCCTCCGGTTTCCTCACTCACTCGTTGAAACACAGCGCAAGCACTATTTCACACCGGTTTTCTGTGAGGCCGTGGTATCACTCCGGTCGAGCCGGCCCATTCATGCCACGGTGAAGTTGTATGTAATACTTCGCCCCGCGGCATTATCCGCGGTTTTTATTGTACCGCGGGGCTCAGCTAGTCTAAAAAACGTAGTCTAAGTTACTTCTTTTATCATTAGTTATATGCCAGTGAAAGTCCCGTCAAAATCGGTCCAGCCGTTCCAAAGATTAGCCTGAACAAACAGACAGACAAATAATTTCATTTTTTGATGTAAGTATTGTATACATACACTTCAATTTTATTAATTTATATAGATGTGTTTTTTTATGGAATAAGGGGCAAACGAGCAGACGTATCGCCTGATGGTAAGCGATTACCGCCGCCCATGGACATCCTCAACATCAGACGCGGCACACGCGTTGCCGGCCTTTAGAGGACGGGGTGAGGAGTTGGGGTAAGGGCCTCCGGTATCCTCACTCACTCGCTGAAACACAGCGCAAGCGCTATTTCACTCGGGGTTTCTGCGAGGCCGTGGTATCACTCCGGTCTAGCCGGCCCATTCATGGCGAAGCGTGGCTCTCCCACACTTAAAGTGAGGTGACAGATTAAGAATACAGTGTCATTAACACTATTCATCCCGTTGGTGTCATAAACTCTTACTCAAAAAGATTTTATTCATATAGGCACTTATGAATAGTCAATATTTAATATTAAAAAATCGAGTCATTCTAGTCGACAGTTACAAGTGCAGCCTACCCTTCATGGAGAAGAATCTGGCAAGAAACTCCATTTTTGCTCCTTTTAAAAAATAATAATACGGTTTACAATATTTTTTTCACTAAGAGACTTGAATGAGAACGAAGTCGACCAAAGAAAACAAAACAAAAGGTTTGGAGTCATTGCTGCACAGCCATGAGCTAACCAATCATGCGCCGTTCTTACTGATAGCTGCAAGATTTTTACATTGTAACTAGCGGACCCGACAGACGTTGTCCTGTCTACACGTCTTTAATTTGAAAATTTCAAAAATTAATTAAAAAAACATTGTCCAGCGGACAAAATTGTGAATCTAAACCATTCCCAGATTCCCTTGAACACACACAAAAAAAT
This sequence comes from Diaphora mendica, assembly GCA_949125395.1. NCBI lineage: Eukaryota > Metazoa > Arthropoda > Insecta > Lepidoptera > Erebidae > Diaphora > Diaphora mendica. Next base: position 5,193,009 of record OX421334.1, read on the forward strand.
TCATCAAAATCGGTCCAGTCGTTTGAGAGAAGTTCAGTGACATACACACTCACAGAAGAATTATATATATAAAGACTAGCTGACCCGGCGAACTTCGTACCGCCATATTTATATACAATAATTAGCAATAAATTAAAATTGCGACTATAATTTGAGATTTAAACTATCCTATCTCTCAATTTGGATCGAACTGCACATGGTGTGCAAATTTTATTATAATCGGTTAAGTGGTTTAGGAGTCCATTGAGGACAAACATTGTGACACGAGATTTATATATATTAAGAAATATACAATAATTAGCAATAAATTAAAATTGCGACTATAATTTGAGATTTAAACTATCCTATCTCTCAATTTGGATCGAACTGCACATGGTGTGCAAATTTTATTATAATCGGTTAAGTGGTTTAGGAGTCCATTGAGGACAAACATTGTGACACGAGATTTATATATATTAAGAAGATATTGTGACATTGTATTGTTATATTGTTACACTAACTGACCCGTGCCCACTTCGTTGGGCGGTAAACATTTTTTTCTCCGACTTACTTTGCAAATTCAGCTACCACGAAAAAGTCTTTCCACTTTTCGGGTTATTATATAGCCTATGTCACTCCCAAATAACGTAGCCTTCTATTGGTAAATGAATTTTCAAAATCGGTTCAGTAGATCCCGAAATTACCCCTTACAATTTAACAAATATACAAACACACAAACTTTACCTCTATCTACGAGCAATCTAAGCTGGATAACAGCACTGTTTTGAATACAGCGTTAGCGATTATAGAAAGAGAATCGATGCGAAACACTTCCATCTTGGCTATGGAGGCAAGACAATCAACGTTACGACTACACATGGAAAATATATTTTCTCTTTTAAAAGACAACTTTTTCTTTTAAATTTTTACGCTACGGGCAATAGGAGACGTAAACGACGTTGCGTGGGTCAGCTAGTGTAATATAATAATGAAGCGCCTTAAAATATTATCATAGCAACTCAACATATTCTGGCGTTAGCATTTATTTTAGCATGCACTTAAGTCTAACGTACATATTTTATAGAGCAGGGGTGGCCAACCAGTCGACACAATACTTTGTGCATTAAAAAGCGGCGTGGCGACCGTTTAAAACACTACGCAATCTGGCCAGTCGAAATTGTATCGATTGTACTATGAAATATATGAAATTTCACACGAAACAATCGTGTGAAATTTCAAGAAGTGTCATTGGTGATTATGGGGTGCCATCCTCAAAATGAAGTTTGGAGGTCAGCAGACGTTACACCTCGCGATCATGAGCGGCCTCCTTTAGTTGGCGATACCGCAGTCCGGTCCAGACCACGATGTCATCTATCCACTGCCTTCGTGGTCGACCCGGTGTCCTCCTGCCAGGTATTTTTCCTTCTAACAGAAGCCTCAGGAATTCATGTTGCGGGCCCCTTTGTATGTGTCCAAAGAAGGCCACCTTCTTTAGATTGGTGATCGCACAAGGTTTTATCAGTAAACAGTAGATCTTAGGTCTAATCAAGTTGGCCACCCCTGTAATAGAGACTACCTGAGCCCCGTAACTTCGTATGCCTCTCCTATTGGTCGTAGCGTGATGATATATAGCCTATAGCTATCCTAGATAAATGGGGTATCTAACACTAAAAGATTTTTTTCAATCGAAGCAGTAGTTCCTGAGATTAGCGTATCAAACAAAAAACTCAAGGCTTGTGCTCGTGTCATACTAAGCCCCCTGATCGAAAAGTCAGACAAAACAAAAAAAAAAATCTTTATAATCTTTGCCTATAGGTTTGTTAATAAACTATACAAGTGCGAGTTTTAACTTGCGCATCGAGAAATTCTGTATGCATGTAGAGAGTTCATCCATAGCAAGAATTAATTCTCGAAGAATAATGCTCGCTTTATTTATCCGAAAAACAAACTTAACCGTTCCAAAAATGTGGATCTATACATCGATATGCGATACAGTCAAAATTAAATAATTACCCCTAAATATAACTAAAACAAAAATATGCTATTGCTTGTGAAGCCTACTTTTGTGAACCTATTTTTGCAACTCTGTAACTTACAAAATTACAGGTCAATACTCTTTATGTGGTTAAAGAATTTATTTGTATGTTTGTTATTCTATCAAACGGGTGTATAAAATTAGGTTTATAAGTAGCGGACACCCTGTATTAACACATAGTGGCTACTTTTTAACTTTCATATACGGAAAGCACCAACTTTCAAATAAAAAAAAAGATTCATCAAAATTGATTCACCCAGTCGATAGTTCTGAAGTAATAAACATAAAAAAATACAATCGAGTTGAGAACCTCCTCCTCACAGATATTGATCAAGATAGATTGGTGACGAAAGAACTTTGCCATATAAATCCTGCGTGGCAACAAATCACAAAGCCGCGCCCCCTAAACGCACCCGATTGGTCAATGCGCGAGCGTCGACTAGTGAAGTGTCACACTTTCAATTCTATTTATCGAAGAATGGAATCATTGGAAAACTGAAATGCAACTTAATATTTAAGATAAAATTAGTCAATTAAGTATATAAAATAAGTTCCAAAACTAAAAATCATCTACTTAAAAAGATTATTTAAAAAAAAAAAAAAAACTTTTAGAACAGCATTTTTTTCTAAATTTATATTATTTATCGGTTATAATAACATCAACGTAACTTAGGTAGGTATATAATGGATGTTTTTGTAATGTAACTACAAAATGTATATATTTATGATGTAAATATTTTGACTAATATACCTACCACACTTATTTTTATTTTAAATAGACAATAAGTTTCACATTCTCATTCACAGTTCGTAGTTGAACAATATAGAAATAACACTACCAGAATGAAAAAGTCTCTTGCCTGCATAATAACAATAGACCGGCAAACGAGCAGGCGTATCGCCTGATGGTAAGCGATTACCGCCGCCCATGGACACCCGCAACACCAGAGGCGTCACAAGTGCGTTACCGGCCTTTGGGGGATGGGGATGGGGGGGATATAGGGGGAGGGGTTGGGGGGGGTATGGGCCTCCGGTATCCTCACTCACTCGGTGAAACACAGCACAAGCATTATTTCACACCGGTTTTCTGTGAGGCCGTGGTATCACTCCGATCGAGCCGGCCCATTCATGCCGAAGCGTGGCTCTCCCACGGTATGATCGGGTGTTCTGTGCTCCTCCTCCTTTTTTTGAAGTCGGTTAAAAATGTATTGTTCCCGTGGGATGAGTAACAACAACAACATGTATTTAATGGCAGCGAGGCACAACGAGTAACTGCCCGTGGTCACACTACATAAACATGGGCACACTACAGACAGTCCAAGACACCATGGTCGCGGTCGGTCAGACTGAGGTCTATGAATCTTGGCCGAATAAAAACTACCTATGTAGGTAATGTCTGTTGCATAAGCGAGTCAATTTCGCTATAAATTACTAGCTGGCCTGGCGAACTTCGTATCGCCATATTTACATATCTTTCTCAGCTTCCCATTGACTTTTAAATTGACTTTTCCCGTTATTTTTAAATTATTCTTGTACACAAACCTTGTCCTAACAATAACGAACACATAAAAAAATACATATTATTTAATTTGGTGCACCCGATCGGAAGTTATGCGCGTCGTACATCCATTTCGGCGATTCATTTTTATTTATATAGATTAATTTTAATTATCACTACACGTCCGTGAGCATAACATTTTAATGAATAGACAAACAAGGAAGTTGTTCTATAACGAATCCTAAAAATAGATATCTTATTTTTATTTACCATTCTAAAAGTCACTTTTTTTAAATGACTTTAGTATTGAAAATTTTAATGATTAGCAATGTTATTTAATTAATTAACATTCCATAATTTCCAATGCAATATACATATCGTTCGTTGTCGAATCCGGGCTGACACAGAGACACAAACCTAACACACTTCTCGTGTCCTCGACCCACGAACTCTTAACCGTTCCAATACCAAAGACCTTGTAACAGTTTGTCCTACACACTGGCCCAGTTGTCCCGTAACCCACAATCGGAGACCTTGAGACCTACATTCGCGAACGCGGCACTGTACCGTGACCTCTAAAATCATTGAGTGACCTTGACCTGGCGCGGGTGACCTTTCGAGTAATATAGGTTAGGATACGGGAGCGGATTAGCTGACATCATTATAGATCTCGGAAATGTAGGTTACAAGGCAAAGACAATTGTTGGGTTTTTGTTACATATTTTTATTTCATGTTATTCGCAAAAGGCAGCCTAAAAGAGGTTTTATAACCAATGTTAATAATAAAATCTATACTTGAGTTAAACTTGACCGAATTTTTACAGTTTAAAAGATCTTTTTATACTTCGTTGAGTCTTATGAGTTGAACTATCGATAGAATTTGGGTCGTGATTAGTCTAAATTCTAGAATTAAACTCATTTGTACTCATTTATCTATTTTCTATTTATTGAAGGGGTATATATATACCTACTTCCAACGAGGGTTCGTACTTCCAGAACTTATCAGTTCTCATCACAAGAGTATGTAATTAACTAAATAGGAATCAATTAAGCTATTCTCAATGATTTGCCTACTACGTTTTTATTTCTGGAGAATTCTTTGTTCATCTTATTTCCTGGTCATTGTTCGTAACACAAAAATGTTCACAAACATAATTACTCGTAATATCTTAAAATAAACTGATAATATTTAAATCTTGGCTTTTTGTTTTCCTTCCAAAGAAAAACAATGACCGTCAACGACTTTGCATAATTAAACCGTCCTAAATAGTATGTTTATAAGTAAGATTTTAACAAAATGAAAAACCGACTTCAAGAACGACCAAATCGATCGATTTCTCTTGGATGCCATTATCAGATCTTAGTGTCCTTATCATAGTAACACCGTTGGTATATCCTTTCCATTAAAAAAAGAATCATCAAAATCGATTCATAAACGACGACGTTATCCACGAACACACTTTAAAATAATAAATTACAAGTTTTAACAAAAAAAAAACCGACTTCAATCTGGACCAAATTTAAATGGGACCATTCGGGAAGCACCAGCTTTCAAATTAAAAAAAGAATCATCAAAATCGGTTCACCGAGTCCAAAGTTATGAGGTAACAATCATAAAAAAAAAAAAAAAAAAAAACAGTCGAATTGAGAACCTCCTCCTTTTTGAAGTCGGTTGAAAAACGGTTGAATTGAGAAACTCCTCCATTTTTTAAAGTCGATTAATAAACCTGATAAAACAAGAATTATTCAAAATTTCAAACCATACTTTCCCGCGCAATATCTGATCGCATAAAAAACTCTCGAAAGCAAAGTAATCGAAAGTTAAAATTGTGTACCACTCTAACCTGAATACTAGATGAACTGACATCGCTACCTCCTTTCAGCTAACCGGAGTACAGCGTTATTACTTTCGAATTTCGAATGTAGTTCGAAAACAATTGTGGGTGGCGCTGAAGCGAATTTTACTTGTAAAGTGAACGAGGTGTAGAACTTATTTTTTTAAAGATCCTCCAAGCAGTTGAAAAACACGTCATATTAATTAAATATTACAACCTTTTCAAGGCTAAGCTGGTATAAAATGAATTAAATCTGTAGTAATTGTGTGTAATACTCAATGAATCTTAATTCGTTTTAACATCTTGAAAACGACTTCTTAGCAAATAATTCCTAATCGTTTCTTGGAAAGATATTTTGAAAATATTTTCAAATTCAGCGTGGCTTAATATTTTTGGCGAAATTATCACTTTTTTCTTCTATTTATCATTTTTATTATTGACCGGAAGGGAATGACGAAGATGCTTAGTAATCAATTTCATTTGGTTCATTTGTACACCTTCCATTAACTCAAAAAGTACTGCACATGGTAAACTAATTTTGACCCAATATACAAACCGCTTCAACGACAATTTTTATCTGCTTATCACGCCAGTTTTGTTTCTTATTCAGTCCTCATTCATGCAACCACAATGTGCCACCACGAGGCCTGGCAAGATACAGCTAGTAATCATCATCATCAGCCTATTGCAGTCCATTGCTGGACATAGGATCCCATTGCACGCCAGTCTGATCTATTTTGGGCTTATCGATTCCATCTCCTACCAGTGATCTTATGAAAATCGTTACTCCACTTGGCCTGTAGGCGTCCTACACTACGTTTGCCGAGACGGGGTCTCTACTCTAGAACTCTTTTACCCCAATGGTTTTCGGTTCTATCGTTCAGCTAATAATGATACAGATTATTATCTAAACTTCTATATGAATAAGAAACGCTTCTGCTTCTATTGAATAACATGCAATCCACATGACGTGTGCAGTCTACGTTACACAATGAAATTGAAAGTGAAGTGAAATCTCACTTTCATAAACTCGGTTTCAATTGACAGTTGTTTCTCGTGGAACGTCACAATGACGTATTCTACGTCAGAATCAAGTGACGTATCATACGTCAGGGTGACGTTTTGTACGTCACAGCGACGCTTTCTCGATCACTCTTGATTTCGTTCCTGCGCCAAACATTCGCGAACGAAAACGTTCTAGATAGATGATACAGTTTGCTTTACTTTTTAACCAACTTCAAAAAAAGGAGGAGGTTCTCAATTTGACTGTTTTTTTTATGTTTGTTACCTTATAACTTTCGACTGGATTTTGATGATTATTTTTTTATTTGAAAGCTGGTGCTTCCCATGTGGTCCCATTTTAATTTGGTCCAGTTCTGACATGTCATCCATGAGAAAACCATATAAGTCTTCAATTTGCATTAAGTATGTGCGCGACAAATTAACGAATAACTCAATATTCTCGTTTGGGCCCATTTCAATTTTGTCGTTCTTGTCGGTTGTTTTTTTGTTAAAATTTTGTATTTTTATTTTGTTACTATGGATAACGCCTTTTAACGTAGCCTACAGTGTGAAGATTAAGATTCTGTTACATTTCTTAAGACTTACATTTCCAAGGTTACATACCTTTAACTTCAACTGACTTGCCCGTTCTGTTCAAAAACCTAATTTAAATACCGGTATACCCGGTACACGGGTATACGCTTCCGGTGTATACGCTACCGGTATTTAATTTATGTACTGTTTTTCCTAAACCGCTATAGGGCTACCAATTTGGGAAGCTGATGTATTTTCTCTCGTAGCGCACTGGTGAGGTATGCGACTGCTGTGCGTCTCGGGTTCGATTCCTGAAACATTTGTTACGGACTTTGGGTGTTTTCCATGTAAAATATGTTTGTATTTACAAAAAAGTAAAAGTAAATCTATTTTGTATAGTACAAAAAGATTTTCGGAAATTTAACCCCTAAAGGGGTAAAATATGGTATAAACGGTTGTATGACAGAAGACAAAAAAAATAATTCTGAAGCTGAAGCCGTGGTTATATTTAACAGTGATAATTTACTTTCAGACAAAAAATAATCTCAACTCTCGAAGAATCCAGAGTAACGGTGATAGTGGGTGCGGCGGGATGTGGTAAATCCACTCGCGCGCCTGCAGCAATTCTGCGGCATTGCGGTGCGAAGACTACAGCCATTGTCTCAGAGCCAAGACGGGTAGCGGCTATAGGGTTAGCCGAGAGAGTTGCTACCGAGCTGGGGGAAGAGGTAAATTGATTAAGATGATGCCATCTAGACGTTGACGTAAAACGTATAGCCTGGGTTCAAACCCCCACATGGGGCAACACTTGTGCGATCCACAAATCGTCGTTCTGAGACCGGAGGTGTTTTATTTCCGCTTCATGTCTATCCGGGGGAGAGCCACGCTTCGGCATGAATGGGCTGGCTCGACCGGAGTGATACCACGGCCTCACAGAAAACCGATGTGAAACAGCGCCTACGCTGTGTTTTACCGAGTGAGTGAGGATACTGGAGGCCCATACTATCCGGCATATACCTCCGCCGCGTCGGTCTGACTGTCTGTTCTTTTTTTTTTTTTTTTTTATGTATGGCCCGCCATAATGACTCTACTCTGCCTGATGGAAAGCATAAGCAGAATCCAAGAGTGGTGGTCACCATACTCATTGCGAATGCAGACAATGCAGCATGGCGACCCACACCATGGCGGCCTAGTGATGCTTCTGCATCTTTTAGTCTAGTCAACAAGTATGGAACTTGATGACTAGACTATTTGGGCCTCAGGTCTCGCACTCACCAACGAAACACGACAGCACTGCTGCTGTCATTTCACGTTTATTTTCTGTGCGAGGGTAGTACCGCCCCGGTCGAGCCGGCCCATCCGTGCTGAAATCAGCATGGCTCTACTACCTTAGTTCGCGATAAATTCAAAAGTTACTGCACAGTATTTTGATGCCATTTTTACCAATACATAGAGTGATTCTTTGGGAAAGTTTTCGTCTATAATATGTTATTTTTTTAGTATATTGACTAAAATATATCGGATTTTGTGTAATAAGTCGGAAAAAATTAAGCCGAACATCTTTTTCGGGATAACAGCTATATTATATTTTCCGTAAAGAGCCCGTGCGAAGCCGGGGCAGGTTGCTAGTACAAATAAAAAATGTATACAGAATCTTGTACATTCCAGGTGGGACTAACTGTGGGTTATCAAGTAAGACTCCATTCAAAACCGCCAAAGCCTCCCTGTGGGTCGATACTGTACTGCACTTCTGGTGTTTTGTTAAGAAGATTGCAGACAAACCCTGGTAAGTTGTGCCGACTTTTACATTTAGCTCAACAGAAAACACTACAGCGCCATCTACCGAAGCTACACCAAAACTACGGAGTATGTCATAGAAAGAAGTAACTTTTATTGAAGAAAACGTGGTTATACTGTGTGAGCTAATATGCACGTTATTACGTTGCTCCGAGAGTCACTTTTAATTTAACCCACAGGCCAGTCAAATATTAATTCATAATCATCATCTTTGACTGCCTCGTTGGTCTCGCGGTTGGCGTGTGCGACTGCTGATCATAAGGTCTCGGGTTCGATTCCTGGGTCGGACCAAATGTTTGTATGATCTACAAATATTTGTTTCGGAGTTTGGGTGTTTTCTATGTATAATATGTATGTATTTACAAAAAAAAAGTATATATGTATTTATATCAGTTGTCTAGTACCCATAACACAAGCTCTGCTTAGCCTCGGACTAGATGGCGTTGTGTGTTAGATGACCGAAATATTTATTCATTTATTATTTATTTATCTTCCTAGCTATTATTATTCCCAAGATTATTTGGGATCGGCTACTATTTCAACCGGTTTTATCTGAATATTAGTTTTTCCACGGAGTGACTGGCATCGGACCTCCGCAACCCTGAGGGTGAACTGAATTCGAAGGTTGAATTAGTTGTCAGTATATTTGAGGGCACTGACTTCCCAGTAACGATTGCCATAGATGTTCATGACAACCGGGACCGACAGCTTAACATGCTCTCCGAGGCACGTGCAGGAAATACCGCTATTTTCCATATTCCGGCCTGCTATTAAGAATTTCTTGTAAGAAAAACCCAACAGCAGTCCGACCCGGGAATCGAACCAGAGACCTCTTGATCGGCAGTCGCTTACGCTAACTGCTATACCAACGAGGCTATTTTACCATTATACCGTGTCTTTCAGGACTGGAAGGCTGCTCCCACGTCATAATAGATGAAGCTCATGAGCGTGACGTCAATACTGACGTCACTCTACTTCTACTTAAAAGAGCATTGAACATAAATCCAGAACTAAAGATAGTTATCATGAGCGCTACTCTAGACACGGGAGTTTTTACAAGGTACGTTTGTTGTCTCTTTTCTAAACTAGCTGATCCGCGCAACTTTGCTTGCAGCCCTCAAAGGAACAAATTTTCCCGTGTTTTTGGGAGCTGTTCTTGGTGGTAAAACATACAGAACCGAGAAATTTTAAAACATATACAGGGTGTCCCAAAATTCAACGATAAGCGGGCGCCTAAAGGTAGACCTGCTAATGAGTACACAAGGAAAAATAATAAAAAATATATACCTAGTTTTTTTTTTAGTTACAAGAAATTTTTTGAATTTCTTTGAAAATTTATACCTTTGAAAATTTATACCTTTCATGATATTTTGAACGACCACGATGACAATTTCTCAAATATGCTTAAGATTTTTTTTTATCTTGTACCTAAATAGTGCTACTATGCACCACAACTCTTAAAAACACCAAATTGCCCGCAGTTTTTACACAAAAAACGTTACACAAAAATTGTCATCGTGGTCGTTCAAAATAACATGAAGGGTGTAAATTTTCAAAGAAATTCTAAATTTTTCTTGTAACTAAAAAAAAAACTAGGTATATTTTTTTTATTATTTTTCCTTATGTACTCATGAGCAGGTCTACCTTTTGGCGCCCGCTTATCGTTGAATTTTGGGACACATGGTATATAGGGTCGTTACGAATGTTTTGAAACCTTATTCATTAAAATCGGTTCAGTAGTTAAGGCGCTACGGTGGAACACTGGAAACTACACCGCAGGGTTCAGCTAGTAGTCCAATAAAAAAAAAACATAACCAAAACGTTGGCCTTTTCTTTCAGATACTTCGACCAGTGTCCTGTTATAGATGTACCTGGACGAACTTTTCCAGTAGAAATATCACACCTGGACGATATTCAGAAGAAATACGCACTGAAACTGACGAATACCCTTGAAAGTTGTCAGAAACAAGATGGCCGACCGCAAATCTACTGTCAAGAGGTACATAGCGCATGTGTTTCCCTCTCTCTATGATCCACCACTCTTGGATTCTTCTCATGCTATCTATCAGGCTGAGTAGAGTTATTTTGGCAGCTAATACTTCAAATAGAGCCTTGACAGACAGACAACAAAGTGATCTTTCAAGGGTTCCGTTCGTCGTCCGTTTTCCTTTTGAGGTACGGAACCCTAAAATGGACAGACCTTTGATTTAAATAAATAAATATTTCGGACATCTTACACAAAACACCATCTAGTCCCAAGCTAAGCAGAGCTAGTGTTATGGGTACTAGACAACTGATATAATTACATATATACTATTTTTTTGTATACATAGAAAACACCCAAACTCCGAAATAAATATTTGTGGATCAAACAAACATTTGGTCCGACCCGGGAATCGAACCCGAGACCTCAAGCACAGCAGTCGCATACGCTACCATTGCGCTACAGAGGCAGTCAAACAAACAGTGATTTACACCTTTAGTCCGCGGCTTCTGTTGTGTTAGTAAAAATATTTTCATAATATTTTCGACAGCTTGAATAGTGTGGTCGCCACGCTGTTCTCTCAGTATTGTGGGTTCAAACCTCACATGGGACAACACTGTGTGATCCACGATTTTTGAAGTAAAAACTTCTTTTGGCGCACCGCACGCACATTTTTAACCGACTTCAAAAAAAGGAGGAGGTTTCTCAATTCGATTGTATATATATATATATATTTTTTATGTGTGTTCGGGGATAACTTTGTCGTTTATGAACCGATTTTGATGATTCTTTTTTTAATGGAAAGGAGATATCCCAACGGTGGTACCATGATAAGGACACTAAGATCTGATGATGGCATCCAAGAGAAATGGAGTCGAACCTTGAAGTCGGTTTTTATTTTGTAAAAATTTTACTTGTTTCGTAGGTAGTAAGTTAGGCTGATCCGTCACGCTCTGAGGTGGAAGGCTCGATCGGGTGAACTCGGGACCGCCGAGTGTACCCGAGCGAGAAAGATGAGCTTAAACAACTGTTTATTTATAGTTTTGAGTTTTCAGTTCTGTCGGCAGTCCTCATGACTGCTTTCTGTTTTTTTCTAAGTCTGAATGTTCTTTGTGTCCATTTCATGAATGTTTGTAAAGTCCCCCACGACACAGGATCTATTATTAATGAGGGCGTCGTCTTTAAAAAAAAAACAATAAATCTCGTCAAAAACGGTGTCAGCATTTTGATTTTATTGCGAAAAGTTGTTGAATCAAGAGAATTACTCTGGCTTCTGGAATTTTTTTTTAGCTTCATGCATAAAATTATGCATTCGGCGAATTTAATGTCCTCTGGCAGATAAGCTATGCAGAAGTGAGATGAGAAGCATAAATAGTAGAAGAAATTAAATATCAACCAAAATTTTGGTTCCATTGACTGCATGTTGTGTTGTGGGCTAAAACAATCATGCACGCACATGGGACAATCCTTTGAATGATCCGGTGGTTCTGAGTCTGATTGTAACATTATTTTGCAGGTAGCTGAAGTAATAAAAGCAGTAGACAAGAATGAAAAAGAAGGAGCAATATTGGTGTTCCTCCCCGGATGGTTGGAGATCAAACAGACAAAGCGACTATTGGACGAGTATTACGGCCAATCCGGTGTACATATGATATTGCCTGTACATTCAAGGTGGGTGTAGAAATAAAATAAAAAGACGTGTAGCACTCGGGGACTGCCGCGGTAAAGCTATTGCATAGCATTTTTATCAACTTATGCTATTATATTATTTATTTATTTTTTATTTATGCAGTTAATTTTTTCTTTGAACATATATACTTACACGGCGCACATGCGGTGAGTGTGGCATTATAAAGTTATGATAGATACCCCTATATACTTTCTCACAAACAGCTGTTTACGTATTCGTCCGATTTCGGAGCAGCTCGTCTCGATCCGTGCGAGCCTCGGGTGTTAGGTTTTATTTTTGTTACGGAATTTCTTGATTCGGTCGCCGCGCTCGAAGCCCGCTATGCAATAGCTTAAAAACTGAATACATCACACACAATTTAAAGGTAGTAGAGCCGGCTCGACCGGGGCGGTATTACCCACGCACAGAAGATAAACCTAAAATGATAGCATTTGTGATGTCGTGTTTCGTTGGTGAGTGCGAGACCGGAGGCCCAATGATGCAGAAGCATCACTAGCTCGCCATAGTGTGGGTCACCATGCTGCATTGTTGCATTGTCTGCACGAACAATGAGCATAGTGACCACCACTCTTGGATTCTGCTCATGCTTTCCATCAGGCAGAGTGGAGTCACTTTAGCAGGGCCAAACATAAGAAAACACAGCCGTCTGAACCCAAACTAGGCAAAGCCTGTACGTTAACCAAACTACTAACCATTGATTCTAAGTCGGGCATCTATATCTTCTTTACAAGACCCAGGTTCGTTCGTGCGCGGAGTACTGTTCTCACTGTTGGTGCCCCACAGTATCTATTTGACGCTCTCGATCGGTTGCAGCTGCGAAGAGATATCGCCTCTATGGCAGTCCTCTATCGCCTGTATCATGGAGAGTGTTCTGAAGAGCTCTTCCAACTGGTCCCCTTTTCTCCTTCCTTTCCTCTACAGGACAACACGTGCTGGCCTGCGCGGTCACTCTTTTAGAGTGGAAGACATACGCTCTCCAACGCAAAAAAAACGTTTCGGTTCTTCCTTCTTGTGTCGAGCGATCAAAACATGGAACTCACTGCCCTTCCCTCTATGATCCCGGGTCCTTTTTTTTTTTTTTTTTTTTTTAGCGGGACGTGAAAAAGCATCTCACACGCCGCCATAGTGTGGGTCACTATGCTGCATTGTCCACGTTCACATTGAGGATAGTGCCCACCACTTTTGGATTCTACTTATGCTTTCCATCAGGCAGAGTAGAGTCATTTTGGGAGCTTGAACAAAAAAAAGGAGAGTTCTATGTCCCGCAGTGGACTGTTAAGCCGCGTCTCCAACGAAATTTGAGAACACAAAAAAAGGTTTACAACACAAATGTTGCCAACTTTTGTTCGGTGTAGACTCGGGTTTACAGAAACTTTTATCACCAACACGTGTTGACAACACAAAAGTTGACAACTTGTATTCTGTGGAGACTGGTCTTTATATACGTGTTGATATGATGTGATGTAAAACATATTTATAAATACATGCCTAATATACCTATCATACATAAAATACACCCAGACACAAAAAAAAATCGTGATGTGAATTGTTATAGGCTGATGATGGTGAATATTATTAGAATTGATTTCGTTTCAGATTATCAACGGAAGACCAATCAAAGATGTTCTCAATTCCACCTCCAGGGATACGCAAGATAGTACTCGCTACGAACGTAGCAGAGACATCCATCACGATACCAGACGTCGTCTACGTCGTAGACATTGGCAGTCACAAGGAGAACAGAATCATGGAACGTTCAGGTAATTCGTTGCTTGGAATTTTCATGACAGTGGAGGAAAATGTGGTGAGGAAATATTAGGTATGGGAGTTACAGGGCACAAGAGAAGAGGAGGAAAATGGGGATGCACTGTGTGAGAGAAAATATGCGCAACAAAAACATACTACAGCGCCATCTACCGAAGACATACGGAACTACTGAGTAACTGCTAATCCTGTATCGTGATATAGAAATTCTTGCTCTGATTAGGGTTTATACAACTTTGCAATAGTATTTTTAACATACTGCGCTGACCCCAAATAGTATTAGGATAAGGGCAAACAAATGATGGAAAACCCCCAAGACAATTGAATTATTCCTGGGACTTTCCGAGTGTCATAACTCGCTGTGATCGTGGGTCACTGCTGTTCAGGAGTCACAGTGGTGGGAGCGGTAGGGTTTAGTCCCAGAAAATCAAAAATAAAAGATAATTCAAGGAGGCGTAATCTAACTACTATCTTCACAACAAAAGTTCTCACTTAGCATACAATTTTTTTGTGCAAAAGCCTTGGGTTCATCAACTACTGTCGAGTAGCCCAGTGATTTCCAAAGTAGTCTATACAGACCACAGGGGTCAACGGGATACTCGATAGGGGTCAACCTTGACGTGACGTGATTGTAGCAAGAGGGGTCCACCGAACCCAAAAAAAAATAAAAGTAGTCTACGAGAAAAAGTTTGAGAACCTCTGAATTAAACCTGTCATACATTAGAGGTGTATTAAATTTATATTTATTTATTCGTAGGCACTGCAAGTTTAGAAACAGTTTGGGTATCGCTCGCAGGTGCTAAGCAGAGGACTGGTCGAGCTGGAAGAGTTCAACCGGGTATGTTTTAACTGTTTAGTTTAAATTTATAAAACAAATGTATATTTAAGAGATAAAGGCTGATGGTGAATGGATAGGCATTTACCTACTGACTACCCTCGAAACCAAAAACCGTTGAAATATCATGAAATTTTAAAGAAATGTTTTTTTATGGTATAAGTGGCAAACGATCAGACGTATCACCTGATGGCAAGCGACCACCGCCGCCCTTGGACACCCGCAACACCCGAGGCGTAACAAGCGCGTTGCCGGCCTTTGGGGAATGGGGAAGGGGATGTGTGAAGGGGTTGGGGTATGGGCCTCTGGTATCCTCACTCACTCGGTGAAACACAGCGCAAGCGCTATTTTACGCTGGTTTTCAGTGAGGCCGTGGTATCACTCCCGTCGAGCCGGTCCATTCATACCGAAGCGTGGTTCTCCCAAGGTAGAGTAAGAGTAAATGTATTTATAAGTAAGTGACGACAGCTAAAAAAACGCCACAGAGCGTTTTTAGGAAGTCCAAAACCTCTAAATGAGGGTGTCTAAATATAATAGAAAAAAGTTAAAGTCAAAATACGTTGTAAGAAATATTTATTACAGGTCACTGTTATAGAATGTTTACTAAAGAGAGGGAAGCAGAGTTCGTTCCACACACCACACCTGAAATATTAAGGTAATTTCATGTGTTTGATACACTGACCTCTATTATACAAGTACGCTGGACTGCATACGTCGTAATCTAAATGAAGCCATTTGATTTTCGCCATTTTGGCGCTGATAACAGTGTGATGTTCCGTGGAACTAATATTAGGGATGAGCCATAACTTGAAGTATAGCATCACTTTATCGATATAAATACTTGGTGTCATTTCCTCCTTTACATGTGTACTTACAAGACATAAAAGGAATTTCACCCAGTTATTAATAATTTGTTAGCATTTAAGAAATCAACTTTACTAACAATCATTTTCAGTTTCAATAAAATTTAACCCCCTTATGTTACCCCCCTTATGTAGTTCACTGCAAGTTCAAATACACAAACTCTTATTATATAAATGATTTAAATATCACTTGGCAAACACCAAACATAACAAGTATTGTCCTAAATAAACAGAGATGCACCAAAATAACAATGGTAATTTGCAACAAATGTCAATTTTAGTACGTGAGACCCTCGTGAGTGGCGCTTCAAAACGGCACAAAAACAACTGTCATTTCTTAGAGAATATTTAGTCCAGCGTACTTGTATAATAGAGGTCAGTGGTTTGATTCATACACTAGATTTATAAAAATGTAAAAAAAAAAAATTGTGTACCAAAAGCTAAAAAAATAATTTGGTAAAAAATATTCGGTATAAAATCGTTGGGCATGGCGTAAACTGAGATGACTTTATACTAACGATTTTATACTGAATATTTTTAACAAATTATTTTTTTAGCTTTTAGTACACTATTTTCAATAAAACCGTTAAAACAAATTTCAATTACTAGATTTGACCCAAACAAACAAAAAACCGACTCAAGCTAAATATTTTGTTTTTTCATTGTTATTTTGTACTGATACCTATTTTACCCACGCTTGCTCTTAGTTTGTAGCATAAAATTAAACCTCGGAAAATTAAAAAAAAATTGAATGCATCATTTATAAATCTTCCATCCTGAAGGATTACCAGGTGTTTTCCTCGAATTTGAATAGAACCAATCGGATAGTATAGATTTTCACTCCCAAATAGAAAACCGTTCAAATTAGTTCACAAATGCCTGAGTAAAATAACAAAGATTTTATAATTATTATTTTTACGATAATTAACGCGATCACTTATTAGAAGGTATTACATACCTCTGATTTGCCTGACGTTTCAACCAAGTTGCACTGGCCGTGGTCACAGGTTGACGAGTCACAAGTGTAATACCTTCTAATAAGTGATCGCGTTAATTCCCGTAAAAATAACACTTATTATATCATGGAACGCAAAAGTTTAAAAGTTAGTAAAACAAAGATTTTATTTTTATAAGACAACTTCCGCATTAGGAAGAAATCTTGCGTGGACGGGGACTATACAAACATACATGAAACGGACACAAAGAACACCCAGACTCAGAACAACACTTCGTGGATCACACAAAGTGTTGTCCCATGTGGGATTTGTTCCTGCAACACTAAGTACAGTAGGGAGCAGCGAAGTCACAGCTTGAAGGTTTTTTTTTTTTATATTTTCGGACATCTAACACACAGCGCCATCTAGTCCCAAGCTAAGCAGAGCTTGTGTTATGGGTACTAGACAACTGATACAAATACATATATACTTTTTTTTTGTAAATACATACATATTATACATAGAAAACACCCAAACTCCGAAACAAATATTTGTAGGTCATACAAACATTTGGTCCGACCCAGGAATCGAACCCGAGACCTCATGATCAGCAGTCGCACACGCCAACCGCGAGACCAACGAGGCAGTCGGATGACTGCACGGATGGTTTGCACCATCCGTGCAGTCATTCATCTGTAACAATAATTATATTTATTTAAAGCTGATGCACATGTTGTACAAAGTTTTATAAAGCTAATCTCAGGAACTGCTAGTCCGATTTGAAAAAATCTTGACTGGAGTGTCGATGAAAAATGTTGAAAAACGAGGGGAAGGTTAATTGTTTTAAGAGCTTCTTTCATTTTCATACATAACGCTACGGGCAATAAGAGATGGTGAACAAGGTTGCGTGGGTTAAAATACAATCAAATTTTTCTCATTTTGAAGTCTGTTAAAAACCTCTCATAGTTCATGATACTTATTGCGACGGTTAATTCCAGGATACCTTTAGAACAAACCGTCCTGGACTGCAAGTCCTACGCGCCAGATGAAAGTGTAGCAGAGTTTCTATCGCAGCTGCCGGAACCGCCAAGCAATAAAGCCATCAAACTTGCCGTTGACGACCTGAAAGAAATCGGTGAGTAACACATTCATATCATCCTCAATCCATCTACAGTATTTTAATAGTCCACTGCTGAACATGGGATTGTCTTCTTAGAGAAAGGTTTGTCCTTTGTCCTCTACCACCAGAGCCTGACCCATGATCCATAATATGTCGAAACATAGCTCTCACTGATAAATTTTAAACAAAAATAAATTATCGGATAACCCTGTTATAATAGCTTTAGTCTGCAGCTCCGCGCGTATGTCGGCTATCGCGATAAATAATTGATTTTTGTGTTTGAACCGCAATCCCAAAAATCGCCTGTAGGAACGCCTAACCGAGGATAATGTCTATTGATTTAGCTGGTCTATACTATACACAATATTCGTTTCTCCATAACGCGAGAATAGAATAGAAAATTGATATAACGCCATCTATCGAACTGAAATGAAACTATAGGTAAACCGCCGTAAGCGTGGCCTTCCTGATGGTCTGCGGGGCGCGGGGCGGGAGCGCGCTCAGCCAATCAACTAGTCTGCCGGTGTCGGCCGGCAGTGACTGACGTGAACGCCAGTCCGCGCGTCAAATTTTTCTAGCGACTGCTACACACGATAATATTAATCTTGCGACATGGATCAGGATAACCTACCTACTCTGCGTAATAAAAAATTAAATAGACAGTCAAAAATTATGTTATTAAATGTTGCCAAATTTATTAAACAAATGAACTGTCGCAAGATACGTCATCGGAATCTTCAAATGAAGAAAGTTCATGTGATGAAGAAAGTTCTGATTAATGATAATATGTATATATTTTTCTATTTCCTACTTTCAATTATTATGTCTGTGATAAATAAATAAAATAAATAACGACCATTGTTTATTAATATTAGTTCTAATAAATGTAAAAATAAACTTTAAAAAATACTTAAAATAAAAAAACTCATTAAAAATATATCATAGGTGTAAATATGTATATCAATCTTAAGATCAATTAAATCTCAAGATACGAGTCATTACGTCGTATCGTGTATAGCCGGTTGCATCACCCGCCCCGCGCCCCGCAAAGCATCAGGAAGGCCACGCTTACGGCGGTTTACCTATAATAGACATTATTTTAATGAAACAGTGTTATTCTGATGTATAAACAACTTTCTTATTTATAACAACACACTGTATTTCTCCAGGTGCTCTAACTCCTCATGAACAGCTGACCCGTCTTGGAGGGCTGCTGTCCTCGTTGACCCTCCACCCTCGTATAGGCCTGACCCTGGTCCACTCGGCTGTGGTGGGGAACGTGGTGGCAGCCAGCACCACGGCCGCACACTGTTCATCCAACACTGAGCTGTTCATCAACGCAGCTGATAGACGGGATGGTATGTATTGTGAAGAAATATTATTCCAGAACAAACACTACACAACACACACACCCCTTAACATCCGAAAGTTCTCGTTGATTTCTTGAGGCACAGAATAAAGCCGGGTTTTCACAATACGAGTTGGCTCGAACCGAGTGCACTCGGATGTCTACTCGGACGGTACTCGTATTATGTAAACACCTGATCCGAGCGCACTCGGACGCCGGCATCAAATCCGAGTAGACTCGGTCACTGCTCTATTTTTCGAGCTCACTCGGATCATTTTATAAAAACAAAATGGCGACAACTAAAAAAAAGTGGAGTGACTACAAGTGGTGGGTGCTACTTTTTCTATGGTTAAAATTGTAATTGTTTAATATCAAATGATTTTTAAACGTTATTTGATATTCCTCTTCTACTTCACGAAGAAAATTATTTGATGCACCCTATTGATCACGTGTTTAAATCCATTTCCGTGTCCAAATTTTTTCTCTTTTCGTTTTTTCCACTTTCGTGATTTTGAACTTCCGCTATTAACATATCTGCTACAACATCTATACCTCGCAGCAGCAGATCAGTCGATGACATCTTGATTGTGTAAGGAGACAAATGACCACAATACGAGTGCACTACTATCGTCTGTAAACCACTATCCGAGTACACTCGTATGAAGCCGACTCGTACGAGTGTACTCGGTCCGAGCCAACTCTTATTGTGAAAACGCGGCTTTATGAACCTTACATCGGATATAGATTGATTGCCGCGCGTTTTTAAGTCGTGGGGTGTCGTGAAGCACCAGATACGAACAAAGTTCCTTATCATAAAATATAATAATACATACACCTTACAGATGGCGCTAAACAAAATTTTTCGTTCACGCTCTTTTAAAACCACAAAATTGTCTTAACACTTTTATTTTATTATAAATGATTTATAAAAATATTTAATAATAGTAAACTGCAATAATAATTATTATGATAAATAGCTAAACTGGTCACTTGTGCTGCCACCTAGTTATCTCTACTGAAACAAGTTCTGTCTAGAGTTACTCCGTACTTGTTACATACAACTTACAGATGCAAAATTTTCGTTCACGAAATCTTACGTTACGGACACTTTTTAGCGGCTAGGGTACCCCTGCGCAACGCCCCATTAGGAACTTCGTTCCAAAAAAAACAAAACTTACAAAAGTCGGTAGGTGAAACTGATAAAAGCGTGTCAAAAATGTCTCCTAAACATGATGCATTCATAAACCCTTTCAAATTTAATTCAATCAAAGGATATCCCAAACAGGTACGCTTCAAAAAATGTATTATTATTAATGCAAGATGTTTTTGAACAGAAATTCGTGAAATCAAACGCAAGCACAGTTCTACTTCAGACTACTGGGCGTTGTACAGCATACAAGAAGATTGGATGTCGCTGATGCAAGAGCAAGGAAGAATGGCCAGTGACGAGTACTGCTCGAAATATTCGCTGAGAGGAGACAGACTCGCTTATATACGCTGTAAGACACTTGTATTATTAAATAAATAAATATTTCGGACATCTGACACACAACGCCATCTAGTCCCAAGCTAAGCAGAGCTTGTGTTGTGGATACTAGACAACTGATATAAATACAAATATACTTTTTTTGTAAATACATACATATTATAGATAAATATTAAATAAATAAAATATAAATATTTTGGACATCTAACACACAACGCCATCTAGTCCCAAGCTGAGCAGAGCTTGTGTTATGGGTACTAGGCAACTGATACAAATACATATATATATATATTTTGTGAAAACATACATATTATACATAGAAAACACCCAAACTCCGAAACAAATATTTGTAGATCATACAAACATTTGCTCCGACCCGGGAATCGAACCTGAGACCTCCAGCACAGCAGTCGCATACGCTACCACTACACCACCGAGGTAGATAAGTATTGTAATAATAATTATGATTTTCTTGAATTGTCCTTGTTGACTTTGTTTTTTTGTTGAATTTGACTGACCGATGATGATAGGACCGGAGACAACTATAGAAATTTCTTTATTAAACATAATTACAAGATACAAATATAATAGTACGGATTACCGTACTATTGTTTTAGTACGGATTACCGTACTGTGCTATTAAGCTGCAGTAGCAAAAACTGTGTTCCAACTATTAACGCTCACTTCCAGATGTATGTAAACAATTGTCGCTAACTCCTAATTTTGGTGTTTTACAAGTATCTCTGAATTGCGGTAGTCGCTTGACATCTATCAAGCAACACCAATTAATCAATCAGGTTTCAAGAAAATATCGTTTGGAACCTGACTGATCTTGATCGATACATCACTATTTTCTTATCGTGAATAGACTATAGTTCTATATATAATTTCTTCCAGCTCTATCAAACCTTCATTTGGAACAGCTCCTGAAATCCAGTATGATAGTTCCTACGACTGAGGCCGAAGAACTGAACCGTTTCTCAGATATTGAAGAGCTGATGTGTGGAGTTCTCTTGTCAGGAGCGAACTCTCTTCTCGTCACCAATAGACAAGTCAAGACCAAAGGGAAGATGAGTACTGTTACTAACATATTCACCAGGTAAGTCTTGAGACTCTTGTGTATCGTGTAGTGTATGTGTCTATTCTCAGTCACTTCACTTAGTTACGCATTCACTCATTCACACATCATACTGTGTATGAATGAGAAGGAAGCATTATGTTGTCTCTAGTGCACGTGCGGTCGTGACACAGTTCAGTCAACTGTGAGCGACCCAGGTGAGCGGGCACGTGCGTCTCAGAGCCGACATATACTCGTATATGGATATACTACATATGGATTTGTCTTATGATGAAACAACGGCCCTTTATAGCCGGCGGTCGTGAATTCGATTTCCATTCAAAGATTGTGTGATGACCATGACAATTTGGTCTGTCTAGCTGTAATATACTATGTTATTTATATACATACTTAATATAATAAATTCAAAAGCAATTGTCTGTCTATTACACTTTCACAGTTAAACCGCTGCACCGATTTTAATGAAATTTGGCATTGAGATACTTTAATTCTTGAGAGAGAACATAGGGTGAAGCCGTGGGAATTATCTAGTATAAGTACGTTTATCACCAACCATCCATAGTACAGGCTTTGTTTATTTTAGGATTAGATATGTGTATTAGATTTGTAGTTATTATTTATTACTGAGCAAGCGAACTACGCAGGACAACAGCACTGCAAAGGAAAGAAAATTTGACTCAACCCCTATACCCAATAATACAGAAGCATCACTAGGCCGCCATGGTGTGGGTCACCATGCTGCGTTGTTGCATTGTCTGCACGAGCAATGAGTATGGTGACCACCACTCTTGAATTCTGTTTATGCTTTCCATCAGGCAGAGTAGTCATTTTGGCAGGGCCAAGCAAAAAAAAAAATACCAACCCATCCAGCCAGCGTGGCCAAAACCTCGTTTCTAAGAAGAAAGCTATATCCTATCAAAGGCCGTTGATGATGATGATGAGGATGATGAAATATTTGATTTTTCCTCAGTACTGGTGACCGAGCCCACATTGGAAGCGAAAGCGTGAACCACGGCATCAACAAACGCAGTATAAAGAACCATTTGCTGGCGTACTTTGGTGGTCACCACTCAGCCGAGAGACGAGCCCTGGTGGTTTACAAGAACTCTCTCATTCCACCACATACTGCTCTTCTGTTTTGTCCTGGAGACATTAGAAAAGACTCGGTAAGTTTGTTCAATCTATATTCGACGTTATGTATATTGTCGTAAGGTTCATTGTTCTGTGACGTAATGTATTATTATTAGAACTTATCTAGAATTTCTTCCAAACCGAACGTCGTGTCTTTTCCCGGATCGTTTCTTTTATTAAAGTACACGCGGCAAACGAAATAGCTTATCAGGTTTATATGTGATTATTTATGTATTTAGAAAAATATAAGTATGTGGTTAGTGTGGTTACCATGCCATATTACAAACTATGCCTAGTTTGAAATCAAACAGCCGTGTGTGAGATTGTCATATTTGTATATTGTGTCGCGGGTGCGTTCAAAAACATACATGATATTTGTATCTTGTGTCGCGGGTGCGTTCACAAACATACATGATATTTGTATCTTGTGACGCGGGTGCGTTCACAAACATACATGATATTTGTATCTTGTGTCGCGGGTGCGTTCACAAACACACATGATATTTGTATCTTGTGTCGCGGGTGCGTTCACAAACATACATGATATTTGTATCTTGTGTCGCGGGTGCGTTCACAAACATACATGATATTTGTATCTTGTGTCGCGGGTGCGTTCACAAACATACATGATATTTGTATCTTGTGTCGCGGGTGCGTTCACAAACATACATGATATTTGTATCTTGTGACGCGGGTGCGTTCACAAACATACATGATATTTGTATCTTGTGTCGCGGGTGCGTTCACAAACACACATGATATTTGTATCTTGTGTCGCGGGTGCGTTCACAAACATACATGATATTTGTATCTTGTGTCGCGGGTGCGTTCACAAACATACATGATATTTGTATCTTGTGTCGCGGGTGCGTTCACAAACATACATGATATTTGTATCTTGTGTCGCGGGTGCGTTCACAAACATACATGATATTTGTATCTTGTGTCGCGGGTGCGTTCACAAACACACATGATATTTGTATCTTGTGTCGCGGGTGCGTTCACAAACATACATGATATTTGTATCTTGTGTCGCGGGTGCGTTCACAAACACACATGATATTTGTATCTTGTGACGCGGGTGCATTCACAAACATACATGATATTTCTATCTTGTGACGCGGGTGCGTTCACAAACATACATGATATTTGTATCTTGTGTCGCGGGTGCGTTCACAAACACACATGATATTTGTATCTTGTGTCGCGGGTGCGTTCACAAACATACATGATATTTGCATCTTGTGTCGCGGGTGCGTTCACAAACACACATGATATTTGTATCTTGTGTCGCAGGTGCGTTCACAAACATACATGATATATGTATCTTGTGTCGCGGGTGCGTTCACAAACATACATGATATTTGTATCTTGTGTCGCGGGGACTTTCTTAACATACATCAAACGGATACAAAGAACACCCATGGGTGGTGTGATTCAGTCAGTCCGCTTAAACCTACGCTATCCGTGCAGTCAAATCATATGACTCTTTGTTTGTCCTCTAGCTAGACATTACACACCCCCCTACTAAGGGAAAAAGTGAGCTTTTCCCAACAAGCACACAAGGAAAACCACCTAAAAAAAGATGTTAAAAGGAATAATGAATAAAAATTCTCTTCATTCACAGTTTGGATTGTCCAAACCGCAAAACCGAAATTTACTTATAAAAGTACCTACTTGTTTTGATAGGCTTGAGTTATCTACACATATAAATAAAATTGAAGTGTATGTTTGTAATTTCAAATTATAAAGTATATACGGTATTGATTTGACTGCCTCGGTGCCGCAGTGATAGCGTATGCGTCTGCTGTCCTTTAGGTCTCGGGTTTGATTCCCAGGTTGGACCAAATGTGTTTATGATATGCAAATATTTGTTTCAGAGTTTGGGTGTTTTCTATATATAATATGTATGTAAAGAAAATATTGTTATGGTTTTTCTTTACCTTTTTAAATTAACTCGACCATAGATACTATAGATGTGACTTTCAAAAAGTGACATCTAAGAGAATTTAAAAAGGTTGTGAGGAATTGATTTTAAAACGTTGTTAAGTATTGTAAGATAAATCCAAACTGAAATAAGGACTTTAAATGTTGTTTTTTGTTCTTACAGGTAAGTGAAAATCATTTGAGATAGAAAAACTTGTTTATAAAATAACCCTCTTATAAATAAATTGTTTTTGTTCTTACAGAAAACGCAATTTTCTTTATTTCACATCATAGAGTGTAACAATATTATAAAACAACATTTACTGAAAACATTTTAAGAAATATGGAGAAGTTACGGTTTGATTTTACTGTGAAAACTTCGGGAGATGGAAAATCTAACATTATTTGCATCACTTCAATAGGTACACCCAATGGACAGACTTATAAAATACCGGTCGAATACCAACCTGCAAGTTTACACCAGGTAATTACATCTACTTCAAGCTATAACAAGATAAAAAAAACATTAAATAAAAGGCATCAGACAAGAAAAATATGGATAACTTCAACTGATGAAATATCAAAGGTCTATTTGGATGAAGAACAAAATTTACAATTTAATGATTTTTATCTGGAAGAAATTGTGGAAGACACAGATGATAATAAATCTTTACCCGGTGGCTCGAATCAAAACTTAGAAAAACTCTTAGAAAAATTACTTGAAGAAAAACAAAGTAAATCAGAAATTCAGAATTTAGGGAAAATTTCAAAAGATTTTATGATTGAGAAGTTCACAGGTAAAAATGCAAATGCTCACCAATGGATTAGGGAGTTCAACAAAGAATGTAAACGTTTCCATATTGAAGAAGACCAAAAGAAGATTGAAATATTAAAATTTTTTTTAGAAAATTCCAGTCTGGACTGGTACAGCTGTACGTTAATGAAAATTACAATAAAATCAGAGTGGAATAAATGGGAGAAAAGTTTCTGTGATACATTTGCAAACAAAGGTTGGTCATCCATTAGATATGCCCTTGCATTTAAGTATCAAATGGGTTCACTTCTTGAATATGCACTAAAAAAAGAAAAATTGTTATTAGAAGTCAGAAGGTCAATCGATACTGGGACACTCATAGATCTTATAGCATCAGGTCTGCCTAACTATCTGACTGATAAAATTGACCGGGAGACTATACAAGAAACCGAGGATCTCTACAATGAGTTAGGAAAATTAGAACATCTTGTCGGAAAAAATAAATATGATAAAAAACACTATACACATATTGATACTAAAAACAAAAAATTTGAAGAGAAAAAGCCATGTCAGATCTGCATAACCGAGAAAAAAGGGAAACGCTTCCATCCTGAAGAAAATTGTTGGTTTAAAGAAAAAAATCACAAAGCAGCTGTGAGGAGCGTTAACAACTCTGAACTAGAAATTGAACTAAATATGGAGAATCCAAAAAACTAGAAGTACCACCATTAATACAAGTAAAATTACTATTAAATGATACTTTACAAGTTTCTGGAATTTATGACTCGGGGTCAAATGTGTCATTAATTAATGCAAAATTATTGAAAATAAAAAACAGACAGCATACGAGTAAAATACAACCAGTAAATTTGAAAACTATTAATGGTGAGAAGAAAACAAAAGGTATAATAACTGTTAAAATAAAAATTTATGATATTGAAAGAATTATGGACATCTTCGTGATAGACAATGAAAATTTTCATTATGATTTCTTAATTGGTTTGGATTGCATCAAAAACTTTAATCTAATGCAAACTGAAGCATTAAATATTATACAGTGTAAAAAACCAGAAGAAAAGAAGAAATTCTTGAACGAAGAGAATACGGAGAATAATATTTTAAATTCAATAAATGTCAAAATACCTGATGTACTAGGTGACATAAAAGAAAAAAAAGATTCTGTATACTCTGAGGTATTGCAACAACAAATTAATCATATAAATAGGTGTGAAGTAAACTTCAATGAACATATAAATTTAGAAAAATTTGAAATATCAAAAAATCATCTGGACTTACATCAGCAAACAGAAATTGATAACTTAATAAAAAAATACAGCTCAGTCTTTGCTAAAGATAAATATGACATTGGCACAGTGCGCGACTATGAAGCTCATATAGACTTGCTGATGGATAAATATTGTTACAAACGTCCATACAGGTGCACCGTTGAGGATAGGAAAGAACTTGAAAAACAAATATCAACATTATTAAATAAAAAATTGATTGAAGAATCCTATAGCCCATTTGCTGCCCCTGTTACTCTTGCATATAAAAAAGAAGATGATAAGAAAAGCAGACTATGTATAGATTTCAGAGAATTGAACAAAATTGTTGTTCCACAATTACAGCCATTTCCTTTAATTGAAGATTTAATGGTGAAAACCGTAAACTGTAAGTACTTTTCTACTTTCGACATAAATTCTGCATTTTGGTCAATTCCTTTAAAAATTCAAGATAGATACAAAACAGCTTTTGTTACACAAACAGGCCACTTTCAATGGACTTGCCTTCCCTTTGGGTTAAAGACAGCTCCAGCTATTTTTCAGAGAATACTAAGCAATATAATAAGAAAATACAAACTCTCTGAATTTACAGTAAATTTTATAGATGACATCTTGATTTTTTCTAAAACTTTTGAAGAACACATACAACATATATCTAAACTACTTGAAGCAATAAAAACAGAAGGATTTAGATTGAAATTTTCGAAATGTTCTTTTGCAAAAGATCATGCTAGATATTTGGGACATATAATAGAAAACAATTCTATTAGACCTCTCAAAGATTATCTAACTGCTGTAAAAAACTTCCCAATTCCAGAAACAAAAAAAAATATACGCCAGTTTCTCGGAAAAGTTAATTTTCATCATAAGTTTGTACCAAACAGCGCAATTATCTTAGATCCGTTACACTATTTATTACGAAAAGATGTAAAATTTATATGGTCCCCAGAATGCCAGAAATCATTTGACAAAATAAAAGAACTACTATGTTCAAAACCAATTCTTAAAATATATGACCCCGAACAACCAATAAAAATTTACACAGATGCTAGCATTAAAGGAATGGGAGCTGTGTTAAAACAAGAAGATAAAAACGGAATTAATAAACCTGTAGCTTATTTCTCAAAGAAATTGACAGAAACTCAAAAGAAAAAGAAAGCGATATATATTGAATGTCTAGCAATAAAAGAAGCTGTAAAATATTGGCAGCACTGGCTTATGGGAAAAGAATTTGTAGTATATTCAGATCATAAACCATTGGAGAATCTGAATATCAAAGCTAGAACTGATGAAGAACTCGGCGATTTGACATATTACTTATCGCAATACAACTTCAAAATAAAATATAACCCAGGAAAATCTAATCAAGAAGCTGACTGCTTAAGCAGAAATCCAGTCCTAGAACCTAGTGAAAATACTGATGACTTTTTAAAAATTGTAAATCTAATCAACCTGGATGATATAAAAAATGACCAATACATACATCTAAATCCACAAAATACAAATTCCAAGTTTATACTAGAGAATGAGATTTATTACAAAAGGAATAAAAGACGAAATAAAATCATACTATCAGAAACACTTAGTAAAACACTAATTAAAGATGTACACAATACTTATTGTCACATTGGAAGGACCCAGATGATAAATAAAATAACACCATTCTACACAGCAAAGAATATCTTCACAAATATTAAGAAAATTTGTGACGAATGTCAAATTTGTATCAAGAACAAATCAAGAAGGAAACCAAAATTTGGTTTGTTGTCACATTTAGGCCCAGCAACACGCCCATTTGAAATTGTATCAATTGATACCATTGGAGGCTTTGGAGGTTCACGGTCAACCAAAAAATATCTGCATCTTCTGGTCGATCATTTTACAAGATATGCTTACATTTTAACATCAAAAAATCAGAGCTCTAATGATTTTATTAAACTAATAAAAAATGTAACACAAAGCCATAACATTGAATTAGTACTAACAGACCAATACCCTGGTATAAATTCCAAGGAATTTAAAGACTTCTTAAAAAATAATAATATAACAATAGTGTTTACAGCTGTAGATGCACCATTTTCAAATGGTCTAAACGAAAGGCTAAATCAAACTCTAATCAATAAGATAAGATGTAAAATAAACGAAGGAGACAAGAAAACAGCATGGACAACTGTTGCACAAAAATGCGTAGAAAAATATAATGAAACAGAACATACAGTCACGAAGTTTACTCCAAAATACCTTTTGGAAGGAGAAAATGTGAACATTTTACCACCTGAACTAAAATCGAAATACACAAAAGAAGACCTGAGAAGAGATAGGAAGCTCGCCTTTGAAAATTCAATGAAATCTCACAACTATAATAAAAATATATATGATTTACATAGAAAAGAATACAAATTTGAAGTGGGGGACAGAGTTTTTGTAGAAAACGGAAGTCGACTGAATAGGAAGAAAATGGATGAACTTAGGATTGGACCATACAAAATCTTAAGTAAGATTTCTAACTCAATATATGAATTAAACACCGGACACAAGAAGGCAGAATCAAATTTCTACCATATTTCAAAGCTATTGCCAGTGGAAATTAGCATTAATCGAACAATTATTTGCAATCATTGTTCTCTCCGAGGGTTGGAGATGTAAAGAAAATATTGTTATGGTTTTTCTTTACCTTTTTAAATTAACTCGACCATAGATACTATAGATGTGACTTTCAAAAAGTGACATCTAAGAGAATTTAAAAAGGTTGTGAGGAATTGATTTTAAAACGTTGTTAAGTATTGTAAGATAAATCCAAACTGAAATAAGGACTTTAAATGTTGTTTTTTGTTCTTACAGGTAAGTGAAAATCATTTGAGATAGAAAAACTTGTTTATAAAATAACCCTCTTATAAATAAATTGTTTTTGTTCTTACAGAAAACGCAATTTTCTTTATTTCACATCATAGAGTGTAACAATATTATATGTATTTACAAAAAAGTATATATATAACTACATATTCTATCAGTCAATCTAGCCATCATAATACAAGCTCTGCTTAGTTTGAAGCTAGATGGCGTTGTGTGTGAAATGTCCGATTTTTTTTTATTTATTTATTCAAACAAAAAAAAACAAATTGTGTGTTTGTTCCGGCTAATCTCTGGAGCGGCCGGCTGGACCGATTTTGACGGGACTTTACTAGCAAATAGCTAATGATATAAAGAGTAATTTAGCCTACTTTTATTTTAGACTAGTTGCGTACCGCGGTGGTACTCGCGGTTCTTGATGTAAAGGTACAACAACTGAGGGAATACCGCGGAGCTCACTAGTATCCAAATATAATCAAATCGCATGACTAAGTAGGTGTGTCTTTTATTAACAACTAGCTTTTGCCTGCGGCTCCACCCGCGTAGATGTTGGATATCGCGGTGATTCAATCTATTCAATTCAATCTAACATAACTTTTTTATTTATGAACCGATTTAGATTAAACAAACTCTATTTGTTAAGTAAAGCAAACCACAACAGATTGGTGAAAACCGCATTCAAATCGGTTAAACCGATCCTAAGATTAGCGCGCACTAACGCACAGACAAACAGACAATAATTTTAAAAATCATTGTTTTGGGTTCTATTGTGTTCATAAAAATAATAATAAGGAAAATATATCAGGAAAACTTTTATAGGGGGGGCTATAAAAGTTTTCCTGATATATTTTCCATGTACAGACAGCGACCAGTTACGATTTTATTATATGTATTATTATATGTATTGATTGATGAATAATAATTATTAAACCTCACAATGAAATTCGATGTCGCAAGTAAAAACGCAAAGTGTGTCATCGCTGCCTATAATACAACTTCCTTAAAAATAATATCTATGCTAATATTATAAAATTTAATTCTTATATATAAAATTCTCGGTCACAATGTTAGTTACCATACTCCTCTGAAACGGCTGTACCGATTTTTATGAAATTTGGTGTGCATATCGGGTAGGTCTGAGAATCGACCAACATCAATTTTTTTTTTTAGCAAAACAATGTTTGCCGGATCTGCTAGTAATATATAATATTGAAGAATAGAATAGAAGGCACTAATCTCAGGAAGTACTGGTCCACTATTGAAGAATGCTATAGGCTATATCCCTTTAAAATACCAAAAAAATAATTCGCGACAGCATATTATATTATGTCTATTGTAAAGAAATTAGTTCACGCTGTTGAAAGTGAAATGAACGTGGCTCCACTGCCTTGAAAATAGTTATAGATATTTCATTAAGGCACTCAAACTTGTACAATTATTATATAATATTTTTATTGTATTTGTAAATGTAGTATAAAAAAAATCGGCCAAGTGCGAGTCGGACTCGCGCACCGAGGGTTCCGTATGAACCTGTAGGTATATAATTAAAAGTTTTTTTGATTTTTTCTGTTACCTGTGCTGTAAGCTATTGCTTCTTACAAAATTTCAATTTTCTATGTCAACGGGAAGTAGCCTTTTGTTTTGTAGTAGTAGTTTTTTTGTAGTAGGAAGGTTTTGATTCCCTTGCGAGTAGTTGCGAGTTTCAAAATATGCGATTTAGATGTATAAATGTACAACCTTTGTGTTGACTTAGTTTTTTTTTTTTTTCACAGTTTAAAAGCAATTAGACCTAAGTATTTGATATGAATTTCAACTTAATACCTCTACGTGTTCATGAGGAAAAGGGTAATAATTTTATGATTAAAAAAAATTTGTGATGTAACAAAAAAATTAAGGTTTTCGAAATTTTTCCTTTATGTGTGCTATAAATCTTTGCTTCATGCCAAATTTCAAGATTCTAGGTCGACTGGATCTGTATCCTTTAGGGTTTGATTCCCTTGCGATTAGTTGCGAGTTTCATAATATGGGGTTTAAATTGCTGTTTCTTTTGATTGCGTTAACATAGAAGTTTGCTTTTGTTACAGCTTAAAGGTATTATAGACCTGAGTAGTTGATATGAATGTCAATTTAATACCTCTACGCTACGCGTTTATGAGGAAAGGGGAAGTAAGTTTAAAAGTTTTTGAAAATATTTTTATTATATCATTATCATGTAACTAAAAATGTATGCTTTCTGCAATTTTTCCTTTATCTGTGCTATAAGACGTTGCTTCGTACCAAATTTCAAGATTCTGAATTCACGGGAAGTACCCTGTAGGATTTGATTCCCATGCTAGTGTCGAAAATTTATATCATAAACGACTGTATCTTATGTTTGCGTGTGCTCAGAAGTTTGATTTTTTCACAGCTCCGATTGACAGTAGACCTGCGTATTTGATACAAATTTCAGCTAGAAACCTAAACGCGTTCCTGAGAAAAAGGGTCTTAAGAGACAGACAGACGGACAACAAAGTGATCCTATAAATAAGGGTTCCGTTTTTTCCTTTTGAAGAACGGAACCCTAAAAACAACAAAATATGAGTTGTTTACACAGTTTTAGACGTAACAATTAGCGATCTTATCGCTCATTGATCATAACATAGATCTACTTACTGAAAAAAATTTTTTTGGCAAATTATATACCACACACTTTCACGGGAATATTCAATATTAATTAATAAAAAAGAAAAATAACATTAATGTACAGGTATACACCGCTTCTCCATACAAATCTAATATATTAATAAAAATGAAATACTGAAATGTAATTCTATGTACGAGCATGGCTACCGATCGATTCGAATCAAATTGCACCAAATTAGATAATTCTTTTTATAACAGACTTCAAAAAAGAATTCGTTCTATGTTCCACTGTATGTATTTTTTATGTGTTTTCTATTGTCAGGACAAGGTTTGTATTTATGAAAATTACTAGTTGTTGCCCGCGGCTCCGCCCGCGTATATGTCGGTTATCGCGGAAAATAGTAGCCTATGTGTTATTCTGATGTATACATCAGAATAACACATAGGCTACTATTTGCCTACTAGCTACTACTACTAGCTTATAAGCTAATAGGTCTTTACCTATGAAATTGCCGTTTTGTATGCAATAAGTGAAAGTACTTATTTTTTCAAACTTTTTTATTTCTGTTATTCGAAGTAATCACCCATGCAATCGACGCATCTTTGCCAACGCATTGGCGGTTTATTCGCTAGAGCTTCCAACCCCAGCTCTTGCAGCTGCTTCACGACAACGCGCGACCCCATACTGCGCAACAAACAGTCTCCAAGCTGCAAGAGCTGAGGTTGGAAGCTCTCCCTCATCCGCCATACTCACCAGACCTTGCAACTACCGACTATTACTTTTTCCAAAATTTAGACAACTTTTTCGTGGGTAAAAAATTCAATTCTCGAGAGGCAGTACAAAATGCCTTTGAAGAGTTTGTTGCCTCCCGTCCAGCTGATTTTTACAAGAAGGGCATCAATAAACTGCCAATGCGTTGGCAAAGATGCGTCGATTGCATGTGTGATTACTTCGAACAACAGAAATAAAAAAGTTTGAAAAAATAAGTACTTTCACTTATTGCATACAAAACGGCAATTTCATAGGTAAAGACCTAATATATTACTGTAAAGTTTCAACCAAATCCGTTCATTAGTTTTCGCGTGAAAGAGTAACAAACATCCATCCATCCATTCATACTTACAAACTATCACGTTTATAATATTAGTATAGAAGTATAGATAAGAAAACTGGAAGCTAATTTTTTTTAGTTCACAACTGTACTACCCGTGGGAAGCTGAGGCGGTCATAAATAACAAAATCAAGGGCATAAATAATTACGAAAAAAAATTGTGGTACGAAGTTCACCAGGTCAGCTGGTAAATAAATAAAAAATTCAAATACATACGTACATTTATAATCATAAAACCGATTCATGGAAATATGAAAATGACAAAATGTGTTGGAGACCGCAAAATACTTTGCCGATGCATCTGTGACCCACAAGGGTTTTTTATATTGCATATAGATGGTAAACATGTATTTATTAATGTATATATAACCAAATATATGTTACTGTTTAAGCCTATAAGCCACAACTGCGGTAATTTTCCAGTAAAACATATTAATAGGTCTTTACCTATGAAATTGCCGTTTTGTATGCAATAAGTGAAAGTACTTATTTTTTCAAACTTTTTTATTTCTCATATTCGAAGTAATCACCCATGCAATCGACGCATCTTTGCCAACGCATTGGCAGTTTATTGATGCCCTTCTTGTAAAAATCAGCTGGACGGGAGGCAACAAACTCTTCAAAGGCATTTTGTACTGTATGATTATCCATGCAACCGATTATCTTTTTAACCGACTTCCAAAAGGAGGAGGTTCTCAATTTCATTGGTATTTTTTTTTCTTTTATGTATGTACCTCGATTACTCCGTCAATAATGGACCGATTTTGAAAATTATTTTTGTATTCGAAAGGGTATGCTCCCCCATGGCCACCATATCAGGATCTGATGATGGGGTCCCAAGGAAATCGAAAGAAACCCTCAAATTTACGTGAGCGCCTGCAATGAAGTTAAGAGCAATAAAATTGTCTGCATGCCTTCATATTCTGTAGACATCATTTAATTTTAAATGAAATGATGATGAGAGACTTGAGAAAGACTAAAAAGCGAAAAATAAAAAAAAACTTCGTTTAAAACTGACTTCAAAAACTAAAAAGTATAAAATAACTTAATTTGTATGTGCTACCTATTCATAGGTTTGAAGTCGGTGCCAAGCCAAAATGTAATAGTAGGTACCGCACTCGCCGCGCGTGACCTTGAGCGGGATAGCTGCTCTTCGCGCTGAACAAAACAACCGAAGCATCGGTGACGTCGAAATATAGCGAGTGTGGTACCTACTATTACATTTGGCTTGGCACCGACTTCAAACCTATGAATAGGTAGCACATACAAATTAAGTTATTTTATACTTTTTAGTTTTTGAAGTCGGTTTTTTTAAACGAAGTTTTTTTTTATAATTTAATTTAAAAAAATAATTTCTTAGTGAATGTTTACAACGTAGAAGGTTTGAAGGCCCAGCTGTTTAGGCCTTGCATTGAGGACTTGACTGAGTCAGGGCGCGTAATTTTATAAAAGATGCTTTTTTAAACCTGCCAAAGTGACTCTCCTCTGCCAGATGGAAAGCAGAGTGGGGGCCACTATACTTATTGCGAATACTGACAACGCACTATGGCGGCTTTGTAAAATGCTTTTTCACGCCACACTTGAAGGACACGAGATCATAACAAGAGGAAAACACGTGCGCTGGTAGTGAGTTTCAGATTTAAGAATCGACTAAGAAGGAAGAGAGCCGTTGAGCCCGAGAGCGTATGTCTACCGCTCGAAAACGTTAACTTCTAAGGCCAATTAAATTTAAAAATCAGCAGCCTTACAGTAGTTGTAAATGAATAAATTCAGCTATTCCCAATTTAAATACTCAAAAAGATTTTTTTACTTATGTCACCGTAAGATTGTAAAAACCGTTAGATTATAATCTACCTAGCGACATTGCAAACTATCAATAGATTGTCAACTGTGATATACTGCTTACGGGCGTCATATTGTCAACAGTCCCTGATTGGTCGGTTTTACAGTAGGCCGTTCAATGGCCATAGAGTTAGGTTAGAACTTCTTTAATTAATCACAAATTAATTTTACTGTCACAACAATTTTAAATCAAATCAAATCATTTATTTGCATAAAACAGGTAGGTACAGAGCTGTCATGATACATACAAATAGTTGCGCTGATTTATCACCTTTCTCAGGTGTGCAAAGTTTAATGGTGGTTGTCGTTATTTTACATCGTTACAAATATAGCAAATAGAATTAAGTTTGGTACCGACTAATATAACATACTGATCAATGCGTAAAATAATGTCACAAAAAAAACTTCAATTGACAATATAATAAGTTTTAGATTGTTATACATACATATAATGTCAAGGTTGTATAAGTAAAAATATTTTAAAAGAAAAATGACAATTGAAATTAAAAATAAAAAGAAGAAAATGTCAGAAATCACTAATAATTAATTTAAAACTAATATGTCAATAATATCATATTTATAATTTATCCGACAAGAAATCAGCAACACTATAATAACATTTCTGACAAAGTAGCTTCCCCAACATTATTTTGAATTTGATTACATTAAGTTCTTTTATGTCTCTTGATAATCTATACTATAAAATTATAAAGCTGTAGAGTTTGTTTGTTTGAACGCGCTAATCTCAGGATCTACTGGTCCGATTTGAAAAATTCTTTCAGTGTTGGATAGTCCATCTATCGAGGAAGGCTATAGGCTTATTTTCATAAAAAATAGAGATCCGTAAGATAATTGCTATTTTGTAACCCAAGGTGTGAAATCGAAAACCTATTTTTGCGTGCGCTGCAAAAAGTATTGACAATAGAACAAAATAATGTATTACGGGTTTGTAGGTCCCATTAAGATCTACAAAAAAGTCCGCGAGAGCATATATCTAATTATCATGGTTTAGTCACAATAACCGCTTTTGTGTTCCAAAAAATTATTAAATCGTCTGAAGAAAGAAACTACGTTAAATGTGTATCGTAATATTAATCCTTATCTAAATAAAGCATTATGTTATCAAGGGTATTTATGTAGAAGTAAAATACTTTTTGTTTCACCCCATTCGGACATTTCGTTTAGAAGTTATCACGAGTATAAGACGCTAAGAGTTGGTACCTATTATTGAGTTATTTGTCAAAGAGTTTTTATCAACATAATACCTAATATTAGTCTTTATCCAAATAAATGTGTTGTTGATTATGAGTATTAGATCTTAGAAGAGTATAATAAATACATCTATATTAATATATAAAGCTGAAGAGTTTTTGTTTGTTTGAACGCGCTAATCTCAGGAACTACTGGCCCAATTTGAAAAAGTTCTTTCAGTGTTAGATAGCCCGTTTATCGAGGAAGTTTATCGAGTTTATCTATATCATCACGCTATGACCAATAGGAGCGGAGTACCAAAGAAGAATGTTTCAAAAACGGGGGGAAATTATTACGCTACGGGCAATGGGAGACGCAAACGACGTTGCGTGGGTTATCTATACTAATATATAAAGCTGAAGAGTTTTTGTTTGTTTGAACGCGCTAATCTCAGGAACTACTGGTCCAATTTGAAAAAGTTCTTTCAGTGTTAGATAGCCCGTTTATCGAGGAAGTTTATCCAGTTTATCTATATCATCACGCTATGACCAATAGGAGCGGAGTACCAATGAAGAATGTCTCAAAAACGGGGGGAAATTATTACGCTACGGGCAATAGGAGACGCAAACGACGTTGCGTGGGTCATCTATACTAATATATAAAGCTGAAGAGTTTATGTTTGTTTGAACGCGCTAATCTCAGGAACTACTGGTCCAATTTGAAAAAGTTTTTTCAGGGTTAGATAGCCCGTTTATCGAGGAGCTTTATCGAGTTTATCTATATCATCACGCTATGACCAATAGGAGCGGAGTACCAATGAAGAATGTTTCAAAAACGGGGGGAAACTATTACGCTACGGGCAATAGGAGACGCAAACGACGTTGCGTGGGTCAGCTAGTTTATTATAAATTTTTGGGGCCATTGCGAATACGCTTTTATGCATTAGTGTAGTGTTAGATTTATAAATGCATAGTCTTTTTTTAACCGACTTCCAAAAAGGAGGAGGTTCTATGTTCCACTGTATGTATTTTTTTTTTTTTTTTTTTTATTTTTTTTTTTTTATGTATGTTACCCGATTACTCCGTCAGTTGTGGACCGATTTTGAATTTTTTTTTTGTATTCGACAGGGTATGCTTCCGTGGTGGTCCCATTGCCAGCATATCAGGATCTGATGATGGGATCCCAGGGAAATCGAGGGAATCCCTCATTTTTTATAGGCACATACTATGTTTTTCGTATATTTTCTGAAGTTACACCGGTATTTGCGTCTGGTAGTCATCATTTTATGATGATGAGCTAATGATGTAAGGTACCACTCCTTAACGGTTAGGAGTTGGAGGATAAATCTTTAAATATCATATGTATATAAGTTACCTTTAGTCGTATTCTTACAAATTATTTAGGTAAGCTGATGATGGAAGGTGGAAGGTACAACTCCTCAACGGTTAGGAGTTGGAGAATAATTCTTTCAATTTCATACGTATCTAAAGACCTTCAGTCGTATACTTTCAAGCTATTTAGGTGAGCTGATGATAGAAGATTAAACTCTTCAACAGTTAGGGAATAGAGGATGATTTTAATATTACACGTACCTTAATTTGTATTCTTGATGATGAAATTTGATGAAATAGTTCAACTTACTACTTACCTACAATTGTTTGCACTAAAAACTGTAAAATAAAAACTTTTTATATAAAAAACAAACCGACTTCCAAAAACATCCAACGAAAACTCTCTGTCAAAAAACACTTAAAAGCGTAAAATAAACTGGTTCTTCATAAATTGCCTATACCTAATTCTTTATTCATTTAAATAGTAGTATTATAATGGGTGCTAGGTACCTAAAATCTATTTGAAGTCGGTGCTAAGCCAAAAAGAATACAAACGAACAATTACAAAAGTCTAAGCGATAGTCACTTGGCACCGACTTCAAACAGATTTTAGGTACCTAGCACCCGTTATAATACTACTATTTAAATAAATAAAGAATTAGGTATAGGCAATTTATGAAGAACCAGTTTATTTTACGCTTTTAAGTGTTTTTTGACAGAGAGTTTTCGTTGGATGTTTTTGGAAGTCGGTTTTTTTTTTATAAAAAGTTTTTTGTCTCTTTGAATTCTATCATTCGCGTCTGAGGCCAAAACAAATAAGTGCAAGTTACACTTTACAAACAAAGCCACTTCAAGTATATGCAGACAGACAGGGCAAGGTTAAAATGTCATACTTTTTTAAATATGGTTTACAGCCGTCTGGTACACTTAAAGAAAACATTCTATAAGATGTAAGATTCTATTAGTTTTAGCACATTTCCTCTTATGTCATATGCATTTAGTTTACCTAGGAGAGTTGCATGATCCACATAGTCAAAGGCTTGAGTCATGTCCATGTATATGGAACAGACAGGTATTTTATTGTCAACATTCTTGATGACATTTTTCAAAAAATCATAAATGGCCATGTTTATTGACTTATTGCAACGGAAACCCTTTTGTTCGTTGGCTAAGATATAGTTTTTTTCAAGGTAACCATTTAATTCTTTATTTATGTATTTCTCAAATATTTTTGATAATATAGGTACCAGAGCTATAGGCCTATAATTTCCAATGGGTTTTAATTTTTTTAAATATGTGTTTGATTACTACAGTTTTCAATTTAACAGGAAAGACTCCAGCCTCTATGCTCAGATTTATTAAGTGACTAATATGGTGGCAGATATTTATTGCCACAGATTTTACAACTTTGGTACATATTTCATCATACCCAACACTGTTCGTGTTCCTCAAGTTCCGAATGATGTGCAAAATATCCATTGGTGCGCATGGCTTCGTGAACATTGACTTTGGTCTAGGTGATAAAAATGTTGAAAAATGAAACTCGTTTCTAATACAATTTGAAGTAATTTTATCGATAAAATAATCATTAAAAGCATTAGCTATCTGCTTAGAATCAGTCAAGTACTCATTTAATGTTTTATAGTAGATACCGACTGCCTTGGAACATTTTGTTTTGTACTATTTATAATTTTCCAAACAGTCACTGCTTTGTTGTGTGCCGTTTTAATGGCGTATGTATTTTGTACTCGTTGTGTCTTTTTTTTTTTTTATATATCTTACAATATTGC
Organism: Diaphora mendica; assembly: GCA_949125395.1. NCBI lineage: Eukaryota > Metazoa > Arthropoda > Insecta > Lepidoptera > Erebidae > Diaphora > Diaphora mendica. The sequence goes on from OX421334.1 coordinate 5,232,624, forward strand.
TTATATTTGTTTTTGTTAGCATTGCTAAGGTTTTTCCGACTTTGCCATAAAAGTATGCGTTTCTTTTTACTACATGTCATTACTCCACGTGAGACCCATTTCTGCCTCCTATGAGCATTGACAGTAATCAGTCTCGATGGGAAACAAAGGTCATAAAATAATTTAAACAATTCATAAAAACTGTTGTACGCCACATTAGGGTCTTCAGTGGAGTAAATATCAAAAAATGTTAGTTTATTTATACATTCTTTAAACTTATTCAGGTTTTCCTAACAATAATCTCTGCGCCTAGTTCTCCATCGTTTAAGCATACACACCCTTCTGACACGGCATTGTAAAATTTGGGCTGTGTGATCAGATATTCTAAAATCTATGATATGTGTTTTATACTTATGTGGGAAGTTATGAGCAATATTATCTATGCAAGTTTTACTGACAATTCGGGTCGGATCTTTTACAGTTAATTTTAAGTTAAAATTTAAGAGCAAACAATTAAATTCCAGTGTAATATTATTATGTTTAAGAATATCTATATTATAGTCACCCGCTACTACGATGTTATGTTTTTTAAAGTTCTTATTGATGTATTTCAGCACTTTACCCAGCCTATCAAAAATATACGCAGGTTGATGTCATACGGTGTTCTGTAGATACACACAATAATGATCTTATAGTCAATTAATTCAATTGCACAACACTCGAAAGATGAAGACACTGCCAATGTTTCAATTACAGGAATGGATTTCGAGAGATAGCCTTTCATAAGAAGGATGTATGCTCCTCCTCTACTACGATCACTTCTACTGAAATATGCTGTTAAGTAAAAATTTGGTATGATTATATACATCCTCATGGCCCGACAACACAAAATGTTCAGTTATACAAATTACATCGATATTAATATTTTTATTAGACAGTTCTTGCAAACATACATTGAGCTCATTCGATTTACTTCTTAATCCTGCAATATTTTGATGCATTATATTTAGGTACTTATGTACTTTATATAGCTAATTCTAAAGCTGTGAGATATTTTCAACATGAAATCAATTTACAATCACAAAAATATTCAGCAACAAAGACGAATTAACAAACAAATATGGCGGCGCGGGACATATGCTGTTCAACCAATCAGCGCGCCACTTGCGATTCGTCAATACCATTTCATAATCTTTACACTGTTTGCAATCTCGCGAGATAGATTACAATCTAACGGTTTTGACAATCTTACGGTAACATATATATTTTATCAATTTCACTTTTACCGCACCTACTCACCCTTGGAATAAGGGGCCGGTCAAGTATTAAGTAAACACTATATGGGGGCGGGGGGTATTATTGGCTTTGCTTATTTTTGATGACATGGGGAGCGGGGGGGTCTAGATGGTGATTACGTCAGCAGTATTTATTTACTTTTTTACACATATGGCAACCTGCACATTGTCAATGTTATTCATATAACATTTTTTTTTCCGTTTATCTATTGTTTCCTTAAGACTGACAATTTAGACGCACGCAAAATGTAAGCAAAGCAAATTATTGTTTGTCTGTAACACAAACATTAATTTGCTTCGCTTACAATACGTTGATCCTCTTTCACCAAAGTTGTATTGTTTCATATAAAGATGTCGTTTCAAATAGACAAATACAAGTTATACCAAAAAAACTATAGCAAGTTTTAAAAAATGTCATACAACTACACAAGTACAAAATGTGCAGAAATCAGTGAGCCTTTTTTTGTGCGGAAATCCGCTTGGATACCACAAACTGGTGGCTATTTCGGACTCGAACCGACTAAGACCGCACACCGTCTCAGGTACTAGAAGAGGAACCAGGTGCACTCTCGGAAGGAAATCCCTGGAACCCCGACGTACATCGGGCCATCAACGGTTTGTGGACGTCCCCCTCTTGTGTAATAACCTTGATGCTCCTTTTCTATTTAGAAAAGGGCGCGAGGACTATGTAGAACTCGCGCCACCATCCCGGACTGCTTCTGCTAGGGTGACTGGTGGCGTCACCTGTCACTCCAGGCTTGCGCTTATGGAGGACGGAGATCGTTTTGCGATCTCCAGCGCCCGAGTCGTCTGCGGCGGTACCTGGCCCGTTCCCGGGCCTATCGCAAAGGAAGAGTTTTAAACCTCTCCCGGTCCCGCTCCGCCATCTTCTTCGCAAACATAAATTGCTCGCAGAAAGAGACGACAGAATTCCACGCGCTCTGGCTCCGCCGCAATCATGTAAGCGAGCGAGAGAACCCCCCTCCGATGGCCGCCACGAGATCACGCCTCGGCTCGCCCCACGCCGGACATTCCACGCCAGCGTGTGGAGTGCCGTTTCCACGGTCTGGCCATCGCAGTGGTGGCACTCAGACGTTGGCTCCTCGCGGATCAGACACAGGTGCTCTCCAAGGCATCCTCACCCAGTGATCACCTGTGTCAGCCGGTATGAGAGGCTCCCGTGATGCCTCTTGAGCCAACGGGTCTTACCGCCGCAATAACGGCGTGCCCAAGAAATTAGTTAACAATAAGTAAAATACTCTTGGGGGTTTGGGTATGGGCCTCCGGTATCCTCACTCACCCGGTGAAAAGCGCAAAATGTCAGCATTCGTTGCAAACACAGCGCAAGCACTATTTCACACCGGTTTTCTGTGAGGCCGTGGTATCACTCCGGTCGAGCCGGCCCATTCATGCCGAAGCGTGGCTCTCCCACGGTAAAGCCACTGGATGGCTTTGTGTTAGATGTCTAAAATATTTAATTATTTAGTCATGTTTACGTAAGCATGGGAGGGGGGGGGAGCTAAGAGCTTTGCTTACTTTTGCTGACAAGGGGGGGTGGGGGGGTAAAATAATTGTAATAAATCTGCTTACGTAATACTTGAACGGCCCCTAAAAGCTAAAAAGATGATGAACGGATGATCGTAAAAATGGTTCGTTCATCTTCTCTTCATGAACAACGAACGTCCTTTCTTTGGATTCGGTTTAAAATCAATTGTTGGTTCATTAGTTTTACTAAAACCACAGAAAAACTAATAGTACTTACATACTAAAACTCGGGAATTTGGTTGGGAATTTCGGAAAGTTGGACCGATTTATTTAAGTCTTTTCTTGAAATAACCACAATGAAAGTTAACATTAAATGCAATATATATTTGAAGACTATTTCAATCACGGCTTCTACGAAAACTTAGTAACTACGCATAATTATAATAACTCTTTTCATTGGAAAATATTTACCAACGATTTTTATTTAGAAACTATGTAGGTATGTTTATTATGCAAAGCCAGAGGAAAATACTTTCGAATATATAATATTAGCATGGATTATTTCTATAATACTTTATTGCTAAATATTAAATCCTACTAATATTATAAACGCGAAAGTTTGTAAGTATAGATGGATGTAGTATGGATGTTTGTTACTCTTTCACGCAAAAACTACCTAATGGATTTGGATGAAACTTTACAGTAATATAGCTTATACATCAGAATAACATAGAGGCTACTATTTGAAGCGATAACCGACATACACGCGGGCGGAGCCGCGAGCAAAAACTAGTGGATATATAACTCTGTCGTTTTCATTTTTGAAAATTGGCTCTTTTTTATTTTTTATATGAGTCTGCCAAAGTGACCCTACTCGGCCTAGTGGAAAGCATAAGCAGAATCCAAGAGTGGTGGTCACCACACTCATTGCGAATGCAGACAATACAACTTTTGTTGTATGTTGATTTTGTTTTTACCTTGAAATTAAATTATTCAGTTTAAAAATAAAATCATCGATTATTATTTTGTTTCAGGATAACGCTACAGACGATGACGTCACGATACTGACCATACCAAAACACAGACTGAAAATTCACGTTCCTTCTAGGTAAGTCTCACTCAACTCAACTTGTTGGAGAGGATCGGGGTTTGTGTTATGTGAAGAAGTAGACAGACATCATCTTCCTTGCCTTTATTATTCCCAAGATCATTTGGGATCGGCTACTTGTTCAACTGGTTTTACCTGAATATCAGTTTTTCGATAGAGAGACTGACGATGTCAGTCTCTCTATCGGCAACCCTGAGGGTGAATTGAATTCGAAGATTGAACTAGTTGTCAGTATATATGAGGGCACTGACCTCCCATTAATGATTGCTATAGAATTATAGATGTTCATAATGACAACCGGGACCGACGGCTTGACGTGCTCTCTGAGGCACGGGCGGGAAATACCGCCATCTAGCCACTTCTATTTTATAAAAGAAGTAGACAGACATTTTATATAAAAAAACCGACTTCAAAAACTAAAAAGTATAAAATAACTTCATTTGTATGTGCTACCTATTCATAGGTTTGAAGTCAGTGCCAAGCCAATGGAATAGTAGGTACCACACTCGCTATATTTCGAGACGAACGTCAACGACGCTTCGGTTGATTTGTTCAACGCGAAGAGCAGCTATCCCGCTCAAGGTCACGCACGGCGACTGCGGTACCTACTATTACATTTTGGCTTGGCACCGACTTCAAACCTATGAATAGGTAGCACATACAAATTAAGTTATTTTATACTTTTTAGTTTTTGAAGTCGGTTTTTTTAAACGAAGTTTATTTTTTATTTTTCGCTTTTTAGTCTTTCCCAAGTCTCTCATCATCATTTCATTTAAAATTTAATTATGTCTACAGAATATGAAGGTATGTAGACAATTGCTCGTAACTTCATTGCAGGCGCTCACGTAAATTTGAGGGTTTCTTTCGATTTCCTTAGGATCCCATCATCAGTTCCTGATATGGTGGCCATGGGACCACATGGGGAGCATACCCTTTCGAATACAAAAAGAATTTTCAAAATCCGTCCACAATTGATGGAGTAATCGATGTACATACATAAAAAAAAACCGATGAAATTGAGAACCTCCTCCTTTTGGAAGTCGGTTAAAAATAGTAAGATACGTTATGTAGATAAGAGCGCCTCTCGCTAGTAAGCTTAACAGCATGTCGAGTATTTAATTAATTGACCTTTGTAAAATGTCGTAAATTTTAATTTTAATTACTTAACTATTCACCTTACACAACCAATCGTCTATTTGAACACTAAATATGATGATATTCTCCTTGCCGATTACGGCCACGGAGACCAGCCAACCACGCGGGAGATATTATAGTGCGCAACAGGTGCACTCTCTGTTCCCTCTCTTTCATAATCCGATGGGACGGTTAACCGACAGATCGGGGAGAGATCACATCGTCACATCCATCATCATGACATCAACAGCCTTTAATATGCCCACTGCTCAGAAATGAGGCTCTCGTTGGAAAGGAGGGTTTGACCTGCTACTCCACGCTGACCAGACGGGTTGGTTCAGTGTTTGTTTCAAGAGTTCCTTCTCTTTTTTTATGTAATAGGCGGGCAAACGAGCAGACGTGTCGCCTGATGGTAAGCGATTACCGCCGCCCATGGACACCTGCAACACCAGAGGCGTCACAAGTGCGTTGCCGGCCTTTGGGGGATAGGGGTTGGGGTATGGGCCTCCGGTATCTTCACTCACTCGTGAAACACAGCGTAAGCACTATTTTACACCGGTGTTCTGTGAGTCCGTGGTATCACTCCGGTCGAGCCGGCCCATTCATGCCAAAGCGTGGCTCTGCCATGGTAAAAACGGTTCTCTTTGTGCTGTTATCCTGTTTCCTCCCCTTCGGCATGAATGGGCTCACTCGACCGGTGTGACACCACGGTCTCAGAGTGAGTGAGGATACAGGATGCCCAGACCCCATCCTCATCCCCTTCCCCATCCCCCCTAAGGCCGGCAACGCACTTGTGACGCCTCTGGTGTTGCAAGTGTCCGTTTGCCTCTTATTCCATTAAAAATTGGTACATGTTGTGACACCTTATAATGTTGTGCATTACCACAAGTTATTAGTGAATTATTGCAAGATTTAATGAAACAGTAACTGGTTGTCCAAATAAATAAATAAAATGCATTTTCCCTTGTTCCAGTCAAGTAGAACATCTTCTTAAATTGCGTGAGATGCTGTGGAACACCTTCAAGTATTACATCGAGAGGAATATAAAACAGCTGGATTATAACGAAAACACGAAGGTTGCTACATTCAAGGTTAGGTTAATTAAAGCGGTAGGAAGGATACTGGTTGAAGGTCAGAAGGAAGTTCATGATGGAAGAACTGAGAGCAAGGATTTTGAGGATTTCACGTAAATAATAACTCAAAATAAAGTAAATGGAAAAGTATTGAGTGTTTTTTTTTCTATGAACTTTTTCCTTTTCATGAAAGTCAGCATAAAAGTACTAAGTTTAATGAAACATGAAGACATGAAGTCACGCCTGTTTCCCAGAGGGGGTAGTCAGAGTAATATTAAATAAGAACCGTTAAAAGTCGACATAAAGGAAATAAATGTATGATATTTCAGTAAAGTAGTAGTTTGGAGGTAGTAGAGCCATGCTGTCTCAGCACGGTTGGGATGGCTCGACCGGGGCGGTATTACCAATAACAAGTTCCATACTTGTTGACTAGACTAAAAGATGCAGAAGCATCACTAGGCCGCCATGGTGTGGGTCGCCATGCTGCATTGTCTGCATTCGCAATGAGTATGGTGACCACCACTCTTGGATTCTGCTTATACTTTCCATCAGGCAGAGTAGTCATTTTGGCGGGCCATACATTATTAGAAAGTCGGCACAAAGGTACGTACCTACCTTGGTCGGGGTCGGCTTTAAGCCTACTGTGATAGGATGAACTTAATTTTTAGGGTTTCGTACCTCAAAAGGAAAAACCGAACCCTTATAGGATCACTTTGTTGTCCTTCTGTTTTTCTCAGATCCTTTTTCTCAGGAGCGCATGGAGGTAGCGAGCTAAAATTCATATCAAATACTCAGGTCTACTGTCACTTGGAGCTGTGAAAAAATCAAACTTCTAAGCCAAAGCAATCAAAAGATACAGCCGTTTTTGCTGCAAATCTTTTAACACTCACAAGGGAATCAAAACCTACATGCTACGTGAACTCAGAATCTTGAAATTTAGCAACGTCTTATGGCACAGAGAAAGGAAAAATTGCGAAAAGCATAATTTTTTACCTACAGGTTTGTACGGAGTCGGTGCGCGAGTCCTTAGCACTTGGCCGGTTTTTTCTACGTAGACCGACTACCATCAGATCTCAACTGCCCAAGGACTAGCCGATACAGAAGTTCTCTGGAAAGACTCCTCAGAGTTTAAGAGCTCTAACTTAACTATAGCGATTACCACAGATGTTCGTGCCGTACGTACAGGACCGACGGCTTAACGTGTTCTTTGAAACACGAAAACATCTGCCTATATCCTCTTCATTTTAACTGCTTCGGTGGCGGTAGCGATATGCGACTGCTGTGCTCGAGATCTCGGGTTCGATTCCCGGGTTGGACCATTTTTTTGTATGATCAGCAAAAAAATTGTTTCGGGTTTTGGATCTTTTATATAATATATGTAGGTACGTATGTGTTTACAAATATATATATATGTATTTGTTCTTATTATTTGCAAGCTGAAGTGGTGGTGGGCTGGCCATATTTGCCGTAGAACCGATAACCGTTGGGGTAAACCACGATCTCTCTTGAGTGGAGACCGCGTCTCGGCAAACGTAGTGTAGCACGTCCACAGGCCAGGTGGAGTGATGATTTACGCAAGATGACTGGCAGAAGCTGGATGCGAGAAGCCGAGGATCGAACCAAGTGGCGTGCAATTGGAGAGGCCTATGTCCAGCAGTGGACTGCGATAGGCTGATGATATATGTATTTATATCAGTTGTCTAGTACCCATAACAAAAGCTCTGCTTACCTTGAGATTAGATGGCGTTGTGTGTTTGATGTCCGAAAAATATTAATTTTATCTCAATGTGATAATAATGGTCACCCATCCATAGTCTGAGCTGGCTATCATTGGTTAACTTTGCAATGTTAACCTATTTGGTTTTCACTCAGCCACGCTTCCCTTATTTGCTGATTCATGGAAATTTTGAAATACCGTGAATAGTAGGTTATTTTGAATGTGTTTCCTTGTTCAATTATTTTGTTAGATAATATGTATGCTTTAATTTATTTTATTGGTATTTTGATAATAAATTACTGAATTTTATGATTTTACCTGGTACATATTCGGGTGGGACTTTTTGCTTTGTTTTCCCTACTACCATTTCAGAGTAAACTAGCACCTATAATATTAGGTGCTTTCATATGAAATTAACGTTTTGTATGGGAGGAATATCAAGTGTTTTTTTTTGTAAAATATATTTAATAATCAAAGTATGTACCATTTTTTTTACCAACTTCAAAAAAAGGAGGAGGTTCTCAATTCGACCTTTTTTTTTATGTGTGTTCGTGGATGACTTCGTCGTTTATGAACCGATAGATTTTGATGATTCTTTTTTTAATGGAAAGGAGATATCCAAACGGTGGTACCATATAAGGACACTACGATCTGATGATGACATCCAAGAGAAATCGAGTCGAACCTTGAAGTCGGTTTTTGATTTTGTTATTTTTTTTATCTATACACTTTTGCTATCTTATAGGTAGTTCATGATCCCTTTATTGAACAAGCCATGGGGCGAGAATCAATAATCTCTCTGAAGGCGGTTCGGACTGCCACATCGGAGATAATTTTTTTTCCTTGTAAGAAATTTTGCAGCTAGTTCTTCCATCATTGTTTTCAGTTGTTGACAATAGATATGTTCCGTAATCGTTTGACCAGATTTTAGAAAGCTATAGTGAACAACACCACCAAACACTGACAAGTAACTTTTTTGCTTGGGGCAGGATTTGGCTGGTTCTCCAGGGTTCAGCCATTGCGATGAGCGCTTCCGGTTATCGTAAAGGATCCACTTTTCATCACAGATAGTGACAAGATTTAAAATACCTTCATGATTGTGCTCTCCTGGTGGATCGCGCAACCGCCGCGCGGCAGCCGCGCTTCGATCACGTCATATAAACGCGCCCTAACGCAGCAGTCGATGCGTGTTTGCTGGTTCGCATCACTCAATTCATGAGGTACCTACCCATCATTCAAGCTTTTTTATTTTCACTTTTTCTTTAAGTGGATTAAAACAGTTTTATCACTCATAGCGAAGCCTGCAACCAATTGTGAAGTGGTTTGCGATGGATCCGCTTCCACAGATTTAATTCTTCATTATCCACTTTGGCCTCCGGCCGTCCTCAGGGCTTGTTATAAAGGTCGAAATTTCCAGAACGAAAACATTGGAACCAAAAATGTACGGTGTTTTCTTTTGCGACACCAGCGCAGCGCCCTACACATCGTTAGTCCTTCGAGCTGTTTCTGCAGCACTGGTGCCACGGTAGAACTCGTACTCGTAAATAAAGCGATATTTCAAGTTTTCCATTGTGCGAGAGGGGCCGTTCAAGTATTACGTAAGCAGATTTATTACAATTATTTACCCCCCCACCCCCCTTGTCAGCAAAAGTAAGCAAATCTCTTACCCACCCCCCCCTCCTATGCTTACGTAAACATTACTAAATAATTAAATATTTTAGACATCTAATCTAACATAACGCCATCTAGTCCCAACCTAAGCAGAGCTTGTATTATGAGTACTTAGGGTTGCCAACTTTTTTTACAAGAAATAAATTATATTTAGATCTGAAAAGAAGAAGAAGAAGACAGTATTTTAGGAAAATGAACTGTATTTTAGTTATTGTTAACTAATTTCTTGGGCACGCCGTAATTGCGACGGTAAGACCCGTTATGGAGGATGGATTGGCTCAAGAGGCATCACGGGAGCCTCTCATACCGGCTGACACAGGTGATCACTGGGAAAGGATGCCTTGGAGAGCACCTGTATCTGATCCGCAAGGAGCCAACGTCTGAGTGCCACCACTGCGATGGCCAGACCGTGGACACGGCACTCCACTCCACACGCTGGCAGCATGTCCGTCATGGGGCGAGCAGAGGCGTAATCTCGCTTACATGATTGCGGCTTTGTGGCGGAGCGCGTGGAATTCTGCTGTCTCTTTCTGCGAGCAAGTTATGCTTGCGAAGAAGATGGCAGAGCGGGACCGAGAGAGGTTTAAAACTCTTCCTTTCTGCCAGTCCCGGGAACGGGCCAGGTGCCGCCGCAGACGACTCGGGCGCCGGGGATCGCAAAACGATCTCCGTCCTCCATAAGCGCAAGCCTGGAGTGACAGGTGACGCCACCAGTCACCCTAGCAGAAGCAGGCGCGAGTTCTACATAGTGCTCGCGCCCTTTTCTAAATAGAATAGGAGCATCAAGGTTCCTACACAGGAGGGGGCCGTCTACAAACCGTAGATGGTCCGGTGTACATCAGGGTTCCAGGGATTTCCTTCCGAGAGTGCACCTGGTTCCCCGTCTTCTAGTATCCGAGACAGTGTGCAGTTTTTAGTCGGTTCGAGTCCGACATAGCCATCAGTTTGTGGTATTCGAGGGGATTTCCGCACAAAAAAAGGCTAACTGATGTCTGCATATTTTGTACTTTCGTAGTTTTATGACATTTTTTTAAACTTGCTATAGTTTTTTGGTATAACTTGTATTTGTCTATTTGAAACGACATCTTTAAAAAACAATTCAACTTTGGTGAAAGAGGATCAACGTATTGTAAGCAAAGCAAATTAATGTTTGTGTTACAGACAACAATAATTTACTTAGATTTTGCGTTCGTCAAATTGTCAGTCTTAACGAAACAATAGAATAACGGAAAAAAATAGTTAAATGAATAGCGCGCGGTAATTCCTCTATTCGGTTCTAAGCAAGTATGCATCATTTGTGGGAATCCCCAAAAATGTGTTTCGTTTTAAACATTGACAATGTGTAGGTTGCCATATGTGTAAAAAAGTAAATAAATACTGCTGACGTAATCACCATCTAGACCCCTTCGCCCCCCATGTCATCAAAAATAAGCTAAGCCAAGACCCCCCCGCCCCCTATAGTGTTTACGTAATACTTGAACGGCCCTGGATGAGTGACCCCAAAGAAAAAACTGATGAGGAAAAAACAAATGAATTACTGTTTTCGAAACTCAAATATACCAGCTAAATGGATTTATAACTTTGAATTGAATGAAACTTGAATCTTTGAAACAAAGAGGATATATCGCTAGTTAAGGCGCGTCTCCACCAAAATTGTTGGCAATTTCAGTGTTTCCAACTGTTGGTAACACTTCAAAAAATCGCCATCTTTTATTTCCATTGTGTCTACACCGAGTCGCCAACAATTTGAAAAACATTCGAACTAAGCGTCACCACAGAGCCAAAAAATATTCGCAACAAGCGTAGGCATTCTTTTGACGTTTACCGCCAAAAACGGAAACACTATTCTCAACATTAGTTAACAATTTTTGTTGCCAATACAATGAAATTACAGAAACGTTTGTCACCAACACTTGCTGACAACACAAAAATTGTCAACTTTTGTTCGGTGGAGACCCGGCTTAATACTATAAATGCGAAAGTAACTGTCTGTTACTCTTTCACCGCTGAACCGATTTGAATGAAATTTACAATAGAGGTCTTTTAATTCTTGATGAAGTACTTAGGCTACTATTTACCGTGCTTACCGACATACACGCAGGCGGAGCGCTCATCGGCGGACAGAGCTATCCATCGCAACTTTATCTGCATCTCTTTTCAATCATGCTCAGCTCCTATTGGTCTAAGCGTGATGTTATCCTATCTTAGACACGCCAGCAAAACACTCTATTAATAAAAAATTGTGAAAATCGCTTAGTTTCGGAGTTCATCGTCAGCAACAACGAGAATTAAGTTTAAAAGATATTGCTTACGGGCCTGCAAAGGAGAAGACAAGATCTTTGAGGTGTAGAACCCCTGAAATAGACAAAAAGAGCTGAGCCTACGTAGCCTAAGTGTGCAATTACAGTGGCAGGTGGGCGGGCAGCGGAATCCGCTCGCGGGTAACGCAAACACATAGTTTTTAACCGACTTCCAAAAAGGAGGAGGTTCGATGTTCCACTGTATGTATTTTTTTTTTATGTATGTTACCCGATTACTCCGTCAGTTGTGGACCGATTTAAAAAAAAAAATTGTATTCGAAAGGGCATGCTTCCGAGGTGGTCCCATTGCCAGCATATCAGGATCTGATGATGGGATCCCAGGGAAATCGAGGGAAACTCTCATTTTTTATAGGCACATACTACGTTTTTCGTATATTTTCTGAAGTTACACCCGTATTTGCGTCTGGTAGTCATCATTTTATGATGATGAGCTGATGATGTAAGGTACAACTCCTTAACGGTTAGGAGTTGGAGGATAAATCTTTAAATATCAGATGTATATATGTTACCTTTAGTAGTATTCTTTCAAATTATGTAAGTAAGCTGATGATGGAAGGTACAACTCCTCAACGGTGAGGAGTTGTAGGATAATTCTTTCAATTTCATACGTATCTAAAGACCTTCAGTCGTATACTTTCAAGTACTTTAGGTGAACTGATGATAGAAAGTTAAACTCTTCAACAGTTAGGAATTAGAGGATGATTTCAATATTACACGTACGTTTAGACCTTCATTTGTATTCTTGATGATGAAATTTGATGAAATAGTTCAACTTACTTTACTTACTTACTTACCTACGATTGTTTGCACTAAAAACTGAAAAAAAAAACTTAAAAAAAAAAAACGACTTCCAAAAAACGTCCAACGAAAACTATCTGCCAAAAAAACACTTAAAAGCGTAAAATAAACTGGTTCTTCATAAATTGCCTATACCTAATTCTTTATTCATTTAAATAGTAGTATTATTTTGCGATCGTTACACGTAATTCAAAGCAGTACCAAGAACTACTGCGTAAGGTAGATGACTTCTGTACCTGGACGGAGGGAATGAGGACAAAACCTAGCAAATGACCTATACCTCTGGTATATGGTATACCTCATATGACCCCGGGATTACTATTGGTGGGGAAAGTGTTTCAATAATATCAGAAACCGTGCCCTTTAAATTCCTTGGAAGAAAGATAGACTACAAAGGTCGTACTCCATCTATAAACGTAATAGTCGATGACTTCGTAAAAGACATTGACAAGGTAGACCAACAGCCAATTAGTAACCTAAAAAAAGCTTGGATTTACGACAACTACTTAACATCACGTCTCAACTGGCCGTTTCTAGTATATGATATAAACCAGATCCACATAAGAACACTGGACGCGAAAGTCACTAAGACATTGAAGTTGTGGCTCGGGCTAGCACCATCTGCAGACCCGTCAACGTTGTACAGGGGCTCGAATAATTTTGGAATGAAATTAAAAAAACCTTCGGAACTCTACAAACACCTAAGAGTTACCAAAATGCATGTCTTGTCAAAATCCCAAGACGAAATCGTTAGATCCCTTCCAAAAGACAAAAATTCATCAGAGCTAGAGTCACGGCTCGATTAATCGAAACCCACGGTGGTTTCAATTAATCAAATCAAGTTTGAAGTTTATTAATAGCATTTCTGTAAAATTCTCTGAAACCAGATATACATTCTTGGTAAACTATTCTCTGCACGATTTTGCGTAATATGCAATTGGGATCCAAAAAAGTTTTCGATATTTCTTGTCCTTATACGTGGGCTGTTCCAAAAATAGTTTGTGAAATGAAAAATGGTTGAAATATAAAAAAAGTTTATTTACAGCTTTTCAAAATATCCCTCTCCAATCCCAATGCACTAATACATTCGAGTGAACCAGATTTCAAAACATTTAAAAAAGTGTCTTGCGGGAGGTCGAAAAATTCTGCCGCGTCTGCAGTGCCTCATTTTATTTATTTATTTATTAATTAACTTTGTGCACATAAAGTACAAAGGCAGACTTAATGCCATTAGGCATTATTTACCAGGCAACCTTCGGATGTTGCAGAAATATGATGCGGTAAGTGCAAGGACAAAATTTTTATTTTCACCCACAAAGCATTTGTTTTTGCCGTGGAAAAAAAAAAAATCGCATGGAGCTAAATTTGGGCTTTACGTAGGATGGGGTAATATTTATACCCCGGAAGTTGTCAAATAGTCCTTAGTTCTAGCATCTGTGTGAGCGGGCGCGTTCTTTTGGTGAAAAAGAATGCCACGGACGTCGCTTCTTGGGCGCTCAATATCCAACTCCCCGAAAGCTTGAGGCAGACAAACTTCGCTATATTATTATCATTCACTAGTAACTGTTCTACGGTCTTCTAGCGGAATTACTGCTACTGGTCCACTGCGTTGAAAAAACACCGCTATCATTTTTTTATTAACGCTTCGACCGCGAACAACCGTATGGGCAAATCGTCCTCTTCAAACACCCATTGTGTGGATTGCTGATTCGTGAGAGTATCGTAGCTATATATCTATGATTCGTCAGTTGTAAGAACGTAGGATACGTTTTGAAAAGTTCCTCTTTCGAACTTTTCTAACATAAATTTGCACCAATCAACACGACGGCATTTTTGCTCATCGAAGAGAGAATGAGGTATCCATCGCGAAGCTTCCTAACTATAAGGTGTTCATGCAGGATGGTGGAAACTGCCTGTTATCCAATGTTTAGTTCAGCCTGTATCTCTCGAAGTGTAATATGTCCATTCTCTGGCAATAGCGGCAATAGCCACTCTACCCTGATGACGTTTTCATGAGTTACTGCAGTTGGTGGTCGGTCGGATCTGGGGTCATCGTTTAAGTTCTCTCGACGACATTTAAATTCACGAAACCAATAAGTAATTGTTGCTAAAGCAGGAGCAGACTCCCCAAAAGCAGCTTGTAAATTTTCTTAAGACTTCTTGACGTTTGACCCTCGTTTAAATCATAGAAAATCATAGCACGAAAAGCATCTCCCAAGACGTCCATTGTTACAAACAAAAGAAGATTGACAGATAATCTTTAAACATAATATTTTGTATCCAAAAGTGGGATATAATACAAAAACGTAAATTATAATTGAGCGATTGACCTATGTTATCAAAAATCGGGACAAAACTACTGGCCGTCGGGACCCGGGACGATATCATCGAAATCGGGACTGTCCTGGCTAAATCGGGACGGGTGGCAACCCTGCTTGGCACCGACTTCAAACAGATTTTAGGTACCTAGCACACATTATAATACTACTATTTAAATGAATAAAGAATTAGGTATAGGCAATTTATGAAGAACCAGTTTATTTTACGCTTTTAAGTGTTTTTTTGGCAGAGAGTTTTCGTTGGATGTTTTTTGGAAGACGGTTTTTTTTTTATAAAAAGTTTTTTGACAACGTGCACCAAGTGCGGGCGGGGCGGGTGAGCGGGACCAGCGGTTGTCACGAGCGGGGCGGGTGGACGCAAGTCAGTTTGCGTTTCCCGCTCGAGTTGTTCTTGACATGCCGTTACTGACTGAAGATATGATAAGTTGGAATTCTAGTGATTCAAATCATTCGAATCGACTAGTAATCAAAAAGCTATGGGAAGAAATAAAAATAATAAGCGGAGATTCTTATGGTAATTCACTTTTATTAGTTATTTTCATTGTTATAATTATTAAAGTAATCAGTAAAGTCACTTCGTACTGCTCTAGCCCTCATTGTGGAATTATTGTTATGTAGGTAGGTACGTCGGGACCGCTCAATCGCCCCGCTGCAACTGTGTTCGTTCAATGGAATGTGCGTTTTCCGCTCAACCCGCTCCCGCTGCCCGCCCCGGGCCACTGTAATTGAACACTAAGTCACTCAATGAATGGCGACAGTCAATACTTCGGTACGAGGTACATTTTAAATGTCTCCTTATATCATCAGTTATCAGCCAATGAAAGTCCCATTAAAATCGGTCCACCCGTCCCAGAGATTAGCCGTAATAGAGAGACGAAAATTTAAAAATAAAAATTATTTTTTTTTGGTAACACCGTATGTAATTTCACATACTATGCATTTAGAGAAAAACGGTTGATTAGAAATGAAAGTAAAACTGAATTTTCTGTAGGTACACTTCAGTTTTATTTATTTGTACCTATAGATTATTAGTTAATTTGTGATAAACCTGGCACTTATGTATAGAATGAAAATATAGGTGATAAAAAACCGCTTGTTCAAAATTACAACTGCCACAGAGATAATATAAATAAATATTTCGGACATCTAACACACAACGCCATCTAGTCCCAAGCTAAGCAGAGCTTGTGTTATCGGTACTAGACAACAGATATAATTAGTAATACATATATACTTTCTTTTGTAAATTCATACATATTATACATAGAGAACACCCAAACTTCGAAACAAATATTTG
This sequence comes from Diaphora mendica, assembly GCA_949125395.1. Taxonomy (NCBI): domain Eukaryota; kingdom Metazoa; phylum Arthropoda; class Insecta; order Lepidoptera; family Erebidae; genus Diaphora; species Diaphora mendica. The sequence goes on from OX421334.1 coordinate 5,248,841, forward strand.
CAGATCATATAAACATTTGGTTCGACCCGGGAATCGAACCCCAGACCTCAAGCACAGCAGTCACATACGCTACCACTACGCCACCGAGGCAGTTGCCAATGATCAATCTATATTTTAAAGATTGTAACAACAGCTAGTAGGTATGAGTGTATGACATCAAGCCATCAAAAAACTCTTAATATCTATTAAATAATAGTACAGAAATACACCTACATAGGTATTTTAAACAGTTGAGGTAGGCGGGTAATAAATTATAAACGAGATACACAGGTAGATAACAATTTAGCATGTTTTTTCTCATCATTACATGCCACGATCGTACAAAACAGCCTGCGTAATGCTCGCTCGAAAAATACTAGTCGTTTGACGAGTTTTCGTCCAACATTACCATGTACCAGTCAGTATTAAGAACTGCAATAGACACACGGTGCGGTATGCGCTCTCCGTTGCGCGTTTTTAAATTTTCATATTCATTAACCTAAGTGATAGTGGGCTGTGATTCTGTACATAAATATAAAAATGCAAGCAATAGTATTCATCGTGTTGTCTGTGACCTCGTGTTATGCACAATTTGAAACATCGTACAATGATCTACCAAACCGTATTGGTAACTTTTCCATTGAAGCACTGTATCATACATCGCGAACAGTACAGGATAGACAGAATATTATTATGTCTCCGTTGACTATTTGGACTGCACTCGCTGCTATCGCCGAGGGCGCAGCGGGAGCCACAAAACACGAGATCTCCAACGCAATAAGATGGAGAAAGAGAATAGATAGGCCGAACAGCTACAAGGAAATCAGTCAGTGGTTAAAAGTGAACACCAACACGGTCAAACTAACGAAATTAAATACTATGTTTGTTGATCGAAACAGTTTGCCACTTAAAGATTATCAGGACCTTACTAAAGTAAATTATGAAATGGATGTTGTTTATGTTGACTTCAGTGACAGTGTTTTAGTAGCCAATGTCTTAAATACAGCCATTGCAAATATCACCAACGGTTTAATAAAACACACCGTTGAGCCCGACTATTTTCAGAATTCGAACATGGTGCTAGCAAGCGCGGTATATTTCAAGGGTCAGTGGTCAGTGCCGTTTAACGTGAGTGCAACCAGGAGAGCCCCATTCTTCGACAGCGAGGGTCAAAAAATTGGCGAAGTGAACATGATGTATAAAAGATTTCCATATCCGCTTACAAACTTCAGACAACTACAAGCCAGGGTTATAGAACTTCCTTATGGTGACAGAAACAGGGTGTCCATGTTTGTTTTGCTACCGAATCCTGGCGTATCTGTTGACACTATGTTTAGAAACATGCAAAATCTTAATCTTGACGCATTTTTTGAAGAGATGAGAATATCTAAAGAGGAATATCCTGATGATGAAGTAGATTGCTTCCTTCCCCGTTTTGTAGCGAAGTCGGAGATAGATTTAGTAAAAGTTTTAAAGGGAAGTTTTGGTATTGTGGATTTGTTTGACCCAAGAAGTTCACTTTTGCCACTGATAGCTAAGACGCCGGTGTATGTGTCTAAAATGTTTCATAAAGCTGAAATTGAAGTGACTGAGGAAGGCACAACAGCTGCTGCTGTGACTGTGGCCGAGTTTAAAAGCCGTAGCGGCATTATAACCTTCAAGGCTGATAGACCATTTGTGTACCTCATAGTGGAAAAAGAGACAAATACTATTGTGATGTGTGGAGTTTATAAGCAACCTTCCCTATACTGAGTGGTTTATGAAATTTGACTTCTTGAAGAAAAACTTTGTTGTTTTAATTTTCAATTCAATTCAAATGATTTATTTTGGACTTATTATTACATCCATATTTTGTTAGTTACAGAATGACTTAACCTAGTGTTAGTATGCATGTTTAGTGCATTACCTGTAGTTTTCTTACTTGAATTATCCTGATTGGTTAATTTATTTTTATATTTAGACTTACGCTCCTTACACTGCCATTTAAAATGACCTTTCTTCTTGCAAAAATGACATATGATATCTTTCTTGCTAACCAGCGCAGTGTCCACCGCCTTTGTTGTCGTCTTTATAATTATCTTCCGTTCACTCTTCTTAAGAAGTGCTGCTATTACTGTTTCTGTAGTAACCTTAATGCTGGAGTGTTCTATTGACATTACTAGTGGGTTAAATTCTTCTGGAAGTCCGGCTAACATAATGATTCCGACGAACTCGTCATCCAAGCCAGCTTTAATCTTATGTAAATCCTGATACAAACAGTATTTGATACGAGAGTTGTGTTATTAATAAACGTACAACGTTTGTAATTTATTGTAATTATTATCTACCTTGATACTTCTATTAGCATTAACTGTTAATTCATTCAAATCTATAATGGCTTCCGGATTTAATATTGTATTTAATTTTATTTAAAAATACCTATTCGGTTTTCATTTTAATGGGATACATATATTATATATATAAAACTAGCCAATTCGTATAGCGATTAGAGATCCTGACTGCTGAGTCAAAGGTTGCGGGTTCGATTCTCGCCCAAGTCAAATAATTGTGTGATGAGACGGGGTGAAATAACACAACGCCATCTAGTCCCAAGCTAAGCAGAGCTTGTGTTATGGGTACTAGATAACTTATATAAATACATATATGTATACCTTTTTCTTTTGTAAATACATACATATTAGGTATACATATATAACACCCAAACTCCGTAACAAACATTTGCAGATCATACAAACATTTGGTCCGACCTGGGAATCGAACCCGAGACCTCAAGCACAGCAGTCGCATACGCTACCACTACGCCACTGAGGCAGTTGTATCTATAACGGTGTTCCCGCGGTTGTTGTAGAACAGTTAATAGATTTTTTTCTAAAAGTAAAGATGCCTTTTATTTATTTTTTCTCCGCTGACCGCTTCAATTAATCTGCTACCAGAGGTCCCCACTTTCTGACAGCTTGCGGCTCTGGTATCGCTGCACGAATACGTCCGAGATCGACCCTCTCCCGATCCCGCTCAGCCGTCTCTTTCTTATGGACTCTCTCTCTTCCCATGGACACCCGCAACACCAGAGGCATCACAAGTGCGTTGCCGGTCTTCGGGGAGGGTCTGGAGGACGGGGGGTTGGGGGATGGGCCTCCTGTATCCTCACTCACTCGGGGAAACACAGCGGAAGCGCTTTTTCATACCGGTTTTCTGTGAGGCTCAATCACTCCGGTCAAGCCGGCCCATGCATGCCGAAGCGTGACTCTCCCACACAAAGCATTGCAGCCTCGCAGAAAGGAGTGAGGTGAGGAGGCTCACCCGAATATAAAAATAGCCTAAGTTACTTCTTATATCATAGGCTACCTAAAAAAGTCCTGGTTGTTAGCTTAGCTAAATTGGTTTCTGGCCAAAAGTGTAGTAATGAGTTTTTCTGATTCTAGAAATACTTAATAACAGCTCGCAGTTTGGAAGTCGGGGTCTGTGTCGTGTCGAGTGAACCCTCGTGCCTCGGAGAGCACGTAAAGCTGTCGGTCCTGCGCCTGATCTCTCCCCGATCGTGTCGGTTAACCGTCCCATCGGATTTTGAGAGAGAGGGAACAGAGAGTGCACCTGTGTCTGCGCACACACTTGTGCACTATAATATCTCCTGCGTAGTTGGCTGGTCTCCGTTGAGACTGGCCGCCGTGGCCGATATCGGCTAGGAGAACATTATTATTAAACGTACCTTTGGAATCACCCTATCTATTGTTAAAACTACATTGAAATCCGTTCAGTAGGTAGTTTAAAAGACCTAAGCGAACAGACAGCGGAGTCACTTCACTTTATTCTATGTAAAGATATTGGTTTCTCAGAATGAACTAAAGATTAGAAGAACATCAGTAGGAACAATACGAGTAGGTACCTACTATTTATTTTCCAAGTAACATCATTCAAACAGGAAAATATTGAAACATTCTAAATATGTAAACAGTAAACAAACTGCACGTGAATATTTAATGTTATTTTTTACACAGACATACATTATACATGTATGTGGACATCGAAGTGGAACCGACCTTGCGTAGAACGGAAAACTGATTATCTGAAATGATTATTTTTACGACTAAATTACCCTCGCTGACTTAATTGCACTAGTACAAGAGCCGGTGAAGATCGACTTACACACACCTGAGAACTTGATGAAACATTTTTGTTCATCATCATCATCAACCCGCTGTAGTCAACTGCTAGTAGACCTCTCCCAAGGCAAACAACAGAGCCCCGTCTGTTGCTTTTCGCATCCTGTCGCCGCGCCGGCTACGAAAGTCGTCCCGCCATCTGGCCAGAGGACGCCAGTATATTTGCCATTGCCAAGACGCGATCTCCACTTCAGAACATGCTTACTCCAGCGATAATCAGTCCTGTGACATATATGACTTCAACTTACTAACTTTCAGAGCTATGTCGGTTACCTTGGTTCTCTGACCGATCACTTCGTTCCTAATTTTGTCCTTCAGAGAGACTCCGAGCATGGCTCTTTCCATATCTCGTTGAGCGACTTGGACTATGGACTAGCCTAAGTGTCCACGTCTCAGCCCTGTACGTCATTACAGGTAGCACACATTGGTTGAAGGTTTTCCTCTTCAAGCTCTGTGGTATTTTTTTTTTAAATTGTATCAATGGGCATAATCATGGGCGTAGCCAGCCATGGGCTCAGGGTGGGGCAACAGCCTAAAAAACTTTTTATAAAAAAAAACGACTTCCAAAAACATCCAACGAAAACTCTCTGCAAAAAAACACTAAAAAGCGTACAATAAACTGGTTCTTCATAAATCGCCTATACCTAATTCCTTATTCATTTAAATAGTAGTATTATAATGTGTGCTAGGTACCTAGTATCTGTTTGAAGTCGGTGCCAAGTGACTATCGCTTAGACTTTGTAATTGTTCGTTTGTATTCTTTTTGGCTTAGCAACGACTTCAAACAGATTTTAGGTACCTAGCACACTATAATACTACTATTTAAATGAATAAAGAATTAAATATAGGCAATTTATGAAGAACCTGTTTATTTTACGCTTTTTAGTGTCTTTTGGCAGAGAGTTTTCGTTGGAAGTTTTTTGGAAGTCGGTTTTTTTTTATAAAAAGTTTTTATTTTTCAGTTTTTAGTGCAAAAAATCGTAGGTAAGTAGTAAGTTGAACTATTTCATCAAATTTCATGATGATCATCATCATCAAGAATACAAATTAAGGTCTATACATACGTTTAATATTAAAATCATCCTCTAATCCGTAACTCTTGAAGAGTTTAACCTTCCATCATCAGTTCACCTAAATAACTTGAAAGTATACGACTGAAGGTCTTTAGATACGTATCAAATTGAAAGAATTATCCTCCAACTCATAACCATTGAGGAGTTGTACCTTCCACCTTCCATCATCAGCTTACCTAAATAATTTGAAAGAATACGACTAAAGGTAACATACATACATAATTATGATATTTAAAGATTTATTCTCCAACTCCTAACCGTTAAGGAGTTGTACCTTACATCATTAGCTCATCATCATAAAATGATGACTACCAGACGCAAATATCGGTGTAACTTCAGAAAATATACGAAAAACATAGTATGTGCCTGAAAAAAATGAGGGTTTCCCTCGATTACCCTGGGATCCCATCATCAGATCCTGATATGGTGGCAATAGGGCCACCTCGAGAGCATACCCTTGAGAATACAAAAATAATTTTCAAAATCGGTCTCCAATTGACGGAGTAATCGATGAACATACATAAAAAAAAGAACTTACAATGAAACATGGAACCTCCTCCTTTTTGGAAGTCGGTTAAAAATAATATGTAAAAATACTAAAAATAAACTAGCAAACTACTTACTTAGTTTTGCCATAAATATTCTTATGTTGTTGTGCTGTTGGCGCTATCGTTGGTCATCGCCAACGCATTCAATAGTCTGTCATTCAGCGATCAGCGATTCAGCATTAGCTGCATCAGGGAAGCACTCATTACCACGGCTTGCCAGAGTACCTGAGGAGGCTAGTGGCAGACTATTTAGAACGTCCCGTCATGTAAGAGGACCGAGACGGCGTCTTGAGATGGCGACCCATCGCTTGGACCGCTCCTGTGGAACGTGGGATACGACTGGGTCCTTCGAAGTTGTCTCCCCACGGGCTGGGCATAAATTGTTACGCCGATGACACTTTGGTCACGACCGGGGGGGCAAACTTCCAAGAGGCGGTGCGCCTGGCGTTTCTATGGTGGTTAGGCGCATTGAGGCGAGGACAGAGGCCCTATTGTTCGATGGTCCGCCCCCCAGCGCCTCCATCGTGGACAACTCAGTCCTCGTACCGCTTCGGGCCCACATAAAGCCTGTGCTGTGTGTCCTCGACGGTAGGTGGCTCTTCAACGAACACTTTAGACAGCTTGATCCGAAGCTGGTCGACGCTGCCTTTGCCCTTAGGCGACTTTTGCCCAATTTGACAAGACGGCTCTACACGGGGGTTGTCCGGTCGATGGCACTGTATGGTGCACCGCCACCCTAAAAAAGCGGGCCTCTGCCGTCCCCAGAGGATATTAATGGTCAGAACCATACGCGGTTACCGTACTCTATCGACCGAGGCAGTATGCCTTTGATCGGAACTTCCCCGTGGGATTTAGAGACGGAAGTGCTTGCCGAAGTTGATCGGCGGACGACTGATTTCCGGATGGAGAACGGCTTTCGCCCTCCACCCAAAGAGATACGCGAGTGGCGTGAAACTGCTCGTCAAACCACCATGGCTCGCTGGTCGTCCCGGCTGGAGACTAAACGCGCTGACTTTTCGCTATCCAGCCGGTCATCCTCGAGTGGGCAGAGCGGCAGCACGGGACCCTTTCCGACTGACGCAGGTCTTTTCCGAGCACGGTTGCTTCGTGAAGTACCTGCACTCGGTCGATAGGAGGGAACTGAGTCCCGCCTGTCATCACTGCGATTGCAGTGAGGACTCGGCCCAGCACTCGCTGGCGGTTTGCCCCACCTGGGCCTCACTGCAGTCATCAGAGGAGATCTCTCGCTATCTCGGCCATCATACGCTCCATGACCGGTGGCGATAGCTGTTTTATAGCGGTCGTAACCTTCTGCGAAGACGTAATCTCGCAGAAGGAGGCAGCGGAGAGGGCCCGGGAGGACGACGTCCATTCGGACCCAATTTGCCGCCGGCGAACCGGGGGGTGGAGGCGCGCGTACCAGCGCCTCATGCCGCCCTGAGTGTGTCCGCGGATGGACGAGACAGGTTTTCCCCTCCATTCGTTTAAGAGATCAGCCGCGAAGGGGCGACGTATGCGTGTGTCGAACGTCGCGTCACCTAATTAGAGAGTCCACCAGCAGACGGTGCCCGCTTCAGTGCGGGCAAGCGCTGGGAGAGGTTCAGATGTGTTAATAACAACAGTTCCCAGATCCCTCTCTTCTCAGATAGAGTGGCACACCGTGTGGTTTTCGTTGGTGCGATTTCGATACACCACCCCGCCGCAAACCCCGGTGGGGTGACGGCCCGTGGGAGTTTCCACACGTGAAAAAAAGGTACCTTACAGGTCAGAGCCAAGTGGTGGGGCAAGCGCTCCACCCTGCCCCACCGTGGCTACGCCCATGGGCATAATGACAGTAACCAAGAACCACTAAAATAATGTATTTATTTATCTGATAAAATGGGGTTCATAGAGTATAAAAAACGTATTTATTTTCATATTTATCGCGAGATTAATAGTTAATAAACAAAAATAAAACTACAAAATACAGCAATCCGCCATGTTAAGTTGAACACCAATCAGAGCGAGTTACGTCACTTATGTATAAATGTCACTTTGTTCGGATATAATCGACGACATTCCCTTTTTTTTTATGGAATAGGCACTACAAACGAGCAGACGTATCACCTGAAGGTCAGCGATTACCGCCGCCCATGGACACCCGCAACACCAGAGGCGTCACAAGTACGTTGCCGGCCTTTGGGGGATGGGGGGAGGGGTTGGGGTTTGGGCCTCCGGTATTCTCACTCACTCGGGGAAACAGCGCAAGCGCTATTTCACACCGGTTTTCTGCGAGGCCGTGGTATCACTCCGGTCGAGCCGGCCCATTCATGCCGAAGCGTGGCTCTCTCACGGGAATGAGCTTTACTGTCTTTATGAGCTAAAATCGATACTGGTTGTTAAATGGTGACGTCGCATCTGCACAAACATGACACCACTGAGTGTTTTGGCGTGAATTTTAAACTTAAAATTTAAAATCTATTTTTTTTTTCTACTAAAGGTTTATTTTCTGTAGAAATATAACTGTTTTTTACCATCGGAGATACTTCCGAACACTATAAAACAGTTTTTCAAAATTAGTCATCATGCCAACTTGCAAAATTTGTTCCGGGGATCCCGGAATAACTCTAATAATAACCAATTAAATTAAGTCCCTAATGTTAATTGTCTATATGGAGAATATAGGCTTGCTTCCTTATTTTACAGTACCTACAGGTAAATCAATATAGGTAACTACAACCTGCTAATACCTGAGATTTGCTTGCCTGCGAAAAAAAACACAACAAATAATGATAATTTTACAAAAAAAATAGTCATGACAACTTTGCTGTAGGTAAACTATCATAGGTGTGTCAATTAATTAATAAAATTAAGAAAAAAAATGTTTGATGGGTGTAAGTCAATCTTCACCGGCTCTTTAGACCACACTGACTGACATAAATTGACGCACGTCGCACGGGTGTCTTGAATTAAATGCTGACCTCGTCGCTTCAAACGAACGCTGAGTATTCTGGGTTCGGTCTCTATTTGTGTGATTCACAAATTTTATTATAGTTCTGAGTCCCTCGCGACACAGGATATATTAATTTCCTAGTACGGGAGTTGTTTAAAAAACCCAAATGTACCTATACTACCTACTTCTAGATAAAATTAAACACAATACATGTATGCATGTAGTATTTTTTTTTTTTTCTTGTTCTTAACCTTTTTTGTTTTTTTTTTTAATATACGAATGTCCACGGACACCACTTACATCAATATTGTTACGTGAAATACGTAACTTTCTTTTTTTTATGCTGTGTTCTATAAGAACTGGTGGCGCTGTGGTAGTGTATGCGAGTGCTGTGCTTGAGGTCTCGGGTTCAAATCCTGATTCGGCTCAAATGTTTGTATGATTTACCAATATTTGTTTCGGGGTTTGGGCGTTTTCTAAATACATATAATATGTATGTATTGTATGTATTTACAAAAAAATATATACCTATGTAATTCTATCAGTCAATCTAGCTTTCATAGTACAAGTACAAGTTCTGCTTAGTTTGAAATCCAAAATTGTTGGCAATTTCAGTGTTTCCAACTGTTTTCCAGTGTGTCTACACCGAGTCGCCCCACAATTTGAAAAACATTCGAACTAAGCGTCTCCACAGAGCTAATAAAAAACTGCAACAAGCGTATTCTTTTGATGTTTACCGTCAAAAACAGAAACACGGTTGCCAATATTTGTTGTCAATTTTTGTTGCCAACACAAAAATTGACAATTTTTGTTCGGTGGAGACGCGGCTTTAGATGTCTGAAAGATTATTATGAAAAATATTTATTAAGATTTATTTTGTTATTTTTTTTTTTTTTTAACTTTCTGGTGCATTAAATCTATGCAAATAAAAAAATGGTATAAGGAATAGATAAAAAATTGTAGCTATGCAGCATGGTAACCCATACGCCTATTACGCGGAGCTGCGGGCAAAAGTTAGTGTAACTATAATAAAAAAAAAGTAAAAACTAAAACCCAACTACGACAAAAAACGACGCTGAAAAAGTATGAAACAAGTTTGAAAAGCCGTAGTCACACGTTGTTAAAGTGTTATGGTGCGTTTCTATGTAACGTGTGACTACGGCTTTTCAAACTTGTTTCATACTTTTTCAGCGTCGTTTTTTGTCGTAGTTGGGTTTTAGTTTTTACTTTTTTTTTATTTAAAATGTTTTGGTGCCATTATTAATCTATCTATACTTATAATAAGAATGTAACAGGTCCAATTCTGTACATTAAAGATATTTTGAAATTTTTTTTTGGAGGGCTCTCTATTATCGATACTGAAGCCAGAATTGTAATTTTTTTCATTTTTGTCTGTCTGTCTGTCTGTCCGTCTGTCTGTCTGTCTGTCTGTCTGTCTGTCTGTCTGTCTGTATCTTGGCCGCGCATCACGCCGAAACTACTGAACGGATTCAAATGAAACTTGGCATGATTTTTTAGTTCATACTACGAGATAGGACATAGGATACTTTTTATCCCGAAATTTAGCACGGTTTCCTGGAGAGAGGGGATGAAAGTCAAAACATGTACTTGGTTGTAATTCAATAACACATAGTCCGATTTCATTCATTCTTTTTTTGCTAGAAAGAAAAAAAATTAAAATAACGGGAAAAGTCTTTTTTTGTCCGCGACTGTACACTGCCAGTGGGAAGCTGAGACAGGTATGTAAATATGGCGGTACGAAGTTCGCCAGGTCAGCTAGTATATAATATTGTTACGAGCCGGGTATTCAATAATTAAAAATAGTCGGTTAATTACCAAAAAAATAACACACTGTTTATTTACAACCCTTTTTACAACAATAATTCGCTATGTCACTTGTTAATCGCACTAGAAGATCGCTTCGATGTTAACTCCGCTGTATCGTGAAACAATACTGACTCGTACGGGTAACCCAATCTGCTTATATATGGCTTTGAAACCCCTAGAAAGATCTATAATATTCGATAGAACATTCTCCACTAAACAGAAATTACCAGAGTGAGTAATCTAGCGCCATCTAGCGTCGAATATCAGAGTTACTCCACAGTTGCGCGCTACTTGACACTAGATGGCGCCTTCAATTCAATTCTCGCGACTGGTAGATTGTTCTAGACTATTTTTCTCGAAGGCGCAACACTATATATATATTTGAAATGTACAAGTACCTTTCCAATGATACCAAAACACCGTATATTTATCTCAAATTAATTTTTTAATTCATTACTTTATGTCGGCTAGAGGGCGCCACATTAGATTCAGCCACACGTTATATATCCTATAACCAGCAGACGATCAAGACGCTTCTAACGATACCTCATTTGTCCAGTTCTAATAAGTAGTTAAGGAGCTATGAGGGAACAAATGAACATACATACACACATACATACATAGCCTGTCAAAATCATAAATTCATAACCCTCCTTTGGCTTTGCCGTAGTCGGGTAAAAACTAGTATGTTTTGAATCAGATCTAGCTCAAGATGTAATCACGTTCCAATATCTACAAATGAGAGTAGTTATATTAGTAACTAGCTGACCCGGCGAACTTCGTACCGCCATATTTACATATCTGTCTCAGCTTCCCACAGGCAGTGTACAGTCGCGGACAAATAAAACCCCTTTTCCCGTTATCTTTTATTTTTTTTCTTTCTAGCAAAAAAAGAATGAATGAAATCGGACTATGTGTTATTGAATTACAACCAAGTACATATTTTGACTTTCATCCCCTCTCTCCAGGATACCGTGCTGAATTTCGGGATAAAAAGTATCCTATGTCCTACCTCGTAATATGAACTCAAATCATGCCAAGTTTCATTTCAATCCGTTCAGTAGTTTCGACGTGATGCGCGGCCAAGATACAGACAGACAGACAGACAGACAGACAGACAGACAGACGGACAGACAGACAGACAGACAAAAATGAAAAAAATTACAGTTTTGGCTTCAGTATCGATTATAGAGAGCCCTCCAAAAAAAATTTTCAAAATATCTTTAATGTACAGAATTGGACCTGTTACATTTTTATTATAAGTATAGATGTTTGAATCTTAAACCCGGGTTTTGACTACATTAAACTATGTACCTAAAGATAATACCTACCTAGTTTTATCTATACCATTGTTTTTTTTTTATGATAAAGCTACCAAAATGACTCTACTCTGTCTGATGGAAAGCATGAGTAGAATCCAAGAGTGGTGGTCACCATACTCAATGTGAACGTGAACAGAGCAGTATGGTTACCCACACTCTGGCGGCCTAGTGAGATGCTTTTTCACGCATCGCTTAAAGGACCCGGGATCATAATGGGAGGGGAACACGGCAACACGTGCGGGTGGTAGTGAGTTCCATGTTTTACCCCGTTTTTGAAACATTCTTAATTGGTGCTCCGCTCCTATTGGTCTTAGCGTGATGATATATAGCCTATATCCTTCCTCGATAAATAAAACTACTATCCAACACTGAAATATTTTTTCAAACCGGACCAGCGGTTCCTGATATCAGCGCGATCAAACAAACAAACAAACTCTTCAGCTTTATAATATTAGTATAGATTAATGGCGTATAATCACTCTTGTCGTATGAATAACGGGCGCGTGGCGCACATTGTAAGGTACTGGCTTCTGCGAAATTTACATCTATTAGTAAGAGCTGGGTGGTATTCATTCATCAATAGGCACTAAGGGAGCCAAGCACTCTGTTACAGTTATGTAATTGTTGCAGAACGCTGAATATAGTGTCTTGCCGTACCTATTAACAATGAAGAACAATGAACTTCAAAGAAAAAAAATACGTGTGGCACTCGGGGACTGCCGCGGTAAAGCTATTGCCTAGCATTTTTTATCAACCTATGCAATTATAATTATTTTCTTGTGCCAGTTGATCATTTAATATTGTTCAAAAAGTATTTAAATAATAGACGGCGTTAGTGTACCTCGTAGTTGCGAAACAGCTTTAACAGATGGCGCTGACCGGTTTTTATTTATGCAGTTAAGATATGATAGTACCTATACACCTATATACTTTCTCAAACCCAGACTGCTTTGTCTGTCTGTCTCTGTACAGATTTCGGAGCAGCTCGTCAACGAATCTGTCTGTCTCTGATTCTGATGAAGACAGATTCGTTGATTCGTCGTTCGGAGCAGCTCATATCGATCCGTGCGAGCTTCGGGTGGTAGGTTTTTTTCGTTACGTTACGTAATTTCTGCACAAAGGCCTCAAAATCCGCGATTAAAATATGCAATAGCTTAAAAGAACGTCGATTAATGAGCACTCATCGTCTGCACCTACTAAGGTTGGTCGGAACAAGATACAAACCGTTAGAAGGTAGCCAATGTATTCCGCTCATATTAAAATAGATGATACCGCCGATAATAAACACCCACAATAAGATGAGTTTAAGATAAGGACAATAAAATGTATCTAAGTAGGTATATAAATAAACTAGCTGTGCCCGCGACTTCGTTCGCGCGTGCTTAGATTCAAATTCAAATCTTTTTTCTCAATCTCATCTTCCAATCATTTTTCTGAATTTATACAGAAACAAAACAAAGTTATTTTAAGTAAATCTGTGTGTACGTGTGAGTTTGTAATATAATAAAATTAATCACAGAATTTCTTCATAAACAATATTACTTGATTTTTCATTTGTGTAAGTGAGTATAGACAGGCTTTGCGCACTGCTTACACGTGACAAAGCTACATAAAGCTGGCTATGAGAGAAATAAGACTTTCGCCGATCTACACCAACACGACTCATAGTCTGTCCTTGGGCTAAACTCACACTTAATGGGAACTGCACACGTTTAAATCTATACGGATAGATTTTTGGGATGAGCGGTATTTGTGGAATGCAAACACGCTGTCCTGCACGACATCCAGTCAACATTTGTGCCTCTATCACGTTACGTTGGTGCGATATAACTTTTAAATGTATTGTGTGCTGTTACACAATTTTGATGGACTCAATTTTCTCATTAAAATTATAGGTAGGTACTCCAACTTTTAATTTGATAATATTATGTGAGGGAAGACCAGTTGCGGGACAAAGAATTTAAAAAACTCAACTGGATACGTCATAGCTTCATCTTGGTCGACAACACTGTTAATATCAGTGTACTCAATTTGTGACCCTTCAACTATCTCCAAAATAATATTATTTATTTCTATCACTTCTTGGTTTCGAGGTGATAAAGTGCTCGCTCACAAAACCAGGAATCTTCCTGAGTTGTGATATTAGTAAGATTTCCATAAACTGATAATATGAGTCATTCAAGTGAAGTTACAACCTCGCATAAATCGTCTCGCAGTGAGATCAGCCCTTCTTCTTTCTGATATCTACCGTCACCTATTTGAAAAGCAAATCGGAAAAATATCTGGCGTTTTGGTGTCCTCCTCTGCGCACTCTCATATTAACAGTGAGTTTTAGTTTTGAAATATGAGGCCAAAGGGTTGAACTCTTGAGACACACATTTATTTTGTCAGTTCGGGTCCCCCGTGGTATTACGGGTGGAGTCAGCCTAAAATCACCACAAAACACAACTGTAATTCCACCGATGGCCCGATCACTTTGGCGAATGTCCCTCAACATCCTGTCTACATCCTCAACTGCCTTGCGATGTGCCATTATACACTCATCCCATGCAATTAAATGACAGTCACGTAGAACTCTCGCTTTGTCACTATTTTGAGACACATCACAAACAGGTTGTTCTGTTAATTCTAATTGTAAGGCAATTTTAAAATATCGTGTGTGTAGTTTTATCACCAGGCAACAGTGTCAGAGGATGCAACAGCAAGTGCTATTTTACAGTCTGGTCATAATTGTGCGAGAATAACTTTTGTGAGAATTTTTTTCCCAGTGCCTCTAGAAAAGGCATTTCACCCAAAGAATTATTGGCACTGTTACAAACACGATGGAATATACTCCTTTGTTTGTCCTTTAGAGTCGGAATACCATGGTGAAGAGTATGTAAAAGCTTCTTAGAATCGTAATTACTTTCAGATGAGTACTCCCGATTACTACACTCTTCGTTAGAAATGGCTTCGGGTAACCCTTAATAAGATTAAGAATTTCCACCAATAGGCAAAACCATGTTTTGGATTTCATTTAAACAGCGATTAGAAATAATTTCCCGTTGTTGATGGTTCAATTCGCTCATAGAAATATTTCGATGCATATCGCGAATGTGATCTTCGGTTAAGTTGTTTTGGTATTTTTGTCACAATTGGACAGCATCTGAAAGTCACTGACGTATGCCTCATTGAGAGCGTCATCCCAATGTTGGTTGTCATCGACCAGATGTCGTGCTCGGCAAGCAGCTTGAAACGATGGGTATTGCGGGTCATCGACTTTTTCAAAGCTTCGAATAAAGTAGGCCATTGGATACCGATAACACTCGGCATTGCTTGGGTGCACTGTTGTACTCTTCCGATGACGTGTTTTTTTAAAAACTTCAGGAACACCCTCTACTGGAGTGCCTCTTTTTCTACGGTTAAACCTTCCTTCTTGTATGTAAAGTACGCTGGCGCTTCATCACAGAGCAAAGTGTTGGTAAACTCATCAGTCTAACATAGCACAGAAGACATAGAATGCCAATAAAGTGATCTGTCGAGGATTTCCTAATCGCTCAATCGCATATTCAAATATATTCGCTCCTTCCAGGTTACAGCGAAATGCGTCACAGGTGGGTGTCTTTCGTTAATAGGTAAACTGAGTATACGCCACACAGCTTTGGATGAACTTATGTAGCGGCCAGACTGAAATCTTGTTACTTAGTCACATTCATTTCGTAAAGCAATAGTGGATTGATCGCTTCCTTTATTTACGTACTTACAAATATATTTGATAGACTCCACACTGATGCACATTTCGACATTTATGTATGTGGGCGTTAAATGGTTTGGATAAAACAGGAGAGTATGGTAATACCCATCTATTATTATCAACCATCGTCGGATTATGGCCACGTAATCTAATTTCTGCAGCAAATACTCCTTGTTGCTGAGAACGTCAGCGTCGGCGGTACTTGGGGTAGACATTCTCGCCTGTTATAATTTGTTGAATCATGGCTTTTGGGTACCGTTTTATACACTGACTGTTCTGCACGCACGGAGAGTTGGTATTTAATCACAGCATGGGCCATGAACTATTTGCTTCTATAGATGTTTTATTACACTTTGACAGGTAGTCAATAGATGGCGCTGGCTTTATACTCTAGACCCGATATTAAAGTTATTCTATGGCAAGGAGACGTTGATAAACACAACGCATGCGCCTGTCCAGTAGTATTTGCGTGAAAGCCGAACAAGAGACAGACAGACAAAAATGTATATCTGATATTCCGATCTTCAAATTAAATTATAGTCTATATGTTGCCGAGGATTGATAGCTATATAATAAAAAAAGTTTCATTACAATCCGTTCAGTAGTTTTTGCGTGAAAGCCGGACAATAGACAGACAGACAAAAAATTCAAAATTATTTTTTTTGGCTTGTGTGGCTTGTATGAATACCCCTAGTTGTATTTTTTTTCATTCAATGTAAGTACAGAATTGAACTCTTCTACAGTTTTATTATATGTATAGATAGATATTATTGTAAAGTTTTATTAAAATCCATTCAGTAGTTTTTACGTGAAAGAGTAACAAACATCCATCCATCCATACTTACAAACTTTCGCGTTTAGATTATTAGTAGGATATTTAAGTCTTCAATGAAAAAGTTATTTTTTAATGAGTGTGACAGCTTTGTTTATTAGTTGTCAAGACGCCCGGCGTATTTAACGCGCATGCGTATGTCGAGTGAACCGCCAGACTTCTATACAACCGTTCATCCCCCCTTTAAACCCCCTTACAACCCTTTTTCGCACTAAAAAGTAGCCTATGTGTTATTCTGATGTATAAGCTATATTACTGTAAAGTTTTATCCAAATCCGTTCAGTAGTTTTTGCGTGAAAGAGTAACAAACATCCATCCATCTTCACATCCATACTTACAAACTTTCGCGTTTATAATATTAGTAAATAAATAACCCTCCTTTGGCTTTTCCGTAGTCGGGGAATAAAAAGTCGCCAAATGTGTTGTTAATGGCAAAATTCGAAAATTTCCACCAATTCAGTATTTTTTTTACATTTTCGAATGGCACAAGGAAAGAGAGAGAGAGAGAAATAACGTAAACATTGAGAGAAAACCACATTTTTCTTTTTCATAGATACCATAGAGTATATTAAGACAGCCAACAGATCGAAGTATGTCGGGGCAGCCAGTTCTTTTTCGAACGGGAAAGCCAAGTTGAATATAATGGCATTTGATTAAACGGGTTTTTACGCTCTGACGTGTTTTGGAGGGACTATCTATCTAGCTATCTTTTTTTCTTTACTTTGACGTTTGTGATAAACCCATTCCAAATCTCAAAGAACTGCGAAAAGGAAAAAAAAGATTTAAAAAGAGAAGTTGTTTTGAATTGTCGTGTGGTTATTATTGATGACGATATTTTTTAGTTTGCCAAATTAGGTTTGTTGATAAAAAGTACCACCTTGATGTAGAAATTATTAACATAATCGCGACGACTTTATAGATAGGTACAAATGCGTGTACCTATCTATAAAGAATGTTTGAACGTGATTTTTTCGTAATAACGTCTGTAATCAAAATAAAACTGCTTCACTGCGTTTCAATTACCTTTACACAATAAACGATGACATTACACGAACACGATAGGTAGGACCATTATACTATACCGAACAAGATCATCAAGAACGACTTATATCAAGAAGAAAATTTCTTAAAACATCTTTAATCGATGATGAAGTTACTATAACCTATGTCATCCAGGCCATTAAATATATACGTAAATAAATATTTTGGACATCTAACACACAACGCCATCTAGTCCCAACTTAAGAAGAGCTTGTAATTTGGGTACTAGACAACAGATATAAATACATAAATATACTTTTTTTTTAAAACATACATATTGTATATAGGAAAGACCCAAACTCCGAAACGAATATTTGCAGATCTGGGATCAGATTCGGGAATCGAACCCGAGACCTCAAGCACAGCAGTCGCATACGCTAGCACTGCGCTACCGTGGCAGTCAATATTCCGAATCTATAGATAGATAGGTTCTCTCCTCACATTCCCCCTTCCTCATTCACAGAAATCGGTTCAGCTGATTAGATGTTACGATGAAAATATACGTAGGTACACACCTGTCAGAACTCTTACCTACCATTCCTTTAGACTTCGCCATAGTCGGATAAAAAGGCTGCCACATATAAGAAATTATCAATTCTGTGGCACTATGTGGAGAATCTATGATAGCTACAAAGGAAGATCAAAAAAAGAAAAATACCAATCAAATTGAGAACTTCCTCCTTTTGGAAGTCGGTTAATATGAAACCGACAGATAGATTCACTGAACAATCGATTAATGAATTCAACGCACAGCTGAAACCACATGACGTAAGTGTGAACTAAGTTTTTTTTTTATTCCATTCTTTTGGATGTAATAAACCGACGTTGGATGCTGTAAAGTTTATTTGTTTGGTTGCACGCGCTAATCTCAGGAAGTAGGTAGGTACAGGGTACTGGTCCGATTTGAAAAAATATTTCTTTATTAGATATCCCATCTAGCTATAGTAGAATTATTTTGTCCTTGTAGTTTGGGTCATAAAACGTTGGAGCGGTAAAGCGAGTATTTCGCTCTCTCTCTCCCACTTTGTGCCTTATGGGCGGGCATAGTGATGCACATTATTGTCGATAAGCGTTATCGATAGTGTATTTAGTTTGGCAATATGTGGGTTAGTGATAAAAAAGAAAGAAAAAAATGGATAAAACAACATATTCATTAAAATAAGAATAATAATGATTTAAAATAAATTAATTAGTCTATTCTCAATTACCCAATTAGTCTAGTCAACAAGTTCCATACTTGTTGACTAGACTAAAAGACGCAGCAGCATCACTAGGCCGCCATGGTGTGGGTCGCCATGCTGCATTGTCTGCATGCGCAGTGAGCATGTTGACCACCACTCTTGGATTCTGCTTATGCTTTCCATCAGGCAGAGTAGTCATTTTAGCGGGCCAAACATAAAAAAAAAAACTTGTGAAGTGAACTGTGTGACTTATGAAGAGCTGGGATAATTAATTTCAATTTTTATCATTACATTTTTTTGTGTGATTGGTTATATTGTATTGTGATCTCCAATTTGGGAAAGATAATAAAAATTACATAAAATATGAACAATTATTGTTTATTTTACACTTTAAAGTATATATTTTTGCCAATTGCCGTTCTGACATGTTTAAAGTTGGAGAATTGTCATGAATAAATACATTTTCCTCCCGTGTTGTTTCTGAAATCGATATTTTAGGGTCTATCTTTGCCAAATTCATGTTCCTGGCAATATTGTATGTTGCATATTTTTTTAAATTTGGCCTCATTTTTAAAGATAGTATGGGGAATCTTCTTTTCCAAACTCCAATGCATCTGCAATATTACAGTAGGTATTAATAGTGTATTTTTACACTTTGTATTGTATTGTTATTATTATACTTTTATTTAGTCTAGCTCTATGTGCAAATTCGTAGTCATATAATTTACACGCGGCTTATATTCCTTCTGTAAAGGTATGTTTTCTTCAGTATCACTATCACTGCTTTCATCATAATCCATAATAATTCCACGTCGCTATCATCACTGCTAAAACCTTCCATTATTTTATGTTTACATAAAAAGTTAATTATTTTCGGACAGATCTCCCAATGATAGATAGACAACTTCGATAGGAAATGCTATCTGCCGGTAGGTTATTGAAACGTAAGTAACGGCCGTTTTCAATAACCTATCTATCCTTAGTTCTCATTACTACAGTTACCACTACACTACACACTTAGGTCACACTACCTACTGGCGCATAAAATGGCTGCCATAGGGTTGTACCTATGTGTGAGTGACTCGAAATGTCGATATCGATATTTAACTGAAATATTTAATAAATTGCAAAAATAACGATAACATTAAATAATTATAGTTAAATCCGATTGTTTTTTTATTTTTTATCTTTATTAGTTATCGGTTATGAAAACAGGCCTATCCGTTCTATCAGCAACAAGACTAAAGAAAGAACAGATTACCTTTGCATTCAAACCAACGAGAATGTATATCGTTGTTTACCTATTTTTTCGTAGCTCCGACGGTTCTGGGATACCGATATCAACATAAAAAGTACTTATATTATGTTGACATTGAGCGAAATAACAAATTGAGTAAATAAAAACACGTTTAAATAGTTGTAATATTTATTCACACATTCAGGTTAGGGCACTGCGCAGTCACGTAATCGCGTCACGTCGAGAGTTCTGTTGTAGGATGTTTCATGGAAGTGCATCGAGCAGACATACCACATTTTATGTTGAGGGTTTATATTTTCCAAACCAATGATTTCGATCCATTTCTTTCTTAAAATTTCATTTACAGGAAATCTGATGAAGAAAACACCATGTTAACATATTTTTATATAATAATATAAGTATCGACACTTTAACTCTACCATCACTATCCTTAATCGTATGTAAACAAATCAAAGTGAAACAAAGCAAATAATACCATTGAGAACCTCAAAAAACTAACAAACGTCTTCGGAAATTATAAAAAGAATATGTTTATTACAATACAATAAACAAAATCGTAAAATATTGAACAATTTCAATGCATTTTTGTACTAACCTGTAAAGAGTCAATGTACAGTGATTCTTGTTTTTTCTTGCACCAGATTGTTTAATGGAGCACGAAGGCATGATTTTCATGTCTAGGGCAAAGCCTTGGATACAATAAAAACCAATTTAAAGCCGTAATTGGCACGAAAACAAAAACAAAATTTCCAACAACAACCGTTTGACAGGAGATCTACCTCAGAACTTGGTGCATACAATGGCGTCGCCGGTCACGAATTGACAAGGGCATGACGTCACTCAAAAGTGTTGCCAATATTCCAATAAGTTATATGCCTTACCAAGTGCAGGCACTGTTAATGGTTTAGCCGTGAAAGCGTAATAGAGAAACAGACTAAGCCACTTTCAAATTTATAATATTAATATAGATCGCGATAGGTACTATCGCGGACTTTTTGTAAATATTTTACAAAATCCTGTGTTTTTAAATGTTTAATTTTATGTGTTAATAAAACGTATAAAACTGAGCTGTATAAATAATATCACTATGTTACCATAATGGTTTGTAAAATACTGGGGTATTATAAGTACATAAAGCTTCCTTGAAACATAGCTTAAATGGTGATAAGCGTCTAAAAGCTACTTTATTTCATGCTTTGTAAAGATACGTAATGTAACATAACACTAAATCAACCGTACCTTACCGTACCTTGGGTTTCGACTATTACAATAAAAATTATATTGGTAGTCTACATTTTTTTTCATTGTGTGGTCACACTACTCGTATATCTGTTCATAAGATCACTGAAATGCTATAATCTCATTTTAGAGGTAAGATACACACAATTAAAGATACCTATTATTTTGTAGAAACTTTTTACAAAAAGTTTAATACACTACACTTTGTGATACTTTAGTCGTCTAGCAGCTAGACATGCAAGTATGTTTGAGAACGTGAGGATTGAGGGACCAGCTTTAATTATAAATATCTTCAAAGTGCGTCGATGTTTTTTTTTAATTTATTTGTTACAAATTGCTATAAGACTTGTTCTAAAACATTATGTAAGAAAATAAAGATTTTATTACATTGATGTGATAATATTCAGTATTACAAAATCTTTCGTGTGTGGACTGAGGGACCACAGTATAGTCGTTGTATTTTTTTAATCGTTGATTTGTGTTCAGTTATTTAGTATATATCTTTACAAATTCTCTACTAAATGTCTGCAGTCACAATACCTTATTTTTTTACATACTTGCCGAGATCTGGCTGATGGTATGTGAGGATTGAGGGACCACACTTAAAGGGCTGTAGTTTTTAACATATCTTTTTACAAATTCTCATATTTGTTCTACAATTGTTTTGAGCCTATTACTAAATCTTATAAAAATTTCAAACAAAAATATCACTATGGTCCCTCAGTTCACACGCACACATTCTGTGAATAATAAATTTTTAGAAGCAGCTGTAGCCTAGTGATAAAGGCATTGGACTTGCGATAAAGAGGTTGTTGGTTCAAATCCTGACCGGTACAGTACCAACATGTACCCACTCCTAACACAAGCAATTTAGCTTAGCTGGAGGGGTTAACGGGAATACTAGTAATTTCGGTTGCTAGTAACCCTTTTTTAAAAAAGAAATAAGTACACAGTTCCTATTGCTTAAAAGACTGATATATAATATTAAACTTGCAGATTATTGTGAACAAGGTGGACTTGTAAATCGCTGGCTGCTTGGTGATAGCGGCTATCCATGCACACCCTATCTGTTGACACCCCTACTCAACCCAAATACTCCATCAGAGCAATGGTATAATGAAGCGCACATTAAAACAAGAAATTCTTTTGTTTGAGAGGTTTGTTTTGTTTACTAAATACTAGATGCATGGTAAATGATTTAAATACACTATTAATACCTACTGTAATATTGCAGATGCATTGGAGTTTGAAAAAGAAGATTCCCCATACTATCTTTAAAAATGAGGCCAAATTTTAAAAAATATGCAACATACAATATTGCCAGGAAGATGAATTTGGCAAAGATGGAGCCTAAAATATCGATTTCAGAAACAACACGGGAGGAAAATGTATTTATTCATGACAATTCTCCAACTTTAAACATGTCAGAACGGCAATTGGTAATAAATATATACTTTAAAGTGTAAAAAAAACAATAATTAACCATCTTTTATGTAATTTTTATTACCTTTCCCAAATTTGAGATCACAATACAATATAACTAATCACACAAAAAAATGTACCTAATGATAAAAATTTAAATTAATTTAAATTCTTTTCTTCACTTCACCTGTGGTGGAGGTCCCAGCTCTTCTTATCCTAACACTTCAATGTTTTCTGTTTCATCCATCACCAAATTAGTATCTTGCACAAGTTATGATCAATGTAGATACTTAAAGGATTCATTTTGATTTACTTTTAATAAATTTAGCACAAGATACGCATACGCGCACAAACAAACGTCAATTCGATATGTCAAAACGTTCATTTTCAATGTGAACAAATAAAAAAAATCAAGTTAATGTTGATTCACTATAAAATCTTTAAAAAATACAAACAACAAGTACTTTTAATAAAAATAAATAAATGTGTATATTTGTTTGATATCGTTTTGACAGATGATAAAAAGTAACTGTTTTGACTAAGGTGTCAACTACCCTATTCCTTGATTTCATACATTTCCGGTAACATATCTGGGGGCACGGTCGTGCCCCCGCCCCGCCAAGACGAGCCAAGCGAAGCGCAAGGGCACTACCTACCTTTTCTTGAAGTGTTTCGTCGTTTTTTTGAACCCTCATAACTTTGGTTCCCGAAATACCAGATCGTTCAAATTCTCAGGATATTATGTTACTAATAGACCAATCAAACATACAAAGTTTCAATTGCATAGCTCTGATACTTTAGATTTTATTGATACCTAAAAAACGCCGATTTCGTCACTGACACACTGATGATCATCAAAACTGTTAGGGTACTTCCTGAAGTGCTAGAAAGCTGAAATTTGGTATGTAAACCAAGTTTAGTATACAAACAACAAAAAAATTCATAAACCTATTACTTTTGCCCCCCAACCCCCAAATTTGGGGGGTGGAAGTTTGTATGAGACTTTCACAAATGTTTATGCTAGAGGTTTTATTTTTGGTACACGGACTTTTTCAAAAGAAGAAAGAAGATTTACAAGAAATACAGCCCAAAAAAAGAATAAAACTGCCTTAAGCAACTTACAAAAAGAAATGAAATCCAACCAAAAACATTTTCATGTAAAATGTTGACAAGACGACTGCATATGGCTTAACCTGTGAAAAAGATATCAGATCTCATGAAGAACCAAGGTTCTGAATCTACACGCCCTAACTCTACTAACCCTAACTTCATAAACTCTACATCTCGGTAAAAATGTATGGCTTGGCTGTTTCGTTACTTCAGAAACTAAATATTCGTATAACACATTACTTCAGAAACTAGATATTTGCAAACACAAACAACGTTCGTTTCCCCTTCGTGATGGTATGGTAGCGAAACGGCGAAGCCATACATAATTATTATTATTTTTACGGGAATTAACGCGATCACTATTTCAAGGTACTACATACCTCTGTTTTGCCTGACGTTTCGACCAGGTTGCACTGGCCGTGGTCACAGGCTTCACCATTCACTTGGAGGTGAATGGAGGACGGAAGCAACCGAAAATAAGACGCAAGTATCCAGAAGTGAACAGGCAACCAGCCTATATGCCTTATGTCAAGGGAGTTACGGATAAGATCGGGTCCGTGTTAAAGAAATACTCCATTCCGACAGTATACACACCAGGCATAAAGGTTCACAACATCGTCGGCACACCGAAGGATATATTGCCACTACAAACTCCGGGTGTTTATAAAATAGACTGCAGCTGCGGAAGTTCCTACATAGGCCAAACGAAACGGACTATTGCTGAAAGGGTCAAAGAACATATCGCTGCTGTGAAGAACCGACAGACGGGCAAATCGGCGATTGCAGAACATGCACTCGATGCAGGCATCAACCACTGGATTGAATTTCACCGCACGCAAGTCCTCTCCACCGAACGTCACTTTTATTCAAGAGTTGTACGTGAAGCGATTGAGATTAAAAAGCATAAAACTTTGAATCGGGAAGATGGTTTTAAATTATCTACAGCGTGGAATCCAGTGTTAAAAAACATACCACCTCGCTTTTCAGCGCAGTCGGATAAACACCAGAATAGGAACACATCGGTTTGCTTACAGAATAGGGAACCTGTTAGTGTGGTATGTGACGGTACATGGCGAAACAAAAATATCAATAATATCGAAAATGTGCGGGTGGATGAAGAACCTTCGACTTCACGGATTCGACGACGGAGGGCGTGCGCCGCTGAGCCAGTCAGCCTGTGACCCAGGGGTGGTCAGCTCTCTAGTAAGCCAATGCCAACGGCGGACTTATTAGAAACTTGAGACAGCGCCATACAACAAAAAGAGATCGAATGCTTTTTGGTAAAATGACGTTTCATGTTGTTAAAGATGGCGACTTGTCTGTTTTGACAGCTCATAAAAGTTCAGCGATTTATTTTTCAAGTTTATTTAATCTGGAGTTTCTGCATATCCTATTCTTTTTCGTTTGTTAAAGTTTAGTGCTGTGTGTGCTATAAGCTGCCAGTAATATTTTATGAGATAGAGACGACAGTGCGAAATTGACGCTTTTTGTGTTTTTGGATGTGTGTGCGAACTGATGTTTAATTCGGTATAAAGATTCATTTTGAGTGCGATATTGACGCTTTAAGTGCTTGTTATTTGTGACTATGGTGGGATGAAATACCATTAAATGCGCAAAATGCGGCATTACCTCGAAAGAAGAACCAACCAAAAATCATTTACTTTCCACAGATTTCCTCTCCCGTCAATGCATGGGCCGTTTATGTAAATAAATATTTAAAAATAATTAAAAAAGAAAAATATTATATCATGTCTAAAATGTCGTTTTATTTATTAGGGTTCCAAGTTGTTTATTTTGTCAATATGCATACAAAATGTGGCAGGTATATTGTCAATATTGGCAATTTTACTAGTGATATTAGAATAAAACGGTAGATTCTTAATCGACTTCGTTTCTTACAATTTAACAACCTTGTTTTAATGACATTGTAAGGTTAGGTGAGTGTTATTTTTTGTTTTAAAAGAAATAATAAAAATAACCTAATTTAACCACTAGTTAAATGAAGTCGATTGACAATCTACCCTTTTATTAAAATATCACAATATACCTGCGACATACACCTATATATATTATTTGGTGTAATACGTTTAAATTTGCCGCGCTTGAGTAGCACCACGAAAGTTTTCAGTGGCATTAACTGCAGCGCTAGTGTGTTATCGTGTTAGCATTTTTTTTGTATGAAGTTGTACTTCTTCTCCGCTAGGAGTATATGTGTTCTGTGCTGTGACCACGGCCAGTGCAACCTGGTCGAAACGTCAGGCAAAACAGAGGTATGTAGTACCTTGAAATAGTGATCGCGTTAATTCCCGTAAAAATAATAATAATTATATCATGGAACGCGAAAGTTTAAAAGTTAGTGAAGCCATACATGTTTACTGAGATGTAAAGTTTATGAAGTTAGGGTTGATAGAGTTAGGGCGTGTAGATTCAGAACCTTGGTTCTTCATGAGATCTGATATCTTTTTCACAGGTTAAGCCATATGCAGTCGTCTTGGCAACATTTTACATGAAAATGTTTTTGGTGGGATATATATATTATAGACTATGGTGGTTATCTTTAAACATTGTATTGTACTCTGTGTGTTTATGCATTGGTCAATCAATCAATTGGTCATTCATTCTTTTAAAACGCCACTTGTGTTTAATTTGTTAGTGAGTCATACAACAAACTAATATAGGTATTCATATTTCATAGCAGCAAAAATACTGCGGAGAACATTTATTCTCGCTTATATAAAATTACGCATTCGCTCGCTCGCTTCATTATCACAGAGTACATTGCTTCATTATTCAATTGACCGTTGGGAGCTCCGGTTGTAAATGTGTGTTGTCCGGCGTTCCGTCAAGACGCTATATGTAAAACTTTTAAATCGTTGAGCAAACATTAATCACATTAAGTTTTATATGAAGTGATACACAGATAAAAGTGTAAGTGGCCAGTGATTCAGTTTGGCTAGCAATATGAAAATATTCATGATAGTGTTGTCGCTAGGTGTGGTTTATGCACAAGTACAAAATCCTACGGTACGTGTGAAACTACACAATGGCTTGTCAGAGCGAATCGGTAACTTTTCCATAGAAGCTTTGTACCATACATCGAAGCAGTTGCCTGAAGGAGAGAATTTTATCATGTCTCCTTTCACCGTTTGGACTGTACTCGCTGCAATCGCCGAGGGTGCTAACGGGGTAACGAGAACCGAGATCGAGCACGCTATTAGACTGCCAACAGAGGATGAGACTCAGTTCAGCGTCAAGAACATCACCAAATGGTTGAAAGTGAACACTGACACGGTCCAACTACAAAAAGTAAACACAATGTTTGTTGATAAAAAAGATCTTCCTAAAATCGAATACCAACAAACTGTGAAAGATAAATACGAAATAGACATGATTGCCTTGGATTTTAAACATAGTGCAACAAGAGCAAATGCTCTCAACAGAGCTATCTCAAACTTTACTCACGGATTAATAACAAAAGTTGTCGAACCTAATGATTTTCAGGATACGACTTTGGTCTTGTCAAGTGCTTTATACTTCAAAGGACAGTGGACAATGCCGTTCAATGCATCATCCACCACAAAAATGCCTTTTTACAATTCCCAAGGCCAGAAAATTGGAGATGTAAACATGATGTATAACAGACACACATACCCATTTGCTAATTTCAGAGAATTGCAAGCAAGAGTCGTAGAACTGCCCTATGGTAAAGAGAATAGGCTCTCCATGCTCATTATGGTGCCAAACCCAGGTGTGTCAGTTGAGGATATGTTCAAAAACTTCCAGAAATATAATTTAGATTCATTCTTTGAGGAACTAAGAGTGTCAAAAGAAGAATATTCTGAAGATGAAATTGATTGTTTCATTCCTCGTTTCAAAATTGAATCTGATATAGATATGACAAATGTATTAAAAAATAGTTTTGGTATTCAACAAGTTTTTACCACAAATGCTTTCTTGCCAGAAATTGCAAGAATGCCATTGCATGTATCTAAAATAGTTCATAAGGCTCGCATCGAAGTTACTGAGGAGGGTACCACTGCTGCCGGTGTGACCGTGGCTGAATTTAGCAACCGTATTGGGATTGTACAGTTTCAAGCAAATAGACCTTTCACATACATTATTATAGAGAAAGTAACAAATTCTATTGTATTTGGTGGCTTTTATAAGACACCGTCACTGTACTGAGCATTGTAAAGTAAATATTTTGTTGCTGTTGATGCCTAATGTGAAACTATAACTTTGTGAAAGAGTAGTCAACACTTAACACCATACCGTGTTACTAGTTTTTCTACTAGGTATTTATAGAATGTTGACATGTTTTGTTCTAGTTTATTTCCATTAATTACAACAGCTATTAGTTTATCAATTTATGTATGTTAAGTAAGTTGTCCATTAGTACTGCATATTTATATGAGAATGTACTGTGTTAGGTTGCAATGGAATATGTTTTGCAATAACGTACTTGTGTGGTTTGACTATGTGTTGGTTGTTACCATGTAGATGGATTAGTCCCCATCTCTACAGGTATGTGATGTATATAAACATTTTCCATGCAATTAAACACAGGTACACACATTTAGAATGCTTCGGAAGGTTTACTAACATGGTATGATTATACAACATTGGTACCCTTTTTTTAAATAAAACAAAAGAAAGTTCCTATTATATAGTTTCACAAGGTACCAAGAAATATATAACTTGAAACACAATATTCAGAATTATCAAAAGTTACTATTACATTGTTTTCAAGGAAATATCTAAAATTTTCCTCTAATGTTTGACTAGCAATGGTTTGTACAAGTAAATGTTTACTGTTCAACTATTAATTCAGAATAATATTCTAGCGCCCTCTTATAAATTGATGCAGGGTTTTCCTTCTAATGTCCTTGTTTAAACCCTTAGGTCAAGTGAACTTTGTATTTATTATAGTCATGGATATTTACAGAAAATATGTGTTTACCAATTAATAATTGGTTTGTGGCTTTTGGTTTCTACTTAATTGTTATTGTACAGCATTTTGTATTAAATATTTTTCTGTCTAAAGTATGTTTGTATGTTATTCTGTAATTATCTGTGCATTCAAGCATTTTGTATTTTATATTTTTCTGTATAGAGTATGTTTGTATATTATTCTGTAATTATCTATGCATCCATTTTTTTAATGCATTCGAAAAAAAGTTAATTTTGAATGTAAACTGTAATAAGAATATTTGTGTCAACTTTAAATTTTTTAAACTAGTATCGAATACAGAGACTTTTGGTAGATAGAATTCAAATTTTAAGATTAAAATGTATAAAAACAGTCATGATAGAGTTCAAATAGGACAAGAAATGGTAGGTAGTCTAATATACTTTTGTGCAATAAGATTGTACTACTGCCTATTGTCACATATAAGCCTCTGTCTTGGTTTGTCAAATGGTAATGTCTATTGATGCACACATGTAAATAGTTTTAAAACATTTTAAGAAGTTTGGTAATAGCAATGTCTCTGAAAGAGGATATATAATAGAAGTAACATGTTAAATTCTAAGTGTAAAAATTGTATATCTGATAAATTATAAACTTTGACCGTTGCACACCAATATTGTGATAGATCTGAAATTATAGTTTCCTAGTTACAATTTTTATTAAAATATATTTTTTACACATGTATTTTTCATTTGGAGTTTGTTTTTATCTATCTGTGATATTAGATTAGGCAAATTTGTGATAATGCCGTTTAAGTTTAAAAAATATACTAATGAAGAAGAACTGCAATTAAATTTTGTTTCTTTAATTTTTTGCCTATTTGTTGTACTCCTTTTTCGATCAAAAGACGAAATCAAATATCTTGTTTTGTAAACAAATTATATTTTCAATATTATGCATAGGTACCTACCTACCTACTGTTTTAAGCTCAAAATCACCTGCTGGCTCCGCCTGACTCAATAATCAAAATCAAACAAGTAATGAATTAGGTATTTAAAAAAAACCGACTGCGTAAAATTTTTCTTATGTTTTTTTTTAATTTTGATGACCCAGTCTCGACTAGACAAATCTATTGATACCACACGTAAAAATACGACAAGCCGTTTAGGCTCTAAGGCGTGCCAAAGAAATATAGTATAGGTAGTAGAGCCACGCTGATTTCAGCATGAAAGGGCCGGCTCGACCGGGGCGGTACTACCCTCGCACAGAAAATCAACGTAAAATGACAACCTTCGTGCTGTCGTGTTTCGTTGGTGAGTGCGAGACCGGAGGCCCAAATAGTCTAGTCAAAAAGTTCCATATTTGTTGACTAGACTAAAAGATGCAGCAGCATCACTAGGCCGCCATGGTGGGGGTCGCCATACTGCATTGTCTGCATTCGCAGTGAGTATGGTGACCGCCACTCTTGGATTCTGCTTATGCTTTCCATCAGGCAGAGTAGAGTCATTTTGGCGGGCCATACACAATCAAAAAAATAAAAATATATACATAGGTACATACACTCGAAAACCTTCTACTTTCGCAGTCGGGTAAAAGGTGAGTAGGTATGTGTATGTATAACGTGACTACGTAGAAGTACCTACCTACATAAACACCTAAAATAATTAGGTGTACCTAATAATTTTTTTGACTCAATTCTAGACAATACCTACCGACTTTTATTATTATTGGAAATATACCAAAATATTTATTGAGAAATGATTTAAATAATAGGTATAGGTACAGTTGCAGATTTACAGTTTAAGGCCCGTACTCAATTTGTATAGTGCGAGTGCAGGTGCGTAGTGCAGGTGATCAATGATTGGTAGAAAATACGTGTGGACCAGGAATTCGCTATCCACGCGTATTTTACTCGCACTAATCAAAGTAAATGCGGGCCTTTATGTGCAGTTGCAGATATACAAGATATCGATCTGAATAATCACGCACCCAAATTTTTTTAGTGCGTGTCCCAAACAACAACTTTGTTTCACACAAAAATTCCTATGTGGTAGGTATTTTGGCAGGATGGTAAATGTATACCTAAAAGCTCAGCCTAAAAGTGTTCGTGCCGCTGCCATTGAAAGCAATTTCAAAACCTAGTCAGTTTCGCGCCCAATGAGATATAGATCAATATGATATTGATGTTTATGTAAGTACTTAAGTATATTTAATTTATTTAGAAATATAGAAACCTATGTACATAACCATAATATAACTAATATATTGTTAGAAACTTATATATAAACTTATATATCTTAAGTATATTGTTAGAAATTGAACGTCATTATAATGGCAACATTTTTGACTGTCATTTTTCTTGTTTGACGTTTTGAAGTGACAAGAGAGTACTAAGGAGACGCTTTGAAAAACGGTCGAACAAGGTGTCGTTTGGGTGCCGTTCAATGAGAAATTTAGCTGATTGTCCTCAGATTCGGTTCTTTTCGTTGTTTACCGTTATGATTGGTCTGGTTTGGACACGCGAGTTTAGTAGTCCCGTCAAATAGGCGCGATCCGCGACAGTTAAAACGGGTGTATTGTAATTACGATACGTGGGAGCCTGTAAGCCACTTAGGAGTATGAATCTGTGACGACGCAGAGCGAAGACTACTAAGGGATCCCTTGGGACGCCGATATCAAGGAATCCACATATCTTCAGTAAGTGCTTGATATTACATTAGCTTAGAATAAGAACAGGGTGAAACGCCCTGGTTTAATGCTCTCGCCAGTGAATTAGCTTAGCGATTGAATGCCTATACCATGGGCCCTATAGACATTGCAAACATCACACGGTGAACGCTACATTGGCGAAAAAATTGAACAGTTTTGGTAGCAGAAGCGTGGTTAAGACCTCTGAGCTGTGAGCTCTCCGTAGTGCTTCAGAAGGTAATACATACCTCGTTGTTAGGTAGGTCACTATACTGTTCCAGTGTCCACATATCTTTGATTCCACTGAAATAGTTATTTAAATAGTATTTAAAACAATTTATTAGCATAATGATTAAATGTAGGTAGGTGACACATTTAATTATTGGTTAAATTGTAAAACTTATGTTACTAATTGTAAACTATATTATATACTTAATATTAATTGTTTGGGACATTTGGTCCAATATATTAGTCCAATACGATTAGATTTGCTAGCCCACAGACATTATTACTAGAATAATATTGTTTAGTGAAACTTAAATTAAATTATTTTGAGTTACTGGGCATTGATAAAGTGAAACTTGTAGGTAGATATATATCTGAGATTAAGTGAGTGCACAAGCACTTAATAGTTTTATTACATACATAAAATATTGTAACTTGTAAGTAAAGTTCTGCTGCTATGTCGTTGTCATTGTACCGGGCTAAGATTGGAACGGAATTGAGATGGTTTACATCGGTTCAAGGCCTCCTAGGCCGACCAGATAGACAAGATGCACTGTTGGCTCGAGCTTTGGATGCGCCAGTCCGGCTGGAGGTAATGATGGAAACGCTTACCAAAGTCGAGGCCCTTGTGGAGGAGAGGGTCAGCGATCAAATGAGATCCGCGATGCAGGCTGATGTTGACCAGTGCCTCTCAATTGCTGATGACATTCAGCAGCGCATAGCAGAAATAAAGCGCCAGCGCGGACCTGGCCGCAATGAAGAAGCTGTGGAAGGCCCACACTCTCGCGGGGTTGTATCAAAACTGCCTTAGATACAACTACCCAGTTTTGATGGAGAGCTCGATGAGTGGGTCAGCTTCATCAATTTATTTGATAGTTTGGTCCACTTAAGGGAAGATTTGCCTAAAGCCTATAAGATGGCACAACTAATGTCAGCTTTAAAGGGAGAGCCTAGGGAACTGGTAGCCCATTTGACGGTGACAGAGGACAATTATGAGATTGCCCGTCAAATGTTGGTAAGGCGCTACCACAACAAAAGAAGGCTGGTTGATGCGCAGCTCAAGAGGCTGTTTAGCATCCCTTCAGTGACTCGGGTCTCTGCCATACAGGCAGAAGTGTTGAACCCGTTATTGAGTGTCACTAGGGCATTAGGAAATTTGGGCTTGCCGGTTGAAGAATGGTCTTACATGTTAGTATACATAGTACTGTCCCGGCTGCCAGTCGATGTGCAGACCAGATTCGAGCAGCATCACGGTCAGAGTGCAGACAACTTGCCCACCTCTTCTCATCTCATGGAGTTTTTGGAGGAAGAGTGTCGGAGGGCAGAGAACATTGGTACGTTCTCGAAGCCCGCTTCGAAGAAGAAGGCTACTCGGAGCCCTGTGAGGAGGGGACTTCCGCAGAGAGGGCCAAGGAAGTTGTATGGGCACATGGGTGCCTCAACACCTGAACGGGATGCCTGCCTATATTGTAAACAGGATGGCCATGGTGTGGCCACCTGCCTAAGATTTAGGGACCAGTGAGTCCAAGGGCGACGCCAGATCACCAAGCAGCGTGGCTGGTGTTTTTTGTGTCTGGGTCCCCATTTAGTAAGGGATTGCGCTCGGTCCGCAAGTGTAAGTTTTGTGGAGGCCATCATCATGAGTTGCTCTGCCTGAATAGGCCCGGCCAACATCATGCAGATGGACAAGGCAGGACTCAGGGACAGATGGGATCACGTACACAGGGCCGGGCTTGGAACCTGGGTCCACGGGACCAGGGCCCCCATAGGGAAGATGTTGGGGCCGATGTTCAGGCCAACATCGCGGGCGGTTCCCCGACCTATTGGGAGGCCAGTGGCTCAGCTGGAGCTGGCACGGGCGGGTGTGCGGATGCACCCTCGAGTACGGAGCGGTTGGTTAGAACGCCGCCTCGGGTGTCATCGCGCTCGCCGCCGACCACTAGAACGCCGCCTCGAGTGTCATCACGCTCGCCGAAGACGACTACATTTCGTCGATTTTCGCCGCCCATCATGTACCGCCCTCGGTTGGATCACCGCACCCCCCCTATCCGTGGACGGCGTCAAGTAGAGCGCCGCGACTGGAGGGGCACTTACGAGGGACCATGGGATCCCTACCACACTGATATGCCCGGTTGCTCGGGCTATAATGCGTGGGGCCCCGGGGGCCCCCGCTGGAAATTGCAGCCCAATCAAATTTTGGTCCCCAACCGGAGGCTATAGTCTTGCCCACTGCCTCCGTGTGTGTTTGGGGTTTGAATGGCAAGTCGACACACGTTCGCGCCCTGTTGGATTCAGGTGCCCAGGGCTGTATTATGTCGAACGAATTGGCGATTTGGTTGGGCTTGAAAATTACTCAGTATAATAGGAACATTCGACGCGTGGGGAATGTCGCGGTAACGAACATCGTCGGGCAAACGACGATTACGTTCTCCTCACGTTTTGACACGCTGCGTAGGACATCCGCCCCGGTACTAGTGATGACTGATGTGATGGGACGACACCCTCAGGTGAGGTTGAATTCGGCTGTTCGACTCCTGACATCAGATCTGAAACTGGCGGATCCCGATTTCGACACCCCAGGTACGGTTGACGTGCTACTGGGAGTAGACGTTCTGGGTAAGTTTTTGCTGTCGGATCGGCGAGTCTTGCAGCATGATCGACTCATGGCTGTGGAGACTAAATTTGGCTATGCGATAATGGGACCGGTATTACCCATGGTTAGACCTATTGAGTCGGATGGTATACTCGTAGGTTCAGCATTATCCGAGACGATGCAAAGGTTTTGGGAGGTCGAGGAGCCCCCCACCGCGCGTCGAGTAGACCCAGACGAAGAAGAGTGCGAGTTGTTTTACCAGAATAATACTGGTCGCCTTCGTTCTGGTCGGTTTGTAACTCGGCTCCCCTTCATGGCAAATAGGCCACTATTGGGTGAATCTCGGAAGACAGCCGAGACTCGATTGTTGTCGATGGAGCGTCGTATGGCTCGGGATGCTGTATTTAAGACCAAATACGTGGACTTCATGAGGGAGTATGAATCTTTGGGACACATGTCTGTGTCGCGTGTGGATTGGAGATCCGAGGATCATTGCTTCCTTCCACATCATGCTGTCCTAAAGACCCCTACTGGAAAAATTAGAGTAGTGTTTGATAGGTCTGCTCCAACTTCGAACGGTATGTCCCTGAACCAATGTTTGTATTCGGGACCGAAGTTGAATAGGGACGTGTCGGATATCCTCACGAGCTTTCGGAAACACCAGGTGGTTTTTGTTGCTGACATAAGGATGATGTTCAGACAAACGGTGATTCATCAGCAAGACAGGAGGTATCAGCTGATACTATGGCGTGAGTCGCCCCACGAACCGATAAGGGTTTACGAGTTGAACACAAATACATACGGTTTGCGTTCTAGTCCCTTCCTCGCGATTCGTACACTGCGGGAGTTAGCGGTACGGGACCGCTTAAACTACCCTAGGGCTGCTGCTATCCTGGAGCAGGATCTGTATGTAGATGATGTCTGCTCAGGGGCAGCCAGTGTCGAGGAAGCACTTGCTCGCCTGGACGAGCTCATCCAGCTTTTAAAGCGTGGAGGCTATGAGTTGCGGAAATGGATGTCCAATTCTCCTGAGTTGGTGGAGGGGTTGCCGGATGAGTTCCAACAGGATCCGCACGTCTTTGAAAATCCTGACAACCCTAATATGTTGTCAGTGCTCGGCATACAATATCGGTCGACTGTGGTATAATAGCAGCCGTGTATGTGACCCAGGAGATCCAGGAGACTGACGCGAGTTTCCTGATTGAGCGGTATAGCTCTTTTGATAAATTGATCAATGTCAATTGTTGGATAAGAAGATTCGTTCGGACTTGTCGCACTTTCCGCGAACAGCGAATGCTGAGCCCAATTCTGTCACCGGCAGAGCGCAATGAATCGCTTCTGAATTTGATCCGGTTGGTACAGTCTTCGAACTTTGGAGCAGAATTGCATAGTCTGCGAACTGGGCGTTCTAAATTGAAGGGTGCTGTCGCGCGTCTCAACCCGTTTATAGATTCGGCCGGGTTGCTTCGGGTAGGAGGAAGTTTGCGCAATGCGAATCTGCCGTATTCGGCTCGTCACCCCCTACTGCTCCCCAAAGGAGGGCAGTTGGTTGAGTTGTTGGTGACTGATCGGCATGTTAAAAACGCTCATGCAGGTTGTAACGCCTTGTTCGCTACACTCCAGAGGGAGTTTTGGATTTTGTCTGGGCGTCGTACCATACGGAACATCGTGTTTCGGTGCATGCCTTGTTATCGGAACAAGGCTGCCACGATGCAGCCTCACATGGGGGATCTGCCCCCTGATCGGGTGAATGAGGCTAGGCCATGGGCTGGTGTTGGTACAGACTTTGCGGGCCCATTAATGGTGAAAAGCTCGCGACTGCGGAACGCGAAACAGTACAAGGCGTACCTTTGTGTGTTCGTCTGTTTATCCACCAAGGCGGTGCATCTCGAGCTCGTTGCTGACCTCACGACGGAAGCTTTTATAGCGTGCTTGGACAGATTCACACATGTGACACACAGGACATGAATGTGTGACGACGCAGAGCGAAGACTACTAAGGGATCCCTTGGGACGCCGATATCAAGGAATCCACACATCTCCAGTAAGTGCTTGATATTACATTAGCTTAGAATAAGAACAGGGTGAAACGCCCTGGTTTAATGCTCTCGCCAGTGAATTAGCTTAGCGATTGAATGCCTATACCATTAGCCCTATAGACATTGCAAACTTTACACGGTGAACGCTACATTGGCGAAAGAATTGAACATATATAATATATTATAATATTATTATGCACAACATATGTGTCACAGTACTATGTTATTTATTTATTTATTTATAACTTTATGCACTTTTGTACATCGGCGGACTTAATGCCCAGGGCATTCTCTACCAGTCAACCTTAGGGTGGTGTAGAAATCTTGTGAGGTAGGCGCACATAGGTTATACAATTTCGGATCTAAGATAAATACATAAATATACAGCAACATACATACATAAATATATATATAAAACATACATATCAATTTACATTCTATTTATACACTATGGACTTGACAGATTTGGTTGGCGTGTTATCCTTTTGATAATTCTGACATATCTTTTAGAAAGAGCTCATGTACCTTCTTTTTAAATGCAAAACGGTTAGTGGACTTCCTGATTTCAAGTGGGAGCGCATTCCAGAGTAGTACTGCTTGGACGAAGAACGAAGAGTTCACGAAGTCTGAGTTGTGGGAGGGACATGAGAGAAGCAGATTGTTTTCTGAGCGAAGCATTCTGTCGTGATTGGAAGACAGGAAGCGAAGGTAGGGAGCAAGGTAAGTAGGTGAGGATGGGGACGTAAGAAATGAAAATAGAGAGGTCAGAGCTCGCTGATTACGGCGCAGGCGAATGGGTAACCAATTCAGTTGGGAACGTAAGGCAGAGACATGGTCATACTTGCGAAGATTGAAAATGAACCGAATGCAGTTATTTAGAAGGCGGTCTAGCTTATTGAGGAGGTCTGCATTCAGGTCGAAATAACATACATCACCATAGTCGATTATCGGAATGATTAAGGACTGCATAAGCATAGTTTTAGTTTTAGGAGGTAGGAAGTTCTTGAGGCGGTATAGTGTTCGTAAGTTTCCAGTTACCTTCTGACTCACGTGAGTAACCTGTGCACGCCAATCGAGAGTTGAGTCAATGTGTAGACCCAGATCCTTCACTACGGGGCTAAAAGGAACCACTAAGTCGTTGAACACGATCGGCGATATTGAGTCAGTGTTCAATCTGCCAATCATGCGTTTGCTTCCTACAATTATCGCCTGGCATTTGGTGGGGTTTACTGACAGTCCAAATTTCAACGACCAGGCATGTATAGATTCTAGGTCTTTATTGACTTTGTCAATGGCCTGTGCTATATCCTCCACTCTTGCCTGTGAGTATAGCTGCAGATCATCAGCATACAGGTGATACGTACACTGAAGATGTTGTGTGATGAGATTAATAAATATTGCGAAAAGAAGAGGAGATAA
This sequence comes from Diaphora mendica, assembly GCA_949125395.1. NCBI lineage: Eukaryota > Metazoa > Arthropoda > Insecta > Lepidoptera > Erebidae > Diaphora > Diaphora mendica. Next base: position 5,286,370 of record OX421334.1, read on the forward strand.
TATACCGCCTTGAGGGACGCCAGCGTGGAGGTCACACCAACTCGAAGACCTGTCTTCAACACGAACACACTGCTGTCGCCCCTGAAGATAAGATGAGAACCATTCCAGTGCCTCTGAGGAAATCATTATATGTTCAAGGATAGCTAGCAGGACTTCGTGAGTGACGGTGCCGAAAGCATTGGAGAAGTCCACAAGGACTAGTACTGTAACCCAAGTGTCCTCCATGCCTTTCCTAATATCACCAGTTATTATGTCTAATTATTCCTAGAAAAATTTACATGTGGGTAGGTACTTAGTGTGGCGGCCTCCACATACAGCGCAACAACAACATAACATACTACAGCGCCATCTACCGAAGATACGTCGTACTACGGAGTAACGAAGGAAACTAAGAAACTACCAATCCTGAATCGCGCAGTGAAAGTTCTCGCGCCAGTTAACATATATGTATACAACATCCCAACATCAACCGTGGGGCAGCTGGCCCGCCAGGCATGATCACCTCGCCTGGTCGGCGGATCCTCCCTTTGTGTTGGAGGAACATGACACCCGTTCCTCCACAGTGGTGACCCCGACGTAATTGGAAGCAGCCTTCGAAGCAGCATCAGCACGCCACCATCACGTTCACTCCCACAGCAAGTCTCACCGCCAGCGAGCACCTCGGCCTCAACAGGGATACACCACACGCAGGATGCGACCGCTCCAGCCTGGTTACCCCTACGGTCTCATCAGCGTCTAGGCACAGCACTCTGCAGCTACGGTTCATGTAAGCAGAGCATATCTCTCCCGTCTATGCAGCAGCCAGCCACTACGCAGCAACCGCCCCGACTCACTGGGGACCTCACCGCAGCACCGCGCACCGCCTGCCATCCCGACTCACTGGGATCAGCGGACTTGAGCCCCGACTCACTGGGACTAGCGGCATTCAGTTCCGACTCACTGGAACTACTCACTCCTGGCACTGGCACTGACACTGTCAGCTGTCTGTGCTCCGTTGCGCAGCACAGACATGACGGACATCATATATCGACATCCGGTCTTGGAGGGGAGTGATGTGGCGGCCTCCACATACAGCGCAACAACAACATAACATACTACAGCGCCATCTACCGAAGATACGTCGAACTACGGAGTAACGAAGGAAACTACCAATCCTAATTCGCGCAGTGAAAGTTCTCGCGCCAGTTAACATATATATACAACATCCCAACATCAACCGTTGGGCAGTTGGCCCGCCAGGCATGATCACCCCGCCTGGTCGTAGGATCCTACCTTTGTGTTGGAGGGACATGATACCCGTTCCTCCACACTTAGTATAAGATATATATTATTCAGCATCTTACTATTACCTAGATATAAAATAACAAAAATTTTGATACGGGATAATATCAATCGATACGCACAGAAAATCAACGTAAAATGACAGCAGCAATGCTGTCGTGTTTCGTTGGTGAGTGCGAGACCGGAGGCCCAAATAGTCTAGTCAACAAGTTACATACTTGTTGACTAGACTAAAAGATGCAGCAGCATCACTAGGCCGCCATGGTGTGGGTCGCCATACTGCATTGTCTGCATTCACAGTGAGTATGGTGACCACCACTCTTGGATTCTGCTTATGCTTTCCATCAGGCAGAGTAGAGTCATTTTGGCGAGCCATACATAAAAAAAAAAAAAAAAAAAAAAACAATACCTAACAACACAGAATACGACTGAAGTGTCTGGTTTACAAGTTTACTTACCTTTAGGTATATAACTCAAACATTCGTTATATCAGAATCTACATAATTATAAATACACAGTATTTGTAGCGTTTTCTTTTGCATACCTACCTGTTTTAATAATGAAACATGTTGCCGAGTTGACTCAGAGAACTGGTTTCTTTGATATTTATTTTTCTTAAATGAAATAGCAGGAAAACCCCAGAGCTAGGGCTGTCGAAGTCCAGTTGCCTTCAATATACTTTGAGAACCTGGGTACTCTTTTACTAGGTATTTACTGTCTTTAGTGGTATTTTTTAACCGACTTCAAAAAAGGAGGAGGTTATCAATTCGACTTTGTTTTTCTTTATATATTTATTTAAACTTTATGCACACATGTACAATGGCGGGCTTAATGCCCAAGGCATTCTCTACCAGCCAACCTTTGGGTGATGTAGAAATTTTGTGAGGTAGGTTCTTTATGTTTGTTACCTCATAACTTTCGACTGGGTGAACCGATTTTGATGATTCTTTTTTATTTAAAAGCTGGTGCTTCTCGTGTTGGTCCATTTCAATTTGGTCCAGATTGAAGTCGGTTTTTTGTTGTTAAAATTTGTAATTTATTTGGTAGTATAGGTTGCATACATTAGTAATTTGCGAGAATACCTTTTCTAATAAAAGACGCATCATCGTTGATTGCAAAATTCTTTGGAAGAAACATTTTCTGGGTTCCGTACCCAAAGAGTTAAACGGGCTCCTTTATTACCAAGACTCCGCTGTCCGTCCGTCTGTCACCAGATGTATCTCATGAACCGTTACAGTGAGACAGTCGAAATTTTCACAGATGACGTATTTCTGTTGCCGCTATAACAACAAATACTAATAAACAGAATAAAATCAGTATTTAAGGGGGCTCCCATAAAACAAACATTTTTTTTTCCGTTTTTATAGATAACTAGTTGTTGCCCGCGGCTCCGCCCGCGTATATGTCAGTTATCGCGGCAAATAGTAGCCTATGTGTTTTTTTGATGTATAAGCTATATTAATGTAAAGTTTCATCCAAATCCGTTCAGTAGTTTTTGCGTGAAAGAGTAACAAACACCCATCCGTCCATCCATACATCCATCCATACTTACAAACTTTATAATATTAGTATAATAGATGGTACGGAACCTTTCGTGCGCGAGTTCGACTCGCACTTGGCAGGTTTTTTTATTAGGAGAATTCAGTTTTCCCGAAAGTTAATCAAATCTTTATTGCCGTTCTCTACAATCAATTATTTTTAAATATTGTTACTATCGTGAAGCTGTCTGATGACTGCTATGATTTATGTATACAGGCACCTGTAATTAAACTTTACCTACTTTTTAACCGACTTCCAAAAGGAGGAGGTTCTCAATTTTATCGGTTTTTTTATGTGTGTATACTGATTACACCGCCAATTGTGGACCGATTTTGAAAATTCTTTTTTAAAATTAATCTAATAAAAATTTGAGCTTTGCACACTAACAACTTAATTAAATACAGTTGTTAAAAATTGATTGAAAATGTCTAACCTAATCCTAATATGCCGAATTTACTACTAAATTCTTTCAATTTCTTAATATAGGCAGGTACTTATCTAATCAGACTCTGTCATTGGTTTTCAACCGAGACATTTATGATTTTGGACCAAGAGCTACTGAACCTTTCGACCAACGGTGTGTCTGTAAGGCTAGAAACTCTTGTAGTGATGAGTCATAACCAGAGTGCTAAGTACGTAACCATCGCCTGGCAGGCCTCAGCTCTGCACATCATCATCTTTCATGGTTTTGAAAGTGTAAAAAAATGAGAAAAAAAAACTTGTTCCTGTAAGGCTGAAATTTTTATAGGATTTAGTTCATACATTAAGAAGTTCAAAAACAAAATGACAGGCGATTCCGATGAGCACTAGTACCTGCCAGGCGAACAGAAAGCCACACATTTATTCAATTACATCATCAATGTAAATCAATTTTATTTTGTAAAGTTGTAATTCATATATATGTTTGTCTGAGCGATTTAAAGAAAGTAGGAACAATGACTGGCGGTGCTGGCTAGCATATTTCCTTGACAGGTGAGGAGAAAGATAGCACTGGATTGCAAGTAAAAATGTGTCTGAGAACACTTGGTCGGTCCTAACACGACAAACTTCTGATTATTAGTCATAAATAACATCAAGTCGTCGGAAGCATCTAAATCAATGCAATATACATTTCAACTAATCGATATATACGATTTTTTATGAACAAAAATAAAGCAGCCTCCTGTATCCTCACCGATGAAACACAACGCAAGCGCTATTTCGCACCGGTTTTCTCAAGCGAAGCGTGGCTCTCCCACGGGTCAGCTAGAGTTATTTTCTTGATATTTTCGAATATTTTTAAGTAAACCATTATAATAACCTAGTAGGTATAGCTTGAACTTGCCTGGGCCTGCCTGGCCCTGCCTAAGCCTGGGCTGACGCGGTGGCGCTACGGGATCAAAATACCAGCTCTCTGAAAAAGGAGTACAACTTTGCCTCCAGATCCCTCAAAAGAGACATTGCAAGGGCGAAGTCGGAGCACATTGCCAGGATTGGCGAGAGGCTTGAGCGTCTTCCTTCGGGAACTCGGGCATTCTGGTCTCTTGCCAAGGCTATCGAAGGCAACTTTTGTAAGCCATCCTTTCCACCTCTGCACATAGGAAATAATCCGTTGACCTATGACGCAAAGGAGAAAGCCGATCTTCTGGCAAAACACTTTGCGTCCAACTCGACCTTGGATGACGGGGAACAAGAGCCGCCTACCATACCGCGGTGCGAGAGCTGTATGCTGGAAATCCAGTTCCATTAACGCTCAGTGCGCTTAGCACTTTTATCCCTTGATATCCATAAGTCGAGTGGCCCGGATGGAATCCCTCCTATTGTGTTGAAGATGTGCGTTCCTGAGTTGGCCCCGGTCTTAACGCGTCTTTTTCGGCTCTCCTACTCTTCTGGCGTAGTCCCGACATCATGGAAAGCAGCTTTGGTCCACCCGATCCCTAAAAAAGGCGACCGCTCAAATCCATCTAACTACAGGCCGATAGCCATAACTTCCCTCTTCTCGAAAATAATGGAGTCCATCATCAATCATCAACTCCTGCGGTACCTAGAGGATCATTATCTGCTTAGCGACCAGCAATACGGTTTCCGTAAGGGTCGATCAGCTGGTGATCTTCTGGCGTACCTGACACATCGCTGGGCACAGGCGATTGAGACTAAGGGGGAAGCCTTGGCAGTTAGTTTGGACATTGCGAAGGCCTTCGATCGGGTCTGGCACAAAGCGCTTCTTTCGAAGCTCCCTTCCTGTGGGCTTCCCGAGAAACTATGCGAATGGGTCACTAGCTTTTTAGCAGGTAGAAGCATAAAGGTCGTAGTCGACGGTGAATGCTCTGACTCCATACCTGTGAATGCTGGTGTCCCTTTGTGTGCTATCGCCTACTCTGTTCCTCCTACGTATCAAGGACATGCTGCAAACTAGCGGCATTCATCGCTATGCGGATGACAGTACAGGCGATGCTCTCTACAGCGGCCGCGCTAATATTTCTCGGGAAAACGTCATTGAGAGTCGAAACAAACTTGTGTCCCAAATTGAGACCTCTTTAGAAAAGGTCTCAGATTGGGGTAGACTCAATTTAGTCCACTTTAACCCCACCAAGACACAAATTTGCGCGTTCACCGCTAAAAAACTGCCGTGGGTCGTATGCCCTCGGTTTGAAGACACTCCCCTATCAGCCTCAGCCAACATTGGAATACTTGGTGTCGAGATATCGAGCGAAGTCCAGTTCCGTGGCCATTTGGAGGATAAGGCCAAATTGGCCTCGAAGAAGCTTGGCGTGCTCAACAGATCGAGACAGTATTTCACTCCGGCCCATCGCTTTCTGCTTTATAAGGCGCAGACATATGTAATACTGTCCTCATCTCTGGGCGGGGGCACCCCAGCACCAGCTCCTCCCTCTGGACCGCATTCAACGGAGAGTGACTCGAATCGTCGACTGCCAGGAATCTTCAATTCGGCTGGACTCTTTGGCGCTGCGTAGAGATGTGGCTTCGCTTTGCATCTTCTACCGCATTTACTATGGGGAGTGCTCCGAGGAATTGGTTGGGCTGATTCCTGCCGCCTCTTTCCGCCATCGTCCTATGCGACAGCAATTTCATCCCCATCACTTAGATGGCTGGCAGTCCACAACTGTGCGGTTCTCTAGGAACTTTCTGCCTCGCACAACAAAACTGTGGAATGAACTGCGATATTCCCGGACCAATACGACCTTCAAACCTTCAAGAAAAGAGCGTACTCCTTCTTAAAAGGCCGGCAACGCACTTGTGACGCCTCTGGTGTTGCAGGTGTCCATGGGCGGCGGTAATCACTTACCATCAGGTGATACGTCTGCTCGTTTGCCCCTTATTCAATAAAAAAAACTTGTTTTTGTTAATGTTATTACACTGATTATACATTTTCTTAAAAAGAAGGTTAACTATACATGACCCATGTCTTTGTGTCTGATAATGGACTGGTATAAAGTCATTCATGATAATATGTATATTTATAATATAATTATTTATGTAGGGGATTGATTGACCACAGGCATAAAACTGTGGCGGCCTCCACATACAGCGCAACAACTACATAACATACTACAGCGCCATCTACCAAAGATACGTCGAACTACGGAGTAACGAAGGCAACTAAGAAACTACCAATCCTGAATCGCGCAGTGAAAGTTTGCGCGCCAATTAAGATACATACAACATCCCAACATCAACCGTTGGGCAGTTGGCCCGCCAGGCATGATCCCCTCGCCTGGCCGGAGGATCCTCCCTTTGTGTTGGAGGGACATGACACCCGTCCCTCCACAGTGGTGACCCCGACGTGATGGGGACCTTACCGCAGCTCCGCGCACCGCACTCAATCCCGACTCACTGGGATCAGCGGACTTCAGCCCCGACTCACTGGGACTGCTCACTCCTGGCACTGGCAAGCTCCGCAACAGAGCACAGACAGCTAACACATCATATATCGACCTCCGGTCTTGGAGGGGAGTGATGTGTCGGCCTCCACATACAGCGCAACAACTACATAACATACTACAGCGCCATCTACCAAAGATACGTCGAACTACGGAGTAACGAAGGCAACTAAGAAAATACCAATCCTGAATCGCGCAGTTAAAGTTCGCGCGCCAATTAAGATACATACAACATCCCAACATCAACCGTTGGGCAGTTGGCCCGCCAGGCATGATCCCCTCGCCTGGCCGGAGGATCCTCCCTTTGTGTTGGAGGGACATGACACCCGTCCCTCCACAAAACATATGCAGTGCCTACCGACCGCGATGAAAAGAGGCAGGAACCGCAGTAATCACTCAACCTCGATTCACGCGATCTCTGCTTTTTTCAACACCGGTCACCTGATGAAATAGTGACTACCATCTTCTATGGACATCTGCAACTCATGATATCGATCTGGCCTGGGCTGGTCCCAGGCATTAGAGGAACAGAAAGGTTTTTTCTCTACTAAATTCACTAAACGAATATTAAAGGTAATCCTACGTCATATTTATTTATTTCATTTTATTTACCTAGCTAAGCCTGACCAGCTATGTCAGCATATTTCAGTTATGAGTATATTGTCGATCACGTAGATTTAGACATTCTTTATCTCGTCGAGAATGAGACGTGATTATATGCATTGTACCGAAAGATAGATTTTAGTATATATAATGTAGCTGTAAGTTGGTATAACAAGCCATACTTTACTATGTAGCATTAGAGTGTTAAGGAGCCGGAGCTCCTGCTTAATTAATACTACTTACATCAGGGGTGGCCAGCCGCGATCGACCGGTCGATCGCGGCTATTAGTCCAGATGATCGCGGCGAGGCAAAAAAATAGGTACCTACATAAATTGAATTTGGATTAATTGGAAAAAAATTAAGTTCGTAGCTAATTTGAATAAAAATTTAGTTGTTTTGGTCTAGAACAGACTTTGCAACGCAATCTATACTACTTATAATAAAAATGTAACAGGTCCAATTCTGTACAATAAAGATATTTTGAAAAAAAAATTTGGAGGGCTCTCTATAATTTTGCCTTTGACTCAACAGAAGTGGCATCAACCTTTGACTTCATAGCTGTTTCCAGTTTTATCGAGCTTTCCTGGGACATTTCGTTCAGTAATTTGGACTTTACCAGTTCGGTGGTAACGTTAACATTACTATTTTCGAGAGACAATCTATGGGTCATATCTCGACGTTAGACCTCCCAATAGAATAGCAGCAATGGACGTGTATTACTTTGTCTATACACGCCAAATCTTGAGCAGTGGAAATAATCGATACTGAAGCCAAAACTGTTACTTTTTTATTTTTGTCCGTCTGTCTGTATCTTGGCCGCGCATCACGCCGATACTACTGAATGGATTCAAATGAAACTTGGCATGATTTGAGTTCATACTACATAGGATACTTTTTATCCTGAAATTCAGCACGGTTTTGGTTTTTTTTATTATAAGTTACCTGCCAAAGTGACTCTGCTCAGCCTGATGGTAAGCTCAAGCAAAATCCAACAGTGGGGGCCACCATACTCACTGCGAAAGCAGACAATGCAGTATGGCGTCCCACACTATGGCAGCTTAGTGAGATGCTTTTTCACGCCCCGCTTAAAGGACCCGGGATCATAGTGGGAGGGAAACAGGTGCGCTGGTAGTGAGTTCCAGTTTTTGAGTGCTTGGCACAGGAAGGAAGAACCAAACCGTTTGGTTCGAGAGCGTATTTCAACGACTCTAAGGCGGTAGCTTCCAAGGCCAGCACGCGTTGTTCTGTTGAGAAAGGGAGAAGGTGGGATCAATTGGAAGAGCTCTTCAGAGCACTCTCCATGGTAAAGGCGGTAGAGGACTGCCATAGAGGCGATATCTCTCCGCAACTGCAAAGGCTCAAGGGATTCGGTGGCATCGGGACTGTTAATAATGCGGACTGCTCGCCGCTGCAACCGGTTAAGAGCATCAAGCAAATACTGCGCGGATCCATCGCAAAGATGAGAACAGTACTCCACGCACGAGCGTACCTGTGTCTTATAAAGAAGACACAAATGCTCGGGCGTGAAGAACCGTCTCACCTTGTTCAGTACGCCAAGTTTCCACGAGGCCGCCTTAGTGATGCTGTCGATGTACTCCCGCGGGTTGAGGTCCCGGCAAATATCCATGCCCAGGACACCGAGCTTATCCTGTATTGGCGGTTGGTTGGGCAAATCTCCCAGAAACACCAGTTCAGCTGTCGGAAACTGCTCCTGTGCTTTATCCGCTGCCTGACTTATATGGTCAAAGAAACGAGTTGTCTCGGAGTCTCCGGAATGGGACCGATAGAGACACACGTAGATACGGCTTATAGATCCGCACTCTACGTGAAGCCATCGAGTGGATAGGGAAGGGTCTTCAAGGCAGCGCAAACGGCGGCAACAAATATCCGCCCTGACGAAAAGGCATACCCCAGCTTTCGCGAGGAAACATTCCTCAAGCATGTAGCCGGGATAGTGGAGATATGCCGTGTCGGCAGGGCGACATATTTGTGTCTCCGTAAGAAAGAGAATAGCCGGCCGTACCGTCTCAAGGTGGTGGTGGACGGCGTTGAGGTTAGAATGAACTCCACGGATATTCGTGTAGTTCAAGACGAAAAGTGAATTGGTGGGAGTGGAGAATGCCGCTGTTGAACTCGTTTGCTGTTTTTTTTTTTGCTTTTTTTTTGGTGGCCAGCGGCACCACCGTTTCTACGGGTCTCCCTGGCCGACGGCTCGATCCACGCCACCCCTACTATGATTTCACAATCATTTCACCGCTCACACACATATCACGATGACTGTCACCCCTGCATCATTGGGCATCCGGTCTCGCACTCACCATCGAAACACGACAGCACGAACGCTGTCATTTTACGTTGATTTTCTGTGCGAGGGTAGTACCGCCCCGGTCGAGCCGGCCCGTTCGTGCTGAAATCAGCGTGGCTTTACTACCTACAAAAGTTTCCTGGAGAGAGGGGATGAAAGTCAAAATATGTACTTAGTTGTAATTCAATAACACATAGTCCGATTTCATTCATTATTTTTTTGCTAGAAAGAAAAAAAATAAAAGATAACGGGAATAATCTTTATTTTGTCCGCGACTGTACATTGCCTGTGGGAAGCTGAGACAGATGTGTAAATATGGCGGTACGAAGTTCGCCGGGTCAGCTAGTCACCAATAAAATTGCTGCGGGCATCACCTGTCTCTTCTCTTCTCTTCGCGACTCATTTCCTTTTATGTTTGGAACGCGATGACAATTACGGCGGGGCGTGTGTCGATTCATCACTCAGGCTGTGATATCAGACTTCGAAATTCGCTTTAGTGATTTCAAAAAGATTAAGAATTTGGTGGAATTTATCAGTACCTTAACCCGTTTATAAATGTGACAATTATAGAACTCTGGCTCTAATTTCCCATGCTAGCAAAGTATTGTTACATATAATTGTCAACAGAGTCCGACGTTTTTTGGACTGGCAAATACCACAGGAGCAAGCCAGTTTCGTCAAAGGCAAAGGAACTCTTGAACAAATTCTCAACATTCGCCAGCTAATTGAGAAATCATACGAGTTCAATACTCCTCTCATATGTAGTTCATCGACTACAGCAAAGCCTTTGACTGCGCTATCTGGTCCGACCTTTGCAGTCGGTTCGGAGAGTGTTGGAAGAGATAGGAGTGCCCGTGCAAGTGCAGTTGGTGGCACTTATTGAGACTCTGCATATAAACGAGCAAGGAATCGTAAAAATTGACAAGACAGCATCGGAACCCTGTAACTTTGAAAAGGGTATCAGGCAGGGCTGCATACTCTCGCCTATTTTATTTAACGTGTATGGATAGCATATCATTAGGCGGGAATGTGAGGATTGGATGTAGGTGGAGTAACTATAGGGGGCACCATGATCTCCAATCTACGATACGCGGATGATGCCACCCTTCTGGCCAGCAGCTAACTGAAATCATCGTTATCCTGGACAGAATAGAGCGAATTAGCCTAGAAATGGGTCTCAAAATCAAAATCATGATGGTTGATCGTGGCAATAAACCGGAATTCACGTGTGCTCTCAAACTCGAAAATGTTGAAGACTTCATCTTTCTGGTGGGCTAATAAAAGCAACAATCGTTCGTGCGAAAAGAAGCATTGGGATGGCCAAAAGTGCGATGGACCAACTACAAGGAATATGGAGAGATCGTAACATCTCCCGTGAAACCAAAATTAAACTGTTAAAGACCTTGTTATTCTCCATATTCAGTTGGAAAGGAAATGAAATGGAAAGGAAAGCTGACCGCGATCGAATCGATGCTTTTGAGATGTATTGCTGGAGGCGACTGCTTCAGATCCAATGGACGGTCTTCGGCATAAATTTGTCTATTTTGCACGAACTAAATATTAACAACTCTCTTCTATATGCCTGTGAAAAGTTATTGGTTTCTTCGGTCACATCGCCAGGAAAGAAGGGAACAACCTCGAGCAACTCATGGTCACCGGGAAACTTGACGGCAAAAGATTAAGAGAACTGGCCAGATCGGAACAGCCTTGGACGCCAATCTTGCTCTTCATTCGGCCAAGGAGAGAAACAAGTGGCGGGCAACTGTCCGGGCATACAGTTTCTTGCAGAAAATCATACCACACCTAGGGAAATACGTCCTCAAGAAGAGCTCCACGAAGCGGAAAATTTATAGACCAATTATTTAAACTTTTATGCCGTAATTTATAAAAACAGAGATTGGAAAAAAATTGTTAATTAACAATGGTGTAAGTTTTTGAAAAATCGACATAAAAAATTTTTTTCACCGAGGTTCTTATTCAAATTTTTAAATAGTTATATAATACTATAAAATAATTATTTAAGGTGATATACCGGCTTTCCAGGCGACGCGCCTATGCCGTAACGACTTCGCGGAGTACTATTTTCAGCGTTATAAAAAAAAGAGATTGAGTTTCGGGAGTTAGGACTTTTTTATTGGAAATTTCCTCCTCTTTCTGGATCTTCTTTCAAAATTCCTCAAATATAGTTCAAATATATACTTTAGAAGTTATTAACGAAAAACTAAATACTTTGTTTTTCTTTTCTTATTTTGTTAATAACAATCGCAATTTTTTATGTGCTTATAAACCCTTAAAAAACATTTTTCTAGATATCATTTCGAATCGAATGAGCTATCGCACATATTTTTAAGAGCTTTATTTCTGTTCAACACGTTTTTGTATTTGTTGACTAGACTAGGCGACCGTTTAATACACTACGCAATCCGTACATTCGAATTGTATCGATTGTACTATGAAGTATGTTGTTTCGTGTGAAATTTCAAGAAATGTCATTGGTCGATCGCACAAGGTTTGATCAGTAAAAAGTAGATCTTAGGTCTAATCAAGTTGGCCACCCCTGACTTACATCGTTTCTCACCGTCGTTGTTATTCTTCTTACCTACCTATAAGTTCGCTATAAAAGGCAAATCAAGGCATAGATTCGTATAGCATCGTTCATTATGTTTAATAAATATAGGAAATTAAAAAAATGAAATTTAATAAATCAAAAATGCACAACGTTAATGTTTAAGTTTTCACTTCTGCCGGCACTCCCGGAGTGCAACACATTGTTTTTTAGGGTTCCGTGCCAAAGGCAAAAATCGGAACCCTTATAGATTCGTCATGTCTGTCTGTCTGTCCGTCCGTCTGTCTGTCTGTCCGTCTGTCTGTCTGTCCGTCCGTATGTCACAGCTACTTTATTCCGAAACTATAAGAACGATACTGTTGGAACTTGGTAAGTTTGTAGATGTATTCTGTGAACTGCATTAAGATTTTCACACAAAAATTAAAAAAAAACAATAAATTTTGGTGGTCCCCATACTTAGAACTGATTTAGAATTCTATACAAATAAACTCCTAACTACCAGTAGCATGTTGGCACGCGATAAAAATTGAACTTTATTCATTAGCAGCGACAGTTGTAATTTATTTAAATATCTTGGTTAAAGTTAAGCTACTTTTCTTCTGTTCTGACACGCCGCTCATAAGAAACTGGTAAAGTCTACAGATCCTGGAATCGTTTAAAGTTCAACATATTACCAAAAGTAGAAACTGTGAAAACCAATTATCAAACAATTGCCTTTTTAGGATTCCGTGCCAAAGGCAAAAAACGGAACCCATATAGATTCGTCATGTCTGTCTGTCCGTCCGTATGTCAAAGCCACTTTTTTCCGAAACTATAAGAACTATACTGTTGAAACTTGGTAATTAAAATGTATTCTGTGAACCGCATTAAGATTTTCACACAAAAATATAAAAAAACAAGAAATTTTGGGGTTCCTCATTCCTAAAACTGAATCTCAAAAAATTTTTTTTTCTTCAATCACATACGTGTAGGGTATCTATGGATAGGTCTTTAAAAATGATATTGAGGTTTCTAATATCATTTTTTTCTAAACTGAATAGTTTGCGCGAGAGACACTTCCAAAGTGGTAAAATGTGTGTCCTCCCTGCTACGGCCGCCTTACGGCGGGCACAAATAATAACAACAACAATTATTTTGATGAAATGATTTTATATACAATATAAAAAAACTTTAATTTAGTTAAAACTAGGCGTGAGTTCTTAAGCACTGGACGTCCTTGTTTATTTGGGTCGAACCCTAGGCCACTTAACTCGCTAGCCCCGTCCCGCAGCGTGGGGTCTAAAATACGATGACTGGCCGTGCAGGTCGATCTTCTGAACCTGGACGATGTCCGTCGCGCACCGTTCGTACTGGAGACGGTGGCCGCTGTCTGCGGTCAGTACGAAGAACTGCGGTCGAAGGGTGGACACCTTTGCTACACCTGAAGGCTGGTCGATTGTATCAGCCCCAAGGCTGGTCGATTGTTTCAGCCCCAAGGCTGGTCCCCTTTTCAGGGGATGGTAACTGATGTAATGATAACAGATGTTACGGTTGTAAAAATGTATCGGCGATAATTAGACTTATTTTTTCTTTATTAAGAACTTCGGCAAACACAACGTCGTCGCCAATAAATTCACTATTCAACTTAGCTCCGAGATCCGAAAAATGTTCGCTCGAAAAATAAAAATCCTTCCGTTGGCGAACCCGCTTTTATATGTGGTTAGAATTAGATTGTATCCGGCGGTCGAAGGCGATCGAAGCTCATAGAAGCTCGTTATGCATTTCCGGCTTCTAGAACAAATCCGAGATGACGCGAACAGAGCTATTATATGAGTGGATATCCGAGTTAAGATAGTTCGTCATTTCCTTTCCACTTGAGACAACTCCATGTGTCAGAGCGGCGAGGCATCGTTTCCCGTTATGTGAGCCGATCAATTTCTTAGGCCCGCGTGTCGAACGTTCTGGACTGAGTAGCGACAGGTTTCTTATCTCGATGTTCTATCAATTGCATTTCCGGATTACCTTATGTGGTAACGTTTTGCAACCGATCGCGACGCCTCCTTACACGAGTGAGTTCGAGCGGTTCACGTTTGCCAATATTAGATAATTACGCAGTCAGTTCGTACGTAATCATTTTTATGTTAATCTTTAGTATATTTTAGGGTTAAACATTTAGAAATATATTAGTTTTTACTTTCAGGATCTTGTTACAACGTAACACCCCCTGTAACTTCTGAAATAAGAGAATGACAAAACTAAAAAATATATAATAATGTACATTACTATGCAAACTTCTAACGAAAATTAGTTTGAACGAGATCTAGCAAGTAGTTTTTTTTAAAACGTCATAAATCGTAAATTGTAACACTGCTATTAAAACATCGATCAAAGTTACAATGAACTACAAGAACTTTTATATTATGATACTTGCTGCTTCGGAACCTTTCATGGGCGAGTCCGACTCGCACTTGGCCGCTTTTTATTTTTGTAAATATTTTATACATACTTACATATTATACATAGAAAACACCTAAACTCCGAAACAAATATTTGTAGATCATATACAAACATTTGGTCCGATCCGGAATCGAACCCGAGACCTCAAGCACAGCAGTCGCATACGCTACCACTGCGCCACCGAGGCAGTTTAGTTTATGTACAAGAGAAAAGAGGCGTTAGCGATTGTAGACAGATAATCGACGCCAAACACTTGGCTAAGGGGCAGATCGCGTGTGGCCGCGATCGAAGTCTGCAATCTGCAAGTTGCCTTAGCCATGTCAAATGTTTTTTTTTTTTTTTTTCTTATGAATGGCAAACTGTGCCGGTGTCGACAATTCTGCCAATGTCAAGTAGAATGGAGATACGTGGGTTATAAAAAAAAAAATTAGAATTTTGCAGCCATCCAGAATTTTCCAAAATTAGCAGTGGACTAAATGTGGGACCATGTCAAATGTTATCATTTACTTTAAACGTAGTCCAATATGACAGATTTAGTGGTGAACATCAATATAACAATATTTAATATTTATCCTTGTAACTTAGTATTTATATTTCACATTAACTTTATAAACAGGAAAGAAACCATTTCTGTTATAAATTAAAAATAAAACGTATACAATAGGACAGCTGTGGTTTTTAATACTTGTTTGTTCGCTATTGAGTGTAGTTGTTTAGAACTAAATTAAAGTTACAATCATAGGGCAGTCATAGGCGGCGTAGTCCCGACAACATGGAAGGCAGCATTAGTCCACCCGATCCCAAAAAAAGGCGATCGCTCTAATCCGTCCAACTACAGGCCGATAGCCATTACTTCCCTCTTCTCGAAAATAATGGAGTCCATCATCAACTATCAACTCCTACGATATCTAGAAGATCATCATCTGCTTAGCGACCAGCAGTACGGCTTCCGTAAGGGTCGATCGGCTGGTGATCTTCTGGTATACCTGACACATCGCTGGGCACAGGCGATTGAGACTAAGGGGGAAGCCTTGGCAGTTAGTTTGGACATCGCGAAGGCCTTCGATCGGGTCTGGCACAAAGCGCTTCTTTCGAAGCTCCCTTCCTACGGGCTTCCCGAGAAATTATGCGATTGGGTAACTAGCTTTCTAGCAGATAGAAGCATTAAGGTCGTAGTCGACGGTGAATGCTCTGATACCATATCTGTGAATGCTGGTGTCCCGCAAGGCTGTGTGCTATCGCCTACTTTGTTCCTCCTCCATATCAATGACATGCTGCAAAATTGCGGCATTCATTGTTATGCGGATGACAGCACCGGCGATGCTTTTTACACCGGCCGCGCCAATATTTCTCGGGAAAACGTCATTGAGAGTCGAAACAAACTTGTGTCTGAAGTCGAGACTTCTTTGGAGAAGGTCTCAGATTGGGGTAGACTTAATTTAGTCCAATTTAACCCCACAAATACACAAATTTGCGCGTTCACCACTAAAAAACTTCCGTGGGTCGTATGTTCTCGTTTCGAAGGCACTCCACTATCTGCCTCAGCCAATATTGGAATTCTTGGTGTCGACATGTTGAGCGAAGTCCAGTTTCGTGGTCACCTGAAGGGTAAGGCCAAATTGGCCTCGAAAAAGCTTGGTGTGCTCAACAGATCGAGACAGTATTTCACTCCGGCCCGCCGCCTTTTACTTTATAAGGCCCAGGTTCGGCCTCACATGGAATACTGTCCCCATCTTTGGGCGGGGGCACCCCAATACCAGCTCCTCCCTTTGGACCGCATTGAACGGAGAGCGACTCGAGTCGTCGATTGCCAAGAACTTTCAATTCGGCTAGACTCTTTGGCGCTGCGTAGAGATGTAGCTTCGCTGTGCATCTTCTACCGCATTTATCATGGGGAGTGCTCCGAGGAATTGTTCGGACTGATTCCTGCCGCCTCTTTCCGCCATCGTCCTACGCGACAGAAGTTTCATCCCCATCATCTAGATGGTTGGCAGTCCTCAACTGTGCGCTTTTCCAGGAACTTTCTGCCTCGCACAACAAAACTGTGGAATGAACTGTCGCCTGCGGTATTCCCGGACCAATACGACCTTCCAACCTTCAAGAAAAGAGCGTACTCCTTCTTAAAAGGCCGGCAACGCACTTGTGGTGCCTCTGGTGTTGCGGGTGTCCATGGGCGGCGGTAATCGCTTACCATCAGGCGATACGTCTGCTCGTTTGCCCCCTATATCATAAAAAAAAAAAAAAAAAATAGAAATATCAAACGGAATTTAGGGAGTCGCATAACCACTAAGGGTTTTATTGCAATGATCACAATTTCACAACCATTATTTACACCCGTGGAATCATATTTTTTTTGTCGAATATCTAAAGAAGATTTTTTTAACATTGGTCTAAAATTATTAGAATAATTTTACAAGGATTACTAATAGGTAGCTAAGGTGGTTTTTTTACTTTTATAGTGTGTAAATAACCAATTTGGCAAACAAGGTAATGGTATAGGACAATAGATAGGTATAGTCCATTCGTTTAGATGTGTCAGTGCGCTCGCACGCAATTGTGGTTATTATTGTGAAATACGTATATATTAATACATACAACAGCGTAAGCTGACAAATCATACTTACTTGTGGGTGTACGCCGCAGGCGGGCCCTTTGATTTTGTGGCGACTTGACGCACGCACATGCGACTTCAGCGCGATCAATGTGACCATATCTAAGCGAATGGACTATACAGTCAAAACCAAAGATTTCTGTTAATTTTAAACGTCCAAAAATATGTAGGTGAACGTGAACTTAATGTTCCAAATTTATCTAAACTATCTTAAAGTAAAATCTCTATACAAGTCAGACTAATATGTAAGTTAGACACCCTTAAGTATGACTACGTATTTCATTAGTATCTGGCCAATTATTATAGGTTTCTTTGAATGTGAATCTACACACTCAATGCGTCATTGTAATGAAAAAAGTTTAATGAAATGAATGATGAGTATAGTAAAAATTTCTTGTGCAAATTACGGGTTTCATTCACACAGATCTACTAAACAAACTATAATACAATTTTAAAACAAAATTAAAAAGTTACAAAAACTGGCTGAAAATGAAACTTCTTATAGACCGCAAAGAAATTCACACGTCTTCCTCTATATAAAAAAAACAACCGAGCGGCATAAAATATCAATTTTGATATTTTCTTGGTGTTGGTTGCATGTACATGCACCGATAACTGTGCAGTTTTATGATATACCTACACGCCAGGGTTTGCCTGACGGTTATGCATGTACGGCTAAAATATCATGCAAACCTTAACGTGTATGGCATTGGCACCCATAAAGTTCATCTAAGATAAGAATTTTTCTACGTTCCCTCTGCAACTCGTTAATTACCGTACACCATCGCATCGCGAAATTATATCCCTGGTTTGACCAAGTGTAACAAATTTTCGTCCATGTCAAAAGTTATTATTGTGCAATAAATCAAATACGTAATCAAAATTTGTTCTGGAAACAGGTTAACTAATATTTTCTTGTTTAATAAAGGTGTTTCACCTAATTGCCATTAAGCGTGATTAATTGTGTTGCTATGATGAATTATACCAAGAAGTGTTCTTATTAAAATGCTCATTCATACTCATTATTAAATAGATTGTCAGAAAGGCAGTGATGTGCCGAATCGTAAAAAATGTATATTCGCGGATATGATTATATTATATACTAGCTGCGCCCCGCGGTATTACCCGCAGGTTTTGTTATACCATCATGTAAGTTTTATAATTTTGCTAATTTAGTGAAATAAAATAACATACACGGGAAGCACTAGCTTTCAAATAAAGAAAGAATCATCGCAATCGGTTGGCGTGATATTCGTCCATTTGTCGCACACATACTTAATGCAAAATGAAGACTTATATGGTTTTCTCATGGATGACATTGTCAGAACTGGACCACATTAAATCGGTTCAAATCAAAATTGGTTCAGCCAATCAAAAGTTCTGAGGTAACAAACTCAAAAAGTTAATTCGACAACCCTAGCTTAAACGGGCTATCTTACTAAATTTATATTTAATTCACAAAATTAAATGTGAGAAATATTATCCGACTAAGTCAAAAAGACAAAGTCAACCTAAGTCAAACATAAAGTCTCATGAAGCGATAGCTGACTGTACTATTGCACATACAAGCCTCAGATCAAAAAAAAATACGCATGGCACTCGGGGACTGCCGCGGTAAAGCTATTGCATAGCATTTTTTATCAACTTATGCAATTATTTATTTTTTATTTATGCAGTATTTTTTATTTTTTCAACATTTATACTTACTGGTACACATGCGACTTACTGGTGCACACGCGGTGAGTGTGGCATTATAAAGATATGATAGATACCTATCCACCTATATACTTTCTCACAAACAGCTGCTTATGGTACGGGAGCCAGGTACAAATTCGGTCAATTATTTCCTCTCGAGCAAAACTTCGTAAAAGGTATTAGGAATGTATATTATGAATACTCGTGACCGTCAGCTGCGACTCGTCGGTGGGGCAGGCAGTGGCAGCCTACCCAACATGCAGAAAAAAAAAAATTTTTCAGTCACTTCCTCCCATTTCAAAACTTGTAGGATTAAAGTTTACCTAATATCTTGAAGGAAAAATAAAGTCAGCTGATCATAGCACGGTGGATTATACGTCAGCTGGGCACTTGAACATGACAAAAAAAAATTTTTTTTCAATGAGTTCCTCTCATCTAAAAATTTTTCTGGTGATAGTTCCTAAGCTACTACGAATAAAAATGCATGTCAGCTTGCTCTATCCCAGTGGAAAGTTTGTCAGCTGGCGCCTTGAAAGGTGTAACGCAGCTGCATATATCACCTAATGAATCTTATCAGCTGACGACTTTTCCCTTGACTTACAGCTAGCTGATTCTTTTCAATATTTACTAGAGCATGTTAACAATCTTCTTATAAATTCTCATACCAAAAGAAATCACGTTTCTTAAGTGAAACGCTGGTAAACTTGATTTGAGAATTTTGATAACCAATTTGAAGTTTAATAATGGAGGAAATGTTGGTATAAGTAAATTAATTAATAGCATTATTTTTCAATTAACGAACTCCGTCGCATCTGTCTGTCTGTCTGTTCGCGAAAAATTTCAAAATCTACTGCACGGATATTGATGCAGTTTTAACCAATAGATAGAGTGATTGTTGAGAAATGTTTTCGTATTTAATTTGTTATTTTTTTTTAGAATATTGGATTAATTATAACTATTTTTGTTGTATTATACTGCATCAAATTAATATCGCCCGCTCATAACGCAGTGAGATTCACAAAATTTTTTTCTTTAAAAAAATTAATAAATCCTATTTCGCGTGGGACTTTACAAACATTCACAATTGGCTGTGTAGGAAGCACAGTATCTTGACCAGCTAGATTATTAGCTTCTCGTATTGTAAATACATTATCTACACTTATTTAAATTATCTTCGCTAAATAATTTGAACTGACCTTTTTTTTTTAAAGATGCAATATGGTATCACGTTAGGAATTTTTATTATATACTAGCTGACCCGGCGAACTTCGTATAGCCTTATTTATTTATGTAAATATATTCTAAACTATCGAACCAAACCTTTTTTTATTTTATTCTATACAAATCTTGTCCTGACAATGACAATAACAAATAACTAAAAGTTATGGGCGTACATACATTTTTGTGATTCATTTTTATTTATTAACCGACTTCAAAAAAGGAGAAGGTTCTCAATTCGACGTTTTTTCTTCTATAATTTATGTGTGTTCGCGGATAATTGCGTCGTTTATGAACCGATTTTAATGACTCTTTTTTTAATGGAAAGGAGATATCCCAACGGTGGTATAAAAACACTAAGATCTGATGATGGCATCCAAGAAACATCGATGGACTTGGTCGTTCTTGAAATCGGTTTTATATTTTGTTAAAATTTTATTTGAATAGATAGATTGAACCGTTACTATCACGGAAATATATCAGGGTAGAAGATGACGAACATACTTTTGCCTATAATTCTTGTGTGATAAACAAACAGCAAGTCACACCCCCTCAAACGCACATGATTGGTCAATGCGCGAGCGCCGACTAGTGAAGTGTCACACTTTCTTGTTTATGTTACGAAGTAAATTTGTTTACATAAATCTTTTCTTACACAAATCTTATTTTAAATAGATAGTTTAATTTTGGGATAATGAAACGTTTGTTTAGATAGTTTACAAAAATACTATAGTAAAGTACGTTAAGAAGAAAAGAAGATTGAACATCATTTCCTTGAAACAGCATAATAATATACTTATTCAATATTCGACGTTTGCAAAAAGTGAACCGCATAGTCCTTAAATAGTGAAATCTCACATCTACATACACTTTGGTAATTTTAATCCACAATCTAGCTGCAATGTGGAAAGGGCTTATGTATCTAGCTTCAATCTGTAAAAAGAGAATAACTTAAGAAACTTGATGTCCTCTCGGATGAAAATGTATAAGAGGATTGTTAACATGCTCTAGTAGATATTGAAAAAAAATTGCTAGCTGTAAGTCAAGGGAAAAGTCGTCACTTGAACACGAAAAAAAATTTTTTTTTCGTGTTCAAGTGCCCAGCTGACGTGTGTTCAGCTGACTTTATTTGTCCTTTAAGATATTAGGTAAAATATAATCCTACAAATTTTGAAACGGGAGTAAGTGACTAAAAAAAATATATTTTTCTGCATGCTTGCTAGGCTCCCACTGCCTGCCCCACCGACGGAGTCGCAGCTGACGGTCACGAGTATTCATAATATACATTCCTAATGCCTTTTACGAAGTTTCGATTGGGAGGGACTTGGTCATGAAAATCTGTCACTGGCTCCTGGTCCATTACGTATTCGTCCGATTTCGGAGCAGCGTTAGGTTTTATTTTCGTTACGGAATTTCTTGATTTGGTCGCCACGCTCAAAGCCATAAAATCTATGCAATAGCTTAAAAGGTAGATAACGCTTCGCCTTGTTCTTGTTGAAGCAGAAAAAAGAAGCGTAGTTCCAAGTAAACACTCGCGTTACGCACTAACTATGCTATAAACTACGCTACTTTTCGTCAGTATTGTACAAACAACAACAAAAACTTGTACGATACTGACGTTATCTACCTATTTTTATTTGTACTGAGCTGAGCCTGAAAATGATTTTCCAATCTTACTAATGTAAAACCACGATTTATGAAACTTAGAATCAGAATTATCAAAGGATTTCATATATATAGTATAAAATAACTTAATTTGTATGTACTACCTATTCATAGGTTTGAAGTCAGTGCCAAGCCAAATGTAATAGTAGGTACCACACTCGCTATATTTCGAGACGAACGTCAACGACGTCACCGACGCTTCGGTTGTTTTGTTCAACGCGAAGAGCAGCTAACCCGCTCAAGGTCACGCGCGGCGAGTGCGGTACCTACTATTACATTTTGGCTTGGCACTTGGCTTATTACATGAATAGGTAGTACAATCAAATTAAGTTATTTTATACTTTTTAGTTTTTGAAGTCGGTTTTTTTTAAACGAAGGTTTTTTTTCGCTTTTTAGTCTTTCTCAAGTATCTCATCAACATTTCATTTGAAATTAAATGATGTTTACAGAATATGAAGGCATGCAGACAATTGCTCTTAACTTCATTGCAGGCGCTCACGTAAATTTGAGGGTTTCTTTCGATTTCCTTGGGATCCCATCATCAGATCCTGATATGGTGGCCATGGGACCACATGGGGAGCATACCCTTTCGAATACAAAAAAAATATTCAAAATCGGTCCACAATTGACGGAGTAATCAATGTACATACATAAAATAAAAACATACCGATGAAATTGAGAACCTCCTCCTTTTGGAAGTCGGTTAAAAAACAATCTTATTTTGCATTGAAATTAGTATCGAGTATTTTTGAGAATAAAAATCCTGTTCCACAGGATGTACGCGTTCAGTTAAAGTTGCCGCCGCGCCGCAGGGCGGAGTGGCGTTCAAAAGTAATTGTTAAAAAAAAACAAGTGGAATGTTTTGTCTATGAGTTTGTGTCAGACATCGTCCATTTGTTTTTTACATAAATACAGAAATATAAAAAAAAAACAAAAAGTTGTATACGGGCTATGTCGAATTTTAAAATTAATTTAAATCTGTTCAAAAGTGAGATTATTGTTCAACAATAATCATATATATCTATAAATGAGTCACACCAAAATAATAATTAAAACATGACAAATCATAATTTATAGGAATTACTCATATTTAAATTCAATGCTGTCACAAAATAACACCAATGCTTAACTATCTGCCTTGCCACCGAAAACCTTTCTCTTTTGCTTCGTTTGATTTTGTTTTTTACTTATATACAGAAATAAAAAAAAAACAAAAAAGTTATACAGGGGCAATGCGAACTCTAAAATTAATTTAAATATGTTCAAAAGTGAGATTATTGTACAACAATAATCATATATCATCATCATCACTCATCATCATCATCATCAATCTTTAAAACTACGCAACGGATTTTGATGCGGGTTTCTTTGATAGATAGAGTGATTCAAGAGGAAGGTTTTTATGTATAATAAATGCATAATATAGTATGGAAACACTGTTAATTTTCGAGGTTTCTAATGTGATGTAGCAAATAAACCCATTTTTTTGCGCTTACATTGCAAATGCTGGTTGCACCCTACGAGATAGATCAAAATAATGTACTACAGTATTGTACACCTTAAAATGGTCTACAAAAAAGTTCGCGACGGTATATGTCTATCTCTTAGGGATAACCCACAATAACCATTTTTTAATCCTTTCTTTTTACGAGAAATAATGGCTTATTTACAAAGCGATTAAAGCAATACAGAATGAATCCTTATACAATTAAGTAAATTAAATACATTGTGCATTTAATATAGATCAAAATGGTCCTTTACAGTATCTAATTTAAATGAATATATTTGAAGATATTACAGATTTAAAATGCACGAATCGTGTCGTCGGCGGGGCCATCTAAAATCCACCCGTGCGAAACCGGGGCTGGTCGCTAGTATCTTATATATCTATCAATGAGTCATACCAAAATAATAATTAAAACATAACAAATAACAGGATTCACAGGATATCAAGGGTGTTACCTCGATTTCTGGAACGTCTGCTGGATTGGAATCTTCTCCAGATCTGTTATTTATGGACGAAGAAAATAACGTAACCACCCGTACAAAGCGCAAACGTGACGAGTGTGATTACACACTGCGATTTGAACAATTGCACTCCTTGCTGACTACATCTTCCGCGAAATCTGAAACCAAGCTTACAGCTCTTCAAGCTGCCCTCTCCGAAATCATAACACAAAATACAGAGATTAAGGAATCAATCATTTTCATGTCTAAAGAATTCGAAGATTTGCAAATTAAACATAAAGAGATGGAATCCCAACGTGAAAAGGACATCCATTATATACAACAGCTGGAAGATAAAGTAGATAATTTAGAAAGACAAATGTGTTCAACTAAAATAGAAATAAGGAATGTTCCACCAAAGCAACAGGAGACCAAAGATGACCTATGTACTATTGTCACTAATACGGCAAAAGCTATTGGCCACCCATTTCAAAGCAACGAAATAAAGGATATTTACCGCACAAATAATAAAAACAAGAATATAGTAACTGTTGATTTTACTACTATCATCACGAAAGAAAATTTTCTTAAAAAAACTCGCACTTTCAACAACAATAATAAGCAAAATAAACTTAACACATCACATCTAAAAATTGAAGGACATAATACACCAATATATGTATCAGAGAAACTTACCCCAAAAAATCAACGGATTTACTATCTGGCTCGTCGTTTTGCTGAAAACCGAAATTATAAGCACTGCTGGACATCTTTTGGAAAAGTTCTTTTGCGAAAAACAGATGGTGATCGTTATATTGTCATAAACTCGGAAGCAGACCTGGACAACCTGCACCAAGAACAATGACTAGCTGTGCAAGTAGGAATCCCCTTCCAATGTGCTTATTTAATTTTTCGTTTATTTTTCGTAAATGTCTTTGTTTTGTTTTATGTTTTATATCTTTTGTACCCCAACACACAACAATACACTAATACTACTTACTACATCAAAATATACATCTACCTCACTTACATACACGCACACCTCACTGTTTTTTACATACTATATTACACTTCATACACACACTCTGTATGTCTAGTTAATCCATTATTGCGTAAATCTAGTATTCGTGGTAATACATCAGTTAATATGCGGATCATGCTGAGTACAATTTTCGTAAAACCTAACCGACTCCCTAGTATCACGTCCCTTATTCTTAAAGCTCAAAATTCGATAATCTCAACTGTATTAACACTGATTTAGATCAGCTGTCGGTTGCTGATGTATCAACTTGCATGATTGAGGATTCTTATCATATTGCCAAAACCCATAATAATTCGATTAAGATACTAAGTCAAAACATACGTAGCATTGGCAAAAACTTTGATGGCCTGTTGTCACTTCTACATAGAAGTAAGACTTCCTGGGATTTTATTGTACTAAGTGAATGCTGGTTATTAAAATCTCCCCACATACCTATAATACCAGGTTACAATTCCATGGCTACTACACGTAATTTCACACAGAATGAAGGAGTAGTGGTCTACTCCCGCTGTACATCACGATTAACAATAACTGAGCCCCTGATCCACGAAGCAAATTGTTTGTCGATCAAAATTGATAAGGACACAATATTACTTGCTATTTACCGCCCCCCTGCTCATCAAAATGTGACTAAGTTTTTAGATACCTTGAATGAAATCTTAAAATCCCTGTCCTCCTATAAAAATATTATATTGACAGGAGATATTAACATAGACATATCTTGCAATAATAACGATCCTCGTTCCTCGGAATACCTTACCCTATTAGCGTATCACGGCATGCTACCTGCTCACACTCTTCATACACGTCAAAATCGCTCATGTCTTGATCACGTAGCTATTAAATCCAAAAATTCTTCTTTCTGTTATATTGCACATACTTCGGTTACTGATCATGACACTGTGCTACTCTTTTATCAGCCCTTTTGTGGTCGAACCTCTGTTCCCCGAGTCACTAAAACACATTGTGTAACTGATCATAATAAAATCGAAGCAGATCTTTTAAAAATGAACCTTGATCCTATCTATTCAAATCATGACGTTGATGAAGCCACCAACTACTTCATAAATACATTAAATGAAATTATAAATACCAATACAACAATTATGTTTCTACCAAACCGTAAAAGATTGATAAAACCTTGGATGACTACGGGACTTCTTAGATGCCTAAAAAACCGCGATAGACTACACCTAAAAGCTAAAAGGTTCCCAGAAAATGAAATAAACAATATCGTTTACAAAAGATATAAGAACTACTGCTCACTGCTGATAAAAAACGCTAAAATAAATTACAATAAAACCCAAATAGACAACGCACATGGCAATAACAAAAAGCTTTGGCAAGCAATCAAATCTATAACTCATACGGAAAGTAAAAAAACAAATGCACTAGAACTTCTGTCTCACACAGACCCTAAAAGCTCGGTAAATGAAGCCAACACATACTTTGCGAACATTGGTCGATCCTTAGCGGAAAAACACCCCACGCACTCTCGCGCACCTCCGATACCTAATGACACAATTTCCACCGGCCATACCTTTGCACTAATAAAAACGGATGAAGAAGAGATCAACATTTTGATAAATAATTTAAGGAGTGACTGTGCAGTAGGGGCGGACAATATATCAGGCTCTTTTCTTAAGAAGTACAAACATATTTTAATCCCACCCATTACATACATTTGTAATTTAGCGTTTTCCACTGGTACTTTTCCGAAAGCATTTAAAATAGCAATAGTCCATCCGATCCACAAAGGGGGAGTGAAAGATCTACCGAACAATTATAGGCCTATCTCTATTTTGCCTACGCTCTCTAAAATATTAGAAAGGTTGTTAAATAATAGACTCACCAAGTACCTACAGAAATATAGTGTTCTCTCTTCCAACCAATACGGATTTCGTACGGGTATTTCCACCAGTAATGCAGTGCTAAACCTAACCAGTGAAATTATCAACAAGCTGGATCAGAAACAAAAGGTTATTGGAGTTTTTCTCGACATTGCCAAGGCTTTTGACACGGTGTCTGTTCCTATACTTATTGACAAACTCGAACGTATTGGTGTAAGAGGGGAGCAACTTTCCCTTTTTGAAAGCTATCTTAGTGGCAGAAAACAGTGTCTTAAAATAGGAGACTGGACGAGTAACGAGCTGCCTATAACCTATGGCGTGCCTCAAGGCAGTATTCTCGGCCCTACATTGTTCTTGATTTATATCAACGAACTCTGCCGTCTTAGCCTTTCCAATGGTAGTACTTTCACCTATGCTGATGATACAGCCCTGATATTTCATGGCACCACCTGGGACGATGTTTTCACTTCCGCTCAGGTAGGCATCAATACCGTTGCCGAATGGTTAGACATAAACCACTTAACACTGAACACTGACAAAACAAAATACATAACCTTCTCTCTTACAAAAAGAGGGAAATGTCCTCTCTCACTACATAGCATTACAGCCCACTCATGCGATCTGACCACCGAGGTAGCTTGCAACTGTCCTAAGCTTAATTCCACTAATTGTGTTAAATACTTAGGTGTTGAAATTGATAATGTACTCTCATATAATACACACATAAATACACTCACTTCTAGACTTAGAAAAATGATTTTTATTTTCTCTCAATTGCGGTACGTTGCGAATGAAAAAGTGCTAAGACTTGTGTATTTAGCCCTTTGCCAATCCCTAATACAATATTGCATTGATACTTGGGGAGGTTCCGCCAAAACTCACCTCCTGAAACTTGAGCGTGCTCAAAGAGCACTCTTAAAAGTGGGTTGGAGACTTCCTTTCCGGTTTCCAACAGCCGATCTATTTAAAACTTGCGGTGTTCTCTCAGTCCGAGCCTTATTCATTCGCACTACTGTTTTAACCACACACTCACAGACATATTACAATCCGGATCATATTGAAACTAATAGACATAGACATGCTATTTTGCCTCCTAAATTAGTTCACACAAGCCTAGCACAAAGAAGCTTTCACTTCCTTAGTAGTTATTTGTACAATGTAGTAAATAAACATATCTACATATATCCACTGACAATCTATGAATGCAAAAAAGACACCACAAACTGGCTTATTAGTTTGACCTATGATGAGACCGAAAGTCTTTTACACATACTTTCATAGTTTCTCACTGGACATTCACAAACTCTCACAACTTGTACCATACGCTCGTCATACAACGCGCGCCAATAATATAATTATAATTCTTTCAACTCAATTTAAACTCACACTTATTTTGTAATTTAATTAAACTCTCTCTCTCTCACACACACACACACACACACACACACACAACACTACTACACACAACCTTAGATAGATTTTGATCTCATTTTTGTTAATTATTTTTGTTAAATTAATGATAATTTTGTATAAATTTAAGTTCCTACCTTAATCTATATTTTTCTTTTCTTTGGAGGTGCAGTTGCATTTTTCTGTTTCTGTATGTTTTTGAATAGCATATTTAATAAAATAAAAATATTTTGTCGGCCGTAGGGTGGGCCTGGAGATCTGTAATACAGGCTTCGAGCCTAGTATGGACTCCAGCTCTCACTAGGGAAATTTTTGGAAACTTTAGTTTGTACCAAGATATCTTGTAACCAATTTGTACCTTCCTGTGAGAGAAATAAAGTTTTATTATTATTATTATTATAATAATTAATAGGAAATACTCATATTTAAATTCAATGCTGTCACAAAATAACACCAATGCTAATTACCAATTTGCCTTGCCAGTCTTGCCACCGATACAGGCGCGGTTCCAGGGGGGGGGTCACAGGGGACGTGACCCCCCCCAAAATCTGCTACAAGAACCTGATTTTCTTATTCTTATCAGTTTCCATAATTGTTCAATCGAGATACGAAATCGAAGGATAGGAACTCTTTGAGAGAGTTATCTCTGGCCGTATCAGCGTGCACCTGTCGCGAGTGGGCCCTATCTATCGTACTGCCAATTTGGAATCCAACGGGGACGCTCGACCGTGGACGCTAATATACAGGTGTCTGCGCTCCCTGTCGGGGTCGGCAGTCCGATCGGGGCGGTGGTGTTGGTAGTTAGCCTTGATATCGTTAATGCTTTCGGCACCCTTCAATGGGGCGCGATTAGGGAGGTCCTTGAATATCACGAGGTGCCGACTTACCTGCGTGCAGTCATAGAGGTCTATCAGCGCGACAGGACAGTGAAGTTTGTCGATCGGAACGGAGTGGAAAGGTGTGTTGTGGGGTTCCCTAGGGCTCTGTATTGGGCCCATTGTTATGGAAAATCGTATACGATGCGGGCCTTCGCACTAGTCTGACTTCAGGCATCAGTGTCGCCTCCTATGCAGACGATACTCTAATACTGGCTAGAGGGTCACGCTTCGGGGAGGTGCTTCTGCTCGCAAGGGGTGGCTTGTGTCGTGGATAAGATTCATGAGCTGGGCCTGAGGGTGGCGCCTCAGAAAACTGAGACGATATGGTTCCATGGCCTACGTAAGCGCCAGGAACCACACAGCTCATACCTCCGGGTGGGTGACACCGAAGTCCAAGTGGGTCAGTACATGAAGTACCTCATCACGGACAATCGGTAGAGCTTTGAAAAGCATTTCGGGCGACTAGTCCCCAGTACGAGGAGTAGCAGGGGTGCCACATTGTCTGCTGCCCAAACTCGGGGGACCGCGGGAAGAAGTTCGCTGCCTCTCTGTGCTTTGGCGTGCGTATTGGCGTCGTGCGATCCATGGTCCTCTATGGGGCACCGGCGGGATCTTCCCGCTGTAATGCTCAACTCGGGAGTCTACAGCGGTTGATGGCCATACGGATCGTACGAGGCCACCGTACGATCTCGTACGAGGCGGCGACAATCCTGGCACGATATCCACCCTTCGACATTCTAGCCGACATGAACCCAATGGTCTGCGACGAAATTCGATCTGTCGGTCGGAATGACGAAGAGATAGCGCCGTATCATGAGCCCGGAATTCATCGTCAGAACCCACATAAGCAAGCCCTACGAGCTTGGCGGGCACTGTCGGAGCCTTTCTGCCGAGCTTCGAAGCTTGCATAGAGAGAACCAACTTATCACCTACCGATTCACTTAGATGCTCACCGGGCACGGTTGCTTCGGTGACTTCGCCCGGTCGAACAGATCGGACGAAACCTATCACCACCAGCATTGATCGCGGCAATGCTGGCGAGTAGTGTGAAGACGTTATGCTCCAGAAGGAGTCCGATCGGGGATCGGGAAATGGACGATCCCGCTCGAAAGAGGCGACGAAGGATGCGCGATAAAGGCCGCTTGCTTCCCAATCGTCGGTTAAGGGTCGTTGTGGCCACATGCAAAGGAGATATTGCCACTGGAAACGACCCGACACCTCGGTGCGGCCGGGGGTGTCGTCTAAGGTGGGTCGGTGCTCCGAATCTCTTACTGTGAAGAGTGGTGAGAGGTACGACAGCGACATGTCCCGGGTTTGAATCTGGTTACCCCGGGATGTACCTCAGTGATGGGTTAAGGCAGGGGGAACTCCAGAAGCCGCTGATGCGTTCCTGGAGCTCCTCTTGACTGCAGATGTAGGCCGCCGCCGGGGTTTAGTGGTTAGAACGATTTGTCGGGAGTTCCATACACGCCCTTCGTCCCCTAACGGAGCTAGATCCTCTAAATATTCATCCAGAGATTGTCACAGATGTCTCAAATATTATGATCCCAATAGATTTACCAATAAAAACAAAAGATATCCATTTGTTTTTAATGTGTGAAATAAAATTGTGTATTGTGCAATAAAGTCTAATTTACTCGACTTATTTGATTAGTGACCCCCCCCCAAAACTTCAGGCTGGAACCGCGCCTGCACCGATAACCTTTCTCTTTTGCTTCGTTTGAATATTAAAATCGCGGTTAAATAACCAATTTTTATGTGATGAGCTATAATAGTTATTTGTTATACAAGAGTGCAAAGTTGCCTTTTACCGACCGAGCAAGCGAAGGATTCTAAAATTGAATCACGAGCGCAGCGAGTAATTTAAAAATTAGAAGCCTGAGCGTCAGCGAGGGAATCACAAGTCAAGAGCACGAGGTGAAAAATCTTTGCACGCGAGTGCAACACGTAACTTTTCATCCCACCTCACCGAGGAAATGGCTAATTGAAAAAAAAAAAATGGCGCGTGGGCACGCGGTTAAAAAGCAACTTTGCACTCTTGTATAACAAATAACTATTAGTCAATTGACTTTAACTCTACCGAAAAGAAAAAATTGGCAGTCATAAGGACTGCCGATAGAAGTGAAAACTTATAACTTAGAATGTTATTTTTAATTGTAAAATTAATGTGTAAAATTAGAAATTTCACAATGTTTAAATTAAAATTATCAACATCAAACATTAGCATGTCGGTGATGCGAACCCAAAAGATTTTACCGTACCAAAAAATGCGGCTAAAGAAATTTTCACTTAAAAAAAAAGACAAAGAGGCAATAGTGAAAAAGTCATTTGTCACTTTTAACTGTTAAAGTTATGGCGTGATAAATATTCATTTAGATTTAGATGTAATTACAAGACATATTCTTTACTCTAAGATGTGTTATTAACAAACAAGACGTCCTTATACAAAAACTGAACCGTGCGACCTTCATAAAACAAGTTATTGCCAACCCTGTGGCCGGGTCATTATACGTGTATAAACACGGCAATCGTTGGGGAAAACCAACTTTATTGTTTTTCAAATGATTGTCCTCATACAATTTTGTACTGTATTCCAATGTATTATAATACAAATTTGATCACCACATAACACTGTTTTTAATCAACGGACTCTTGTTACCGCAAGTTGATAATTCTTTGTGTAAACTATAGTAATGTATTGCATAGTTGTTGTTTACAATTATTTTATACCATTACTAGCTGACCCGGCGAACTTCGTATCGCCATATTTACATATCTGTCTCACCTTCCCACGGGCAGTGTAAAGTAGCAGACAAAAAAATTGACTGTACCCGTTATCTTTTCATTTTTCTTGTACACAAACCTTGTCCTAACACTAACAATAACAAACACAAAAAAGCGGCCAAGTGCGAGTCGGATTCGCCCATGAAGGGTTCCGAAGCAGCAAGTAATATAATATAAAACTTCTTGTAGTTCGTTGTAACTTTGATCGATGTTTTAATAATAGTGTTTTTTTGCAGTTTACGATTTATGACGTATTAAAAAAAAACTACTTAGGTACTAGATCTCGTTCAAACCAATTTTCGGTGGAAGTTTGCGTGGTAATATACATCATATTTTTTTTTAGTTTTATCATTCTCTTATTTTAGAAGTTACAGGGCGGGACACACACTTTTTACCACTTTGGAAGTGTCTCTCGCGCAAACTATTCAGTTTAGAAAAAAATGATATAAGAAACCTCAATATCATTTTTTGAAGACCTATCTATAGATACCCCACACGTATGGGTTTGATGAAAAAAAAATGTTGAGTTCCAGTTCTAAGTATGGGGACCCCCAAAATTTATTGTTTTATTTTTATTTTTGTGTGAAAATCTTAATGCGGTTCATAGAATACATCTACTTACCAAGTTTCAACAGTATAGGTCTTATAGGTTCGGAACAAAAGTGGCTGTGACATACGGACGGACAGACAGACAGACATGATGAATCTATAGGGGTTCCGTTTTTTGCCTTGGCACGGAACCCTAAAAAAAGAATTATTTACCTAATTAGTTGCAGCTGATCGGAAGTTATGCGCGTACCTACAATAATATATATATATATATATATATGTTAAATGACGTCCCCTTTGATTTCTTTTCCGATTGTATTTATGTACAACTGATGATTGGTAATTAAAATCGGCATTAACATCCCAATATTGTACGTTTTATACCTTATTAATACTCCTAAAATAATAACTTGATCGTACTGCCAAAAAGGAGGTTTTTTTAATGTTACCTATAATACAGAGATTCGCGATTGCTCAACTGATTTGAAACATGGTATAACAATATACTTCGCCAGGTATAAAATATATTCGCGAGATACAGTGACGATACAACAGATCGCGATGACGTCTACATAACTATCGCTGGCTGTGATTGGTCAATGATATTATATAATATCATTGCGGTTGGTTCATTTCGTGTTATGTTGCTATAAAGTGGTAACTGGATAGTGACGTCACGTCGAGCCGCTCTCGGAATGCGAGACCTTGTTTTCTTAGACCATGATTTGAAATGTCTTAGTAAGTAAGTTAGTAGGTATATTATATTCTCTCTGTTTGGTTCCATAGAATGCCCAAATAGCATCCGAAAAAGTAGAAAAATAAAAGATTTTATTCCAGTTCATCATGAAGTAGGCTCATTAAAGTCGTGAATACTTTTATAGTTAACTAGTTTTTCCCCACCCGCGTGTATGTCGGATAACGTGATAAAAAGACAAGTAGCTTATGTCCTCCATGGTCCATCTATCTCTCTACCGAAATTCATTCAAATCGATTCAGCGGCTTAGCCGTAAAATGAACACCGACAGTCAGTTACTTTCGAATTTATATTATTAGCATGAAAGTATGGATTTAATTTACTTGTAAAAAGTCCAAAGTTTGTCAATCATTCGAACTTGCGATCAGGCGGTTAATCAGAATTAAACCAAAAGTCTGAATCCACACGGTTTTTTTTACTATGGCTGGTATAAATGTCTCTGCCTCTCTGGGTACTCTTTGACGTAACTGTTTTATGACAGCCCCTTCAGTCACACACAGGCATTGTCCTTTCGTGGCAGTTTAACGGACGGACGGAGGAAAGAACCCGCCCGTTCACCTGAATTCACTTTTGAAACGAAATAGGTAAATATACGATTATATAATATACCGTGGGAGAATTTCACCGTGGGAGAGCCACGCTTCGGCATGAATGGGCCGGCTCGACCGGAGTGATACCACGGCCTCACAGGAAACCGGTGTGAAATAGTGCTTGCGCTGTGTTTCACCGAGTGAGTGATAATACCATGGTAACGCATTTGTGACGCTTCTGGTGTTGCAGGTGTCCATGGGCGGCGGTAATCGCTTACCATCAGGCGATATGTCTGCTCGTTTGCCCACCTATTACTCAAAAAAAAATACTAACTTACAATTTTAAACGTTTAAACAGATCAGTAAAATCTATTTTTAACCGACTTCAAAAAAAGGAGGAGGTTATCAATTCGACTGTTTTTTTTATGTTTCATCATCATCATCTTCGGCCTATCGCAGTCCACTACTGGACATAGGCCTCTCCAATTTCAATTTTTACGTTTGTTACCTCATAACGTCCGACTGGGAGAACTGATTTTCATGCTGGTACTTTGGTGCAGTTCTGACAATGTCATCCATAAGAATACCTTAAAAGTCTTCAATTTGCATTAAGTATGTGCGCGACAAATTGACGAATAACTTAATATCACGCCAACCAAGTTCCATTATTCTTTTTAGGGTTCCGTGCCAAAGGAAAAAAACTGAACCCTTATAGATTCGTCATGTCTGTCTGTCTGTCTGTCCGTCTGTCTGTCCGTCCGTATATCACAGCCACTTTTTTCCGAAACTATTAGACCTATAATGTTGAAACTTGGTAAGTATATGTATTCTGTGAACCGCTTTAAGATTTTTACATAAAAATAAAAAAAAACAATAAATTTTGGGGGTCCCCAAATCACGCTTTCCGCCCGTTCGGCTTCCTCTTCAAATAAATATTCTCTAAGGGTATAATTTAATTTACTGTGTTACACTCGCCATTTTGACTCTCACATCCGTAGTTCACGTCTCGGAGCCTGTTATAGTTTCTTCATGTCCGTCTATCCGTCCGCCCTCGGGATATCATAGGTCCGACGCACTAGAAGATCGTTACGATGTTTATGAAGCAATACTGCCCGTACGGCTAACACGCTCCGCTTTTATATGGCTGTCGAAATCTCTAGAATAATCCTTAATATTCGACAGAACATTCTGGACCAAATATATTGTTCTAGAGCTACTTGCAGCGCCATCTAACGTTGAGAAAATCGGAATCACCCGTCATAATCTCCACAGTTGCGCGCTACCCGACACTAGATGGCGCCTTCGTAGGTTCTTGTATGGACGGGAACATTCTCTTTATGGCGCAACAGTAGGCTAAAACCTCCTTTCTAAGGGGAGGCCTATGTCCAGCAGTGGACTATGAAAGGCTATTGATTTATCCGGGTTGAGAAAGTTAACCAGAATACTAATAAAATGAGGCCCTGACGTACGCATTAAAACTTCTATACTAATATTATAAATCCAAAAGTAACTCTATCCCCTCGTCTGTGTCACAGCTGATAAACAAAAATGGCGCATCTGTGTAAAGGTTTTAGAAAAAAAAAAAAAAAACGACTCTCATTAAAATGACGATTACCAAAAAAAATAGTATTGGGGCTATACATTATTTATGTACCATTACAATGCCCATTAAATAAGCTATCCGATGATGTATAATTGATATCTGTTTGTTACACTTTCATTGCTAAACTGCTGCACCGATTTCAATTAAATTTGGCATGGAGATACTTTAATTCTTGAGGAAGGACATAGGCTACTTTTACCCCTATAAACGACGTACACGCGGACAGAGCCGTGAGTAAAAAATAGATATTATTATTACAAGCTTTTTATTAACTTGCAATTATGTATGTATGCTTGTATGTTCGGGTGGAATCTTGCAATTCAATTTTGAAGCAGATCTCTTCAACCGTTTTTGCTGAAATTTTGCAAGCATATGTATACAGCGTGGCAATACAATATTATAATGACATGGACCTGATCTGATGCTAGAGCTGAAAGGTGGCCATAGGAACTCGGTAAAAAAACGTCGCAACATCATCGAGTTTGGACTCGTTTGATTCGTCTCGAGGCATTCCAGTAAAAGCTTGTTTTTAAAAACCTTTTTAATTTAATTTATTAATTTGAAAGTAACTCTGTATGTCTGTCAATCTGTTACGCTTACACAGCTAAACTATTTCTTTAAAATTTGACATGGAGATACTTTAATTCATATTTTTTTTGTTTTTTCCTCTTCTAATTCAATATAATATATTTGTCGACATTCGGACTCTTATCCTTCACGCCAGCGGGAAATACCTTCAACCCACGAATTTCTAGATATCGTATCACATTGAAAGCAAACAAGGTATTTCCCAGCAGACTGATTCGCACTCTAATACGTGGAAATTTACGTAGAGTCTGATAAATTCGGTACTGTTTTGTTTCAATTGGTGCGTAGATAAGGCTTTTAATAATTGGCAGTTAAATAAAAATAACAATGGATAGGTAAAATACATATAAGGTTTTGTGGTAAAGAGTTTCCGAACGTTTATAGATAGCGGGGACTGGTTGTATACGGGTTTGGTGCTTGAAAATAATATATTACTAAAAGGATATTTCTCAAAAAATCTGAACCAATTTCCGTCCATACTATCGATAAAACTGCACAAACGAACTGCACAGTTAAATCGCTACGATAAATCGTTGTAGTGTGTACCGCCTATAACGAAACTTGTTGTAGTCGTGCCGTCACTATTCCAAGACTGCTTTATTATTTAGTTTTGGGATGGCGAAATGCGAGTAATTCTTGTTTAACTGAGATGGAAAATTAAACATTTTACGTTTTTTATCTCTGCGGAAATACCCCGGATTAGGCCGGACTGCGAAAACCCGCACGCAGTCTCGGGTACTAAAAGCCGGGGAACCAGGTGCACCCTGGGAATGGGTTTTCCGAAGGAAATCTCTGGAATCCCGACGGTTTGTAGATTCTCTCATGTGTGGGAACCCCGATGTTCCCGTTGTAGTTTTTTTGATCTAATAATGATATACTACATATTTACCTTTCTCTGGTTTTGTCTTTTAATAAGGCAACTCCTCCATTAGGAATATAAACTTTACAAATATTCATGAAACGGACGCAAAAATCACCAGGACTCAGAACAACAATTTATGGATCACACAAAGCGTTCTAAGAATTTGAGCCCCCAAAACTTTGGCGCAGTAGAAAGCGGCGTGGCGACCGATTAAACCACTAGGCCCACCGGCAGTTTATTATTTATCTTCGTCTGCTGTGCCTTTTCCCTTTTCATTTGGGGTCGGCCCTTCTCGTTACAAGGCGCCATGACAGTCGGTCTTGGGTTGTCTGTCCCTCCACCTGAGCCCGCTCCATGTCCCTGGCAACGGTTGTCCACCACGTGGCCTGTGGTCGTCCTTTGCCTTTCTTTTTGTCTGGGATGGCTAGGGCTTTCCTTACAACGTGCTCCTAATCACGTCTCATCACATGCCCGTACCAACGCATACGGCTTTCCGCCATCTTTTCCACAATGGGAGTGACCTTAAATGAGCCTCTGATATACTCATTGCGCACCCTATCAAGTCTTGTTACCCCCGCAGCCCATCGCAGCATTTTCAATTCGTTGGTGTGCAACTTCTGTTCGTGTTGCTTCTTTATGGGCCAGCATTCTGTTCCATATATCATAGCAGGCCTTACCGCAGTTTTGTAAACTTTCCCCTTAAGTTTTATAGGCATTTTGGGATCACACAGTACACCAGAAACAGTTCTCCATTTAAGCCACCCCGCGTTGACTCTATGGGTCACGTCTACATCCACATTTACATCCGCGGTTAGCATCGATCCTAGGTATTTGAATCGGTCTACTCTGGGTAGCGGCTGCCCGTCCATAACTATGTCTGTGCCGGACGCTAATTGGTCAGAAAAGCTGCATTTCATGTACTCGGTCTTGCTTCTACTGATGCGGAGGCCATTGGTTTCAAGTGCTTGCCTCCATTTCTTAAGGTTGTTCTGCAGATCGGACGCACTTGTTTCAATGAGGACGATATCGTCCGCATACAGCAGACACCATGGAACACGGGGCTGAATGTCCTTAGTGAGGTAATCCATTGACAGGTTAAATAGGAACGGACTAAGAACCGATCCCTGATGCACTCCAACCTGCACTTCAAACGGTTTACTATATCCAACCGGCGTTCTCACTTGCGTTCTGATGCAATCATACATATCCTGTACCACAGTGATATACTGCTCCTGCACATTTTGTGCTCTTAGTGCTTGCCAGACTAGTTTACGTGATATTCTGTCAAAGGCTTTTTCGAGGTCAATGAAGACCATATGTAAGTCTTCTTTGTTGGCTCGGTGTTTCTCCATTAGTATTCTGACTGTTTGTATTGCATCTTCCTGGCACAAAACCGCATTGATTCTCAGATATGGCTACAAGTTGGTTGAGTCGGCTATTAAGAACTCGTTCCCAGATTTTTAATGTATGTGAGGTGAGTTTAATGCCCCTATAATTGCCGCAGTCGCTGATGTCCCCCTTATTTTTATAAAAAGGAACGAGGTAACTATAGCGCCATGACTCGGGGATCCTCATGGTAGTTAAGATTGCGTTGAAGAGTTTTGTTAACCACTCTACAGCAAAAGGTCCAAGTTGTTTCCATAGATCTGCTGGTATATTATCCGGCCCTACGGCTTTATGGTTTTTCATCGTTCCAATCGCATTCTCAACCTCCTCTATACTTATGTTTTGTAAAGGTCCTACTGTCTTAGGTATGTCTTCTAACGGTACGCTCGGAAATTCTTCGTTTAACAGTTGTTCATAGTATTGACACCAGCGATCGTTAATTTTGGTGTTTTCCATTAGCAGAAGGCCTTTATCATCTTTGATGTATTTATTAATTTTTATGTCCAGGCTCACCTTATGCCGTTGTTTTGCAAGTTTGAAAATTTCTTTATCATTTACCGCATTGTCAAGCTTGGAGTAGAAGTTAATCCAAGAATCTGACCTATTTTGTGCCACTTTGCGCTTAGCCAGCTTTTTTCCTGTTTTGTATTGCATGTAGGCATCGTCTTGTCCCGTAGATTACCATTGTTTGAAACATTCCTTTTTGTTCTTCAGAAAGTCCCTTACTTCTTGATTCCACCATGTGGGGTCTTTGTCGTTCCTTTGCCCTCCTTTTGATACTCCAAGTGATGTTTCGGCTTCTTTTTTGCAGATTTTTTCAAACTCAGCCCACTTGACCTCTGTTAGTGTTTCCATGTCCTTCAACATTTTGTCTTTGATCTTACCCATCAAGTCCTCGCCCTTTTCGGTGTTTAGAAAATGCCATTTGATCGTTGGGATTTTGTTTTTAGTGGATTTTATAGGTTTAGGTAGTTTGATAGAGCTGACCAAAATTCTATGCTGCGACGTAAGCGACTCACCGGGTATAACTTTGCAATCTGGTTTACTATTTATAATACCTAATATTTAGATTCTATGTTTTAAATTATAAATAAATCTTAGCAATATGTCAGTCTTGCAATGGACACGGTTACCGGTAATTTCACTTGGGGAAAACCAATACAATAATTGCTTAACGCTAGTTATTCTGTGAGGCCGTTCGTTGTGGAACTGACCCAGATGCAGAATAAATGATGGGAATCATCACACAAATATTTGTCCTGAATGAAAATTAAATTTAGGACCCCTTTGCAGTCAGGGTTTTTAACCACTTGACACCTGTGTGTCTGTGTCTGTGGGCCTGTGCCCGGATACTATGTTCGGCACATGATTCTTCAACGGATATAAGCTGGTTAATATTCCTGATCCGTACCCAGATTCCGCAGACTCGTATTCCGTCCGTATTGGTAACATACGGAATCGACACGGGAAATTACTGCTCGCTGTTTTATGGGTATGGCATATTTGGTGGGAAAGAGATGATCTAATATTAGGAAATAATACCATAAGTTTGTACGCGGCTGATTGAATCCTTTTAACCCAACAACGGCAAAGCCTAAAAAGCGGTCAAGTGCGAGTCGGACTCGCGCATGAAGGGTTCCGTAGCAGCAAGTAACATAATATAAAAGTTCTTGTAGTTCATTGTAACTTTGATTGATAAATTGTGGCTTACGATTTATGACGTATTAAAAAAAACTACTTACTAGATCTCGTTCAAACCAATTTTCGGTGGAAGTTTGCATAGTAATGTACATCATACATTTTTTTAGTTTTATCATTCTCTTATTTTAGAAGTTACAGGGGGGGGGGACACTTTTTACCACTTTGGAAGTGTCTCTCGCGCAAACTATTCACTTTAGAAAAAAATGAAATTAGAAACCTCAATATCATTTTTGAAGACCTATCCATAGATACTCCACACGTAGGGGTTTGTAGAAAAAAAACATTTTGAGTTTCAGTTCTATGTATGTGGACCCCCAAAATTTATTGTTTTATTTTTTATTTTTGTGCGAAAATCTTAATGCGGTTCATTGAATACATCTACTTACCAAGTTTCAACAGTATAGTTCTAATACACACATCAAAAGTATCTAGGGATCAAGCATTTTTATGCGGATTTCTTGAGATTGAGATGTGGCTTTGTAATAAATTTATGATTTTATAAATTTATATGGATCCTTTTTGGTGCATTTCATAATTTGAATCAGGAACTGTCAATCAAATTCGAGTAAAAGATGAAAATCAGCTGTCAATATTTTCCCTATAAAAACATACAACGCATTGAAGACATTATTAGTGCTACTGTTTCCCTACTACTGATTAAAACCAACGTTATTATGGAGCGGCGACGTCATTTAAGCAGGGAAGAAATGCTCAGAGCCGTGGGAATGATAGAAGCTGGTTCCCGGCAATGTAATGTGGCTTTAGCTCTGAATACAAGTCAGAGTGTTATCAGTCGACTTTGGACACGTTACCGAAGCACTGGTACCGTGGCTGAGCGCCATGGAGGACGGTATCGCTGCACCACACGGAGACAAGACCGATACATTCAAATCTTAACTCGAAGAGCTCCAACAATAACCGCCATGATGTTAGCCGTGAGGCTTCATCACTCTTCAGGGAACTTAATTAGCGACCAAACAGTCAGAAACCGCTTGCATGAAGTGAACCTTCATTCCCGAAGACCGCTACGGGTACCACCTATAGCAATGCACAATCGTAGGATTCGATATCAATGGGCTCTTGAACACAGTAATTGGGCAGAAGAACAATGGCGTTTCGTGTGCTTTTCTGATGAGTCTCGTTTTGGTATGAGACCGGATACAAGACGTATACGACACTGGAGAACCCCTGGACGCCAACAGCGATTAAAATCCTGCCAGGAAGTCAATCCTTATAGTGGTGGAACCATCATGGTATGGGCGGGTATTTGGATCGGCGGAAGAACTGAGTTGATTTGGATCAGAGGCAACCTCAACGCTCAAATTTATGCTGAGACGATTGTATCAGACGTCATCGTTCCTCTACAAGTGCAAATCGGTCCCTTATTTCAGTTAATGCATGATAATGCACGACCGCACACCGCAAGAGTTGTAAGACAGACTCTCGCCACAGCTAACATCAATGTCCTGCCCTGGCCTGCTCAGTCGCCAGACTTGAACCCGATTGAGCATGCATGGGATATGCTACAGAGAAGAGCTCTGCCGAATATGGAGGGTATCCAGTCGCAAGAAGACCTTTTTTTGTTGTTGCAACGGACATGGGCGGCCATTCCACAGCGTGATTTGGATGAACTCATTTTGAGTATGCCAAACCGATGTTCTTGTGTTGTTAGTGTTCGCGGTAGAAACACGGATTATTAATTGTTTAAGTTACCTAATAAAATTTTAAAGAAAACTGTTATTTCAGTCTTTTTTTCGAACTTTAATGTTAGTGGTTCAAATGTCAAAAATCCCTTTTTTAGGAAAATGGCAAATTTCTTTATTAATGCAAAGGTGACTTGGTTTATCGTTACTGTGACAAACGAAAACACTTTATTTGATGAATCCTTAAAGAAAATTTTAATTAATATCAATCAGGAGAAAAGTTATTGCAAAAATATATGTTGATCCCTAGACACTTTTGATGTGTGTAGTTTCGGAAAAAAGTGGCTGTGACATACGGACGGACAGACAGACAGACGGACGGACAGACAGACAGACATGACGAATTTATAAGGGTTCCGTTTTTTGCCTTTGGCACGGAACCCTAAAAAGCGTAAAATTTTTACGAGTCTATGTATATTTGTATGTTACCGTAGTGCTTATATTACTGTGGATGTGTGTGTGTGGTGTATCCAATAAAAATGACGCCAGCTGGTCTCCCTACACTGGGGATGACCCGGACGCCCGGTCCTTGTTATTTTTGACTGACTCGGTGGCGCAGTGCCGTGGTAGTGTATGTGACTGCTGTAGTTGAGGCCTCTCTCGGGTTCGATTCCCGAGTCGGGCTACATGTTTGTGTGATCTGCAAATATTTGTTTCAGAGTTGGGGGATTTTGTAAAAAAGTATGTATGTATTAATATCCGTTGTCTAGTACCCATAGTACTTACTAGCTCTGCTTTGTTTGGAACTTAATCGAGTTGTGTGTCAAAATTGGTCCAGCCGTTCCGGAGTTAAGCCGGCACAAACTGACAGACAGACAGACAAAAATTATACTTTCATATGAAATCAGTTAAACGCTGTTGATTTGAGATTACATACAGATACTTCAATTTTATTTATTTCTATAGATGAATGCATGATTGTATAAACCCACCTCAGACCACTTTTAGCGAAATCATTTTTATGACGGATTTGTTTTCTCTATGGCAAGAGACATCATTTCAGTGTAAAAACACAACTCGGCTATACATGCATCCTACAGATATAGGGGCACGAATATTTCAATGAGCGTCAAAACCCATCTTATCCTGGATGAGGTGGTTTTTTACAACCAATCTTATAGCAACACCTGCAACTGTCAGCTGACAAAATTGAAGATTTTATCGGTTGTTTTATTTAAATCAGTTGAATGTAACGGATGAAAACGAACTTATTTCCTAAAATATGATTTATTTGATAGTTTTTAAGTGAAAATGAGTGCTGAAGCGGAGGAAACTCATTTCTTTGACCAATGTGAGTCTGGCTTAGAAGAAGTTCGCACAAAGAAACGACGAGATAACTCGGAGGATTATCCTTGGAACAAAATAAAACAGGCTCGTATTCATGGACGTAAGGCATATGTGACGCCGAAAAGTAAAACTTTATCTACTAAGACTACAAGTCCCCCTTGCAAGTATGTCAAAAAATGTGTGAAACTATAACCGAAGGAAAATCCACTGAGGCAGAAAACGTTTAAATACACCGTTCATATTGGACACGAGAAGAAAGAAGTTTGCCATTCTGCTTTTCTTAGCTTGTTTGGGATTAGCAAAGATCGTGTCAAAAGGCACGGCTACTTGCTGGTCTGCAGCAAACTACCGGAAGTCAAGAGAGGGAAATCTGGAAAAAAAAGACTGGTGAGAGC
The DNA here is from genome assembly GCA_949125395.1 of Diaphora mendica. Classification (NCBI taxonomy): domain Eukaryota; kingdom Metazoa; phylum Arthropoda; class Insecta; order Lepidoptera; family Erebidae; genus Diaphora; species Diaphora mendica. The sequence goes on from OX421334.1 coordinate 5,329,440, forward strand.
TTAGCGACGCCTCCGTAAAGTGCGAGTTTCACCAACTCCCGCACTTGGTCTTTCGCACTGGCGCATGTTGGTACTTCGACATACCACACTTATGACGTCCGTTGAGTCTTGTCAAGCAACATGTATTCGCTGACGATTGCATTTGCTGATGACAGGATTCCAAGATGTTGACAAGCGGTACCCATCTTCTCTGTTGATTAATCTTCCAGCAGACAGAGTGACTTTTTCACAGTTCACCTAGTTAGCGGAGAGAATGTGACAGAATTCAAAAAATGGTGGATTCAGCATTTTAAAAAGACATCTCTATCCCTTGAGACAAAAGATCGACGTGTTTCGAGAACAGAGAAAGTAAGCTTTAGTATTTCAAAGTCCCATCACCTTACATATAAAAAGATTGGAGACATACATTTTTGATGAAGATAAAACCACATATTACTACACCGCTTCCACAAGATCCTGCATATGGGACAAGGCAACTTGCATCAATGCAAAAAAAATGAAAGATCTGAAGAAATGCGTTCAGTTTGTACCAGAAGAAGAAAAAATCAAGTTTTGGGATATAATATTGCAATGGCCCACGGCCGAAAACGTTGATAATTAAGATATTGACTGATATTACCTAGTTTAATGTGAATAAATATCTTTAAATTTTCTTAAAAATTGGACTTTGATTGTAAAAACACACCTTGTATAAGATGACTGTAAAAACCCTCCTTAAACAAAAACGTTACATATCTATAAAAACAAATCTAGGAATTATTTTGTACAATATTTTTTACAAATCGTTAAATTAAATATTTTTGAACATATTTATCAAAAAAAATGAACTAACACAATAAAAAAAATTACACCAGAAAGTTTTTATTGATTTTCTGAAAGTTTTGCTTTTGGTCTGAGAAGGGTTTTTACAATCATGCATTCAGATATATTCGGCGAATTATACATTGACATATGGTTTATGGACGGTTACAGAGGTGAAGAACCGAATTGATTCGACAAACGTCATCAGAGCACAAAAAAGGTCGTCAATAAATTCGTCTAGGTACTTTATTAATAACGGCTACGAAGATGATTGTTTTAAAATAATACATTTTGTTTTCTTAAATCACCGCTGTTTTTAATTCAAGATTATAAACATTGACCTCTAAATTCTCTAATATTAGACTCTAATATTTATTTTTATGCAACCTTGAAGCCAGTATGAGACTTTTATTTTAACTTAAATTACCTACCGAAATGATTATTACGATATTGTATGTGTGTGTGTGTGTGTGACTACAATATTATGTAACCAAAGACATATCGAAGATTTCGTATAGGGTATGTGTCAAGTATTCTTTCTATATACAGTATGTTTTATATTAAGTTTGCTCCCTTACGAGACACATGATAAATTATGTTTATTTATATCAATTACCTATATCAATACAATACCTAAATCTTTTATAGATATTTTTGTAAGTTAGACTGGATGTACAGCTACACACATCAAAAGTGTCTAGGGATCAAGCATTTTTATGCGGATTTCTTGAGATTGAGATGTGGCTTTGGCCCTGGCCTGCTCAGTCGCCAGACTTGAACCCGATTGAGCATGCATGGGATATGCTACAGAGAAGAGCTCTGCCGAATATGGAGGGTATCCAGTCGCAAGAAGACCTTTTTTTGTTGTTGCAACGAACATGGGCGGCCATTACACAGCGTGATTTGGATGAACTCATTTTGAGTATGCCAAACCGATTCTTGTGTTGTTAGTGTTCGCGGTAGAAACACGGATTATTAATTGTTTAAGTTACCTAATAAAATTTTAAAGAAAACTGTTATTTCAGTCTTTTTTTCGAACTTTAATGTTAGTGGTTCAAATGTCAAAAATCCTTTTATTAGGAAAATGGCAAATTTCTTTATTAATGCAAAGGTGACTTGGTTTATCGTTACTGTGAAAAACGAAAACACTTTATTTGATGAATCCTTAAAGAAAATTTTAATTAATATCAATCAGGAGAAAAGTTATTGCAAAAATATATGTTGATCCCTAGACACATATGTTGATCCCTAGACACTTTTGATGTGTGTAGATTAAAAAATAAATAAAATCTCATATGTTGATCCCTAGACACTTTTGATGTGTGTAGATTAAAAAATAAATAAAATCTTTATTTAGGTAATTTTACAATATTAGTGCCAGCGAGTCGCCTCTGACCCTCATGGGACATAGCGTGGGACTGGATGGCATTGTGTGTTAGATGTCCGAAATAATCATCATCAGCCTATCGCAGTCCACTGCTGGACATAGGCCTCTCCAATTGCGCGCCACTTGGTTCGATCCTCGGCTTCGATGTCCGAAATATTTATTATTATTTATATTTATTTATTGTATTTATTTATTTCATAAGTCGTGTTAACAAATGTATGATGTGTTTTCAGTGTTTGTTTTGTGGGGAAGTATACATCGTTCTTCGTTCTTCTATATACTTATAATTAGAATGTAACAGGTCCAATTCTGTACATTAAAGATATATTAAAAAAAATTTTTGAGGGCTCTGTATAATCGATACTGAAGCCAAAACAGTATTTTTTTTCATTTTTGTCTGTCTGTCTGTCTGTCTGTATCTTGGCCGCGCATCACGCCGAAACTACTGAACGGATTCAAATGAAACTTGGCATGATTTGAGTTCATACTGCGAGGTAGGACATAGGATACTTTTTATCCCGAAATTCAGCACGGTTTCCTGGAGAGAGGGGATGAAAGTCAAAATATGTACTTAGCTGTAATTCAATAACACATGGTCCGATTTCATTCATTCTTTTTTTACTAGAAAGAAAAAAAATAAAAGATAACGGGAAAAGTCTTTTTTTTGTCCACGACTGTACACTGCCTGTGGGAAGCTGAGACAGAAATGTAAATATGGCGGTACGAAGTTCGCCGGGTCAGCTAGTTATTATATAAAAATGAATAACCGAAATGTATGTACGCGCATAATTTCAGATCGGCTGTTGTTTGTTAGGACAAGGTTTGTGTACAAGAAAAATTTATAAGATAACGGGAAAAGTCTTTTTTTTTGTCCGCGACGGGAAACTGAGGCAGATAAGTAAATATGGAAGTTCGCCGGATCAGCTAGTTTCTAATAATCTGGAGGCACGGTAGTGTCCCCGTCAAGACGAACCATGCTAAGCGCAAGAGCACTTACCTACCTTTTCTTGAAGTATTTCGTCGTTTTTTTTAACCCTCATAACTTTGGTTTCCGATATACCAGATAGTTCAAATTCTCAGGATATGATGTCAATTACAGACTTATTAAACATACAAAGTTTCAATAGCATAGCTCTGATACTTTAGATTTTATTTATTGATATCTAAAATACACCGATTTCGTCACTGAGACACTGATGATCATCAAAACTGTTAGGGTACTTCCTGAAGTGCTAGAAAGCTGAAATTTAGTATGTAAACTAAGTTTAGTTAACAAACAACAATAAAATTCAGAAACCTCTTACTTTTGCCCCCTACCCTCAAAACTGTGGGGTGGAAGTTTGTGTGAGACTTTCACTAATTTTTATGCTAGAGGTTATATTTTTGGTATACCAAAATATATAAAAGAAAAAAAATAAGAAACTTACACAAAGAAATGAAATCCCACCAAAAACATTGTCATGTTAAATGTTGCCAAGACGACTGCATGGCTTATCCTGTGAAAAAGATATCAGATTTCATGTAGAGCCAAGCTTCTGAATCTACACACCCTAACTCTACCAACCCTAACTTCATAAACTCTACATCTTAATAAAAATGTATGGCTTGGCTGTGTCAGACAGAGACAGACAGACAAAACAGTCTGGATTTGCGCAAGTATACTTGAACGTGTGTGTCCAGCTTAAGCGAATGGACTATAGCCTATGTCCTTCCTCAACAATCAAAGTATCTCCATGCCAAATGTCATGAAAACCGTTGTAGCGGTTTATCCTTGGAAGTGAAACAGACAGACAGATAATTCCTTTCGAATTTATAATCTATCTATTTATATAAAATTGACTGCCTCGTTGGTCTCGCGGTTGGCGTATGCGATTGCTGATCATGAGGTCTTGGGTTCGATTCCCGGGTCGGACCAAATGTTTGTATCATTTACAAATATTTGTTTCGGAGTTTGGGTGTTTTCTATGTATAATGTGTACCGGTGTATTTACAAAAAAAAAAAAATTTTGGATCTGTATCAGTTGTCTAGTACCCACAACACAAGCTCTGCTTATCTTGGAACTAGATGGCGTTGTGTGTTTGATGTCCGAAATATTTATTTATTTATTTATAAAAGAGTAGGTGACTGACTGACATACCCAGAGATGACTGCACAGCCCAAACCACTGAAGCTAGAATCCTGTGCATGTAGGTTCTTTATATATATAACGTAAGTGAGCACTAAGAAAGGAATTTTTGAAATTCCATCCCTAAGGCAGTAAATCAGGGGATGAAAGTCTGCGTGAGCGAAGCCGCGTGTAAAAGCTAGTATTATATGTATATTTGTATGGATATCGTCATTTCTGAGTTTTAGTGCTGTATGTTTATGATTATAATTATTGCTAGCTGAACCTCGCGGTCTTACCCGCAGTTATTGTCGTACCGCGGGTAACGCCGTGGGACGAAGCTAGTCTAAAAAAAGTAGCCTAATTTACTCCTTATATCATCAGCTACCAGCCGTACCAGAGATTAGTCGGTACAAACAGACAGATCAACAGAAGTACAGACAAAAATTGTAAAAAAAATTTAGTTTGGTATGTACCGTGTATACATATATGCATTTAGTAAAAAATGGTTATTTTAATATTGCAAACAGACACTCCAATTTTATTCATTTCTATAGATTTATGAGCCACTCCTCGTCGCGGTGTTGGTACCTACGATCTTTTTATTTTGATCTTTGATCCCTGATACTACACATTTATCAGAAGTTATCACATTAACTTGTGACTTTATGGGCTTTACCCATTATGAATATTTATCATAACTAATAATATACTTTTTATCTTTAAACCAGATGAGTCCCTCGGGTTTTGTTGCTTTTGAATCGGATATTGTTCAGTATTTCATTGTCTTTAATTTATTCTGTTGTAAAATAAAAGTAGCCTAATTTACTCCTTATAACATGAGCTATCGGCCAGTAACAGTCTCCTCAAAATCGGTCGGATCGGATTGGCCGGAACAAGCATTGTAAATATTTCGTACATCTAATACAGTATACACAACGCCATCTAGTCCCAAGCTAATCAGAGCTTGTGTTATGGGTACTAGACAACTGATGTAAATACTTATATACTTTTTTCTCGTAAATACATACATAAAATACATAGAAAACACCCAAACTATTAGCAGATCATACAAACATTTGGTCCGACCCGGGAATCGAACCCCAGACTTCAAGCACAGCAGTCGCATGCGCTACCATTCTGTGCCACAGAGGCAGGCCAGTGAGACAAACAGTGAGAACAGACAGACAAACAAAAAAAAAACAAAAAAAGTTTTTTGATGTAAGATGGACGATATGTATTTTGATCTTTGCTCCCTGTTACCACACGTATTATCCCAGTTATCATAATTAACTTGATGTTTTTGGGTTTTACCCATTATGTATTTATTTTAACTAATGACACTTTCTTATCTTTCTTTTAACGATACCTAATATATGGTACATTAGGTATCGTTTGCGTATTGCGGTAGATTAAGGAAATTTTTACTTTAACGGTAGGTTTAGAAATAACAGAAAAAACTCTTTTATTAGGTATTTTAAGACAGAAGTATTATGTTACTCCATTCTAGGCGTAGTAGAATTAAATTCTAGTAGTAATATTTAGCAAAACAATGAGCTTTACCCTATGTCTAGACCATGTGTTGTTCTATGATTGTCAGAATAAATAATTTTTCATCCCCCGATCTCGGAAAGAGTATTTTTGCCCTTCGATATCTGAGTGCAAAAGCCGTTTCTATCCGCTAGAGGATAAAGTAAATTGAATTTAGAACATCGTCGTGTGCACTAAGTTTGTGAATTCAAAATATCATTAAGGGCCGGTTTTTCAATAGTCAGATAAACAGTCAAATAGCATTTATTCCTCAGTTAGCGTAAGTTAGGGTCTTTCAATAGTCAGACATCAGTTATCAGACGAATAAAGCTGTAATCTGACTGATAACTTTATCTGTGCTTTCAAACCTCAGTTAGTGTTTTATTCTGTAGAATAGTGATTTGACGTTGTGTATTTCTCTTGTACCTATTTGTGGTAAAGTTTAAGTACGTTGTCGTTATTGAATATTTGATAGATTATGGATGTTTTTGACTCGATTGACTTTTTGTTCTGAGGTAAAAAGGGTTATTAGAGAAATATAGGTTATAGATACTATAGAGAAGATGAAGAATTTTTATTTCACACACTGTTATCTAGTTCGAAACAAAACAGAGCTTGTACTATTGGTAACGAGAAGATTTCCCAAGTGGCCGTTTGCGGAACTAACGTATGACAGACACTTCTACCAGGCAGTTTAATGTACAGAGCGAGTGCATTGTTATTGTTTTATTGATAGACGGAGGATCTACGGAGAAGTAAAAAATACGTATTTTAAAAGTGGAATGATATCGTGTATACGTATTTTTATCTGTCATACGTTAGTTCTGCGACTTGCCGCTAGGGAATCTGCTCGTCACCAATAGGTACAGAGAACTGACATAAATACAAATATACTTTTTACTTTTAAACATATTTATTAAACGTAGAAACACCCGTTTAAAAAATTAATATGCACCACCCGCAAACCCGGCATTTCATTTTTATAAATTTTGATTTTAATCATTGTTATGGACTCTACTACAGGAATATCATAAACGCCTTTTACTAAATTATTATTTACTACATCTATTATAGATAAATAATAATTATAATCGAATGCTTTCATTTCATTTAATTGAATATCCCAAACCGGCAATCTTAAAAAAGACAAAAAGAAATAGAAAAAGGACAGTCAACTTGAATGTTGTCTAAAAGTTTCTGGTCCTTATCTAACGTGTGACTACCTGTATAGCTGCATCTCACTTACGCATGATTACAGTGAACATAGCTGTGAAGGACCATCAAGTAACTATCTGACTGTTTACTCCCGATTGAAAAACACAAAAAGTTTATTCGCTTGTTAAAGAGCTGGATACATTTATTCCCTTGTTAGTTATTTGACCGTTTAACTGCGGATTGAAAAACCGGCCCTAAACCTATTTTACTTCTACCTTCATGATGCCGAAGTAATCATACAACCTTTTTTAATTTGTTAAAGTGTTAAAGACTTAGACTCGGAATGTATGTACTTTTTTTTATTTTCTTTGCTCGCGCCATTTTCTTTTTGTATTAAGTCATTTCCTGAGGTGGGATTTAAAGTTACGTGTTGCACTCGAGTGCAAAGATTTTTCACCTCGTGCTCTTTTGATTCCCTCGCTAACGCCTGGGCGTAATCTTAGAATAATAACGCGCTTATTATTATATAGAATTATAACGCGTATTTTTTTTTTTTTTTTTTTGGCGATGCACGGTTTGTGCTTAAGCCAAGAGCAAGTAAAGCTTAGGAAATCATAAAATAATTTAAAAAGCAGTGGAATTTAGGAAAACGGAATTTAGATAGGATAGGTATCAGATAGGTTTTAAAAATGATGTATGATGTAATGAAAGATGAAATGGATAAAATCTTATAATTCGCGTTATTATTCTAAGCTCAGGATTCAAATTTTTGAATCGGTAGTAAGCTAAGACCTCCTTTTGAAGGCTGTCCATAGACACTAGACTTCACATTAGAAAGAAGGTTTCGGCCTACAATACTAACCTGGCTAGGCGGGTTGGTATAGGGTTTGTTTTAAGTGCTGGGAGGGGTCTGGATGTGTTAATAACAGCAATTCCCGGATCCCTCCCTTCTCAGGCGCAAAGTGGCACACCTTGTGGTTTAAGATATACAAAGTCGGTCCGATTCCGACACACCGCCCCGCCGCAAACCCCGGTGGGGTGACGGGCTTTCCACAATGGGGGTTTCCACAACTGATGAAAAAAAAGGGTTTGTTTCAAGTTTTCCTTCTCTTTGCAGTGCTGTTGTCCTGTGTAGTTTGGTCTCTTAAGGCGCTCGCCCACGACGACTTTTAGCAGCTCAGCTGTCGCGCGTTTATGAAACGCGCTACAGCTGCGCTGCAAAAAGTCATCCATCGCTACTAACGCGCTGTAGTCGCGTTTCCATCGCGCTGTAGCATCGCGACTATATAGATGCAATGCGCGAGCGTGTCGGACGACATCCGGGGAAGAATGGGGGGAGGGTGGCGTTTGCAGCGCGACTGAATCGTGGTTATGTGGACGAGGGCACGCAGCTTGCGACCGCATCGCGGCTGTATTGCTGCGAATGCGCGACAGCCTCGCTGCTGCAACGCTGCAAAAAGTCGCCGTGGGCGAGCGCCCTTTACGGCGGCCGGCTTCTATGACACCCATGGAAAGAATAGGGGTGGTGAGACTGCGTATTCTGAAACAGACATACGACAGACGACGGACAGACAGTTTTGTTTTTTTTTTAATGAATAGGCGGGCAAACGAGCAGACGTATCGCCTTATGGTAAGCGGTTAGCGCCGCTCATGAACACCTGCAACAACTAGAGGCGTCACAAGCGCGTTGCCGGCCTTTGGGGGGATGGGGGGGAGATAGGGGGAGTGGGTGAGATAGGGGGAGGGGGGGGGGAAAGGGTATGAGTCTCCGGTATCCTCACTCACACGGTGAAACACAGCGCTATTTTACACCGGTTTTCTGTGAGGCCGTGGTATCACTCCGGTCGAGCCGGCCCATTCATGCTGAAGCATGGCTCTCCCACTGTAGATGCACGGGTACGAATGCACAAAAACGTATTGTAACCTTTATACGTGGGATTAGTAAATAAAAGATAATGATTGTAACACTTAATATATTTTAATGAAAGAAAGAAATGCTCCGGTAGCTTAAAGTCAGGGTCGCGGGTATTTCGTCTCAGGGTTTTGATGAATCGGGGTCGCACACGGTTTAGGACGTGCCTGTGGTGGCCCCTTCGTCGGTGACGCGGCACAGTGGAGTCACCCGACGCTCTGGCCGCAGACTGGCCGCTGGCCGTAAGGTGGCTTCGTACCCGTGGGGTGAACTGGTAATCCGAGGATGGGTTCGAATCCGTAGGGGACTTGACCCCGTAACGTGGACGTGAACCCGTAGGGTTGAATGCGAACCCGTAGGGTGGATGCTAACCCGTAGGGTGGATGCTAACCCGTAGGGTGGATGCTAACCCGTAGGGTGGATGCTAACCCGTAGGGTGGATGCTAACCCGTAGGGTGGATGCTAACCCGTAGGGTGGATGCTAACCCGTAGGGTGGATGCTAACCCGTAGGGTGGACCCGAAATATATTCGGGTCACGTATAGGTAAACTATTAACAATTTCACAATTAACAGTTGCACCAACTCAGCACAACGACGGCAGTTCGGTAGTTTTTAAAGCAGTTTGTGGTTTAAGTTTGTAGCACGAAATGACAAAATCTCCATATACCGACAGCAATTAAATAAGGTACACGCAAATAGTGGTGTACCTACCAACTCGACTAATCAACTTGCGTACAATCGATTATTTATAAATGATACCGTCTAATATATATCTACCACGTTACAGTATCCCCCCCCCAAGAGGAAGCATTTCCGTACGAGGAAATGCGTGCACACGTCCCGGGTGCTCCAACACTAAACACAAAAAATCCTTTCATACTTCGCGCTAAAATGGTCGTCCGAAACGTAAAACCTATCTCAAAGGCCGTGCGTACGCCAAACATACAGAGAGCAAACCCTATTTATTCAGAGCTGCGCTCAAAGAAGACCGGTGGATGGTTTGTTGTCCTTCAAGCCTAACCAAGGAGGGGAAGGAATCAACATAGAAAACAATAAGAAAGATGGGGAGTAGGCAACGTTAGAACTAGACAATCTACAGTAAATGAATGACGACACGAAACTGAAAATACCAAATTATTGATTAATCCCCAACTAGCATAGCGTTGGTGGTTGTGCTCTTAATTTTAGATCCTTAATATGCCAAGATCCTAGATTTTTACCGGACATATCCTCCAATATGTATACTAAAGGGGAACGTTTCTCGATCACCCTGCACTTAATAAACTTAGGTGCAAGCTTCTTTGAATAATAAGCCTCTTTGTCACTTTGGAAGTAACACCTCTTCCAGACTATATCACCGACCTCAAAAGTAGCCGTTCGGTGCCTGGTGTTATAGCCATGCGAGTACTTCAGATGGCTGCGCCATAGATTCTCTTGTACCTGATCAAAGACTAAGGCTAGGTGACCCAGATTATCGGCATAGTTGTCCCGCGGTGCAAAAACTAATGTATTTGGGTCGTCATTTTCTAAATAATGTGACCCGCATATGACTAATTCTCTACCAAAGACGAGGAATGCTGGAGTAAAACCGGTGCTTTCGTTGACCGAATTGTTTATTGCAAACTGAATTTTGGGCAGTTCGATATCCCAAGTTCTATGATCCTGTTCTACGAACATTGAGACGGTGGTTAATATCGTTCTATTATAACGTTCCACGGTGTTTACCTGAGGTGTATACTTTGGGGTAAAGTGAATATTGGGTATTTTATACTTTTTAAAAAGAATATCTAAATTTTTACTAATAAATTGGGCGCCGTTATCTAATATTATAGTTTGAGGTACACCGTGAAAAAGGAAAACATTATCTTCTAGTATTTTAGCTATAGATTGAGCTGTAGCCTTACGTAGGGGAAAGAAAAGACAATACTTTGAGAAACAACAAGTCACCACGAATAAATAAGCGTGTTGTTTCCTAGACACCGGAAGGGGGCCCACGAGGTCTATAGATATTGCCTGGAATGGCCTACAGCACTCCTTGGGTCTGCCCATCTTGCCTAAGGGGGAATGTGTGGGGTGTTTATTCGAAAGACATTTGTCACAAGAGGTGACATAACGCACAGTGTCACGGTACATGCCGGGCCAGTAGTACCTCAGTCTGAGTCTATGGAAGGTCTTGTGTACGCCTAGGTGACCTGAGGTTGGTACATCGTGATGTTCATGTAAGACATCTTTACGCAACTCTGTAGGTACAACAATCTTCCACTCAAACTCTTCCTTAAGAGGGCTCTGGGACTTTGTACGCCGGTATAGTACACCATTCTCTATACGATAGTTAGGGAAACTGACGGGGCTAGAAGAGCAACCGTTATAAATATTCAAATACCACTGGTCAGTTGAAGTGAGGATACTAGCGTCTGCTACTGAGAGAGCTGACACGGGGATTGCTCGGGATAACGCATCTGGAATGACGTTATCCTTGCCCCTCCTATGTTTAAGGTAAAAGTTAAAGGAGCTCAATCTTACTCCCCAACGAGCTAAACGACCTGTGGGATTGGACAAGGACAGGAACCACTTTAAAGCAGAGTGGTCTGTGAAAACAGTGAACTTTTGTCCGTTATCCAAATAACATCGCCAGTGTTCTAGAGCCAGAATGACTGCTAGACATTCACGTTCGGTGACACTGTAATTGGCTTCAGCACCAGAAAATGATTTGCTCATAAAAGCGATAGGGTGTTCAGTACCGTCGAACACTTGTGTTAGCATTGCACCTATGCCAAAGTTACTTGCATCAGTATGCACTTGAAAAGGGAGACTATAGTTAGGACACTTAAGAATGGGACCTTGAATTAAATGGGATTTAAGGTCCAGGAACGCCTTATCGGCTTCCTTGGTCCATTTAAAGGGGGAGAAGACTTTTTTGTGGAGGTCAACTTATTTAAGGGGGCGGCTATTGTGCTGAAATTGGGAATAAACCTACGGTACCATGAAGCAGTACCAAGGAATCTTTTGACGTCTTTCTTGGACTGGGGGGTGGGGAAATTTTGCATAGCTCTAACCTTCTCTGGGTCTGTGCGCAGACCATGTTTATCGACTACAAAACCTAAGTATTTAATGGAGTCTTTAAAAAAGTTAGATTTTTCAAAGTTTATCGTTAAGTTAGCAAATTGCAGTTTTTTCAGGACTTGCAGGAGGAGAGAGACATGCTCCTGGAACGAAGAACTAACTACTATGATGTCATCTAAGTAGCAAAAGACCTTGTTCTCAAATTCAGGACCAAACAGCATGTCGACCAAACGTTGCTGTGTGGCAGGAGCGTTGGTCAAACCAAACGGAGTGACCTTAAATTGGAACGTTCCTCTGCCTGGGACGAAGAATGCCGTCTTCTGTCTATCCTCTATGGCGATGGGCAGCTGCCAAAACGCCTTAGAGAGGTCGATGCTGGACCGGAAGTGGGCCTCGTTGAGGTTGTCTAGGATCTCGCTAATATAAGGTATGCTGTATGCGTCCTTTTTTGTGACCGAATTTAACTTTCTACTATCGAGGCAGAAACGCGGGCGTCCATCCTTCTTGCCTACCAGAAGAACTGGTGAAGACCAAGGGCTCTCGCAGGGCTCAATGACGTCAAGTCTTAACATTTCATCAACCTCTTCTGCGGCGATCCTTGCCTTCTCCGGCGATATGCGGTAAGTCCGCTGTTTAATCGGTTGTGAGTCACCCGTGTCTATCCTATGTGAGATTAGCGATGTCCTACCAAGTCCTCGACGTTCAAATGATATATTATTGAATTGAGATATAATATTGTCTGCAATTCTAAGCTCCTCTTCTGAAAGGTTATCCCGTGTGTTTATTACATCAGGAGCAGTAACTTTAAGAGAAAGGAGAGGATCAGTACTATTTAAAAATGCTAAATTGTTTAAATCTTTAGGGAAGATGTTGAATTTTAGCCAAAAATCTATACCTAAAATGAGGTTACTTGTCACCTCCGGGACTACATAAGCCTTCATAGTGCATTTTTTATTATCATAAACTATTGGGAGTAAGAAGTGGCCTATGCCAGTAAGTTGTTGACCTCCTGCTGCTTTAATTGTTAATGGCTCGCTCTCTAATAGAACAAAACCATGTTGAATAAGGGTAGCATGCATATTGTTACCAATAATGGTGACTTCTGAGCCGGAGTCTAGAAGTCCGTAAATCTCGATTGGCTCTGACGCGTCAATCGACAGAACGACATATGGTCTAGGGTCATTGAGTGGTTTGTCTACCATTGGGTGTTTCGAGTTCTGGGAAAATCTACGTCGAAAATTATTATGTGGGGGTAATGCCGAGTGGAACTATTTTCAGGGGTCACTAGGGCCGAGTTGTGGTCGTTGCTACTACTATAAAATTTGCCTCGGTTAATTGTTGAAGTATTAAATTGACGAGCTTGATGAAAGTTATTATTAGGTTTACTTAAAATAGGGGTAGGTTTACAGGGTTTTTGGTAAGCAAATTCTGGGGCTACGGTGGATGGGGTAACAGCTGGTGGTTCTTTAAAAGCGGACGCACGTGAGGATACAATTTCATATGACCTGCAAATGTCTTTAAGCTGATTGATTGTAGATACGGAGTGGTTCACGGCTAAAACGCTAGAGTAACATGGGCGTATGTTGTGGAGTAAAATCTCTAAACGTACCGACTCGGCTGGCTTCGCTTCGAACCGGGAGAACATGCGGTCCATAATGGCAAGATATACCACTATGTTTTCTGTCTCACCCTGGGTACGTCGTCGAATTTCGTCCATAAGTTTGTACTCGTAATCGATAATGTCAAAGTCTCTCAACAGCGCTTGCAAAAAAACTTGCCAGGAGGTAAATTCCGTGCGCAAACTGCGGTACCAATGACGGGCATCGTCCGTAAACATGTCTGATGCTGCACGTAACATATTATCATCGGACATTTGTCTGCTATCCTGGAACTCCCGAATGTCCTCTATGAAAGCGCGGACATCTTTTTTACCATCAAACTTAAACTTAGAAATTTCAGAAGCGATACTACGCTCACACTTGACAGTTATTGCCAATGGTAGGTGATTTGATTCTGGGGGAGTGGGTGATGTAGTACTATGTTCAATTTTACCGAGGTCTTGTTCGTCCGCGTCAGAATCGAAATCTGACCTAGATGCCGTGGATGAAAATGAAGATACTAAAACTTTTAGTTCTTTTTTAAATGCTTTTATATCTAATTTAATAGTTTCCAAAAGGGAAATTACCGAATCCTCCGTCGGGGTAAGGATGCGATTAAAGCGTTTCTCTAAGTGACCACAAAGCGATTTAGATACTGAGAGTGTTGATAATTTAGACTGTTTTTTCAAATTATTGATATTTGATTTGAAGGTTGCTAGTGAAGCTTGCAACCCTTTAATGTCTGTATCCATGTCTATATCGGAAATAACTGGGTCTGGAGAAACTAATATTAAACGTTTAATTTGTTCGCGTAATATTTTTACGGTTGCACCAGGATCCTCACCTCTGATTGAGACTTCATACGCAAGTTCATGTTTCGGCAATATATTAAAATCTATGTCAAATGCCATTATTACTGGTCGACACAGAAAAATCTAGATTAAAGTAAAAATGAATATAAGGGACAACCCTACTGTTAAAAAATTATAAGTGATAAGTGGGAATACAAAAAAAAAATAACTTAGTAACAAAACAAATAAAGTAAAATAAAAATTATTAGTGACAGCCCTAGGAAATATTTTTTTTATAATAACCCTGATACCTAACAAAAAATATAACAAAAATATGTTGACTAAAGTGTCAACCCTAACAAAGACAAAATACTGTCTAAATGTTGGCCAAGCACAACTCTAGGTGCTTGTCAAACAATAAAAAAATGTATAAAAGGCGTTGACTAACACAGTGACAACAATATAAAAAAAAAGACAAAATATTTTCTAAATGTTGGCCAAGCACAACCCTAAGTGCTTGCCAAACAATAAAAAAATGTATAAAAGGCGTTGCCTAACAAGGTGAGAACCCTATATAAAAACAAAAAAAAATGTACACTGTTGTCAAAGTATATGGACACCCTACTACAAATAAACTATAAATTAAAAGTGCCGACTAAACGCGGTGTCACCCTACCGATGACTATAAAATTATATGAAAATTAGTACCATATACCTACTTAAAATATATTAATGTCTCCGTAGACTAGATAACCCTTATGTAAGTTTATAAAAAAACGAAAAGCAAGGTTAACGATGTACCTTACTTCAATAAACAAAATTTTTACGAATTTTAAGTGCAAGTTAAATAAGCGAGTTTAAAATTTTAAAAGAAAAGTTCGCGTAATGAACGAGGACAATTTTATAATTCAAACCAAACCACTAGCCGATCGTTTGCAAAACTATTGTTTTAATTACGGTTAACTTTTACCTACTATTAAAAATATAACGCGAGTACTATAATAAATTATGCTTTTTCCAAAAAAATACACAAGAAACAAGTTCCGTCCAGGTGCTATTACGCAGTTGTTTACAAAATCAATGGAATGCTAAATTATACCGTTATGACTTTAAAATAATCTACCCTGCTAATGCAAGAAATAATTTAAAATGTGGGTAGAATTTTTTCTTTGCCGAGTGTTCTGTTCGACTAATATTAAAGATTACAATATAAATGATATGAAGATACTAGTGGAAAATTACAGTTAAATGTTGTAACACAATTATTGAAAACAGTAAATAATGAAGTTCAGTGTTTGAATGTTGTGTGCTTGTTATATTAATTTGATAGTAGTTGAAGCGTAAGTGCTAAAAATTTAACGGTGGTACCTACAATGAAAAAAAAAAACGGTTTTTCTGGGGACTATAGAATTTTATAGGTGTATATACTTATATTTAATAAGTGTGTGCTGGGGACAAAATGCAAATAAAAACACACACTGGACTAAGACAGGCCTCGGGCGTCCACACCGAATCAGCTTTATGCTACTTTACCTTTGGGAAAGCTGGCTTGGCCGTAGATAGAACACACAACATCCAAAAGCAACCGAAAAAAAAACTATGTAGTAGGTACAGAAATAAATTAAAAAAACCGTGTGGCGAAGCCAATTCTACCCTGAGACGAAACCTAGTGGGCGCCAATGTAACCTTTATACGTGGGATTAGTAAATAAAAGATAATGATTGTAACACTTAATATTAGAGATGTGCCGACTAGTCGACGACTAGTCGGTAAAGCCGACTATCCGGCAACAATCGTAGTCGACGATTAGTCGGCGAATAGTCGGCAAAAAGCGCCGACTATTCGGCTTATTACTTTGTATGTATTTCTCAATAATATATTTGTCAATTTTTATTTTATAATCAGTTTTAGACATTTTGAAATGTAAAACAAAGCAATCTTTCTTTTGATAACCAGTTTCTAAAATTACTTGCTGATAACAAACATATCTGACATTTATTAAACAAAATGTTTGCTTGTAGTGTTTGCACTTTTTTCCTTTCCACCACGAGAAGTAATCATTGACATTGATTACACATAACAGCATCAGGGTCCAATGCGACGGCGTGGCCTCTGATTTTCTAGAGGTAAACGCTGGCGTACCTCAGGGCTCCGTCCTGTCACTCACACTGTTTCTTCTTTAGTCCACAATGTTAGCCCATGGCAACATGATAATTGTTAGGCAGACAACAGCACAGTCCATGGGCAATATTTTGGACAACTTACAGTCAAGCTGGCAGACGTTGAGGAAAAACGTTGGAAAGACGTTGAGAGATGTGGCCACTACAAACGGCCCGAGACCGGTGACACCCCGGTGCGGCCGGGGGTTGTCGTCTAAGGAGGGTCGGTGTTCCGACTCTTACTGTGTAGAACGGTAGGAGGCGCAACAGCGACCCGCCCCGGGGGTGACTATGGTTACCCCGGGATGTACCTCAGTCATGAGATACTGAAAGAGGGTTTCCAGAAACCGCTGATGCGTTCCTGGAGTTTCTCCCGACTGCCGAGGTAAGCCGCCGCGGGGTTTAGTGGGTAGACCATCGAGTCCCACACACGTCCTTCGTGTGTCCCCCCCCATGGAGGGTATGGTGCACAATGCATTCCCGCGTAAAAAAAAGAAAAAAAAAGAAGGTTCGCTCGTGTGTGGAGTACTGTTCTTATCTTTGCGATGGTGTCGCACAGTATCTGCTTGACGCTCTCGACCGGTTACAGCGGCGAGCAATCCGCATTGGCGACAGTCCCTAAGCCACCGAGTCCCTTGAGCTGAGCCTCTGCAGTTGCGAAGAGATATAGCCCCCATGGCAGTACTCTATTGCCTTTATCATGGTGAGTGTTCTGAAGAGCTCTTCCAACTGGTCCTCTCCTCTCCCTTCCTCTATAGGACAACACGTGCCGGCCTCGGAAGTCACCGCTTCAGAGTGGTAGACATACGTTCTCGCACTCATCCCTTCGGTTGTTCCTTCCTGTGCTGAGCGGTCAAAACTTGGAACTCACTACCAGCGCACGTGTTTCCTTCCCACTACGATCCCGGGTCCATTCAGCGGGTCGTGAAAAAGCATCTCACCAGGTCACGCTGTCCTGTGTGTCCACACACTTCTGCATTGTCCTTATTACCTACTACCTACATTGAGGATTGTGACCAGCACTTTTGGATTCTGCTCATGATTTCCATCAGGCAGGGCAGAGCCAGTTTGGCAGCAAACACATAAAAAAAAATCGAGAGCATTACTAAGGCGGCCTCGCGGAAACTTCACGTACTGAATTGCGCCCGAGCATCTGTCTTCTTTATAAGACCCAGGTTTGCTCGTTCGTGGAGGACTGTTCTCATTTTTTGATGGATCCACACAGAATTTGCTTGATGTTCTTGATCGGTTGCAGCGGCCAGCAGTCCGCATTATCAACAGTCCCGATGCCACCGGACTCGGTGGCATCGGGACTGAGCCTTTGCACTTGCGGAGAGATATCGCCTCTGTGACAGTCCTCTAGCGTGTTTACCATGGACAGTATTCTGAAGAGCTCTTCCAACTAATCCCACGTTCTCCCATCTTCTACAGGACAACACGTACTGGCATTAGAAGCCACCGCTTCAGAGTCGTAGAAATACGCTTTGGAACTAAACGGTTCCGTTCTGCCTTCCTGTGCCGAGCAGTTTTTAACTGTTTGGTACTACTAGCGCACGTGTTTCCCTTCCACTATGATCACGGGTCCTGTAGGCGGCGTGAGAAAATGCATCTCACTAGGCCGCCATAGTATAGGACGCTATATTGCATTGTCTGCGTTCGCAGTGAGTATGGTGTTGGAGTGTTGGATTCTACTCAAGCTTTCATCAAGCTCAGCAGAATCACTTTGGCAGGCTTTCAAATAAAAAAAAAAACAAAAAACATCGTCCACTTGTTTAAAAAACATCGGCACAAGTGATTTTCTTTTTCATTTAACTCTTCACTTCAATCAACAATAATAATAATATCTTTACACAAAAATATATTTTACACTAAAACACCGCTCCGACTACGACCCTTACAGAAGCAAAAATGAAGAAACAAGGTTCGCAGGCGGCGTTTGCGACTGGGGCGCGAATCAGCTGTAAACGAAGAGTTACGGAAATGTCCGTAACCACGATCGGTTTGGCCGATTAGTCGGCCGACTAGTCGGCGTTTTTAGGGCCGACTAATCGGCTAGTCGGCTAGTCGGCAAAAGTAATGATCGGCCCATCTCTACTTAATATATTTTAATGAAAGAAAGAAATGCTCCGGTAGCTTAAAGTCAGGGTCGCGGGTATTTCGTCTCAGGGTTTTGATGAATCGGGGTCGCACACGGTTTAGGACGTGCCTGTGGTGGCCCCTTCGTCGGTGACGCGGCACAGTGGAGTCACCCGACGCTCTGGCCGCAGACTGGCCGCTGGCCGTAAGGTGGCTTCGTACCCGTGGGGTGAACTGGTAATCCGAGGATGGGTTCGAATCCGTAGGGGACTTGACCCCGTAACGTGGACGTGAACCCGTAGGGTTGAATGCGAACCCGTAGGGTGGATGCTAACCCGTAGGGTGGATGCTAACCCGTAGGGTGGATGCTAACCCGTAGGGTGGATGCTAACCCGTAGGGTGGATGCTAACCCGTAGGGTGGATGCGAACCCGTAGGGTGGACCCGAAATATATTCGGGTCACGTATAGGTAAACTATTAACAATTTCACAATTAACAGTTGCACCAAGCTCAGCACAACGACGGCAGTTCGGTAGTTTTTAAAGCAGTTTGTGGTTTAAGTTTGTAGCACGAAATGACAAAATCTCCATATACCGACAGCAATTAAATAAGGTACACGCAAATAGTGGTGTACCTACCAACTCGACTAATCAACTTGCGTACAATCGATTATTTATAAATGATACCGTCTAATATATATCTACCACGTTACAGTATACCTACCTACTGTAATTACTTCACCACAAGCTGACATCGCTAAACTTATTTATATTATGTGTTATTATTTAATTTAAATGATTGTTAGGTATTTCATGTATTAACAATAAAATTAATTCCGATTAGGAATTAAATACCAATATTTCAAATAAATTTCCCTTTATTGCATCATATGCCGCATTTATACTCTATTTGTTTAGATATATATTTAACTTTTGGTAAACAAAGAACATGGCGGCCCAGCTTGAGCTTAGCTCGGTATTTTTTCTTGGCTTTTCTCAAAATGGATCCTAGCTAGATCGATTTATCGCCCCCGAAATACAAAATTTTATGAAAATCTATGGAGCCGTTTCCGAGATATAGATGATACGAGTATAGGTACTGGGTAGAATTTTGTAATGCCACCTAAAGGGAAAAGTACTCTTAATACTGTGGATAGATTTTTTTTCTCAAAGAAAACATTCCTTTATTTTTGAAAAGAAAGGAAACTGCATTCAAAGATTTCCCAAAATCCGCTTACCGCACCCGAGAATCGAACCGACTAAAATCTGTAAAAATTACACTTAACTGAATTTCTGAATTTTCGGAAATCTTTGAATGCAGTTTTCTTTCTTTTCAAAATTGAATGAATGTTTTCTTTGAGTTAAATTTTCTATCTACAATATTTATTTATTTATTACTACTACTTATCAACAATATACATATACAAAACTGATTAACATTAGGAGCTGAAAACATAATCTTATATGTATATCTATTATATATGTACACAACAATGTTTGTAAAGAATAACACCAAAATAAAAAAAATAAAAAAATAACAACACAAGTTATACACAACATATTATGAGTACTTTCCCTTCAGGTGGCATTACAAAATTCCACCCTGTAAATTTGTATACCTAAATATACAAGAAATGTGCTTTTAAAGGTATTAGATAGTATTCTCATAACATGGGCAACATAATAACTACATGTTACGTAGTAGGTACCTAGATACTTTTCTTTCTTTTCTTTTTTAAAAAGACAACTCTCGCATTACGAATATACATTCTGTGTCGCGAGGCACTTTACAAACATACATGAAACGGACACAAAGAACACCCAGACTCAGGACAACAATTTGTGGATCACACAAAGTGTTGTTCCACGTGGGATTCGAACCTACGACACTTGGCGCAGTAGAAAATGGCGTGGCGACCGCTTAAACCACTAGGCCAACCGTTTAGTCTACCTATTTCTATTGTATACTATACAGACTATACTACATTTTAATAGATCGATGTCTGTCCATTGAAGATATTGAAGACTAGCTGAACGCCGCGGTGTTACCCGCGTTTGTTGTTGTAACCGCGGGCAACGCCGCGGGGCGAAGCTAGTCTAAAAAAAAAGCGGCCAAGTGCGAGTCGGACTCGCCCATGAAGGGTTCCGAAGCAGCAAGTAACATAATATAAAAGTTCTTGTAATTCGTTGTAACTTTTATCGATGTTTTAATAATAGTGTATTTTTTTTTGCGGTTTACGATTTATGACGTACTAGCTTTTGCACGCGGCTTCGCTCACGCAGACCCATCTCCTGATTTACCCCCTTAGGGGTGGAATTTCGAAAATTCCTTTCTTAGTGCTTACTTACGTTATATAAAGAACTTACATGCAAAATTTCAGGATTCTAGCTTCAGCGGTTTGGGCTGTGCGTTGATCTCTGGGTATGTCAGTCAGTCACCTTACTCTTTTATATATATAGATTAAAAAAAACTACTTACTAGATCTCGTTCAAACCAATTTTCGGTGGAAGTTCGCATGGTAATGTACATCATCTATTTTTTTTAGTTTTATAATTCGCGAGTCGCGACACTCGATATCGACACTCGATATTAGTAGGTATATTCCGGTGTTGCCTTTTTAATAAAACTATGTATAACAGGTAGTAGAGCCACGTTGATTTCGTCACGAATGGGACGGCTCGACCGGGGCGGTACTACCCTCGCACAGAAAATCAACGTAAAATGACAGCGTTCGTGCTGTCGTGTTTCGTTGGTGCGAGAGCGGAGGCCCAATGATGCAGAAGCATTACTAAGCCACCATGGAGTGGGTCACCATGCTGCATTGTATACATTCGCAATGAGTATAGTGACCACCACTCTTCGATTCTCCTTATGCTTACCATCAGGTAGAATAGAGTCATTTTAGCAGGGCCAAATATAAAAAAAAAGAATATGAATGATATTATTTCATGTGAATTTAAAGTGATAAAATAAATAAAGATATACACGTCTTTCATTGCCTCGGGTAATCGATTTTACTGAGACACGGAGGTCAAGTTAACATCAGTTTGTAATCTTTACGTTTAGTGACATCTAGTGGCAATACTGGGAACGACGTTTTGATTACGATGTTGCGTGAGATAAAAGATTTACGATAGATGGTGCTTTACTTTTTTTTTGAAGTGAAAACTTCAGTAGCCTGTTTGGACGGCGGCCCCACGGGGAGTAAATTTATTTAAATCGTCATCGACATGGTTACATGACGCGTTAACACTAATATTGCTCACAGTGCCGATAGATGTCAAAAGTAGATAAATCGTGTCACAGACGTGCCCCCGCCAAGCGAAGCGCAAGGGAACCATCTACCTTTTCTCGAAGTGCTTCGTCGTTTTTTTAAACCCTCATGGCTTTGGTTTCCGTTATATCAGATAGTTCAAATTCTCAGGATATGATTTCAATAATAGACTCATTGAACGTACAAAGTTTCAATTGCATAGCTCTGATACTTTAGATTTTATTGATATCTAAAATACACCGATTTTGACACACGGATGATCATCAAAACTGTTAGGGTACTTCCTGAAGTGCTGGAAAGCTGAAATTCGGTACATAAATTAAGTTTAGCATACAAACAACAAAAAAAATCATAAACCAATTGCTTATACCCCCAACCCCCAAAACTGGGGGGTGGAAGTTTGTATGAGACTTTCACTAATTTTAATGCTAGAGGTATTATTTTCGGTAAACGAAATATTTCGAAAGAAGATGTACAAGAAATACACCACAAAAACGAAAAAATACTGCCATAAGAAACTTAGGTGAAATCCTACCAACAACATTCTAGAATTTCCTAGATGCAACAAGTTCCATCAAGTGCCGACAATCCAGAGTATAAATTACCCACCAAAAACATTTTCATGTAAAATGTTGCCAAGACGACTGCATATGGCTTACCCTGTGACAAATCAGATCTCATGTAGAGCCAAGCTTCTGAATCTACACGCCCTAACTCTACCAACCCTAACTTCACGAACTCCAAATCTCAGTAAAAATGTATGACTTGGCTGTTTCGGTACTTCAGAAACTAAATATTCGCATAACACATTACCTACTTCAGAAACTAGATATTTGCAAACACAAAAGGTGTTCGTTTCGCCTTCGTGACGGTAGCGAAACGGCGAAGCCATATAACGGGCTACCAACATAGCCTTAGAAGCCCTCACGAGGTTTGCTGGTTGCGTATCACCACCTGTAGGTTTACCATGGCTGTAGGTTCCAGAAATATAGTTCCGCACTGCTGTAACCTGCTGTACGCACATAGCAGTTTGCGTACCTCAGTTGTTTTGGTCCTCTAAATAAAAAACCTCCTCCTTTTTTTGAAGTCGGTTAAAAATAAAAAACAGCGTATGCTAGAAAACTGCTAAGTAGCTAAATTCACAGAAATCGCACAAAGTTGCAATATTTCTGAAATACAAAGTTAATATATACTTACTTATTCATTACTTTTATTAATACTTATTGGTTTTATAATATTAATTTTATTTAAAATTTTAGTTATCTTTTATAATTAGTTGTAAGCTAGCAATATTGCCTCGGGAATTTATCCAGTTATAATATTGTAAAAGTTTCTAATTAAATGAGTTTCTCATAGTGTGTTATTCCAAAATATTTGCAAAAACAGAGCGCACAAAATTAATATTAATTTACTTTGTCTGTAAATGAATATTAATTTTTCACGTTTCTATATATTAAATTTAAACCACCATATTATCTTGTAACAAACCGCATTACCTACTATAAAGTCTACTCATTGCCAATTATTTCACCAATGTGGATAAACCTAATAATACTATAATAATTTGTAAAATCCTATTACAAATGGGCTAGCCTTTCACAATATTGCGACAAAGACTATTAAACCAAGTTCCCTTTTAAAAAACTGTTGAATGACGCACAATCTCGTTCATTACACAAAATGGATCACATTGACTCATTATGTTGCAAATAATGCAACTAATGTTAATTTGTTTTTGTGGTGTAATTAGTCTGTAGTAAATATATATAATATCATGAGGAAATCTATTGATGGATTATATAGATACAGTATAGGTACAATAGTGATTATTATCTGTTGATCTATTGATTCATGTGCAATTTTAATCTCATTCGTGTGATTATGGATTTAGACCGTGGGAGAGCCACGCTTCGGCATGCATGGGCCGCGCTGGCTCGACTCTGGCCTCACAGAAAACCGGTGTGAAACAGCCCCTGCGCTGTATTTCACCAAGTGAGTGAGGACACCGGAGGCCCATTCCCAACCCCTCCCCCAAAGGCTGGCAACGCACTTGTGACGCCTCTGGTGTTGCGGGTGTCCATGGCCGGCGGTAATCGCTTACCATTAGGCGATACGTCTGATCGTTTGCCCCCAATACCATAAAAAAAGAAAACAGAATATCCCGTGGGTGTCGTAATAGCAGGACGAGAGCAAACTACGCAGATCAATTTCATTGCAAGGGGAAGGAAAAATTGGAAAAAAGAAAAAACCTATATGTAACCCAGGCCAGCGTGGTATGGTAGCCCAAAAACCAACGTGTAACCCAGGCCAGCGTGGTATGGTAGTCCAAAAACCTACATGTAACCCAGGCCAGCGTATGTATGACGTATTAACGTCAGGCTTTATAATGAGTTGAGGGATGACGTTTCTAAGAAGTGACACACCTTTTGGATTTTTTTTGATGGGGAAATAGTTTATTTATTTATGACGTGCCAATTATGACGTATTTATATATAACTGTTGAGTAATAATGATGTAATTTATTAGGTTCAGGTTTTTTTTAATATGTATGTGCCTGCTAAAGTAAATTAAATTAATTAATAAATTAATATTTCGGACATCTAACACACAACGCCATCTAGTCCCAAGCTAAGCAGAGCTTGTGTTATGGGTACTAGACAACTGATACAAATACATATATACTTTTTTTTTGTAAATACATACATATTATACATAGAAAACACCCAAACTCCGAAACAAATATTTGTAGATCATACAAACATTTGTTCCGACCCGGGAATCGAACCCGAGACCTCATGATCAGCAGTCGCACACACCAACCGCGAGACCAACGAGGCAGTCAAAAAGTGATTCTACTCTACCTGATGCATGAGCAGACCTAAGAGTGGTGGTCACCATACTCATTGCGAACGCAACAATGCAGTATGGTGACTCACACTATGGCGGCCTAGTGAGGCTTCTGCATCATTGGGCCTCCGGTCCCGCTCTCATCAACGAAACACGACGCGACAAACAAGTTGTTTTTCTGTGCGAGGGTAGTACAGCCCCGGTCGAGCCGGTCCAACCGTGCTGAAATCAGCGTGACTCTATTCATTCCGAATACAGACAAAGCAAAAATACAGCATGGTGACTGGTGACCTACACTATAAATAAATAACGGACATCTTGCACACAACGCAATCTAGTCCCAAGCTAAGCAGTGCTTGTGTTATGGGTACAAGACAACTGATATATGTAAATATATACTTTTTTTTTGTAAATACATACATATTTTAAATAGAAAAGATCCACACTCCGAAACAAATATTTGCAGTAATTTTTAGGGATCAGGATCGATATTGCGCCTACTCAGACTCTATCCTGGTAGAAACCAAGAGTAGCTTAGATATGAAATCCCTGTGAGAAGATCAAACTAATAAGTAGGAAAAAAACATTAATCGGCAAATTCATCGTTTATCAAACTAATTGGATATTAGTCGTAGGAAGAGGCAGGATATTTTGTTTGCATGTAGGTGACGTAAGGAAAACGTCAGTTATGTATGACGTATTAACGTCAGGCTTTATAACGAGATGAGATGACGTTCCTAAGAAGTGACACACCTTTTGGAATTTTTGTGATGGGGAAATAGTTTATTTATTTATGACGTGACAATTATGACGTATTTATATATAACTGTTAAGTAATAATGATGTAATTTATTAGGTTTAGGTTTTTTTAATAATGTACCTATGTGCCTGCCAAAGTGACTCTGCCTGATGGATGAGCAGATCTAAGAGTGGTGGTCACCATACTCATTGCGAATGCAGAAAATGCAACAATGCAGCATGGTGACTCACACTATGGCGGCCTAGTGATGCTTCTGCATCATTGGGCCTCCGGTTTCTACCGTATAATGTGTATACAAAATCACCATACTAAATCCCCTGTGCCTCGGAGAGCACGTAAAGCTGTCGGTTAACCGTCCCATCGGGTTATGAGAGATAGGGAACAGAGAGTGCACTTGTGTTTGCGCACACACTTGTGTACTATAATATCTCCTGCGTCGTTGGCTGGTTTCCGTTGAGACTGGTCGCCGATGTCGTAATCGGCTAGGAGAACATTATACTAAATGTAATTACGGTGAAATATTTTTGAATTTCGTGCCCGTTCCTGCTCGTCTGAACAGGAAAGGACTAGAAATTCTTGATAACATTGTTAATTACTCGGAAAATATTCTAATGACTATGACTAATATTAAATAAATAAACTATTAATAATTATTCTGTACATTGTCCGCGTGGTGACGGACTATGAAATCGGAGTATCACAACCCCAATTCATCCCGTGGGTGTCCTAACAGCAGCGGACTGAAGTAGCAAATTATGATACAGAACCCATAATTTTTTATCCGTGGTGCTTCCCGTTTTGAAAAAGGTGTCTGCCAATTTTGACTTCATTTTGTCTCCCGCTTTGCTAAGGAGGGTAGTGGACTTGTTATATTTCCAACTCCTCCAGTTTTTCTTCTTATTAATTTCGTTGCGGGTTCCAAGACAGTTTAATTTTTTCCTAGTACTTCCAGAGTGTCATAACTCGGTGTGATCGTGGGTCACCGCTGTTGATCCTGGTGTACAGGAGTTACAGTGGTGTGGTGTGGGCGGGATTAGTCCCACCAAAAAAAATTACTGCAAAGCGAAGGAGGACAACCCAAACCCTATAACAATCCTGGTGGCCGTCTTATTCCCAACGAACGGCCACCACTGCCACTACTGATGGTCTTTGGCACATTTTTTTTCAGTTTTTTCCCAACCACCTCTAGTAGTAGTGGTTGCGAAAAACTTTTTCCCAATTACTAACGAAAAATTTACTCTTTTTCCGAATTTCTCCAATAAAATCACTGTAACGACCAAAACTTCTAAACATAAGACATTTCTACAGAACACGTAGCATTCAGGCAAAATTTTTTTTTTATGAAATAGTGGGCAAACGAACAGACGTATCGCCTGATGGTAAGCGATTACCGCATGGACACCCGCAACACCAGAGGCGTCACAAGTGCCTTGCCGGCCTTTTAAGAAGGAGTACGCTCTTTTCTTGAAGGTTTGAAGGTCGTATTGGTCCGGGAATACAGCAAACTTCTGTCGCGTAGGACGATGGCGGAAAGAGGCGGAAGGAATCAGTCCGAAGCGGTAGAAGATGCACATCGAAGCCACATATACACGCAGCGCCTAAGAGTCTAGCCGAATTGAAAGTTCTTGGCAACAAATTGTTAAACAAATAATGACTATAAATAAATATTTCGGACATATAACACACAACGCCATCTAGTCCTAAACTAAGCCAGCTTGTACTATGGGTACTAGACAACTGACATAAATACATATTTAATTTTTTTTGTAAATACATACATATTATACACGTACCTACATAGAAAAAACCCAAACTCCGAAACAAATATTTGCAGATACAAACATTTCGTCCGACCCGGGCATCACTATCATATTAAAGTATGTTTATCTTTGTTATGGAATTTTAGTATAACCTATGTTTAATTTGAGTCGATAAGTCTAGATAACTACCTACTTGTATTTACCCAGAATTATTTGTTTTTACTTGTTGAAATCCCCACATATTATCACCCACCGAGAAAGCTCCACCGGTCAACATTTTATCACACACACATAACTACAAGGTGTTTTGTTTTAATATTTCAATGAAGTCAATTTATTTATTTTAATATGGTACAAATTTCGCAAAGAAGAAAGAATTCAAAAAGCAATGACAAGACTACGAAAAAACCTTTTATACAAGTAAAATTTTAACGAAATAAAAACCGACTTCCAGGTTCGACTCGATTTCTCTTGGATGCCATCATCAGATCTTAGTGTCCTTATCATGGTACCACCGTTGGAATATCTCCTTTGCATTAAAAATAATCATCAAAATCGGTTCATAAACGACGAAGTTATCCCCGAACACACATAAAAAGAAAAAAAAAACGGTCGAATTGAGAAACCTCCTCCTTTTTTTGAAGTCGGTTAAAAACAGCATACCGATTCTGTCACTGTGTTTTTGTCTATTTAGTTTCAAACTAAGCAAAACTTGTGGTACGAAACCTGGATTGACTGAAAGAATGTGTAGGTATGTGTCTATTATCTTGTAAATATATAGATACCTACTATATAATATAAAGAAGACATCCAAACTCTAAAACATTTATGTGCAGATCATACAATCATTTCCATACAAGTTCGATCCGGTTACCGAACTCATGAACTCAGCAGTCGGATCCGCTGCCACTAGATGCCCGAGGCAGTTTGTAGCCCCGAGAATGTTGATCGGTTGAAAACTACCGTGGGAGAGCCACGTTTCGGCATGCATGGGCTGGCTCGACCGGAGTGATACCACGGCCTCACAAAAACGGTGTGAAATAGTGCTTGCGCTATGTTTTACCGAGTGAGTGAGGATACCGGAGGCCCATACCCCCCCTACCTCCCCTCCCCATCCCCAAATGCCAGCAACGCACTTGTGACGCTTATGGTGTTGCAAGTGTCCATGGGCAGCGGTAATCGCTTACCATCAGGCGATACGTCTGCTCGTTTGCCCGCCTATTCCATAAAAAAAAGAACCGTTAACCGTTGGGGTAAACGTGTTCTTGAGTTTATATCGCGTCTCGGCAAACGTTACGTAGGACGTCTACAGAAGCTAGATGCGAGAAGCTAAGAATCGATGCTAAATGGCGTGCAATTGGAGTGGCCTATGTCCAACAGTGAATTATGATAGGCTGATGATAGTGAGCTGTTAATCAGCAGTCTGGTTTTAGTAGTACAGGAGCTTCCTATTTTGGGATCAGACTGTGTTGTATCACACATAAAACTTGTATGAGATGTGTAAAAATATTATTATTATTAATTATTGACGTAATTATTGTAGTTGGAGTTTTTTTTTGGAATATTAGTTCGGAAATCGCTTCACTAAAATAGGAGAATAGAAGATATTTTAAAGAAATTTGAGATAAGTGACGCAACAACAGAATTAGCACCATTACATTCCTCTCCGCAGCATTTTATGGAGATTGCGAGGCCCAACGATGCAAAAGCATCTCAATCCCGCCATAGTGTGGATCACTATGCAGCATTCTCAATGAGTATGGTGACCACTACTCCTGGATTCTGCTCATGCTTTCCATCAGGCAGAGTAGAGTCACTTTGGCAGGGCCCTAAAAAAATAGACCATACCATAAAAAACAAATGATTCATATCTAAATTTTATTTTTAAATAGCACACGGATTCTACAACATAACTTAGCATAACTACTTACAGCATAAATGTAACTGCTTATGCTAATTAACATTCATTTACTTTCACTTACCTATACTTAGGTGTGTTTCTCCGATTTTTTACCGATACCGAGGCCATTACGTTCGTTTATATAAAATTACAATTCTATTTACATATCTAATTTACTAGAAGAAGTAGTCTTATATTACAATATTTGGCAATAGGAATTATTTTTTTAGCTACCATTTTATACTGAGCAATGCAGACTTATTAAATAGTTACTGCCGAACTTATAAGTGTATTTGGTGAGTTTAATCTATATACTTTACATTGTAAATATGTACACAGTACTTTGCATTGCAATATTGTTTTTATAACTTGTACAAATAACTAAAATTATGGGACTTATTATACAATAATTACAAACTAAATACTACATTTATTTTATAAATAACATTGCAGAGTTTAGCTAAATATATACAGTCCTTAGGCGTTACAAATAATAACAGAAACTACACAAAACACAGTACTACACGTATAATGTAACTAATATAAGTGGAATAGCTGACTTTAAAATTACGTAATAATAACACTGTATTCTTAGTCATACAAAATTTGAAAAGCTAAGTATGATTGCACAGTTTTTATAAAATGCAGAACTGTGTCTCTTGAGTTACCGATTTATTAAGTAGCTTTGCAGTAATTTAATTTTTATACATATCTGCCAGAACTTTTTCCATTGGCGTTTGACCTATAGTTTTGGCAAAGAATTCTCTTTCTAACTGTTGTGGAGTAACTAAACGAAGTAGGGGTAGTAATAGTAAGAGTCGGCCAAACCTTGCAGGGGCTGTGCCGTGGGCGGTACGGGTATGTGTCATGAGCATAACTTGCGCTTGATCTTGTAGATTTTCTATCTGGAGAGGATCTTTGAGGCCACGAGTTTCTGCAAAGAGACATGATTATTTAAAAAATAATATGGTATGACCTACCCTACCCAGACAAAGGTCAACGAGACTTGGTTAGAATATAGATACCTGAGAAACCTGTTTGAAAGAGACCTGTTATGTAAAAAAATCCCATACAACAAAATCTAATGAAACTCTCAATATTAACAATTATTATTATTATTTTCTAACAAGATAAGCTATACATCTGAATGAACTTGATTGTATTTATTTTATTTTACAATTGTAGGAAAACTTACTATATTGTTACATTATACAAACTTAATACTTATTACTTAATTACAGTTGTATGTTGTCATCATCAGCCTATCGCAGTTCATTGCTGGACTTAAGCATGCCATTTTGTTCGATTCTCGGCTTCTTGCATCCAGCTCTGTCAGCAGAACTTGTGGCCCACCGTACCGAAGTTACAGCTGTATTATGTATTTGTATGTAATTTATTTTTGAAATATGTATTTCCAATAAATTTCATGTTCTAGTGCTGGAAGTCTTCAAGGCATTTATGATATCTAAATTAACCATTAACGGATGGATTTCCATCACGCTAAAAATATTTCTGAGATAAGTGTTACATATTACTTCATATTTTACATTTTTTATTTGGGATTAAGTGAGACTTACCAGATTTAAATAGTACAATAGCTTTCATACAAGCAAACTCTGCAGGATCGACGAGCACAGTTCTGTAGCGTGACAGTACTTCGCGGAGTCGACGCAAATTGGCCGAGTCTACGCCGTTTTCTGAAATGAAATAAGCGTTTTTGAAATGTAACGGGAGTATCGTCAAAATCACCCCACAGTTGTGTTATTTTGACAAAAAAGGCCGCCACCTCCGAGAGGATATAGTTTAGAAAAATATTGATATCTCTAAATTCTCTCCTCAAAAGCTACTACGAAATTACAAGAAATTGATTGGCAATTATAGAAAAAAAATTCTAACAGTTTTTCCTTTTCATAAATTGTTAAGGAAAAAAACGCTTTATGTACTTTAAACTCTCTCATTAATCTAAAACTATCTGCTTTAAAAATATTGAATATATGTATAAATAATCGAACCAAGAACGCGAGAGTTAAGTAAGCGTAAGAGACAGACAAACAGAGCTTCTTTCGAATTTATAATAATAATAAATAATAACAATAATATAAGCATGGATAGGAAGTATAAGGTTGGAACATTAAATACGACTGCAGAGTTAAGTGACTATGTAGTAATAAGTGGTTTGTGCTGAGTTACCTTGATCAATCTGATCACTGCCGAACAGAGCAGCACAGGCGGCGTCGAGTGGCAAGCACCATTGTATGGCATTTAGCAGGAACAACTCTGACCAAGCTTCTTCTAGAAGTATCACCTGGAATTTAGTATGGTTTTAAATATTACTACATTAGAAAATAAATACAAGATTTGTATTTATTTGTGTCTATAGTTCAATATCGCAATAACGGAAAATATAGCAAAAATTTGCCGAATCGGTTCTTTAATGTCGGAGCACTCAGAAAACCAATTAATATTAAAAATTTCAAGCGATTTCATAACATCCTCCTTTTTCGAAGTCCGTTATAAAGTGTCATTTAAAAAACACCTACTATAATGCTATATCGTCGTTTAATACGTACCTAGTTACAATTAACTTATGAGTTCAAAAGAACTGTTAACCTTCATAAACTGTTAAATGAACCTTCTTCAACTGTGCGATAGTGCACGATATAGGCACTTTATCAATAATTAAACAATATACTAGCTGATACACGCAACTTTGTTTGCGTCTATTTTCAATCCTGCTCGGCTGTTATTAGTCTAAGCGTAATGTTAACTATTCGGGCTCTTGGACGGACTTAATAAGGACGTCCATTAACCCGGCCCAAGGCGAAATTGAGTCCTCTTCTCTATTTCTCACTTGGGTAAGTCCTGACCGGCGCGTCCTCGTCGCGGGGGTGGGCACCACATGCTTCAGTAGGCCGGAGTATGCAGGTGGCGGAGTTCGGCCAGGGACCCTGTCCTGTGGGGTATAACGCAGGACCTTTACCAAGGCCAGCAGGCGGCTTTGGTGGAGTATTATGCCTGCCTGCGCTAGTCCTGCGCAGTCGAGCGCCGTAAGCCAGGATGAAGGAGTCCTGGAGGGTTGAGCTGATTGGGGTCGGGGTTAGATACCTCCATGAAGCAACACGCCCTCTTTGGTCCGGAATTCAGGCGAAACGATAGCCCTGTAGCTAGCCACCACAGGGTAATGGACACGCGTCCCGTACGGATGAGGTGGTACGGTCCGCAGGCGAGGTTCGGGGGGAGTGTTCTCCGGGAGAACACTGGGACTCTGCCATGCTGACGGAGCGAGGACAGGCGGCACATCTGGGGGCCGCATGTCTGCAGTTCCTGATGTCGCGCATGAGTCCCAACCCAACGACCCTATACCTCTCGGGTATTCCTGGTGTCCTTAGGGACATCCCCAAAGGTGCGGGCTCCACGGAGGGTGGGAAGCTCGAGAGGTGAAATACATACATAAACATAAAATGGACAACAACAAAAACACAAAAAAAACCCCAAAGGTGGACGGTACGGCAGCAGCTGGACCGGACACCCCAAAAGTGAAAGGTACGGCAGGACCGGACACCCCAAAGGTGGAAGGTAAGGCAGCAGCTGGACCGGACACCCCAAAGGTGGAAGGTACGGCAGCAGCTGGACCGGACACCCCAAAGGTGGAAGGTACGGCAGCAGCTGGACCGGACACCCAAGGAAGAGGTCCAGTAGGACCTCCTTCCTTAACACGAGCCTTCAGGGAAGCTTCGGCGACCCAGGAAGGCAAACCCAAACAGCCTCGTGTCGGCGCCGCTACGGTACCGACACCGAAGACAAAACCGACCGCGGAAGGCAGAAAGGTCGCTGGCAAGCCGGTGACCAGGACGCCTAACGCGATAACACCTGCTGGACGGGCACAGCCCTTAACGAGCTCCACGAGCTCAGGCCGGACCCGGCCAGCCCCCGCAGTTGTTCCGGATGTGGCTCGACCCACAAACCTGGAGCAGACCGCGGGGAGGAGGTCTCAACAAGGCGAACCAGCCACGGACCCTAGCCTGTCCGGATGGCAGGTCGCCATGTCCAGGAAGAGGAAGGGGAAGAAGGCGAAACACGTAGTGTCAGCGCCCCAACCCCCAGCTTCTTCCACCTGTGCGGCACAAGACAAGCCGCACAAGAAGAAAAACAAAAGGCAGCGTCGCAGAGAGAAGGAGAGGCGAACTGCCTTAAACACAGACACGCCTCCGGTGCCTACCCCAAGGCAAGGTACCCGTCCGCAGCGGGGGAGTGATGCGTCCGCTGAACCCTCCGCGCCGCGACGCCCACCTCCTCCCAAGGGCAAAGGGGCGCAAGCAGGACCTCAGGGTGGTAGTACCCAGGGGGGCCGGTACTCCGCCAAAAGGGCACGTCTCGACGAGACAATATCTCCGAGAGGCGAGCCTAAGAGGCGGAGGACCGGACCACCAGGGGAAGCCGCTCAGATTGACTACGCGAGCGCGGTCAAGGCGGACCTAATGGCGGCGGTAACTACTGCGGCCATGGAAAACCTAAGCCTTAGTCAGTCTGAAGAGGTCCAAAAACGAATTGAAGAACTGCTGTTCGAGGAGTCGATGAAGCCGGGCAGCAGCAATTCAGAGGGCCCAGCGTTTCGGGGAAGGCCGATATTGACCGACAGCTACCTGAGACTCTGGTGCGAAAACCAGCCTACGCTGGAATGGCTGAAGCGCAGCGTGGCCAGCATCGCCCTTCCCACGGGGGAGAAGTTGGTAGTAAAGCGCCCGAGCGAGATGACGAAGCGGGTCCGCTGCGGCATCTTGCTCCCTGGGGTCCACGAGGACCACAGGAAGGTAGCACACATGCTGCGCTTCCAAAACCGGTGGGCAGACATCGAAAGATGGCTCCTACTGAAGATGGACAGGCAAGCGACGGACACGTTTGCTGTAGTCAGCATCCCGGACACGGTGGTAAAACCCCTGGTCGAGCACGGGCGCCGGCTCAGCTTTATGCTGGGAACGGTGTACGTCAAGTTCCAGGGGCCCCGCGGCAAGTTTGTGGAGCATCCACCAGCCGAAGCCGACTCCAGGGATGCAGAAAACAGTGCCTGCACCCTAACGATGGACACTGCGGAGGGGGCAAAAGCTGCTGTCGACATAGTCGCGGCACCTGAGTCCCAGGCTCCGACGCGGGCCGCCCCCGCCTCCGATGCGGAAGAGGAAGATCTTCTTCGCGACCGCACGGACAGTGGGGGTGAGTGCGTGGAGGAGCTACGCAGGTTGGCCATCCAAAAGGAGAGCGGAGCCGAGGACGAGGACATGGCAACGGAGGAATCTGATTCCAATGGCGCTGTCTCATTCCTCGGCGTGTAGCATCCTATAGGCTAACCTCCACCACAGCTTGACCGCGACGGCTCAGATCCGCAAGTGGTTGGAGGTCAACAAAACAGCCGTCATACTGATCCAAGAGCCGTGGGTCAGAAACGGCACTGTCTGCGGACTCCGCATCATGGGAGGTAAGCTAACAGTTTACGCGGGACCAGAGAATCCCCGCACATGCATATACACTACAGCTGACATAAACATGCAGGCCCTAACTAGTTTCTGTTCTAGAGACATATGTGCCATAAAGGTGCAGGGAGCCCAGGACACCGGCCTCGCGCAGGTGGTCATGGCATCGGTCTATATGCCTGAAGCCGATGACCCACCACCGCACGACCTATCGCGGCTGGTCCACTACTGCGAGGAAGCGGGAAGCGCACCATGCCTTGTGGGGCATGTCTACAGGAAACGACAGAGGTAGGAAGCTCGTTGAATACCTATTTACGACAAACCTTAACATAGTAAACTCAGGTTCTGTACCAACATTCGTCAACAGACGAAGCAAGACAATCATTGATTTGACCCTGGCAACTGAAGAAGTAGCGAAACACATCTCAAACTGGCACGTGTCCAACGATTTATCATGTTCGGACCATAGATGGATTCGTTTCGACCTTCAGGTAAGCATACTCACGGCACCACCTAGGCGAAACCCAAAAAAAACCGATCGCGCGCAGTACACACTGCGGATCGGCCAGGCCCTGGAACAGGGAAGTAACCCAACTAGGATCATAGGTACCGTAGAAATCGAAAAACAGGTAAAGTTCCTCACAGACACTATGATGGACTGTTACCATCATACATGCCCCCTATCTATCCCACCAGCAGGCCAAATGAAAAATAAGAGCTGGTGGGGGCCTGAGCTGGAGAGACTTAGGCGCGAGATGAGGAAGCAACTCAATAGAGCGATGAACACCGGCACAGACCAGGACTGGGATAAATACAAGGCCACCAAGTCCAGGTACAAAAAACGACTCAGATACAGGAGTACCAACTCATGGCGGAACTTCTGCACAAATATTGAGTCTACTGCACAGGCCAACAGGGTAAGAAAAGTTCTCTCCAACAACTCAGCCATATCACTGGGGTCCTTACCAAAACCAGACAACTCCTTTACCACCTCGGCGGAAGAGGCAGAACGTACTCTAGTAACAACACACTTCCCGGACTCCGAAATAATCAGTCCAGGCGGGTGGCCAGATGAAGAAACCATCCCAACGGAGGAGGAATGGCAGCTGGCCCACAAGGTAATCGACCCATATAAAACGCAATGGACAATCGACAGCTTTGACTCATTTAAATCTCCAGGCCCGGACGGGATCTTCCCAGCCCTGCTTAAATGGGGAGGGAAGACACTTACTCAACGGTTGACCTACGTTCTGGGAGCCTGTCTGGCACACAGATATGTGCCAAGACAGTGGAGAGATGTCAGAGCAATCTTCATACCAAAACCAGGTAAAACCGACTACTCGGATCCCAAATCCTTCAGACCAATAAGCCTAACCTCTTTCCTCCTAAAAACACTGGAGAGGTTATGCGACAGGCACCTGAGGGAAACGGCGCTGACACAAGCACCGCTACACCCGAACCAACATGCCTATAGTCCAGGCAAATCAACAGAGTCGGCACTTTATGCGGTCACAACCAAAATTGAGGTGGCGATCAAAAACAAGATGTTGTGCTTAGGCACCTTCATAGATATAGAGGGAGCCTTCGACAAAACGAAATTCACCAGCATATCAGCAGCACTGGTAAGGCACGGAGTGCATGCAGTCATGATAGAGTGGATAAACAAGATGCTGAGCCAGAGAGTCATCAGACTCGAAGCAGACGCTACAAAACAAGCACTGGTGGCGAAGGGCTGCCCCCAAGGTGGCGTCCTCTCACCAATCCTATGGAACCTAGTGGTTAACGACCTCATCACCACTCTGAACAACAATCACCATTATACCATCGGATACGCGGATGACATAGTGATATTAACAAGCGGCATGCACGCAGGTATAGTATGCGATCTCACGCGCTCGGCACTGGCAATAGTGGAACGCTGGTGCGTGGACAACGAACTGTCAGTCAACCCAAGGAAGACTGAAATGGTAATGTTCACCAACAAACGGAACCTGGGAAACCACCGACTTCCCAAGCTGTTCAATACAGAGCTCCAACTTTCGTCTGAGGTAAAGTATCTAGGGGTAATATTCGACCACAGACTAAACTGGAGCGCCCACCTCAACAACAAAATCGAAAAAGCAACAGTCGTATTCTGGCAGTGCCGCAGAATGGTAGGTAAAACTTGGGGACTAAGCCCAAAAACCACTCTGTGGCTCTACGAGGCAGTTATCCGACCAATGGTAAGTTACGGCGCGATAGTCTGGTGGCCACGGACCAAGCTATCCACAGCCGAAGCTAAACTACAACGACTCCAGAGATTGGCCTGTCTGGCGGCCACGGGCTGTATGAAGACTACACCGACTGCGGCTCTGGAAGCCATTATAGGTCTTCCACCACTCCACCTCTTTATAAGGCAGGAGGCT
Organism: Diaphora mendica; assembly: GCA_949125395.1. Classification (NCBI taxonomy): domain Eukaryota; kingdom Metazoa; phylum Arthropoda; class Insecta; order Lepidoptera; family Erebidae; genus Diaphora; species Diaphora mendica. Next base: position 5,366,432 of record OX421334.1, read on the forward strand.
CTAGCTGCAGCAATGCGGCTAAAGAAACAAAATCTCTGGAGACCGCCTAGGGTACCACACACCGAAATCCTCTATGAGGCCATAGGTAAGGAACCGCTCATGGAAGCGGTAACTGATACAATACCCAGGCAATTCGTCTTCGGCAAAAAGTACAAGATACAACTGTACGAGGATCCCCAAGAAGGACTTAACCCAAGGGAGTTAAGAATCTTCACCGACGGATCCAAAACAAGGTCAGGCACTGGCTCAGGAGCATTCTCTGAGGACCTGAACATACACATCTCGACACCATTAGGAGCCCACAACACAGTCTTCCAGGCAGAGTGCATGGGTATAATAATGGCAGCACATGCGATCATCTCCAGAAAGGTAACGGAATACCCCATCCGCATACTTTCCGACAGCCGATCAGTCTTACAAGCTCTACAAAGTCACACGACTACCTCAGGGCTGATCTACGAATGCCACAGAGCCCTGACAGAGGTAAGTACTACAAATAGTATAACTCTCCAGTGGATCAAAGGACATAGCAACTCACGCGGAAACGACGCAGCTGATGCACTAGCAAGGAGCGGATCGGAGACAAGGGCAGTCGGCCCAGAACCAATATTGCCCTTGCCAGCTGCTTGGCTACGACGGACACTGCAACAGAACACCAAGGTAGAACACCAGTTATATTGGTCCAACCTTTGTGCCTGCAGGCAGACCAAGGAGGCCCTCCCGACGATCAACCCCGGATTGTCACGGAAGCTGAAACAACTTAAGAGGCCGCCGCTTCGACTTCTGATTGGAGCAATGACTGGTCATGCACTATTAAACAAACATCTTTTTACTCTAGGTGTAACGGACAGCCCTCTGTGCAGAGCATGCATGGAGGAGGAGGAAACAGCCGCCCATGTCATCTTGGCATGTCCTGGGGTGGCAGAATACCGGGCGAAACACCTTGGATCGCCGAGGTCGCTTCAGGAGGTCGTCGGCAACGCCAGGGGTCTGCTAGGCTTCCTGGAGGAACTGGGATGGCACCACTAGTGCCGACCCACTGCGCAAAATAGGCGCATCAAAGTCGCCGAGTTGCGGAAACCCGGCCCGCGAGTTCAAGTTCAAGTTCAACTATTCTGTCTTAAGCACGGTAGCAAAACACACATTTTAAAAGAACGTGAAAATTGGGTAGTTAGTTTTAGAGTTCATCATAAGTAACAAGAATTATATAAAATACATAATATATAATCTCTTTTCTAAGGGGAAGCAGTGGGCTATAAAAATCTGATGATCGTATAAATGAATTCCTATTTCACTTAGTCACGGCATCACGCGTGAACGACAATACCAATTTTGCCTATTCTTTTTGTTGCTTAAAGGCTAAATAACATGACTCCACAACCAATAGACTGCCTCGGTGACGCAACGGTAGCGTATGCGACTGCTGTGCTTGAGGTCTCGGGTTCGATTCCCGGGTCGGATCAAATGTTTGTATGATCTGCAAATATTTGTTTCGAAGTTTGGGTGTTTTCTCTGTATAATATGTGTGTATTTACAAAAAAGTATATCATGTATTTATATTTTATATCAGTTGTCTAGTACTCTTAACATAAGCTCTGCTTAGATTGGGACTAGATGGCGTTGTGTGTGAGATGTCCGAAATATTTAAATTTTAAATTTAATAGACACCGAGCATCAATGGATTTTTTGCGAGAACAGGAAAAAATCTGGGGGCACGGACGTGCCCTCGCCAAGACGAGCCAAGCGAAGCGCAAGGGCACTACCTACCTTTTCTCGAAGTGTTTCGTCGTTTTTTTGAACAATCATAATTCATAACTTTGGTTTCCGATATACCAGATTATTCAAATTCTCAGGATATGATGTTATCAATAGACTAATGAAACATACAAAGTTTCAATTGCATAGCTCTGATACTTTAGATTTTATTGATACCTAAAATACACCGATTTCGTCACTGACACACTGATGATCATCAAAACTGTTAGGGTACTTCCTGAAGTGCTATAAAGCTAAAATTATGTATGTAAACTAAGTTTAGTATACAAACAACAACAAAATTCATAAACCAATTACTTTTGCCCCCGAACCCCCAAATTTGGTGGGTGGAAGTTTGTATAAGACTTTCACAAATATTTATGCTAGAGGTTTTATTTTTTGGTACACGGACTTTTTTCTAAAGAAGAAAGAAGAATAGGTACAAGAAATGCAGCCGAAAAAAAGAAAAAACTGCCTTAAGCAACTTTCAAAAAGAAATGAAATCCCACCAAAAACATTGTCATGTAAAATGTTGCCAAGACGACTGCATATGGCTTATCCTGTGAAAAAGATATCAGATCTCATGTAGAGCCAAGGTTCTGAATCTACACGCCCTAACTCTACCAACCCTAACTTCATAAACTCTACATCTCAGTAAAAATGTATTGGCTTGGCTGTTTCGTCACTTCAGAAACTAAATATTCGTATAACACATTACTTCAGAAACTAGACATTTGCAAACACAAACAACGTTCGTTTCCCCTTCGTGACGGTATGGTAACGAAACGGCGAAGACATACATTTTTACTGAGATGTTGAGCTTATGAAGTTAGGGTTGGTAGAGTTAGGGCGTGAGGATTCAGAACCTTGGCTCTACATGAGATTTTTTGACATTGTAAGCCATATGCAGTCGCCTTGGCAACATTTACATGAAAATGTTTTTGGTGGGATTGCTTCTTTTGAGAGACGGAAGTGCGTGGATCAGCTATTTTAGTATAAACATAATACTATAAGCTAATAATAAATACAAACCTGATCTCTAAAAGCTAAGCTGGCGAAAGACGGCAAATTTTTGGCCCACTTGACTGCCATGAAAAGCAGCCTTGCGGCAGATTCCGCAGCGCTCTCAACGCCCAGTGACCTGGAATCAATGAACACCGTCTGAGTCACTGAATCGGGAGAAAGTAAAGTTTTTTAAATCTTTTTTTGTGTGGTGTGTTTTCCGTGAAGAGACAGATAACAAGTATAATTTTTAACAAAATAAAAAACCGACTTCAAGAACGACCAAATCAATATATTTCTCTTAAATGCCATCATCAGATCTTAGTGTCCTTATCATGGTACCACCGTTGGGATATCTCCTTTCCATTTAAAAAGAATCATCAAAATCGGTTCATAAACGACGAAGTTATCCGCGAACACACATAAAAAATATAATTAAATATAAGTACGGTCGAATTGAGAACCTCCTCTTTTTTTGAAGTCGGTTAAAAAATACAAAGTGTCATTCATAACCCCGATTCCTCGACCAAAAACAACATTATGTTTTACGGCTTATGGGACTAAATGAGCAGAAAAAGCACCCAGTAGCTTTTCAATATTCAATTGAATCTTAAATCGCATTACTCAATAGCCCGATTATTTGTAGGAGTAGGTAACTCAATAAATAGTTGTATACTCTTGAAAATTTTCAGTAGCGATCAATCGAATATTTTTGGTCAGATTTCTTAATTATTTTGAGTCTTATACATAGACTGTTATGTAATGAGACGTGTATACTAATATCATAAACGCGAAAGTTTGTAAGTATGGATGGTTGGATGGATGTTTGTTACTCTTTCACGCAAAAACCACTGGACGGATTTGGATGAAACTTTACAGTAATATAGCTTATACATCAAAATAACACATAGGCTACTGTTTGCCGCGATTACCGACATACACGCGGGCGGAGCCGCGGGCAACAACTAGTAGTAAATAATGTAAAATAAATATTCACGTGAGTAGAAAGAGAAGGCAGAAGTTGATAAGAGTATCAGTACAAAGAATCTTTATGTTAAGACGTACCTATATGTGGTACAGCTCTGACGGTAATCCATCGCAGCTGGTGGAGAGTATGAAGTGGAGTCTTCTTCATTAGTCACGTCGATACTGTCATCTGGAACACACAATAACTAAGTAAAAACATGTTAACAAAAAAAAAAACTGACTTCAAGAACGGGACCAAATCGAAATGGGACCATACTTCAAATAAAAAAAGAATCATCAAAATCGAAAGTTCTCAGGTAACAAACATAAAAAAGTCGTATTGAGAACCTTCTCCTTTTTTATGCCGGTTAAAAACCAGGTCATACCTACCAGTAACATTATTTATATGTCTAGATGGAGTGTCTGAAACAAACAAGCCACGATATGCTGGTGTACGTGACAGCTTCGTTTAACACTAATCAAACAGTCATAGTACTCATACCTCCTCATAGTGCCTAATGTTTTTTAAAGCTTTCACGACTTTGGTGGTATAAATCTATGTGTTAAAATCTAAGGACTTGTATTTAACAATAGTACGCCACGATTTCCTAAAGATATGCCGATCGCAGGATTAACGTATGTTTTTGCCGGCTTTAATTTATTTAAATTCAATACTAATACTTTGGGATTAGATTGATACGAGTTAGACAGTCTTGCTCGCATCTTCTCTCAGACCTCACAAAAATTAGGTAGATCTATATTAAAGGGATGAACAATTGATATAATACATTCTTCAGAAGATGATGAAACCAATAATTTTCATACCGATTATAAATAGATTTGGTAGGAATTTGAAGATATGGATGTCAAAGTCAGATTGAATATCTTACCGTCACTGTCAGTGTGCGTATTCCCCTCATCATGATGGTCACGCGAGGAGTCAGGTTGCGCTGGTTGCTGAGATTGTGGCGGTGGAAGAGGAGCATAGTGCGGCGATAGAAGGGGATAGCGAGCTGGTGATAGCGCCATAGCTAACGACACTGGAGGCCTGTGAAAGATAAAAGAAAATTATTGTTCACCATCAGTTTAACTGCCTCGTGGCGCAGTGGTAGCGTACGCGACTGCTGTGCTTGAGCTCTAGGGTTCGGTTCCCGGGTCGGACCAAATGTTTGTATTATCTGTAAAATGTTTTTTTCGGAGTTTGGGTGTTGTCTATGTATGTATTTATAAAAAAAAGTATATATGTATTGTATTATATCAGTTGTCTGGAACCCATGATACAAGCTCTGCTTAGTTTGGGGCTAGATGGCGTTGTGTGTTATATGTCTGAAAAGTATTAATTTATTATTATTATTTATACTAAATAATTCTCGTGTCAAGTTGTTGCTCAAATTGAACTCCATTTGTTAAATGTTTTTTTTCTGGCGTGCCTAAGAAAGGGTAGTTAACTTTACGCTTAAACTAACAGGAGTCGAGTATGATTGAAGAGAGACGCAAACAAAGTTTTTTTTATAAAATAGGGGGCAAACGAGCAGACGTATCGCCTGATGGTAAGCGATTACCGCCGCCCATGATGGATACCCGCAACACCAGAGGCGTTACACGTGCGTTGCCGGCCTTTGGGGAACGGGAACGGGGATGAGGGGAGGGGTTGGGGTATGAGCCTCCGGTATCCTTACTCACTCGGTGAAACACAGCGCAAGCGCTGTTCCACACAGATTTTTTGTGAGGCGGTGGTATCACTCCGGTCGAGACGGCCCATTCATGCCAAAGCGTGGCTCTCCCACGGATTGAAAGTTGCTGTAAATTTCCTCATACACGAAGGTATAAAAAGAAATCAAATGAAAACAAATCTTAATACATACCTATTACTATTTTTACCCCATAACTTTATTTAGGTATTCATTGCTAATGTTATGGCATTCTCTGTTTAGGATTGGCAATCGCGTTTAGTGCACTCCCATGTACCGTTATTACGTTATGGTTTTAATGTACTATTCATAGAAGTTTTTATATTCAAGGGGAACGAAGGTGACTTAGAAATAGTTTGGTTATGGAAAGTGTTTTGGAAGGGAGATTAAATGGAGTGGTTTTTGTGAGTTATGCTTATGTGCTAGCGTTGGGGTTGAAAACCTAATTCTTTTTGTTTGCCTGTTGTCGACCTGTTTAGAGGAGTACATTTTTACTTTAATAGTGATAAAGAATGTAGCAATAGACCCCATTTTCAAGCTTTTTCGAGTGGAATCTTGAAACTCAATTTTGAAGCAGATATTTTCAACCGATTTAGCTGAAATTTTGCAAGCTATACAGCGTGACAATACGATATTATAATGACATGGAGCTGATCTGATGCTGGAGCTGGAAGGTGGCCATAGGAACTCTGTAAAGAAACGTCGCAACACCATCGAGTTTGGACTCGTTTGATTCATCTTTTTTTCTCTCTTAAGGGCATTCCAATAAAAGCTTGTTTTTAAAAAGTGTTTTAATTTAATTTATTTCACAAATTCAAATTTTTGCTTTTATGAATTGAAATTTGCAGCAAACACTATCCTACTAATATCTATATACTTATAATAAAAATGTAACAGGTCAAATTCTGTACATTGAAGATATTTTGAAAATTTTTTTGGAGGGCACTCTGTTATCGATACTGAAACGAAAACTATTTTATTTTTTTGTGGAAATTAAGCGCTGCAATCCTCCACCGATTTTGAAAATGGAATATACCGTAATCAACTACACGAAGTTATTCAAATGTTTTAAAGAACTTCCCAAAATAAACGACGAAGAGCGATGCGAGGAATTAATTAAAGATCTACAGCTGGCTATAAACATGAGCAAAGTAATGAAAATAAAAGTATTGAATCCTCCACGCAGAGACTGGATTAAACAAGAAAATATTGAAGGAATTAATGAACGTAATAGATTATGGAAGATTTATAGATCGAATATGTCAGACACTAAAGCTAGAAAAGAATATGAAAAAATGAAAGCTAAAGTATTTCAAAATATACAACAAACAAAAAATGATTATTACATGAAACGTTTTAATAACAACATGACAAAACCTAGAAAAATGTGGCAGCTAATCAATGATCTCTCACGAAACAAAACAAGAGATATTAATGGACCCAGCAAACTTGAAACTGAAAATGGCAGTATTACAGACCAAAGAACAATATGTGAAAGTCTGAATTCTTATTTCTCGACTATCGGTTCGACTCTGGCAAATCTCATCGATAATACGTCCACAGGAAATGCTACTCAAACAGAAATACGAAATTTGTCTGACGCAACAACAGGCACCGAAAGAGAATTGAGATACATTACACCGGCAAGTGAAGAAGAAGTTATTAAAATAATAGATAGCTTGGATCCAAATACTGGTTGTGGCATCGACGGCATTAGCACTAAATCACTGAAATGTGTCAAAACGTTTATTGCTCCACGACTCGTAAAATCTATTAATTTCTGTTTTGAACACGGTATCTTTCCCGACAACCTGAAAATTGCAAAAGTAGTTCCTATATATAAATCTGGTAGCAAAGTAGATCCCTGTAATTACCGCCCAATATCTGTCCTCCCAGTCATCTCAAAGATTTACGAGAAAATACTTTATAACCGTTTAGAAACATTCCTTAATGAGAAACATTTCTTTTATCAAATACAGTATGGATTTAGACCACAATCAAACACCCTTTCTGCCACAATAGATCTTGTAACAAAAATAAAAACGAATATAGACCAAAGACAAGTCGCCCTAGGCATTTTTATAGATCTTAAAAAGGCTTTTGATACCATAAGTCCAGATATTCTAATCCAAAAACTATCCGCCATTGGAGTTAAAAACAAAGCACTCAACATTTTTAAATCCTACATGACTAATAGGCGGCAAATAGTCCAGATAGGACAAAATCAAAGTTCTCCCAGTTCTATAACTTTTGGTGTCCCGCAGGGATCGATTTTGGGACCGTTACTGTTTCTTATATACATAAATGATATATCCCAAATAGGTCTGACAGGGGACATTTCGCTTTATGCCGACGATACAAGTCTTTTTTACTTTGGGCGTTCGGTAGATGAGATTTTACCCCAGGTAAAAATAGACTTAAACTTATTGAATAACTGGTTTAAACTAAACCTACTTACTATCAACATTGCAAAAACAAATTATGTTATATTTGCTGCAAAAAATAAACATATTCCTGACAATATTGAGCTTAAAATTGACAACCAATTAATCCATAGGAAGACTAAAGAAAGATATCTGGGTCTAATCTTAGATAGCTCCCTGAGCTGGAAGCCTCACATAGAAAGTGTTAAATCTAGATTAATATCACTCACAGGGGCTGTCCACAATATAAAAAACTGTCTCCCTCGAGAAGTACGATTTTTAATATGTAACTCTTTAGTGAAACCCCACGTTGATTATTTAATAGAAGTATGGGGGACAGCGGCTAAAACTAATCTTGAACCTATCCAAACGGCGCAAAATAGGCTGATAAAAATCTTATTTAACTATAAATACCGGACTTCCACACAAAAAATATATAAAGACACTAAGATAATAAACATAAAACAAACTTACACATACTATACATGCATACTAATACGAAAAATCTTAAATAAGGACATACATACAATCATGTCATTTACAAAAAAACAAGATTATCAAAAAATCCAGTTACGTAATTCAAACTACCTAGTAACACGTCCACCCAGAACAAACTACGGCAAAAAAAGCATAGAATACGAAGGGATTATAATGTACAATGAGCTGCCCATGGTAATAAAAGAAGCTACTAGCATGGCCATATTCAAAAGAAGCCTAAAATTATTTCTCTTTGACAAAAACCTAAAATAATTATAAATGATAGTATCTATACATTATAAACAATAAAATATGAAAATGTATTCGTCGTCAATACCTAAACATAGTTAAAATATGAGTATAAACATAATATATTTGAAAAAAAAAAATAAACAAAATGCAGTGCTTGTCGTGCTTGCCACATCTAGTAGCGGTATGGTTGCAACGTCCGTGTAATGTGATAACGTGTTGGAGCTTTGGATGCGACTTATTTGCAGTATACCCACCTTGGGTCATTTGTTGGTACCTTTCGTGATGTGTTCTTTGTGATTTTATACAAATAAGTAGTGATTAATTATGTCTCTGTACGCTCTCCTATGCTTAATTTGTAAATATTTGTTTCTCAGTAAGTGAATTGTAATTCTTATGAGGAAATAAAGATCTTAAACCGTAAACTATCTTTTTTTCATTTTTGTCTGTCTGTCTGTCCGTCTGTATCTTGGCCGCGCATCACGCCGAAACTACTGAATGGATTCAAATGAAACTTGGCATGATTTGAGTTCATACTCCGAGGTAGGACATAGGATACTTTTTATTCCGAAATTCCGGACGGTTTCCTTGGGAGGGGAGATGAAAGTCAAAATGTGTAATTAATTGTAATTCATTAACGAGTAGTCCGATTGCAATAATTCTTTTTTTGTTAGAAAGGAGATACTCTGAAGATTGTAGCATAAAGTATTTAATTTATCACAATCTCTCTATCTATTGGAAAAAAAATATAAAGAATTTATCATTACGTAAAACAACATGTAGCGACACCTATTGCCAGCCATGCGTAATTAATAACACTTTGATTAATATATCGTGGAATAATCGTAGAACGTATTACGTATAATTCGGTGTAGCATTAAGTATTTGATTTATCGCAACCTCTCTATCCATAGGAAAAATAATATCTATATCTCTCTGTAGACGTCGAATCTGTGTGTTTGGTTGTGCCCGCATGACTTAGATATTCAAAATAATCGTGGGAACGTTTTATGCACAAGCATTGTGATTAATGTGGTATATAGTTAGTATTTGATAGGTAGGTATTTGTTTTATGTTCTCTCTTTCCATAGAAAGGGTTGTTTTAAATTTTCTTGAAAAATTTCTTTGCTTAAAACAGCGACATCTTTTGGAATCAAGTAACTAACTTTACAATAGGTACGTAATATGATTACTCTTTTTAACGTATAATAAAAATGTAACAGTTCAGTTCTGTACATTAAAGAAATTTAGATGATTTTTTGGGAGGGCTCTCTAATCGATACTGAAGCAATTACATTTTCATGAAAATTGTTTCTGTGCTTAAAACAGCGACATCTTTTGGAATCAAGTAACTAACTTTACAATAGGTACTTAATATGATATTACTTTTAAACGCATAAGAAAAGTGTATAAGATCAATTCTGTACATTAAAGAAATTTAGATTTTTTGGGAGGATGCTCTTATTGATACTGAACCAAAAACTAGAATGCCATAAACGTTAAATCGTCATTTATAATTATGATATTTATTTTAAGTTTAAAATACTTGAAAGAGGAGTAAACATATAACATAATAGTTCATCATAATTTACCAGAAAATGATACAAAACATCTTTATGAGAGGTATATAGGTATAGGTATGATAGGTTATGGTGGTTTTTTTAAACGAAGTTTTTTTTAGGATTTTGTCAGGTTATAGCATAGGTATAAGCAGTCGATTTTTGTTGTACCTAAATAATTAGCAAATAGTCTTTTGTAGTTACTAATTGGTTTTCTCGGTATTTTTAGAATTTTGTAAGGTTATAGCATAGGTACCTAGGTACCTATAATTTACTTTTTTATAGGATTTTGTTAGGTTATTGGTATAGGCATAGGTAAGCAGATGTTTTTCGTTGCAAATATTTAATTACTTAGCCTTATTTGTTGGTGTTTTAATTTCTTTTATTAAGTTGTAGATACCTTCCATTTTTTTCGTTGAATTAGTTGTAGATACTTAATTAATTTAGTTTTATTTACGCTTTGAAAATAAGCTTCATTCGTTATGTCTAATTTTTCATTTAACTGTAGTGATAAATTTAACATTGTTTTTCGTATTCGATTTTATCACATCACACTAATTTATAAAAGCTAATGTTTGTGAGGGTGTATGTTTGTTACTTCATCACGCAAAAAGCACTGGACGGAATTGGATGAAACTTTACAGTAATATAGCTTACTAGCTGTTGCCCGCAGCTTTGCTCGCGTGGAAGTTGATTATTTACAATATATTTAATTATTAAAACTGTGTAAGTATGTATGAATAATTTATTCATGATTTTAAACGTACCTATTTATTTATTTTTAATCAATAGCCCATTAAAAAGGATTTCATACTAACGTTCGACCCTTATTTTTAGCCCTTTAGAAATAGAATTCCCATAAATGATGATATAGGTATTAATTTATTTGTACTTAAAAGCCTAAGGACAAAGTTTCAGGCTACTAAATTAAAAATGACTGACTTCCAAACTAATCTACTTACGACATTTCAACACCTAATTCACCCCTTAGGGGTAGAAATATCATTTATGGGATTTCCTTTTGAGGGCGCTCTGGTTCCCTGGTTTCTAGAACCCGAGACGGTGTGCGGTTTTTAGTCGGTTCGAGTCCGACATAACCACCAGTTGGTGATATCCGAGGGAATTTCCGCACAAAAAAACAGGTAGATATAATATCCAGAGACACTTAGTATCTACGCGTTTTTAACTATTAGCCCAAAGATAATTTTTCATGTTTCTAACTTTAAAAAGACGGACTTCCATACAAACTTTTAACCCCTATTTTACCCTCTTACGGGTAGAATATTGGGAAACGCTTAAATACGTATCTCCTATTTTTTTATCAATAGCCCTAAAATAAATTTTCATGTTTCTAACTTCAAAACTGACGGACTTCTAGACTAACCCGCTTACGAAATGTCAACGCCTATTTCATCCCTTCAGCGTAGAATATCGAGAAAGGCCTAAATACGTATCTATTCATTTTTAATCAGTAGCCCAAACCAAAAGAAAAGTTTCATGTTTCTAATTTAAAAATGACGAAGTTCCAAACAAAGTTCAACCCCTATTTCACCCCCTTAGGGGTAGAATATTAGGAAACGTTGAAATACATATCTACTAATTTTTATAAGTAATCCAAAAATAAAGTTTCATATTTCTTAAATAGCCCTAAAATAAACTTTTATGTTTTTAACTTCAAAAATGACGGACTTCCAGACTAACCTACATACAAAACGTCAACCCCTATTTCACCCTTAAGGAGTAGAATATCCGCTCTATCTATCAGAAACGCTTGAATACGTGTTTACTCATTTTTAATCAGTAGCCCAAAAATAAAGTTTCATGTTTCTAACTTAAAAAATGACGGACTTCCATACAAACTTTCAACCCCTATTTCACCCCCTTGGGGGTAGAAATTCCAAAATTCCTTCCTTAATGGGTATCTACTTAATGAAACGATCATACTCACCAAATTTTGTATTCCCAAGTTTAATAGTTTCCGCTCGGCGATGATGAATCAGTCAGTTAGTCAGTCAGGACATGTCATTTTATAAGTATAGAAGATACATCAGATTAACACATAGGTTACTGTTTGCCGCGATAACCGACATACACGCGGGCGGAGTCGTACGCAAAAGCTAGTACTTTAAATAAATTATATGTTTATCAATATTAGATGGTAAACCCAAAAAAGGATAACTCCACTATTTTAATGGACGTTGATCAAAAACAATCCACGATATTTTCCCAATTTCCTCCTTTATTTAAGAGTTAGGTACCTACTTTAAGTTGTTGTATTCATTTAAAAATAAATTCTGATCTTAAAAACGCAACGGAAAATCAACTAATACGACGTTTTCTTTTGGAAATACAATCATAAAAAAGTCGGATATTAATTATCTGATTAATCTTACAACGTATTTATTCATAAATGTTGTCATATTCATTCGACTAAAAACCCCTACTCAAGTAGGTTTACAACAGCGTCGGTTCAAAGCCATTCACCCCGAACATCAGGTAGCTTGACCAAACACCGCAGACCAACCTTTGATCACGCGTGAGGCTTGATCGTCACGGCTGGATGGACTGACGTCAGTCGATTATTATTAGATCGATTCGACGCTAATATAGACGTAAGAGCTATTTAAAATTGCCATTTGATAACAACAGTTCGGAGAGTACAACTTTAGCTTGGTTGCGTAGGTTTTAAGGTAGCGTATTACGTAGTAGGTATACTAAGTCACCATACAATTTAAAAGTAACTTAGTATGGGTATTCATGAGAATTTGTGAGGTGACGAATTAAGAATACGGAGTATCGCCATACTAGTTATCCTGTGGGTGTCGAATGAGCCGACTTGCGAGCAAACTACGCAGAATAATTACGCAGTAAAATTTCTCAATTTGCAGTGAGATTTAATGGAAAGTAATGATGTATAAAAATCTATGTTTCTTATAAAAAAACACGATATTGCGACTTATTAAGTGAAAAGCGCTGATGTCTGGGATACAGATTTCAAATCTAGTCCAGGCACAGATGCTCCAGGTTAATTGTAACATTTGCACCTAAGGCAAAAAACTATGTACTAAGTATGTAAAATACTGTTTATATGAATAAATATATAATTATATAAATATTTTATTAATAACAGCATTGCAGTAAAAAGAAATCTTGAAACAAACCCTATGGCGACATGTTTACTGCAACGCAATTTTGAAGCAGATATCTTTAACCGATTTTGCTGAAATTTTGCAAGCATATACATATATACAGCGTGACAATACAATATTATAATGACATGGAGCTAATCTGATGCTGGAGATAGATGAGAGGTGGCCATAGGAACTCTGTAAAGAAACGTCGCAACATCGTCGATTTTGGACTTGTTTGATTCGTCTACTAGAGGCATTCCAGTAAAAGCTTGTTTTTAAAAGGCTTTTTGATTTAATTTATTGTAGCTGATTTCCTATATTTTTTTATCCACTGATAACTGTTTATCGAGGATGCCAATATCCAGCACTGGGCATGTTTCGGCTGAGATGATGTGTTTTAAATAATAATAAGTAAATCAAAGTGCCTACATAATTGTACTGAGCAATACTGAGTATTTCTTATTGGATGACGGTTAGTTTATGTATTACTAGCATTTGTCCGCGGCTTATGTCGGTTATCGTGTTAAGGAGTAGTACATATCCTTCCTCAAGAATCAAAGTATCTCCATGCCAAATTTTATTGAAATTGTTAGGGTGTACTTGATCGGACGGAGACAGAAATAAATAAAGTTTTGAGAAAAGCCAACTGTGTTTAATTAAACAGATTTTTATACATCTATCCACTTTAGAACAATCAACCGACATTACATTTAACTCAAAGAGGAAGCCACAGACCACAGACAACAGCTAGTCCACTACACAGAGTAGACAAACATTTTAATTGCCACAGTATAACACCCTCCCTCAATTAAAACAATTTTACAATCTATAAAACTTACAATTTTAAAGAAAACTTTTGAAACAATGTCTTTGACAAAGGCTTTGTAAATAAATCAGCTATTTGCTCTTCTGTACTAATGTGCTTCAAAGACACTACTCCACTATTAACTATATCTCTTATATAATGATATCTAAGGTCTATATGTTTTAATCGCTTGTGCTGTTCAGGATTTTTGGCAATATGAACAGCAGACTGGTTGTCAACATAAATGATAAAACCCTCTGAAATTAACTGTAACTCCCCTAAAAGATTCTTTATCCAGCAACCTTCAGCCATTCCTTTTCCCAGTGCTATATATTCTGATTCTGTAGAAGATAATGCCACACACTGTTGTTTAGAACTGCTCCATGAAACTGTGCAACCAAAAACTTTAATTACAAAACCAGATGTTGACTTTCTATCATTTCTATCCCCTGCCCAATCAGCATCTGTATATCCTGTCAGTAGATTTTCTCCATTGCTCTTGTATGTAAGTTTATAGTCTATAGTTCCCTTTATGTATCTTAGAATCCTTTTCAAAGCTTTCCATAGTCTTTCATCAGCATATGTTTGGTATCGGCTAAGGTAACTAATAGCATAGCAGATATCAGGTCTGGTTCCAAGCATGGCATACATGAGGCTTCCAATCAGCTGTCTGCATTGATTATCTATCTTTTTGTCTGTAGAAGGTTTCATGTTAAGTTCAATGCCTTGTTCTATTGGTGTATTTACTGGATTGCAGTCATTCATATTATACTTCTTTAGTAACTCCTGTAGATACTGTTTTTGATTTATTTCAATATTGTTTCCAACTTTCTTGATATTAATACCTAAATATGTAGCATTGTTATTTCCCATATCAACCATCTTGAATTTACTTTCTAAAGACTTCTTTAGTTTCTCTATTTGCTCTGTATTTTCATGGATTATTATCAGATCATCGACATATAGTAGTACATAGCATTTTTCTCTTCTCTTGTAGTATAAACAATAGTCTGCTTTACTTCTTTCATATCCTATTTTTAACATGAACTTATTGAATTTATCATTCCAATTTCTTGGAGATTTTTTCAAACCATATAGTGACTTCTGTAATTTAAAAACTTTATTTTTAAAATCTTTAGGTCCTTCTGGTAATGTTATATAGACTTCTTCTTCTATATCTCCATATAAAAATGCGTTTTTTACATCCATTTGTGTCCAATCCAAATTATATTTTGCAGCTATAGCCATTAATATTCTCAATGTTGGTAATTTTGCAACAGGTGCGTAAATATCTGTCAAATCTATGTTATCTTTCTGTTGAAAACCTCTTGCAACCAATCGTGCCTTATATGTGTCCTTCTCTGTATTTTCTCCCTTTTTAATTTTGAAAACCCACTTTGTCTCTATCACTCTCTTGCCATTAGTATCTTTTACTTCAACCCATGTATTGTTTCTCTCTAAAGCTTCTATTTCTCTATCTATAGCATCTTTCCATTTATTTGAGTATTTTCCATTTATCACCTTTTCATAAGTTAATTCTTCTTTTTCTAGAGAGACTAAACCAACATGATAGTCTTCCATCCACCTTGGAGTCTTTAAAATTCTTTTCCTTGTTCTAACATCTCTGTCTTCTCTTAATTCTTCTGTATTTTCTATTTCTTCTGTAGTTTCTTCATCTGTAGAATTTGTATTTTCTTCTGTATTATCATCTTCTGTAGCTGTCTCATAAGCATTCTCTGTAGCCAATCTGTCTGTATTCTCATCAATGGTAAAACTGTCTGTACTTTCTTCTGTATTCCTCGCTCTCTGTGTATTTGGTTCTGTTTCTATGACTTCATCTATATTCTCCTCTATGTATCTTCTGTTCCTTTTGTCTTCTTTATCTATAGGGTTCTCCTGTTCTTTAATAAATATTACATCTCTTTTAATAAGCACATTTCTTCTATTTGGATAATAAATTCTGAAACCCTTTGAACCTTCATATCCAACAAATATACCTTTTTCTGATTTTGAGTCCCACTTCCTTCTTTTTTCCTTAGGTATATGAGTGTAGACTTCTGTACCAAAGATTTTGTCTAAAGCAGTAATATCAAATTTCTTGTTTTCCCAAATCTCGAATGGTGTCTTGCTATCTTTTCCTTTGCTCGTTCTATTGAGAATGTAGACAGTAGTGTTCACAGCTTCTGCCCACAATTCCTTATTTAACTTCTTTGCTATGAGCATAGTTCTTGCTGCTTCTACTATTGTACGCATATCACGTTCTGCTTTTCCGTTCTGTTCAGGATGATAAGGTACTGTTGTTTGATGTTCGATGCCATGATTCTGTAAGAAATCCTTTAAATGTTTATTAGTAAATTCTGTACCATTATCCGTCCTTAGTATTTTGATTTTATGCCCATTCTGTCTCTCTGTATGTCTAATAAAATGCACTATCTTCTCTGGTGTCTCAGTCTTCAGTTTCAAAAAGTAAATACTTCTGTAATTTGAAAAATCATCTTTAAGTAGTAAAAAGTACTTTGCCCCTCCAACAGAATTCTCCTCCATTGGGCCACAAAGATCTGCATGTATCAACTCTGCCACTCCTGCTGTTCTATGCTTCTTACTCTGAAATGATGACCTATGGTGCTTACCTTCAATACATGATTGACATTGATCATTCTGCCGTTCATATCCAATGTTTGAATTATCTAAAATCTCTTTGATATAATTAATATTCTGATGAGCTAATCTTTGATGCCAATCTGAGAGAGAGAGTAATGCACCTGTTTTAGATAACTCAAAATCCAAAATATACAAATCATTTTTACGCACAGCTATAAGTGTAGTTACACCATTTAAAATAAATTTACAGCCCTCTTTAGTAGACATCATAATAAAATTTCCTCTGTCTATTGCACTAATTACTGAAAACAAATTTATTTTTAATTCTGGAACATAAAGCACACCCATGAGAATAGATGGTTCACCATTATGTGCTACAAACTTTATTTGGCCTATACCTAAAACCTTTAATTTTCTGCCGTCTCCTACTGTTACATACCTTTCATCTTTTAATAACTTAAAGTCATTGAAATGTTCTTTATTACAACACATGTGTTCATTAGCGCCTGTGTCCATTATCCACTCTGTTTGTTGACAGTTCGTCCTAGCGATGTAAGCCCTTGGTTCACTCTTGTTTTTGTTCTGACGCTGTCGACAGTCACTGTATACATGCCCTACTTTACCACAATAGTTGCACTTACGTGAACGACACTCTCTTTTAAAATGACCCGGTTTACCGCACTCATAACACTTTTGCACT
The DNA here is from genome assembly GCA_949125395.1 of Diaphora mendica. Taxonomy (NCBI): domain Eukaryota; kingdom Metazoa; phylum Arthropoda; class Insecta; order Lepidoptera; family Erebidae; genus Diaphora; species Diaphora mendica. Next base: position 5,383,791 of record OX421334.1, read on the forward strand.
TCTTTAACTTCTATCATTTTAGACCTATTCTTGTTTTTTTGATCTTGCTGTCTTCTATTCCAAGCTCCTTTCTTCCGTGTAACCAAAGCTGTAGCCTCTGTGTCCTCTTCTTTGTTTGATAGTCGCTCCTCCTCTATAAGTAGTCTCGCTGTCAAGTTTTTGAATGTTTGTTCGCTTTTTGTGACGGATTCCCATGCTGAAATAAAGTATCTATATTCATCTGGCAAACTTATCAATATCTTGGTTATAATCATCTGTTCTGAAAAACTTTCTCCGTTGAGTTTGAGTTTGTTAACCAGATCTTCTGTATTTGAGATGAAGTTTATCATGGGAGGTTGATATTTCAGGTTGTAAAACCTCTGCTGTAATAGATGAATGCCCACATTCGATTTGGATTCAAAAACTATACTTAATTTTTCCCATATTTGATGTGCTGTAGTACAAGACAATAGTAGTGACAAAATGTTTTCTTCTACTCGTTGAACAATTATCTCTTTGGCTTTTAAGTCGTACGCTTTTTCTTCTGTCGTCACTGGCTCTTTCAATAATACATCGTACAAACCTATAGCCTGTAAGGTTATGGTAACCTGGAAACGCCATAGTGACCAATTATTTTCGTTTAATATTATTACGCCGGTATCTTTTCTATCACTTGCCATGATTGTAGATGCTCTTTTATGCTGCTGCTGTAGTATTCTGTCCTGTCCAGCCTCTATCTTCTGTAAAAAACGCCGTCGCCGGGTGCACGCAGTGAGACGTTTTTTTAATCTCTTTAATACTTTTCAATCTGTCAACTACGAGCTTGGTCCCATAACCTGTTAGGGTGTACTTGATCGGACGGAGACAGAAATAAATAAAGTTTTGAGAAAAGCCAACTGTGTTTAATTAAACAGATTTTTATACATCTATCCACTTTAGAACAATCAACCGACATTACATTTAACTCAAAGAGGAAGCCACAGACCACAGACAACAGCTAGTCCACTACACAGAGTAGACAAACATTTTAATTGCCACAGTATAACAGAAATCGGTGCAGCAGTTTAGCCCGGAAAGCAGAACAGACAGGGTTACTTTCGAATTTATAATATTACTAGCTGTTGCCCGCGGCTCCGCCCGCGTGTATGTCCGTTATCGCTGCAAATAGTAGCCTATGTGTCATTCTGATGTATAAGCTATATTACTGTAAAGTTTCATCCAAATCCGTTCAGTAGTTTTTGCGTGAAAGAGTAACAAACATCCATCCATCCATACCTACAAACTTTCGCGTTTATAATATTAGGTAGTAGGAAGTATGAAAGTGTGAATTTTTATCATGTATTTATGTTCAAAGGCATATAACAAACAGTGTTAATGCAGTCACACATATTTCATAATTCGTTGATTCTGCAGTACGAGCTAGTGAATCTAACACTGTCTTTGACTCGTCTCCTGGAAACCCTCTGTGCGATATGTGTGAGCTTTCTTTGTTAAGTCATGCACAATATGCTTTGTCGTTGCGGATTATATGTGGCGAAGTTTAGTGTTTTTTTTTTTATGAGTAAACTCCAGCTTGTTTGGACGTAGTTTAAAAAATAAATAAATAAATATTTCGGACATCTAACACACAACGCCATCTAGTCACATGCTAAGCAGAGCTTGTGTTATGCATACTAGACAACTGATACAAATACATATATACTTTTTTTTTGTAAATACATACATATTATACATAGAAAACATCCAAACTCCGAAACAAATATTAGTAGATCATACAAACATTTGGTCCGACCCGGGAATCGAACCCAAAACCTCATGATCAGCAGTCGCACACGTCAACCGCTAAACCAACGAGGCAGTCAAGTTTAAAAAATATTCCATTAGTTTTCTTTTAGCTAGTAGCTGCATATTATTATTTTATGTCTTACTAACTGAACCCAGCGCGGCGGTGTTACCCGCGGGTAACGCCGCGGGACAAAGCTAGTCTAAAAAAGTAGCCTAAATTAATCCTTAGATTATCAGCTATCTGCCAGTGAAAGTCCCGTCAAAGTCTGTAAAGCCGTTCCAAAGATTACCCGGAACAAACAGAAAGACAGACATAGAGACAGACAGACAGAGAGACAGACCGACAGACAAAAAAAAAAGTTATTTTGGTACAAGTATCGTGTATACATACATATGCATTTATTGAACGCGGTTATTTTAATATTACAAACAGACACTCCAATTTTATTTATTTGTATAGATTTTAAAAGACAGCTATGCTAATATAAATTTCTGTGTCCAAAGTACTGTCCCATGTGGGATTTGAACTCCCAACATTAGGCGCAGTAGAAAACAGCGTGGCGACCGCTTAAACCAATAACCCAACCGTGAAGTCAGTAATATACCCTTATGAGGGTAAAATATGGGATGAACAGTTGTATCAGATGGAAGTTCGTAATTTTTCAAGTTTTTATTTCTTTGAGCTGCAAGTAATGAGAAATTACTAGCTTAATTTTGTTATACATACCTATTATGTTTATCATGAATAGTTTTTAATAACCTCCAGCTGGACAAAGCTTCTCCTTAAAGTCCTTAGAAAGGACATTTTGGGTTATAATACCACGCTGGCCAGACGGGTTGATATGAGTAGTATTTCAAGAATTCCTCCTCTTTGCAGTGCTGTTGTTGTGTTTGAAGTCGGCTCTTACGATACCCATAGGATGAATCGGGGTGGTTATTTGTATTCTTAATCCATTACTACACAGGACATATAGGTATGTTGCTTGCACGAATGCCCGCCAAAATGGTGGACTCTGCCTGATGGAAAGCATAAGCAGAATCCAAGAGTGGTGGTCACCATACTCATTGCGAATGGAGACAAGGCAACAATGCAGCATAGTGACCCACACCATGGTGGCCTAGTGATGCTTCTGCATATTGGGCCTCCGGTCTCGCACTCACCAACGAAACACGATAGCACGAACGCTGTTATTATACGTTGATATTCTGTGCGATGTGCGAGGGTAATACCGCCCCGGTCGAGCCGGCCCGTTCGTGCTGAAATCAGAATGGCTCTACTACCTTGGAACTTCAGACTCGTGAGATATCTATACTAATATTATAAAGCTGAAGAGTTTGTTTGTTTGTTTGAACGCGCTAATCTCAGGAACTACTGGTCCGATTTGAAAAATTCTTTCAGTGTTCCATAGCCCATTTTCCGAGGAAGGATATATATCATCACGCTATGACCAATAAGAGCGGCGCATCAATAAGAATGTTCAAAAACGGGGGGAAATTATTACGCTACGGGCAATAGGAGACGTAAACGACGTTGCGTGGGTCAGCTAGTTAGTAAATAATCTGATGAAAAGGTAAATATTGTCTTTTTACTCCACTTACCCAAAAACACCTACTGCAACGGCTGCTTCTCTGAGGGCTCTTTCCTGGTCCATTTCTCTCAAGGCTTCGGGTCTGATTGTGGCTGTGTTTCGGGGTTGCCGTTCATTCTGGACAGCTGTGTAAGAATACTGGCTATTAGTCTTGAAAATATAGGTCAAAACAGTGGTGTGATGTGTGTAAAGAAAAGTGTAAAAATAAAGTATATGAAAACTAGATTTTGCCCGCGGCCCGCGGTGGCGGTGCGGTTATCGCGGTAAAGAGTAGTATGTCCTTCTTCCGCAAGAATCGAAGTACCTATCTCCATGACAGAGTTTATTAAAATCAGTGCAGCAGTTTAGTTGTGAAAGCGTAAGAGACAGACAGACAGAGTTACTTTCGAATTTATAATATTAAAATGGATTATGGATTAAAAAAGTAGGCTCTGTTTTGTCGTGGATCAGGCGGCCGTGTGTAAGATATTTCAAGTTGGTATAATAAATTCTTTTGCAAAAAAACGGGCACTTAAGCAAAGAACTATTTTTAGTTACTATTAGTTTGTTTGACAATTTTAGGTATTGTTATCCTCAGAATTTTATAAATTAATTAGGAAGGAATAGTTTTCATTAGTTTTATCATAACATTTTGATTAAATTATTGAGAAATAATGTTTAAGCTTATTGTACCTGCTCGCTAAATAAAAATGAAACGGGTTAATTTCTTTGTTTTTCTTGAATACATACATTAAAAGCAGATAAAAGTTTAGTATTGAGTGTGACCCACTCTTGCTGAAATCTCGGCTTGCATTCGTCTGGGCATGCTAGCGAGTATGTCTTTTATGGTCTCTTGGGGAATACGTTCCCACTCCGCGGTAATCACATTCTTTAGCTCTCTGATGGTCTGCGGAGCCGGCTGCACTGATCTCACTCGTCGCTTCAGAACGTCCCAGACATGCTCTATGGGATTGAGGTCCGGACTTCTAGCTGGCCAGTCCAAACGACGACTTCTGACTTCTAGCATATATATAGCTTATATATATAGCTTCCACATCGACAGACCGGTGGGCGCGAGCGTTGTCGTCCATAAAAATTGAGTTTTCGCCAAGAGCGGTTAAAGCGGGTTGTGCATAAGGAATTAGAACTTCCGTTATGTATCGGTGTCCAGTCAGTGTACCGTTTTCGATGAAGACTAACTCCGTACGATCCATAGAATTTATTCCTGCCCAAAACATAACAGAGCTCCCTCCATAAGGTGTGATTTCTTTAAAACATGCCTCTGCAAAGCGTTCTCCTCGTCTACGTAGCACTCGCCGACGTCGGTCTTCACCATGCAGAGATATCCTGGCTTCATCAGAGAACAATACCCTATCCCAGTCTTCATGAGTCCATGACACACAATTTCGAGCGAAGCTAAGCCTGGCAACTCGATGTCCACGGAGTAATTTAGGGCCGCATGCCGGGCGATGACTGTGTATTTCAGCAGCGAGAAGCCTCCTCACCGTCCATAGACTAATTTGCACATTTCTTACTTCTTCGAGGCTGTTCTTGAGGTCCACATAAGAAGATTTGCGATTTCTCAACGCTTGACTAACTAGAAAACGATCATCCCGTGGTTCGGTACATGTCTTTCTGTCAGAACCAGGCCTTCTCTTGACGGAACCGGTCTCTTGATAGCGCTGCCAGGTCCTTTGAACTGTCGACCGACTCACATTTAGCCTCTGAGCCACGAAGCATTGGCTGCAACCTTCTTCAAGCAGCGCAATAATTTTGCTCGCTTTTGTCACTTTATCTACCATTTTCGAGATTGCTAAACAGCAATAACAATATTTTTAAATGTCAAGGATATCAGATAATTTAATAAAAATTGACAAAAAGTTAATTAGAGTCGATATTAACTCTAGGGAATTCGCGCCACAAAATGTAGTTAAAAGTTGTTTTCTTTTAAAACCAGGCTCAGTCAAAAATTTGAATTTGAAATGTACTCTTATAAACATTATGGCACTTTTATAACTGGCCAGTTACATGTTCAAATGATTAAAACCTTTTTGGTATATTATATATATTTATATTATTATATATATATATTTATACTTATATTTATTTAACTTCTTATTATTATAGCTTTTTGCACTCATTCTCCATATGATAAGGAACTTCGTTCCTATCTGGTGTCCCACGACAACACACGACTTTTTTTATTATGGAGTAGGCGGCAAACGAGTAGGCGTATCGCCTGATAGTAAGCGATTACTGACGCCCATGGACACCCGCAACACCAGAGGAGTCACAAGTGCGTTGCCAGCCTTTGGGGGATGGGGAGTTTATTGTATGGGCCTCCGGTATCCTCACTCACTCGGTGAAACACAGCGCAAGCGTTATTTTACACCGTTTTTCTGTGAGGCCGTGGTATCACTCTGGTCGAGCCGGCCCATTTATGCCGAAGCGTGGCTCGCCCACGGTAAAAACAGTATACGAATAAACAATTGTTTTGTACATTGAGTTTCTTACATCAAGCTTAATCATAAACCTAGTGTAGTGTGGTCATGATTATAAATACTAAAACGATTTCCCGAACGGAATAATCAATGACTATGGACAAGGTACATTGCCTAATGAAACGGTTAATTCATTGAGAAACATTAAACAAAACGTTGCTAAATTATTTTCGCAGGCGTTTGTTGTCAACGAATATTGCCTTTCTTGACAATTGCGTTAGTGCCTAGGAATATACAATACAAAACTCTCTAAATCTCGATCAACATAACCATCAAAATAAAAAAGTATATTTTCTCAAAGGCCTCAAATAATTTAGCAATGTCAATTCAGCTTCAAAAAAGTCATCTTTTATGAAGCGTCTGTGGCCCAGAAACCTTCTGTCAGTAGAACTATATTAGTTTTGTCCCACTCAATCAAATGTGAGGGAGCTGTAGTATGATTGAGAGAGGTAGATGTTGAAAGTCTGTGACGTAACAAGTTTTTTTTGACAAGAATAAGGTAAGTGCTGTTGATATCGAATAGAGAATATTAATTTATTGAATAACGTGTAAATCAATATTTTTATGGAGTCGATGCTATGAAGATTATCTATATAGAATTTAAAAAAAACAGTCTGTCTTAAATGTAATTTCACATAAATAAAAAAGCGTTGTTATCAAATTATATTTAGAGCACGAAAAAATATGCCTAATATATGTTTTTAAATTCTACCTGTATTTAAAAAAATAGATATAATACTTTAACAAAATAAACAGATAAATAATTAATAATCCATATCATGCCCATCAATATTTCGTTAGTTTGAAAAAAAGTATCATTTTGTACTAGCTGAACCCTGCAATGTTACCCGCGGTCATTGTCGTACCGCGTGTAACACCGCGGGGCGAAGCTAGTCTAAAAAAAGTACTCCTCATCAGCTACCTTTCAGCGAAAGTCCCGTCAAAATCTGTCCAGCCGTTCCAAATTAGAATAATTTACCAAAGACTCTACGAAACGATTTCTTGTCTTTCTAAAGAAAAAAAAGTCATCTTTTATGAAGCGTCTGTGGCCCAAAAATCAGCCGGAACACACAGACAAAAATTGTAAAAAATGATATTTTGGAATATATACCGTGTACCTATATGCATTTAGTAAAAAGTGGTTATTTTAATATTACAAACAGACATTCCAATTTTATTTATTTGTATAGATAAATTTAACGTATAAGTTAACCTACCTATATTTATTCTCCAGTTTTTTATTAAGACGATGATGAAAGACTGAAAATTAAGTATGTACCTACCTATAGCCCATAGAATTGTTTCTCAGCCAAGTAAACCGTAAAAGCATATCAGAACGAGTCTATTTAATATCAATCACAAGCTTCTAAGCTTGGGTGAAGACGCTTACTCGGAAGTCATATAAGTCCAACAATAACTCCAATGAACTCCAAGCTTTTACAAGTCAAAGTAACTTGGAAGTTCTACGTGAAACCTCCCACCAATAATCGAATAAATCGCAAAATAAAAAAGAATGGAGTCCAATAAAAATGTCACATGCCGCATTCTCCTCGCGGTGGGTGGGTCGTTTGAGTTTACTGCCACCCTTGCCTCTTACGGGAAAACTTCAGCTACAGATGTGCACTACTGACAGAGAGCGGACTCGATTGTTCCATTTTTGAATTGCCTATGCTTTTTTAACCGACTTCAAAAAAAGGAGGAGGTTCTCAATTCGACTGTTTTTTTTTTTTTTTTGTGTTTGTTACCTCATAACTTTCGACTGGGTGAACCGATTTTGATGATTCTTTTTTTATTTGAAAGCTGGTGCTTTCCATGTGGTCCCATTTTAATTTGGTCCAGTTCTGACATGTCATCCATGACAAAATAATATAAATCTTCAATTTGCATAATGTATGTGCGCGACAAATTGACGAATAACTCAATTCAATTTGGTCCTTGTTGAAGTCGGGTTTTTTGTTAAAATTTTGTATTATTCATATTCAAACAAGCTAAAATTTAAAAAAAAAAAACCCTCAGCAAGCACTTAATCGAGTAATCATACGCTAAAAATGCCCTACATCATTTTGGAAAAGAGCTCATACTCTTACACTGCTGGGCCGTTATTAACGAAACATAGCTTAGAACCACCGCAAGGAAACTGGTTTTTAAATAAGAAAAACCACATCAAAATCGGTTCATCCGTTTGAGAGCTACGATGTCATAGACAGACACACACTCGCACACAGACAGACAGACATCGACGTCAAACCTTTCATTTTGCGTCGGGGGTTGAAGAAAATTTCGGAATCTATTTTTAAAAACAAAAAAAAAATCGTAACTAATTAATAAAATTGATTACGAGTTTCTACAAATCCTATTGAGATGGCACACTACTAACGATAAAGCACGTCTCTTACAAAGCAAAATTGTTTATGATCATCCATACTAATATTATAACTTTGAAAGTACCTAACTCTCTTTGAATGTCTGTTACGTTTTCACGGGTAAATCGTTATATCAATTTCAATCAAATTTGGCATTCAATTTCATCAAATTCAATCATTCGCATTTAAGTACCTATTGGAAGTTCATAGGAGTAACCCAATTTTAAGAAATTACTGAAGCCCCGGGTTGGACATATATGAAAATTTAATTTCATCATTAAACCAACCTAGTAAAGCTTCAACACGTTAACCCATTCCTACCCACTCCATCCCAACTAAGTCGTGAACATATAATTAAATCCCGACTACCCGTCTGACACACTGAAACTTGAACACGAATTAATGTGCACACACACACGCACACAAACTCGCTAGTTCCCCCTACTACACCACCTACACTATAAATCAAATCGCCCCTCCCACATCCGGCCGCAGCCATCTTTGAGATCTCACTTCCGGTGTCAGGAGTAAGCAAGACAGAGAAAGTATAGTTTTCATGTGAGTGAAAGAGGTGGATGGTTGTTTGTGATTTTTGATTTATTTTATGAATTTCAGAGGCTATGTAAGGTTTATCTATTGGGAACTATTTGAGTGGTAAATACACTCTAAAATTTTAAATAATCAATTTATTCTTTTGGAATAGAAATTCGTAAGCAATTTACAATTACTACACAACTAGCTTTTGACCACGGCTCCGCCCGCGTGGTTGTCGGTAGTCGCGGTAAATAGGTACTAGCCCTTCGATACGTCCTTCCTCAAGGATCAAGGTATCTAAATGCCAAATTTCATTGAAATCAATGCAGTGGGTTATCCGAGAAACTGTAACAGGCAGACAGACAGACAGTTTTAAATAGCACGGATTTTACGTTACTGCTTGTACGTAAAGTAGTTTGTGATCCTGACTATCACGTTAGAAGTCATGGGTTTGAATACCATCCAGGATAAATAACTATGTGATGAACACGATTATTTGTTCATTAGTTAACGCTCTGTCTATTTTGAGATAAAATAGCCGTGTGTGAGGTAAGAGGACGGTGCCATATGTTTTTATTGCCCTTCCCTTGATATTATAATTTGTGATTTTATGAATATGGTATTAATAATATGGTATATACGTAAGATAAGACGTTGCTAAAACTGTTTTGCAGGCGTTCAAATAATTGGTTTATCAGTTCTCTTGCCATCAAAACGTATCTACAGTTATAATAATTAATTTAAAAAATATGAAAAATATGCATCTTTGTCTTACATTCCTTATTTTTCATCTGAAAGGGATAATATTACATTAATTACATACATAATATTACATATATATTTAACTTGTTACTTGTATTTAACAATGTATGTATGCTTGTATGTTCGGGTGGAATCTTGCAACTCAATTTTGAAGCAGATATCTGCAACCGATTTTGCTGAAATTTTGCAAGCATATGTATACAGCGTGACAATACAATATTATAATGACATGAAGCTGATCTGATGCTGGAGCTAAAAGGTAGCCATAGGAACTCGGTAAAGAAACGTCGCAAAATCATCGAGTTTGGACTCGTTTGATTCGGCTCGAGGCATTCCAGTAAAAGCTTGTTGTTAAAAAGCTTTTTAATTAAATTTATTTTTCTTTAAAGTTACAATAGGGTGGCAACTAAATTGAAGTGTATTATTTTTTTAAATGCCAAAAGAACTTTTCATATCTGTTCATAAATGACGAAGTGTTGTGAGGAGAAATCTGGCAAAGTGAGAACTACCTCCTCATTTGCAGTTGGTTAAAAGGAGATTTCTGCGAACAAAGTTGATTTCAAGATTTTTTTATGCAGAAAGTCTCGTTTTAGGTATTTCGAAGAACTTTATTGACGATAAGAAGTTTTTGTTGTTAAAAAGTAAAAAAAAACATGTTTTTTTTGGACAGACGGATAAACTTAAGAGCTCTTAGTGAATACAGAGCCCTTTGAAATTTGCATCTCTTCTAACCTTTTCATCCTCCCAACTTCCTTCCAGCCTTAATGATTTTTATTCGCTACAATGACTTCAAGCTTTGACCTGTGTACCTAAGAATGTTGCAATGTCGATTTGTGTTTGTCTTCTAATTTATATATAGATATATATAAAAATGAATCGCTGAAATGTATGTAGGTACGCGTATAAATTCCGATCGGCTGCACGGTGCACCATATGAAATAATTCTTTTTTTATGTGTTCGTTATTGCTAGGACAAGGTTTGTGTAGGTACAAAAAAATTAAAAGATAACGAGAAAAGTAATTTTTTGTCCGCGATGGGAAGCTGAGACAGATATGTAAATATGGCGGTACGGAGTTCGCCGGGTCAGCTACTTTTTAACCGACTTCCAAAAGGAGGAGATTTTCAATTTAATTGTTTATATTTAAGCACATATAACTAATACATAATTTATTTATTTGTATTTGTCTGTTTGTTTCAGTATAACCACAACAAAAAGCCCCATATTCAGTCTACTGCTAATTCTAAATTTTACCTACTTAATTATTTTTTGCCATAAAACCCACGCATTTTCATCGCACTTGACATTGGCAGAATAGGCTAGATGACACCTTAGTCAAATTAGTTACTTTTTACATCTGTCAAAATGATAACTTTGTATGAAAATATTCTAAATACAAACTTGTGACGTCACTGTTTTTGACTACTCAATTGAGCTGTTGAGCAATATATTTCAATGTTTATTTGATTGAAATTTGAAATAGAAATGCAAAGCTGTAATAATTATATTTGACGACATGTTTTGTAATATTCGTTTTAATGAAGTACACATAGGTAGGTATTTATTTACAATAAAGTCATCTACCCTATTGTCAACATCGGAACAGTTTGCCAATTATTAAGAAAAAGAAGGTAAGACTACAGGATTCAAAAATATATTTTAGTACATAAGTGTAAAAATAAAAGCTGAAAATTTCCGATTTTTAGATCCGATTTAGCTCCGATCCGATCCGATACCTACCTCACAGAAGAAAGTATCAATGAATACGCGTATGTTTGATGCCTAATCATGAAAATACTCTGTCAACAGCACATGCAGCAAACAAATGACACGAGAATAAAATTAAAGCTTTGCTTGACGCATCTAAGCAGCTGCTCCTATATGATTTATAACCCTAAAATGCTCATAAAATAAATACAACACGCATCCACTACACATTTGAACAATACAATCATAATTGGAAAATAAAATCGTAAGGATCAGGTGCGACACAACCCTTACTCGAAACGAAGCAATAAAAACATCTACATCTCACTCACTCTCATACAATATCAGATATCGCCGCTTCATCTATAAACGACTTCTGTCAAACTTGCGAATTAATGGTTATTGATTTCGATTTCAGGCCAAGGGGACTTGAACTTTGTTTGTATTACGGGTAAGTACAGATTCGTCTGAATAATTTTGTGTTGTCTATATAACTTGGAACGGTAAGGCTTTGGTCTGTTATATAGCGATATTTTTTACGTGATCCATTCGAAATGTTCTATTAACTGTAATGTAATATACCTATTGAAATTATTGTTTTTTTTTAAATTGTTGCATATTATTTATGAATCTGTTTTTCTGTATTTTATAGCTATTGCCGTAAACTGAAAAAGGATTGTTTTAAATAAGTGTGTTAGTTTGTTTGTTAATTTTTAACGTATGGAAGGACTACTTGTTAACAAACACACGTATTCTACGTATTTAATTTAGCTACTTTTACTTGAAAATCAAGAAAGAAGAGGAATGAGCCGCCTTTATCAGTCTATTGCTGGTCATAGGTATGTTCTTAGAAAAGAGGTTTTGACTTTTTTTTTTTTTATGGAATAGGCGGGCAAACGAGCAGACGAATCGCCTGATGGTAAGCGATTACCGCCGCCCATGGACACCTGCAACACCAGAAGCGTCAGAAGTGCGTTGCCGGCCTTTTGGGGATGGGGGCGGGGGAGGGTAGGGGATGGGGGGAGGGTAGGGGATGGGGGGAGGGTAGGGGATTGGGGTATAGGCCTCCGGTATCCTCACTCACTCGGTGAAACACAGCGCAAGCACTATTTCACACCGGTTTTCTGTGAGGCCGTGGTATCACTCCAGTCGAGCCGGCCTATTCATGCCGAAGCGTGGCTCTCCCACTTAGGTACTATACCAACATGGTATAGTTACTTACTAGACACAGATAATGTGTCTAGTAAAAAGAAGAGACTACAGACTAAGTTAGTTTCAAGTTTTCCTTCTCTTTGCATTAATGATGTACTGCATAGCTAGCTCCCTTAATTGTCGCTTTCGACACCTATGGATGAAAAGGACGGTGACACTTTGTATTCTTAATCTGTCACAACAGAGAAATGAATTTGCTTAAAGTATAGAATTTCTGCACAGTTAAGTACTTAAGTCTGTATATGTTATGTAAGTATACATAAATGTATATCTATAAAACCTCTTACAGTGAAACCTTGCCCTTACTAATAGAGGCCTCACTTGAGCCTTTTGAATTTGCACTCGCACTTTAAAAGTTAGAAATTCGAGGCAAACATTCCACAAATGCGAAATTTTACATTTTCTACCTTATTCAATAAGAAATAAGATCAAAATCCTTTGTTCCTTATAAAGGACTTGTGACCTTTTAAATCTGTTTGAATATTAATACAGGGTTGGATTTTGGGGGTTTTAGGCGTGGATTAAAATCGCATTAATCAGTGTCTGTTACTGCAGATTTAACTCACGGTATAAACAGTTAAGTGTTAGAGTACGATGTTGGATTTTGTGTACAGTTGTATGCAGAAATGTTTTGATATAAACTAGATTTATTTAACACTAGCCGTTTCCCGTGATTTCCACTGTGTGGTCAGAGTCCCCTGACCACTAAGTCTGGGTGTTCTTTATGTCCGTTTCATGTATGTTTGTATAGTCCCCCGCGACACAGGATTTATTCCTAGTGCGGGAGTTGTCTTTAAAAAAAAAAGTCCCTAAAAATCACGCTATATGATATTGTCTGCCTTCTTTCCCTTCTTACAAATCAAAATCAAATCATTTATTCGCACCGAATGTTTGTAGTTACGTGAATAAAGTCTTTAGTACTGTGTTATGTGCCTAACACACGCGCAAGTATCACCACAGTGTTGCCTGCGCAGGCCGGCTTGTACACGTAACACCGTGCGTGTGGTTGGTAAAACTGAATCACGCGCCAACCAACTGCATCACGTCAGTTTTACCTGCACCATAAAATTAATCATGTCAACATTAAATAATATAAAATACAAATGGATCAAATGAATTCAAAGTCATGCATTGATGTTACGCAATTCGATATTTATGACTATGATTTATTATAAGATCAAATATGCACAGATTTCAATCAAATTTGACATGGATATACCTTGATTCTTGAAGAAGACATAGGCTACCATTACCGCGATAACGATATAAACGCGCCGGAATGGCGTGCAAAAGCTAGTATACTATAGGTATATTTATTTATGTTATGAAAGTCTTTAAGTTGTCACTAGTATGTGGTATGGTCAGGGACTTTTTCAAATTTAAACACGTTTACCTTTAAATAGCATCGTCTCCAAAGAAAAACCGAATGGTTTTAATCGTCTCGATTATGATATGATACCTTCTCGCAGTTTGCTTCGACAAAGTGATGACTCGTAGCGATTAGGGTCATAGAATTAACTTACGTACCTACTGTATATTCATTACTTATGCTGTCTATCAATATATTAATACGTGAGCAAAAACTTTGTACCCCTTTTTACGAAAATTATGTTTATATGGAGGAAAAGTGCAGAAACTAAAAAATCACTAGCTGAACCACGCAACCTCGTTTGCGTCTCCTATTGACCGTGGCGTGATAATTTTTGAAACATTCTTCATTAGTGCTCCGCTCCTATTGGTCTTAGCGTGATGATGTATTTTTTTTCTTTATAGAATAGGGGGCAAACGAGCTAACGTATCGCCTGATGGTAAGCGATTACCGCCGCTCATGGACACCCGCAACACCAGGGGCGTCACAAGTACGTTGCCGGCCTTTGGGGGATGGGGAGGAGTATGGGGGGAGGGGTTGGGGTATTCGCCTCCGGTATCCTCACTCACTCGGTGAAATACAGTGCCAGCGCTGTTTCACACCGATTTTCTGTGAGGCGGAGTGAGGCCGTGGTATCACTCCGGTCGAGCCGGCCCATTCATGCCGAAGCGTGGCTCTCCCATGGTTGGCCGGTATAGCCTTCCTCGATAAATGGGCTATCTAACACTGAAAGAATTTTTCAAATCGGACCAGTACCTAGTTCCTGATTAGCGCGTTCAAGCAAACAAACAAACTCTTCCGCTTCATATATTGGTATAAGATTATACAAATGTACCTTGCTTGTAATGCCTTGTAATGTGCTATACATGCACATTTGTGTTTTGTTAAAAAAAGTTTTGAAACAAAATTATTTTGCCAGTCTGTACGTGAATTCTAAAGCACTTATGACAGCGACTTTACACCGTAAGTCCGAGCTTACAATTGTTCCGAGTAGGCACAGTCGGGGATTAAAACGCGAAATCACCGCCATTACCATTTAATTTTACAAATGAATCTTTAATTCTCTGCTTTCTACTCTCTTCCGCTTTAAGTCACTTTCATATTTTATTTATTTTTTATTTAGGTACTTGAGTACCTAAACATTTCTTAAAAACAGTTTTAAGTATGTTCTAAAATTATTGATTTGGAAGGGAATTGTACACTTCCGTCCTATAGTAAGTAAGTAACTAAGTATCTCTATTCCAAATTTCATTGAAATCGATGCAGTGGTCTACCCGTGAGAGCGTAAAGAGAG